>CP124719.1:122785833-125501666 GCA_031232105.1 Capsicum rhomboideum | reverse complement strand
GACCTTAATCATCAAGTAAACATGACTCCAAGGTACCAAATGAGGTTGGAAATGTATGGGGTATTACACAAGACATCTCCGACTAAAATCTAATCACATGTACGAGGCTCGAATTAATTAATTTTTTTTTTCATCACCAACCTTACAAAATACATACTCATAGCGTCTCGAAACTTAAGTAACCATTGTTCAACATCATCACATAGGTCGAAAAGGTACGGGATGTTACATTCTTCCCCCCTTAGGAACATTCGTCCTCGAATGTTAACAACATGTTTTATACACAACAATGTATCTTTACTCTAACATACCGATAAACATTCACATAATGCTTTTAAATACTTACTTGTTATTGTTCCACCTCCGCACTGTGAACTTCTTGGTCCATTTGGAATAAGTGGGGATACTTTGATTTCATCATTTCTTCCGCTTCCCATGTGATCTCCTCTACTTGTGGATTTCTCCAAAGGACTTTTACGGATGCTATGTCTTTATTTCTCAATCTCTTTACTTGTCTATCTAGGATAGCAATGGGCACCTCTTCATAAGTGAGATCCTCTGCCACTTGAACATCTTCTACGGGCACAATACGTGAAGGATCTCCTATGCATTTCCGGAGCATCGACACATGAAATACCGGATGGACGGAGGAAAGTTCTTGAGGTAAGGCTAATTCATATGCGACTTGCCCAAATCTTCTAATAACTTCATAGGGGCCTATGTAACGTGGACTCAATTTCCCTTTCTTTCCGAACCGCATTACCCCTTTCATCGGTGACACCTTTAAAAACACCCAATCACCTATGGCAAATTCAAGCCCTCTTCTTCTAACATCGGCATATGACTTGTGACGACTTTGAGCCGTTTGTAACCGTTGTTGGATAACTTTAACTTTCTCCATGGCTTGGTGAACAATATCTGGCCCAAGTAAAGCAGTTTCACCTGCTTCAAACTATCCGATTGGTGATCTACACTTCCTTCCATACAAGGCTTCATAAGGTGCCATTTTAATACTTGAATGATAGCTATTGTTATACGCAAATTCAATAAGAGGCAAATGGTCATCCCAACTACCTTGAAAATCCAACGTACATGCTCGTAGCATATCTTCAAGTGTCTGAATAGTATGTTCTGCTTGGCCATCGGTCTGAGGATGGAAAGCCGTACTCAAATTCACCTGAGTACCCAAACTCCGCTGAAAAGATTTCCAAAAGTGTGCTGTGAACTGTGCTCCTCTGTCTGATATAATAGAAAGTGGAATACCATGCAATCGTACTATCTCTTTTACATACAATTTCGCATAATCCTCAGCTGTATAGGTCGTCTTGACAGGTAGAAAATGCGCCGACTTGGTAAGTCGGTCCACTATGACCCATATGGAATCAAACTTCCGCAATGTACGAGGCAAGCCCGTAATAAAATCCATATTAATCATATCCCACTTCCAGACTGGAAGATTGATACATTGCATGTAACCTCCCGGTTTCTGATGTTCCACTTTCACCTGTTGACAATTTGGGCATTGCGCGACAAATTCTGCAATATTCTTCTTCATGTTGCCCCACCAATACACTTCTTTCAATTCATGGTACATTTTAGTAGCACCCAGATGAATGGAATAGCGCGAATGGTGCGCCTCTGTCATTATTCGTGTCCTCAGCTCATCTATGTCCGGTACACATAGTCTCCCTTGACATTGAAGCACCCCTTCCGATGTAATATCAAATGCCTTGGTCAGATTCTGCTGCACATTCTCCTTTAGCTGTAATAAAATAGAATCCGCATACTGTTTCTCTTTCACTTCAGCTATCAAGGAGGATTCTGCTGCATTCTGTACCATAACTCTATCATCGGAGGTTTCAATAAGGCGAACTCCCAAGCTGGCTAATTGATTCAAATCTTTGATTATCTCACGCTTTTCATTCAACTGACCACTAGTGCTTTCGACTGCCTTACGGCTCAATGCATCAGCTACGACATTTGCTTTGCCTGGGTGATAAAGAATATCAATGTCATAGTCTTTTAAAAGCTCTAACCACCTTCGTTGCCTCAAATTGAGTTCCTTCTGCTTAAAAAGATATTGCAAGCTTTTGTGATCCGTATAGATGTCAACATGAACACCATATAAATAATGACGCCATATCTTTAAAGCAAAAACTACCGCTGCCAATTCAAGATCATGCGTGGGATAGTTTTTCTCATGTGGCCGCAACTGTCGTGAGGCATATGCTATCACCCTGCCATGCTGCATCAATACACATCCGAGACCAATCCCGGAAGCATCACAATACACTGCATAGCCCTCTGTGCCTTCAGGAAGAACTAACACTGGTGTAGAAGTCAACTTATCTTTCAGGTTTTGAAACCCTCTTTCACATGCATCATTCCATTGAAATTTAATTGCCTTGTGAGTTAACTTTGTCAATGGTGCCGCAATAGAAGCAAAACCTTCTACAAATCTTCGGTAATAACCTGCCAAACCCAGAAAACTGCGAATCTCTGTGGGTGTCGTAGGTCTTGGCCAATTCTTCACTGCTTCAATCTTTTGGGTATCAACCTGTATGCCTTCATCTGATACAATGTGACCCAAGAACGCGACTGATTTCAACCAAAACTCACATTTGGAGAATTTTGCATACAACTTACGGTCACGGAGAATTTGCAACACTTGCCGTAAGTGATAAGCATGGTCTTCTGGTGATCTTGAATAAACAAGGATGTCATCTATAAATACTGTCACGAACACGTCTAGGAATGGCTTGAACACTCTGTTCATCAAATCCATAAACACAGCCGGTGCATTTGTTAGCCCAAATGACATAACTAAAAATTCATAATGGCCATACCGTGTTCGGAAAGCTGTCTTGGGTACATCCTCCTCTCTAACTCTGACCTGATGGTAACCCGACCTCAAGTCAATTTTTGAAAAACACCTGGCACCCTGTAACTGATCAAACAAATCATCAATGCGAGGAAGGGGGTATTTATTCTTGATCGTTACTTTATTCAGTTGCCGATAGTCGATGCACATTCTCAAGGTGCCATCTTTCTTGCGTACGAATAATACCGGTGCACCCCACGGGGACATACTAGGCCTAATGAAGCCTTTATCCAGCAAATCTTTCAACTGCTCCTTCAATTCACGCAGTTCCGCTGGAGCCATTCTATATGGAGGGATAGAAATAGGCTGAGTGCCTGGAATCACATCAATGCCGAATTCCACTTCCCGTTCTGGGGGTAAACCTGGAAGATCCTCTGGAAATACATCAAGAAATTCATTGACTACCGGTACTGACTGTGGAGTTAATGGTTCCACATCATTATCTTTCACTCGTACCAAATGACATACGTATCCCTTGGCAATCATTTTTCTGGCTTTCAAGTAGGAAATAAATCTTCCTCGTGGTGCCCCTACCTTACCCTGCCATTCTAGAACATTTTCCTGTGGAAAACAAAATTGTACCTTCTTGGCCCGGCAATCTACCGTAGCATAACACGAAGCCAACCAATCCATTCCCATAATTACATCAAAATCCACCATGTCCAATTCAATGAGATCGGCCAACGTATCATGACCACACACAGTTACCACACAGTTACGATACACTCTCTTTGCAACAATATATTCACCAACTGGTGTAGACACTTCAATTGACTTAATTAATATTTCCGGTGTCGTTGCAAATTTCGCAGCAACCAATGGAGTAACATAGGAAAATGTAGAGCCTGGGTCAATTAATGCATATACATTATGTGAGAATATGGATAATGTACCTGTGACGACATCTGGGGAAGCCTCTGAATTCTGGCGGTCCACCAAAGCATAAGTACGATTCTGGACCCCGCTAGTACTGGCTCCTCCTCTGGCACCTCTACCTCGACCAATAGGCTGCACCCCTCGGCCCTGTGAAGGAACCGATGCTGAAGACGCAACAGCCGACCCAGCTGGTCGTGCTATACCACCCATGCTCCGCTGTGGACATTCTCTCGCTATATGTCCCGGCATACCACACCAAAAGCAGACATTCATCCCTGTCCGACATGGACCTGTGTGCATACGCCCGCAGTGCTGACACTGCTGACGAGGGAAACCTGCTGACTGTGATCCATGACCCCCACTCCTCTGTCCAACTGAACCACCTCGAAACCCTCGAGACTGAGGATAAGCACTCCCTGTGGAATAAGAGAACGACGGTCTAGGTGGTCTAGGAAACATACGGGGCCTAGTTCCTCCTTGGGACATCATAGGTGGTCCCATAGGTCTAGCCCTTTTGGACTGTCCCCTATCAAATTCATGTACCCTGCGTCTCTGTCTCTGATCCTCCATTTTCTGGGCGAAGGCTTGTATGCGAGCAATGTCCATGTCCCTATTCAAGGCCGCAATAGTGCAATCTCTTACCAAATATGGCTCTAGTCTGTCCACGTATCTATGGACCCTGTCTGTCATCGTAGCCACAACATTTGGCGCATATCGAGCCAAGGAATTAAATTGCAAGCTATATTCCCGAACACTCATATTCCCTTGACGCAAGTTCAGGAACTGGTCTGCACGTGCTTCCCGAACCTCATAGGGCAAGTAATGATCAAGGAAAGCCACTTTAAACTCTTCCCAAGTAGGTGGATCTGCACCAATGTCACGGGATTTCTTCCAATCCTCATACCACAATATTGCCTCTCCCTTCAACCTGTACGCAGCAAGTTCAACTGTCTCTACCCCTGTCACATGCATAACTTCCAATGCCCTCTGAATTTGATCCACGAAGTCCTGTGGATCTGCTTTTGGATCTGCCCCTGTGAATATAGGAGGGTCCAGTTTCAAGAAATCCTGTGTTCTGCGACTTGCCATTCTAGCCTCATCATCATCATGTGCCATAGCACCAGCTCTTCCCTGGCTTTGTGCCGCCACTAACTGTGTCAACATCTGTACAGCATTCCTAAGATCCTGATCTGTGGCATTTGTCGGTGGTTCCACGGGCACTTCCCTTCTTCTCGTCTCTTCTGGAGCTGAAGAAGTAGAAGAAGCTCGCGTTGCAAACTCAGTTTCAGCCCCACCTTGATCAACTTGCTCAGGTGGTGGTCTACTTGCTCCTTCACCAGCAATTCTATCTAGCAGCTTACTTTTACCTTTTCCTCTTCCTCTTCTAGTGTTCGGCATTTTGACTATACCAAAGAAAAACAATTATCAAGATCAGATATAATGCAACTGACAACATTGGCTCTATTGCACGATCTAGAATGAAGGAAAGGAAACAACATCCTAAATGTCTCGTAGCCTCCTACGTATAAATGTGGTGCACAACACATCGATACGTAAGACTCTACTCAGACACGGCTTTGTAGACATCCTTAGACCGACTGCTCTGATACCACTTTTGTCACACCCCGAATCCCAACGAGGCGTGATTGGCACCCGTAGCCGACATGGCCCGAGAGAACCAATCTTTACTTACTCAATCATATGCATCATATGCCATAAGAAACCCATAAACACATATCAACTATCAAGACCAACAATGGAAGTCATGGAACATGATATATGTACATATATGCGAAACTTGGCCGTTGAGGCCACCAAGTCAAGGACGACATATCCCTTCTACATTCATACACCCACATCCGTCTACAAAAGCCTCTAACAAGAGCATTGACCAAAATGAACCATAAGTCGGGACAAGTCCCCGCATTACACAATATATACAATACCAAAACATATATACACTCTGACTCGGAGAAGCCCCGAATGAGCTGGAGCTCACCAAAGAGCCGCTAACACTGGCAATCTACTGAGGAGGCCTACTGGGACCTGCGCCTGCAGCAAGTAAGGTAAATTCCCCGAGAGGGGTCAGTACGAAATAAGTACTGAGTATGCAAGGCTCAGATGAAACTATACAACACATGAATATGTCAAGGAATATGTCAATGAACTCAAAACATATGGATACTCAATGTGAATAAGTCACCATGTTGCATTTTGGAAACCATGTGGATTGCTTTCATTGCTTTCATTACTTTCTTTATCTCAATGCTCACTTGTTATCACATATATCACAATGTACCCGGGCCCCGACTGATCAGTGGGTCTTTCATATCATCATATAGGGATCGAGTCGAGCTAGGCTTATGCCCCTAGACTTGCCACCCTTGGGATCGAGTCGAGCTAGGCTTACGCCCCTAGACTTGCCACCCATAAATCCATATCTCGGGATCGAGTCGAGCTAGGCTTACGCCCCTAGACTTGCCACCCGTACTTGATCATTGACCACATTTGCATTACTTTGATCATTACTTTGAGATTGATACTTTGATAATCATAACATCACTTTGGAACTTTGGAACACAACATTGTTGGAAACTTTGAATCATTGACCAATAAGTGAAGAACATGTGAACAAATATCAATGAGAAATATAACATCACTAGCACCATGATACTATTGGAACCATTGGACAAGAAGCCATGAACAAGAGACACAAGTATAGGCACTATTGGAATATTGGAACATAGCCTTCTTTGAACTTTCGGAACATTAATCATGAATATGAGAAATGAGATTCACAATTGATCAATGAGTAGGAAATATATGACAATGACCATAAATAAGTGCATATGGGATACCTTGGTACATTTCGGAATAGAACTAAAGAAATGTCAATTGTGAACACTATTGGCCGTAGAAAGATACGGACAAAATAACCTTGCATACCTTGGATTCGCAATACGAATCTACAACCTTAGATGCGTAGACAATAATCCCACTCCTTCTTTATGTGTCTACAAATACATAACGAAATTCACATTAACCACCAATTACTTTACAAATGCATACCATGTCAATGAATTACATGTTTGGCTTTCAACATGTCATTTCCCTTTGACAAAACCATTGATCATACTATTATTCCAAAAATTCCATAATATGCCCAACATTGACCAATACATGACAATCAATACCTTTCACCACAATACTTCTCCTTTACACTTTCTTATCCATAACACATCACAAATAATCCATCAAAGCACCTTAATTCAACTCATAACACATATCGGCCAAAATCCCAAAATTCCCACTTTTAGAAAAGAACAAGTTTTATACCAAAAATAACACCATACATGTTCATATTTTGTCCATACCATGCTTTTTCATCAAAGGCACAAGGCCTAATTCACACTTGAATTCCATATACCACAAATCTCATACAAACTCACCAAGTTCCATGACCAACTTTTCCAAGCACAACCAACATGATATACATATTCTTTTATGCATATAAGATATTAATCCATGAAAATAAATACTTACCAAGGCTTGGAATATGTTGATCTTGTCCAAAAGATGACTTAGGGTTTGCAAAGCCAAAAGGGAATTATCTTGAAAATTCTAGAAAAGTGATGTGTGTCTTTTGGAATAAAAATCTGATTCTTCCACATATATATAGGCCCTCAAGTCTTCTTTGGCATTAAATTCCATGTCCATTTGGTCAATGGAAGAATGGGTCTTTTGTTTCCCCTTTGGGCCTTGCATTTTATCCCATTTTGGGCCTCAAATTGGCTCATTAACACATATTATCCTAGCCCACCAATTCTCATGTATAATCCATCATATATCTCATGTTTAAATAATTTCATAATGCCACGACAATATTCACTTATGAGATTTTCATTCGTAGCCTCAATCGCAAAAATAGGAATTCTAGTCACCTATGGCTTCTTTGAACATTTTGGTAAATTCTTGTATTCCATGGTTTGATCATGTAGGAGTATGTAGTAGTGTATCGAGGTATTTGAAGCCTTAACAACGCTAAAGGAACTCCAAGGAATCAAAAGAAACCATGGAAGAATCGTCGTTGCATTTCGTCGCAAAACGAGCTCGGAAAGGCCAATTATGTTGTGCCTTGCGCCACTGCCTTGCTTTGCAGCAGTGGCGCAGGAATTGAAGGTTCTCTGAATCAGTGGCCTGCTGGATTTTTCAGCCATTTTTTTTCTAACACTTGCATATCATCCAATACCCTATCAAAACACTACAAAATACTTACGTAGTGACCTTAATCATCAAGTAAACATGACTCCAAGGTACCAAATGAGGTTGGAAATGTATGGGGTATTACACAAGACATCTCCGACTAAAATCTAATCACATGTACGAGGCTCGAATTAATTAATTTTTTTTTTCATCACCAACCTTACAAAATACATACTCATAGCGTCTCGAAACTTAAGTAACCATTGTTCAACATCATCACATAGGTCGAAAAGGTACGGGATGTTACAAAAATCATCAGTTTTTCCAACACTCGTGCATTCTTCAGGAAAAACCTTAGTAGTTCTATCTCGTCTTCATCACCTTTGAAACCAGTCAAATGAATTGACTTTAGATGAGATTCCAAGCACACAATGCTTTCATCGAGATCAAGCAGTTGCCAATTCACATACCAGTCTACATTCTAGCAGACAGATGAGAGTCAATAGAGAAACCACTTCAGGCAAAGTAAGCTCTTATGTCGAAACAACAATATAAATAAATAAATAACAATAATTAATCATTCAACAGTGTAAGCAACCATTCCACAATTAAAAGATCCAGTGATCTATTCATGTTTCTGAGTATGGTACCGTATATATTTTTTTTTAAATAAGGTAAAGGTATACTTATATACCTACTATTCAAACCATAACATCTATCTAACAAATATCCTTTTTTAGGGTAATCGAGAAATCCCCGAGATCAATGGTGCAAGGTTCGAAACTCGGTGGATAATGGGCTCATTCCTCCAACCTTCTCTACATAAAAACCAGGCTTTTCATTTTGTCTGCAGCAGCATTATACTAATGCTACCTTTAGACCATATCTTTTGTGCATGAACACATTTGAATACATCTCCAAAGTCCAAAGTTCTAGCATTGAAATGAGTTCATTTCAGAATCTTAACTCATATCAAAATCACTCGGTGTCAATTTCTCCATTTATCAACTTAATGCTCCCTAAAGTTGTAATATAATGCAATTCTTCTCAGACTTTCCCTACATCACTTTACAGCTCAAATCTATTTCAACCATTAAAATCCATGCAGCAAATACGATTAAAATTTTGGCATGAGTAAACAGGTGATACATGCCAACTTACAAAGTGTGTTAAAAATATAACTGATGATTCGTCAGATCCTCCCTCTCATTATGACATTCTTATCATTTGGGTGAGTGGAAATTGCTTGTTAGGTCAAATCACTCGAATATAGGGTTAGTGTAGCATTCTTATAATGAAATTGCAATTATAAGTCAACTTTTCCTTGGAAGGTTTAGCGACGTCAGTTTCTAACCCTAGATTCATACCTTCGGTTCTTGAAAGAATCCTTTCATGTTAATCAACCTATAGTTTTTTACATACAAGTCCTTCTGACCAACTACCATATAAAAGAACGGGGTTTCTACATAAGAATTAGTGAAAACGATGACGATCGTTACCTCATCAGACCACAATTTAAGAACCTCCAGATTAGGAGAATACTTTAGCAATAGCATCATAACTTGCATTGAATCTTCATGAATTACCACATCCAGTTTTAAGGACTTCAGCTTATAAAAAGAGACTGGATAGAGTCTTACTCTGCGAGCCACATGGTACAAACCCTACAATAACAAAAATCAAGAAATGGGATTTTTTTTTCAGTAACTAAGAAGTCAGAATTCCATTGGTAAGGAGATAAATTGAATAGCTATCGACAAGCTGTCCAAATGACAATATATTTCTTTAATACTTCTGTTTCCCTTTTACATTTAACTTAAAGAGAGAACTTTACCGAAATGGAAGTCATGCATAGCTCCAAAACTGATATAGAATGATGAACTTCCTTGATCATATTATGCAACATTATGCCTCTTTCTTCAATTGAACCCCTACCACGAAAGTTGATGCAAACAACTTCCATTGAAAAGAGATTCTCAACAACTATATCCTTTGGCACTGGACCACTATATTTTAAGAATTTTAGACTCGGGCAAGAAATTTTGATTTCACAATTGCCATAGCTCTCCACATTAGAAATGCCATCTACTAAAGTAACGGACATAAGAGATGTCGAAGCAATATCAAGCAGCCTCAGACCCTCTACACCGCAATCTTCTAAGATCAAAGTTTCAAGGAGATCACATTTTGAGATCAAGCAACTTGTCAAATGCTCGTTTGATAACTGGACTTGCTCCAGATGAAGCAATTTCAGCCGACGGAATCCCAAATGATTAGGCAGTTTAAGTATACCGCCAGACATGTGTAGTTTTAGAACTTGCAAAGATTCACAATTTACAAGACAATATGGCAACACAAATGGTTCACCAAGAGAAAAGTCTAACACAACTTGTTGAACACTTTGCCTTGTTATTGCGTGAATCCACCGCAAAATAACTACCTTATCGAAGATATTGTTACAACAGAGAAGAAAACAGACAAGCTTATTCGCCCTTTGAGAAATTAAGACCCAATTGATAAATTCTCTAAATTTCTCAACCATTGCGAGATCACAAGGCTGATTGATCCGTTCCGAATAAAATAGATTAAGATCCAAATGCAGGTAAGGCATTGTAGTCCATATGTATCTCCATCTTTTGGACAACACACTCAACTGAACTACATCAAAAATAAAGAGAGATGACAGAATGTTGTGGAGTAAATCATCCGACATTGAGCTTATTCTATCAATCCCATCACTTGTAGTGTTGGATATCTTGGGTTTTGTTGGTGATGTTTCCATTATACGTTCAAACTTCTCTATAGTGGCAGCGTTTGTCTGAAAAATTTATTGCTGCTATAGAGACATTTGACGTTTAGATCTCATTTAGCTGTGATAAACAAAAGTATGCAAAATTAGAAAGAGTACAAATATATAAAAAAAGGCAAACATCAGTAGCTTTCCTCGCGAAGTTATGAAATAATAACCAATGCGCACCATTTAAATACAATTTTTTCCCTTTAAATTAGACATTCGTACTAGAAATTTATTATGTGCGTGACATTAATAATGATTACTATAAATATTTTGGTATTTTATTTTGTACATAATATATTTCTTATAAAATATTTTTACATAAAATTTGAGTATGGCTTTACATAGGGGTAATTTTACAAAGAGTGTACTACCCTAATGAATGTCATTGTTGTCGTGGGTAAAATATAAAATGAAAAATCTATTCTGGACAAAATCATGCCGTTACAACGAGGGGCATTATAAAAAGGTCTGACTGTATATTCCGATTTATAGAATGACTATAAAGGTGAAAATAAACAACAAAATTACCTTGTTGCGAAGATATGACAGCAAAACTCAAGAAAGGTTTTGTTCACAATCGTCTGGGGAAGTAAGGACTGCATTAGCCGATGTATAGAGAGAAAAGAACAACAGACACACATTTTTTAGCAGTGTTTTCCCGCTTTCGGAGAGAGAAAAAGAAGATGCATAGGTTTACCCTGATATTAAGTAGGGTTTGAATTAATTTCACAAATAATCTTGAATTGAAATTAATGAAAAAATTATTACAAGTTCAGGTTGAGAAAAAAAAATATATCAGTGTTTTTAAGGGATGATGCATTTTACCTGATACGGGGCGAGGCGTAAGCCTGATGGGGCATAAGCCCCACAGATCTTTTAATTTTAATATTTTATAAATTAATATAATTAAAAGTAAATATTTTTTAAAAGAGATAAATCACCCAAAAAAGTAAAACTACATCAAAATTATAAAAAATAAGTGGATAAAACTGCTTCACCAAAAAAATAACCAAAATCATGTAATACAACTAATATATAAAGTCAACTTTTCATATAATAAACTATTATATGTCCTAAAAAACACAAATTTGTATTAAAAAAAAAGTACATAATTAATCAACTCCCACCTTACTGTTACTCTATCACTATATTTACGCACCCATTTACTATATATTGTATTTTAAAATAGAGCAAAAAAAGTAAATAACTTAAAAACTAGTCACTATGGGACTTGCAAAAAACTAAAATAAAAAAAAGGAACTAGGAAGAAGAAAGTGTGTTCTTGAGTAGCTGCGTCGTCGACACCCACCGACAAATACATTTGAAAGTGTGACTTTTAACTTTTCTTTTACTTTTGATTTGAGTATTTAAATATTTACCAATCATATATTTTATTATAAATTTAAATTAGAGATTTAATAGAAAAAAATCATTTTACTTTGTAAAGTTTTTTGGGCTTACGCCTAATTTGCGCCTCACGATTAAGCGAACGCCCCAACGCTTATGCGAACGCCTCAAATTTGGGGCGTTTGCCTTTTGATACTTTCGCCTCCCCACAACGCCTCGATGCATTTTTTGGCTACGCCTCACTCGGCGGCTCTCCTCGAGGCTCTCCTCAGACTACCTTTTAAAATGCTGGAATAAATAAAGTATTAGTAATCAAATTTAAATCTTTAAAACATAATTAATAAGGTTAATTTAGTAAATAAACCACTAATAAATACTTTTTTAAGAGAAGTATTAAGTTAATGTGTGTCAAGTAAAATGAAACAGAAAGGGTAATTAAAAATACCCTTTTCCAAACTTAACTTGAAATGTTTTTTTTTCTTCGGACTTTGTCTAAACAAAAATAACAACATACCCAGTGTATTTCCACAAAGTGGGGTCTGGAAAGGGTAAAGTGTACACAGTCCATACCACTACCTCAGATGAAGTAAAGAGGTTTCCAATAGACCTCTGGCTCAGCACCAATAGCAATATAACAAGCAAAAAACATAAAAATAAACAACAAAATGGGGTAACGCACCACTAGATAATAAAAGAAACAATACACCTACAGTGTAATACTATGAAGTATTTATCCGAAATCACAAACATCACCAAAACACCACGAACAAGAAACTACAAGACACATGCATAACACTATGGCTACAGGTACATCTACAAACAAAGCACTCCTCCCTACTAGTAAGGACGCACTCCTACCCACTAACTCTCTACCCTAATTCGCGTCCTCCACACGTTCCTATCAAAAGTCATGTCCTCTGTAAGCTATAAGTGCTCCACGTCATGCCTAATCACTTTCAACTTTTGGCTCCATACAACATAGTCGGTCGGCTTGCTACTCTGTAGAACTTACCTTTAAGCTTAGGAGGCACCTTCTTATCACACAAGACTCCCGAAGCGAGCCTATATTTCAACCACCCTGCACCAATACGGTGCATGACATCCTCGTCAATCTCTCAATTCCCCTAGATCATAGACCCCAAGATACTTGAAACTATCTCTCTTCCGAATGGCCTGAGAATCCAGTTTCACTACTACGCGCCAGCCTCATGCGTCAAATCACTGAACTTACACTCCAAGTACTTCATCTTGGTCCGACTCAACCTAAACCCTTTAGACTCTACGATCTGTCTCCAAACCTCTAACTTATCATTAACTCCTCCCCGGATCTCGTCAATAAGCACTACATCATCAACAAATAACATACACCAAGGCACCTCCCCTTGACTATGCCGTGTCAATACATCCATCACCAAGACGAATAAAAACGGACTAAAAGTCGATCCCTGATGCAATCCTGTCAAAACAGAAAAGTGCTCTGAATCTCCTCCTACCGTCCTCACACAAGTTTTCTCACCATCGTACATATCCTAAATCGACCTAGTGTACGCCACATGCACACCTCTAACCTCCAAGCACCTCCACAGAACCTCCCTGGGGACTTTGTCGTACGCCTTCTCAAGATCGATGTACACTATGTACAAGTCCTTCTTCCTCTCCCTATACTGCTCCACTAATCACCTCACAAGATGAACACCATGTCCAAACGCCTACAAATATTGAAATTCACTATATGCAAAATTCTATAAATTCAGAAATATATTCACACCCATATGAACTACTCTTTCATATTCTTTAAAAAGGAAAAATAGAGAAGGGATCAAAACATTATAGTTGCAAGTAAAAGATCTCGATAAGATTTGTCAACTTTTAACAACTTATTTATACAAGGAATAGAAACTCAATTTTAAACAATCTTGAAATTTGGTTCTCGACCACTCAATAATAGCAAGCATTTCATATAGTTTAAAGATGTCCATGAATATTTAAGCTAGTGAATGTGCTGTAATAAGGATTGGCAAGGGAAAAGAAATTGTCAATTGTGAGCTTATCAACTATGACCCAAACCACAACACTCCCATTAGATATTAGGATGTGTTTCTCTGAAATTCATACTGATTTCAGACCAGTTTGAATAAACAGTTGCAAAAAAGTCGGCGGGCTGAAGCATCATAATCACATCCTGCTTGTGCTTCATATCTAACAGTAGAAATAAGACATGAGTCTTCCTAGTTACTCTAGCAGTTCAAACATGAAATGGCAAAACAGCCATGTCAGTGCTCATACAATATGGTTCTGAATTGGATCTTCAAGAGAAATCTCAATAAAAATACTTTCCAACATTGAATAATCCTCCCCCTCATTAATATCTATTGTACCACTTACGAGATCTTGGTTCGGGCTTCGAATCAAGAAATGTCAGAGCAACGCGTGGAGAGGTTCTAGGAAACTTCAAAATATCCTTTGATGCCTGTTCTGATTTATAATCAACATAACTGGCCCATACAATCATCAGTTTTTCCAAAACCCGAGCATTCTTCAGAAAAAACCTTAGCAGTTCTAATTCGTTTTCGTCATCTTTGAAATCAGTCAACTGAATCGACTTTAGATGAGAGTCCAAGCACGCAATGCTTTCATTAGGATCATGCATCTGCCAATTCTTAGTCCATTCTCCATTCTAGCAGACAATTGAGGGTCAGAAGAGAAACCAATTAATCGAGCACACTAAACCTTTATATCAAAACAACAATAAATAATAATTAGCAATCATAAAGCAGCGTAAGTAACCATTTCATCCATTACAAGTGAAAATGCCAAACAAGATTCACTTTTAAAAAAATTTGGACCACGTCCTTCTCTTTGGAACTTCTTTTTTCCCCAAGTGTGACCGATGCATTAAAAATTCAATGATCTGTTTGTATTGCAGAATCCTGAGTATGATACCTACTATTCAAACCAAACCATCCATCCAACAAACATCTTCTTCATCTCAGGTCATCTAAACCAACAATCCCCTTATTAAGCCAATCAAAAATATACTAAAGCTCCCTTTCGACCACGTCTTGCGCATGAAAACATTTGAAGTATGAATCTCCAAAGTTCTAACATTGAAATAAGTTGAGCTCAGAATGTTTTGTAAGTATTCAAGCACAATTCGTGCTGCTTTTATGATAATACTCTTTCCTCAATTTAAAAAAAATAGGTTGAGTTCAGAATCTATCAGTGTCAATTATGCATCTATTTCTTTACAAGGGGAAATGAATGAACTTGGGTCAGCTTTGAGTTCTCTTCACAATCAACCTCAGCTAAGAACCAGGATACTACGATTGCTGGCAAACTATTTTTTAATCAAGATACTGTTTAAGGTCCAATTTACAATCTCTCCCTTCATTTATTAACAGATTGCTCCCTAAAGCTTGTATAATCATCTCAGTTCACATCACTTTATAGTTCAAATCTATTTCTACCGTTAAGTTCCAACCACTAAACATGATTAAATTCAATGGCAGGAGTAAACAGGTAATGCTTTCCAACTTCCAAATTGAATTTTAAAAGTTAAAACTGATGATCAATCAGATCCTATCCCTTTCATTGTGGCGTGTTTATCATTTTGGTCAGTTGAATATTGCTTGTTAGGGTCTGCTTTACTCGGATATAAGATAGTTCAGCATTATTGCAATGCCATTGCAATTATCAGTGAAATTTTCCTTGGGAATTTTAGTGAAGTCAGATTTCAAGCCTAATTTCACCACTTCTGGTCTTGAATGAAACTTTCTAGTTTTATAAAGCTTACAAGTCACCTTCCGACCAACTACCATATAAAAGGAAATGAAATTTGTACACAAAACTCGTGAAAAAGATGAAGAATTTTACCTCATCAGCCCACAATTTCAGAACCTCCAGCTTAGGAGAATACTTTAGCAATAGCATCATAACTTGCATAAAACTTTCATCAACTCCCACTTTCAGTTTTAAGGACTTCAGCTTATAAAAGGAGATGGTAGAGAGTCTTACTTGGCGAGCCGCTTCATACAGACCCTACAACAGCAAAAAAACAAAAAATGAGAAAACTTTTTTTCATATATATAACTAAGAAGTGAGATATTTATTAATAGTAAAGATACAAATTGAAAAGCAACCGACAAGCTCTCCAAACAACTTAGAAATATTTAAGATTGAAATTCTTTTTAGTACATTAGACTGTACATGTATATTTTTTATAAGTACTAAGATTGTATGTCAAAAAGCTATACTCCTCCATCTCAATTTGTTTGGCTTACTTTCCTTTTTTAGTCTGTTTCAAAAATAATGTCTCTTTCCCTTTTTGGCAACTCTTTAATTACAACTTTCCACATGACATATTTAAGACTAGAAGATTAAAGAGCATTTTGGTACATTCTACATATCTTTAGTTTAAAACCACAAGATTCAAAAGTCTATTTCTTATTTTGTTAAACTCCGTGTCAAGTCAGAATCAGACAAACAAATTGAAACGTAGGGAATACCATCTATGTATTCAGAAAATGTGTATAATATTTAACACTTCTATATCCCTTCTATGTTTAACCTAAAGAGAAAACTTTACCGAAAGTGAAGCCTTGCATAGTTTCAGAACTGATGTAGAAGAAACTTCCTTGATCACCTTATGCACAAGTATTCCAGTCTCCTCATATGCTCTATCATCGGTAAAGAAGATGCGAACATCTTCTATTGAAAAGAAATTCTTGATTACTATATCCTTTGGCGCTGGAGCTCTATATTTTAAGACTTTGAGACTCGGGCAAGATAATTTGATTTCACAATTGCCATAACTATCCACATTAGAAATCTCATCTCGTAAAGTAACGTATAAAAGAGACATTGAAGCAATACAAAGCAGCGTCATATCTCCTAAACTACATTCATGTAAAATCAAATTTTCAAGGAGATCACATTTTGAGAACAAGCAACTTGTTAAATGCTCGTCTGATAACTCGACTTGCTCAAGATGAAGCAATTTCAGCTTACGAAATCCCAAATGATTAGGCAGTTTAAGTACATCCCCAGACAAGTGTAGTTTCAAAACTTGCAAAGATTCACAAGTTACAAGACAATATGGTAACTCAAATGGCTCACGAAGATAAAAGCTTAATACAAGTTGCTGTACATTTCTCCTTGTTGTTGCACGAATCAACCGCAAAACAGCAACCTTATCAAAGAGGTTGCTACAACAGAGAAGAAAACGGACAAGCTTACTCTCCCCTTGGGAAATTAAGACCCAATAGATAAATTCTCTAAATTTCTCAGAATGTGCCAAACTACTAGGCCTGAGTCTTTCTGAATAAAAGCTACAAAGATCAAAGTGCAAGTAAGGCATTGTAGTCCATATGTCTTTCCATCTTTTCGACAAAACACTCAATCGAACCACATCAAAAATATAAAGAGATGAAAGGATGTTGTGAAGTACATCATCTGGCAATGAGCTTATTCTATCCATCCCTTCACTACAACTTGTAGTGTCGGAAATCTTAAGTTTTGCTGTTGATATTTCCATTATATATTCCTACAAAGCTGAAAATACCAACAAAATTACCTTGTTCGGAAGCTATGATAGTAAAACTCAAGAAAAGGTTTGTTTACAATTATCTGGGGAACTAAGGTCACCAGTCTGGATGAAGAGAGCGGCAGAAACAGAGTCTTCCCGCTTTCGGAAGAAGGAAAAACTGAAAATGTTTAAAATTCTCCCAAAATTAACTAGGGTTTGAACAATGTTTGAATTGAAATTGAAAAAAAATTATTCCCGCCGTTCTAATTTATTTGTCTTATTTGTCCCGGATACATTTGACATATCTTTTGCTTAAAAGATCACAATATTTTAAAGGCTTTTCTCTACTTTCTTAAATTTTGTGCTAAGTCAAAATAGATCAAACAAATTGAAATCGATGGAGTATTAATTGAAATTAACTTGAGAAAACATCGTCTTCAACTTATATGCTCTTCTTTTTTTTTTCCAAACTTCAACAGATCGAAATTTCGGTACCCAAAAACTTGTCCGAGTCAATTTTCGGGAGCTTGAAAATATTTGAAAATCTGATCAAATTTTATGATCAAACAGATATTTGAAGGTAATTTTCAAAAACTACTCCCAAAATCTATATGGAATTGCCCACCAGGTCTGTTATTATCAGCCAATTACCTTATTCATTGTTGACCCCTTGCCATGTGAAATGTAAGAATTTTGCAACTTAAGTTCTCTCTTAAGAAGTGAATTATCCACCACCTCCAAAGTAATATCACCAGGCAAATAAGTTTTCTTTTTCATGTGTGTGTGTGTGTGTTTGATTTGCTTTGTGAGGATGCTGTATAATGAATGGGCAAGGGAAAACAATGACCCAAACCACTACATTCACTTTAGATATTAGGATGAAGTCCATATTGATTTCAGTGTCCTGAAGCACCAAAATTGCTGCTTTGGCACTTGTAAATGAAGCTAACCACACCCTGCTTGATACTTTCCAGTACAAATAAGACTTTGACCTTCCTAGCTACTCTACAGCAGTCCAAACATGATACATGATACAACTATAGCAGTTTCACAAAAATCAAGGACCAGGGTAAATTCTTATACGGTTTGGTTCCGACTTGGATCTTCAAGAGAAATCCCAATAAGAGTACATCCAACAATTGAATAATCATCTCCGAGGTCGAGTCATTTTGAATATCTATCGTACCAGTTACAAGAACTTGGTTCGGGCTTGGCATCGAGAAATGTCAGAATAACCCGTGAAGAAGTTTTAGGAAGCTTCAAAACCTTCTCTGATATCTCTTTTGTTTTATCAGCATACACGGCCAAGTAAGCAGATTCGTCCTCCTTCAATGATACCACTAATGATTTAAGAAAATACTCTTCCCAGAAAGCATTTTTGGCCCAGAAAATCATCAGTTTTTCCAATACCTCGGCATTCTTCAGAAAGAACCTTAGTAGCTCTATCTCGTTTTCTTCACCTTTGAAATTACTCAGACGAATTGACTTAAGATGAGATTCCAAGCATACAATACTTTCGTCAGGATCATGCATCTGCCCACTCTTGGTCCAGCAATGATTCTAGCAGACAGATGAGAGTCAGAACAGAAACCATTTCAGTAAACACTTACATTGAAACAGCAATAAATAACAATAAGCAATTACTCAACAGCATAAGCTCCCATTTTCTTTACAAGTGAAAATGTCAAACAAGATTCACTTCCAAAATGTTTGGAATTTTTCTTTCCCCGCATCACAGATGCATTAAAAGTCCCAGTGATCTGTTCATACTTCAGAGCACGGTACCTACTATTCAGACCATGCCATCCATCTAACAAACATCTAGCACATCTCAGGTCAGCTAAACAAGCAATCTCCTCATTAAGCCAAGAGAATTTATACCAATGCTGCCTTTAGACCACGTCTCTTGCCTACTTGTCTTGCGCATGAGAACATTGGAAACACACATCTCTAAAGTTCTAGCATTGAAATGAGTTGATTTCAGAATCTTTCAGTGCCATTTATGCACCTTTATTTTATTTTTTTTGATGAAGTAAATGTTTCATTTAAGGCATCAAGAAGATGCAAATTAGTTACAAAAGTAGGAGCAAAAAATAGTTGGGTCTGCTAGCTCTAGTACAATTATGCTAAAGCTAAGGAGCTAACAAAATTCAAAAAACTATCTAGGGAATCTACAGAGGACATATTGACCCAACTATACAGACACATGAAGCATTCAGCTTTGAGAGAATGTAAAGGAGTTGATAGACCCTCAAAACATCTTCTATTACGTTCCTTCCAAATACTCCAAAGAATTGCTGCAGGAATCATTTTCCAAGTCTGTTTGATGGTGCTATCAACTTTCCAGCAGCACCAACTCTCAAGAACTGCTTTGATACTATGTGGCATGACCCAACTGAGTCCAAAAAGAGAGTAAAACATGTTCCACAGACTTGATGTAACAGTACAGTGCAAAAAAAGGTGTCTGTTGCTTTCTGCTGCTTTCTGACATAGGTAGCATCCATTCACAATGTAGCGTTTCCTTCTATAGAGGTTGTCTTGAGTTAGGAAAATAAATTAATGTGGTAAAGCTCTCTAACCTCAGCTTAGGACCAAATTTAGATGTTATGATTGCTGGCAACTTTTTTTAATAAAGATATTGTTCAACGCCACATTTACAATTCTCCTTCATTTATCAACTTAATGCTCCTTAAAGTTTTTTTAGTTTTTTAGTTTTTTTTTTTTGAGAAAAACTTAATGCTCCTTAAAGTTGAATCATCATCTCAGTGCTTCTTGCACATAGGGGTGGGGGCATACAACTGAAAAACCACACCGAACTGAACTAATTCGTTTCTTCAAACGGTTTTCAGCTTTGATTATTTTCGGTTCAGATTTAAGATACATTTTGTAAACCAAAGTACTGAACTATTTGGTAGACTACTACGGTGGACCAAGTTTCAGGTCTAACTACTTATTTTTCACCTGGACTTCAAGCCTTTCTTTTCTCTCAATTCTATTTTCTTTTGCAATCACTTTGAGCATTTTGAAATGTGGAAAATGGTTATAGTAGCTACAAAGAACTCATGTCCCACTTGTGTTTCTTTTGTTGAAATATTAATATACAACTGCTTGTTTTTTACCTTACACCTTTTAGCTTTTGTGTGCCTCATGTGAAGTTATAGATGTTAGCAATGTAAATTTAAAGAAACTCATAAGTGTTTTTTTCCTTTTTGATAATCGCGGTGTCCGGGCCATCTTGCGCACACCTCGACTAATTGCACGGGATACCTGTCACCTACCATTAGCAATACGTACCAAGTAACTTTGTCCAACAAGGCTAGGGCAGATGGATAAAGAACTCATAAGTTCTTGACTAAGGTATTAAAGTTCAAAATGGCAATTTAATTTACTATCTGGAAAAAAAAAATCTTCCTACGTATTTGCATGACATTTGTTTTATAACTTGTGTCGAGTTTGTCCTACATTGGGAAAACCAGACTTGAATGGTTAACATGAACCTTTATGAGTCCATCTAAACACAACAACATCATAAGCAATTAAGAAAGCCAATTGAAAGAAATAACCATGAGATTTTCCTATGTAAGCATTGGCATCAAATTTTGACTCAATTTATTTTGATGTGTTATTTATATTCTTAATTGTTACGGCCAAATCGATTTTTGCCATTTTAAGCAGAAAATAATCCACTATACTAAGCACATAGAGAAAACCCGAAATTGAAACGAATCGAACTAACTATGGTTCAATATTAGGTATAGACAATCGAATACCCAAATACCGAAATACCAAACCGAACCAAAATACCTAACACCCCTACCTAAACTTCGCCACATGGACTCACAGTTCAAATAAATTTCTACCATTTAGTTTTATGCAGCAAACGTGATTAGATCCAATGACATGAGTAAACAGGTGATAGTTCCCAACTTCCAAGGTACATGTTAAAAGTTCAAACCGATGATTAGTCAGATCCTATTCCTTTCAATGCGGTCTATCATTTTGGTCAGTGGATTTGCTTATCAGGATCTGCTTAAATATAGGTTCACAGTTCAGCATTGTTGCAATGATGTTGCAATTATCATTGAAACTTTCCTTGGAAAGTTTAGTGACATTTGTTCTTGAGCCTAATTTCACCGGCTTCTGTTCTTGAAAGATTTCTTCCATGTTAATCAACTTCTAGTTTTATTTCACAAAACTTACAGGTCATTTTTGAAACTACAAGTCATTCCGACTGCCATATAAAAGAAACAAAATTTGTACACAAAATTCGTGAAAAAAATGAAGAGCCTTACCTCTTGAGACCACAATTGTAGAACCTCCAGATTAGGAGAATACTTGAGCAATAATATCATAGCTTGCATAAAATCTCGCATACAGTTTTAAAGTCTTCAACTTATAAAAGGAAACAGGGGGGAGTCTTTCTTTGCTAGTTGCTTCATACATACCCTACACAAACAAAATACAAGAAATGAGAGTTTTTCTTATAAATAAGTGAGAAACTTATCAGATTTTTTTTATAACTAAGAAGTGAGAAATTTATCAGTAATAAAGAGACGAATTGAAAAGCTACGGACAAGCTCTCCAAACAACTTAGGAATACTTAATGTATTTTTTTAAGGATATATACTTAAGACTGTTAGTAATATATAAGGACAGAGGCTTTATATTTTAAAAAAATACTCAATATTCAAAACATGTATGTACACTGTCTATATTTTCTTAATATTTCTATTTTCCTTCTATGAAGAGAAAACTTTACCAAAATAGAATCCTCGGATAGTGTCAAAACTGATGTAGAAGAAACCTCCTTGATCATCTTATGCACAAATATGCCAGTGTCTTCAAGTGAGTGGTTATTGTTAAAGATGATACGAACATCTTCTATTGAAAACAGATTCTCGATGATTATATCCTTTGGCATTTGAGTTTCATATCCTAACAGCTTGAGATTGGGGCAAGAAATTTTGAATTTACAATTGTTATAACTATCCAGTTGAACATAGACATCCAATCGAATAGTAACATAAACAAGAGATGTGGAAGTAATATCAAGTAGTGTCATAGCTTCTAAACAACAATCATATAAGATCAAGCTTTCGAGTACAGGACATTTTGAGAAGAAGCAACTTGTGAAATGTTCATCCGATAACTTAAAGTCCTCAAGATGAAGCAATTTGAGCTGACGAAATCCAAAATGATTAGGCAGTTTAAGTATAGACCCAGACAAGTTCAGCTTTAATACTTGCAAAGATTCACAAGTTGCAAGACAAAATGGTAACTCAAATAGCTCAGGCTCATCACACTGAAATTCTAACACAAGTTGTTGAACATTTCTCCTCGTTGCAGCATGAATCCACCGCAAAATATCCACTTTATCAAAGCTACCACGGAGGAAAAAACTGACAAGCTTCGTCTCCCTTTGGGAGATTAGGACCCAGTTGATAAAGTCTTTGAATTTTTCAGTGTTTATCACATAACAAAGCCTCCCTCCTATCCTTTCTTCACAAAATCGATCAATATCAAAGTGCAAAAAAGGCATTGTAGTCCATATATATTTCCATCTTTTCGACAATAAACTCAACTGAACTACATCAAAAATATAGAGAGATGAAAAGATTTTGTGGAGTAAATCATCTGGCAGTGTGCTTAATCTATCAATTCCTTCACTTGTAGTATCCGACACCTTGTAATTTCTTGTTGAGCTTTCTATCAATTCCATTATATCTTTAGATTTGAACTATTAAAAAACAGAAAATAGGAATAAATTAACTTGCCTTGGAGATACAACCAAAATTCAAGAATGGATTTCTTCACAATCGAACTAGACCAGCTACTGTCTCCATGAGCCCTAGAAGAAACATAATGTGGGGGAAAAATATGTATACAGCGGATGTGTTTGGTACTGAGAAAAATATCTTTCTTTCACATTAAATCAAAATTTGAGGGTATTAAGGTCTGTAAAAAAAAGTTTACAAGATTAATTTGCTTTAAAAAATTGTATTTTCTATTCTATTATTTGTACCTAATAAGAGATTTAGAAAAACTCCATTCTCTTCCATTTAATTACAAATCATGTCACTACAAAAAGACCGTCCTCTTCCATTTTATTACCAATCATGCCACTACAATCTGTACATACATATCATTGAAAGATATAGGATGGGTCCCTTGTATTTTTCAATTTCCCATAAATGACAGAGGCAGTGGGCCCAAAGTCCTTCGTATATTTTCCATTTAAATTTAATTTGAATATGGTAGTGTGTAATTACTTACCATCTTTATTTAGATTTAAGGTAAACTGTTAAATTTAATAATTTAAGTAATTCAATAAGATGATAATTCATATTGATTAATTATAACTAAATATTTAAAGTAAATAAATATTATTATTTTAATTGACTTTCATATTCACAAAAAATTTTAAAATTTATTTTAGTAAATTAAAAAAGATTTATTATTTTTGTATTATATAGAAATACTAATATTTAAATTTAAAATTTTAAAGTATATTAATAAAGTTATTTTAATAAAATAAATTCCTAATAAATATTTTCTTAAAATTTATCTCAAGTCAATATATATCAAATAAAAAGGAACTAAAGAAAAACATATAGGAATAAAATTTTACTTTTATGAAAGGTAAAAATAATTCACTATCAAATAATGCGTAATAATATTGTATTTTGTATATGCAAAACATATCATCTTGTATTTGATTAATATACTACTCCTACGAGTAATCAATGATTACTACTAGAAATGATAAAATTATGTTAGTTTTTATAGGAGTAACATAATCGTTAATCGGTTTTGAAATTTAAACTTTGGGTGTTAATTATCTGTTGGCTTATAATTATTTACATCACTCCAAATCCAAAGCGAAAATTTTAATGTTCCATTATTTCAAACTTAATATGTAAAACATATTTTGCTCTTCGATATTTTTTTCGTAAAAACTAAAAATTTGCCTAATCTACAATTTTAATTAAAGAAACATAATAATTAATCTGATGTAATTCAATTTGATCCGTTATGTTGATTTCTAAAAATTCGTCGACACACATAAAATCACCTGTAATGTTGAAAAACATCTTTTACTTGCACTTATTGTACTCCTAAATAATTGAGAATTTAGAATTTAATCAGAACATGAATAAACTCTCTCTCTTTCTCTCTCTCTCTCTCTCTCTATATATATATATATATTCTACTCCCCAAATTATGTTCTAACATCTGATAGAAGTACTAAACATCAACCAATATGAGTATTATTATGTAAAATACTCATAGCAATCATTATTTCTTAGGTGACGTGCAAAGTCCAAAGTGAACAAGTAATAATGGACGAAGGAAGTATTGAATTAAATTTGCCCCTTGTCAAAAATATTCTTAACGTATTAGAAATAACTTTAAAATATTGTCATTTTTCACTTATTAGATCAGATTTGTCTCTAACATTATTTTAAGCTTAAAATTGTCCTTTAATTAACAACACAATTATATGATATTTCATTAAAAATTTTGATCCATTTCTTTTCTTTTGTTTATGTAAAAAAAAAAAAAATAGGGTACTCTATTCCATTACACACATAGATCAAATTGAAAATCAAACTCATATTATTCTACATTAAAATTTGACCTAACCCAGAAAGACTCAACTTATTCATTACCCAACCTAATACAACAATCGTTTTAATTAGTGCATTTAAATTTTGATTGATTTCCAATCTTGTATTTGGAAATGGTTATGGCTAATTTTTTTTGGGGAAGGAAAACACAAACATCACTGGATCAAATGGAGTGATATGTGTTTTCCTACTCTTGAAGGAGGTGCAGGCATTAGTAGTATTCAAAGCTTCTGCTATACTTATGCAGCAAAGAACTGGTGGCAATTCAGAACTAACACATCTTTACTTAAACATTTTCTTGAGGCTAAATATTGCAAAAGGCTCCATCCGTTTGCCAGAAAAGAGAAATATGACCAAGCACATCCCTGGAGGAGGCTCATGAGCATCAAAGACTAATGTGAACCTCATATGATTTGGAGGATTGGATGGGGTAAAATATCCTTTTGGTGGGACAATTGGACAGGAAAGGGTGCTATTGCCAAGTACCTCCATCTTGGGAACAAATCCAAAAACACTATGGTGGCTAATTACATTGAGGAGGGCAAATGGAAAGAGCTTGAACTTAATCAGACTTTACCTTACAATCTGGTAAGAGACATTCTTCAAATTCTTATTCACTGGGGGCAACAAGACAAAATCATATGGACTGCTAACTGCACAGGTTTGTTTATGTGTAAATATGCTAATAAGTTTCTTAGAAAGATCAGAACTCCCACTCTTTTCTAGTATAACATATGGCACCCAAAAATTCCTTTTAAAGTCTCTTTCTTTATGATGAAACTTCTAAAGGGGAGGGTGCCTACTGATGAAAAAACTAGGAAGTTTAGAGTCCACGGACCTTCCATTTGTAACTGTTGCAATATTCATCAAGAAGAAAATAACCAACATTTGTTTGTTGATGGAGATTTATCTCATATTTGGGAGAAATTCTCTAACTCTTGTGGTGTCAAAATCTGCAAAGGTTCCATTAGGACTCTGGTTATGCAATGGTGGATGACAAAGACTAAGAACAAGATTCAGGAGGTTAAGTTTCAATGTTTACCTTCTATTTTGTGCTGGGAGATCTGGAAAGCTAGATGCTCGGCTAGATTTAAAGGTATTAAAATCTCTCAGAATCTTTGAGCAAGTTACCTGGCTCGTGACTCTAATTCTCACTAGTCAGTTTTCTTGCCTCAACTTCAAAGGAAACTGGGTTGAACTCTGTCTTAAGGTTGAAAGGGACAATCCCGTGACAAAAATTATCAGATGGCTCAAACCTCCTGAGAACATTTTTAAATTAAACATTGATGGATGCTCTAAAGGAAATCCAGGAGAGGCTGCGGGTGGTGGTATTCTTCGAGATCATCAAGGTAACATAAATATGGCTTTCTACTCTTACTTTGGGCTGAAAAGTAACAATCAAGCAGAAGGCATGGCTATTCTTACAGGGTTGCAATGGTGCGTCACTAATAATATTCACATTGTGATTATTGAGTTTGATTCAAAGATATTGGCTCAAATGATCAATGATAAGCAGAGAGATATGTGGCAGATTCAGGATATCATTCAGCAGATTAAAGAACTCTTTAAGCTGGGAAACTTCCAGATTATCCATTGCTTCAGAGAAGCCAATGAGCTGCTGACCTTCTGGCTAATATTGGAGTTCAACAGAAGCAAGAGATCCTCTTCATTGAAGCTATTTCTTTGCCTACTCAAGTTAAAGCTACAGTGAAGAATGATCAAGATAATAGACCAAATCTCAGGATCAGGAGCGGAAAAGGCCACTTTACTTTTGATAATGAATAGCTTCATCATTATCATCTTTTGTATTAACCCTCTTATAGCACAGATCTCTCATGTTATTAACTATGAAGACTATTTGATTAGTTTAGGCTTCCTTGCTTATTTTAACAATGGTCGCCTTTTGTACAAGGACGAACTCTTCATCCCTAAAATTTCTCATAGAGGCAAGGACTATCTTCCACCTCTTGTAACATCTTTTGTGAATGAAATGGACGGGTAGGGGTCTGCCTAACCCCCCACCATGGAGGTGGCTTAAATAAATTTAAAAAAAGGTGTGTGACTATCATGAAATACCATTCAACAAGGAGAATCAATGTACAAACACATCAGATAAAGACTTGAGGCACCAATTGAGAATGCTTCAGAGTTCAGTGATATGTTGACGAAGCACGCAGTTGCACTCCCAACAGAAAACAAAAACACTTGCCAGATTGTACTGATGAAAATTGGATCTCAACTACTCCCAATAATAGAAAGTATTAGGTGTAGTTTAAAGAGATATTAGGATGTGTTTCTATGAAATCCACATTGATTTCAAAGCAAACAGTGTGAATAGTTGCAAAAAATCAGTGTCCTGAAGCACCAAAATTGTTTCTTAGGCACTTGTAAATGAAGTTAACCACACCCAGCTTGATACTTTCCAATAGAAATAAGATTCGACCTTCCTAGCTAGTCTATAACAGTCCAAACACGAAAAATGAAACAACTATAGCAGTCCAAACATGAAAAAACTATAGCAGTTGCACAAAAATCAAGAACCAGTGAAATTTCTTATACAGTTTGGTTCTGACTTGAACCTTCACGAGAAATCCCAATAAGAGTACATCCAACAATTGAATAACCATCTCCCTGGTAGAGTCATTTTGGATATTTCTCGTACCAGTCAAACCTTTGTTCACGCTTGGCATCAAGAAACGTCAGAACAACGTGTGAAGAAGTTCTAGGAAATTTCAAAACCTCCTCTGATGCCTCTTCTGATTCATCAGCATAACTGGCCCATACAATCGTCAGTTTTTCCAATATACGGGCATTCTTCAGAAAAAACCTTAGTAGCTCTATCTCGTTTTCTTCGCCTCTGAAATCAGTCAAACGAATTGACTTTAGATGAGATTCCAAGCACACAATGCTTTCACCAGGATTATGCATCTGCCAATTCTTAGTCCATACTTCATTCTAGCAAACAGATGAGAGTCAGAATAGAAACCATTTTAATAAACACTTATATTGAAACAACAATAAATAACAATAAGCAATTACTCAACAGCATAAGCACCCATTTCCTACATTACAAGTGAAAATGTCAAACAAGATTCACTTTCAAAATGTTTGGACCAATTCTCTTTGGAATTTTTCTTTTTTCCCTACGCATCACAGATGCATTAAAAGTCCCAGTGATCTGTTCATATTCCAGAGGACGGTACCCACTATCCAAACCATGCCATCCATCTAATAAACATCTTGCTCATCTCAGGTCATCTAAACCAGCAATCTCCTTTTTAAGCCAAGTGAATTCATACTAATGATCCCTTTAAACCACATCTCTTGCGCATGAGAACATTTGAAACACATATCTCCAAAGTTCTAGCATTGAAATGAGTTGATTTGGGATTTGTCGGTGTCATTTATGCATCTTAATTTTTTACAAGGAAAATAAATTAATTTGAGTAAGCTCTCATTTAATAAACCTCAGATCAGAACCAAATTTAGATACTATGATCGCTGGCAACTTTTCTTAATCAAGATATTGTTCAAGGCCACATTTACAAGTCTCTTTCATTTATCAACTTAGTGCTCCTTAAGGTAGTATTATCATCTCAGTGCTTCTTAGTCTTAGGGATGGGAATAAAACTGAAAAAACAAACCAAATTGAATTAATTCGGTTCTTCAGTTTTGATTTTTTTCTTTGTTCGGTTCTTGGTTGATTCTATTTCTTTCTATGGTTAGCATAGCAGGTGAGAAGGAAAGACTAGAGTGTAGAAATTTGGCTGACGTTGAACTTAAACTAGTTGCTGCCACTGAAAGAGGAGAGCTCTGCGACTAGTTGCTGCCGAAAGAGAAGAGAGCTCTGTGACTAGTGTAAGTTTAAAGTTACAAAATTTACAAGTCCTTCCGACTACCATTTTAAAAAACAAACAACATACCCCGTGAAATTCCACAAGTGAGGTATAGGGAGGGTAAAGTGTACAGACCTAACACTACCTCAAAGGGGTAGAGAGACTGTTTTTGAAAGACCCTCGGCTCAAGTGTAGCAAATCCAGGTATAAAGTAGAAGGAAACAGTGAAGAAATTATAGCAAAGCAAGGAAACAGTGCAAAGTCTAGTAGAAAGAAACAATAATCAACCACAAAATAGTGCGATAATCGAAACACAATAAACAACAGCATATGATAGATATCACGAGCAGTGATCAACTCCACCTCAACATCTACAGCTAAACCCTAGACAACTATACTATGGCTAGACGCTATACTACCATACTACGGCTAGTACACACGACAAATACCAACACGGATAAACCCTCAAGGCAAGACAACACTCCTACTCGACTATCCTTCTACTCTAATACGCGTCCTTCATATCCTCCTATAGAAGGTCATGTCCTCCTATCTAATCACTTCTCCCCAATACTTATTCGAACTAACTCTATCCCTCCTCGTACCTACTATATCCAACCTCTCGCACCTCCTTAGTGGGGCGTCTGCACCTCGCCTTTACCATTTTAAAGAAACGGAATTTGTACACAAAATTCGTGAAAAAGATGAAGAGTTTTACCTTATCAGACCACAATTTTAGAACCTCCAGATTAGGAGAATACTTGAGAAGTAATGTCATAACTTGCATAAAATCTTCGTCAACTCTCAGTTCCAGTTTTAAGGACTTCAGCTTATAAAAGGAGATGGGAGAGAGTCTTTCTTAGCTAGTCGCTTCATACAAACCCTACAAAAGCAAAAATACAAGAAATGAGAGTTTTTCTTATAACTAAGAAGTGAGAAATTTATTTGAATATACTAATTGAAACGTTATCGACAAGCTCTCCAAACAACTAGAAATATATAATTTTTGTAAGGACTTAGACGTTATGTTTAAGAAATACACTGAGTATTCAAAATGTACGTACATATTTATATATATATATATATTTAATACTTCTAATTACTTTTTATGAAGAATAAACTTTACCAAAATGGAAGCCTTGCATAACTTCAAAGTTGATGTAGAAGGAACCTCCTTGATCACCTTATGCACTAATATGCCAGTGTCTTCAAGTGAATGGATCATATTGGTAAAGACGATATGAACACCTTCTACTGAAATCAGATTCTGGATGATTATATCTTTTGGCATTGGAGCTGTATATTTGAAGAACTTAAGATTTGGACAAGAAATTTTGACTTTGCAATTGCCATAACCCTCCTCATTATAATACTCCGTTCCAGGACTATAATCGGATCCAAAAATTACATAAATAAGAGATGCTGATGCAATATCAATTAGTGTTATGAATCCTAAAGTACATTCATGTATGATCAAACTTTCGAGAAGAGGACACTTTGAGAACAAGCGATTTGTCAAATACTCGTCTGATAGCCGGACGTAATCAAGTTGAAGCAATTTCAGCTGACGAAATCCTAAATGATTAGGCAGTTTAAGTATGTCGTCGGCCAGGCGTACCTTTAAAATTTGCAAAGATTCACAAGCTGCAAGACAAATTGGTAACGCAAATGACTCACCAAGACGAAGTCCTAACACAACTTGTTGAACATTTCGCACTGTTAATGCACGAATCCACCGCAAGACAGCAATCTTATCAAAGATACCATGGTCATCACAAGATAGAAGAAAACTGACAAGTTCAGTCTCCCTTTGAGATATTAAGACCCAATTGATAAAATCTTTGAATTTATCAGTCCCTCTCGGATAAGAATTACGTTTGAGCAGCCGTTCTAAGGATAATTCTTCAATATCAAAGTGCAAGTATGGCATTGTAAACCATATGTTTTTCCATCGTTTCGACAATACTGTCACGCCCCGAATCCCATCGAGACATGATTGGCACTCGTAGCCGGTAAGGCCCGAGAGAACCAACCTTTGCCTATGTTCACTCATATGCATCACACAATCATAACCACCAAATAAAGGAAAACATGGGACATAATTTTATACATACATATGAAACTTGGCCGTTGAGGCCATCCAGTCAAAACAACATATGTCCTTTACACTGATACACCCACATCTGTCTACAAAAGCCTCTAACAAGAGCATTGACCAAAACAAACCAAAAGTCGGGACAAGTCCCCGCTTTACACATTATGTACAATACCAAAACATATAAACATCCTGACTCGGAGAAGCCCCGAATAAGCTGGAGCTCACCAAAGAACCGCTAACAGTGGCAATCTACTGAGGAGGCCTACAGGGACCTGCGCCTGCAGCAAGTAAGGTAAATTCCCCGAGAGGGGTCAGTACGAAATAAGTACTGAGTATGCAAGGCTCAGATGAAACTGTACAACACATGAATATTTCAATGAATATGTCAATGAACTCAAAACATATGAATAATCAATGTGAATAAGTCACCATGTTGCATTTTGGAAACCATGTGGATTGCTTTCATTACTTTCATTACTTTCTTTAGCTCAATACTCACATGTCATTACATATCACAATGTGCCCGGGCCCCGACTGATCAGTGGGTCTTTCATATCATATCATTGTGTAGGGATCGAGTCGAGCTAGGCTTATGCCCCTAGACTTGCCACCCATACATCAATGCATCGGGATCGAGTCGAGCTAGGCTTACGCCCCTAGACTTGCCACCCATAAATCCAAATCTCGGGATCGAGTCGAGCTAGGCTTACGCCCCTAGACTTGCCACCCGTACTTGATCATTGACCACATTTGCATTACTTTGTTCATTACTTTGCGATTGATACTTTGATAGTCATAACATCACTTTGGAACTTTGGAACATCACATTGTTGGAAACTTTGGATCATTGACCAATGAGTGAAGGACATGTGAATAATTATCAATGAGAAATATCATATTACTAGCACCATGATACCATTGGAACCATTGGACAATAATCCATGAACAAGAGAGACAAGTATAGCACTATTGAAACATTGGAACATAGGAACATAACTTTATTTGAACTTTTGGAACATTGACCATAGATATAAGAAATGAGATTCAAAAATGTTCCATGAGTAGAAAATATATGACAATGACTAGTGATAAACGGATATCGGATACCTTAGCACATTTTGGGATAGAACTAGTGACATGTCAATATGGACACTATTTATCGTAGAAAGATACGGACAAAGTAACCTTACATACCTTGGATTCGCAACACGAATATACAACCTTAGATGCGTAGATAAGAATCCCTCTCCTTCTTTATGTGTCACTCTACAAATACATAACGAAATTCACATTAACCACCAATTACTTTACAAATGCATACCATGTCAATGAATTACATGTTTGTCTTTAAACATGTCATTTCCCCTTGACAAAACCATTGATCATACTATTATTCCAAAAATTCCATAATATTCCCAACATTGACCAATACATGAAAATCAATACATTTCACTACAATACTTCTCCTTTACACTTTCTTATCCATAACACATCACAAATAATCCATCAAAGCACCTTAATTCAACTCATAACACATATCGGCCAAAATCCCATAATTTCCACTTTTAGCCAAGAACAAATTTAATGCCAAAAATAACACCATACATGTTCATATTTTGTCCATACCATGCCTTTTCATCAAAGGCACAAGGCCTAATTCACACTTGAATTCCATATACCACAAATCTCATACAAAATCACCAAGTACCATGACCAACTTTTCCAAGCACAACCAACATGATATACATATTCTTTTATGCATATAAGCTATTAATCCATGAAAATAAATACTTACCAAGGCTTGAAATATGTTGATCTTGTCCAAGAAATCCCAAGAAATTATTTTGCTTTAGGGTTTGGAAATGAGAAATGTTGAGAAAAATGTGTTAAAGGCATGAGAGGTTTTGTACAATAAAAAATCTGATTTGCCCCTTTATATAGGCCTCTCATGTTGTCCTTAGCCAATTCTTGGCATTTAATAATGTGTCTAGAAGGTCAAATGGAAGAATGGGTCATTTTGACCCATTTGGGCCATGGATTTCTTCTACTTTTGGGCCTTAATTTGGCCCAAGAAGACATATCCATTTAACCCAACAAGTTTCATGCATTATTCACCATATCTCTCATGTTTACATAATTCCATAATGTCACGACAATATTCTTTTAAACATTTCTCATTCGTCCTTTCGATCGCAAAAATTGGAATTCTAGTCGCCCTTGGCTTCATTGAACATTTTGGATCACTATTCACATTTCATGATTTTGATCATGTAGGAGTATGTAGGAGTATATTGAAGTGTTTGAATCTTTAACAATGCTCAAATAACTCCAAAGAATCAAAAGAAACCATCTAGAAATCGTCGTAGAATTGCGTTACGAAACGACTCCGGGAGGGCATACTTGTTGTGCCTTGCGCCACACCCCTGAAACAGGGTAGTGGCGCAAGAATGAAGCCTTCTCTGAAGTTTTGGGCTGCAGGTGGCTTGCGCCACACCCCTGAAACAGGGTAGTGGCGCAAGTTTCAGCCTTTTGCTGAAATTTTGGGCCACTTATCCAACGTTTACGTATCGTCCAATCCCTTATCAAAACACTACAAAATACTTACTTAGTGATCTTAACCATCAAGTAAACATGACTTAAAGTCACCAAATGAGGTTAAAATATGTACGAGTTCTTACCCAAATGCTCCACGAGATCACAACACATCTCCTACGAAGATCTAATCACACATGTGAAGTCCGATATCAAATGTTTCACCAATAACACTATAAAACACATATGCATGGCATCTCAACACCTATGTAGATATGATCCCAAGGTATCAAGTGAGGTTATAAAGTACGGGGTGTTACAAATACACTCAATTGATCCACATCAAAAATAAAGAGAGATGAAAGTATTTTGTGGAGTAGTTCATCTGGCAATGTGCTTATTCTATCAATTCCTTCACTTGTATTGCCCGGAATTTTTGGTTTTCTTGTTGATTTTTTCATTATATGTTCCGATCTGAACGACTAAAAAACAGAAAATGGGAACAAATTACGTTGCCTGGGGGATTAGATAGGCAGAATGGGTACCCAGATACGCTATCAGTCTCTATGCGACGCAGCACATCTTTGGCCCTTGTCCTCTCCGCGTTCAGGTTTTCCTGCCTTTGCCGGAAAAGAATTGTATATTTGTCGCATGGGTGGCATGGTGATGTAGTTATACCAAATTATCATATGAATCAAAAGTTTTAGGTCAAACACGTATTCAGCCCCTGAAACTTGTCCAAAATTTCCATTTAGACACATGAAATTTATCTTGTTTCAATTGAACACAAAATTATATACAAGTTTGTTCCAATTAGACACAAAATACTGACTTGACACATTTCACAAATAAATACGCATCTGATGTGGAAAATATTAATCCACATAATTAAAAAAAAATGTCACATAAATAAAAGTCACATAAAAGGGCAGAATTTCATTCATACGCAGCTATAGTCCACTCCATCTTTAAGCGATTTTAGGGCTGAAAAACCCTAAAATCCATGTTTTCCTTCCATTGTTACTCGATTATCAGTATTTCTTATCAAGTTATTCTCATCATGGTGAATCATGGTGATTCTTCTTAAATTCTCTTCTTTTGTTTCTTAAATTAAGACAATGATCCGAATTTAGGGGTTTTCAGCCCTAAAATCGCTCAAAGATGAAGTGGACTATAGCTGCGTATGAATGAATTTCTGCCCTTTTATGTGACTTTTATCTATGTGGTATTTTTTTTAATTATGTGGAATAATATTTTCCACATCAGACACGAATTTATTTGTAAAATGTGTCAAGTCAGCATATTGTGTCTAATTAGAACAAACTTGCGTATAGTTTTGTGTTCAATTGGAACAAGGAAAAGTTTAAGTGTCTAAATGGAAATTTTGAGCAAGTTTAAGGATTTGAATATGTGTTTGGCCAAAGTTTTACTATTATGGTGTTTTGTATCACACCACCATGCGCACCCCTACTTTGTAGGATATTTTCATTTTTTTTTTTTGGGTTGAAAAAATTTGGGGTGTACATCGGTCGGTTCGGTTCGATTTTATGTATTATCGGTTCGGTTTATCGATTTTTGATTTTTAAATTTGCTAAACCAATAACCAACCAATAAGATATTTTTTATCGATTTTCGGTTTATCAGTTTTTGGTCCTTAACGGTTCGGTTTTCGGTTTAACCGATAAGAAAATGCTCAAAAAATAAATATCAATTTGGCGCAATGATTTTTATGTTGTGTAACAGTAGCAACTAACATGACATCAATAAGAATGCTTACAAAATAAAATAGTAGCAGCTAACATGACATATGCCTTGCAGTGCTAAATTTCACAAAATAATATGTCCACCATCCTGTCCACAAACTATGCAGTCATCGTCGTCGCAAACCCTTGCCGTCAGTTTACCAGAGATGAAATTGAAAAGATTTAACTTTATCGGGTTATAGGTTTTCAGAAAATTGAATAGGTTTGTAGAAATTAAAGAGAAATTAGAGAAATATATATTGTAATAAGTAATATATATATATATATATATATATATATATATAAGTAGGGTAAAGTAGTAATTTAGTATACTCTTATTGGGTTATCGATTTACCCAATAACCCAATAAGAAAAAACCAAAACCGAACCAATAACCCAATAAATTTTTTTATAAAACCATTAAAAAACCGTTAACCCAATAACCCAATAACAATAAACCAATAACATTTTTATCGGTTCGGTTTATTGGTCGGTTCGATTTTTGCAGACCCCTAGAAAAAATGAGTGTTTTTTTTTTAATTTTCTACTCCCTTTATTCTAATATAAATGATTTTTTCACACTTTTTTTAATGAGCTCAAAGAAATGGATTTTTTAAAGTTTAAAAGATGTATAGTTATTCTTTTATCAAAATTACTCATCTTTAAGGATTTCTCGTTGACTATTAATTAATTTTTTTTTAAAAAAGAAGTAAAAAGGTGATTGTAACACCCCGAACCTTCCCAACTCTACTTGACGACGCTGAATCATGTTTACTTAAGTGTCGAGAGCTATAAGTATGTATTTGGTAATGTTAATGATGAGAAAGTTGAAATTTGGCCTCGTACATGCGATTAGCCCTTCATAGGAGGTGTTTTGTGATTTTCGTGGAGCATTTGTGGGGTTAAAAACGAGGCTTGGAGGGCCTCTAAACAAAGGATATGAAAGGTAATAAGTAAGTGAAAGAATAGGACTTGAAGTATCTAACCAAATCCGCGAAGAAAAGTCGAAAAACGAAATTTCAAAAAAATTTAAGGGTGGGGCGCGCCAGAGGGCGTGCCAGGCCGCTCTGGGCCAAATTTTTTATCCCAGAGGCAGCAAGCTGGCGCGCCCAAGGGCGTGCCAGAGTGGTTTTGCCCATTTTTCGAAAGTTGGAAATTTTCTAAGTCCTAAGGGTGCCCGGGGACGTACCGAGCCGATTTTTGCCACGTTTCTTTTACAACTATGAGTATATACATGGAATGAGTGAAGTATTATATTGGTATGGTAAAATTACTCGTGAACGAATTTGGCATCAAAATGACGATTTTGCCCTTATGGTTAAAATAAGCCATAAGTGGCTAGAATTGCTTGTTTTTGGGATTGAGGCTACAAAATATAAATCCCGTGAGTGGGAATATCTTCGTAACACGTATGAAATGATTTAAACGTGAGAAATTATTGATTTTATTGGGTTAAGTGATTTGGGCTCAATAAAGCCAAAAAATGAAGAAGAAAAAGATGGGTCAAGAATGGGTCAAATGACCCATTCTTCTTTTGACCAAACAATAATTGAGCAAAGGACTTCATGGGTCTATAAAAGGGAGGAAAAATCAGATTTTTAACCCACAAAAACACACATGCTTTTCTTGCATTTTCTAGAATTTTCAAGAGAACACCTTTTGGGCTCTTCAAACCCTAAGCCATCTTTGGAGCAAGATTATCAACTTTCAAGCCTAGGTAAGTGATTATTCTTATGGATTAATATATTATATGCATGGGAGAGTATGTAGATCATGTTGGTTATGTTTGGAAGTGTTGAACATGTCACTTTGTGTTTTTATAAAAGATGTGCCATCTATGGAATTTAAACTTGAAATATGACTTGTAGTTTTGATGAAAAAGCATGGTATGGATAAAATATCAACATGTATGGTATGATTATGCTATTAAACTTGTTATTTTGCTATAAGTGTAAATTATGGGATTTTGGCCGATTTGTTGTTGTGAGGTGTATTGAAGTGAATTGGTGGAATCATTGTGATGTTGTGGTGATGGAGAAGTGTATAGTATGAATTCGGTGTGACATGCTAATGGTTTATGATATTGTGGTCAATGTTGGGAATGTTGTGGTATTGTTGGTGTGATAGTTTCATACATGGTCTTGTCAAGGGGAAATGACATTTTGAGGCCATTGTGTAGCTCGTTATCGTTGTGTGCATTTGTAAGATAGTTGGTGGTTAATGTAAACTCCGTTATGTATTTGTGTTGTAGAGTAAGACACAAGGAAGGAGCGGGACTATTGTAGGCCCATTTAAGATTGTAGAATCATATTGAGAATACAAGGTATGTAAGGTTACTCTTTCCGTATTTTTTCTGCAGCGCATATTAGTCACATTGACATTATACCTATCCTATTCCGAAATGTTCAAAGGTATCCCATTTTCGGTTATTAATTATTGTTACTCACATGTTCCTTATTCCTACATGAATTGTGTTTCACATGACTCATGTTCTTTGGTTAATGTTCCAAATTCCAATAATGTTACAATTACCAAAAGTATCAATCTCTTACAAACAAAAGTATCAATCTCTCATAAGTGAATGTATTAATCTCTCATGAGTGGGCGTATCAATCTCTAATCTTGTCAAAGTTAAAGAGTTAAAGAAAGAAGTAAGGTGTTATGAGTGTATCCATGGGGTGAAAGAACACACCTTCATGATGACGATCCCAATATTATGAGTGTATCCATGGGGTGAAATAGACACCTTCATGATGACCATCCCATCACTATGGGTGTATCCATGGGGTGAAATGAACACCTTCATGACGATATTATTTTCCCACTGATCAGCTTGGGGCCCGAGCTTTGTGAGAATGGAAGAATGAGTAGTAGATGAAGAAGTGAGTGATGACGGGGACGAGTGAGCGTAAGAATAAAAGAAGTAATCCATCTAATGTACATATTTCCATACATATAGAGTGATGACTTATCCATATTAGTTCTTTACTTATAATTAATTTCATTGAAGTATTTACGTATTTTACAGTCTCATTCAGCCTTACATACTCAGTACAATCTCCGTACTGACCCCTCTTGGGGGATTTACCTTACTTGCTGCAGGCACAGGTGCTAGTAGACCTCCACGGTAGGTGGTGGATCTTTTGCCGATCTTTGGTGAGCTCCAGTTGGTTCGGGGCTTTCCGGTTCTTATATGTACATTTGTTTTGGTACTGTAATGTTGTGTAAAGCGGGGACTTGTCCCGAATTTAAGATGGTTATGTATGTACTTCTGTTAGAGGCTTTTGTAGACACATTGGGTATGTAACGTAAGAGGTGTATGTCCTTTTTGACTTGATGGCCCTAACGGCCAAGTTTCTTATATGTATATATATAATGCTCCATGATTTCCGCTCTTAGCATTTTATGTCTTTACGAGGTGGTGATGATTCTTATGGTATGCATATGATTGTGCATGAGTAAAGATTGGTCCTCCCGGGCCTTATCAGCTTCGGGTGCCAGTCCGGCTAGAATGAGATTTCGGGTCGTGACAGTGATATTGAAAAATTATGTTTAAATTAATATTTTTAATTAACCATTTTCTGTGCGCCATACTCAAAAAAAATATTTATCATGGAATGAAGTAAATAGCAATTTGACAATAAATATAAATATTAACTCAAAAATATTTGCATGTAACCTAGGCAAATACTATTGTAGGTTGATATGAGGCAAAAGGTGTGACAGTGGTAGGTATGGGAGCTATGGGCAGTGGCGGAGCCACATGTAACTAAGGGGTGTCACCCTTCGTCAGAAAATTACACTATGCATCTAAGTAAAAATATTTTTTTATGTTTATACATTACATATTGACACCTTTGACTTTTTCGTGAATTTACTTCTTTATATTCTGACACTCCTTAGTGTATATTCTAGCTTCGCCGCTGATTATGTGGTGGGGGGAAGGTTGTGTTATAGGGTGGGAGTTAGACAATTGGGAGTAGGTAGGAGGTATTAGTGAAAATAATATATGTACCAGCTTTTGTAGTGTATTCAATCCATTTGGTTGTGTTTTCAACATATGCATAACTTTACACTATATTTAACAATATTTTTATACTTATTAAATCAGCGCATTAATAATACAAGGTATTATTTTTACTCGAGTACGCCCTATTTATTTAATAAAACAAACTAAACAATTAATAGAAAAATAATGTCTAACATAAATAATTCTACCATCACTAATTTCAACATTACAATAAATCTTATTCAATATCATTTTATACATCTTACCAAATGACATTATGAAACACTACTTGTGAAATTTATTTTTTCTATTTTCACTATGAAAGTTATATTCCTTATTTTTAAGATAAAATGCACTACTAAAAGTCATTTTTTTTGGGTGATCACCCAAGTATTTTTGTCGCAAAGGTGTAGCCATGTAAGTATTTGAGCAAGGTTATTCAGTACCTATACTAACAAAATGAAGCAAGTATTTACTGAAATAGTCAATGTGTGGCAAACTAACTCAAACAACAAAACTATCAAAAAATATAGTATTTATTTTTAGAAAAAGTATAGGAGATAAAAAAGATTATATTTTCTATTTATGTGAACTTATATCTTTAATCTGTTTAAGAATAAAAATAAATTGTCTCTTGTAATTAATCAAAGACTCGTTCCTAATTATGGACCTCAAAGTCTATCTCAACTTTAGTATCCATTCTTTTAATACGTAAAGTATTCAATATTGACACTCTCGATAGAAATAAAACGTAAAATCATGATTGTATTACTTACAAAGAAGAAAGGTCATACATAGACAATTCCTTTAAATTATCCTTGAGCCTTTTATTTTGATACTTAATCTCAATTTTATTGTATTTTAACACCCGGCATCTTTTTTCATGTACCGTTTAAACACAATAAATACTAAGAAGATAAGTTACTCACTTTTGTAGGCGCATGTGGCACTTTAAAATTTTAATCTTACAAAAAAATGAGTAATTTCACTAATTTGTCTTCTCAATATTTCATATTTAAACGGTACATGAAAATTAAGTTAAAGACATAAAATTGAGAATATAATTGAGATAGAGTGCCAAAATGAAAATTGAGGACAAGTTAAATGGCTGTTCATGTATTTGGTCAAGAATAAAAGACTATATCAACTAAGATATGAAAAAAGATCATATCAATGTAAATGGAAATATCACTAGGCATTAAACCATTAATAACAGTCCTTAAATCGATAATTTCTGATTAGCTTAATCAATAAGCAATACTTTTAATAGAAACCAAATATTTGTGAAACTTCAACTTTGTGATGTGCATATTTACTTGTGCTTACTAAAAATAGATGTTCAATAATACTTGTGCAGTTTGAAAAATCAATAAATAATTTATCTTTTGTGTCCATTTTACCCTTATTTGCTATTAATACTATTCATTACCAATATATTTTCCAAAATATTAAATTTATTACTCCCTCCATTTCTTTTTAATTGCTCCGTTTTTGCTTTTAGAGTCAAATGATACAAACTTTGACCAACATTTTAAGATGTATTTCTTAATCAAATTGAAAAAAGAAAAATTGCAATTTATAGTACTTTTCATATAGTTTTTGAATATCTAAATTTTAATTTTAAAAAATTAAACTAATCTAATATATTTTAGCTTTTGAAACATAGTCAAATTGACTCACGGAAAAAGAGGGAAGCAATTAAAAAGGAATGAAGAGAGTATATTCAAAGGTGATATAATAAAATTACTTTATTATTTATTATTTTTTAATGTGTATAACAAGTGAATAGTGGACAGGTAAGAATGTACGAGGGAGTACATAGTAAAAGCAAGAATATTTGAATCCCCGTAGCTTCTTTCATTTCGATAACAGAGGAAAATAAGATAAGCCATAACAAAACCATATCTCATTTCACCATAATTAAGTAGGAGTAATAACTTGAGGTAAAAATAGTATTAAATTAATTATGGTTGAATGGTACAAGTGTACGGAGTACTATATATGTAAAGGCCACTTGTCATATTATTATTGGTTTAGTGCAAACAGTAACTTTTTTGCAGTAGCAGAGAGGTGCACCTTCATTGCATGTTCCTTTTATCCCTTAATAGAAATTTTCTGTTACACAACAGTAATAATGGCGTTTTGACAGTCTCTTTATATATATAATCTCCTTCCATATACCATAATATTTTTTAGGGACTTGGAGACGTTTGTAGAGTTTCAGAAGCAACCTGCATTCACAAAGTAAAGCATTTTTACTACTACAATTTTTATCTCAAAAATGGTGTTTTTGTTTTTCCTTAGACTTGGAGTTTTTGTTTCCTTTTGGTTTATTGTAAAAAATAAATAAAAATTCATGTTCATTTTGAAAGAGGTAATTCATGTGTCTAGTTTGGAAGAATGAATGAGTTTTTTTTATTATGCTCTGTTTCTATGGTTCAATGAATTTATTTTTTTAGGTAGATGTAATGTTTGCGTATACTCTAACTTCTGTAAAATCCACTTTGTGTGACTATACTGGGTATATTGTTGTACTGAAAACATGTTTTTATCGTTTTTTGTGGATTATACTGGGTATATCGACTATTGTTGTTGTATCATTTTTTGTGCGGTTATACTGGTTATATTGTTGTTGTTGTTGGACTAAAACATCATTTCGTTTTTATCATTTTTTGTGTGGTTATATCGGGCATATTGTTGTTATTGTTGGACTAAAACATCCTTTCGTTTTTATCATTTTTTGTGCGATTTCTTTCTTAGCTTTGTGATTATATATGTGTGTGTGTGTGAGTAGGTAGAGAGGTCAAAGGGAGAAACCTGAAATGCAAAATCAATGTTTTCGTAAAACCCTGCAAAGAAACTGTGTTTTAGTTCATATGGTTTGTCATTTTGTTTTAACATTTTTTTTTTACCTGAGCTCCCACCCTTTTTGCTGCCTTGTTGACTCGAAACCACAAACTTAGGGTTGGAGGTGAGGTGGGTGCTTACCATCCGAGCTAATCTCTCTTGTCTTCATATGGTTTCTTGAAAGTTTGGGACATTGTTTTTTTTTTTTTCTTGAACATGAGTGAATTTATGGCCTTGCTTCTTGGACTGTCTCGTCTATTATGTGTTTGATTCTCTTCTACATGTTTACTTGTCTTTTGCCTAACTTAAATGGAAGTGCAAAGCCATAGTTGGAATAAACAATATTTTACAAATTGCAAAGTCTAAACTCTTTTTACATGTTTTATAAACAAAGATGTGGTTTAGTGGCCAATAAAATGGGTTGATAACCATGAGGTCTACGGTTCTTCGTGGTTATCCGGTACATGTGCTGTGGTGAGGTAGTAGGTGATAGGTACTCTGTGGAATTAGTTGAGGTCTTAGTTTACTTTTTATTCATTTGTTCATGTTAGATTGGACCAGATTTTTAATGTTTCAAGTTGCTGAATGTTGAAACTAGTATCAGTAGCTTTCACTGAAATGCTCCTTATGTTCTTTGTTTCCTATTTAATACTAGCTGGGTTGTATTATTGTCCTGTTCAACTGTTTCCCTACAATTTGTGTCATTAAGATGATAATTTAATGTTGTACGTGCTTTTAGGCGTTTAGTTTTATGATTTCACTAGCAATCTATTGGTGACTCTTGCAGTTTTTTTTATGTACTTTGCTACAATCCTGAGAGTAGTATTTCTGCTATTTGTTTAGTCAAGGAGGGTGTAAAGTTCTTGGTTTTTGTTAGAAGGAATATCTTTAAACTATATCTGTTGTCATATGAACCAGAAGGAAGATTTCTTGAGTTGTTTTAACTTTGAGAGAGAGTGTCAAAAAACTCTCTGGTGTAAGTTAAAACTTGAATCTGTACCAAAATTGAAAAAAGTATAATCATCTGCTGAAAGTATGTTGGCTTGACAACCTATTGACTAAACTTTTTTCGGATCATTTAGTGATCTTTACATGCGACAACTTAAACTAGTCGAAACTGTGTATCTGTCTTGATTGGGATTTGCTGCTAGTTTTTACACTGTAAAGTTTGAGTAAAATGTAAGTTTCTACTTGTCGGTGTGTGGTGTTGTGGGTCTTGACAACCTCTACATGTCGTGTTAGGAAGATCAAAGAACTGCAAATATGACGTACCGCGTAGCAAGGGCATCTGAATTTCTGGTGATCACCGGGATTGGTATTAATGAACTGAAGATCACAAAAAAGGCACTAGTATGGCCATTGCAGAAATGTCGGGTCATTGATGTTACTCCTGTGAACTATACTTTTGAAGTCAATGCTATGAGTGCTGAGAAGCTGCCCTTCCTTCTCCCTGCTGTTTTCACTATAGGTCCGTGTGTGGATGACCATGAGAGACTTGTCAAATATGCTAAACTTCTGTCCCACCATGAACGTGATTCACATGACGTGAAGGACCTTGTTCAAGGTGTCATTGAGGGAGAGACTCGTGTCTTGGCTGCTTCCATGACCATGGAGGAAATCTTTAGAGGCACAAAGGATTTCAAGAAGGAGGTATTTGAAAAGGTTCAGCTTGAGCTCAACCAATTTGGCTTGCTGATTTACAATGCTAACATTAAGCAACTGGTCGATGTTCGAGGCCACGAATACTTTTCTTATTTGGGGCAGAAAACTCAAATGGAAGCTGCAAACCAAGCAAAAATTGATGTTGCTGAGGCCAAAATGAAGGGTGAGATAGGAGCTAAGGAACGAGAAGGTCTCACACGTCAAAATGCGGCCAAGATTGATGCTGAGACAAAGATCATATCCACCCAAAGGGATGGCGAGGGAAAGAAAGAGGAGGTTAAAGTGAAGACCAATGTTCAGATATATGAAAATCAGAGAGAAGCTGAGCTGGCCGAGGCAAATTCTTTGCTGGCAACCAAGAAGGCTGGGTGGTCTCAGCAGGCAAGAATGGCTGAGATCGAAGCCCAGAAAGCTGTAGCGATTCGGGAGGCTGTATTACAACAAGAAGTTGAGAGAAAGAATGCATTGACTAAGACAGAGAGCCTCAAAGCACAACACCTCAGTAAGGCTACTGTTGACTATGAGATTAAGGCAAGTTATCATGTCACAACACTTTTCTTTTAGTACCTTTGTGTGAATTCATGGAGTTGACTTTTCCTCAGCTGATCTATCTAGAGTTAGTTAGACTGCTTATGATTATCATTATTTCTTGTTATTTTTGTATTTAGAAGTTTCCATGTGAGATAGACTACTCAGTTAATAGCTCATTCACATTTAGAGCTGCAAAATTCACCTTGAGAATACACTTATTTATACTGTATCCCATTTTTAGGTAGAATTCCTAAAATCAGTATGATGTGATGATCTCACGTTCAACTATTGCATGACTTTGCTAGTGTTCCCTTCCAATTACATTGACTTTGCCCAATACATGTACTAGTGCATGTGGACTGTGGTTCTTTTCCTCTTATCTATTTTCAGTTGTAAATCTGATACTTTATTCAGTCATATGAATCCATCGTTTATGCACCAAGCTACTACTCATCCAAAGTTTGACATGTAAACACTTTAGGTGCAAGAGGCCAATTCAGTGCTGTACAAGAAACAGAAGGAAGCAGAAGCAGAGCTTTATGAAAATAAAAAAGCAGCAGAGGCTAAGAAATTGGCTGCAGAAGCTCAGACGTACGCTGTACAGCAAGCTGCTGATGCTGCACTCTATGCCAAGAAGAAAGAGGCTGAAGGACTAAAGGGCATTGCAGAAGCGGAGGGGTTTTACGTTCGCAGTCTGATGTCAGCTTTGGGAGGAAACTACAATGCCCTGCGAGACTACATGATGATCGAGAAGGGATTGTTTCAAGACATGGCCAAATGCAATGCTGATGCGATCAAGGGACTTCAGCCAAAGATTAGCATTTGGACTAATGGTGGCACAAGTGGGCAAATGGCTGATGGAACCAGTAGTGGACCTGCTGGAATCAAAGAGTTGGCATCTCTTTACAAAGCACTGCCTCCTTTATTTGAGACTGTGCACGAGCAAACTGGAATGTTGCCACCAGCATGGATGGGAAGCCTTGCTGTTTCTGCTGCTGATCCAGCCACATCCAACCAATCTGCATAGGAAAAGTTACAACTTCTCGGACTATCTACTAGGATTCCAACTGCAAATAAGCTGACTTGAGTAAACTTTGCTATGAACTACTTTGCAAATACCTATTATATTAGCCCTCTGGTGTCTGGACAAGTGATGCTTGCAATATTTTTATTACAGATAGATTGAATTTCTTGTTAATATTAGATTGTTGGAGGCTGGAATGAGTTAGTCTCCTACTATCTTCACTGTTACACTTACAGATATGCACGCTGATCTGCTGTGTATATCGTGTGGAATTTCTCTAACAGGTGCCCATTACGGAAGGAAATTTCTTCACATATAATTAAACTGTTATCATTGTAGGTGCTGTGACTTATATTATTGTATGTAAATGTAGTTGTTTAATCATATTAAAGATTCCGTAGTCGAGATAGCTTTCTCTAGTGATTAGATACATAGCATACTGGTGAACTCCTTACACATAAAATTCATCAAACAATCTTGTTCTAAATTTGAGGAAGTCAGGAAGAAATATGAATTGGTTATTATATCTGCTGTGTAGTTAGGCTTGGCTTAAGTCCTCGGAAAGGCATTATATGTATAGTCGAGGATCCTCCCCGTCATAGTTTGTATAAGCTCATCAATATACTATTAGTCCATGCTATATGTAGGCGCATTCATTTTCCAAACTTCCAAGCATGATAGGCAAGGGAGGGACCCCTTTACAAAATTGTCGATTGATGCCATTAAAACATTTTCAAGTGCACCAATTCATTAAGATACATTGCAAATCCTTGTCCTGAAAAGACATATCCATTGAGGTTGAGAAGAGTTTCCTCAAAACGATAACTTAATCACTATATGTAGATAAGTGCGATCAAAATTGAAAAACACCAATCAAAAAAATCAAAGGAATCCTTTAAAATGATGGGTGAGTAGAGAAAAAAAACTCGTGAGATCTTGCAAATAAATTTGTTATTTACTAAACTCTTAACCTCATAAGCAAAGGCAATTACGTTATTACACGAATAAGAAGTTAGCTACGCAAAATTTATGAGATTTTTGAGAAATCTATCTGCTTACTAGGCAAAAGACACAAAATGACTTGTCCATATATAAATAAAAATATATCATGTAATTTTATAAGTCACTATGTAATTTTACACCCAATCTAATGTATGTTCAACTTGTACTTGATCTTTCAAATGTATTTTGAAGGACATGTGCGAAGTAGCAATACCATGTCATGTCTAATTATATTGCTGCTTCATCCAAGAAGACTAAAGCTAAATTGCTTGATATATTATTCATATATATATAGTGCGGTATCTTCTATGACAACACATAAATAAAGCTCCAAAATTATCCATCATTAGACAGATTCGCTATATAATTCAATATTCAGTATATACCAAATATCAAATAGTACTAATATCACGTATCAAATTCGAATATTATAATCTTAAAATTTTACTCTCGAATACCGTATCAATTATCGAAATAACAAAATTTCTAATTCGTTCCGGTAATTTGAGTTTTGGGTGATTTTAGCCTAACCTAGCTACTACTACTCTAGTGTTTAAATCTAGCATCAAATGCATTGAGCGTATACAAACTTTTCATAAATCTATTTTTTAATTGAATATTTCTTTTTTTAAAATATAACAAGTAGTGTATCTTTATACGCTGTCGTTTTAGCTCCCTCTGTTCCTTCTTTTTTTTTTTTTCCGACTTTCTTTCTTGGGTTGGGGGACTCGGATAAAACACAAAACATAAACATCACAACTTATTAAATTCTTCAGTTTCTTTCAACAATGGCGCGCAAGTCTGCGAAATTGTTGGAGCTATATGGTGAGTATTTTCTCAAATATTCCATTTCCCCTTTTGTGATGTGATATGTTCTTGAAATCAAATTAGTAAGCCTATTGAAAGCGATCTCTATTATAGGCTACGATATACTATTGGGATCAATTGCTGCATTTTACGTGTTCATGGTACCTTACACTAAGGTGGAAGAAAGTTTCAATCTTCAGGTACTACCCTTTTTCAATTCCAATTCATTTTATCAGCCCAAAGGGTCCTTTCTGTTCTTTTCCTTTTTTATTTTTATTTTTGATGATTCTTGGTCTTGCCTTTCCATTTACTGTTTTCTTGTTTGGTTTGAGTCTTGTTATTGAGTAGTACGTAAACTAAAATCCCAATTGCTTAACAGATGATTCATACTGCTTCGATTTCAATTTGTTTGTCTGACTTTCCTATTTAAGTCCGTTTAGTGAAGAATGTCTGTTTCCCTTTTTTGGAAACTCTTTAATTCCAGCTTTCCACATGACATGTTCAAGACCACAAGATTAAAGAACATTTCGGTACATTTCACATTTCTTTAGTTTAAGATCACAAGATTCTGGAGACCTTTCTTAAACCCTGTGTCAAGTCAAAACCGGACAAGCAAATTGAAACGGAGGGAGTATTATTTAAGATGGATTGGAATACTGTTGTTTCTCTTTAAAATCACAGTCTTTCATGAATTTGGCACCTTTTGGTAAGTTCATCGTGTAGTAAAATGGTTTGAATTAGGGGGGTCAAGGTCACAGGAACAGAAGAATGTGTGATGGACTTGAAAAACAGAACATGGATGGTCAAGAGCTGGTTATTTTCACTTATACTTAAATTTGTGTAAAGAAAATATTCCTACATTTTTAGCTTTCGTTTTACCTACCTTTTCTTATAAAAGATGTTACTGTATTACATTTTGGATGATTTTTTTGGCATTTCAATGCCAAAGGCTTGTATTTTTTGGCACTATGTTGGTGCGTATTAATGAAAGGACTTTTATCACTTGTATTTAAAAAAATATATATTAAAATGGGACTTTTCAAGGTTCAATATTATGTATCTCAGTCTTTGATATTGTCCTTGGTACAACGTGGATAAAAGATGTAAACGCATGAGCTTGGAAAATCTGGTACTTAGTTTGATGCAACCAGTATTCTTTGTAAATTGGAAGCAACCGTCTTTGTTATTGAGAGTCAAGAACAAAAAAATAGCTGAAATCGGTTAGCACTTCAGAGTTAAGGATTTGTGGATACGTTTTCTATTTGGCTGCAATGAACAGTTCCCTTGCTAGGATTTTCTTTCAATTTTGAAAGATTCTAAATGCATGATTTTGTAATGCTCAAAGATTCTACTTGAAGTGGGAAACCATAGTTGTTATGCTTCAGGACATTGTAACCTGTAGACTTCCTAAAATTGCAATCAGTCTTGGCAGCTGTTCGCAGTAATGCTTTTAACCAAATGTAACACTTCTCTTTTTTGTGGGATTCCCTTTCTCTTTGAACAGCCTTTGTGAGCAAGGAATTTTGGGCTTTTCAAGGATTGTGTCTAGATGATATATAGTATAGTTTGCAGGCTATCTTATGTCCTAGAACAGCGTAGTTTGGAGGCTGTATTTTATTCTTTTCTTAACTGAGCCTTGATAACCATGCTCCCCTATTTTGTTTTCCTTCTTCTACTGAAAAGTGTTGTTCCGCCCCATGGTGTTAACCTTTTTCTGCTTCTTGATTAGGCTATGCATGATATTTTGTACCACAGGCATCGGATAGAGAAGGTAATGATCTTCTATTTTCCTATTTCCCCCCTAAATTTTACCACACATATTTTTGGTGAAATTCATGTTTTGGAGTATATTCATTGAGTTTTCCGTTCTTTGTTCTGCAACCTTAGTATGATCATCTGGAGTTCCCTGGAGTTGTACCTCGCACATTTGTCGGCAAGTTTTCTACTTCAGCTAAGCTTATCGAGAGATTGTAGTACTTATTTTTACTGTGATGATTCAGCACGAATTCCCAATTTGAAATAGTTTATTAAAAAGGAAAAATGTCCATCTTGAATTGTAAATTACTGCAAAGATTTTTAGCTTGTTGGTTGTAGATGCTCTAATGTATTACCAGATTCTGAATTTTGAAATCTTGTGCTATCTGTATCAGTTCATAAAGCATGAGGCAAAAAATTTATAACTAGATCGAGTGGTTAAGGACCTTCATTTGAATATTTAATTTGTGGAAACATTCTCGGCTTGTTAAATTAGTAAGGAAAAATATATGATAAATGCAAGTATTGGTATTATTCGGTTATAGATGTATTCATTAGCTGATACAGGAATAAGCTCATTAAAATAGAAGAATACTTGTCCCCAAGGGGATGACTTAGTGGTTGAGGTATGGGAGTAACAACCTGGAGAATCCCAGGTTCAAATTCGATCTACAACTCTCGACGTGAGTTCATCTATCCTATTTTGATGGATGAGATCACCTTGGTAAACCACCTATCAAAAAGAAAAAGGAAGAAAATAGAAATATGACCTTGGTAACCTATTCTTGTAGCCTGAACACGCTGCCCAATTGATTAGTCGAGATGAGTGCAAGTTGGCTCGGAAACCACCAATATCAAAATTTTCTTATAAGAAAAGATAAGTAAACTTATGCAGCCTGCCAAAGTCCTTCTAGCAATCACACACTTGTGCAGATGTTGTGTTTGTGTTTTTCTTTTGATCTAAAAATTCCCACCCCAAAACCCCCACTCCCCAGGGGTCAACTGTGTGTGTTCCTACTTTGATCTTCTTTGGTGACTCGAACTCTCAATCATTTGGTTGCAAATGGAGTGCTCTTGCTACTGAAGCAACCTCTCTTATCATTTATGCAGTGTGTTCACATCCTCCTACGTAGAAGGGCAATCCTAGGACACTGTTTCTATTGGAAGAGGTCTGTTCTTTCTCTGTGAAAGTTCATTTTCATAACCCATCGAACCGCAATGAATATCTATCCAGTTTAGGTCTTTGTCTGGAAATGCCACCTTCTATTGTTAATATTATCTACCATTTTATGCCAACTAGTGCTGCATCAAGCGATTATCTTTTCCCCTTCAATGCCTTTTTGCAGAGGGAATAGTGATATGCAATCGAATTAAGAGAGGGTTGCTCTAGTTGCTGAGCCCGTCCATCTCCAACAATGAGACTGAATGTTTGAGTCACCGAGGGGGGGAGGAGGAAAAAATCCACTGACCACTGTTGACCTGTCTGGAGAAGGGGTTTTGGGAGGAATTTGAGGTGAATTTGTGGACACAAGAAACTGATACGAAAGGTGAAAGGGTTACTCTTCTGGGAGAAGGCGAAAAAGGTGGAGTGGATCTTTTTGCTCACTATTTAAAGACATGCCAATGGCAAATAGCTGCACTTGACCTTTTTGGGTGTGGGCTAGGTGCTTTTTTTTTTTTAAAAAAATGTGTCAGTTAAAGCATAGTCCAGTCTTCAGTTCTATTTGTGCGCATTATCTCCAAAATTTGACTTCTTTTTTCTGCAAATTCCATCTACATTGCAGGGGCTCTTTTTGTATCTATTTTGGCATCTCCAGTTGTTCTCCTAATGAATTTGCTACACTTGCCAAAACTGTATAGTCTCTATGCAGGTATGTACTGTGAGGGAACATTTATGTGGTTCAAGATTGTATCTGAAGCTTAAATCTGATTTGTACGTGTCTGCTAACCATGATGAGGTTTGACTCGCTCAAGCATGATCTTTACATGGTTACTTTTGACCCGCAACTGTTGCCTGAATGGCTTTTCATCACTTAAAAGTCAAAAGACATCATTGTTTTAACTTGGCATACGTAAAAAAAAAATAGAAGAATTTCGCATTACTTCCTACAATTTTTCAATAGTAAGTTAGTTATCTCCAACTTATAATCACATTGTCTTGGTTTGGATGCCAAAGGTAGAAATATGGTTACAATCTTTTACTTTACAAGTTTCCAAGGTTTCACCTTTTACACAACGTAGCTTACCCATAGCGATTAACAGGTTATGAATACAATTTAGCAGGTGTGTTGCTTTGTGAAAGGAGGTTGGTGATATAAGATGGACCAGTGAATAAATGAACTGTAGTTATTCGGAAAGCTCGAGCTGATTCTAAAGATATTATGTACTTATTGTTAACTGCAATGGTTCCAGTGCAGTCATAGTTTGATACGATTGGAAAATGTCAGGTTAAATGAATGACTTTATTAGAGGAGGAAAGAGCTCATAAATTGAGAAATGAGATTACTAATGCTTTTAAGCTGAAACAGCAACAATTACCCAAGTTCTGAGCTGGTAACTATCCACACGCGTATATTCATTTTTCCTTTTTCCAGCAGTTGATACACCCTGGACATATGACTTGAACATGTTACACTGTTAGAACTTAGAAGTTCTAAATGGGACATGACTTGCACAAGTCTTGGCTAGTGTAAAGTGATGTGATGTCTGCTTTTCCTTTCTTGGCTTCATCTTAACAATTAAACACAGTAAGTAATTAGTATGACTTGTTTTCAGGTGAAAGCGAATTTAATCATGTTTAATCTAGAAAGAGACACTCTCTTATGAATATTGAATGTTGTTAATTCTTTGAGTAATTCCTTTCTTTATAAAACGAATGACTGATTTGTTTCACGTGACCATTAACTTCTGCTTATAGCGAGCCTAAAAACCTCACATTTCTTTCCTTTATCTGCTGTGATTTTCGTAGTGACTGACTTTTGATTTTGTTTGTGTAGTACGACTGGTATTGGGTGGTATCGTGCTGTCTACATTGCGATTTTTTCGCATTCAGGTATCTGATTGTATTCAAAGAATGTAGTGACTATGCTTTCCTGTTGGAGCTTTATTCAATCAAAGTTGACATGTTCTCAGAGTCAGATGGGTGTTGGACTGAAGTATTTTTGGTCTCTAAAGAATCTTGCATTTTCTTGTGATAAGTAAGATATTTCATTAAACTGCTCAAAGAAAGTGCAGGAAATATATACAGCAAAAGGGATCTTAGGTCCCCTCTAAAACTTTAGGGAATCTATGAAGTCCACAAAAAGTGTTAGTGTCGGTGGCAAACGACATCATCCATCTGATCAAAATTTAGCGATATTGCTGATATTTCTTTTTTCTAGCATTTTTTAATTTAATTTAAGTTATTATTCCCTACGTTCCGTTTTGTATGACACTATCCCTGTTCGAGGAGTCAATCAATTTTTTCTAACATATTAAATGTATTTCGAATTATTAATTATTGTGACACAGTATTTGTTATGCAGTTTCAAAATATATAAAAAAAAAATTCAGAATGGGAATTGTGTTTTAATTGAGAAAATTGTATGGGTTGGCTCTCATACTCCAAATATTGCCCTTTTCTGTTGAGTTGGAGGAGTTAAAGGCGATAGCTAATGATGTGATGTTAAATTGGTTGTGCAGATCAAGAAGAAGTTTGGATCTCAAGTTGAAGCATTCTTTGTTATCCTGACAGTATCTCAGTTTCATTTGCTGTTCTATTGCACCCGTCCTCTTCCAAATATATTGGCATTTGCTTTAGGTCAGTATTTCTACATTCGTACTTTATGTTAGCTACTAAAGTGCTAAACTATTTCTGCATCCAAATTGAATGTTGTCTTTCCTTTTGATAAGTCCCAAAATAATGCCCATACTTCCTGAAAAGGGAACTAGTACACTGATGCTACTAGATAATCCAAAAAGTAAGACGGACCTACTTCGACACTTCTTGCCATTCCCCTTTTCTCAGTAAGGCCCATGTGCTCCTTTATTAGTACGAAAGAATCTACAAATTAACTCTACTCTTGACAAATGTGCTAAGTAAGGCCATTAATATGATTGACCTCTCTGAATAAATGAATTTGTTTTTCCCAACCAACTTAAACACATAATACTAGGTTTTGCCTATTAGGACTCACAATTTCTCCCTTGACAAGTGTCCTGCCATTCTCTCACCAACACTTATAGGCTGATGATGGTCTCAAGCTGGACCTGATGATCCATTGCAAATGCACTAGTCTTTCTGGAAGTAGAGAACATTCATGTTCATCTATTTTTTTTTTTTTTTGGAGAAGGTTCATGTTCATCAAATTATGAATGTAACAATACCATAATCTCACAAAACCTTGAAAAAGAGTAAGAAATTTTCTGGGTAATATTAGATTTTCCCCTAGTATTATTGACGCAATATATATCTACCTGCCTGGAGCTGAAGTTGGTCTGCTATTCAGATGGAAATGTTGCGTGGAGATGATGACCAGCCCCAACTACAGATATATAAGAGCCAGAGCTGGTAAGGGCATTCTTCCAGTGTAAGCTTCTAGTTACTCTGGAGTGCAACATGGCACACCTGAAACTGGAAGCTACAGAAATGAATAGGAAAGAAGTACATGTTAACCCCGAAAAAAGTGATCCAGAGTTGGATTTGACCTAGGGTTCAGGAGACGTCCAACCAAAGATTTTGCCCACCCAGCAGTGAAATCCTGCAAATAAAGAAAACCGATTTGTGTAGTGAAATTCATCTTAGCATCCACCCAGTGTAGTATGTTGTTGTTGTTGTTGTGTAATACAATGCCGGGGTTCTGTAAATGTGTAGCCTGCCACCTCCAATTTGAGTAAGGAATGAATATTGGACCCTACTGACGTTCATTATAAATTGTGCAAGCCACTGTTTAGTTAAGTTGTTGTACCCTTACCACTGGTAGTCTCCTGGGACAGTAATTGTCATGTCTGGATTGTGGCTTTAAGAGATGTTGGTGAGCTGACCTAGGATTGCATATAAATGAAATTCCTTTTTTTATAAAATTCACAATACACTAAAGAAATAATACAACCTCGTAGGTAAAATGAACATGCTGAGTGCAAGAAAGAGCATAATGCAACCTTAAAATTGGAGCATATTATTATGAATCTCATTAGCCAACTTCCAGCAAATTAATTAACTCCTGGGAAATACAATATCCTATTTATTTGGCAAGTAGCAGTCTCATAATGTAGTACATTCTGGAAATATGCTACCACATAATAATCATCATGAACATAATAAGAACGTAATCATCATGTCACACGCTATTGCTGTATCATCTTTTCTTCTAATTAAAGCTAGCAGACTAGCAGTTTAGTTGTGCAAGGAGCTATTAAATAATGAATTTGAAAAACTTAATATCTAGTAATTAGTGATTTCACCCTCTATGCAATTTTTTTCTCTCAGTTATTTCATCTCTTAAAAGGGAAAGTTTGAGCATTGATTTCACACATTGTTTTTCTTTTCTAGTAAATTTGGCATATGGCTTTTGGTTTAAGGGAAGTCTGTATGCTGCATTAAATTGCCTGGTAAGTTTGCCTCACCATTTAACCATGACACATTGTTTTAGATAACATATTTAACAATGATTTACTTTGCTAGCAGCCATGTGTTTGCAGGTTTTCTAGTTCATGTTTGGAGCAAATAATGTTTCAGAATATTTTCTTTTCTTATGTAATGTATGAGCTTCAAGTTTTTTGATGATTAGATATATAGTACAAAAAGCATCGTAAAGGTGTCACACAAGTGCACGAACCCACCATGTAAATAAACTAGACTCTCACAGTTTCTCTGCCTGTTTTGTGCTTTCTACTAGCTTCTTGTGCATCATATTTTTCATTGCATTCCAACCTTAGAGCTGCAAGTGATGTAAATGTGCCACCTTCAGTACTTTGGACTATCATTGTATGTTAAAGTCACTTATTCGTTGTCAACTATATATTTTGGGAACACAGAAGTAGGGAAGGGAACTAGGAAAAACAGTAAGTAAAGGCTCCTTTCACATTCTCTAAGTGGTGAACTTTGTGGCATTTGGTGGAGAAACAAGCTTGCTGGAATCAATGGAAAAGGCTATCTATCTGCTAATGCAGTTTCCTTTTGAATGATCTGAAAATTGAAAAACTTACAATCATAAAACAAATGGAAGATGTATTAGGCACATTTATCGGGGCTTAAAATATTTGTGTGTTATAATGTAAACAATAAGTGTATTCTGTCTTCTCTTTCTGGATCTCTGTATACCCTTTATAGGCCCTTCTAAATGTAGCAGTCCTGACGGTTCTGGCTAACACAATTTTCTGCTTTACCTATAAAAATATCTTAGGTTCCTGCTAGCCAAACTTGAAGAATCAGCCAATAACGAGGAAGGCCAGGATAATTAGACGATTGATCATGCCCGACTACACCCTAAAGAGAATAAGTGGTCATTGCAAATATAATCTGACTTAGGAATCTGGGGTCAATCCCACAGAGATCTAGGAAGTCTGAAGTTAAAGAATAAGTCTATCTCTAGTTTGACTAGTCCACATGGTCACAATGATTTAAAATAATAATTACTCTATGTTACCAGACAGATAATTAAAATTACTATTGCAAATAAGAAATCAGCTTCAGAGAATGACTATTTGCAGTTATCACATTAACTGTCTGTTTTCTCATAGGTGTTTGCAACATTAGTCTTCAGATGCGACATACTTCTGCTCATTGCTCCTTTGGGTTTGGAGCTCTTGCTGGTAAGCTGGACAGCTGTCTACTTAACAGTCATTACTTGCTGGTTTGAGTTCTGTTTTTCCTTTCCCTTTGGAGAACTGCAGAAATGGTAGATTGGGTGGTGGACTGGGTTCATCACCTGAACTTAGTTTTTGAGAACTGCTGTCTACTTAAAGTCATTACTTAGCTGACATGTGTGATGCATAATGTCATGTGTTGATATAGATACATATTGTTATTGCTCTGCTCGAATTGGTTTCCACGAGATCTGTGTTCTTCCTAAAAAAAGATTGTTCCAGTTTATGGAAATCTTGACTGCTTTCTTGTCAACGTAGTCTCAATGTTTTTGCAATAATTTTTTAATATTTTGGTCTCAATTGCAGGCGATGTTTTCCTACTCTTTGTTTCTGATCCCTGCTTTTATTAGTCTATTTCTCTCCCGCCTTACGAATTTTGTATAAAGACTAATTTTTCCACTTATACTGAGAACATGACGTTTATTTCTTTTTCTTATCAATTATCATAGAGTTGCATGCACTTGATGCATTCATATAAGAGTCTGACTGCTTTGTCAAATTGTTTGAATGGGTAAAAGTAATGAACTCAAATTAAGTTTGGATGACCAAACAAAAGAAACTGCATAGTGAAGTGGATTGATTCTTTCAGAATAATTTTTTTTATGGAATTGGTTTCGTGCCATTGTTTTGTAATTTTGATAACCTTATGAAGTTTATGCTTACTCAGTATATTCTGTCTAACTCTAATATGGATATTATTTCTTACCTGCAGACTAAATCGGTTTCTTTCTGGAAAGCAGTGACATTCTGCTTAGCTGCTGCTTTCCTCTCCATAGGTTTGTAAGCTATAATATTAAGGAATCTCAGTTATTTGGTGAAGTAACTTGTGTAATTACTAAGTTTATCTGTTATATACTTTATCAGAAAAAAGCAATATAGTTTCTTTGAAATAAGGATGTCATATTATCTGAAAGTTTGAAACAATGTTTTTGACCATATTACAGGCCTTACTGTTCTTGTCGATTCAGTCATTTGGAGAAGGTTGTTGTGGCCTGAACTAGAAGTTTTCTGGTTCAACTCTGTTTTGAACCGGAGTTTGGAATGGGGTGTATCCTGCATTCATAAATGTAATTACCCACTTAGTTTTTTTATGTACTTCCAAGGTGTTCTACATGGATAAGTCATGGCCATATTATCTGTCGGCACAAGTATGTGCTTTTTTCGCTTCCCACTAAAGGACGACATAATATAAAGCATCACACGTTCTGACTAAAGGCTGTGAGTATTTCCTGTGAATTCCTTGATTTGCTTTTCGATTTTATTCTGATAGGATTTGATTTTTATTCCCGAAAACCTGGACTCATGGGCAGCCTTTTTATTTGATAGATTCTACCATTGATGTTAACGTTCAAGTAGAACTCCTTAACTTGAGGTATTGTTAACAAAGGTTTCCATATCTTTTAGTGTTCCTTAATAAATGTGAACAGACACATCCTTTCCACTGGTACTTCACGTCAGCGCTTCCCCGTTCACTGCTTGCTGCATACCCGCTTTTTTTGGTATGTTTCTTTTTCCTGGTATGTTTTCTACTTGCATGCCATTTATAAACAAAATGGGATTTGTCAGCATGCACATTCTATAAAATGTTAAAGAAATAGTTAGAGGTGTCTGAGAGAAGCAATTGAGGCCTAAATCCCCTTAAGAATGCAATGATAAAATTAGCCCCATTAAATTGCAAGAATGAGGCTATTTCGAGGCAGTCATAGCTTAATAGTTCCTGTGAACTTTTGAGTAAAGACTAAAGCAGTCTGAAGAGAACCTTTTTCATTCATCCTCAGAAATTTATAGCCACTAATATAGAAAATGAAAATCTTGCTTCATCTCATAATAGCAACAGGCTGGTAACCGTCGTGCTGTTGCATTTCTAGGTAGTACAAAGTAATATTTTGGAAGTAGTAATGCTACTTCACTTGGTCCCTTAATGTCTTTTCTCGAACTTGATGTTAGTTTTTTTCCAGCTTGGAGTTTTACTGGACAGAAGGGTTTTCTTCTACATCCTTCCAGTTCTCTCTTTTGTTCTACTGTACTCAAAGCTTCCGCACAAGGTATATATCAGTAGCTCTGTGATTGAGTTGTATAATTGACGTTAATGTTGTGGTTATTATTTGTTCATTTGAATAATCATCAATGCTGCAGGAGCTCCGCTTCATAATTAGTTCCATTCCCGTCTTCAACTTTGCAGCAGCTGTTGCAGCTACCAGACTGTATGTCGCCTCTTATGCTTAGCCAGATCCCACTTCAATTTTTCCGAGTTCAAAAGACATCTTCATATGAGTATATTCATGTGCAGTTGCTTTATGTAGAGTAGTAAATGGCTGGTTGTATGTGGAGTTTATTTGAATCATAAATGACTGGCATTGTAAAACATCGAAGAGTGGTTAGGCCTTCAGAACTTTGAACTTCCTCTGGAATCTAGCATTTCCTAGTTGCACTATAAAGTGAAGATCTGATTTGCTTAAGCAATCAGTCAACCTGTGTATGCTACTTTTATGTGTCATTAATGTTAGCTAACGTGTATTGTTGACAATATTTAGGGAATTCTTTCTCATGGTGCTTTAGCCCTTGCCTGACTTTTAGTATGCTGTTGTAGCATTGGACTGGATGCAGCCATTCAATGTGATAGTTTGCCTGTCCCCCCATCCCCAAATTGACTAATACCAATGAGAAGTTGTTTGACTTTTCAAATCTCATAAGTATTGCATAAGGTTATATCATTATTTTCTAGAAATTCATATTCCGTTGCATTATCTCAACTTTATACAGGTATAATAACAGGAAAAAGAGTTTCTGGAAGTTCCTGTACATTGCTATGTTGGGATTAATGCTTGGCAGGTATTATGGGAACCGACTTGCACGCACTGCAAACTGAATTATTTGGGTGAATGCTGACACATTTCTTACTTTTTAGTCTAGCCTGCACGGCAGTTTTTTTCATGGCATCGTATGAAAATTATCCTAGTGGTTATGCTCTAAAAGCTCTGCATAAGATAGGTAAGCTCTCTCTTGATGTTTTACTCACATTCTTTTGAGTTTGAATGAGCCATGGACTGCTTGATCCTCTTATACTTATTAGATTCAAACCACTAAAAGTCACAAACTAATGCCATTTTTATTTTTTTCTTTCTTCTTTGTTTCATTGTTTAGCAACATGTTATTATAAAAAAGAAAAGGGAAGAGTGGAAACGGGCTAGTTCCGAAAATGGGCGCTACCTTGGTGTTGGGGACGAGTAAGATTATAATTTGGTTTATCCTCCATCATCATGACAAATTGAATATCCTGTCAATGTACCAGCCCTAACCTGTCTTTCTCTTCCGATATCCCTTTCGAGGGTCATCATAGGTCTTTTGGGCTTATACATGCAACAACCCTTTATCTTGAATGTGATTGCTCAAGTAATGAGTACTATATGTTGACCATTCATAACAGTGTGAAACCTTGCTCTTATTAAAATTAAGGTTAGCTTAAAGGTGGGATCTAGAACTAGTTTGCAGGTTGTGTTTAGGTGCATTGATCTATCATTGTATAACTTGCACGAGGAAATGTGGGCCATTTACTCCAGTAGCTACATTTCCTTCAATGTAGTATCTGGGTAAGCTAGTTAAAAAGTTGCACTTTTGGTCACTCATGGATTAGGAGGAGGACTTAATGCCATAGTTTTCTGTTCTTGTAGAGCAAATTCTTAGGTAAGGCAAAATTGACAAAACAAAAAACTAATTGAAGCAACACCATTAACAATTTCCATGTGGAGTAAGTAGTTTGGCACTTACAGTTGTGCGGATATTGTGTTGTATCTCAGTGGTTATGATACGCTGTGGTTTTCTACATCTTTTAAAGGTTTCCTCTGTTTATCTTTTTTATTTATATACCTCTATTAGTTATTACTTATTAGTTCCCTCACTCATTTTACTTTATGCTTCTCCTATTTCTTGCTTACAATGTCGACTTGAATCTTGGCCTAGGTGGTGTGACAAAGAATTCAGATGAACTCAGGGTTCATATTGACACTTTCTCAGCGATGAATGGAATATCCCGATTTTGTGAATATAACCATCCATGGAGGTATGCTTGATCACCATTTTGATGCAATTCACTCAGTGGTCTCTTCTGGGATGAGATCACAGTTGGAGATCTCCTTTCCGTGAAATGTGTACTAATGGACAAGAGGGGATTGCTCAGGTGGAAAGCACCCTCCACCTCCAACTCTAGGGTTGTGGGTTCGAATCACCAAGGGAGCAAAAAAGTGGGAGCTCCCAGGGAGGGAAAAAAAAAGTGTACTAATGCATAATTATATCTGTAGAAACCTTCGAAAAGACACTAACAATTCAAATTTCTTACTAGGAAGCTACTCTAGCTAACTATTTTATTTTTTTTTATATTTTTTTTAAATGGTAACATTTTTGTATTCAAGTCAACAGGGCCTGTTAGGGGCAAAGTTACAAGGAACGAAATCTAAGTAAAAGCTACAGAAAAGTCTGTTAGATAGCTATAGAGACTCTAGGAACTGCATGAGAGTCTCTGTGTCAGTTATATACTCTTGTTTACACCAAAAATGCAAAAGCAAAATACAATTAAGATTTATCTTCTGGATAGGGTTGCTTTTGTTCTCAAAACATCTTGAATTCCTATCCTTCCAGATAGTCCACCATATGCAACTTGGGATCATACTCCAATTGATTTTTTGAGCTTTTGTTCCTCCTTTCCTAATCAACTAGATAGCATATCTAGTGTATTCATTGGCATTGTCCAGCTCAAACCAATCCTTGCGAGAAATATATCCCACAGTTGAGAAATCACCTTACAATGCAAAAAAAGATGACTATTTGTTTCTGCATTTCTTCCACAGAGATGGCAGATAGAGCAAAGGTGTATTATCCTTCTCTGCAGTCTGTCTTGTGTCAAGCAAGCCCTCTTAACTACCAAGCAAGCAAAACAAGCCACTTTGCATGGTATTTTGGTCTTCCATAATTGCTTCCAAGGCCACTGCACACTAAGATTATTGTGATGGTTCCTCATATGATATGTTGTTTTGACCGAAAAAGCTCCTGAACTATCTCTCAGCCACCATAATCTATCTTGCTCCAGTGAGACTCCGTTGAAGAGATTGAGAGTGTTGAGGAATCCTATGAATCTGTCCATCTCCCAATCATTTAAAAGCTTCCTGAAACTGAGGTCCCAACCTTGATTATTCCAAACTTCACTAATATTAGCTCTTTGTTGTTGATTTAGTAAGAAAACATCTGGGTGTTGAAGTCTGAGGGGGCCAGATCCTAACCAGTTATCTTCCCAAAAAGAGATCTTGAGACCATTCCCAACTTTGAATCTAATATTGATACTGAAAATCTGCCATAGATTTCTAACAGTCTTCCAGACACTGACCCCATATACATTGTTAACTGTTTTGGTCTTCCATGCATCTTCTTCTCCATACTTCTCTTTAATTACCTTCTTCCAGAGAGATTGGTCTTCATTTGAATATCGCCATAGCCACTTCATGAGCAAACTTTGATTTTGCTTCCTTAGATTCTTTACACCAACCCCCCCTTGTTGTTTGCTGAGTGTCAAGGTTTTCCATTTGACAAGGTGGATGCCTCTTTTATCTTTGTCACCTTGCCACAAAAAATTGCTTCTCAACATATCCATTCTCTTTTCAACCCGAGGTGGAATAGGGAAAAGATACATCATGTAGGTAGGTAGAGCATCTAGGACACTGCTGCCACCTAAAGAAAGATACTGGCTCTTCCATCTGGTAAGTTTCTTCTCACATTTCTCTAAAACCCCATTCCAAATTTCTATGGATCTACTATTTGCTCCAAGTGTCATGCCAAGGTAAATTGTTGGCAAAGATCCCACTTCTCCTCCTAATATTCGCACACATTGCTGGAACTGCTGAGGATCATTAACTGGAAACATAGAACTCTTCCTCCAGTTAACAAGTAATCCAGAAACCCCTTCAAAGATAGTCAGAATAATTCTCAAAGTCTTCATTTGTTCCGCATCTGCATCACATAGGATGATTGCATCATCAGCATACAATAAATGTGTAATTTCCATGCAATCGCCTTGCTTGTTATTGACCTTGAACCCTCTGAGCCAACTATTCCTCTGAGCTGTATGGTCAACGGAAAGAGGAAAGGAGAGAGAGGATCTCCCAGCCTCAGTCCTCGGTGTGAGGGGAAAAACCCTTCCGGGGATCCATTAATCAAAACTGAGAACTTGACAATACTGATACAAAATCTAATCCAATTCACCCACTTTGAGCCAAACGCCACTCTCTTCAGCATATTCAAAAGGAACCCCCAATACTCTAGCTAACTATTCTGAAGGTTTTTGAGTACCTGGGCTTTCTAATAAGTCCAATTTTTTAAAATGCTTCCCCACCCTAAACCATAAGCCTTATCCCTTTTGATTACTGAAGAAAGGAAAAGTTACACTTTTACCAAAGAAGTAAGAATTATAGAATTGGATGATTTTCTCTTTATATGATATAGTAATTGAGAGAAAATAGCTCTCTGACTTGTGGTTATCTAGTACAAATTGCTTCTTAGAGATGCAAATGCTTGATTGTGCCTATACTTTTAACCTTTCAACTGGGGCATCTTTCAAAGTTCATGTTATTATGTCTCTATTTTCCTTCCAACTGCATTTTAACTTCAAGATTGCTACTTTTGGTTCAGGTACTCTAAAGAAGAAAATATTTCTCCGGAAGACTTGCAGATGAGAAATTTCACATATCTTCTGAAGTGAGTTCTTCGCAATTTATTTATCTAATTTTGCTGGTTAATTATTCCAATATATTTGAGGGCCAGTGTTTTGGGGAACAGAAATAACATTTTCAGTTTTCTCTATATTCAGAGGCTAAGGCATTATGGACAGTTGTAATTGATTTGTTGACTAACACCTGTTAGCTTCTATTCTCTAAAAATGAGGACAATGACTTCCATTATTCCCAATTTTAAGTAAGGAAAACAAGCTCCATAAGTGACATATTATGATCATTGTCTCCTCCCCACTCACCCAACGACCCCAACCCCCATCCCTTGACCATCCCACCCCCGAACCCCCACTCCCCACCCCATCCTACACCATAATATTTTTCCATATTACATATAAATGCTCTTGGGATAATATTTTATGGGTACCTACCAAACACTAGAAAGTAAGTAAGTAAGAAACCCACTTGTTTTCCAAAAACCATTTTCTAGGAAACCATTTTCCTCCATACCAAACACAACCTTAAAGGCTTAGATTTTGAGCACACAACTAATCCTCATTCTTTGCTGAAAGGGGTTTAGTTTTGCGGATCTTATTTATAATACGTCAGCCTAATCTCTGCCAATTCTGCTGTTACAGTGAGAATTCTTACATCGAAGGCTTCAAATGTCTGATGAGTGTAGATGGTTTTTCTCGGATTCGCGTTCGAATTGGTTTTCCTCCAATATCACTTGTAAGGATTTTTCAGACAATGCCAAATTATCTTCAAAATTCTGGCATCCTTGTTGCTTTAACCTGTTTGCATCACGCAGGCAAAGGAACCGAAGGTGTTTATTCATGGAAACATAAGAAACACGGATATCATGAATAGAAGCTGGCCAGGGTGCTTGGTTATTCCCTGAAAGCATCCATTACCAGCGCAAAAAATTGTGACGAGGCATAATTTCTAGTCGTATGACGACTCCCTTTTCATGAAACCTGAAGGTGCACAGACAGCAGCCGTGCTCATGATATAATGATGCTGGAAATTGTAGCTGGTTGCTGACGTTAGATCCTCTTTGCAGAAAGATATGTGTTTCTTCTTCTAGTTTCTCCGAACAAAAAAGTTGACATGTTCAAAGTTTCAATATTTCTATCTGAGGAAAACTTGTCTTTATTATAATGCTGTGGAAAATTTTAGATGGTTTCTGCATGTTCACGCATGTAAAATATGGTGGCCTTGTAACAATTAGTTAACACAAGTTTTAACTGTAGAATCTCTTAGGCTTTCCATGTATACAGGGCATTTGTTCTTTTTTGCTTATAAAAGCGTTATGCTGATGCTTTTAAATCTTCACAGTATTGTCATATTTTATTATAGGGGAAAAATTGTCATTGGGGAAGTTTTCAATGTCTCTTTTAAACAATTTTGTTAATTTGATATTCACGTGAGCATTTCCCAGTAACTTGGAATCCTAGGTTGTTTGGATGGTCAAAGAACCAAACCCTAAAATATAGGATTGTTAGGTTGTAAAAGTCAATGTATTGCAAAGCGAAAGGAACCCTTTTTAATCTGTCAATGTATATTTAATTCAATCTTAGAATTTCTCACTTTTGAAGGGGAGGCTTAGAGTAACTGGTAAAATTGATGTCACGGATTCAAGTCGTGAAAACATTCCTTTTCAGAAATGTAAGGTGAGGCTGCGTACAATAGATCCTTGTGGTCCAGCTCTTCCGTGGATCCCGCACATAGCGGTAGCTTTAGTGCAACGGATTGTTCTTTTTCTAATTTCTTACTTTTCGTTTATGAAATTAATGTTGTAGAGAAAGTCAAATTTGCTCATATGCTATCCAAAGTTGCGCAATGTGGTCCTCTATTTAATTTTTGGTCTTATATTACCCGCAGTCAGAAAAAGTCTCATTTTTTATACTTTACTTCTAACGATCACATGTGAGGTATTTGAAAATCGAGGGATATTAAGCATGTGAAGTTCACCTATTTCTCGATGTAGGTGCTCACTGCTCATGACATCTAAAACTACATTGTGCGTTTCAATGGGGGCAAAAGTCTTGATATATATGACTTGGTCCATGATGACTCTGATTTTTCAACGTTTTATGCTTTAGATAAGAGAAGAAAGTTCATAGCATTGACTTTGATAGTGACACATTTCAACTTTATGTAGTCAATAAATATTAGTCTCTCAATACTAATAATCTCACAAAAAAATGGCCAGTTATGGTGGTGCAGCAGTGCAAAGGCCATCAGCTGTTTCTGAAACTCTTCTCTCCCAAAATCAGCCTGATGAACCAAAACAAATCCCGAATCCTGAGAAAAATCAACCATTTTCCTTCCGAATTATGTGTCCATTTAACATCAGTTTCATCCTTGAAACAGCAGCATCACGAATCATAAATGACTTGAGCAAATTCGGGCTATACTATGCTGAATTCGTGTGGATAGTTCTTTTCATCGTGCTTTTCCCTGAATATAAGGTTTCGGTAGTCTGTTTAGTTGTCATGAAGGAAGTGACAATTTTGTACTTGCTATTGCTTCATGCAGCGGCCAATTCTGTACTGTTTCGTGGGCTTATCGCGTTCGATACAGAGCCTATTGTTCTGCCACTCCTAGCCTTGGCGACATGTCTTGCTCTCATATTCACTGGTGCTGGAATCCACCTTTTGATAACTTTGGCTTTAACTTTCCCAATTGTTTTGGCTCATGCAGTTCTGTGTATGGCAGACGATTGTTCTTTGAATGGGGAAATTGATCAAGAATCTGAACCTCCTCTCTCCACTGTGTAAAATTAGGCCAATTTGCTGCAATAAAGTTAAGGATGTTGAGTTAGTGTGGTCATTTTAGATGTATTCTGTTGTTTAGCTTATGTGCCAAAAGTTGGTTGTTTAGTTGAAGAAAATGTACTAATACAAACTTCAGTCCAAGGGATTCTCAAGTAGTGAATGTTTTTTTTGTTTTTTTTTTGGGGGGGGGGGGGTAATAAACTGTGAACTATTACCATTAACCAGCAAAACAATTACAAACTAGAGAGCACCCATGAACCATGACCTCCTACCAGGAAGGTTGCCAGAATTCAGTGAGCCTCCAAGGAAAAAAAAAACACTTAACTAATTACAAACAGCATGTATTAGGTATGCACATCTTGTACCTCTTCTTGTATCTTTAAACATGTCTAATCTCTCTCTAATTACACATTTAACTTTCGTCATTATAAGCTCTATATTTACAGTCGATCCTCTGAAGATTTTTCCATTCCATGTAGTCCATGTTTGATATATCACTGCTCCATAGATTGCCATTATAGCCGCCTTTTTAAATTTGCTCCAATGTTTCCGCTGCACCTTTTGTATTGCTTCCTGCACATAGTTCTGATTCAGTGTAATACCAAGCCAATCATATGTTGCTTCCCAGACCTCCATAGTCCATTTATACTGACAAAATAGGTGGCTAGCATCTTCATTACTGTTGCTATCACACATTTCACACAAAGAGTTGACACAAGGCATACCCAGGAGCACCAATCTATCTCTAGTGAGTAATCTGCCTAGAGCAGCTAGCCATAGAATAAACCGATGTTTAGGCATAGTGATACTACTCCAAATGAGTGCGGCACAATTCATTTTAGGCACCACCGGTAACATAGACAAATAGCCCTTTGACACAGAATAACTTCCATTGGCAATCAAACAATAATGCCCGTTGTGATACCAATTGACCATTTTGAGTTTCAACTTATGTAGCTGTTTCCAATACCAGCTACAATCTTGAGCTGGTTCATTTGTCCAAAAATCCTCACTTCCTTTCATGTAAATCCCATTCACCCACTTCACCCATAACACATCTTTTTTCTCCATCACCATCCAAATCAGTTTTCCTACCTCAGCCACATTCCACAATTTATATCCCTTGATATTCAAACCTCCATATTTTTTGGTTGACTCAACTTTGCCCAAGCCATGAGGGACACTTTCTTCTTTACTTCAGTCCCACCCTACAAAAACTCTCGACACTGTCGATCAACTTCCTTTATAATAGCTTGAGGCAGAATGAAAACGGTCCCCCAAAAATTGTGCAGGGAAAATAATACAAAAGTAATAACCTGAAGTTTACCTGCATATGACAAGTGCCTGGTGGAAACAGCTCGTATCTTCTCTGTAATCTTGATGCATAGCTGGTGGCATTCAAGTTTATTCCATTTCTTGGGTGAAAGATGCAAGCCTAGGTACCTAATTGGGAAAGATCCCAATGTGAAGCCAGTTAAGAATTTCTGCTTTAATTCTATCCTTTATACCAGCCATAAACACACTAGATTTGTCAATGTTAGCCACCAATCCAGTAGTGTTTGAAAAGTGTTGTAGTGCCTCTATAACTCTCTTCACAGATGCCACATTCCCTTTGCAAAAGATCATTAGATCATCCGCAAAAATGAGGTGAGTTAGTTTTTGATCCTTGCACATAGGATGATACTGGAAATCTGGTAATCTACTCATTTGAGCCATTATTCTAGATAAGTACTCCATCACTAACACAAAAAGTAGAGGAAAAATGGGATCCCCTTGCCTCAACCCTCGTTTGCCTTCAAAATAACCATGTGTATCTCCATTAACCTTGACTGAGAACTTAGTAGATGTAACACAAACCATAATCTGCTTGATGAACTTCTTAGGAAAACCATACTCATGTAACATTTCTTCCACAAACTCCCAATGCACCATATCGTAAGATTTCCTCAAATCTATCTTCATGAGGCATCTAGGAGATGTTTTCCTATTGTAGTGTCTCATTATGTCATGACAAATGAGTACATTATGTATCAAAGATCTTTCCTGCACAAAAGCTCCTTGAGTTCCATTTACTAATGAAGGCAGTACTTGCTTCAGCCTTTTACACAACATCTTAGATATGCATTTGTAGACCACATTACAACACGAGATTGGTCGAAACTGACTAGCATGCACGGGACGACAAGTAGTGAATGTTAAAATGAAGATATTAGGCCTTTTTATATAGTTAAGTGCCACAAGTTTTGTTGTATAGTACCTATTTCCTCCGTCTCAATTTATATGAGTTACTTTGACTTGACACGGAATTTAAGAAAGAAGAAAGACTTCTGAAACTTGTGGTCTAAAATAAGTTATAGATGTTTGTGTAGCTATAAATCATTTCATTAAGGGTAAAATAGACATTTTAAAGTTAAATTGTTACTAAATATAGAAATGTGTTATTCTTTCTTGGACTGATTAAAACGGAAAGTGAGTCATTGGGACAGAGGGAGTTATTTGCTTTCTTTAGAATAACAGTCCAAAGAGTGGCCGGGTGGGCAACGTACGATATTGGGAACTTCGATTCGGTAATTGCAATTTTTGGTAATGATAATTCGGTATCTATCATACCATGCTCACCCCTAGTTCAGTCAAGTGGCCAGCATTAGTGCTTGTGGACTAAAGCTTTTGAAACTTCAACACAGTTTTGGTTGTGTAATAATCGTCTTTGCTTGATTATTAGCTTGGACTTGGTCAGTCCTCTTTTTGTTGTGTATTCTCATTTATACCTCAATTATAACTACAGGAAATATAAAATGTATTTAATATATATTCATAGAGTTAAGAATTTTTATGTTAATTCATGTAATTTAACAAGTTTTAGCCGAGATTAATACTCTATTTGTTAAGTTACCATATTAAATTTCATATAGAGTTACATATTATTATAGATCATCTTAACATATGATGGCTACATAATCCTAAAGAAAGAAAATATTTCTCTGGAAGATTTTCACAGAAAATTTCACATATTTCTTGAAGTGAGTTCTTTTGCCATGTGACCAGGAGGTCACGAGTTCAAGTCGTGGAAACAACCTCGGGCAGAAATGCAAGATAAGACTGCGTACAATAAATCTTTATGGTTCGACTCTTCCCGGATCCGTGCATAGCGGGAGCTTTTAGTGCGGCTTTACCAATAACTCTCAATAGAGGATAACATTGATAGTTACGTGAGCATTTGCCGGTAACTTTCTTTGCTAGAAAAATTGTTCCGTATGGAAAAATGCAGCCCTAGGGTATTTGGATGGTAAAAGGACGAAGCCCTAAAATCTATGGACTGTTAGGATGGTAAAAGACCAAATCCTAAAATCTATGGATTGCAAAGTTAAACAAAACTTTAAATTTAAGCTTCTAAAACTTCTGGTCAATAAATATTAAATTCAATCTTAGAACTTCTTACTTTTCTTTTATAAAATAACGATAATAAGATTAAGGGTGTGCTTGGTGTGAAGGAAGATGTTTTACGTAGAAAATATTTTGTAAGAAAATAAGTAGTTTCTTATTTATCTTTTTGTGTTTGGTACGTAAGCAAAGAAACATTATCCTAAAAACATTAATATATCATCTAGAAAAATATTATGGGAGGTAGGGGTTGGGGGATATAAGGGTGTGGGTGGTGGTGATGGGGGCTGCGGAGTGTGGGGTAGGGAGTGGTGGGTGGAAAGAACATAATTCACGTAGAATATCACTTGTAGAACTTGTATTCCCTATTTTCATTTAGGAAGTCATTTTCCTCGTGCCCATCCAAAGCTACATAGTGCGTTCCAATGGGGTCAAAAGTCATGATATATGATCAAGTCTACGATCATTTTGATTTTTCAAAGTCTATGCTTAAAATCAAAGAGAAGAAAATTCATAGTATTGACTTTGACAGTGACTCATTTCTACATTGTATAATCTATCATGACTCTCAATAATTAAATACCCTTAGTTTCTCTCTACTCTCAAGTCTCAACTCACACATTCATCTCACAAAAAATGGCAAGTTATGGTGCAGCAGTTCAAAGGCCATCAGCCACTTCTTCAAATCCTCCATCCCAAACTCAGTCTGATGAATCGAAACAAAACCCAAATCTTGAAAAAAATCAACCTTTTTCCTTCCAAATTACATGTCCATTTAGTATCCCTTCCACCGCTGAATCAGCAGCAGCGCGAATCATTAAAAACTTAGGCAAATTCGGGCTCTACTATACTGAATTCGTGTGGATAGTCCTTTTCATCGCGCTTATTCCTCAACGTAAGGTTTCATTAGTCTATTTAGTTGCCATGAAGGAAGTGGGAATCTTGTACTTGTTATTGCTTCGTGCAGTGGCGAATTCTGTCCTGTTTCGTTGGCTTATCACATTCGATACTAGGCCTATTGTTCTGCCACTGCTAGCTATTGGGACATGTCTTGCTCTTATATTAACTTATGCTGGACTTCATCTTTTGATCACTTTGGCTGCAACTTTGCCAATTGTTTTGGCTCATGCAGTTTTGTGGATAGCGGAGGATTTTTCTATGAATGAGGAAATTAATCAAGAAATTGTACCCCTTGTTCATACTGTGTAAAATTAGTCTAATAGTTGTTGGTGATTTGATGCAATAAAGTCAAGGATGGTGCCCCATGATAATTTTTTTTTTTTTTTTTTTTTTGTGTGTGTGTGTGGTCATTTTAGATGTTTTATTTCTGTTGTTTAGTTTATGTGGCAAGAGTTGTATGTTGTTGAAGAGAATGTACTAATACAACATACAGTTCAAGTGGTGAATGTTCAAAAGAAAATATTAGATCATTTTGTTTGTATAATTAAGTGCCAAAACTTGTTATGTTTGTAGAGTAATCCAATTATTTGTTTTCTTTCTAATAACACTCCAAGGGGTTCAATCTAGGATGGACCGGGTGGCTATTGAGAACTTCAATTCGATAATTTTGGTTCCCCTTTTTTCGATATTTATCATATCATGCTCAGCCGTGGTTCAGTCAGTGGGCAGCATTAGTGCTTCTGTACTAATGCTTTCGAAACGTTAACACCGTTTTGTTGTGTAATTATGGTCTTTGCTTGACTATTAGCTTGGACTTGGTCAGTCCTTTTCTTGTTCTTTGTTTTTATCTAGAATCGGTGAAAAATGTTCTCATCAATACTCAACTATACCTCTCAAATTTTGCGATTTAGAACGAATACATCCTCTTTAAAAAAAGGAAAATTATATTATACCACTATTTAACTTGTCATAACTATTTAAAATCTCAATTTTTTTAAATAATTACATAAATTCCTGATTTTACTTAAAAGTTCAGATACATCGCATTCTTCTGTGATGTATCCGTGTAAAATTAAGTGATGTATCCAGAAGAATATAATGTATCCGTGCGGATTAAATCAGGAATTTTTAATAATATTAAAAAAAATTTGGATAGGGAATGATTAACTCTAAAAGGGTTGAGATTTATGTTGTGTTTACTTAAAAAAAAAATTGGTGCATATATATCCTTAAATGGTATATATTTGTCCTTATAGTTAACAAATCTATATTTACTGAATTAATTTATTATTTCCAAAAATTCAATATGACTTAAAAATCACCTCACCTAATTTTTTTTCTCCTTCATACCCAATCCAAATCCAAATAGAACAAAAAGAAAAACCAATCCTTTTTTTCCAATTCGGTAAATATTTGCTCCCCCACCCCCTTTTTTTTTTTTTATTACAAAAGGAGAAGAAAAAATAAAGGAGAAAATTACAAAGTAGATAATTAAATCTTTACCAGTAAAATGAAAATTAAAATAACCTACCAATTGAGCTTACTTAAATTCTTTGTTCTTGGCCTAGAATGCAAGTAAATAAAGATTTCAAGGACAAATTCGATATAAAAGAAACTTGAGAGGATCATTTTGTCACTATAGTCTACACTCTATTCTTCGGGTGTTTTTGGAATGGAGTGTTTTTTTTTTCTTCTAAGTTTGATTGGATAAAATTTTTGAAAAATATTTTCGCTAGCAAAATAAGTTTCTTAAAAATAAGGAAAATAGACTCTTATAATAAAATTAAGGAAAATAAGTACTATAAATAACATTATATGTCAGTAAAAACTTATCCGAACCCAGTGTATACATTAAATTAATATTATTTACCATCGTTAAGTGATTAAATGAAGTAAAATATATGTTAGTTAATCACGATTAAGTAACATGAACTCTAAATTCAAACACATGGCATGTATGTATTGGCTTGAAGTATACACCGGGTGCAAATAAGTTTTTACCATGTATCCTTCCGCCCATCCAACAACCCCAATCCCTTGATCACACACCTCCACCACCTCCGAGGCCCCACATGCCACCCTTCCACCTCTATAGTTTTTTATTAGATTACGTTTAAATGTTTTTGAGATAACATTTTTTGTTTGGAACCCCAAGGAAACCAACAACCTCGGCCACAACATCTGTCCTTGGGGTGAATACTTTGTGGTAACCTGCTCAATATGCAATAGCTCACAAACCATATAGAAAATATAAATCACACTAGGCAAATCCTATGCGATAAGTTCATGGCTGAGCAATAGACAGAGACTAGATTCGATCCACATGAGAGACCGACCTCCCAACCATTCAACCATTCCCTTACAGGCAGATAATATATATTTTTTTACTTACTTAACAAACACTAAAAAATAAATAAGAAACCAACTTATTTTCAAAAAAAAAAAAAAAAAAAAAAAACACATTTTCCATCAATACCAAACACACCCTTCATGTCGACACCTTATCTTTTACAAACCAAAATTTAACATAGAAAGAACTCACACCTCCACTTTCAAGAACCCCTGAAGCTCCCTCCGCCTGTATCAAAAACCCTACCACCCCCACAAAAATGCTTCTACAACCCACCACCACCGTTAAACCCCCACACCCCAAAACTGAAACCCATGTCTCTTTCTCATCATCTCTCTCTTATTCACTCTCTTTCCCATCTGGGTTTTGCAATTTCAGTGCTTTTACTAAACCCCTAGCATGCCGAAAGAATCATCATTCAGTTATCATTAGCTGTTCCTCTATATCTCAGGTGCATAGTTATGGAACTGTTGACTATGAGAGGCGACCAATAGTGAAATGGAATGCTATTTACAAAAGAATATCTATGAATGATGGACCAGAAAGAGGCTCTGTTAGTGTGTTGAATCAGTGGGAGAATGAGGGGAAGAAGGTTACTAAATGGGAGCTTTCTAGGGTTATTAAGGAGCTCAGGAAGTTTAGGCGTTATAAGCTTGCTCTTGAGGTAGTTAATTAGTTAAAGTTTGAATCTTTTTTTTTTTTTGGTGGGGTTTTGTCTGATTATTGCTTTGTATAGTCTTGATACTTGTTCTTGAATTTCTCGGTTGAACTAGTTGAGTTCTGGTCTTTTTGTTTTTTATGTTGATTGGTGATTAATTTGAGTTCTATGTCTTGCTTTGCTTTGATTCTTAGGTTTGATTTAGAATGGGCATAATACGTAAACAAACACTTAAACTTGGTCTCAGTTGGCAAGTAAGCACTCCCAACTTTTTGAGTATGCACATCTAGGCACTCAACTTGTCTCTATTGTGTCAGTTGAACACTCAAACTTACAAAATGATCATCTAGACACCTTTCAAAGTTTATGTGCCACATCAGCATTGGGTGTCCATGTAACACAGTGGGGATGAGTTGGAGTGTTTAGTTGTTTGTTGAGATCAAGTTGAGGTGTCTAGATGTGCACTCTATAAGTTGGAGTGCTTACGCAACAGTTGAGGCCAAGTTTGAGTGTATTTATGTATTATGCCTTTAGAATAGCTTAAATTATGTGTTTCTTAAGGGATAAGATGGAATTAAACATAATAATTTAGCTGTTGTGTACCAGAAGTGCATTTCGCCCCTACCTTTTCCAACTCATTAGAAGTTCTGGTCAATGGCATGAAGAAGCTTCTATTAGCATTCTGTAGAGCCTGTATGAGCTGCTTGTTGCAACGTGTCCTGAAGTAGGAGGATGCCATCCAGATAGCATAATGCAAATCTTAAGACTGTATATATAGATACCAACTCTGTGAAGGTTTGCTTAGACTAACTCTGTGAAGGTTTGCTTAGACTGAAGTCTTTTTATTTCTTGTGTTTGGGGTGGTGGGAATAACTTGTGATTATTTTTACCGTTATATTCTGTTTCAGTCTGTGTGCATGACATTGTTAGAATTTACCTTCTTGGGATTTACTTTTGCCAAAACTATTTGCTTGTTTACCTTAATGATGTCCTGTCTTTCCTTTTCCTCACCTTATCAAAAAAAATGATGGCCCATCTTCCTAGTAGCTCTATCTAGTGGTACCAGCTGGGGAACTCCCTCTTTGCAAGCTACTTCATTTGAACCTTTTACTGATGGATGCACAAAATTGCACTGATTATTGTGCAGTGTGCACTATGTTTTTGTCCATTTGGCGACCAAGTGAAACTAATAATCTAAAAGAATTCAAAATCTGGACATATTTATCACTCTGTCTGAACCAAGTGCGGGAGTCAGAAACTTGAAAACTTTGAATGAGTATCAATAGACTTCTTGTGGTTAAGACTTGTCAGCTAGACTGAATACAAATGTAAATTGGTATACTAGTGAAATATGCAATTTTTCCGCCAGTCCTATGATGAAAACTTGATTAGTCGTCCTTGTATTGAGCTCTTGATTCCATTAAGTACTCATTTAACTCATCGAGTTTACGGTATATCTCCATGTAATGCAATTCCATTGGGACTTAACTTAATCTTGGATCCTGCAGGTGTATGAGTGGATGAACAATAGAGCAGAGAGGTTTAGACTAACCACCAGTGATACTGCCATTCAATTAGACCTGATAGCAAAAGTACATGGAATATCAAGTGCAGAAGAATACTTCGTAAAGTTGCCAGACACCTTAAAAGATAAGCGGATATATGGGTCTCTTTTAAATGCCTTTGTGCGGGCTAGAAAGAAGGAACAAGCAGAATCCTTACTTGATAAAATGAGAAACAGAGGCTACACTGATCATGCTCTTCCATTCAATGTGATGATGACACTCTATATGAACCTTAAAGACTACGACAAGGTTGAGTCAGTGGTTTCAGAAATGAAGGATAAACGAATTCCGTTAGATATATATTCCTACAATATCTGGTTATCATCATGTGGATCTCAAGGTTCTATAGAAAAAATGGAAAAAGTACTTGAACAAATGAATCTGGACACTAATATCAATCCAAATTGGACTACATTTAGCACTATGGCTACTATGTACATTAAGTTGGGGCAGTTGGAAAAAGCTGAAGACTCTTTGAGAAGTGTTGAGAGCAGAATCACAGGTCGTGATCGAATTCCATATCATTATCTCATCAGTCTCTATGGTAGTCTTGGTAAAAAGGAAGAGGTTCTCCGGATCTGGAAAACCTACCAATCGCAGTTTCCAACTATTCCAAACCTGGGTTATCATTCTGTAATATCTTCTCTGGTGAGGTTGGATGATATTGAAGGTGCAGAACAGATATATGATGAGTGGCTACCTGTTAAGGTGCACTATGATCCTAGAATAGGAAATCTTTTGTTAGGTTATTATGTGAGGAAGGGTTTTGTGGACAAGGCTAGTGCTTTCTTCGACCAAATGATTGAAGCTGGAGGAAAGCCAAACTCAATGACATGTGAGATCCTTGCTGAAGGCCATATCAGGCAACGGAGAATATCTGAGGCTTTGTCATGCTTGAAGGATGCTGTTTCAACTGAGGGATCGAGGAGCTGGAGACCGAGACCTGCAAATGTATCTTCCATTCTCAGGCTTTGTGAGCAAGAAGAGGATACAAAAAGTAAAGAAGCCCTGTTGGAGGTGTTGAAGCAAGTTGGGTGTCTTGACGATGAAAAGTACATGTCATATATTCCATTATCAAATGGTACATTTACCAGTAATGAGCCAGAAATAGAGAAGGATACATCTGATAATGATGAAGGATCTGACATACTGCTCAACCAATTGCAAGAAAGCTTGTGAGACTTATTCACTCACTTTGAAATGCAACTATTTTCCCAGGTTCACACATTGGGGATAATGCCTCGTGAAGTTGGATTTTTGGTACGTGGATGCTCGAGTAAAGCAAAGTCTGTGACTCTGTGTTGAGCTGAGAAGCAAGATATTTATTATAAACACATATCTCCTGATTTTGGTTTCTTTTCTTAGGTTTATGAAACTCCATTTCACTGTATATGTAGTTTATTGAACATCAAGTAGAAGTGTATTATTTTAGCTTCGCCAATCAATACACATGTTTTACCAGGGGTTTCACAGAATTGTGTTGCAGGTTTACTTGTAAATATGATGAGTTGTGCATTAATCTATTTGAGGTTCAACTAGAAGATTTCATTTTCCTTCTACACTTTGCATTATTGATCAATGCGTACTCTTGAAATTCTCCCCAGAATTGTTTCCCCAAATGATCCTTTTTTGGTCTCGTTATTTCATGGGTGAGGATTTGACTTTGTATCACTGTATATTGGTTGCTTAGCAGTTTAGCTATAGCATTCTTCTGACGACCTTGACATATTTTGAGGTTTCTGCTTTGCAATGTCTCACTACAGTTGATGAAACAGGGGACCAATGTTTTTCTTTCATCTTTTTAAGGTCTAGCTGATTCCAGCTGATTTGGTATTGGAGCGTGGTTGATTGGTTTTATGTAAGTTCTCGATACTTTGAATTTAATTAAGGATCAGTCTTGGAAATTTTATTAAGTGAAAGGCTCAAGCGCGTGTTCTGCTGATGGTAGCTAGTTTCAGTGTTTCATGTATAGAAGAACTAGCATATGTTCGTTGGTATCTCCAAAATATTTCTAGTAGACTTTTGTACAAGATTTGCTTTCCTTTTTCATATACAGGGAGTGGGCTCTTCTAATGGATACTCTGTACATGCTATTTCATTTTGTAGAGTTAGAACTAAAATTATCATATGAAAGATTCTTATAATGGGTTAAATATTTGACCAACAGTTTCAGGCACTCATCATCCAAGGATCCAGTTCTAAGAAGACTTTTTTAAAATTAGCATACAGTAGAAAAGGATGAGAAAAAAATCAGATTTCAGCGCAAAGAGAGCATTATCAGATGCCATACTAGCAGCATTTAGTCATGCCCCCACACTTGAGGACTGAAGACTACATGTAACAACAAACAACAGTCAACACTAACTGCTGCACCTATCACTGTGTGTTACTTTATTTTGTCGACACGGATGGAAGAAATGACAAACCCGTGCATGCACCAAAACAATTAGTCATGGACTCATGTGAAAATTAGATCACACGATTTGTGTGTTTTATCTGACGTATTTCACTGAAATAGGTCCTAGTAGAAATTATTATTTCAGAATAAACGCGCAATAGTTAGATAGCATCAGAGTCGAGTAGAAGCAAGGTCCATTAGATAGATACCTCAGGAAACTCGCCAAAATTACACATACAACTTCGTCTTTCATTTCTAAAATTAAACTTCGGTGTCCTGAGACATGTTTACATTATGATTTTATTTGGATCTTCGAACCACGATGAAGTAAACTCAAGTTAAAACAACCCCTTTTTATCTACTTTCTTCATCAAGCTAAGGGTATTCCTTTGTTTCACACTAAATGTAAGCAGTAGTACATCATTAATGTCAACGACAAAAATGCAACATAAATAAGCAAGATTTATGATATTTTTTAGAACAACCCCACCACAAGGAGGAACAAATCAAAGTTGGGATATCATGCCTAGTCCAAGCAAAAGCATTAAAGGCGTAACTTTAGGACTCATTTTTTGGTTTGAAGAAATAGTAGAAGATGTGAAAACCGTCGGTGATAGGCATCTTTTTTATTAATTATCATGTGCCTTGAGCCACATTCCTGTGGCATATTTAATTTGCTCGTCACTATAGTAGGATATATATATATATATATATATTACCATATCTCTGTTACGAAAAATAATTTATTTACTTTTATACAAACAAAAATGAAGGGACCATCCGTGAGATTAGCGTCTGAAAATATCTATAAATGGGACTATGGGAGTACTAAAAAGTAATTTTGAATCAAGATATGGCTAGAAGAAGTAAAAGTAAGGTTAACATGATTTCTGGTTTCTCAGTTATTGATAAAATCTGATTTTAGTACTTATAATATCTGGCTAAGCACTTGAGCCTTCAATTACTTGAATGGTGTTGTTTAATTTCTTCATATTTTATATGCCTATACATGGTCAAATATAACATAGGAAAGATACATATTTTAGTTAATTAAAAATTAAATATAGTGAATTCGTATATCACAAGGATGAAAAGTAGAATTGACCAATAATTTGGTGACCAAAAATACTACTATTATCCCAAGAAATATCTTGAATCAAAATGCAATTTCAAGAAAGAAAAAGAGGAAAACAGAAAAGAAAAAAAAAAGAATGAAAATACGCAGAAGGCTTTGTCAAGAAAAAAAAGAATCAAAATATTTTGTCTTTGAAATATTTAAAGACAAAATATTTCGGATTTTATTTTCGGATTTGGAACATATGGTGTGTAACTTCTAATCCCTTTGGAAAATTGAACTTCAATTTAAAAATCTTTGAAATTTAAATTACATATATTAACTGGTGGAGCCGCTGTCCATTTCCCTCTAAAAGCATTTGAAACTATAATTGAATGACACACTTTTATATTTCAAAATTTATGGTAATTCTTATTATTTGTTCTTTATCAAAATTAGCATGACATGTTCAAGATTTCTTATTTACGTTAAACTTTGTGTCCAATCTACATTAAAATAAAACAGACAAAAAAAAACCCAACTCACTTTGTTTCATCACTAAACTTTTTAATCTGTTTAAAAAGAATATATCTTTTTTTTTTTGGTAAATCTTTAGTTTCACTTTCCACATGACGTGTTTAAGGTCATAAATTCAAAAGTCTTCTTCATCTTCTTGAACCCCATGATCAGAAAAAATCAAATAAATAAATTGAAATGGATCAGAGGAAGAAGTATTTTTCTGTTTATACTAAAAACATAATTGTTGTGACATGACTATATATTAAATTAAATAGGGACAAACATAGATACAAACAAAAATTTGGTGGCGAGGGATGCGGGAAAGGCATGAGAGTAGGGTAGCTATGAGGATCACAGTATATCACATGGGAAGGACAGGACACAATGGTTGAAAAGGTATCAATTACAAATAAGCTAATGTATGTATAGTATTTGTATATATCTTTTGTATAGTGTATTGTATACTTATTAACTTTTATATACAGAGAGTAACTCAAAAATATAGAGAACCTCTCTCTTACAAGACATGCTTTGCTCTTGTTTCACTCCAAGGCAAAAAAAACTACCCCTTTTTTTGTTTAAAGAAATATCATTTTTCTTTTAGGGAAGGAGTGGTAGGGTTGGGAGTACTAATTTAGTTTTTGTATTTGGAATCACTGGCCGACTAGTTTGAATTTGAATCTAGTAAACTCGCTAAAGAAGGTAAAACACTTTCTACCTAGAAGTTTTTTCATTTTCTGATTCGAAATACAGATTAAGATTCTTAATTAAGAGTGGAGAAATACCAATCATTCCTAGATCAATGATGTTTTTTCGTTTTTGAAAAGTTCTTTGTTATCTATTTTTAGAGTGTGACTTGGAAAAAAAGAGGGTTTTAGTTGCCTAATATTTTAGGTGACGTAGAAACCATAAGTATAGTGTGACTTGCAATTTTGTCATTACTAATCTTTTCATTTTAACACAAAAATAATTTATTTTTTCATTTGTCATACTTTCTCATTTAAATTTATCCCAATGAGAAAATGTTACTAATGTGTAGTTTAATAGTGATTCATGTAGATCACAAAACAACCTTAGTCACATGTGCAACGTGGAGTTGGGGATTAAGTCCCAATGCCTAGTGATTTTTTTTTTTTTGTCTAAGATAAAAGGTTTGAGAATCTAATTGCTTATATAATCCAGCTGTATGCTTGGATAATTGTATATTATGTGGACATATAGCACCAGATTATTGAAAACGACACGAAACCCTTAAGTTACGTTGTGTATTGTACATAAAAACATTCAAAAGTCATTGACAAAATAAATATTTGGTGAGAAAAGTGTTGATCATAATTGAGTTTTAAAATTATATACACAGATAGTGTGAAGAATTTGAATGGTATACTAGATCACGCAAAAAATGTTTACAAATAAGCCTTCTTAAAATATTGAATTTATAATTCAAAAATAAGACAGATTATATATGCTACGATAAATAAATATGATATTATTTTGTAAAAATTATTTAAATTGACCAGCGTATGTAACCTAAATTCTATACAATTTGATATCACTTTCGTTTAGGTGTTCTTTATATATATATATATATATATATATATATATATATATATATATATATAGTTTGGATTTCAACTAATTCACAAGTAATAATACATGCGTGAAAAAAGTGTCGAAAAGAATTAACCCTTCTTCTTTCTTGCACATTTCTGTTGATTTTTTTTGTCTCATGCCTTTATTTAGTATTGATTTATCTAATTAAACACTATAGTAGAATTCTTTTTGTTCTTTTTCTTTTGATTTACTTAAATTGATCAATAAGCCTGACTATTTTGCGTGTTCAGTTAGTTCTTGTTACACCAAAAAAAAAAATACTTACTTAGGGGTGGAGCTTATATAAGGGTTATTTTTTATTTTGGATTTAGACATTACATGTTGAACGACTTTGATGAGAAATTTTATCTATGCCGCACTGAACATATTTATCTGAATAATATATATTATCATTATCATTATTAGTATTATAATAAATAAAGTACCTAATTATTGTAACCATGTTAGAAAGCAGAATTTAGAACATTGTTATTAAGAGATTGATTTCTTAAGATATTTACCTCAAGAAAAGGTAACACCAAATTAAATGGTGAACCTTTGGCAATTTCTTAAAGAAAGGTAGTGGTAAAGTAGTTGGCCTTGTCGTGTTAATTTCTAGTAACCAACAACTCATTAGCTTCTAATGACAAATTCTGCCAAGGTGATACTGTCTTTGTCTTAGTAACTTATAGGGACCTAAAAATTATAAAATAATTAATAGGTAGGTAGGGGGGGGGGGGTGATGTTGGGATTAATGGAGCTTAAAAAGAGAATCCTCTTAAACTATTTATGTTAAACTTAAACATATGAGGTTACATACAAGAGGTAATAAAATTAACTTATGAAAATATGAGGTTACATACAAGAGGTAATAAAACTAACTTATGAAATTTAAATTTTGGTGGGTTATTAACCATCTATTTATTTGCTCAGTCCACTTCTGCTCAATCATTTTCGCCCATAAAAATTGGGTTAATATGTTGTTCAAGTTGATCAATGAGAAACCTTGTCAAAATATTTTTAAAAGACGTCTTTTAAAATTTGATATGTTATATATAGTAATAATAAAAAAAGAAAAAAGTAGTCTTATTATGTACTAAAAATTATTAAAAAATAAATAAAATAATTAAAACTTAGTAAGAATTGGACGGATTGAATTATGATCGAGCAACATTTTTAGCCTAGTTCATTTCAGCCCAAGTATTAACTCAACCTACCTTGACCCACCCAAATTCAGTCTAACTCAGCCACTTCACACAACTAATTACATATATGATATATGTGTATAAATATTCAGGGAGGGTAAGTACAATTATTTATGGGAAAATTATACAAAATAACAATTGAGATAAATTTTTACATAAATAATAGCCCACTTATCTTTTTATTACAAAAAATAGCCTTTCAGCCCACATTGTAGCTGAAAATGGCCATTGGGCCATAGTTAGTGTACCTTTTGGAGCCCATTTTGCCTATAGTCCATTTTGTTCAATATCTCAAACCCGCTGATTTTGTCTTTCTTTTTTTCCTCTTTTAATATTAAGTACTAATAAAATCTCTTTTTTTTCTTTCTAATTTTTTTTAAAAAAACGTTTTAATTTTTTTTTCTGTGCCTTTTTTTTTAAAAAAAAAAAACTTTTTTCGTTGTTTAAATTTTTTTGTTTCTCTTTTTTTTAATTGTTTTTTTCTTTTCTAATTGTTTCACTTCTTTTGCGGAAAAAATGAATATTTATATTATTTTATTATTTTTTATTTATATTTTTATTTATTAAGGTGGGAACGCATGATAGTCAAATAAATATCGATATCGATACATTACATGATTGTTTATATAATATCGATACACGATTATACACCATTCATACAATGTCAATATATTACATACCTATTTATACAATATCGATACACGTCTATATACTATTTATACAATATTAATACACGCTTGTACACCATTTATACAATGTCGATACATTAAATAACTATTTATACAATATCGATATACGTTTATACACATTTATACACATTTATACAATATTGATATATTAGATATATACTACATAACTATTTGTACATCATATATTCATGTTTATACACCATTAATACAATATCGATACACTTTTATACATTATTCATACAATATTGATACATTAAATATATACTACATAACTATTTATACAATATCGTTACATTGCATATACACTACATAACTTTTTGTACATCATATATACATGTTTATACACCATTTATACATTATTGATACATGAAAAAAAGTTGTACGAAAAAAGTTTTTTTTAATAAAGAAAAACGCAACAAAAAAAAAAACAAAGAAAATAGTTTGTTTTTTTTTAAAAAAATAAAACTGCTGAAAAAAGAAAAGAAAATGGCCTAATGGCTATTTTTGTTGTAAACAAAAACTTGACTATTTTTATTGTAACTTATTTACTTTTTTGTACATATTTGAAATTATCCCATTATTTATTACTCCCATCATCCAACAATACTTGTTCATATTACTCTCTTCATCCCATTTTAGTTGGTCATCTTACTAAAAATAAATGTTCCATTTTAATTGATCGATTACTAAATCAAGATAAAATTAATTAATTTTTTTTCTTTTTACCCCTACAATTAATTACAATTCTAATGTCTATTTCTATGCCCAATGAATATCATTAATATGGGTAAAGGATAAAATAGTAAAATCTATCACTCCATTTATGATTTCTTAATCACCGTGTAAAATGAAATGTGCCCAACTAAAATGGGACGGAGGAAGTAGTAAAAATAAATGTCCAACAATATTTGTCCAATTTGAAAAATCAATGGATAATTTACCTATTTACCCTTAGTTATTAATTATAATCATTACCCAATATATTTTTCAAAGCATTGAATTAATTATATTCAAATGGTAATATAGTAAAATTATCCGTATTATTTATTTTTCCTTAACATGTGTGCCAAGTTAATAGTGGACAAATATTATTTTACGAAAAGAGTAATTTGAAGAGCGTGTCCTGATATTTTCTTTTTGATAATGGCATTGCCCAAATTAATTTGCGCTCGTCTCAATTATTTCGTGAAGTGCTATTTTCAGCAACATAAAATCATAAATATCAAAATGTCAGCGTCCCATCTTTAATGACAAAGTACATGAAAATGAATGATTCATATAAGGTTGGGAACCAACTTGTCATTCACCAAATTTCTGGAGTTCCATATCAACCTTGGGTAATTGGACTGGATGAACAAACTTCCTCTGGGTAAACCAAAGTTTTACCTTGTCAAAATTATTTCATCTACTTAACTGAAATTGAAATTCTTTTTTAATCCCTTGAACAAGAAACAAATTAAAATAATAACAATGGAGGTTGTGTAGATCTTCTTCCTATTGGGCAGGCGTTGCAACGATCGATCCTCTCGAACGTGTTTGTAGGCAGAATAATAAGTTAAGTTGTTTGCCTCTAGAAAATTTTAGTAACTCAGTTGATTGGTTATCTGAATTTTACCTTATTATAGTGTCAATTCCCCACCTTGTAATTCCTGTGGGAAAAAAAGGTCACTTACCTCTGATCCTTGGGTAATATAATTATCAATAGGCAATAAATAGTGTAAAAATTATTTTACACTATCAATTAATGTATACAAGTTAAAGCAATTCAAAAAGGCTTTACCATTAATGCCCCAACAATGATGGAAATATGTAATTTTTTTAAAGTGTGATTTCTAATAGTAGCCTAGACATGGTGCTAGTAGACAAAATGAGCAGAAATCTGCACCTTGGTTTTTTGTGAATAAGCAAGAAAATGTACCTTTGCCAACTATGACTTATTATAGGGACAAAAGCACATTAGCATGAACCTTGCTGTATATTCTATGCTTTCTTCTCTTTTTATTCTTCTATAGTTTCTCTCTTTTGCCCTCAAGATCTACACATTTACCCATCAAAACTATTTCTAATTTTATGATAATATTTTTATAATCAAGATTTATGTATAAGATTATATTTTCTAATAAGCAAATTCAATTTGAAGACAGCCAAGTGCATAAAGCATCCCGTGTTAGGATTTGTGGAAGGGTCGCTCTTCAAGGAGTGTGATGTAGACAGTCTAACCTAATGCAAACATTACTAGCTGCTTTCATGCATGGATTGAGACCTGTAACGTATAGGTCACACCGTTACAGAGAGACAATTTTATCATTGCTCAAAGGTTTTTCCTTTCAATAAGCAAATCCGGTTTTATTATTTTAATAAGTTCAATAATATAATTTGAATTTTGGAGGTGAGGGATCTAATCGCCGATCCTAACATGATCTGTTGGACATTTTATCTGTTTAAGTGATCTTCTTGGGATCCTTTTTGCCTACAAATTGATAATTATGGCTGGAAAAGCAAGAACATTGATGTACCAAAGTGCTATTAAGATGCAAAACAAAATCCTAATTATGAAACCTAATTGCTCATAGAATCAAAACACATGAAAGATCATTTCAATTTGAAAAATGGGACCTACAACCAACATGTAAGGAACACTAATCCACATGTAATCACATGATAATTAATCTAAAAGGCATGCCCATCACTCTTTCCCCATTATCATTTTTCTAACACTTTTTCCCACAAGAAAGGGGGGAAAAGGGCTTATAATTAATAACTTTAAGTCTTAAAAGAAAAGGTAAGTACTCAACACAACCAACCAATCTTTCCCTCTCTCACAAACTTGAGTTCAAATTAAAGAATCCAAATCCAACTCAACACCATACAAATTTTCAAGCCTAAAAGACACCCCCAAAAAATAAAATATAAGAGCCAAAAACAACAATTCTTTTTAAAAAACTCAATTTGTAGTCTACCAATCAATATAGTCGGGCGAAAACATATGAGATCGTTTTTTAAATCCAAGTATAGGAAAAAAATGCGAAGCAATTTGTTTCTATTGATCTAAACGCAGAAATACTACTTGTGCTAATAGAATGTAACAAGTATTCAATACAATAATTAAAAAAATACACAATTAAGCTGGACATCTGGCATCAAATAATATTCCAACGTGTACAACGTATGTGAACACTCAACTAAGGTCAAATCATTTTGGGGTTCAAAAATATCAAAATGTCATGTTCAGAGGTGTACTTAGGACTAACATTAGTTCGAATGTTAATATGAGGTGTACTTAGGACTAACTAATTAGTTTTAATATGAGGTGTACTTAGGACTAACTAATTAGTTCTAATATGAGGTGTACTTAGGACTAACTAATTAGTTCTAATATGAGGTGTACTTAGGACTAACTAATTAGTTCGAACGTACACTAAACAAAACACGTCAAGTTCAGGAGTCCTCCGTATATTCTGCAAAAAAAAAAATCACCCCAGTATGGAGTCAAATGCCATATTTCAAATTCACAAGGCTATTTTTGTAAAACTAAAAATTACCCACCAAAAATAACCACCAATAGTACAGGTTGTTACTTAAAATATAATAAAGTAAAATAAAATAAAATACAAACCAAAAAAAACAACAATTCTTTTTTAATTAAATAAAACATTCAAGAAAAAAAGAAAAACATCCCTTATATATTACAACACATCTATACTACACATCACACACACATCCCCTTTCTCCCTTTCTTTCTCTATACCAAACCAAAACAACAACAACAACAGCAACAGCAATGGCAGAACTCGAAATTCAAACTCAAAACCTAATGCCAAAACTCATCGATTACTTATCTTCTCTCCTCCAACGCATCGCGGAAACTAACGATATCAATGGCAGATTTCAACCTCAAAAGATTTCAGTTTTTCATGGGCTAACAAGGCCAAATATCTCAATTCAAAGCTATTTAGAGAGAATATTCAAATACGCTAATTGCAGCCCGTGTTGTTTCGTTGTTGCTTATGTTTATCTTGATCGATTTACGCAGTGTCAGCCTTCTTTGCCTATCAACTCCTTCAATATTCATCGCTTGCTTATTACTAGTGTTATGATTGCTGCTAAATTCATGGATGATATGTAAGTTAGTTTTCGATTTCTCGTTTAATTAGAGTTCTCTGTTTTAGATAATTAATGTACTTTATAAAATTCAGGGACGAAGTTAAGATTTTGAGTTTATTAATTCTGAATTTTGGAAGACAAAAAAATTATTAGTAGGTTTTAGATAAAAATTTTATACATGTTAAGTGGATTGTTAAATGTAAATACGAGTTTGGGCCAAAATTATTGTGTTCTATTCGCCCCTGCCTATAATTCACTCTTAATCAGCTTTATTTCCTTCTAAAAATAGAAAATCATCAACATTGATAGGGGCTAGGGAGGATTCATATATATAGCCGATCTCAATTTGTTTGAAATTAACTAGAATTTAAAAGAAAAAATTGTTTTTTTTTCAACTCGAAAGGGTTATTGAATCATGAATTTTCTTGGGTTTTGATTTTGAATTACTCCTTCGGTTTAATTTATTTTGTCTTACTTCTTTTTTAGTAAAGAATGTTTCTTTAGAATTTTGATAACTCTTTAATTCTAATTTTTCGCGTGACACATTTAATACCACAAAATTAAAAGTAGTTTATTACATTCTATATATTTTTAATTTAAGACCACAAGATTCAAAAATATTCTTTCCTTTTTTAAATTCTGTGTCAAGAGTAGTAATTTTCATGATTCCGTGAAAAATGAGGATAAACAGAGTATTTCCATAGTTTTATATGGATTTAGCTTTTCTTGGTCATTGATATATTGAATTGGTGCGAAAGAAACAAGAGCACAGAAAAGAAAAAAAGGCAATGTACTTGGATAGTTTTTCTTATTAGCACTTACCAAAGTTTAATGATTGGTTAAGAAATCAAGTAATGGCAACACAATGACAACTTGCTTGCTCCTTTATTTTTGAATTTTAAAATTATGCCCACTTTCAAATGCAACCATCCAATTCTTTTAATTTTCATGGTCAAGATTACACATTCTCATTTGATTTGAAAGCTACACTCCCATTAATCTCAATTGATTAACACACTTAAATTTTATATTTTATAGATAAAAAAAGTGTAAAGTGTAAGCTAATTTTGTTATCAAATTGTTTTATTTTATTATAGGTACTACAATAATGCATACTATGCAAAAGTTGGAGGAATCAGTACCACAGAGATGAACTTTCTTGAAGTGGATTTCCTATTTGGATTGGGTTTTCACTTAAATGTGACTCCCACTACTTTCCAGACTTATTGTGCCTATCTACAAAAAGAGATGCTGTTGCTTCAGCCAGTAGTACCATCCATGAATTTTGAAGATTCTTCTTCCTTATTAATGGGATCAAGATCACCAAAGCTTCAATATATTTGTTACAATGAAGACGAATCGTCTTCACAGCAACAACAACAACAACAATTAGTCGTTTAAGATCGATTAATTAGTCTTGTTAATGTAGTTATCAGGTTAGGATTAGATGTGTGGTTCTTGCATTTTGTCTTATGTTTTTTCTGTTTTCTCATGTTTGGCAACGTTTTGGGAGTGCTTTTAGAAGAACTCATGAAATGAAAGGGTATGTACAGATGGGTGCTGCTTTTGCTTTGCTTTACAGTCTGGCCAAAAAAAGTTAGAACTTCTTTATTGTTTTCTGTTGTATTAGATACTTCTTCTTGTTATCCAAGTCAAGATTCCAATGATCTGTATGATAAGGACACTGTCAATAACACAGGTTGGCATGTTCATATAGTTTATACAGAGAGTTGCACCAATTTTTAAATTATGTAGTGCTCATGACATAGGTTTCTCTCTTTTTCTTTCTCACTTTAAGAAATGCATGTTATTGTCATATGAGAGTTGATTGATTTCTCAGACGGTCACTTCAATAAATAGTTATTATCTCGGTTGACTATGGATAATAACTACTCCCTTCATTCCATTTTATGTGACCTACTTTTCTTTTTGGTCCGTCTCAAAAAGAATGTCACGTTTCCTTATTTGGTAACTTTTTAAAAGCATAATACTCTTTTACCCTTATTGGTCTCACTTATAAGGTTCCACTTAATTAAAAATAATAGTAATACATTTTTAATAAAGGGCAATTTAGTAAACATCACCAAGTCTTCTCTTGTTTATTAAACTCCGTGTCTGGTCAAAGTAGGTCACATAAAACGGGACGGAGGGAGTATTAGTTAAGTGACCATATGAGAAATCTACTCTGTGCATGAGATCGAGTCGCCACAGGAAAAGTTTGGTGTTCACGGGAGACACCAAGAACCAGGAGTATCAATTGTAACAGGCCTGCGGCCGACTAATTGAGGTTAATGTGTATAACTAAAGGAGGTGATATATTTTAAGTGATTAATTTATCCACGCAATTGACACTTGAGAACACGCTCAAAACGTTTCTAAAACTTGAGCGGTAAGTCTCTTATGGAATCACTTTATCATGTGTCCACTGTCCAGGTGTTTAATTAAAGCAAATATACTAGCAAGCGTTTAAGAGGTTGTCCATGTATTTGGCCAAAATTTTATTTCACTGAATTTGAACTACAATATAACAATATTCAAGATAGTGATCTCTTGGTGACTACTAATCTAATATAAAAATAGCAATTACTAGCCACTTTTCAACTTTTTCTTTGTAAAATAGCCACTATCTTGAAGTTTCAAATTGTCTCGAGCTGAATGAGTTCAATGCTTACACAAATAGATGAACATTCTTTTACATTGCTAGCATTTCTTATCTAATCATATTTCCATTGAAGAACGTTGGTATTGCTCACCCAAAATTAATACAGTGAAAAAAAAAATGAAGTAGGTAGGTATTGGCCGTCCATTTACTAACTCAGCCCATCTTAACCTGCCCAAATATCAGTCCATCAAGCCCATTTGCCACCTATAAATTAAAGAGACAGCAATGAGGAAAGGGACATAAAAAAGGTGAGGAAGAAGAAGTATGTGGGTGAGATCAATTATATTGGTAAGCAAATGCACTAAAAGAGGGTTAATACAAAAAATAAATGTGATAAAGTAGTGTGTGTTATGGTCATTTCTGTTAGTAAAGACAAGTGAAGACATGCAATTGACAGTTGTATTTGATTCTGGGCAGGGAACATACTACATGTGCAATTAATCATACAAGTGAACAAATGCTTGTGCATGTGACCAACTTGACACTTGATACTGACATACATATTTTTCTTTCTTTTAATATGTCCTGTTATCTGTTATGTTATTATCATCTTTCTGGTACATAAAGGGAAAACAGGGAACTAGAATTCAAATCAAATATGTGGTTGTCTACTCTCCATACGTACTGTTAAAAGTACTCGATTTTGCAACTTTGTTAAGATAGAAATGACTAATTCTTTAACTAAATTTAAGAGGTCAGCTACTCTTTTCCGACCCATCATACAAAAGTTTTGTAGTGATAGGATCTGAAATATAAACTTAGAGCCGTTTGGAAATCAGGTTGATTTAAAGTTGAAATTTTGTTTGGTGAGTTTGGATCTCAAAAGTTATAGTACTTTTTTTCATAAACATGAAAATTGTGATAACTATCAAAACATTCTCAATTCTTACAATTTTACTAAATAAGCAAATCATAGTTCATAAACCAGGTACTAGAATATCCTAAGGCGCCGCCTTATAAATCACATATCTCCGTGTTTCTTTTATAAATAAATATTTGAAATTACATGTTATTACAAACTTACACACATAATTTTACAAAGATCCACTGATCCAATAAATCATCAATAGCAGTAATTAGTTATTTATTGATATAATCCTCCCGCTACAGACAATTTCTTCATGTGGAGTAGATGAGTCTTGTATAAAATTCAAAATTATTGATCTCTTTTTTTTTTTTTTCGAAATGTAAACTTATGAGTCAAGTTTTAAGTTTTTAAAAAATTGAAATCACAAACTTGGAATTGAAATCCTACCTTTTACTAGGATTTGAGATTTGAAATTAAAATTTCATATTAAATTTAAAGTTTTGTTCAAATATCATAAATAAAGATTTCAACTAGAACTTCAAATTTAAGCTCCAAATTGCATGGACAAACGCATACTTAATGTCATTCTTAGTTGCACAATTTTCTTGGACGAAAAGTAGTAGAATAAGAAAGTTTATAATGTGTAACTCATGAAAGATGATGCGATTATTTTGATGATCCAAATATTACTTTTACAGTAAGTGTGGTTAGCTTGATTACGTCTATATCTACGGTCAATTTTGGTAATATTTCTGGAACAAATTTTATGTTGCTTTAAATGGAGCCCTTGGATTTGACATATTATATAGCAATCACGAATATTCTCATATTGAAGGGGAGCCTTGGAGTTACTGGTAAAGTTGATGTCATGTGAGTTCAAGCCTTGGAAACATCCTTTGGCAGATATGGAAAAGTAAGAAACAAAATTTTATATCATATGGTCAATTTCAAAATTTCAATACAAACCTATAACTACTTGTGAAATTATGTGGAAAGAAATTAGGCTAAAGGTTGAAGCGTACTACCCAATAACATTTTGGTGCATGTGATAACAAGTTGTCCTTAAAATTGCCTCAAATTCGGTTTATCATAAGAGAACTAAACATGTTGAGTTTGACTATCATTTTGATCATAAGAAAATTTAGAAGAACTTGATTCTCACTAATTATGTGAAAACATGAGGAGATCAACTAAATTTTTCACAAATGCCTTGATTGGAACTCAAATTGATTACCTCTGTAACAAGTTGAGCATGATCGATATCTATAGTCATCTTGAGGCCGGAGAAGTGCTGCAAAATGAATGTGGACATCCTTTGGTATAATGTACATACCCTAGCACATATATGTGTGGATTCAATTCACAAATATTCCCCTTTAATTTGATTCTTTCCTTAATTAGATTTCAATTGTATATGCGTGTTTTAAATTATGTGCCTGAGTCTAATTCACACCCTACAAGTAAAGTTAGCTGAAAGGGAAAAGAATTGCTCAAGCCTTTTATGAAGTTTAAAACCTCGTCCCGATCCGATGTGGGATTATTCTAGCTCAGCAACAGCATATACCCCTCACATGGTAGAATAGAATAATACTCCACAAGAAAATTACTTCAATGCCTTGTCGAGTGCATGTGCAAATTTCCATAATTGTAACACAGTGAAGGTGTAATCGCCGTGAACTCCTATTTTTTTCCATTGAATTGAACAAATGCTTGTGCATGTGACAGATATTTTATCTCCAAGAATGTTTTCTTCTATTTTTTGTTTTCACTTTCAATATTTCTTTAAAGGGATTTCACTTTTCAGTATATCTGTTATGTCATTATCATCTTTCTGGTCAACAATATAAAGGGGGAAAAGGAAGATAAAATTCAAATGAATTGTCAAAATCTTGTGTTGTGGATGTAGTGCCAAAAATACTCGAATGTTAAGCAGTAGTAGTTTGGTAAGCCGTTGGCATCTTCAAGACTTGTGCCATTTCACATCACTTGGCATCTTCAAGACTTGTGCCATTTCACATCACTTTCTGAAGACACATAGAAATAAGGAAGTTACAAATTATGGGATAGAAGGTAGCAACAAGACATTATGAGATGTTCATACAGCCAATATAATAATATGCACATACATTTTGTAAATCCTAATAGAGAATTTGCTTCCTAACAATAGTGAACATCAACAACATTATATGTAAGGTACAAGAAAAGGAAGGATTGAGTATCACTAGTTCATCCCGAGTACATTAAACAACTCGACTAATAAAGGGAATTTCAAATTTTGGAGCCTTGAAAAGGTTCCTCAGCCCAACAGTCGCGATTGGTGCCACAAATGGCATAACTACAGAGACAACAATGAAGAGAGCGGATAAGCGGGGTGCTATTGCGATCATAGAAGTATTATAAGTGAAAACAAGGGATGTCATCGAAACTTGCAACTCTAGTCTCATAGGAAATCCAATTGTGAGGAAATTAATCATGTGAAGAGAGGTGAAGAAGCCAACTGAATTGCAAATCAAGAATACGCGGTATGATTTTGGATTATGATATCCCATAATTGATTCCCCTGCAACATGGGGTGTGCCATTGTTTTTGCCAGTACTCGAGTCATCGTCTTGCCAAACACCACCAGGAGGACTAAGCACAGCCTGATAAGTTGCTGTTGCAATGAGTACTACTAATACAAGCAAGGTGTTCCTCACACTACCTGGGGAATCTTTAATAGTATCGTATTTGAAGTAGTCAAGCAATTTTTTAGCTGGGGATCTTGATCTGCTTTCTTCATTAACGCGAACTGCTGATTCTTGTGATGTAGTTTGGGATTCTCTAGCCTTCAGTGCACCATTCTCTCTAAGCATCTCTTCGATTTCCCTCTCACCCGCTTCACTTTGAAATATTCCTAAAACATCCAGTGGCGTTAGACCCCCCTCGTTTGAAGAATTCACCTCCACCGCACTCCTAGGAATAACTTGTTCGCGAAGCAGCAACTTAACTACCTAGTTAACCAAAAAAATCAGTAATTTTGGATAGGATAACAAGACAAGTAATAGAAAAAAAGTTAAACCTCGTATTGTCTTTTGGAGACTGCAACGTGCAATATTGTGTTCCCTTGGTCATCTTTTTTGTTTAAGACATTCTCTTTTTTCAATTTCTTGAGGTGTTCCACCAAAACTCTGAAGGCCTCGAACTGGTAATTCGTTACTGCAAGGTGAAGTGCTGTCTCATTTCGAGCTGTAAAATCTGTAATGCAATCAGGAGAAGCTGCAATAAGTTCTGTAATTACTCGAACTCTTCCCTTAATAGCTGCATAATGTAGAGGAACCCTTTGTTCTCTTCCTTTGATCTGGCAAAGATTATGGTCCAAATTTAGCAGCAACTTTACAATATCCATATTCCCATTAGCCGATGCAATATGAAGAGGGCTTAGACCCTCTTGATTCAGTTCTGCAGCAAATTCTCTCTTAAGTTTAACCAACTCTCTTGCAAAATCAGCATTTCCTACAATACAAGCAATATGAAGAGGATTTTCTCCACCTGCTAATGCAACAGTGTCCAGTAAAAGGGGGTAATCTTTCAAAAGATTGTGCAAGCATTCTGTATTCCCTGTTCTTGCAGCTTCAAATAACCTTTGATCCATTCGTTTGAACGATCGAATGAGAAAAAAAGCTTTACAGAAAGTTTTAGTTTTCTTTTGAGATTGTATGTAGATAGAATTATCTGCAGTTGTGCTAAAATGACCTGTTTGGTTGCTTAATGGATTAATTAATTCGGTTCAGTTTGACTCGTTTAGGTTGAGAGCTTTCTTGTTGAATTAATAATTGGCAATTTCAGTTTCATTGAACTAGTATGATAAATGTTAATTATCAAAAAGTCGCTCTCTTTTGATATATGAGTTCAACATGTCAAGCACTTATGTGGATATATTAAGGAGTAAGAATTTGAACATTTGGAGATTTCTGCATTTTTTAATTGTGTATTTTAGATTTGTAGGCAATTCAAAGTCAACGAAATATAAATAATTGGCCTGCTAAAATCATCTGCAAAATTTGTTGAATGGATTAGTTTAATGCAGTTCACTTTAACATATTTTTTAACTTTTAAGAGGTTTCTTTCTTCTTGAATTAAGAATGGTTAATCTTGAACAGATAATGCCACATTCTACATTTTTGCCTTCCCAGAATTTTGAATTCAGCATAATGTTTCCACTGGATGTTCATACTTATTATGAAGTTTAAAAGGTTATGTTTAACCAACCAATATGACTAATGCAAGACAAATGCATAAAAAACACCTGAGTATTAGGCTGAATCGTCAGGAAACGCGTACTAATGTCATTAGATAAGATGCTACATCCCCAGGTGTAATTTTGATTATAGAACCGTAAAAAATTCAAAGTTTCTTTTCTGTAAACCTATGGTAGATAAATAAATTAAAATATGGACTTCTAGGTTTCATCCAGTTAAAACCTTTCTTTACTAAAGATAACAAAACCTGGATTGAATATGCATTACCAAAGTCGTTGAGCATTTCTTTTTTATAATGGTGGTATCTATGCCAGCTTGCGCTCACATGTACTATTCCATTGAGTACCTATTTTGGGCGAAATCCGTCCACTGACGCTTAGGCTAATAAGAAGAAATCACCTACTGAGATTTTTTATTTACATCCTTGGATGCATCTCTGGGCAACTGTTGCGTGACAACTGCAGCCAATACTTGAATTGAGGTAATTTTTTGATATTCGGGTCAACGATAATATTGAATATTGTTCAGTAACTAAACTCTGGCCTAGCACAGGATTGGTCTTCGTTTGAGAGTTTGTTAGGAAAAACAATTCTTTTAGCTAGTTTCATGAATGTATAAGTTTGATCAACTTCTATGTCGAAGCCTATCATCTGAATAACATGTGACTATGCCAGTTCCTTTCTGGTGTATTTTTACTTGCCTCCACGCAGAGGCGGACACAAGATTTGTACTTGACTGATTCAATCGTTAAGATTCTTTTAACTTATGAGTTCAAAATTGAATATTTATTGAAATTATATTTTCTGTCGAAAATACTAAAGTTCAGTAAAAGAGATTAATAATTGAATCTCATACACAAGTATTATTTTAGAATCTCAATATATCCTGACTAAACCTCAAAAGAAGAAGAATATACAGGAAGAGGTCGTTCAAGTAACTTAACAGTCTGTAATTCTTGATAAGAATCTAGGTTTCTTGCAATAGTTTCTCACCAACTTTGTAATATGAGGCAAGAAAATTGGAAAGACTATGGAAAAGATGGTAAAGAAGAGAGAAATTCCCCAGCTAGGCGTTATGGCAGACATGACAGTATCATAGGTTGCTACCAAGGCAACAAGTGAGACCTGCAGTTCCAATTGCAAAGGAAAACCTATGGTGAGGAAATTTATCGTGTGAAGGGACACAAAAAATCCGATGGAGTTGAAAACCAAAATCAAGCCATATGAAATCGGATTGTTGGTTCCCATCACTGACTGTCCTGCAATATGTCGCAAGGACTTTTTGACATCATTACTGGTGCTGTTATAGTCATCAGGCCAGTAAGTATCCTGCCAAACGCCACCAGGTGGACTAAGCACTGCTTGATAAGTTGCTGTTGCAATTAGAATGGCTATCACAAGAAGTGTGTCTCTTACTTTTCCTGGAGGATCTTTGGTTTTATTGTACTTGAAGAAATCCTGAAGCTTCTTGGAACTAGATCGAGGCCGGTCCCTTCTTTGCTCTCTACTTGATGGATCTTGAACTGGAACAGCCCAAGAGTGGGGAAAATCTTCTTGCTGCAAAGATTGCAAGTTTTCAACAGTTACAGCACCAGATGCTCTTAGAGTTGCCTCAATATCTCCATCTCCAGATTCCTCAAGTAGTACCTCCAAAGGTCTAAGGCCTCTCTTGTTCAAAGAATTCATCTCAATTGTACCCTTAGCAACAATAGTTTCATCGAGCAATATATCAACAACCTGGATGAATCATTGCTCTCATCTGTTAAATAAAGTTAAAAATTAACCATGAAGAGATAAAAGAGGCATAATGACGAAACTTGCCTCGTATTGCTTAGTTGACCCAGCAAGATGTAAAACAGTGTTTCCTTGGATATCCTTCTTGTTTAAAAGATCATACTTATTAAATTCCTTGAGGTTCTCAAGTAATAATTTGAATGCTTCAAACTGATGATTCTTGACAGCTAAATGAAGGCAAGTCTCGCCACGAGCGGTCACTTCTTCAGCAGAGTCTGGAGAAGCTACAAGAAGCTCTTTCATTACATGTTCTCTACCTTTGATTACTGCATAGTGAAGAGAAGTTCTTCTTTCCTTCCCCTTGAGAAGGCATAGATTACGATCAACGTTCAAGAGCTCCTTCACAATCTCTATATCTCCATTTGCCGAGGCAATATGCAAAGGGCTGAAACCATCCTGGTTTAATTCTCTTGCAAATTCGGGCCTCAGGTGAATGATCTCCTTGGCAAACTCAAGATGGCCACTCAAGCAAGCAATATGGAGAGGAGTTTCATTACTACCTGCTAATGAAACCGCCCTGAGCAGAAAAGGGACATCTTTGATCAAACTTTGCAAGTGATGCACATCTCCTTTTTGAGCAGCCTCCCTCAGCCTTCTCTCCATTAATTCTACCAAAGAATTATGCAATTGTTTCGGTTTCTTAGCCGTTGGATTCTGGAATCAATCCCCAGATTTTAGTTTCTTTTCATCAAGTTGTGCTCAGCATAAAGGGATATCTCAGCTCTGAAAAATCTCATATTCAACTTTTAAGATGAGAGCTTTCTTCTTGAATTAATAATTGACAATCTCAGGTTTATTGAATAGTAGTATGACAAATGTTAGTTATCGATAAGTCCCTCTCTTTTGATATGCTATTCATCTGCTGAAAAGGTCCAATTTTATTGAATAGATTTCCTGTTAATCGATAAGGACTTAGACATTTGGAGATTTCTGTATGTCTTAATGTTTAAGTTGGTAAGCAATTCAAAGTCATGAAATTATCTGATCTTTTGCTGAATGGATTAGTTTAATTCAGTTTTCTTTGACTTTAAGAATTTGCCAAACTCGAACAAAACATGCCATGTATATAATGACTTGCTCTTTTTCTTGTTCAAATAGTGATTATGAATTTTAAATGTTATGTTTAACCAACTAGTATGACTAATGCAAGTCAATTCATTCATTGATATAAAATTGAAGATTAAGCTGAATTGTCAGCAAAAGGGTATTAATGGTATAAGAAAGTATACTACATTCCGTGAACTTGATTGTAGGTACTGAGTAACTTCGTCCGCACCGACTTGGATCAATTAACCAGGATGATTGGAAGAAAAATATCAGAAAGCGATTAAGTAAAACAGAGTGAACATAATTTTTTTTTTGATGAATACTCCTTTGGATTCAACAAATTGCTATATAGAACAAACAAATGTAACAAATACAACTGCAACTACGACAGACTTTCCCGTAATCTGAGGGAATAATATTGGCTATCTGTGGCCTAAAAAGAATATTTCATCATGTCCAAGATAATTTGATACAGTTGAAACTAGCAAATTGACAGAAAACATGGGTCTAAAACGATGATCTTGACTGAAAGACTCGATTGTGTTGTAGATTCCTCAGGGTGACTTAAGGATAAGGCTAGTAAAATGTTTGTTTTAGTCCTCAAAATTCTGGCGCCTCAAATTAATACTGAATTTTATGATTTTAATGTCACTAAATACAATATTCAAGATTGTAAAAAATAAGAGGTATAAAATTTAAATAAAAAAGAAAGAAAAAAGAATTATCTAGTGTTTATTAAAAATAGGGAAAAGGCTCAAAAATACCCCTTTACTTTCATTAATTGGTTAAATTTACTCCTAGTTATGCTATGGGGCCAAATATGCCCTTTTCGTTATACTATAGGGCCAAATATGCCCTTGTCATCACCAAACTTCACATATTTACCTCTCAATTGGATGGAATCCTCAAATCAAATAAAAAACTCGATTTCACTTAAAGTTACTCAATGATCTCTATTAACTCGACCCGATTCACCTAATAATAGTTAGTAATATGTTCCTATGAAATAAAAAATAAAAAAGTGCAAAATTAGTAACTGGGGAAAGAGAAACTAAACATCAATAATGTGTCAACTGATATTTCTATAACATGAAAAGTGGAAAAAATATTTATAATTATATACTCACCTTAAAAAATAATTATCTTTTATTTAAACAAATAAAATAATATATATAGCCAAGTGACATAACAAAACAAAATTCACATGGCAACTCTTAGAACAAAGAAGCAAAATATTAAGACAAAATTAATATTTTTTACAAGAAAAAGATAAACGATCAGGAGAAATAGGATTTAAGTGTTATTTCGTTGAGTTAAAATTATTAGGTGGATCAGGTCGGGTTAAAAGAGATAATTGGGTAATTTTGAGTGAAATTGGGTTTTTTTTATTTGATTTGGGGATTCCATCCAATTGAGGGGTAAATATATGATGTTTGGTAATAACAAGGGCATATTTGGCTCTATAGTATAACGACAATGGTATATTTGGCCTCAAAGTGTAACTAGAGACAAATTTAACCAATTAATGAAAGTAGAGGGGTATTTTTAACCATTTTCCCTTAAAAATATTTTAGAACTTTGAATTCAACAACTCAAATCTTCATATTAATAAAATAATTTTTTTACAACAACATCCAAGGTAATACATTGCAAACAAATGACTAACATCTTATTAACTAGAATTAATCCTTACTTTATAAATATATAATAAGATATGTGAAGTTGAACGCTTAATGTCTTTTATTAATACTATACTAAAAACAATTAGTATATAAAAAGAAAAAAACAATTCTAAATTATTACTATTATTGTGTGTACACTCATATATATTTAAGATCTCTTATTATGGCATTAGGCCACTAATTTTATTGAGATGTCCGTGGATTCCTTTTCAATCACTGATACCTCACATCTAGGGCACAATTAATGCGAACACACCAATGGCTTAATCTTCCGCGATAACTCTGGAAAAATCTAAGCCCCCTCAACAAAAAGCTTTTCCTTTCCGTGTGGCCTTGGAAAGAGCCAAATCTATCAAATATGTAATCTACTCATGAAAAGGAGTCTAATAATACTCATATTAGCCTCTTTCCTTCCGAGTCCAAAACACACTTCGAAAATCGATCCCAAAATAAAAACGGTAAAACCAAAGTTTTATTAAAGAATCATGTTTTTCATACTTCAAGCGTTCTAAATATGAAAATCCATTGAAAAACAAGTTGAAATTGAGTTTGAAATCGAAGAAAAATCCATTTTTTCCTTTATTGGATAAAAACTCAAATTCCAAGTTTAAAATCCAAGTTTTGAAAAGGTTTAAATAACAAAATCAATGGTTAATGATAGAAATTAAGTTTAGAAGTTTACCCAACCAGTTTTGATGACAAAGTCTCTTTGCAATCAGCTATCCCGAGGTCTCAAGTCCAAAAATGGTGAAGATGGAGTAAAATCACGAAAAAAGAATTTTTATACAGCGATCATCGCCTAGGAGGTCAAATGATCGCCTAAGCAGCCAGACTACCGCTTAGGCAATAATCACTTGCTACGCAGGTGCTTCACTTAGGCGGCTAACCCATCGTTTAGGTGATGGTTGTCAGGCAAGTCAGCTTCCGCTAAGGACAAAAACAATCCGTTGAAGATGAAGAATTACAATTGAGACTGATACCTGGTTTTGCAAAACATGTTGCAAATTAGGCACTAGCGAATGCCATGGAGATGCATCAGTTCTTTACAGGTTAAGTGTTTGGACTCTTAATTATAATGGGGAACACGCTTAAATAGCGATTTTAATTCGTTGTAGTTTTATTTGAATTTTGATCCTTGTGTAATTCAACTAAGCATATTTGATCTTTCAATTAGCATAAATTTGTAATTTTATTCCCTCAAACTAACATAAGTTAAGAAATTAATGAATCATTGTTTTTATTTACATAAAAAAGAGAAAAATAAAAATAAAAATAAGGTCTTCTCTACGACGACTAAGGGTAAATGATCAAAGGGTCCTTTGCTCTATGTTCTTCTTCTTCTTCTTAACAATTTCAAGGTAAAAAAATAACTACTAACCTTAAGGATCCATTTGGTTGGGAGCAAGTTATTCTCATCTCATGATTATTATTTCACCCTAAATGTAGGATAAAAATAACACTACAATTCAGGGATAATTAATCCCAGAAAAGATTATTCCTCGATTTTATCTCAATCAAATATTGAAAAAACTCTTTCTAAATTAATTTTGAGATTACTATCTCTTATCCTTTATATCAAATGAGCCTCAATAGTTGTAACTGCTGGCTTGTTTAAAATATGTAATCGCCTCTTCAATTCTTCATTTTATTTTTTTTGCCTTTCTATCCCTTTAAAATTGATTTTACACTAGATAAAATAATAATTGAATATTTTTTTATATTTAAGATTTTTAATTCAACAAAAAATTTAATTATTAAATCTTTCCTTATAGGAATTGTGTACATAGTAGGTCCTAATATTTATGATTTTAAAATTATCAAAATTTTGCCTTATATAATTTGTTTTCTTATCATTTTAATTGGGACGTCTATCAACTAGTGTTTTCAAAGGCGTTTTCAGGGTGAGTTCTAGGGGCGTACCAAAAACGCTTCGAGGACAAATGAAAGGTGTAGATTCATAGGGCGGAAGCCCTAGAATTTGAAGCACAAGCCTCAAGCGTAAAAATGTAAGTGACGGGTGTAAAGCGTACGTCCAGAGTGTTAATCTTGATTTTTATTATTTTAAAAATATTTTTGCTATAAATCTTTTTTTTTTAATGTTGGTGTAATGACATTTATACTTTATGCTAACATGTTTCAGATTGTGATGATTTTTTCTAAAATACATAAATAAATAAAGCAACTCTCATAGAAATAATTACAATTATTTTCGATATTATTGACGGTTTATTTAAATTTATTTGCAGAATTATTAAAAATCTTATTTTTGCTTATTTTCTTAATAATAAAATTATAAAATTGAAGATAAATGAGATATACGCCACGTGTTTAGAAGCTTATGTCTCACCCTGTGCTACGTAAAACGTCTCACCTCCCGCCTCTGCCTTTTAAAACATCGTTATCAACAACTTACCACTACTCTTAGTTGGATCTCTTTAGGTAGTATTTTTGTATAATTTTTTAATCTATAAGGAACATTTCCTACCATACGAAGGCATAAATTACGTATATAAAATTCAAGAATCATCTAATATTTTCTCTCTTTTTTTTTTGGGAACAAAAGTACCAAAATCTTTTTGTGCAAGGTCTCAACGGAAAGTTATTTTATTAAATTTATACCATATTGATTTTTGGGTTATTTTATTTTATATAATCAAAATTAGATTTTAAGAAATTGTCCCATCATTTCGGTTTCTCTTCGGTATTGATACGGTTTAATTATTTTTTGATAATTTTTTTAAAAAAATATTTAAAAGTTAGAGCACGCTATCATGTATACTTGTGTATAAATTTGACAAAAAATTTTAAAACATTTTTATTGTTTAAAAGGTGATGAATCAAGAAAACATGAAAAAAAAGAAAAAGAAATTCATCCCATTATTTTATGGGAAAACTACAGGGCTTAACAAACATAAACACCTAATTAACCTACTCAGCTTAAGTTTCAATTAATTATAATCAATAACCTAATATAACTACACCGTTCTCTCTTTCCACTCTCCTCCCATCTCTCCCAACGTCGGGCACCTCCCTCCCCTTTTCCCTCTCTCTTACTGCCTCTGTTCTCTCTCTTTCTCATTCTCTTTGTGTATCTGCTCAACTGAAGCATGATACATTTGTATCTAGTCAATATATATTAGGTATATGTATTTTTGTTTTAATGTATCTAGTCAATATGCATTAGGTATTTTGTACTCCCTACGTTTAAAAAAGAATGACTTAGTTTGACTTGGCACGAAGTTTAAGAAAATAAAGAAGACTTTTGAATCTTGTGGTCCTAAATTAAAGTTATGACAAATGTACCAAAATGTCCTTGAATCTTATGGTCTTAAACATGTCACGTGAAAAGTTGAAATTAAAGTATTGCCAAAAAAGGAAAGGGGTCATTCTTTTTTAAACGGATTAAAAAGGAAAGTAGGTCATTCTTTTAGAAACGGAGGGAGTATTATGCTTTAGGTATTTGTTTTTTGTTTCAATGTATCTAGTCAATATGTATTAGGTATTTTGTATTCCGTTTCAATATGTATTACATTTATACTGTTTGATACGAATTGTATTTGTTGACAAAAAATGAACCATCCAAATACAAATGATACATTTGCATTTGTATCAAACGATACAAACGATATGCTTTTTAGAGCATATATTAGTCACTGTATTTATATTTTATATCAAATACAGTCAGTTGCATACATTTGATATATCGTTTACGGATGTTAATTTTTGAAATTGTGGCTAGCGCGACCCTATTAGCTGAAATTGTGGTTATTTTCTGAAAGTTGCCCTTATTTTATGGTAGTGTAAAATAAAATTACGCAAAGACAAAAAATATAATTTAGAAAGCACTCAGGAGTTGAGATGCTAGAACTAATTTAGTTTTGATCGGAGTAATATAACAAGTTTTAGTGTTAGAATTTTAAGTGCTAATTATGTTGTCGCTTGTAGTCGCTTCCATCACCCCGAGTCTAAAGCTGAATTTTAATATTTCATTATTTTAAAATTTAATACATAAAATATATTTTATACATGTCTTTCTCTATACGGTTCGATATTTTTTCCTGTTAGTATTTATTAAATGAAAAATCTACCTAATTATTTGGTACGGTTATAAAGTAACGTAAAAATAGTCAAATTTTATTACAAAAACCTAAAAGTTGATTCGATATAGTTGGTTCTGGTTCGATCGGTTAACTCGTTTTTAGAAACCATTTACACACCTAAATTCACAGAGAAAAAAGTTAAATACATAATTCACTAGCTATAGATATGAAGTAGATATTTTCTTCATATATTAAATAAATACAAATTGAAAATACAATGATTTGAATTTTTCTTATTCCACTTTATACAAACAAAGGAGGTAAATAACCTGTAAAATTACAATGTGTAACTAATCTTTACTTACTGACAATATTAGGGGGAATCTTATGTTAGTGGCGCACATGCCAACTTTACATATTGACCCTGTTATTCTGTTAATATTTTTTTAAAAAAAATTAGTTTATCAGTTTAATTTTAAATCTTATTCTGTTAATTGATAATATACAATAAGAAGACTTCCCAATTTTAATGGCAAAAGTCTTTAACCACTATTGATAATAAATAATAGAGCTGATCTCACATGCATGATCACATTGGCCAAGAATATTAACACGGACTTTGTATTGATTGATTCTTAATGGTCAATTATAAAAATGTTGGTTTAGATCTGAAAACAACGACTCTTAGTAGTCAATTAATCTTTAAGTTGAATCGAACTTAATTAGTGACTCAAACACACAATCCTAGGAGCTTTTCCAACCTTTTTGTGACTCGAACTCACAACCTCCTATATAAGTTTGCTATGTAGTAGTACTGAAACGTTGACAAGTTGGTGCTATATAAGTACTGATGAGGCGTGCTTCAACAATCTAAAACAAAAATAGTATAGGTAAGGGCCATATTCTATTCATGCAGGCAACAATGGCAGACGCTATAGTATCTCTTCTCCTGAAAAACATCTCTCAGCTGCTGATGAAACAAGCAAAAGTACTATCAGAAGTGCACGGCAAGGTGAAGTCCATGCATTCGCGGCTAAAGTTCATCAAGAAATTCCTCAAGGAGACTGCAAACAGAAGGGATCATGACGATGTGGTTCGAGAATTGGTGGATCAAATCCAAGATGTTGCTCAAGAGGCGGAGGACGCTATTGACACATACGTGGTCAACCGGTTGAAGCAGCAGCAGAGGAACTTCATCGAGAAGATCTATTATGGTGCTGATAATATAGCAACTATTAACAAAGTCTCGTCACAGATTGAGTGCATTATGAAGCAGATTGACGACATCTATAAGACTAAAGAGATACTGGGCATTAATGACTTTTCTGAGAATTCTGATGATTCTCAATCAATGGCCCTCGAGCTGAAAAGGCGGAGGACTGAAGTAGAAGAGGAGGACATAGTTGGGTTCCACAATCACGCGTGGCAACTAATCAATCAGTTGATTGATGGGAGGATGCTCGATGCTATTTCCATCGTTGGCATGGGTGGTCTGGGAAAGACTACTCTTGCTAAAAAAGTCTTTAAGCACTCTCAATTGAAACCTCATTTCCCCTGTCGCGCATGGCACTCTGTGTCTCAAACATATAACATCAGAGATGTTGTACTTGATCTTTTAGAACAGGTGACAAAGATCCCGTCATCCAAAGCTGATCGCCAACTGGATGAGCAAAAGTTGAAAGAGAAATTGAAGCAATCCCTCAGACGGCATAAGTATTTGATCATGCTCGATGACATATGGAAAGCTGAAGATTGGGACAAGTTAAAGACATGCTTTCCAGACGACAACAACGGCAGCAAAATTCTATTGACAAGCCGCAAGATAGAGGTAGCTACCTATGCAAGCGCCAGACCGCCTTTTCGTCTTCCACACATGAACAAATCAGAAAGCTGGGCACTGTTCTCCAAGCGGGTTTTCCGAGGTGAAACTTTCATCCCAGAGGATCTGGTGAAGCTAGGAAAAAGAATGTGCAAAGACTGCAATGGCTTACCGGTTGCGATTGTGACGCTAGCAGGTGTCCTCTTAAGAAGAACAAGGTCATCACACTCGTGGTCAGAAATAGTCGAAAATGTAGGCTGGTACCTCATCAAGGATCCTACCAGATGCTTGGACATACTGGCCTTAAGCTATGATGACCTACCCCCTTACCTAAAGCCCTGCTTCTTGTACTTTGGTATCTACCCGGAGGACTCTAATATACCTGCCAGGCAGATTATGCAACTATGGATAGCTGAGGGCTTTATACAAAATGAGAAAGAGAGGAACATGGAAGATTTGGCGGAGGATTACCTGGAGGAACTCATTGCTCGTAGTCTAATACAGGTGGTGAGCAGAGGGAAAGATGGCAGGGTCAAAATTTGTCAAATCCACGATCTTCTACGAGACCTTTGTGCTGTTGAAGGAGCACGACAAAAGATCTTTGAAGTCTACAAAAGCATTGATGATACAACATCATCAAACAAGCCACGAAGAATTTCTATCCATAAGGGCACTCCTCAATACATAACTTCAAGTGTCAGAAGAGAATTCTCTTGCACCCGGTCCTTCCTGTGCTTTGATTCTCATTGCAATCTAGAAGCTTCTCATTGGAAGTCACTTTGCAAAAGTTTCAAGTTGATCAAGGTGTTGGACCTTGGATGTACTAATGTCCGCACTTCTATGACTACACAGATTGATGGACTCGTTTATCTGAGGTATCTAAGGTTAAGTGATCCCCTCGAGTATTCCTCTCCTCCTGCTATGTCTAATCTTCAGCATCTACAAACAATTTATATGAAAGGTCGGTTTTGGAAAACAATCCCGGATGGATTTTGGAAGGTGACAGAACTACGTCACTTTTATGTGTCAGGTCTCCCCATATCAGGTGCTCCATCACATCGAAGTCTTGTGAATCTGCAGACGCTAACACTGGTACGTGCTAATGACCACCTTAAACATCTTATTTGCTCTGGTAAATTTCCCAAGTTAAAAATGCTGGGATTGGAGGGAGAAAGAGGTAGAAGCTTGAAGAATTTTCTTGAGCAACTCCGCCATTTGAAACATCTTCAATCATTGAAGATTCGCTATGGAAAATTTGATCTCCCGGAAAATCTGTCATACGCCTTCCCTTTGAATCTCACCAAGATAAATCTGAAGCACGTTTCAATAGAAGAAGTAGCAATCAGAAAGCTCAAGAAAATTGCAAATTTTCAGCTGATCAAGATAGATGGAATTTACTGTTGAATGGTAGCAAAAAGAAGACAATTAATGTATGCTCATGTGTTTAGTGTCTAGCAATAAATTGTAATGCTTCCCAGTTTCAGATTCCATAATTTTGTCGATCATAGTCTTTAATTTGTTTCCTGAAAGGAAAAGTCTAAAGGACTGTCCTTCACTATCCTTCTATAAATCATTGATGAATTGCTGTCCACATGCCCTGAATCCCTCAAGGATGTCACAGTTCAAAGGTCGGTCATTCTTTTTGCTGTAAAATAATTATCAATTTGATGCATTTAGCCTTCTAATCAAATGGCATGAGATTCTTGGGGAGCTGCCTATTATTATATAAATTGGGGAGACCATAATGGTCTCACTGTTTTAAAACCTTGCTGTCTCCGCTAAGAAACCCGGAGGTAAGCTAAGCTACGTTATCCTTGTTATTTTATGTTGCCACATGTGTATTGAAGGACAGATTCTTCAGCAACTATGCAAGGAGTAAGTGTAAAATAAAGTAAATCAACATAAGGATTCCCATGAGCAAATATCCACGTCTCTCTCAAAAAATACCATTAAATCTGAGTTACAAGTTTTAAGTTGCAATCAGAGGCGAATCTAAGATTTCAAGAAGACGAGTGTACCATTGCTTTTAAGATAAGATCTACAATTTAATAGTGACAAAACCCAATTTTTGGCTTTTTTGTCGTATCTTATGGGCATGTTCCCAAAGAAAAAGGCTCTCCATGGGTAGCTTTTGCTTTGGCTCAACAACTTGGTGAGCAAAAATAATTACTTACATGTAAATGAACGGATGGACAGCTACTAGAATTTGGTTGCCCAATGTACAACTTAGTCACGTAATTATCCATTTAGATGTTCAAGAAGATCAAATTATTTTGTAGATTGGATTTCAGAAAGAAGTCACCGTCCGGGTGGGAAACTCTTCAAGCGGATCAAAATAAAATAGGCGGATCACACCCCTTTCACATTCAACTATAAGGGAATCACACCCTTGCAAATTCAAAATAAAATTGAGGAATCACACTCCTTTCACATTCAAATATAAGGGAATCACATCCTTGCAAATTCAAAATAAAATAGAGGAATCATACCCCTTTCACATTCATAAGAGAATCACATCCTTGCAAATTCAAAATAAAATAGAGGAATCACACCCCTTTCACATTTAAATATAAGGGAATTACGCCCCTTTCAACTTAAATTAAAGTAAAATAAAAATTTATCAAATCATCCGCAAAATATATGAGTTTGAGATAACCAATTTATTAGCTCTTGATGATTTCCTATTACAATCCATGAAAAAAAAACTCAATTTTTTTTTAAAAAAAACCCTAAAATTAAAGCCCATGCAATTTGGGATTTTACTAGTTCACTTATCAAGAAGAGAAATTATGAACGAAAAGAACGAAATGGAATGAAAATTTTATCTTTGCAATGGTGATATGATTTCACTAACTTGATGTACTGGGTTAGTGTTGAAAAAAAAAAAGTACTAAGTTAGTGGATTTTGGGTGGAAAGTAGAAAGCTTTTTCTGTTTTTAGAAATTTCTTTTCAGAAAGTTTGTTTTTAAGTTAGAAGGAATACAGATTTTAGACATTTAGACTTTTTTATTTTATTTTATTTAAAAATTTAAAAAAAAAAAAAAAAAAAAGAAGAAGAAGAAGAAACGCAGCTTTGAAAAGAAGGGGTGAACATATGTGCAGCAAAAGGGGATCGATCCCTTGACCTCAAGAATCAAGAGGCAACACATGCACCAATTTCAACCCTTCATACATGAACCATCCAATCAGTTTGACTATGGTTCCTTCATTTAATATTATATATATTTTTCAGAATTATGCAAATAATATATCGAGTTTAGTCGGATGACCACGGGTTCTCGTGACTCAATTTTAATACATAAATTCGTCTATGGTTGCAACCAACCAAGGAGCTAACCACTATAGCACCTTTCCCCCCTCTACAATACATGACCTGATTGTAGCTAACTTCTTCAACTACTCTACCCAGTCGTCGAGGAAGCCCATACAACTCAAGAGAACCTAATACTAATTACAAGGAATGTAAAGGCTTACAATTAAAGCAAAATTATTGGCATCGAATCCAAAAGATAGGAGAAGAAGGAGAAGGAATTTCAGAAAAGAGGAGAGTTCAATTATCATTCAAATCATGATGTCTACAAATTACAATGTGAATGGTTCTTCTTATACTATCCTAGTCACGCATATTGCATTGCTGGAGTTCATAAATACAACAACAACATATCCAGTGAAATTCCACAAAATATAGTTTGGGGAGAGTAGAGTCTCGCCGCGAGCCGTCACTTGTGCGGCAGATTCTGGAGAAGCCACAAGAAGCTCCCTCATGACATGCTCTCTGCCTTTAACTACTGCATAATGAAGAGGATTGCTTGGCTGAAAGCAGTTGACCTCAAGTGGATTGCTTCTGATTTTGTTCTATCTTGGGGTGTACGTTGTCTTCCATCTCTGTATCAAGACTAAATATTCTGTTAAGGGCATGCATATTTCCAAGTATGTCACTCAAATTCCGATTTTCAGTTGCATCACATTTCAAATGCTGCATTGGTCCATGTAGCAGCTTGTTTACTATTCCTAGACTGAGATCATAGATAGCCTTCTTGTTGTTTTCGGAGAGATCAACATCGCTCATCTTAGACAAACACTTTTCAACCTCAGCAGCCCTAATTCTTTCAGCATATGCCCTGAGCTTTTTGATAGTTGGAACAGTCTCAAGGGAGTCTTTAAGTGCTTCAAATTGTTTCACTTCCTCAGAAATGATGCCCTCAGCTTCCATTTTCTTCCGCAACCGATCCTCCTTATTAGCTTCCACAACCTCTTTAAGATTGTCCACGTTGTAAACACATGCACCTTCAATTTCTGAGACACTAGACTCCACATTCCGAGGAACAGAAATATCGATAAATAGCCTCCTCGAGTTCACACAAGGAAGAGCAGATTGAACACTCTCCTTTACGAATAAAGGATCTTTCGAAGAAGTGCAGGTGAATATTACATCAGCCTGAGCAGCACATGCTAACATCTCTGAGAAAGGTTTGTACTCTATTATAACAGCACCATCCGTACTCAACTCCTCGCGGATGGCAGTAACTCTGTCCTCTGTCCTGTTAACGATAACCATCTTTTTACACCCTTTAGCAACCAAGTGTCTGATCACAAGTTTTCCCATCTTGCCGGCTCCAACAATTAACACGCGTGGGGGCATAGAAGAATGTTGATCTGGAAGGTGTTTCAGCAGAGCAAGCTCGACTGCGGCTGAACTAACTGATACTGATCCGGAAGAGATATTGGTATCAGTTCTAACCCTCTTACCAGCTGTGATTGCATGCTTAAACAGCTCACTTATTTTCCTACCAAAACCAGGGACCCCCTGTCCATTCTTAACAACCTGCTTGACCTGTGCAAGAATTTGACCTTCTCCAAGGACTAGTGAATCTAATCCAGCAGCTACTTCAAACAGGTGCTGTGTGGCATCTTTATTGTATAGTAAAAACCGGTGTTGCCGAAGCTCAGTAACTGAAACTCCACTGTACTTAGACATCCACTCAATCACTTCTTTAATTCCGCGATTTTGGGAAAGCGCCACAACATATATTTCAATTCTGTTACAAGTACTCAACACAGCAGCTTCTTCGATATGATTCAACGAACATAGTTCACGAATTGCTTTAGGCCATTCTGATTCTGGAATATAAACTTTCTCCCGCACTTCAACTGGTGTTGTGTGAATGTTAAGTCCAATAACCATAATGCTGCTACTCTTGTTTGTATATCGATCAGATGTTTTCAGAAGCTCCAAAGCTGAAAGACTTGATTGTGTCGTTGTAGATTCCTTTTTTACCATCGATACGTCACATCTAGGGGTCAACGACAGCTTAACTCTTTGACGACGACTCCCGAAAAATCTAACTTGATGACGAAAACAATCCATAGAAGAAGTGAAAGACGTAGAGCCACCTGACTTTTCAACTGCAAAACACTTAGCAAAGCTACTCACGACTGCCATTGAGAAATACAATTTGAGTTTATAGGGATGTGTTGAGGAAAAAAGGGCAGAGTGTTTTCTTTATGTAAGAGAAAAAAAGGTATGACTTCCAACTACCACATATATATAGATCTCTAACTGTATCAAACCTATAAGGAATAGGTTTCCCAATGTAGGAGTGTGAATTCCTAAAATTTATTTCCTTTCCTAAACCTAGTAGGATACTGATTTCCTAAACCAATAGCATTATAGGATTAGGGAAAATTTAAGTCGTAATTAATTAAAAAAAATTCCTTCACTTGAATTTTTTTTTTATCAATGAAAGAGTTGGTTTGATTTTTGTGGGGTTTAATCCATATGAAAGAAAACTTCATGTGTCAATTTACTTGGCTAGAAAGTAAACTTGGAGAGCATTGTATTTATTTTTTCTTTTTCTTATTTTGTGCTTAGAGGTCAAGTTTTGTTACTTTGAGCCCAAGTTTTGTCATCTATAATTCTATTAGGCGTAATTGGATCTCTTCCCTTTCTTTGTTAATAATATAAAGGCAGTTGTTCTCTGATGAATGTAGGATCATTCGAATCTGAACCACGTTAAATTTTGTGTCTTTCTCTTATTAATTATTTATTTCACATTTCCGCTAACAATCAACACGACTATACACTTTATGACCTACCGCTTACCTTTTTTTCCTTCCTTTCCCTTTCCTTAATTAGCTTAGAATTTTTCTATTTTGGTAACTTGTAATGAAAATTACATTACAGATTAAGGTGGAAATTAACTTGTAAACACCAAGACAAATGCGTATGAAGTCTACACTTATAATGTAGATTTCATATAAAAGTGATATGCATTAAAAAATTATATTACAGTAATAATTTAGTGTATAAATATTGTATAAACAAGTAAATAAACAATACACATACATCTCTGATACATAGTTTTACATCATATATACATGTTTATATATAATTTATACAATATCGATACATTACATAACTATGTGTACAATACCGATACATTACATATAAATGCGACCATTTTTGTTGTAATTTTTTTTTGTCGCTAGTACATTTTGGGCTATTTTTTATATAAGAAAAAATATGGCTATATTTGTTGCAAACCAATTACTTTATTGTATATATATGAAATTTTTTCTAAGTAATACTCTCTCTGGTCCATATTAAGTGAGTTGTTGTTGTATGACACACCTTTAAAGAAAAACATGCAAGGACATAAATCAAAGGCTACATTCCACTATTATCCTTTTGATTATTGTCAAATTATTCTCCTAAAAAAATATAAAGTAGTCAAGAGCCTCATTAAAAGAAAGGATAAATATGAAAAAGAGTCCCACCAGTTCTCTTGAACTTCGTAAAATTCACTTATTTGAAACTATGGAAAAAAATTCAATAATTCACTTAGTATAGAAAGTATAATTTTATTTAGGAAAAAGGGTCAAAAATATCCCTCTACTTTGATAACTTGACTAAGTTTGCCCCTAATCAAACTTAGGGTCAAATATACTCCTACCGATAGTAAAGTTATCGAACATACCCTTCTTTTTAATACTTTTTCATCCTGACAAGGTGAGATTCACGTGATGTGACATTTTGGGTGAGGTGACATGCCACCTCAACATCCGATTTTTCTTTCCTTTTTCATTTTAACTTTTTTTTCATCGGAGCTTTGAGTTGTGGTGGTTTCACGTTTTTTCGGCGAGCTTGAGCCGGTTGTTTGGACGAAGACTTCGATTAAATTCATGAACAAAATAGATGTGAGAGTCTCCAGTTACAAGGAAGTGGAGGGAAAAAGCAGAGTGCTTCATGAATATTTGACCAACATTTCAATTCTTGACTAGTGAAGAACGGGGGGGGGGGGGGGTGATTGGGTATGAGCTGGAGCTTATCAAACCTCGCCGACGGCTAGTGGAGAAACTAATTTTTTTTGAATATTTTAATTTTCTTTTTTAAAATTGATAAATTAAATACTTCCTCCGTTTCAAAAAGAATGACTTACTTTCCTTTTTAGTCTGTTTAAAAAAGAATGACCCTTTCCTTTTTTGGCAATACTTTAATTACAACTTTCCACATGGCATATTTAAGACCACAAGATTAAAGGGCATTTTGATATATTTGACACAACTTTAATTTATGACCACAAGATTCAAAAGTCTTCTTTATTTTCTTAAACTCCGTGTCAAGTCAAAATAGGTTATTCTTTTTGAAACGGAGGGAGTAATTAATAAAGTTGATGGAAAAAAATTTAAAATGAAAAAGAAAAGAAAAATCGGATGCTGAGGTGGCATGCCACATGGCATTTAACTCACCCAAAATGTCACGCCATGTGGCTCTCACCTTGCCATGATGGAAAAGTGTTAAAAAGAGGGGTATATTTGATAACTTTATTAATGGTAGGGGTATACTTGACCCTATAGTTTGATTAGGGGCAAACGTAGCCAATTTATCAAAGTAGAGAAGTATTCCCTCTGTTTAAAAAAGAATGACCTACTTTTTTTTTAGTCTGTTTCAAAAAGAATGACCGTTTCCTTTTTTGGCAACACTTTAATTCCAACTTTCCATATGACATCTTTAAGACCACAAGATTAAAAGGTATTTTGGTACATTTGTCATAACTTTAATTTAGGACCACAAAATTCAAAAGTCTTCTTTATTTTCTTAAACTCCGTGTCAAGTCAAATTAAGTTATTCTTTTTGAAACGGAGAGAGTATTTTTTACCCTTTTTCCTTTTATTTACTTTATTTTTCCTGTTTAGGTCTATAGACAACACTTCTTGACGTTCTATTCAATACCTTCGGCTATTTAAATAGAATTAGAACTTTTAAATAATTTTTGAAATATTTTGAAATCCTTCTTAGTCATCAATGGGAGTGGTATCTCTTTTTAGTTTGTCATATTTTATTTATTTAATCAACATGCATTTTTCATACTTTTTTTTTTTCTTAAATTTTCTTAATTACTTTGTACCTTTGTGCTTTTAACATTTTCGAATTTTTAACTCTTTTTGTTTTTTATCAAGTTAATACTCTCCATGTGAGGCTTGAGACTAACAAATACGTATTATACTTTTATTTCTCTTTTCTTTTACCTTTTTCTCCATATTTCTTTTCAATAGATTTATAATTTTTATGTTTATTAGCATGTTAGTTTTACTTTTTTTGAATTTATATTGTAAAATTTATTTCTTTGGTAGTAAAAAATATGTTAAATTAAATATAGGAATTAATGTCTATACTTTTTATTTTATTTATCATCATTTTTTGTACTATTTTTATTTTATTTTATTCATTAAATTTGTAATCTTTGTGCCTGTAAGAGATTATTTTTTAGTGCACAAAGTGGGATCAAGTACACAAGCTATAAGCAATAAGGAATGTGAAAACATATGGAATAATTTTGTATACTATTCTTTTATGTTGTTTGTATTTTTAGTAATCACGTAAATGGTCATGTGAACATACAACTCAAGCAATATGTAAATCAACCCTATTCATTGTTATGTAAATAGTGGGAATATAATTTACTCAATTATGAGTTGGGATCATATTTCACAGAAGATAATACAAAAGTGATTAAGAAAGTAAATGTTTTATCACCAATCAAGCTAAATCAAACACTTTCTCAATATTTGATTTTGATTTTGATTTTGATTTCTCAATTGTGGTGACTGTTCTATGGTCTGCTGTTATGCATGTGTTTTCATCCTCCCTCCTTATTTCCACACATGAATTTTTTTCTGCAACTGTATCGTCCGTAAGTTGTACAGACTCTTCTGTCAATTTCCCTCTTGGATTTCCCACAGTCACTTCCCTCTCATTTACTTGTTCTGCTCTTTGCATGGTTGATTGCATGCTGCGATGTTCCATAGCTTCAAAGAGACAGCTTCTGTTTGAGGAAAGTTGGTCTGTATCAGTTATGTTGTTGAATATAACTAAGCTAGCAAAATCTGACTCCAAATCTGAACTCTTTGTTAAAAGAGGCGTGTGACTCTCACATGACTTTGTTGCAATTAGGTCTACAGCTGTCAACTGTACTTTCTTCTCCGGCATCCTTTTCCGGTGACATCTCAAAGCCATATTGGTAAATGGTACGTGCAGTGGCGGAGCCACCTTATGGCTAATTATATTATTTATATATGATTAAAATTATATTTTATGTATATATAGTTAATGTTGAACCCCCTTCTGCTAGTTCGTGTGCTTACTTATTTCGATTTTGAACCCCCTTATTAAAAATTCTGGCTCCTCCACTAGGTACGTGATTCCATCTCACCTCTTTTGGTATGCTTCTTCCATAATTAGCAACCAGAATCCTTGCCCAGTTCATAGGATTATGAGAATACATGCCTATCTTAGTCTCTTCCTCCTTCCTGTATCAGTGTGTGTGAACAATCACATTGGTTATGTCAAATAATCACATGTTGGAGTTTCCTATTTGTGTATACAAAATTATTATATGGCGTTTTTGTAATTGATCTTAATTGAATTTGTCAGGTATGATTACAGCCAGACCCATTTCTCAATGAACTGACAAGTATGTTTGAGCGTGGATCCGTTTGGGTTACTCTCAAACACTGTGAGTGTTTGCCTCTGTATTCTCTTTATGCTTGATGATTGACAATGGAGCTGTAGATGGAAATACTGATTCAGCACTTCTGTACACAGCTTCTGATAAAAATATTGAATTTAAGTGCCCCATCCGAGCAACGGATGGGAAAAAAGAATATCTCCACAATGGTTGGTAATCACAGTAGAAAGTTCTTTTCCATTGCTTAGTCTTGTTGGATGGATTGTGGTTACGCCTTATTTTTGCAAGTTTTCCTTTTGCTTTGTTGGGCACTATGTTCTCTCATAGGAACATTTCAGAGTCCGTGTGTGTTTGTTGTATGAATTAATTCTTAGCATAAGTTTAAACGTTCAATGAAATATAAGTTAGATAGATTCTAGCTCCTGGCCTTTATATTTGAGATTCAGAGCAGCAAATTTCAAAAAAGAATGGTAGCCTTGTTAGCGAATTTCGAAAAAAGGATGGCCTTTATCCCCAGCTTGCTAGCATGATTGGGTTGATTTGCTATTGTAAAATGAATTGTTGAATATGCTAGCTTATGAAAATACTCCCACTTGATTTATTGGAGCTGATTTTGGAGTTAATAGCTGATTTAGCTTAAGATATGAAATGCTTTGCTTAAATGTTATTGATTGATTGTTGATTTGGGATCGGAGTTGCACGCCTACACATCATGTATTGCATTTTATATGGAATTGGAGTGCACGCCTGCACATTATATTATTATTGGATCGAAGTGCACGCCTACACAAAATATTATTGGGATGGGGGTGCACGTCTGCACATCATATCTATTATTGGGATCGGAGTGCATACCTACACAGTATATGGACCTTGTGAGTACCCTATGGGTCCTAACCTTGAAGTCATTGCTCAGTAGGTGTGTACACATCATATGCATTGCATTGCATTCACTCATTTCTGGTTCAGATTGAGTAAGTTGTATTCGTTGATTTTGTACTATTTGTGAGTACTTGAATATATGTTACCTGATTTATCTATACTGATGATTTATTGGACTGTGTTATCATATCCTTTTGACTGTTAGACTTGATATTTCCGTTGGATTAGGGTGATTTTCCTGAATGCAGGTTGTATGGTTGTTTTAGATGGTTGGCGTGGTGTTACTTGTCACCACTTTGAATTAGGATCGGTCGACGATGTTTGATGAGTACACGTGCTTCCGTATTCACCTTTGCTTTCTTTTTTTTTGCACCTTACGTGCAGGTACCGACCCGACGATCTCTGGACATTGATTCCCATGGTTTCTTCTGTGCTAGCATCTTTGGAGATTCGGGAAGCTGTTATTGATTTTAGAGACTACTGAAATCTCCTCCATCCTAATCTTTATGCATTTTTCTGCATTTCGAGATACTCGAATTTTTCTTTGATTTCTGTATTAGAGGCTTGTATTAGTGACTACAAGATCTGAGATTATCGATATTTTGGCTATATTACTCCATTCATCTATTTTGGAGGTTATTTCGGGTTTGTTTTGTTTGTATTTCCTTCCGCTATTATAATTTTGGATTATTATGTTCGGGTTGAGATTTAGGCTTACCCGTACTGGTGGGAGTGACAAATGTCATCACGATCCTGCTTAAGGCTAACAAACATCAAATATGTGTTATGCTTTTTTTTCTTTTACCTTTTTCTTCGTATTTCTTTTTTGTTTAAGTAGATTTATTATTTCTATGCTTATTTAGTTTTACTTTTCTGAATTTATATTGTAAAATTTTCAATTTTTTGGTAGAACAAAAATATGTTCAATAAATGTAAGAATTGATGTCTATACCTTTTATTTTACATATCATCTTCTTTTTTTTTTTTGTATATTCATTTATTTTTTTCGTTAAATTGTAATCTTTGTATTTGTTGGGGAAAAAATTTACGCGTATAAGCACAATCAAGTGCAGAAGTTGTAAGCATGTGAAAACATTTGGAACGATTTACGATCTTGTATATTATTCTTTTATGGTGGTTGTATTTTTAATCCCTACATCCCATTTTAGTTGGGCACATTCTATTTTATACGGTGATTAGAAATCATAAATGAAATGATAAATTTACTATTTTATCCTTTATCCATATTAATGATATTCATTGGGCATAGGAATGAACATTGGAATTGTAATTAATTGTAGGGGTAAAATAGAAAAATTAATTAATTCTATCTTGATTTAGTAAGTGATCAATTAATATGAGATACTGAGTATTTATTTTTTGTAAGATGACCAACTAAAATGAGACGGAGGGAGTAGTAAATAGTGGCGGAGCTAGGATTTTGGTATAGGGTGTTCATACTTCTAGGAAAGGAAGTGGGTGATAACATAAAATGTTAGCCCTCAGGTTCGAACCTACGCCCGTAAGGTGGACTTGCACATCCTTGACCGCTGGAATAAGCATTTTTAACTCGTCAAGAGTGTTCAATAATAGATATATATTTAAAAATGTCTATATTTAACCTATATACTTAAAAAAAATTCCGACGAAAGGTGTTCATCTGACCATCCTTCGATGGCTATAGCTCCGCCCATGATAGTAAACCTTATCGGTCTCTGCAACGATAAGGTTGTACCCATTGTCTATGCACCGTCCATTTCAGCCCAAAAAGGAAGGCACTTGCCTCAGCCGTGTTGCTGGTCCCATTTCCGAATGGAATGTTGTAAGACATAATGCATTTACCATTGAAGTGTTGGAAAAATAGTCTAGTATCTCAAAAAGAAAATAATTATCTTTGAATATCATTCAATGACCGTTTTATTATATTTTAATGTTGGAAAGTTTTCAATTCTTTATACCCTCTTTATAGTCATTAATCACCTTTATTGCTCTTTGAATAGTCTTAATTGACTACTCCATCCATCCATCTTTATTTATTCACTATACTAAAGATAGATGTCCAACAATACTTATCTAGTTTGGAAAATCAATAGATAATTTATTCATTTGTACCTATTTTACCATTAGTACTAAATGTTATTTATAATGTAATGCATTTTCCAAAATATTAAATTTATTATATTCAAAGGGTAATATACACTTATTATTTATTGTTTCTTAAGTTATGTGCTAAGTCAACAGTGGACAACCATTGTTGGACAGAGGGAGTATTATCTTTCAAGACAATTTCTAACAACTCTTTTAGCATTTCTAACAGATTTTAATTGTTATTAATTTGCTCTTTAATGACGTAGCAAATCCTGCAGATTCCATGTGATGATTTGGTCTTGGTTCACCAATAAAAATTTCATTATCCTTTTCTTTTGATAAGTAGAAGATTAGAAAAAAATCAAAAACTCTCCTCTCATATATTTTGTGCTGAGTTCTATAAAAGATAAATCTTTGTTAGTTTCTATCTCCTAGTTTAAAACTAGAAAAGTTTATTGAATACTTAGGAATATACTTTAATAGTGAAACATCTTTAAGGACGGTGTCATAGTATTAATAAGCATGCCTCAAGCCAGAGAATATGTGTGATTCTTCGATATTTTACAACATGAAGTTCCTTACCAAGTCCACCCACTCCACTTGAGTTCCCAATGCATGACCCATCTGAGTTCAACTTGACAAAAAAGCAGTGGGGGTTTAATCCACTTTACAGGTACAGTTGTACAAGCAGTGAGATTCAGTTCCATGAGTTTGAGAAGATTATCCCACTTGTCTGGTATGTTGAGATTGGAGAATTTCTTCCTGGTCAGTTGACAAATATTGAAGGAGACAACAGAAAATGATCTCATGATTGAAGGTTTGTCCTCCTCATATTGCATCTTGACCTCCAAAGGTGTTTCAATCCCTACCTATTGTTATAAAATTAGTAGGAATATAATTTATTCAATTATGAGTTGAGATCGAATCTCACAGAAAAATAATATAGATGATTAAGAAAGTAAAAGATTTGTCATCAATTAAACTAAACCAAACCACTCTTTTAAAGTTAAATCTAACAAAGATAAAATTAACTAAAAAAACCGCGTAAAGTGATCAATGACCTCATAAGCAAAATAAAACAAAAGATATGAAAAATAGAAAAATAAATTATATCAAGAAACGATCCATTGCAAATAATGAGTCGGGCATAGCTCCCGCGACATAGCCTCCAGTACCATTCGGTACCTACTTTGAATTTTATCATGTTAATATGATTTTGAAAATTTGACATGGTGTACCAACCAAGAGAAGGAATTGGTATCTATTAGCCCCATTTTTTTTTAAAAAAGGTACAAAATGGCGATTTGTTAGTACCTCCAAACGAAGTTGTATCTGATGCAGAGCAACTTGCACTAAAATCACTGTATCAAGCAACATTGAGAAAGTGTTGATACAACTAGGTTGAGCTAATAGATAGTATCCGCTCTTTCTAATGGACATTCTTAGTCGTTCTCTGAGGGGTTTGACATCCCACATATCAGGTCATGAATTCTTTCAGACCCATGGTTCACACACTTGATCGGGCAGAGTTTCAGCCGCCTACATCTAGTGCATAAAACGCCACGACACAAGCAACGAGTTTCAGATGAAATGTTCCACGTCTCATTAAGATCATATCAGATACTCATACAAAAATGTAGTATAACCATATAAGTTCATTTATAGGCAAATTAACATGGAGTATTGAAAGTCCCAACGAGTTGCATTTTCAATTGACCACGATGATTAGAAGAAAAACATCTAAAAGCAATACTGTAAAAGAGATTGCAAATTAATCTCAGTAACATATTTCTTTTAGAACTTCAATACATCCTGGTTGAACCTCAAAAAGAGAATAGAATACAGGAACATGTTGTTCAACTATCCGAGCAACTCATAAATCTTGATAAGAAATTTAGGTTTCTTGCAATGGTTTCTCAACATCATTGTAATGTGAGGCAAGAAAACTGGAAAGACTATGGAAAAGACAGTAAAGAAGAGAGAAATTCCCCGGTTAGGCGTTATGGCAGACATCACGGTATCATAGGTTATTGTCAAGGCAGCAAGTGAGACTTGCAGTTCTAATTGCAAGGGAAATCCTATTGTTAAGGAAATTTATCGTGTGGAGGGACACGAAAAAACCAATGGAGTTGAAAACCAAGAACAAGCCATAGGAAATTGGATTGTTGGTTCCCATCACTGACTGTCCTGCGATACATCGCAAGGACATTATGCCATCACTACTGGTGCTGTTATTGTCATCAGGCCAGTGAGTGTCCTGCCAAACGCCTCCTGGTGGACTAAGCACTGTTTGATAAGTTGCTGTTGCTATTAAAATAGCTATCACAAGAAGGGTGTCTCTTACTTTTCCTGGACAATCTTTGGTTTTATTGTACTTGAAGAAATCCTGAAGCTTCTTGGAACGAGATCGAGGCCCTTCCCTTCTTTGCTCTCTGCTGGATTGTTCATTTGACTGATCTTGAATTGGAACAACACTAGATTGTGGCAAAGCTTCTTGTTGCAAAGATTGCAAGTTTTCAGCAGATAAAGCACCAGATGCTCTCAGAATTTCCTCAATATCTCTATCTCCAGATTCCTCAAGTAGTGCCTCCAAAGGTGTAAGGCCTCTCTTGTTCAAAGAATTCATCTCAATTGTGCCCTTAGCAACAACATTTTCGTCGAGCAATAGATCAACAACCTGGATGGTTCATTTCTCGTATCTGTTAAATTGAAAGATAAAATCAAGATGATGAGATGAAAGAGGCATAATTACGAAACTTGCCTCGTATTGCTTAGTTGACACAGCAAGATGCAAAACAGTGTTTCCTTGGATATCCTTCTTGTTTAAAAGATCATACTTGTTATATTCCTTGAGATTCTCAAGTAATAATTGAAATGCCTCAAACTGATGATTCTTGACAGCTAAATGAAGACAAGTCTCGCCACGAGCAGTCACTTCTGCTGCAGAATCTGGAGATGCCACAAGAAGCTCCCTCATAACATGTTTTCTGCCTTTGATTATTGCATAATGAAGGGGAATTCTTTTGTCCTTTCCCTTGAGAAGACAGAGATTGGGGTCAATGCTCAAGAGCTGCTTCACAATCTCTGTATCCCCGTTGGCTGAGGCAATATGCAAAGGGCTGAAACCATCCTGGTTTAGTTCTCTTGCAAATTCCGGCCTCAAATGAATTATCTCCTTGGAAAAATCAAGATGACCACTCAAACAAGCAATATGCAGAGGAGTTTCATTACCTGCTAATGAAACGGCCCTGAGAACAAGCGGATCTTCTTTGACCAAACTTTGCAAATGATCAACATCTCCTTTTTTAGCAGCGTCCCACAGCCTTCTGTCCATTAGTTCTACCAAAGAATAATGAAACTTTTTTGGCTGTTTTTCTGAATTCTTAAAAATCAATCTGCAGGCTTTAGTTCCACATGGTATATAGACCGAATTACTTTATGAACTCCTTTCATGAAGTTGTGCTCAGCACTATGGAATATCTCAACTCTAAAGATCATGAAATTCAACTTTTGTAGGAAGGAGAACAAAAAAAGTTGACTTCCACAATCTTCATAGCTAAATTTCAACTATAAAAAGAATATAATATTTCTCAATTTCCAGCTGTGTATAATAAAATAAGTTTCATTAAGGCAAAAATGTGATCAAGAAGAAAATAGAAAATCCTTGTAGTTTCCTTTTTCAGTTTCTATATTGTTATGTCCCCATTTACTTCAAAGTTTCAGTCTCCATAGAAAATCACTTAGCCTTTTTTGACTCTGCTCGGAGTTTTGGTCTTCCGTTATTTTCCTCCACTTCATTGGCTACTACGCTACACCTTTGGAACTGGTCTCTAAGAAATAATTGGCAACTACAGCCAACATTTGAATAAAGTAATCCTAATATTCAAGGTGGTTAGCAAATTCAAAGTCAATGATAATATAGCATAAATTATTCTGAACAATGTTCAGTGCTGAATTCAGACCTGACAAGGTTGATCTTCATTTGAGAGTTTGTATAATAAAATAATATGGAAGAGTCGAGAAAAACAGCACGTCAAGATTGATAGGGACAAGCCAAATTTGACAGTAATAGTCCAAAACTTTATGTCATAGAATTGAAGTAAAGATGTAATATAAACATATGATCATTTATAAGCAAATTCACTAGGATCTTTTTAGTTTGGGTCGGTGTGAAATGTATCCATGAGTTCATTTTCCATTGTCATCAATTAACCAGGATGATTGGAAGAAAATTATCTGAAAGTGAATAAGTAAAAGAGATTGTAATGAATCTCATACACAATTTTTAATTTAGAATCTCAACATATCCTGATTGAACCTCAAAAGAAGAAAAAAATACAGGAAGATGTTGTTCAAGTAGCTGGACAGTTTATAAACTTGATAACAATCTAGGTTTCTTGCAATAGTTTCTCAACATCATTGTAATGAAAGGCAACGGTACTGGAAAGACTATGGAAAAGATAAAAAGGAAGAGAGAACTTCCCCTCTTAGGCGTTATGGCAGACATCACAGTATCATAGGTTATTGTCAAGGCAACAAGTGATACTTGCAGTTCTAATTGCAAAGGAAATCCTATTGTTAGGAAATTTATCGTGTGGAGGGACACGAAAAATCCGATGGAGTTGAAAACCAAGAACAAGCCATAGGAAGTTGGATGGTTGGTACCCATCACTGACTGTCCTGCAATATGTCGCGAGGACATTTTGCCATCACTACTGGTGCTGTTATTGTCGTCAGGCCAGTGAGTGTCCTGCCAAACGCCTCCTGGTGGACTGAGAACTGCTTGATAAGTTGCTGTTGCAATTAGAATGGCTATCACAAGAAGGGTGTCTCTTACTTTTCCTGGACAATCTTTGATTTTATTGTACTTGAAGAAATCCTGAAGCTTCTTAGCGCGAGATCGAGGCAGGTTCGTTCTTTGCTCTGTGCTGGATTGTTCATTTGATGGATCTTGAACTGGAACAACCCAAGAATGCGGCAAAACTTCTTGTTGCAAAGATTGCAAGTTTTCAGCAGATAAAGCACCAGATGCTCTTAGAATTTCCTCAATATCTTTATCTACAGATTCCTTTAATAGTACCTCCAAAGGTGTAAGGCCTTTCTTGTTCAAAGAATTCACCTCAACTGTGCCCTTAGAAACAACATTTCCGTCGAGCAATAGATCAACAACCTGGATGATTCATTTCTAAATTGAAAGTTAAAAATCAAGATGACAAGATGAAAAGTGCTATAATGAACATACCGGAGATACTTGCCTCATATTGCTTAGTTGACGCGGCAAGATGCAAAACAGTGTTTCCTTGGATATCCTTCTTGTTTAAAAGATCATACTTGTTAAATTCCTTGAGGTTCTCAAGTAATAATTTGAATGCTTCAAACTGATGATTCTTGACAGCTAAATGAAGACAAGTCTCGCTACGAGCAGTCACTTCTTCTGCAGTGTCTGGAGAAGCCACAAGAAGCTCCCTCATGACATTTGTTCTGCCTTTGATTACTGCATAGTGAAGAGGAATTCTCCTGTCCTTCCCCTTGAGAAGGCATAGATTACGGTCAACGTTCAAGAGCTCCTTTACAATCTCTGTATCCCCATTTACTGAGGCAATATGCAAAGGGCTGAATCCATCCTGGTTTAGTTCTCTTGCAAAGTCTGGCCTCAAATGAATGATCTCCTTAGCAAACTCAAGATGGCCACTTAAACAAGCAATATGCAGAGGAGTCTCATTACCTGCTAATGAGACTGCCCTGAGCAAAAGAGGGACTTCTTTGATCAAGCTTTGCAAGTGATGAACATCTCCATTTTGAGCAGCCTCCCACAGCCTTCTGTCCATGATTTCTACCAAAGAATAATGAAACCTTTCGGCTGTTTCTCCTCTGAATTCTAAAAATCTATCTTTCATCAAGTTGGGCTTACCACTATGGAATATCTCAGCTTTGAAGATCAGGGAGTTCAATTTTTCTAGGATAAGGAAGAAAAAAGAGTTAGACTTAGTCTTCAAAGCTGAATTTCAACTCAATAAGGAATTTTAAGGTATATAATATTTCTCATTTATTATAAATTGATGTGGTCAAGCAGATAAGATAATAATTCCTTTGATATTGACCACGCATCTTGTGGCTACTATACTAGTTATTACTAATTAGAAATGAATTTAGATAAGATTATGCTCCATCTATGTTCTCAATTATTTGCTATATCTTCTTTACTCATGTATGTCCTTTTTTAGTATTTTTTTGCTCTAAAATGCAATACTTGAGCCAGGGTTTGCGTTTACTCTACCCTTCCTAAACTTTTGCGTCTTGTTTGTTTCTTTTTTCTTCCCTTTTTCAGGCCTACCATGCACCTTAAATTAATTGAGTTCAACTGAATGCAACAGTTTTCAATGTGGAGTACACAAACGCGGAACCAAGATTTGAAGTTTATGAGTTTGAGATCCCAGCTCTTAATAATTTGTACATATTCAATAGATTTCTTAAGACAAAATATAGGATTGGACCAAAGCTATTAAGTTGATCGGAGCTCCATCCCTAGGGTACAGACATATAAGTGAAAAGTTACTAAAATGCCAAAATTATAAGATTTCTATATCCATAGTTTTAAAAGAAGTTTCTTCAGGCCAATGGATTAAGGAGCTCTAAAAATATACAGATGACAATGAACAGGAGAGCACATGCCAATGCAGAGTGTGCAATGCGATGGGAGTAGCCAAAGGTTAATTTGTATCTGCATTATCTAAGTCAATAGAGAGGAAGAGTGATCTACACCAGCTGGCTGTCATAAAAGTAGACAGCGTCATTAGGCAAAAATGAATTCAATTGTCTTAACCCACACCCGTCTGGTTGATCGGAGTTTAAGAAAGTAAAAAAAAAAAAAAAACTTGAATTAAAAATACGTGAACTGTATAAAAATGTACTTTAATATTGTGGTCTTGAATATACTATGTGAAATTTAGAATGAATGAGATGCAATCGGCAGTCCGTTCAGCTGCAGAAATGAATCTGATCGTAACATGGATGCTGTGTTTGAAGCTGTATGCAGCTTCTCGTCTTATGCAGACGCAGATGATGGTGCATGACTCCAGCTGCACCAGAAAGAACTGGAAACAAAGCTTATCTTTTCGCAGCTCTAGCATTAATTGAAAATATGTACAATTCGATCTTTGTTTAGAAAAGCAAAAGGAACTTCACTCTTTTTTATAGGATTCTGCTTCTGTAAACCATACATAATGTCACCAATACCAATTAACCTTAAGACTTCTTGAATTTGGCAGGCCCGTTAGAATTCTGCCGACTAGTCTGTCTCCAAGGCATAGTTAATAGTTATGCATCAAATCTTGCTTGCCTGGTTAAATATACTATTCATCATCGCACTAAACACTTGCGATCAGCTATAGTCCGATGCATCAACTCAAGCAGGGAACAAACAGGCTGACCATAACCTGATCAATTCCACGCTACTCTACTCAAAGGCAGGTCACAAGATAGGACAGCAAGAAAAAACAAAAGTATTTACGATGCGTCTAACAGAGGTATTTATCATGTATGATACTGTCTTCCGCAAAGTAAAGACATTCTCTTTCTTACGATCAAAGGAAAGCAAGACTAACTTGCAGTATTAGCGCTGAAGAAATTACAGACTACAGCAAAACAGAACCAACAAACCTACTGGCAATGCCTATTGTGCTTCCCAAAGAAGTACTCCAAGAAACCTGCAATAAAAAAACAGAAGTTGTCCAAAAGACACATTTTTATACACACTTGAATACATGACTTCCATGTCAATAACCTTCAATAATTGGTCTAAACTCATTTCATGTTCATGCCCCCTAGAGAAGTTCAAGGGGAAACTAAGGCAGGGAGAGGGGGGCACGTTTGATCTTTGGTTATCCTTAAATGAACTGCAACATCACACATTCACAAGGCAATTCATATTCATGAAGAGACCCAAATCTATACTTCCTGAAAACAACAAGAGGCTGTAAAAGCAGCTCTTCTCTGGAATAGACCCACAAATCACTGCATTTAACAATGTTATTTGTACCATTCAAATACTACCATATCAAAGTAAATTTGGGACCCAAACTCTTTATCTTGTAACCAAATGATGTACAGAACATGGTTCATTGTGCCATTTCTTACGGTGCGATATTTGTATTCAGCCAAGGCATTTAGATAGTGCAATGGCATTGCTTGTCACAGAATACAGATGTAATGGCTGCATAGTGACATGCATTTAGTAAAGAACAAGCAGGATTCTAATCACTCTCATGGCAAGGCAGAGTCTATTTAAGTGTAAATTTTGCTTAATTAATGCTTCAGCTCAAGTAAATGGCTAAGAGATTTACTTATGGAACAGTTCTTTTCCTGCAGTTATCTTTTCCTTTTCCTGTTCTCTTTGAAGTGGTCGACACACACCAAAAATGGCTGGCCACAAAATTGCTTTTCTAGCACCAGGAAATAGTATTTTTACAGTAGCAGCAGAACCAAAAATAAAACTTAATTTCCACCAAACTGTAATTGCAATTCTAGCAATGGCGCATTGCAATTTTAAACTCCAGTAAGTAACATCATAATAGACATTGACCAAAAATTAAACAGGAACTATAAACTACTAACAACGACTCCAATGCCTGATCTAAACGCATTGCATTACATAATTACTGCAATAAGTATCATGCAATGCTAGTATAAATTCATAACAAAAAGATACTACATCAATGAACTTATGAGTTCCTATTCTAGCATTCTTCTGCTACTCAAGTAAATAGTAAATGCAGACATGGAAAGGAAAGGCGTAAGCTCATTAAATATGGGAAATTAGTGTAATTCAGTATGCATTCTGCAATTCAGTGCTGCAAAAGGTTCACCAAAAAAGGCAATTTTATCACACCCCTAAGACCAATCTAGCATTCAGGAGTTGGCATTCTCTTTGCCTTCTTATGTTTCTTCTCCGACATCGCCTGGGCAAAGGCCTCCACAATCCTTTGCTGCGATTCGATTATCATCTCAGTTCTTTTCATCTCCATTTCCATTCTTGTCCTTTCCAACTCTCTTGCCATGTCCATCTTCATCCTCTCCATTCTCACAAAACCGTCCCCTAAAACTTTTATCGTAGCCAGAATTTCTGCCATTGGGTCCCCCTTTTTCTTCTCCCCCATTCCTTCACCAACAAACCTTTTCCCCAAATCAGGCTTCTTCACAAACCCATCCCTGTACATCTTACTAGACCCAAAATAATTAGGGTTTTCAACTTCAGAATCCTCAAATCTACTATACGGTTTCGCCATTGGAGGAGCTGACCCGGGATGTGACCCGGGCATCCCAGGTATCCGGATCCGAAACCCACCTCCTCCATTACTCACAACCCCTGGGTAACTACTCCGATTACCCGTATTCACATTGTTACCATACAAATCCCCAATGAGTTTAACGCTATTTTGACGATAATCTTCAACATCCTCTTCACCTTCATCATCACTGGGCGGCGGAGAAACCGCATTAGGACCTCTTTCCATCATATCCATACGCTTAAAATGGACCCAAGCAGAGCAATAACGATGGGATCTCGCGCCACCATAAGGAGCAGCACGTTGAATTTCAGTACGATAACGTTTCCGAAGCTTCTCCATCTTATGCCGGCACTGCACGGCAGTCTTTGGTGGATCAACAGGGCATCTAACAGCAACTTCATCAGCCACTTCCTGCCAATGATTCGCACGAAGATTCCCCCTACGTAGAGAATACCACTTTTCCCTGTATGCATCGATGAGCGCTATCGTCTCCTCGTGAGACCAGCACGGCGGCGGTAAACGGCGAGATGCCACCGCTACTGTTACGTTGGATGAGGGTAGCAGAACCCCTGATGGGGTAACGTTAGAGAAATCTTGAGTCGCCATTGTAATACCCAGAATTGCTTAACGGGTTCAGATCTATTAATAGCAGGAGCTTTACGGCACGGGGTTGAAATCTCTCTAAACAGTAAATACCTAGAATTGCTTAATGGGTTCGGATCAATTAATAGCGGAAGCTTTAATGAATCGGGCTGGGGAGAAAGGAAAAAAGAGAGGAAGGAAAAAGGGTGGTGTGTGGCGGAGGAGAAGAGCGGAGGCATAATGAATAAGAGGGGGGCGTTAGGTTAAAAGGGGGCGGCTGATGTAGAGATCTAGAGAGAGAAGAAGAGGCCACCGCTAAAGGTGTTAAGGGTGGGGGTGGGGGAGGCTAACGTGCGCGGAGGGCGTAATAATGTTTGACTGAATGCGGTTAGGTTGCTGTGTTCGGCGCCCACCGCCCTAAAGGGGGAGCGTCAGCTGGCAGAGGGAGTTTGTGTGTCCTAAAAACAGGATCATTTTATGGGGTTTTGCGCGTTTGTTGTGGGCGGAGGCAGACTTGGTGGCGACAAACACTTTCAATTTTAAAGTTTTCTGGCTATGTACTTTTTCAATTGCAAAGCACTAGAGCAAATCCAGGTTTATAAATTTATAATGGTTTACTTCCTCCGTTTTATAATAGTCTGTTTAAAAAAATATTTATTAGGAATTTATTTTATCAAATTAGCCTTATTAATTATGCTTTCAAAATATAAATTTGAGTATATACATTTTGTATAGTCATTTAATAATAGAGATGGTATTGCAAGCCGTACTAAATTCAAGCAAATATTTTTTAAAAAAAGGTCAACTAAAACTAAACGGATGGAGTATTTTATAATCTACTCACTCTGTCCCACCTTAGTTGGAATATTAATTAAAAAATTTCCATATATTTTTTTTCAAAGTGTGGAACTTGTTTGTAAAGTTTCAAAAAAAATTCTTAAGAGGTGAATTAATAAAACTACATTTGTTATGAAACAATAAAAAATAAAAACAAGAAGAATTAAGAGAAGAGAGGAGGCTTCTTATTTCTCTTGAGAGATTGTATTGAGGGGTTAGGGATGAATTACAATGAAGAAAATCTCTTTATTTATAGGGAAAAACCAACTTGGTCCCAAAGTTAGGATTCCTAACTTTTCTTCTAATAAACATACAAGTAGACACTCACTATAATACAAATATATTTATAACACTCCTCTTGAATATCTATTTGATAGATAACGTGCCTCGTTAAAACCTTACTAGAAAAAATAATTGGGAAAAAATTCTAGTAAAGGAAAAAGAGTACACATCTCTAATAATACGCATTTCGGCTGCCTCATTAAAAACCTTACAAGGAAAATCTAGTGGGATAAAACCTTGAAACGAAAAAAGAGTACAGCTCGTATTGACTCCCCCCTGATGAGAACATCAATCAAAATCTTGAGTCTTCACATTCCAATCTCGTGCATCATCTTCTCAAAAATTGTAGTTGGTAGAGATTTTGTGAATAATCATTCACATTATCACTCAAATGAATCTGTAGCATGTTGATATCACCATTCTTTTATATTTCATGTGTGTAAAAAAGTTTTTGGCGAAATGTGTTTCATTCTATCTCCTTTTATGAATCCCTTTGTTGGGTTATGCATGGTTCTCGGCTTGCTTCATGAATAGCTATTATCTCAGTATAATATGAATGTCATGTAAACATGGTATGACAGTAACCCTTCATGACAATAGATAATATGTCTGTATCGAATTCTTATATCGATCATATGAATATCCTCTATATTCAAAAACTTGACAATATTTGTTTGGATAAGCACATTCATACAAGGGCTTTCATTTGCAATATGCAAGTGATCTTATTTCACTATCTCCATGTAGGAGTAATATTATATCATGCTCATAATTAGCAAGATGTATAAAGGCATTAATTACATAAGATATGGTACTTTATGACCAATCCAATTCTGCATGTTTCATATTTCAGCAGATAATCCATCGCTTTTGAAAACTCACCAGGAGTTTCAATGATATGATTAGGAATGAAGCTCTACGAGGTAATGTGGGAGTGGCCTCCGAGCGGACAAGATGAAGGGAGCGAGACTGAGATGGTTAGCGCATGTGAAGAGAAAATGTTAATACGCCAGTTAGAAGGTATCAGAGATTGGTCATAACAGGAGCTAGAAGATGTAGAAGTAGGCTGAGAAAGAACTAGGGGAAGGTGTTCAAACAGGACGCTCATTTAAAAAGTACTTTGACTAAGAGGTGATTCTTAAAATAAGCTAATTTTCGCAATTTGGCCCAACACGATCTTACACAGAACGCTTTTATATGTTACGTACTTTGACGTGCTCGGGAAACAACCTTATATTACACGGAGGAGGTGAATCTAGTGTGTTAACTAGAGAAATTTATTATTTTCGACGTAAGAAATTCTAAATTCGACTAGCAGTTATAACTTATATATAATCAGATACACTATAACTTACATATACTCGGATACATAGTCAAATCCTAAGACTCCAGAATACAGAGACATACAATTGGAAGAGTAAATTCAAATATATAATCCTTCAAGCTTGGTTAACCAGTGAAGGTTGGGCTGATGCGATTTTGGGTGGACGCAAATCTGCCGAACGTGAGACGTTGAGAGCAAAGGCAAGTAAGAATGGTACGCCCACACAAAGATAATAACAGAAGTATGTTGGCAACTTGATGATTAGACAACTGATGTAAGTTATCCCAATTGCAAAAACAGCAAATAGCAGCTCAAGTCTCAGGGGAAATGCCCGGGTAACGATATGAAACACGTGGAGGCTGATAAAGAACCCGAGTGAGTTGAAAAACAAGAATATGTGTGATGAATAGTGAATCAGGTGATCAACAATATTATCAGTATCACTAATATTAGGCTGCTGCTGTTGTAAGTTGCCAGGAGGATTAAGAGCAGCTTGGAAAGTGAGCATAGCCATGAGCATCATGACCACAACCAGTACTTCTCTTATGGATTCTGCGCTATCTCTATCCATGTCATATTTTAGGAAGTCTACAAACCACCCACGCTTCAGTTTTCGCCTAGGCAGTACCTGTTTGAGACATATTGCTGTTATTAAGTAAATAAAAGTGTGCTCTCTCTAATAGTTAATTAAGATTTTAGATGAGATAGTTATATAGAATTCAACTTGATAGTAGAGCAAACGGAGATACTTCCAAGAATTCGGACTTGGAAGGTTGCCGCAAGTACTCCTAGTACTGAATGTTCTTTTGTGATGATTTATTGCGGTAGCCACTAGCCACCAATAAAAGGTTCCATAAAACAAATTTCAGGTTTTGTGGGCTACTATAGTCACCACAATGATCATTATACCTTTAAGCAACTTTTGTAGCAATGGTTTGAGATTTAGTGCAGATTCTGGTTAAATGTCACTCACTTGTTTTAAAAAAAGAATTTCACGTAATTTGCGGATGAAAAAGAATTAACCCCGCAAGTGATGAGGGAATGTTTTGAGACATAAGTAAGACATTACCTCCCCATGTAGGCTGTTTGATGCACAAATTTGATTACATGATCTGATTGGTATTCCTACCACGTCTGTGGCCTTAAGGGCTCCAGCTCGTCGAAGAATGTCCTCAATTACCCTATCGCCAGGTTCACTTGGAGAAAGGAAAAAGACATCAAGAGCTGTGAATCCCATCTGGTTCAAAGAATTCACTCCAACTGCCCAACTTGCTGCTAAGTTCCCATTCAGCAATAGATCCACCACCTGAAATATCATTGAGTTGTATTAAGGACAAGAAGCATAGTAACTAGTTTTTTACATGTTGAATTCATTTGGCTTCTTGGTGAAAAACCTGACTCCACTATTGTATAGTAGTGTAAGTTGTAGACAAGAAAATTGAAGCATGCTAGCAAATGGTTAATATAATAACTACAAACCTCATGCTGTTTCCTTGCGGCTGCAAGGTGCAAGACACTGTTTCCTAGCTCATCCTGTTTGTTAAAAACCTCCATCTTGTTGAACATCTTGATGTGCTTGATCAACACTTCCAGCGCTTCAAACTGCCCGTTCTTAACAGCCAGATGGAGCACGGTTTCACCCCGAGAAGTCACAACTTCAACGGATTCAACACAAGCAGAGAGAAATTCTTTCATGACATCAACTCTGCCTTTGACAATTGCATGGTGAAGAGGAATCCTTCTCTCTCTGCCTTTCACAAGGCACAAACCAATGTCCACTTTTAAAATCTCCTTGACAATGTGCAAGTCCCCATTGGCAGCAGCAATGTGCAAGCAACTGAAACCGTTCTGATTTAGCTCCCCTGCTAATTCTTTCCTTAACTTGAGGAGCTCTTTCACAAAATTGAAGTGGCCACCCATACAAGCGAGGTGCAAGGGGGAATCACCATCAACTATGCCAACGCGGCGAACGATAATAGGATCACATCTTAATAGCTCCATCAGCTCTTCAATGTTTCCTGTTCGTGAAGCATCAAATAGCCTACTATCCATTCCAATTTTTGCCAAGTCAAGTTATAAGAAGTCCCAGTTCTTGTTTCCAATATTTAGTGGCTGGGATGTTCAAGCTGTACCAAACACTAAATAGCAGCTGAAAGTGGATTTTTTTTCCCTGCCTTTAATATAGTGTGTTTGGCCAAGCTTAATTTATAAAGAAAAAAGTACATACATATATATGTATATATAATATAAAATAAAATTGGGTGAGGGGATTACAAGGTGGAAATCGAATTCTCACTAACAATGTAAAAGTTCAGTAGCCAACCAATTGAGATTCCCCGTTTGACCAAGCTTTTGAGAAGCTAAAGGACAGCCGATGCACTAAAGATTCCGCCATATGCGGAATTCGGGAATGGACCAAACCACATGGGTCTGTTCCGTACTAGGTGGAAATCGAATCTTCACTAACAATGTAAAAGTTCAGGTAGCCAACCAATTGAGCCATTTGACCAAGTTTTTGAGAAGCTAAAGGGCAGCTTGATGCACTAAAATTCTCGCTATACGCGAAATTCGGGGAAGGATCAAACCACAAGGGTCTTATCGTACGCAACCTAGCCTTACCTTATATTTCTGTCAAAAGTGATTATTATTATTTTCAAAAAAAAGGCTTTTATTTTAAAGAATTGAAATGTTTGACCAAACTTTTTAGGAAAAATGAAAGTTTTTGAGTAGTAATGAAAATTGACTTTTTTAACTTTTTCCCAAAGCGCTTGTGGTGCATTACAAACTGTTGTTTTAATATTGAAAATACTAATATTTTTCAAACCGATTAATCATCCTACACAAATTGCTACACTCGGTAAGTACTTTCTCAAAAATCAAACAAGCTATCAAATTTTGCTAGTGCATACCTCTCAAGTCAAAATTTCCTTGCACGTTTTCTGAAATCCAAACCAACAGATTTTTTGCTTTATTGAACGTATGTGACTTATTACTAGTACATTTAAAGCTTTGCCGAGTCATGAATCATGATCTTAATTGATTACAGGAAAAGTCATCGAGTTGTTGTCCTCTTTCTGCTTCCCCACTAAATACGGTCAAGACTTCCAAGTCCAGTCAAGATTGAAAAGAACAGAGGAATAATACAGCACAACTGCATCTTTTGTCAGTAGTACTGACTGACTAAGTCAGTACCACTGAGACTTGTCTCTCTTCTAGGTAGATTCCTAACTACCAAATATTGGGGGCAAACAAGTACATCCAAATAAGTTGATACAAATGTCAAAATGTAAAATCAACTATAGCTTTCACCATACCAAATATTGGGGGCAAACAAGTACATCCAAAAAAGTTGATATGCAAAATCAGTTATAGCATTCACCATCATGTTATTGATTACAGATACCTGTTCTTTATGTGTATATTATGTAGCCAAAAGTAGGCTCGCTCTCGAAAACACTGTACATGATAATGTTTCAAAGCTACCAAATAGATTTATTTTAAAAAAAAAAAAAAAAGAGAGAAGTGCACCCCATCTAGAGCAAGCCTGCAACTGTAACATCAAAATCAGTTAACAAAATGCAATTGGACAAAGGAAAGCAGCTCGAATATTGAGTGCCATTAGCAACTACCAAGTTATATACGACTTTTGTGTCCCTCATCATTCTACAAGGAACAAACACTGCCAGTTTCATGCACTGCCACATTCCTTCGACAGTAGAACCTACAAAACTACCACTGCAAGAACTAGGTTTTAGTTTAGTGCACTAACTAGGTTGTTTTTTCTCGCCTAATGGCTCTATCTCTGAGCATAACCGGACTAGGTAGCAGCCTTCACCTTAGTAAAAAACTGTACACTGATCCCCTTGATACCTTTAAAATACATTTCCTTTTCAGGGGTTGATCACTCCATTCACAACAGAGCCTACCATACCAGAGAGCATCCAGTAATGAAAGAACAGACCAAACGAGAACACCAAAGTGCAAATCTCTTCAGATTGCCTTGTCCTCACGTAACACGCATACAAGAATGAAGCATCTCAGTAAAAGTCAACTTCAGCACGAGCTGTCAGAAATAAATGTAATGTGATTCGTGCACACAAAACGTACTGCAGCTTCAAGATTAATCTCATTTGGGATTCAATAGGCATCACATAAGCAATGACAAAAAACCTTGAAGCAAAAAATAGTTCCAGAGCTGGGAGGTGTTGAAGCATCAAACAATAATATTTTATGCCCAACGATAAGAACTTCATAGCAGCTCATAATCCAAGGACTACAGCAACAAAACAGAAGCACCAAGATAACAAGCACAGAGAATTTCACAATTATGGGGTTCGCGAACACACATCAGAGATAAATTTCTTTCTTTCTGCTCAAGTACAGTGTTGGTTTTGTAAATTGAGCAACTGACAACAAATAAATGACTTTCTTCCTTTTGTTTCAGGATTGCATTATCTGCCAAGCATATCTGAACGAATACTTATTTTCCCTTCACTACAATCGTAATATCGCACCTTCAAAGCAATGTTGTTGATATTTTGGAACGTGGTGAATCCATTAACTAAATATATAACCAGATACTTTGATCAGATAAACGGATCTCTTTTTGACACTGCATTGTATAGCAGTCCAGAAGGTTAACTTTGTGAGAAGATCCAACAACTGGATATAATGCAGTCAGAAACTATCCTTAATGACCTGACCCTCAAAGCAATATATCCAAGAGGATCTTAACCAGCTAATAGGTAACTTGCACTTTCATGAATCATTTGCTCCTGAAATAATCTTGCACCATACTCCTCTATTATTCCAGTAAATTCTTACATGGAGATGCCATAAGAAATTATTGCATGTTTAAATACTAGTGTGTCTGTTTACTCTAAAAAGCTCAACTTTCCTTACAGCAGGAAAGGACAGAAGTTTTTTTTCTCTCACAGTAGAATCCAACATGCTCCAATAGAATCCAACAAGCTCTGGAGCAATACAACCTATTTATACAATGAGGCAAAATAACAGATTAACTCCAGCTTCTTCCGGTGGGATCCCATTGCAAAGGGAGCTTCCAGATATACACATCCAGTTGCAATCTCTTAGTCCAACTCAAATCTGTACCATAAACAAATTTGCGGTGACTGAATGCTCCTCATCTTCAACAGCTCTTATTAGAAGAAACATAAGCATAGACTTCCTAACTCCATCTTCCTCACAACTTAACAGGGAGAGAGAACTGCTAATTCAGTAAGATACTCGGTACACAAGAATGAAAAATCCCATCAAATAACACAGCTTTAAACATGTGACATACCTTAGTAATAAGATCCAGAATCACCACTGCCCATATAACCACTACCACCCATGCTACGGCTGGAATAGGCTGATGAGTAAGAGCTACCAGCAACCTGAAAATTTCAATAGAGTCTAACATAAATATGGTGGTTCGCAGTCAACACAAAGCTCCAAAGAAATAATCGTCAAAATAAAGTATACATCACTGCGACGAGACGTGTAATCGCCACCATAGCCAGATGAATACATTCCACTAACACCACTGCCAACATAGGAGCCTGTAAACCCCCAAAAAGAAGTTAAGACGGTTATCCAAAGTCCAACCCTATAAACACCTACTGTAACCCAAAAACAGTTCACATGAGCACCAATTTTTTCAAAGAACACTAAGAACTCACCTCCACCATAGCCTCCTTGACGACTGCTATACATTCCATGAGAATCCTGACCAGAAAGGGAACTCCGGCTGCCACTATATCCAACATTTGATCTCACTAGCCTACTGCTATTCAGTAATAGGAAGTCAGTATAACACTAGAATTGCAAGGGAGATAACAAATATCATCTCAATTGCAAAACAGCAAACCTGTCACTGTAATCCCCGTATTGTGAGCCACTAGCACCACCAAGTTCATAATCCAAACGAGAACGAGAAGGGCGGACCTCTGCCTCAGCATAGCGAGGAGGAACATCATCCTGACATGTAGACACACTAAATTAGATCTAACATTTTATGTAGATCAAGAATGTTACAAAAATCAAAACATCCCACTGTATTAAGTAACATCTGACATACTGACTAAGACTACATACCATTGTACTGTATGGACGTTTGGAGCCCGACATAGAGTCGTATTCCCTACCTCGCCCCTCACGATAAGCAGGAGGAGGCCTTTCAAACCGTTGTTCATAACCATCATCAACATAACCTCTCCTTGTCGTTGTGCGAGCAGTACCTCTAGGAAAATCAGAGTATCCCGAGCTACGAGGGGAATAGTCATCCCTGTAGGAGACACGTCTGTCGGAAGGAAACCTAGAAGGATAATCCGCTGTGGCTCTGCTTCTAGGAGGAGGAATTTCCTCATGTCGTGTGTACTCCCTCTTCAAGTTACTCTTTGGATATGAGGGAACTGCAATTCAGTTTTAGTCATCTAAAAGATAGTAGAGTGGAAGCAGCAGAGAAAAACAAAAGTTCAGAACTGATCCCATACCAGGTGATCTCCTGTCATAGGACCTTCTGGATAGTGGAGCCACAGGTCTGCCCCTAGGGGCCACAGCCATAACAGGTCGCCTATCCCTCATTGCGACAGGTCGTTTAAAACTACGATCTGCAAAGGGAGGGACACGTGTACTAACTCTAGATCCGCGAAGAGGAAGTCTGCGAGAGACTGGACGACCCCAAGGAGCAGGGGGACCACGTCGAGGTCGCAGATCACGTGCACCATATCTCCCTCTTCCCCTCTGAAGTGGTCGTGATAATCTGGCCCTAACTTTAACCTGGAATATACAACTATAAGCAGGCATGCACAAGAATGACATGTTTAGGTAAGATTCAAGACAACAAACAGACCTTCTTATCTCCTTCCCCCAACTCTTCATTATTAATGCATTTGACACAAATAACTGCTGCATCATGAGTGTCAAAGGAGACAAATCCAAAATCCTTTCTCTTGGCTGAAGGCATATTACGGGCAAGCTCAATTTTTTCAATCTTGCCATATTGTTTAAGTAAATCTCGCACATGATCCTCATCCCAAGATGCAGAAAGACCATCAATAAAAATTGTTTTAACCTGAAATCAATACACATCCGTTGATTGTCAAATAATGAACTGCTGCACTGCAAGATCTACATTAAAGCTACAAAGTCATCAGAAGAGCACCTTCATGAGAAAAAAAAATCAAACTCACTTAGCTACCCTTTACTCACCCAAGAAAACCAAGAAAGGCAAAAAAGATAAAGAGCCTTGGACTGGAACAAAGTAATGACACAGTTATCCAGTTGTAACTGAACTAGCAGGAAATACAACATGAATCCACAATCTACAGATATCATTTGTTGGGGTCCGAAGGCAAAGAAATACACGGTAAAGGAGGGGTATAAATTGTCGCATGCCCAGAACGACATCATAGATTTATGGGCATGGAACCTTATATGGAAAACAAAGCTACCACCAAAGGTAATCTGCTTCAGTTGGTTGCTGAATGCTTGTTTGACACTGGACATCTTTGTAGAAGAAATTTTCAGCTGGTAAGCAGATGTTTTTTGTACTCCCTCCGTCCCATTTTATGTGTCGCTATTTCCTTTTTGGTCCGTCCCAAAAAGAATGTCATCTTTCCTTATTTGGCAACAATTTAATGACATCATCCCCATTTTATCCTCACTGGGTCCCACTTAATAATAAAAGACAACTAAAAGAAAAACATTAAAGTGACTTTAATAGGGGCAATTTTGTAAACTTTACAAAGTCATCATTTATTTCTTAAACTCCGTGCCCGGTCAAAAGGCGACACATAAAATGGGACGGAGGGAGTACTAGAAAGTACAGAATCAATTAATCATCTTTTCCTGCATTATTTGGTGACTGCAGACATGTGGCATATGTTCCCTTCCCTTTTCAGTTTGAACTGGCTGAGGCCTCAAACTATCAGAGAAGCTGTTGAGTTGGAGCCACTGGAGAGTTGATAGGGCTATCAAGAACACCTGGAGCGTGATACCAGCATGTACTTTTTGGTGCCTATGGACAGAAAGGAACCGTAGGTGTTTTAATGGAATTTCAACTCCTAACCAATCACTCAAGGCTAAATATTTGTTCAGTCTATTTTGTTGGTCCAACCAGTCATATGTGAATAGTTCAACTGCTTTCTTAGATTTTGTTCGCTCTCTAACTCTAGACTATCCATAGTCAAGTTAAGTCTTCTCTAGATTTTTTGATTTTGTGGCTGGCTCCCCGGTCTTGACTTTTATCATGTAATGGAGTTAGCATATCCACTTTTGTACTCTTTGCATAAACTTTTATGATGTAATGGAGCTAGCATATCTACTTTTGTACTCTTTGCATCTTCTTGATGTCGTTAATGAAACAACTTACTTCATCAAAAAAAAAAAAATAATAACAGTAAATACATTCAGTGGCCTCAACCATTTTCTTTCCTGTTGAAGCATAAGGTACCAGAAGGGCAGGAAGCAAACCATCAAAAGATAGTAACAAGCTCAAAAATAGGTTATACCAAATAGTCCGCTGCAAAATGACCAAGCTCCTCGAATAAGCTAAGGGTAACCAACTCCATTTGGAAGATATATTAGACAAACTTAGCCAGAGCCACAGTCCTTTTCAAAACAGATAGAAGGGTCCGAAGAGCTTACCTGTGCCATAATTTCATCTCCAGGGTCGATGAATGAATCTGCAAAAGAAACTTTTGCAGGCCTATCAACTCCAAACACAATATCTCTTTTCTGTAGACGTTTGAAAGCATCCATGGCCTCTGAGCGTGATGAGAACTCCAAAAAAGCAAAGCCCCGATTCATTCCTTCATTATTAGTGTCTTCAACCAATGTCAAATCTTCAACATTATCAATGCCATAATGCTTCAACTTATCTTTTAACTGGAGCGAAAGTAAACATATATCAGACAGTAGTTTAAGCAACTCTTCGAACCTAAGAAGTCGATGTTTTGTGACCATATGAATTTGCTTGAGTCTACTTACAGCTTCTTTTGTCCAAGATTTGCAAATGTTACCCAAGAATAGGGTATCACTGTCTTGACTGGGAGAAACACCACATTTTTTGCCATTCACCTGGAAGTTGGTATGTTAGGAAAAAAGCTTTATCAAGTAATGAACATCAGGGACCCTGATAACTACAGGATCTAGAGAGTACCACTGGATTTTTCAGCTCAATACAAGCTCGTTTAGCTTGTTCCACTGTTGCAAAACGCAGGAATGCAAATCCTTTGTTCTTCTTTGTCTGAGGATTCATCAAGAGTCTCACTTCCGTGACCTCACCAACTTGACTGAAAATCTTCCTAAGATCATCCTCAATAGCATCCTTGTCCAAGCCACCAACAAAAATTTCAAATTCCTTCCTCTTAAGTCTTTCTTTAGCAACTTCATGATGTTCTTCATCCTCAGCTGCATCAACCATATCAGTATGCTCCTCCCCTGCTGCATGCTCATTGTTTTCCTCGCCCTCAATTTCCTCATGCACATCTTCAACTTCCTCCTCAACCATATCACCCTCCTCTTCACCCTCTTCTCCCTCTTGGGGATCCTCCTCTATTTCATAATCCTCTTCCTGAACATCATCATGTTCAATTCCTCTCTCATCATAATCAACAGCAGCATACTCCTCGGGCTCAAATTCAGGATCATTATCCTCCAAATCTAATCGTTCGCCTTTTTCATATTCATCAACTGAATCTTTCACATGGTCTTCTGCCATCAAAAATTAGCCATCCAGGCCCGTGAATATAGTGAAAATGGAAGGGTCTAACCCCTTGACCCATGTAACCAGATTTATGGTAAATCTTGTAAATCATCAACAACTTGGAACTATATAGAGAAATAAAATAAATATCCTGATCAAGAAAATACGCTCCAAAAGAGGCTTACAACCCTGGAAAGGGAAGAATTTCAAAGTAAAAAGTCTTATTCCAAGGTCACCGGAATATAACTACCCTTGTCACTGTAGCCCTTCTTTATAGTTTCTCCTTCATTGAAGATTAAATAACAGTTTGATCTATTTCCAAATTATGAACGAATCCTGAAGCTACACTTTCTCTATAGCTTTCTATAATTACAAATTGATCCCAAACCTTCCCCTCATAAAGGTAGCGGACACAGTTTGCTTTACTGTCGTCTGCACCTAGAGCTGAAATAGCTAATTCCATTTTCCCGGCAAGGATTTATAAAATAAATTAATGAAAAGTAAGATAGAAAATCAACACACAAACATGCTAAGGGACTAATTATTCCCAAAAAAACATGCTATGGGAATAAATATCGCATTGAATGGCTATTCATCATGATTGGTTGATTTGCTATTTCATTGCTTTCTTCACACAGCTACAGTCTCTAATGAACGAATCACCAACACCAAAGCATAAATTGAGAATTGGGACAAACATGCATAAATTAATTCTCAGCAGGCCATATCATGTAATGACCCCTTCCGAAAAACAGACAGGTCATATACTGCTCTTCAGTCCTCCCGTGGCCATCCTATCTTGGATAATCTTCGTTTAAAAATTCTAGTATCTGCGCCTACAAATCCTCGCTCGGATTATGAGAACCACACCATAAAAGCAACTGCCTTTTTGTACTATACTACAATAATATTTCATACTATATTTTCCTAAGTTGCTCGGACTCTTCTCTTTTAATGTCGCGCCCGTGTCGACACGACATGGGTGTGGGTGTGATGTCTGTACCCGATCTGGTCAACCGATTTTGGGTACTTTGACCGAAATCTACAAAGAAATTCTGTACAAATTCAATGATTTATGTAATCAAAACAAAAGCTAAGATAAAATTGAAGAAAATGGAATACCTTGTATGTAGAAATTTCTATGTCACTCCTTTTCGTTTTATCTCCTTCCGGGATTCTCCTTTCATCAATATTTTGTCCTCAAGTTTTCCGTATAATATAACATAATTTAGGTTTCATAACTCTATTTTTATATATTTGAATTATTTTTAGCCGAATCCCCTCACCCATATCCATACCTAGATTTGTATCCCCAATTCTTAAAATTTATATCATGAAAGATCCAACCTTTAGATCCACACCCGTATCATACACCCGCACCCGAGTCCAAACAACTTAGATATTTTCTATAATTTATTAAGCAACGAGAATTCAAACTACTATAACAGAAAAGAGTCCAAAATATTCTTTATAGTGATTAAGCAACAAGAATTCAAATTGCTATAACAATATTCTTCAGTACTGAACTTTTTAAACTTGATTAAGCAACAAGATATCAAATTAATATACTCCCTCTTTCTCAAAAAAAAAAAGGTGTTTTTACCTTTTCATTTTGTTTCAAAATAAGGGGTGTTCTACGAAATCAACAAGAATAATCTTTTTTCTTCCAAAATTACCCTTTTTATATATATGAAGTTTTACATCATTGAAAAGCCACTTCTTTCTTCAAGGCATTTAATTAAAGGTAAGCTAAAAACACCACTTAATTCAAAACGAAGGGAGTAATAGCCAAGAATAATTGCCAAAAAGTATGCTACAAACAAGCTAATCTAAATTTGCAATCCACAAACTCATCAACAAAATTCATATAACACCAATTAACAAGATAATAGTAGTAATACTTACTCTTCTCAGAAACAACCCGATTCTCCGCAGATTTCACAGATTTCTCTTTCTCAAGCTCGGCTTTCTTGAGAGCCACCGGTTGTTCCGGTTTCAATTCCTGTTTGACCTCCACCTTCTTCTCCACCTCAATTTTTACCGGTTCATCCACCGCCACTACCGGTTGTTTTCCCTGTGACTTAGGTGTACCTCGGGCTGTCCGACCGCCCCGTTTCGATGCGGATCCTGTCGGCGTCTTCTTTACAGCTTTAGGAGGCATTGTTTCGGATAATTCGGCGGTAGAATTGTCAGAAAAAACTCTAAAGATTGAATCTTTTGGGAGTTCGAGGAAATTAAGAATGATCTCAAAGACTGAGGAATTTGTATTTGTGGTAGAAATATTATATAGCAGTATGTTTATTGATGTCGGAAAATTGAGAGAGAACACAATCCAAGAAAGCACGATTGGGGGATTTTGGAAACCCTAATTTGCTTTATATATTAGAAAGAAAGAAAAAATACCTACTATTGTAAAAGAAAAAAATGAATGTTTTTGACATATTTGGAGCCCAAAATAATTAGGAAAAATTTTAATTATATACAAAAAGTAAATAGTTTATAATAAAAATAGCTAAGTTTTTGTTTACAATAAAAATAATCATTAAGTCATTTTTTTCCCCTTTTTTTATTCTTTTTTCACCAATAATTTTTTTTAAAAATAACTTTTTTTTCATTTTTTTTTTTGCTGTATTTTTTTATATTAAAATAAACTTTTTTCATTTTTTTTTTCAAACTTTTTCCGTACAACTTTTTTTCATGTTTCAATATTGTATATATGGTGTATAAACATGTATATATGATGTATAAATTGTTATATAGTATATATGTAATGTATCGATATTGCATAAATAGTTATGTAGGTATATGTAATATATCAATATTGTATAAATAATATATAAATGTGTATCGATATTATATAAATGGTGTATAAACATATATATATGATGTACAAATAGTCATGCAGTGTATATGTAATATATCGATATTGTATAAATAGTTATGTAATGTATCGACGTTGTATAAATGGCGTACAAGAGTGTATCAATATTGTATAAATAGCATATAGACGTGTATCAATATTATATAAATAGATATGTAGGTGTATTGACATTATATGAATGGTGTGTAATCGTATCGATATAATATAAATAATTATGTAATGTATCGATATCTATATTTATTTGACTATTCCCACCTTAATAAATAAAAATATACACAAAAAATAATAGAACAACATAAATATTTATTTTCTCTACAAAAGAAGTGAAACAATTAGAAAAGAAAAAATATTTTTAAAAAAAGAGCAACAAAAAAAATTTAAACAATAAAAAAAAGTTTTTTAAAATAGCATAAAAAAAAAAAAATTAAAAAAAATAGAAATAAAATGACCAAATGGCCAAAGGCCTAAAACTGATGCCTTTGTAAAAGAAAAAGGCGGCTGCCATTATTTTGGTAAGCCATATAGCCGAGCGGCTATTTATGGTAATAACTTTGGCCGGTTGGCCATTTTAAGTAAAAAAAAAAAAAAAATAGATTAGTTTTTGTGTAAAAATTTTTTCCAATGGATATTTGAGTAATTTTCCCAAATAATTATTGATTGCTAGCCAAATAAGTAAGAAGTATATATTAATTATATATACTATATACGTATATTATATATTAACATAACAACAATAACATATTCAATAAAATCCCATAAGTAAAGTCTGGGAGGGTAAAATGTACGCACACCTTACCTCCATCAACTAAATAAGTGACTGCAATCTATAATGGATGTGCATAAGATGATTCAATATTACGATTATATAAAAAGTTATATAATATTCAATCATCATATAATGATTTAATTTAAATAGCGAAAGATTTAATAGCACATATCTATATCTATACTATATTAAAAGTGTGAAGGTCCTTATAAATGTTGTTTGAACTTTTTGTCCTTCATTAAAAGTCTTTGTAATAGACAAAATTGTCTTTTTACTATTTTTCTAATATTTATTACTTTGAAATCAAATAAATATTCCTATTAAATCTTTCCTTATTCGAATTAAGAATTTCTAATATTTAGGACTTTAAAGTCCATTAAATTTTAGTTTTATATAAATTCTTTTCTTACTTAATTAGCACTCCTCCTTTTTTTTTCCTACGACATAATTTACCTCATAAGAAATTAAGATTTACCTAAAATAAATTATATAGTATTTAGAACTGTGTTCACCATAAAATTTATGTCTAGCTATTAAGTTTTTTCCCCGTAATTAGCTATTAATGAACAATTCAATTTGTATCCAAATTGATTATGGACTAAGGTAAGGCATCTATATATTTCAAAGGCAACTTTTCAACTAAATATTTTATTAGAAAAATTAAAATATTTAGAATTTTATTTTATATAGGACTTTGAATTGTAAATAGAGTTCTAATTAACACTACATACAATCTCAATAAACTCTTTTTCCAGTTACAATAGTATGATCCGGAATTAGCTTTGTATGTCTATTGTCTCCCTTATTCGAATAATTGTCATCTTTGGACAGAAATTTTGAAATTGATCTAATTTATTTATTTTTTTAAAAAAGAAAGGCAGCTCGGTTTACTAAAACTTTCACTATGTGTAGGGTACGGGAAAGGATCCTACCACTAAGATTTATTATACGCAATTTATTGTTTGTAATTTCTTTGCTATACATTTAATTATTTCTTTAGTTTTATACATGAATTATGTGTTCTGATACATCTAAAAGAACTTTACATCATTTTCTTGGGCAATTAGACCTAAATTGGATTGTAGAGTACTGCTAATATTTTTTACTTTTGGCGTGATATTATGTATATGTTTAACAAACACTCCTTTGCAGCTTAATTTTTCTCTCTATTCTTTTCTTTGGTAAGCATCAATTTTTCATTCATTAAATTTTTGTGTTGCTTTAAAATTACGTAGCATATTTATGCTTCAATAATACATGAATAGATATCAATATACATGAGGATTGCCATTGTCCATTTGATTTCTTTTAGCATGTGTAATTTTGCTTTTTCATCTTATCAACTTAGTTGTTGAGTTCTCATATTGATTTTCATATTGAATTACATAATTGTGCAATTGAGGTTGCAAGTGATATAAGATTGGTTTTAAGTTAAGATGTGAATTATATGCTTTAAGTATATCTATTTTATTGTCTATTTCGCTAATGATTCAACTAATAACTTTTTATATCTTTTGAAGTTTATACACGTATATTAAATTAATTTTTTTTTTGTAATAGACAAAATCGTCTTTTCACTTTTCCTTCAATTATTATGATTTTAATAAATATATTTAAAAATCACTTTTTTCTTCAATTATTATACCTTTAATAAATATCTCTATCTCTATCTATCTATATATATCTATATCTATATTTATATCTATATCTATATCTGTATATAATATATAAAAAGTGTGAAGGATCTTAGAAATATTGTTTGAACTTTTTTTCCTTCATTAAAAGACTCCGCTTTAGACAATATCGTCTTTTCACTTTTTATGTAAAATTATTAACTACTTATATTTATTTAAAATTAAGGAATACTGAAATATATGGTAAGTTTTAAAAAATTAGAGTCCTAAATTATATAGTAAGAAGTGGAGGAATTATATAATTATTAGGAAAATTCGTTCTAATGAGTACTAATTTTCTTAAAAGTCCTCTTTTGTCAACACAAGCATATGTAATTTGGTTTAATATGTTATGTAATTTCTATTAGTTAGTTCTACAAGTCAATACATCTAATTTTTCGTGCTTGAATTTTAAAAACTAAACACTTTGTAATCATAATTTTGGTTTCGTCTTATGTCTAGGACATATAATAAGTCAAAGAATATGTTTATTTATTCGAAGTTATCATATTTAAAAAATTATATAGCTTCAAGCTATTAATCTTTTAAAGAAAGTTTAAATATATAGAGGTCGTTTGGATAGGATTAAAAAAATAGTTTTTTAGCTTAAGTGATTAAAAACTTAAAATAAGTGCTTATGAATTAAGCAAATAAGTGTTTGGATAAAAGTGTTGAAACTAAAAAAAAAAAGTTGTTGATGTGTTTGGTAAACAAATGTTGTTAAGCACTTTTTATTGTCAAAATGACTTAAATGTCTTTAAAGCTAACACTATAAATAAGTTGAATTATATATAATTTTTAATTCTAATAATTCAAAAATAGTTTCTATTTAAATGCACTTTCAACGTAAGTGATTAATTGTGAGGTCAATCTATAAATATAAGTTACTTTTTTATTTTTAAATATTAAAAAATAAAATTTTAGGATATCTTTTATATAAATATAGTATTATATTGTAATATTGCAAGCTTGTAACAATTTGGCTATGTTAAAAAATATGTTATTGAAATATTGTCATGGCTATTACTATTACAACAGTTTATATCGTTAAAAAACTAGACAAATCAACAGTACAAGGGACTACACAAAGTTCTTTCAATAATGGATGATGAGAGTTCATTCTCAAGAAGCTAATCTAATCTCAAAAATGAATATATTTAAATAAATTCAGCTATAAATTCGCTGAAAACAAAGGAGAAAGATGAAGACGATGGAGGGAAGAGACGAAGAGAAGCAGCAAAGAGAAAAAGAAAGAAAAACCATATATTTAAGGGCTACATATTCAGGGTATTGTTGGAATTGGAGGAAAATATATGGGATAAAAAAGTAAATATTTTGGTCAAACTTAAAAGAATTTTAATCTTTAAAAAAAAAGCTGGGGGTACCCAGCTTCTCACTTTTTGCTTTTTTTAATCAGCTTTTAGCTTTTTTTAAGTACTTTTTAATTTACCAAACACCTAAAAAAGCTAAAAAAGAGATTAAAATCTGGTTTGATCAGATTTTAATCGTATTCAAACGGGCTCATAGTATAATATTTAAAATTTATCAATACGAGATTAATTTTGCACCAAGTATTTTGAGTCAAACGTGCAATGCACGTTCACACAGACTAGTACTCTTAATAATCTAAAGTGAGAGCGATTTGGAGTTTGAAGAAACACAAATATGAAGCGCTAATCATAGTTTAACAATTGTTCTCACCTATCAAAAAAATTAAATTCAACCTGTAATTTAAATTTAATAGCACACATTGTTATTTCAAATAACGTTTAATTAAATCAATTCGTGGTTCATAAACAGTGGATTCGTTCAAGTATTTCAAAGAAAGTAATGAATAAGTTAAAAGCATTAGAAAAGTTTCAAAAGATAGCAAATGTAGAAAAGATTCTCTTAAAGTTAGATTTTATTTTGTGAAATTCCTTGAACATAATTCTCGAACGTCTTAATATACGCTACTAGTTCACCTACATGTATTTCTATTCTACATAATGCATTACTAAAGCTAAACTATGAGTCATTGTAGTGTAGAGAAAACCAATACTCTCTAGCTCAAAGTGGAATTTATTACATGCCATGAATTGGTACAAGAAGTATGATTAGACCATTTGAAGCTATTTTTACCATCAGCAAGATGACCCTCCTTATATCTCTTCCAATCCATTAGCACATTCTTTAAATCAGCCACTTTGGCTTCTATGCGCCGGCAACAATTGGCGTGAACGGTCATAACTAACTCAACATCTTTATTATCGCTACAGAAACCACCGAAATGAAGTGTGTCCAAGAACTTGATTCTAAGATCGAGTTCCTTATTCACGCCGTCACGTATCAATTTGGCCAAGACGTCTTGTTCTTTCATGCCCTTTGAGTTCCTCCTCATCGAGTACCATATTTCAAATAATGGGATGGTTATTCTGTTGGATCTCACATAGTAAAAGCCTGTGTTGATGGAATTTGAGTCGGAGAAAGGGTCTCCATTGAACCAATCAGTACTAATTTGTAAGTCCAATTTGTTGCTCTTGTTTAGCATCAAAAATGGATTTCTTAGCCACATTACATCCGTGTCCTGCCAAATTGCAAAATTAGCGCCACTCATAATGGGCCTTATTTAAGTCATCCATAAGTGGGTTTTAATTAGAAAAGAGGGATCAGGCCCAATAAGCCCATTAGAATTTTGTGGGGTCCAAAAAAGTGAGAGGTCTATTTGAGTAAATTGTGATAAGAGTACTCTTTGAATGATTTAGCTATACAAAATTAAAAATTAAATTGCAAATGTACAATCAACAAAGGGAAAAGTTTATCTCTCCGCCATTGGTTCATGAAAATTGAAAAAGAAATTTTTGACTCTGAACTGTGAAAGGTAAATATCAGAAAGGTAAACTGTGCTCCTTAAATGCTCTAAACGTGTCCTACCATAAAAACTGACAAAAAACGTACAATCACGACTATCACTGTACTTTTAATTTATTTTTTCTTGTCAAGAAAATGACAATCAATCAAACGTATTTTTATGTAAGGTTTTTCTCTAAAATTTGGATTTCTACTGATAAATCAGAACTAAAATGCAGTTTTGAGGGGAAAAAAGAACTAAAGTATTTAGAAATTGTAATATAAATTTTCTTCCGCTACAACCCATGCCATTTTATTTTTTTTAAAAAAAAGAGTTTGAACTATTCTTTTGGTTGATTTTTAGCCACTCATGACGTGGTGGCTCTCTGCTCATGTGTTTTAAACTGACGTATTTTTTTTGGTAACGAATATAATTGAAAGATAGTGTATAAATACTCTTCAATGTAGCGAAAATGAAACGACATGACATACTATAAAGACGTAATGAGTCACAATCAAATCAACATGGCGCATGAGGATCTACTAATTCTAACAATTTCACGTATATTGTTTACCATGTAATTAAGATAATTAGCCGTGAATAAATATGATGTCAGTTTGTCAAGAAAAATATCATTTCCCCTAACAAAATTTTGACATTTCTTAAGTTAAATGCATGGAGAAACACAATTCATTTTCAAATAACTATACTTCTTCAATTTAACTTCAAATATCGTAAAAAAAAAATCAAATATTTATCAGTTTCGTTGATCCAAGACAAGTAGACAGTATGTACGTTAATTACTTCTCATCTAAAACAAAAAAAGTATTAAATGTCACTCTCCTGGCATATTTTTACCGTGTTAAGAAATCACACACTCGATATGACATATCGTACTATCTTATTAATGTCTTGTGAAATTACATGCCAATAAGTTTTAGCCAAGTTTCTGGAAAATTAAAGTATTTTATAGAGTTGAAATATTTCACTTTGAAGTTCATTAACGACGAAAATATGAATAATTTTTTTAAAAAAATAAAGGAGTTGCACTAAGGGTGTTATGTAGTGGTTAATAAAATGGGTTGGTTAATAAAATGGGTTGAAAATTTTAGGTCTTATGTTCAAACCAAAGCATCTCAGTGAATAGAGCTATCTGATATATATTGCTAACGTTGTCTGAAGATGACAGGTATTCTGTGAATTTAGTCAACGTGTACGAACATTGATCCGAATATCACGATTATTAAAAAAGAAAAAAAACCATCTTAGTGAATAAAGTTATTTGATATTTATTGCTAATGAAGCCCGGAGGGTATTCTATGGATTTAGTCGAGGTGCACGGATACTGACACGAATATTACGATTATTATCGTTTTTTGAACAGAGTTATTTGATATCTATTACTAATGACACCCGGAGATGACAGATGTTTTGTAAATTTAGTCGAGATACTCGAAAACTGATTCAAAAATCATGATTATTAAAAAAAAAAAAAAAAAAAAAAGTAGTAAAGGAGAAATTTTAAAGAAAGTATGCGTACCGTGAATATGAAATTATAACCAAGTTTAAGGACATCCATCAAAAACCGTGTCCTTCTCCACATCATATTTATAAACTCCTCCGACATATAAATCTTCTCTCCGGCGAAATCCACGCCGCCGGTAACCAACCGGTAACAGTGAAGTCGCCGGAACTTACACCGTTCATACGCCGTCTGATCCACAGCTACAACTAATAAATGTTCCAGTAATACCCTTGTAATTTCTCCTTCCCAAAATCCCTCCAAAAATAAATCGAACATCGATGGGTACTCGCCGTTGTAAGGCTCCACGTAAGCTTTGTTTATTACAGTTATAATTACTGTTTTATCCTCCATTGAAGCTTTTTGCAAAGCTTCTTCAAGCTCATATTTTTCCTGTTTGCCCAAAAAAAAAATGAACATTCACATGAAATTAGGGTAAACAACAACGATATATGCAGTGAAATCACACAAGTGGAAGGAGTTGGGAGGGTAAAGTTTATGCAGACCTTACCATCATCTCGTGAAGGTAGAGACACTGTTTTCGAAAGATCCTCAGTTCAAGTGCAACAAATACAGGTACAAATAAGAGGAAAATAGTAAAGAAAATATGACAACCAACAAAAGAATAGTGTAAAATCTACCGGAAAAACAATAAACAACCACAAAATCGTAGAGTTAGATCAGAGACTGTTTTCAAAAGATACTGGACTCAAGTGCAACAAATCCAAATACAAAGAAGCAGAAAACAGTGAAGAAAAATGATGTACTAAAAGGTATTGATAATGATACTTACAGGTGAAGAGTTTGTCGGGTTAATTTGTGAAGAAAAGAAAGTTTTAGGGGGGAAAGGAGATAAAGTAGAAATATAGATAAATCCACCTAAAAGAAGAGAAATAACTGCAAGAGTAGAAATGGAGTTCTTGGTGTAATCCATTTTTATTTCTTTGGGATTTTTTGTTTTTAGTTTGGTGGATTTTGAATCTTTACCAATAGTGTTCCAATTATTTTTGGGGGTTTTGCTGCGTTTTGGTATTGATGTAGGAGATTTGGGTGGGGGTAGGTAGGGAAGTTATTTTGTTCTATATTGGACATAGGAAGGTCATGCAATGGAAATGATGGGGGACGAATTAAGGAGAAGTAAATCAAATTAAGCGGTGAAGCGGATGGGATTGTCCTTCAAATGAGTTTTACTCGATGCAAATATGAATTAATTAAATTTTAAAACGGATAGTGGATGGGAAAAAAGCTGTTTGTCAAATTCTTGTGTTTCAACGTAACCATTTCTTCATTTCAGTTAATAAGTACTTTGATGGTCTTAAATAGAGGTGTTAAGTGGATAAGTTGTATTAAATTTTTGTAAGTTAAATGAAATGGGCTAATAAATAAATAAATTATTGATTCATCTAAAAGTTACATCCTTTTATAACTTGTACTAGTACCTAATAAAATTACCTTTTTGTATTACCTTTATACATAACATATTAAATTTAAAAAATATTTTCTTAAAAATATTGTGACAAAATCTCTCTTAATTAATTTGAATTACATATTGGTTTAATTTTTAAATTTTAAACATAATTTCAAAAACTTAATTTTTCAAGTTTCTAACTTAAAAATTAATGACCAAATGAAACTAAGGTTACGCTAAATAAGGGCATGAATTTTTTTTCTAAATTTGTACTCAAAATGACACGTTTGGCATAGAACATCGAAAAAAATTTAGAATTTAATTTAATTTTGATTTTTTTAGGAATTTGAAAAACACAATTTTTTCACTCCTGGCTACACAGTTACTGGTTATGTTAGGAGAATTTGTATTACACACAATACTGGCTAGATGAGAAAAAAGTTTTAAAATATCGAGTTAGAAAGGTCATGCAATGGAAATGATGTGGGAACATATTTAATGAGCTAAGGAGAAGTAAATCAAAGTATGTGGTGAAGCGGATGAAATTGTTTTTTTCTTAGGACCCGTTTGGTCATAAAAATAAAAAACGTTTTCATTTTATTTGATATTTTTGAAATTGAAAATAAAGTTGGAGTTGTGTTTGGCCATAATATTTTCAAAAATATTTTAGACTTTTGATGTACTTTTTTATAAATATGATTTATACCCTTAATTTTTTAAAATTAGTAAAATAAATCAAATTAACTTTTACAACTCCACTATAATACAGAAAGTAAACAACATTACTATTGAACATTGAAAACAACCACATGGAGCCATATTTTCGTCTCTCATAATATCACCAATAAATCAAAATCTACACCATGCCAAATTCTTATCTTCCACCACCCAAAATCAACATACATGCATGAAATAAATCTATTACAAATATTTATCAAGGCATAAATTAATAGAATTAGTAAGTAGCTATTCTTTACTAAAATCCTCCCACATTGTGTGAACAATTTCTCCTCGTTGGTGATTGTAGTTGAACCTTAAAATTTGGTTGGTGTTTTTCTGTACAAAATAAAAAGTTGGGATAGCATTTAAGAATAAAGTGAGGAAAAATTCAATCCAAAAAAAGGAAATACACCTCAAGAGGTGTTTTTCAAAAAACTAAAAATTATGAAAACATTTTTCGGAATACGTTTTTGGTTTTTATGGCCAAACAAATATTTCGGAATAAAGTGAAAACATATTTCGGAATATTGTGAATAATACTTATGGCCAAACGCCTACTTAATTAGAGGTTTTTATTTTAAGCTTTGGTAGAGAATGCCTCCTTCAAATGGGTCCTTAATCAAATTTTAAAACGGATATCATTCCTAGATGAAAAATAAAAAATAAAAAAAATTGCTTGTCAAATTCTTGTGTAAGGCATTTCAACATAACCATTTCTTCATTTCAGTTGGTAAATACTTTGATGGTATTAAATAGAGGTTTTAAATTAACGAGTTGAATTAAATTTGTACGAGTTAAATAACGTGAGCTAATAAATGATTGAATTATTGATCCGTTTAAAAGTTACTTGCTTTTTATAAATTTTAGTACCTAATAATAATATTTTTCTTTTATTATCTTTATACATAACATATCAAATTTAAAATATATTTGCTTGAAAATATTTTGACAAAATCTCTTGTAATCAATTTGTTTTACATATGGCTCCATTTTAAAATTTCAAACATAACTTTAAAAATTTAAATTTCCAAATTTCTAACTTAAAAATCTATGAACAAACGAAACTAAGTTTACAGTAAATAAGGAGACATTTGGCCATGATATTTTTCTATTTTTTTGAAGTTGAACTTTAAAAGACATGTTTTGCATGGATTATCGAAAAATTTCAGAATTCAATTTTGAATTTTTTTGAGGAATTTAAAAACACCAAAAAGTTGTTTTCACTTTTTCACTCCCGGCTACATGCATTACTGGTTGTATTACATGCATTACTGACTAGATGAGAAAAAGGTTTAAAATATTAAATTTCATCGAGTTTAAGTGTTGAGTAGAAGAATCCAACTAACAAATGGAGCCAAGAACAAGGATCTCCCAGATCATCCGCCCATAAAAAATATTAATAGTATCTAATTGATGAGTGAAAATATTTTTAAAATATATATTAAGGATTAAAACAAATATACATAATAACATTTATATATTAGTTAGAATAAGTAATATAAACTTACAAATTAAGATAATTTTATGAAAAATAACTTCCATCCTTAAGCTAGAAAAGTCATTTTTTTACGAGGGAAATCATTTCTTTTTTTGGAAAAAAGCATTTTCTAATAATCAAATACCAAAAAGTAACTTAATAAGGGAAAATATTTTCCTGAAAAAGATTTCCTTCACCACAAATATACCATTATGATATCTAAAAGTGAGATGTATTAGGACAATTTTTAGGAACAATTGCATCAATTACCTTGATTGCCTTATTTAGTGCTTGGATCTCAATTAATGTTGAGTGTTATCTCTCGTCCAATAATACTTATTCACTATAGATTTGACACACATTTTAAAAAATAATAAATAATAGAGGTAATTTTACTATATCACCGTTGAATATAATAAATTTAATACTTTAGAAAATATATTGGATAATGAATAATATTTAATATCAAGGATTAAATGAATACAAAATGGGTAAATTATCCATTGAATTTGAAAACGGACAAGTATTGTTGGACATCTATTTTTAATAGTATGGACAAGTAAAGATAGACGGTGGAAATACTTAATAGCCTGTTTGGTCAAACTTCTAAAATCAGCTTATTTTGAAAAGTGTTTTTGATGAGAAGCATTTTGTGTTTGATCAATAAATTTAAAAAATATTTTTGAACAGCAATTAGTGTTTGACCAAACTTTTTAAAAGTACTTTTAAGTGCATTTTTCTCAAAAGTGTTTTTCAGAAAAGTATTTTTAGGAAAAAACTATTTTTTTTTACTATCAAAAACATTTATAAATAAAAAAATATTTATTTTCTTTTAAAAGTTTGGCCAAACACCTCATGAATATACTTCTAAACCTTATGGTTAGAGTAATGAGCGCATTAATTTTGAAGACTTTGAGGTCCACCTAGTTGAGTTTATATTAGATTATTCTACTCCAAAATTTGTACAATATGATATTTTACTATTTTAAGTATAAAATCCTTCCCGTTTAATTTACTCGGTCATAGTTACCAAAAATAATTGGTCTAAAATATGTATTGCTCTCAAAAAATAAAAATAAAATTAATTATTTTTTCATCTTTATTCTTACTCTAATAAATATAGAGCGAGATTAATATAGTGAAAATTATCATTTTAATTAATATTGTATTAAGGGGCATGGAAAAAAGTAAACTTTGACAAGTAAAATGTACCCGATGGTGTAATTGAATGATTTAGGAGTGCCTTTACTTTGAAAAGCTTCTTCCTTAGGCAAGAGAAAACAATTTTAGGTCTTGTTTGGCCAAACTTATGAATATTAGCCAGTTTAGTCAAACTTTCAAATCTGCTTAATTTGAAAAGTGTTTTTGGAAAAAATACTTTTGAAAAATAACAGTTTGTGTTTGGCTTAACCATTTGAAAGAATTTTTGCCAATATTAAAGTAGCAACTTGTGCTTGGCCAAGGTTCCAAAAGTGTCATGTGGAAAAACTATTTTTTTTAACTTATGAAAAACAGTTTATGCTACTATATAAAAACACTTATCCCCCTTGCCCCCCCGCCCCCTCCCCCCACACCCACACAAAAAAAAACAAAAAAAAACCCTTGACCAAACCATAGTAATTCTCTAAAATAAGCACCTTTTAAAAGAAAATAAGCATTTTTGGCCAAAGAGGTTGCATGTCAAGAATATTTTCTAATATGGAGACTGAAACAATGCAGGAAATGCAGATCTGTAAAGGGTCGAAAGATCATTTGCATAAACTACAGCATATTCTGTCAGCAGCAACAACTATCACATTGACACACAAACAACTTCCCACTTATTTCCATCATATAAAACCATGTACAAGCCAGTAATAAACTCAACAAGCACATCACACATACTATGAAATGAGAAAACTGGCACTTCTTACCAAAGCAAATAAGGAAAAAAGAAATAAATCTATGGATATCATCGCTAAACATCTCACTGAAATGGAAAAAGATTAATGTACAAACATCTCTCTTCCAGCGACTTAGATCAAAGTATCCAGCAGGCTTTGTGTTTTCTTTTCTGTTTTTTGGTCTTTGGAGGCCGAAGAACCACCTTGATTGCAGTATCAAAAACCGCCTTCACATTCTACATTACAAAGAATATTTTCTCAATTGGCTTCGGTTCATAATCGCGACATTTAACTAGCTGCATTTGTAGTAGATTCTACACTAAATTATTAGTTTCACATGTTTGCTGAGTTTGGTGTATAACAGTTTTCTGGTTAGAGAATCTCCTAGAGGAAATTAACCAGCTTACACCATTAAACAAATGGTGAAAAAGTTTCAAGTCATAAGCCAAGGTTGCCATTTGCTTGGTTGTTATTTAGTCTTTCAGAAAGAAAGAGCCAACAACTCTCATCTATGTTTTTTGTGCAATTGTAATTCATCTACAATGTTTGCTTGTTTTGGAAGTGCACCTATACTTGGTCATCATGTTTCATGTACTAATCTTTTTAAGTTCCTATGACACTAATAAAAGGTTCAAATATTATCCAATGACACGAAAAGGTTCAAATATTACCTGCTGTGTCTTGGCACTGCACTCAACATATGCCACTGCACCTATTTGCTTTTTCAGTTCTTCACCCTGCATTTTTAAGAGGAAAATTAAAAACGCTAGAAAATTTGCAATATGAGAAAGAGTGATCGAAGACAAAAACTTGATTGAATTTTCCCTTCCACATCATTTGATAATTTATGACTTAATCTATCATGTTTATTTCAAATTTGACATTGTCTCACTAGCATACAAGACCTTGACCTTGAAATTCCAGTTTCTTTATCCTCTACAATTCAGAAATATGCAAAAGAAATTGTGCAAATTGTTTTGCACTGCTCAACCAAAAAAGAAATGCAGAATTGATTTTTTTTTCGTTTCGTTTCTTCTTTGGATAGGAGAGATTCACACACTTTAAAGACTCTTATCTTCATGTTTTCCTTCTCTTTTGGGACATAATTCTTACTTCATGTTCTCCTTTTCACTTTCCTTTCTTTATAAGAAGGCGGAACATGCACCAGAGTTTTGGATAAGCTACATTAAACTGTTGACAGATTTATAGTACACACACCTTTTTCTCAAAAAATACATATACCTGTTCTGTTGATATTGTACATGCACCAGGGTAGTCCCTTCTAAATTGCTCGTCCTCTCTTAAATCTGTCACATTTAAACTTTTGTTAGATAGAAATTTAGAAACAAAGATTGATAGATAAGCTCGGTTTCATCCTCTGCATCAGCCAGCTCATTGGCCCCAGATTATAAAAGAGTGGAAGATTATATGCCAGTAAACATGTAGCCTATGTCTGCAGAACAAATTGATTAACCCTCAATTGTTAAGCAAACACTTGTAAAACACAATTAGATCATGTTACAAGTCTCTTTTCTGTAGTTCACAATTGTTGGTTGCTAGATAGCCTGGAACTATCAAAAGAACGGTGTAGTCTATGTACCTCAAGAATAAAAGCTAGAGAACCTAAGTTTGAAGAGAAGTCTTAGTTCGAAGTATAGGGAGAGAGAGAACACTAAATGATGAGTAAGTCATATTAAACTAAGGAAACAGATAAAACATCAGGTCTACGTACGAGAAGAATAAGATCACAGACCACAACAAACCACTAAACCATGTGCGCCTAATTTCTTGCCTATCATGAGTTTGACTTGCTCTATAAAGTTGTGTCAAACCTTTCGGCCCTATGTTAAACACATAAAAGAGAAGGTTCATACAATTCCTCAGTTATATTTTGGCTAAGGCCTAGAGTATATTTCAAAGGAACTTTTGGATTCATCCCTGTAAAATAAGTAAATTCGTGTACAATACAGTGTAGACTGTAGACAGATGTAGTGCAATATTACCACTACATAATTCATATATGCAAATAAAATTATGGTTTCTGTTAGCATTTTTGTTGATTAAACATTAACAGACTAGTTCATTTCAAGGATTCATTTGTTATACAGTATTTGCAAAATTCACAAGTGTTTTAAGGGAAACAAAGGGGAAAAGTAGTTTAACAAAGGGAAAAAGGCACATATCCTCTCAAGAGCTACTAGTAAAGCAAAGGAATCTTAAAATGAAAGAAAACTCACCCAATTTAGTCCCCACTAGAACAATAGGCACTGATGGGGCATAATGTCTTAGCTCAGGAACCCACTTTTCCAACATAATAAGAAATAAAAAAAAAAGTTAAAATGATGTCAGGATTACATGATCAAAGGAGAAAAAGAACAACACAACCACTGGAACAGCTATTAAAGTTGGAAGTTGAGGGGGAAAAAAAAACATACCTTTTTTGATATGTTTTCAAAGCTAGGCCTACTTATGAGAGAGAAAGCGAGCAGGAAGACATCGGCTCCTCGATAACTAAGAGGCCTAAGCCTGTTATAATCCTCTTGACCTGTGAAGAGTAGTTGAACACTCACAATCTTATCATGTATAATGATTTCTTGAAGATGACACATCTGTTATCTTGCTCATTAGTCATTACTACTTGTGTACTAATGGCTCAAATCTGGTTCATTGCAGCTTTCTCAATGTCAAAGATCCATAAGATTTGAGTTTCATTATATGCACATGCTAGGTATTAGGACCACCATATTGGTTTAGGAAGTGCATTTACTAGTCCATGAGGATGTCTTTATTGCTTTCCTGAGTTTTAAATTTATTAGAAAAAAAAAAGTAAGAGTGAGAATCCTTCTGGGATAACTTTTCTAAATACTTTGCCGTGTGAATTGAAACCAAACAATTTTTTTGTTAATGTAAACTACTTCAAGCAGAACACAAACTTGATTAAGAACTAAATTTTCATCTGACTGCTTCTGATAATGATCAATTGATTGTTTGGAAGAGAAAAAGGTAACAATTTGCCAAAGGCTTAATTTGAGTTCAACATTCACATTTCAGTGACCAATTCTAGTTCAAGATTTGCACTAAGTCAAAATCTTAATTGAAGTACAAAGACCCCCTTATCTTTCTTTGCTTGAAAATAACAATCAGAAACAATGCAAGATTTCATATGCAATATAATCTGTTAACACAAAGAGAACAAGAATGGCAAAAAAAAAACAAAGTTGACAACTTTGATGAAAAAGAATGATTTTTATCATGATCTGCATCATAATTCACAATTATATAATACAAAAAGAGGGTTAGTCATACCAGCAGTATCCCACAGGCCAAGATTCACAATCTTCCCATCAACATTGACATTGGCACTGAAATTGTCAAAAACAGTTGGCACATAATCCTGGAAAGATAAGACAACAATAATCCATAATGAAAATTCCCACAAAAGTAAAACAAGATGAGAAATATTGAAAAAAAGATTGAATGTTTACATACAGTGGGAAAAGTGTTGCTAGTGTAGGAGATAAGAAGGCAAGTTTTCCCAACAGCACCATCACCAACTGTAACACATTTGATGAACTTTGTTCCACTTGTAGTACCATTATTACTAGCACTACTAGTACTACTAGTATTCATCTCATCAAATCAAGAAAACAAAAAACAACAGAATAAAGAAGACAAAATTCTTGAGTTTGTATGAAGCTTAAATGGAGAAAAATTCAACAACCCTTTAGAGAAAAGTGTTGCAGCTACTCTATTTTAGTGAGAAAGATGTGGGGCAAAAGGAGAGAACAAGAAAAAGCAAAACAAAGATTTTATAAGAGCCTTTTTTGGGAGGAAATTAGTGAAAGGTGAACTTTATTTTGAGCTGTCAGAGAGGGAAATATTATATGAGGAATTTAATTGTTACACAGTGTTTCATATTTTCCACATAATCATGACCATCCCACTCAAACCGGACCGGGCTGGACCAGCCCCGAAAATTTGGGAAGACAAATGTTTTTTTCATTTTAATTTGTTTGACATATTTTGACTTGACACAAATTTTAAAAAGTAAAAAAAAAAATGTGACCTAAAATTAAAAAATATGTAAAATGTGTTAAAATGTTCTTTAATTTTGTGGTCTTAAATATATTATGCGGAAAGTTAAAATTAGAGAGTTACCGAAAAATGAAAGAGATAATCTTTTTAAAACAAATTAAAAAAAAAAGTAAGACAAATAAACTGAAATGAAAGAGACAATCTAATTTAAGTGACTTTTCTTTTTAGCACGCCTCAAAGAGAATGTAATACTTCCTTATTTATAATTAATCTAACTCGAAATTTCTCATTTTACTCCTAAATTCCTAATAAGATTTATAATCACATATTTATGGCTTATTTTAGATATAAATTTCAAAAATCTATTGCCTTTGCTTTAAAATAAGGCCAAAATTTAAAGGATGACACTAAAAAGATCCCATTTGTGCAAATCTCCTTGATGATATACCTATAAATTGTGGGAAAAAGTACGAAACTCAACATATATATGATATTAATTATCACTCTCAGATTAACTTTATATTAATTACGTGCTATAGCCAGACACTGGCCACATTTTGGAAAATACGTTAAGTCACGTGTTATCCCAAAATATAAGGATCAGACTCCTAATATCACCCATTTGTGTCAATTTCTTCTTTCAACTTTACTTTATCTTTCTCTTTCTCTCTTTTAGTCTTTCTTTTTCTTTTCCTTCTTTTGTATTTTTTTTTCCCAAATATTTGTAAGCAATAGCTATCTTTTTTTGTTCAATGACTATGACAAGCTGTGTATTGAGCGTACAATCATTTGAGCAGTTATCGCAGGAAGATATGATTTATGTATAGATTTGGGTAAGTAATTTGAGATCCATCAATGGTGAAATTGGATAAAGAATTGTTTGTAATAATGATGAAGTTTGAAGGCAAGAGATTTGGAATTCGAGTGTTAAATTTGAATTGTTTGAGAAAAGAAAGGCATAGTGGGATTATGTAATAAGCGATTGATAAAGGGTCTAAGTTTTTGCACACCCAGTGTTTGATAAAGCAACTGAATATGATTGTATCTATTGCACTCTTCTTCATCATCTTATTCTTTCAGTGTATTTTTTTTTGTATTCGTTGATACAATGATATTTTATGATATATGTTGATACAATTCTATACATTGATACAAACTGTATTTGTTGATGTAACTTGAACCATTCAAAAACAAATGATACATTTGTATACAATTATATTCGTTGATACACTTGTATTTTTTTATACAAATTGTATTCATTGATACGAATTGTATTCGTTGATACAACTTGAACCATCCAAATATAATTGATACATTTGTATTTGTTTATGATACAATTATACCGTTCTATAAAAATACAAACTGTATTCATTGATACAAATTGAACCATTCAAATATAAATGATACATTTGTATTTGTATATGATAAAATTATACCATTCTATAAAATACAAATTGTATTCGTTGATACAAATTGAACCATTCAAATACAAATGATACATATGCATCAAACGATATATTTGTATTTGAATCAAACGATACAAATGATATATTTTTGCCGCCTGTAATTAGTTACTGTATTTATATTTTATATCACATACAGTCAGCTGCATACAATCAATATATTGGCTGAATTTTATAGTCAGCTTAATCAAATACAATCGTTTGAATTTTATTATATTTGTATTTTATATAAAATACAGTCAATTGCATATAATTGATATATTAACTACATATGATTATTTTTGAAACATAGGCTAGGGTGCCCCCAATTTACTGCAAAATGTGGCTATTTTCTGAAAGTCTCCCTAAATGCTGCCTAGTAATAGCACGGGTCAACTTTCTTCACAAGTTGGTGGAATTCGACCCGAAAATACGGCATATAATCGTATGAAATTGCAGAGGTGAAATGGGGGAAAAAGGGTTAGGGCAAAAATGGCAAATTCGAAAGTTCAAACAGCGGCATATCCAAGTGCAGCAAGAATTGCCGATTCTGATTGCTATCCTCAATACACTGCTTCTCTCAAATGTAAACACTCCCCACTTTCTTCTTACATTCATATTATGTTTTTGCAGTGTTTGAAAATTAAATTTACTGACGTCAATAAATATTATACTCATGATTATTATTGGAATTTTGATATGTAATGACTTTAGTCAAATTATTTGTGGCCTATTGGTATGTAAGTGGATTGAGAATTACGAGGTCTTAGGTTCAAATTTTAGCTGAGATAAAAGTACTAGGTGATTTTTTTCTATCTGTGCTTGCCTAGCCTTGGTGGACAGAGTTAGCTGGTATCTGTTGTTGCTGGTGGGAGGTGGTGGGTATTCTGTGAAATTAGTCGAGGTGCTTGAAAGCTGGCCCGGACTCCACGGTTATAAAAAAAAAAAAAAAAAAAGAAGAAAGAAATCTTGTGGTTGTTTCGGGAAGAGAAGTTATATTTGCAAGAATTGATATCCTTACGTGCCTCTGCTCCCGAGCTGCAAAATCAAGCTCATTTGCTAAGAATATATATATATATAGATTTTTTCTGGTTGAAATTTAAATGGAGCAGAACTTATTTGTAATAATAATTGCATAAAGAATTGTCCATAATTTGTTGAAGAATACTTGGTAATGGACCAGAGAGCAATTTAATAGCTTGATGCAATATTCTTGCTGAAAATATACTCTTTTTTTTTGCGAACAGATTTTTTCTGTTTGAAACTTGAATTGAGCAGAACTTATTTGTAAGGATAATTGCGTAAACAATTGTCCATAATTTGCTTGAAGAATACTTGGTAATCAATCAGAGAGCAATTAAGTGGGTTGATGCAATACTCTATTATCAACTATGATGAAGGTTTTGGGGAAGGTTGGAAGGACCTTTGAATGTGGAGCATTTAGGTTTGTTAATCCAGATTGTTGGAGTTCATGACTATATCTATATATACAAGGCATTGTCCATCAATTTCTTGTCATATGCTTTGTTTGAGATATCATTGTTATACAACAATCATCGTCTGTAGAATTTTGTGGTAGATAACAGTAGAAAGGCTTTTTCATCATATCAATTTATTCAAAGACGTATTTTCTATCCCGTTATGCAGTTGTTTCAGGGCATTGCTTAGTTTGTGAATGCTTTGCAGGTTTGGAACAGTTTAACTCAGACAAGAGCAAATGTCAAGAACATTTTGATGTTTACAAGGAATGCAAGAAAAAGGAGGTATGCATGTTAACTATTTTCTTCCACATCTATATGTATGTGAATGAGGATGATAGTAGTATATGTGCTCTAGCCTGTGATAAATGCACGAGAAATTATATTATGATGAAATTGGTAATTTGCAAGAAAGTACAGAATGCTTTTACCCCTCTGATAAAATGGACTTTGTGAGGTTCACTTTGGGGTGGTATTTTTCTTATATGGGTGTGAAGGAACTTGTCAAAGAATTTTCAGACAAGTTGCTTGAGACTCTCTGTTAATAGTTATGAAAGAGAGCAAGTTGTTTAGCAGTTTAAAGCAAACAAGTCTAGGTGTAAGATTGCATACTGATTAAGATTCATTTACGTGTTAGCTAAATTATATACACGTGCCATCACCCTTAAAAAAAAATTAAATTACACACTCTTGCCACTAGCCAGTCTTTGATTGGATCTCTATGAATTCAGCCTATACTCAGACCTGAATCTAGAGAGAGAACATCCTCTTCTGATTCTTTTTTGTCACTTGGAATTATATAGCTCAACAATATTTGCTTTATTTGGAGCTCCTTCTAGATTTAATTTTGTCGTGCTAAGTAGGGAGGTAGTGGTGGGAGGGAAGATACATTACCAAGTAATCAATTCCCTATGATTTCTAGGTGTTTTTGACATTGACATGATGGAATGGCTTTGCTGCTTTATGCGTTAGATAATTGTTCTTAAAGGAATTGCCTTTTTTGCACCTTCAGATTTTTTGTTTAACCCTTTTTCTGGTGATACATTTTCCTGATATCTCATTTTATTTCTGATGTTTCATTTTCACTTTCTGTCAATCTTGCAGAGGGAAGCTCGGCTGGAGCGCAATCGAAGTCGGTCTTTATTCTCATGAGTCATTACAAATTGAAGTCTATAGTGCTATATTATTAAGTATTTATCAGGCTAATAACACTTCCAATGTAACTTATCCCAAGAAGCAACTATAATGCAGATCCTTCATGTTATAATCAATGTGATCGTGCTTATTGGCTCGTTTTTTGGTAGTAGGTTTATTGATTCTGTTTTCAGTTGCAATAAATGATGAGGATTTTATTGAAGATATTTCAATGTTGATTTACTGGCAAGTATTGGGTCTACGTTTTCTATTTCTTATAGTTTTCGTGGTGCAAATCTTCGTGTTTCTAATCTTTGCTGTAAATGAAGAGGAGTTATTGAGACTCGTGTGTTTAGACTCGGGAGTATTTTTCATCTCGTGCTCAGGCGAATCCACTTTGGAAGTTCTAATGTCAAGGGATTCATGATCAAGATTTGTTTGTACTCAAATGATTCTTTTATCCCCTTCTTGATTTTGGCACCAATGCAACATTCGATTGCATTTGGGGCAAGTAGTTCTGTAAGATGCCTTTGTCATGAAGAGAAAATATCAAATGGGCACATGTAATCCTTAAGTTCCTATGATTGTTTTGAGGAAATGTTGAATTCAGATTTGAAGGATAGCTCATGTGCATTGTATGTCGACAGCACAATAGAGCATTAGTAGTCTCTCTTGTTCCTCTATTGTATTGCTTTAGGAGACAACTTGCAAAAGTAAAATCACTGATGAACTCCTCATTAAACCTTTATTAGATCAATTGAACTTAATATATTACAGGCATTGTCAAAAACCAAGAAAAATGTGTTAAACTCTTTGAAGATATAAATTTACACCATGTACAGGTTCTAAGACTTGTCTAAAAACAGGGCTGTGCAGATATCCTGGAGACAACGAAAATGTAAACCTAGACAGAATCATCGATACAATCACCTTCAGTTCAATCATTGCAAAATTTTGCCCCGCACAGGTTCTGCTCCCTATGCCAAATGGTATATAAGCACTTGGGACTTTGCAAGCCTTTGCAAGGCCCTTGGCAAATCTTTCTGGATTGAACTGATAAGCATCTGGACCCCAGAGTTCCGGCTGCTGATGCAGGATTGGGATTGGAATCTCAATATTAGTCCCTTTTGGAATCTCAATTTTCTTGAAACTTATATCCTGCAATGTTTCTCTCAGCACGAAAGCTACTGGTGGGTACAAACGTAGCGTTTCATGGATGATCATTGTCAGCTGCCAATCAAAATATGCATACATGTTAGGGATCCAGGTATAAAGTATATGTGAAATTCAATTATATGGTTTTTATATTACTGCATACCACTTTCATTTGTCTAAGCATAGGATCATTTGGCAACTCACTACCACAGACATCAAGAACCTCAGTACGGGCACGAGCTTGCCATTCTGGATATGCAGCTAATAACATCAAGCACCATGATGCTGTGAGAGCAGTGTTCTCGTGGCCAGCAAAGTATATACTCTTGCAATTATCAACAACGAACGTTTCAGCAGAAACGTCAGCTGGTAGCCCATCACCACCAGTCTCTTCATAACTCTTAGCAGCATCAAGTATCAGTTGCAGAAGGTCTTTCTCATAAGTAGAACTTCTCCGTGCTCGTACTATCTTCAATATCATTGCTTTAATCTCTTTGTCCAATCTCCATAGCTCCCTATTATGTTTACTTGGAATATGCCTGTCACAATCCATCCATTCTAAACATAGTGGGAAAATTATCTATTACCATGAGTTTTACTTTATTTAATCCTCTTTTCTTTTCCTCCTCTTTGAAATGAGGAAAAAAAAAAAGGTCGATATTTCTCACTCTTTTACCCTTCCCCTGCACTTTACAGAGCTAAACATAGTTCTAACGTAGCAACAATATCCTTTACCTCAATCCAGGAAATCCAATGGGAACCTTGGACATAACCATTTGAAGGGTTTGAAGTTTTAGGAAGATTTGTTCCCCCTCAGCATAGCTGCTTCCGAAACAAGCTCTTGATATTATATCTGCTGACAAACTCTTGAGATCATCTTCCACTTTAACCTCCAATTTTTCCTCTGAATTTCTGGTTTTCTCATCCCATGATTCTATCATTTTAGTTGAGGATTCAACCATCAGCTTCACCATCTCCTGCATAGTCAGTGGATATTTGAAATCTAGTCTCTCATTCAGGGACGAAGCTACCCTTATCCAAGGCGAGTTAATTGACACCCCTAATTACACTGTGTAGATAGGCTAATTTTTTAAATGTATATATCATATAATCCACTTCCGTTCTTCGTGTGTTTATTTCTTTATATGGTGAATACCTTTAGTGAAAATCTTAGCTCTGCGACTGCTTGTGAATATATTTCTTGAACTTAACAAGTGCATAAATATCTGAGTGGAATGTACCTTAACCTTGTTGAGAAAGAATTCAGGGGCTATGATCTTTCTCTGATGAGTCCAATAAGGGCCATTTGAAGAGAAAATGCCTTGGCCTAGTAGAGGACCATGATCTTTGGATAGGTAAGATGGTTTTCCTAGGTTTAAAGATGTACTTTGACTTATCTCTTTCACCATTTCAGCATCAGTTACACACAGTATCTGTATGGTTCCAGATGAATACATGAATATTGATCCTGTAACTTGAACATAAAAAGCCAAATGAGCCAAGAATGATGAAAAAGAATTGGAGTACTCAATAATATGAAGGTTGTAGTGCTTTTTGTTGGAAGTACTTCTCGAAAAGGTATTAGCAGTTTGTGTTTCGGTAATCAATTTGAAAACACTTTTGCAATATTCAAGCAGCAATTTGTGCTTATCCAAGTTTCCAAAGCGCTTTGGGAAAAACACTTGTTTATCTTCTTTAAAAAAACACCTTTTGTTATTACTCAAAAGCATTCATTTTTTCCGAAGAGCTTGACCAAACACCTCAACTGCTATATATTTTTTAAAAAATTAGCACTTTTAGCTTTCCAGAAGCTCGGCTAAACAGGCTATAAGACTTGACCATATTCAAGTTGCCACTGCTTTATATGTGAAAACACTCTGGAAGGCCATGTATGTTGCAAAGGGCTTTTTTCTTGCAATTCTTGATTATTGGTTTCTGGGCTTGGTTGTTTCTGATTCTGAAGTTGAATCTTGTTGATATCAGGGAGATTTCCATAAAGAAAAGATGGTGAAGGTCCCCTAATCCCTTGGCTTTGAAGTTTTGATCTCAATTTTCTTGGATGCAAAAGTAAAATATTGCTGAGATGTGCAAAGAACAACATCAGAGATCCACCTAAAACTAGTGATAAAATAATCTTGGCTGAAAAAATCAGTAACTGTTCTGTTTCCATTTCAAAATTCCTCTAAAACTGATGTTTCTGTATATTGATGACAGTTGATAAGATCTGTTTATGAATGGATAAAAGCTCTTATCTTTTATTATGTCAAGCAAGTGATACACGTGGTACATTAAGCATGGGAGATGGATGAAGTGGCTAGTTCCAACTTCCACGGCAATGAAGGCTTCTATATTTTAAAGAACAATTATAATAATGTTTTCTTTTACAAAAGTACATCAACGAGGGCATTTGGTCTAGTGGTATGATTCTCGCTTAGGGTGCGAGAGGTCCCGAGTTCAATTCTCGGAATGCCCCTCCAGCATATTCTTTTGCAAATTATGTGAGGGTTGGTCAATTACATATTTAAATTATGTGAGTGTTTTATCAGCTATTAAATTTATTTATTTTCGTATTATTTACCCCCTTCAATCTCGTAAAGAAAACAAGTTCACATATATCATGTGCGTAACATGCTTAACATGCTTGTAGTAGGCAGAAAAGAGAGGTTATAATATCTTATTTAATTTCATTCTTTCATAACTGAACTGATTGGACCTCATCGTCTCAAACACAACTAAGTACAAAGTCAAAATTTCAGGTGATATTCCACATTCCTCGTTACATTAGATGCAAAAAACATTTTCAGCTATAAAAAGAATTGAAAAATTCATGCTTCATTAGGATATATATTATAGATAATAAAGTGAAAATTCAACCATCCATATAAGGGTTGAGGCTTGAGGGATGCTGAGGTTCTAATGGTTTCGATCAGAAAAAATCAAATTTAATAAAATATTAAAACCTCTTTTCTTTGTCTAATATAAACACATTTCCCACACAATTTAGATGTTTAATTGACAATTTCATCATAATTCAGATATGTTTCTTTATCCGTAATATTTTAAAGTAAAATTGACCACATTTAAGAAGTAGGAAGAAATAGTTATCTTTACCTTCTTGAATAAATTAAGATCATATGTGCTCTCAACAAGAAATCATTTGCCTCTCTACTTGGAATTATCCTGAGATTAGCTATAGCTATTTGGGGATAAGTTATCCCATCATATATATGAGATAACTTATCCCATCACTGTGATATAAATGGTAGAATAAATAATCTCGAGACTAACTAATACCTCAAACTAAATACTGGATAAATTAATTCTGTATTTTATTCCGAGATTATTATACCTTATCCATCACATCAAACGACCCCTGAGTATGTAATTTGCCTATCTACCTCTAAATAGGATATTGTATACTTTACCTTTTCAACATCTCATTTTTTTTTTGAGATTATACTAGATATATTGTTATTGTTCCATAAATATATAGTTTTATTGAAAGAATAAGGACTACCAATGTTTCCTCGAAAAAATAAGGACTCCTCCGTTAAAAAAAATGACATATTTTCCTTTTTAGTCTATTTTAAAAAGAATAATTCTTTTTTTTTTGTAATACTTTAATTTCAACTTTTCACGTAGCATGTTTAAGATCATAAAATTAAAGGACATTTTGATACAGTTAATATAACTTTAATTTATGATCATATTATTAAAAAATCTTCTTTATTTTTTTAAATTCCATATCAAATCAAATTAAGTTATTCTTTTTAAAACGGAGGGAGTAGGATCATTCCTAGTCTAAACTAAAAAATGGTGGACTATTTTGGGCGTCACCTATAGTGGCCCAGCAAAGCACCTCCCCCTTTACATCGTTTCTCTCTCGAACAAACATCAACACAGTGAGCAAGAATGTGGAGAAAAGCTTTCTATACTCTCTCAAAAAGACCATTTTCTTCACAACCAGAAATACCCAGTTTATATTCCTTTCTCCAACCTTCAATTTTCTCCTTAAAAACAACTCAATCACCTTCTACAACCCCATCTAAACCACATAACCAAACCCCTTTAACACTAACACAAGAACACAAATCCAATCTTGAAATCACTCTTCAAGATTCCATAAAAAATAACAATACAGATGAAGCATGGAAGTCATTCAAGACTCTTTCAAATTACTCTTCTTTCCCTAGTAAGTCAGTTACCAATTCACTTGTTACTCATTTGTTGTCAATGAATGATACCCATAATGTAAAAAGAGCATTTGCATCAGTTGTTTTTATGTTAGAGAAGAAACAAGAATTGTTAAAGCCTGAAACTGTACATGTACTGTTGAGCTCAATGAGGGATGGTGATAGTGGTGCTGCCCCTGCTTTTGCATTGGCTAAGTGTATGTTCAAGAACAGATTCTTTATCCATTTTGGTTTCTGGGGTGATGTTCTTGTGGAGATTTGTAGGAAAAATGGTAACTTTGGTGGGTTTTTACAAGTTTTTAATGAGAATTGTAGGATTGCTATTGATGAGAAGTTGAGTTTTTTGAAACCTAGTTTGGCAGCTTGTAATGCTGCATTAGAATGTTGCTGTCGAGAGGTTGGATCGGTTACTGATGCGGAGAAAGTGGTGGAGACCATGTCTGTTTTGGGTGTTAGGCCTGATGAATGTAGTTTTGGTTTATTAGCTTATTTGTATGCAATGAAGGGTCTTAAAGAGAAAATAGCTGAGTTAGAAGGTTTAATAAGTGGATTTGGTTTTACGGATAAAGGGGTTTTTCGTAGTAATTTGATTAGTGGGTTTGTGAAGTGTGGTAATTTGGCTTCTGTTTCAGAAACTATTCTTCAAGGTGTAAGAGAAACGGGTGGACAAGGATTATGTTTTGAGGAAGGGACTTATAATGAAGTAGTAAGTGGATTTCTTCAAAATGGGAGCATAAAAGATTTAGCTACTTTGATTGGTGAAACTCAGACCTTGGAATCTCCATCCGTGATTGTTGAGAGTTCTGTTGGATATGGCATCATAAATGCTTGTGTTAATCTTGGGTTGTTGGACAAGGCACACATGATATTTGATGAAATGAATGCTCAGGGGGCTTCTTTAGGTCTTGGAGTCTACCTTCCAATACTGAAGGCATATTGCAAAGAGCAAAGAACCGCTGAAGCTGCTCAACTGGTGACAGACATAATCAGTTTAGGTCTCCAGTTGGATGTTGCTACCTATGATGCTCTAATTGAAGCTTCAATGTCATGCCAAGATTTCCAGTCTGCTTTTTCTATGTTTAGGGACATGAGAGAAGCAAGAATACCTAACTTGCAAGGGAGTTACTTGACAATCATGACCGGTTTAACAGAAAGTCATCGGCCTGAGCTCATGGCTGCTTTCTTGGATGAGATTGTTGAGGATCCTAGGATTGAAATCGGAACACATGATTGGAACTCCATCATCCATGCTTTCTGCAAGGCTGGACGACTAGAAGATGCAAGGAGGACTTTCAGGAGAATGACCTTCCTTCATTTTGAACCAAATGAGCAGACATATCTTTCTCTAATAAATGGATATGTGACTGTGGAGAAGTATTTCAATGTTATGATGCTGTGGAATGAAGTCAAGAGAAAGGTTTCGGCAGAAGGTGAAACGAAGTTGAAACTAGATACTAGCCTGGTTGACGCATTTCTGTATGCATTGGTCAAAGGGGGCTTCTTTGATGCAGTAATGCAAGTTGTGGAGAAATCTCAGGAGATGAAAATATTTGTTGATAAATGGAGATATAAACAAGCATTCATGGAGAAACATAAGAAGCTCAGAATTTCAAAGTTAAGAAGGAAAAACCGCAATAAAATGGAGGCACTTATTGCTTTCAAAAATTGGGCTGGTTTGAGTGCTTGATGGGACTCATATCTGTTGCTTGCCTGTTTTGCTTGATTCTGAATGCTGTATGGAGAATCTTGCTACTGGGTCCTAAATACTCAACTTAACGTCAAAGGCCATCTTGGATTTTAGGGCTTTCGATGCTGGCACAGCAAGTGCCAAATTGCTTTTCAGGAAGCTCACCTGGTAATTATAAGCTGCAGAACCTCTAGCAGGTGACACAAATCGAAAATGTATTATGCCTGCCAAATCATATGGAAAAGTGTGATCGCAACTTCCAAGAAGCAGGATTATGCTCTGGGTAAAACACCAGTCTCCTTGAGCTAAATGCTGCAAAATCACTCCATAGACCACTATTCCTACCTGGCTATGATCAGCATACTCTGAAAGGTGCTATATCATGAAACCTTCTTATTTGTAACTCACTTGTATATGATTTTTCCATTACTCTTAGCAGGAAAAATTTGCATGGCAAGACCAGAAGCAGTGAAAGAAAGTAACCCTGAGCTTGTAGAGAAGTTCAACGAATTATTTTATTTACTTGCAAATGCATAACATCCTTGGTCGGTTCGTTGATCACCAACAGCTCCTTTTGAGGCTGTTACTGGTCAAAGTGTGTATGGTCAGAGTATTTTGTTGTTCAACTCTTGAATAGGTATTGCAGATATCTGTTGAGGAGCTTATTTTGCCAGTACAAATTGTAAAAGCTACTCCCTCTCTCTCTAGTATAATAAGATGTTATAAAGTTTTTTTTTTAATAAATAAAAAGTCATTAAGTTTGTTTTTTTCCCTTCTTGTTTGCCTTTAAAATTGTTTAATGATGTGGATGTCCTTATGTTGTTTCCTTGGTGTTCCAAGAGAGGAAGCAGAGGATCAATTATGTGCTATGGACATTGAACATGATTCTTCTGTAGTTGCATTGGTTGTAGCTGGACTTGTGTCCAAAAGGGAAACGTTACCTGAAATCCAACTTTTGGTTCTTTGGTTAGCATAATTATCGAGAGCTGTTATGATTTCTTTGTGTTGGTTTCGTGGATCTAGGTAGAATTAGTTATGTTACATCTTCAATCAAGTTATGCTAATTTCTATGATGCAACTATCATGCTTGAACCATCTTTTTGTTGAAATTATTTTAGCTACTATATAGCTAAGTAATGATATTCAAAAACATTTTAGCTGCCTCTTCAAAAGAATCTGAACATTTGATTATAACCTTGTTTGAGACTTGGAAGAACCTTTTTGAACTGGAACTAATCAAAAAAGCTTTTTAGAGGCTTTTCGGAAATGCATTTAAACCAAGAAATTTATGTAGCAGCATGCCGCATTATTTTGTTATAACTTTTAATACTTTCTAGTAATCATTCTGTTGTCTGAAAATGTAATCTCTATAACCGTGATCATCCAATAAATTAATATTCTTAGGAGGAAGGGAAAATCACAAGTTCTTTGAAGTTTGAACAAATTAGTATTAAGGTATAGGTGATTGATGGACAATTCTATTAGCTAGCAGTTTTAATTATTGTCATAATCACATTAGTTTTGCCTACAGATACTTGACAAAGTCGTTGAATAAATAATGTGATGTGGTTTTATTCCAAAAGGAAATAACTTTACCAGATTGGAGTACTAGATTCTATACTAATATTAACTTATTAAGGGAGAGGAAGATGTTTTTTTGGCAAGGCTCAAGTTTTTGCTGACAGATATATTGATTAGAAGGGCAATCGCTGTATGTGAATAAATTCCTCCGGATGATTCATTATCGCTTGTTTTGTCTGAACTCAGTGGCATACTCTGAGAATTTGTAAAAGCAGTGCCAGCTTATTATTGCTATTTGTCTTGCGACTATGAGTTTAGGAGTGATCGTTTTAAGGTTTTACTTCCTGTCTCAAATGACATTTACTTTGTATTATTTACAAGTGGTGCCTATTGTTGGAAGAAAGTATCAGTTTCTCAAAAGGAGAGTGTCCCTCATGAATTAGGAAGAGGTTGTTGAATCTGCTGTTTCTGCATGAGTGAAAATTGGTGATACAGTCAAGATTCCTTCTCTTCTGGACTATGTTGTTTCTGCTGTCAGTTTGTAGCTGGTACAACTTGTTGAATCAGGGGATATGCCTAATTATTTTTTTTTCACTTTGTGGGCGAAAATACCCTTAAGGACAGTGTCTGGACACACCTCAGACTAATTTCTATCCTCCAAACCTTTTCTAACACCTATTTATGTATGCATAATTTTTAGCAAACTATTATTTACAGACATTTATGTAAGGAATGGTACATTGAGTGGAAAATGACAAAAGTTGAACAGAATCAGCAAGTTTATTGAAAGAAGGGAAAAGGCTCAAATATGCCATCGAACTATTGGAAATAGCTTATTTATATCATCCGTTAAAAGTTTGGCTCATTTATGCCATCGCCATTATAAAAAAGCTCATTCATGTCATTTTTTTTAACGGTGGTTTTTTAAAAACAGCTTTGCCACGTGGCGTCTTACTAGAGGTCCACGCCATTGATCAAATATGCCATCGAACTTTGAGAAAAGGCTCATTTATGCCATCCGTTAAAAGTTCGGCTCATTCATGCCATTTTTTTTTAACAGTCCGATTTAGTGATTTTTTGCAAAACCAGTTTGTACACATGGCCAACAATGATCCGTCCACATCATTAATTAAATCAGCCAAATAAAAAATCTAAAAAATTGAACTTTCTTCTAAAAGGTGAAATTAAAATTTTATTTTCCATGACTCACAAATTTCTAGTACATCTGATTCTTCAAGTCATCAGAATCTTCAAGTTTTTATTTTAATTTGATTTTGCTGAAATATTCTTCTTTTCTTCTCTATAATTTCACCGATTATAGAATTTTTCTGATTTTTACTTCAAGTACAATTTTTTAAGAATTTAAAAAATTGTATTTCGGTAACTAATTGATTCGTTGTTTGAAATAGTTGATGTCTGTTTCGGGCTTGAATTGGCCTTGAGATTTGCAGAATTGTGTTCGGCGATTCCGAAGAAATTGCAAATGGATGAACTCTTTACAGTGCCTATAAAGGAGTTACAAAATGCATAGAAATATTTTGACCGGAGAAGTCGATATTTTCTTATTAGGAATTTTAAAATTTCTTTGGCTGATTTAATTAATGATGTGGAAGAATTATTGTTGGCAACGTGTACAAAATGGTTTTGCAAAACCCCCCCCAAATTGGACTGTTAAAAAAACGGCATGAATGAGCCAAACTTTTAACGGATGACATAGATGAGCCTTTTCTCAAAGTTCGATGGCATATTTGAGTCTTTTCCCTTTAATTAATGATGTGAACGAATTATTGTTGGTCACGTATACAAAATGGTTTTGCAAAAAACCACCAAACCGGACTGTTAAAAAAAAATGGCATAAATAAGCTAAACTTTTAACGGATGGCATAAATGAGCCTTTTCTCAAAGTTCGATGGCATATTTGATCAATAACGTGGACCTCTAGTAAGACGCCACGTGGCAAAGCTGTTTTTAAAAAACCACCGTTAAAAAAAATGGCATGAATGAACTTTTTTGTAACGGCGATGGCATAAATGAGCCAAACTTTTAACGGATGGCATAAATGAGCCATTTTTAATAGTTCGATGGCATATTTGAGTCTTTTCCCTTGAAAGAATGATAAGATACAACTTGCTACTGCTCTTCTTATATCTGTTTCCTTTCTGGATGGGTTGTGTACTTGGAGATAGGGGTGGCAATTAGGCGGGTTGGGTCAAATTTGGGCGGGTTAAAATGGGTCAAGACCCAATTCGATTCAAATTTGTTTGGGTCAAAATGGGTTGGGTCAAAACGGGTTAGGTAACGAGTTATAACCCAACTTGTCCAATTTTTATTAAGTTTTAATAGTTTTATTTGTTCTTTTATAAATTTTTAATACCGAATAAAATTATTTTTTCTTTATTATGACTATATATAACATATCAACAACAACAACAACATACCCAGTGTAATCCCACCAGATGGGGTCTGAAAACTATATATAACATATCAAATAAAAAAAAAAAGTTTTTTTAAAATATTTTAACTAGATTTTTCAAAAATCAATTCAGATTATATATCAATTCAAATTATGAGGAAAAGGATCCCCTCCGGTATGAATTGCTCCAGTACTTGTCAATGGGGCAGTAGATGAAGGCCACGTGTCTAAAAGAAATCTGAAGGCCATAATGTTATTTCATATTTTTACAGAATCCAATTTATCAAGTATATTTGTTTTATTTTCTTATTTTTTTTCAAAAGGTGTTAGGTACTTTATGCGTGGTTGGTTGGTTGGTTGGGGGGGGGTGTTCATCCAGAACACATTGGTATGATATATCAATGTTAAGTTGTCAACTATATCACTGTCATAGTGTCATAACACTAGAAAAAGTAACAAGCAAATTTGAGCATCACTATTCTGAAGTTAAGCGTCGAAAATGGACGATAATTTACAAAACTATATTCGAAAAATATTTGAGAACAAGAAGTCAAATTGAAGAAAATAACGGTTCCGATTGCATTTCCACTATCACGACCTTCTTTCATCATAATTGGTCATCAATTGTTCCGTCAACACCATTTTATTCGAATTACGATAATGAAATTGAAGTCCTAGGACGGACATTCATATTTCATATATAAATGCTGATAGGAGATTTGGATTTATATAAAATTTCTAAAAATTTAAGAGGTACAAGTAAGAGACCCATCTATTCCCAGAGAAAAAGCTTTGGTATTTTTTTTGCATATTTTAATATTCCATAAGAATTATTATTAATAAATATAAGGTTAAAATTCTGAAAAAATATAAAACAAAATCTTGGCCTTCAGATTTTCTTTAACACGTGGCCCTCCACTGACAAATCGAACGGATAGGTCAATAACCAACCCAAACTTAAATGGGTCGAGTCGGATTGGGTTTAATTTTGCCACCTCAACTTAGAGATGCCTAAAAGAAGTGTGTTCAATGGCTCGTCGCGAGTGCCTTTGAACGAACTAAAAGGTCTCTCTTCAACTCTCTGATGTTTGAACTGCTAACCAACTCTTTCGACTGCGAATCATATTGTTGTATTCCAGTGGGATAATTCTACATTACAATCCAAATCAGTAATCAATCCACTTTCATAGGTGTTGACACAAATCTTGATTTTATTTGTATAGTCGGAAGAACCTTAAGCATATAATACTAGAAACGACACAAATTTCAATTTCCTATTAAGACTTTCTTTCAAGATTTTTATCTAGTTATTTATCAAGAGTTGTGGTTCGCCCTTCTCCGGACCCCGCGCATTGCATGAGCTTTAATGCATCAAACTATCTTTTTATTTTATTATTTTCCAAGAGTTTTTGTTTTGTCCATCTAAAGGCATAAGATATTTTGCTGCTATACTTTATGTGCTCAGTGCGTGGAAATAACCTCCGACAGAAATACAAGGTAAGATTGCGTATAATGAACTTTTATGATTCGATTTTTTTTCGAACCCCGCGCATAGCGAGAGCGTTAGTGCAGCAGACTGCTTTTTTACTTAAGGTCGTTTGGTAGGACATATAAGAATAGTGCAAAATATTGTGTATTAATAATAATTGCATTAGTAATGCTTGCGTTAGTTATGTTTACATTAGTTATGCTGGCAATTTTCTTGTGCAGTATTTGATTTAGTGTATTAAAAATAACATGAATTGTATAAAAAAAATTTAAAAATATTTTTTACAAAAATATCCGTCATAAATATGGTGGAAAGGATGTAAAAAAGATTTTGAGGGACAATTATGACATTAACCATACTAATACATGCATTAGAATTCATTGCATTATTAATACCATAAATTTTCATGCATTAGTAATACACTCCTTAATACACAATAGAGTGTAAAGCTAATATAAATATTATTTTTTCTAATACACTTTGGTAGGGGTCGTTTGGTAGAGTGTATAAGAATAATGCAAAATATGGTATGTTAATAATGCTTGTGTTAGTTATGCTTGCATTGGTTATGCTTGTATTTTTCTTATGCAGTGTTTGATTTGGTGTATTAAAAATACATGAATTGCATAATTTTTTTAAAAAAATATTTTTTTACAAAAATATCCTCAATATATATGGTGAAAAAGACGTGGAAAAGATTTTGAAGGATAATTGTATCTTTAATCATGGTAATGCATGCATTAGAATTCATTGCATTACTAATACCATGGATTTTGAGATATTAGAAATACACATCTCAATACATAATAAAGTGTATAACTAATGTTTATTAATACATATGCATTAGTTATACATATGCTAAAAAATATACCAAATAAGATATTAATAATACACATTAACTAATGTATGCATTATTTTTCCTAATACACTCTACCAAACGACCCCTTAATATGCTGAGTGCAAGAATGAGTACACGTGATATTACAGAGACACTAATAATGACACCCAAATGGACAAGTTCCTTAGTCAAGACTCCAGTTGTGTTGTCAGATTCTCCCACTTGTTCCCTTTGCTATATTCACACTTACTATATATGCTAGATTTTTGTGGATTTTTTTTTCATCGATGTTCAATATCTATATTGAGATTTTTGTTTTTTCTTGATGTAAAGAAATATTTTTTACTTATACAAGATTTGGAAAAGAGTTATACTTCAAAGGAGTGTAATGTAGGGTATTCAGACACAAATATTCTACGACTCGAATATTTCGTAACTTATATGTCACGTGAAGGAATTTCTGATCAACAAACATCACCACCACTATTTTACTACCTGATTGTTCACTGTTATGAAATTGTGTTGTGTGGTGTGTTTCACTACTTAGACAAATTTTAAATATATATGTGGTATATTTTAAAATTAAGCTAAAAGATTAACAATATGAACAATAAAATAGACAAGAAATATAGAGAGAAGACAAGAGATGGGAGGTTTTTATTCTTTCAAATATCAATTATATTTGTATACAATATGAATTCTTATGCCTCTATTTATAGTATTACATAGAGACATACAAAAGGTTGTCATAAACATGACATTAACCATGAACATAATGAAGGAGATTATGGAGGTATAAGGTTACAAGAATAATGCTCATGAATATCGGAAGTTATCTTCATAATGGAGGGAAGTAATGTAGATAAGTAGTGAGAGTAAATTTCTAGAGTAGTGGGTATCCACACGTATTAGTTTTACAACACTCTCCCTTGGATGTCTATAGATGATGTGCCTCGTTGAAACCTTACTAGGAAAAAACTCTGTGGAAAAAAAATCCCGAGTAAAGAAAAAAGAGTACACATATCTTATAATACACGTTGTTTGCTGCCTCGTTAAAAATCTTGTCAGGAAAATCCATTGGGACAAAATCTAGGCCAAGGAAAAAAGAGTGCAGCACATATTTTACTCCCCCTGATGCAAACATCATTTCACTTCTCAAAGACGGCGCATTTCAATATTATATGTCAGCTTTCAAATGTTGATATTGATAGTGTCTTTGAGATCAAATCACATTCATGAAGATGTGTTGCATTCTTGAACTCATCCTGATATATCATTTTCTTGTTTCTTGAATATGATAAGCCTTTGAACTCAACAAAATATATTCTTGACAATCACTTTATTCATGACTTCATCGTTGCAAATCACTTGCACATTGAACTTGTTCATAGCAACTATCAAGTTGTGGATACTTTCATTTGCATGACTTAAAATTGACTGTAGACCTAATAATTTTCCTGCATTTGCATAACCAACAATCCTTTGACAATATTTGTTAGAAATAATAATTCTATACCAATAATATTTGATTTCACACAAATTCACATAAAAGTGAAATTATGTTTTTCCTGCACATAAATAAAAATTATTATCTCATGTATAGAAATAGCAAGATACATAAGTGCACCAATTGCACTAGGACATGGTACTTTCTAACTATTTTCATGAGATTGAAATCGATCTTTCTTTATGTTAAGTGATCTCACAATCATTGGGGTAGTCAACGGATCGAATCACTTTAAAATCTTTTAAATCCTTCGAGGATTTTTATATAGCATTTACTGTCTAGCTAGACATGACAATCATTCATTATACGCATTCAAGTTTTTCATACATTGCCAGATTTAAATAAATCTTATTCATCCACCATGGGAGAACATATCTCCAAACAATAATGCCAGAACTTTTGCGAATAACCTTTATGCCTTAAGGCACAAGTCGTACTTTATAGCTTACAATTTTATTTTTCGCACAATCACCTATCTGTACCCCCACTGACCTTATACCTTAGTCTATGAACTAATTTCAAAACATCACTTTTCAAGTGAAATAAAATATACTTGAAATTACGTATTTTATTTGGCCAATCATTTATCTGTCCACACTGTTTGATAGATTTGAATCCAAGACCTCATCACCATTTATAATATTGAGCTCTACATTATATTAAAGATACAGTCAACGATCATTTGATATAGGTTCCAATTCGACATAACTTATCGAGATCTCATCATTTCAGCATTTTTAGGTATCCGAACCTCTGCTAAGATTTTATGAAGTGTTATGTGATAGTGCTATTTTAAAGCACTTGCCTTATTATCAAAACCATCTTGATCATTTGCTCATCTCCTTCTTTAAGGAGTTTTATATTTGGAACCAGTTGGTCTATCACGTTTCGGGCGTGCCATAGACTCTGTCCTTCAAGGACTTTTTATTGGAGCATTTATAGCTGAATTATAACACAGGGTCAGCAAATGCATCTGACAATGAACTTGCAACATTTTGCAAATCATGAATTATATCTTAAACTTCAAGTTTATTTTTTTTTTATGAGGATCTAGATAATTCATTCCATATATTTCAACTATTAATCATATCCCCCCCTAATGTTAGGAAATCTAACATTCACCCCAATCTTATTTGGAGATCCATTTTTGTGCATGGTGGAGAAATTAAATCAACTATTGCACATTTAAACTTTTAGATGAATTTATTTGGTTCCTGACCCTGAACCAATAATATAAGGGAACCTTGTTGGCTTGATGCGTACAAATGTTGCTACATGTTAAATAAACACGTCTCATACTAAAATTTCTTTTTGAGAGATTTGTTCTCATAACCAATGATTCAGCTACAATTGGAGGCACTTAATTTCTACTAAACCAACTAACATTATCAACTTTTATAGTTTGGAACTATGCTCTTAATTTAACAATTTGAGCAAACAACCTTGCAAAAATCAAATTGCAAGTTGATAGCAAAGCCCACGTGACCAACCATACCTGCATCTCATTTCATAGTAAACGATCCACATGGCATGTGAATGGGGCCCATATTCACCTTGTTATACGTTTCAAAAATTTAGGGATACAACCCAACCTTAGCCGATATAATATTTTATCGTGAGAACAAGCAACATAACAGAATTCTTGAAGAATCTTTTTATTTTTTCAATTTATAACCACATGAATTCTAAATTATTTTTGCATCACATTTGAACCGAGATGGTCAACCGGTCATGACAACTTATATATTTTCTGTAAACTTTTAGTTTACTATCGCATGTGATTCCATCACCATACCCTTATTTGTATCAATAAAGAGGAGGAAAGCGGGTAGCCTTTCACATAAATATTTATAATCCGTTTCGATTATAGTAATATGAAGATATAAATTTTTTCCATAATTTATAGTCTCAAAATAATAATAATATTTTTTTCTTGTCAATTTTCTTGACACTTAAAAAGTTTCTTTTGGAGACTTATTACAATCTCAATATTACGAACAATTTCATTCCTCCGTGTAGTAACACGTTAGCTTTTTCGAAGCTATCAAATACTTGTGTACTTACTACACATATTTCATAGCACCATACCTGTGGTAAACATCTCCTTTAAGGAGAAAATTATATGTAACAACCTTTTTTCTTTTGTCCTTCGGTAGTCATAATAAAATATACCATACCATGTTTAACAAGACTTATTTCTTGCTTTTACCGTTTGATAATCAAAGACTCAAACCTTCCGTAGAGGTGAGTTGTGGTATTTATCCAACCTATGATCACATTCTTATTCACAATTTTTATCACATGTTGACACATTCATTTCCAAGAATGGCCTAGCATTTACAGTGCTTATCACAAGTCACATTCACTTCAAGAAATGGACTATAATCATATATGTCACGCCCTGAATCCCATCGAGACACGATTGGCACCCGTAGCCGATAAGGCCCGAGAGAACCAACCTTTGCCTATGCTCAATCATATTCATAACCACCATTGCATAATATTACGAAATACGAAAAAAAGAGAACATGGGACATATTTAGGAATACATATGAAACTTGGCCGTTGAGGCCATCCAGTCAAAACAACATGTGTCTTTTACACTATTACACCCACATCGGTCTACAAAAGCCTCTAACAAGAGCATTGACCAAAATGAACCATAAGTCGGGACAAGTCCCCGCTTTACACATTATGTACAATACCAAAACATATATACACTCTGACTCGGAGAAGCCCCGAATGAGCTGGAGCTCACCAAAGAGCCGCTAACACTGGCAATCTACTGAGGAGGCCTACTGGGACCTGCGCCTGCAGCAAGTAAGGTAAATTCCCCGAGAGGGGTCAGTACGAAATAAGTACTGAGTATGCAAGGCTCAGATGAAACTGTACAACACATGAATATTTCAATGAACTCAAAATATATGAATAATCAATGTGAATAAGTCACCATGGTACGCTTTGGAAACCATGTGGATTGCTTTCATTATTTTCATTACTTTCTTTATCTCAATGCTCACATGTCATTACATATCACAATGTACCCAGGCCCCGACTGATCAGTGGGTCTTTCATATCATCATATAGGGATCGAGTCGAGCTAGGCTTATGCCCCTAGACTTTCCACCCTCGGGATCGAGTCGAGCTAGGCTTACGCCCCTAGACTTGCCACCCATAAATCCAAATCTCGGGATCGAGTCGAGCTAGGCTTACGCCCCTAGACTTGCCACCCGTACTTGATCATTGACCACATTTGCATTACTTTGATCTTTACTTTGAGATTGTTACTTTGATAGTCATAACATCACTTGGAACTTTGGAACATAACATTGTTGGAAACTTTGAATCATTGACCAATAAGGGACAAGTGAATAAATATCAATGAAACATATAACATTACTAGCACCATGATACCATTGGAACCATTGGACAATAATCCATGAGTAGAAAATATATGACAATGACTAGTGATATACGGATATCGGATACCTTAGTACATTTCGGGATAGGACTAGTAATATATCAATGTGAACACTATTTGTCGTAGGAAGATACGGACAAAGTAACCTTACATACCTTGGATTCGCAATACGAATCTACAACCTTAGATGCGTAGACAATAATCCCTCTCCTTCTTTATGTGTCACTCTACAAATACATAACGAAATTCACATTAACCACCAATTACTTTACAAATGCATACCATGTCAATGAATTACATGTTTGGCTTTAAACATGTCATTTTCCCTTGACAAAACCATTGATCATACTATTATTCCAAAAATTCCATAATATTCCCAACATTGACCAATACATGAAAATCAATACATTTCACCACAATACTTCTTCTTTACACTCTCTTATCCATAACACATCCCAAATAATCCATCAAAGCACCTTAATTCAACTCATAACACATATCGGCCAAAATCCCATAATTTTCACTTTTAGCCAAGAACAAATTTAATGCCAAAAATAACACCATACATGTTCATATTTTGTCCATACCATGCTTTTTCATCAAAGGCACAAGGCCTAATTCACACTTGAATTCCATATACCACAAATCGCATACAAAATCACCAAGTATCATGACCAACTTTTCCAAGCACAACCAACATGATATACATATTCTTTTATGCATATAAGATATTAATCCATGAAAATAAATACTTACCAAGGCTTGGAATATGTTGATCTTGTCCAAGGAGTCCCAAGGAATTGTGTTGCTTTAGGGTTTGAAAATGAGAAATGTTTGTGAAAAATATCCAAAAGGCATGTGAGGCTTTGATGATAAAAAAATCTGATCTTGGGGCCTTTATATAGACCCCAAGTCAAGCTTAGCCTTTTATTTGGCATTTAATATGGTCAAAGTGGAAGAATGGATATTTTTGCCCTTTGGGCCAATTCTTTCATTTCCATTTTGGGCCTAACTTTGGGCCCAAGAACTCATATCCATGCAACCCATACAATTTCATGTATTAATCACCATATCTCTCATGTTTACATAATTCCCTAATGTCACGACAATATTCTTTTAAACAATTCTCATTCGTCCTTTCGATCGCAAAAATTGGAATTCTAGTCGCCCTTGGTTTCATTGGACATTTTGGATCACTATTCACCTTTCGTGATTTGATCATGTAGGAGTATGTAGGAGTGTATTGAAGTGTTTGAATCTTTAACAATGCTCAAATAACTCCAAAGAATCAAAAGAAACCATCTAGGAATCGTCGTAGAATTGCGTTACGAAACGACGCCGGAAAGGCATAGTTTTTGTTCCTTGCGCCACACCCCCTGAAACAGGGTAGTGGCGCAAGAATTGGGCCTGCTCTGAAGTTTATGCAGGCTGGTGGCTTGCGCCACACCCCTGAAACAGGGTAGTGGCGCAAGTTTCAGCATTTTGCTGAAATTTCCGGTCACTAATCCGACGTTTACGTATCGTCCAATCCTTTATCAAAACACTACAAAATACTTACTTAGTGATCTTAACCATCAAGTAAACATGACTTAAAGTCACCAAATGAGGTTAGAATATGTACGAGTTCTTACCCAAATGCTCCATGAAATCACAACACACCTCCTACGAAGATCTAATCGCACATGTTAAGTCCGATATCAAATGTCTCACCAATAACACTATAAAACACATATGCATGGCATCTCAACACCTATGTAGATATGATCCCAAAGTATCAAGTGAGGTTATAAAGTACGGTGTGTTACAATATATGCTTTATAATTTATTTTATAAGCTCATTGTCATACCTTTGACATTTGTCATATTTATATGACCCATCTCAACATCACTTTGAAAGACCAAGAGTGTCTTCACTTTATTTTTCCTTTGATGGAGGATTTAGAAAAAAAATTCAAATTAGGTTGCACGACAACCGCGTGCCCAATACATTTCATACCAAATTGATGGTAAAAATTACCTTCGCTTTTGATGGACCATTTTAGGAATCCATAATGTTCCACAATAATGACTATTATAATTTTGTTCCTTCACGCACACATATATTAAATCACTTGTTTTCTTTCAGACTTATTATGCACTGCTACCACATTCACATCAAAGAATGGAGCAAATCAATATAGCGAATTTCATGACTTTTCATCAAAAGTCTATTATTTTGCCTCGATCATCATTATCGTCAATATATTTTGTTGGGACTTTGAACCCAACGTTTTACCCATAAGAAAACATTTTAGGAGATAATTTGATGGGACTCAAACCCAATACCTTATTATCATAGTGCACCGGGACTCTAACCTGATGTCTTACCCTCTTGATGTGATGAGACATGAATCCATCGTCTTATCCATCCAATGGTCTAATAGATCAAAATGAAATAAGATATATAAATTATAACCTCTGCTAAAAGAAACAAAATTAGACTTCACTAGTGATTATCATTTTTCAATATGAATATGAATATGTCAGAACTAATGTGTAGATATAGCAAACATTAGAAAGATTAATGTATATGTTATAAAAATGTGATTATTATGTATATGAGCAATAAGTCACCCTAATTTGTATTTGCAAAAGCCCGTAGGAACTAGGAAGAGGTGCATTCGTGAATTTATTCAAGACACACTAATGTTCAGTATACTGATAAAATAATTACTTGATAAAATGTACCAATAGTTAAAAAGAAACTTGATGTTATCACATGAAAAATGAAGAATAGAAAATTGTACAGAAGAAGACACGGCTTCGGAACCTTCTAAATTTTCTTAAAAGGTTACTGTAACTCTTTTCAAGAAAAGTATGAAAATGTTCAATAGACATTTCTTCAGCGCGCAATCAACCTGTTTAAAATAAAGATTTATGGATACACACATCCAGAATTAATTTTGCTATAAAATCTTTAAGATGGATTTTATACCATAAGAAAAACTTATCAGGTAGAATCATTAATGACTCGTCCTATTATTATTATAGAAGAAAAATTAACAGAATCACCCACAATCAAAATTACTTACCAACTTACCTTCGGATCTTGATGTGAAAAAATTGAGTATGTCGTGCTGATAACGTATTTTAAAACTAAGCTAAAAGATTAATAATATGAACAATAAAGTAGACAAGAAATATGGAGAAAAGACAAGAGATAAGAGCTTTTCATTCTTCCAAATATCAAGTGTACAGGTGTATACAATATGAACCCTTATGCCTCTATTTATAATGTTACATAGAGGTCTACAAAAGGTTGTCAACATTAACCGTGAACATAATAGAGGAGGTTATGAAGGTGTAAGGTTACAAGAATAATTGTCATGAATGGTGGAAATTATCTTCATAATAGAGGGAAGTAATGTAGATAAATAGTGAGAGTAAATTTCTACAGTAATGAACATCCACACTTATTAGTTTTACAACATGGTACACGTTGTTTGTTCACGCCTAATAAATTTTCTGATGTTTTACTAAAGTACTCCCCTGTTCCCTTTTACTGGTCACTTATTTTCTAATTGAATTTCTATTTTTAATTGTCATTTTTGACATATCAAGAAAAGACAACTTTTATTTTTCTATTTTACCCTTAGCATTAATTACTTTTTCTCCAAATTAATTTCAAAACAAAATAGTAAATATCATTTAATAGGGGTACTATAGTAAAATAACCATGTCAATAATTATTTTTCTTAATGGATGTGTCAAGTCAAAATATGACAAGTAAAAGCAAACGGAGGGAGTAGTTTGCCAAACTTGCTTGGGATTATATTTGTCATTTTTAATAATAAAAAACATTTAGCATGAAATTGACAACTAACAGAAGTAAGAATCGTCAATTTTAGTACTTTTCTAACAAACAGTTGTCTATCTTTAGATTTAATCTCAATAATTAGTCGGTTTGTTTACTCACATTGAAAGCAACAAAACACATGAGTATTTCCACTTGCTCGATAGATTAAGTATTTACCTAATTTATGATCTTTCATAAAATCAAAAGTTTTTTTTTAAAAAAAAAAATCTATTTTAGAAAACTTTTAACCACCTCTATCTGTCATGTAGAACTAGTAAGTTGTAATGCTAAATGCTCCATTCAAAAACTTAATTAATCAGGCTATAGACCCTGGGAAAAATTCATATTGTAAATGCCAAAATAAAATTTGAAGAGAGAAGCGTCGACTGATTCAAATTCGTGTCAGAAAGTGAAATGCTTTCTTTCAAAAGTAATATTTATATTCATAAATCGAATCTAAAACGTTTAATTAAAAATAAAAGAGCATTAATCACTCTATCACTATCTTTGCTAGTGCATAGGTTATGTTATGAGTTTAGAAGAAAAAAAATCATTTTTTTAAAATAATTATAGTGTCCGGGTCAGCTTGCGCGCACCTCAACTAATTCCACGGGATACCAGCCACCTCCCACCAGCAACAAGTACCAGGTAATTCTGTCCATTAAAGCTAGAACAGATGGAAAGAAATCACCTAATGTTTATCTTTGTTGGAATTGAAAAAATAAATCATTTCTAGAAGAGGATATTTTGATAAATAAAAAGATTTTGTACAATGTATTTTCCGTTGAAATTAAGTTATCATAAACTAAAATAGTAGAATAAATTAATTTTTACAACTCTAATCTTGTATTCACTCCAACTTGAACACTTAATTATTAGTATGTTAAAGTTGTCATACATTATTTTATCAGTATATTATAATATGTTAATTAATTAAGATTTGAGTCGATTCGTACGAGAGAGCTTTTTGTATCGCATGCTAATTTTCTAGTTATATACCATTACAAAGTATTATCTTTTCGAATAAAGTGCTTTCAACTAATCAACAAAAAATATAATTAATTTAATTATTACAAACATATACTAGTACTCCATTAATTTTAATAAAACAAAATAAGAGCAACTGAAAAAATATCAACAATTTAAAAATAAGTAGCAGAGAGAGAAAAAGGCGAAATACAGAGGAGCTTTCTCTCTTGTCAATCTCTCTCAAATGTGGACGAAACCCTAACTCCGTCTATTCAACTCACTCTATTCAAACACAGAGTTTTCCCTTCCGTTATCTCCTTCCGTTTATCTCCGTTTATATGGAGCTTTGAGCTTCATACATGTACAACTGATAGGTTCATAAATATATACGTATAGGTTTCGGTGAAAGAGAGAGAGAAATGTATAGGGATCGAAGTGGTTCATCGAGGTCGGAGATCGTCGGAGGACCGTTGGATCGGAAACGAATTAACGATGCGTTGGATAAACATTTGGAAAAATCCGCACCTTCTACATCTAGAGCTTTGAAGGATAAGGCGGTTCCGTCTACCTCCGTAGGTGCCGGAAAATTGCATCAGCACCAGCAGCATATTGATCATCGCGATACTCGCTCTTCTTCTAGTCTCGTCACGAAGAATAAGTGCTCAGATGGTAGACTATTTTTTTTTTTTTTTTTTTTTTGTTGAGAAAAAGTGATTTTGTATAACATTGATTTTGATATTTGAATGCGTTTAATTTGCTGATATCGGGTGATTGTAGCTGACAAGGGTTGATTATTCATTTTTTCAGCATTTTATTCATCTTTCAAACCAAAAAAGAGTACAAAGAGGGAGCTGAAAGTGGTTGATTATTCATTTTCCTCCTGTTAGTGGAATGTGGATCAGCTAGATGCTGTTTTAGCTTAAATATGTAGTGTTTAGTTTGTGTAACATTGTGAAGTGTCCGTCTTGGTGATTTTTTTAGTGAAAAGATAGAAAGATTATTATTAGGCGATTAGTTTGGTGTTGTATTGAGGGTGAGGATTGGCTCAACAAAGTTGTTTCTGTGTATGGAACATGGAATAGCGTCTTTGAAGAAATGCAAGGAGAAGGGAACAGCTGAATATGTCTAATCTCGCTCTAGAAGTCTAGCGGCAAAGTTGGGCTGGGAGCATTTCGTGCCAAAATAAGTTTAATGTGGTATTTTGGTCTCTTGCCTTGTAGCTGTGGGCAGATCAAGAAGATGAGGAGATGTGTTAATGTCAAATTTTGTGAGTTCGAGTTTAAATTCATCTGTGGGGGTGTAGAAAAAATACCAGTAAGCATATAACTTAATTTTGTTTCAGTAAATTGAAATGTTGTTTTTCTACTCGTCAAAATCCTTTCGTACTTAGATGGATATGTTTAGGGGCTTCTTTGGAGCATTTTCAGTTTTTCTAGAGCTGGCGGTGCTTTCTGTTTCCGATAAGATCTGATTACTTGTCTGAATGCAATAGATTATGCTTGTCTGCAAAGAGCAGCGTGGAATGGGATCAGAAAAAAAGATTATCAAGTTTCAAAGAGAATGGATGGACTAGTTGTGATCATCTTCTCATTCTGCGAGGTTCTTAGTGTGTAATCTCAAATTCGTTCTAGCTAATCTTTGAATTCTTTCTTTGGTGAACAAAGAGTTCACAGGGAATATCCCTTGTGTTTTCCATTGTTATTAATGGCTTATGATGTTTCGTGGTGTCCAGTCAGAAGCTCAGACTTGCTTACTGGCTCCATGAGTATGTGGAGCACTGTTACACATAGTTGCATCTTACTGTTTAGTTGCCTTTAGAATTTAGAGTGGAGAGTATGCAGTGGATTAACAGCAGGTGGTATAGGTGTTTAATGTATTTGGTTGCACCAACCTTTGGACTCAGTTTGTTTCCGCATTACTACTACTCTTTTGACATCACCATTTAAGTACAATTTCTATTGGTTCATCTTTTTTTTTTTCTTCAACAATTTCTATTGGTTAGTCCTTTTTTTTCTTCTTATTTTCCTTTTGATAAATGATTCGTGATATTGGCTTTTGACAAGCTGTAAACTAGTTTTCTGTTATTACATACTAAGTAGACATAAATTCGTTATTTTGTCTCTATTATATTTCGAACTAAATATGAGAGAATACCCAATATTGTGTCTTTTGCAGATGAATCTGAAACAGACAGTGAAGAGTCTGATGTTAGTGGTTCTGATGGGGAAGATACATCATGGATTTCTTGGTTTTGTAACCTGCGTGGAAATGAGTTCTTCTGTGAAGTTGATGACGAATACATTCAAGACGATTTTAATCTCTGTGGATTGAGCAGTCAAGTGCCATACTATGACTATGCACTTGACCTTATCCTTGATGTTGAATCCTCTCATGGTAAGTATGTTTGCTTGTTTATAGTATTTCCTACATTGCTATAAATTCAAGGAAGCTTCTTTTTGATCTTACTATTTCAACCGAAGGATGTGGTATCTGATCTTCTGTGAAAAAAGGAGGGTGAAACTACAAGTTCTGCTAGTTTTGTTTTCTTTTGGCATGTGGAACTCCTACTACTTTCAATAATCTAGATGATGTTGATTCTCATGTTAAGTGAACATGTGGATACATAGTCAGTGGTTCAGGACTTTTTTGGTATTGGGGCGTGCATGTTTTGTCAATTCTGGGAGAAGACACTGGATGGTGTCTTGCACCCAAGGGTGTGACATAGCAGACAATGAAGTGAGATCGAAACCGTGGGAGACCAGAGTTCAAATCTCAGTAGAGACTAAAACATTAAGTGATTTCTTTCCTTATGTCTTAGTTTTGGTAGGCAGAATTTTCCTGTAGCAAGTACTTCACCTCTTGTTTCCAAACACCTTCTCTATGCCAGCTTAGTAGGAAATCCCTAGTGACGTATGTATTGGCCAGTTGACCCTCCATATAAAATCTGCATTTTACCACTCCAAGCACTGCTGTTTTGCTTGTAAAAAATTGCATTTAGCAGTTGAATAGCTGTTGTTTTGTGGTGAAATACTGAATTTTTGCAACTGGAAAAATGGGAGAATCCTTCCACAAACCTCCTATAATACCCGGCCAAACCCAAGAAACTCTCAGTTTCTGTTGCTACCTTGATACCTTCGCTGGACAACATAGCCAGAATGCTACGAGTCCAACCAGAACTCACATTTAGAAAACTTAGCATACAACTTGTGCTCCTGACCACTTTCCCTTCATCGAATGCCTTTTTTATGGGAAGGGGGATGGATGGAATAGGCATATGCATGTAGTTGTTTTTGTGTTATTGTGATTTTCAACAAATTTTAGTGCCTTTAAAAGTTGATCGATGTGAATATGTGATACCCCTGAATTATCTCTTTTACATGATTTTTAAATGGACATGAATTCATTCTTGTTGTTTTTTGATGAAGATTCATTCTTATTGTTTTTCCTTTGAAAGTAAGTACCATTTTACTTCTCTAAGTACATATCGTCTATCTTATGTCACTGAATATATAGCATGCTCTCAAAATGGATAGCTCGTCTTTTTCATGTTTGGAGAATGGCAATTTCATGTTTGGAGAATGACAATTTTATAACTTTTTTCCTGATTTGACTAGGTGATATGTTCACCGAGGAACAAAATGAATTGGTTGAGTCAGCGGCAGAGATGTTGTATGGTCTGATCCATGTCCGATACATTTTGACTAGCAAGGGAATGGCTGCAATGGTGATCTCTTAAACTAAGCTGTTTCTGCTTTTGTGTTGTCTGCTTTCATTTTTTTATTCACTTCTCATGATGTGAATTCTGGGAAAACCTTTTTTTAGTTAGAGAAGTACAAGAACTACGACTTTGGGAGATGTCCACGAGTTTATTGCTGTGGACAGCCTTGCCTTCCAGTTGGTCAGTCTGATATTCCACGTTCAAGTACAGTAAAAATATACTGTCCCAAATGTGAGGATATCTATTACCCCCGATCGAAGTACCAAGGCAGTATCCTTTATTGCTATCACTTTTATGCATGTCTTTTGTTTTCTCAGAAGCTATTTGGTATTCACAATTATGCTGAGTGGTTGAGCTGGGTGTATTTTTGGTTCCAAGTTTCTGCACTTGTGATTCTGCTTGTTCTTCAATTTTAACTTGCATGGAAAGTGCACACTTTTCTGTGGTAGTTTGCTCATTAATCTTGAACATTATTTGTTACTTTGTCATGTATTGAGCATTTCTATCCTCTATTATGATTTCTTTAATGGCCTAAGATATCGATGGAGCTTACTTTGGAACAACGTATCCACACCTCTTTTTGATGACTTATGGACACCTCAAGCCACAAAAACCAACACAAAATTATGTTCCCAGGGTATTTGGTTTCAAGCTCCACAAAACTCGACAATGAAGTCCATTGTGATATCGTGAAGATATTACATTGTTCTGCCACTAATGGTTCTTACCTGTCTATGATGTACAACTCATCGTGGTAGAGCCCAGGTAAAAACAGGAGGAGTTCTAGATATGATCATTGATCAAGAAGCAACTGTGTGCAATCTGTCAAGTGAAATTCATCTCCAAAATTTCATAATGAAATACAAGAGCATCTGTAAGCTTATTTCTTATTCTAGGTAGCTAGAGAGTTGTCCTTTTCTCTTGGTGCGAATGCTACCATTTTCCAGCGGAGGCACTCATCTGGAGGCTAGGTTAGGATACATTGAGGTTTTGCTCCTTTTTGTTGGACCAGTTCCGGATGTAATGTCGCATGACAGTACTAAAGTTTATTCGGATTTGATATAATGATGATAAAAAAATATAATTGTGATAGATCGATAAGTCTGAGCTATAAAGGTGCAAGCCTTGAGTTCTGATGCATACTAATTGCATTCACAATTGTGCTTATGTCAAATTGATGGTCACCTTTGTTTAAAGTGACATTTGACCTTAATTCTTCAAGATATAGAAATAAAGGAATACTAATAAAGTAGGGTAAAAAACAATTGACCAAGTTAACAAATACAACTTTGTCCAGTAAAATAACTTCCAAAGGCGAAAGTCTAATGAACTCTTATTCGAAAAGGCGTAGTACTAATCAATCAATAAAAGGTAAGACAAGTGTTTTTTATATTTAAGTTTATCATGATTAAGTGATATGTATTTTTACCTTATTCTTTAGTTAACTATAGTTGAAAGGATTAGATAGGTGAACACCAATGTGTCGATAAGTTTTTATCAAAAGAGGAGATAGAAGCAGGGGTGGTCGGATTAGCCTGTGAAAACAGGACTCTTTTTTTTTAGTTACTCATCCGGTGTCCGGTACCCATATTGAAGCCCGACTAAATTCGGATTCGCGCCGGAAGTCCCACATTGGGGTAGTAATAACAGGACTTGTTCAATCAATCCAAGTTTTATGGGATAAATATTCATGTCTCAACACGCCTAGACTTGATTTTGACAAAAAAATTGTGGATCTTTGTAAGAGATTTTTCTTTGGAGCGAGTTTGAATTATTAAATTTATATTTTTTTTTGTTGGCTTAATGTAAAAATCAGATGCACAACTTTTTCTTATTACATACTCTCATTAGTAAAGGATAATATTTCTCATCTTCCAAATATCAAAGGAATTCACATTTATTATGGAATTTGTACTATAAAACAGTGTTATTTCCTAAACTTTTTAAAATTAGTACACCATAATATTTTATAAGGAGACACTAGCAATATTTGAAGGCCATGATGCTCACCCCTCCCGCCTTTGAGGAAAAAAAAAGAGAAAGGAAGAGAAAAAAGATCAAATGGGAAAACGAACTAAAAGAGATTCTTGAAGTTGACACCTACTTTCACACATCAAAAGCACTTTGTTCATTTTTATCATTATCTCAAATTCACAAATCGAACAAATCAGATTTGTTGGCTAAATTTGATTGAAATGGACAATAATTATGTATTTGTGCTGAAATTTTTTATTTAAACACTGTTTCATCTTTGTATTGAAGAAATTGGCTGAAAATTTGGAGACTCAATTAAAGCTCATTTGAAACTTCGTGCAAAAAAAATAATCCATCTTGTTAAAATAACTTTTACTTGTAAAGTTTTCTAAAATTAGTTTGATCATTTTTTATTTTTATTTTTCCCATGTTTTCTAAGGTTTCCACGGTGGAAAGTGGAGTAGGTGGTAGGGAAAAGAGTAAAGATGAAGAAGTAAAAAAGAAGAAGCTCCTCATGCGTTAAGAATGACGATGTATCAAGTCAGCAAGAAAAAGTATCAAAATAACACAACGACACCCTATGTTTAAAATGAACAAAACCTACATAAAATATCTAAGTGAAAATTAGTGCAAACTTTAAGGAACCGTCGATGGGTTCCAACAATGGAGAATAAGGAATTTTTCTAGCTCTTTATTTATATTTTTTAATTTTAATTTATTTGTCTGATATTAACTTGACATGAAATTTTAAAAAGTAAAAAGAAATTGTGAGTATTATTGTCATAGATTAAAAATATGTTAAATATTGAAATATACTTTAATTTTATAATCTTAAATATGCTATGTAAAAAATTAAAATTAAAAATTTATCGAAAAAGAAATAAATATTCTTTTTGAAACAAAAAAAAACAACTAGCACAAGTAAATTGAGATGGAAATAGTAATATTTTAATTATGAAAAGATGTGGGTTGAATTAGAATATTTAAAAGTTTAAGATACAGAATTTTTTTCTTTTTCTTTTTTGTAAAAAAGGAACTCCAAATAAACCCAAAACCCAATCCATATCAACCAAACCTCAATTTTTTTTTTTTTTTTTTTAACATCATATTTCTTAGGTTTTTAATTTTCGTAATTATATATTTCTGTTCTCTTGTCTTGTTAATTTTTGTTCTCTGAAGGAAGCCAATATATTCTTCAATTGTTCGTTTTAGTGTGTGCACCTCACCTCCGGCAGATCTCCACCTAAACGCTACCACTATCCGGTGTCTCCGTATCGCCGAATTTCTCCGACTACTGGTAATTTTTTTTTATAGCTGAATCCCATATTTATATGCGACAATAATCTAATTCTTCCCTTCAATAGTTTTTTTTTTCTTTTAATAACCGTGGTGTTCAGTTTTCGCATACCTTGACTAATTTCACGCCGTACCTGCCACCAAGTTAACTGACAGATAGGAAGAATCACCTTCTCAACCAACTTCATTGACCACTAAGCCGCATCCTTTGGTCTACCATTCAATAGCTTTTGCAAAATCTTATTGTTCTTTTCTCCAATTTGCTTTAATTCCTTGTGTAACATTGGGTTCTTAGTTTGCTGGTTATTCTATTGTTTCACGCGTCGTTTTCCTTTTCTTTAGTCCAATTCGGTCTACTCTCACAAAATATCACCCTCTTCTGCTGGAAGAAGAAAGAAAAAGTAGAGCTAATCTGTTGCTTCTTTCGCGGTAAGAAGTTGACAAGTTGAGTGGAATTCCATATGTTTGTGACTTGGTGCTTTTTCATGCCTCTGAAGCGTAAAGGTGTTTGATTTGTACTTCGTATATACAGGCTTCTTCGAGTCAATTCAACTTCATGCTCGTTCTTTGACCTAAAAAGAAAAGGAGTAGAGGCTAGGATTTGAATATCACCGGTTTCGAGTTTGGAATTCTACCATAACCTAAAACACAGACGCGGTCTGAGAAACTTACTGTATAAACCCGCCACTTACTCACCACATCTGCCGCTGGAAAGGAGTCGGGAAGGGGCTTGATAGATCTTCTGGAATTTGGGATGATTTTTGTCCGGAGGGTTGGATGGACATCATGGGGATGGGCTTCTGGGTTTGGTCAATGGGTGTTGGATTTGGTATTGTTTGGCTGAAGTGGCTCAAACGTGTGTTTCAATGTGTCATCTATGTAGATGATGACGAAATGGCAGTTAGGATTTCATTAGATGAGTTGGAGAAAAAGGGAAAATATGATATGAAAGGGTAACCATGAGTGTTGTCAATTTCTAACATAGAACAAAGTTAAGCAAAAGTATGATAGTTTAGGGGTGCATTTGGACCTTTTCCGCATCTATTTTATCCGCCTCAGCGAGAGAACTAACATTAACAGCTTAGTGTTGACTTACCACGCACGACCTTGGCAATTCTTGAAGTTGTGGCTAATTCTTGCATCAGTATTCTTGTTGAGATCTTCTCCTGTTAAAAATATTTTATAGTATACATGAAGCTTATTGAAGTTCTGGTCTGAAGCTGCTTTGAGTTTATATTACTGTTCATAAATGGGTTTTCAATTATGTTATTTAATTCCATGTGTCCTTTTTTTAACTTTTCCAAGCCAAATCGTTTGTTATGCCTTATTATAATATCAATGAACTTGGGATTAGAATCAGTGACAGGATCTGAACTAATAGAGCTTGTTTAACTGCTCAATATTACCTTTATTGATCTATTGATGTGTCATTGGAGAAGACTCTCCTTAGTTATCTAAAATCTATCTTGAAAAGTTTAGGATTGTCATTTATTTTAGTTTGTATTCTGAATCTCATAATTTTTCTGATGCAGCTGGTTTGAATTTGTTGCACAGTTCAAAGTCCAGGGTAGAAAATGGATATTGAAGTTGATCATTATGCTGTTTTGGATTTACCCTCTGGTGAGGAAGGGGCCAAACTTTCTGAGAAAGACATATCTAAAGCCTATAAGAAGAAAGCATTAGAGTTGCATCCAGACAAGAGGCGCGACGACCCAAACGCTCACTTGAACTTTCAAAAGCTGAAGACTTCATATGAGATTCTCAAAGATGAGAAAGCTAGGAAGCTATTTGATGATCTACTTCGTGTGAAACGTGAGAAGATCCAGCGCCAATCACAACAAGATTCAAAGCGTAGAAAGATGATGTCAGATCTTGATGCAAGAGAGCGTGCTGCTTTTTCACCTGATGCCAGCGTTCTAGCTCGAGAAGAGGAGGAACGAATTGCTAGGAAACTTAAGGAAGAAATTGCTCGAATTCGTGCAATGCATTCAAAGAAAGCGTCTGCTCCTATAGATCCTTTACAGAAAGAGGCACATGCAAGGGCTAAGGAGGGTACAGAAGGAAAGGGTAGTAGTGTAGACAGGGAAAAGGTGCTTAAGGTATCTTGGGAGAAGATCGGTGAAGATTATACTGCCCAAAAACTGAGAGAGTTGTTTAGTGAGTTTGGTGAGGTTGAAGATGTATTAATCAAGAGTTCTAAGAAGAAAGGCTCCGCTCTTGTTGTCATGTCATCTAAGGATGCAGCTGTGAGTACATACGAAATTGAGCATTGATGTTAATTGATCATATCGACTGTTTGTAATACATCATTAACGTTGCATTTTTTATCCTTTTTCAGAAAGCTTCGTGTGGAAATATCTTGGGGGATCTATCAAATCCTCTCTTAATTGTGCCTCTCCAACCTGCAATGCCATCTCCATTTTCTAGCGCTGAGAAAAATGGAGAATCTGAGGGCCCAAGTTTGAGTAATCTTGTAGGTGCTGGATACCAGAAATTTGAAGACTCAGTATTAGAAAAAATGAGAAAGGTATGAACTGCTTCAAACTGTTGTTTTATATTCTGAGTCAGAATGTAATTAATTAGCCTCAGTACCAGAATTTCTGACATATCCTTTAATACAGTGCCGAAGATTGTAATTAATTAGCAAATACTATTCTATCTGAATTTATTGTCATTTTTCTACCTTAAATTGAAATACTTCTGAATATGCGTCTTTGGTTTAAAAAGAACCCAAAGTTAATCTTATAACAGTGGTAATCACATCTGTAACTATGAGGGGAATCTTTTATGTTAAAAGGGTTATAAAAAAAATTGTAGATAGGTTTCAAAGATATGCCTGTGAGCTTCCAGCAGTAGTAGTTCTTTTGTTTGCGACTTAAAATATTAGGGAAGTTTTCTGGTTCATGTAGGTATCTTGAATTCTACTAAAAAATAAGTAGTATGTATGAATGTTTTCTGCTGAGAAATCTAATAGGGCTTGACCTTTCTAAGTGCTAGAAGGAAGTATTATTTCAGTAGGTTCGTTTAACTGCTAAGTTACTGAATAGACTTTTGTAAAACCTGATTCTGCTACCAGTTGCTACAGAGACTAAACTGGCTGCACCCCACGCCCCCACGCGGGCCACATCGGATGAACCTTCCAACTAGCAGAATAGAAGTTGACAACAAGGCCATCTCAGTGGGAGGCTGCCTTTGTTCTAGAGATATGGTAACATGACTATGAGTGCATTAAAGAAAATAGAATACTTTGTGAACATTGAATTAGAACAATCAGTATTCAAACAAAGGCCACTACTATAAAATCTGTAATGCCATTTTGGCAAGTAATGGCTGATAATCAGCAAAATACTCATATCTACATTAATGATACAGCCTCTAATCTTAGTTTTTTTTTTTTTGAAACTGGTAAGTTTAACCTCTAATCTTAGTTATTTAAAGATGAAAACTTGGATTTTAACAACAAAAGGAAACACGTTATTAAAGAATACTACACAACGAAAATTTGGAAAGAATCAACCACAGTATGTAGTCTATCCTACATCTTTTCCCATCTCCTCTCATTTGCCCCGGTTGTCAATGTATAGAACTTTCCTGCATTAGGATTCATAATCCAAATGGAAAAACTTATTAGGAAGTTTATGCATATAAATCCCATGTCAAGCAGAGAAGAAGAACTTGGCGTGATTCAGTGATATTAGACGCAACAAGTAGCAAATACAATAGGAGGGATGAGGATACACATAAAATGGAACTAGGGAAGTCCTGGGCTGCCTGGCATTAGTCTTACGTTTAAATTAAACAATGAAAAATTTCTCATCAATTCAAGACATTCATGTGGTAATCACTATTATAGCTTACCATCAAGTTGATTCTCGGTGCATGAAAGATTCAAAGTTATAAGATACAAAGCAATTAGGTTGGGCAGATAAACAGAACAAATATAACAGTCGATAGAAGTAGTTGTACTGCTTATATGATAGAAATTATTGAATACATCAACATTTTAGTTTTAAGGGGTTTGAACCCTCTTCCACCATTTCACTTCTTTCTTTGTTCTTCCTGATAAACAAAAAGGCCTAAATCTACTAACATGCTGACAACAAAGACGGTCACTACTCACTTGCATGATTCATGAGTTTTGAGGTAGAAGTAAACAAATAAACCTTAGTGTCAATGTAGATAAAACTATCTGTATATGTTATCATATTATCCTATATGAGAATATAGGAGTCTAAATTAGTTCTTGCTAAGTTGATGATCCCACAGGTTAGCGAAAACAACAGTGCATATCATTTTTCAGGCTCAGAGGAATGTCTTCAAGATTTAAGTTACTGCATCTTTCGACTAATTAGTGCTAAACAAAAATAGTTTAAGAACATGACAGGTAAACAAGTTCTACTCCAGAAGGGCAGGAAAATGAAATCCTTTCCTTAATCAGCCTTGTGGAAGGAGTTTGAAACAACCAAGTCAGCTAAGAAGAAAACATTCTCCATAGCATACACATCACAATTAAAACCTAAGATACAGTGAGTGCATGCCGAGTATAATTTGGGGTTTGTGCAATAAACTCGAACGTGTAATAGGTTTTTCCATCAACGTCACGCTACAAATGATCAGACAATGCTTATGAAAAAAAAAAATAGATACATCAACTGGTTATGTAAAAGCTGATATTAGACTATACAAGCATGATAAAAAGTAGTAGCATATAAGGAAAATAATAGCTTGCAGAATTATGCAAACACATGATGAATCTTATCCCAGTTCTCATTTTACTAACAAAGCCATGATTTCTGAGTCAGTAGTGCGCACCGGGAAGATGCTTATCATTTGACAAAACCAGATGCCAAGCCTCACCAGTTCTTATGAAGAATCTATGCACTGGTGAAGTAAAGCAGCCAGAAAAGCCATGCTGTAAAGCTATTTACTGGAAATATCAACATTCCATGTGTATCAGCATTTAATTTTCTTTTCTTGATGGGCTAAAAGTTTTCTCCTTTCATTAGTACAAAGGGGAAAAGACGAGCTAGATGATTAAATTACATTATGAGCCTGTCTCTTTAATAAAAGGAGTTAGTCTCCCTCCCTTCGTTGGGAGTTGTGTAGGTTGAAGTTTTTGCCGTTTTAAAAAAGTCTAATTACCTCCTGGAAAGACTGCAAAAAGGAGCAGAACTAAGTGGGATTTCTAGTCATATTTCCTTGCGATATAAATGTGACAACGAGGTGATGTGTACCAATATATAGAAATAAGTTATCTAGTAAAGCTATATGTCATTTCTAGATATGATAGCAGTTGCAGAAATAGCTTAACTTTACTCCAGTGAGACCAATCTAAGCAATTGATGGCCTCAATTTAAGAACAACTATTTTTAGAGTGTTGCAGCTGTGGTTTTGTACAAACGGTTGATTTTGCCTTGCTTTTGTGCACTCAATGAGGTTTCTTATATATCTCTTCCATCTTGCCATTTTTTTTCACACCTTTCCAATACTTCATTCCATATCTCCTATGCTTTATAATTAGCACCCAAAGGCATTCCTGAGTGTTTTGTAGGAAGAGATCCAGTTTGGCATCCCAATTTCCTTGCAAGGAAGTGTAAGTCATCCACCTGATGTACTGGATATAAGAAGCTCTTATTCCCGTTAACATGAAGACCTGAAATGGCTTCAGAAATTGTCAAAATAACCCTTAAATGTCTGATTTGCTCAAATTCAGCCTCACAAAACACCAAAGAGTCATCTGCATAATGCAGATGTGTAATCTCCATGCATTCATCTCGGTTTGTTTGAGACCCAAACCCCTAGATCCAACCATTAAAGTTAACTTTTCTGATCATGTAGTTTAGCCCCTCCATGGTTAGTAGAATAGGAAAAGGTAACAAAGGATTCCCTATTGGGTTGGAAGAAACCTTCAGGAATTTCATTTATTAGAACAGAAAAATTCGCACTAGATATGCAACATTTTATCCCGTTGATCCACTTAAATCTAAAACCCATGTTAGTCTTAAATCTCATTTTCGTTTTATTCCTCATTGTTGTATAGTTACTAGTAGATGTATGTACTCATTATTTGTTGACATTTATTCTTGTGGTAGCACTAGATAATGTTTTTTTTTTTTTTTTGACGAAGGTAACAACTTTTGTGTATAAATCCCCAGCCAAAATTTACATCAATGATCCAACAGACAAAAGAGTAAAAACATAACACTTTCTCTAGATCCTATCTCTTCTTACAAGGATCCTAAGATGTCTACAATAGAAATTGGATCATCTATATACTCTGAACTACACCAATAACAAAAACTTATAATGCAATTCAGTTTTAACTTTTGTACAGAGCTGCTGTTTTCTTCAAAACACCTTGAATTTCTCTCCTTCCATATTGTCCACCATATTACTGCTGGGACAATTTTCCATCTGCTTTTGTTGGTGCTGCCTTCCCCCTCAGTATTCCAGCTTGATAATGCCTCTTCTGTTCTTCCTGGCATAGTCCATCTAATGCCTCTGAAGTTAGTAAATAAATTCCATAGCTGGCTCACCACTTTACAATGAAGGAACAGATGGTTAATTGTCTCTGCGTTCTTTCCACAAACAAAAAAAATCTGGAGCACAAATGTATGCCCCTCTTCTGTAGGTTCTCCTGAGTTAAAGCAGCTTCTTTCACAATCAGCCAAGTAAATATAGCTACTTTGTGTGGAATTTTGATTTTCCATATAAGCTTCCAGGGTAGAAAACTAATTTGAGAACCCGTCTGGTTCATGTCTTTGTATGCAGAACTTACAGTGAAAATGCCCTTACTGTGACATTTCCATCGGAAGGTGTCTTCCCCTTCCTGTAGCCCTTTGCACTGGTCTAAAGTTCCATAAAAGCTGGCCAATCTTTCAATCTCCCAGTCTTGCATCAGTCTCCTATAGGTTAAGTTCCAACCTTGATTAAACCATACTTCATGTAAATTAGATTCTTGCTGCTGATTTAGTAAGAAAATGTCAGGAAACATTCGCTTGAGGGTACTGTTCCCTAACCAGTTGTCCTCCCAGAACAGAATCCTCTTGCCATCTTTCACATTAAAATCAGTTCTTTCAGACAGTCCATGCCATAAGTTCCAAATTGATCTCCACAAACTGGTTCCATAAGTAGTGCTCACTTCTTTAGTCTTCCAGAACCCATCATTTTCATACTTTGCTGTAATCACAGAACCCCATAAAGTTTGTTTTTCCTTAGGCAGTCTCTAAAGCCATTTTATTAGAAGACTTCTGTTTTGTTTTCTCAGACTTCTGATACCCAAACCTCCATGATTCTTGGCCAATAATAAGGTTTTCCATTTGACTAAATGGTAACCTTTTTTCTCCTTGTTGCTGTGCGATAGAAAGTTTCTTCTAAGAGCATCAATTCTTTCTTCCACATTGTTAGGAAGAGGAAATAATGACATCAAATAGGTAGGTATAGCATCTAAGACAGAGTTGATCAGTACCAATCTTCCTCCCAATGATAAGTAATGAGTTTTCCATCTAGTTAATCTTTTTTCACATCATTCCAGAACACCATTCCAAATCTCCTTGGATTTACTTTTTGCTCCCAAGGGCATTCCTAAGTAAACTGTTGGGATCTTCCCTATCTCACCACCCAAGATTCCAGCCAAAAATTGAATCCTTGTCACCTCATTAATTGGAAAAATATGGCTTTTTCTCCAATTAATGTGGAGACCTGAAGTGGCCTCAAACAGAATAAGGATAATCCTCAAATACTTCAACTGGCTCTCCTCTGCATCACAAAAAGTGAATGTGTCATTTGCATATTGAAGGTGTGTTACTTCCACCGCCTCATTTTGTCCTTTTGCTACATTGAAGCCCCCTATCCACCTATTGTGGTGCGCAGTCTTCACCATATTATTAAGTCCCTCCATTACTAGAATAAAAAGAAAAGGTGACAACGGATCACCTTGTCTCAAACCACTTTGTGAAGGGAAAAAACCTTCAGGTGAACCATTTATCAACACAGAGAATCTGACAATGCTACTACTAAATCTAATCCACCTAATCCACTTCCCACCAAACTCCATCTTCTGCAAAATTCCAAGTAAAAAGTTTCAGTTCACTTGGTCATATGCCTTTTCAATATCCAATTTGCACATGATCCCTGGAGTCTTATCTTTAAGTCTGGAATCTATACATTCATTAGCAATCAGAACTGCATCAGCAATCTGTCTACCTCTCAAAAATGCTATCTGTTGTGTATCCACTAGTTTATGCATCACTCTCTTCAGCCTCTCTGTGAGAATCTTGGATATTAGCTTGTATATGCTCCCTATTAAGCTAATAGGTCTGAAGTGTCTCAATTCCTTGGCCCCATTCTTTTTAGGAATATGGGCTATATATGTTGCATTGAAACTCTTCTCAAAGACTTCCGGTGAATGAAATTTCTGTATTGTAGCCATCACATCACCCTTTAGGACCTCCCAACACTGGACAAAGAATCCCATAGTGTATCTATCGAGGCCTGGAGCTTTATCTACTGCACATGCCTTAAGCCCTTTCAAAACTTCTTTTCCCTCAAAAGGTCTTTGCAATTCCTGCTGTTCTTCTGTGTTGATACTGGGACATTGGTTTGTGTTATACAAGGGTCTCCAATTCTCTGTTTCAGAATAAAGCTTCTGATAGAAGGATATGATCTCCCTTTTGATATTCTCTGCCTCCTCAATTACTTCTCCTTCCACTAGCAGCCGATCAACATGATTATTCCTTTTGTGAGCATTGGCAATTCTCTGGAAAAACTTTTGTATTTTTATCCCCCTGTTTGATCCACAGTGTTCTTGATCTTTGCCTCCATGCTATTTCTTCTTTTTTTGCCAAATCCTCAAATTCCATGTATAGATCAGCTTTCTAGATGGCCTCTTCTTCAGTTAAGGATCTGGTCTGTTGAATACTGTCAATAACTGCAATCTTGCTCAGGATCACATATTTATTTTTCTCCAAGCTCCCAAAAGTACTTGAACTCCATTCTTTCAACTTGGTCTTGAAAGCTTTTAGTTTTGCTGCAAGGATAAAGTCAGGCTTGCCTTCTATTTCAAAAGAACCCCACCAATCCTTTACTTTGTCATTGAAGCCTTCAGTTTCCAGCCACCATGCTTCAAACTTGAAATAGGACTCTGTGCGCTCCCAACTGCCACTCTGAAGTATAGGGAGAATCTCTTGCTTGACATTTTTAAATTTTTCTCCCCACTCGTTAGAATATAAAATCCTGTCAATTATGGAGGAGGTTTCCAGATTGTTCCCTCTAGTCCAGGTATAATTCCCCCCATGCAATTAAGGATCAATCAACTCCATATCCTCAATAAAACCAGAGAACTCAGTCATGTATCCAGAATTTCTAGAACCTCTCTGAAATATATCTGACTATGTTGAAATCTCCCCCAACTACCCATGGCCCTGTGAATAAACACCTACTAGCTCCTATTTCCCACCACGCTTCTTGTCTTTCCTTATTGCAGCTTGGTGCATAAACCCCTGTCATGTGCCACCTAAAATCGCTGGTCTTGGACTTGAAGCTACACGTCAAAGTATAAGAGCCAATTTCCTAAATTTCCCCTTCCCAAACCTTGCTACCCCACAACATCAATACACCACCCCTAGTACCGCTTGCCTCCAACTGTCCATATCTAACCCCCCTATTTCCCCATATCTGATGAATTAAATCCCCTATATCCCCTCCAATTTAGTTTCCTGCAGACAAATGACATCTGCTTTCTACTTTTGAATTAAACTATTTATCACCCTCCTTTTTTCTCTACAATTTAACCCCCACATTCCAAGAAATTATTTTGATCTTCATCATAATACAATGGAGTTTCCTTTCCCCCTAGTTCTTGCCCCTGTACTTTGGAACTTCATGTCTATGGCCAGTCCTTTTAGCTACTGTGAACTTTTAATTTTTGGAGTTTTCATGACTCTTGCCAATGGTTCTTTCATGATCACTTGTCGTTTGCTATCAATCTTCTTGAATAGAGCCAACGCTTCCTTTCTGCAGCCTTGGAATTCTACCCCAAACTCCTTGCTTAGCTTGATTATATTTTGATGAACCCAAATTGACACGTCAATCTCTTCATCACTTTCCCCCTCTGCATATTCAGAATTTAGAAGTTCAGCCTCTTCTATGTTCCAATTCTGATCATCAGTGCAATCGACCAATTGCATGTCTTGCTGATCTCTATCGTTTTCAGATTGTGCCTCTACATCTGTTTGCTACTGCATCTTCGTAATCTTCCCCTTCTTCTATAATTGATCTTTTCATTGGAGCAGTTGACTGGTCTTCCTCTGGGAATTTTATCGCTAAATCTCCTGAGCTGCTGTCGAAGAAAGAGACATCTGTGCAGTTTGCTTCTATTTCCACAAGCAACGGATCTGTCCTTGTAGAGCACGTGCCATTAGTGTGTCCTGGGTTTATCATCTGGGCCCTTTTCAAAAACTGCTCCTCTATTCTCTGGGCCCAAAGAAAAATCACTATTTGAAACACATAAACCCCTCATCCGTCCCACCTGTCACTGCGCCCTCGCCAGCTGTATTATTATTGTTTGAAATAAATGCTTGTACAGAGGCACCCACGTGCCTATCTACTTCTTTGCATGGGCCGCTGTCTTTAACCCTGTAGGGTTTTTTTACCCAGTGGTCCTTTGGTCCTTTGACTGCATCACTTCATCTTCTCCGGCTACCCCCAAGGTTTCTAACTAGCACTAGATAATGTTATCGGAGAGTTGAATTGATTTCTTTCAAAAAAAGAATGTGCTTTGCTAGTATGTTTAGAGGGTCTAGAGGTGCGTGAATGGAGTGAAACACAACCAAATCAGCGAGATGCCTCCATTGGGTTTTCAACTTTACATGTATACCTAATTTTAAGGTCAGCTACAACTTTGGCTGGTGCTCTGAAAGAAAATATCCATGCTTGTTCGCTATAAAAAGTTATCCTTACTTGAACTGAAAAATGTAAGGGAAAAGAATGGAGGAAGATTGGGTTGATTTAGGAGTTAAGAGCTTCTCGTTTCTACATGTCCTTTGTGGAATTGTTACTGTTATTGTTACAAACTGCTCCATTTTTTTTTACTATTACTTATCTCTCCTTACCTCTATATCTCAGATAGAAAAAGTTCAGTATATTGTTATGCATTCTAATAGTACTTTATAAGGAATTTCCTTACATATGGTTTCACTTATCACAGGCTGCCCAAAGGAAAAAATAGCATGCAGAAGCTTCATCAAGTTCAAGTGCTTAGATGATGAGATCTCTAGATTGCCACAGATAAAGAAGTAAGAATTTGATAGTAATTTTTTTAATCTTGTTTCATATATTTCTTATAAATTTTACACACTATGGGGATGTCATTGGATAGTGCCTTGTAATCATTTAAGACTGATTTCTAGCAAGATAAATTTCTTTTTCTCTGGTTTCTCTGAAACAGGTTCGATGCTTGACATGTACTTCGTTGAGAATGTATAATGAGAATCCCGTACTTCTGTAACAAGATTGGGTAGAGGACAGATTTTATCTACATTGTGCTATGCCTGGTATTCTGAACATGGTGTTGGCAATAGGAGCCACACAAGTGTGCCATAGATTCATCCATATTTTTCCAGAATACTTGCGACATTTGCCAAGACGATGGATGTCACACTAAATTGAGGGGTGTTAAGTAATGCAATGTATTGTATATTTATGTCACTTTTTAATTCTTTTGTGGGTTTAGCAGTGTTGTATTTGGATCATCGCCACTTTTTCTTTTTTAGTTTTATCAAAAAAGATTTCTTGATCTTTAGTTGGAGGGTGCCTACGCTAGCAAAATGAGTCTTTCCTTTCTATTTACCACATAAAAATAATCATCTTTCCAAAATTATGAATTTACAACATTCCCACTTTGAATGCATTGAAAAGTCCTTTGTAGCCACAAGGCTTTGGTCTAGTGATGTGACACAGCTCAAACCTTGTTCTACACAACTTATAATCAAGTAGAGAAGGATAGATGGGCGAGTTAATTAGTCACTAGTTTCTGAATCAAGGTCGTTAGGCATACATTTTTCGATCATTAAAAAAAAAAAAGGAAGCCTAAGGCATAAAAGTTTATAACCTATTAGCACCATTAGCATGCTATACTGTACGTTTCTTATTTGAAAAATATAACCATTTCAACGTATGGAAATTTTACAAGTCCTATGTGAGACCAAGAATATTGTGGAAGATAGTGGTTCTTAGTGGACGTTTGACCATGAATTTTTTTTAAAAAAAATTATTTTATTTAAAATCCTTAAAGTTGGAGTTGGGATTGAAATATGTTTTGACCATGCTTTTTTGCAAAAAAGATATTTTGAATCTAAATGTACTTTTTCTAATACGGTTTATACCATTCAATTTCTAAAAACTAAAAATCACCCTACTGGACTAATTCACCTCTAACATATAACCAAATTTTCTCTAAAAGAGTAATATACTCAAAATATATAGTCACATAATGTCATAGATTAGATCACATATACGACCTACATACTATTACAAATATTTTCACTTAATTTGAAATTTTTGAAGTTGAAATTATATTTAGTTATAGTTTTTGCAAATAATGTTTGGTTGTCTGAATATACCTTTTCCTAAAAAACATGAAATAGGATTAAACAAAAAAAAAAAAAAAAAGAAATTTTCATGGCCAAACAGGTACTCCGTGAAAAGGGATGTATTTCGAAGTCAACTAGGTTTCAGCAGCTAGGAAAAACTGATTAAGATCTCCAGATTTAAAATGGAGAAACACTTTTTGACTTTCCAAAACTGGGAAGTATTCTCAGTAAATAAGGACTTCCTTTCATGTTTGAAACATACCTCACATTCTTATCAAACAGAACACAACACTGAATTCAACTTCAATTATGCAAACTTTAATTCTAAGAAAGAATAGAATTCTCTCAGGAGTAAAGCTGATACACACTTTTTTAACATTCCAGTAATGGGAAGTGTTCCCAGGAAATAAATTAATCAATGATAATTAAAACAAAATAACTTTGAGATACAATTAGCTATCAGGACCAAACATCTTGTATCCTCTATTTCTAAAGGGAAACTAGCCACATAGAATGCAGACTAATTCAATAATCATCAAAATCATAGTGTTGATCATAGTCATATCCTCCAACATCCCCATCATAATGCACATCCTCACCAAATGCTTCTTCTTCTTCTTTGTAAGTCTCATCTACTTCCGGATCAATTTTGTCGCTCTTCACCCCGTTATCATCTGTTGAATCGTCCGCAATTCGAGCTTTCTTTGGGTTTTCAGGTTCCTGCATAAATTGCACAACCATGAGTTAAACATATTAATGGAAATGACAGCAGTAAATCCAAAGGGTTTGTGTAATTTGTCCTTTAGATGAACACATGCACATCCTGCAACTATAAAATTTCAGGTTGCTAAAAGAGTTCTGATCTATTTCTGATTTCTACTAGGACTTGTGATTTCAAGGTTTCTTATTTCTCTTCCTAATTTTATGAGTATGTTTGGTCGTCTGATCCTTCCATAATCACAAGAAAATCCGGAGCGCAACTTAGATCGGAACTAAAGAAAAGCCGTGCATTTCTCCTTTTCAAGAAATTGCAACTCCGTTCCCTTTAAAGAGGACAGAAATTTATATCTTAGGTTCACAACTTAAAGAGTGTAATAGTAGAGTTCCTCACATGCAGTTCCCAGTAATTATAAATAGAGTAAGCAGTAGAAACGGAAAAGATGGAGAATTCTACAATGCTCTGACTCAGCATAATTTAGTTTTCATTATTTACTTTCTTCCCAGTTTCTTAAATATTCAAATTTTATGGATAATGATGTCTCGAATACCAGCATCTCTATCCACCCCCAACACCCACGATTCTGTCTAATATATTTTTCAATAAGGTCAAAATTGAAGATTTTATTCCAATGAAGAAAAACAATAATTGGCCAAAGGAATTGACATGTGAGCAAAATTGAAAGTAACAGCAGGAAGGTATAAATGAATTCTCAAGAATTTTTGAAGTAGGAGAAGCACTTACAGAATCATCAAAAAGCTTCTCCAGCACATCATAGTTGATCTTAGAGCTCAGCCTCTGCATCACATGATATAAGGAGGGTAAGTGGAAAACAACACAATCGATAAATCTGATGAATATTTTTTCATGCAAACAGGAAAATATACCACACAATACAAACATAAGACAGGAGCCAAAAAATGGTTGAGACAATGGGAAGAAACTAGAACTTTTTCTGAACTTCAGGTAGTTACATATTCATATAGGTAAGCGGACTTGTGAGCTCATTTGCAATCCTAAAAATATACCAAACTTAGGCCAAAAGTGAGCAATGTTGAAATTGAGAAAAACACACACACAACAACAACAACAAAAAAAAGGGAAACATACTGCAAGTGTAGAGTAGATGATACTGATGCTTTAGCAGAGCAGGGGTTCATGTGCACCCATGCTCTCCTCTCTAGAGTTTAGACCATGTATAATAATGTAACATTTCTTCAGAAGTACTTGCTCAAAGACTCATACAATGCAATTGTTAATGGGTGCACCTATAAGTGAGGTCGGGTGTTAAACGTTTGTCTTGCTGCCTTTTCGTTTCTTTGCTAGAATTGGGCCCACCAATGGGAGATGGGTATGTCTGGTGTCCCTTTTTGTGTTTTAATTAAGTAATCTTTTCTTTTTTTTGTTTAGTTTATTCTTTCAAAATTCCCAAGTCTGACACGCTGGAAACCCTATCTCCTTTCATTGAACTCATATAATTAAATCAGACGTCCATATTGAAACTAGTATAGTGAAGGATGTAAGCATACAATCAAATTGATTTCGTGCAAGATACCAGCATTTTCAACAGGGTACATATATATATATATATATATAAATAAATATATAATCAGATAAACAGATTCATTAATCACAGGGCAAAAATCGGCCGTATACAAGAAGTATACCAAAAAGTAAAGAACCTACACCACAACATGGTTCTCTACAAAAAACACCCAATTCTCTATACAACCCGGCACTACATGAGTGCACCAAAAATAAATAAGGGACCGGAGGCTACTCCTCAATTGTCCAAAAATCATTTCTACCTCTTCAAAAGCCCTCCTATTTCTCTCGCTCCAAACGATCCATATCAAAGCTAAAGGTACAACATTCCAAGCTCTGCATTTTCTCCTGCTTCTTCCAGATTTCCAGCAATCCAACGTATCCTTCACAGATCTAGGCATCACCCAAGACATACCAAACCAGCTAAACATATCCAACCACAGTCTCGAAGTCAGGTCGCAATGAAGTAGAAGATGATCAACATCCTCACCCGTCTCCTTGCATAAGAAACACCAGCTAATGCATATGAACTTTCTTTTCCTAAGGTTTTCCGCTGTCAAAATCACTCCTCTAGACGCCAACCATGAGAAAAAGCACACGTTTCTCGGCACCTTAGGAATCCAAATCGACTTTACAAGAAAAGCCTCCACCCCCCTCACCAAAAGCTTCTCATAGAAGGACTTGATATAAAAGACACGATTACTCCCCAACTTCCATTGCAGAGTATCGGGTCTATCAACTGGCTCTCGATGCTGATGTAGTACAACTAGTAACCTATGAAACTCATTAACCTCCCAGTCTTGAAGATTCCTCCTAAACCTCAAATCCCAAAACGATTCTTCCCCTTGTAACCCCTTAATATGATGGATTACCGCCTCCCTCTGACAAGAAAACCTATAAAAGCTCGGGAGCTCATCCTTTAGAACCATATCTCCGCACCATTTGTGTACATATATATATATATATATATTATATGTTAAAACTTACTAAGATTTTTAAAAATTACTTTTGGACTTGTGATTTCAATTTTCAAATATCAAACAGGTTAAATTTAAATCATAATAGTGCACTCATCTTCTTGAAATCTTGGATATATGTAAAAACTTACTAAGATTTTTAAAAAGTACTTTTGAACTTGTGATTTCATTTTCAAATATCAAACAGGTTAAATTTAAATCATAATAGCGCACTCATCTTCTTGAAATCTTGGATCTGTCCCTATGCCTAACAATGATAAGTCACCACCAAGGAGAGTGGTAGGATGAATGAGATCCCTCCACCCTTTAACCAAATGTCTCACGCACGAGCCTTGAGCATGGAAAAACTCCTGATAGAGAGCACTTCCAGATGGGCCCTACGAGGCACTAATCTGGATTAATCGGACCAGTGGGCTCCGATACCACGGTATACCAAAGAGAAATCAAAAAATCTACATCTATAGGCAAGATGACTAAATTTGTCACAATAAATGGAGTGATGACAGAAACTACAAACCCAGGAAACACTAAAAGATTCTCATTTGCAAGCATCCTGAAAATGTTTTGAGCCTGTCTTCTCTATACTACAAATCTAAAGCCATGCATAAGGATTGAACCGTCGAACAAAATCCCTAGTATGTCTAGAACTGATGTTTCTTAGGAATCTACCTTTCTTTTCATCCATCTTTTTTATGCACTTCCTATCTTATTTTGAAAGTTAATGTTCATTTGAAGAAAAGGTCAAGACATGCATAATTATTGAACCAATGTGAAAGAAATCCCTAGTATCTCTAGAATTTGCTATTTCTTATGTAAGTACCTTCTTTTCACCCATCTTTTTTGATGCATTTTCTATCTTATCTTGAAAGCTAGTATTCTTTTGAAGAAAAGATTTCCAACTTCCCCAGTACCATATATAAACTGCAGTACCCGTATCACCTGAAAGCGGAATCCTTTGAGCCACAGCATCAGATATTCGTTATTGTCTGCCCTAGCATGCTTGCACATCCTATAATTACGTTCGCTTCACTTATTCTAGAATCAATGGACAGAGATAAAGAAAGGAAGTTCCAGAATCTCAATGGGGCACTTTCTTTTTTACAGTTGAGGAAGATGAAGCATTGCCTAAAAGAAGAAAGTGAACAAGCAAGCAAGACAAGTAGAGGAAGAGAAGAATCAATCAGTCAACTACAACTTGATCCCAAACTAGTTGAGCTCGGCAATACAAACCATCTGTAAACATTTTGCTCTATTCAGGCTCATTTCATTCCAATACTAAATGTTTAAAGAGGACTTCTTGTTGGTATGGCATGTCTTTATTATGGTGTGGATATTCCTTAAATTTACTCCGACAAATTACAAGGAAAAAAACTACAATCCAAAACTGCAAACATACAAATTAATAAAGGATTCCAAGAGACATTTGATAATTTGTGAATCAAACAAACAAAAAGATATGTTCCTCAAACGCTATATTACTCCAAATCTCTCTCACTTGTCCTAGTGCATATAACCATAGTGGAGAGGCTAAACATAGAGCAACGCAACAAACTTCCTTAAGATATTAGAAATTATAGTTTCAGATAACAACAAAGAGCCATAATCTACAAATAAGTGATTCATTAAGATAATATAGTGTTTGGATTCTGAACACAAGGAGAAAGGCTTTCAGAACACAGTTATCCCTGCAAAAGAATCTAAAGATTGTACGTTTCTTCTCCTCTATCATACACACCTTTTTAGTTAACATTTGCTTCGTTGCTTCTGCAGCAGTTTGAGCAGGACCGGAATGTTTCAGTTCTGCAGCCCTTTTCTGTTGTTTTTCCTGCAGATAATACCATAAAGTAAAGTGCAAGCTAATTCCACGAGGCCTCTAGAGCAAGTACTGTGTATAAGCAAAATATCACATGCACACACTTTTTTCTTTTCTGTGATAGATCACATGCATGTGCTATTCTTGTGGCAAAGCAACTTAAGGAAGAGAGAATACGTGGCAGTCAGTTGGTGTTGTAAGTTTAAGAAGGGTGGACGGGGGAAGACACAGATCCCACTTACTTTTTACCGGCTTGTGAAGTTTTCTTTACTCGTCCTTCGACGTAGCATTGGTATTTGATACGTTTTAGTAAAAGAGGTCTAACGAGTTGGAAGAGGAGCGCTATTGGGAAGAGAAGGAGAGGGGCGTGATAAATTGCACCGTTGTGCATATTTTGGATGAGCTGTAGACAGGAACAGATGATTGAAGGAATTGAAGATCTATTATCGAGGACTAGGAGTTATTTGATAGTTTTGGAGTTACGAAAATGTTAAGAGACACTTGGGTAGAAATCTTGGAAGGCCAACCCTGCAGATGGAAATGCAAATTTTGGTACCATCCTAGTGTAACAGACTATTTATTTATCAAAAAAGATATGAAATATCACAACCACAGACCAATCATGCCATTTCTTTTTATTATTTTATATTATAGAAGTGGTGGATCACCAAAAAAAGATCAAAACAGACAAAATTGGCAATATACATTTATGAACTTACTAAGAAACTAGAAATATCCCTTATTGCTCGTGCGAGAGTATCGGAAACAATCTCAAAAGTTTGACCACTAAAGAAACAGAATGTTTTGTCTCACTTTTGATCATTGTACCCAAGCCCTGAGTTCTTAGAAACACAAGAAAAAACGCGAGTCATTTTCAAATATTTGCTGAGTTTGCATCAAATTCTTAACAACCGCCGACATCAACAATTTTGCCCTTCTCTATAGTTTCTTAGTTCCTCAACTTGAAATTGTAAGAATCAATTTTCACCAGGTAAAAAACTCATATTAAATTCAGAGTATTACCTTTCTTGATTTTTCAACATCGGCTTCAGCTTTAGCAACCAAATTCTTTTGATCCTCCGAACAGTTAGCTAAAAAGGACTCACGCTTCTTCTTGGCAGCTAATGCATCCGCTTCCTTGGCTGCTTGTTCCTACAAATATTGATCGGCAAGCTTACTCAGAAGAAGGAAGAAACAGGTAAAAAGAGTGAGTGCAGACTACTGTTTTTTAATGAAATTAGTGCAGACAACGATAAGTAAAATCACATCCTGTAGATGGACAAAAGGGAGCGGGAGCAAAAGTATAGAAAAGGACTCGTTGTTTAACTGCAGTCAACTTAGTAGAAGAGACCAAAAATCATCGAAAATTCTTAATTAAGAAAAAACAAAAACAAAATTGATCTTCAAAAATTCATAACAAGATTTCAACTATAACAATTGACAATTGTAATCTCAAGAACTAAAGACATTCATTCAAGTACTTCTTATTCCCTAATAAATCCTAAGACCACTATAGGACCTTGCGATCTACACACAGACTTCACATGGTGATTCATACAAAAAAAAAAAATTAATTCACCTCGAGATATTCTCGGTTCATTTTTTCCCAAATGATCTTCTTGAAGTGCTTTTCCTGCTCATTGTGAAGATAACTTTCAACCTGACAGCAATGCAGGTATAGGGTAACCGCCATGACAAGTTAGTGAACCAGAAAATACATGCTCATAAATGTAGAAATAATACCATTATAAAAGTCTTTAATGAGCAATTGCTTAATTTCCAGTATCTATTACATGTTACTTTCCTTATTATGGATGATTATTATGGATGATGCTTTCTAAGCAAAGGATGAAAGCAGGGTCGGTAAGTATCATACTACGATTTACTAAGTATAACGCGATGAAGCAGGGGGAAATCCAACAAAATCACAGCTTTTGCAGCTAGACTGAGGTATTTTATGAAAACATTCAAGGGATGTGATCAGTGTAGTTATCCCTACTAGATGAAACCAACATAGAAGAAGTAGCACACCTCTACATCATCGATATCGGAGAAGTTCTCTGATTCATCATGATCATCATGACTCATACCATCCATGCCATGTAATGTATCAGGACTCGCATTACGATCAGTTTTAGCCACTGAGAATGCCTCTGCAATTGAGAGAAAAGTGACTTATTTTATTTATTTATTTATTCTGAATAATGTAGAAAAGTGACTTAATCCTCTAGTCCTGATCCAGGACTAAGTCACTAAGACTCTCCAACATTCTAGCTGCCAAAGAAAATAAATACTTACCAATTTGCTCAGATCCTGATATATGCACATTTTTCACACTCTGGGTGTTCCCTCCGTTTTCAGGCTGATCATCAACCAAAAGAAAAAAAGATAACATATAAATGATAAGGCGCTATTCAGAAAGCAAGCAAAACCCGACATATTTCCAGTAAACAACTAGCTCAAGAATTTGGTATTAGTACCAGGATGGAGTTGCCTAAGGAAATACTGCTCCAAAAGAAATCACAGGAAATGCTGGAAACTTCCTTAACATACCATCTAAAGCTAAGAATTAGTATCAGTGGGAGTAAATAGCAGACAAGAACACATACAGCCCAAGGGGAAGTCTGCATTACAAAGATTTATCTCATAGAAGAATAATTGATATCGGTTACGTACAATAATTGATTTGCTTAACCTGAGATAGGGTTGAGGTAAGTAAATATGAGGACTCTTTTCCAGCAGACATTCCCCATTCGTGTAACTAATAAACACCTTTTTACTAACTAAGGCTTATATTAAAGCACAATACGACAAATAAAAGACGGGAACAAGCATACCAAGATATAGGCCTCTTTTTTATTTCTGCAGTCCAACTTGCATTGACTAGGGAAATTTTGAAATCAATCTCATATTTCCAGAAAGGAAACAATTTAGCTCATCACTAACTGATTCTTGTTTTTTTTTCACAAATTCTGTCTGTGGAATTGGGATATATGTGCCAAAGATAAGTCTAGTCGAGAGATTTTTTTTTACATTACACCAATGAAATGCCATTACAACCCAAAGATTCTCAGAACTCTACATCCTTTTCTGAATTCACGAATCTGCATCTCAACATAGTTTTGGATTCTATATTCAGGTAACTAGATGTTTAGAAGTTTTTTAATTTCTTAATATCTTCAGAAATCCAGAAACAAAGGGAAGTGTTCTGAGTCTACTGAAAGGATTTTTTCCAAAGCACAAACGTCCACATAACTTAGTAATTGTGAGGTAGCTCTTGCAGGTTTTTATGCAACAATCATACAGTTCACCCATTCAGGTGCAGAAGCTTATCTCTGAGTCACTTGGCTTTTTTCAATTGAAAGTCGTTTTATTCTTGCGTATCATCAAGATCACTCACTTGAACAATGATTATGAGATAAAATATTGTTTAATAACAAATAGATCATCACCATACAAGTAAGTGGCAGAGAAAGAACTTTCACTGTCAGTTGAAGAGATGAGATGGAAAGGATGCATTACGAAACTATTAGGGCTCATCTAACTTTTGTAAGCAGATGTTGTATGAAACACACAATATCTATCTTTTTGCAGGTTGTGCTTTTAAGCTCCTTTTGCAAGCTCATAATTTGGGATTAAATCCCAAAAACGACTTAGCATCTACGAAGAAATCTTGTCTAAAGGGTTTAGGTTGAGCAAAACCAAGACGGAGTACTTGGAGTGTAAGTTCAGTGATTTGACGCATGAGGCTGACGTGGTAGTGGAGCTGGAGTCTCAGGCCATTCGTAAGAGGGATAGTTTCAAGTATATTGGGTCTATGATTCAGGGGAATGGAGAGATTGACGAGGATGTCATGCACCGTATTGGTACAGGGTGGTTGAAATGGAGGCTCGCTTCGGGAGTCTTGTGTGATAAGAAGGTACCTCTTAAGCTTAAAGGTAAGTTCTACAGAGTGGCAGTCCGGCCGGCTATGTTGTATGGAGCGGAGTGTTGGCCAGTTAAGAACTCTCACATTCAAAAGTTGAAGGTGGCGGAGATGAGGATGTTGAGATGGATGTGCAGACTTACTAGGAGGGATATGGTTAGAAATGAGATTATTCGAGAGAAGATGGGAGTAGCTTCGGTGGAAGATAACATGCGGGAAGTGAGGTTGGGATGGTTTGGGCATGTGATGAGGCTGTGCATGGATGCTCCAGTACGGAGGTGTGAGAGACTCGCTATGGATGGTTTCAGATGGGGTAGAGGTAGGCCGAAGAAATATTGGAGGGAAGTTATTAGGCATGACATGGAGCAGTTATAGCCTACAGAGGACATGACCCTTGATAGGAAGGTGTGGAGGACACGGATTAGGGTGGAGGTTAGTGGGTAGGAGTGCATCCTTATTAGTAGGGAGGAGTGCTTTGTTTGTCGATGGATCTGTAGTCATAGTGTTATACCTGTGCCTTGTAGTTTTTTGTTCGTGGTGTTTTGGTGATGTTTGTCATTTCGGATACTCTGTGGGTGTTTTGTTTCTTTTATCTAATGGTGTTTTTTTTTTTGACACTGGCAATATTTGTATTTAAGATAGTACTTAGGTAGTACTAAAAAACCATATTTACAAAATAAGAGAAAGAAAAATAATCTTCCCAAAGCTGAACCAAAATCTAGATGGACCCTAAAACATCTATGATTGACTCAGTCTCATTGGAGTAGACATTGGTACACCAAAAACAAAACAACAAAATACATTTAAGCTTGACTTCCTGTAGGTTGTTTTCCCTATTCTCAAAATATCTATCATTTCTCTCTCTCCATATAGTCCACCATATACAAGCAGGGATCATCCTCCATCTTTCTTTGTTTGTAGCCCCAACTCCAGCCTCCTCCCAACTGAATAGAGTCTCATCAATCTTACTAGGCATACTCCATGAAATGCCTCTGAGATTAAGGAAAATCTGCCACAGCTGGTCAGTGAAATTGCAGTATAAGAAGAGGTGTCTCACTATCTCTATATCCTTGCCAAATAAGGAGCACCTGTTGCATAGAGAGATACCTCTCTTAGCCACATTATCTAATGTCAAAACAGCTTTTGGCTAGCAGCCAAGTAAAGCATGCCACTTTATATGACACTTTGATTCTCCAGATATGCTTCCAAGGCCATTTGAAGACTTGATTATCACTAAGACTTGTCTGTTTATATCCTTCCTTTACCATGTATCTACCTTTGTTGTGCCCATGCCACCATAAATAATCCTCACCCGTTTGTGTTCCTTGAAAACTCTCCAGTAACTTGTAAAGTTCAATCATTCTAGCCTCTGGGAATTTCCCAGTCGTTTAAATTTTTTCTCAGGACCAAATCCCATCCTTGTTGTGACCACATTTCAACAGCTGTCTTCTCTTGATGTTGAGCCAAAACAAAGATGTCAGGAAAGAGATCTTTGAGGCTCTCAACACCCATCCATTTGTCAACCCAAAAGCTAGTTTTTCTACCATTTAGAACCTTGATAGTTAACTGATTATTGAGGAAAAGCCAGAAGATTCTGATAGACTTCCAAAGGCTAACCCCATAGGGGGTATTTACCTCTTTTGTCACCCATTTGTTCAATTCCTCGTACTTTCTCTTGATCACCTTACACCAAAGAGCTTGATCCTCCTGATGATACCTCCATAGCCAAGTCACCTTGAGAGCTTTACTCTGGTTTTTGAGGTTCTTGATACCTAAGCCACCTTGTTTCTTGCTTCTGATGATGTTCTTCCATTTGACCAAGTGAAATCCTATCCTTTCCTTATTGCCTTGCCACAAGAAGTTTCTTCTGATTTTGTCCAACCTCTGAACTACTGACTGAGGTATATGGAAGATAGATAGCATATATGTAGGTAGAGCATCTAGAACTGAGATTATCAGAGTTAGTCTACCTCACAAAGATAGATTATCAGCTATACTGATGGCAAATTTGCCACCACTCCTCCCAGAATCCGAGAAAGATGATCCATCTCTAGAACCACATTAATTGGGTACAAATGGCTTTTGTTCCAATTTATATGGAGCCCAGATATGGCTTCAAAGTAAAACAGTATAAGTCTTAGGATCATCAGTTGCTCTAGTGGTGTGTTACCCATTTTTATTTTTTGTTTTTATGTTTTCTGCTTGCTATACTGTTATTTGTCCTGAGCCGGGGGTCTATTGGAAACAGCCTCTCTACTTCATCTGAGGTAGTGGTATGGACTGCGTACACTTTACCCTCCCCAGACCCCACTTTGTGGGAAAATACTGGGTATGTTGTTGTTGTTGTATCTACGAAGAAATCTTCTTCTTCCTACCCCTACTCTATTTAACTATAGATGCCTATTCTTTTCTTTCATATCTATCCTTCCATCTTGAAATTTTCAGAACTTGAGTTGTGTCTTTTCCAGCAGTCAAAAGCTTTCTTGAAAGCATAAAATTCTACTTCCTGACTACAACGTAATAATGCTTTGGATAAGTAACAGCTCCGAGGAGTACCTCCAAATACTCGCCGACATTGTTCTCCACCTGATTGGACATGGAAAAATTTGGATCCTCAGCAATTTCTTCAGGATCATCTTGTTTTGCCATTAATCTTTCCCTCTCAGCACGCTGGAAGGCTGGAGGTTCAGATCCTCCATCAAGCCCACCTGAGAGTTTTACAAACTGCAAACACAATATAATTATTATATATATGACTTACCAATACTACTAAAAACTTAAAGGACCGGTAGCAAGTAATTACATCAGTATAACAACTTTCACAAAGACCATGGGCAAAGGGGAGCTTCACACTTTTCTTGTGTTCACATAGCACTTCTGTGATCCCAGATCCTTTTGACCCCGAATAAAGCTGCAGGACCAGCGTCTCTTCTTTCTCAAGCTCCTCAGCTCTTGTATTGAACTCATCAATCTAGTTGCAAGTAATTCAAGTAATAATATGAAACATGGAAAGGAAAATTTTGGCTTAAACGCCATCAACTGAGTCAACTATAATGTGCCAAGGAATAGGGAGGGAGTTAAAACTATTAAATACCCAGGAAAATTTGTTGACAGTTAAAACAAATTTTCCTAGGTATTTAATAGTTTTAACTGTCAACAATAATATATATGTCATCAGACACGTCAGGCTCATAAGAAATAGTACATCACTGGTGATAATTTCTCATGGACAAGAGAATCAAAATGACTTGAAGGCTGAGGCGCCCAGCCCACAGGTGAGTTCTTTTAAGATACCACCAGCAGAACTCTAAGAAAAGGCGGAAGAAAAAAGAAGCAAGACGTCAAAGGCAGACGAAATTAAAATCTTCTCCATAGTGCAGGCATTGGGTAACTTCATGACATATCAAAATCTGATGACAGTAGCACACTAGATAGATCTTTCATTTGCTCCCTTTTTTTTTTGGCCCTTTGGAAACAGAGGGTTCTTTTATGAAGAGCGTTAAGAAACATAAATATTCATAAATAAGAGGCAAAATTGTCACTCTCACCGAATGACATCAGCACGCTTCTCTATGTACTTGATATATATGCACTACATGAGTACAATATTGGATTCGGCTTTGGTAACAAATTACATTTTACACCTTACCCTGTCAACTTTAAGATAAGAACCCAAACCCCAGTATGCTTGTTCTTCCTTTGGATGCCTTCCTTTCTTAATTATATTTTCAGTATTTACAATGATATCAAACTCAGATAAAACAAAATTTGAGCATTACAGAAGTAAGCACCTCATTATTACTAAATTGTTTTTAGGATCCTACTTTAATAGCTGCCCCTCCCACCAAAGTTAAAGGACCTGTACACGTGACTAAATAAATGCACATGAAGCTTTTCAAACTTTGAAAATTAAAGTTCCAGCAGTGTTGATCCTACCAGCCTTGATGCTACATACCGTTAAGCTCCCAGATTCTGTGTTTTCAAATTCAATCAAACGCTTTGTCAATGTTGCTTCGCAAATGTGCACCACTTTGATCTGTTGATTAAAGAATAAAGAAAAAGGGAAAAAATATCAAGTTCCTTTGTTATGTCACCTTAAATAAATGTGGGGGTTGGCAAATAGTGCCAGCGTTTGTACTACATAGGCTAGAACATGAAATAAGCCAAGAAAGTAGAAAAAGAATAATTGTTAAGTTCGATGAGAAGAAAAAGTTCGAACTTAATGACCAAGAACAAAAAAGGGCAGCCCGGTGCACTAAAGCTCCCGCTATGCGCAGGGTCTGGGGAAGGGCCCGAGGCCTGACCACAAGGGTCTATTGTACACAGCCTTACCTTGCATTTCTGCCAGAGGCTGTTTCCAAGGTTTGAACCCGTGACCTCCTAGTCACATGACCAAGAACAAGTACTCCTTTATTTTTTTTGCAAGTAGTCCTTGAAAACTAGCCAAAGCACATAAGAGTTTCACAAAGCCAAAGAGAACTTACAACATGAAGCCTGTCTACAAAGAATCGGAATGCTGACAATCAAATTAAAGGAAACCTAGAAACACCACTTACAATTTCTGATTTAGAACAACTCAGTCCATGTGAAAGAGAAGCAATGTACAGTGCAGCTCCACATAACCCACTTGGCTTTCTCCCTGTCTATGGACAATTTGTGGATTAGTTGCAAAAAAGCAAGTACTTTGTGTCTATGTTAAGAAAATGGACCTTCGATCTAAATCAATCCCAAAAGCTAGCTCATGAGCTGAGGATTGTCCAAGATCCTAAAGGAGACAACTCATTCTCTCGACCAATGTGGGACATTAACATGTCCCCCCTCCCGGCTCACCCAGGCCTAGTTAACTGGAGTGTGGATGACACATAACATGAGGGGGGCGGGGAAATATTTGGTAAACCAAGATAGAGATATGTTTGTCCTTGATACCATGATTTTTAAAAATGGACATTGGGTCTAAATCAACCCTAAAAGCTAAGCTCATGAGATGTGAATCTCCCAAGGTCATACAACGAAACAACAACCCATTCTCTCAACCAAATGTGGTTTTTGTTTTTTGGGTTATCAAAAAAAAAAAAAAAAAAAAAAAAGGCAATGTAATATTGTAATTCAACAGAAATAATCCAGTAACACAAAATTATATTCAGAAATGATGTATAACCTGCATCCAATCTCGTTTCATGCTGGCCAAAATGTGAAGTGCGGATCTAGAAATGTTCGGCTTCCTTCCCCCAAACAAACCTACATTGTAGATTGATAGTCTTCACTTATGAACTCCAGCAAGCTAACAGCAATTTTATATTGCTGGAAAGGAATAAAAAGAAATAGAGAAAGGAAAGTAAAAAGTAGAACTAAAGGACCAAAAGAAAATACAAGGCCAAGCAGAAACGGCAAGATATAGGGGACTGCTTCTCAAAAATACCAGGCCAAGCAGAAACAGCAAGACATAGGGGAGTGTTTCTCACAGTTGGTCCAAGAGAGAGATGGCTATCTTCTCCGGTCACTTTTCAAACATTTTCCATTTGATTAACAACTTCAAATCTCAGCCATTCCAGCATTAAAAGCTTGGTTTTCACTAAATGGACAGATGCATTTATTTCATCGCAGGTAAAAATTCTTATGATATTACAGTGTGTTTTGAGAACGAACAATGGTATGACTGGGTGGAAAGATCAAGGAACTTAATCAGGAGAATGTCCATGTGCAAGAAAGTTCTACTATGGCTAAGTAAGCATTATCTTTTAGCTTCGAATCATAGAAATATCTACCAGTGGTAGAATACGACAGACTTCTTGTACCATTATTTTTGCTCTCAAAAGTTCAACAGATACAGAAGATTCCTTAGCATTGTGACTGTACAAGGTACCAGAAGGAGCACGATCATCATCCTGGAGGTGGTCCAAAATTCTGGGTGAAAAGATCTCTCAGAAAAAATCAGAAGGTTCGCAGTTAGGAGGGCTGTCTTACTCATGAAGTGCTGCAAAGAAGGGGGCTCCAAATAGTTTTCATATGCTCTTTATGCAAAGAATCAGAAGAGACAAACAGTCATTTGTTTCTTCCTTGCAAATTTACAGCTCAGAATTGGGAAATTTCTTTTTTGCCTTACGGAGGTCAAGTGGACCATGCATGAGCATATATCAGACCTGATGAGCAGCGGATTAGAAGGGGAGAATCAAGAGCCAGAAGAAATGGTGGAGGATAATTCCTTCCTACATTTGGTGGACTGTGGGGAGGGGGACGAATGGGAGATGTTTTGAAGATAGGTCCAATTCTATTCAGAAAGTTAAATGAAATTGTATTATATCTTTTATTTTTGGTGTAAAGAACAATGTATAGAGGAAACAGAACAACATGTAGATCTGTAAGAAGCTTTGTAAGTATGTTTTATTCTCTTGCTTTCCTTTTCTTTTTTTTTTTTTTTTGGCTCTCCAGCATATCCTTAATGTTGAAGAACACAACAGTTCAGAAAAGAAAATCAGAAGGTTCAGCGGACAAGGAAAAATCACACATCATGCAATACATCTGATGACCACACACTTCAGCTTCTATTGTGAGGCACTTAAAGCTAGTAGATGGACCTCCGAAGAAAGTCTTTTATGCAGTAACCCAGTCATCGGAGATCCTGGGTTATTAGTCAACAACAACATTTTGGAAAGATGTATATCTGGAGAATTCGAAGGCGACGTTGTGGAGGTCCCAACGTGTTCAGACATGCGAAGATGGGACCAGAACAAATGGAAGACTCGGCCGGCAGCCCAAGTTTCCGAAATGAGTGGTCTTCAATTTATCTTTGAATTTCCTTCCAGAACTGATGCTGAAAGGACCAAGGCAGGGGAACGGAAATATAGAAACGATCATTTGAACCTCCCCTGGTGGTCTCCTTCATCTGGATGTGCCGCAGCAGATGTTAAAAGGAAAGGGGTTTCGATTCGACTAATTTACTATTTCACATCTGGTCACAATCAACAATGGCGGATATCGGTAAGAAATGTGGTAGTTGGTTAGAGTCGGAAGAGGAGCGATGCTGAGACGGTGGATGGATGTGGAAGGGTTTAAGGAGAGGGTGGAAGGCTGGTGGAATTCTTTTGAGATCACAAGAAAGCCAGATTATATTCTGGCTGGTAATCTTGAAATGCTGAAAACTAAGTTGAAGGAATGGAATGCTTCAAATGGTGGGAGTTTGAAGAAGAAGAAGAATGATTTACTTAACCAGATCTCATGGATCTTATGTATGAACAGAGACCATTCAACGATAATGAATTACTGGAAAGGCAAGCTTGCACATGGAATTCCAGGAGATCACAAAGAATGAAGAGACATCTTCGAAGCAAAGGTCCAAAGTATTATGGCTGAAGCAAGGTGATAGAAACACCAAGTTCTTTCAGAGGATGGCCACAACTATTACAGAAGATTTTATTTTTTTAAATGACAGTGGTCCGAGTCAGCTTGCACGCACCTCGACTAATTCCACGGGATACTTGCCACCAGAAACAAGTACCAGGTAACTCTAACCACCAAGGCTAGGACAGATGGAAGAAATCACCTAGTTTCTTTGTTGAACTTGAGATCTCATGGTTCTCAACTCACTTCATTGACCACTACGCCACCACAGAGGATGGCCAACTATTACAGAAGATTCAACCACATAGATAAGCTGGATGTGAAGGGGAATGTATTACTGATCTAAATGGAATCAAAAGGGAGATAATGACATTGTATCAGAAGCTATATGCAGAGATAGAAACTTGGAGACCTGAATTCAATTTACAAGGTGACCCTAGCACTTTTTTTGAGAAGTACAAGGAGGCCCTAGCATAACAGAGGAAGAAAATGAATGGTTGCAGAGAGAATTTGAAGAACACGTAAGTGTTGGATAGTTTGAACCTGTGTGCAGCTGATAAAGGACCAGGTCTTGATGGATTCTTTAGGGTTTCTTCCATACTCGTCCGGAGACTGTGAAAGAAGATCACATGAACATCATTAATAACTTCTATTGCAATGGGTATTTTGAGAAGAGTTTTAATGCTTCTTACATAGCTCTTATCCCTAAGAGTAGTGGTGTTAAGGAGTTTAGGGATTTTAGACCTATTAGTCTGATAGAAGTGTATAAGATCATATCTGAGTAGCTGATAATAAGGCTTAAGAGAGGGTGGATAAACTGGTTAGTGGCATCAAATGGCTGACAAATAATGGATGCAGCATTGATTGCAAATCAATGTTGGATTTTGGACTTAACGGGCAAGTTCCTGGAATATTGTGTAAACTTGATACTAAAAGGGCATATGACCAGGTCAATAGGATTTTTCTACCTAAAGTTGTAGACATGGGTTTTAGAAGGAAATAGATTAACTGGATATCTTTTTGCATATAAAATAGTGAGATTTCCATCCTGGTAAATAGTTCTTTTCCGGATGGATTCTTTTCTTCGGACTGAATCAGGTGCTAAAGGAAAATGTTGGCTGAAAGGATTTAAAGACTCTAGGGAGGGAGACAGTACAGAGATTGCTCATCTTCTCTATGCAAATGATTCATTGGTTCTTTTGTGATGCTTAAGCAAACCAACTAAAATATCTAAGGCTTATTATATTTTTTTAAGCAGTTTCGGGGATTCATGTTAATTGGAGAAAGGGTATGCTATTCCTAAGGTTGTCAATATCCATGTCCTAGCAGCTATTCTAGGACGTGAGGTGGGTTCAGTACCAACTATTTATCTGGTAATGTCAATGGGTTTCTAATTTGGAATAGTGTACTTGAAAGGTGTGAAAGGCGGTTAGCAATCTGGAAGAGTGAGACAGTCCATGAAAGCTTATACATACCTTGTGATTCTAACCAACTCTGATATATATAAAGCATGAATTACCTGCTCAATCTTGAGTTAGTTGTGCCAGCTATATGAATTGTCTTAGTTGTGTCAGCTATATGAATTGTCTGTATCTATTCCATTCTATTTGGGCTACACTCATATAAATATTAAATAATTTGGTCTTTCAAGGCTAATTAGAAGTTTTCCGGATCTCCCACTTATCCCTACGTTGACATACAAATCCCTAGCAAACTGAAAGGAAAGGACTTCTGACAGACAACAGAAGGAAGTGTAACAACAATGACTTAGTCCCAATTAGTCAGTATCGTCGATATAGATCCTTTACCATTGTGGTCTCTTCGTAGTTCTATCCACATTGATCTGAGAGATCATTAGTCTTCCGAGAAAATTTGCTCATCGTGATTTTAGGTCTAAACAACACTCACTTCAGAAACCCATCGTTCTCTCTCCCACCCACCCACCCACCCTCCCTCCCTCTCTCTAAACTCAGTTCTTCATATACCCACCCCACCCCACCCACATCGCCGGTATTCAGTTGATCGGACGGTCACTATTTAATCTCAACCATGACCATGCTGAATCCTCAACCGTTGGATGTGAGTCTTCTCATACATTTCTTCTCTGAATTTCACTTTTATGTTTGTATTTTATAGCTATAATTTTAGTGAAAATTCGTTAATTGTTTGCATTTGTGATGTGATCGAATAGGATTTTTATTTGCGGAAAGTGAGGATCTTAGGGATTGAAATGTCTTCATTTGTTTCGAACATTGAGTTGTGTTGTTATGGAAGTAAAAAAAGTTAGGGTTTTGATTCATTGGAGAGGGTTAGGGTTTTACTAGTCACTAGATCATGTTTCTTACTTGCTTCTATGAGGAGTATATATTTTGTATTTGGATGCATGCACTGTCCTAGATAGGAAGATGTGGAGGACGCGAATTAGGATAGAAGGTTAGTAGGAAGGAGTGCATCCTTGCTAGTAGGGAGGAGTGCTTTGTTGAGTTATCTGTGCTATTAGTCGTAGTGTCATGCTTGTAGTGTCTTGTTCTTAGAGTTTTGGTGGTGTTTGTTGTTTCAGATAGATCGATTGTAGAATTACTTTGTGGTAGTCTTGTTTATGTTATTATCTGTCATTTTTTACTACCTATTAGTTCTTGTGCTTATATGTTATGTCTTTTTTCTAGACTGTTTTTTGTCGTGAGCCGTGGGTCTATCGGAAACAGTCTCTCTACCTCACATCTGAGGTAGTGGTACATACTGCGTACACTTTACCCTCCCCAGACCCCACTTTGTGGGAAAATACTGGGTATGATGTTGTTGTTGTTGTTGTTGTGATTTTAGGTCTGCTTTTTCCTCTTTAGTACCCAATTGTCATAATGTCGCATTTGTGAACCAGTGTATATAGAGGTCTGTGTAGGATATAGCAAAACCTCTCAATCAACCTTCTCCTCTGTGTGTGCTGCTTGCACCTTTTATCAATGTGATTATATCTAATTTTGTCCAATCATGTTTAACCTCACAACATCCATATTTCGACCACATTCATCTTGTGGATACATATATTCTCCTATAACATACGATCTCAAACTAACAGTTAAGCATATTACTATTTACTCTTACCAACTCTGACATAAAAGCCGTTAGTCCTCCATACAACCCACACCAATTATGACAACCCCCACATGTAAGAAACCTAAAAGCGAATACCTGAATGGTTCTAATCTTTATTAGTACGAATTTGGTTTGAGTCCTCCAAACAGTAGCCACTAATTTTGATTTGAACTAATGATGCTAAATTCTGGAAAGACCACCAAACAAAAAGCTCTAGTCTACAAAAGGAGCTAGCAATAAATGAGTCATCTAACCCGAAAGGAGGTTTACCAGATGGTGACATAAATAGAACCAGTTTCCCCGCCAAACATACTAGAGGACGTTTACCTGTCTGCTTTTGTGAGCCTCAACTGCTTTAAACTGAATTTCTCGCCCATGTATCAACTAGTGGTGCGTTTTTCATAACAGTGAACTTCAGTATACCAATCTAGAACCTTAGTGCTAATCTAAGACCTTTTTGCTCTTCTATTTAACAGAAGAGATTCCGATACTTAAATGATGCTACATCGTTGGCTCACCGATTAGGGAAAGAAAAGATGCAACCAAGATCCATCATATGAGCATCCACATAGAATTAACTTGGGAGAACAATGGCAACAAATATCAGGCTTGCTCATCTTCTCTATGCTAAAGATTCATTTGGTTCTTTTGTAACGCTTAAGCAAATCAACTAAAATATCTAAGGCTTATTATAATTTTTAAGCAGTTTCGGGGATTCATGTTAATTGGAGAAAGGGTATGCTATTCCTAAGGTTGTCAATATCCATGTCCTAGCAGCTATTCTAGGACATGAGGTGGGTTCAGTACCAACTATTTATCTAGGGTATGTCAATGGGTTTCTAATTTGGAATAGTGTACTTGAAAGGTGTGAAAAGTGGTTAGCAATCTGGAAGAGTGAGACACAGTCCGTGAAAGCTTATACATACCTTGTGATTTCTAACCAACTCTGACATATATAAAGCATGAATTACCTGGTCAATCTTGAATTAGTTGTGTCAGCTATATGAATTGTTTGTATCTATTCCATTCTGTTTGGGCTACACTCATATAATATTAAATAATTTGGTATTTTAAGGTAGCATTCGGCTATAGGTTCCCTAATATTTTTGGCAAGTCAGTTTTGGATGAAGTTTCACCATGTGTTTGGGCATAGTTGTTGAGAAACATATTCCACTTTTTTAAGAAAAAAAACATAAAATATGATGTATAACAGTAAGTTCTAAAAACTATTAAAAACACCCATAAGTTTGTATTATCATTTTATAATGAACATGTCCCGTGGTAACTATGTTTCGTAATTTAAAAAAAAACATAGATTGTAAGATCCAACCACTACTGACTTGACCTATATGCATAAATGCACACATTTCCATTAGTTCATCCAAAAACTACTTTTTTCTAGTTTTTGGGAACTTGGGGTTTTGCCAAAACATGACAAATTGTATGGCCCATACAATTTTTGCCAAGATTTTTCCCAAAAACTATTTGTACTTTTTATGGCCAAATTGGTCCTAAAAGTTTTCTGGATCTCCCACTTATCCCTACATTGACATGTGTGAGAAATATAAGAGAAAAATATTATTGAATTGTTGTACCTACATTATTACATTGAGACCCTATTTATAGACACTACATTACAATCCTTTTCCAGGTAGGATTCTATAAACTGTTCCTATTCCTACTCATATTCTAACAACATGCAAATCCCTAGCAAACTGAAAGGAAAGGACTTCTGACAGACAACAGAAGGAAGTGTAGCAAAAATGACTAAGAGTCTAAGACTTAGTCCCAATTAGTTAGTATCGTCTATATAGATCCTTTACCATTGTGGTCTCTTCGTAGTTCTATACACATTGATCTGAGAGATCACAAGTCTTCCGAGAAAATTTGCTCATCATGATTTTAGGTCTGTTTTTCCCCTTTAGTACCCCAATCGTCATAATGTCGCATTTGTGAACCAATGTATATAAAGGTCTGTGTATGATATAGCAAAACCTCTCAATTTCTCCTCTGTGAGTGCTGTTTGCACCTTCTATCAATGTGATTATATCTAATTTTGTCCAATCATGCTTAACCTCACAATATCCATATTTCGACCACATTCATCTTGTAGATACGTATATTCTCCTATAACATATGATCTCGAACTTACAGTTAAGCATATTACTATTTACTCTTACCAACTCTGAGATAAAAGCCGTTAGTTCTCCATACAACCCATACCATTTATGAAAACCCACCCCTGTAAGAAACCTAAAAGCGAATACCTGTTCTATCTTTATTAGTACGAATTTGGTTTGAGTCCTCCAAACAGTAGCCACTAATTTTGATTTGAACTAATGATGCTAAATTCTGGAAAGACCACCAAACAAAAAGCTCTAGTCTACAAAAGGAGCTAGCAATAAATGAGTCATGTTAGAAAGGAGGTTTACCAGACGGTGACAAAAATAGAACCAGTTTCCCCGCCAAACATACTAGAGGACGTTTAGCTGTCTGCTTTTGTGGGCCTCAACTGCTTTAAACTGCACTTCTCGCCCATGTATCAACTAGTGGTGCGTTTTCCATAACAGTGAACCTCAGTATACCAATCTAGAACCTTAGTGCTAATCTAAGACCTTTTTGCTCTTCTATTTAACAGAAGAGATTCCGATACTTAAATGATGCTACATCGTTGGCTCACCGATGAGGGAAAGAAAAAGATGCAACCAAGAACCATCTTATGAGCATCCACATAGAATTAACTTGCCAGAACAATGGCAACAAATACCACGCTTGCAGATCCTTATGAATCGAGATCCTTGAACTTCTCACCATGAAAATCCAAAAACGTAATCAAGAAACCAAAGGGAAAATCAAAAATATATATAAACCCCACCACAAAGTTGGCACCTGGGACAAGGTGGCCAAGAAAGAAGAAAGATTAAAATAAACCAGCAAATCATAAATACTTACGATCAGTGAATCGATGAATGAACAGGCTCGGATCCACAGGTTTTTGAACAATTGGGTGGTCTTCAAGGTGTAGAATTTTGCAAAGCTGTAAGAACACAGCACCTAAAACATACCTGCATTTAGTAAGAGAACAGATTGAACAGGTTTCAATTATGATGATAAAGCTAGTGATTAGGTAATGTTTTTCCAACTGTCCAACTTTAGGCATAACCCTTTATGTATGACCTAAAGACAATAGGACCTGCATAGAGGAATACTGTTCTAGATTAGTAACAAGGGAATGTACAAGGAAACTTCCATAATAACATCTGTGAAGTTATTAATGTGCAAACGGTCACCCAGATTCTTCCGATAGGAAGGAAACTTGTCGAAGTAGAGAGTTAAGAGTTATTGCAGCAGAGGAACAACTGCCCTCAAATTCAATAGCCAATATAACCAAAGATATGCTTTTCAGCCACACTGAAGATTATTCAAGAGTATATTTGTACGGGTTGTTTTTTATGAAGATATTTGGAAGGGGTTGTTTTTTGATGAAAATATTTGGAAGGGTTGTTTTTTGATGAAAATATTTGGAAGGGTTGTAAAGTATATACCCTTTTGATGAAGATTTTTGGAAGGGTTGTAAAGCATATAACCCACCAACTTCCTCAAAAGCCAATTCCTTCTCTGTCCTAAATTTCCTTCCAGCTGAAAGAGAAGATATTAGACTCCTTTATCTCTCTCAAATCCAACACTGAATACAACTTCACATAAGGTTGCTTTCATATCTAGCTAAACATGAAGTAAGATTTGTGTAATTTACTCCAACCGCACAAGATTCACACATGAGATCTAGTTCACAATATAACTACAAGAAGGAGCTAAGGGGTAAATACTAAACAGAATATCACTACACTGAACAGGATAATAAGAATTAATGTCCTAAAAGGAAACCATTAAGTTCTTGCTCGAGATTAATGATCCAAAGTGTTACATAAAAGAAAAATGAAGCTTACGTACACATTTATCCTCAAGTACTCAGAAAAGTCGATGAGTAGGAACGGCTTTTTGTTCTCCCTGCAAGAAGAATAAACATAAACAAACCCCAATTTGTCGCTAGTAAAGTAGCTTGGACGAAGAAAAAATTATGTTAGAAGATTTAATCAAAATGATAACCATCGTTGTTACTCTTTCCATTTATGTACTAAAGAAAACTGATTGCTTCGGTATCCTCTACGCTGCATAATACAGTTGATAGATTTATCCACAATTAACCAGGTCAAATTTATAATGGATCAGTTCTTTTACTTAGGCCTCATTTGTTTGCACTTAACGGAGGTCTGAATCTGAATGGTTCAGACTTCAGACCATTAAGTGCATTTGGTTTTTATTAAGATTTTAGCTCTTAATAGGTCTGAATAGGTCTTAATCGTTCAGATCTGGAACCAAGTCTTAATATTATTAAGAGATATTCTTATGTTGGATAATATTCACCATCACTTTATCCACAATCATCAGTCACCACCATTAACTACCTCTGCCACATTGCCAACCACCACCAAGCACCTTCACCATCACAACCACCATTGACAATCAATATCACTACCAACCACTATTGTCAGGCGCTACCATACCTACCACCTCATTATTGTAATTATATCCACCGCCACCACCATCGCCAATGCCAACGCCGCCATCACCATCAACCACTACCACTACCAGTCAATCCCTACTACCGGCCAACTCATCTATCACATCTAACACCACCGCTAACTACCACTAACACATCATCAACCTCCACACATTCTTCGACCACCACCACCACCATTGTCACCGGTGTCACCACCTCTACCACCACTTCAACCACTCCCATCGCTACAATCTATCTCGATTAACAACCATCTTCACCATCACTACTAACAGCGTCTCCAACTTCCTCCAACACATCGTCAACCATCATGCATTCATTTTTCAGCCATCACAATTAACACCTCTAACTACTAACATCAGCCAACTTCACATCACAACCACCACCACTACCAATCGCCACCATCATAACAGTCACTACAATACCAACCATCTTTATCATCACAACTATCACCACCAACATTACAAGTCACTAACGTCAATCATTACCACCACCACCACTATTACAAACCATCTCCACTATAACTAACAGACATAAATGTTTCTTTTTTCAATCAAATAATAATTTTATTGTATTAAATTAAATATTTTTCTAATATATAATTAATTTTTTATTTGAATTTTATTTTTTATTATATATACAAATAAATAAATTTTGCACATTCGGGTGTTCAAAAACAAACAGTCTTAATCATTCAGTTTTCAGATCTAGAGACAACATCTTAATCATTCAGATGTGCATTAAGATTCAGACGTCTGAATCTTAATAAAAACAAATGCAGTCTTAGCCACCATACTGTTAGTTCCACTATCTGAACAGAATTCAGGTCAACATTTAACGCATGTTTTTACTTGTATACGTACACTCAATGAATAATCATATGCAGACAACATAGAAGTCACAAGTAGAGGGATCAAACCTACACATTTTAATTAATTGAGGATCAACTATGCTTACTCATATACCACAAGCACAAAACTAAAACTTGTCAATATTTGAAGGACCAAAAGTGCAAATTTCCCTAAAATTAAATAACTGATGATACTTATTAAAAAAGCTATATCAAATGGTTATGCTTTATGAATTCAGCATTCCTCTATCTATGATATTTTATTTAAAACCAAAAGATTAAGAAGCACTGTATCTAGCTTAAAGTATTTGTTAGAATATGAGTAGGAATAAAAATAGCATATAGAATCCTACTTAGAAAAGGATTGTAATGTAGTGTCTATAAATAGGGTCTCGTGTCCTATTTGGAAAAGAATTGGAATGTAGTGTCTATAAATAGAGTTTCAGTGTAATAATATAGTTACAACAATTCAATAATATTTCTTCTCTTATATTTCTTCACATGGTATCAGAGCTAACAATCCTATGGTCCAATGGTTCAATAATCCAATGATTGAACGAGGTTGAGGACATGTCAAGGCGATTTCAAACCAAGTTGCAACCAATTTGACGACACTGAAGAGTTTTTTCTGTCAAAAAAAAAAGTTCAAAATACTACATGTGGAGACAATTGTAAATCATAATTTCAGTAGTCCTGTTGTTACATGTTTGACAATAAAGTTCACTTTTAACCTGTAACACCCCCAAAAATTTCGACTAGGATTTGAACCATTCTTTGTACGCGTATAGGCCCCAAACCCGATGTTTCTAATTAAATATAAGTGTTAGGATCAATTTCCTAGTGTGGTGAGTGTTTTTGCTGTGAATCATGGTCATAAGAAACAATTGGCGCAAAGTTGAGTTGAGAGCATTTCGATCAATCGAGTTTTAGTATGTGATTTTACTTGGGTCAACTTTAAACGAGCATAAATCCTGAAATATGAAAAATTTTGTGACCCAAGACCTACCAAATGAAAGATCTTTGAGTCTTCTTTCCAACGCCACTAACCGTTCGTCCATCCGAGCCCTGAGTAAAAAGTTATGATCATTTTACTAAGATGATGCAGTGCAGTAAACTGGACCGCGTTTTGATCGACGGAAAGTCATTGAAAAGGTCGTTTTTGTCCTTATACCCCTAAGAAACCCGACCAACCTGATTATTTAACTCTCTTAAGCCCCCAAAGAGTCAGTTTTCATCGATATTTCATTCTTCTCCTCCTCCAAAATTTCAAAGGCTCAAGTTCAAGAGAGGGTTCGAAGCTAGGGTTCTTCCCCAGAAATTTCTTTCCCCAAAGTTCGTCCCCTAGGTATGTAAAGCTAATCTTTTCGTGTGGGAACCCCCGTTCTCCCCACAATCAAGTTAAATTTTAGTTTCAATCTATGAATCAAGTTAAGAGTTTTGAGAAGTCAAGATCTTTAAGTTTAATTTCTTATCTCTTGATATAAGTCTTTCAGTATTTCATGCTTATTACCAGAATTTCTATGAGTTCGAGTCTTTCCCTTGATTTGATTCCTAATTTATGTCTATTGATTCCTCCAAGAAATTTTATGAATTCCCCTTGTGAATTTGGTAGTCAATTTGTGTTTTGAAAAATTGTTTTCATGGTTATTGGAATTGATTTATATTTTTCCAAAAAGATTTGTTTAAGAGTTTCAAGTGTATGTTCATGAAAAGTTTATAGAAAAATCTTTATGTTATTGTCATGTCTTGAAAAGAGAAAAGCTCATCGTAGCTTGAAAAGTTCAAGTTAAGAAAAGTTATGAAGATTTAGAGTCAAGGCTCATAGAGATAAATATGTTCAACCATGATTTTTACGAAATTGTTTTAGACTTATGATATGAGCAAATAGTATATTTTTGGGAGGATTATTTAGCACCGAGGTTGGAATGAGTCCGAGGTCGCATACCCCAAAACTACGTTGCCACCATAGGATAGGATTGTCCGCAGTTAGGGCGACTCCTCCTTTTTAGCCTTCGGGCCTATTGTTGGATCCATAAGATATGTTTCGTCTTATACCATGGCAAGGTATAAAATGGCTCTTCTCAATGTGGACAAGACATTGGACTCCATGTTGCTCACATGGTTTATGTCGGTTAAGAGAAACTTCCCAAAAAGAAAAAACTTATTTATTTTGAGATAATGTATGATTGGCCGAGGCCACCAGTTTAACGAGAGTTTTAATGGAGCCTTATTTTTAAGTTTTGTTCAGCCTTGTTTTATGATTATACTGTTTATGTCTCAGTTTTTCAGCTTTATCAGTTTCAAATATTAGTTCTGTTTCACTTTACTGTTTTACATGCCAATACATTCAAAGTACTGACGCCCTTTTTCGGCACTACATCATTGGACGATGTAGCTGCCAGCTTTTAGATATACAAGTTGTGAACAGACTCTTCAGTAGGCTATGCTACCAGCTTGAGTGAGTTCTCATTATTCCTGAGGACTTAGCAGTGTGTCCGTCATCAGTTTGTTTGTTACATAAAGGTAGTTGTACTTAGAATGTAGTAGAGGCTTCATAGACATAGTCAAGTCAAGTTAGTTGTAACCAGTTTTAAACATTTTTAATGTTTTAGTTAATAAGAGTTCATATTATTTTTACTTCATTTTGTTTACAAAAGTTAGCCCATGTTTTCCAACTTCCGCATTTTATTAAAAGTTCAGCTTTTTTTTAGTTGAATGCCAGGCCAAGTGGTTCTCTCGGGCCATTCGTGGTTCCGAGTGCCGATTAAGTCCAGGGTGTAGGCTCGGGAGGTGACATAACCCTTCAAAGGGCTTCAATATTTTTAACCCAAAAAGACTCCATTTTTAAACATGCCAAGCAGTTGGGATATATGAAGATTATGTGAAGAACGGAGATAATACATGTGAAGAAGGCGAATCAAGTTTTGTCAAGAAAATCAAGCCAAAAGGGGAGATTTGTTAGGTTTTTACCCTGATTTTCTTACCAAATTTGAGTTTTACTTTTCTTGGAAGGAAAGTCAAAGTAATACCATAATTACTTTTACTTTTCCTGAAAGAAAAATATAATTCTCTTCCATATTTGGCTAACCTCTTTCTTGTAGGAAAGATTTTGTACCTCTATAAATTGAAGATGCTCCCACTCATACCATAACACAATAGCATCCACAATGTAGTCATTAAAGAGTCTTGTTTAAGGGGAGATTTTCTTTCAACATGTTTTATGCTTTTTCAATATAAGTTATTAATATATTGGTCGTTTGACCGAACCATATTCAATAATATATTTTTAATATAGTTTTTGTATCATCTGATTTATCGCCGACTTGATTTGCAACTTTAAGCTTCCGCATGACGCCCTCTCGATTTCGAACCCAACAAGTGGTATCAGAGCCTCTAAGATCTTGGTAGAGAATCAAAGAGCTTTCGCTGTCGGCGGGCAGTTATAGCCCATATATGCTGCCCGTATGGCCAATGATCATGTTAGCAAAAGATTGGGCCACCATGCTTCTTTCTGATGACTATTTCCTCATATTTGATTTGCGTAGCACTGTGTATCTTTTCAGGGACTACTTTCTCATATTTGATTTGCGAAGCACCGTGCATCTCTCCGGACTACTTCTCATATTTAATTTGTATAGTACCGTGCATCTTTCCGGACTACTATCTCATATCTGAGTTGTATAGCATCGTGCGTCTTTTCGGTGACTCCTCAGATCTGATTTGCGTAGGGTCATGCCATCATTTCGACCCTACCCGTATAATTACTCTTTTTCAGTAGGGTTGTGCCGTCATTCCAACCCTATCCATATAATTCTCTTTTTCAGTAGGGTCGTGTCGTCATTCCGACCCTACCCATATAATTTTCATATAATTTCTCTTTCTCAGTAGGATCGTACCATCATTCTGACCCTGTCCATATAATTTTTTCTCAAATTCTTACCACTTTTAATCCATCAAATCTAATAATCCGGCACGTGAGCATGTTCCGGCCAGTTTTTCGGTGACTTTCTTATTGAAGATCTACTCATCTCTTGATTTCGAGATGACCCATATATTTTATACCAGTTTCCGACAATTTTCCAGCGAGAGATCAACTTTCCAGCGACATTTACTACTTTTCCAATCACTTTTTCAGTTTGTTCCTTTTCAACTGAGATCGCCCAGACGTCCAGAGCAGTCCTTGCCAGTTTTCTTGCAGATATCTTCACCAAATTTCTCACTGATCCTCGTATTAATTACATCCATAACAAGCTTGGTACATATGCCTTGTATGCACCAGCTTGAGGGAAAGTGTTAGAATATGAGTAGGAATAGGAATAGGAATAGCATATAGAATCCTGTTTGAAAAAGGATTGTAATGTAGTGTCTATAAATAGGGTCTCGTGTCCTATTTGGAAAAGGATTGGAATGTAGTGTCTATAAATAGAGTCTCAATGTAATAATGTAGTTACAACAATTCAATAATATTTCTTCTCTTATATTTCTTCGCAGTATTTTCTCAAATAATTTTGATCAAGTTCATGCTATTACTAATTTTCCCTATATTCAAATAATTGATGAAATTAAAAAATCTATATCCAACGGTTATGCGTTATGAATTTCGCATTCTCTATCTATGGTATCTTATTCAGAACCAGCAGATTAAGAAGCATTTTATCTTACCTTAAAGTTCTCTCGAAGAACTTAAGTCAAGTTCATGCTTAGCTTGCTCCCCCCACCCCTAGTCCCTTTAACCAGCTGATGCTATAAGGTTACAGAAGTACTTACCAAAAATGAGACACAAAACAAGGATCAACCATTATTGGTAAGATACAGGTAATACATTGTAGTCATGGTATAGAAATTATGTTTTAACATCCAATAGGTTAGTTCTCTCCTATTCAAATTCATCTTTCTTGACAAAGTACAACTTTGGAACACGATTTGCAGGGGTGAAATGTTGAAAAGTTACTAATATGATGGATTGAATTTATAAACCGAGTGGAATAATAAAGCAAGTTTCATCAATTAAAATATACAACAAGTCAAATGAGCAATAGTTGTTGCATGACAAGAGCAGAAAAGCCACATATGACAAATTCCACAGCTGCCAAGGGCCCTTTTCTAAATATCCAAAAAAGTCAGTTGGATGGTCAATGAGCATCACCAATGAATTTCAATTATACTGCATAATTCCCTTGGTTGATTCCACATGTTTAATCCCCTAACCTGCCTGATTTTACTAGGTCCAAAGGTGAAAGGCCCAAAGCCAAAACACCTCATGCATAGACATGGGTTCAACATTTGCTTTTGTTTCCACTCACTGTCATAAGCAAGACCCTTTTTAACCAAATCAAAAATTGCTTGGTTCTTCTCACTTTCTAGCCACAAATTATTATGGCTCATAGTCTGCGGCAAAATTCATTTTTTTCCTTTAAACTGAATGTGTGTACATCATTGCATTTTGGTACAGTTGAACCAATTCATATCAATTAAAAAGATAAAGAAAACACATAAAACAGATGGCATTTAGCTGGATGTTTGAACATACCTAAGCAGTTAGCTTTTACTGAATTTATAAACTAAAAAATTAGAAACCACATAAAAATATGGTCAATCAGATATTAAAAAGGTAAGGTTACTCAGAACAGCGTGTGTTGATAGGGCATATGAACTCATCAAAAAATTGTAGACTAGGTATATGTGCTGTGCTGTAAAATTGGTGCGCACTTATTCTAATGGTGTAACCTCATTCCTGGTTTATAATTAATGAACTCCTACATCATCCTACTTGAGGGTAACCTAAATAAAAGACTAAGATTCCTTCTCTTCATTAAGCTCTGGTAATTGCAGAGCTTATACAGATTAGTAATGACTGTTCTTTGGACTATTAAGCTGACTTTAGGAACCTTTAAGGACATCATATCTCAAATATTCCCTCTGTTGGGAATTTGAACACTGGTTTTCTTAAATCAGTTAGAAAATATACCAAATATATTGTGTCTGGACACTATAATAGTAAAACTGGTAAAACCACTCTTAACACTAAAATCGAACCACTGAAACTGAAATATCGGACTCTTATATGCTGGTGGGTTCCTCTTGTGTTTTACAAAATCAATGTTTTCTTCTTGTTTTACTCTCAAACCACTGATGCATGGAGGACATGATTCACATCAACCTGTCTACATCTCAAGCTTCATTACAAGTTGTCCCACTTCTTTTTTTCCCTTAGGGAACACAAAATCTATTGAAAAAGAACATCATAAAACACAATCTCTCACCTACATGCAATGTAAAGACAAGCAGCTTGAACTTGCTCTTTCCTACGGCCCCTTGTGAAACTCTTGTCAAGTGCCATCTGAAAGTAACAGATTCAGAAATAGAATTATATATCACACTAGTAGAGGTATGATCTAAGCATAATGAATCATACCTCATAGAATTTCAAAGCTGGCCGAGCTATTGATTCACCACCATCAATTCCTAGCCCATAAAGCATACCCTCTATACCATCATATGCTGCAGGAAGCGGAAGACAAAAAAATGCATCAGTCAAAACTTCATACTTAAAATCTTATTGACACCAATGAGAAGATTAATGTATTGTCAAGCCCAATTAGCTACATAGCTTGTGCACCTCTAAGTATAGTGTTACACTCATCATATTAACTAGATTAATCAACAATACGACAAGCCTTGTAAGTGTTTTGCTATGCTACATAAACTAGCAACTCTAAGTGCAGTGCAGTACTTGGCCCATCAACAAATCCTCTTATCTTGACATATCAGGATAGAGTTTGTCACCAATCAACAAGAACAAAACATCTGCTGTAACTTATCTTGTAGATGAAACGCTGTTGAGCTATACATTTAGTTGATTTTGACACAGTTAGACAGTTCCTCAACTGGAAGACATTCACAAATAGTTCCACGTGAATGCCTATAATGACAATGAGCAGCACAATCACCAATCTTACAGGAAACTAGAATTCAGGTCTCACATTACACAAAAATACTAACTAAACTATGAATGTAACATTTATGATGTTAATAATACAGACCAAATCTGATTCAAAGCAAATGCAACTGTACTCTAGAAAGTCGTTAACAACTTCCATTGAAAATCAAGAACTAGATCAGCGAAAATTTTCTAATTTCCCTAATAGAAGACAACCAGTCAATCATTCAGCTGAAAAAGAAAATTATAGAAATTATACGAACAGGTACAGTGAGCATAACGTCATTGTGAGGAAACAACAACCAGAGATACATAAGATACCTTCATTTAGTGTTCTTTCACGTGAAGCTGAATAATCCCTTTGGACAGACCTCACATTTTTTCCTGACAATTGGCTCTGCAAATGATTTAAGTTAGTCTTGATAGAACATAAATCAAAAAACGTAGTGTACAAGTAATCATACATATAATCTGTTCAACAATACTGCTTTGAAGAAATAGAACTATTGATAAAGTTAAGTAACTATACAAATATTAAGTGCAAGAAGGTTGTTCTTCACACACGCACACGCACACATATATACATGTAGAAAAGGATGCAAGACAGCAAAATGGGAAAACATATTCGGTGTTGTACGTCTAGCTCCATTTCCTCTTCCAATTTCTCCACCAAAGACCCACCCCCTCACCCAAAATAACACCTGCTAGGGTTGGGGGTCCATTTGCTTCTTTACTGAAACATTTTAGATGTTGTAGTTTTTCTTCTTTTTGGATATGTAAACACCACCACGAAACCTCCTAACCAGGAGCCAAGGGTGGTTCTTTTCCACTTTGCTCTCTTGGTAACTCAAACCCAACGTCATGGTTGGAGGTGATTGGCCCTCTGCTAGGCCGTCCCACCCTTGACACATCACCATCGTATTATTAACGAATTTTACATCAAATTAAAACTTATTTCCATCAAGTGTAATTTTTTCAAGTTCCATTAACCACATGACAGGACTCAAATTTTTAACAAGTGAAATAAACATGTTTAAACAGCTGAGTAAGCATTTAAACTGGCCAATGCATACGCAAGGCAGTGAGGGTAATAGGTTTCTTGTATTGTTTAATTTCCAGAATCTTCAATGTACTTCCAGCTCATAATATCTTTTAGTTAATTGACAGTAATATTTTACCTTTAAAAAAAGGGTAGTGTGTGAGCCAGCATACGCACACCTTGGCTATTTTGCAAGTACTTTTTTTTTTTTGTGATAAAGTACATAATTTTATCAACATTTGGCAGAAAACCCGTATACATAAACCAAAAAAAGGAGAGAACCTACACCAAAATATGGTTCTCAACAAAAGAGGCCCAATCCTCTATACAAAGTGGGACCTCACAAGTACACCAAAAGTAAAATAGGTACAAAACACTACTCTTTAAATTTACGAAATCAAGTTCCACCCCTTCAAAAGCCCTCCTATTCCTCTCTTTCCAAATAACCCACATGATTGCTAAGGGTGCAACGCTCCATGCTCTCGGGCTTTCCTTCCCCCTTTTAAGAGTCCAACTTTGCAAAGCCTCCTTCATTGTAGCCGGCATGACTCATTGCGTCCTAAACAAATTTAAGGCCACCCTCCATAACCGACTTGCCACCTTACAATGCAAAAGAAGATGATCTACACTTTCACTGGTACTTTTACACATGAAGCACCAACTATCATGGGTGATTTTCTTCTTTCTCAAATTCTCCATTGTTAATATCACACCCCTTGCCGCGAACCATACAAAGAAACAAACCTTCCTTGGTGCTCTAGGGATCCAAATGGAGTCATATCATCGCTCTTTGGCAAGAAACACGGTAGAAGCTAGGAAATGCTTCCTTCAACTCGATCTCCCTACACCACTTATGTGCCCAAAAACTAATTTTACTTCCATCCCCAACCTTAAAAGAGAGATGTCAACAGAAACCTTCCCACCCTTTCATGGGAGATATTTTGCGAGTACTTGTTATCTCCCACCAGCACAGGTGTGAGGTGTCTAGTAACTCTACCAATAACGAATCCAGAAATCTCGTTAAGAGTGTTCAAAATCTAATATACATATACACGCATAATACACAAGGACTCTCCTGAACTTGACACTTTTTATTCAATGTCCACCAGAACTATCTTTTGTCCAAATTACCCCCCTGAACTTGGCAATTAGAGAGCCTTCACCTCCCTGGACGACCTGAGCCCAAGGAGGTGTGATGCACTCGCTGCCATGTGGATATCTTTTGACCACGTGGTATTTTTAATAATAAAATATGTAGTTTTATAATTTTAAATTCATTATTGGTTTTAAATCATTTTTCCGGCCAAATTTGTAAAACATTCTTTAAACTTCATTATTTAGGTTCTTTTATTTATTTGGTTAAATATACAATGGAGTTTGAACCAAGTTTTCTTTACATATTTGACCTGGAAATTTTTTTAAAAAACACGGTGTGTGTGTGTACAGTAATATTTAACCTATATACACTATATAATTTATATATACACAACATAAGTTGTCGGCGAAAGGTGTTCAACTGACCATTCTAGACTATATGTGGCTCCACCACTAACTCTATCCACCAAGACTTAGGTAGATGGAAGTGATCACCTAGAATTCTTTTTTGTCTTTGTTCGATTTGAATTCTAGTCTCCCATGGTTTTCACTCACTCCATAACATTCACAAACAACTACAGTCACATACTTATAAAGAGAAAGGTTATCAGCAGTCACATGTTCCTCGGTCTTTCTCATGAAATTTCCTAAATCTTCTAAGCAGTGCTCACATTGCACCTTGAAAACTCTTTTTTAACAATTAATAACAATGTTTAAGACAGATTAAGCACACCATCCAACCTATATAGGATTGGATCTTAGGGAAACAATAACAAATTGTTACAGACATAGAACCCATATGCATCAAGAAGAATAAGAAACAAAGAACTAACCTGTCCAGCAGCATTCTTAACAAAAGTGGGCTCAATAGAAAAATGATCTTCTTCAAGTACTCTTCCACAAAGGGAACAACAACTACAATGCAATGGAATGAAGCATCTTAGGAGAAACATATATACACAAATGAAGCATCTTAGAAGAAACATATATACACAAATGAAGCATCTTAGAATGAATAAACCATATACATAAAATAAAATGAAGGAGAGAAGTATTATAATGAAGGAGAATTGTAGGTGATGTAGCTTACATTCTACCCTCCACATCTTCTCTCAGCGTGTCCCGTGCACAATAAACACACCACACCATGCTCAAAGAGAACTGAATCAACTTAAACTATAATGGTCAGCTTTATGCATATTTAGCAAGGAATTCAACCAGAATGATATTTCAAAAAAAAAAAAAAAAAGTCAATTTATTCAATGGACGCGAAGGTGGACATGAATTCCTTATTTGTAATAAATCAGCTACATGCTAGGATTTTTGACAATCCTAACTCACATGATTTAAACCCTCTAACTCAAGCACTTTGGGTTTACTTGAATCAGAGTCAAAAGTGTATAAAGCAACTGACACATCTCAGTGTCATTAGGGAATGTATTAAACATAGCTGTTTTGTCAACATCCAGACGACTTTAAAGAACGAGATCAATGACAAAATGTCAAGCCAGATAATTATCAATTCATCCACTGCAAAATCCATAATCATCTATTGAGGTACCAAAACATCCAAGGTTTAGAATTATTAAGAACATTTCATAAATTAACTCAAGAGTCTAGCAGAGACAAAAAACACCAGGTGGTAATTCTTCTCATCTGTCCTAGCCTTTGGTGGACAGAGTTACCTCATATACCTCATATCTGTTGTTGGTGGGAGGTAGCAGGTATCTCGTGGATTTAGTCGAGGTGCGCGAAAGCTGGCCCGGACACCATGGTTATCAAAAATAAATAAATTAATTAACTCAAGAGACCAGACCAAGATGACCACTCACTCGAACTTCTATAACATATCCCAAAGGGAGAAAAAAGTGGGTATTCCTCAAAGTTTCAGTTTTTTTGTTTGTTTGTTTTTTTGCTCCAATTAAAAACTGAAAACAACAAAACAAGTGCATGATCACTAGATATCCGGGAGAGACAATTATCAGTTCATCCACTACAAATTCCATAAGCATCCAAAGAGGTATCAATAAAAAAGATTAGATTTTGACAGGTAGGCCTTGTGGTCAATGACATGGGTTGAGCATCATAAGGTGTCAGATTCAAAGACAAAAACACTAGGTGATTTCTTCGTATATGTTCTAGCCTTATGGACAGAGTTACCTGACATGCGTTACTGATGAGAGGTGGCAAGTATCCGTGAAATGAGTCCAAGTGCGTAAAAGCTGGCCCGGACAACACGACTATAAAAAAAAAGACTTGGAACAGTTGAAAAGTACCTCGATAAACAGAGACTTCAGAGCAAAATGTGTACCCAATCAATCAAACTTGAGTAACTTTAGAGTATCTAGAAAAAGCAATTTTGGGTATCAACCAAGTTACAGACTTTTTTTCTTCTGACCACTTTCCCCAATTCGTTCGATTTTGGGGGGAACTATTACAAATAACGGTCTTTGAAGACGGTAGCTCCACGGCTCCAACTTCCAGTTCGGAGTGGGGAAGAGATTGCAACTGCAACTTAACGGGTCGGGTCGGATCTTTCCTAACATAAATATTTTACTTTGGAATTTATACTAATGATAGACTTTTATTTTTTAAAAAATTAAGAATATCAATGGGTACATTCAAGTCGTAACATTCATATTAATTGGTGATCTTAGCACTAGCCCAAACACAAAATAGGGAACGTGTGTTATGTTAAATAATGGACTTAGAACGTATCATATAGGTTTGTCGAGAAATATCGAAGTTAAAATTTAATATGATATTAATTATCTAGATCATTTACAATTATTTATTTTTAAGTTTTATGGTCTTTTTATATTAAATTTTCATTTTTATACATCAGATATCTTTATTTTTACACACACGCAAAAAAAAATGAAAAAGTTATTTTCTTTCTATTCAATTTATAAGTAATCAAGGAATCTCCTTTTCTCAATTTTTATCACAATGGAATGTGATGAGACGAATGAAATTCAGACGCTCTTAATTAAAAAATGACAAATTCTTATGAAGAAATGCTTCTTTATTTGATGAATACTACACTGTACGAATTTAAATTAATCATCTAATCGGGCTAGTTAATATCGAAGACTGAATAACCATAAAGAAACATACTTTTTGTCATTCAATTTTATCCCATCCTAAATAATGTATATCTTATTTTGACATTTCTAAATTCTAATAAAAACACAATCAAGACTTCAAAATAGTATCATAAAGTTATCCAAAAAGAGTTTCGACCAAATAAGAGAACTTACAAACACGAAGACGAAGAAGATGAAAACAAGAGTGATGAAAGATTGAAAGTGCGGCGTTTTTCTTGATGAAACCAAAGACTTGAGACCTAAATTATTTGCGAGTTGGCCTTTATAGGAAAAATAAAAGGTTACAGTAATATAAACAAGATTGTCTTTATTCATTTTGATTCAAGTACAAAAATACCCTTACTGACCCGAAACTCTAACTACAAAATAAATTGAAATAGGTAACATATTATTAAGGTTATTAAATGAGTTAAATCAGGATGTTCAATTTTTTATTCATGATGTACAAACGACAACAACAAATAACAATATTAAATATCAAAACACCCTTAAAGCAGTTAGTTAAACCTAGTTTTTTTAATCATCGAAGAAAAAGTACAACCTCAAAAGCATGGGTGTACAAGCGCAGCGATGCAAACAATAAAGAATAGTCCCAAAATACCTCTAACCCAAGGTAGATAAGCAACTCAACTATCAAGCTATATTAAGAGTAATTACAACATATTTATTTTCTTTTGCATATAGTTTTATAAGAAAAATTGTATGTTAATGACTCTATTTATGAAGATTTTGAATTTGTTCATAACGATCACATTATATTTGGTCTTATCCCCTTCTTTTATTTTATTTCCTTGAATGTTTATAAATAGTAAAATATCGTTTTTTATTTTGATCCAATGCAAAAAATAATGCGATGAAAAAAATAATAAATTTATCATCATTGTCTTTGATTTTCTCTCCAATTTATATATTTTTCATAATAATAATTTAATTACTTACATTTGAACAAAATTTAAGTTATCAGCTAGTGAAAAAATATATATATGTAATTCAACTAATCACTAAGTTGGAATAATGATCCTTTGGCAATTACAAATATTGCACAAAAATCCCCTTTTTATTAACTACTCTTCTTAAACAAGAAAAAAAATTATATCAAGAAAATGTAAGTCGAAAATTCTTCATAATGATTTATGAGTGAAATTATGCATCATTGCTTGAAGATGGGTGATTAACTTCGAAACATTTATAAGGAAATGATCAGTAATGCATTTCATGACGATAACCATATTTTTTTATTGTAACGATGACTTATTACTAACACAATAACAAAAATGAAGCAACGTAGTAGCATCAATTAGAACAAAGCAAAATAATAATGTATTAAATACACAAGATGTTTTATATGCTTGTATAGAATGTACTAAGTTTTAGTAGCACTCTCATGTGCCTAAAAATTTTCATGCTTGCTAGTTTCTCTACCTAATTAACATCTTAGATTCAATTCGTTAAAAGTTAAGTTTTGTTTTCCTAGCATTTGTTATTAAAAATGTAGTTTCAGTCATAATTAACTTGGTTTCGTCCGTGAAAAATGAAAATATTACGAATAAGCAGATCATTTCTTTTCCAAAATGTCGATCACCTTAACCCCAAAAAATATATGCTAGTTAAGGTAACGGGATGAACATTATCCTAAAAAATTTGAGACTCGAGTTGATAATTCGATAGCCAGATATTAAGATACAAAGTTAAGGATGTCCATAGCGTTCATTTGAAAGGGAAATGGAATTATTACAGAAAATTAGAAGATGATTATCATTTTCACAAGATTCTTTTAGTACATGTGGAAAGTTGCACTGCTTTATGAAAATCAGCTTGTGTTTGCTTACCTATTACGTACTAGTACCATGCCCTACCGCACAGAATGTTTACATCAAACCAATACATACTTTTCAACTTGATTAAGAATAGAGGAAATAGGGTAAATTCCAGCGGAGAGAATCGGCTCATCCAAACATATCTAAACGAACAGGACAAAAGACCAAATGATGATCAAAGTCATATCACGATGAAAGAGCACATCAGAAAACAATCGGGCAGATTCCTAATGCAACTAGTGCCCACCGCAAAAACACTTGCACAACTAGTAAACTTCACACTGGGAATATTGTTCCAATGCTTAGGATAAACCAAAATTTTCAAAAACAGCACAGAATACAGCTCTCTAAATGCAACACCAAGATTCAACTCACTTAATATCGAGCAGTGAAGACTAAATAAAATTCAAATTGCAATTAGCAGCTAAACGACTAGCTCTCTGTCTGCTCCCTAAGCCTTCGAATAGTGCTCCTTACGGTAACAGCGCTAGCAGTGCTGGGAAAAAAAAAAAGGTAAAATGAATTAGTACTTCAAGCATAGAACAAGAAAGAGAACAGCAAGAGTTGAGATGATAATTACTTCAATGTGTAAGCGCCACCAGCTTTCACTTTGCCACAGTCCTTGCAACCCCAAATACCAACAGCTTTCCTCTTGACGGCATACTACACGGTAAGAGCATAGTGATATTATTATTGATGTAAATATGAATCCATTGCTCTATAAGCCAATAATCAAATAAAAACACAGGAGAAATGTACCTTTCCGCAGAACTCACAGAAGTACTTGCTGTGCTGACTGACCTCCATCTTCTTGATTTGCTTCCTCAAACTGGCACCATAACGGGTACCTATATATTGGGAGGACCAGGAGGTTATTCAAGGACTCATTATACAAACTGATCACTATATATGCACATCCCCATATATTTAAGAAGAAGAGAAAAAGGAAAACTTCTTAGAGGATACTACTAGAAATGCCAGATGCAGGAATTGAACAATATCATGACCAGCAACAAAGTAGCAGAGACAGAATTTCACATACATTACTGATATAATTGTTGTTGTTGTTGCACATACTAACGGTTAAAACGAATTATCAACAATTTTTTTATTAGAAAAGCATTTTGATCAACTATAAGTTGCAAATTCAAATCTTTCATTTTATCCTCTCAAGGCATGCAACTCTTTTAGACTAAACTACTCCCAGTTCACCATTCAAATACAAAAGTAACACAAAAGCATCACAAAAGCATCTTAGCATTTTAGGTACGCACCATACTTCCCAACAATTCCAGCCTTCTTGGTTCTCTTGGTCTGCATTGATAAAAGAGTTTCATTTAACAACCATGTCAAGCTAAAATGAGAATAGAAATAGTAGAATGAAGAAAATGAGAGATATCTTAGCAGCCAAGTGAGAAAACATAACAGACCAAGTTGTTGAACAATCAAATAAATCAAAAGCCACCCATAGCAGTTGGAAAACAACAAACTTTAGCCCATTCAGACAACCGCAAAGTAAAGAGTAAGGCGAGATAATTCTACCTATATATATGTGTGGAATTCATATATACATCGAGTTAAAAATACTTAAGATACATAATTTAGATTCTAGAATTTAAAGGAATAGAATACTAGCCATGTCTACGAAATTACCAGAGTCCCTCGCCATCACCTATTTCTAACCCTAGCTATGCATATAATGAGCTAACACAGTGATAATTGATCACATATATAATAAGCTTAAACCCTCCACTTTAGCTACCTTAGCATTTAAATTACAATGATAAACCAATTATTCAACTAGAAGAACCAATAAAACTAATTAACTAAACATTTCACCTAATTGAGGATTAATCCAACACTTCAACCAGGAAAAAAAATCCATTAAAACAATACAAGATGTGTAAAATCTAAAGAATTTGTATATTATTCAAATAGATAATTACAGAAGGTATTAAACAGTGATGCTTATTTGATTGAAGAGTGGAGAATTACCATTTTTGGCGAGCTAGTGAAGAACCTTGAGACGTGATGGAAGAGAGACGCCGCGGCAGCTGCAACAAAACCCTAAATTGCAAAGAGTCAGTTATCGTTGGTGCTTTTATATGGCTGGCCCTGTTCAAGTTTCTTTAGGTTGATCCTAATATGGGTTTTGCCCTAAAGCCCAGTGGGAATGCTGGCCCATTTAGGCCCCTTTTCTAATGTAGCATTTGGGGAAAACATTTTTATGACCTTTTTGGACATGATTTCTGAGTTGAAAATGAAATTATATTTGGTTATACGTTCTGCATAAAATATTTGAGAATATATTCATGCTGGAATATATTTAAAGACAACTTTATAAGTAAAATATTAACAACAACAACATACCCATTGAAATCCCACAAGTGAGGTCCAGAAAGGATATAGTGTATGCATACCTTATCACTACCTTTGGGAGGTAGAGAGTCTATTTTCGAAAGACCATCGGTTCAAGAGTAGCAAATTCAGGTATAAATAAAAAGGAATCAGTGAAGAAAATATAGAAACTAACAAGGGAACAGTACAAAGTTTACAAGAAAGGAACCATAACAATAACAAACTAGTGAGATAATCAAAACACCATAAAAAAAACAGACTATGATAGATATCACAATCAAGGATCAGCTTTACCCCAACATCTACGGCTAGACCCTAAACTACCATGCTATAGCTAGTACACGACAAACACCCACAAGCGTAAAACCTAGAAAAGTAAGACAACACTCATATCCGACTAACCTTCTACTCCAATGCGCGTCCTCCACACCCTCCTATCTAAGGTCATGCCCTCGGTAATTTGAAGATGCGACATATTCTGTCTAATCACCTCTCCCCAATACTTCTTAGGCCTACTTCTACCTCTCCACGTACCTTTTATCTCAAACATTTCGCACCTCCTTACTAAGGTTTCTATATCTCACCTCCTCACATGTTCAAACCATTTCAATATCATTTTCCTCATCTTGTTCATCATAGAGGTCATTCTCACCTTATCTCGAATAATCTCATCCCTAATCTTATAGCACCCAGTGTGCCTTATCTCTGCAACATGCACCTTCTAAACATGATAGTTTTTGACTTGCCAAAACTCCGCCCTATACAATAACGTTTGTCTAATCACCACTCTATAAAACTTACCTTTAAGTTTCAGTGGTATTTTTTTATCACACAAGACTCCGAAAGCAAGTCTCTATTTCATCCATGTCACACCAATACGGTGTGTAATATCATCGTCGATATCTCTTGTCTCCAGTCCCATGGATTATAGAGCCAAGATACTTGAAAATGTCTCTCTTGGGGATAGTTTCTGAGTCAAGCCGCACTTCCACGTATGCTTCGTGCAACCTCTCACTGAATTTGCACTCCAAATACTCTATTTTGATCCTGCTCAACTTATACCCTTTAGTTTCCAAAGTAGTTTGTCGCCACACCTCCAACCTAGCATTCACTTCGCTACGTGTCTTATTAATTAATATTATATATGTCATCCGTAAATAACATACACCAAGGCACTTCATTTTAAATGCACAACGTCAATTCATATATCACCAAGACAGAGAGAAACGGAGTAAGAGTTGATCCCGGGTGCAAACTCATTTCCACAAGAAAGTGCTATGAATCTTCTCATTTATCGCCCTAATGTAAGCCACCAATATACCTCTAAACTCCAAGCATCTCCAATGACTTTCCTTGGAACTTTGTCATGGGCCTTCTCAAGGTCAATGAATACCATATGCGAGTCCCTTTTCCTTTCCCTGTATTTTTGTACCTGTCTCCTCACAAGATGGATGACTTTTGTAGTATATCGCCTCGACATAAATCCAAGCTGATTCTCATAAATGGATACACACCCCTCCTCACCCTCATCTCTACTATCCTCTCCCAAACTTTCATAGTGTGGCTTAATAACTTGATACCCCTATAATTATTGCAATTTTGGATATCACCTTTGTTTTTGTATAACGGAACTATCGTATTCCACCTCCATTCTTCGAGCATCTTTCCCATTTTAAAAGTAACATTGAACAAACCGGTCAACCACTCCATATCTGTCTGTCCGTGCTCTTTCAAAACTCCACCGAAATCTCATCAGGTTCAATCGCTCTTCCCCAGCTCATCTTACTAATAGCGCGCGTCACCTATTGAAACACAAATTGATTGAAAAAAAGATTACAAACTATTTTTCAAACTGGAAACACAACTTCAAGTAAAAACTAAGATTTTCATCACCAATTCCTGATTTTCAAATAAAAGAAAATTATTTTTTAAAAAAGTACTTTTTTATGGTCAATAAAAACAAAGTTCACACTTTTGTCAAATTGAGAGACTGTAAACGTAACGTGACAAATTAAGATGTCACATGGGCATTAGCGGCGTACGCGGACGGAACACATAGCATTGGCCAATTTTCTTTCTTTCTTTTGCACTAGTTGCATATTCTTCCAAATAATAAAATGTCAAAATCTTTTGTATAATCTAATCTTAAGATATTACTATTTCCACCAATTTGTCATCAGCTCCTCCCTCTTGTTAATTATCTCAATTTTTCTCCCCTTTCCAAAACCCTTCTCTATCTAATCCTCAAAATTCCAATTTTCTTCATTTCATATTCTCAATTAAATTCCTTCTATACCCTTTACAAAAACCCCGTTACAGATCAGCCATGATGATGTTAGTAAACTGTTCGAATTGTCGCACCCCGTTACAGCTACCGCCCGGTGCACGATCCATTCGTTGTGCAATTTGTCAAGCAGTAACACAATTAGCTGACCCACGCGCTGTTCCTCCACCGTCACATCATCAATACAACCACCCACCACCTGCTGCGGCACCTCCGTCACCGTACAGCCACGCGCCACCTGGACCACCGCCCAATGCTCATGGAAGAAAGAAAGCGGTGATTGTTGGTATATCGTATAGGTATTCTAGGCATGAGCTGAAAGGGTGTCTGAATGATGCTAAATGTATGAAATATTTATTGATCAACAAGTTCCAGTTTCCTGAGGCGTCTATTCTTATGCTCACCGGTAAAAAAATTTAATCTTTCTTTGATTTTTAGCTGTTTTAGCAATTATTTGAATTGATTTTATGCGTAAATTAGGATGATTTGTCTAATTCTGTTGTTTTAGAATTATTGGTGATTGGTAAAGTTGTTGCCATGTGACGAGGAGGTCATGGGTTCAAGTGGTGGAAACAGCCTCTTGCAGAAATGCAGGGGAAGTTGCTTACAATAGAAAGAAAGCTGTTACTGTTGGTATATCGTATAGTTATTCCAGGCACGAGCTGAAAGGGTGTCTTAATGATGCTAAATGTGTGAAATATCTTTTGATCAACAAGTTCCAGTTTCCCGAGGTGTCTATTCTTATGCTCACTGGTAAAAAAAAAAATTGAATCTTTTTGATTTTTTAGCTGTTTTGCAATTATTTGAATTGATTTTGTGCATAAATTAGGATGATTTATCTAATTCTGTTGTTTGAGAATTATTGGTAATTGGTAAAGTTGCTGCCATGTGACGAGGAGGTCATGGGTTCAAGCGGTGGAAACTGGAAACAGTCTCTTGCAGAAATGCGAGGGAAGGTTGCTTACGATGGATCCTTGTGGTTCGGGCCTTCCAAATACCCCGTGCATAGTAGGAGCTTTAGTGCACCGGGCTACCCTTTTAACAAGTATATGAATTAACCTTGTGTAGAAATTAGGATGATTTGTCTAATTCTGTTGTTTTAGACTTGTTTATTTGGAGAATTCGTTTAGCTTACCCACTAATATGGAATGGAGATATAGTTGATTGATGATATAAGTATAACCTTTTGGAAATCTTATGAAAGGAAAAAACTTTATATGGTAGTAAGCGAAAACATCGATTTGGATTGCAGAAGTTGCAAGCTATGTTGCTCGGCCTCTTCAAAAATCAACGGGTACTTGTCGGATCCTCCAAAAGTACGTGCATTTTTTAAGGATCTGACACGGATGAGGTGGCATTTTTGGAGAGTCCTAGCAATGTAGGTTGCAAGTAATATTATTGTGGTTTTATTTTCCTTTTTGAGCAAATTAATACATAACTTTGTTTGCTGATATACATGTGGTTTCCTAACCATGTCAAAGAAGGAAATTGCCTTTCAAAAGAGTCCCTTTTAACCGAATGATCATCGATAATGTTTCAGAGGCTCAAGGGATAGCCTAGTGTGGTTTGGGCCATCAACCTCTAACAATGAGGGGATTGCAATCACGAAAGGAGCAACTGAGAAAAGCGACTTTCAGGCTCCTAGGTAGGGGTTTCGGGGTGGGGCTAACCATATTATGAAGGAAAAACGACAACGTATTCCACATGATCAGATGATGGTGTCTTCAAAATATGAACGTCTAGCATTAAGGAGATTAGTGGCCCTGGAGTCATTTTAATAGTTTTTTTTATTTGTTTAGTTTTGCCACCTCTAGAGTCTTGATTGTCACCAACAACTTTCAAAGGCTAATTACATTTTCCTTTGCACCTAACAAAACTTCAAGGATAAATAGTTATGATTGTATGTGTACACTCTTCTATTCTTTGAAACAATTATTTATCATATGTTATCCGTCGTACATTGACAATAAATAAACTCAAAAGCGTGGAAGCTTGGATTTGTCAACTTCTGGTAATTTGCTTTAGAGGTGTGTTTCATAATTTCAACTCTCTTGTCAAAATGCGTGTGCAGAAGAGGAAACCGACCCATATAGAACTCCAACTAAACAGAACATGCGCATGGCATTATATTGGCTTGTACAGGGATGCCAACCGGGAGACTCACTGCTCTTTCATTATTCTGGTCATGGCTCAAGGCAAAGGAATTACAATGGAGATGAAGTGGATGGATATGATGAAACTTTATGTCCCTTGGATTTTGAAACTCAGGGTATGATTGTTGATGATGAAATCAATGCAACAATTGTCAGGCCTCTTCCTCAAGGAGTAAAACTTCATGCCATAATAGATGCTTGCCACAGCGGAACTGTTTTAGACCTTCCATTCCTTTGTAGAATGAGCAGGTATGTCACTTATCCTTGGTATTTTATGATATTTTTCTTTGTTAGATATTGTTATCTATTGTTTGAAGCATTTAGGTATAATTGGATATACAAGAGGTTGAATTTGATAAATATGTCTAATGGGTATTCATTTTACACCTAAAAGATTCCTAATTTTAAAGATTAACGAAGTATCTATTGTTTCGTTTCCATTAAGATAGAGGGCAGATAAGAGAGAGCTGTCTCACTAATAGGTTCTTCTGACATTTGAAATATGATATCTCCCATGAATGGCTCTTCGGTTTGAGAATGTATATGGTTTGACTAAACAACAAATTCTACAAATACAATTAAATTAGAACATGATATGGGAAAATGTTACCTTGCACAAGCCACAAGGTAACACCTTGAAAATATCATCATTGAAAATGTTGTGTAATTTTTCTTCATTTTCAGCTATGTTCAACTTCTTATTTCAATCTATCTTAGGTAATACTTATTTTTGTAACTTCATGGAAATAGGAGCGGACAATATGTATGGGAAGACCATCGTCCCCGTTCTGGTGTCTGGAAAGGAACTAATGGTGGTGAAGTTTTCTCTTTTAGTGGTTGTGATGATGATCAAACTTCTGCTGATACGTCTGTAAGTTTGATTAATCTTGTCCCTCTTTTTTGTGTACTGAATTTAACTTGAAACTATTAGTTCATCCCTCTTTTCTGTGTACACAGGATTTAACTTAGAAGTTATTAGGAAACTAATGACTTTAATGTGCAGGCTCTTTCAAAAATAACTTCAACTGGTGCTATGACTTTCTGTTTCATTCAAGCTATTGAGCGTGGTCATGGAGCAACATATGGAAGTATATTGACCGCAATGCGAAATGCCATTCGACAAGCTGGTGGAAGTTCAGGGGGGGACTTAGGTGGCGGTGCTGTCACATCGCTCATCTCCATGCTTCTGACAGGTGGTAGTCTCGGTATGGGTGGAGGCTTTAGTCAGGTAATGTGAACATATTATGTTAATTTACTACTGAAGTGTATTTTTCTTATCAATGATCTCTTTCTTCATAAAGAAAAAAAATTGCTCTTGAAGAAGCTGTGTTTAGATTCTGAATCCCATCTCTAATAAGTGGTTTAAATTTATATATAAAGACATATGCAATGTTTTAACTAAATATTTAAGGTTAATGTAATGTCTTTTTTAAAGTTCTCATCATTTATGTAAAACATTACAAATAATTTCATACATTTTGAATAACAGAATTGGCTTTGTACACATTTTTATTTTTAAACCTCTAATTATATAGTGATTTCAATTGCTTACCATTAAGTAGAATGTCAGCAATATCATATATTTTAATAATTCAAGTCTATTTTGTACTGAAAAAATCCCTTGGTTCAGTTGAGGCCGTCAATTTTTGCGGTTTTGCAAGTACTTTAGCGGTCTTAGGCTTGATCCGACCTTGTTCTTCCTTTCGGATGATTATGGGAGTTTATTGCAGAACCCTTGTGTATGTTACCCACATTTTAGATTCTTTTTGGCATTGAGGAGAAGCGTCAACTCCGTTAGCAGCTCGCAAGAGCATAAATGCACTAGTTATGCTCTGAAGGACCAAAGATGATGTGTGTTTATCAGCTTTATTCTCTTGAAATTATGACAAATATCAAACTTACTTGCAAGACGTAAAAGCATTCTTTTGCATTTATTTTCCTGAGTTGCAGAATTGAGTGTAGTTTCTGATATTTGCTCTTTTATGTTGCACTCTTTTCAGGAGCCCCAATTAACAGCTTGCCAGCCATTCGATGTGTATGCGAAGCCATTTTCATTGTGAAACTCGTTATGCCCTCGTTCCCACCTTCCCCTTTTGGTGTGTTTGGATTTGGATTCTTTGTAAAGAGAGAAATTTCACCGGCTTCTATAATATGTTGCTTATGCATGAGAATGCAAATAGCTTTCAGATGGTAAGATTAATAATAAAATTATTGTCAATATAGCTGGTCCTTAACAGTTGCATATTTACTGAATTTGTTCAAGAATTTAGCTGAGATGTGACTCCTTGTATTTTTGGTTCTTTACTTGAGAAGTTTGATGCTTACATTCCTTTTTTGTCTTTGAAAAAGAAATTGTGTGTGTGAAACTTTACTTGGATGAGGCTACACACCATCTGGAGGAGACGTGAAGGCTTGTACTTTGGGTCTCTATTTTGATAACCAGAATCCTAAAGTTTGGTCCTTTTCTTTCCTATATTTCTTCATTTTAAACGTCTAGTTTCCGCTCTCAATCCATTAGTCATAGTAGTTAGTCGCGCTGTCTAGTTTTCCTTATCAGAGATACTACTATGTCCTTATTTTCTTTCTTTCTTGAACTTATATTTTACTAGTATCTTTTGTTCCTTTCCTTAGGTTTTCATATTGCTGGTATTCATCACTGTATTTTCTTTTCCTACTTATTTACGTTGAGGGGTTGTCGAAAACAATCTTTCTACCGCTTATAAGCTAGGTGTGGGGCTGAGTACACTTCATTCTTCCCGGATTTCACCCGCTGGATTTCATATGATGTTGTGTAATCCATTTCTCATAAGCGTTTTATTGGATTTGTCTACTTACTTCGGTGAGTTTGCAAGCTGAATTTTGTAGCTTTTGAGAAAATATTTGCTCGAGTTGTTTTTTGCAGAAAAAAAAAATCAAATCTTTTTAGAAACATCAATTTTTTCTCTTGAAAACTTCACCTTTTGGAACTTTGCAATTTAATGTGCCCTTATTGCTTGAAATGGAATGCAAAAGTTGGATCTTAATTTTTGAATTGAGATTTGGGAGTTCTGTGTGTCATTCACATTTCACATGACACATTGCTATTTATAAAATCATTCATGGTGGGAATAAATTGATTTCAAAATGTACCAATAGTGGAGTAGTTTCTTATTCAGGATAAAGTTTATTCTTTTTCTGAACCTATATAAAGTAAGCTATAAGTACTAAAGAGCAAAATAATTCTGTTGAAATAACTAAAACGGGTAGCGCTAAGTGTCTTTGCTATGGAAGAATATATTTTTTAAAATATGCTTGTCAATTTTTACATGTTTAGTTGGTCAAAATATTTTGAAATTTTTTTTTCTAAAAATTAGGAAAAATAAGTTTAATACGTGATTCATACTGATTGTCTCTTTCCATCTCCTCTCACTCACCCACCCTCACCTATGCTCCACCTCGCAGTGTTTTTTAGATAATATAAAGATTCTTCTTCTTTTTTTTTTTTCCAGTAATATAAATATTGTTTTGACTATTTTTTATTTATTTATCAAACACACAAGAAAGAAAATTATTTATTTTTTAAAAATGTGCTTTTGAAAATATTTTCCTTTGTGCTAAACGCATCCTAAGTTTTATTAATGTCTAGTGTAAGAAGAATTAAGGAGAATTCTAGTGGAAAACTTTTTTGTTTTCTTTCCTGTCCTTTCTTTTCCCTGGTTTTGTCTTGTTAAATGTACAAAACGTGAAGAATAGTTTATTCCTTTCCAAACAAGGAAGAGGGAAGCCTTTTAATTTGTGTGCGCGTATTTAATATTCCCTCTCTCCATCTTTACTTGTCCACTTTTGATTTGGCACATATTTTAAAAAATAATAAATACAGGGGTGATTTTACTATATCACTCTTTGAATATAATAAATTTTTTGCTTTGAAAGATGCAATGATGGATGAATAATATATAATATCAAGGGTAAAATGGAAAAAAAGATAAATTATGTATTAATTTTTCAAACTAGATAAGTATTATTGGACATTCCAAAATAAAAAAGTGAATAAGTAAAGATGAACGGAGGGAATACTTTCTACAAGAAAATGTTTATGTAGCAAATTCGAGGGGGGGGGGGGGGGGAGGAAGAGGAGGGTGGTAGCACCACAATATCCTGAAAAGGGTGAGAACCATCCTTAAGAGTTAAGTAAGAGTCATTAAAATTGAGTCACTTAACTTTTGCTTTCAAATGTAAAAGAAAGAAAGAAATAGATGTTCTCTAGTATGCTAAAAATTGGTAGGGACAACTTTTTTTGAATAAGTCTTAATGGCGTGAATCCAAACTAATCGGTCTACAATATAAGTATAGTCAATAGTACGTCAAATGGAAAACAAAACAAATATGTTATGTTGATATTAGCTCATCAACTTTAGGCATACACTTCTTTAAAATCTGTCTAGTTTCGAACAGGAGCGGAGCTAGCATATACTCATAGGTTCATTCGAACCCCCTTCGGTGAAAACTTACACTAATTTATACATGATTAAAATTATTTTTAATGTATATCTAGTAGATATTGAACTTCCTTTGGCTAGTTTGTGTGTACACTTTTGAAACTTTAATGAAAATCTTTGCTCCACCACTAGTTCGTGTGTACACTTAATGAAAACCTTAATGAAAACTTACACTATTGATTGTTGACTTCCACTAGTACAAGGATATTAAACATTTTCATTTTCACTTCCCTCCTCTTGAACACCCTGCCAAACAAAAGAAATGACATGTATCCTTTTTTTTTACTTTTCCTCCTAACTAGTCTTGTTTTTAACACCCCTACCAAACATATAGTGAAATAATTGTTAGTTGAATGACATATATGCTGACGTGTACCATTCGGTCAACTAGTTTATCAATATGGTTGAAGTATAAATAATAGGTATGTATATTATATGTATAAAGTATACAAAACGTATACACTTTGTATATATTTTGTAAACTGGATGGCCGAATGATTCAGGTTTGTAGTTATCCCTTGATTATACTAGTGAATGGTCTCCTACGTACTACAAGGGGCGGACCCACGTTGAGCCGAGGGGTGTCCAGCGACACTGCTTCGTCGAAATTTTTTACTAATTATGCATATTATATATATATATATATTTTACAACGACACTACTTCACTAAGGGTTCTCTTGGCGCATTGGTCTGGCGCAGAGTTGTCTTTCCTGAGGTTGGGGTTCGAACCTCAATGTATGCTTTTTGTTGCAAAATTTTCTTTAAATTGTTGTTAAGTAGTATTACACCAAGACCTCTTCTAGCTTAAAAATAGACTATACCAATGGACCAAGGCCTCTTCTAACTTAAAAATAGACTATACTACATACTATACCAATGAACCAATGATATATCATACTTGTAAGTGTGGTAATAATTTTTTTATCCTTTCTTATATAAATATCGACACCGCTTGTTGAAAGTTTTGTGTACGCCACTGCGTACTACTCAAAGGTGGAGCTAGTGTAGTATACGGGGGTTCGGCCGAACCCCCTTCGACGAAAAAATATACTATTTATACATGATAAAAAATATTTTTTATGTATATATAGTATGTGTTGACCCCCCTTCGGCTAGTTTTTCTTTAAATATTGAACCCCCTTAGTTGAAATCCTGGTTTCGCCTCTGGACTACTACTACTTACAACTTTAAATAAAAGAAAAGATATTTTCAGATGTCATAAATTACAAAATTTGAAACATTTTTTCTAAAACTACTGCAAATTAAACTGATTCTAAACATGTACTAAGCATATGAAAATATGTATATTTCATCGTAAAAATGTATAATGAACCAAACTATATATGATATTTATTTCGTGGACATTCCATAATTGCACTAATTGTGAAATATGATACACAAATTATTTAATTAAAAAAAAAAAAGTTTCATGTACGAGAAAATGACAAAAATGGTTCCTTAGGTATGTTCAAAGTAGTTACTTTCATATAATTATGAACATTTTTGCTTCTTTAAGTCCGGCAAAAATGGCTATTTTTAATTTCTAACATTTTTTTTTAACAAACTTTACCAGTTAGATTTGAAGGAATTTTTTTTAAAAAAAGATCTAACTACAGAAACACAAAAGTTTGCATTAAATCATATAAACTGGAAGGCAAAAAATTATACTAGTACTAGAAACAAAAAATAATTGAGTTGCACCACACGCGATATACAAATCGATTCACATGATATTTCACTTTTATTTTGTATGTATCTGATAGCTGGATTATAACGATATTAATTGTGTGTAATTGTTTTTATCTTGTATATAAATAGTTTTAATTTATTTTTCAGTCATTCATTATCTTCACTTAGAATAGTTTGATAAATATTTTCAACTTTACAAACAAAATTGTAAGATCTATAACTAATTTCATGTTCAACAAAAATTCTCGAACATTATTTATTATGTGAAATGCCTATCATTTACTACATATAGTTAGTTGACAATCAACTTTCCACTAAACACTCATAAATGTACTTGCAACATGATTTTCCTGGTAGTTTTCAACAAGTTTAAAGTGAATCCACCAACCTCCTATATAGCAAAATTTGAATCTACTTTTTTTTTTTTTTCTGTAGTTTTCATTTGATATTAAATATTTTCATTGGAGTCCGACTAATCTGGATTCACACATTGTAGTGTCTATTTCTAGAGGAGGCGCTCCCAACAATTTCTTTTTCATTTTCAACGCTCAAACTCGAGATCTCTGACTAAAGGTGGAGGGATCTCAACATCCCATCATAATCCATGTTATGAAAAGAAAAATCAATAATTTTAATTGTTGTATAACAGTAATTTGCTTAGGATACTATAGACTTTTTAATTTTTATGGGTTTCCACTGATTAAAATTATCTAGCAGCATTCTCAAGTTCTGAATTTCTCAAAAAATTAAACTGAAAAAAGAAATGTGTAGCAAAATAGTAATGAAACTTGTTAGTACCATGTAAATAATATTTTTTTAAAAAAAAAAAAATACCGTGAGTTTTCCCCCTCCGATTTAATTATTTAATATCTAAAATTTAGTAAGTCAATAATTCAGATTCACTTTTAAGTAAACTCATAAAAAAAAGTAATATGCCTACTGCAGAAAGATTTATATTTTCAAAATTTTGAACTTAAATTACCTAATTAAGGGTGAAATAAGCTTATCATCTTTCTACATAATAATAAAAATAATAATACATGTAATGAAAAAGAAAAAGGTGATCAATAAGTGGAACACTGTGTTTGGTAAATCAACAAAGAAAGGGGTGAATCATGAATGTGACATAAGTAGGGCCAAAGTTAAAGTTATATCAAACGTTTTCTACGTTCATCATTCCTTTAAAAAAATCAAATAAGAGGAGATTTTGTAATTTTTACCTTTCTATTTTTTTCTTTTTCATTCTATTTTTTAAATAAATAAGCATCAGACAAATTATTATTATTATTAATGATAACAGCCGTCACATTTTTTACAACAGGTGTGAAAGAAAAATTCAGCTAACAAACAAACAATAATATATCGAATGCAATCTCACAAGTAAAATCTTAGAAGGATTGTGCAAGCTTATCTCTACCTTATAAAAGAAGATAAATATCTTTCGAAAAAAATATTCAGCTACTTAATATAAATATCGAGTGTGAATAAATACTTTTTTCTTCTACTGTAATAAGCCAAATAAGAGAATTTTTTTTTGTATTTTTTACTTTTCTAAGGTTTTTTTTTTTGTTCTTGTTTCATTCTATTTTTTAGATAAATGACCCATTAGACAAACTATTACTAATGATAATGCAAGTCACATTCTTCACAACTCGTATTGAAAGAAAAATCAACTACCAAACAAATAATAGCTCTACCATTTTGATGCTACTATTCCAGTTAGGGGTCAGTTTCGGTCGGTTCGATTTTGAAGATTATTAATTTGATTAATTAATTATATGTTTGTAAACATGCTAAACTATTAAAGAATCATTAAAATATTTGTTAATTGGTTATTGATCATTGTCATTTAATTATCGGGCTAACAGTTAAGATTACATATATATTTTTTTTATTGAAAATCACTCAAAGACAATGTGATAAACAAAATCTATTAAGGTACTCCAAAATTATCAAGTAATTTGTACCTGAAAACCAAGTTTCATTAATTGAATATGGTTTATCAGTTTAGAATAAGTATTACTCACAATGCATCTGATATTAAGAAGATTAATTGCAAGTATAAAATAACAAGTATAACATTTGATACAAAAGCAACCAACTGATTTTGTATTAATTGAATAAGTTGCGTTGTAAAATATAATGATCCTCTAAGATTTTTCCTCAGCTATTATAAGGTTATTGGGTAACCCGTTAAGAAATAATCCTAGAACGTTATGGAACTAATAACTAGATAAAAAATAAAATCAGAACTATTAAACTAATTATTCAGTACGTTAAATCAATACCATTTTTCCGGTTCGAGTTTGGTTTGGAACAACTCTAATTTTAATGTATTATCATTTAACCAAATGTTTGTTTTAAAAATATTTATATTGTTTATCAAATTATATACAATATGACGACTTGGCATACACGTGCAATATAAGTGTAGAAAAATTAATATAAATATTAAGTGTGAGTAAATATTTTTATCTATCGAAATAAACTAAACGGAAAAGGGTCAAAACTACCCCTGTTCGAAATAGAGCAAAAATACCATCCGTTTGTTTTTTGGCTCAAAAATATCCCTCCGTTTATTTTTTGGCTCAAAAATGCCCCTCATTTTAACGGAGTACCAAAAAGGGCCAAAACTACCCTTGAACTATCCGAAATGGATCAAAAATACTCCTCCATTTATTTTTTGGCTCAAAAATACCCCTCACATTAATGGAGTGCCACCAAGTACACCACGTGCAACACATGTGTCGAGAAATTAATATAAATATTAAGTGTGAGTAAATATTTTTCTCTATCTTAATAAACCAAATAAAGAAGGAAAAAATTCCTTTTTTACTTTTCTCTATTTTTTTTTTTCCATTCCAAATTATAAATAAATAACTCGTTAGACAAACTATTATTAGTGGTAAGGCATGTCACAATTTTCACGACACATAATTGAAAGAAAAATATTAAGATATAATTTATTAGACAAACTATTATTAGTATTAACGCGTGCCACAATTTTAACGACACATATTGAAAGAAACTAGCTAAGAAAATAATATCACAAAGCTATCGTAAAAAAGTTTCGACCAGACAAGAGAACTTACAAATGTGAGACCGAAGAAGATGGAAACAAAAGCGATGAAAGATCAAAAGCGCAGTATTTTTTGATGAAATCGAAAACTTGAGAGCTAAACCTTTTGCGAATTGACTTTAATAGGAGTAAATAAAAGGTAATAGTAACATAAATTAGATTGTCTTTATTTATTCTAATTCAAGTACAAAAATATCTTATGAAATCGAAACTCTAACAACACAATAAACTGAAATAGGTAATAATATTGGGACCAGTCTTGTAGTGTATAAAGGAATAAGGTCCCGATAGGGGTATTGCTTTTGCGAATGTTATACATGTGAAGTGGTGTAACCTTTACAGTTATACAATTTAAACTTGAAAAACTTTGGAATGGTGTGAAAGATAATAGAAGAGTACTCATATTACATTCATCTTATGATAGTAGAGAGAAATTTGTTGATTCCTAATGTTCATTTGAAATAATTGTGTCATGTCTCCGTTAATTTACTATTATCAATTTATCGTTAACTAGTTATAAATTGAAAAATCGAACCACATCAAATCAATCAGACAAGAATCAAATCGATGATTTTTTATTTTATTTTTTTTGGTTTTAAAAATTAAAAAACTAACTTAATTGATTTGGCTTTGATTTAAATCAAAAATCGACCTATCTCTGTCTTATGAAGGTGGATATATTGTTTCCAAAAGAAAAATAAGCTACTTAATATAAATATCTCGTGTGAGTAAACATTTTTCTATACTGTAATAACCAAATAAGAGAAGGGAATTTGTGATTTTTTACACATTTTTCTATACTGTAATAACCAAATAAGAGAAGGGAATTTGTGATTTTTACTTTTCTGTACTTTTCCTTGTTCTTTTAGTTTTCATTCTAATTTTTAAATAAATAACACACTAGACAAAATATTATTAGTGGAAATGCGTCACATTTTTGAAGACACGTATGGAAAGAAAAACCAGCTCACAAATAAATAATAATATATCTCGTGTAATTTTATAAATGAAGTCTTGAGAGTATTTCGTATACACAATCTTACCTCTATTTTATGGAATAATCTTTTTTTTGGGATAAGATTATGAAGATAGATATGTTGTTTTCGAAAGAAAAATTTAACTATTTAATACAAATATCGAATGTGAGTAAAAAATTTCCTCTACCATAATAAACTAACTAAGAGAAGGAAATTTTGTAATTTTTACTTTTCTATACTTTTCTTTGTCTTCTTTTTGTCATTCTAAATTTTAATTAAATAACATATTAGACAAATTATTATTAGTGGTAACACATGTTACATTTTTCACGACACGTATTGAAATAAAAATTAGCTAACAAATAACTAATAACAAACTCGTATTATTTCACAAGTGAGATCTTAGGAGAGTGACGTGTACGCAACCTTACCTTTATCTTATGAAGATAAAGATGTCGAAAGAAAAATTCAACCATATTTAATATAAATAGCGCATGTAAGTAAATATTTTTTTTGTACTGTGTGATAAATAGTTTTCTCAATTTCATCCTACTTAGGTTAATCCAATATAAATATCATTTGTGAGTAAATTATTTTTCTATACTGTGTGATAAGTATTTTTTATCAATTTTAACTTATTAATAAATAAATAATAACATATCAAGTATAATTTCACAAGCAAAATTGACGTGTATACAATATCATCTCTATCTTATAAAGATAAAAATGTTGTTTTCGAAAGAAAAATCAGCTACTTAATATAAATGTCGAGTGTGAGTAAATTCTTTTCCTGTACTGTATGATAAGTACTTTTCGCACTTTCACCCTACTTAGGTCAATCCAATATAAATATCGCATATGACTAAATATTTTTCCTATACTGCGTTGCAAATATTTTTCCCGGATTTCACCCTACTAATAACAAATAATAACATATCACGTATAATTTTACAAGTGAAATCTTGCGAGAGTGAGTTGTATAATCTTATCTCTACCTTATAAAGATAGAAATGCTATTTCCGAAAGAAAAGTTATTAATATAAATATGTATGTAAATAAATATTTTTTCTGTACTATGTGATAAATATTTTTTCCAATTTCACCATAATTACGTCAATACACAACCTTATCTCTATCTTATTAAGATAGTAATACTGCTTTTGAAAGAAAAATTCAGCTACTTAATATAAATATCGCGTGTAAGTAAATATTTTCCTATACTGTATGATAAATATTTTTCCTACTTTCACCCTACTTAGGTCAATACGCAACCTTACCTCTTTCTTATGAACATAAAAATATTATTTTCAAAAAAAATTGATTTACTTAATATATACATATATATCACGTCTGAGTAAATATTTTTCTTTATACTGCGCCATAAATATTTTTCTCAATTTCACCCTTTATAAGTCAATACGCAACCTTATCTTTATCTTATAAAAATAAAAACATTATTTTCAAAAAAAATTTTAGTTGCTTAATATAAATATCGCGTGTAAGTAAATATTTTTCTCCTATACTATGTGATAGTAATATATATTTATCCCAATTTCACCCTGGTTGGGTCAAATCCAATTTTGTTGCCAAAAAGAAGTAGGAAAAAAGATTTATATAAATATTCCATTTTTAGTTATATAATTTTTCTAAATACAGCAGTATATATAGTAGTCATAAATAATTGATTTAATATGAGTAGATTCTCTCTCTAATAAACATACACAATTTTCCCCCTTACCAACAACACCCCACACATAAACAAACGCTTACAATACAACACGCACCCCTTTTCCTCTCATTCATTCTTCTCCTCCTCCTGTTGCTCATGGTTTCCACCAATCGCCACTCTCATTGAAACCCTAATTTCATCACTCTTCCATTTTCAGGTAACTAATTACTGTTTCTAGGGTTTGTTCAGTGGGTGGGTCGGGTGAGAAATTCGTGAATCGGGTTTGTTGATTGAAGTGGGTTTGTTTGATTTTGTTATTGGGTATTTTTTGTTTTTTGATAAAGTTTTGATTTTTATGTTTTGGTTTTGTTGATTGATTGGTGGATCTGTTGTGTTGTAGGATATAGATTGGAAAATATAGAGCAAAAGCGGTTTTCGAGGGTTTGGATTTATGTCCCATAATCAATCAAGGGCTGATACTCGCGAGTCGTCGTCACAGTACAAGAGAACCGGCCGATCCGGTAGCTTTAATCAGCACCGCGGCGGCGGTAGAGGAAGTGGTGGCGGTGGTGGTGGAGGTGCCGCCCCTCCTCATCATGTTTCATCTTCCACCTCCAATAATCCATCTTTGACTTCGAATAGAAGGTGAGCTTTTTGCTTGTTTACGGGTCATTTTCTGAAATTAGGGTTTTGGTTGGATATTCATTGTTGTTTGGTTGTTTTTTAGTTTCAACAAGAAGTATAATAATGCTCAAGGAGGGCAACCTAGGGTAAGTGGCGCTGGTGCTGGTGCAGGTGCGAGTGTTGGGTCGGATTCTCATCAGAATGGTGCTCATCAGCAACAACCGTTGCGCGGTATGTCAATTCACTGTATTCTTTTTGCATGCATATTAGGCTGTTTTGAAGTTTACGGATTGTGATAATTTTGTATAATGTGGTGTAACAATATGTATTAGTAGTGTTTTTGTTTTACTTTAGCTTCAGTTAAGTAATGTGGTTCACTTTATCTTGTTGCAGGAGCATCAGATGTATCTGTTGCTAGTGCGCATACTGCACCTCTACCAAGTGCTACTGTTAAACCAACTGATGCTTCGACTCAGAAGGTTATGCGAGCAGTGCCAAGAGCTCCAACTTCTAATGTTGTTGCTGCAACATCTGAGTTGACTGCGCCTGTCACTCCTGCAAAGAGTATCTTTCTTAGTCTTTCTATATCTACTTGTACTTCTTTGTTGGGGCGGGGGATAGCGTGTTGTAATATTGACACTTCTTATGTATTCTATCTATGTTAGCGTTGCAGTTCCAACTATTGAATGATATTACTTTCTGATTTTCTAGACCCAGGAGATGCATCTAGGTCATTTCCACTTCAATTTGGATCCATAAGTCCCGGTGTCATGAATGTACTGCAGGTATCTCTAGACTCTACCACGAGCAGTGTTCTCTTGTGCGTGGTTAATTTGAAAACTTTCGTCCTAATAATGAAAGGTATTTGCTTTTACAATGTGTATAGATACCTGCGCGAACAAGCTCAGCTCCACCAAATCTGGACGAGCAGAAAAGAGCCCAGGTTTTTGTTTATTCTTCTTCATTTGTGTCTGATTGTGAATTTTCTGATTCCTCATCTGATTAATGGAGCTTGTCATCTAGCTTCTTTGTTTTTGTTGGAATGTTGTGGTGTTATTCTCTCCCATGGAACTAATCTAGTCATGGGCTGCTGAGTAGTTTATGGCTCTGATTCCTTCTTCATTTATTTGACAGGCTCGGATTGACACTTCAAGACCTATTCCTTCATTGCCAAATCCATCCACTTCCAAGCAGCCTATGCCAAGAAAGGATGCAGGACCCCTCGATCAACCTAATCCTAGCGAGGCTCATGGGTTGGCCATCAAGCCCAAAAAAGATGTACAAATTTCAGCTCCACTCCTTGTTACTCAAACACAAAAGCCTTCTACTCATCCCATGCCTGGAATGCACATGCAAATTCCGTATCACCAGCCACCACAAGTTCCTGTTCCATTTGGTGGCCCTGGACCACACATTCCATCTCATTCGATGTCTGCTACGTCATTACCAATGCAAATGCATCTGCCTATTGGCAATCCACCTATGCAGCAGCCAATGTTTGTTTCAGGTCTTCAACCCCATCCAATGCAGTCTCAAGGCATGATGCATCAGGGGCAGGGCCTGAATTTTTCATCAGGAATGGGGCCGCAGCTCCCTCCTCAGATGGGCAACATGGCAATGAATATGCCATCACAGTTTTCTTCGCAGCAGGCAGGGAAGTTTCAAGGTCAGCGTAAAACTGTGAAGATAACTCATCCGGACACTCATGAAGAATTGAGGCTTGATGGGACTCCTGGTTCGAGGTCACACCCTAATATGCCAACTCAATCACAGCCTATTGCACCATTTCCTCCCGGTCATCCTAACTTTTATCCTAACTCTTATAATTCCAGTTCTGTTTTCTTTCAAGCTCCAAATTCTCTTCCTCTTGGTAACACTCAGAGTTCTCAGCCACCAAGGCTTTATAGTCAGGTTAGTCGAGGCCCAATCCTGCATGGACTTTTGTATCTCAATTTTCTTTATGATTATCATTGAAATCAGTACCTAAGAGTTGTTCTATTGCCTGCAATTAAATTTTCGTGTATGCTCACAACATAATGCTATCTTGTTCATGCAAATCAACTTTAGGTGACAGTGAAACCAGCTACTGCAGGAACACATCCAGCAAAAGAGCAATTACAATCTGTCAGTTCTGCTGCTTTTGGAAAAGATCCAGTGAGGCTCTCGAAGCCACATGGAGGAGATTCAGCTCACTCTCAAAAAGAAACAGGCACTTCACATCAGAGCTCCACCACACAGTCAAAGACTGGTGATGGCTCAAAGTCTGCTTCAAGGCCGGTAGAAAATATACAATCTACTAAAGGGGCTGATTCTATCTCAGGGAAGAGCCCAGCAGCTGGCATATCGTCATTGACCTCTCAGGCTCCCGTTGAGTCTTCAACATCTCTAAGTAAAGATAGTAGTGTAGATGGAGCAAGTGAAACACTTGTTGGCCTGGAATCCACTGAAGATCAACAGAAAAAACAAGTAACTAGAGGACAGTTTACTCTGCAGGATAAGGTATTTTGTTTGCATTCTTTTTGAATTATCGCTGTACTATACTATCTTGGTCTTCCTACTTATGACTGAAAGTTCTTTGCAGGCTCTTGGGAAATCGACCTCAGTTTCAAGTCAGCCTTCCCAGTATCCCCTGACCAGACTCGTTGAGGTCAGTAGTGCTGCTTCAGTGTGTACTGATGTGGACACCAAGGAAAGTTTCTCTTCATCAGAGTCCACTGAATTGAAAAGTCATATTTCTGGAAAGGTAGATTCATCTGAACCTTTGGATTCCAAAAATCAGGAAGCGGGCAAACCAGTACTTAGAACTGGGGATAGAAATGATGTATCGTTGCCCGAGGTTGGCAAGCAGGACGAGAATAATAGCTCGAAGCCATCTTCAGAATCTCTTCTAGTAGAAACTGTTGAGGTGTCTGGCCTAACTGAAGAGGCGTCTCCAAAGAGAGCAACGAATGTCGACATTGAGAATGGTCGAACAGAAATTGGAGTGGAAGACATGAATGAATCTGTAGTTTGTCCAACTGGAGTTGATAACATGGCTGATAGCATTACATCATCCACTTCTAACCAGGATTCTACAAATACTGAGGCTTGCACGTCAGCATTAGGTCTATCGGCTCAAGATGATCAGGAATCAGATATTGCTGACACCGAAGAAGGTCTTGTTACAAAATCGGTTGTTGCAAGTCAGGAGTTTGCCTCTGATTTGGTGAAGAATTCTGATGAGGCCACTTCAATGAGCGAAGATGAAAATACTGAAACTAATAACACCGGTTTAGTTTCTAAGTCGTCATCTGGTGTCAAGGAAAACTCATTGGTGGATTCCAATGTGCCTAAGGTTTCTGTGGCTAGGGGGAAAAAGAAGAAAAAAGAATTATATAAGAAGGCAGATGCAGCTGGTGCGACTTCTGATCTTTATATGGCGTATAAAGGTCCAGAGAAAAAGGATGAACTTACTCAATCTATCGAAACCATTGAAAGTGATAACTCAAAGCCTCTATCTGCCGATGCGCCTCAAGAAGATCTTATATCAACTAAGAAGGTTAGTGAGGTAAAAGCAGAGCCAGATGATTGGGAGGATGCTGCAGATTTATCTACTCCTAAACTAGAAGCTGCTCCAGGACATGGAAAGAAAGTTGATGGTGAAGATGGTGATGGTGTGACTACAAAGAAATATTCAAGAGATTTCTTACTTAAATTTGCAGAGCAATGCATTGATATGCCTGAGGGTTTTAATGTTGCTCCTGATATAGCTGATATTTTGATAAATGCTAACTCCAGTGTTTCCCGTGAGCCGTGCCCTAGTCCTGGAAGAGGTATTGATAGGCCATCTAGTGGACATCGTGAACGTCGCGGAAGTGGCATTGGGGATGGAGATAAATGGAATAAGATATCTGGGCCTGTTATGCCTGGGCGGGATTTTCAGCCAGACCTTGCTTTTGGGGGAAATGCAATGGGATATCGACCTGGTCCAGGAGGCAATTATGGTGTTTTGCGGAACCCTCGAGCTCCGATGCCTATCTATGCCGGGGGTCAGTTTGTTGGGGGTATACTATCTGGACCAATGCAATCCATGGGGCCTCATGGAGGAGCCCTGAGAAATGGAGTCGATGCTGACAGGTGGCAGCGTGGAACTGCTTTCCAAAAGGGTTTAATGCCGTCTCCTCAGACGCCTGCTCAGATTATGCACAAAGCTGAAATAAAGTATGAAGTAGGTAAAGTAACAGACGAGGAACAAGCCAAGCAGAGACAGCTGAAAGCTATCTTAAATAAACTAACTCCCCAGAACTTCGAAAAATTATTCCAGCAAGTGAAAGAAGTCAATATTGACAATGTTGTGACACTCAATGGTGTAATATCTCAGATATTTGATAAAGCTTTGATGGAGCCAACTTTTTGTGAGATGTATGCCAACTTTTGTCAGCACCTAGCAGCCGAGTTGCCTGATCTGAGTGTAGACAAGGAAAAAATCACTTTTAAGAGGTTACTTCTAAACAAATGTCAGGAAGAGTTTGAGAGAGGGGAAAGAGAAGAACAAGAGGCTAATGTGACTAACGAGGATGAAGGCGAAGTGAAACTGTCAGCGGAGGAGAGGGAGGAAAAAAGAGTAAAAGCACGGAGACGTATGTTGGGCAATATAAGACTGATTGGTGAACTTTATAAGAAGAGAATGTTGACTGAGAGAATTATGCATGAGTGCATCAAGAAGTTGTTAGGTGACTATCAAAATCCTGATGAGGAGAATATTGAAGCTTTGTGTAAGTTGATGAGTACAATTGGGGAGATGATAGATCATGCCAAAGCAAAGGAACATATGGATTTTTACTTCGATAGGATGGAGAAGTTATCAAATAACATGAAACTTTCTTCTAGGGTGAGGTTTATGTTGAAGGATTCAATTGATCTAAGAAAGAACAAATGGCAGCAAAGGAGAAAAGTTGAAGGTCCTAAGAAGATCGAGGAAGTGCATAGGGATGCTGCCCAAGAACGACATTTGCAAGCTACTAGGCTTGCTCGTACTCCTAGTCTGGGAGGTTCTAGTAGAAGGGGTCAACCTATGGATTTTGCTCCAAGAGGGAGTATGTTGTCTTCTCCGGCCCCCCAGATGGGGAGTTTCCGTCCTATGTCTCCACAGGTTCGTGGGTATGGCCTGCAGGACGTACGGGTGGATGAGAGACATTCTTTCGAGAATAGGACATTATCACTTCCCCTGACCCAGAGGCCTCTTGGTGATGATCCAATCACACTTGGACCCCAAGGTGGTCTTGCAAAGGGAATGTCTTCCAGGGGTCAACCTGCAGGTCCAAGCACTCCATTCACTGATAATATGCCAAGTTTTGGAGACTCGAGAAGGATGACACATGCCCAAAATGGCTATGGTTCGCTGCCAGAGCGCCCCCCTTATGGTTCAAGAGAGGAGCTTACGCCCAAATACATGCCTGAGCGATTATCTAGTCAACATGATCAAGCAAGTGCACCAGAAAGGAACCTGACTTATGGGAGTAGGGATCGTGGATTTGATACATCTCGGCCTGCTTCACCACTTGTAAGAAGTGGAGGGCCAACTTCCATACAGAATGTTGCTCCTGATAAGATTTGGTCAGAAGAACGCCTGCGGGACATGTCTATGGCTGCTATCAAGGAATTCTACAGGTATTTCTGAACTGATTATTATTTACTTGCATTATACTGGTTTTAGTCTGGCTATGTAATATGGTACACGCAGTGCATACATACACCATTTTAAAATTGTTGGATTATCTACTTAAGATGAGTACACAACATTCTGGAACTGTTTTCAGAAAGTTGCTTCTGATATGAAGATTTTGGTTGAAAACTTGGCCGACTTATTCATGGTATCGTCATGAGCTTCTACTAAACTTTTAGGAAGCATACGAACAGTAAATGAAGCAGTGTTTCTGCACAAAGTTTTTTTTCGGTACATAATTTTGTACAGTATATTGTGACTTTTTTCAGTTTATTATTAAATAACTTTGAGCCATTTCATTTCAGTGCGAAAGATGAGAAAGAAGTTGCTTTGTGTGTAAAAGACCTGAATTCACCCAGCTTCTATCCATCAATGATCTCACTTTGGGTTACTGATTCCTTTGAGAGGAAGGATATGGAAAGGGATCTTTTGGCAAAGCTTATAATTGATCTAACTATTTCTCGAGATGTGGCATTAAGTCAAGATCAGCTAATTAAAGGGTAGGCAGCTGTGTTTCCTATAAAATTCAAGCAGTTATACTTCCCTATAAAATGCAAGTTCAATCTTTGAAGCACTTGAATTCTCTGTGTAACTTTATGTTGGTGTTTGCTCTATCAGGTTTGAGAATGTTCTGACTACCTTGGAGGATGCAGTAAATGATGCCCCTAGAGCAGCAGAATTTCTTGGTCGCATCTTCGGGAAGGTAATATTGGAAAACGTGATACCGTTTAATGAAATTGGGCGTTTGATATACAATGGTGGGGAAGAGGAAGGACGCCTTGTGGAGATTGGGCTTGCTGCTGAAGTTGTTGGGAGCACATTGGAGATGATAAAGCTTGAGCAAGGTGATTCCGTGGTGTCAGAGATCTGCAGAAGCTCTAATGTGCGGCTACAGAGCTTCCGGCCTCAAGGTTCCAGCAAGCAATGGAAGTTAGACAAATTTATTTAGGTAATAGGTGGGAGGGATTGTATCTTGGTAGAGATTCATGTCTAGTTTTTAGGGAACATTTTAATTTTGCAGATATATATTTAAATGGTGATCAATATAAGGGTTTTTATCCTTGAACGTTTTTTTAGTACCATTATTTTTTTTGAACTGCAATAGTAGCAATAGGATGAACCAAGTTTTTAACTATCCTCCGCCATTATTAAATTAGATCTTGGAAAGAACTGCAGCTGAAGTTGAGCAGGTAAGGTTAATTTGTAGGGTGGGGTGCTGGCTGGATCATGAGCAAGCCTTGAAACATGAAACCAAAAAGTTCTTTTGAACATCATCATTTCAGTTTCTTCAAACAGTTAGCTATTAAATGAACCAAAACAAGGAACACTTTGTTCTGAACAGGAGAGACGAAAGTGGGCCAGAAACGCCCTTAACGTATTGGAAATGACTGAACTCGCGACCAAACTGAGCCAAGATATAACTAAAGTGACAAATAAGCCACTCTTTTAATATGATACCAAAATAGGCTTCACGCTATATTTTATGGCGTTTTATACAAAAAATTTGACGGAGCCGTTAACTCCTAAACAGTTCAAAAAAATAATGTAAAACGCCGGAAAAAGTAGCACTTTACAAAACGCTACTTTTTCCGGCGTTTTATCTAAAAAATAATGTAAAACGCTGGAAAAAGTAGCACTTTACAAAATGCTACTTTTTCCGGCATTTTGTAAAAAGCCATTAATTATGGCATTTTGTAATCCACTTGCTATCCAAGAAGAATAATGTTGTCGGTTTTTTATGTTTTTTGTAAATTCAAACAAAGTGTTATTTTTTTTAACGTTTTATAGATTTTATCTATTTTTAAAAATTTTAAACAAAGTGTTACATTTTGTAACGTTTTGTGTTTTACAGTTTGACTATGGACATCATTCGGTAAAGGAGAACGCCGACGCTTACGCTCCGTCCTAACATAGACTTCAAGCACAGTTAGCTTGATTTGATCTATAAAGTCAGTTGGAGCGCTTATAAAATCTCTCAACGAATCGTCATTGTTAATAATCCACTCCCCAAAATTTACTTGTCCTTGTGTTAAAAATGAGGTCGGATATTTTTCGATTATAATCAATTTATAATCGGCACTATCCAAACCCATCCTTTATAAAGTGAATCACATAATTTTTGAAATCGAAGATTAACTGAATACTTAACATTGTATTTCGGGGGACAATTATAATGTATGGTATTTCCATCAAAAATAATTTTACCATCCCCAAAAAAAGAAACTCTAACTTTTTTTTCCGAAGACATCTTTCTAATTGTTGATGAAAATGATGAATATGGTGAAATTGAAAGTTTAACAACTTCTTATATAGTGATTGGAGAGCTTTAAATTAAGAAGAACAAAAATTATAACGTAATTATTTATTACGTTTTTATGAGATGTCACATCAAACTGTAAAACACAAAACGTAACAAAATGTAACACTTTATTTAAAATTTTAAAAAATAGATAAAATCTATAAAACGTTTAAAAAAACAACACTTTGTTTGAATTTACAAAAAACATAAAAAATTGACAACATTATTCTTCTTGGATAGCAAGTGGATTACAAAATGCCATAATTAATGGCTTTTTACAAAATGCCGGAAAAAGTAGCATTTTGTAAAGTGCTACTTTTTCCAGCGTTTTACATTATTTTTTAGATAAAACGCCGGAAAAAGTAGCGTTTTGTAAAGTGCTACTTTTTCCGGCGTTTTACATTATTTTTTTGAACTGTTTAGGAGTTAACGGCTCCGTCAAATTTTTTGTATAAAACGCCATAAAATATAGCGTGAAGCCTATTTTGGTATCATATTAAAAGAGTGGCTTATTTGTGTCACTTTAGTTATATCTTGGCTCAGTTTGGTCGTGAGTTCGGAAATGACTTGTAGTGCAATCCTTTCGTCTTTTAGACCCTAGTTGCCCTTCAAGTTAATCGAAGTTATTTACTTCTGCGTATAATTAAAAGATGTAACATAGTTTAAATAGTTTTGTCTACATAATGAGCTCTTGAGAATGTGCGCAAAAACTTTTCTAAAATGTTGAGTCAGAAATTGTTTAATAAGAACAATTATCATGTATGTATGTGCGCAATTTATCATGTATTTATGAGCCGGGGGTCTCTCGGAAACAGCCTTTCTACTTCGTCTGAGGTTAGTATGGACTGCGTACACTTTACCCTCCCTAGACCCCACTTTGTGGGAATATACTGTGTATGTTGTTGTTGTTATGTGCGCAGTTTGAGTTGCCCTTTTGAAAATTTGTCTTGAAAAAAATTGTCTTTTTGACTATGGACTCTATAATTCTTTAACATACGTATCAGATCATTCAAAATTACAAGTCTAAATTTGGAATATATGTTAAACAAAATATATACAATGAAAAAATGGTAAGAAATACTTATAAGTTGCATTATAATAAATATTTTCAAGTATAAAATAATTTTAAAAATTGTATAAATGAAATGTAGGCTTGATTTGATTTCAATTTGATTTTTTTAAAATTAAAATCAAATCAATTATAGTCAATTCGCTTTTCACTACCAAAATTCAATCACTAATCAATTTATTTTTTCGATTAAACTCAATTTATCAATTTGAGGTGATTTATCGATTTTCTGTGAGCACACCTAATTGCTAGCACGACCTTGGATCCATACCACCTTGATTGTGTTATCCTCATATTATTTAAGTATATCAAGTATCTCATGAACTCAAACTTTGTCAATTGGTTTGTTTGAGCTTGAAAACACACTTCATATGAAACATAAAGCTGTAAATTAAACCTCCCTCCCTCTTTAAAGCATGTAATTCTAAAATTTAACGGAAAATATATTTAACTTATGTACACTATAGATGCATATTTTTCATACGTTCATTTTGTCGTTGACCAATCTATCATTCAATCATATGTCGTGATTCAATAATGTGAAATTTTTTAAAACTTCTCCCTTTGGCTCAAGTTAGTTGTCGTGTTTCACTTTTTGAAAGTCAAGTTAACTAATCTTTCAACTTAAATTGAATCAGATTAAGTTTATATTTTAAAATTTAAATTTTATATGTTTTAAAATTATATAAAAGAACTATAAATTTAATTCTTACCATGTTAATATAATTAAAAAATATATATGTAAAATATTAATTAAAATTTTAATTTAACTATCAAGAAGTGCAATATAACAACAAATATGAGATGGAGGAAATATCATATGTATAGACGTTAAATTGGACAAAAAAGAAGTTGCCCTCATAGGAGTTTGGAGACTATCAGATTCTCAGCAATATCAAAGACAAGAGGTCAGACAATCAAGATGGAATCACACATATTCTAGTCACTTTTTGAGTTCCCAAACCGTAATAATATTGTCTTCGTTTCAAATTAGTTGTCATATTTTCTCATTCAATATTTTAGAAAATATATTAAGAAATAACTATTATTAATAATAAAAGTAAATTAGGAATTCAGTGATAAATTATCTCTTATATTTTCAAATTATATAAGTAAAAAAGAACATCTATTTAAGACACTGCTCACAACAAATAATTTGAGATGTAGGGAATATTGAAATACGATATTTATATTTGCGTCAAGGTAGGCAGAAGACAAGGGACTCTTCACCTCTTCATCACATGCAGATTTTGTAGTAATTAGTAGTAATTAATTAGGCTTCGATCCAACATAGGATTTATCAATATGTCTTGAGGCCAAGAACCTGTCATTTCCAATCTTGATTCGACAGATCCTTTCTTTGCTTCACCAATGCCATCATTTGATCTCAATTTGTAATTAGGGGTGAATAGATCAAACCGTTAAGTTAAATCGAACCGATGAACCAAACCAAACCAAGAAAAAAACCTGCCTTGTGGTTTGGTTTGATTGGTTTAGCGTTAGAAAAAAATCCGACCATTCTTGGTTTGATTTGGTGTTAACCAAAGAAAAGTCAAACCGAACCCAAACCAAACCGATATAATATATATCATAATATATATATATATATATATATATATAATTTTAACTTTTTATACATAAAAAATATTAATGATAATCTATTTTCTAAATACTTTTTAAATTAATTTTATTAATTTTTAATATTTAGAAAGTAGATGTAGATATATATTTAGATTTTGGCCTTTAAGTTGTAATATTTATTCATTAATTGATAACTAAATGATCCGAAATCCAATATAAACTTAAAACCTAAAACTTTTCACTCTTCAATCACTTTTCATCTTACTTTTTAGTTTTTGGAGAGTTCTCCGCTCCTCCTTTCCACTCCTCGTTTTTCATAATTGTGGTTTTCCACTAGCACATGAGTGAAAATATACTTGATCTTGTCTACAATCACAATATAATTGTAAAAACTAAAGATTATAAAAAAACCGAGAAAAACCGAAAAAACCGATTTTGTGTTGGTTTGATTTGGTTTATAGATTTAATAAACCGACATAATTGGTTTGGTTTTTTTTTTAGTCAAAAACCAAACTAACCCGACCTATGTACACCCCTATTTGTAACATTCAACTAATTGATACTATAAATATTTCTATATTATTAGTGTAATTTAACTTCATATACTCCCTCCGCTTCGTGTTACTTGGCTCCTATATAATAAAAATAGTTGTTTCAATTTACTTGTCTAATTTATGAAATTAAGAGTATTTTGTTATATTTTTCTTTTTTTACCCTTTGTATTAAATAACTACATAAACTAATAATAGTCAAATTTAGAGTTGTAAAACATCATTAATAAGGTTAATTTAGTAAAATATACCCATAATTAAAATTTTCTTAAGGGGTGTGACAAGTCAATAAGAGTCAAGTCAAATGAAACAGAGGGAGTAATAGATTAATTATCATATTAATTACTATTTTACTAGCTAATGCTTGTTATAGAATTTTACTCATAATTAATTTGTGAATGATCGGCTTTAGATTATTTAAAAACAAATTTATGGTATTAGCGGGGCGGAGCTAATAAGGAGAAGTACGAGTTCGACCAAACTCAATAACTTTAGTTCAAATCTTATATTTATTTATATTAAATTCAAAATTCAAAATTCAGTTCTAACATTTGATGACACTATCGTAGAATTTAAAAGCATAAAATTCAAATCTTAACTCTGTCGCCTCAGTGCACAAAACTTAAATTCTTTCGAACAAATTGATCAAGTTCTGTTTCCCAAATATAGGCCTTGTGCTTGCAGCTGTGAGCTGTTCATTAATTTTCCGTTTTAATTATTTCTTTCTTTGGGGAAATTATGACTTTGCCTAATGAACCAGGATCCTTGTAAAAGGAAATGTAATTGATCTCAAGATTGTAGAACCACACTCCCTACCAGCCAAACATATGAATATATGATAATGTAAAACTTATATTATGTCACCTATATACTAATTCAAAGACTTATTAATGTTAAGTACCAATAAAATCAAATGACTTCTTATAGTAATTAAAATGTTGTTTTATGACGTAATGGGTTCCTGTTCTAACATATTGCAACCAGTATTATACTAGCTTTAATTGTTTAAAAGCATATACTATTAATTTACTTGTTTAAATGTTTCTTTTGTTGGATATACCACTCGATGATCCGTTACATTACCTAGTAATATTGATTTATAAGTTCCATAATCACGAACACAAAGATCATACAGGAAGATCTAATGGACAGGTGGCAAAAAGTTAATGATGGCCAATTAATCATAGTATTACAGTTCATAGATGTGTAATCACGTTCTAGTGTTCTACACTAATTATTGCAGGTGAGTAATTAGGACTCTTCTTAGTCTGACATTTTAAAGAAATTTTCTATTTTCTGTTGAATCAAAATTCACATACTTCACTCCGATCCATTTTACTAATTACTTGTCATGTTTTTCTTTGCAAGTTTCTTAAAAATATTAATTTAATTAAATTATCCTTATTTAATCTTTTTTATTTCAATTTAATACTCTAATGACATCTCTATTTCGTTTTCTTTAATACCAAAAACAAGTCAAACTAAAAAGTAATTAAAAATTAATTATGAGGTGAAATGAGTAATAATAATACTCCCTCCGTTCGAATTTACTTGTCACATTTTGACTTGACCATGCCTATCAAGAAAACAATGATTGATATAGTAAATTTTACTATATTATTCCTATTAATTGATGTTTAGTAATAGGCATTGAAAAATGATTTGTAGAATAAGTAATTAATGTTAAGGGTAAAACCTAGAATTTTTTTTTGCCTTTTCTGGATTTGTCAAAAATGATAAGTAAAAATCAAAATCAAATTAAAAAAATAATGACAAGTAAATCCGAACGAAGGGAGTATATTGTTTCAAATTTACAAAGCATATATCCATCTCAAATCTTAATTAAGATTTTAATGATTCAATAATCTCTTGGACACATGAATGGACTTTGAAATTCACACGCAGACTTTTGTGTGGACTTATGAATGTGAGTACAGTTTGATACCATTTGAAAATATATGAATTCCAACTTAAAATTGTAAGACAATTATATTAATTATTTAGTAATCAAAAACTTTTCTAAACCTCTCCTTAAGTAGAGTTTCAAGTTTTTGTACTATAGTTAGTATATAAATCTCCCCAGACCCCATCTGGCGGGAATACACTGGGTATGAGCTCATATATATTGATGGTTGAGTCAAACATTAGGAAATACGAAGGAAGGTTCGTCTTTTGATTTAGTTGGTAATGGCTTTGAATCTCATGACAAATGATATCTAGTAAGTATTCTTAAAGAAACTACTATTTAAATTGAGAATTCAATCAACGACAAGGACTAATCAATGCATAGCAAGTGTTAGAAAAACTACAAAAAAACATTAAAAGTAATATAATTAGCTAGCACATTATATTCCTTTTTTCGGATTTTGGCAGACATGACTTGAAAGACTTCCACTCCCCATACACGTTACGTTATAAACAGTTGCATTAAAATCATTATACTAAATTGGATTAGCATCACATCACATTTTATTTGATTCAAACTCGTGATATAGACAGAGTGAGTTTGTGTTGAAGTGTGTGACCATCTCAATTAAAAATTTAAGTAAAAAATCTTTTTTATAGAGGGTGATGATAAGATCCGATTTCAGGACCTCTACTGGTAAGATTTACATATATAAATAACTCAACTTCCTATCCAGCTGCCAAACCCTTTGAGAGTTGTAAATAAACCATTTAATAATGCTTAAACGTATTTCCTAAACAAGTATTATTGTTTTGTTGACCACTCTGTATATTCTTAATTGAGACTAGGAAAAAAAAAGAGTGTGTCTTATGATGTATTTTTGTTTAATTAAGGACAAATTCATTCAATAATAACTTTAGATTTTTTTTGGTTCAAGATCAACTTCATTAAGCACTTTTTTTTTTTTTTTTTTGTGAAAATATAACCAAGGTATCAAATTTGACATATTGACTACTGTATTAAAAAAATTAAATTGAAAATTACATCGTGAAGCTCAAGGAAATTTCGAAAAAAGAAGTTTCTATGTAAAATTAGGCTACATAAAATATGTTTATTTAATTTTATTTTTTTTAGAATATGACGTTTGAAAACCGTTATTCTTCACGACTTAGTGTCCGTTTGGATGGACTTTTGGCTTTTGACTTATTTTAAGCATTTTAGCCAAAAACCAAGTATTTATAAATACTTTTTAAATTTACTCAAACACCTCAAAAGTGCTTAAAAACTATTTTTAGCTTAAAAACATCTAAAATAAATCAATCCAAACGGGCCCTTAAAGGTTAAGATGAATTTATCTATTTAATTAACATGATGGGAAAAATGTTGACTTATATTAAAAAATGACCGCTTCTTATATGTTTTTTTACCTAACCATATAAATTGACAGGACATTGAAGGTGACACTAATTAAACAAAACCCTAATTAATAATGTACTTTAATTTCCCTCTTTTATAGGGAATGTAAAGTCAAAGCTTTAACCTAAGCTAAGGGAAATTGACCCCAAATCGATATATGGATAAATCACACGAGAGAAGTGTTCTCTGAAAAAGACTTCAATTTAGGGTGTATTTTGTGGGGAGGAAAATATTTTTCAATTTTTTCTTATTTGATTGTTGGTCAATACTCTGAAAAATATTATCATTAGGAAATAGTTTTTTTAAAAAGAAGGAAAGTGGCTTACATAGTAGATGTAGAGAAAACAAATTTCACAAGTGACATATACGTTGATTGTGTCCTATCCATCCTCCAACACGTTGATTGTGTCCGCCTCATCCTCCAACATGTCTCATAGTCACCCCACCACCACACATCCCTATGCTCCACCCCCCATCTCCCATAATATTATTCTAGATTATATACAAAATTTTAGGATAATTTTTTAGCAAAATGATCTAATGGATCCTTATATTTGTCTGAATTTGTATTTTGGATCCTTCTACTCAATCCATTGTCAACTGAACCCTTAAACTCAATAAAACGTAATATTTTAAGCCCCTCTGACCATTGACCAAACTTATGTGGCATATCTTTGCTGACTCAGATCTAATGCGTGATATCACCTATTTTTAAAGCGCGTGAATGTAATAGATTTGATTAAAAATTATTAACTTCATGAAGAGACAAATCAAATAAAAAAAATAAAGTTAAAAAACTTCTCCAACCCCTCCCTCTTCTTCAACAACATCTTTTTCCGTTACACAACAATACCCACCCACCCTCGACAGCAACACTCCCCCCTTCAGCCCCCTCATTATTGTCCCCCCTCCCCTTCCCATTGTCGCATCCCTACCCTCCTACGCACACCTTCCCATCTTCATAAAGAAAAGCACAATATTTATCACCATTAATGAAGAGATGGTGTTCTTCCATCTTCATAAATTATATGACTAAAAATCAATTGTCAATTTCTTGCCTTCAACACCAAAAGTTCAAAGTGAAGGTATGGGTATGAGTTTATGTATGAGGAGTGATAATGGGTATTGAAAGATTAAAAAACTCCATTAATAAACTTGAGAAAGCTTGAAAAACAATAAATGAGTCATGTAGATTTGTGAAATTAATTTAAAGTTTTGATTGGGGTTCATTGAATTTGTGTTTGTGAACTTGTAGTTGAAAATTCAAGTGAAATGGGGAAATATTTCAGCTATTTGGAATGAATTTCATGCTCAATTTGTAAGCAAATGTAGAGAAGATGATCGTTGAACATTTTTTTGATTTTGCAAAAGTGGGTATATTTGATTTAATTTATTTTTTAAAATTTAATTTCTGATGTGTCTTTTAAAAAATAACGTGGAATTCCAGTTGTAGTAGGTGTATTACACGCACCCTAATCGGTTGAAAAAGTGTTTAAAATCTTACGTTTTATTGAGTTTAAGGATTCAGTTGGCAACAGATTGAGTAGGAGGATCCAGAATACAAACTCAGATAAGTATAAGAATCCATTAATTCATTTCACCTAAATTTTTCAACTTTACTTAATTTTTCTGAGAAATATTTAAAAAAAACATTTTTCATACCGAACACACCCTTATAGTCATAGAGAGTAATGTCACACAAACTGATAAAATGTCAATCAGTCCATTTTTTTTTTTCATTGAACCGACCAAAAGATTTCTTGTAAATATTAAAAATGTGAATACCCATTCCCTTGGGAAATTCTTTGATGCTCCTTTCCTTTATTTAAAGTCTACTATTAAACTTTGCTAACGATTTAAAAGTATTAAACAGTAACTCTAACATTCTTCCAATCGTGTATTCCAATTTTATAGTTCACGCATAAATTTTAATATATGGATCTACAAGTGCGTTGATAATATATAATTTAAAAAACAACAACAAAAACTAGAATAGTTCAAGACCTCTAGGATCAAATTTAAGAAAGGCAAGTCTTTCATTATCTTTTTGGATCATTTCTATTGTTATATCTTTTATTTGATTTGCTAAATCTACAATAGATTATTTCATAGTAAGTTTGAAATATAATTTTTAAAATATGGTTCATTTAACCATTATCTAAAATGAATATTTTATACATTTATACTGATCTTGAATGTAAGCTCAATTCCACCATATGACAACAAAAGTGGTGATCAAGGTATCGAGTGAGGAGACTTTTAGTTTTCATTTAGTGTTTCGTACTTTCATTCATATCGCGTAAGACCTATTTAAAAATAGAAACAATTCCTAATAATTTTATATATATATATTCGTCTCATCTTCATCTGTAGTGAGTAAGGAAATTAGGATGAACAACTTAACACAACCAGAAAAATAAAGAAGAAAGATTCGAGCTTTTTCTTTTCAAAATTAGAGTCAGAGGTAGAGGAAATGAGAATAGAGATTACAAAGTGACAAATCGAGCATTCACCAATAAAATAAAAATTTATATAATCAATCAACTGAAATATTAAGGACCCATTTGGTCATAGATCGTATTAACTATATTCTGGAACATGTATTCACTTTATTTGGGAATACTTGTTTTACCATAAATAAATCAAATACAACTTGAAGTTGTATTTGAGAATTTGAAAACACCTCTAAAGGTGTTTTCACAATATTTAGGACCCTTTTGGCTATGAAAATAAAAAGCATATTCACTTTATTTGGTATTTTTAAAGTTGAAAATAGAGTTGGAGCTGTGTTTCGCCATAATATTTTGGAAATGGGGTATTTTTGAAATTAAAAAATATATAAAAAGTGAAAATAAATTTTTAAAAATATAGAGTTTTATGAAAATTGAGTAATTTTATGAAAATAAAAAATTTAGTTTTTTTTTTTTTTGAAAAAAATAAATTAAAAAGTGCAAAAAGTGAATCCACAAATAGTGAAAACGCCTCTTGAGGTGCTTTTCAAAAATCCAAATATTGTGAAAACGTATTCCGAAATATTTATGGCCAAACAAGTATTCCAGAATAAAGTGAAAATGTATTCCGGAATATTGTGAATAATATTCATGGCCATATTATTCACAATATTTTGGAATACTTGTTTGGTTATGAAAACCAAAAACATATTCCGGAAAAAGTTTTCACAATTTTTGGTTATTTGAAAAATACCTCTTGAGGTGTATTCACTTTTTTTGAATTCAATTTTTTCTATCACTTTATTTTTAAATACTATCCCAACTTTTTATTTTGTACAAAAATCACCAACCAAATTAAAAACAATGTCAACTATAACTATCAATCAAATAAATGGGAGATGAAAACATGGCTCCATGTGGTTGTTTTCAATGTTCATTAGTAATGTTGTTTACTTTTGTGCATTATAGTAGAGTTGAAAAAGTTAATTTGGGTTATTTTTTTAGTTTTTAGAAATTGAGGATATAAATCATATTTATAAAAAAGTACATCAAAAGTCTAAAATATTTTTAAAAATACCATGGCCAAACACAACTTCAACTCTATTTTCAACTTAAAAAATACCAAATAAAGTGAATACATTTTTGGTTTTTATGGCCAAACGAGTCCTTTTTTCACTTTTTAATTTATGTTTTAAAAAATTTTCTAAATTTTTTATTTTCATAAAATAACCTCATTTTCATAAAATTCTAAATTTTTAAAATTTATTTTCCCTTTTATATTTTTTAAAAAAATACATTTGAATTCAAAATATTAAATGATATGATTAAATATAACTCCGACTCTATTATGAACTTCAAAATTTTTAAATAAAATAAATATATTTTTTATTTTCATGATCAAACGGCTGTTAAAATTGTCGAGATCCAAAACTTCATACCCATAGGTAACAAAAACTCCAAAAAGGTCCTAATCTTCTGGTCTGCACAGCAGCAAAAGATAAGATTGACCGTATATGTACTAAGTAACCCTCTAATGATTAGTTTTTGTAAGTGACCTACAAGCTAAAAATTTAAAATTAATTGATTTTTGATTTTTCTTATACTTTTTAATTCTAAAATAAAATACTTAAAAATATTTTATATTTTTATCAAAAAATTTAAAAATAATTAAAAATTAAAAATACCTAAAAATAAATCAATCCAAACACCTTTTAATACAATTAGACAGCACCCTTAGAAATGAAAAAGACAGAACTCTATATATAAATGGTGACATAGTTGTCTAAATCAAACAAGTAGATACATCATTTTCCTCCAACCCCCTCTTGAAGAGGAGAGAGAGAGAGACAGGAGAGGAAGGGTCCAAAGAAAAAAAAAGGAGTTTATCTTTGGTCCAAGAAAGAATTGTTGCCAAATCCAAAAGGAGTTGAAGGAACCCAAGATTTAGAATACTCTAATTAACTTTCAAGAAGGTCAAAAGCCAGTTTGAAGTTTGAAACTGTATAATTTACATGGTGAACCTTAATTTCTTCTCTTCTTCCACCAACTTGGAAACCTCATAGCTTTTTCTTGTCATAAAAATTAGGCCAAGCTGTTGAGCAAAAATCAGGGAATTTTTTAGAAATACATAGCCAAATAGTAAAACTCCTTGGGTATACAATCACAAACCAACCAAGAAATTTTTGTTTGCTAGTCCTTTTCTTTTTTTATTGTGCACCGTTTGCTTGCCATTTTCCCATCTGGGTAATCAATTTTCCCTTGTTTTATATCCATTTTCATGTGTTTTTACTCTTGTGTACTTAGATTTTTGGTTAAAAATCAATTCTTGATGTAGTTAAGAGTCTCTTACTTTTAATGTTGTGGTTTATGCAGGAATTCAGTGGATGTTACTCGACTGTGGGAGTTAAAAATTGAATCTTGAAAGCTCTGTCAGAAGTTATAAAAGGAGGTAAAATGAAGTGTTTCTTTTACTTCAAGGATTGGAACAGAAATAGGGAAAGAAAATCAGCACCAGTGGTACTTCAAGATCAAAGCAAATCAGATATTTCAGGTGGTGGTGCAGAAAGGGTGACTAAATCTTCATGTTCAACTTCTTCTGCCCGTAGCTTCTCTGATGTGTATGAAGGAAAAGCTCAGAATTTGAGGGTCTTTACATTCTCTGAGCTTAAACAAGCAACTAATAATTTTAATAGGTTACTTAAGATTGGAGAAGGAGGTTTTGGATGTGTATACAAGGGTAATATTAAGCCTGTTGATGGAAAGGGTGAATCAACTATTGTTGCCATTAAAAAACTCAATAGAGATGGTTATCAGGTAAGTTTTTTTTTGGTTTTTTGGTGTATGGTCCATGTTATCTAAATTTTGTTAGGATATGTGTGTATCTGATCTTTGAATTTGTGTTTAGTTTGACTGGCAACCAAAATTTTGTGACCATGCTGCAAATTTTTAAATGCACACATAAGTGTTTTATTACAGCCTTATCTGTTAAATGTTGCTATCTGTGGAACTGTTTATAACAGCCTTGTCTGGTTATGAAGCATTAATGATATCATCATTCATTGTTGTGTTTTCTGTTTTTGTTGCTATGTTAGTGAAGGAGTATGATACTAGTGGCTTCTTTTTTTGTGAAAGGTGATGTTTAATCTTTCATCTTTACGAAAAAGGGCAAAGTATTGATGCCCTTGAAATTCACCTGCTTCGAAATCTTCATTACTTTAGCTTTCTGTAGCATTCTGATCTACTGTGATATGTGGAGGTTCAAATTGATCATCTATTGCTGCCCAACTGTGGATCATTTCTATTTGGCAAGCAGTTTTGGACAAACTTGATTTATTTGCTGGAGCAGCTCGAGTATAATGAGCACCATGAGAACATTTGCATTTTGTTCCACTTTTCTTGCCATTGGTTGAATGTTCTGGTTTTCAGCTATGTTGCTCGGACTCTTCAAAAATGTTGCCAGGTGCATGTCGGATCCTTCAAAAGCAGTACATTTTTGGAGGATCGGACACAGGTTCAGCAGCATTATTGGATAGTCCGAGCAACATAGGTTTTCAGCATTACTTTGCAGCAAGTTATGGTTGACGCATCTTGCTTCTCTAGATCTTGGAAGCTAAACAATTTAAGTTGTTATCTTATTATATGCTGTGGTATTATGTTGATCCTCTAATTGTTATGTAGGGTCATAAACAATGGGTCGCAGAAGTGCAATTTCTGGGAGTAGTAGATCACCCAAATCTCGTGACACTGATTGGATATTGTGCTGTTGATGGAGAAAGAGGTATTCAGAGGCTACTTGTGTATGAATTCATGTCAAATAAAAGTCTAGAAGATCATCTTTTCAATACAGCCTTTCCAGTTCTTTCTTGGCAAAGAAGACTGCAAATATCGCTTGGAGCAGCTCAGGGACTGGCTTATTTGCATGAAGAATTGGAAGTTCAGGTATTTTATTTTAATATCTTTTTGATGTTTTTTCCCAGTGTTTCATTAATATAATTACAAGAGTATGAGCTTTTAGTCAGATTCTTCAATGTGTAACCCAAGTGTGGAGTAACATTTAACGCCGAAGGTGAAGGATCATTTGAATGGTTTCAGCTTCTCTCTGGAGTGTTTATCTAAATGTTTCCGTATACCTTACCTGATTTTTTCGCAGTTAAAAGGATTTTAACATGGAGTGTCTGTTTCAACTTCAAATTATATCTGGATTATAGCAATTTCTTTAGCCATTTCAAATAAAAAGGTCATCTGCAATGCATCTTAACTGCTATGAACTTAGAAGTTCTGGTTAACCTCCTTGTATATTCGCTCTTTTGATCTTTTGTCAGCCAGCAGAAAACTTGAATATACTGATTCACCACTGAATTGGTACATACTGCAATTGTTAATGTACTAAACTTTAATGTTCTTTCTTTTGTCAACTTACAGGTGATATATCGTGATTTCAAGTCATCAAATGTGCTATTGGATAATGACTTCAAGCCAAAGCTTTCCGACTTCGGGCTTGCCAGAGAGGGCCCAACTGGCATGCACACGCACGTTTCCACAGCGGTATGTTACATTTATCCCTGCTCAACTATGTATGTTCTATGTCAATGAGAAAGAAAACACAATTTATTATTATTATTATTATTATTATTATTATTGAACATTTTGGTTAAAAGATGAAGCATTTCTATGGCAAATGACCATAAATGACATGCTTCGTGTGACCAGGTTGTGGGGACATGGGGGTATGCAGCACCTGATTACGTAGAAACAGGACATCTCACAGCTAAGAGTGATGTGTGGAGTTTTGGTGTTGTATTGTATGAGATTCTAACCGGTCGACGGTCCCTAGAAAGGAACAGACCAAAATCAGAACATAAACTTCTGGATTGGGTCAAACGTTACCCTGCTGACAGCAGGAAATTCGGTATGCTCATGGATCCGAGGCTGGAAAATCAGTATTCGCTCGATGCAGCTCGAAAGATGGCAAAGTTAGCTGACACTTGTTTGTTAAAATCTGCAAAAGATCGACCCAAGATGAGTCAGGTAGTAGAGACTCTGAAGCAGATCATTCAGATTTCTGGTGAAAATAGCTCCTCCGTAGACACAAGCTTCCAGAATGTCGACGATGATCCCGTTGTAGAAGAACAGCCAAAACAGATGGGAGCTACAGAATCAGCGAAAAGACGAATGGCTCACTTGGCTAAACTTAGCGAACATGTTGGTGGAATAAGCAGAAGAAGATTTCTGATCATGCAGAAGGCTAAAGTAACATAAAATCAATTCTTTTTTCCTGCACGTCAGATATCGAATTGTTGAGAATTCTGGTTTACTGAATGAGAGAAATATATTAACTAGTTTAATGTGTAGATGAGGCATTGCCATTTCATCTCCATTAGTGGCTATGACTAGAGGCAACAGTCTGTTGCCTTTTGAGTTTTTCTATACCATCAGATTATGCATTTGCATTGTAGGCCACTATTATCTTGTGCCTCTTTTAAGCTGCTATGCTTTTCTTTTAAAATATTTTAGAATGGTGGCATCTACACTAGCTTTCCGACAACTCAAGTACCAAGTAACTGTCCAAGCGAAGTATTTTTATCGTTGTCACTATACTATATTATTATGGTAAGTGAAGGTGTTAAAAAGAGGACAAGCTAGACTCAAGATCATATAGACCGACGTCTCAAATGATTACAAATGGTTGGTATCAATATAGATTTAGTTAAACGTCAGGCACAATAAAGAAAAACTATCCATCAGGTCATAGCTTAGATGAAAAATTGAGAGTTCATACCGTCGAAACCGTCGATCTCAACTTGTTTGCATATAAAGCGTAGTCATTATTGTTGCTGCTATGCTCAAATTTTCATGAAATTTTCTTATTTTTTTCCCTCTTAACCCCCAATCCCCTTCCAAAAACACATACAAAAAAAGAAGAAAAAGACTAGACAGCAAAGGAAGAGAAAGGGGAGAGAGGAAAAAAAGAAAAGAGAAAACTTGAGTCAAGGTCGACGGCCAATTGATTAAATTATACTTATTTAACCATGTCTTGCTGTATCTTTGACGAATATAGTGCAATAAACCAATTATCGACCTACCAGCTATACACGCTATGTTGACTGCTTACTGAATTCAATGCATTGGACGTATGGAAGAAGTAAGTGATTTTTCGTATTTTATTATTTGTCAGAAAGTTTGTTACATGTACACTACAAATGACATGGAAGGAAAAATAAACTACTTCAACATACAAATAATCAAGGACTGAGGCGTAATTGTTGTTGATCAAATTACACGACTAATTCTCTTAATACGTGGATGGTATTTTTAGCATAGCCATGATACAATCTAATGGCACAAAAACCTGTGCCATTCCAACAGTCTGCGGCAAAGGACCATGATGGCATCGATCACCAGTAGTTTGGACAAAGCCCTCTGTACAACCTGAAATGTGAAAATTCAATTACAGAATTCATCAAGATAGTGCAGCCATAAGGAGAAAAGAAGAGGGGGGTAGCTGGAAGCTTCATCATGAAGGGACAATCTTGCCAAGCTCCTGTTAAATATCTCAATACATAAATATCTAGAGTGCAAGGAAAACTATTGCAAAACTCAAAAGATTTTACATTAACAGGGCACTCAAAGGTACATATATCAATGCAAAAAAAGTGCTAGTTTTGGATAGGGTTTATCTGTCATTGGTTAAGTAGCAGTTCTCTTCTGAAGATGGAAGTTCATAAAACTGCATATTAACAAATTCATCAAGTAGTCTGCTAGCTGTAAGTCCTAAGGGCACACTCTATGAGCATCACCTGAAGAGGAGAAGTCTTGGAAGCATCAATATTGACCAGTGATTCAGTCATGTTATCCATGGTGCAAATAGCAATAGCAAACAAGACTTGTTCGCTTTTAATTTCACTATATTCCATATGCATGCCATTTGATGTTGCATGCGTCTGTTGCTATACTATCCCTGTATATCGTTGTTAAGAAATACCTACCGCTTATTAACGAAAGCTTCTAGCTTTCTAGTCATGCATCCACCTTTAAGGGAAAAGGAACAGCATTAGGAAAAATACAGTCATTTTCTTGTATGTTCAATGGGAATAAAAGTAACATTGTTAAGATGAGACTTCTTCAGCTATTAATGAAATTAGGACACATCGTGAATCGTGATTAAAGAGAAAATGGTTAAAGACAACACCTAAAGCAGTTCTTCAAAATGTTGAAAAGTGAAAAGGGTTGCGAGCATAATGCAAGGATGACATTAAACTTTCTGTCAGAGTACATCCTTGAAATAACATTGTTCAGAGAAGGAAAACACAATGTTTGACCCGAACTCGTCTGCAGAGACAGACCTCTATATGGAAGTTGCATAAACCGTTATACTAGATGAAGAGATGCTCATAAAATAAACTTACCAGATCCATCATCGTTGGGAGGTTTGCAAACATCAACAACAAATCCCAGCCTAGTTTAGTCAGCAAATGAATCCTCATTATCCATTTCGCTCTATTTGGACAGGGTCTGCAAAACTTCAAATGGTAAAAATCACAGAAGCTGGAAAATTTTTTTTGCTTGACAGTAGCTGGTAAAACCTTACCATAACAAATTCACGATCTTCCGGAATTTACTGCTGTAACTTTGTTTCCCATAACAGATAACACAGCTCTTGATATTTCATCATTCACCATGACATTTTTTTTGAGGATAAATCTTTAGGCACATGCTCAAACAGCAATAGCAATAATTTACTTTTCATACCTTCGTTATCAACTCAAAGAAAACATCAAAGAAATTCCGGACATAGAGCAGCATCTAAGTCTATTCTCCAGCAGGTGCACAGAGGGCAAGGGGTGATAAAGGAGTCATCACATAATTTTTTTCAAGCTGTCCTCCGGGCACGATTTGAATCTCCAAACTGAAAGAAAAACAAGTAAGTCAGGTTCAACATCTTCTTTTAGGATAAATAGTCAATCAGATTCGACACAACCAAGTGGATAAATAATAAGCAAGAAACCACACTCGTATCAGTCTTTCCGTTTTCTCATTATTCACATGAAAATGTGACAGCAAAACTGAGAATGAACAAACTTAACAATGTTAAAGTCTGTGATAAACAAACCTAAAATAGCTTCAGAATCATCATTGAGCTAATAATGTAAATAATGCACTGAGAAAATCAGTCTGGAAGGCAAGAATGTTGTCAAATGAGACATTATTGCCACTGGCTACTTGGGATTTTTGGTGGTAAACTTTCTAACAAAAAGTAGAGCTTCAGGAAGGAAGAAAGGAAAGTAGACTTCAGGAGAGGCACAGTTTTGAGGGATTATTGCAATTCAGAAGGCAATACTAGCAAAAAGTAGGCAGCAGATATCAGGGAAGCCAGAGCGTCAGATGTTGATTCCTGGAAGAATGTTTTCAATATTAAAATGACACACAATCAAAGTAATTAATTCTAACCCCTCAACAAAACTCATTTCATAATCTAAAACTTTAACAGCAAACAAAAATCTTGACCAAACAAACAATGACCAATGCAACAATGACCAATGCAGATCTTGCCTTTAAAATACCCGAGATTATCAAAATTCTATATAAATGCATGATACATAAAAAAATGCTTGGTTGAACAGAGATAAGGCAGTATGACTCAACTTTCTGTCAACCAGAAAGATAGGTGCTTCAAAAAGTTGCAAGACCATGTATGATCGCTGCAAAATACATTTTATTTCTTTACAATAGTGTTATTCTAGATCTGCTGCTATTACCTACCCGTTTCTAGAAGGCCCCATAAGCCATCTCACATAACCTATCCAAATTCCAGCATGAATTAGTTTTCATGAGTTTATAGAGTTCAGAACAGTTTGATGAGTTCAACAGGAGCAAGCACCTTCTCCAACAACTAAGAAGCTCAAACTCAAGAAAGATTAAGTTAAGTCAAACTAAAAACAACAACAACAACATACCCAGTGTATTCCCACCAGGTGGGGTCTGGTGAGGGTAAAGTGTACGCAGTTCATACCACTACCTCAGATGAAGTAGAGAGGCTGTTTCCTATAGACCCTAAATCAAACTAAAAAAAGAAGAACAAAAATATGTTGGAAGCACACATGAAAATAATATAAAAGGGGAGCTATACAAAGTAGAAGTATATACCACCATTCACAAGTTTTGCAACTTACCATAGAAATTGCAGCTTCATGACACAGTTACCAACTTCAGTGTTGGGAAGCATCATTGGTTATAAGAAATCCAAGCTTCTTCAGCATTTGAAAAACTTATTGAACCTACATTGGTTCTTTCAGTAGGTTTTTCTGTTGTCATTTTCCACAAGAATTTCCGGGATGGTAGTCATTAAATTTCTTGCCCTTTCATCAGATTGGCTATACAGTTGCCTTGTTGACTAACTTGAAGGACCCACAAGGTCCATCCTCAACAAGCTCGAAAGATCTGTCATTATTATCAGTATAAGCCCTACTTCTACGTAAGAAATCGTAGGTAATGTACATGAGGAAGTCTAGAAAGAGACTCTTTTCTGTTGTTTCTGTACAATAATCTGTGTTTTCTTGTATACAATGAGAAGCTTTGTCCAATATTTTATGTGTTATTTCGTCAAATTCAAAACCAATTTCGCTCAACTTCTTCCCCCAAATCAACGTATGCTGAGGGAGTCCCTGCTTCCATAGGTGAGAAAGTAGTAAATTAGCCGTAACAGTGTTTGGGATGAATGCCATCTTAAGCAACTTTGCCGTCAAAATCATTGCACGGTCCAATATGTCATTGCAAGCACTATTCATCATAGTGTTGTATGTAACGGTATTTGGAAGCACACCAGCAGATGCAAGCTCATCCAGCATCATAGCAGCTCGATTTATCCTCCTAGTACTACAGAGATCATGAAGCCATATATTGTAGGTTGTGATGTCAGGTTCCAATCCACTGGCATACATTCTTTTCATAAAGTTATCTGCATTAACCACATCAAATGCCTTACAGAATCCATTGATCAAGGTGTTATATGTAACAATATCAGGTTGTAAACCACTTCGCTGCATTTCCACAAAACTGTCAATAGCTAATTTCATCCTTCCCTGTTTGCAGAAACCATTAATGATGGTATTAATTGTAAAGACGTCTGGGAGAAGACCCCTTTCCCTCATATCCCTTTCTAATTTCTGAGCCTCATACATGTTTCCGCTATTACAAAAACCTGTAATTAGCGAATTATAAACAAAATTATTTGGTACAAGCCCTTTCCTTAACATCTGAAAAAAGGCATCATACGCATCTCCAACAGAGCCTGCTTTGACAAGCCCATCTATCAATGCAGAAAAAGCAACAGCATCAGGAGCGATTCCCATCTTTTCCATCTCTTCCCACAGTGTTCTAGCTCCCATTACATCCCCTTTCTTAAAATACCCATCCAGAAGCACAGTGCAAGCAGTTATGTTAATAGGGAAGGACATTGTGATCATCTTAGTCATTAAATCTCTTGCTTCTTGCAGCCTCCCTGTCATTGAGAAGCCTAGGAGCAGAGAAGCACATGTTGAAGCTGAGGGAGTCTGACCAAATTGAACCATAATATTATAGACTTCAAATGCTTTTACTTCTAACCCTTCTTTGCTGTAAGCAGCAATAATGGAATTAAAAGCTATTACACTAACAGGTATCCCCTTTTCAAGCAGATTATCCAACAACGCCGCAGCCTCGTTCAACCTTCCTGCCCAACACAATCCAGCAATAGATACATCAGACAATAAATAATCTGGAGAAAGTCCTGCCACAGTTAGATCCCATAATAATCGGTCGCCGTCCTCTTCCCTACCATACTTATAGTGACCTGCCACCAAAATGTTAAAAGTTATAGCATCTGGAGCTACACCATTCTTTTTCATTTCTTCATATAGCATACTTGCTTGAAAAATTTCCCGTGCTTTGACGTAGCCATCCATCAGAGCGTTATATGTGATAGTGCTAGGAAAGACACCCACCTCTTGCATTCCATCAAACAATTTTCTGGCTTCCACCACGTTGCCTTCCTTGCTTAGAGCATTGATAACCGTACTAAAGGTAGAGATACTAGGATTACATCCATGTTCAGCCATCATATGCACCCAGTTCAATGCATGTGAAGTCCATCCCCTAATACAGTACGCATTGATCAAAATATTATATGTAAAAACATCCGGCTCACATCCCCACTTCCACATCAGATGAAACAAACTTTCTCCTGTCTGAAGTCTACCTTTCCTACAATATCCAAGAATCATTACATTAAAGAGATTGCTAGTAGGACGAGGCCCTTTACACAACATATCCCTAAGTAACTTCCAGACACTACCATAATCACCAATCCTAAGTAACAACTTAAACAGGATACTGACAGCTGACCCACTCGGCCTCAATCCATTATCCCTCATCCTACTCCAAATCTCTAATGCACCGGAAACCATTTCCGCGGTTAAAAAAGCCCGCATTAATGAATCAAGAACCGAAAAATCACTCTCATACTTATAATGCTCCCTCCACATGAACTCCACAACCTCATCACTCCTACATTTTCCAACCCTCTTAATAATCCAAGAAAGCATATCCTGTGCCAATAACCTCAACTCCCCAGCAGCCAAAAAATGTGCACTAATACAACATCCCTTCATTGTATCCTCTCCATAATCTTGAACAACATACTTAAAAAATGCAAATGCAACTTCCCTATCATCAAACAACTTCATAATTTTTACCAAAAATGATGGGCAAAAATCCCTTGAAAATGCTTCTAAAATACAACCCTTTTCTTCTTTTATCATTCTTGATAACCCCACAACAATTTTTCTTCTCTCATTTGAGGTAATGACAGTGTAATTACTACAAGATTTTGCTGAATTTTTAGAAGGGGTAAATTGTTCAAGAAAATCAAACCCTTTTATAGATACTAATGAATTTAAACTGTAATTTGAGCTATTAGTAGAAAAGTTGGTAACTTTAGGGTTTAGGGTTTTGTGGGAGTGTAAGAGTAGCAGTTGTGAAGTGTACAAGGATGTCGGAAAGTGGGGGAAATGACCTACCTTGAAATTGATGCGCATAAGACGCAAAGTGGTACACATCCGGAAATTCGCCGGAGATGTGCGGCGAAGATTTTTCCGGCGAGACGAACGGAGTTTTTGAAGGTTTTTGTGTTCACTGGCTAGCAAAATGTTGAGTGACTATTATGTCCATGACTAAAAATGTCAACATTGGATTTGTTCAATTTTCAGATGGGCCAGCCCAATAGCCCAACTAGTGCACAGAGAATAAGTTGGGCTTGTTGGCCCACAGAAAAATGTTCTATACTGATTTACGCAAATATCCTTTTTGGTCATTATTTAGATTTGGGATAATTATGCAAAATGTACCTTGAGTTAAATTTCTTACCTAAAAAATAGTTCCTTATTTTTTTCTTACTCAAATTGGCCTTTCGTCCATGTTTATTTCAGGAAATGTCCACTCGGCCATTTTATTTACAAAAAAATAGCAACTTCATCTTCTTCATCGTTCCATCATCTTCTTCTTCTCCTTCTTCATCTTCATCTTCTTCTTATTATTACCTTCTTCTTCCTACTACTTCAAAATTCGACGTACCGCAAACGTGAATCGTTTCGAATGAATTATATATCAAAAGACTCGAAATATTGAAAGGAGCTCATATCTAAAATTTGAGACTGTTTAGAGGAGATTTTATGTTAGTCGGGATTGAAAGAACTTGCAAACCAAGTTCTTTAATGGCTATTAAACTTGATGAACCTCGACACAATTGAAGAGACACATGTTTAGCAAATGAAATCCACATGAAAAGTCGATGAAGAAGACAATGCGATGTATTGATGACCTCCAACATATACCGGCGACGGTGGAGCAGTAACCAACGTTTCACCTGATAAACTTCAAGAAGACTACTTTACTTTCTTAATTTGTTTGTCTAATCTTTTGGTTTTACTTTTGCTATTTCCTTATTAGGTTTGTTAACGTGCAAGTGTTTGAAAATTAGTGTCAATGGAGGAAAATGTTAGTGGTGTTAAAGTGGTAAAAATGGTAGAGAAGAAGGTGATGTATTGTTGGAGAAGCTTGATCATAAGTCGTGGCAGCTAGCTGCTTTTTTATCTCCGCAAGAAAACAGATATGCATATATATATATATATATATATATATATATATATATGATACATAGCTATACATTATTTATACACATTCATACATCATTTATACAATATCAATACATTACATGACTATTTATATAATGTATATGTATTGTATAAACAATGTATATGGATTTATATAGACTATTTATACAATATCAATACATTACATAACTATTTGTTCAATATCGATACACGTTTATACAATATAGATATATTACATTTACACTACATTACTATTTGTACATCATATATACATGTTTATACACCATTTATACAATATTGATACATGAAAAAAAAAAGTCGCACGAAAAAGTTTTTTCAAAAAAAAAAGCGAAAGATTTTTTTTTTAAAATAAAAAAATGCAGCAAAATAAAAACAATAAAAAAGTTTTTTTAAAAAAATTACTGCTGAAAAAAAAATGGTCATTTTAAGCAATAAATAAAACTTAGCTATTTTTGCTGTAAACTTTTTATTCTTTTATATGTAAATGAAGTTTTCCCTTTAGATTTTGTCCTTATTTTTAAACGTTGTGTAAATCTAATTTTTGAGGCTGACAAAATACAAGACTATCTATAAAATTTTAGATAGTCACCTACCGATTTCTCGTAAAAGATTTAATTTACTCAAACGAGATATTTAGACCGTTGTCTAAAAGGTTTATGCATTGTAAGAAAAATAAAAAAAGAATCATTTACTAAGTAACTATCCCAAAAATGGGATAATTGAAACAGAGTTTTATTTGTTCGAGACTGAAGTATAGTTATTATTGTTGTTTAAGCATAGTGTTGAAGGTTCAACTATAAAACAATGACATGAGGTTGCTTAGATCCATGGTGGAGATGATAGTGGTTGTGTTGTGAAAATAGGTAATAGAAATGGTTAGCAATGGTGACAGGTTGTATGGTGGTGGTTGGCTACGGCGGCAATTGGTAATGGTAATGAATACTGTAGCAGTGAACATTTCAGTGATTTTAAGAATTTATATATGATTTGATTGGTTCAGAGCTATTTAGAGATAAAAATTGGTTGTGTAAGAAAAGAATTACAAATATACTTAATAGGTTAGACATCTAATGGTTCAAATTTAAACCTTCTGAAAGTGAGAACAAATCGAGCCTTAATAAGTCTACATGATGATGTGTGGTGGTTGTATTTATAAGTTATAGTAACATATTTGTTGTTTATACATTTTGTCAACTATTCTTCTGGTGTTCGCTTGACTTTACATTTCTTCACTTTGAAAATGTGAAATTTTATCATTTAAGTAGGTTTTTTAAATTTCTCATGAATAAGAACCGGTGAGATACTCTACCTAATTATAATTAATAATAAACATATTACACATGTCAATTAATTAGTATAAGACATAGCACTTATTGAATACAACAACATAAGGTACTTATATTCCATATTGGTCGGCAAATTATTTCCGCATATTCAATAGCCGGCAGTTAGGTTTATATTCGTATAATACTGCGACAGGTGACGCCCATAGATTCAAATTGAGACGGAGTTAGAATTTGAATTTTATAGTTAGGATAGTCATATCTGATATTAGTAATTGTGCTTTGATTTTTTTTTTTTTTTTTTTTGCATATTTAGTGAATTTCTTCATACAAATACTGAATATCTATTAAAATTATTGAGTTCATGGAATTCGTATGTTGACTTCAAGCTCCACCCGGTATTCAAATATAAATTTTCCTCTAGAATTGGTCAGTTAACTCAATACTTCTCCTGGTATTTGTTGAAAAAACAACTAGATTCACATAGATTGAAGTTTTGTTCTGTTGTCTCTATTTGCCTGCCAGTAGCAACTTGTAATTTGGCTACTACTGCTCTTCAAGTGTTAAGACAAACTAGACACAAAATTCACATTTAAAACACTATTTTATAGTAGCTACCTACTACTCTAATTTAGCTATGTTAGGCGGTACTTCTAGTGAGAAACCAATTGTCTATTTGATCAAATTTTCAAAAATCACTTATTTTTAAAGTGCTTTTTGTTAGAAATGTTTTCTAAAAAAAACATCATCTAAGCATTCCTGTGTATCTTTTACTACTTCGTCAAATAATATATCATCAACCACCCTGAGTTGCAGTGAGATAGTTCAGAATCCTTCGCCCTTAAGCAGATCAAGGTATGTGGTTCGAGCCTTCAGGGAATGAAGAAAATGCAATCAATTAGGAGCGATGTCCTTAAGAATGAGTCTTGTAGTGCGTAAATTTGAATTTAATCGAACCCCAATACGAATATTGGATATACAATGAGTGGGAAATCAAAAAAAAATTAGCCAACGTCAATTTGAAGTTTAATTTGTTCCTCACTTAAAAAAAAAATAGAACAATATAAATACTCATGGAAGCAACTGGCCACCATCGACCGGTAATACATTTATAACTACGTAGTAGTAATACATTTATCGCACCTCAATTAGCTAACGTCAATTTGAAGTTTAATTTGTTCCTAACTAAAAAAAAATATAGAACAATATAATTACTCATGGAAGCAACATTTTCCGAGAAGAAAATATTTGGGGGGACGAAAAAATTGACTGACAATTTGGTCCAGAAAAGGAAGCTATGGTTCAATGAACCTGGACAACAATTAAACACAACTAGCTAGTAGCTAGAACTCTTTTTTTTTTGAAACTCCAGGAAAATCCGCAGCCGCTACAACCTCTGCCACAGCCTCTGCCCTTCGGGTGAGCACTTTGTGCGCACTGGGTAAACCCCCCATTGTGTAATAGCCTGCAAACCACACAGGGGATGTAAACCGCACTAGGCAAGCCCCATGCGACAGGCTCGATTGAGAAGGCATTAGGACCCCGACCTCCCCCTTAGGGAGAAGTCAACCCTCAAACCAACTCGACCACACCCGAAGGTTCTAGTAGCTAGAACTCTCTTGGCTAAGTTTTCTTTTTTCTTTTTATTTTTTTGGGGAGAAATCCTATTCAGGCTATCTATGATAATAAAGTGCTAGTGAGATGAGCAAGTTAGGACTAATGGCAAATATTGAGATAAGCAAGTTAGGACTAGTGATTAATGATACGTTAGATGTCTATCTTTTTACCTAAAAATGCAAGGATGGGTCTCCACTAACTCGTTCTTTCATTTTCGGAGGATATAGAGTATGTTAATACTTAATTATTCGTATTTGATATTTACATCAACTTAAATAATTTAATTTTAGTTGTTAAAGTTAATATAATACTATTTGATAGTTAAGTGATAAATGCACGTACAATGGAACCCTAACTTTCCTTTTTCCTTTTGGACCTCAACTATCCACATATACCCTCACCCTCAGTTGAGGGGTTTAATCATAATTAACATGGTCAATCTACCAGTTTAGATAAGTATAGTTAGTACTCTTGACGTACAAGTTGAAAAAATTAGGACAAGAAACTATAGAAAAAAGTTTTTTTTACTTGGATCTTGTTTGTATTGAAAAATAATGCTCAAGTCTCTTTTTCCACTATGAAAAGTAGGAAAGAAAATAATATTCCTCGAATCAATTCACATGTGAATAAGCAGTGATGCAAATCAATGAGCAACTTTTTTTTAAAATATAATTTTTCATTAATCCCTTTTTCCTGTTTACTTTTTCCACTAATAATTTTTCTTTAGCTTTTGGTGGGTCATCAATCTAACCAAGTAACCATTACGCCAATTTTTTCAAAAGCATAGTGGTTTGTGGAGTACTTAGAGTACACATTCACAGATTTTGTAGGTGCACAATGAAATTTGATTTTATTATATGTATATAGTTTAAAGAAATTTTTATGCGCATACGTAATTATGTCCAAACTTAGGGACCGTTTGGTTCAAGAGCTTGGGTGATTTATTTCACTTTAAATATTTTAAATTAAACTTATTCATTTCAGTGTGCAATTTCCTGAGCTTCAGTTGCCTACAAGATGGTGGAAATTTTAACAAAAGTGACTACTATAGCTATTTTCTTTATTTATGGAAATTCGAGATTAATTGGTTATTTTGGTCAAATGATCTACTATGTTTTTGCAGAATTTTATGGGTAATGTAGTAATGATTTGATTGAATCCAAGACCATATTGATAGGCATAAATATATGCGATGACAAGAGTTTTCACAATATAGTGAGGGAATATGAGACTATTGATCATCAATATGATCAATGGTAAAACTAAAATCACCTAGGTAAATTGTCTATGTTATTGAGCAGTTATGGATGAACACAAATAGGGCCAACTTTATATTCACCCACACATTTAGAGAAGGCCATGTTAGGACCGAAATTAATCAGGTGTCATGCGGAAGCTAGCAAAGCAAACCTCGAAAGACCCAAATAAGAAGACATGCGAGAAATACACCAAAAGAGATACAATAATTTAACGTGATTCGGTCAATAGACCTACGTCCACAAAAGGAGATGAGCAATCCACTATATAAACGAGAGTACAAAATGTCAAGAGAGACAACCTCATACAATTCACTCAGAATAAAAAGAGGTTCACACAAGTGATACCGCAACACTTGTGTCTCACAAAGTCTCCCCCCAACCAATACTCTCAAACCCCTAGGACTACATTGTGGATGCTACCAAACTAGAAGAAAGGAGTCTCTATTTATAGAGTCTATAACCTTTTCCTACAAGAACAAGGATTAGCCAAATATGGAGAATTCGTGTTTTCCTTTTCCTAAAAGGAAAATTCAATTATGGTACGAAAATCAGGGCAAATACCAACAAGCCATATCATTGCTAATCTTTTGGCCAATTAGAAAGAGGAGTCCAAAATTTTGCTTATCTTCAATAAAGCTCTTTCTCTTTCTTCAAATGTTGGAGCTTCAATGAAATTTTAAATTTCAGATTCAGATAGAAGAAATTTTATCAATGTTAACCAACATCTATGATTATAGACTGATGTTAAGTAGTCCTTAATGTTATCATAAATCGACTACTCAGGCTAACTCTTTTGTACAATTCTATAACAATGTGGATTTTTCCAACCTTCAATATGTAGCTAAGGCCAGGGTCTATATGTCCTCCTAGTGTAATTAGTTTTGGTAAATATAGGTTGGAGTGTTGCCTAACTCCTACATCATAAGAAAAGATTACTAATTTTCTTTCAAAAAGAAAGAAAGAAAGAAAAGTAACAATATGATGGGATCGATAACATCCTTATGCCCTTAGTTAAAGATTTCGAGGGAATAATTTATCTTTTAATAAGTTCTATGTAACGTAAATTAAAATTAGTGAGAACCTCAAAGCGGATACCAAATATTAAGCCAAAAAAGGGTAACAATTTCTTTACGAAAATTAACATCGAAAAATCAGAACAAAGATGAAAAAGATGAATGATGATCACAAAGATTAGAGATCTCAGATACCATATATGGACGGCCCATTTTTACAGACACTCCACCATATTTGACAAAAGGTAAATTAGAAACCGCAAAAAGGAAAAAAAGAAAAAAAAAAGAAAAAAAAAGGATTCAACAAAATTGTTCGATGGGAATTACTCTCTTGGTGATTCCCATCATATCTTTTTACACAAGATTTCTGTACTCAAAATTCCTCCTTATTTTACTTGATATCGTAAATCAGAAGCCATTTTTCTCGTCATTTATTTAATTTTTTGACTTATAGCCTCCATGATCATCATCAAGATCGATTAATTAAGTGAGGATTAATGAAGATTGTCAAGCCACTGCAACAGTTCCATTTCGTACAGCTTTATTTGCATCAGTTTCTTTAGTAGGGGTCTCTGTTTTTGTTCTTGATGATCTCTTAGATGCAGCAATTTTCCATTTTCTTTCATTAGCTTCATCCATTTCTATCTGCTCTTGTCTGCATTCTTCGCTACAAAATGGTGTATCCCCTCTGTAATCAAATTAAAAATTTCACTCCCATCAGATCAAGAATTACAAACAGAATTATTTTTGGGTTTAAGATCTTTCTTGATTTATAATAATATGCGGTGTAATTTCATTAGCGAGGTCTCGTCATAAATTGATTAGTAATTCATATAGATCAGTGCTCTCCAGACTCCACTTTATGAAATTACACTGAATATGTTATTATTATTGTTGAATATAGATCATAACAGAGACGGATCCACTATATAAACTATTTATATTAATATTACTGAAGTAAAGACAAGGAGAAAGATATATGTAAAAAGCTAACCTGTACATGAAGATGTCATGGTTGTGAGCCAAGGTTCTTTGGCAAAGAGAACAAGCATCAAGAAAATGGGGTTGGTAGTGGTGTTCTTCACATCCAGTGTAGTATAGTTCAGCTGCTGCCTTCATTGTTCTTTTTGTATGATGATGAAACTTGAAAAGGGAAAAGAAAGTGTAAGGAAAGTGGATCTTGCTGAGATGAATGATTGATAAGTGCAGAGAAGAATGAGTAAAGGAGATTCTAGGAGGAGGGCAGAGGAGCCCATAACTCTATTATATATTGTTGGCCAAGGGAAAGAGGTTTAAAAAATTAAAATTAATTAGGTTATGACATCATTTATTAAATAATTAAAGGACTGCCAAGTCATAATTTTTACTAGCAATCAATAGTCACTACAACAACACAAGTTGAGTCCGAAGAGAATAGAGAAGGTAGAGATATTATTTTTAAAGGAACCTTAGCTCAAAAAAAAAAAAAAAACTAATAGTGACTGAACTAGAATTTTTATTATGTATGTCTGAAAAATAAAAAAAATCTTAAAATTTAATATCTATTATATATATATAAAAATATTTTAATTTTATATATGCAATTTATCACTTTTTACTTGGTCAGACTAAAAATAAAAATGTGTCGCATGAATCTTGATAGAGAGTAAGCTATTTCTTAATTTAGGTGGCTGAAAGATCTATGGACCACTAATAAGTACTCCCTTCATTCAATAATAGTTATTCAATATTGACTTATCATATCTTTAAGAAATAATAAATAATATAAATAATTTTATAATATAATCCTTTTAATATAATAAATTTAATATTTTTTAAAAGTATTTATTTAATATGAAGGATGAAATAGACACAAATAAGTAAATTATTCATTAATTTTTTAATTTAAATAAATATTATTAAATATTTATTTTTAGTATATTAAATAAAAATTATTGGACGGATGGAGTAGTAAAATATTAGTACAAGTATTAGTAATACTAGGACTTCAGCGAGCAAACATGACTAGTTAAAAAGGAAAAAAGAAAAATGAAAAAACCAGTAGCTGTTTTTCAGAATCCAAGGGGTGGAATAATGGCAGTATTATATTACATAAACCAATTTGGTTATGACAGCAAACAAAAGTACTTTTTCTCAAATTGTACTTTTTTGAGGGCACAAACTGCTTTATTACCAATTTGCTCCCTCATGTTTTAGGGAATCATTGACAAGTGCATGAACTTTTATATTTTATTAAATTTGCGGTGTATGTTTTTTTCTTTTCTTTCTCAGATTTGCTTTATGTTAGACTATTTTTACCTTTTTTTGGTTAAGGCATGCTTTTTTCTTCCTTAAAGTACTCAAAGTTGCCGTACTACAAAGAAGTTTTAGTTTCAATTTGGTTATGATTCATTTTCCAATTTTTTGTTTTACCACTATGTTTTTCTTTTGTTTCTTTTTTTTTTTTTTTTTTTTTTATCTTGGATTTAAGATTTGTGATACTCTTCTATCTTCACTCTTCAGCTTTTAATATTATTCAACATAAATCACAATCAATGTTTTGTTATCGATTGATCATCCCTACAATACATTGAAACTTTTTGTGTATATTTAACGTCTTTCCGAATTGATATTTAATATTATTTTTGTAAGCATAAAAACTATTCGTCGTTATATAGGTAGAGAAGTCATGTTAATACGAAGCCCTTTGCCATTAATTTATTTTCATTTTAAATGAAGAAGACAAATTTGAAGGCGCAATGAACACTTTTAAGGTTTCCTTGATATAATTTCCTAGATAAATATAAAATATCTTAATTTTCTCCTCTTAGCTAGAAACACCATAGAACAATATTTCCATAACAATAGGACCTGACTAGCCAAAAGCAAAATTGAATACCACCAGAGAGAAAATATGAGTTGTGGCTCCTTAATCAGATGTTTTGATTTTATGTCCTTTAAAATTAAAAAAAAAAAAACTTATTGAAGCGCTACCTCCACAAATAAGATCTACAATGCATATAAATTTGATTGAATTTCAACACAACTACCAAACATGAGATGAGAAATCAAAAATAAAAAATCTCTAATCAACAAAAGAACATGTTAAAAAATAAGCTCCACTATGATATAAAAAAACAAAAAAAAAACAGCATTATTTCCCTCAATCCCATCATCATAGAGACTTTTCATGATGTCTCTAGAGAAGCTCCATTTTTTTGCTTTGTCATTTTTCTTTCCTCCCACATTGGAGCTGTGTCAGCATAGGCCCCACTTGACTCCACAAATACACCACATCATTTGGGCCCCACCTTCCATATAATTAAAGGACAGCCAATTAAGAACCTTGAAGTTGGTGGGACCCAATGTATGGGGACCAGCTTAAGACATGCGGGCTCAATTTTCAAAGTCTCTGTCTACCCTCTGCCCTAATTCATCTGCCCGTACCCGTCGGGCAGCAAATATTCTAACGCTTTTATTTTATTTTATTTTTAATTTAAGGTCTTGCGGTTACGGTTACACGTCCATCCTCGTCAGTAAACTATTCCTGGACACGTGGCGTCTGATTGTTGAAGAGGGATTTGTTCCTTGTACCAGGTTATATACGAGGTGTCACTGGATTAACGAGGGCAATGGAATCAGCGGCTGTGATCTCAATTATTGGTTCACGCAATTACGTCAGTCTTTTACTATTTCCATTTTATATAGTATTTATTCTCTGTTAACTTGACACACTTATTAAAAAAGTTTTTATTTTATTTGTTTTTACTTATTACTCTCTTCGTTTAAAAAAGAATGATCTATTTTTTTTTTTAGTCCATTTCAAAAAGAATGACCCTTTTCTTTTTTGGCAACACTTAAATTCCAACTTTTCACATAACATGTTTAAGACCACAAGATTAAAGGGCATTTTGGTATATTTGGCATAATTTTAATTTAGGACCACAAGATTCAAAAGTCTTCTTTATTTTCTTAAACTCCGTGTCAAGTCAAACTAGGTCATTCTTTTTTAAACGGATGGAGTGTTATTTTTCTAATTAAATTTTTATTTTTACTAGTCACTCTTGACATATCAAGAAAAAAAATCATATTTTATTCTTAACATTAATTATTTATTTTTTAAATTATTTTCAAGATATATTACTCTAAATATCAATTAATAAGTGTAGTATGTTGAAATAGTTATATCAATAATTATTTTCTTAATAGGCGTGTCATGTCAAAAATTGATAAGTAAAAGCAAACAGAGAGAGTAATTAGAAGTGTATTTTATTAAATTAATTATATTAATAATGCTTTAGAACTCTATGAATAAGTAAATAAATTAAAATATTTATTTTTAGTATAGAGATTAAATAAAATAAAACGGAGAAAGTAATTTTATTTTCTTTTTTTGCTTTCTCTCTCACTGTGTCAATCACACGTAGGATTTGTTTGGCCATTGGTACAAAGTCCTATTCTTTTTTATGTGGTGATGAACTGATGATAATGAACTTTCCCATGGTTTTACAAAAGTTATATATTTACACTGGAGAAAAGATATAAATTTACTATTAAATTTATCTCAAATTTACTAAAAGATAATTTAATTTTGTGGGCGTTTTAATATCCCCCTCGACAACTTTATAATGATACTTTTACATCATTTTTGGAGTAGCTCAAATTTTTAGAGAGCTAATATTAATCATGCATCAATTATTATTTGATACGTGTTAAATTAATTTAAAATGCTTTTTTTCTTTTCTTTCTTCTTTCTTTTTCTCTTTCTACTTTTTGACCACAAACCACCTTCAACCCCCCCCCCCTCCGCCCCCCTTCCGCGTCTTCTTCTTCAGCCAACCCCCTTTCCTCATATTCTTAATTTCTTCCATTGTTTCATTCTTTTACTTCATCCTCTAACATAATTTCATATTATTTCCTAGGTTTTACTGTATTTTGATAATAAAAATTAATTATTATTTTTTCAAATTAATTAAATTACAAATTTGGAAATATCATCAATTGATTTATCTCTTTTTTATGTAATTTCAATAAAATTAAAATTAAAGTCTTTAAAAAATCAATGAATTAAGCAGAAATCTTAAGGTGCTAGATTGAAGCTAGAATGAAAATTTTAAATAATACCTCCTAACTATCCTAAAATTTAATGAATTTTACAAAATTATTTGAAATATAAAGAAAAAAATTAGATAAAATTTTGAAATTGAAGACAATCAAAGTGATAATAGTAAAAAATTGGGGAATGGTGAAAGATATGGTGGCACTGGAAGTGGGTGTGGGGTTTTGGGCTGAGACGAAAAAAAGATGGCAACATATGACTTATGAAGAAGAAGGAAAAGAAAGAAAGAGTAAAAGAAAAAACAACAAAAATGACAATTAAAAAATAGAAAAATACATTTCATAAAAAAAAAACTTTTAAAAATAAAATTACAATTATTTTTTTAGTTCCTCATGCTCTTTAATATCAATTAATAACTGTTGAGGGGATAATAGGACGCCCACATAATTAAAATATATATTAGCAAATTTGAGATAATTTCAATGATGTCTTTATATCCTTTCTCATTTACACCGTACCAATTGGACGTAAAATATTACTTGTACTTCGAAGAGTTATTTTAGTTGCTGGTTAATAGTGATAGTGGGGGTAAAAGACGGATTGTAAATAGGTTGAGCAAAATCGGGTCATAATTCAACCATTCATATTTAAGGGGGCCAAAATAGGTTGGATTATAAATATTTTCTTTTGAGTCGATCAAAAAGATAATGACATATTTTAATATTTAATAATAATTTAATTTAATATTTTTTCTTTTATTTTTAACTAAATAATCTATATTTAAGAAAGAATATTTTTAACCTCCCAGAAACTTGGCAAGTCATCTCGTCATCACTTTTATCTTGTAAAATGGTTTACGGTTTTAGTTCATGTTTCGCCTTAATAATTGTTTGCTTTGTATTATTTTCAAATTTCAAATAGTATCTCCTTTATATATTTAGTATTAATTTATTTCTGAGCAAACTAATTTATACGAAGAGTGTAAAACAAATGACAATCCATACTAATTAAAGGGAATCTCTGATACTTGATTGGATTTGACCCGTAAACTGCAAATTAGACACGTAATTAGAAGTTAACAACTGATCTGACGAAATAAACAAACTAATTAGGAATGATAATTTTCTTGCTCCCTAGAGATTTTCTAATCTGGATATTACGTTAATACGTTTGGTAAGTCGAAGTACGTAATGACAGAGAGATTTCATTTGCTTATTATTAGTTTTATTTTTTTAAAAAAAAAAAACGTCTGCAAGTTTGTGATTTTTATCTTTAAAAAAGGGGTTGTGTGGATATCAATACCTGGAACTGAGTCACTAGCAATAATATCATGCATGTGACGGAATCAATTAACCTTTAAATAATTTAGATATTATGGACCTTAAACATGTGATCAGCATCTATTTTCAGAGTTGTTATGGATTTTCTTTTTATTGTTTGGTATTGTTAGGTCATGACGTAAATGTGGCTTTGTTTTTCAGCTAACTAATGAGGTCATATGATAAGTGTATAATTAACTTTATGTGGGTTTAATTGATATTATTATAAAAGAGTGTGACGAAATGAAAAAGATTTTTTCATTATTCATCAAATATCTCGAGTTTCAAGCTTTAAAAACAGTTTAGAACGTTTTCGCTCCAATTGAGCATCTATAGTAAAATTTTGAATTAGTTAAGCCAGATGTGATTTTTAATGCAATTTGCATGGAAACACATTTACATTGAGTATAATTTGTCTAGTTGATAAAATATAATATCTCATGATATCACTAATTAAAATATTATAACGAAAATTATAAATGAGATATGACGAACGGATTCGGATGAGCATTAATCTCGTGTTGGGTATTTGAATTAGGGAAGGTTGTAAATTATTTCAGATTGATTTTTTTTTAATACTTATGCCCTAGAGACTTTATGGAGTATTACTACTGAGAATTACAGTTTTATACGCTGATTATGATTGTTTTTCTTTAAGAGTGTAAAATACAAATTAAACAATTAAAAAATATCGGAGGGATCAGGGAGTAACTACAAGTCTATAACCTTATTAACGAATATTTTGAACAAAAACTTTTCGATTAAAGTGATAAATAAACTGAATTGAAGAAAATATATAAGACCTACACTAAGAGGTGTTGTTGCCTTTTGATATCAAATTTATCTGAATTCAATATTTTTGGTGCATCACATAAATTATAATGCATTAAATTTACTTAAAGGCGCAACAAATAATAAGGATATTTAAATTCATCATTTTCTTCTATTCAATTTAAAAATGATCATAAGAGATGATTTAATTTCACTAAGTAATAGATACGAGCCCATGATTTTGAAAATATAATAAGTTAAATCTATAAAATTTAAATTTTGAATTAGATTTTGACAGCCGTATAAATTTATTTTTTATTTTGAAAAAGAACTAATAGATACGAGCCCATGATTTTAAAAATATAATAAGCTAAATCTATAAAACTTAAATTTTGAATCAAATTTTGCCAATCGTATAAATTTATTTTTTATTTTGAAAAAGGACCTAGACTTAGAACAAGTTGTGCGAAAACCATTTTTGTTCGCTTTTAGAACAACTTCGGCGATACCGGAAAATTGGAAAACCTTGGATTATTTTGTCTATTAGTTATTGAAATGAGATGCAATTAATATATGACTTGATTGCCTTGTTTATTCAGCCTAGAAAATATACTATCCGTCTCAATTCATGTGATACTGTTTGATTTGATATAAAATATAAGAAAAAAATATTTTTGAAATTAATAATTTGAAACACACTAAAAAATTGATATTCTTAATAAAACAAACTAAAAAAATCCTGGGCGATTCCTAACTGTTCCATTTATGAATAGAGTTACCTATATATATTATTTGTGAGAGGTGACATATATCCCACAAAATTAATCATGATGCGTGAAAATTGACCCGTACATCATAGTTATTAAAAAAAACTAAAAAAAAAAAAGTTTGTGGGGACAGCGAGAGTAACGGATTTTAAACACGAATACACCTTATGGCATTTTCATAGCAATAATAGCTATCTTGAAGTTGAATTACTTACCCCACCTTTATTTCTTTTGTATGCTATCTTTCTCCTATCGAAATGTGACAACAAAAATGGAGAAAGCATGCAGTAAAAGAAAGTCATATCTATCCAATCTACCATATTCATGTTCTTATCCATTGCAATACTATAGTGGCGTGTACAGTTATTTTCATAAATACATACTGGTGTTTTTTTGTATATTTATGCTTAATATTTTCATTTTACTTATTATATATGTTATGTGTTTACCTTTAAGTTTGTACAGTCAAATTTATTTACGTGATTTATGGACACGTAAATTGCAATGATCAAATAGAATATATTAATATGCTCAAGTGAAATGTAACACATTATAACGAAGATAGTATGATTGAAGAGTCGAATAAAAATAAAAAATAAAAATTAAACAAGTAAAGTTTGAGTTTCGATGCTGATGGCTAGCAATGTTGCCGGAAAAGTTTCTGAATTGATATTTTTTTCGTAACAGTGGAGCTTAAGATTGCAAAATATGAGTATAATGCTTGTTTGTTCTTTTTCAAATCAGATGCACTTTTTACAAAAAGGTTAATCACTATTTATAGCTATATTAAGGAACAAGATTTGCCGTTGCCACTCTCATAAAATCTAGTAATGGTTACTGCATCTATAAAACGACTGACAATAATCTTGGGACCTCTCATAACGGATGGATTCTTGATCTCATCTTGTCTGGTCATAACCTGGTGCTTAATTCAAGTTCCCAAAACCAAATGAACTCACAAATGTGATATTGAACCTTAGTAACACAACTTAGGACCTTCAATGAACGAGATCTCCCTATATAACCGGTCATGCTCTATGGTATTGTTCATGTTAAATTATACTCGATCTGTTATTCTTGCCACACATTGCTTCCTGACTCACCTATGTATCATGCATGAATTTTACCCCATACCTTATGCATATATATATTTTTAGTAAAAAATGTTGTCCCTCTGGATTCCGTATGTCGTATAGATGATACCAGATATGTATTTTCCTTTAGAAAGAGAAAAAGTACTTTATCATAAAATTGTTTTAGAAGAAAATACTATTATCCTACCAAGGATGTATATGATCTGATCCAAACATCATGGTTCATTCCATTTTGGATTTTAGTATGGGAAAAGGATTCAAAATATATTCAAACTTTGATGAAAAATTATTTTTCTGAACTTTGCGGGGATCCTATGACCTCCAGGGATTATTTATTAACGTATTTTAATGACGTTTATACGCTAACAAATAAATAAAATATGCTAATAAACAAATAAATAAATAAAAGAGTTTAGTGCAAATAAATGTCACTAAAATATGCTAATAAATAGTCCAGGCGGTCATAGAACCTCTGCAAAATTCAAACGTATTACAATAATTTTCGTCAAAATTTGAATATATTTCATACCCTTTTCCCTTTTAGTATTGATACGAAGAACAAAAATGTCTCCATTGTCTATTTCTTGCTAGCTCCCCCACCCCCACCCCAAGAAAAAAAGACCTAACTATGCCTTGGAAAGATTTGCAACCATAGAATGTGGATAGTATAGCAATTCTGAATTGAAAAATCAGTTTTTGTAATTGGTGGAACGTTTAAGGTGCTTTACTAGTCAAATACAGAAAACGAGAGATGCACTAATTTAGACCTTACCTCTTTAGAGATAAGTCTCGAGCTAGCATTGGACTTATATGTGCACTTTTTTCACATCAAGAAGATGTTAAGACTAATTTGAAAGAATTGTACACCAATCACAATAAAAACTATAAAAAGTGCATTTTAATTTGTGGTTAGAGATATTAAAGGCTCAGGGTATTTCGAAAATAGCTTAAATTAGTTTTATGTCTTCACAAGATAGAGATAGAATTTACATATATATTATGCCATTATCTTTTTCAAGTTCCATTTGTAAAATACACAAAATATATTATGTTGTTGTTAGAGATATATCGAAGGGGGAAGAAGAAGTTTTTGATAGAACTTTTTGCTGCATTTGCTCTAGCAATATTGCTATATATATCAATGATATCTCAAGGGAAATACTTCCTCCATCTCAAAATAGTTGTTATGTTTCATTTTTTGAGAGTCAATTTAATTAATTTTTAAAGTTAAATTAGATTAGATTAATTCAATATCTTAAAATTAAAATTTTGATATTCAAAAACTATATGAAAAGTACTATAAGTTGTAACTTTTCTTTTATCAATATGATTAAAAAATATATCTTAAAATGTTGATCAAAATTTATATCGTTTCATTTAAAAAAAATGTCAACTATTTTGTGTAATGTATTAGGGAAACATCAATCATGAACTTTAGCAATAGAATGGTAAAGCACTTGTGGCATGATTTTCACCTAATTATTATTTCCCATGATGGAAAATGTATTGCTCTGCTAAGAAGATATGTTTGTTGGCATTTAAAGCATGACTCCATTAAAGTTGATAAGGGAAACACGGTCGAAATGATTTCTTGTGATTATTTACCTATAAAAAATATATGATATTTTTAAATTTTTTATATGTAAAAATGTAAAAATGAAGATATCTTGTATAAAAGATAAAGAGTGATTTGTCATAATAGATGTGAAATTAGTATAAATATTAATTAAAAATAGTTTATCTACATTATTATAATTCATCCAAAAAGTGCAACAAATTGTCACTTTCTTCCAGCTGCCTCTCATTACACAAAAGCAACCAATCCCCCAAGAGTTGGGAATTAGGATAGTACCAAGTTCTAGCTGGCTGATGTAGGTGCCTTAACCAAGTGATTGGTGAGTGGGGGTGGGGGGTGGGGGGTGGGGTGGGGGGTGTTTAAGTAGATGTTCTAGAGAAGAGGGCTAGATCAACTGACAAAGTGGACCAGAAATGAAGTGTAAAATTCATAAATAGTTCAGTTTCCAGTTTTCGTAATTACTCCTGAAAGATAATTATTAGGGGAAAGGGCCAAATTTATCGTCTACTTTCAAAAATTGAATAAATATACCTTTTATTATATTTTGGAATCAAAATTATCCTTGTTGTCATATTTTGAAGTTAAATTTACCCTCACTGTTAAAAAACTTTTTATATATACCTTTCTTTTAGTAAAAAAATCCAAATCAACGTTAAATGTCCATTCTTTAAAAATAAAATATATCCTAATCTAAGTCGTCCGACCCGATCCAACCCACGAAAAGACAAACAAATTTACCCCTTCCTAAGTTATGTTGATCAAATTTTTTCAATGAACAAATATACTTCTTTTAACATGTGGCGTTAGTAGGTTGTTTACAAATGAACAAAAAGTAAAATGAAACAGGATAACGCAGAAGAATGAAACTAGAGAAAATGTCCAGTACAAACTCCGTTTCTGTTTCAGTTATGTTCAAATTTCAAAATTTGGTATGCCATTTTATGTGCATCTAGATTCTAGAATCAGTGGATAAGTTTTCTGAGCAAATGACATGATAAAAAATTTGTGTAGATCTAAAATGTATATAGAGACATAAGAATAAAGAGATGTCATGGTTGACACATAAGGAGACCTCTTAACCAATTATCTAGAAAAATATTCAGTGGACCTAATTTGTCGCATTAGACCGCTAAGTCCCATTTTTCGTGAACTTTGTACTGATGCAGATCCATGAATTAAAGGAGGAGTATATTTGTTTGTATCTTTTTTGTGGGTCGGGTCGGGCGGATTTGATTAGGGTGTGTTTTATTTTTTTAAAAATGGGGCATTTAACGTTGATTTAGGCTTTTCTGTTAAAAGAAGGATACATGTGAAAAGTTATTTGACAACAAAGAAAAATTTGATCCCAAAGTATGATGAAGGGTATAGTTAGCCAATTTTCCAAAGTAGAGGGGTAAATTTGGCACTTTTCCCCAATTATTATTATAAAATTTTAAACTACATGGATAAAAATTTCAGAATATTATTATGAAATTTCAATTATAAAATCAGAAAATGGCTAGTAAATGCTACTTTTATCAAAATGAACTACTAGAAGGACATAATTCACTTGGGGAAAAAAAGTAATAACACACATTTAGAAGAAGACTTGGCAATAAGTAAGAAGTTCACTAGATTTTTCCAAAGATCTCTCATATTATGCTCTTCTATAATGAATATAAAGGGGTCATTTTCAGTTCTCACAACTGTTATAGCTTGAAGTGGTATTTAACACAAATTTTTTAATGGGACATAAGTTTATATTTGAAAATCATAATATGTCATAAGTTATGTTGTAAAAGACATAACAAGTTGTGTCACTGATACTAAAATAACAAACAATTTTTTTTGCGGCATAAGTTTATATATTCACATCATAATATCCCATAAGTTATGCCTTATATCGAAAGGACATTATCCACAAGTTTATTCCATAAATTATGCTTTATCCTGGGAGGGAATAATATATTTCTTATTAAAAAAAAACAAAAAAAACATACAACATACAAATCCACACATATAAATTTACCCTCCTACACTAGCTATCAATTTTTTGTTCTCTAAAAATGACAAAGTATATATGTCCTAAAAGGCATAACTTTAGTTGCAGAACAATAATAAATTCAGAAAAAACACAAAACAATTTATGTCGCATAACTTAATTTCTACAGAACTTATACCGATCAAGACAAAAGTTCTCTAAACTTACGCTACACGAACTAGGCCTAGATAGATAAGGATACCTTGATCCATAATTTTTTATTAAATAAATAGTAGAAATAAAAATTAAAGACCACTCCAAGATAGAAGTAATATACGGAGCCTGTTCCGAGTGCTTCTACCATCGAGAAGTTATCGCGAAGAGAATGAGATGCTGCTCGCCTTCTCTCAAAGGTGGCAAAATCAGTCCACTGAAATATGTAATCCGGCCAATTCGTCCAAACTTGAAATTATAGAGTTAATGGGTTGGACCCAAAATTATCCATCAAAGTATTGGGCCAGAATGGGCCCAAACAAGAATAACCCAACAAGTTGAAACCCAACCCAACCCAACAAAGCCACGTAGATGATGACATGGACAACCCATGACGTGTCATTGCTGACATGTCACCTTCTTCTTCTTCTTCAACCTCCCCTCAAAATCATCAACCTCCAAACACCACCACTTCGCCGTCGACCCATAGCCATGAAACCCGCAAAGAACCACCACAATCATCAAACCCGGATCCGAAAACCCGAATCCAAGAGACCCATCACAGAGATCATATGGGTTTCCCTTGTATCCACATGCATCAAATTCCTTCTAATCCCAGCTTATCACAGCACAGATTTCGAGGTTCACCGTAATTGGCTTGCTATAACTCACTCCCTCCCACTTTCTCAATGGTACTCTGACAAAACAAGTCCATGGACCCTCGATTACCCGCCATTTTTTGCCCATTTTGAGCATTTTCTTTCTTTCTTTGCTTCCTTTGTGGACCCCATTATGGTCCATCTTCATCATGGTATTGATTATAAGTCACAACCCACAATTCTTTTTCAAAGGTTTAGTGTTATTGTATCTGATTTTGTGTTGGTTTTTGGTATTTATAGATTGACAAGGAATTTGGGGTATAAAGAGAGAGTTTTGATCTGGGTATTGGCTATTTTTTCGCCTGGGTTGATGATTGTTGACCATTTGCATTTTCAGTATAATGGGTTTCTTTTGGGGATTCTTTTGATTTCGCTTTCGGCTTTGGAGGAAGGGAAGGATTTGTTAGGTGGTTTTGTTTTTGCAGTTTTGTTGTGTTTTAAGCATTTGTTTGCTGTTGCTGCTCCTGTTTATTTTGTTTATTTGCTGAGGCATTATTGTAGGGGTGGGTTAATTAGGGGGTTTGGGAAATTGGTTGTTATGGGGAGTGCAGTTGTTGCTGTTTTTGCTGCTGCTTATGGGCCTTTTCTCTATCATGGGCAGGTAAAGTTCTGATCTTTAGTTCTCTGTGAGTTGATAGTTCCATACTTGGATCCTGTATAGAATTTGATGTTATTTACTGGAGTTCTATTGTCTTGTTTGCGTTGGCAGGAAGATTTAGTTCATGAAGAATGCATGAATATGTATGATTTTGAATAACTTCATGCATGGATATTTTTATAATTATGTCTAGTAATAAGATGACATTTAGGTTCTTAGAATCACACCAACGCCTCAATCTCAAGTTAGTTGGATTCTTGGGGGTATAGTTAAAACAGTAATGCTGCAATCTATTGTTTTGCTGTGCCTTCTTGGTACTCTATTAATGAAATCTATCTTACCTTATCTGGGAAAACACTAGCTAGCTGGAAGCTCGTAAATATTACTAATAAATTGCTCCAATGTTATGAGTTGCATCTAGCTAGTTACAAATTGTAGAAACATGGCATTGATTGCTGAAATGTATTTCCTTAAGTCTTATTGTCTTGTTAGTTTTATTCTTTAGTGGTTTAGCCTGGTCTCTGATGTTGGTTGAAATGTGCTGCAGTTGGATAACTTTGTTAATGCAACCTTGGCTGATAAAAGTGGTTGTTTCCGTTTATTGAGTGGTATGATAAAGTAGGACTTTCGTTGCCTGTGTGTAATACCATCATCTCCTGACAAATTGCCAACTGCTTTCAACCTTGTTGCAGATACAGCAAGTGTTCCATCGAATGTTTCCATTTGGTAGGGGACTCTGTCATGCTTACTGGGCTCCGAACTTCTGGGTATTCTATATAATTCTCGATAAAATGTTAGCATTTTTGCTTGTAAAAATGGGGTTCAATGTCCAAGCACCGACAGCTTCATTCACTGGTGGACTAGTTGGGGACTCCTCTCCTTTTGCTGTGTTACCTAGAGTAAGCATACCCATTCATCTCAGCATCCAAGATATGGTGCATGTGTGTGTGTGTTTTGTTTGTTGACAATAACATCGTTTACTAACTCCTAATTAGGAATTTAAAAATTGAAAAAACATGTTAAAAGAGTTAACTTTCACCAACTAATATTAGTTAAGAGGACTTCGTTAGCAGCCCATGCTTACAGAGACTTAAATATTGCAGGTCACCCCTATTATTACCTTCAGTATCGTCTTGCTTGCAATAGCTCCATGTCTTATAAAGGCTTGGAGAAATCCCCAACCAAGGATGATTACAAGATGGATAGCCTATGCTTACACATGCGGTTTTATGTTTGGCTGGCATGTCCATGAGAAAGCCTCACTTCACTTTGTGATTCCCCTTGCCATCATTGCCTTGAAAAGTGTGGAAGATGCAAAACACTATTTCTATTTGTCCATAGGTAATTCCCCGTCTTAGTCACTTGTTTACGATGGTTGAACTCTCAAAGTCATCTGGAAGACCTGAATTTGTATTACAACGTGATTTATGTGATAGTCTTCAGCCATCTCAATTTACAGATAAATTCATAGTTATATCTTTCTGTATAGTTCAGTCACTCTTCTGTTTTGCTACCATCTTCTAGAATTTGTTCCTACTTTGGTGATCTATTATTCTTATATCTTATCTTGTTTTATCGGAAAAGGGCCTAAATTACCCTTCAAGTATTGGGAATGGTACAAATATACCCTCCTTCCACCTTTGGGCTCTAAAATGCCCTTCCATCCACCTATATTTGTACCATTCTCAATACTTGAAGGGTAATTTAGGCCCTTTTCCGTTTTATTTATTTTTACCGTTATTAGCTCATTTTATATGACTGTACAAAAATCGGAGCTCTTTCAGTTGGAAATAAGTGGTACTTTCAAACACCATCTACTATTAATGTCAATATTAGACATAGTGAAACTCCAATAGGTCAAAACATATGTTTCAAAAATGATGTCATTCTAGTTTATCTTTAACATGATGAATCAGTAATACCTTGAATGACTTCTAGGCCCCACAATTAAATTCCACCGGAAAATGTACAAACAAATTAGCATGTATGAAATGGATTAATCAATAAGCAGCTTTAAGTTTTAGCCTTGCTTTTTTCTTTTATATACTATCGGAGATTAGGGAATTTGCTCTGGATCTTTTGTGTCCCAGAAAATCAAAACTGCAACCACCATTTGGTATATGAAAAACGTATTAGTGTTAGTATTGCTCCATCAGTTAGAAAGAATGAATTACTATAAATGCTCCGTAAGCAAGAACTGATATGTTCTATACTTAGCTGTACGTCAGCCAGTTTGTTATAGTGTATTCTTGAGCTATCCAACTTTTTCCCAGTGACTCAGATTTTTCATGGCCGACCTCAAAATTATCCCTTTGCATTAAGCTGGGCTCTTGAAATCTTTGCAGATGGAATAGAACATCCATCAACATTCCTTCTTGGCTTTCGTCCTTGGCCTGTTTTTTCGGTTACTATTGTTGTTGTGCTGCTGCTGCTCCTCCTTTTTTTTGTTTTTGGGTCTTGTACTGTTCTGTAACATTTATTCCTAGAAACTAACACATAACCCTGCTGTGCATGCAGTGTCCTGCTATTCTCTTTTCCCGCTATTATTTGAAGCCCAAGAATATCCAATCAAGGTTCTCTTACTGCTTTTACATGCTACACTGATGTGGATTGGATTCTCCTCTCATTTTACAACAACTAAAAGAAAAGCAGCTGAAACTGAACAGGCAGTTTGTGACAAAAGTAGGTTCATCGTTGGATGGTTTGGCAAATTATACCTGCTAGGTCTCCTTGTCATTGAGATATATGGGCAATTTATTCATCCTATCCTCTTTGCTGAGAGGCTTCCTTTCTTGCCTCTTATGATGATCAGCATATACTGTGCATTTGGAATGATGTACTCCTGGATCTGGCAATTGAGGCAGATTATCAAATTACGTTGACACAGGTAGCTTTCAAATTACATTGGCACTGCTGCTTATATATAAGGTAGAATTCGATACATGTAGCTACAACAACAACATACCCAGTGTAATCTCATTATTGAGGACTGGGAGGGTAGGGTGTAAGAAGGCTTTACACTCCTATCTTTGTGGGGTAAGGAGGTTGTTTCCGATAGACCCTAGGCTCAGAAGAGAACTTATCGAGGCAGAGTTGCATTTGATACATGTAGCTAAAATATACTAATTCTAGATCGGCTTTTGTAGCATCTTCTGTAAACAGTTACGAGAAACATCAATCTGATACCAGAGTTTATTAGATACCAATAGCTTTGTTGTTAATGATCATTTCTTTTCTGAAAAGACTTGCAGGAAGTTATGTTAAAATTTTTGTTATGAAGAGAAATCTAATCTACCTCATTGTTATTGATACCTGTTTGACATCTTTTGTTAATTCTTTGTACGTCTTTCTGCATATAGTTACATTCATATTTGTTTAATGGGCTACAGTTTAGTTTAGCAAATAGACGGAAAAGAGAGAGAGTACTTTTAAGTGCTACTTTTAAACAAACTGAATATCATATCTAATGCTTCTAAAAGCAAAATTTATAAGTTTTGAAATAATAATATATATAGAACACCAATTTTCTCGTTTTAAAAAATATTTTGACAGCATATTTGAAAGGATAATACAACTTGGTTAAGTCAAAGCATTATGATTTATGAGATTTTGTAGATTGGACAGAAAATCTAGACATAAGCCTGTTGCAAAAGTCTAGAGTAGGTGAAGTTTCAAACTAATATGTTTATTTTTACCCAAAAAAACTACTACTAATATGTACTATATAATGCGGTCTTATCCACAAGCCAAGTTCCTATTCCAGAAATTAAATAAATTGTAACAAGAAAACAATCCTAATTTTTAAAAATTCAATTTCAAAAGGAATATACTTGAATAATCTCGCAATAAGTTCATTGATAGTGATGAAATTTATAAAAAAACATATAAAATATTAGGTTCTTTGTTGTATAGTCAATTTGGAAGAAGTACGAACGGTTTAATTAATTATACCATTTCTCACGCATTCTATCATTACAAAAAGAATTCTCAGTAGGAGTTATAAGTCATCCTACTATATGCGCATTGACCCCATAGAAAATATCTTCGGTCTTTATCGGTCATCGTTTTTTATTTGTGTTTCAAAATTGAGTCCTTTATTTACGATGAAATCAATCCTTGGGCAAAGGTGGAGCTAGAATACGAAATTTATAGGTTCGAATTTTAGTCCTTTAATGTTATTAGATTTCATAATTTGTATATATTTAATAAATTGTTTTGTACTATTAGATTTAGATCAAAATTATTAAATTTGGTTGAACATATAACTCAAGCGAAGGGAGCTTTGACGTAACTGGTAAAGTTGCCTCCATGTGATTAAAAAAGCTACTCTTTAATGTTAGTTATGTTGACATGTGAGACACATGAAACAAATTTTTGGTTGGATAAACTATGAAAAACTTCCAAAATTGTTTCTCTAACATTGCTCAATTCTCATAACAAACTTAACTTAGAAATAACATTCTATTACTAAAGTGTAGTACTAACAGATAATTCACTAATTGATCAATTCAACACTTTCAAATCAATACATCATGTTTTCACATTTTTTTTTTCTCATTTTGCTCGTAATCTCATCACCATAAAGTACGTCGATAATTCTCCAGCTATTACTTACCATTATAAGATATAGTGACAATTTTTATTAAGACGTTCACATAAAATATGCAATTGCATATTCGAGTTATTTTATAATTAAAATTAATAAATTTCTCATTCAAATACTACCAAGATCTAATCATCCTAACTAATTTTGTTTTAATTAATGCCAATCAACATATCCTTCATTGTAGCTTTTGTACACTTGGAACTAATAGATCCATTCCTTCATTCAATCAAATACTCAATAGTCCTTGACAAAGAACTATCCCTACAAGTCACGTAAAAGGATAAACAAAAAGTGGGGTGCTTACTGCTTACTATATAATTTAAGAAATAAGAGGGATTGCATTTTAAAATAAAAAACTATACAAATTCAACGTGTGATGAGTGAAGCAACAGTTAACAAAATACTCCTAGATATTTTATTTTATTATTATTTTTTTTGCCTTATTTTCTTTTTTTAGTTAGTTAAAAATATTTTTTTTGACAACTTTTTAATTATATTTTTTACACTAAATTTTGTGTTAAAGTTAAAATTAGACAAATAAATGAAAAATGGAGAGTAACCAAAAATAATACTCCCCTCCTTCCTTTTTTAGTTGTAATATTTCGTTTTTTTTAAGGTTACTTGACTAATTTACAAAGCTAAATTAAATTAGATAATTTAATATTTTATAATTAAAATTTAAATATTCAAAAGCTATATAAAAAGTATTTGCAATTTTTTTTTTTTCAATATGATTAAAAAAGAATTAAAATTTTGATCAAAATTTATATATTTGATTCTAAAAAACAGGAAATTATAATACTAAAAAGGAATAAAAATAAATTAAAGAAGGGAGAGGAGGAGGCAGCATCATAGGAAACATCCGAGTTAGAGAATTTTGGTCATTTATTTATCCATCATCTCCCAGTATTTCAACTCTTGAAGAAAAAATAATGGGTTCGAGCAGCAGTCGTATAAGAGCATCATCATCCGGGTCAGGGTCAGGGTCCGGGTCGGGTTCAAGATCCAAACGGAGCAAGCTCAAGCTTTCTTCTTTCTTCTGTGGTTCCTCTACTTCTCACAAACACCACCAGGCAACTTCTCTCAATCTTCTAGTATATTTTTTTGTGTATTTCAGGAAAAAAAGGAATCTTTTTTTTTTCTTTTCTTTTCTGGGTGGCTAGTTAAGTTGGTGCTATGATTTATCTGATGAAGTGTTTGTGTTCTTGATGATTTTGATTATCATGGTCAAAAGGGGTTGCTTCAATTGATTGCGTTTCTTTTTTCCCCTTTATTTTCTTGGATTGTTTTGCTAGTTAGTTAAAGTTACAATCTTTATTTGGTTCCCTTTGTTTAAAGGGTACCAATAGTTCAATCTGAAATCCACAGTTGACTTTTGTGTTTCTCTGGTCTCTAACTCTCTATGTGTTGCTTTTCTTTGTCCTTTTTTTTTTAAAAAAATTTCAGCTGGGGCTTCTGTAATGAACCTAAATGGTCTTGATTTTTTTTGTGGTAAATAATGGGTTTGTTTTTTTGTTTTTAGCAATTCATTTTTAGGTCTGCATACACACTACCCTCCCAGACGCCATTTGTGGGATTACACTAGGTATATGGTTGTTGTTGTTTTTGTGATGGATGGAGATTTTTCTAGGATATCTAACAAAGGGAATTTTAACTGAATTTGTTGAACCTAAGTCAATGTGATAAACGCCCGTGAACTGTTTTGTGTTTGGAAGTTAGATGCTTATTGAATGGTATTCATTGTTGGTCTCTAGTCCTGAGTTAGAAATTCACTTTGAGCTTTGACATGTGTTTTACATTTGCTACCAGAAGCTAAAACTCTTAATCCATTTAAATGTATTTTCATCGTTTATATTAGCAAAGATGTGGAAGTTGTACTGCACTAGGCAGCTATACTATCATGCATTTTGCCTTTGTTCTGTCCTTTTCTACTATGCCGCTATGAGTTTTTTCTTTGTTGTTATAGTTTCTAGATACTTTTCAAGGTCACAAATTGTTGAATGGTGCATTCCTAAGATTTTTGTAAGGAGCCTACGTGTATCATGCTCATTTCTCTGACTAAAAAAGGGCTGCTAATGTCTTTTATTAGGCTTTATCGCTCGAGGAACAAGTTAAAGCAGAAAAAAATTTCGCCTCGGTTGAATAAATTTGCAGTCTATTGTAGGTGATAGAGCTGGGTGCTTTGGACAACATTTGTTTGTAGTTCTCTAGGCTTGGATTTGCATTTAATTCTATTGCTGTGTGCTGTTTTATATCAGGCATCTATCTTTCTATCTGATTTCCCACTGATTATAATTATGTTCTCAACATCATACTGAAGTTGATGTTTGAGAGAATTTCTTTCTCTTTGTAGTACAAAAAGTTATCACTTTACTGAGTTTGAACTGCTCTCTGGCAATTCAAGTTTATTGCTGTGTGTAATAATATATATGTTCTATCACTTGTTCTTCATGCTGACTTAATCTTATTATCAAGTTCAACCTATCCTACAATCTTCATCCTCAAATTTGAAATTGAGATGTGATGATGTTGTACAGCTTGAAGATTATCCCCAACCTCTGGTTGGTGCCCGGAATTCTGTAGCCGAATCTTCTTCAACATTTAGTTCAGAAGTTGGTCATGCTACTCAACCTGAGACGGGATCCTCATCAGAAAGCACTAGTGATCTCAGTCATGACGCTTTAGTTGAATATAATTTGATAAATGCCGAAGTGAACATCAATAGTGCATGCCTTTCAAATGATAAACATTCCATATGTGACCAGGTTAGTTCTTATTTTAGTTCGTAACTCCACATTTTGGACAATAGTTACATAGCTACTGCATATATAAACAATTATCTCAAGAATTAGTCTCTTCACAGGCAAGAGACAGCTTTGCTACAGCTGTTACTACTGAACCTTTGACGTGCTTGAATACTGAAGACTCTCACACTGTGCCAGAAGAGTGCAGAATCTCATGTTCGCATGGGGATTCAATGGAGAATCAGGGGGGTGTACATATTGAGTCAAGTTCTGATTCTAGATCTATTTCTGTTACTTCTGACTCTATAACTAGGCATCAATTTCTCGAGGGTGATACCTCTGAAGAGGCAACAACTTCAAGTTCAGGATTTCTTTTGTTGGATAGTGAGCTTGGAGTAACCTCCACTCAAGATGTGCTACATGTTGATGTGGTGAGTATCTCTTCCAACCTTTTATCTAGTAGCATTGCTGATATAGGCAGTCAAGAAACAAGAAGAAACAGTAGGAGGCTCTTTTGGGATGCTATATCAAGACGCAGTTTAAGAAGGAATAGTGATTCTCCAACCATTGTCTTTGCAACTGGTCATGCTGATGATCTAGGATCTCGTGACAGATGGCTAATTGATTTTAATGGTGATCTCCATTACGATGGGGTTGGACTTGATTCTGGTTATGGGGCTGGTAGGAATCATCGCAGAAGTGAACAAAGACAACCAACAAGATCTGAGGTAATATATCAATAACTTTATCTGTTACTCTAATGCTTTCGACTGTTTGAGGTGGATATAGCCGATCCCTGCATTTGTGTTTTATATAGAGAAGGAGGTTTAGCTTAAAAACCTTTTTTGATCATAATGAGCCTGAATCATATCAGGAGAAGGTAAATGCACTAGTCTGCTTCTTGATTATCTAGGCATATCATCCATATTTATGTTTTGACACTATATTATATTAGATGTTAAATTGCATTTTGTCTCGTTCTAATAACGTTTATCTAGGAAAACATTGGTTTCAGCTAATTTTCCCTTTCGTTTTCCATGTACATTTTTCTTTACCAAGGACATACTGTCTTACATGAAAAAACCAAAGGTAACTGCTTATGATGGCTGCAATTCAAAAAAATCTTTGTTTTTTTTCAGTTAATTTTTTCGGTATTTTTAGCAAATATGTGTTTGCACTGATGTGTAATTATGATTCTACATCTTTTTATGAACACAAAATGCATCTTAACTTTAGGTTTGGTCATTGTAGCATCGTGAGGCTACTTTCAAATACGGACTACTTGGCACTTATAGCACTTCTCTCCTGGGGCGTTTAATACCATGTTTTATTTTGTTTTTCTTATTTTCCTACCTAGAATTCATTAATGATAATCCAAATAACCTATCTGTGTTTACATATACAGATATCGGAAAGAGTTCTTGAAGGCCTTGGTAGCCGAGTTCCACAACAAAATCTTTGCTCATCAGGCCTTCATCTTGATGGTACATGTTCGTGTGAACCATTACTCACAACTGAAGAGTTCAGTACCCTTGCAAGTATTTCACGAATAATTATGCTTGCTGAGGCCTTATTTGAGGTATATCTCCAGCATCTGATGTTCTTCTTAAGTTTCAAATTCTAGTGGGTCTTGTTTGTTAGGAAAGACAACGTAAGAATATTCTCTATGCATCTTATTCACCCTTCTTTTAGCATTTTCCCTACTCTAAATTACGTTCAGGAGAATTATTACAATGAACTCTCAATGCTGTTTGTGATTTTCAGAATTTCAAGTTTACTGTTATTTCCATATGAACACTTGGAAGGAAGTAAGAAAGGAACAAGAAAAGTTGCTGTTTATTTTTTATCCATCAGCTCCTGCTATTTGACAACGGAGTATGTCTAACTCTAGATTGAGGGATGTTAGGCCCTCCTTTTTAGACTGCAAGTTGGGAATTGGCTCGTCTTTGAACCAGAATAAAGTAGATCTAATTAGGCGTTTACTAATCATCAGTTGAGATCTTCTTTCCTCTACAAAGTTTGTCCCATTTGCGAACCCATCTGTTTGGTTTGGCCGTGCTCCAAATTTTATTATTTTCTTTAAAAGGAAGTTGTGTTGTCTGATATGTTTTTTTTCTAGACTACTGATTAGAGGTATCGGACAGCGGTGGGAAACCGAAAAAAAAAATGATTGGAGTTAAGTTTTTTATCCGTCAAAAATCTATTATTGTTAATTTTCCCAGCTTGAAAATATAATTAAATCAAAGTTAACTGATCTGTGTTACTGGATGTTTGTTAATCCGTCCTAAAGAAAGTTTGCATCTGCATTATTTCTTGGGAAATAGGTCGCCAAGGGTAACTAAAACTCAAGGATCATAATAGAAATGCTTGACATGACATCAGCTTATCCAGTATTAAGAATCCTATATAATAATTCCAGCTGAAAGCGTGCATACATCCAACTTACATATTTTGCTATTCTGAAGGCACTTGATTGTTGCAAGTTTCCTTGATCAAAGAGACCTTAGTCTGGCTTCAGTGCAAGCTTGAATCTTAGTAAATTTTATAGTGGTTCAGCATCTTCTCCGAGAAGAATCTTTTTACATTGTTCAGCACTCATCACTAATAGCATAATGCCTGCTTAAAAATGTACTATAGACAGTGATTGAGTGGGACATACTGGATACTGAGTGAATGTACTTTCAAGATTGAAGGCCAAAGGAATGAGGTGTTCACGGTTACTGATTTTCTTCATTAAATAATTTGTGACCTGCTAATACTTTCTAGTATCTCCACTTGCCTTATTATGCGATTGCAATAGTTTGAGCTGATACGGCTTGTTTCTTTTCTTAGGTCCTGGATGAGATTCATCGACAATCTTTCACACTTTCCCTATCTGCGCTTTCGCTTCCAGCTCCAGATTCTGTTGTGGATTCGTTTCCTCTCAAGTCTCACACAAAGTTGGGAGCTGTAGACAATGCTCCCACTGATATCCAACAGTATGTCTTCTTAACTAGTTGAATAGTTGATATGCTTGCTTGAGCTATGTTACCTCTATTAAGGTTTATATGTTAGCAGTGAGTAATTGACACTGCCTCCTCCCCTCCAAATAATGGTCTCCACTTTGGTAGCTGAAATCGCTGAAGGGAAAGAAAACAAAGAGATTAAAAGAAGGGGAGAAAGCAAAAGATAAATAATAGAACAGAAGAAAGGCACTGAAACTATAAAGTTCTTCATGTATATTGTCAGTTCTATGACTGCAGTATTCTGTTATTAACTGGGATTTGTTAGGAAAACTAAATTTGAAGTTTCGTCATGCATGACTTATGGCTTAGCTACATGCTTGAGAAAACTTAATTAAAATAAAGTTGATTTCTTAATACTTTTTCTTGAACTTTTGACAGATACACTTCCCTATTTGGATTGATTTGACACCTTATTCAGATGTAATGGGATCTAATAACCCTACCTTTTACCCAGTTGTTAGACATAAGGCACAGCCGGAGTTTGGATCCTTAGGCAATCTTCACTATTCACAAGAAACATCCCGAAATTCTCTACCTGAGGATTACGAGCTTTACTCCCATTTTTTTAGGTAACTCTATCCACCAAGGCTAGAACAGATGAGAAGAAATCACGTAGTTTATTTTGACGAGTATCCCTTACTCTATCATCTATCAAAGGCTCTATCTGCTTCCTTATAACTGGAGAGTCTTTTCTTGATCAGTTATTTGCAAGTTTCAATTCTAAGTGAACCTTGCCCTTATCTTCACTAGATTTGGGTAGCCATGTTCCAGAGCAAAAATTTCAGTCTCCACCAAATTTTCCATTTCCAGAAGTTTGTACAGATCCAAAGATGTACTTTAAGCATTAAGTAGTGTTGATGGGAGAATTTTCCGTTCTGTAGTCTTTGACCTTTCTATTTGGATTTCAAGAGGCAAAAACATAAATAGCTTGGCAGCCATAAAATTTAGCCACGAGACTGAACTTTCCGTATAAGTATATACGCTGTCACTTATCACATAAGTATCCAGGTCCCATTTTTTAAAAAATTTTTTGGGAGAGACCAAAATGACTCATATCCTTATATGGACAATATTTCACTCCAAGAATTCAAACTAATATAAACTAGTTTTACTTTATAATATTTTGAACTTGATTACGACATCTTCAAATAGTTAGTTTGAACACTTAACAATCAAACTCAATATAGTAATATATTCAGTCATTTTATTATTCTTAAAACCCCGCCATGTCAAATATGTGTGCCATGAGAGGAGACAATGGCACCAATGACATCCATGCTTTTGTGGCCAAAGTGAATTTTTACATTTCTTTTTTTTTTTGTATTAATTAGCTGCATTATGTTTTTGTAGGTGCCACATTTGTTTGGCCGAGTATGAGGAGGGAGACAAACTAAGGGTGCTCCCTTGCCGCCATGAATACCATATGCATTGTATCGATAAATGGCTTAAGGAAGTAAATCGGTATGATCAGACATTTCTTTTCCGTCGTTGTGCTTTCCCTGTATATATTGCTATGTACTTTGAGATGTAGTTTTTGCCTCACTTTCCTATTGATTTCCTACTTTCTGGTTTTCCAGGGTCTGCCCAGTATGCAGGTGCAATGTTTGTGAGCATCCCGCGGTTGGTTCCATCTCAAATTCAGAAACTTCTTAACTATGGTGCCAACTGTGTAAATATAGAACAGATTTAGTGAAAATGTAGCAATGTTGTATTGAATTGTGTCAATATAGCTGCAACATTGTAAATATATACAATGATATAAGGTAAAATTGGGTTGGGAAGCACAGAACTTTTTTCCTTCATTTCTCTCTTGTTTCTTTCTAAATTCTACTGCTAAATATTACCCCATAGTGACTATTTTTCGAATCTTCTTCTCAGAGGGTGGGTGTGGTAAATGGTTACCGCGTGAATGCAATAACCATAGCCCACAAATTATGACATAAGTTCGACCACTTGAGTTCCGTCCCTTGAAAGTGCAATGGAGATCACCAACCTAAGTCATGAGGCGTTCATGATTGCCCTCATTATCAGTTCGAGTTTACTGATTGGAAATAACAAGAGACTCTTCTTTTTAGTGTACATTTACTGTGAATGACATTGTTCTTTTGAAATAGTTCGAGGACCTCAAATATATGGACAAGCGGGGTGCGGGTACATCACTCTTCCCAAACCTCACTTGTGAAATTACACAAGAGTATGTTACTGTTCTAATTACCCATTTCATAATGCAAACTGCTGAAAAGGATAATTTATTAGAGAGCAATATAGAGCCATAACAAGTCATAAATCTTGTATACAAAATTCATTAAATAGCAGAGCACAATATGATTAGTCTCGATTATGAAAACAAGATTCAACCGGGGGTCAATTTAGACAATCATACAGTTTAGATAATAGTCATATTTATGAGAAATTGTCCTTATATTTTGATAAATGTGCTCTTTAATGCTTTTTTAATGAGTCCGGAGCCTAAAGAACAACTTTTTTCATCCAAAATTTTGAATGGGCAACCCAAAATCGAAAAATTCCAAAAGGGACAAAGCGGGTGAAGGCTCACACCTTGCCCTTAACCATTGAACGTTAAATGGTTAAGGGCAAGACGAGGACACTGTTTTGCCTTACAAGGAAAAAATGGGATTTCACTTGTAAGGCGAGCTCTCAGTCTCGCCTTGTAAGGTATTCTCTGCGTTCCAACTTAGCTTATTTATTTATTATTACTGTACTAGGGAGTCTGTTTGAACGAGGGATTTGTAAGGGGAATGACAATTGTAATTGTTTAAAAATATTAAAAGATGTGTAGTACAATTTTGTAGCCAATCACTTTAAAGATCTTATGCAATAATCACTTAATATATTATAAAAAATTAAATAACCGTACGAGGTAAAACTATTTAGAATATCCTTGGCAATATGGTATTCATTCATTCTTACCATTCTTGAATAAAGAGTGCAAAATATGGTATTCAAAAAACTTCGTTTAATACCATATTTTTTGAATTTCGCACTTAAACGAAGTTTTTATCATTCTTGCAAATGTAAGGAACATGCACTCTTTATAGGACCATACACACATGTAAATGAATTGAAGGTAAGTCGGGAATGGATTATCACCTTACAAAGCGGGGTACGTTTATAAACTTACAAGGTGGGTACTATAGCACGCCTTGTAAGTGGCAAGTCTCATCAACCTTTTCCAAGGGAATTTATTCCTTGTGGACCGTCAATTGTCAGCAACAATTGAAGAGAATCCGTAGTTCGATTTTAAAGCATTTACAAAATTTTCATTTAAGAAGTAAGTGGAGTCGATAACCATTTTGCCAAGGATATTCTAAATAATTTTACCTCGTATGCTTATTTAATTTTTTTTATAATATATTAAGTGATTATTGCACAAAATCTTTAAAGTGATTGGCTACAAAATTGTACTACACATCGTTTAATATTTTTAAACAATTACAATTGTCATTCCCCTTACAAATTCCTCGTTCAAACAGACTCTCTGATACAGTAATAATAAATAAAGAAGCTAAGTCGAAATGTAGATAATTCCTTACAAGGCGAGACTGAGAGCTTGCCTTACAAGTGAAGTCTCATTTTTGCCTTGTAAGACAAAACAGTGTCCTCGCCTTGCTCTTAACCATTTAACTGACGATGTTAAATGGTTAAGGGCAAGACGTGAGCCTTTACCCGCTTTGTCCCATTTGAAATTTTACGATTTTGGGTTGCCCATTCAAAATTTTGGATGAAGCTCCGTACTCCTTTTTTTACTACGTATTACACAAATTAATGTAACTCCCTTTTAAATGTCTCAGGCTTTTACAAATTAATGTAACTCCCTTTTAAATGTCTCTAGTAGAATATTATTGGGTGTGATACACTTCTTAAAAAATATTAAAGATATTAATTAAAAAGTAATTTGTCAATATTATCCTTTTAATTCTTTCTAACTTAAGTTATGACTTGAAATAGCAAGAGATTCTTCTTCTTTGGACAAACGGGGTTTTGGTATGAATAAGTATTTACCTAGTTGAAATGGGAACGGAGAAGGGGAGCTCATATGTGAATCGGAGTAGGACGAGTTGTAAATAAAGGAAAATGCTAACTAAAACGAGTCAAAGTGGGTTAAATTTAGCGGATTAAGAATGTGCTCAGTAATCGATATAGAGGAATCATTTTGTCATGTTCATTTGGCTAAAGGCTTCACTCGCCTACCTTGTATACCCAATTATTTGTCATTCCTAGTAAATTCATCAGCCATCAGTGTTTAAACTATTACTATGATTGTTTCCATTATTTGAAATTTCTTTCGTCATTTCTGGGGCTTTGTGATTTTTTTTTAAATTTTTTTGGGTACATGGGAAAGGTTTTATATGACCTTTCTGAAGAGAATTGAATAATGATAAACTAATAAAGTAGTAATTTCAAGTACCTGTGAACTTCTGTTCAGATAGCAATTAGCATTTCCAAGTGGCCTAACTGCTTATATTACTTAAAATAAACTGGTAACTGGAACAGACTTATAGTAATAGTTACGTTTTCATCTAGGTTTTTTTTTTTTTTTTTTTTTTTTTTTTTGTCTCATTCAAATTAAAAGGATAAATAATGCATATATATGTGCCTGGAGAATTAGAGAATAAATTGAAATACGTTATTTTTGGGGGGCTCAATGAGAGTGTGATCTGTAGATCTCTATAAATATTTATTAATTCTAGTAGGAATATTTTAACAAAATAGAAGAGTTTAATTAAACTCTAAAATCAGCCAATGCTTTGCAATTACGCATACATTAACATTATACCTTGATGTCAAAATGTTGTCCCAATAAAAGAAAAAGAATTAGAAAAGAAATGAGGAAAATATCAAACTTTTAATTTCATTTGACTAAGGGTCAAAATGGTCCAGGCCTGACAAATGCATCAACAATTGCAATTTGCAGATATGAAAGTAGTGACACTTTATAATTGAGAACAAAATCATATACTAACAAATACTAACAATTAAAATTCCTGCAGGAAAAGCATACGTACGATTGCTATCTGTTTTTATCATAATAATTAAAGTATGACTTATGAGTAGTCAAATTGTGTTCTTTTTTCTACCATTGAAGAGTTTCTGAAGTTGTATTACGAGGAAATGAGATATCTTATCCTCTAATTTTCTTTAATAGAATATTAATTGACTATCATGAAAACAACCCAAAATTAACTTTCTCCTAAAGGGTCAAGGGTGTGTGTAATTGAGTCACTATATTTGAGTAGATTTTTGATAGCATAGAGGCTGTAGATATTAGATTTTTAAATACAGAAAGCGAAAGCGTATTTGATCGTGTCATACTCCCTTCGCTCCTCTTTAGTTGTCATTATTTTCCTTTTAAGAGTCAAACAATATAAATTTTGACCAACATTTTAAAATATAGTTTTTTATCATATTGATATGAGAAAAGTTGAAATTTATAGTAGTTTTGTATACTTTTTGAATATCTAAATTTTAATTTTAAAATATCAAATTAATATAATCTAATTTAGTCTTAAAAATTAATCAAATTGACTCTCGAAAAGCAAAACATTATAACTAAAAAGGAACGGAGGGAGTATTTATAAGGGTGTTTAGTGTAAATAATCTTAAAAATTATTGGAGAGCTAGCTGAGTTGACATTTTTTCACATTTATTTGAATTTAGATGAACGAAATTATTCAATATTTATGCTAAAAAGGAAATATATTGAAAATGCAGAAAGAAGCTGGCCAAAACACTATTATTTGTCGGAAAAAATTGAGCTAAGTCCACATGACTGTGCTCTTGTCATGACCATAAAAGTTGGTGTAAAATACTTGCTAAGAGGAAAATAATTTAATTCACTGCCAAGCTCTCTATCAGAAAAGAAAACAAAAACATCAGGAAGCTAAATTAAGGTTCGAGCGTTCAGTATAAAATTATATTTTTAGTTGGAAACGACTTAAATTTATAAAGTAGGATTTTTCTGCACGAATTTAAATTAGTCATATCTCAAAATAAATAGTAAACATCGAGTGAGAAACAAAAAAGAAATTTATAATCAATAATAGAGTTAAGATTTTGAGTTTATGCAAGGATGAATTTAAGATTTAGATCAAAGATATTGAATTCTGCGGAACGGGTTACATGCCACTGATAGTTATTGTCATAGTAATGATGAAGCTCGAAGCATGAGGCAGTGGTTTCTGATAAAAAAAAACATAGAGCAGAAAAAGAAGCCTAGGTACTTTCCCACGTCAATAAAAAAAAATAATAGTACAAAAATAAGTCGTGTTATTACAGAAAACAAGGGAATGTAAGCAACTCTCATGTTTATCATATTAAAAATTAAGTTGAGTATAATTATATAATTGTATTCTTCTAATGCAAATTGTATCTAATTGATTATTGTAAATAATGCGTATAATCTAATGTCTATCATAAGCTGTCTCCTGCAAAATGTACATCTAGTGGATCATATCTGCTGTCTTCTAACTATATACAGTATATTCTTTTTCAGATTGAAAGCATGCCAAGAGTGTTTATAAAGCAATGTCATTATTCTATTTATGATTGTCTATAGTATTTGTGTTGGGGGGTATTTTAATCAATGTCATTATTCTATTTATGATTGTCTATAGTATTTGTGTTGGGGGGTCTTTTAATCTGTTATAACCATATAGTATCATAGGGAGATATATACAATTTTGCACAAGATTGGGGGTGGGGGTGAATATTAAAGCATGAATATAATTATAATTATTATTAATTGTAGTCGAAATTGAACTCCGTTGAATCTTTTTGAAATGCTTTGAGGCGCAATAGTTGATTAGTCATTTATAAATTACAAAGTATCGTTTTTGATGCGGCTATGAGGGCAAGTATATCCACATTGAAGCGTGACTAATTTGAATTTGTGTCGCATACATATATAGAGTTCATTCGGGGGAAACACTCTCTATCAAAGATATTTTTACACCTAAGGCTCGAAATCAAGACTTCTGATTAATGGAGAGTTCATAACTCAAATGGTCACTCAACTTTGGAATTTTATCCCAGAAAGTTACTAAACTTTTGTCTTTACTCCAAAAGTCATTCAACTATCACATTTTTACTCAGAAAGTCACTCAACCTATTTAGGTATTTTTTTCAATAAAATTTACTTATGTGGAATTTTTATTTAAAAACAAAATTCTGAAAAATAAAAAGTATCTCTTTAATAACTCTTTTATCCTAATTCCACTAAATTAATATCTCTCTTCTTCTTCCCATTTTTCTTCTCTTCTCACTTTCAAAATAATAAAACTATTGCAACTAAAGATTTTTGGCATCTAAAAGTTGTACTAGATGGCACGTAGTAATTGATTATTAGGGACAAGATGCTAGAAATGATATTAACGAGCAAATTAATGACAAAAACTATTAGAAAAATATACTAGTGATCAAAATAATTTGTATGATCGAAGTGTAATTAAAAAGAAATGCTGGATCAATGAGAGGTACCCTTTCGAAAGATAGAGGTACATACCCTGATAAAATAACAAGAATTGTGACAGATAAATTCTATAGCTAAACTCATATTTTATTCTTAATCTTATTCAGTGATAGATTAGCGATTAGGTTCTGAAGAAGTAGCATGCATGAATGACCATTCTAATTATAAAGATCTATTTGATGTAAATTCTAGTTAATTTATTACTTTTGGATTTTTTTGGTTAATTAATTTTGATATTGCGAGTGTGCAATTACTATGAAGTAACTTAAAGGACCTTCAAATAAATTAATAATACTATCATAAATATGGTTTTCTAACCATATGTAGTTCTATAGGCCTTTAACTATCTCCTACATTTAGTTTTGTTATGCAATATACAAAAATAAATTAACAACTAAAGAGTACTTAAATGAAAATGTCGTTTTACGTCTAGTCATATACTCATATTGGTACTAAATGGTTTCTTAGGAATAAAACCCACAGCTGTAGCTTAATTAGCATTTATAAACCTCCAAGTTAGGTTATCTTTAATTAATTAACTCTCCTTTAAACGTTTACCTCTTTTACGTATTTCGGCTACAATCAATAACTTCATCTGATGATAAATAATCTGTTTGCTTTGTTGATGGATAAAGTACAACTATAATATCGAAAGATGAATTAATTAATCTTCTAATTATCTGTCTACATGTATCAGCAGCCACCCTTTTTTTCCTTAAAAATTCTTTTAGGACTACTAATGTTGGAGGCTTAGCTAGGTAGGAGTAAGAAGCAAAGCGAATTTAATATCTAGAGCCGATACATTCAAAATGAGTGTGATCTTATTATGTATATAATAATTTCTATATACTATACACCTCAAACTAAGCTATACAATGAGTTCAGTTGAATTCAAGAGCTCCCCTAAATTGCCTCCGACAAGAAGAACTAAGAAAATTGTCTAATCACGAAAAACCTTACAATACATCTTAGATATAAGTGCGCTTCATAGTAAAAGATGTACAAGAACATTTGGCTTTTCAAATAGACCATTGGTGATTTCCCTTTCAAGGATTAATAGAGTTATTTGAAATATGTGTCGGTAGAAATAGCAAATATCCCGTAAAATTAATTAAAATGTGCATAAAATAATCAGAACACCACTATTATCCTAGGGAATAAAAGAAGGTAGAGTAGAAGTGAAGTACTTTGATCATTAATAGGTTTGAAAAGTGAGTCTTACATCCTAAAATACAAAAGGGTTGATGATCCAGATCAGCCCTATTAGTAGACATACTTTTCTTGGAAATTATAGATATTTAGACCACGCATTAGAACAAAAAGAGGAAAAGAGCTAAGATCATAAATTCTCTAATTAATTATCAGAATTATTGTAAGAAATAGAAGTAGCTTTCAATAATATTCATGATAATGACATATTATCGGGATTTGGCACTGTCAAAACGAATTCAAAATTTAAATTTTACGAATTTAATTTATAAAATTCTTAATATTGAACTATTTCTAAAATTATGAGTTCATATATAATCTTCATTATGATTTTAATAAATTTATACTTTACGTTGAAAATACTAAATTCATACTCCCTCCGTTCCAAAATATTTGACCTTTTTTCTGATTTTATTTGTTTCAAATTACTTGTCCAACTTATAAAATTAAGACTATTTTGGACATTCATTTCCAATTTTACCCCTAATATTACATTAAGTATCACACCAATTTCAAGGCTATTAAATGAATATAGAGAGTGAATTCTTAGTTTTTACTCTCTTCATCATTATTTAATTATTAGAGTACAAGAATAAATTGGTAAAAATACACCTTCAATAATTAGGTTCTTAAGAGGCGTGTTAAGTCTAAAGGGGCCAAGTATTTTAAAACGGAGAGAGTATATATGAACCTGATACCAACAAGCTACATCCGCCCCTAGTAGGCAGTAAGTGCAGCCGCATGCAATTTCTCAAACTTTAGGCAAAGCATCAAAGGCTCCTTAGTAATTTACTGTCGGCGCTTTTTCTTCAACTAGTAACACTAGCTAGCCTCGTTCGGATTTACTTGTTAATATTTTTTTAATTTAATTTTTATTTTTATTTATTATTTTTGACAAATCACAAAAAAAATATTATTATTTTTTTATGTTTTACCTTTAGTATTAATTACTTATTCTCTAAATCAGTTTTTAAATATCTATTACTAAACATCAATTAATAAGGGTAATATTGTAAACTTACTCTATCAATCATTGTTTTCTTAATGAGTGTGTCATGTCCAAAAATGACAAGTAAAAATGAACGGAGGGAATACTTCATTTATTTACTTTCCAAAAGTTAAAGTCCTCCAACAAGTCAATATTCTCTATTTTCCCCTCTGCTTTTTTTTTTTCTTTTTTAAACGTTTAATATTCTCTTTGTCTCAATATCTGTAATATTTTTTTACTTCACAAGAGATAATTTGATTAATATGTAAAATTAAATTATATTAGATTAACTTAATATTTTAAAATTAAATTTAAATATTAAAAAATTATACAAAAGATACTATTGATTGCAATTTGACTCATGTCAATACTATAAAAATATAAATTTTAAAATATTGGTCAAGATTTACATTATTTGAATCTCAAAAGGTGAAAAATGACAATTGGGATGGAGGGAGAAGCGTGTAGCTTTTATCCGCTTACAATATCCAAAAAAAAAGTTAATAATCAGATCACTTGAAAGATAATTAAAGATAATAACCTATCACAAGAGAAATTAAGCACCTGAAAATGAAAGATGTGGCCTTCTACAACATATTAAGTTGAACTAATTATGTAAAATATTCATTAGACTATCATTGATTCATTGAATATAAAATAAATCCTCGAGTTATATATGTGTGTCATAAGTAGCTAATCTTACTATAGCAGTATACTTAATTAATTCTTGTGCATATGGTTATTGTATATCTTTTCCTTGTTTATCCAGAGTAAATATCTCAAATGATCACTCAAGTATGTGAAATTAATTAGCAAAGTCACTAAACTTAGCTTTGTATCAAAAAAATCACTCAACTTTTAGCTATATATCAATAAAGTCACTCAACTTTGTAACTTTTTCTTACAAAATCACTCTATAGAATTTGTCATAAAATAAGACTAATTTGACAAAATAAATTAATTCTTTATTCCATGAAGTTATATAAGCATGAACCCCATAAATAATAAAATATTAAAAAATTCAACCCACCAACAAGACTAATAGATCAAGATATTAAATTAAACTCTTATAACAATAAATATTCTCAGAAATCAATTATGCAACAAATTTCAAACAAAAATTTCAGCAAAATTGTCATTTTTTAATTACTGCTTGAATATTCTGTAATAAAGTAAATTGTGCACATATATTGCTCAGAAATAGAAATTGTGTTTTCTATTAAAAAAACAATAATTTAATTACCATCTTCAATAAAATAATACTGCATATTAATATTTAATAACATATTTTAATTCAAAATAATAAGCCATAACTTTTATGTAAATAAGTTTTTATACTTTATACTTAAATATTAGATCGATAAATAAAAGCAATATTCATAATATATATATTTTTTAATTTCAAATGAACTGTGGAAATTTTTTTGCTAAAAATTATTTTGCACATTAAGTTGCTTCTTATTTGAATTAGATTAGAATTTCTAATGTTTAGTAGTTAAAATTATACTTCCCTATTGTGGGAATATACTGAATATATTATTCTTGTTGTATTAATTACTTCCCTAATATTCAAAACTTTGAAATTAACTGAAATTTAATTGAAAAAAATCACGTTTAAGAAGAAATCTCTTTGGCGAATAAGTTTCAATTCGAATAAAACTATGTCACAGCTTTTTTTATAAATGTATTTCATATAAATTATAACTTGAGATATTATTTCCTTTTTTGTTTTAATTAATTTTGTGGGGCCATTGGTGGTAGGCAGTAGCAGTACTATCATAATTAAGCACCTCGTTAAAAAAAATCATAGTTAAAACAATATTATAATTTTGAGATTAACTAAGATTATATATTATTGAAGATTAACTCCCACTTAGTATAACATAAACGTCGTGTCTCTTATATTGAGTCGAGTCTATTAATATTTTATTGTTTGAGGAATTTATATCTACATAATATTAAAAAGAAAAATTATTTTGCCAAGTTGCCAAATCATGTTGAGTGATTTTGTAAGAGAAAAGTCATAAGTTGAGTGACTTTATTGATATGAAACTAAGTTTAGTGATTTTGCTAAATAATTTCACATACTTGAGTGACCTTTTGAGATATTTACTCTGTTTATCCAGTGTGTCCCGCTTTCTGTTTTCTTAATGAATGTTGTATCCTGATTAATTTGTGTGTATCTCGATTAATTTTATGGGATATTTACTGATTTTCCTCGGTACAAGTAATTGATAACTCTTTTCACTAAGACCAAGCAGGGTAGAAATTAGAAATGATCACCAAAAGAAAATTTGTCTCCTCTGGAATTCCATCTTTTTCTTACTATTAAGATTAATCAGATATATTTTAGTAATTAAGAATATGAGATAGAGAACATAGAAAAATCAAAGGAAAACACGAAGCGTGAGAAAAACACCGTGGAAGAGAGATCATAAAGTTAAAAAATAAAAAAAAGAGACACTGAAAACTTAATATAGAAGTCAAATTGATAATTATTGATATTGGAATAGGACTTCAAAGTTAGAATATAAAGTTGGAAAAGCATAGGGGGCGTTGAAAAGAAAATAAAGGGAAGGAATATATAGAACATAAATAAAGTGGTAGTAACATATAGTTATAAAACGAGAAGCATAAATAAGAAGTTAGAGACAAGATATGTAACAGTTTATAAAGATTAAATGTATATTCTTATTCTCTTTTGTCTCTTTTTATCTTTCTGCTGACTATTGTCAAAGTTGTAATATTATAGGATTCTCACATTTTAAGTTATTTGTTGGCTTCTTTGGGGCATGATCAATTGGCTTCTATTAATAGGGCATGTTAAAGTGGATAAATAAAAATAAAAATTTATTTTAAATACAATGCAAAAGTAAAAATGAAAGGAGGGATTAGCCTTTGTAGAATTGTAATCTCACTTATAGGTATTGCTACTGATTAATGAAATTGTAAAAGTCAGTACTTACTGCGAGAATCACACGAATAAGAAGTTACTCTCTTCGTCCGCTATGTATACTCCATTCGTTTCATTTCACTTGGCTTATATATTAAAAATATTTATAAAATTATAAATTCACTTTTAAAATATAATTTTAAAAAGTGGACGAAGAGAGTAACTTCTGATTTAATTATACTCAATTATACTTTCTCTATTCCAAAATATATGATGTTTTAATTTTAATTACTTTTTTATTTTATTTTTAATATGTGGTGTTCCATAAAATCAAGAAGGCATTTGATTAAGGATATACGAGTTAGTAAAAATACTTTTTACTTTTTAGAATGAGTAGTTTTTTTTATGGAGCGTGACCAAGTAAAAAACATCAGTTATTATGAGACGGATAGAGTAACATTTTGGCATTCGAAACATTAAATAAATATTTGTTGAGCTTATGCCCTGCTTGGTCAAGTTTTTGCAAAGCTAAAAGTTTTTTTTTTTTTTTTTTTTTTTTTTTAGAGAATAGAGGTGTTTATTCAAGCTTTTAAAATATACAATGTTTTTGAATAGTATGAGTTGTTTTTCCTAGAAAAAGGAAAGGTTAGTTTCTTCTAGAAACACTTTTATAGAATCTTGATCAAATACAAATTGTTATTCTAATATTATTGATAACAGTATTTTTCAAATTGATTAGCTAAACATGAATACTACTCTCCAAATTCCAAAAGTATTTTTACCCTTCAAAATATTTTTTAAAAGAATACTTATAATTTTTTTTAAAAAAATAAATAGATTTTAGAAATTTGGCTAAACTAATGGTAGTAATAAAATTTCTTTGTATGTTCCCTTGCCTTTTACACATGACTAGCGATCAAATTACATCGAAGCAACATAACAACAATTAAAAATTTAAATTACATGACCCCCTATGCTTGTATCATCAATTAAGCATTCTTTCAATATTTTGGGGGTACATACTCCATAAACTCTTACTATTGCTTGTTCAATATTTTGGATAATTGACAATGAAGTCCTTATCCTAGCTAGTCATCTTTCCTTGGATAAAAAAGTATATATTTTCCTTATTTATATTCAATGTTGAATATGTATCCACCTTTGTGTAAAGTTGTAAACATGTTAGTCGTTACTGCATTCTACGAATACCTAAACTTGCAAATGATTAATATCTTTAAATGATAAGCATCGTAACGTAGGCACGTAGCTTAATTAAGTACTATGTTTTAGTCATATAAAACACATTTATATATTCATATAATTCATTAAATAAATATATTTGATAACCTGGTAAAACTACATATTTATCATCATCTTCAAATTTCACTTGTGAAATTGAATCCCACTCATGAAATTATAATAAATATATTATTGTTAATAAAATGATAAACTTGTCATTTCAAATATTTCTGACTTTTTGCTTATCAAGAGTCGAGCTAAGTGAATTTTGATTGAGTCTTCAACTAGTATTATTTTATCACTTTGACACGATGGTAATTGTACTCAATTCTTATAATTTCTTAGGTATTGATAAATTATAATTTTAGTCATTGTTTATCAGATTAAATATATTTAATTAATTATGTATTATGTTAAATTTCTATTGTTACTTCATAGTTGAAGATAAAATAGTTCTAAAAATAGTCAAAATATAACTTTTTTTTTTATGTAGGATAAAAAAACACAGTATTATTAGTTGAAAATTAAATATATTGAGTCATATATTATAACGATCAAAATAATATGTTGTCAATAACTAGGGGAGTAAAAGTGATTGTTGCTATCAAATCTACATATTTGGTTAAAATTTCAAAATTAACTACTCCCTCTGTTCTATTTTAATTGGACACATTTCATTTTACATGGTAATTAAAAAATCATAAATGGAGTGATATTTTTACTTATCCTTACTCATATTAATGATATTCATTGGGCATAAAAATAGACAATGGAAATGTAATTAATTGAAGGGTAAAATGCGGAAAAAATAATTAATTCTATCTTGATTTAGTAAATGATCAACTAATATGGAACATTTATTTTTAGTAAGATGACCAACTAAAATGAGATGGAGGGAGTAATTTATTTTAAAAAGGGCTTTTTGTAAAAGTGATTTTTGAAGAAGTAATTTTGAAGAGTAGAAGTTTGTAATTTGTCAATATTAGAGCAATTTGTATTTGGCAAGCTTTCAACAAGTGCTTCTGGGGGATTATTTTTTTTTTTTCAGCTTCTAAAGAAAAATCTACTGTCCAAAAACACTTACTAATTTTTTTCTTAAAAGTTAATTAAACACTTTAATTTTCTAAAATAAGCACGGTCAAAAAAAAAGAAGAAGAAAAAAAAACGTTTTTAACATATTCAAAAGCTTCAAGAAACAAACTATTAATAACGGAGCAAAGCAATATGTACTGCTACTTTCTATTAACTGTTCAACTGTTGAACAAAAAGAAAAAGAGAATTAGTTGAACTATAATACATTGTTTACTGATAATCATCAAATATAGAAGAGAAATAAGATAGACTAACATGAGTTGTGATGGAATGGTTCGGAATTTCTTCATTTTTAATCAGAATTTTCAAGATTGATTTTTAGTAAATGAAGAAGTCCTATTTGGGAGTGTTACCTCCAAAAATGAATCCTGCAATGTGTAAAATTAAATTTAATCGAGTCTCAATATGAATACGGGACAGACTGACTTGCCTCATCATCATAACATAGAAGAGAAAGACGACGTACCAAAAAGCTCATAAGCTAAAGACGCAGGCAGGCCTACTCCACGTCTCTTTATTAATGTGGGCATATTAAATTGGCTTACCTACTCAACTCCAGTCTTCTTTCTTTTCAACAAACTGAACTTGGAGTTTCCGTACCACCATATCTTTTTTTTTAAAAAAAAAAAAAATATTCTGTTAGATGTTCGGTATCCATATCCGATTAAATTCAATCGCATCGGGAAATTTCATATTAGGATGTAAAGCGCTTTCTAACAAAAGCGACTCCTTATTTAGGGAAACTCAAACCCGAGATCTCTGATTAAGAATGAAAGAATACTTAACATTTCACAATCCTTGTTGGTTCCGTACCACTCCATCCATTCTATCTTTCTATTAACGTTATTCTCTTGCCACTCTCCCTCCTCCCATTCACCTCACCTCCCAACCTAGATTAAGGGGTTAGGGGCGTGTTCAAATTAAAATATTACTGTATATGATGTAAATTGAACGGAGTAAACAATTTATCAATTAGTGAAATATGATTATGTAATTTCTCTATGCTCATCCTACTCTATTTAGATATTGACTTAACCTGCATATACAAAGCTCGATTGGTTTAACTGATTAAAAATAGTTAAAATATAGTATTAAGTGTTAAAATTAATTTTATAAATATGGTAATTTTACTATATTATTCCTAGTTAAATAGAATATGGAGATATGTGATTTAAGTACTAAAAAAGCATCTTAGAATATACTAATATCTTATTTATGAATTGTGTTTTTTGCTCATTTTGTAAGATTGTATAACAATTGAAGAAATTTTGATAATTTTTCCCGTGAGGTTTTTATGTTTGTAAGAAAACCCAAATGGTATATTCAATCAAAAATTTAACTTCAAATTAATATAATTTCAACAACAACAACATACTCAATGTATTCCCACAAAGTAGGATCTGGGGAGGGTAAAGTATACGCAGGTAAAATGTACGCAGTTCATACCACTACCTCAGATGAAGTAGAGAGGTTTTTTCCGATAGACCCCGGCTCAAGAAAATTAATATAATTTCAAATCACTGAAATCATATCTTAATAGGCCTAAATTAGGAGTAGTAATATAGTTTAATTAAAAATCTTAGATATCGGTCCAACCTCGAACCAAAACCAACACATTAAACACAAGACAAGACATTACATATCTTCTCTTCTTTTATCGGTTTCCTCTTAAATACCCCTCTTGCTCCTCACCTTATTTATTACCACTTCCCCCCTCGCTCCCTAATTCCACCTTCATTTCCTCCTCAAATCTCGACAAAATGTCCGCCTTTTTTCCTCAGCCTCCGCCACTCCCAATGCCTTTCACCGCCACCGACAACGGCGGAGCTACTCCCAGCACAGCCATTACTCAACCTGTACTTGATAACACTGCCGTTAGCAATGATCAAACTCCTTCGCCGTCTTCATCATCTTCTTCTTCCTTCATCATAGTTGTAATAGTTATCGCCTCTGCTATTATCGTCTCTGCTTCTATATACCTTATTCTCCGAGTCCTCTCGAGGCGGTTCCACCGTTCCTTCCGTACATACGCCGCAGCTGATGACGTTGTATCGCATTCTGCTGCTGCTGCTCCGGCGGTCAGTGGAAACCGTTGTATGGAGAACCAACGGAGTTCGGAAGATGAGAAATTGCTTGATTCGTTACCGCTTTTTAGTTTCGGTTCTGTTACTGGAAATTTAACTGGCGTGGATTGTGCTGTTTGTTTATCGAAATTTGAACCGAATGATCAGTTACGTCTGCTACCGCTGTGCTGTCACGCTTTCCACAGCAGTTGTATAGATGCGTGGCTTGTAACAAATCAAACTTGTCCTCTATGTAGGTCTACTGTTTATCCTACTGACGCGGATGTGCTCAGTAAAGTGTTAGCGGCGGAAAACAACAACTCTTCAAATGAGCTACGGCATAGTGGTAGTTTCCGGATTGAGATCGGAAGTGTAAGTCGCCGTCGTGGAGGTTCTGATTCCGGTGGTGGTGATGGACAGAGATCGTATTCTATTGGCTCGTTTGAGTATATTGTGGATGACGGTTACGAGCTTTCCGCTGGCTCTATTCACCGAAGAGGTGCTTCTGAATGCACCGACAAGGAATCGATCGGAGTACATATACCGGCGCCACCTGGAGAAAGCATAGCTTCGGATGTTTCCGGTGGTGGACGGAGTTGGCTTAGGGATTACGTTGATAGAATTGCTTCACTTTCTCTATCGTCCCGATCAATGTCATTTCGGAGCTCCGGTAGGTTTTTCAACGGAAGTAGCCGGCGGAGCGACGCCGTCGTCCCCATTGACGATTTGGAAGCTGGCCGGATAGGTGAAGAGATTAGCGAATTGTTTCGATGGCTCTCAGGGGTATGAGTTTGTATATTCGTTGAACTACAGGGGTAAATTCGTCTTTCATTATACTCTCTTGATAAAACACCAATTTCTCACTATTTGAACAGTACGGTGCACTAAAACTCCCTCGTGCGCGGGTCCGAAGGATTGGACTTACCTTACTTGAGTGTAGATAGTACAAACAATTTAATCCATTTTTTTTTTACTTTTCTTTCTTTTACATTTTCGTTTTAATATAGGTAAAGAATGTCCATGAATGGTAATGATTCTATTCTTTACAGTTTTACGAGGATTTCAAAAAATCACGTCAAAATAGCACCCTTTTTGGAGTGATTGTTGGGATTGAATGAATTAGCTAGTGATGAGTTGGTTGGGGTTTAATTTTATTAAATTTAATATGAATATGATTTAGTGGGGAAAATAAAATCATATAAAAAAAACAAGCGTTCTCATTAATATTTCAACTTGGTTGAAACTTTACTTGTTCAATTGGTATTGGATCTTCTAAATTCCTACTACTAATAATAATAATACTCAATTAGATAAGGTCAAAGTTTCATATGTAAGGATCGACTAGTTAGTTAACCAATACTCCAAGCAATTAACGCATGGTTCGTATGATTTTTTGCAAATTTTAGTGGAGATATGGATATGTTTTTATATCTAAGGTAAGTGGCTTCGTAATCTCCTACGATTTTTTTCTTTCATTTTCTTAATTTTCCATAAACCGATTAATGCAGTTTTTGCGTTACTATAAGGTACGTGATTTACCTTCCATAATATTATAATTACATTAAATTAACTTATTTTATTGCCTTTCTAATCTTTGTAAACTTTTGTACCGAAAAATTCTGAATAACTCACTAGATATTAAATATCTTATTTTCTACTACAATATCTAGAATTTCTATACCGAAAAGGACTAAATATCTTGAATGAATTGAGCTAAATATAAATAATAATTTTCAGAACTAAGAAATTTTAGCGAACAAGTTTAACTTGGAAATAATAATGTGATTTATTTAGGTCACAAGTCCAAGCCTTATGCCATAGAACTAAATCTGCTATTTAAGTAAAAAAGGGCAAAGATACAAACTCATTATTCTCGAATTTAAGTCATGACTAGAGATGAATTTCTTGAAAAATGTGACCAGTAATAGATGGTGAGTACAATATACACGGTGTACGAATACCGAATTATATTTGGAATAACGTTCACTATATGTACATATATTTTGCTTGCAAAATGGAAGTTAGTTAGTCATACCACTTAATTACCGGTAGCAACTCCCAAGTTATGAAAGGTGAGATAGTAATAACATTATGCCCCATTTAGCTGTAAAAGTTTGGTCATCTCTATTTACTTTTAATTTGTTCATGGACCCTCCTCCCCTACGTACCCCCCACCCCAACCCATCACAAGAAGGATCCAACGTTGTCCTCAAGAAATGGAACAAAACAAAGATTGTTGTTCCATTTCATCATCTACTACTCTCTCTTCTTTGTGTGAAACACCAAACAGACGTTACCTTTTTTTCTTTCTCATTATTACCTACATATAGTTAGGAAAAATTAACAACGTTTTCTTTTGGGGTTGACCATTTGGTTATGGGTAGAGAAAAATCTATTTGTCAAATTAGTGATTCCAAAGTATCAATACCACACAATATTTCTTTATTTCAGTTCTTCAATAAGCATAGAATAAGTGTATATATACACGCATGAATTTAAGTTGTATGTACTAATTTACAACATATCAAATTATTGATATATAACTTAACATATACACATATTAAGTTTGAGTCAGGGTGGAGGGAGGAGAGAGGACTTTGATTTTAAAAGAACAATGTATTAAAATTATTATATAGGGCCAGCAAGTCGTTGTTTATAGTTTTGACATTCTCTTGTCAACGTACCAAATAGTTGTGCAAACATGTGACGTGAATTCTCAAATCTCCCATATTGTTACATTATTGATTATTAGGTTATCTATTTGTTTTGTCCCAAAGTTCTTATCATCTAAAATTTCCCATAAACATGGGATTCTTGGCTGTGTGCTGACACAGATTTTTCTATCTATCTCATGACTAGGTAATGACATGAATGTACGTAAATTAACGTTTCCTATTATTTATATTTAAATGAAATTCATTTACTACCAAACTATTTCATTCTTTTTCTTTGTTTTTACATAAATAATGCAATAATTCAACTTTTTTTTTTTTGAATTTTTTTTTTATATTAATGTTAAACGACTATAGAATCGAACTTGGTTTTCAAGTAATTATATGTCATCGCATATGTGTAATTGTTAGTTGACTCTTTCCCCACCACCCCCAACACCCATTTGGAAATACTATTCACCTAATTTGGAGAATAATTCAACACTTGTACACCCTCAGCCTCAATTTCTCTCTTCATAATTCTTCAAGTTATCTAGCAAAGAAAACTTGCAAACATTTTATCTACAATCTATCTTATTACTATTGCAAAATTAATTTTTTATGCATACTTAATTAAATCTTTCTAACATCTAGTGTTACTCATATTGGATAGCTTAGATAGAGCTACATTAACAACAGTAATTCATATTGCAAGCTTAACTTGCTTATAATTGAGCCGTAGTTGTAGTTGCAAGTCATCATTAAATAAAAATATTTAAAGGATTCTTGGTAAATCCTTGAAGTTTCTATCCTATTTTAACAAATATATAGTAGCAAAAAGATCCTCCTAGCTAACTTGGCGCGTTTTATTCAGGTCTCTCCAAACTATCAGTAGTCTTAATTACCCCTGAACTTAGCTATTTGGTAATTTCTTAAACTTCATGTAATTAAAGTACGCACTATCACAAAGTTGAATTGGAACGCCTAGAACATGACATGAGTATTACTTTTTTTAGTTGGTACATTAGCTCAAACCCTTGTGTGAAAAAGGAAAAGAGACAAGAACAAAAGAAAAAAACATGGTTGATCAAACAAAAATAAAGCAAGGACATGGGGGCAAGAAGATGCTTTAGGAAAGATTAATACTTGTAGTAGTAGAAGAAGAATCTCTTTTCAGGTAAATTTGAGGTCACTTGTTTCATGATTTAGAGAAAGAAACAACATAAATAGTTGATCCAACAAAATCAAAAGAAGCAACTTTTCCCCATTTTGTCTTTAGAACTTCTACTAAATATATATATATATATATATATATCCTTGTCATGCACGCAGTCAAAGCATCAAATTAATGTGTGGATAAAGGACTCAAGTATGCAGCCAAATCTAAAGCAAACATTCGTCCACCAACTTTTTCTTTGTCAAAATAAAAAATATATGTTCTTCTTTTGATTTTTAGGTTCTTTTCCTCTTTTTAAATTATTTTTTTTAAGACTCTCGCGAGATTGATACAGTTCCCTACTGAAGAGCAACCCGTTCTGTAGTACTGTTATACAAGATAAGCATGTCATTTGCTGATCAGGTGAATCGAAGTTATCTTCCGTTCAATTGTTCGCCTAGTCAAGTGCAAAGAGAAAAAAAATAGAATCACGCAACACCTAATACTGGTCTCTTTGTGTGTGTGTGTTTTATGATTAATGATTTGTTGTTTTGACTCACTTGTGTATATCTATTAATAAATACACAAATATATAGATATGTAAAAAAAAGTTAAATTCAAAAGTCAACTATTAATACTTGAGATCATTGTCCTAGAAATCAAATCTTATATAGTTCAAATCTTCAAATCTTGGATGTTAACTGCTAGACCACACCTGAGGGTGCTATGTGGATTATAATTATATTGTTAATTTGTTGTTTATAGAAGTTTCTTTAAAGGACAAGTGTGAATTTGATGTTACTAGTGGTAAATTAGCTAGAAATTGTGGATTAGATTAAATCAATTTAATCTCTCTAAAGCACAATAGTCATCCAACAAATTGGGTCTTGCCTATGCACAGTGAAGCCAATATTAGGTGGGAAAAAGAAAAATTAGTGACCCCAAATATCTTCAAGAAAATGCTGAAAAGTATTGTATGCCAAATGGGTTTGTGCTTTGAGTGCCCTCTGGCCTATGCCTTTCTTTTTGGTTTTGGTAAGACCAACTATGTATGTGCACTTCACCAACTCTTTCACATTCATTGTGATCAGGTGGCTCCTGATTTCTCTATAGTTGCTTTTTGTCATACAGAGCACACTATATAACAAATTAGAGAGAGTTGAAAATTTCTAAAATATATATATTTATTTTAAGAGATTGAGATGAACTTACCATGAGGATTCATATAGTCGATCTCAACTTATTTGGAATTGAGACGTAGTTGTTATCATATATTTTTTTCTAAGTCTCTAGGTGTCATCAAAGTTTCTTTGTTGCTGTGGTAAAGAATAGTAACTTAAAATCCTGGCTTTGCCTTTTATTTTAATAGATTGTAGAATAGTAATTTCTAATGAAGTATATAACCATTCTCTAATTTTCAGAAGACTTATCATTACATGACAATCTGCATAACTTTATGCAGGCTAAGAGACCTTAGGCCCAAGTCCATCCAGAGTATTTTGGTTAACTGATTATAAACAGAACAAGTATCATCTTCCTTAACACAAAAAAATGGCAAAGGAACAGATATAGTTCTAAGACTCCTAGTGCATAATATTTAGATGTATTAAAATTCACTAGCAAGCCTACAGGAATAAGCGAAAAGGCATTACCACATAAGGTGTTGATTTGAACTTCCTTGCTCAAGGCTGGGATTTATATCTTTGTCGCGAAATGGCAAGAGAAATTTTCTTTAGAACTCAGCTCGCATAGATCTTAGCTAAGTCTGTAATGAGTTACATTAAGGTTTCCTGCAGATAACTATTACGTTGTGTGCAATGTAATAAATGTATCAGCAGCACTGGGAAAACACACATGCACACACTGTCACGCCACATTCATGTTTCCCCTTCACTGGCTGTGCTTAGGTCGATGACAAAAACAAGCAAATTTAGTACTGGATGTGCAAGAAGAGAAGATTAAAGCAATACAAGAATACTGGCCATGAGAAATTTAAAAACAAATTTGCAAGTCAGAATCATGGATGTGCCCAAGGTTGATTCAGCAAAATGAGACACAAAATTTTAGTTGAGTAGAGATATATACTAATATTAGAAAAGTTCGAAAAGGAATTCTTGAAAGAAGATAACACAGAGCAAAACCAAAATCCCAATTTTGTTCGATAAAAGACCTTTGCCTCTATGTGCTCCACTGCAAGGGAAGCTGGTTCCACTATAACACCCTTTCTTCTGCTTAATCCCTTCTCCAAGATCATCAAGTACGAATGTGGTGTTTCTCTGGCTACTACTAAACAAAACGCACCATAAATAAGGTCCTTTGTGCTTGTGAGCTTTGATAATCCCAGCGCCAACCTCAGTATGAGTTTTATTCCTCAAAAGAGAAAGAGTCTTTTTGTCATGAGCAAGTACATTTGAGAAGGCTTCCAAAGGCTCGAGATACTTTGGTCGACAGCCGAGAATGTAGCCAGATATGGTTCCAAAAGTGGGTAGCTCGACACCACAGTTTGGAGCAAAAATTTCAGTGAAGTCATCTTCAGAAGGGTGACAATTTACACTGTTGTTGGAACTGCAGTTCTCCATGCATTCTATTGCATATTGCAAGGCTATGCACCCAAGTCCAGGACTATTACTAAGTTGAGGAAGCTTTTGAGCAGTTCTGTTCTTGTTGATGATATCAACAAGGTCATTAGCAGAATTTCCTGTAGCATCCAGCATAGCAAATAATGAGGTGCTGTTTCAAGGAAAGGGTACTAAATTCAATTGTTATATTAAATCAGTTGTAGTCTCAAAAAAAAAAAAAAAAAAAACTGTTGCAAAACATTGCTATTCGAAATCCCGAAAACCATATAGTTCAGCTAGAAAAATTTGCTCAGCACCCCTGCTAATTCAATTCTGTAGGTTTTAGATGTTCATATGGATTTTAAGTTTCTAGAACCTGACTACTAAAAGCTAATATCTTATTAATCGTCCCAAGCTCTCACAGCCCATCAAGTGGTGTCAGATCTACCAGTTGACACGACCATTTTATGTCATTTGTTTTAAAAAGATTCATGCCGTATTTTTTATTTATCCAAAGACACAATATGGTTATGGCCCTTGCTTGTAACTAATATCAGATAAAGGTTCTTACAGCCATCAATATCTAACCCTCCAAGCTGAAACATCAGGCAGTAGCCAAGTTGAAACTTCTTCGTTTTCCTCTTAACAACACACAAAGCATTAGACGAGCATGAAAAATGTGTAAATGATGGAGGACTCAGGAAGTAAACAAAGGACTCTCCAGCATGAATGTAACAGTGGACTAATTATCTATATACTAGTTCTTCTACCAGTTTACATTTTCATCAGTTATTTCAAGTTGTTACAAGGTGAAGAATCTAGACAAACAGATATCCTCTTGAGAAAATCTTCTACCAGTTTACATTTTCATCAGTTATTTCAAGTTGTTACAATGTGAAGACTCTAGACAAACAGATATCCTCTTGAGTGTTTTCTGAGACATAGGTACTAGGAAACTAGGCAGACACTTTACTATTCAAGTAAACCATATTCAAATAAGTCAGTTGCTCAACATTCGTTTTTGACTGTTCTTAAGATCTGACAGTATGTTAGACGAGCCATAAAAAAAAAGCTTTGATCCAGGCGTTCACAACAAGAAAACTTGGAATGCTGAATATAATAAATAGGATTGTGGATGGAACTAAGACATAGCATAATGTTGATGCCCCGAGATAGAGAACTCAATTGGCTAAGGTGGCGCCGTTTCACCTTACCAACAGGGGAAATCAGGTAATGATCCAGATCATTGTACAAACAGACCTTTGGATGCAAATTGGACATCACAAAGGTGGACAAGGGTCTCCGTAAATGACAATGGTGTATCAAACCGAAACGGATTGCATCCTTGATTTATTCATATGAATGAACAAGGACTCATAAAAGGAAGCACGGTAAGCGTTTGCTTTCCAGGGCAAGAAGGGGAGAGAACTATACACTTTCATGTTAGGAGCATTGTCTCAGTGAGGGGGCAGCGCCTACAAAATAAAAGTCTCTTGAAGAGCCCTAAGGTAATCAAAAAATCATTTACAGTAAGTAAATGTGTAATAATTGCAAGATACAACCAGGACTATTACACCCTATTGTTTTGAACGAAGCCGCCTTCGTGCCTACCCCTCTCTCCAAGGTTAAAAAAATCACTATTTATATGTAGTGCCAAAATATTGTTATCATTTTGGTCTTTGATCATTCCAAAGAAATTTATTTAAGAAAATGCTTGCAGAGTCAGATGTCCATTCTCTAACCAATATGGCATATTTACTTATCAAAAAGAAACTGAAATTAACTTCATATTAACAATTTTTGATATTTTAACGAAAAATATACTTAGCATATCACTCCAACTTGCTTTTTCTTACTATAGTTAATACATGAGCAAATCGAACTAGAACGCAAAATTTTAAAAATCTGGCTCCACCACTGGATACCGCTAAAGATCCATATGGATATTGGTACCAATTACATCCAGAAACACAAATAAAGGCTTGACTTGTTATAAAATACATTGCTATAGCATGTATTGCAAATGGTAGTATTATGCAGTACCATTAGGAAACTAATAGCTAAGTGCCAAGTTAAATGTTGCTTATTTCTATGGACAAGTATTCTTACAAACACCAAAGACCTTTCTCTTCCTTCCAAAATCTAATAGAAAAGTGGTTTAACAAGTATTATAGGAAGAACACATTTAGCAGGTACTTGGCCTCCTCTATGGTGATCTACAAGAAAGAAACATTATAAAATTGGTAGTTTGTCTATTAAAGCTAAAACATCAACTGAGATCAACTAAAGGCAAAACCCAACTGAAATTAGCATAGTAATGCTAAAACATTAACTAAATTCAACAAAGCAAGACCATGAATCTAGAGCCTAATTGCAATTCCACACCCCTTCCTCCCTCAACATATAGTCCCTTTTTCAGCAATATAACATTTTCATCAAATTCCTTCAGTGTAAAAACAAAGGAGAACAGTTCTCACAAGTCACAGCAAGGACTGACTTAGCTATTTAGACTATGCCGATAACTCATAAAGATGTGTTTTTTAGAGCATACACTTGTTAAATAGACTACATTATTGGTAACAGAATACACTCAAGTAAAATTGTCAAATGCTGAAAATAGCCAAGAAAATAAAAGGAGTGAAGTAGTTATTAAAGTTTAAAGAAGCAGATTACCATGGTGCTTGGAGGAAACAAGAACAGCTAGAAGGAGACCACAAAGAGCAAAATACTGAAAGCAGCAGAGCTTCTTCACCATCATCACAGCCAAGAGATGTGAGCTTGAAAAACCAAGAAAGGGAAAAAGGAGGAAACTTTCTAAGATTAAAAAAAATGGGTGTCTGCCTTTAACAATGTAGACAGGGTTAGTGTACTACAGAGAGTGAAAAGAGGGTTCATTTTCATTCTTGGTGGAAACATAAAAGGGGATGATTAGCAGGAAAGTAGATAAATGATTGAGTTTTGTTGCAGAGATTAAGGAAAAAGGAAGAGGGTGGTGGTCCCAAGCAGTGCCGTAGTTTGATTTATTTTTTGGCTTAGGAATGGGAGCAATCAGCAAAGTATGAGATATTCTATTCTCCTTTGTTCCCACCACCAGTCCATTCCATAAGAATATTTGTTAACAGTGACTAACATGGTTGATTACAGAGTAATCACTGATTTATTAATAGAGAATCCGCCTATGCGTAACTAATGCAAGAGTTTTAAATACATGTATCAGCATGATTAAAAATGCAATTGCTCCTCAAACCTTTTTTACATTCTTTCTGCTAGATATATTTATTGAGTTTAATTTTGTAAACAACTTTTTATTTTTTTTAAAAAAAAATCATTTTATGCATGTTTTGCAATAGACCAACTAAATAATACATAAGGAATAATCTCAACAATAACCATTATCAACATGACTACTACTACAAGTATTAATATCAACATTATTAATATATTCTACTCTATAATATTCTTTATATACTCTACCACATGACCCTTTACGAAGATATTAGAAAGTATAGTTTGTGTCTACTCCCTCGTCCATTTTTATTTGTTCACTTTTTTATTTTGAGATGTATAACAATTGTCCAATTTATAAAACTAATAAATAATTCATCTATTTTTACTCATTTTATTCTTAGTATTAAATATAATACATCACTCATTTTATTTTTTAAAGCAAAAAAAATTTACAGGCCGGTTCGTTCCTAATTTTCATCAAAGCAAGTAGGGGTGGGCGTTCGGTTCTTCGGTTCGGTTTTAGCAAATTTTGGTTTGGTTCTTCGGTTTTCGATTTTGGAAAAGTGTGCACCAAACACCGAACCAAACTAGTTCGGTTCGGTTCGGTTTTTTCAACTTCGGTTCGGTTTGGTTCGGTGTTTTTAAATCGATTTTTTGGTGTAAAATAAAAAATAAAATGAGAATCGAATTAAAATATAAGACACTAAAAAATCTAAAACACTGTAAATAGACTATAAAGTGAGGACAACTTCAAATACATATCATTGTAGTGCTCTATTTTTCATATCACAATACGGTGGTAGTATTTGTGTAAAAAAATTTAGGAATTACCATTAGAAATTAGGAGTATGTGTGTGAAATTTTTTAGAAATTACAATTAGAAATATAAGTATATTAGGAATTAAAATTAAAAATTAGGAAAATGTAAAAGTAATAAGGATGGAAGGTAAATGTTGATGAAGTAATTGGGTATGGGCTTTGAGGCTTGGTCTTGAAAAGTTTTGGGCCAAACATGAGCTAAATGAAAATTAAAAATAAAAAAAAAATTAATAAAACTTTAATTTTTCGGTGCACCGAAGAACCGTTACCCCTAAACCGAACACCGAACCGAACTACAGAAAAAAAAATCGAAATCGAACCGAAGAACCCAAGAATCGAACTGATTCAGTTCGGTACGTTTTTTCGATTCTCCGTTTTTTATGTCCACCCGTAAAAGCAAGGAACAATCTAGAACCAAGAAGAAGAAACCAATAATCTTTCACATGCAAAATTTACAATTGTACCCCTAGAAACCCTTTAATTGTCCTTTTTTGGACTGCGTCACCAAACACCTACACAACACTATTCTCTTCAACTGTGAAGTGCCTACTCCTCTCTCCTTATCCATGGCATCTACCTTCCTTACATTAGCTAAACCCTTCACTTCCCACTCCACAAATCTTCCTTCTTTCTCTACCCAAACACCCATTGGTACAAATATCTCAACATCATCTCCTTCTCCATGAAATTTACTCTCACTTTTTTTTTTATAATGTTTTCTTGTTATTTACTATTTTACCCTTTTGGATTTTGAACAGGTCTGAAGAGAAATTCTTTGAGAATTAATGCCATTTCCAAGAAATGGGAACCCACAAAGGTGACACCTTTTATGCTTATTTTAACTCAAAAAGTGAATTAATTAACTGTATTTGTTATGTGAAGTAGGAAAATCAAGAAAGGGTAGTTTGGGTATTTATTGTTTTCCCTTATGAATACAGGTTGTGCCACAAGCTGATAGAGTTTTGATTCGGTTAGAGGACTTGCCTGAGGTACTCTTACACATGTGTTTACTGTACTGTTGTATGTATTGTGCAAACTGGACTTATGTACTTTTGTTTGGCATGTGGGATGGGATAAGCAAGGATATCTCGTGGGATTATTTTTATCCCACCTTTTACCTGGGATAGTAATCCTATCATTTTAGTACGAATGGGGATAAAATAATTCCGGGATTAGCTAATACCTCAAACTAAATATGGAATAATTTTAATCCTAAATTGTTTCACGGATTATTATCCTTATCCCATGTACCAAACGACAATGTGCTATCAAGTTAGTTCTATTGAAAGCAGAGATTTGGGCACCACAGTTCTTACAACTACATATGACTATTTAACTCGATTTCTGTAGTTTCTCAAAAGGGCCTTGTGGTTGTTTTGCAATAGGTGTCATCTGAAAAGTTTGCCTTTTGTTCTCCTTGAGCCTTTCCATGGAAGTGTACTTAATAATATCCTAGAAGTACTGTTAACTGGGTCCTGGAAATACTTATGTCTGGTTCTAAAGATTTGTACTGTTCGTTATGGAAAGGTTGTTCTTGTGAGAATTTAAACTAGTTTACCGTGTGGATGTATGTATATGTGATGCTTCAGCTGTGATAGAAAAATAAAAACATGCTAGTACAGCATGTTATATGTGTATATAGAATAACTTGCAATGATCTCAAGAAGAATGAGTAACTTAATCTTTAAAAAAAAATTCTCAAAATGAAGCTTCGACTACATTTTCAGGCACCATTTATTTGTTCTACTTTTAAGATTAGTACAACATTGTATTTATTAGCTCCATTAGAGTCCAATGAGCATTCTGTATTTGTCCTTCCCACCTCCTATTCCCCTTTTTGAAGTAACTGTGAAGAAATAGCTTATTCATGCTACTGTAGTAAAGAAATAAGTCTATATGATGGCCATTCCCATTGATGCAAGTTATTCAACCTACAAATATTATGGGCACATTGTGCTTTAGCATAGAATAATTTTGATTTTGCTTGTAATTATATAAGACTGGCCAGATACATAGCAGTATGGATACCTTCCTGTAATATTCACTGAAAGAAAGAGTTTGTGTGCAGAAATCTGCTGGTGGAGTTTTGCTTCCAAAATCGGCAGTGAAGTTCGAGCGCTATCTTATGGGAGAAGTAAGTTTCAACTTTTATGCATATTATTTATTCATCTGGACAGATTGGAGATGCATATGATGGTATTATATTATATATCCTTTTGATGACTGACTGAGACTAATTTTGTTAATTTTAGGTTCTTTCTGTTGGTTCTGATGTTGCTCAAGTACAGACGGGGAAGAAGGTAAGCCTATTGAAATTATTTTAGTGGATGTCTATCAAAGAGTAAGCTATTTATTTTAATTTTATCTGTATGCTTCCTGGTACTAGTTTCTTTGGAATGAATTGTTAAATCATAGGGCTTTACACGTCTACTTGTAATCCTTCTTCCCGCCTTCCATCACTTGGTGGGGAGGGGATGATGGCTTGCCTTACTGGTTCTTTTTGCTTTCTTCTGAATGAGTGATATGGTTCTTTTTCAGGTTCTTTTCTCCGACATCAACGCTTACGAGGTATGTCATTATGTGCTTTAGTAGTAAGCTGATCTATAATTGTGTCTATTGACCACCTGATACATAATCATCTTTTGGTCTTTCCAAGAGGGTCCAAATTCTTTTCTTGTCAAACTAGTCCTTATTTAGAAAAAAAACCATGACTTTACTCGAGAGGGATTTAGTAGACAATATGGAAGTCTATCTAAAAAGCAAATGTGACAGTTGATGTTGATTTAAGCTTCCTCGTAAATAGAGAAACTTTTTTTTTTTTTTGGGAAACTGGTAACTCCTCATAAATAGAGAACTTGATGTAGTAAAGGTTGCGGTGAAGAAGACTACCTAAGATCAACTTAACTTGGTTATAGAATGCTCAATTATTATTTACGTTGACATAACTTGTTGAAGCATGGGCATCGCAGCCTATAGGAGTACGGCATACTCTTGTCCTAGTTATATTAGCTAACTAAAGGATGTATTATAGTTACTTGATGCATGCCGACTTCTGTTTTACAAGTTGTACACTTTCTTTAGTGTCCTGTTGTTGACAAATGAAATGATTTTTGTGAACTTATGTGCATCTCAACGTATCAGGTGGATTTGGGAACTGATGCAAGGCATTGTTTCTGCAAGGAGAGTGAGTTGCTGGCTTTGGTTGAATGAAAGCCCCTCCCATTTCCATTATTATTATTATTTTAGGGCGCTAAGTTTTGTCAGGTTCTTAGTGAAAAGACATTGAGACTGCGGGATATGTTGTAAAATCTCATCTTTTGTTGAACAAAAATATTGAGATTCAAATGTTCAGAGGATATTTTTCTGATTTACTGGAAAAAGTATTGAGATTGATTTATATTCTCTCTTTCTTTTTCCTAGTTTTCTCCTCAACAACTATTACTGCATAAAGAATCAAAACAATGTCATCCATTTCTGGAACCCCAAAAGTTCTCACTTTGTTGTATGCTTGTTAACTTTATCATTATGTTCCTGCAGATTCACCTAAACATAGCGGCATTGTTAACCTTTCCTTTCTAGTGTTAACTGATCCATCAACGTCTGCACCATCTATGTTCAGTAGATAAGATTACACTCGAGGATGAGCAGACTGATTCTCCGTCCTCTTCAACCTCATTCCGTAATTAGATCTTAAATTTAATTTAATAAGGTCTTCTTTTGAGTATCAATGTTCGATAAAGACGGTAAAAAGTGAATGATGCCCAGAAAATGGTCAATCAATCAGTCTATACCTTTTATCTTTCTTTTTATTATTTAGTTCAGCCTCTACTACTGATTGAACTTATTATTTATTGAACTACACACCACCAAAATTGAAGCAAGTCTAAAGAATCTTGAATGCTTTCAGTAGCATAATACATACAATTGACAAATAGGAACATTTGATTTTCCAAAACACTTGTAAGAACGTCGAACGGATATTATAGCTTCTTATCTTCTGGTCCTCTAAACAAAGGCAATTTTAAACTATGAATTAAGAAAAATAAAAGAACGATTAACTAAAAGTGAGGGGAATGGTATCAAAGAAAGAACAAAAATTGCCTATGCAAGGTTCATTTGTTCAGAAATAATAACCTAATAGTATTTGTGAGAAGAGATCTAACTACAACGCATTGAATATAAAGTTCTAAAACTCAAATAAGCGCAACTCAATCATTCCTTCTTTCCTTTTGGGAGAATACCATGCTACCACCTTCCCAGACTGTAGAAGCTTTAATGAGTAATTTAAACTGCATACAAAATCCTCCAATTGTACGCCAGGCCTGCCAGATGGTGAATTGAGCAAAAACTTTGAATCTACTCTGAACACAATTGGTCCAGCAACCTGCATTTCAACGGCAAACATAAAATTGAAAATCATTTGTAAAAAATGAGTGTGGGGGCGTTTGGAAGGAGGGGGACAATGAGTTTGGAATGCCACTTATAGAACTTGTTTTTCCTACTCGCACTAGAGAAGTCATTTCCTAAGTTTTAAGGAACTTGTTTTCCTAGAGAAAATGTTTTTCAAAACATTTTGGACCAACCAAACATGAAAAAATTGAAAAACATTTACCGAACAAACCCTCAGTCCCACTTGTTTTTCCCCCAAAATGTATTTACTTGTTACAGAAACTAAGGCTGATACATTCCAGTTACCTCTGTAGACAATGTGACGGAACAAATATTTGGAAGTTACCTGCTGCTGAAGTATCAAATTGAGCCTGGGTGAAGAGAGCACGTCTCTTGCATTATCAGCTGATGCTTTTCTGAAGACTCTTGAAACCTGCTTGGCTAACGCTGAAGCAGATGAGACATCTAGACGAGCATCTACCCTGGTGAGGTCTCCAAAAGACTCTCTGAATTTACCATGTTGAAAAGTATAGCAAAGGGAACCAAATAAATCAACTCCAAAGGGACTTCTATGCCTCGAATCCGAGGAACTGCTGCTACCATTTTTGAGCCATGCCTCAAGAGTTCCCCCTGTAGCAACAAGTTGAAGCAAGATTAGAAAAGAGAATAGGCAAGTACAGCTACTTTGTGAGTGCTGAGACTTTGGAGTAGCACTGTTGGATAGCATCATATATGCATGATATTGTCACACCACCAATTTCATAAGAACCAATCGCGATACGAAACTCGAAGGAGCTCAGTTCCCCAAAGATTATAAATGGGTCAGAGCTTTTAAAGGAAAAATACTGTTCACTTATTCAATATTCCAGGAACGTGCTCAAGAATTAACCATACCCATTAAGTCATTTAAATTACCTAATTAAAGAAAATCATTCTTTGAAGGGTGTGTAACAATTATCTTAAAGTGTTTCACGTTGAGTACAAAATAACTGAAATCCCCAGATTCTACCAGAAGCACCACAAGAAAGTTCATGCTGAGAAATGGATAAACTCAAATTATTTATAAATTTGAATAAATTAGACATTTATCTTAGTGCTGGAGAATTGAATTCTAAAGTCTATTGATAATTCAAATTCAGTTAGAAGTTTAGATCTAGATCCTGTATACATACAAGATCGATGTAGTTTAGCAAACCATGTCAAAGGAATTAGGAAACTACCAAGTTATATCCAATCAAGTATACTATAGTTTTCTGTAAGCCAGTGAAGTTACCAATAATTCCAGATACTGCTGCATGAGGCTCTCTAAGACGAATATCATAAGAAGGGTGATAAATCCGTCCCTTCTCTGTCTCGATAATGACGTCCTTTTTCTTTTCCTTGAGTCTCCAGAAATCTTTGCTCTTTTCATAAGAAAGGGCTGCTTTTCCACATATTCCTTGCATCAGACTGAGCGGTGGCTCATCCGTAATGTTATCAACAGCCCGAGGATGGCCACCATTTTTATGTAAACCAAAACGGTATCGCAGTCCATTCTCGGAAACCAGTGATGAGCAGTCCAAGGATATTGACTCTGGGACCTCCCAATATCTACCCTTACGGTCTATGAATAGCTCAGGCCATGCTGCTTCCAAAGTAATGTCGTGATCAGGAAGCTGCAATGAATTTGGAAGAATAGTGAATCAAACATCACAATGGTAAATGCTCATAAGCTGGGGACATAGTTTAAACCACAGAGATGAGCACGCTATGACAAACTCATGTATATTTACATGTATGTTATAATTTCCATATTTAACTTCTTTAATAAGTCAGGCATCCTCAAATTTTATTCAGCATCATCTTTTCCAAAGTGAGCTAGGATAAACAAAACTTTCCTTTTATTTCTCCTTATCTTATCATCCTCCAGCTGAGGCAAATTCAGATTTGTTTCTCTACTGAAGTATTCCAATATAAACATTCCAAGTTCATTTAAACAAAAATGAGAAAACTAAGCAAAATATCCTTTAGGTTAGTTATACAGGGAAAAACCCAAGTTTGTCATTTGCAGAAATGCGCCACCAAAGTAAGTAAGAAGTAAAGTAGCCTTCTAGGTTCCGAAACTCATACAGTGTGCTAAAGCCTAAGATTGCAAAGGGATGATAATGCATGCCCTCCTAAGGAGACAAAAATCTAAAGAAGAAAACAGGAAAACTGTATCAACAACATAGATGCCCAACATATATTATATACCTACTCTGGATCCGCAAACAGGCTTAAAGGATCAAATAAAAAGACGAAAAGCTGCAAGCCACAATCTGTCTGCATCACTTACGAAATCTAAAAGCATCAATATAATGTTTTATGCTGAAAAAACCACCAAGCTTAACAAAAAACTGTATGTTTGACAAATGGCATGAGTTTAAAATTTTAGCAGTTTTGTCAATTTGTATACTAAGATACTACACGCATTACAACAAAGTTTTTGAAGTGTGGTAATACGAATTTTTTTGAGTTTATAGGATGAAGACAGTGGATGCAGCACTGCCATCCCAACTTTAGAAGTGGAAGCACATCTAATGAGCAAAATGCATCTTTAAGATTAAAGCACATCTTGCCACATGGTGCATCAACAGTAATATCAGATAATAAAGGTTACATTTCTTAAATCTTTTCTGGAAAATTAGAACACCTTAAACATACTAAAATCTTAAGACTATACTTACCATCCTACTGAGCATATATAAGACTACTAATCAAAGTGAAGATAGCACTACGAAGCTAATTAACTTAGAGAAAATGAAAGATAATAAAGAAAGCATCTAAAGAAACAAATATAGCATTCCAATAGCAGTTGCATCAAATGTTAAAGGACTTGAGATCCTTGCCTTATGAAAGAGCATGGCCCTCGAGCGGCGTCCTTTCTTTTCCCCATGCTTTTCCGTGCTCAGTAACAGAGAAGAAGAAGGTGTTAGAGATAGCTGTGAGCATACACCAAGGGCATAAAGTGACTTCTCCAAGAAATGCTTGCCAATGTCTTTTAGTATCGGCAGTTCCCATTCATCCACATTGGATAACTCAGCTTTAATGTCAGATATCAGTTTCTTTGGCCGAATCTGCCCTATGAATCCAACCCACCTATGAAGAATTCATAAACAAATAATTCATCTATCTTGTATATAAGAGGGGGCTTCTGGGAGTATCAACACCAATTTGACATATAAAGGGAGAAAGCAACAAATTGGGTGGAGCAGGAGGGATGATGAGCAAAATAGTCAATAATGGCTCTTTGACCGATAAGGTTGTCCAAGCACAGGTAAGCAATCAGCTCTTTCAGCTATAAAAGAAATGGTCATAAAAATATATTCTAAAAATGGTCAAAAGTGTTAAAGGTTTGAAGCAAAACATCTGATAGATAAAGAACTTTGGCAAAAAGCATATTATTTCTCTGTTGTTTCCAAAATTTGTGCACGTTATCTCACTTGGTTTGAAAATAAGCTGAAAACTCTTTGTACTTCAGAAATAAAGCTTTTTCTCCCCCACACCAAGTACATTGCATCATGCATTCATTTTTCCACCCAAAAGTTAAGTCATCCATTTCAAGTATATGTATTTGGTGATGAATAAAAAAAGGCATAAGAACTTTGTGTATTTTAAAACATTAATGGTGTATTTTTTCAATCAATATAATTTTGTTTAGTATTTTAGACAGCTTGGAGCTCTTGAAACTCTCAATTTCCTCGCATGTCATATATAAAAAAATAAAAATCAATCAACTAAAGCTCAAAACCAAATTAGCGGGAGTCTGCCATATAAATCCTCTATATCCATTCCGCCTATTCAGGTCCATAACATTCAACAACAACAACAACATACCCAGTGTAATCCCACAAGTGGGGTCTTGGGAGACCTTACCCATACCTTTGTGGGGTAGAGCGGCAAATAGTAGGAATACATAGAAGAACAAGAAACTAGGCAGTTACTAAAGACTACTACTAATAAGTAGAAGAGTACATGGGGAAAGCCCATTGTCTCTCCCACCTACTAACTTTCTACCCTAATCCTCGACTTTCGGTACCTTCCATATCATTCCATGACCAAAATAATTTGTCTCTGAGAGTATAGTTTTTCTAAATAGTCACATTTATCCCTACAAGACAAACAAGTCTCTAACCAGACTTAACATTTAATAAGCAAAGGATTCCAATTGCAGAAAAATCATATGATATGAGTCTATTGATATAGCATAACTGTCTATATTCATCATATGTGTTGAAAATTGTACTACTAGCAGTAGTTACCAGTTAGAAGTGGCAGCTTTAAACAAAAGGGAGTGAAGAGCAAAAGATCCCAATTCCTTATTCGTAGGAGAATAGGAAGGAATAATTCCAAGAGGAAACCCATTCCCGAGTAGAGAAAGTTGTTGTATTCTTAGGGCTCTACTAGCTGTAGTACCATCAAGTGGTATTGGCTCTCCTGGAATGGACCTGGATGTCCCATCTAGGACTCGCGGTGTAGAAATGTTGAGGTCCCAAAATGCTGCATCCATCGCCGTCCTCAGGTTCGACATTTTGGAGAAAACCAAATTGAAGGAAAGGGAAAGTGTGGATGCCTTCCTTATCTGCTGACCATCACTCTATTTTGTACTCCCTGGTAATATTTTAGTTGGGCAGATTTAATTTTATATGATGATTAAAAAAAAAATTATAATTGAAATAATAAATTTTATTATTTTATCTTTTATTTATATTAATGATATTTATTGGCTATGAGAATGAATATTGAAATTATAATTAATTGTAGGAGTAAATTTTAAAAAAATAATTTTATTTTAATTTAGTAAGTGATTAATTAATATGAGATATTTATTTTAAGTAAAATGAAATGGAGGGAGTAAGGGGTTAATTTCATAGGGTGATTAAAAAATCATAAATGAAATAATGAATTTTATTATTTTATTTTTTATCCATATTAATGATATTTATTGGACATGAAAATGGATATTGAAATTGTAATTAATTATAGGGGTAAAATGAAAAAAAATAATTAATTCTATCTTGATTTAGTAAATGATTAATTAATATAAAATATTTATTTTTAGTAAGATGATCAATTAAAATGAAATGAAGGGAGTAAGGGGTTTTGAATTTTGGGGTTTAACCCTTTCTGTAACTTCTTAATAATCTCTTGTTGATGGCTCCTAACACTTTTTTTGTCATGGTGTAAAAAATTATTTATATTAATAATGTATAAAAGACAAATTTTATTTTATCGATAAAATAAATTATTTCATTCGTTTGGAAAGTAGTTAAAACTTAGATCAATTTAAAAATGGTGAGAATTATTAGTAGAAGGTAGAAATAATAGTGAAAATTATATATGAACTATCACTCTTTACAAATTTCATACATAATTGGCAATTATTTACTTTTCCTGCGTCACATATCACTATCTATATATTAAAACATATCTAGTTGAGTAAATGGTGATAGTTCAAGTAGGAAAAGAGAACAATTGACGGTCTAATTAGCTTCGAGGTGTGTTTTAAGTACATAGATGGGGATAGTTTAGGAAAAGGAAATAACAAATAGATGAAGTGAAAAGCATCCAAGGGTGTGGCCTAGTGCACCAAGGGTATGGCTTAGTGGTTCAATGAAGTGGGTTGAGCACCATAAGGTCTCAGCTTCAATTCTCAACAGAAACAAACAATAGGTTATTTCTTCCCATCTATTCTAACATTGGTAGTTAGTCCGAACACCACATTTATAAAAAAAAAAAAAAAAAAAAGGTAAAAGTGTAAAACTCGTGAAGAGTAGTAGTTTTGATGTGGTTTTCCCCATTAACTCTAGAAGTTAAAATTTATTGATGGCCTGTATTAACCTTGGAAATTCTTTCATACATCATTCGAGTTATAATTAATTATTTTTTTGTAAGTAAATATTTTATTAACAAAGTAAACCTTTAACAATATATTTCAATCTAGGGCCGAGATATTATTATACAAGCATGACTTGATTAATGGAAAGGCCATATCTTTGTAAATGGTATACATATAGTCTTTGCCTCGTGAAACCTTAAGCAAATGTTAATGCTTATTTTGGTCAATGGTCACCCCTAAAAAGCATCGTCTTATATCAAAAAATGTAGCTTTTGATTAAAGATCACAATTTCTAATAGTTTAGATAACATTTTTTGTAATGTGGACTGTTGTTTTCGGGTACAAATATCTGTATGTTTTAATCACTAAGAACTTCAACTTTAAGTTCAAGAACAATAAAGAAGTTCAACAACTTCAAACACAAGTTCAACAATAATGAACTATCAAAATGAAGTTTTACTATTTTCTGGAAAATAGCAAAACCATAAGAAAGAAGATGAAACAGAAAAGTTAGAATCAAGTCCACCGACTTCACAGTGTGTCCTTAAGGAATTTATTCCCTTCAAGTACCCGAGGTTATGGAATCTTTCCTCCCAGGATAAAATGATTCACTTCAGTAGAATAGTGGTACCTCAAATTCTACCGAACTTCGAACACACTCAATGGTTTGATTGATCACACTTGAGTTTTTGAAGAAGAAGAAGATGTTTTTCTTTCAATAATTTCCTCTCAATACCTGAGGAAAAATCAGGTATTTATAGCCATAAAAAGTTGCTTCCGAAAAGAAACAATGGATCATGAAAAGAGACAACTTTTCTGGAACCGGTCCATCTGTGGCCGCAGGTCGCTTCCAGAATGTTTGTTGCCTTCTGCGAAATGTCACCTGCGTCCGCAGGTCGTCTTTTCGCGTGAAACAGTGTGTCTTTTGCCTCGAAGGGTTGCATCCCTTCGAGGTGTGTTGTGACATGCGTCCGCACATTCCATGTGCGTCCGTAAATGGAGAAAAATCATTTCTTATCGGATTTTTGGATTAAACTATCAACAATTCTCAAGTTTGAGTGAAGTGTCAAAAACACATCTAAACTATCCTCTTTTTTTGAGTTTCATACCTAAATTATTGAAGATTTGAGAAACACACCTAAACTATCACTCATTAGTTTGAGAAACACACCTCAAAATGAATAAAAATATTTTAAAAATGAAAAAAATAATGTGTTACTAAAAACAAATAAAAATATGTCACGTGAACTGATTTTTAATGGCTAGACACACCTAAATAGTTTGTAAGCAAATATTTGGTCTAGTCAACTTTTAGGTGTATTTCTCAAACTAATAAGTGATAGTTTAGGTGTGTTTCTCAAACTATAAGTTATAGTTTAGGTGTGTTTCTCAAACTAAAAGTGATAGTTTAGGTGTGTTTCTCACACTTCTATTAGTTTAGGTGTGAAACTCAAAAAAAAGAGGATAGTTTAGGTGTGTTTTTAACACTTCACTCCTCAAGTTTCAAATAAACTTTCTCCAAAAAGATAGTCTCTCGATCGTTTACCAAATCCGAAGCTAAAGCCGAGCCAAGCAAGAGACGACAACAACGGCACAAGGCTTGTCTTGTTCTTGCCTCACTATCCACATGAAGGAATGCATTCTAATAAATACACAAGAAAGCTCCTTTCTCCCACCAATGTGGAAGAACTTGACTTCTTAAAAGTGAACTTCACATTTCACTTTCCCTCTATTTTTTCATTCACAATACACTTTAGAACTCAACATATAGTCTTTGTAAATGGTATACATATAGTCTTTGCCTCGTGAAACCTTAAGCAAATGTTAATGCTTATTTTGGTCAATGGTCACCCCTAAAAAGCATCGTCTTATATAAAAAAATGTAGCTTTTGATTAAAGATCACAATTTCTAATAGTTTAGATAACATTTTTTGTAATGTGGACATGTGGTTAAAGACCTAATATGTTGTAGTATTGTTAAAGAGATATATACATTCGTATTTCCAAAACCAAAATGATTAATCTCAAGTATAATATTATTTGAAGCATGACCAAAAAGTCTATTGAATCTTATCCTCAATTTTCTCATAATTAGCCTCATCTAACCATATAATCCAGTACCCAATCGACGAAACAAAAGAGTTCTTTTAGAAAGCAATAATATTCAATATCTTCTTCATCAGCCACTTTCAGCATTTTAGATAATTTTGATTTTGATATCTCTGCATGTGAGGGGTCAGAACTAATTTTGATTTTGATATCTCTACATTTGAGGGGTCAGAAGTTCAGAACTCAGAATGCATATGTATTTTGAAACTAGTAGAAACAAAAAATTTATTCAATTTATTTTAAAAGGAATTAAGAAGGGAAACCTGTTCTCCTTTTTCCTTTTGATTCTGATTAATAAATAATATCAGGCACTTGTTAAAAGCAACAATATAACTTAGGTGAAATGAAAAATCAAATCAAACTCCCTAGGCAGTTGTAGAAAATTATACTCCACTTCATATTGCCTTAAAAGAGCTAATTTCTGCTGCGATTTTACTAAGTTGGTTTTGTAGTACTAATTGTCATATATATATATATAGTAACTAGTGTCAAGCTAAGCTGCTGGCATTGAGGTTCCTTGCTCTTGGTCCATGTCCCATAAGCCATAAGGGATGGCCCCGAGTTTCGAAAAGTTTTGGAGCGAAATTTATTTTGTTATCAGATGACAAGGCGTGAGATTGACGTCAACTCTCACTCTCAGAGTTAAAGCTTTGGTTGCGCACTCTGAAACTACCACTTCTTCTTACTGGGGAGGGGTTGATATCCCCGTCTCGATCCTCATTCATTCTTCTTTTTCTCGAAGAGTGCGAGCCCTCATCATCTTGAGTCTGGTGAAAGGTCCCGGACAACATATATAGTATGACCCGAATTGAAGATTTCTCCGGCAATCCTTGTTTTTGTGTGTATAACCCTTAGGCAAGTGCACATATACATTATGCTTAAAGCAACAACAAATATCATTTGTCTTGACTTACAATGGTTAATTTTTGAATTCAGCCTGTTGTCTCTCTCATATTATTTTTTTTGAGTCATGTGTGATGGAATTCAATTAAAGCTATCCATTAGAGACATGCTTGAGTTTCATGTGTGAAAATGAATAGTTTCCTTAGCAAATGTGCATCTTTAATTAGGCACCAAACTTGGCATATAGACATATGATGCGTATAAGCAATTGAAAAGAATTAAGGGGCCCAATAAGTTCATCAGTTGATGATGTATATATAATTAAATTCTGGACAATTCCATACATGAAAAGAAGTAACTTTGAGTATTTGATAACTTGTTGAATAGAATTTGCAACCCAACTAGGAATTGAGTAAACAATTCCAAGTAGCTTTTTTTCTTATAAATTCATCATTTGATCCAATATTGAGAAGAAAATTAAATGCTTATCTCATTGCTCTTATGAATGCTTGAAAACGAAAGAAAGATAAACTTTTCCTGCTTTACCAATAAAGCATACATTAGTTATTACTAATAAACAAATAGATTAATCTAGTAGACAAAAGAAAAAGATGATTAGACATTGATACCTTAAATCAGGATAGATTGCTGCATTCAGTGAAAGCACATGTCTGATTCAAAAGATCAAAGAACCTTTTGAAAAAGTAAAGATATGTCTCATATGTGTAGATGGATTAGGAATTAGATCCTTTTCAATCAAGGAGTTCCATAAACCATATGGCGGAGCCAGAAATTTGATGAAGGATATGTAAATTTTCTTTTCAATTGTGTTAAAGGTGTGTAAAATTAAATATACACTCCTAATAACTAATATTTAACCTCTGTACACCACATGATTTTTCGATGAAGGGTGTGTACCGAACCACCATTATCCTTTCCATCTTGGTACCGAAGTACCGAACACACCCTAAAGTCTCAAACTGACCATATATTGTCCATAGTATAATATTGAGATAATAAGGTACAACTTCAAAAGAATGGAACAGCATTACATGCAACTAGCAAGTCATGATGATGGTGTACTATATTAATTTTCCTAACAAATAGACCATATCTTCTTCCCAGTTTATTAGTTTGCTTATGTAGAGTTTCTCAACAAACTTTCCTAAAGTCAAATTATAATCCATGTAAGGTTCAAATGAAATCAATCACTGTTCCTCAATTACATTGGGAGAGAATCGACCCTTTATACACCTACATGCTTTTTTCAGATTTTGAATGTAAGGTTTCATCAAGACAAGCATAAATATATGTATTGGGAGGCATGTGGAGGAATAAATGAATACTAGTAATTAATAAAAGAACGAATATATCACACAAGTATATTTCCACCATCGAAAATGCTATAAAGTCCCTTTTCATACAAGAATTTCCTTAATCTTACATTTTAAGTTACCACCTTTTATTTCCCATCTTTATTTGACCCAAAATCAACTTTTTACCAGCAAAGTTAAGAAAGAAGAGAAGAAAATTTAAAAGGAAATTCTTCAACTGACTTATAGCAAGCAGAAGTGAGTTTGCTGTTGATTCACTCGTTGAACAGGGACAAAACTCGGCCTTAGTGATTTGATGGTGTCGAGTGAAAATATCAAGAGAAAATGATAAAGTACAGAGGTGGACGCCACCAATTACGCCTCAATTCCAAGGACCATCCTTGGACCAATGCTAGCTAGACAACAAAGCCAAGTTACTAGTACTAATATATAGATCGATGAGGTGTGGAATTAACATCTCCACTAAGTTATAATGTGATGAACAATATTAAGAGTTAGGCTTTAGCATCCAGAGTTAAGACAGTATAGTATTAATCAAGAGAAAATGACTTCTCAACAGCTCAAGATTGCAACAAATTAAAACACTATGTCTAATGACAAAGTCATAAAGTGAATTAATAGCAAAATCATGATGACCGGCCGGTGGTTCCATCCCATAAATAAATCACACCCATCTCCATTGTTCTATAAACCAAAAGACTTGTAATTAGTGGTTTCAAATGAGCAGGTTGAATTGAACTTAGGTGAACATAAAATGGGCTAAGTTAATAAATATGTGGGTCATTAATCCGTTCAAAAGTTAATTGGGTTGAGATGAGACTAAACAATAAGTTGATCATAGCTCAATCCATCCAACTCTTACTAAATTTTAATTTTTTCATTTGTTTTATTATAATTCGATCGATTACCTAATACAGTAACACTTTTTTTCCTTTATTATGACTATGTGTAACATATCAAAAAAAGTATTCTTACAGATATTTTTACATGGTTTTTCATAGGTCAATTTGGAGTACATATTTAACCCAAATCAGTCTAATTTGCTAAACTGAACGAATCAAAATAGATTGAGGCAATAGATGAGGGGGTCATTAACCTGTCCAAACTTTGTGTGTCATGTTTCATAAGCTAAATTGACACCCATATACTTAGCTATACTCTATTTCTTCCCCTTCAAAACTATAAATATATACCCCCAACAAGAAAAGACATGTCAGACCAAACAATCAAAAAAAAATGAAGCATCTTTCCTCTTTCTTCCTTCCTCTTTCCCTATTTCTCTCCTTATTTTTCCTAACATTCCATGGCTCAACAGGCCAGAATTTAATCGAAAACACTTGCAAAACATGCTCGAAAGATGATCCAAATATAAACTATGGTTTTTGCAATTCATCCCTACAAGCTGCTCCGGCCAGTCAATGTGCTACTCTCCGTGGCCTCGGGATGATATCGATTAGGCTAATTCGATACAACGTTACTGATACGAGGTGTCACGTTAAGATACTATTGAAGGACAAGAATTTGGATCCTTATGTAAGGAGTTGTTTGAAAGATTGTTTTGAGCTTTATTCAGATGCAATACCATCTATCAAGCTTGCTATGAAGAGTTACAACTCGAAGAAATATTATGATGCGAACATACAAATAAGTTCAATTATGGATGCCGCTACGACATGTGAAGATGGATTTAAGGAGAAAGGAGGTGTTGTGTCACCATTAACAAACAGAAATGATATTACTTTCCAATTGTCTGCAGTGGCACTTTCTGTTATGAATCTTGTTAAGAATAATGGGTAAATTGATCAAAGTTATTCCTTCTTAATTTTGAATATTGTTGATATTCACGTATGTTAATTATTAAGTAGTTCTTTTTTAATCTTTGCTTGAACTTCTGTACTAAAATATTTGTTTATCTTTCCTATATATTGAATGTTACCATAGTTCAGAAAATGCAGGAATCATCTTATAACCTTGGTAACAATTTTTTTATGCTACTTAATCAGGGGCGGCTCTACCCTTTCAAAAAAAGGCAACCGCCTTGAGGGGCCTCATTTTTTTTTTAGTAATAATAGATATTATTTGTAGAAAAATAAACCCTTTTATATAAAATAAAAGAATTATTAGAAGTTTGATATACTTGGAGTACTATGTCTCAAGAAAGATTAAATGCATTGATTATGTCACTAATTAAAAGATAATTATTAAAAGAAAGCAATTATATATTTTTTTAAAATAGACTTTATTTTAAAAAAAATAATTTTTTTAAAAACTTAAGGCCTCCGTTTGATTTTGGCCTTAGGCCACAAACGTGCTTGAGCCGCCCCTGTACTTAATATACAAAAATGTTATCTTGCTTTATCCCTAAAAAAGAAGAAAAAAAGGTTTATTTATTTATTTCTTTTCCTTTTATTTTAACTTATCTTGAAGCAATTTTGCTCTAAGAGTATTGCTCCTCGCACCAAACCCCAAACCCCTCGCAAATTGAGACTGACTTTTAGGTATTACACAATATGAAAATAAATGCAATTAATCTCTACTCTCATTTTACTTCTGATTGTAGTTCTTTGATGAAAATATCGTGAAATCAACATAGTTAGACGCTTGGTAAGCTAAAAATTAAATGCCTATCAAGTACACCAAATGTTCCTATTTGGACAAGTACTGATGCTGGCTCAAGTGGTTGAACAGCTCCAACATCAATCCATAGGTTAGGAATTTGAGTCATACGTTGGAGGATAAGTGTGAAAGGTGGGATGGAACAAAGATGTTTCGATTTGTCAATGGTATTATGCTAGTGAAAGCATTCAAAATTCTTTACACCTGCTTCAATTTTAATGATATGAAGTTAAATACTCCAGTAAATAATAAGTTCAATCAGTAGCAGAGGCTCAAATTAAAAGGTAAATATAATAAAAAAGAAAAGAAAAAGGTATTATATATAGACGTACAGTGATTGATTGAGCTCACTTGCTGGGCATCATACTGCATGCTGAAAGGCTAGGCTAGCTGAAGCCCATTAGTTTACCTTATACAAAATTTGGACTAAGGGTTAATTTGGGCACTCGAAAATAGTGGTCGACACATTGATTTGTAACCTACAAATATGCTTAATTGTAGCCTTGGTAGCTTATTGTAGCCTTGATAAATTCTTATAGAAATATTTGCAATCCTCGATAATAGCTCTTCGAAATAACATTGGATGTCCTCCTTATGAATAAGCTTGAAGGAAAACTTACCCACACCCAGTGCATACACCAAGCCAATACATGTAAGGAGGTAGCGGTTTTCACTTCTAATTCTTTATATACTTGTCAAATTGAGATATAATAAGTGGACAAAGTCTGTACAAAATCTTTTTACACCATTGACGACAAATCAAATCTCACCCATCCACCTTAATTAATTGATAGTTATTAGCTTCGATTACAACTTCAAAAGAATGGGCAGAAAATTAATTATTACATGTAACTAGCAAGTCATGATGATATGATATGTATGTAGTAGTTTTCCTAACAAATTAAGGCTCTCCCATATCTTTTTGCCATTCAATTTGTTTGTTTGTTTATGTATCTCGACAAACTTTTCTAAAAGCAAATTATATTCCATGTAAGGTTCCAATAAAATCAATCATTGTTCTACAATTGGGAGAGAATCGAACTTTTACAAACACCTCTTTTTTCTGATTTTGATCATAAGGTTTTAGGGGTGTCAATGGTTTTCAAAAAACCGTCCTAACCAACCGAATCATAACGAATCAAACCAATTTTAAGGTTTCCGACAGTTTTTATATAAATTTATAATCATACCGAATAATTGGATAGATTCTTTTATTTTATAAAAATTAATCGAAAAATTACCGAAATGTACCTAATAATGCATGTGTAATTTATATATATAAAGTTTAGGAATAGTAGATATTAAACTTTTTATTTTAGATCCAGAGAGATGAAAGTGACTACAAGCGATAACATAATTAACACTCAAAGTCCAAGCGTTGAAATTTACTATACTATTCCGATCAAAACTATATTAGTTTTAGCATCTCTTGTTGGTGGAGCCGGCCGGAGATGGAGTTTAGTGGTGGAGCAGCGACATCGGAGAGAGGGCATCGTGTGTTGTTGATTTCACGGCTGGCCGGAGTTCCATCGTGGCACAGAGGAATTTCATCAAAGAGGAGAGATGAGAGAAAGGGGAGGAGAGAGAGTGAGAGAAAGGGGAACGAGTGGCAAATATGAATTTGGTGATGTATCAAATATAATGGAGAGAGAAAAATAAAAATGTGGGATGTGATGTAATTATTTTAAAAAAATGTGAGATAATATGTATTAATGGTAAGGATGTTAGTGGTGTGATATAATTTATCTTTAATAGATGTCACGTTTAGGAGGCTCTTTAAGTATTCTACCTATTATAAACCAAAAGACTTGTACTTAGCTAATCAGGTCAAATGAGGTGAATGGACATATATTAGGTGAGTTAAAATGAATTGAGTTAAAAAATGAGTGTACCATTAATTCTTTCAAAGATTTGGGCGAGTCAAAATAGACTAAATAATGAGTTATAGTCTAATCCGCTCAATTCTTATTATTTTAATTTTGTTTGTTTGTTTTCTTATAATTTGATCAATTAGCTAATAAAATTTGTTTTTTCTTTTATCATGAAAATATATAATATATCAAACAAAAAAATCTTCTTAAAAATATTTTGACAAGATTTTTCTAGGTCAATTTGAGCAAACATATTTAGCACGAATTAAAGCAATTCAATTTTAGGTGGGTTGAATTGGATGAATCAAAATAACTTGAAAAAACAAACGAGCTGATCATTAACTCGTCCAAACTTAAACAGATTGGACGAGTCATATTTTCATGAACTATTTATGTGACCCTACACTCTATTTCTTCCCCTTCAAAACTATACATATGTACCCCTAACAAGAAACAACATGTCATACCAAATAACAAAAAAAATGAAGCATCTTTCCTCTTTCTTCCTTCCTCTTTCCCTATTTCTCTCCTTATTTTCCCTAACATTCCATGGCTCAACGGGCCATAATTTAATCCAAAACACTTGCAAAACATGTTCAAAATATGATCCAAATATTAAGTATGGCTTTTGCACTTCATCTCTACAAGCTGCTCCCGTCAGTCGACGTGCTACACTCCGTGGACTTTGGATGACATCGATTAGGCTAATTCGATCCAACGTTACTCATACGAGGCGTTACGTTAAGATACTATTGAAAGATAAGAATTTGCATCTTTATGTTAGGAGATGCCTAAAGGATTGTTTGGAGCTTTATTCAGACGTGATCCCATCTATCATGCTTGCTATGAAGAGTTACAATACGAAGAAATATTATGATGCGAACATACAAAGAAGTTCAATTATGGATGACGCTACCACATGTGTGAAGATGGATTTAAGGAGAAAGCTGGTATTGTGTCACCAGTATCAAAGAGAAATAACATTATTTTCTAGTTGTCTGCAATAGCACTTTCTATTATGAATCTTATAAAGAATAATTGGTAAATTGTTGATATTGATCATCAAGATATTCCTTCTTAATTTTTATGTTGATATGCATGTATGTTAATTATTTGTACTTCAGTTCGTACCCCCATAACTAGAACAGCCATAGTCTATAACTCGTTTAAGTTTTGATATACATTTATCCGCAATAGCAAAAATAAATAAATCATTATTAGTACTCTCTTGTATTTTCTGTACTTGTGTTTTTCAATAAATCATTAAAGGGAATTTTGGAATAACTTAATTAAGGCGTCAATGTCATAATCTCAATCTCTATGATTTATAACGTTTCATTCTTGTTGTTGGATTTGATGGGAACTGAATCCTTTGTTAGTTTACCTAATCATCAAGTAGATAAAGCAAAAGCGGAGCTACATTGCCGCGAAAGGTTCGTCCGAATTTTCTTTGTTGAAAAATTATCCTGCATATATAAAATAATTTTATATATGTATGTTAGATGTTAAATTTTTATAAATAAACTTTTTCATGTGTGTATTTAATTATATTTTGTCAAAATTCAACTCCACCACTTGATTGATTGATTGAAAACCAAAAGAATAAAATGTTGCTATCAAGTTTGTGTTACTCAAAAATGAACTCCTGAATATCAATTGGTCCCTTTAAAAAGCAGGAAATGACAAATCATACATTTTAGTGTTTCTTCTGCTGTTTCAATTTAGAGTGCTTTTATTTGAAATGACAATCAGGAGTAAATTTCTTAAATTGTCACTCAATTTAGTCAAATATCCCATTATATTTATTATTATTTTTATTTCAATAATGTCATTCAATTTTGTTCATTTTTTTTAAAAACTAATAATTGCTAAAAGTGACTCAAAAGATGAGAAAAGCATGACCAAAATAGTTCCTTAAGTTTGAACGTTGAATTTAAATAATCCTTATTTTTTGACATAAAATATTAATAGGCCTCCAATTACTTTTACCTTTTTACTTCATAAATTGGAATTTTTATATATTTTATCAATAAGTGCATAATATAATTTTAAAAAACACAAATCATAATATTAAAAAATAAATTAAAAAGACAAGGGATGTTAGTTTAGAGCGTAAAATAGGTAGTTATATTTTAAATGAAATAAATAAGAAGAACAATTATTGTCCAAAATTGGGAAATGTATTTAGTTTTTACAGCCAAGTTGAAGAGGTGATATAATTTTCTTTGAAATAATATCACAAGATTGATAAAAATAATATTTAAAAATTTAACATTTTTAAATTACAAAAATGATTATATAAAATCTCCTAATTTTATTGGATGTTGAATGAATTATGTTATTATCATGGTGTCCTTTAATATGTATTAATATATTTTTTATATATATAAATTCATTAAAATATTTATATATGATTTTTCTACTGGCTAGATACCCTAGATTTTTTTTTTTAGTTTTGTTTTGAAGGAATTCATCGTCTTCTTTGTGAATTATGAATTTTCTGACAATAATTTTGGAGTAGAAGAACTAACAACTAAATTTGAACTATTTTATCAAAAAAATAAAGATTAATCATAAAATGAATAAATATAGAATATTATTTTATTATTGAACTCCTAAGTTTCCAAATAAATAGAATACATATAAGTTTATTTCTAACAATACCAATCGCAATTTTTGGTGGACTTCGTTAAATTTAATATCACAATTATAAGTTGAACGAAAATTGTACTCACTAATTTTTATAGTTGAAAGATTATTAGTATTTCATATTGTTAAAGAATAAAGATCATTTAAATTCAAAGTTCAAACTTAAGGGACTATTTTGGTCATTTTTTTCTCATCTTTTGAGTCACTTTTAGCAATTATTAATTTTTAAGAAAAATGCACAAAGTTGAATGACATTATTGGAACAAAAAAAAAAGATAAATCACTTTAATGGGACATTTTTCTAAGTTGAATGACAATATGAGGAATTTACTCGACAATTAAGTAATTAACCCGAAGAAAAAATATTTATATGGCACACGAAGAAAAAAATATCATGGCAAATTACACTAGTTTCTTCTTATGTTTCATTTTTCTTCTATATACTTCCTCCATCTCGTTTTATGTGATACGGTTTGACTTAACTTGGTATTTAATAAAAAAATGAATAACTTCTGAACTTGTGGTCTAAAACAATCTTTAGATATTAATATGGTTGCAAATTATTTCATTAAGGATAAAATAAAAATTTTAAAGTTAAATTCTTTCTAATTATAGTAAAATGACATTCTTTTTTAAGTGCACTAAAAAAGAAAGGTTCCACATAAAATGGGACGGAGGGAGTAATCATCTCCTGTTTGAAGTTTTAAGTCCCTGTTTATTAAATTTAAATCCAAAACCTTTAGTAAAAAAATTTAAAAAAAAAAAATCAATTATGTCACTACACTTCTTAAAAGTATAATGATAGATTGATAGAAAAACCATATAGGGACTTCCTTTTCATAGCATTCCCTTCCCTTTTTCGTGAAAGAGATAGAGAGTTGTTTTTTTTTTGTTTTTTTTTTTTGAATCCGCTACACGTAGTTTTTTATTAATAAATAAAAGTGAACCTCAAGAAGAAGAGTAAAAATAAGGGGAGTCAGGTCTTATTTTACTAATCTTAATAAGGTAGTGAACCTTTACTAATAAATAAACATGGAGAAAATAAGAGCTAGAGAAACTAGTTATTCTAGTTTATTATTCTATGATGATATTACAAATAAAGATGCTTAAGTAATACTAAAATATAAAATCCAAGAGATAAGAGTTCAACATATAAAAAGAACTTAAAAGAAAAACATCCATTTCTCCTTTTTTATTTTATTTTTCTCTTTTGTGACTGTGGAGACAAAAAGTCAAGTTTATTTGCTTTTCAGATTTGGATGTCGCAAAAAAAAGTTTTTAAAATACCTTTCAAAAAAAAAAAAAAAAAAAAAGTTTTAAAAAAAAAATATGTAAAGAACGAATTAAACAGAGCATCTTATAGTATGACATTCTCTTATGTTAATTAAATTTTAAAAGAATTAAAGATTTTCTCACGAGGATAAATGCCTTGATAATTTATCAAGATCACATGATCTCTACTTTAAATAGAAAATGAGCAGCAGGTCCCTGATTTGTCAGAATATAAACTTATGGAGGCAAAGATAGAATTTTTAAAGAATTCTTAAATATTACTCCAAATAACAGGAAAAAAAAAAGTGACATAAGAATTTAAACAGATAATCTAATATTTTACAACTCTGTGGGACAAGTAGATATGGATAAGTATGTACAAAACTATAGATTTTAATATCATAAGAAAAATTGGTTTTGATAGAGTCAACTAGAGGCATAAATTTCATTTTGGCACGAAGCTTTTCCTGAATACTTTTTCTTCTCAGTTTGTTTTTTCCTTCTATCGATTTCGTGTTGGAATATTATTTTATCTTATAAGCATGATTTGTAGAGCATCATACGTCAAAATTAAATAATTGAAGTCTGTTGCTGCAACCCATACGATGATCTTTAGAGATGGGCGGGACGGATGAGAAGAAATTTAATTCATTCCTCCTCGCTCGCCCGCACCATGCATGATTTTATATAGTGTATTTAACCCGTCTTGTCCTGTTCCGTGACCCGTTCATATGCAATATGGTCCGGAATAGCAACTCCATTAGTGTTATTTTCTCCATGCTCAGCTATGAACTTGTGTAGACCGTAGCTCTTAACGGCTTTATCACAGTCTACAGAGTTTGAAATACAATCTACGAGTATAATGGTATCGCAACTCATCGTCCTATTTCCTTCGACATTAACAAACTAGCATAAAACTACGCCAAACTAGCTCAAAGAGACTTATCCTTCTTGTGTGATTTCGAAGTTGGAAATGCTGCGATTTGCACCTTTACTACTTTTTCTTAAGCACCTTTACTGCTTATGATACCAACTAAACCCTAAATAAAAGAGCAGAGATGAATCATTTTGTGTCGAGTAGATAATCCATTTTAGTTAGCAGCTTTATGGATATAATACTTGAAAGAAAACACAATCATCTCTAACCAAATAGAGATAGTGACAGAGGTCTAATCCACTGCAATTCTTTAAGTATTATAGCAAATGATAACTTAACACTCATAATAAGCCGGACAGATTTCAGAGTTACCAGCATTTATTAGCATCTTCACCTTTACAGGTAACCTGGCTAGATTCTTCAAATCAGTGCAACAGAAGCAAGCTTGAAATTTTGTGGCATGTAAATAATTTAATAGGAAAGACGGCAACAAAATAAACAGTTAAAATTCGTATTTTCGAGAAAAGCAACAAAGGATGATATGTTCTTTAACTGAAAAACTTGTGCGCCTTGTCTTTATAAGAGTCTGATTATTGCCTCTCCCAAAGAGGATCACAGAATTCTACAACCTTGAACTAGTCAAATGACAAGGGGCAAGTGTACCTTTGATTTGATGGACAAATTCAAACCAACAAAAGTGCATCGAGTTTAACTCGACATTGGGTGATTATAAACATACTCAATTGCCTGTTCGCAGGACTCTATCCTGACAGCTTCCTTATCTGGAATCTCCAGTTTAAACTCTTCCTCCAGAGCCATTACAATCTCTACCGTATCTAAGCTGTCTAAGCCCAAATCCTTCTCAAAGTGGACTTGAGGGGTCACCTGTATAAAAGATAACCATTAATCATAAAGCACATAATGACTGACTGCATAATGAATGACCAATCACTAATTTTTACAAGCTAAAATTGTTTTACTCCAGCTTATGTACTGTCAAAACAAAGGAAAGATGGAAAGACATAATTGCATTTGACATAGCATCGAATCAATCAAGGCAACAAACGCCACCAACAGAATGGATCAACAACATTATCTGTTCTGATACTGATTCTGTGAGAACATCAACTGGCGATAGAGAAAAAGATAAAGTTTTGTTTTGGGAGAGATGGGGTGGACTTCACTATAATCAAATTCTCAACCTACATTCTGATTGACTCAGTTGTCTTCTGGCACATCACTTGCTCTTTTTTAACAAGAAGAAGAATCAGTGTAATCCTACTCTCTTTATCTACTTCAAAAGATTGCAGGTAAACCTAAGTACCTAACTACTGTGCTAGTACATCATCACATTGGAAGGTTGGCGCAAGAAGAACTGCAAACACCTAAGTGAAACACCTGTTGGCATATACTTTACTCCATTTCATGCAGACAAGAACAGTAAAGAGGTAGAATGATTATAAACTGAAAGACTATATTAACGGTAAATTTAGTTCGGTGCATATTTTGTTCCTAATAAGCAAGTCATCTACAGCAAACTACAACAAACCATTTAGTTCTCTCAAATAAAGAAGTCCAAGGCAATTCATACTGTAGTAAACATGTCAAATTTGTGTCGCCGAAGCGAAATCTTTCCAGAAAGGATGCCGTTCATTTGCAAATTGCTATTTTTCCTCTCTCTTTTCTACAGGCTATATACTCCATCAAATCTTAAACAATTGTTTCATGAATACTTCATGTAAAAGTTCCCATACCTATGAAATCCAAAATATATACAAAAAATGTCATATTAATATTTAGGATCTAGCACTTCTAGGGTAAGACACTATGCCCAACACTTGCTGGATTCTTATGCAGACCAAGTAAATTGTAAGTTACAACAGTGATTACGAAATTAATATGTCAAAGTTGATGCTCTTTTTGGTAACAGGAAACATTTTTTATCTATTCTTTTTAGATTAGAATTTGGAAAAATTATATGGAAATAGTTTGGTTTCCTTCTACTTTTGTCTTTCGAGAAGAAACCCTTCTACCACGCGCGGGAGAGAGAAGTCAATTGTAATGAAGCTGTACCTTTGCCAGACCTCTCCGCTCTCACCCCAATCTTACAAATCAACCAAACCCATCCCTTGCACTCCCATGATTCCCTTTCTTTTCTTTCATCTCTATCCTTCGTCATATGAACGCTAAAGCTTGCCCCCTCTGTCCCCTCACTTTTGCTCAAAACCACTATAAACAATATACTCACCGGCAATTCCTCCTCAGAATTCCTCCAATGGCAAACTTCTTTTCTATTTCTTTATTATAAGCTACTGTTATCAGGCAAAGACTGACCAAAGACATGTGAAATCATTCCTTGTTATAGAAAATTTTGGTATACTGAATTCATATCATAATGTTATTATTAGTTCCTTTTTTTTTCTTTGTTTTGCGGGAGATAGATAAGACACATAATTTATAGGTACGGATAGTAAAGAGAAGAGTATTAGGTTTCCTCAAGCTAAATTGAATATAGAAAGTAAATAGAGATCTCTAGTCTAGCCAAAGATCAGTCAAGGGATGATGATGAAAGAGGCCTATAGCTTCTGACCACATTAGATCACATGAGCAAACTCTGTATCCCAGGCATAGAACTCCAAAGATACTAAATCTTAAAATGTTGTATGGGGACTTCGAAACGGTTATAGAGATCAGAGATGCCAAAGACCAAAAGGCATTGAAACGGTAAGTCGTATTCTGTCAAGTTCAAGAACCATATAATGGCTTCTGATAGCCTCCCTTTAGAACAAGATATATGCGTTAGCACTGACAAACACTCAACAAGACTACAATAATAGGGCAAACCTAGGGTTCAATTCTACTGAACCAACTTGACATTGTCCATCATGCGAGGGCAAAACGGTGGCTAGCAACAGCATTTTCCAGTAAGTAACAATCTTAACAAGCCCGCAAAGAAAGCAATAGAATAAATTTCGATATCATGCCATTGATGCAGCACATATAAGTGCCTGCTGAAACATTCCTGGACCTAATTTGGACTTATACAGACATTTACCACCAATACATCTCGCAATAGAGCTCTAAAAGCATCATATTCCTTTTTCAGATGAATATTTCCTAATGAAACAAACTTCAATGAACAAAATCATAGTCCATTGGGACACAAAATATTCCCCATTATCTGCAATTTGTTAACAAAATCAATAGTCCATTGGGACCCAAAATAGTCCCCATTATCTGCAATTTGTTCCCAAATTTAATCTTAAATATACTAAACAAAACTTCGGTGTGGAAAATTTATGTGCATCCTGATCCTTTATTCTTAATTCTACCTTTTCTTAATTATAAAACTAATTCCCCCTAATTTCACTCATTAAACCAATTAATTGACTTGTCTTGAAAATGAATGGGCAGCAAAAGGTCTCATAACCTAACACTCCAGGGCAAAGACCATCTAATAAGTAGATGAGTTCTTTGCTACATAATCAAACTACACTAAGTTTGATTGAAATTCATGAAAAGTAAATAATTCTTTAGTTCAAGTTCAGAACATAGCATTCAGCAGGAGACTAGAGAAATTTCTCAGTTACTTGTTTCCTGTCTTCAAGTCGCCTAGAGCTACGAATAAACATTTGCCACCCATCCTTACAGGAAATGGGAAAAATAAGAAAAGGAATCAACTTCTAGTTCCATTCTCAAGATGCATAGACAAAGATCAAACTATTAAGCATTTTGAGTGACAATGTTACACTTTTATCAAACAATTGCAATGGACACCAATACTTTCTTTCTACATTCCCCCCTTCTATTTTTGTGCTGGGCTAGGAGATAATAGCTATATAATTTGATAAATATGAGAGTCATTAGTGAACCCAGGAATTTGGCGAAGGGCAAATTTTCCTCCCAGTTGGGTTAAGGGTGTGCAAAATTAAATATACAATCAGAATAGCTACCATTTAACCACTGTACACCACATAATCTTCTGGTGAAGAATGTGCACTAGACCACCCATCGCCTTAGGTGGCTCCGCCCATGAATTGACAGTGTGGATTCAATAGGTGACCCAATTACCTTCGGATTGATGTTGTTGTTATTGGCACAAACCAATACCTATATAATCTTTTTTTTGGTGTTCAATATGTAAACACATCATTTGATAACACGAACCATATACCAATTCCTTCTCACTTTGTTTCATGTACAGTAAATAGATATCCAACCATTTTGATAAACATTTACCTATTCTTATGAATTCTTAAAGCTCAAAAAGAAGCCTATAGCTAAACGAAACCCTAAATACCAATCAATTTGCCAGTGAATATTTTATTTGTCTGGGCATCTATCAGCCACAAGTGGGGTCGGGGGATGGTAGAGTGTACGCAGACCTTACCACTACCTCGTAGAAGTAGAAATAGAAAGGCTGTTTCTTATATTCATTAAGCTAGCATTGACCAATAAACAGCTATCAATTGTAGACTGATTTCTCAGATCTAATTCAATTCATCAAATGCGTATATAAAACAAATGAAAATAAACAAGTTGGACAATGAGAAAAAGGACCTTGGAAGGATCGACTTTAGGGAAGCATTTGACGACATCAAGGACTCTGTTGATGACTTCATCTTTGGTGATATGGTCATCGTGTGACGACATCAATCTCACAACGGTTAGCCTCCATCCATTTGCAGATAAGGCTTGGGTTGCCGGAACCCGGATGTGTTTGAGTATACCAGATCTCAACGCCGACGCCATTCTTATACTCGCTCTTCTCTTTGTTGAGCTTCTTTCCGACTGAAAAATGAGGTGAATTTGACTGAGGCTTTGTCTATCTATTAGGGAAAGACGTTTGGTACGAGAGATTAGACAATAATCTCGACATAAATTGAAGTACTCCCTCGTTTCAAAAATAATAGGAGTAACTTATTTTGACTTAATACGAAATTTAAGAAAATAAAATAAAAAATTAAATTTTATAATTATAAATTAAAGTTGTATTAAATGTATCAAAATATTTTTTAATTTTGTGGTTTTAAATATGTCATGTGAAAAGTTGGAATTAAAGTATTGTCAAAAAAAAAATTATTCTTTTTTAAATATATTAAAAAGAAAAATAGATTATTCTTTTTTAAACGGAGAGAGTATTACTTTATTTGATATTTGGTTAGGGTGTTAATTATTTTTGAAATTATTTATATCACTATTAATCCGAGGCATTGATAGAATGGTATGGTAAAAACCTTCATCGTTTCTTTGTTTGTATCATCGATACACTTAAAGGTCGATCATATGTACCAATTGCAATGATATGATAAATTATCTTATGTAAATAACTAATTTCTTCAATTTATTGAATAATTTCATCTATATTAATTCCAAATCAAACAACTTTTTAAATTTTTTTCAATTCTATATTTTAGAAAGAGAAAATACATAAAATCCCCCCTAAACTTGTTCGTCTAACTCACTTTAGCACTTTAACTTTACGAATAATTATTTACCACCCTAATGTTGCTCGAAGTGAATTTATTACCCGCTTTAAATTACAAAACCAATCTATAAGGGGCAGTGTATTACACACGCTGCCAATACACTGCCCCGTCATCTGCCACCTCAGAATTTTTTCTCTCTTTCCATTTTACTTATTTTTCACTTTTGCCCACTTCCATCATCTTCTTCATTCGAATTCTTCTGCATTTACGACTTCGTCAATTACATTGCACAAAGATACCATGTTCATTTCCATTTCAATCGATAAACAAACGAAGCTACTACAACTTCGGTTCCTCAAATCCTATAAATCAACCCTGCAATCACATAGATTTCAACCTCAAGCCATCAAATCTACAAGCAAATTTCTCCATCTCTGACGTTAATGGCGATTTTCTTGACTTGTCAGATCTGAACTTAATTTTCGATAAAAAATAATCAAGTTTCTCCGTAGACGGTGAATGAAAGATTGTATCATAATTAACAGATAAGGAGACATAGAATGTGGAGCTAATAACCATGGTAGAAGTGACAAGCACCGAAGCAACGAGAGTGCAAGAGCCCTTTATTTCTTCGATGGAAACTTTCGACAAAAAAGAAAATAATCAAAGAGGTACGTCGGAGATACAGTTTCCAAGGAAGAAATCCGACGAACTTCGCCGGTAGTGATTGGGGAAGAAAGGTTTGACTGCTTCTTTAATGGAGAAATTGTTTTGAGGAAGAAGATGACTAAGAAATAGAAAAAAAGGAAAAATGAAAAAAAGAATAAGAAAATCTGAATTGAATTGTTTTTTTTTTTAAAAAAAAAAAAAAAACAAGCTAATATCCAATAGGAAGGTGACAAGTGGTTAATTTTGGTTGATTTTAATTATTTTTTTTCTTCTTTTCAATGAAAAATGAAAGAATAAGAAATTTTATGAATGTTTTTTTAAAAAAAATAATAATTAAATATAATTAATGTTGTATCCAATAGAAAGGTGACCAGTGTTTGATTTTGACTATTTTTAATTTTTTTTCTCCTTTTCACACGCTTTTAGGTAATTGACTACACATTCTTTGCTAGGTCATCTCTAAGGGGGAACTAAATTCACTTGAAACAATAATAGGGGGGTAAATAATTATGCACAAAATTAAAGTGTTAAAGTAAGTTTTGCAGACAAATTTAGGGGTGATTTTATGTATTTTCTCTTTTAGAAAAGCTCCAAAAACTCTTTATGAATTTCTTATTTCACTTTTCAGAATATTATTTTTTTATTTTATACATGGACGAATATTCTATATTTCTCAAAGGCTTGTAAAATTTCTGAATAAATAACCTAAGATCACTCATAAGAAATTAACTTTACAATTCCAACTAACTATACTCTAAATTCTTCCTCTATTATAGGACCTAATTATATATGTTGAATATGGAATTTTTTATAATAATTTACAATTCTCAAGTTTATTTGTGTATTATACTTTTTTTCTTACTCCTATTTTTATTTCGGTCATATCTTATTAAATTACTATTTTTTTAATATAAAATTACACAAAAAAATTAACGCATGAAAGAAAATTCCATGCATGATCCAAAACTAACTACCTAAGAGATTTAAAATTTTGTCTAAGCAGAGTTGGATTCAAGAAATTTACACTGTGAAGCTTTGCAGGAAAAAATAGGGATAAAAGGATGAAGTTTGAAGTATGATTTTTCTGCAACACTTTATTTTTCTGGATATATGTTTGATTTGTAGGGGAGATTTTTTGGTTGAATAATTTTTTTGTGCTATATCATGAAATTTACATTTTAGGATAGCTTTTAATAAATTCGATTTGAGCTGGCAAAGAAAGTCTAGGTTAAAAATCATTATGCATGATGTAAAACATTATTATATGTTTATGGAGCTATATAAATCTTAGTTTATAAAAAAATGTATATATTGAAGCTTTAAATGATATGAGACTTTCAATTTATATCACATTATGCAGATGAAGAAAAGCAAAAATCAGACTACATCGCGACTAAACTATAAACAACAAAGTTATACAATCATTGCTGAAAATAAATTCATCAGTCAATTTTTGATTAAGAAGATCATACAATAGAAGAGAACAACTAATGAAACATTACTTAGATAATCATAAAAATTCTGATATATATATATATATATACAAATAAAAATTTATACACTTAATGTGAATCAGAACACTTCATATGATAAATCAACCATATGAAAGAAATCATTTCAAAAATATTATATCTAGATACAGAAACTAAGACAAGTCTAAATTATGAAAATAGGATAGTAGAGTGGATTCACTCTTAACATCACTTTCTTCAAATGAAATCATCCTATTAACGAGAATTTGAAGCTTCAATTATCAAATGACCTGAAAATAAAATCACTACATGATTATACAAATTTTGTATCGATACTTGTCTTTTTAGTGATATTGTTTCAAATACAAAATCAACATAAATTAAACATAATAAGATATATTCAATACTGCATTGATTCACTCAGACTAAGAAGTACTCTTATTGAATGCTAGATAGATAGATCGTAGATATGCTAAACAAAAAAATTATATGATTTATGGAATTCAAACCTAAAATAATTGAAAAAGTAAGGAGAATCGAAGTTAGAGCCTTAACAGCCATTGCTAGTACCACTAATTTTTCAACTAACGATACCACAAATATACAGTTAATATTGTCAATCATTATTCATCCAAGTAGATGTGAATAAAAGAAACATTGTAATTCACCAATATCGCAATCATATGAATTGCATATTATTGATCTGAAGACGCAAAAATAATTCAATAAACGAAGTGGTAAACTGACAAAACAAAATTCACGAAAACAAAAACTTATTTACGAAAATTAATGACATTTATCAAAAACCTGTTGCACATAAGTATTCACGATTTGTATATGCTTATACATTGTAGAATGGATATAAAAAGAGGGGGAAAAGAGTGCAACAAATATTACCTGTATGAATAAGAGGAACATCCACAACCAAAAAAAAGCACATTTGAAGTTTCTTTCTGTTTTCAGTTAGCTAATATAGGAGGTGTATATGACCTAGAAATAAGTTCTTTTTTTTTTTACGAATGAAAGTATACCTATTAGACATTTTGGACTCAAATTTTTTAAAAAAGTTTTATTATGTGTTCTCATTAATTTATTACAAAGATGGGTTCATTATTAATAAATATATCATTTTTTAAATTAGTATATTTATTACTTTTAACAATTACACGACTTAAAACCTCATGATTGTTCCAATTGATGTTTATGTATGTAATTAAAGAATATAACATATTTTGTGTAATTGTATGTAATTAATAGACGCCTGAAAACATGCACAAAAACATTTTAAAATTTGAGCTGGAAGTATCTATTAATGTTATTTTTTTTTATCATATGTTTGTATGAGATAAAGTGTGCAATATAAATATGTATGATTTGTTGGGATCAGAAGAACAAAACGTCATGCGAAAATTATTAAGTATAAATCTGATAAAAAAAATAACAAATAAAACTATGAAAGAAGCTATAATAATATGGTGATATAGTTTGAATCATCGACCTATATATTAAAAAAATATAAAATTAGAAAAAAAAATATATTCAAATATGATAAAAAAATCATGGCAAAAATACTGTTGGATTCGAAATTAGATAGGGCGTCATGCGAAAGTTAATATTTACAAACCATTGGGGCGATAGATCGGATAACATAAAAACATATTATTGATATGTTTTGATCAAACTACCAACATATTAAAAAGGGATAATTACACAAAAGCACAACTAGCAAATATACTCATATTTAAGTAGCAAAAAATATACTTTACACTTTATAGCCCAAAATCTGATTTGACCATTCACTGTAAACTAACTTTTCTTTCTAGTTATATAGGGAACAACACTTTTCATTCCAAATTCTCAGCTTCTGCTTTACGATTTTCACTTCAATTCTTTCCCAATTCTCTCCCAAAAAACTTCAAACAAATTGGTGAAAAATTCAGCATCGTTTTGAGTTTTTTTCTACAATTCGAGGTTCCAATATTTTCATAAATAAATTTTGTTTTGAATGAGTATTGTTATAAAAGATCGCTTATGTATTGAGGAACCCAAATCTTAAATCTTGGATGATTTGGTGTAGTTTTGAGGTGTTTTGAATGTATTTGATGCTTGGATTAGAGGAAGAAGACGAAGTATGATTTTTGGTACAACAGTGTATAATATTTGTATACTATATTGTATATTATTGTATATATTTGTATATTGTACTGTATATTATTGTATATACAAAATAGTCTTTTAGTTTTGATGATTTTCTTCTTCCTCTCCATTTTATACACACTTATGTAATGTAGATACATTATTTAAACATTATATATACATATGTATATATTTGTATAATTATGTATATTATTGTGAAACTATATGTGTACACCTAATATACAACATTATGCAAAATTATACGAGGTGTATAGTATACTCATTTCCCCAACATGATTGCTCGAAATGTGAGTAATTGCCACTAGTGTCTGCAAATATACATTGATCAAATTCCGCCAATTTCAATTAATTACTATAATTATTTGACTAAGAAATTTTATAAGTACTCTGTTTTTATTGGACTAATTTCTAATGGCTAGCTACTCACTGGACTATTTGCAGCTACACCTCCATCAATAAGATCAAATAAATGTATTTTGCATTGAGCATCTTTAGTCTCAAAATAATGTACATGGAAATAGATGGATGTTGCTGAGGTACTAAAGCAGATGCCCGATAGTACAACATCCTTAGAGACATGTGCTTTGGCCTCTGCAACAAATATAAGTATGAATGAGCTTAAGTTTTGTTGCCATTGGTGTCTGTGTATTATTTTTTTCATAGGTATTGATCTGTGTATTAGTTGGGGCCAAGACTCTATTGTGAAATTATTGAAAGGAGACAATAATTTTTTTATTTTGTAAGATGAAGATGGGAGATGTGAGAAAGAGAGTAATAATTTGGCTAAGGATGTAAAGTAATTTTTTTTTTAATACAATTGGGTCATATTTGTTAATGTAACATAGAGTGAGCTATATTCTGTAATGTAACATTACTAGTTGCATTTTTTTTATTTTTATTTTTTGTAATTTTTCCTATTGAAAAACTAATATTGAAAACACATAAAACTTGAAAAAAATCTCCCCTAAACAAAACTCTTTTAAACAAATGCTACTATATTGTTGTTGGAAAGAACGAATAGAAATTCAGATTTTTTCCTCTAAGAAAGAATAAATCAAATATAGAAGAAATTTTTCTAACAAGGAAACTTTTTTTACCTCAAAAAAAAGAAGAAGGTAATTCTAATTACAATAGGAAATAAGGTAAAGTAGAAAATTCATAACAAATCCAAACAAATACTAGTAACATAATTAAAAGGCAATTTCGGAAAAGGAAACAGTAGTACAAAAAATTAAAAAGAAGATGAATACACCAAAAAAAATATAAAAATTTGAAAATTTAAGAGAGCCAGCAAATCATCCCAATGCGACCATGTTACTGAATACCGACTGCGTGTTTCGCCAAACTACACCACTATAGCCCCTCTTCAAAAACACCCCTCACGCGCACCGTACCCTCCCAATACACACACACACACACACAGAGTACACACACACTCCCTCTCTGTTTCTCGCTAAAGCCCACGAAGCGCTACTCTACCTTTGCTTTCTCCGTGATCTTTTTCCGGCGAGATCTCCGATACTCCGTCGGAAAATCCTGATCGGATCCGCCTTCTTTTTGTTATTTGATTTAATTTGTCATACCTAAAGATCCGATTAGATGGCTCCGGTTTCAGCTCTTGCGAAATACAAACTCGTCTTCTTAGGAGATCAATCCGTCGGGAAGACAAGTATTATCACCCGATTCATGTATGATAAATTCGATAACACCTATCAGGTATGCACCTCTTTCGTAATTCGTTATTTCATGTGATTTGTTAACCTTTTGTTGGTGCCGATCTGCTTTAGCGTTATTTAGTTTTGCTACACGACGACTTAGTATTCGTTTATCGAGATCTTTATCTGTAGCGTATGTATATTTTGCTCATACTGAGAAAAAGTGTTTGCAACAATGCATTCGATAATAGATATTTCACAATGCATGGTTAGTAATATTATTGGCTTATAGTATAATATAGATGTTAAGTCATCTGAAAACTATAGGCCACACCCCTAGTGATCAATGAAGTGGGTTCAGTACCACGAGTTTCAGGTTTGAATTTCACCAGAGACAAAAATAGATTTGTTTCCATCAGTCCTATCTGATTTCAGTAGAGACAAAAAATACTAGGTGATTTCTTTCGATATGTCCTAGCCTTAGCCTATAGAGTAGGCACCACTGGTGCCTGTTGATGGTGGGAGGTGGCAGGTATCCCGTGGAATTAGTCGAGATGCACGAAAGCTGGCGATCAAAAAAGAAAAAGAAAAAACTATAGGTCTGTTTTCTGTTCGCAGAATTTTGATTGAGTAGTTGCTCTCTGGAAGTTGGCTGCCTTAATAACTGATAAGTGTTAAAGCATCTAATTTGAATTAATGATGCTTGTAATATACGATTGGTGGAAGTATTCACTTTATCATTCAGCAGAGGGATAGAGAAGTAGGCATAAATTGTAGCTTATCACCCTGGTTCTCCTCTCTCTCTGATAACCCGAAAAATTGCTTTGTCCTCCTCGCACATTATCAACAGGAAATCCACCGGACTTTCGGGGGATTGTTATGTATATAAATGAGTTACATTAAATAATGCCTGAAAAGCTAGCTCCAATTGAGATTAGTCTCATGAAGATATAGTTTGAATATATTCTCTTATCCATCTTATGGATCCTTAAACCCCCCAACTTATTTTTTCTTCCCTCCTCTCGACGAACTCTATACCTGGACTTAATATTTTAAGTTCTGCCTACGTTGATCCATTTATCATAGATTCTCAAAAAGAAAAATTCTCCTAAGTGTTTGGTCTTTCCTTCTTTTACTGTGACTGAGTGTTTTGTTTGGTCTGAAGTAACGCGCTTCTTCTTTCGAATATCTCGTGGAAGTATATCACTCTTAACCTTGGCAGTTAATGAATGACTTGCTTGATCTTTTCACTATTTGCTGACTTTTAGACAACCATTACATCAAGCCTCAGTTCCCATGCCTTATGGAATAGGGTTCTTATGTGTCTTTTTGATTGTGAAACTGCATGTAATCTAGACTTTCTAGCTCTTGCTTCCCCCTCATCTAGTAAAGTGTTTCCGTTTCAACAAACAACTCCCTCCTCTTGTTTAAATTTTTGCTGTTTTACTTTTTTATTTATTCAAAGAGAAGATACCTCATTAAGCATCCTCATTTTATTTAATTTCTTGTTCAGGCCACAATTGGTATTGACTTCCTGTCGAAGACTATGTACCTGGAAGATCGTACAGTAAGATTGCAGCTATGGTAAGATATACTTGTTGACGAGACGATGCCTGCTTAGTGAGCTCTGATCGTAAATGCTGTTTTAACATTCTTAATACTTTTAACATTTTTGCCATGTTGTTAAGGAGTAACAACGTTAATCTATTCGAGGTAAGACAACTAACAGTATAATGTGATGCCTTGTGTTAACCTATTTCATGAAAAAGTGATGTAGCTATCCTTGATTTATGGGTGTTAGCATAGACCAGGATGGCAATTTAGTGGATGCCTTCAGATTAATTGCTCTTGCTTCTTTTTTTTTTTTTTTAAACTTAAATGAGGTTTTATAGACCATTTATTAATAGCAAAACGAATCAAATGTCAATATGTTCTTGCTTCAGTATTCTGTAGGAAAAATAAGGGGATAGAATAAAATATTCCTATCTAGCCTTATAATGCTAGGTTCTGTTTCTCCTATGCCGTCCAATTGGATTATGAGTAATTATCAAACTTCTTGTCATATTATGCAAATGCCCTGGCCTGGAAAAAACATTCTTCTCATACCAGTTCATGGTAACAAAATTTTCTTTGACCTGTTTTCACTAATTGGGAAAACATTTCACTGTTGCCAGGCTTCTTGTTTTGTTCATTTGATACTGGAGTTAGCATTCATTTTACATTTTCAAGTGCTCTAAAATTTGCCTTTTCATAATATGCTTTCAGGGATACTGCAGGTCAAGAGAGATTTAGGAGTCTCATACCAAGCTATATTAGGGACTCCTCTGTTGCTGTCATTGTGTTTGATGTCGCAAGTATGTCACATTTCAATTTTGTTCAGTTTTTTACTGATCATACTCGATTTCAGTTATCCTTGCTTCTGGCGATACTTTCTTGGAAAAGAATTACTTCGACGATATATCCCTTCCTGAAGTGACACTGTACTTTTCTTGTTCGTTCCAGGCAGGCAGTCCTTCTTAAACACTTCAAAGTGGATTGAGGAGGTTCGAACTGAGAGGGGCAGTGATGTTATTATTGTCCTTGTTGGTAACAAAACTGATCTTGTTGAGAAAAGGTAGCTGTAACTTTTTCATTCCCGTTTTTCTTTTCCTTTTCCTTTTTGGAGGGCGTTAGGGCGAGAGAGGCTTTCTTTGAGATGTGATGTGAAATTTTCACCTTACTTTTTGTCCTCTTAGAATTCCTCGATGGTTTCTCTCTAACCCCACCCACAAAAAAAAAAGGGTGTGTATGTGTGTGAATCTAGATAATACGGAAAGATGAAAACAAACGGGGACTGGGAAGCATATTGATGTCAAAATCTTGTTCAGCGGTAATGTGCATTCTCAGTAGAAACTGAGAGATCTAAATTGTTGAAAGTTAAACAATTTGAAGTGGATTCTACATTATGTACTAATTGTTTGTTATGCATTTGGAGTAAAGGAATGAACTACTGTGATTGGACCGCTGCTGTTACATTTATCACCACTGCAGGAACTTTGATGTTTTAGCAACTTTTCTGCTAAATACCAGAACATTTGCTCCTGAAGGGGCTAAAAACACAACAAATATAAGAGTGATGTCATCAAAGGCAAAAAGCGAAAAAAGTTCTGTCGTTTGGAGCTTTAAGTGCAAATAAAGTGAGGTTTTAATGAAGAAAGATGCAAATGAAGAAAAACATATAAAAAAATATATCTAATTTAAGGATAATACCTGTAAACACAAAAAACTGCTATATGACAAAGGAATTAAAACAAATACAAATTAAGTGATGTAGTTCTTTTTTTGCGGTGTCCTCTTCAAAGTAGAGCCTATAGGTGAAGAGACGGATGGCTCAGCTCTTTGATGCTTGAATTGAAGTGTCAGCCGAGCGAGGCTACTCGCTCGACCTGTTTACCCGTAGCTTCGAAGTTTGAAGGTTCTTCATGCGAGCATTGACAATATTGTATAAGAAGTTTGGTAAATGTGTGGGGAAGAATTTACAGGGTTCAAATGACTAGTGTTTGGTTGTAGCTTCTAGGTATTGAGAGGTTTAAAGCAGTTTGTCTATTTGAGTTTTAGGATGTAATGGGAGCATCTAAGTTTTGATAATATCATGGCCAGCTCCGAATTCTAGGGTCTTAAGTTTGTAATTCTTGTACAGTAACGCGTGCGCTTTAAGTCACTGAAACCGCGCTCAAAGTTATTGACCATCAAGCCAAGAGAATAAAACCCCTCTTATATCTGAAGGAGACTCGATCGCTCGAAGATATCTAATTATTGCACAACTCATAACCTAGTTGAATTTTATTATTGCATTCATGTGTTCTTTTTGCTTGGCTATTCATCTTTTTTTTCTTAAGTTTACTAAAGCTATCTAGATAGGAATTGACATTGTTGAACAGAAAAACTTGGGTCTTGATATATTCTTTGGTCAGAGAACTAGCTCAAAGTAAATATCAAGAAGTGAATGAAGATTTCTTTTTATAAATGTTTTCGTTCTCAGTTAATTTATAAATACTTGAAACTTGTCTAATATAGCGACTGAATCGACTTGCTAGTTTTCGTTATTTGGTACCTGTCTATATTTACAGTATGAACTCTATCAATACTTATCCTTTACTAGTGATTCAGATTTAGGGTGCATTTGTTTTTTTTAAGATTAAGACGTCTGAATCTGAATGCATATCTGAATGATTAAGATGTTGTTTCTAGATCTGAATACTGAATGATTAAGACTGTTTGTTTTTTAACATCTGAATGCACGTAATTTATTTATTTGTAATAAATATACAATTCAAAAAAAAAAAGTAATAAAATATTTTATGAAAAAAATATTAACTTAAACAACAAAATTATTATTTGAGTGATAAATTAAAATATTTAAAGATATAAATAAATATATTATGTTAAATATAATTATTGAACTATCTAAATTATTAAAAAAAAAGATATATCGATTAAAAAATATTGTGATAAAATGTAATCATAAAAAATTAAAGGGAAAAGGGTCAGAAATACCCCTTAAGTATTGAAATTGGTTCAAAAATACCCTCCGTTAACCTATTGGGCCAAAAATACCCTTCTACCCACCTTTATGGCTCAAAAATACCCTTCCATCCACCTTTATGGCTCAAATATACCCTTATAACTAACGGTCCTTTTTTAAACCATAATTAAAAAAATGAAAAAGGGCCAAAAATACCCTTCAAGTATTGAAATTGGTTCAAAAATACCCCTCGTTTAACTATTGGGCCAAAAATACCCCTCCATCCACCTTATGGCTCAAATATACCCTTACAACTAACAACCCTTTTTTAAACCATAATTAAAAAAAATATTTATTACGTGTCAGCTTTTTATTGGTTGCAAATTAAATTAATTAAAATGTTATTATCTTATAACCAAATCTGGACCCAACTAAAACTACCCGACAAAACCCGTCCCAACCAATTAAATAACGGTGACCCATAGTTTTTTGGTTTATATCAGTTACACCATACCTCAAAGGTGAATAATTTTCTACTTTCTGTGTCTGCCTGCAAATACGTTAGAGATAGGGGTGGGCATAAAAATCGGAGAACCAAAAAACCGTACCGAACCGAATTAGTTCGGTTCTTCGGTTTAGGTTCTTCGGTTCGGTTTTCGTTTTTATTTCGGTAGTTCGGTGCTTCGGTTCGGAGTTTGGTTTAGGGGTAACGGTTCTTCGGTGCACACTTTTACAAAACCGAAAACCGAAGAACCGAACCGAACCGAAATTTGATAAAATCGAACCGAAGAACCGAATGCCCACCCCTAGTTAGGGAGGTAAAACTATGTCTCATTGGCAACAACCTACTTACTTGCAAGTGTCATTTGCAGTTAGAAGAAAAATGAGTTTAGAACACGAAATAGTTTTCAAGAACCCTAAAAATTGAAGAAGAAGAAGACCCAGCTTTCAACAGACATAAAATATGAATGAAATTAGGTTTAGAAGAAATGGATTTGCCTCTTTATTTAATTGGTTGGGGGCGGTTTTGTCTGGTTTGGGTCGGGTAGTTTTAGTTGGGTCTGGGTTTGATTATAAAATAATAACATTTTAATTAATTTAATTTGCAACCAATAGAAAACTGACATGTAATAAATAATTTTTTTAATTATGGTTTAAAAAAGGACCGTTAGTTATAAGGGTATATTTGAGCCATAAAGGTGGATGGAAGGGTATTTTTGAGCCATAAAGGTGGGTAGAAGGGTATTTTTGGCCCAATAGGTTAACGGAGGGTATTTTTGAACCAATTTCAATACTTAAGGGGTATTTTAAATTTAACATAAAATAATCTATCAATGAAATTGATCCAACAAACTAAAACAATTACTCATATATAGTTTTGACTTAAATGCATAAATATTAAAGTATTTGAATAACTAACTAATAATCATCTAATTTTAACATTCCACTAATGAAAAAAAAATCAAACAACTAAACTATTGAACTTTCAAGTACTTCAACTTCGTTGCATTAGCTTAAGTGCAAGTTCCTCACGCATATTGTGCATCATCTGAGAAGCTTCAACTGTCCAGCTAGGCCCGTTTGTTTCCTCCGATGTTTCTTCTTGTTGTTCTTCTTCATCAAATATTACTTGAGGTGTATCAAATTGATTAAATAAGTCATCATTGATGCGTTCCTTTCTAATAAAATTATTAACTGCAAAGCATGCAATAACAACATCTCTTTGGATATTGATAGGATATGGAGCCATCTTGTCCAATATAGGAAATCTTGCTTTCAGTACTCCATAAGAACGTTCGATAACATTTCTAAGTTGTGCATGAGCATGATTAAACTTTTCCTCCTTAGTTATGGCATGTCTACGACGATAATCTCCTAACCAATATCTAATATTGCGATATGGTGCCAGAAATCCTCGAGTATTAGAATATGCCGCATCACATAGATAATATTTATCTGGCGTTAAAATAAAAAAGTTAGTTTATCATATTAAAAGGCTAAATAATCATTTTAATTATTTAAATGGTATGACTTACTAGATGGAGGAAATGGAAAGCCATTGTCTGGATTAGATACAACTTCTGTTAGAACTCGTGCATCATGTGCTACCCCCTCCCATCCAGCATAAACATAAGTAAAGACCATATTAAAGTCACATATTGCCAGAACATTCTGATAGCATTTACCTTTTCCTCTTCCTCTGTAAACAATTTGTTGATTAGCGGGAACAACAACATGTACTAATGTCCCATCTAGTGCACCTATTGCTCCCTGACAATATATAAATTTATGTCAACATAATGAAAAAATATTCTACTAAAATTCTATAATAACAATTTAAGAATAATACCTTAAAAATTCTTCGCAACCTGTTATTATGAGCACAAGAAATATTCATACTCGAATCAAATGTTGTAGGTGCTATCATCTCTTTTGCAAATTTCATCATTGCCTCAAGAACCTCGTGAAAATACTTGTGCACTGTTTGCAAAGAATGCTGAAATCTTCTCTTGATAACTACATAACGTTCATTATGTCCTATAATAGTTAAAAACATTGCTATCTTCTCTTCGACAGATATATGTTTGCTATCAGTGAGCCATCCATTTAGTCTAAAATGCTGGCATAGCCGAACATATGCATCACGTGACATGTGCATCAATTCTATACATTGTCGATTAGAACCAGACAATAATTCTAATGTGTATTTTTGACCAGATAAAGATGATGTTAAATCTTTATTTCTTCGATCATATGTGAGTCTATTAACATTTCCTTTGCCAATATAAGCTCATCAACCATAATATTTGATCATCAATATCCATGTCAAATCTGTTTTACAAATAAAAAAAATTAATGCACAATAATAAGCACAACTAGCTACATATTTTACAAGACCAAAAATTACATAACAATAATGAAGTGATTATAAAAATTTAATACTCATCACGCCTAGCAAAACATAAAAATAATGTATTTCACCAACAAAACATGTTTCATAAGCATCATATAGCATCACAAAGTTCCAAAAACTATAATAAAAACTAACTAAAAAAAATAAAGACTAGGTTCCTTGAAATCTGCATCTAATAAAAATACTAACAATTCGCAAAATTAAAGAATTCCCATTTTTTTTCCCATGACTTTAACCCAATTCTCTAATTTGTCAACCTCTGTTAGTTTCATCCATGCTTTTCGATAGCTTTCACCTTCACAAAGTATACTAACAGTTGCAGAGTACAACGGGTCTTCCCATCGAAGTCCATCTAACTTTTCCATACATTCCTCAACTTCAGGTGCACTATTTTTATTAATCAATAACTCCAATGCGGTACTTATTTTCTCATCAATTTCTAATCGGGATGATGTATTTTTTCTTTTCTTTCCCAAATTCTTTTTTTCAATTGACATTGAAGATTGAGATGGAAAATCTTCTGTTTCTCTTTATAGTAAAAAAAAAAAAAAAAGGAGAAAAAATTACTATATAATGAACTAACCTTTATATACTCTTTCCACTCACTATTAGACATTTGAATAGTATTGGTTGCTGGATCATAAATATTGCCGGTCTTTTTAGTTATTGGCAACCGAGCTTGATATTTTTCTTTTATATAATCATATTGGTTCTTCATCTTCTTTTGTGTAGCTACAAAGTTATGTGTAGTCTCCAAGACATCTTTAATTCTGTTCCATGATTCAGGCTTCAAACTACTTCCACATCTCCCATTCAATGATACTTCTTGAATACAAGGTTCTAAAAAAGTTTTTAGAACATCCATTCTCCAAATCAATCTATCACTAGCTTGTTCCATAACTGAAATATAAATTTGTAATCCCATTATCAGAAATAAACATTAGAAAATAAAGAAAGTGAAAATAAGAATCTTACACATGCCGAAACGAGTTTTTTCAGCATGACAGAGTTCATAATCTTGAAAAACAAAAGAATAATACTTTGCAATAGTTTCAGGTTATGATTCATGTAGCTATTAGATTTCTACAAAAAGAGAAAACACAGTAGTAGCTTGGACCTTGGTACTGTCAAAGAAGAGAAGAAGATTATTGCCTTCCAATCCTAGCTGACTAGGAGACTCAAGAACACATACAAGGCTACTATGTCCAGCTTGTTCATGTAACATGTTTGGTCACATGTGCATTGAGAAGCAACTTCAGATTTATGCAATTATGCTGCTTTAGTTGAATTGATTTAGGATTCATTGTGAAGCTTTTTGTTCTAATAAGATAGTGGTGGTAAATAGAATATTTTCAAACATGGATTTGTGTTTGCTTTTACTGTTGCAGGTCTATCTAATATATTTTTATTAATTAGCATGGGTATCTATTGTCCTTTTGAATGTTTGGATTTAAGAACACATTTTATCCCTCAACATGAAATTTTTTAACGTGAATTCAAATTCAGTCGGACCCCAATATAGATATTGGATATCAAATGAAAAACCAAAAAAAAAAATGATGGCTACCATCACTCTGTGGACTTAATAACAACAAAATTTACTATCTTTTTTATGAATAAGGGGATAAAACTGCTTCTTTCATCTTTCAACCATTCCCATGTAATCAATATTTTCTCTTCTTATATACTCAAAACAGTACTACTACAATAAACACAAATTCCTCCTTTTTCTAGCACTCTATAATCTTAAAAAGAATATAACACAACTTACACATCAAAAAACGAAAACGTTGATCTAAAAGTGAACCTGTGAACTTCTTTTAAAATCGAATTTTAATTTTGATAGATACAGATTTTTGTTGAGATGAACTTTTTCACAAAGAATTTTTAAGTGTTTTTATTTAATGCAGCATATACTATATTTCCTTCAATTTTAATCCCTCCTGAAGTTGATTCATCTATATATCAAGTGGACCCCTAAAACTTTCAGCAAGAGTCATCACTGTGGTTGATTTATTATCCAATAATTTTATGAGAAGGTATTATTTCAGTAGAACCCAAGGAAGAAAACAAAATACTTCACTTCACACACAAATTAATAAACAAACTACTTATAAAAAGTATTGGAATCTTACTGGTTCAAGAGAGAAAAATTCAATAGCTAAGAGAGCCCTGGAGAGCAACGTGAAGAGAGGGAGGGAGAGCAATGTGAAGAGAGAGGGAGATAGAGGACGCGTATATAGAGAGAAATAAAACGACGTAGAGATATTCGGGGAAATAATTTAGCGTTTTAAAAGGAGTCTGAATAGCATTCAAACTCTTTTTTAGGTCTGACCGATTCAGACTCTTCCAGACTTAATAAGAGGCTTTTTTTTAAAAAAAAACAAATGCACTTAATGGGCTGAAATCTGAACTATTCAGATTCAGACCTCCATTAAGTGCAAACAAATGAGGCCTTAGTTTATCGAGCTACATTGGGAACTATGAAGCTTTTGACTAAGCTGGCGTCTGAAATTGTTAGGGCAGATGAGATTCTTATTTTCCACTAGTGTTCTGGATCTTATTCAGGGCTTACTAGTTGGGGTGCCCGTATGGTCTGGTTTAAGTAGATGTCTTTGTGCAACCATATGCGGATTTACAAGAATGTGTTAAAAGGTCCTGGGTTTTACCCTTGACTGCAGATGTGAGTTGACAGTCGTGTGGTTATGTGACTAGCTACCTCTATAGTTGCTTTTGGATTCCTCCTTAAATGAGCTAGTTTAGTGTAATTGTTAGTTAATGATCATTCAGTATCTACGTACTATATTTCACATTCTAATTGCTGGGTAGAAATAGTTTTAGAATTATCTGTTCCAAATAGAAACTTCCTTGGCAGAGCCTTAGTAATGCACTGGGGCTCAAGTGTAAGGATTCTTGACCTTTTCACTTATCTTGTTCTGTAATAGAGGAAATCTGCATTTCCTCGTGGAGTGATAAAGTAATTGCCACTTTTTTTTTTTACGTGCTACAAATTCCATTATATGTGTAAGAAATAGTAGACAGAGATATCGAGATTTTCTGATGGTCCATTATGTTGAAGCTGTGTCTGAATTTACATAAAAAGCTTAGGGAATTGTGTGGGGTACACCTTTCTTTTGCTGCGAGCAAAGAGTAGTCTGTGGCTTTGAGCCCCAGGAATGATTACATATTAGTGAGCTTTGTGTTGTGCAGTCTACAGCTGGAGTATTATGTTTCTTATGAGTAGTCTTATTATTGCTATATCTAGGACATGATTCTCATGTACTCTTTTGCCTGTGGCCAATTGCAGGCAAGTTTCAATTGAGGAAGGAGAAGCAAAAGCTCGCGAACTAAATGTGATGTTTATTGAAACCAGTGCAAAGGCTGGCTTCAATATTAAAGTAAGTAATATTAGCTTAATACTTTACTTCAATAAAATGTGAAAATGTGTTATCTTTTCGTATGGAAGATAAAACTCTGGGCGGAAGCTACTCTGTTATCAATTACATCATTTATGCATTCATGCTAAGAAGATCAGTGCTTTGATGTTATCAAGTTATTGGTCTCAATTGCTTATTCTTGCATCCACTTGCTATTTTGTTGCTGATAGTGCATATTCAACTCTTGCAGCCTCTTTTTAGGAAAATTGCAGCAGCATTGCCAGGAATGGAGACACTATCTTCAGCTAAGCAAGAAGACATGGTTGATGTCAATCTCAAGTCAAGCAACTCAAGTGCATCCCAATCACAGGCACAATCAGGAGGGTGTGCTTGTTAATTTTATGTTTTGCAATTCTATAGTTTTCGACTCAGTTCTTATATTTAGTTTCCGACAGCAAGTATTGTCTGTAAAGTTTTTCCTTGACTTCCGTTAAATTTGATTCTTTTTCCGTTTTTGCTGTTTGTTAAAGTTGGACACAGGAGGTTGTCATCCTAGTTGATTAAGACCTAGTATGTGTTACTTATTTGTATCAGTCTCTAGACCTATGCAATTTAGCAGCCCCTTATGGAACAAGTCTTTTAAGCACATATTATCAGCTGAATCATTGCAGTATGTAATCGGAAATTTTGGTTGGACGTTCTTGAGCGAGTAATGGTTGAGCATGGAGAAACTTTATTGTGCCTCACAGAACTGATGCAAGTTGTGAGAGGCCTTTTCTGTTTCTGTTTCACAAAGTAGTGGAGCCAAATTTTACACTTTTGGGTCCGGCAGTTTTTGGAACGAAAAGAAGCAACTTGTGTCAGTTGTGTGTGGCGCAAAGTATGTAATATCCTCGAATGATTAGTAAAGTTCTGATTCTACATCTTTTAATATAAAAAAGAAGAAGAAGACAACTCTTCCTACTGCGTCATTTGAACGGAGCACAGTCCAAACTATGTCCATACAATTCTGTGAAAATAGCAACTTAACTGCCGTGGTGTTATTGATCTCCACTCATTATATTCGAGGTCTTATTCCACTAGATATTTTGTTTTCACTTCACTAAGTAGAAACAGATATTAATAAAAGAAAAAACAAAGAGAGGAAATATATATATAGAAACATATTCCAAGGGAGTTTCGACAAGATATTTTGAATGCTCAGTTGGAGCAAAACCATTTAAAAGGAAAACTTCAAATTGATATGTCAAGCTCATACCGAAAAGAACAAATTGAACTAATTTGGTTTGGTATTTAGTACACACTTTGAATAATCGAAAACCGAATCGAAGTGTGAAAAAAAATGAACTCAACGTCCACCCGTAATGCAACACGAATCCTTGGCTTCTCGTATAAATGTTTCTATTTGCACTCCAATGTGACACAAATCTTCAACCTATCGATCGATAGGAAGGTGCTAAACCACTTGACTTCAGTAAGCCTCAATTGTCTGGCTTCTCGTATTAGAAAGAGTTAACAGTGAAAAGCACACTTGAATATCACATTTTTGCTAATTTTCTACTTGAACTATCAGATTTATATTTTTACTATCTAAACTATCACCAACTATTTATTAAAACACACTTCAACTGTCGATTGTTCCCTTTTCCTACTTGAAATATCACCATCATTCATATAAGAAAAGAAAATAATTGATAGCTGAAATCTATTCTGATCTATAATCGTTGATAGTTCAAATAAAAATAGAAAACTAAGTGAATCCCACTTTACCTCCCTAACATTTATGATTTGGGAAACGATACTCCCCTCACATATTGAAAAGGAACGATACGCCCCTTATGCAATATTTTTCCGGCGAGATTTTTCTTTTGTTGAATTTTTTTTTCTTTTTCTTTTCTAAAATTTAAATGTAAAAGTAAATAACTTCTATTATTGTCCTATTTAATACTAGGACAAGTTAAAAATATTTTGAGTAAATAGAGTAGGAAATAAACAAACAGTGATACTTTATCTTCTTTTTTTTTTTAATGAAACGAGGCCCCATAGGGCTATTTTATTGAAAAAATAAGTATCAACATAAAGTTTAAAAAGGGAAAGGGTAGAATTTCTAATATATATTTCATAAGAATTTTTAAGATTTTCATTTAAGATAGATTAATTTTGCATATTTTCTTCAATTCTGTATGTAAGAATATTTTTCTTTATTGCATAAATTTTAGTAACGATATCAAAATAATAGAAAAAATGTTTAACTTTTGGAGATAGCAAGAAAGACAAAATACCTTGTTAAGTCTGAAGCACATAATAAATCTTCAGATGAAATATTTTTGAACGAATCTGCATCTATTTGAAGCAAATAAAGAGGCACCTAAGAATCCAAGATTAAGAGGACATAGAGACGAAAAAAAAGAGAGACCAAGAAGTGTAACTTATCGTTGTTCGATTGAAGGATTATGAATTCATCCATGAAAATAGATGAAGAGGAAAACTTTGGATCGGTCAATTGTAAGAATATCTAGTTGTAAATTACTTTGTAGAATAAAATATTCTAAAAGTGAAAATTAAAAAGTGAAAGGATATGTAGTACTCATCATGAGAAGCCCTAATGTTCACTGTGAATTTTTTTTTTTTGAAGAGATAATCTATCCAGCAAAATCCACGATTTCTCAAATTGATGATACAACGATGCTACTTTATTTTGTAGCATTAAATTTGACCAACAATTATTACAAAAAGAATAGAAAACATATAAGTATATTGGAATCTATGCACAAATACAAAGCCTAAAGTATTATTACTCACCTTCAAAAATATGTCTCGATGAGATTACACAGGTTAGTTGTGAAGCCGATAAACCAAAAATGATAATAAAAACCAAGAATATACAATGCCAAAAATTAGGATAAAAAAATTCCCCTCCAAATTAAGTGTTTTAGCGCAAAAAAAAAAAGGATTAGGGGGTGAATTTTCTTATTTTAGTTTTTCTAAAAAAAAACTTTATTCAATAAAAGAAAATCCTCGCCGAAAAAAATTGCAAAAGGAAGGTATCGTTTCTTTTCAATATGTGAGGAGAATATCATTTCTCAAATCAAAAATATTAGAGGGTAATGTGGGATTCACTCTACAAAACTCACAAAAGCATGATAGGAATTAGGAGTACTACATTGAGCTATTTTGACTATTATTGTCTATTAGTAAAGGAAAAACTACTCTTGTCACCTTTTGGCCTTTCTCCTTTAGATTAGAATGGTTAATGTAATCACATTTTATCCAATCCCATTAAAAAGTACCACACTGACTTTTCTACAGGTCAACATATATACACAAAAACAGCATGAATGTTAGTTTATTCCTCACGTCTCTCTCAAAATAATATCTGCCACGTATCCCCTTCCCATTGGTTAATACCCAGCCACCCCTCAAATTTCATCTTCTCTCCTGCTTTCTTTTTCCATTCATGTTCATCATCTCATCGCTCTAACAACTTCCAATATGCCTTCAATTTCCAACGTTCTTTTTTTCTCTTTAGGTTTGTTGGGTGGGTGTGGTGTTGTATTTTGCTCCATCCATTTTGAAAAGTTATGAATAATACTATTAGATATTACTAGTATATTACTCTTTCCGTTAAAAATTACTTATCATTTTTTAACTTAACACACTCATTAAAAGAAATAATGATTGACATAGCGAATATTAAGTACGACATGTTATTAAAAAAATATCAAAATATTTTCGAAGGATTAGGCATGCACTTAATTAAAAATAAAATCAAAAGGCAAAACATGCACTTATTTAGAAATTAATGAAGTAATAAATATTGAAAAATGATTTTAATAATAAGTAATTAATATTAATAATAAAATATAAAAAAAATAATTATCTTTTCTTTATATATTAAAAGTGAAAAATAAAAATAAAAATAAATAATAAGTAATTTTGAACGGGGGAAGTAGTATTCATTATGAATGTATTTTTTTAAATATTAAATTTAACTTATTTAAAGGTTAATATAATAAAATTATACATACTCCATTTATTGATGTGCCAAGTTAATAATGAAGCAGCAAAATTAAAGAGGAGGAGTATTAAATTTGGCTATCAAATGGAAGACCCTCCCTCTAAAGCTGTCTCCTTTAAATTATTTAATTGAAGTTCCGTTCTTCTCTCTGACTTAAGGTTCCTGAGGCCGCTTGACCAATTTTTTTTCCTTCTTTTCCACCATGACAGGTCCTCTCTTTCTCCCTTTTATCTGTAATTTTTACATAAATAAATATGATATTTTTATTCATTATTTGTTTATATTTTGTGGGTTTTCGTTTACTTAAGGTAAATGGTTTGTTTCAATTTTAAAAATGGATTCTTGGGGTTTTTGTGGCATGATTTTTGATCACTATGTTGTTGAGTTATTTATGATATGGGTTGTGTGTTGTGATAAGGGGATCGATTTGATTTTTGTTTCTCTAATTCGTTATGAATAAAGAATATGTAAATTTGAGGAAAAGATGTATCCTTTTGTTGGTCAAACAGTAAATTTAGAAGGAAGAAATGATAAAGTAGAAAGATCTTTTTTTTTTTTTCCTTCCTTTTGTTAAGTATGAGTTTATGTTGTTACATTTTCAGCTCTGAGTTATTGCTGTATCTCATACACTTCAAGTTGTTCTATGTTAAGCTTTATTTTCTTTCACTTTTGAATGGTAAAAGAATCAAAATTTAGCTGAAGTGAAAAGCTTTTTTTTTTTTTTGTGTGTGTAATGCACTAGGGTGTTTTAATGCTAATGGAATTGATCATATTAGTATACAGAGTCCTCACATCTTTAGTACACCGTGTTATGTGTTGCTTGAGCGAGGGTCTTTTGGAAATAGTCTCTCTATCTCCATGAGGTAAGGGTAAGGTCTACGTACACACTATCCTCCCCAGAGCCCACTTGTGAGAATACACTAGGTATGTTGGATTGCTTCTGACATAGTAGTAGTAGTTCTTGTTCTTGGACTTGGATTACTTATCAATAGTTGCCGTGAATAACTGCTTGTGCTTGTTAAAAGAATCTTTTGTACAAAGTAACTATGAATGAGGCATCTAGATATGAGATATTAGAGGAGACAGGACAGGTGAGCATTTGCAATCAGTGGCGATTTTCAGAAGTTCCATCGATAATCTCTTTTGCATTATTATGTCTTAGATAACTTGATTGGTTGTGTTCTTTGTATTTGGTTATACCACACTCAGTAGTGTTCACATTTGTTGTTATATCAGCAGATAATCAGCAACCTATTTTGCGAAAAGATAGTGCCTCAAATGCGCTGCATCCGCTGGCAAAGCTGAACCGTCTGCACTTTTGGCTTCTGGTGGCACTCAACATTATTTTCCTTCTTGTTGGTCAAGCTGCAGCAGTAATTTTGGGAAGATTTTACTATGAGAAGGGTGGAAATAGTAAATGGATGGCCACCGTTGTCCAGACAGCTGCTTTTCCTATTCTTTTCATTCCTTACCTATTCATTTCTCCTCAAACTAATTCAGAAGGCTCCAATCGACCTTCTATCATCACAGTTAGCATGGTCTATTTCGTAATTGGTGTACTGGTTGCAGGAGATAACATGCTCTATTCTATCGGTCTATTGTATCTCTCTGCTTCTACCTATTCCCTTATTTGTGCAACACAATTGGTTTTCAGTGCTATCCTATCTTTCTTCCTAAACCATCAAAAGTTCACAGCATTGATCATGAATTCTGTCGTTGTGCTCTCTTTATCTGCCTCTCTTCTTGCTATTAATGATGATTCTGATAAGCCTGCAGGTGTAACTAAGTCAAAATATGTCATTGGATTTCTAGTTACTCTTGCCGCTTCAGCTATGTATGCTCTCTTGCTTTCCCTTATGCAGCTTTCATTCCAAAAGGTTCTAAAGAAAGAAACGTTTTCTGTGGTTCTGGAGATGCAAATTTACACTGCACTTGTAGCCACAGCTGTCTCTACAGTTGGTCTCTTTGCTAGCGGAGAATGGAAGACTTTGCACGGGGAAATGGGCAGTTTTACTGCTGGAAAACTTGCGTATGTGATGACTCTGGTTTGGACAGCTATAGCTTGGCAGATTTGCTCAGTTGGGGTTGTTGGTTTGGTTTTTGTGGTGTCCTCATTGTTCTCTAATGTCATTAGTACGCTTTCCTTGGCGATCACCCCTATTGCTTCTGTGATAATCCTCCATGACACGATGAACGGCGTGAAGATAATCGCCATGCTGATGGCGATTTGGGGCTTTAGTACTTACATATACCAGAATTACGTCGATGATCTTAAGGCAAGAAAAACACCAAGCGCCATTGATGATGCTCCAAACGAATCAAGATCATGCTGATAGGCTATAGTTTTAAGAATTATTAAAGAGTTTCTGGAACTTATAGCTAATATTCTTTAGATACTTGTTTGTAGTTAGAGATTTTTTTCTATTAGGAATTGTCATTATACAAATATCTATTAAAAGCAATGACAATTTAGTTGCAAAATCTTGACTTTTCATGTCATAAAAAACAGTATGACCAGTTCAGTGGCAGAAGAGGTTTGTATAGCACTTAACAACAGCACAAAAAAACTGTGGAATTTTTCTCTGTCATAAAGTAAGGAAGACTAATCATGATTGTTGTAGACATAAAATGTAGAGTATATAATACTATATAAATAATCAACATAAAAGTGTGTTTGGTACGGACTAAAAGTTTTCAGAGCTGTGCACAAAGGCTCGCATCATGTTAATGATATTTTTTTGTGAACCCAACAATAAATTAGACCAAGAGGTTTTGAAGCTAAGCATTGTGTCGGCCTTATTTCATTATATCGTTCACAGTATATGAAATGCATCTAGAATCATAATGCAAAGACAATCTAATAATTACTTTGCATATGATAGCATAGAACTAATTAAGATTTAAAAATAGTTTTAGATAACATAGGATCATAACAAAATACCAACTTTGAAAATGAAAGTTAATGTTCATGCATGGGATAATAAAGTTAGCCCATATAAGTATCATCTGATCCGTTCAAGTTATTGATTTTGAGTTGTGCAATTCAGCCAACCTAAATATATAATTCAAATAGAGCAATGCCAGTCATGATCAAAACGTTTTTAAAAAGACTTCTTTTATTTAATATGTGTCATATAATCAATATAAAAATCAAAAAAGTTTATTACGTACTTAAACAAATCATAGAAAAACAAAGAAAAAAAATGAAACTGAGTAAGAACTAGACAGGTTGGGTTATGACCCATTTTTTAGCTAGTTTCAGCCCAAATAACTTTTGAACGAGTCATTGACCAATCCATTTATTAACAAAGCCTACTTTAATCCTCTCAAATTCAGTCCGGCCCCTATCCACGGGTAGTTGCCCCAATCTGCATCACCTCAATAACCTTGCTTGCAATTTGATAGCATGAATAGACTTCATACATTGCAACTTTAACCTCTTCCTCCGATAGAACCGCAGACGATTCCCACTTATGACGCAATGAGCTATTAGCAATAATTGGTCTCATAATTTCAACATCAACTTCAATCATTAGCTCTTCTAGAGTACTAGTAAGAAGCCTTGGCTTCTTACGTAGCTGAGCAGCCAAATAACCAACATCCACCACTGTCTTAAAATCGAATTTCTGATAAACGCTACTCCATGTGAACGACTTGTTGTTTATGTGTCGAGGACCAACAAATGTGATGTTTTTATCTTGTAGGAAAGAGGCTAGAAAACTTGGAACTTGATATTTATCATTCAAGGCTAAAATGCGATTGTACTGAATGATTAGACAACGTTTCTTCACGTAGAAGAGTAATAAATCGCCAGAATTGACAACGTCAATTCCAACAATTGGATTTGGATCAGACTTCATGTCTTGCCTTAATTCGGAGATGCCATGGCTCATAGTCGCTTCGCGATCAGCAACTCTTGCGATGACATTTTCACCACCAATTTTCACGTTGTAAATGCTCATTTGGAGGAGCCAAGGAAGAGGTAATCTCTCTGACATTTTCCCCTCATTACGTATTAGTGTTGAAGGGGGTATTGCATTATATATAGGTAAATTAACTTGGACATGTATGCACATAAATACCAAGCTAGCGTAACATCTTGTTCTTGGAAATTAAAGTCTGGGTAGCTAATACTTTTGACCCACCCTCTGTGCTGTTGCATCTTTGATTCACCACCAAGTAAATACAAATACACAACCATTATGCAGAACTTATAAGGTACATACATAACTCATTTTCATCTCAATGCCCCAAAATTAACACATTAAGCATTACATGAATTGAATGAGACAATTTTGCTACTACAAAAGTTCGAAATCACCACGTTCCTTGCGAGTAAGTATGTTAAACTCTCTCTTGAGCAGTACTTGAAATTCATAGCTGGTGTAGCTTTTTAAATAAGGAGGAAAAAACCCAGTAAAAGAGGCATTAATTAGTGCATTTCTTAATCATGTCAAATTAAGTGTTAGGAGTTTAATTTGCTTGCGCTTTAATTGCTTCAATCATCATTATCTGCGCTAGTGCTTTCTCTTCATTTGTTATATCGAAATTGGTACTCATACATAGTATTGTTATCTCGTAGCCACTAGCAGTAGCTCAATTATTTTATTTCATCATGTGAGATATCGCCATTTGCTTACAATATCATCAAACGTGGGTGGATATTCTAGAAGCACTTTTACGGGTTCACAGGAATCAGTAGCTACTTCCTTTGTTTACTTTTACTTGGACATAGAACTATTATAATTTTTCGGAATTCGAAAACTTCAAAAAATTGTTCACAATTTTAACTCCAAGTCACTCCAAAAAAAAAAAAAAAGCCTCCAATTTATATTCATGTCCAAACACAGCTCTAATTTCTAATTTCACAATTATTATGTCCAAACGCGCATTAAATATCTATAAAAATTTGACGGTGAACTTAGTAATTATTATAATATTAACTTGAGTTCATTATGAAACTCATAAATTTTAAATCTTGAATCCGATTATGATATAATTAGTTTTACATGCCTATTTTATATATGTAACAGATAGGTTGTGTTTTTTTAGATCGAATTAACATTTTTCAATGTCATTTATTTTCAGTGATGCTTGAAGGCCTCACTCTAGTGCATGAACACCATCTCTACCCTATTGAGATAAATGTTGACTCAAAAGAGGTAATTCTCATGTTAAAAAATGGTAACTTACCCTGTTACTGATGCCTGTAGGTCTGTGCTGAGAAGATAGGGAGGGCCAGCAGTAGTGCACTACTATGGGGAGCAAAATTCTGTAGCTGATGCTCTAGCTAAAGAAGGAGCAACTAAGAAGCTGTTTAGAAACATAAACCTTTTTGCAGTTCCCCCATGTATGCCATGCAATATGTCTGGACAGACATTCTAGGAACTTTTTATATTAGGAATGTTAAACTTTTTCCTATTGATCAAGATAATACTGCTTTCTTTTTGGAGCCTGACTAGTAGTCAGTTATGTAATAAGTTTGTACAATTGCTGTTTTAACTACTGTATATATATATATATATATATCCAAAAAAAGTTAAAAAATTACAATTTTCGATACAAAATTGACTTCATAAATCTGATTAATAAGTTGAAAGTTGATAACCATCAGTAAAATTAATTTCGAATTTCATTAATGTTAACTATAAACAAAAAATAGTAAGAAAAATAAGCAGCTACAAAATCCACTGCTGCTCAGATAATGTATTCATCAGCGTCTACTAGTGAATGAGTGCCAAATCTGACAAATTGCAATATAATTAACAAATACACATACAAGAATATATAGGTCAGAACTTTCTAAATAAACATCCTTATATAACAAACATCTTACTATAATAACCATGTATTTTTTAGAGCTGATTTTTTATATTATATATTTTATCTGTATAATATCTTTTTACTTATAATAACAATAACAATATATTTTTTGTAAAATTACTCCTCTAAAATAATTATCTTCTCTTTTGGTAATATAACAGTTAACCATCGGCATCTTTATAGAAATAGAATCTTTAAAATTATGAATAATATGTCAAGAGATTTTGATATACTTTAATACACCATTTATGACAAAGAATAATATATATATATATATATATATATATATATATATATATAATTAAAAGATTTTCATTCTTTATATAAAGTGTGATTAAGCTTAAAATTTGACATCTTTTACTTATATAAATATTATTTAAATATCAAATATTGTTATAGATGTCTAACCGTCAGCCGCTATAGCAACCAAAAAATCTTAAAACCAACTATGCTATGATTGAGAGGTTTAACTTCATTGGAAAAATTTCATAATTACATACTTACTATATATATATAAGAGTTAATTATATGAACTACAACTCAATTTTAAAAATTAGAAATTTCGTCATTAAGGATTTGCACGTTTTACTTAATTAAGATTGTTAGTATAAATGAAAAGCTAAAAATGGGAAGAGTTCCTATATTTGTACCTAACTAAACCCAAAGGATAACAATAATATTGTCATTGCTTACCTTAAAAACCTTCAATTCAATAGTTCCTTCGTAATCAAACTTCATCATTATTTCCATCAGATTCCATTTAAGTATCAAGTATGTACGTTTTTTCGCTACAATTATAGATTATAAACAATTCCATCATATATTATATACTATATAGATTAGAAATCATTCGTATATCATTTAGGGATCATTTGATATATTGGACAAGCATAGTTTTGCGATAAGAATTTAGTTCTTTTTTATCCCTTGTTTGGTTGCTAATTTTGAAATAAATTATACTAGAATTAGTAATTAGACATTGGTATAATACTACCGTATGTTTTCTTAATTGATGCTTAATTTAGTTTATTTTTCAAAATGACATTACAAACTTGAGTTTTGAAGTTCTACTTTCTAGTTTAAAGTAAATGGTGAGATTTATCAAGGGATTAGTCCAGTCCAACAAATTCAGTTGTACCGACCACTCCATGTAATTTGAGAACCAAGACAAAAAGGGCTGAAGTTTAATAATTAAAAATACAACAATAATATCCAATATAGTCTCACAAAGTGGGTTCGGAGAGGATAAAGTATGCACATATTTTATCTTACCTCGGACGTAGAGAGACGGTTTTCAATAGGACCTTTGGATCAAGAAAAAATTGGTCTAAGCAGTCCCCCCCAAAAAAAAGAATAGACGAAAGTGAAAGCAACACCGAAATATTCTGAATAGTAAGTACAACAAAATAATATGATAATTGAACTAAAGTATTTGCTTAAGTGTAAACAACAAATGCACAGATTTTAAACATGAATTTTCGTGTCTTAATTTGATTACTAAATTTAAGAATGCAAAAAGAATTTCTGAATCTTTTTATCTTAAAGTAAAAGTATGCAGGACATATATTAAAAATATACTTTAAATTCTTCTGCATCATCCAAAGCTATCTCCTATAAATTATTGAAGTTCCTCTCTTCTCTCTGGACTAACTTTTTCATCAGGTCCTCTCTTCTCCTTTTATCTGTATATTCATCATATAAATAGATATGATCTTTTTATTCTGTTCTTATAATATTTTGTGAGTTTTTTTGTTTGTTTGTTTATTTGTGGTAAATGGGCTATTTCAAATTGAAGAAAAAGGATTTTTGGATTTCTGTAACGTGACTTTCTGTTTTCTTCTTAATCATTGTGTGTTGTCATGCTATGATTGTGGGTTGTATTGTGATAAGGGGATCCAAATGTATTCATTTTCTCTGATGAATTGCTGTTACAGCTTTTATTTCTGTTGTCTCTTTTTCAAACTGCTTTGAAATTTTTTGTTTAAGTCGAGGGTCTGTCGGAAACAACCTCTCTATTTCTACAAGCAGGGGCGGAGCTATCCTTGGTCCAAGGGGTTCATCCGAACCCCCTTCGGCGAAAAATTATGTTATTTATACATGATTAAAATTATATTTTATGTATATGTAGTAGATGTTGAACCCCCTTCGGTTAGTTCGTATGTCTACTTCTGAACTCCCTTAGTGAAAATCCTGACTCCGCCACTGTCTACGAGGTAGGTGTAAGGGCTGCGTATACTCTTATCCTCCCCATACCTTGTTATACTACAATATTGATATGGAACAATACTACAATATTGATATGGAACTGAAATTAATAATAAAAAGAAAATAGTCACAAATACTGTGTCGTGGCAAGCCACTGCCTTGAAAGCGATTTCGGCCCGACTCCGGTGCAAATCCTTCTAGCCGATGGCTCCCCAAGTCTCCACAGCTACTTCCAAACACGTGCACTTGTGGCTGGAAGTTTGGAGGTTGCTCAAAACTATTGCCCAAAATAAGAAACTTAGGAAGAAAGGAGGGAGATGTTTTTCTTTCACTTGTGTTGGTGTCTTTTGTTCACAAATGAAGTAGTTTATATAGGTGATGTTCAAAAGATGTTTCAAGAGTAGAATTAATGGTGAGTTGAATGAGAATTCAATTCAACCAAATTAACTCATCCGTTAAAAGAGAATTGAAAAACTCTCAAATGAATTCATCTGTTAGAAGAGAATTAAAAAGACACAGTAGTTAAAATAAGATGTTACACATTCTTACAATATGTTTATTTTATAATAACATATTTGGACTTCTTCTTTTAGATAGCTTAAAGAATCTTTAAGACTTTGCATTCTAACCATTTAATAAAAATGTCTTCAATCCCCCACAAATGCAAAGACAAAAGAATAAGAATACTTTCTGGGCAAAGAAAAGGAACATGTACTTAGGTGTCAATATCTTTCGATTTGAATTGACACGTAGTGATATGGGGCAACAACAAATATTCAAAAAGTGAAGTACTATTGAACTAGATGGACATAAGTTGAGACCCCCACAACACATACCATATCCTTGATTTTAAGCAACCTCCGCGATACTACAAAGTGCTTTTATGGTCATGCACACAAACCTTGGGTCTCATGAGTGCTCTAGAAAGACAACCTAAGTCTTTCATAAAAGGTGACCAACCTTTACACTCACGTAGGTGATCCATCAAGTTTATCTCATAGACCACCTTAAGGCTATGGATCATTAAGAGCAAAATAAGCTTAACCTTATAATACACTACCTCATGCCATAGGGATAGGATATGTAGTGTTTATTGAAGGCCTAATGGCTTCGTTTGACTACAAATGGGTATCCACTATATTACCTCAATCCATGGGTTTTGGCCTCATCCCCCTTGACGATTCAAGGACCATTTTCTTTGTCAAAGCCTTGGTCATAGGATCCGTCAAATTTCTTTCGGATCTTAGATATTTCAAGGAAATAACACCATGTTTCAACAATTGTTTAACTGCACCATGTCTGATGCGAATATGTCTCTTTTTTTCATTGTACACATTATTTTTAGCAATCCCAATTGCCGCCTGTGAGTCACAATGTAAAGAAATCGGTGACGCTTGTCTTACCCATAACGGCACATCTGTCAAAAGGTTTCTCAGCCACTCAGATTCCTTCCCTGCCAACTCAAGAGCAATGAATTCAGATTGCATAGTAGAACGTGCTATACAAGTCTGTTTTGAAGACTTCCACGAAATAGCACCTGCACCCAAAGTAAACACATAGCCACTGGTGGATCTAACTTCATCATTGTCAGTAACCCAGTTTGAATCACAAAAACCTTCTAAAACAACAGGAAATTTATTAAAATGCAAACACCAATTCATAATACCTCTCAGATACTTTAACAAGCGATGAAGAACATTCCAATGTTCACTACTGGGATTATGAGTATATCTACTCAATCTGCTAACTGTATAAGCTATATCAGGCCGAGTATTGTTCATGAGAAACATTACACTCCCAATTATTTTAGCATATTCAATTTGAGAAACACTAGAATCTTTATTATTTTTCAAGTGTATGCTAGGATCATAAGGAGTTCTCCCTGAAACTACATCAAAACAATCAAACCTTTTCAACATCTTTTCAATATAATAAGCTGACACAAAGAGAAACCATTAACAGTTCTTTTGATTTTGATCCCTAAAATCACATCAACTTCTCCAAGGTCTTTCATTTCAAATTTAGAAGACAAAAAATTCTTAGTCTCATTTACAACATTCACATTAGGACCAAAGATTAACATGTCATCCACATATAAACATATAATCACACAATCTGATCCTATCATTTTAGAATATACACAGGTATCAGATAAATTAACAATAAAGTCATTATCCATTAATGTGAATTAACAACTGCTTAGGTGTCTGCTTTAATCCATATAAGGACTTTCTCAATTTGTATAATTTATCCTTTTTGTCTTGGGACCACAATACCCTCAGGTTGAGTCATATAGATCTCTTCCTCTAAATCACCATTTAAAAATATTGTTTTGACATCCATTTGGTGTACCACTAAATTGTGAATAGCGGCTAGAGCAATAAGAGTCCTAATGGTCGCTATTTTAGTTACAGGAGAATAAGTATCAAAACAATCAACACTTTTCTTTTGGTTAAAACCCCTAATTACAAGTCTAGCCTTATATTTATCAATTATACCATCAGACCTCAATTTCTTTTTAAATATCCACTTGCTACTTATGGGTTTACAACTTTTAGGCAAATCATACAAGTCCCAAGTGTGATTAGAGACTATAGAGTCTAATTCACTTTTAATGGCCTCTTTCCAAAATATTGCATCTATTGAACTCATTGCTTCATCATAAATCTTAGGGTCCTCATCTATTAAGTAGATAGACACTAATTCATCATTTAAAGCCTCAATGTAAAAATTCTCAGTTAAGAAGGTGGTGATAAAATCAGTTGCAAAACTTATCTCAGTTCTACATCTTTTGCTCCTTCTAAGTTCATTTTCATTCTCGTTAGAAATAACATCAGAAGAAGGCACAACATGAGAGTTAACAGACATAGATGTAGAAGCATTATTTTGCATATCACTAGGCACATTAATTTTCAAAGGAAAAACATACTCAAGAAATTCTGCATCTCTAGATTCACAAATAGAATGATCATTTAATGACATAAATCTATAAGCAGCACTATTTTGAGCATAACCAATAAAGAAAGTGTCAAAAGTCTTAGAGCCTACATTTACCCGTTTAAAATCAGGTAGACCAACCTCAGCCAAACACCCCCACACTTTCAAAAATTTCAAGTTAGGGGCAAACCCTTTCCACAACTCATATGAGGTCTTGTCCAACTTCATATGAGGTACTCTATTAAGTATGTAGCATGCAGACAAGACACTTTCCCCCACATATTGTCAGGTAGACCCGAGCTTAAAAGCATAGAATTCATCATTTCCTTAAGTGTTCTATTCTTTCATTCGGATACACCATTTTGTTGGGGAGTAAAGAGAGCACTAAACTCATGGATAATACCATTTTTCTCACAAAAATCTTTTAGAGTTTTAGTACTATATTCACCGCCCCTATCAAATCTAAATCTCTTAATTTTCCTGTCTAATTGATTTTCTACTTTTGCTTTGAATTTCAAAAACATGTTTTCAGCCTCATCTTTAGACTTAAGAAGATATACCTTAGGGTACCTAGAAATGTTATCAACAAAAGCAATGTAATACTTCTTTCCACCTTTGTTAACAATGTTCTTAAAATCTGCTAAGTCAGAATGTACTAGTTCAAGCAATTCGATCTTTCTATTAGTAACATATTTAAAAGGTTTCTTGGCATGCTTTGCTTCTATACACACAGGACATTTAGAAAGATCTTCAATATTTACTGCAGGAATTAATTTCATTTTTCTAAGTCTTTTAATAGAAGCAATATTAACATGATCTAGTCTACCATGCCACAAATTAATAGATTCAGCAATATAAGCAGATTTGGAAATACTTGCATAATTGGCAATCTCTTGAACAATGTTCAGTATAAATAAGACCCCACTAAGGTATCCCTTCCCAACAAAATCTCCTTCACGAAAAATAATTATTTTATCATCTTCAAAAATAAGTTTAAGGCCTACTTTGTTGAGAAGTGCTCCAGAAACTAAGTTTCTACGGAGGGAGGGAACATACAGAACATTATTCAAGACAAATGTTTTACCAGAAGTTAAATTAAGAAAAGTTTTTCCTTTGCCCATAACTTCAGCAGTAGTGGAGTTACCCATGTATACATATTCTCCATCACTAGACTCCTCAAAGTCATGGAATAACTCTTTGTTGGCGCAAAAATGCCTTGAAGCGCCTGTGTTCAACACCGAGTCAGTTTTGCTACCTACCAAATTTGCCTCTATAACTACCGCAACAATCACTTCATCACCATATTTCTTTTTCAAGCTGTCCGATATTTTCTTAGCAAATTTATTTGTAACAAATAAATCAAACAAAGGATTAGTCATATGGTTCAATAAATGTACTCTAACATTTTTGTTATCCTTTGTAAACTTTCTTTTAGCAGACTCATCATCAACCATAATAGTGTTAGAACCAGTAGTAATGTTAGAACCATCAATAGGAGGTTCATTAAATAAAATATAATCAACTTCTAATTGTTCAAAGAAAATCAGAAGTTTTTGTGATCAACATTTAAAATTATTTCCATCTAATGACTCAAATTTTGACAAATCAGAAAAAGATTTATTCAAAGAATTAGTCATTTATCAATATTGTATGTAAGAAAATCGCTTTCAAATTGTTAAAAAAAATACTACAGTATTGATATGGAACAATACTACAATATTGATATGGAACTGGAATTAATAATAATAAGAAAATAGTCACAAATACTGTGTCGTGGCAAGCCACTGCCTTGAAAGCTATTTCGGCCAGACTCCGGTGCAAATCCTTCTAGCCAGTCGCTCCCCAAGGTTCCACATCTACTTTCAAACACGTGCACTTGTGGCTGGAAGTTTGAAGGTTGCTCAAAACTATTGCCCAAAATAAGGAACTTAGGAAGAAAGGAGGGAGATGTTTTTCTTTCACTTGTGTTGGTGTCTTTTGTTCACAACTGAAGTAGTCTATATAGGTGATGAACAAAAGATGTTTCAAGAGTAGAATTAATAGTGAGTTGAATAAGAATTCAATTCAACCAAATTAACTCATTCGTTAAAAGAGAATTGAAAAACTTTCAAATGAATTCATCTGTTAGAAGAGAATTAAAAGGAACAGTAATTAGAATAAGATGTTACACATTCTTATACTGTATTTATTTTATAATAATATATTTGGACTTCTTCTTTTAGATAGCTTAAAGAATCTTTAAGACTTTGCATTCTAACCATTTAATAAAAATGTCTTCATACCTCATTTGTGGGATTACGCTGGATTGTTCTTGTTGTTGTTGCTGTATTCTTTTTTACTGCAAGAACTTTGTTGTCTATTTGGTTCGGGTCCTGCTTGCAGTTTTACTGATACTGCTATGAGTTTAACTGTTTGATGGTAACCTCTGGTGCAAATGTCTAGATTACTTAATTGGTTGTGTTTGGCGATCTCACCCTTAGTATGTATTTCCTTGACTGTTGTTCTAAAAGCAGATAACGAGCAGCCAGTTTCAGGAAAGATAGGGCTCCGACGGGTTGCATCCTCTTGCCTAGCTTAACCGTCTGTGCTTTTGACTTCTACAGGCACTCAACGTTGTTTTCATGGTTGTTAGTCAAGCTGTTGTTGTCACCTGGGAAGATTTTACTTTGATAAGAGTGGAAATAATTAATGTTTGGCCACATTTTGTCCAAATAGTTGTTTTTATGATTCTTTTCAGCCCTCACTTTTCCATTTCTTCCCCTCAAGAAATCACCTACGAAATTTTTCCATTATTAAAACTACCCATTTCCCCCTGTATGGTCTTTCATTTCCTTATTAGAAAAGAGACCCACAATAGAGAGCCCTGTGGCTAACATTCTTATATAGATTTGCATTTCCATTACCACGGAAGGTGTTTCTTTCTTTAGAATCTTTTGAAATGGAAGTTGCATAAGGGATCACAAGAGAGCATGCATAGCTGGAACAATTACCCTAATTATGACGATAGAAGTTTGGAGGGAGCATTATTTGATTTTTTGTAAGCATTTATGTAGATCTTATTATAGTTGTACAAAATGAACCATTGTTCTATTCAACTAAGTATCTTCACTGGTGAAGATATGAGGTGCTTCGTTTTATTGATTTTCGATAAGGGTGCCGTTGTTTGCCGCAAGCCTGGCTTCTCAACTCTATGATATGAGATCTATCAGATGGAATATAACCTCATCTTTTTTAGCCTGTCTTTTTATGTATTTTAAGAGTGATCACTTTTAGCTCTTAAGTCTTCCAAATGAAGCAGTTTAACTATTTAGCAAGATCTGAGTGTTTCAAGAGTTGGAGATTATTTAAGAAAAAAATATTTTTCAGGATTATGGAGGTGCAAATTTATACAACAACAGTAGCAGCCGTAGACTGTATTATAGGTCTCTTGCCTAATGGGGACAAAAGACTTCCTAGGAACTAGGAGGGAATTGAGACATTTTACTGATAGAAAACTTTTACATGTGAATTTTTGAGGAGAAAAATAAGTGACAAGAGGAAAAGAAAAGTAATTGATTGACAAAAGTGGCCATCCATTTACTTTGTCCACCGATGTCATCTTAAAATCTCCCCAGAATAACTGCAGCAGCTTGACCAACAAGTAGGAAACATTATTGAGTGCAGCAAAAGCCAAAAATGCAAGTTGGTTAGCTTGGCACAGGGATGTTGTCCGTTTAATCTGAGGTCTTATACAAGAGAGGTTCAGATATTATAATGTAATGTCAGGAAAAAATTCCGTGTGAAGTATAGTACAGCGAAGATAGTTCACCAGAAGTCCAGAACCAAAGCGGTGATTGATTGGTTTCATCAACAGATTCTGCAAACAATCGTTCATAAAAGAAATGCTTTTGAAACATAAGGCAAAGACAATCTAACAAATACCTTTCTATGATTTCATAGAACAAAGACATAAGATATATTTTAACTATGATAACATAGGATGATAGTAATGAAATAGCAACTCCAAACTCCAAAGTTACTTGGTACGCTTAGTTGCTAGAATCTGCATCACCTCAGTAACCTTGTTTGCAATTTGATAGCATGAATAGACTTCATACATTGCAACTTTTACCTCTTCGTCCGACAAAACCACAGATGATTCCCACTTATGACAAAGCGAGCCATTAGCAATGACTGGTCTCTTTATATCAAGTTCAACTTCCACCATTAACTCTTCTAGTTCCCTACTAAGAAGCTTTGGCTTCTTACGAATCTGAGCAACCAAATAGCCAACTTCAACCATTGTCTTCAACTTGATTCTCTGAAGACCACAATTCCAGTTGCACCATTTACCTTTTAAGTCTCGAAAATAAAAAAATGTGATTCTTTTATCTTCCAGGAATGAGGCGGCTATATAACTGGGGATTTGGTAAATGCCATAGTCCGGAAGGCTCTTATATTGAATGATTAAACACCTTTTTTTTCACACAGAAGAGCAATAAATCTCCAGAATTGAGAATATCAATTGTAACAATTGAATTTGAAGACTTCAATTCACTCCTTAGTTCAGAGATGCCTTCGATAACAGTGTTAGATTTCATAATAGCTCATCGGCATCCATGGTGAATTCTCATTCTCACTCGCTCCCTCTCAACAAAGACAAAAGACAGATTTGAGTTCAAAGGTCATCTCTAGAACATGTAAAAACTTTGCTCCATCATACACGTATGTAGACAATAGAAAGGCCACGCTACCTGATAAAAGAGATCTTTATCAACAACATGGGCCAGGACTTGGGCCTAATAAATAAAGCACACAAACCACCTAACAACAATTCAGTAAAAAAAGAAAAGGGACAGTGTAACAACAGAATACAATTTGTCATTTCTTTATCCCTTTCATTGTAGCAAGCATATAATTTGTTTTAGCTTAGCCAATTGTAAATAGGACACCTGTCCAGTTAGTTAGCATAGAAGATTCTTTTTCCTTCCATTAACTTTTATAAATAAACTTGGATTGCAAAAAATGAAATACAGAAGAAAATTTTCCATTTACTGTCTCTAAATTATTACATGGTATCAGAGCAGTAATCATTACCTACAAATCATTTTCTCATTTCATCTAACCAGCCTTTACAATGGTGGGTGAAGTCACCGATTCTTCTGTCTTTTCTGGTTCATCCAGCCAAACTCCACCAGCTATAGATCCCACTCATTCTTTTTGCCTTCACTTCTCAGATTCACCTGGAATGGCCTTGGTAAACACTATATTTGATGGGAGAGGTTATCAAGGTTGGAAGAGATAAGTGATTATCGCACTGTCAGCCAAGAACAAGCTTGGTTTCATCATTGGTGCTACTGTTACATCAAATCTGAAGCCTTGGAGCAGGTGAAATGATATGGTAACATCTTGGATACTTAACACTCTTTCCAAAGACATTGTTGATAGTGTGATATATTCTAGGACTGCTAAGGATTTATGGGTCAGTCTAGAGCATAGATTTGGCCAATCTAATGGTGCTAAGTTGTTTAACCTGAAAAAAGAACTAAATAGGTTAGTTTAAGGAAATAATGGCAGGGTATTTCACTAAACTTAAAACACTATGGGATGAGCTAGAATCCCTCAACTCTGAAAAGTGTACCTGTGTATGCACTTGTGAAGGCAAATTGAAGCAAGAAAAATTCTTAAAAGATGAGAAACTTATACAATTCTTGATGGGTTTGAATGATGTGTATGCTTAGGTAAGAGAAAACATTTTGATGATGAATCATTTTCCCAACATAAATATTGCTTACTCTCTGATTTTTCAAGATGAAAATCAGAGAGAAACCTATATGAGCCCTTTGATTCCAACTGATTCTTCTTCTTTTATAATGAGCAACATGAATCAATACAAATTTGGTAAGAAAGTCCAGAAACCCCCTAGTTCTATCACTACTTTTGGATCTAGATCATTCAACTCCTACCCAAGGATGAACAATTATCAGCAGCCACCTAAGTTCACAAGGCCAAACCACCAGCAACAGAAATTTAGGGTTAAGAAGAAATATAAACCTAATGTGTCTTGTGACTTTTGTGGTAAGACTGGTCATGTAGATGATGATTGCTTCAGGCTATATAGATTCCTTGAAGATTTTCAGTTCACAAACAACAAGGAAAATCAGACTCAAATAAGAGGAATGGTGTGATGACTGTGGAAGAAAGTGACAATGAAAACATGATTGATATGGACTTAATCAATCAACACATGACCAAGGAGCAAGTTAAACATTTCATTCAAATGGCTAAGTAGAAATCACCAGTGGGAACAACTATGAACAAGGGATCTAACATAAATGATAAAGCAGTAGTTGGTACTATTTTGAAATATTTTGGGACTTGTCTTTAGTTTTTAATTCTGGCATTTGGTTAATGAAATTAGGTGCTTCTGAGCACATGTGTTACAATTTCAATTCTTTTGTTTCTATGTCAGTCTTAAGGTTCTTGTTAACATAAATCTGCCTAACTCACAGTCTATTCTTGTCACTCACATAGGTAGTGTTCAAATTTCTTATGATTTAACACTATATAATGTTCTTTATGTTCCAAGTTTCAAATACAACCTACTATCAGTTCATAAATTCATTGTTCAATACAATTATACATTATCTTTCAATTTTAATAATTGTATGTTGCAGGGCCCTTTAATGAAGAGGCCTCAAGCTTTTGATGAAGTAAAGGAAGGTCTCTATCTGCTTCAATTCTACCCTAAGGAGTCTAGTGCTATCCAAGACATTCACAAAGATTCTTAGACATTTTCCAGTTTTAGTAGTTCTGTTTTTAGTCCTAATTCAGTTTCAACTTCTTTTCCACTCTATTTCAATGCTAATTCTGATGTAAGGTTATAGTAGGTAAGACTTGGGCATTTGCTTTATTCATCAATGAAAAATTTCAATTTCTTTACTATTCCTTCTAATTATGATTGTTATTGCGAAATCTGTCCTTTAGCCAAGCAAGCTAGATTGCTTTTTTCTATCAGTCATAGTACTTCACATTCCATATTTGATTTAGTTCATATAGACACTTGGGATCCCTACAAGTCACCTACTCATAACAATTATAGGTATTTCCTAACCATAGTAGATGACTACAGTAGATGGACTTGGACATATTTGCTATCTACTAAAAGTAATGCATTTTCTGTTATTCAATGCTTCTTGCAAATGGCTGAAATACAGTTCAACAAAAAGGTAAAGATTATCAGGTCTGATAATGCTATGGAGTTGGGGAAGAGTGAAGAAGCTTCAAATTTTCTAACTTCTCAAGGAATCATACATCAAACATCGTGTGTTGCTATCCCACAACAAAATGGGGTAGCTGAAAGAAAACAAAGACACTTGCTTGAGATTGTGATGGGAAATATCAAGTATATATTTTAAATAAACATGAATAAATATATCCCATTCTCGCATATTTTCTAATAAATTTTGCAGGAAGAACAAATTATGAAAAAGAAAGAAAGAAGATATAAACCAAGGAAGGAAGATACATCCGCTATAAATTCATCAAAGACTACACAAGGACAAAAAAGATTAAAAAAATGAAATTCTCACCAAGGCCTTTGAATTTCTCATCAAAGCTCCATGATAATTGTCATGCCAAAATCTCATCAAGATTGCATGATATATTATCATGTCACATTATCATCAAAATCTCATGACGTATTGACATTATCTTACAAATTCTCATCAAAGCCTCCATACGAATTTTCTATAAATTGAGGATGTTCTTTCATTGTAATACACCATACACACCATGAGCAAGATTCATTAGTCTTGTTTTCTTTCTCTTCTTTTCTTTTTCTTTTAGTAGGATAATATTTTCTTAGTAGTTTTTATCTTTTCTCCATAATGGAGTAATTTCTTTTGGTTGGGATAGTTGATGAAGCTCTATATATAAATTTATAATACTATCTCAGTTTTAATACATGCTTCGCTTGAACGTTTTAACTTACATCTTCATATTGTGCTGGAATAATAACTTTTATTATTCCAGATCTTTAATCTTGCTTCTTTTAGTCCTAATTCTCATGGAGGGATTGACTCAAGCAAGTTTATTGATTTTAATGATCTGTATCTTATTTTTTTCAGTCCTAATTCTCGCGGAGGGATTGACTCAAATAAGTTTATTGATTTAACGGGTCTTTATCTTATTTGTTTCAGTTCTAATTCCCTCTGAGGGACTGACTCAAATAAGTTTATTGATTTAAAGACTAATCGCAAGAGGTCTTTACACCTTTTAGCACAATTCAAGCAAGAGAAATATTTTGATTTAATTGTCATTAGTCTTAAATCAATCAATTGACATAACCTCACGAAGTGTTAATTAATTATTTATTTCCTTGTGAGTAAAATATAATTGTATTAGCAATCAGCAATTATTCTTTAGAAAAATACATATGGAGACTGAGATTTTATTGTGAAAATATTATCAAGTGAATTCAATGATTCCCAATTATTTTTCATTATAAATCTATAAAAAGTCATTTATTTTAATTTTAATTAATTTATTATTCCAAACTCACCTTTCATCAATTTGATTCTCTCAAATAGTAATTAAGATAATACAAATTTGTAACCTAGGTGGTTCCAATCTCTGTGAGATGATATCTTAAACTATACTAGAATTTGACAGAGTACGAGCAGCAAAATCCTATATATATTGGCCTCGTCAGATTGTAAGGGCCTTGATGTTTCAATCTAAAGTTTCTATGATTTATTGGGGTGAGTGTATACTCACTGCCACATTCTTGATAAACTGACTACCTTCTAAGGTACTTCAAGGTAAAACACCTTATGAAATTTTGTTAGGCAAAATTCCATCTTATCAATTATTAAGATCTTTTGGTTGTTTATGCTTTGCTAACACTCTCTCACATAGAAGGGGTAAATTTGATCCTAGAGCCACTAGGTGTGTTTTCTTAGGATATCCAAGTGATCAACAAAGATATAAACTTCTTGACTTAGCTTCTAAGATATTTTTTGTGTCAAGAGATGTATATTTTGTGGAACAAGTTTTTCTTTTTGCATCTGATCATTCATATATTCCTACTCCTTTTTTCCCTATTCCTATAGGAGAAGGTCATTACTCCACTCCTTCTCCTTTTATTTCTCTTACTTCAGTAGAGCCAAGCTCTAATTCACCTTCTTTTTATTCTCCTGAGTCCTCTAGTTTCCCTTCTAACCCTTCTTCTACATCCGCTACTCTACCTTTCACACCACCAGTTTCAGTTCCTTCTCCACCAGTTGTTTCACAACCTCTGCCACCTCTTAAAAGGTCACAAAGAACAAACATTGGTGATCTACCCCATCATCTAAAAGACTACATTTTCAACACTATTTACCTTAGTAATGTCGCTAACTCTTGTTTTGTTGTGCCTAACAACCCCACTTGTTTTTCAGTTTCTACCCTTTCTAGCCCTAATCAAGTTGCTCTTAATTCTATTCCTTCTATTACTGAACCTAACAGATATTCCCAAGCCTGCACTTAGCCAGGCTGGGTGAAGGCAATGAAAGATAAAATTAATGCTTTGTTATTTAATCATACATGGGATGTTGTTCATTTACCATAAGGGAGGAAGGCATTGCCTTGCAAATGGGTGTATAAAGTTAACCAACATGCAGATGGGTCTCTTGAAAGGTTGAAAGCTAGGTTGGTAATTAGAGGGGACATTCAAAAAGAAAGGGTTGATTTCAATGAAATATTTTTTCCAATGGTAAAAATGACCACTATCAGATGTTTATTGGCTATTCCAGCCAAGAAGAAGTGGGATATTTCAGAATTTGATGTGAATAATGCCTTCTTGCAAGGAAACTTGCAAGAAGATGTCTATATGAAATTCCCTGCCCTCCTCATCCTAACATGATTTGTCGACTTAAGAAGTCCCTATATGGATTAAAGCAAGTCTCTAGGTAATGGTATGCTCGGCTTGCAGGTGCTTTGAATTTTAAAAGATATATAGCCTCACTCAATGATTATTCTTTGTCTTTAAGAATTCAGGAGATTTTATATCTATTGTTGATGATATTCTAATCACTGGGGATGCTATTGAAGAGACACAAGATCTCAAAAGCTTTCTTCACCCTGAATTTAAAATTAAGGATCTTGGCCCTTTGCATTATTTTTTAGGTATAGAGATTTTAAGGGAGGAAAAAAGGATTATCATAAGTCAACGAAAGTATACCTTTGACCTCATCAACGAGTTTGACGTCTCACATCTTCCTCTAGATTCTTCTCCGATGGATCCTATGGTCAAGTTTTCTGCAGAATCAAATAATCTTATGTCAGATCCCACTCTCTACATACATATAATTGGAAAGATCAATTATTTAACACACACTCGACCAGATCTATGCTTTGCTATTTTGACTCTTAGTCAATACTGCAGAAGCTTAGTCTAGATCATTTCAACGCAGGATTGAGAGTCATCAGTTTCCTGCGCACTTACCCAAATCAAGATCTTTTCCTTAGTGCTTCGCATTCTTTCTCCCTTACTACTTATTATGACGCGGATTGGGTTTCTTGTCGTGATACACATCGCTCAGTCAATGATTTTTTTATTAGCTTGGGAGGTTCGCCTGTTTCTTGAAAGTCAAAGAAATAATCTTTCATTTTTCTTTTATATGCAGTAGCAGAATATCGGTCAATGAGAAGATTAGTAGTTGAATTAACCTGGTTGACAAGGTTGCTTATCAATCTATCAATTCCTCCACCGATCCCTATTACAATACACTCTGACAGTCAAGCAGCCCTGCATATTGCTCAAAATCTGATTTTCCACGAATGAACGAAACATGTCGAACTAGATTGTCATTTCGTTCGTCAGCAGTATCTCTCAGGGTTAATCTCACTCTCTTTTGTCCCATCCAAAGACCAAATCGTTGATATCTTCACAAAATCCTTTATTGGTCCTTCTCACCAGCAGAACTTATCCAAGTTGTGTGTACACTCCCCTCCAACTTGAGGAGGGATGTTAGATTTCATAATAGCTTATAGTCATTCATGATGAATTCTCATTCTCACTCTCTCTCTCAACAAAGACAAAAGGCAGATTTGAGTTCAAAGGTCATCTCTAGAACATGTCAAAGCCTTGCTCCATCATACACGTGTGTGGACAAGAGGAAGGCCACGCCACCTGATAAAAGAGATCTTTCTCAACAACATAGGTTAAGACTTGGGCCTAATAAGCAAAATACACAAATGGCCCAACAACAATTCAGTAAACGAAGAAAAAGTCCCAAGTAACAGTTGAATACAATTTATCATTTTTTTTATCCCTTTCATTATAACAAGCATATAATTTGTTTTAGCTTAGCCAATTGTAAATAGGATACCTATCCAGTTAGTTAGCATAGAGGATTCTTTTTCCTTCCATTAATTTGTATAAATAAACTTGGATTACAAGGAATGAAATACAGAAGAAAATTTTCCTTTTACTGTCTCTAAATTATTACAAACAATGGCTTCACGGTCAGCAACTCTAGTGATGATATTTTCACCACCAATTTTCACATTGTAGGCACTCATATGGAGGAGCCAAGGAAGAGGTAATCTCTCTGACATTTTTCAACAATTTTAACTCAAACGTATAAAAAGGGGTATTATATATATATAGGTAAGGTAATTAACCTAGACATATATAGCAAGCATTACATCTTCTTCTAGGTAAATTAAAAGCTTGGATCAGATAGCGCTAGTTCTTTTCACCTGGCTGACTAAAACTGATCAACGAGGCGTTACGTTTTTTCTTCTTTATGAATATCATTCATATCTTACTTACGTAAAATAATCATTCCGTTTGATTTTTCTTGGTCCATGTTGACGTGACATTCCATCTAAGAAAATATTTATTAGAGGTTTATTTAGTAAACTAACCTTATTCATTAGTTTTGAAAATTAAAATTTGACTACTAATACTTTATGCAGTCATTTAATGATAGAGATAGTATTGGAAGAAAATACTACTCCCTCCATTCCTTTATACGTGCTCCTTTTGGATTGTGATTTTATTTCTAAATAAATGTATGTTTAAGCCTTCAAAAATATTTTGATCATGATCTTCCTAATATGCCCTTGATCTTCATGGATTTTGATTAGAGGTAAATTCCCATGTATTAATCAATGTCAACTTGAAAAGAGATAAAATTTAATTAGGGTAAGTTGGTAAAGTTACTTTTAATTTTTTAGGAGTGAAAGGAACACTTATTTAGGAATGGAGGGAGTAATAAACTTCTCTTGATTTCATAAATTAGACAAGTAAATTGATATAGGAGTAATAATTTAAGTAAAAGAGTCAAGTAAAATGAAACAGAGAGGATAAATAAGAAATATCAAGCTCACATAATACTTAAGCCCTTCTTCAATTGATATACAAACTATATTATATATTTATAAAACTAACTCTTACAAAGAGCTTTCCGTTTTGATGGGTCTTACATGTTGCAAATTCAAATTAGTCGGATCTCCAAAGTGTACACTGGGTACTGAGTTAATAACAACTACTCAAATATTTGTACATCCCCCAAAGCCCAATTGATAAAGAACTTACAGTAACTTGGTTGTGGTTGCCACCACAAGAAGCGGCTTGGGCCTTCGAGGTGGGGAGGGGGTGATGCTATGGACTTTTTAAACGTAAAAAGTAGTTATAATTAGGCCCATTTGTTTCTATAGAGACCAGAAATGTGAATCAAACAGGCTATATTGGACTATTGTGAAATAGAGGGCTTTGGATGTTTCATTAATCTTCTGATCTACTGTGTTGCAGTCTTTTGGATTTGATAAAACATTTTTGGTATTATTAGAAAGAAAAAATGTACATGGAGAAAATATTTTATTGTTTGACGGTTAATAACTAATAAAAGAAGTAAAAAGAATAATAAAGTACGTGTATTTGTGATGATGATAGAACTAATCAATGGTTCAGCAACAATAATGTTGATTATGAAACTTAAATAGAGCTTAAGACACTTTTTAATTAAATTGTTAGTTCCTAATATTTCTAATTTCTAATTCTGACGTGACTGTTAAAAAGACTTATTTGCACTTCTATGTTCTGGCTTTGTAAAAGGATTTTGTCTTAATTTAATAATTTTTCAAGTACAATTTTAGCTTAGATTTGTTTGATTCAAAGAAAAGAGTTGAATATCAGGTTTCAACATGATAGATTTATGGGTTAAACTCATATATACGTGTAGGATAATATTTGGACGTTCAGTATATTTAAACCTTTCATAATATTTTATTTTTCACATCCTTTTTCTTACTTGAAGGAACTACTATCATAGGATCGGATGTCTTATTGTTCGGACTTTCATTAAGAATAAACCTAGGATTAAAAGGGTCGCAATTGATGGATAGCATCTTCAAAAAAGGCTTGGCCTTTATAGAAGATGAGGACTTTTTCGAAAGGATAGAGTCATTATCTTCTCGAGTACTGCTTCTTTTCTAGGATGGTATTCTATTGATGAAGGCTACCTTCTTTCTTGGATGCAGCCTGCAGGATGGGGTAGATAGATATTGTACGATTGGTCTAGAGGATGTTTTACTATCAAAAGTTGTGATGTAGTGGTAAGTAATCCTCCGTCTTTAATTAGAAGATTTGAGTACTAGCTGCTATGGAGCTGCAATTAGAAGGGAGGCTTTGGCCCCCCAAGCGAAAAGTGAGATTTTTGACACAAATTTGGATTAATCGGATTTCCAAATCAGGTACTGAATATAACGAATGGAAACAAAGATTGAGGATGTTTCGAAAGGAAACAATTTTGTTTCGTTTGGACACCAACAATATTTCTAATTTCTTAAGTTAGGCTCGATATTACTAATACTTTTTTTCCTTTAAAATTGAATCAGTTAGTTTAATAAATTAACCTCTACGTCATGTGCAGCTACCCCATTTTTGTCTAAATATATAAAAAGGTCAACCCGATATTTGAGTAAATTTGTCAAATATATATATATATATATATATATAAAGGTCAACTGTTTTCATAAAAAACGTGACCCACTTGTCAATTGATTAGAGTTTAATTTGCCTGATTACTGTTGATTAATTTTTCATTAATTGAAAATTACATTGAGTTGTTAGGTTTATTGTTGATCTAAATGTTCCGAATTAAGGTTTAATTAACGGCTATTCACATGATGAGAATAGTTTTTAAAAGATCCACAGGAATTTGGAAATTAATTGATTAGTGATTTGATTATTGTACGATTTGTTAAATTTTCTCACTTTTTTGATATAGAATAGTTTTTAGAAGAAGAACATGTTTGATAGTGATGACATTGACGAAGAAAATAACATTCAATATAAATATATAATATTCCATTAGCTATTTTTTATATTTTATTGACTCGTGAAATGGTGTGCTTTAACCCTTTCTTCTTGTGTTTATTATTGATAGAGCCTAATTGGATGCATGAATATGACTATATGAGTTAAAAGGAGGAAAAATAAAAAGAATATGACTATATGAGTTGTTTCGAGAGGTTACAATTCGATTGGACCTATCAATAGAATAAAAATTGAAATTCATAATGAAAATAAAAAATTGTCTTTTATACGGGGGCCTCAAAAATTGATGATTTTTTTTAAATCGACTAGTGTGTAGTATTTTGTTCGCTCTCAACTTAATAAATGGTCGATTTTATGAATAAATTTAATGAATTATGAATGTCGAAACATTAATTCGATACAATTGCATGCCTGCTGCCCCCCGATATATGTAACATGCCTTTGATTCTTAATTGCCAACCAGATCATTTTGAACGTGAGGTATTATATATTGATTATTAATTCGATTTTAGGGACTCATAAAAGACGGAGATGTGTGAAATTCTAAATGTGGAGTAAGTTTACATATCTTATTAGTGAAATTTCAGGGGCAATCAACAATGATCTTAGCTAGGTCATGCATTTCTCTTCTGTGACAACCAATAGAGTGGAATAGTTAGAAAAAGAAGTTAAGGGCCTGTTTGGGATTGCTGTTGGAAAGCCAAAAGAGTTTGTTTTTTTTTAGAAAAAAACACTTTTTTTTTATAAGGTAGGGTGTTTGATTAACTTACAAACTGTTTTTAGATAGAAGCAGAAGCAGTTTTTGTGCTGTTGGAAATTTCTGCTTTTTAAAAAGAGCAGAAGCAGAAACAGAAAATTATTCTTTTCACGCCAAAAATACCACTGTCACTTATACATGTATACTAATATATCCCTTATTAATTAATTAGGATATATCATAAGTTTGATTACTGTTTATTTTAAAATTTTATTCCTCATTTTTACATCATAAATTTTTATTTTATTCCTACTAACTCCTTTTCTTTAAAAAAAAATAATTGAAAACATAATTGATGATGATGATAAATGAATATATAATTTTTTATTTTTTTTATTATTAGTGACAATAAATGACATACGAATCACATTGTAAGATCAAATGATATTTTGACAACACTTGTAAATTTTTTTTCTCAAATATTTAATTTTTTTAAATAAATAATTCATGGAAAGTGACATATTTATTACCATCATAGTATACATACAATTTTAAAAATAAAAAAAAAATTGTTGGTGTCATCAACCATTTTATTAATTAAAAATAAAATAAAAATATTTTTTTAAAAAAATATTACAATAGATATTTAAATAATTTCTCTCTATAAAATAATCTTAATAGTAAAATTCTATTAATACATGTCCTTTTTCATAATTTGTCTCTCAAAAACACTTTTTAAAGAAGATTAACCAAACACAATCTGTTTATCAAAAGCACTTTTCAAATGAATTAACCAAACACAAATTGCATTTTTTCAAAAGTCATTTTATAAAGGGATAATTACACAAAAGTACAACTAGCAAATATACTTTACATTGAAGTAGCCAAAAATATACTTTACACTTTATAGCCTGAAATATGATTTGGCCATTCACTGTAAACTAACTTTTCTTTCTAGTTATATAGGGAACAACACTTCTCATACCAAATTTTCAGCTTCTTCACGATTTTCACTTCAATTCTTTCCCAATTCTCTCCCAAAATACTTCAAACAAATTAGTAAAAAATTCAGCATTGTTTCGAGTTTTTTTCTACAATTCGAGGTTCCAATATTTTCGTAATTAAGCTATGTTTTGAGTAGGCATAGTTATAAAAGATCGGTTATGTATTGAGGAGCCTAAATCTGAAATTTTGGATGATTTGGTGTAGTTTTGAGGTGTTTTTGAATGAATTTGATGCTTGAATTCGAGGAAGAAGACGAAGTCTGTTTTTTGGTACAATAGTGTATATATTTGTATACTGTATTGTATATTATTGTATATAGTTGTATATTGCATTGTATATTGTTGTATATACAATACAATCTTTTTATTTTAGTAATTTTCTTCTTCCTTTCCATTTTATACACACTTATGCAATGTATATACATTGTTTAAACATTATATATGCATATGTATATATTTGTATAATTATATATATTATTATATAATTATATATATATATATATATACTTAACATACAATATTATTAAAAATTATAATAGGTGTATAGTATACTCATATACAATACTATACAAATACTATACAAAATTTTTGACTTTGTCTTCTTCCATGATTCCAAGTGGGCCTTGCCATAGACAGGATTTTGGAGTTATCCCACAAACTAGATAAATTACAACTAAGCAGTGAGCAATACAGGCATCCAAGGTCTAAACTATAGAAAAATCGTCAAACAAATACACAGCTAAACGTTAGTCGTTCACTAGATAAATCAATCACAAAAGATGGCCAAAAAAATGGAGGATGGTGCTAAATAACAGAGACAAAAAACTGATTTGAGATAGGTAATTAAGGAAAACCTAAATATCAAGTTATTTCACTCTTCAGTTAATAAAAGGAGAAAGAGATTGACACTACATGAGATAAAGAAAGAGAATGGCTCATGGGTAACAGGGGATGAAAATATTGTAACTGAAATCATTTAATTTTATCAGCAACTTTTTACACATCTTGACATTAATACACTGAATTAATAGAATGTCTGAAATCATTGATGATACTAACAATATGATGCTTCAACATGAGCCTACTGAAGAGGATATTGAGGATATGGTCTTTTTTATATGTGCAAATCCTTCAACTAGACTTGATGGTTTGAGTGTTAAGTTTTACTAGGTCTATTGAGATATAATTGTTGAGGATATTGATAAATAAGTTTTTGGGAATAATATTACTATCGCTTACATATCGTCTGTTCTTCTTCCCAAAGCTCAAAACTAAGTCAATCAGTTAAAAAAAAAAAAAAAGTGTCTTGCAAAATAATTTTTGAACTTCTAAACAGTGGATTAATTCCACGTGGCAAAACAATCATAGCAAAAAATAATTAGATGAAAAATATGGTGATTATGTTGATAATATAGATTTACTTGAGGGCTTTGTTGTCTATTTTCAGATGTCCTTGACTCTCCTAACACTTCAGATTTCATGGGAGAAGAAAAATGAACTTCAGAAAAAAAAAATAGCAAAATTATGTGGTACTTAAGAACATTACTAAATGAAAGAAGACAACAATTTCCCTATTTTGTAAGATAAAGATGGGAGATGTGAGAGAGAGTAATAATTTGGCTAAGGATATAAAATAACTTTCTTTTTCTATACAATTGAGTCATATTTGGTAATATAATATAGATTGGGCTATATTCTGTAATGTAACATTACTAGTTACATTTTTTTTGTATTTTTTCCTTTTTATAAAAGCGCTTCTCAAATAAACAATTTTCTAATAGCAATCCGAAACGGGTTCTAAGTTAGAAAGTTGTATGATAAGTGGTAACTATTTTGCACGATTGGAGGTAAAGTTTTAATTCTATTTTGCCTCCCCTATCTAGTAAGAGCGTCTAAAATTATGTTTTGGGTAATTAATACAAGTTGGGCTTGGATTTACAGAAGGAGGAGGAGCAAAGTCTCAACAATTATACTTGGAAAGCCGTGTTTAAACGGTTTTGTGTCACTGTCTCTCCCTGTTGATTTGCACAAAAAGTGATTGAGATCACGAATCTAAAGTATTTCGACTACTGCGATGCACAAATAATAATAGAAAAAAGGGAATATGAGAGTTCTTATCTTGGCTTAAAGCGTAAGCTAAAATATTTTCGACTTTTTTTTTTATAATAGGAAAAAATCGAAAATGAAATGTGGGGAGGGAGGGTGGGGTTGGGGGAGGGGGGTGTTACGCTATTATGAGCTAAGTTGGAAAGGAGGGGGTGGCTAAAAATATTGAAAGTTTAACACTACAAAACAACTTAACAAAGTCCAATAGTCCACAACAAAAGATAAATTTAATCAGTATCTTTTACAAAATTTAGTCAATATATAATAAATTTGTTAATTATACATTTATTATATATTCAGTATACACTTATAATAATCATAACCTATTATATATGGTGAGGTAAGGAATGTCATGCCCAGCCCGTATAAACTATCTGATCAAGTTTTCTTCTTTCTATCACAGGCAGTTGACACAGGGGGAGGACCCAGTTGAGGGAAGGAGCTGTCCAGTGTCCAGCGACACCACTTCGTCGGAATTTTTACTATATATTAATATTACTTTATAAAGTTATATATATATATATATATATATATATATTACTTGTCAAAAGGGTGCCGATTAGTTGTATTGAACACAAGACCTCTTCTAACTTAAAACTATTCTAAACGAAAGGTTCAAGCATATATCTTATTATGTTATAGTAAAAAAAAAAATTATCCTCTTTTATATAAATATCAACATCGCTTATTAATAATTTTGTGTATGCCACTGCAAAGGACTCTACCTATTCCATACCTGTAAATAAAAGAAGCTCATCGTGGATGATAGAACTGTACAGATGAAATGTTCTTTTAGTTGACGGTTAAAAATATTAAGATCCCCTAAACTATGGTTGTAATGCATGTATTGGTAGAAAGTGGTTAATAGTTTGTCCCAAAATAAGAAAGTGAACATGGGACAAAAACACTCATTGTGGACATGGGATAAATTAAAGTCACCTACTTAATTATGCAAACTTAGAATCAAAGGATCTTTGAAGAAAAAAAAAGCTTTTAAAGGGAAAAAATGAAAAGAAGCTATATCTGTGATTTATGTGGAAGGTTAAGGGTCATGTACCTAACATTGGACCACAAATTAATTTTTCTTAATCGTTTTATTTTATTGAAATTAAATGGATACCATGTGCCTTGCACCACCAAGTCACTATTTGTAGCTAATCCGGAGGTTAAGATTTTCAATTACCATTACTAATTGGTTGGTTGTTGAGAATAATATATATATGATTTATTAAGGTACACGTTACAAGAAGAATGTTAATTAGTTGAACTAGCAAATTTATGCAAGATTTGAATCAACTAGCTGTTGTACTATATTAAAGAAAAGATTTTATTAATCTAAATGGGTTTCCTCCGCTCTGTTATGGCTCTTTATAAAGGATAAATACTTCATAATGAAGAAACAAATGGATTAGAGAAAGTTCAAGTGTTTTTTTGTAAAAGAATTTAGATTTTGTTCGTTTAATGGTTTAAAATTCTCAAAATAAACAAAAGGTAGAAAAAAAAAAAATCTAAGTGCATTCCATTCACGAATCTAAAAGTGCAAGGATAATAATTTCTACACAAAAACTATACAAAATAATACTTTATGAATAAGGCATGTGTAATTCTTCTAATAAATATGTGATTTCTTCCCATTTTTTAAGCTTTGTTGGACAAAATTTGTTTCGCTTGAGCAGAGAGTATTACGGAAACAACCTCTCTATCGATCTCTATGATGAGATAGTGGTAAGACCTGCATACACTCTATCCCCCTCAAACCCCACTTTGTGAGATTTCACTGGATATGTTGTTATAGGACAAATTTAAATTATTTTATACATATATTGATAAGAGGTAATAGATATCCTGTAAAAAAGTCGAGATGTTAAGTTGATCCAAATATCATGATTATATATATAAAAAAAATTAAGTGTTTATGACTTTGTGTAAAGGTTAAGCAAAATAGAGTTATCATTATTGAAAAGAAGACTAGATGTGAAAAGTAAGACCAAAAGTTATGAAATAATTAGTTGAAAAGGAAGTCAGCTTTGAATATTATGAATGGGTAGTTTGTGGTTAACAGTTTGCCCTAAATTAAAAGAAGAGAGTGAATCATATATATAGTGCAAAATTGCTATTATTATGTGAGGCAAATTAACTTTGTGGACATGGATAATAGCCAACCACTTACGCAGACTTGGTACCAATGTGCACACGAAACTGTGAAATTGCAGTTCTAGAATATCTAAAAAGTATAAAAGATTATGGTTTAAACTTTAATAGGAAGAAAATGATCGATGATTTTTTTGAAATTCTCTATATCTCGATAGTTAGAGTAATTTTGACATCTATATTAATGGAATAGTAAAAGCTGGTACAACTAATAAGAATTGTGATGGAATTATTGAGATTTCTTCGCTCTCATCAATAGAAAACTCATATTAGAAGTGTCATTCTAAAACATAGACCTTGCAATATACTTATGCATATATAAATTTAGTAGGACTCAAATATGGTTGTCGAATCCGGGGAGAACAAAAAAAATAAGTATGAACAAACTGGTCCCAAATGCTAATGTTATAGAAAAAGAATTTGGGACGAAATAATCTTGTTCGGGAGGAACAAAACCACAATTTATTTTAGAGAAAAAATAAAGATCCTTATAAGTGGCAACATGGACGGTTAATGGTCGTTTTCCTAAAATAATTAAATAAGCTTACTAGCAAATCTAATGATGGAACATTGGACCACTGGCATACTAGAGTCGGAGTTCATTAGAATTAGTGGATTACATATGTGCCTTGCACTACTTTAGCCATTAATTATCGCTTTAAGTTTTCAATTAGCAAGGCTTGGTAGCTAATTAAGATTAATAGGCTATATGGCCGAAAGTCATGTTTATCATAAAAAAGTAACGTGTTTGGCTAAGTGTTTATGGGAGTATCGAAAGTTGTTTTTTTAGAAAATAAAAGAAATAGTTTTCCCCAAAAGTACTTATTTGAAAAGCACTATTAAAAAAAATATATCTAAAAACCTGGTCGTGTTTATTGCTGCTCAAAAATATTTTTAAAACTTATTAGCCGAACATGAACTTCTCACAAAAAGTATTTTTTTAAAATAAAAATCTTTTAGAAAAATATTTTTCAAAATAAACGGATTATAGAAATTTGATCAAACAAGTTATAACACTTCAAGAACACATTACAAGAAGGATGTTAATAATTAGTTGAACTATCAACTAAATTAAAATTTTCAGGTTCAATGGCTTGGAAATGTATTTGTCTTTAGTGAAAGAGTATTTTCCATGAAAAGACTTTTATGTATGAATTTGAATCAATCAAACTCAAAGCGAATAGTAAACATCTAGTGAGAATTTAAACTTAAAAAACATATGTATATGAACCTTGGTTCATCTATTATTAGGATTTTGGAAGTTTTTCTTCACTTGATCTTTCTTTCTAAATGGATAACGTCTATGAAACAAGCAAATGATGAATAAAGAAATGACATGGAAAATCATTTAAAATTTTATGCATTGACAATTAAAAAATACCAGACACATCAGGTACTATAAGTGTAATATAATTTAACCTATTCAGACAAGTTACTCGCCATTTTTGCAAAGTTATTTTTAGGTAAAAACATTTAAATTTGATCTAAGCTGACAAGCGAGTATTTCAACTTTGAGAGTGCATGTTTAAACATCTCAACTTACAACTAAACGCTCCAGCTTGTTCTCACTGTGTCTCGCAAACACCTGACATTGATGTGACACATAAATTTTGAAGGTGTGTAGATGATCATTTTGTAAGTTGTAATGTTCAATTTGACACAGTGGAAATGAGTTGAGGTGTCTAGTTGTACATACTCAAAGTTAAGTGTTTATTTGTCAGTTGAGGCTAAATTGAGGCAAAGTTTAAGTCTCTTTATATATTATAAGTACCTTATTTTTATTTCTCAAGACCATCTTTTCCAAAATATATACTTAATGTAAGCACCTACATATAGTTGACTTCAAAAATACTTGATTGGATAAAACTTTTAAATGATTTAATTTTCTTATAAAATTACAAATCATTTGTATTCTTGGTAGGAAAAATCCACGGGTGAAGAGTACCCAAATTCTGAATAAAATTTACTGTCTGGTGCACTTTGCTTTTTTATTCACAATAATTAAAAATAAACTCGAGCTAATGGTCAATGATAATATAATATGCAAATGAAGGGCATTATTAATGCATGTGGAACTTTAAACAAGCAATTCAAAGTTCTCCTTAGTCCTTACTGCTATATTTGACAAATTATTAAATTTGTGGCCACTTTTCTTGGGGAGTTGGATTACTAAACATATATCTTCTACGAAATGCTACACATAATTAATACTTTTAATGTACATTTTAAAACATCAACGTCTTGGTATTCAATAAATATACGACATCGAGAAAATAGACTTCGAAATGAAATTTTAATTAACAAAAAAATATATATATATGCTACCAATCAGAAATGTCTAAGGGTTACCAAAAAAAATGGTAACTTGAATGATTTTGAGTGGGCTTCATTTTGCAACGAAAATAAAAATTAGAAAAATAGATGTTACTTTACATTCTCTTTAATTTATGTTTAAGCTTGACCTTTAGAAATAAATTGTTCAATTTTTCATTTATTTTTGCTTTTGTGTTGGTCAAAAGATCAAGTTTAGATTTTTAACATAGTAAAAGAAAGCACAAAAGACATTAATTGGACAGCAGCAACCAAAAGGTCATTGAGTTTAAATTTGTAACACTATGATTTAAATTATTGATATGAATAGTCATCAGTTCGTCCTTGCAACGACAAATTGCTCAAGTATTTACTAATAAATTGGTAGCTGTATATTTTTGTAAGAGTAAGCCATATCTGACTTGGCTTTTCATTTCTCTCAATATTATAATAATCTATTTTGGATTAGTATTATAAAGTGATGGAAAGAAAGAAATGTCGATGTTCACCAATTGTAGAATTAGAAAATTCAAGAAACTTATAAATACATAATCCTCGACTTAGCTTCATTTGGTTGAACACAAAAAAAAATCATTAGATCAACTATAAAATATAAATGACATATAAAAATTTAATGAATCAAGGAATAGCAACTCAATAAGATTTGGAGGTCTAAAATCAAATGTTTATCAATTTATCAATTAGAGTAGTATCCCTATTTTTGTTGAGACTTTTTATCTCAGCTGCAATTCTCCAAGCAAAAATAATACGGATTGCAAATTTTTCTTCTCTATAATTTTTTCAGAAAAGATAAATCAAATCTCTTAGCGATCTATGACAATTTAATATGTATATATATTTATTTTAAAAACTTTTCCTAATGAACTTTACCACAATTAATATATCATGTCAGATGGTCATACCCAACAAAAACTCAAAATTATCAAGCTCTTATATATGTTATGAAACAAGTAGCTTCACTTTTAATTTTTGAATGATCATTATCATCTAGTAATTGCAACAAAACATCTTTTATTTGTGGAGCTTGAAATATTATTGTTGTATATATTCAATACAAGTACTTTTACAACATATTTGTGACAATAATTTAAAAGTTGGATTGGGTAACATTATTTAAAATCTAGCAGAAGAAAAAAATAGCGAACATACATTGTATCATATCCAAATAAATAAATAAATTATTTAGCACTTGTACAGGAATTGGTCATATTACAAAGTACTACATTTTATTGATGATAATATATTTTAAAAATTAGTATATAAATTTGTAAGACCACGAATATTGGGACATAAAGCACTTTCTTGAATTGGTTTAGGCTTTGGCCTTCTCTCAATCAAAAAATGAATTTGATAAGACTTAGCAAAAAAATTTAAGTAAACTCTTAAACCCCCAAAATCCCATAAAAAATTTCATAAATTGGAAATTACCATAAGTCATATAAGAAAAAAAAAAAAAAACAATGACAACAATAATATATTCAGTATACTATCATAAAATGAGGTCTAAAGAGGAAAGATGATACGTACACCTTACCCTACACATAGTTAGATAGAAATAGGGTTTTCGATGAACCCTCGGCTCGAAAAAAAAAAAGAGGAAGAGGGAGACATGTTAGTGCAATAAGAACAAATAGAAAGTGACCAAGTTTTAACAAAATCTTCAACCACAATGATTGTAATTTAGATTATAACAAAAGCCTATACAACCACTGCAGCAGATGTTGTAGAGCCCTTGCATCTGAACAAAGACACCAAAGTTAGGTTCACATCGATCTTAAGAAAAGTTCCAAGCACTAAAATTTTCTAATGGAGTCCAAGAAATATCCTAATCACCTTTTCCCCCTCTTCCCTAAAAGCCAACTCTCTAGTCAAATTTTCTTGCCTTTTTTGGTTTGAATACTTTTAATTATGCCAAGTTTTCTATAAATAGTCACACTATTTAAATGAGTTGAGATCAAGTGACGATATCGACCCTGGAATGTGGTGACTGGGATGGTCATGATATCTTCACCCTTGACCAGTTATTTCAAATTTGAGCCATATGAATAGAGAGTCTTTTTGTGTGACGTCTATTACAAATTGAGGATTGATGAAGGCTAGTTAAGGAGAATGACATTTGAAGAAACAATACACATGATATTTTAGACGAATCTCAGACGTTGGATGATAGAACAAAGAATGGACATGACATTTTAAAATACATAAGGAGGTTGTCTGGCAATATTTGGATTTTCATATTAATAAGTAGAACTAAACCTTTTATAACAGGGCTGAATACAGCTCACTCCATTTACACTCTTCTGCCACTTGCCACAAAGCAAAACAAAGTGGTACCATCTGGCCTATTGGTACACTATTAGATTGGCACGCAATCTACCTACATTTGGAACTTCCAAAAAAAAATGATCGAGAAAAATTTACAAGTAGAATTGAATACATATTAAAGTCTTACAAATCAAAGCTACAATATACAAACTTACACGCACAAGAAAAAGAGAGATGATTATTTCTTCATTATTAATCAGAGTTTTCAGGTTTAAGTTCTACTAGATATAAAATTGCCTTTAATTTATTTTTAAAAGTATTTTTATCTTGATGTAGAATCTACCGATGCAAATTCAAATTTAGTCGGTTCCATAATCTCAATGGGAAACCAAAAAGAAGAAAAATATAGAGAAAAAATAGAGCTATTGGAACATCAACATATAGTAATTTGACCTGCACATTTGTGTTTTTTGGTCTTAAAAGTAAAACTTGTGGAAAAAGGGAAAGAAACAAAGAGAAAAATATACTTCTGGAAAATCTGGATGGTCCCCAAATATTTAGTTTACTTAATGGATTCAGGGTCCATAAGTCTCTAATATTTATCTTTATACTTGGTTTAACAAAAAAAAAACTGATAACAAACTTAATTTCTTTTTCCATTTTCCTCTCTAAATAGAAAAGGAAAAGTGGAAAATGAAAGGGAAAAGGCATGTTCAAAGTATTTCTTAGTTGAACTTTCCTTGAATCCGTCAAATTAAATCATCTGCTAATGATTTATGAAATCTTGACTAAGAATATTAGGGCTCTTTTTTAGTCAAAAAAGTTGAGTAACACATTAAACTGAAATTAAAGACAGCTTATACCTTTAACTTTTTTCCCCTTTTTCTTTCATAAAAGATACTATCCGTTATAAGTTCAATTTTTATGTCTTCAAAATACATGCTCGAGTTTAAATTTGAACTTGTTTAAGTCAAGCATAGTGACTTATATGCATAAATAATTAACTGTTCTAGGCTGATTTTGAGGTCAAAATTATATGATTTGACTATTAAATTATACATACTATACTGGGATCTTTTGGAACAAAATTTAATCGTTTGATAATATTTGTGCCTACTTTAATAAGAGTAAACTGTTACTCTATGTTTAGCTTTTTACTAATCCAGGTTAATGTTAATGATACTATATAATTTTGTCAAAATTGACCACCAGAACCGGATCAAGTCCCCTAAACGGACTGTGGGTATATTTACTAAAGGCATAAAATGCTTATAAACCAACTATTACTCCCTCCATTTCATAATACTTAGCATGTCTTATTTCTTGAGAATCAAATTATATGAATTTTGACCAACACCTTAAAATATATCTTTTCGGCCATATGAAAAGAAATGCAACCTATTGTACGTTTGATATAATTTTTGCGTATTTAAATTTACAACAACAACAACAACAACATCCCCAGTGTATTCCCACCAGGTGGGGTCTGGGGAGGATAAAGTGTACGCAGTCCATTTATAGTTAAAAATATTGAATAAATTTAATTCAATTTATCTTCAAAATTTAGTCAAATTGAGAGAACGAGTGAAGTTTCGAGAATGAGAATCATATATTTTCTCATTTCTTTATCGGAATTTTTTATGAGTGGAACATGACAACTATCTTAAGACATGAAAAGTATCAAAAAAGATAAGTGAATTATTTAAAGAAAAAAATAAAAGGGTTAGCAACACTTTTGATCTCTTAATTACTGGTAAATTTTGATTCTAATCATTGTGATTCTTCTGACAAAATAGGTTAAACCTTCAATTATTTGAAATGTGCATTGTTGATTCTGTGAATATCCACAAACTTTTTTATGGTCTTAAATATGTTATGTGAAAATTTTAAATTTTAGACCTGTTCAAAAGGGAGAGAGTCAGACAGACATTCTTTTTGAAACACGTTAAAAAAGAAAATAAGACCAACAAAATTAAAACGGAGGAAGTATATCATAAGTGAAAGACCAAAAGTGCTAATTATCCTAAAATAAAATGACAAAAAGAGCAGAGAAAAGAATACAATGAGATTTCAACTGTGGGTACGTAAATACCTATTGCCGTACTCAAACTTCTAATATTGCACTTATTTAACACTTGTACTCTATTTATTTAAAAAGTGACCAAACTTTAACCATTAGCTAGAAATCTAAGAGATCTTTTCCACCAAACTACAGTACTTTAATTCAATTTTCTGACCGTTCTACTCCATTATAATCATAATTAAAAAAAAATTCTCAGACGTAATGAATTTAATTTCATCAAGTAAAGTTACTTTTTTTCAAAAAATTATTTTTCCTGGTTTAGTAGCCTGACGTAATGTAACGCAATATGTAGCAGTTTGATCAACTATATGCACCTTTACTCACCTTTGGTCAAGATTTTGATAGAAACAAGTGTTTTAAGTAATCGCATCACTTTTTAAGGAAACATGGAAAAAATAGGTTCTTCAAAAAATATATATATAATTTTTTTCTAGAATGATATTACTCATATCAAAAAAATCATATTTATCAATTTGAAATAATTGCTAGTAACTTCTTTTTTCGTAATTTGTCAAGCAGGAATGGAACTAGCATGAAGAGTGCGGATACGAAAGAATTCAGTAATTTTGATTCAAACTCCAAATCCTATTTATTAATTGAGAAATTTATTAAATATGTACATACAATAAACTTCAAAACATATAAAATTCAAATTTTAAATCCACCTCTATTCACAAATAAAAGCACTTTTCAGAAATATTAATGAAACACAAATTACCAATAAAAGCATTTTTCAAGAAATTACTCAAACACAACCGTCCCATTTTATGTAACACCCTTTCAATTTTAGTTCGTCCCAAAAAAATGTCACCTTACTATAATTAGAAAAAATTTAACTTTAAAATTCTCTCTTTATCCTTAATGAAATGATTTACAACCATACAAATATTCAAGATTATTTTAAAATCAAAGAATATAACATAAAATGAAACACACGGAGACTTGGACAACCACTGGATAAAAAATTTGGTCGAGCTGTTGGTAATAGCAAAGTCTTTGAGATGAGTGTCTTAGCACCAACCGTAGAGTAATGTGTAGGTAGTGGGAGTAAAGGAGTTTCCCCACCAGCATTTGTGAAGTCTGAGTCAAACATTTACTCATACTACTACATTTGCTATTCTCTGATGGACCCAACCCTTTACCAATGTTATTAATTTCATTTGCTAAGGCATATAAGAATAATATCGAATAAAATATAAAATATTATATACTCAATATAATTCTATAAATAAAATCTAAATAATCCCAATAAATATTACTAGTATTCTCTCTAATACGTTGTACTAGCAACCAAGTACGTTTGCTTCTTTTCATTTATTCGATACCACTAACTAATATTTTAATATTTTTAGTAAAGTGGCTACTTTGTTGGTGGTGGTGGTTATACTCTCTGTATTCTATTCTGCATTAACTCACTCTTGTAGTATAATCTTTATTTTGTCACCCACTACCTTAAATTTTGAGGGTCCCCCCTTATATCTCCTCTTTTTCTTTATAATAATATATATTATTCCCTAGGATTTGGAGCAACTCTCTTTGCCACCTGCTTCCTTCCCTTCTCTTTAACCGACATCTAGCTAGCTACAATATCAAAAGGTGAAGACGAGAATAAGTGTTCCTTTTCTGTGTCTAGATGATATTCTACTTGCTAACTAGAAGATGAAAAGACATAGTCAAAACAAGAATAAAAGTTACGTTTATATAGCAATGGAACAATAAAAAGACGATGAATACAACATTCTTTTTACCAAGACAAAAGCAATTACGTAATGTATAGGCCATAATTTTACACATGGTCTAGCCCTATTCACTCATCAAAAAGAAAAAAAACACCAAATCTTGTAGCCTACCTAACATGAAAACCAAATGGGGAGCACCCATCCACCATGTTCCTCCACCACACCCAATCCACTAAATTTTGTTCTATCACAACGTGAGAAAATGGCCACTAACACGCCGAATTCCATCAGAACTCCAAAGCTAAGCGTGCTTGGGCGAGACTAGAATTAAGATGGGTGGCCCTCTGGAAAGTATTCGGGTTGCATGGGGTAAATCGGATAATCCTTTCTAGTCAAATGTTGGGGAAACAAGTTACATCATGGGGAAAAAAAAATTGATTATTTTCCTTGTATTTTGTGGAGTTGTACAGAAAATAGTACAGATGAGCAAAGCAAAAACAAACAAGGGCAAAACCGTACTTCCACATTTCTATGATCACGGTTGTAAAAGGTTTTCATCGTCGAAATGGTCAAATGTCAACGGTCATTGAGATCAACGGTTGGGATTGAACCTGCCAAAATCGGCAAGCTTTCTCGATCTGTTCTTGCAAAACGACGTCGCTGTAGAGAGCTGAGGTTTCGCCGCCACTCTTATCTCGCCGGAAAACACCATTTCCGGCGGCATTCCCTTCTGGTTCCAATTTCTACTCGGACTCGCGCGCACTAACGGACTCAAGCAAAACGCCATTCCAGTAAGGTTCCGATTATGATTCGCTTTCCCTCGCCGGCCAATTTGAGCTGTCGGTGTTCTCCTCGGTGTCTGTTTCCAACCCTGAGATGACTCCGATGAGTATCCGCTTGATTCACCGCAATGCTCGTCTTCCTCATCGTCTGAATATCGCACAGGAGACATTCCTCGATCGCGATTACGACAATTCCTCCGATGATGACCTCCGATCGTAGATTCTTCTAATGAAAACGTGCGTGACTGCTTTTTCCGACGACCGGAGAGGATTGTAGAGAACCAGGATGGTGAAGAAGACGACGCCGGGCAAGCATCACTCGAATTCGAAACCCTACGATCCGAATCTAGTTTATCTGACTTGGATCTAAACAAACCAGAGAAAAATCTAAAATAACCTTTCTTCTTATACGGCCCAGCACCAGCAGCAATTACCATACCGTTGGGTCCCACTTGTGGAGTACTGTAAAATCTTTGATCTGTAATAGACGGAAGCGAATTATGCGGGTATTGCCACGGCAGCGTCGTATCAGATTTACGACGAGATATATACGGCGAAACAGACCGAGGAAACATCAACGGCGGTGGATTTCCATCGGATTTCCGGTGATCCTCCTGAAACAACTCCTGCTGAACATGAACCCGGGCTTGGGCTTGGGCCTGGGCCGCCATAAGCGCAAATAGCCTTTCTCGGAGACATGAAGCGCAGACGCCGACGCTGCTACTCAGGTCCGAAAAGTGCTTTTTACACCTCATTTATCCAAATCGAAAAACGAACAAAAAATTTAAAAAAATCCAATAGGAGTAATATTTTTTCGTATCTGAATTCTGAATTAGTATATGTACCAGCGTGATGCAAAAAATATTAGGAGGAATAGTATGAAAAGAAAAGCAACATTTGTGGAGCGTGTGTGTAGTTTTTCTGGGTTGAAGAATAGAAGGATCTGAGAGTGTATTTGTCTTGTTGTTTTAGAAAGAGAAAGAGAGAAAATTGGGTGTAAGAGAGAGAGGGTGCAGACTTTTATGGGCATAGAAAATGAGGAGCTTTTTATCTTTTTCTTTATTCTTATAGGTTCAAATTAAAGGAGTGTGTGTGAGAGACCACGAGGATGATGCCCACTAATATTTAAACACAAATCTACAAAATCTCATTATTGATTTAATGAAGATTGATTATTAAGGTCTAAGGATAGGAAAATAATAAAGTACTTTATTAATCTCTCATTGCCCACATTTAATGGAAAAATCATTTTAGGACTTGAGGTAAGTACAATTAATCAAATTTTAGTAGTTACTACTCCCCATCCCAATTACATTTTACTTGGCTCTCTTGCTAAAAAAATAGTTATTTCAATTTATAAAATTAAGAAAAGTTTATCATATTCTTTTAATACTATCCTATAATTTAATGACTATATAAAGTAATACTAGTCAAATTTAAATTTTTAAAGTATAATGAATAAGATTAGTTTATTAAAATCAATTTCTAATAAATATTTTTTGAAGGTGTGTGTCAAGTCAATATGAACCAAGTATAACAAAACGGAGGAAGCATTTAATATGAAAGTCTTAAATCCTTTTACTCTGTTCATCTTTATTTATTCACTATTGACTTGACAATAACTAATAGAAGTTATTATACTATATTACCTTTTGAATATAATGAATAATGCTTTGAAAAAATACATTAGGTAATGAATAATATTTAGTAGTAAGGTAAAATGGACACAAGATGATAAATTATACATTGATTTTTCAAATTGAATAAATATTGTTGGATATCTATTTTTAGTATAGTAGTCAATTAAAGATGAACGGAAGTAATATTATTTTACAATTAATTATGAATTACTTTCTCCGGATTTTGAGATATCTTGTGTTAAAAAAAATAATAAATATTTAATTCCTCCATTTCAATTTATTTGACTTACGATTTTTTTTAGTCAGTTTAAAAAATAAATGATTATTTCCTTTTTAGCAACTATTTAATTTCAACTTTTCACATATCATGTTAAAGACCATAAGATTAAAAGTTATTTTAATATATTTGACATATCTTTAATTTAAAGTTAGGTACAAAATTCAAAATTCTTCTTTATTTTCTTAAACTCTATGTCAAGTCAAAATAGATCAAAACAAATTGAAACGGGAGACATGTTTAATACTATATAATAAAAAGATATTTTAATATATATAACTATCTTTAAATTAAGATCACAAAATAAAAAACTCTTCATTATTTTCTTAATTTGTGTCTAATCAAATCAAACAAATAAATTAAAACGGAAGTAGTATAGTACTTACCACTAATTGTGTATAATTCTTATTAGTTGTCTTTTGATGACTATTTTTTTAAAAAGTTGATGACCGAGTGCTCTTGTCATGGTTTTACTTCTTTCTTTTTCTAATTACTTTAATCAACAATTTATTGATATTTTTGTGAATGGTCAACTTTACCTTTGATAGCACTCAATCCATATACTTATGATTAAAGAAATTTTCAACTCTACTTGAAAATAACGGTGGTTAGTTTTAGATAAGTATTTTCGACTCTATCCAAAAATTAATGTTGGTCAATCTCCCAAATAAGTTGCCTAAATAGAAACCACAACTTCATTTTTTCAAAGATAAATCATAATATCACCTCTGAAAAATCTTGAGAACTTTATAACCATGTCTTAAGTGCAAGATTTGATGCCTTTCTTATCCTTTTTGGTAAAGATCAACGGTAGAATTTTCAAGATAATTCAAATTCAAATTCAAATCCAATTTTGGGTGAAATTTCTTCTACAAAATAAAATATCTATGGAAAAGACCAAATCATATTTTTGTTAATAATTAATAGGAAGTTACGTTGTGCTGGAAAAGCTTAATTAGGATTAAGTCAGAGGTTATAAGCGTCGTAAGAATTTTTGACTCATTTATTTTAGTGGAGTTTGGAATTAGATTTATTGGCGTAACTGTATAGGTTCGGGTGATTTTCTATGTAAATGTTATGTGTTCCTTATTTATTATAATTTCTAGTTTATTTAATAAGCAACACATATAAAAACTTGTATAAAAGTAAGTTAGACAAATTTTAAGAATTCATAAACATTGTACTTATAGGTACACCAAAAATAACAATATAGTTGAAATATATAATCTTAAGGGAATTGAATGTTTGATTTCTCAAATAAATGTACTAGATGGCATTTCTTGAGCTAACCAATATTCAACTATTATAATTCAAGGGCAATAGAACTCTATATTATTTGCCATTAGGTTCATTATCTTTTGGACAATCAAGCAAGAATATTAAAGGAATACGCTTCTTAATGCATTTTCCTTAATGGTGGAGTATATGGTATATCACATCAAATGCCCTTATGTACAAATAAGTACATCCAAAAACGAACAAGCATCCCAACTATATTAAATCAGTGCAACAAAGGACTGACTTTATATGCTAATCAATATAAAGAACTATTTGTTGGAAATATAATGACAAGGATATTGATGTAACAATTCCTAAAAAAAAAAAAAAAGATCCTCCTAAATTATCATATAATCACGGCGATTCATTGATTGATTATAGAAAACCTATACTTGCTTTCCATAAGGTGACAAATCTCATGTATAATTGCAATAGTAACTGTATAACTTTAAAAAATGCAATGAACTCAGAAGATAAACGTCTCTCTACATAAATTTTTTTTTTCTTCTCTTTTTAGTTTCATGTGTAATGGAATATATTACACAAATTATGGCTGTTTGATAGTAGTACATTACGCTGTACATTTTATTTTAATTTATTTTTTTGCTGCAAAGAATATTTATATTACTGAGTCAAAAGGTACATATTACACAATCCTAGTAGATAATAACATTAACCATATCTATTTAAGGAATTTATACTAATTTTAATTTGTCCCTTTAGCATCCACTAATCATAATAGTACAAAACAACAGGTGAGGAGTTTTCTAAGGAGAAAAAAATATTATTGATAGTAAGTTGGCCAAATTAAACAATTGAATGATTTCATTAGCGTCTATATATTAATTTTAATTGGGGCAGAAATTAAGTTCATGAGTTATTCCTTGATGAAGTGCGACAAGTTTCGTTTCGATATGATTCAATATTAATTATCAATTTCGAGTTTTTTAAGTGAAGCCAATTTTCCATCTTCAGCCAAATTTTTCATTGACAAAATTTAAGATATAAAATGGTAAATACATGAATACTCTCCCTGAATCCCCCAATTCTAATCACCCAGATCCCTTATATACATCCACTGCCACAGTATTTGAGTAAATTACATACAAATACACTTGAGATAATATTTTGTGTTTATTTATCAAAGAACAAAAAAAAAAAGTAAGAAGATTACATATGCATTTAAAATCGTGGTTTAATGGTCAATGAAGTATTGAAATATTGAGAATCACGAGGTCTCAGATTCAAATTTCAGCATGAAGCAAAAGTACCAAGTGATTTTTTCTCGTTTGTGCTGATGAGGGGTAGCATATATCTCATAAAATTAGTCGAGGTGCTCAATAATTTGACATGAATACCAATTACCATGCTTAAAAAAAAACCACATATTTTTTCTCATAGCAGACACCCCCCTAATATGATGCTTTTTTTCAGAGGTGAAAAATTAGCTCATAAAAACATGATCCATCCATTTGGTAACTTCTTTTTTTTTTTTCAACAATCCATTGGGTAACTCAACACATCTAAAAGTTGCTCTGATATGTAGCTTAAATTTCTCATGAAAAATATTATCAAAATATTTTTACAAATGAATTCCTTGTTTAATACATATATAATATATAGCCATAGAAAAGGGGAAAAAAATTATTAGGTACCCAAATAGATTATAAGATAACACACAAAACAATTTAAAAATTTTAAAAGATCTGGACAAATTGAATTATGACCCATTATTTAACTCATCTCAATCAAATTCATTTTAACAAAAATAACTTATGAGCTGGTTATTTGACACCCTTAGGAGTCGTTTGACAGGATGTACTAGAGAAAATAATATATAATTTAATCATGATATTATTTTATCCTTTGTTTGATAGGATTTGAACCCTATGTATAATTATTACATACGTATTCACTATTATTGGGTGTCTAACTATACATAGTAAGCATGATGATATCAACAATACAAAGGTTATTAATACATGAATAAGTATGGTTAACGATAAAACTACTTTTGATATACCAAACAAAACGATATACTATAAAAAAATAATTCTTGCATAATTAATCTCACTAATTTCAACATTACTAATACATTTTATTCGATATTATTCTTATACGCTCTATCAAACTACCCTCGGTCTTTTCCCGCTTGGGTACGAAATTTTACCGCTTTTGCTCTGTTGACTTCAAATATTAATCAGCTCATTTTTGTGGGTTTTTTTGGGTTAAAATCATTGTTATTACGGCAAGTCCATATTTAGATATAATGTATGATGGTGTATCAATGCATTTTTGGTGAACAAACACAGACAGCGCATTTTGACCTTGGGTTATTAATTGTAATTAACTTTTTATGCTCATACACAAAGTTGACAAATTAGAGTATCGGAGTTATAAATTACATTTGCAATTCAATTGTTCGTCTTTAAGGACCCGTTTGGCCATAAAAAAAATTTACTTTTTTTTTAGAAATTTATTTTACGTTAGTGAAAAAAGTAAAATTTTATGGTGTTTGACCATAAAATTTATTTAACTAAAGTGAATTTTTTTTTCAGAAAAGTGATAGGAAATTCACAAAAGTGTTTGACCATAAATTCATTTTTTTCACTCCTACTTCTCTCACAAAAAGTCAAAAAAAACTCTAATTTTTTTTATAACCAAACATAACTTTCAGTTCAACTTTAACTCCAACTCTAAAATTTTTTATTTTTATGATCAAACGCCTACTAAGTATATGGATCTAATTGTGTTTTTTTAATGGAGCACTACATGTTGCAAATGGTAGGACCTCTTACTATTTGACGTAACTTGTGAAAGGAGGTAATTGGTGTTTAGGAGTTGACATTATAGTATGGAAAAGAAATCACTCTGATTTTTGTCTTGTTGTCCCAAATATGGTTTCACATTAAGTCAACAATTACATCATATCAACTCTGTCTTTTCAATCACTAGCGCGATTATATTACTAGTTTATGAATAAGAAAAAACATAACTGTGTCACAATCTAAAAAGGCTGCTACTCCCTTGCTTTTTTTCGTGATTCAAGTAGTAAGAGAACCGTTTTCACCTCTGGGACTTTGGAGAGCCAAAAGATAATGAGGTTCCTCATTTGCTTGAGAAGGAAAAATTTAATTGTGTTACAATCTAAAAATAAATTTATCATGGATAAAGCTAGAGTTTATATTATAAATAATGTCAACAGCAAAAATTTACACATTCAAGTTCATCTACGATCATCAATCAAGGCTGATTAAATAGAGGTACTTATACATATATAGTAAAGTTCTGAAATTCTCAGTCGTATAACCAAGTATTATGTTCAAAAATTTGGTACACAACATTATACATCAAATATACAATATTATGCAAAGCTTCAATTTTTTTTGTTTTACAACAATGTTTAAAAACCCAATATACAATATTATATACCTATTATACAAAATTATAAAAAATTAAATATAAGAGGTGTTTATACACTCATATACTTTATTATATATAAAAACTAACTCCATCTTCTTCCGTGCGCCTTTTCTGAAATTCAACTCAAATCTAGTTTAAATCTACTCCAAATCACTTCAAATGTAAGTTTTAAACTCCTCTTAATGTTTAAAATCTATCTAAAAAAAAACAGTCAATCCAATTAATTAACAAACTTAATAAATCATAACCGATGTTTACGCTAAAATCATGATTATAGCTTATAGGGTTAATCATAATTAATTAATACTACATTTTTATATAATTTTATCACTTAGCCATGGCAATTAAACAAATGTAAATTAATGTACATCGAACGTAACCACCCGGATTATAAGTTTTCATTGAGCACGATCTATACAATGTACGACGTAATTGTTAATTATATTCATTGCGTCCCATAAAAATGGACAAGAAAAATTTGAAGCTCTCCTGCAATTCACAAATTAGAGTTCACTCAAAAGAATGTCTAGCAATTTAAAGGCAAAGAATTGATGTCTAATAGACAAAACTAGCAGTATGCTTGTAACACACATGCAAGTCAACTTTCTTACTAATAAACATCAACAAGTACGTTACCCTTATAAACCGGCCATGTGTCACACTTTCTATAGACAGGTGAGGTAAACATCAAAATCTTTTATAGCCCCCCTTACCATACTTTCAAAAAAAGTTAACATTCATGCATGTAAATTTAATGTTAATGTTAGTGTTGATGTTATAATATAATGTCCATCTCAATAGACTTACTCAAAATTGATACCTACATTTGATGTAATGTTATGATTACATGGTTTGTTTTACTTTATGCGTGTTTTAGAACATTGTACACAGGTGATAAGTTGAATTATTATTATTAGGCAGCCTAATTTAGAACATATATATATGTGTGTATCAAAACGAACACGATCCAGCAAAGAAATTCATTATGAACATCGCAAAGGAAGCAAGTAGTTTTATTGAATCATATGCTTCTGCAATTCACCTCACTGGCAAAAATAAATAAATAAATAAATAAAAAGCTTTATTGCTAATGTCACTAAATTCCTGATAGTTAATATTTTTTTTTTTTATAATCTAGAGCTAATCCATCGCGAAATAAAATTCGCAACAAATTTTGTAGTTTAGCTATTAAACTTGTCCGACATTAAATCTACTTTTTTAAGTAGAGAGCTCCAGTAGTTGAATGTTCATACTGTAGAGGTGTGCAAAAATTGAATCGACCAATAAATGAAACCGAAAAAAGCTATTGATTTATTGTTATCGGGTTATTGGATTAACGATTTTTTAATGGTTTTATAAAAAAAAATTATCGGGTTATCGGTTTGATTTCATTTTTTTACTGTTACATCTACTTATATATTAGTGACTTCACATTTTACAAAAGCTATTCAATTTACTTTTCCCTTTCCTTTTAATTTCTCTCTGCCTCTTTGTAGTGGCCTTATGAATATTCCTTTTTTTTTTTTATTTCACTTTCTTGAAAGTGTTGTGTATGCTTTGAATGAAAGGAAATTACTAAGTACAATGTTGTTGAAAATTCATCGGATGCAAATTCAGGGAGACTTATGTAGTTTTCTGGTTCTTAAAGTTTCTTGATGAATATAAGTTACATTTGAATAGGCGATCCTATTGATCTACTTTAGTTTGGTTTGTTTTCGAAGTTTGAAGATAACATTGAGTTACTGGAACTATTTTGCAGAATATGTCATTTGTTAATTTGTTACTGACTTACATGCTGGAAAAGTAATTTGGTTTTATATGAGCATTTTCTTGTCGGTTAAACTGAAGCCGAACCGTTAAGGACCAAAAATCGATAAATCAAAAATCAATAAAAAATATCTTATTAGTTTGGTTAGAGGTTTAACATATTTACAAATCAAAAACCGATAATACATAAAATCGAACTGAACCGACTGATGCACACCCCTAGCTCATAGTATGGGAAGATCAAGGAACACAACCAAATCTTTTATTATTGTTTTTTTTTTTTTAAAGAATTGTTGTGAAATAGAAACTACGATTTGGATAAAGTAATATAATCAATTGTAAAGAACCAAAATTCTTATACTTGATATTGGTAATGTTTTTCAACTCGTTCTTTGTATATAAATAGAATAATAGAGTACTTTTATTTCTCTAAACGAAAACGTGTACATAATTGGAAGTCTTTTCTTGTATACAGTATATATGATAAAAACAAATATTTAGACATATATATAGTACCTAGAAATTGAATATGTAGGATGAATTTACAAGATTTTAAAGGCATATAAATGCTAATTATATGAAAATCCAAGTACCACAAATTAAACCTGTATATATGAATACAAGAGAAAGACACATCAGGTACAGTAGGCATTTATTTGCCATGTGCAGCTGAAATTGCATTTGCTATACTAAGGAAACTCTGGATAGCATCATCATAAATGACTCTTCACTCTACTAGCCTACCAAGATAACACCTAATCGAATTGATTTTATATCAAAGGAACTAATATATAAAATATAGGGATAGGGCACACAAACAAAACTAAAACTATAGAGAAATTGTTAACTACATATCTAAATTATATTATATGAGGTTTATATGATGGCCCTCTTAAACTTATCTTTTACGTACGTATTCTTTATCTTTTTCACATTATTTGATAAAGAAAATAAGTTAAAACGCAGCATGTGCAAACATGCACTTATTCAAAACTAAAAAGAGGTCTTAAAATCTTTTTATTTGATTTTTTTTAGATTAAAATGATCGGATTCTATCAGATCTCAAACTCTTTATCCACCTTTTGTTGTTACGATGATCTCCATCTGCTTTGAATTTTTTGTTTTCGAATGACTGGATGAAATTATCGCTCTTCACTACCCTTTAATGTATTCAAACTAAGTACTTTATTTGTAATTGTAATTTTGTCTAAACAGTGAAGAAAAGAGGAGATGAAGGGTTTGAGAGATGATGAGGATTCGATCGTTTGAGTTTGAAAGAATCAAAAAAGACATCAAGATCTCTTTTTTAAAAAAATAAAAATAAAAATTTTGAACATATTGCATTTTAACTTATTTTCTTTACTAGGTAAGTAGTAAAGAGTGTAAATAATGCGACAAAAATAAGTTCAAGAGGTCATATATAAAACCCACATAGAGTTTAGAACCTTATTAGATGTGAAGTTGATATTTTAATCATAATTTAAGTATGTTACTATGCTTTATCCCTAAATGTGTGTTTCGTCATCACTTAATTTACACGATGTTTATTTTAACTTTAATGTATAAACTATTAAAATTGTATTTCGTTATTAATTTAGTGAAATTACGTCCTTGACTAAGGGGGTTCAAAATCGAAAAATATGAACAAAAGAACTAGTCGAAGAGGTTCAACGTCTACTATATATACATAAAAAATAATTTTAACCTTATATAAATAATACTTATAATTTTTCATCAAAGAGGATTCGGACCCCCTCACTATTAGCTGGCTCCGCCCCTGGATTACGTAATGCGAACTACTGTCTGACCTTCATAGAAGGAAATTAGGAAACAATTGTATATCAGTGACACGTACGCTTACTCGCATAAGCATTGTAGAACTGTTCCAATTTCGAAAAGTTAATTATTTTAAGCTCATTATTTCATTATATTACAACCGTAAATTACATCAAATTGTAAATCGAGTTAAATCGAAAAATAAATCCGACTAATGGTTTGGTTTGATTTGGTTTGATATTGGAAAAAAAAAATCGATTATAATTGGTTTGGTATGGTTTTAACTAAAAAAGTTCAAACCAATCCGAATCAATCCGATATTACATTTGTATAATTTTTAAAAATATTTAACACATACAAATATTTACTATGATGTAATGTATAAAAATTTCTTAAACCTTTTCATTATTTTTATCTTTCAACATATTATTTCAAGTTTAAACTTATAATTTTGAATGGCCCAATAAGTTTTATAGCCCATAAATATTATTAACTCAAATAAAATCCAAATCAATAATATATGCTAACAAAAATATTCAATTAAACACTAGGAATGACAATAATGGTGGATATCTATTCTTTAGTTTTGCATAAATACATTGCCTAAATTTATTTTTCTATTTAATATTTAGTGTTATTTTTTTAAGAAATTAAACACCTAAGATAGTTGTATCTTGCTAGAACTAAAGAAATATTTGAAGCACAAGTTAATTATATGTTTGTTTGAAGACTTTACCGAAAAAACCCGAAAAACCCGAGAAAATCGAAAAACCCAAAGTTGAAATTTCTGAATTTTATTGGTTTGGTTTATAGATTTAAAAACCCGACTCAAATGGTTTGATTTGGTATTTAAAAAACCCGAACCAACCTGGTCATGTACACCCCTACTCCCCCGTCTCAAATTATTTGTCATTTTAGAAATTAAGAACAAAATTAATTATTTTTTTCATCTTATCTTAATAATAGTAACAATTGCAAATACATCAATAGAGTAAATATATATTTAATGAAAATATATTATATCTTAAAATATAAATAACTGTGAAGTTGAATGTAAAAGAGAAATACTATAGATAATTTGAGGCGGAGGAGTGCTTGGTAATCACTATTTGATTCACGAGAAATTTCACCAAAACATTTACTATATATAATCGTACGATTGTTACTTCCTTTTTATTGTTTTTTATTGTCTTTGCTTCGTGTGATTTGCCTTGGGCGGGGGAGGGGGGGAGGGGGGCATCATCCCTTCAACTTGACCATATATAAATTCTCACACTGTAAATGTTTTGTCAAAAGTATCTGCTTAATTGTATAATCATATTCATATGCTTTTTTCTAAAGTTTTTAACCAGTCTTAAACACAAAAGACAAGAATAGTTCATCTTTCTGATTAGCAAAAGCAGCTGATTATTAAAGTGTCAGCAACCTGAATTATTATAGTATCCGAGTTAGTAACTAGTCCCTCTCCATCACAGAATAATTAACAAAGTTACAATTAGGCCATAGGGATAAGGTTTTGACTTAAACTACCTGAACACTAATATCCTATTTCCTTATTTCTGCATAGTTAAAATGATGATGGTGTCGTTTCTAATTATTAGGGCAGCCCGATACACTAAAACTTCCACTAGTGTATGGAATTCGAGGAGGGTCAGACCATAAGGATCTATTATTGTATGCAGACTCACCTTATATTTCTGCAAGGTGTTGTTTGCATGGCTTGAACTCGTAACTTCTTAATCACATGACATCAAGTTTGTCAGTTACTCCAAGGCTCTCCTTCTCGTTTCTAATAATTGGTATTTTAAAAATCAAAAGCTCATACATGAGACCGACGTTCTATAATATTAATAAATTATTTATTTCAAAGGATTGTAATGCCTTGAAAGCAGTTGAGGGTGGTATACTTTTCATGTAATTAAATTTTTGGTATATTTTGCATGTAATTAATATTTTCTCAGATGTGAATTGCGTTTTGTTTTGAATCTATCTTTAATTGGCTATATTTTTAAAATAAAAATCCTGTAATTTGGTGAAAACTTATTATGTCATTTTTCTTTTCAAGAAGAAGAAGAAAAAAAAAGTACGTACAAAATGCATGGAAAATGAATAAAGGTTAAAGTGAAGCAAAACTCAAATTTGAAGTTTGAGATCCAAGTGGGCCTGAGAGATCCAACCAGTTCTGGAAGTACTTGGGCTGGCCCATCTATTTCGAAGCACGCACCTCTATTTTCCACTATGAAATCTCGTCATTGTTGGTTTATTATTTGGATAACTTTCACAAATCTCATAAGTTAAGGAGTTAACAACACTTTTTATCATAACTTTGCTCAATTACATAAAATTCCAGAAATCGTGGAAATAACGAAATCGCATTTATTTAGGGGAGTAAATCACGTGAAAATGGTTTGGGCTCCTCCATTCCACCTTCTCCCCCAATTAACTCCATTAACAATCAGCAACACCCCCTCAACTCCAATTTTCAACAACTTACTGCCGCCACCACCCTCCAATTTTCATTTTTTTCAATACTCAAAACAGAGAATTCTCACGACTGATTTCGCGATTCAATGAACTAGAATCTGGCTCAATTTCTTCCATCTCTATTCATCTTTTCTTCTTTTTTTATTTAACTTTTGATTTTTCTGATATTTGAATTTAAAAAAACAACAATATTGACGATTTGGATTTCGCCGAAACGGTGGTTGTTCAACGATTTGAATTTCGCCGGAAAAATAAATGATTCTGATTTCGCCGGAACTATGTTGGGTGATGAATTTGGTGCTTTCTGGCTGACATCACTTTGGGTGGCCGGCTTGGTGTTGGGTGGTGGATTTGATGTTCGTTTCCTCCGTTCTGGCCGGAGACGGCCAGTCTAAATAATGTATCAAAATCATAATGTATCAGTAATGTAATGTATAAAAAATTTTGATGAATTTTTTATTTAGAGATTTGAATATATGTATCAGAAGTTATATTATGTACATGATACTTATCAAAAGTATTTCACGAACATATTTTGATACATTTAAAAAAGTTATTAGAAACGTGTTCAAAAGGTTCCAAATTCCTATTTGAATGAATTTTAGAATTAACTATTACCTATGTTTGATACATATGCCTTAGAAATTAATTTTTTTTGGATACATATTTTTGATATATATGAAAAAGTACCAAAAACTATGTTGAAAAGGTTCCCACTACATATTTGTAATACATGTTTATGTTAGAAAAAGGTACAATTATTATGACAGACATCTGATACATGTTTATGTGATTGATTTTATCAGATAGATATGTATGATACATATATTGCATGTATTTGATACATATATGTCATATAATATCACTATCTGATATAAAGTGTCAGAATAGTTGTACCATTTAATACGTATCAAATGACTTTACTTAATACATATGTATCACTGACTTGTGGAAAAGTGTTATGCTTCTGAAATATATATCACTACCTAATATACTATAGCAACATTGTTATTCATACGCAAGGTTTCCCAAATGCAATGAAAGGAAACATTACATATCATTCATTGAAAACATAGATTTACGTCTACATATCATTCAAGGAGCTAGTAGACTATGATACATTGGCATGTAAGTACATTCATATATATCATGAACAAAAATTACATTTTTTTTACTATACTGTATATGCACAGAAATACATTCACATATTTCATGAACAAATACTAAGCTTCATATTACATATGAATTAGTAGGCTATGATACATTAGCATGCAAGTACATTCATATGTATCATGAACAAAAAAATATTATTTTTTTTACTATGATACATATGCATAGTGATACGTTCGTATGTATCATGAAACTTATTTTAATGAATTGATCTTCTTCTCCATCTTCACTACTACCAATTAACTCTCTCAACCTTCATTGAAAAGCATCCAAATACATCAATAATTTCTCCACCATCACCGCCGCCTTTGCCACTCTCATCGAAAATCTAGCAACATTGTTCAATTTCTCCTTTTTCTCTTAAATATGGGTATTGGCTTAAAGGGTTGAAAAAAAATTCAAAATCGATAAAAGGTTGATGAATTAATGATGAAGGGTGGTCGACGGGTTGTTGTTTACAGTGAGTGTGGTGGCCAAAATTGGTGATTATCCAACGAGGGTCGTGGATCTGTGCAACAATCAATAGAGGAAATCAATGGTGAAGCGAGAGTGAGGTGGAATTCAATTCTCTCCCAAAAAATCAAGTTGTCCATAGTGTCAATGGATGGACTATAAAAGTGAAGTGAGGTTCAATTCAATTAGGTCTTCATTAATGGTGTTGAGAAATGGTTATGGTATTGACAAAAAAAAATACGATTGTGGGAGACAGATTACCAAAATTTTTGGGGAGGAGATTTTGAAAGATGAAATTCCGTGATTTTGGGCTACAATGGTGGAGTTGCCTGCATTAGATATGTATCAAGAACAATTTTTAATTTCTGGTATTTTCTGTAATTTTTTAAATAGTGTGGAATTTTATGTATTAATGACCCTGATGTTTGGGGATTTATGTGATTTATCTTTATTATTTCGCGAATTCGTATTTTAAAAGGAAAAATTATACATTTGGCCACTCGTCACAGGTTTTAAAATTTGCTTTAGATCTTGTTATGGGGTGAGTTTCTTGAAAACCTTCATAAGGCACACATCGAAGGCGTTTTGATCTCACGAAACTTACGCTTTAAGCATGTCCAACGTTCAACGTCTGAAGCTCATCCATTTTTACACAAATTATGTGAGTAATTTTTCGATTAACATTATTGATCCTCGTAATTTGTTATAACTGTCCTCTTAACTCTTTAGGAACAATATTACTCAAAATTCGAGTCATAATATCACCTATTCTATGATTGGGATTATAGTGAAGATGTGACTCATTCAAACATTTTCACCGGAAACATTAGTCCAATTTCACCACTTCGCTCACTATCAATCTTCATGTTTTAGTTCTTACTTTCAAAAAATTGGTATACTAGTTGTTATCCTTTTCCCTTTGAACATAGTGTTGCCTAGAGGTGATAAAATTAGTTCAAATGTAATTTGTCCAACCCATTCAAGTTTGGGCTGGTTATTGATCCTCTCAATTATTAATTCAACCCAATTTATTTCAGCCCATCAAAAATTGAATTGATATATAGCCCAAATTGACTTATGAAAAATCTTGTCAAAATATTTTTAATTTTTTTTATATGTTATATATATTCATAATAAAGAACAAAAATAGTTTTATTACATACTAAAAATTGATAAAAGAACAAATAAAACAATTAAAACTTAGTAAGAATTGGGTTGGTTGGGTTATGACCTGCATTTCAATCCATTTCAACCTAAATAACTTTTGGGTGGGTTTTATCAAGGGGTAGTTTCATTTATATACAAAAAAATAAAAAGTTTACAAAAAAAGTAACCCATTTTTTATTTAGAAAAATTGTCAAAAAGGGTCATGGGCTCAACAAAGCTCAATTTGGCCTAAGGCCATTAGGCCATTTTTTAATTTTTTTTTTTTAAAAAAACTGTTGTTGTTTTTTTCAAACATTTTCCGTGCAATTTTTTTTCCATGTATCAATATTGTATACATGGTGTATAACACATGTATATATGATATACAAATAATTGTATAGTGTATATGGAATGTATCAATATTGCATAAATAGTTATGCAGTGTATATATAATGTATCGATATTGTATAAATAGTGCATAAACGTGTATCGATATTGTATAAATAGAGTATAAACGTTTAGCGATATTGTATAAATAGTGTATAAACATCTATCAATATTGTATAAATAATTATGTAATGTATCGGTATTGTATAAATGGTGTATAAACATGTATATATGATGTATAAATAGTTATGTAGTGTATATGTAATATATAAAAAAGTATATATGATGTACAAATAGTTATGTAGTGTATATGTAATATATCGATATAGTATAAATGTGTATAAACGTGTATCGATATTGTATAAATAGTTATGTAACGTATCAACATTGTATAAATGGTGTAGAAGCATGTATTAATATTTTATAAATAATATTTAGACGTGCATCGATATTATATAAATAGGTATATAAAGTATTCACATTGTATGAATGGTGTATAATCATGTATCGATATTATATACACAATTAAGTAATGTATCAATGTCAATATTTATTTGACTATCATGCGTTCCCACCTTAATAAATAAAAATATAAACAATAAATAACAAAACAACATAGATATTTATTTTTTCCACAAAAAAAGTGAAACAATTAGAAAAGAAAAGAAAAAAAAAAAAAAAGAGCAACAAAAAAACTTTAAACAACGAAAAAGTTTTTCTTTTAAATAGCACATCAATTTTTTTTATATTAAAAATAAAATGGCCAAATGGCCAAACATTCAGGTAAATGACGTACCAAAGTTTTGGTATCTAGTAAGTAAAAACAAAAATGGGTTAGTTTCTGTGTAATTTTTTTTCCCAATGAACAGGTGGTGTTGACCTTTTTGCGTTCATTGGTGAATGGACCAAATTGTATAGCAAGCCATTAAGTGTAAGGAGTAATTGGTCTCTAAATAATTAGATTGTGGGGGTAATGTTCCAATGTATTGCAATTGCCTTTCTGCTTATAACTTTTCTGCTTCAACAATTTTGGAAAATGGAAGCTCCACTGTAAAGTTTACCATTGTCCAGTTGATTCCAAGATGTTGAAAAATATGCTCCAGAAGAGATATGGGCCCACTGCCCACTAAAGGCCCAAATTGTACATTAACAGATCAGATGATTTAGCCCAATACGTAAATAGATCAGTTAGCCCAAAACCAACTGATCAGAAAAAATTTCAGTTGGAACAAATTTCTCTCTTAAATAACACCCAAGGGTGTGGACTAGTACTTGTTGCTGGTGGGAGGAGGTATTCCGTGGAATTAATTGAGGTATACACAAACTGACTCGAACAATTCTCTTCGTACATACATGTGGTTCTGCTACTGCATGCATGAGTATTTTTCGGGAATCTTCGTTTCCCTTTTGGTCATGTTGCCCACTCTAATTCCTGCCCAAGTTGCAAATGTATTCTTTCATTTATCTTTTACAGAAGAATTTGATTCACAAGTCTTTTTGCTTCTGGAATCTTCCAGGATCATGTATAAGGGATTTTAAAAAAACAATTTAAGTTATATAATGGAATAAATTAGACTGTCCACATTCTGTACCACAAAATTTCCAAAGCTAAGGGCATTACTCATTAGCTACTCCCTCAATTCCTAAATAAGTACATGTTTTAACCTTCAAGAATATTTTGATCATAATCTTCATAATATGTTCTTGTACCGTTAATGTTTAATTCCTCATTTTAATTGTAATCAATGTCAACCTGAAAAGAGTTATAAACTTTATTTAGGGGTAAGTTGATAAAATTACATTTTATTTTCTATGAGCTAGTAGTTTATTAAGGAGTATGCCAAATTCAAAACATGCACTTATTTAAAAATGGAGGAAGTATTACGTACAAAAACATTTGAAATTGGGACAAAATGAGAATTCATTTATTTCATGTGATGTTGTAATTTTTTGCCCCATCTGTTGTTGGTTAAGTTTTAAATGGACCATTAAACTTTGTTGACACTATTTCTTTAAGTTTGTTCGACTTGTATGCTGACTTGTACTTATTTAAATTTGAAGGTTGGTGGTTTTAAACTTTTGTTCTTGCTTGATCTATTGACAAAACTTCAAGTTCTAACAAGTTTTTATCTTTTGATCTTGAAGGCTTGTTCATGAAATAAATGAAGGTCAAAAATTTTAAAACACCTATTTTCAAGACGAACGTAATTTCTTGCTTTCACTCGTAGACACTTATTACTACTCTAATTCCAATAATCTCATATAGAACTTAGGTTTTAAATCCAAATAAGAGAAACTTTCATGTCTGCCAATTTCTTAAGCTTCAATTCACTTACTCACCGCCTTAAAAATCATTCATATACAATGTAATTTTGTTATTTATGGAGTATTTATTTTGAACTTCTTTTTTATGTGAAACAAGGAGCGGAGCGGACATGTGAATTGTTAAAAAAGAAAAACAATAAAAACATAGATCTTTTTGTTAAGATTAAAACTCCAACACTTTATTATCGCAAACGGCAAAGTAAATTTTAAATCATAACAAATAAATTAAGGTAAAAATCCTAAAAAAGGATCCTTTCTTTTCTTGATAAAACTTTGAGCAAGCTGACCCACAATATTCAAAATTCAAATTTTCCAAGACGTTGCCAAAAGATAAAAAGAGTACACAAAAATTAAAGGAAAGGTACAACTCCTATGAATCATACATAAAGATCAATTGTACAAGAATACGCATATATCGCAATAGGACCCAAAGTTCCTTTTATTTACTTTTTTATTTATTAGTTTGAATAAAATTGAAAACCAAGTCCAATTTCAAAGACTCCTTTTCCTCCTCCTTTCCCCTTTTTCTATCTCTGTATGTAAAACAACACTGTTCCACTTTCAACTCCAAATCTTGATTCCTTAATTACTAATCTTTAAGCTTTCTCCAATATAGATCTGGGATTTTAGTATTTTTCTTTATTTTTAGTTAAGAGAAAGAAAAAGGGAAGGGAAGATTTCTAATTTTGTAGTATGGAGAGTTTAATTGGTTTGGTGAATCGGATTCAGAGAGCTTGTACAGCTCTTGGTGATTATGGTGGTGGTGATAATGCTTTTTCTTCTCTTTGGGATGCTCTTCCTTCAGTTGCTGTTGTCGGTGGTCAGGTAGGTGGTTCTTTTAACTTGTTCGCTTTCTTGATTTTTTGCTGATGGGGTATTACTGGAACTGGGATTTAACTTGTGGAGCTTTGTAATTAGTAGATCCATGTAGAAAATGAGATTCTTGTATATGGGTTTGTCTTGGATTTTGATTTTATGTTGTAAAAGGAGGGATCTTGATGCACCCAAGGGTGTGGACTAGTGGTCAATGAAGTGGGTGACCTGTTGCTGGTGGGAGGTGGCAGGTATCCGGTGGAATTAGTTTGCGATTGCTTGTTGGGAAGCGAGCTCAACCTTAAGTTATGAGAAAGGAGCCGAAGCTTCTAGCTCTAAATAATAGGAATTCAGGTATGGCAGGAATACTGTCGACCATTACGAGCGATAGCGAAGCCAAGCAGGTGTGCAAAAGATCGCCCAGACACCACCGTTATTAGAAAAAAAAAAAGAAAAAAGGAGGGATCTTGACCATTGCTGTTGATTGTTCTTAGAGTAGAAGTTTTTATTTTTTGCTGAATATGGAGGATATGAGATTCTTGAATATGTGTTTTTGCTGATTTAGATTTTCAAGTTATGTAGAGGTGGAATTTTGGTTATTTGTAGCTCTGATATTGGTTGATTGATAGTAGTTTTTTAGATTATTTGTTTGTGAATTTAAGTGAAATGGGACTCTATAAATATGGTTTAGTGCTGATTTGATTTCATGATAGTGAAAAAAGTGGAGTTTTGTGTTCTACATCTGTTATTCATGGTTATAAGCTAATACTGTTTATGCTGCTTGCTTGCATTAATTCAGAGTTCTGGAAAGTCATCTGTGTTGGAAAGTATAGTAGGCCGAGATTTTCTTCCTCGTGGATCAGGTGAGCTCCTTTGATTACTTTTATCTTTCTCATACTTTCTATGTACTACATTTTACGTAGTTATGAGAATTACATTGGGCTATGAGTGAAATCGTCCGTGGTATCTAATCAGGAATTGTCACAAGGAGACCATTGGTGCTGCAGCTTCATAAGACTGATGACGAACAGCAGGAATATGCAGAGTTTGGTCATCTGCCAAGAAGACGGTTCACAGATTTCGGTAATATCAAATGACCTCCTTTGTTTCTTCTTCTTTCGAGGCATTAGTTTAATCCTCCCCTACCCCTTTCTGAATTTTTCTATTCTCTTTACTATTTAATGACAATTAATGATGTGAAAGTAGCTAAGAAACATTTTTTGCTTAAGTGAAGTAAATGAGAAACATCATTACTTGTGCATAGAAGAGTTGCCATATATAGTATCTTAATAGAATTGGTGGTTATGGAGACGGACTATTAGATATTAGTTATATTAGTTCTTTCTTTCACTCTTCTTTCTCTTTCTCTTAATGCGTGCGTGCATGTGAAGTGATATGTATGTGTGCCCTCAAGCACATGTATCAACAGTTTTACCTATTAGTACTAGATACTGATTCAACAAAATATGTGCTTTCATTATGACTTTTTTTAACAGGCATGGTCCGCAAGGAGATTGCGGATGAAACTGATCGAATCACAGGGAAAACTAAGCAGATTTCTCCTGTTCCGATCCACCTGAGCATATACTCTCCAAAAGGTCTGGTGTCCATGATTTCTTTATGTGTGCTTAAGGATTCATTTATGGTTCCAAAAAGTAATCTTACACTACATTGCATCAGTAGGATTTTTAATAGTTTCTGACGACAATTACTTATCAAAAAAATTTGTTTCTGAAGTTATTTATGTCACCTACATGTCTGCTTTTCTAAATTTCATTGAAGATGGGCTTGATGTTTTAGTATTTCATCTTAACATTCTGATTTATTGCCGAGAATGGATGGTCTTTTCTCTTGTTCTTTTTGGTGGTGACTGTTCGAAAGAGCATAGAATATTCTCTTTATCATGCTAACTCCATAGCATGTGTTTTGTCTTGGCAGTGGTCAACTTAACGCTGATTGATTTACCTGGTCTAACAAAAGTGGCTGTTGGTATGTTCCATACTTCCTTTCATTATTTACATTATTTTTTAAGTCGTATCAAAGCTGTTTTTTATGCAACAATACTCATTACTGCAGAGGGGCAGTCTGAAACTATAGTCGAAGACATTGAAAACATGGTTCGAACGTATGTTGGGAAGGTAACGAGAAACTAATTTTACTTTCTGATTATGCTCTATTTTCTTTCTATGGTGAAAAGAGTAGATACTTATTAGTATTGAGATGTTAGTCACAGAGAGAAGACTAAACCACAAATGGTGCATAAAGCTTTCCATATATATATATGTATATGTGTTGTAGAATTTAGTCCCTTAAGAGTGGAAAAGCTAGGAGATTTAACTAGTTAAGATGTAGGAGTTCCAAAATTTCCTATGTAGCTACATTTACAAAATGTCTGCAGCCCTCATTACCTAAAGTGTGTCGTTCCCTTGACTGGATCTCCAAGTATTATTCAGTTAGTGTTGAACATAATGCCAAAGAACAGCTATTCTTATATTGGTTGAGTAAATTGATGACTCTGAGTTGGTGAACACATTATTCGCTTGCTAGGTTTTCTGTTGCCGTCAGTTCTGCGAATTTGTCAAACTGTGTCCTCGAGAAAATTGTTTGCTAGTTTTCCATTTATCCCCATGCATGATTGGCTTGCTACTAACATTCATCAGTGTGAAAAATGGATTATTGCATTTATTTCCATACATGAGTTGACTTGCTGCTAGAACTATTGTTCTGCTGACATGTGCTCGGTTTGTATCTTCTCTTCATCTGATCCCTTTCCTCTCATGTAGGCCAACTGCATCATTCTAGCAGTTTCTCCTGCCAATCAGGATATCGCCACCTCTGACGCGATAAAACTTGCAAGAGAAGTGGACCCCACAGGTAAGATTTTTGACATTAACATTTCGGGGACTCTGAATCTAGTAGCTTGCGGATCCTTATTTTGGGGAGAATGTGCAATGATTGTATTTATTAAGTTACACATTGCAACCCATGTAGGTGAAAGGACATTCGGAGTGTTGACCAAGTTAGATTTGATGGATAAAGGCACTAATGCTCTAGATGTGAGTTTGTTTCATTTGTTATATTACCTGGGAACTTATTATTTTGGTTAATATCTATATTAATTGATTCATAAATCGGATAACATATCCAAATCTCAATCTCACTCTCTGAGTCTTTTGTTTCCCTCTATATACCTATAATTTGGTAGCACAGCTTGTTGTATGAGTAGTTGATTCTTCTTCCTTGAATTTAAGGTTCTTGAAGGAAGAGCTTATCGTTTGCAACATCCCTGGGTTGGTATTGTGAATCGTTCACAAGCTGACATAAATAAAAACATAGACATGATCTATGCAAGAAGAAAGGAGCGTGAATATTTTGCTACCAGTCCAGAATATGGGCATCTGGCTAGTAAAATGGGTTCAGAGTACCTTGCAAAAATACTGTCAAAGGTATTATTTTAGTTCTTTTCATGTAAGGAGTTACTAAATAAGTTGAACAGAGTTCATATTCAGATTGTTTCCATTTCAGCACTTGGAACAATTTATTAAGGGAAGAATACCAAGTATCACCTCACTTATCAATAAAAGCATAGATGAACTTGAATCGGAATTGGACCACCTTGGAAGGCCTATTGCTGTTGATGCAGGCGTAAGATCCGACTTCTATATCTTTCGTTGCTACTGTTGATTGAGATATTTGCCTTCATCTCAGTAATTGAACTGGTCTATTTCAGGCTCAACTGTATACTATTTTAGAACTTTGCCGTGCTTTTGATAAGATATTTAAAGAGCATCTAGATGGAGGGTAAGTGAATTATTTTTTTGTTTTCCTTAATTTCCAATTATTGGGGAAACTAGGCACATTATTTTTTTTGAAAAGATATTATTTCTTTGTGGCTGAGTTTGAAAGAGTTCAATATATGTTGGATCACATCGTAGTTGTGCTCATTTACATCTTTATAGAATAAAATACATGTTAGAAAATACGCTTGTCAGACATTGATGTGTAAGAGTTTTTTAAAGGGTTTTACATATATTTGTTTACTCGTTTCATATCCTTGAGGCTTGTGGGTCAGATTGTTTAGATTCTTCCGCATGGCATTAGTACTGAAATTTGGGAAGCTCATTCTCTCGTTACATGTTCTTCTGCAGTGGCCTTTTCTCTTTCAACTCAACTTCCATTATTATAAGAACTTAAAAAATCTTAAGCCCATGGTGGAGAACCATAAAACACAACAACAACATACCAAATATCGTTCCACAAGTGGGGTTTGGGGAGGCTGGTGTGTATACAGACCTTACCCCTACCTTTATGAGGTAGAGAGGTTGTTTCCGATAGACCCTCGGCTTTTCAGAACATGGTTTCAAAAAATAAGTGTCAAAAACTATGATGAAAATATTGAAGAAAGAAAAGTACTAACCAAAGTAAAAGAAACAACAACAATAATAAAATCAAAGAATAAGATAATGTTGGCATAATATTAATAATAAGAATATCGGTAAAGGAAGAGGTAGGTGCGCCATATCAGAACCTTGCTCTACCACCGGGAAGAGAGAACATTCGACTACCTACTAACCGTCTATTCTAATTCTTGACCTTCATGCTTTCCTATCTAGGGTCCTGTCCTCGGTGAGCTGAAAATGTGCCATCTCTTGTCTAATCACCTCTCCCCAATTCTTCCCCTGTCTGTCCTTAAACCTTCACTAGGGCATCTGTGCTTCCTCTATTCGCATACCTGAACCATCTCAACCTGGCTTTCATATCTTGGCGACACATTCACTCTTAAGCGTGGTTTTCGGTAGGTGTTGTTCGAACTTATTCATGATTTATCTATGGCACTTTTTGGGTTCTTTTATTTTTTTTACGAGGGGGGGGGGGGGGGATTTGGGAGGAGATGGGTATTCTGGAAAGAGGACTTTTGGAAAAGGGTGAAAAGAGACCACCAAATGTAACACATAATCTAACTTTGATTATTGTAAGTATTCAAAAAATCAGAAGGAACCATAAAGTACAAGGGAGGGGGTCTTCAGTAGGCAATTTTTTGAACTTATTCATGACTTTATACACTGGACATTTTGTGGTCTTTTTTTTTTTTTGGGAGGGAGGGATGAGGGTGGAGTAGAGTTGAGACAGGGTTTTGGCAAAGGGTGAGAAGAGACCACCAAATGTGATGTAGTACCCATACAACAGATGAAATTTGAAATACTAGAAATTTGAAGAAATTTCACTCGAGAGAACTTGTAAAATAAAAAAAGATCTATAATAAGACCCATAAATAAAACTCAAAAGGAATTTAAGTAAATTGGCAACACATTTCAGTAGACACATAACACTATCTATCTTGTCTCCAAGGAATAAACAAACTTGTTCTGATTCAAGATGAACTTTCATTTTATTACGCTGCACCTAGACTATATTTAACATGTATTAATCTCTTTTTGTCAATCAGTCGACCTGGTGGTGATCGAATTTATGGAGTTTTTGACAACCAATTACCTGCTGCTTTGAGAAAACTCCCGTTTGACCGATATCTTTCTGTGCAAAATGTGAGGAAAGTTGTTTCAGAGGCAGATGGTTACCAGCCTCACTTGATAGCACCTGAGCAAGGTTATAGACGGCTAATTGAAGGGGCCTTAAATTATTTTAGAGGGCCAGCTGAAGCCTCTGTTGATGCTGTAAGTAATTATTTAAAATTTATCAGAGTCAAATAGTTAATACTTCTTATCAACCCTAAGTTTATGTGAAACTAAGGCTAGAAACTACATATCAGGTTCACTTTGTGTTGAAGGAACTAGTGAGGAAATCTATTGGAGAATGTCAGGTAATGGTGACCCGCGGAGCTGGGTTAAAGACTTAAAGTTCTACTTTTCCTACCTCCCCTCCCATGACGTCTTCTCCCTCTTTTCCTATTATTTCTAAATGTATTGGCGGAGCAGGAGTTGAAGCGGTTTCCCAGTTTGCAATCTACAATAGCTGCTGCTGCTAATGAAGCCTTAGAAAAATTCCGGGATGAAGGTAAAAAGACGGTAGTAAGACTAGTGGAAATGGAATCTTCTTACTTGACTGTGGATTTCTTCAGAAAACTACCTCAGGAGATGGAAAACCAGAAAGGGGGAAAGCCAGAAGCTCCTGCTGCCATAGACCGGTATGGAGAGACTCACTTTCGGCGGATAGGTTCAAATGTATCATCATATGTGAATATGGTGTCTGATACATTGAGGAACACACTCCCCAAAGCAGTGGTTTATTGTCAAGTTAAGGAGGCCAAACAATGTTTGTTAAACTACTTCTACACTCAGATCGGAAAGAAAGAGGTACTATCTCAGTGTTCACCCCGAATTAGTGGTTTCTTGATACTACTACAAATACTGACATTTTTTAAAATGAAAATATGTTTCTCAGGGCAAGGCACTTGCAGAATTGTTAGATGAAGATCCTGCATTGATGGAGAGGAGAATGCAATGTGCCAACAGACTTGAACTGTACAAGAAAGCAAGAGATGAGATTGATTCTGTAGCATGGGTACGATGATATAATTGCACGTGAGACCACCTCTCTTCTATGATACCACAAATTCACGACTTTGTTGAATCAATATTGCTGCTTGTTCGAACATTTAACAGCCTAAATTCTTTGATTGTTGTAGAATTATTGTCACATTATTTGGCTTGTATGAATTGTTGCTTTATTATGTATTTGTGAACTGAGTTAATACCACATTCAGTTGCCTTTCTGCTCAGGCTGCTGCTCCATTTTTGTACTTGAATTGTATCCTATTACTTCTTATGGACTTGGATTAAAAAATGTTACTTCATGATGTAAAAGATAAGTCCGTCTCTAACTCTGCATTGGATTAAACAGTAAACTTCTTGCTGATGGACTCTTGAATAAACTCTGTAAAGGTTTCTGCTAATACCACAATCAACAACGATAACACACCCAGCGTAATATACTGGGAGATACGCAAATCTTACACCTACTTTTGTAGAGTAGGGAGGTTATTTTCGATATGCTCGGGTCAGAAAAGGAACCTAATACCACACTTTGGATACTAAAATAAGGATTTTACTCATATATGCTGACAATGTAAAGAAGTGCATACAAGTTAAACCACTTAACATAAATGTAACAAGTTGAGAATCAAGGGTGCGGCCTTAATACTGTTTCCAAATTTTGGCTTTGGACAAACACAAGAATTCTAATGCAAAGGAAGTCAATTCAATTAACAACTCTGCCAATCTCCCTTCGAACTAAGATTTTAACCGATTAGTGTCCTGACACCTACAAATCAGAGCTCAACAAACATGAAAGAGAATCAAATAAACGCACAACACACCATACAAAGAACAGACTAAATATTTTTTCCCCATATTTTGACTAAACTCTTGCCACCATTAACAATTGATACAGGAAAACTGACTCGCAGGGGGTTGGGAGGGAGATGGTCAATTGATCTTTTTACCGAACAGTAATCTACCCTTGCTTTCCAGTATATTTGTTTTACAGTATTACACAGAGGAAAGCAAATGCAGGGTTGTGAAAGAAGCCACATCTAAATTACATTCAATGTCCAAGTACCTGGAATTGGGTGAATCAAACTATCAAAGAGATGCACTGATAAATGAAGGAAACGAAACTGATACAATCTACCCAAGCAAATAACTGCACAGTAAAATTGTTTCTCATCTTGGATTGAACATCAGGTCATTTATTTGATCAATCGGAATATCAGATATAGGCTCTATAGGTCGCTCATCATTGTCTGTTGAAGGCCCGTTGCGCAAAGGTTCTCTCGTGAATTCATCTGCAGAATAGATCGAAAGCAAACATTAAGATCTAGATCCCACCATAACAAACAATGCTAGATTTGTGTTTTGCATGCATCAAGACAGAAACACAAGGAAAGTCCTTTCAACTGTCATTACCAGAAAGTCAGGTAACAATTACCATATATCATGCTGAAAGAAGTTGGAGGAGGGGTAGCCAAAAAGTTGAGACCAATGTAAAATCCTACAGCTAGTACTATAGTCATCATCACATAAGCTGGCACAGCTAATGCCCAGTACCTGAAAAAACGAACAATAAATCAACAGGATGTTAAATGTATCTTGTGACGACGATTAGTAAGCAACCAGCTAGATTCTGCCAAGAAAATTCTTTTCATCTAGAGCATTCGGTAAATGCTTTAAGTCCCTTTCATGCACTTATAATTTCTAAAATGTAGGACCAGTATATATCAATTTCTGAAATGTAACTCAAGAGCTTATCAATCAAAATTATATGCATCCTCTTTTCAAGATGTTTGTTCAAAGCATTTGACAAAATATTCCCGAATTCTTTTTCAACCAAACACCATTAGAGATCTAGAAATTGGAATCAACTAAGCTCAACCTACAACAACTAAGCTCAACCTAGTTAGCTGGAATACACTAGCCAGCTTCTGGCTCTGGTGTTGGACAAACCAGCTGAGTAATTTGAAACTATGATACCATGAAATTAGTCAGGCTAGTAAAGCGCTACTTCTAAAACGATCGTTAAGGTCATTCACTCGATTCCCTCGGTGGCTCTGCTACCGATGGATCAAGATATGCTGCCTGCCTTTTCACATGGGTGCTACCATGCAGGAAGCTGAAGACTTCATGCATGTTGGAAGCTGACAGCACGCTTGTGTTATCCATGGTGGCGGTGCCAACACAGGCTGTGTGAAGGATATGGTTCTGGTTCTCTTCTGTCCCGTTCCTTCAATCAAAGAAGAATCCATGCCCAGGGCTAGTGCAAAGTTCTCCTACTTTAAAAGGGGATCTTTTTTTTTTTTTTTTTTTTGATAACCAAAGATCTTAAATATTAAAATGGTTACACTTTAAAGGGGGATCTTTTCAGAGACAAGATGTAAAGATGACACAAGCCTGCAGGTATATGTTGTTTACCTGCTTGGATAGTAAACAATTCCCAAAGAGTGCAACCAATGTTCGGGAAGATATGCCCACACCAGAAAAAGAACTGCTCGTGAAAAATAATAGAAACCAATCAGACTTCCATATGCATGAAAATCAACTGAAAGTTGTGACTACCGGAATACCAGTGGAATTAGATTAAAGTATAGCAGATATATATACAAAATTTGAGAGCTCAATACTTTACAACAGATAAAAATCTTGTAGAAAAACCAAAATTAGCATTTGTATCTGTTTTCAATATTTGCAGAGTAATATATCCAGAGATTTCAACGGCCTAATCATTTCAACTCCCAAGAAAAATCAGTTAGCATACTTCTTCCCTTTATCCAGATACTGGTGATGCCTGGACACAAGTAATTCCAGAAAGGCAAAGCAGTCGAACCAAAAGATAAGAATAAGTGCTTTCATGCCATGATAGAATTGCCAAAGAAGATGATCACATCACATTATAATACTAACAATTCAGCTGTATTTGCCAAACTATGATATCACACAGAATAATCAAACATACGATATGTTCCAAGTAAGAAACTAAGCTTCTTAAGGATGAGGATGGGTATACCTGTAGCAACAACGGTAGTAATGGAGCCAACAAATCCATAAACTTCAGAAGTCTTGGGTCCCTGATCTCCAGAAACACCAAATCCTGAATCTCTGTCATCTGAATCTGGAAAGAATACAGTGGCCTTCCTATTCTTGGAAAAACTCAAGATCCTCCTAGGGCTATTAACGGAACGAGGATCTTCCCAACCTTTATCTTCCGGCATCACAATACCTCAGAAGGACCAAGGCGTCACTCTAAATAAGAATTACACCTGTCCCAACAATTGCCAAAACGCCCATAGCAGAGATGTTAGTGCACGGAAACCTGCCTCTAGAATTAAGCCATTTCCAGAAAACACCCATCAAGCAACTCAGAGAATAATAACAATGAGGATCATTAGTTCCCTTGAAATTATGGATTGGAAGGAGCTAGTTACCAGGAATTCATCCTTATTTAGGAGTCTGTTTCAGATATTACTAATTACAAATTTAAAGGTCTTCAATATCACCAAAAATTAGAGAAACTAATTAAGAAAGGAAGAGAACTTACTAGTCAATTGAGTAACAAGATGTGCTGTTAACCTTCCAATGGAGATAAGAGAATAAGAGAGAGAGAGAAAAAAAGCTGCAGCAGCAGTATCGCAGCAGAGAAGAGAAGAAGAGAAAGGAAAAAAAGATATCGCAACAGAGAAGAGAAGAAGAAAAAGAAGCTGCTGCAGCAGTAGGGAATGAAATCACAGAAGAGAAGAGAAGGAAGAACAAAAAGCAGTAGCGAAACCGCAGGTCTGAAAATATTTGAGAAAGTAGCGATCCTTTTCTTCTTAAAGTAGACTTCTAAAAAAAAAAAGAAGCAAACACTTCTGTTGCTTTACGCTTCCGTCCAAGAAGCGCCCAGCTTCTTCTTGCTCACATTGCCTCAACCATCTGAAGTGCAAAGCGATGAAGCCAGCGCTTTTTACAACACTGAGTTTAACAGAACCAGGCTTGGCAATTATACCTATCCAGCACTGCCACATGACACATGGTGATATTTTAATTGCTTCGATTATATCAACAATGCTCTAACACAACACCACTACGTCAGTTCTTATTTGCATTTAAGAGTCTTACGTCAATTTTTTCCTGTCTCTCACTTCAGAACATTCAGAAACAAAGAGATGAATAAATGGCAAAATATTAAAGATATAATGCAGCACATATGCAGGCCATACGTGAAAAGAAAAGCAGACTGGATTTTCTTTTGCTTCATTCCGAAAGGTTTTGTGGCCCAATTTAATCAATCACTTGTTCTTTCTTTTTAAGGGGCATTGCAATTTGCTATATTACTTGCCCTAAAATCAGAGTTTCCATCTACAGAAGATCAAACTAAGCTACAATATTACTACTTAATAACATTTCCTTCTATTCGCATATTTATGACAATTAATACAATTCAACTATTGTAAAATCAGAACTCTTGATAATAAACCATTTGGTGTTTCCTTATTCAATCTCCAAACTGCAGCATGTAATTCAATCAGGCACTGAGGTATATGCCTAAGCTGAGTACGTGAGCCAGACGGAGATGGACCCATGATTCAAAAGTTCCGGTTGCACCCAGAGGCGGAACCAGCTTGGAGCTAGGAGGTTCATTCGAGGACTAAGGGGGTTTGGCTGAAAATTCACTATTTATACATTATTTTTATGTATATATGATAGATGTTATACACTCCGGCTAGTTCGTATGTTTATTTCTCCTTATTTTGAACCCCTCATTGAAAATCCTGGCTCCGCCACTTAATCCCAAACAAATACAATATAAAGTACCCAAATGCAATTAGATAGACATGTATGAATTAAAACTGCTTACCGAGTTCCTTGAGCTGTTACCCAATTTGAAGACATCTCAGCTACTGAAATTGAAAAAGGATAAAAGATATTGTGAATTTTCCTTTATGAAACAGGCATGTAAAGCAATCGGAACCCAGATATCACTTTTATTTCTTTTCCTAAAATTAATGTGTCAACACAATAAAGTAACTACATTAGGTATAATCTAGAGAAAAGGATCAAAATATATTAATCAATTTTAATCAGTAGTAATTTGGGAACAATTACTACTAATAGGGGACAATTTTGGGGGAAAATAGGGATATCCCACGATCGGGTTCTTGTTGAACAAATAAGAGAAAAATCTCAGGTGAAGTGCACGGGGGTTTCCAAAATGGTGGTTAAGGTAAGCACTTTATTTTCAAGGACGGAAAGTGCACCAAATTGATTTGGAAATGTAATTTGGATTTTTGAAAGTAGTATTTTTTTTTTCTTTTTTATAAACATGAAAACTTCATGACTTAGAGAAAATTATTGAAACTTCTTTAAGACACCAGACTAATAAATCATATATATTTTCATGTTTCTTATATAAATATAAATAAATACTTCTATTATATATTTTTACTTGTCATATTTCGCTTCTCGAGAGTTGCATGAATTTTGATTAATATTTTAATATATATTTTTTCATCATACTAATATGAAAAGAATTGCAACTTATACGTAGTATTTTTCATATAACTTTCGAATATCTAAATTTTAAATCATTTAATTATTCTAATTTAATTTAGCTTCGAAAATTAGTCAAATTGATTCTTGTAAAGTAAATTTTAACAATTAAAAAAGAACAGAGGGAGTATTTGTGATAACATATTATTACAAACTTTTAAATACACATAATTTTATAAAGATTAATTGGTCCAATAAATCAACAATACTAATAGTAATTAGTAACTAGCTATTATTTGATAAAATCCTCTATGAATAATCTAAATCACGCATTAAAAGAAAGAAAGAATCCAATAACTTTACTACTAGGTAGATCAAAATAAATATTCCCTCCGTTCCATTTTATATGACCTACTTTTCTTTTTGGTCCGTTCAAAAAAGAATATCACATTTCCTTATTTGGTAACTTTTTAAGAGCATATTTACTCTTTTACCCTTACTGGTCTCACTTATAAGGTCTCACTTAATTAAAGATAGTAGTAATACATTTTTAATAAAGGGCAATTTGGTAAACATTACCAAGTCTTCCCTTATTTCTTAAACTCCGTGCCCGATCAAAGTAGGTCACATAAAATGGGACGGAGGAAAGTACTATATTTATTGCCTTCAATTGTCTGATAAGTGATAACAATGTCATTTCCCATTTATCTAATTGAATGACTGATATAACTTGCCTCGACAGTCTCATGTCTCTCAAAGCTTGTAAACATAGTATGCTATAGATAAATATGGCTAAGTGAAGCTATCGCTGCCTTGTTTGCTTCACGATATTGAACTGCCACTCTTTTGATTTCTCACTTATAAAATTTTCTTGTCCTCCACCGTTTATGACATTCTTTGTGGTGTGGTAACTTCCTTCGTGACACAGTTTTGAATCAGCCTGTGTTATAATGTCGTTGAAGCCTTTTGTCACACATTGTTGAAGTCCAAATAACTTTGCTTGGCTTTCTAGAAAAAACAGAATAACGAGTCGTGCCAGAATCAAGAAAAATAGAGTGTAATAACGAGTTTTCCATTGCAATATCTTTTAGTTCCCCTAGTACCATAATTTCTTTCTTGACAGCTTACATCACATCAATATTGATTATTTTACAGAAAAATGGTGATGGCTTAGTCCATTTAACTAGCTTGAAAGATGGATCGTGGGCTGATAAGTGAGATACTACAGTTGTTCCAAATTAAGTAGATCTACGAAATGATGGAGCTACAATTCGATATCTAGATGCAGACCCCAACCTTCATAGTTCCCCGATAATCACAACAGGAGGATGTTAATTTGACCATGAAACTGGAGACAATATTCTGTTGGGTTTTTAAGAGGTGTGAATGGGAAATGAATAGGTGTTTTCTTTGAAAAGATTCCAAGACAAAGGATGCGATTTGAATAGGCACCTTTTCACTTTGAATGGTTATGACCTCTTCGAAGGATTGTGACTTTTCCCATAGGTTGTGACCTTTCATATAAATTGTGACTTTCCCCATAAGGCACAATAAGCACCTCTTCATACTATCTTTTTGTTGGCTATAAATACAGAGGACTAGCCTCAATTTTAAAAAAATAAATTCTGAACATCTTCTACATATTTTCTAACAAACAAATATAGAGTCATGTGTGATTTGTTGCCGTTCTTTGCGTTCGATGAAGTCGTTGGAGTTTGAGGTACCGCTACTTCATCGATAGGTATATTCGTTTTATGCTGGGAGGAAGTAATCCAAAACCTCGGGTACAGTGAGGGGATTAAATTCCTTAAGTACACACAAGTAAATTGTGGACTCGGATATTTTAATTTAGTTCTTTGTTTTCCAGTTTTATTTTTCTGGTTTACTATTTTGAACACAGGATACTAACAATCTTAAGGAATTTAATTTTTTTTTTTTTCGTGTTCATCTGTCCAATATGAAAATGGAAAGATAATGATTCGTGAAAGTTTGATGCTGAGAAGAAGAGAAGGCAGTCGGTTGATAAATGGAAGATAATATGGAATTTGCCAACATGGCAGTGTGATTGCGGTGTTAGGTTCGAATTTAGCGGAACCATTTGTAATTATCTTAATGATACTTTTGACAATTCTCTACCCATGTTGCTGTAGTTGGCAATGGAAGCATCATGAGATAGTGTCAAAATTAGTGAAACGACTCTTCTTTTCAACAAGAAACAAACTAGAATCTGGAAAGGGAGGATTTGCATTTCAACCATGAGTTATCCATGCGAAGGGCTTCAGATTCGGCTTTGTTGAAGTCTACTCACAGTATAGAAAATGCAGATTCTTTCGGAAAGCAAATAAAGTGAAGAACTTCGTATATCTTGGTGTTTTTTCGGAAAGAAAAATCTGAGAATTCTAGTATATGTCAGGATAAAGTGATTTACTTATATGCCTGCGTAATGAAAACTTTCCAACTATGAATTCAAGAGATGGGCAATGTGGCAGAATCATGTCATGAGGCCATGCCACAGACAAATCATTGTCATTTATTGGGAGAGAATTTTCCAACTAATATTGTCATCCATTAGATGTTGGTGACTAACTGGTCGGGGCTAGGAAAAAGGGAGTAGTACCCCCAGGCCTTCAAAAATGATAATCAGTAGCCTAAACAGAGATAGACTCTTGTTCGATTGGCTATACCAATGCTATAACGGACTTCGATTCTCCTTGCAAATTGGAGGTCTGATGATTGCCTAGAAATAATATGTCAAATGGCGTTGCACGTTAAGAAATGAGATTTTTTTTTAAAGGAAAATAGCGTGAGTGCTATGATCATTCAAATATTCAGATTTTTTACTTTGTTATTGAGATTAAAGTCTTCGTGACTTTCTACTTATTTTGTACTCGGTTTGAAGATATAAAAACTTCACCGAGTAAATTTATTTATTTATATTCGGTTTAAAGATATAAAAACTTTACCGTTTTATTAAATCTGAAAGATAACAATTTTAAGATTGTTATTCAAGGGATGAATGATAGAGAAAATTCGAAGTAGGGACATAAAATTAATAATTGACGACAATGGTCTGGTCGGAGGCTATTACTCAGTTTTCTATTCTTACAAGGAATTAAACAGAAAGGAGAATGGCAATGGAGATTTCGAATAACGATTTCAAAATGTGAATAAGTACTGGTTGTCTTTCATGCTGCTCATGCCAACCTGATATAGAAAAAAAGGAAGTATTCAATAATGTAAAGTATGTGGTAATAGACTTCATATGTGACCTTTATCTGTATGAATATGATTTTGTTCCTAAGAGATGATTGTTGCAATCTACATGTCTCTAAAGTGAAAATTTCATATTAGCACTCGTGCCTAATTTGTATCGTGCCCGTGAAGAAGCGTCACACTTCCTCTCATCCTCCGCAACATGGGATGGTAATGAAGAATACACAATTCAAGTGAAAGTAAAAAAGATGCTCGCTTGGCAATAAAAAGGTGGTACTTCCAAGAGGTATAATTAGAATACAGACTCATGGGAACAAGTGTGTGCATGATCAACGATGTTAAATTTAACAAGGAGAATTGTTGTTATATTGTTGATAAGTTCTTGTTTATGCTAGAACTTGTGGGGGAAAACTATCTATATAGTTAGCAGAATACTCAATTGAGTACCCCATAGAAAATACAATCTATTCCATATGAAAATGGAAAGGAAGTAAGTCCAACTTGAAATATTTCAAAGTGTGGGGGTGTTTGGCAAAAGTCCAAGTTCCTAAACCCCAAAGGGTTAAAATAGGATCGAAAACAATTGACTGTGTATTCATTGGATATGCAACCAATAGCAAGGCGTATCAATTTCTGGTTCACAAATCAGACAATCCTGACATTCATGTAAATACGGTAATCGAATCAGACAATGTTGAATTTTTTTGAAAATGTTAACCCGTATAAGAATGAATGTGAGTCATCTAGTGAAAAATCTAAACGACCTCGGGAAGAAGAAAAGGAAAGTACGCCTAATGAAGAAAGTGTAAGACGAAGCAAACGTCAAAAGGCATCAACTTCCTTTGGTCCCGATTTCTTGACATTCTTAGTAGAGAATGAGCCTCAAACGTTTAAGGAAGCCATGTCTTCTTCGGAAGCACAATATTGGAAAGAGACAATCAATAGTGAAATAGAATCCATATTGAATAATCATACGTGGGAATTAGTTGATCTTCCTCCAAAAAAAAATAAAAAATCATTGGGTTCTAAATGGATCTTCAAAAGAAAAATGAAAGATGATGGCACTATTGATAAATATAAGGCAAGACTAGTTGTCAAGGGGTTCAGACAACGAGAAGGTCTTGATTATTTCGACACGTTAAGTCACTTTATGGACTAAAACAAGCGCCCAAACAATGGCATGCGAAATTTGACCAAACAATGTTGGCAAATGGATTTAAGATCAATGAGTGTGATAAATGTGTTTACATAAAGAACACTCCAAATCACGTTATCATTGCTTGCTTGTATGTTGATGATATGTTGATAATGAGTAAAGACATTTCCGACATAAATGCTACTAAGCGTATGCTTGCTAGCAAATTTGATATGAAAGACTTAGGAGTTGCAGATCTGATTTTAGGAATTAAAATTCACAGAACTCCTCAAGGTCTAGCTTTGTCTCAGACTCATTACATCAACATGGTATTGGAGAAATTCAAGTATCTGTACTTCAAAGTTGCAAAGACTCCAATTGATGTAAATCTTGCTCTTACAAAGAACAAGGGTCAAAGCAAGTCCCAAGTGGACTATGCTCGAGTGTTAGAAAGTTTGATGTATATAATGAATTGTACAAGACCTGATATAGCTTGCGCCATAAGTAAACTGAGTCGGTACACGAGTAATCCCGATCAAACTCATTGGATGGCGATGAAGCGAGTGTTGGGTTATTTAAAATACACTCAAGAATATGCATTGCACTACAATAGATATCCTGCGGTGGTTGAAGGATATAGTGATGCAAATTGGATCACCGGATCATCTGAAATAAAATCCACAGGTGGATATGTGTTCATTATTGGTGGAGGAGCAGTGTCTTGGAAATCTTCTAAACAGACATGTATAGCTTGCTCTACAATGGAATCTGAGCTTATAGCTCTGGATATAGCCGGTGAAGAAGCAGAATGGCTACGGAATTTTTTAGAAGATATTTCTTTATGGCCAAATCTAGTTGCTCTTATATGTATACATTGTGACAGTCAATCGGCAATAGGACGAGCTAGAAAAGCGTTAGACAACTATTCTCTAGAGGAATTATCACAATTGACTATGTAAAGTCAAGAGATAACGTGTTGGATCCACTTACAAAAGCGCTAACTAGAGAAGTGGTTGAAGATCATCGAAGGGAGTGGGACTATGGCCGAGGACAAGTCATCGTGGCGGTAACTCTACCTAGAAGACTGGAGATCCCAAGATCTAGGTTCAAGGAGATCAAACAAAGTCATTGATGACGGTTCAACATTGTCAAAGATAATTTTTTGGTCCATTCTCGTGATGAGACAATGTTCAGTATCAAGGATAAAGTGTTAAGACTTTTTAATGGTTTCTAAATTTGATACGGGGTATATCAAATAGTGTATCTATGGGATGACACATTTAGGAATCACCTATGTAAGTGTGAAGTGTAAGCCGCTTCAAGGAGAATTCTGTAAGGCCAATTCTCTACGCACTTATGAACCAGCAGTGTTCATGGCTGAAACGAACAAAACAATGAGAACCAAAGACGGATCAAGGGTTGATTGTGTGACATATGGTTGTCTAGGTATACACCAAAGCTCGACGGTTCAAAGATATCAAATCTACCGATTGACCGAGTATATCCGACATATGTTCACTACGGAAAGTTCAAAGGGAAACCTACTTATCCAGATGCGATTAATCCTTACTTACAAATCACACAGTTTTTTCATGCATGTTTTTCATATAGCCATTCCCCATTCATGTGGGGGATTGTTGGGTTTTTAAGAGGTGTGAATGGGAAATGAATAGGTGTTTTCTTTGAAAAGACACTAAGACAAAGGATGCAATTTGAATAGGTACCTTTTCACTTTGAATGGTTATGACCTCTTCGAAGGATTGTGACTTTTTCCATAGGTTGTGACCTTTCATATAAATTGTGACTTTTCCCATAAGGCACAATAAGCACTTCTTCATACTACCTTTTTGTTGGCTATAAATACAGAGGACTAGCCTCAATTTTAAAAAAAAATAATTCTGAACATCTTCTACATATTTTCTAACAAACAAATATAGAGTCATGTGTGATTTGTTGCCGTTCTTTGCGTTCGATGAAGTCGTTGGAGTTTGAGGTACCGCTACTCCATCGATAGGTATATCCGTTTTATGCTGGGAGGAAGTAATCCAAAACCTCGGGTACAGTGAGGGGATTAAATTCCTTAAGTACACACAAGTAAATTGTGGACTCGGATATTTTAATTTAGTTCTTTGTTTTCCAGTTTTATTTTTCTGGTTTACTATTTTGAACACAGTATACTAACACATTCAAAGTTTTCGATTCCATCATAAGTTGTTTGAATTGCAGGGCCTAATTGGAATGCCAAATAGACTAGCAAACTTTGCCCACATAACTTGAGTAAAGTTGCTTGAGCAGAAGAGATATTCAGCAGTTTCTATTTCAGTTAGAGGAGCAACAGTAGCATTTTGCTATCAGATTGAGGCCAAATCTATTAAAACTTTGGTTCTCGTGATACATAAATAAGTATATTAAATCAGCTAAGAGTATGTTTAATAGACTAATGTGGTTCGATCCTTTTTCAAAACTCACACATAACGCGAGTTTAGTGCAGGGGCGGATCTACAGTACACTTAGGGGGTTCCCGGAACCCCCTAACTTTTTCCGAAACTCGATAATTATATTTAAAATACTGCTAACGCATAAAAATTTATTGATAGGAACCCATAGCCAAAGATGGCGGATGGTCCAGCGGCTGTGAAGGAGCCAGTGAAGTCCCTCAGCTCCCTTTGATGAGGGATCAAATCCTAGTAGCCCACAAGTTTAAAATCCTAGATTCGCCTCTGATTCAGTGTATTGTAAAGGTGGTGACACCACTATAATGAAATATATAAAAAAAACTTTATTACGTGTCTCACACAACTGACATTAATTGTGTGAAATTTTACATTTGGATTCACAAATTTGGACTCTCATATAACTAATGACACTTTTGTGCGCCACGATATATATATATATATATATATATATATGATATCTGTAACTGTAAGTAGATTTCTGTATCATCCGACTCCTTTGACTTTGAGTTCCTACATGATGTTTCTTTATGAGACATTATGATAAACTACTGCTACTTTAAATTGTTTCATTTTCCTTCTCCTCCTGTATCTAATTGCTTGATCCTTTTGCCAGCTTGTCATATGCGTTACCTTTAACAAAAATGCATTGTTATGCTCATGTTTGGTTTTTCTTTAAAATCACAGATCTTTTCGAAAGATATTAAGGTAAATATGCTAAAGAAATTGAAAGTGGTTATCCTTTATTCCTTTCCTTAAAGAAGAAAAAAGAATTCTTCATTCCTTGATCATCGAATACTGAATTTTTCCAGTGTGGAGCCCACAAAAGACAGTAAATCGGCGAGCCAACGGTCAAAAAAGCAACTGTTAATAGGAGAAAATTGCGGACAGCTGCTCACCATTTGCTTTCTGCATAATCTTTGAAATTTGAGTGTGAAAAAGTTGCTCTTTGTGTGTATCGAAACAAATATTGGATCCAACTCAACATCAAATATTAGTTCATTTGGACGATTGTCTAATATAATATAAGAAAATCACTCGTTCAATTAATCATGAATGTGGAATTTCTTCACTCTTTAACACCTCATTTCACGCTCAGAACTGAACATCGAGAGCTTAGACGATTTAGTATAGGAATCCATTAATCATTGATGTGGAAAACTAGCTCGTGAGGAAAAGATACTAAGAGGAAATCACCTATCTCACTAACCAGATAGGTGAGACTTCTTCACTGTTCAAACTTTCACTTTAATTCTTCAATTTCTAAAACCTTTCACAAAGTCCCTTCTTTCACCTTATCAATTACAATGGCTAACCAAAAATCATCCTTTCTCACATTCAACCATCTAACAATATGCCTCATTCTGTTGCTACTATCACAATCTCCACAAATTTACTCAACATGTCGAAATTTCTGTAACAACATTCCCATAAACTACCCGTTCAGCATCGACGACGGCTGCGGCGCCCCACAGTATCGCCACATGCTAAATTGTTCCACCACTGATTTATTCTTCACAACACCATCAGGAAACTACAAAGTCCAATCAATAGACTACGAAAAAAAAACCATGACCATTTTCGATCCATCGATGTCCACTTGTTCGATTCTACAACCTCACCACGACTTCAAAATGTCAGAAATTCAATCAGCTATTATCCCTCCTTCACCCGACACGATTTTCATCCTCGTCAATTGCTCCATTGATTCGCCAGTACTTAACCATTACAAGTCCCTATGTTTTAATTTCTCTGGCCATTCGTGTGACGAACTTTACGGTTCGTGCACTTCGTTTAAGTTGTTTCATTTGCTGTCGAATAGTACGCCAGCGTGTTGCTTCACGGGTTATGAGACGGTGAAGTATATGAGTATGGATATATTGGATTGCACGCATTATACGAGTGTTTATAATACGGATAGATTGCAGGGTGTTGGGCCGTTAGATTGGCTTTATGGTATGAAATTGTCATTTAGCGTGCCGGACACTGGATGTGCCCGGTGCGCTAAATCTGGTGGAACTTGTGGATTTGATGTGGAAACTGAGATGGCGCAGTGCATTTGCTCAAGCACTAGTAATTTTACCAGAGATTGTGGTGAGTGAGACCTAACGCTTTCTTCTCATTTTGTCAAATTCTTCCTGCGTCCACTTCTACGTGCCCAGAAAGTACATGTTCATTTTTACTTGTTTAGTGTAGAAAATTTTTGAAGTATATATCTAACTTTATTTACACTTATTTTTGACACATACATATAGAATTGACTTTGAATTACTGGTTTTCCCCTAATCCATAACTGGATTTGTCACTGGCTAACCATGATTCAGAATTCTTCCTCTAGACTTTAACAGTGTGTTTATGTTGAATTTTGCAGCTGGGGGCAGAGAAATAAACTTTGCTGATAGTTACAGAACATCCTCATTTCCACAACTACATCTACTATACATTTTGGCTCTTGTGGCCATTTCTTACATCATCCTATTGAGATGATGAATCTTCTATTAAGTTTGTTGATTTCTTCTCTTTCTGTATTTTATCTTTAATTCTAAATTTGTTATTACTACCTCGTGTTGCCTAAATTTAGGGATTTTTTTAATTTTTTTTTGCGGTGTTACACTAGGGAAGAAAAAAAAAATGTATCAGAAATTCTAGTACTTGAAGGAATTATCAATTTTGTGTCTCTGAAATATTTTAATATCTTTCGTTGTACCAAAGAAATTATATATAAAATTACAAATTTAAAAAGTATTTTACGGGTACAAATCTTTATTTTAAGATATTAAAGAAATTGAACCTTTGGCCTAAAGAACCAAAAACCCAAACTCGATCCCCTAAACTCTCTCTATGTAAAAAGGAAAGACCCTCTTCCAAAACTAGGAATGTACACGAATCAGTTCGGTTCAATTTTAACTATTGATTGATTTGACAAATTGATTCTTATTTATTATTTCGATTTGGTTACACAAATAATTTGTTCGATTTCAAAATTTAAATAAACAATTATTTTTATTTCAATTTTAGAGCAAGCATAATCAAAAGTAACAAAATTTTTAAATTACTCTTAGGTAACCAAGACATTAACAAAAGAAAATCATAAACTTGCAAGCATAATGGCATATAAATGGGAAAACAAAAGCTTGACAACTTGTGTAAGCATGGAAATCCAGCAACCAACAGCTAACAAGAGTGTCAGAGACACAATAGGTCTAATCGTCTAGGAAATATGAAGGGGAGGGAATGGTTTGTTATCTATGGTGTTATATTGTGTTGTTAGTTTAAATATCATGTTATTTTGAATGCTACTTAAATTTTGTGATGTCGTATCGTTAAGTTTCATCGTAGATAATGATTAGAAGTCTCATTTTATATAACGATTGATTTAATGATGATCATGTTGTTACCTTATATTTTGTTTCTCATTTTACCTTTACTTATCGTAGGAGTGCAAGATATCTCATTTCCTCATTATTTAATAATTATATTTTATCATTCATCCTTTTTTTTTTATAGTAGTCCTACCCCGTGCCCTACTTTTCTAATAGGTTTATCCTTTAAATTATTAATGTGTGATATCATGTAACGACGAAAAACGATACAATCTATTCAAATTTTATATTCATTAAAGGCCAACCACATCATCAGCTCCCTAAACTTGGCACAAACTTTCACTTTGGCACCTAAAGTGGACGTTGTTCATTTTAAGCACCTCAACTAGCATCCCGATGTGTCATTTTGGCACAGTTGGTATTTCGCGTGTATTTCACTTATTGCAGGCACGTAGAAGGCCTTTTTGGGCTGATGTGGCGTCCAAGTTAGCCCACAACAATATATTAACTCACCCCCATTAATTTATACCTTCTTCCTCATTTTTAGCCACTATTTTTCTCAATCTTAAGCTTGTTTAATGGTGAAAATTATTGAGAGAGATTTAAGAATTGGATACACATCTCTATGTAGATTTAGCTATAATTTGATGCTAAATTTTATATCAATGATAAGACCCAAAATCCACTTGACGAAATCATATCCCTTGCTCATAATATCTGATCTCTATAAATTTAACTTGTTTGTTTTGATCAGCGAAATGGAGTTTCAAGCTTTCCTCTTTCCGTTTTAGATTTAAAAAAGAAAACCATAATCATATTTTACAATTGAAACGGACAGCGAGCTAGGTGGGTGTTGCAGAAAACAAATTTAGGAGAGTGGATGTTGGAGAGGACGATTTTAGGGGAGGGAGGGGGTTGCAGCTGGCGATTTGGGGGGGGGGGGGGAGGAAGGTGTTGTGCAGCAAACGATTTGGGTTGGGTTGGGGGGGGAGAGAGGGTCGGCCAAATGTCATTTATTCATTGACAATTTTTTTTATTTTACTCAAATTAATTATTTAAAAAATATTTTGGGGAAAAGTGACAAATGTCCTCATATTATTCGTCACTTTACAAGTCATTAGCGAGTGTAATACACACACATCATTTATTTTTGCTGATTGTGCAAAAAGCGCCAAAATGACACACCGAAACACTAGTTGAGGTGCTTAAAATGAACAACGTCCACTTTAAGTGCCAAAGTGAAAGTTTGTGTCAAGTTTAGAGAGGTGGCGATATGTTTGACCTTTATTAAAACAATATAGTACTATACAATCTATTAAATGTTATATTCACTAAAACAATATAGTATGATATAATATAATATAATACAATACAACATATTATGAAACAATACGTAACAACCATCCAAACACATAGTGTATACACAATTGAGTTTCTCGGTAGGTTCATTTCTAAATATATAGTTAGAGTGTATACACAATTGGGTTTCTCGGTAGGTTTATTTCTAAATATACCCAACTATATGCAATTCAAAAAATCATAATATTTTATAATTAAATTTGTAAACCAAATTCGAATTGTATAATTCAAATTGTATTATTCAAATTGTTTAGTATGCGTTCAGATATGTGATTTCATCTCGTGCTTTAAAATCATCAGATAAAATCAGCATTTGATATACGATTTCATCTGAAATCCCAAATTCTCCAAATAGCTTGAGTTGGAAATTTCATATCATGATTTGAAAATTTTCAATTACAAAAATTGACCAAAAAGTTTATATTTTGCAAAAGAAAAAAAATTTCACCATTTTATATCTACCAACCATTTATTTTATATATAAATAAAATTTTTAATTGATATTATTACATGCTCAACGTGAGGATAGTAGTACACTACAAGTCATGTTCAATTTTATTTTTTTATTGAATTTAAGTTCAATCAATAAATGATGTATTTTTTTAGAATAGTTTTATTTTAGTGTATTATACTTTTGTTATGAATTTTTACTTATTTAATAAGATTATATAAAAAATTGAGACAATTTTAATAATTTTCATAACTTAAAAGATTTTTATGGTTATGAAAAAACATACTGTCTTAGAAAGGTCCAAATTACAGTTCAAACAAAACTTAACTCTATGTGATTTCAAATCACATTTCATCTCACGTTATCAAACAGCCCTTAGAAAATTCGGATTGAAGTGATTTGTAGAGAGTAACCTTCACAATCTGGCTGCCTTTCCGTGTTTTGTGAACTTAGATCATCAACCCCACTTCTATCTGTAAGTTTGTTTCTTCGTTTCCCTCTCTTACTGCTATAATAACAAAGCTTTACCTTTCTATTTTTTCGGCATTCACTATTGGGTTTTGCCAAATGCCAATAAGGAGGGAAATAAAATACTTGGAACCATACCTTTCTCATAATTGCTATCGTGCATAATACAACAACATATAAAAAAAAAGGACATTCAGTGTACCAAAGCTCTTGCTATGTGCAAGTCAGCGGAAGGGGGTGTATTGTACACAGTTTTAACTTACATTTCTGTCAAAGGTTGTTTTCAAGGTTTGAACCCGTGATCTCCTGATCACATGATAGTAAATACAACAAAACAAAATATAATTGCGCGAATATGTATACTTGACAATCTTATTCCTTACATGAAGTACTCCGCAACTTCTAGGTGTGAGAAACGTAATGGTGAGGCCTTACAAAGTAAAAGGGAAAATGTTCTTAATTTTTGTTCCATTTTATGCCTATTAACTGCTCGATGTTATTACACAATGAATATTGTCCTCTTCATTCATTTTCCTATATCATCATCTGTCCAATTGCTGCTAAACTGTAATCACTCATAACTCGAGCTACCCCTTCTGTAGGTGTAGGTAATTGAAGCATTCTGAGCCAAAGCCTAACCTGTTCATTCCTTTTTTTCTTTTTTCTTTTTTAAAAAAGAAGATCTTTCAGTATTAGTTTCGATTGTGAAGTAGCCTTGTAGGTGGTGTTTGACCAGTTTATGTGCAGCTTGACTAATTTTAGTTACTCTTGAGAGAGAAAAAGATAAGTAAGAAGAACCTTGATAGGGTGATGGCAGCTGCAAAGCTGCACTTCTCTGTTCGTCCTTTTTGTCGTTCTTTTGTCTCTTCAGTAAGAATGCTTGAAGAATCTATTAAAGCTGCGGTTGAAGGAAAAAGATATGAACAGATTCTTGATATTCTAAGCTCCTCTAAAGGGTCTTACCATAATCCAAATCCCTTTTCATTTTTATCCACCTTTCCTGAAAACACAAGTGTCAAAATTGTTGATGAAATTTTACAGTTTTTTATTCCAATCAGGCCTCATTCTCGCCCTCAAATTGCATATTCCTCTCTCCTTTCCTACAGTCTCCAAAGCTCGAATCCTCTCCCACTTGCTCTTGCCATTCTTCAGCGTACCCTTCGCTCTGGCTGCATTCCGGTACCTCAAACTCACCTCCTACTCTCCACTGCATGGATTGAACGTCGGAGTAAATCCCGTTCTGTTTCAAGCATGTTGTTGGAAATGCAGGATATTGGATATGCCCCTGATTGTGGCACTTGCAATTACCTGATCTCATCACTTTGTAAGGTTGATCAGATAGATGAAGCAGTTAATGTATTGAAGGGCATGGCTCGTGCTGGTTGTAATCCGGATTTGGATAGTTACGGTTCTTTAATTGACAACTTATCCGAGCTAAGAATGACGTCTGCTATCATAGAGACATTGAATGAAATGGTTGCGAGATTTGGTTTGAGCCCCAGAAAAGAAACTTTGGTGAAAGCTTTGGCAGCAATACGGGCTAACAAAGAGATATCGAGAGCAATTGAAATAATTGAGTTTTTAACAAATGAGAGTGTGCACGTTGGGTTCGAGTGCTACGAGCTAGTCCTTGAAGGATGCTTAGAGAACCGCCAGTTTATTTTGGCTGGAAAGTTTGTGATAGAAATGACCAAGAGAGGCTTCATACCATACATAAGGTCAAGGCAAAAGGTTGTTGAAGGCCTGGCAAGTATTGGTGAGTGGGAACTTGCCAATGCTGTGAGGCGGAGGTTTGCAGAACTAAGGTCTTAGTTTCATGCACACATGTGAATCAGTAAGCTTTATAGGAAGGGATCGAGATCATTATCCAGATTAAAGAAGCATGTAGTTATACTAGTAATGACTGTAATTTCAGAACCTCAGTTCGGAGTCCTCTCATAACCCAGGTACTGTATATCACCTTTTTGTTTGTTGATTAGTTTATGAAACCCAAAACTCTTTATGCATTTTCATATGTGTTAGACGGAAAATTATACACTTTCTGCTTCTTAAGAGTATCATTCAGTGGCATGACCTTATATTTCATATGAGTAAACTCGGTTTAATTGTTAATGAAAAACAGAAAAGTTAGTTCAGTTGCAACTATTAATTGCAATTGTGTGACGCCAAGTTTTGCCCGATCACGAATTTATTCTCGATGTCTCAATGTAGGTTTCTTTTTGCTTGTTTTGTTGTCTTCTTGTATGTACCGAACTGAGAAAATGTCTGTTGGTTTCTTTAATTGAAACTAAAAGGAGGTGGATGATGGTGATTATTGAATCATCTCATTAACCTGATGATTTCTAAAGGCATTAGTACTTTATCCATTCTAAACAAATGATTGTAGAATTGTTCTTTTTGATAGAATTTGTATATTAGAGCTTCAGCTCAAACACCATTGACGGCCATTGAAGCTGAGCTTGAGCTAAGAAGAAGAGAGAATAGAAAGAATCTTATTGATCAATGAAGAATGAAAATTGATAACTGCTTTGTCCTCATCGCAGTACATTTATACTACTCTGTACACAGCTGTCATCTACAAAATATCTGTAACTACCTTGTACACGTGGCTAACTAACTCTATTTACTGCATAACTAAAAATATCTAATCTAGTCAGCTGCTCCATGTGCTCATAGTCACGTTATGCCTATTTCATCACTCCCCCTCAAGCTGGTAGGTATGAAAACGTTCAGCATACCAAGCTTGTTCACCAGGTATTCATGTTGACATCTTGTCAATCCTTTAGTCAACACATCTGCTATTTGATCTCTTGAACCAACATGTACTGTCTTGATCAGTTTCTCCTGAATTTTCTGTCTAATAAAATGACAGTCGATTTCAATATGTTTAGTTCTTTCATGGAACACTGGATTTGCTGCAATTTGTAATGCAGCGTTGCTGTCACTGTAGACAACTACAGGTGTAGCAACTTCATTATGCAGTTCTTTCAGCAAAGCTGTTAGCCATACAACCTCTGAGACTGCATTTGCCATACTTCTGTATTCAGCTTCTGCTGAGCTTCTGGACACTACATTCTGCTTCTTAGACTTCCAAGAAACTAGTGAGTTTCCATGCTTAATAGCAAAACCTGATACTGATCTTCTGGTATTTGGACATGAAGCCCAATCTGCATCACAATAAACTGATAACGTACTAGAAGTATCACTGCTTAGCAAGATCCCTAAAGCTGGTTCTCTTTTCACATACTTCATAACTCTGACTGCTGCATCCCAATGTGATCTCTTAGGGTGCTGTAGGAATTGGCTAAGAGTCTGTACTGAGTAAGCAATGTCAGGTCTAGTTAGTGTCAAATACAACATCTTACCAACTAATCTTTGGTATTGTGTCTTGTCCTCCAATGTCTCATCACTTGTTGTTTGTGTTAGTGCATCCAACTCTTGTGTTGTTAACTTTGAGTTGACTTCAAGAGGTGTCATAGCAGGTTTAGCTGAACCAATTCCTAGGTCTGAAATGATCTCAAGTGCATATTTCCTCTGATTCACCAAGATACCCTTAGCAGATCTGCTGAATTCCATCCCAAGAAAGAATTTAAGTGCTCCTAGATCTTTTATCTTGAAAGCCTTCTGCAATAAGGATTTGGTGTCTTCAATAAGACTAAGATTGTTACCTGTTACCAACATGTCATCCACATAGATCAAGATAATGACAATATCAGTGCCTTTTTTCTTGATAAATAGGGAATGATCCAGACCACTTTGAATAAATCCTGAAGTGAGTAGTGCTTCAGAAAGTTTCAAGTTCCACTGCCTACTAGCTTGTTTCAACCCATAAAGGGACTTAGTAAGTCTACAAACCAAACCAGACTCCCCCTGACTTGGTAAGCCCTGAGGAAGATGCATATAAACCTCATCATGCAAATCACCCTGAAGAAAAGCATTGTAGACATCAAGCTGATGTACATGCCAATTATGCTGAGAAACTAAAGATAAAACAACCCTCACAGTAGCAATCTTAACCACAGGAGAAAAGGTTTCATTGTAGTCAAGGCCTTTCTGTTGATTGTAGCCTTTGGCCACAAGTCTAGCCTTGAACCTCTCAATCTCCCCTGAAGCTTTAAGCTTGACCTTATAAACCCATCTACAACCAATGGCAGTCTTCCCATAAGGCAATGGGACTAGATCCCAATTGTGATTGTCCTGAAGAGCTTGCAATACGATCTTGAATTGCCTCTTGATAGGAAGCAGGTTCATGAACATGGGATAAAGCACCAAGAAAAACTTGATGACGAGGAGAAAGGTGTGCATACGACAAACAAGCATGAATAGGATAAAGAACATGAGCAGCCTTCTTCTTAGTAACAAAGTCAACATGCCAAAGAGGTTGCTTGGATGTCCTGTGAGACCTTCTAAGTGTCACAGGAGCAAGACGTGAAGTAGATTCAGAAAGAGGTGAGGGAGAAACTGTTGAGGGAACACTAGGAACAGCTGGTAAATCATCAGGAGATGGTAGTGGTGCAGAAGAAAGTGAAGGGTCAGGTAAAGGCAGTGAAGGCTCAATAAAAGGATCAGAAAAAATGTCAGAATCAGACGACCAAGAAAACTGAGTAGGTTGAGGAGAGGAGACAGTAGAGTTCTTGAAGGGGAAAACATGCTCCTTGAAAATAACATCTCTGTTAAGAAAAAACTTCTCCTTGGCAAGATCAAACAAAATGTAACCTTTAGTGACTGTAGAATAACCCATAAAAACAGAAGGAACAGCTCTTGAAGCGAACTTATCTATTCGGGGCAAAACACTTGCATAACATAGACAACCAAAAACTCTCATATGAACAAGAGAAGGTTTCTTCCCAAAAAATAGCTCATAAGGTGATTTTCCTCCAAGAACCACTGAGGGGAGCCTGTTAATGACATAGGTTGCAGTACATATACAATGACCCCAGAATTTCAAAGGTATATGACCTTGAAACCTTAAAGCTCTGGCCACTTCAAGAAGGTGCCTATGTTTCCTCTCAGCAACACCATTTTGCTGAGGGGTGTAGGCACAAGTTCTCTGATGAACAATACCAAAACTCTTAAAGAGATCCTGCAAATGAGTACTAGTGAATTCTCCCCCATTGTCCGTCCTAATCACCTTTACTACTGCATTAAATTGTGTTTGTACCATTTTAAGAAATGTACCTAACACAGATAACACATCACTCTTAAACGAAAGATCCAAGTGATATGAGAATAATCATCTACCACAGTCAAGAAGAATTTATTCCCATCAAAAGTGTTAGCATGATAAGGTCCCATACATCGAGGTGTATCAGATCAAAAGACTTAAGAGAGATACTGGTGCTAAGAGGAAATGACTGTCTAGTATGCTTAGCAAGAGGACATACTTCACAATCAGATAAAACTGACTTACAGACATCCATATTGTATCCAAAAAGTAATTTCATAGAATTGCTAGAAGGGTGAGCCAGTCTCTTATGCCACAGGGAAATATCAGCATTCTTCTTTACTGCAGTATGTGTTACAACAGCTGAAACAGCAGAAGGACAATCGCCTTTATGTGTGTTGATAGTCAGTAAGTACAATCCATCAGTTTCTTTACCAATCCCCTTCAACATCCCAGTAGCAAGGTCCTGGAATAAGCAGAAACCAGGATAGAAAGAAACAAATCAACTAAGTTCCCTGGTTATCTTTGAGACTGAGTTATACTTAAATTCAGGTATGTATAACACATTTTCAATTTCTCCTGTAGATCCAATTCTGCATTTGCCTGTGTGTGAGACCAGTGTGACACTACCATTTGGTAAATAAACTCTCTGTTTAGATGGTGTAGTCACTTTCTCTATGGCACTTATGACATTTAAACTAGCAGCCATGTGATTGGTTGCCCCTGTGTCAATGATCCATCTTACTTGCTCTACTGTGGACAAAGTATTAAAATCAGTACCTGCCATATATTGCCATACTAGTCTGTGATCCATTCTTATCAAGCATCATCATGATCTTGCCATGTTGATCCTCTGTAAGATGTGGTGCCCTGGGGAAATCCTGTGTGACAGCTGAGCAACTAGTAGAGCATCCAGCTTGAAAATCCCCTGCATACAACTGTGAATTAGTGTTGTCAGGTGGAGCATTATAAGCTACGTTGCCTTTGTTCATCGGAGCATGAAAAATGTCAATAGCTGCATGATGAGCAGTAGGTCCACCAGGAATCCCTTCCTTCTTCTTCCCCTTGTAACCAGGTGGATAACCAACTAAACGATAACAAATATCCATTGTATGACCTTTGAGTTTGCAGAAATCACATTGTAGATGCCAGTTTTTCTGTGGCTTATGATACGAGTTGCCCTTTCCAGCCATCATAGCCCCTAAGTCTATCCTTTCTCCAGAAGTGGATGAACTAGCTATAGATCTTTGACTTTCCCTCTCGATCAACATAGAATAAGTTTTGTTGATGTTAGGAGTAGGGCTGGTCATTAAGATTTGGCTTCGTGCTTGCTCATAATTCTCATTGAGGCCCATAAGGAACTGCAAAACCTTCAAGCCTTCCATATGTTGCAGAAAACCTTTAGACTTGGCACAATCACAAGGAGGAGGAATCATGCTATCAAATTCTGCCCAGAGATGCCTTAATTTGGAGAAATATATGGAAATACTATCAGATCCTTGAACCAGAGTCGCAATCTCTCGATGCAGTTGAAAAACTCTAGATGTATTGACTTTGTCGAACCTCTCTTGCAGATCATCCCAAATCACTTTTGCACTTGGTGCATAGAGAATACTAGTGTGCAGTTCCTGCGACACTGAGCCTAAAATCCAACCAATAACAACAGCATCGCATCTGTCCCATTGATGAGCTAAATCAGCAGAAAAATCCCCCTTCTTCCAGGTTCCATCAACGATTCCCAGCTTATTCTTACCAAGCAACTGGATACGCATGGACCTGCTCCAGGTAGAATAATTCTCAGATCCAGTCAATTGAATGGTACAATTGGACCTCCAACTGTATCAGAAGGATGAAGAAAAAGTGGATGAATAGGATCGATTTTAGTGTTTGCCATTGCTACGATAATGAAGCAAAAACAGTGAACGTCCTACTACAAGTATCGCCCTGTCAGATCGATTAAACTGAAGCCACAAATGTGGTCAATAGCTTTGATACCATGATAGAATTTGTATATTAGAGCTTCAGCTCAAACACCATTGACGGCCATTGAAGCTGAGCTTGAGCTAAGAAGAAGAGAGAATAGAAAGAATCTTATTGATCAATGAAGAATGAAAATTGATAACTGCTTTGTCCTCATCGCAGTACATTTATACTACTCTGTACACAGCTGTCATCTACAAAATATCTGTAACTACCTTGTACACGTGGCTAACTAACTCTATTTACTGCATAACTAAAAATATCTAATCTAGTCAGCTGCTCCATGTGCTCATAGTCACGTTATGCCTATTTCATTAATTGTTTCAATGATCTCTCTATTTGCCCAATATATAGAGGCATAATATTTGTGGTTTTTGGTCGATGTTGAATACCCCATGAACCAAGTTTGATGCTAGAAGTTTTCTATTGGTTCGGTTATTGTGGTCTGATTAGAGAAGGACAAAAGGTTCGATGATTCTTATTCTTCTTTTTACTAGTTTCATGTTGATGATGGACAAATTTACGCTTGGTATCTTTCAGGTTATTTTGTTTCTGTGCCTAAAGTCGCTGGATCATAGATCAGAGAGGATTCTTAGGTTCTTATTTATGGAGGAGTTTTATTTTGATTCCTAAGTTTGTCTGCCTTTTGCTTGAGCCAGGATTTCTTTAGCTCAATTGATTCAATAGTGTTGAGATTTTCAATTCAATTTTTCTTAAAAAAAAAAGAACAACAGCTTTCAGGACTTTCATTCAACAGTCTGAATCTTAACTAGTACTAGGAAACAAACTTAAGCTGTTATGTTAAAATGTACCTAGGGAATACTCAAGTGGAGCCAAAATGAATTGAAGCTGATATTCTCTCTCAGTACATCTATAAAAAATGAAGATGATAAGTTGAAGAAATTTTTTAGTGAATACAAAAAGGGGAACTGACCACTGCTAGTTCTTACTTCCGCCATGCAGATTGCCTTGTGCGAGTGTAGATAAGCCCCAAAGACTATCCTATCAAGCAAACCAGAAAAGATGAGATAGTATCGCTCAACTTATAAATAACAGTTGATCACAATGGTACTCAAACCTTCCACTTTATTTGAGATACTCCTTCCAAGTCATTCGTGCCTTAGAATAGCTATAAATTATAATGCCGAGGACTTCTGTTGGCACTGCTAAACAATGTCTATAACTTGATTTTAGTTTTTATATCAAGAGCGCTTTAATATTTATTGTACTTGATGAAATTAGCACTTAGTTTTTCTAGAGATATTAGAGTTCATTAATTTTGGTCCATTCACATTCAATTTATCAGTCATCATATCTTCCATGCTATAGAAGATTAGCATTTGGAATGTGAAGTTTAATAGGTGATCAATTGGTGGTTGCTTTTATTTTATTTGTTCAAGAGTTTCTCAATATATGAAAAGCATGTGATAAACTATTAAAATCAAGAACTTTGTCTGCAGGTCCTTTTCCAGCATTCCTCAATTGAGAAAGAGTGGTAAAAGTGGAGTGATTTATATTAACCAATAGCCAGTATATACATACTGGAGTTGGATTCTTGATTCCAAGAATATTCTAGCACTCAAGGGTGTGATCATTAGTTAATGAAGTGAGAGCTTAATCATGAAATCTCAAATTCAAATCTCATAGAGGCAAGTCTGCCTAAGCTTTGTTGGGCTGAGTAACCCGTTATTTTACTGGTGGAAGAGAACAAGTATCTGATGGAATAGTCGAGTTGTGTCAAACTGGCTTGGACACTATTGTCATTACCAAAAAGCAAGAATATTCTATTTGTTATTGTAATATTCTTATTCTTTCGAACGAAAGTTACATATTCTAACAATGGCTAGCCATTGAATTTAGGCAATCAATCAGAGTGCGTGTTATTTCAGGAATTTAGGATAAAGACCCTTTCGAGTTTTTATTAGTCATATATGGAAAATAATTTATTTTAGAAAAAAGAAAAAGAATAAGCTTTTATCACATGAAAGCATGTTAGCTAGCATAAAAATATCAACTTTGATGGATCTTTAAGTGTCCCATTGAACTTTAGAATTTGCTTGACTAGAAAGCTAGCATTGAACTTTTAAATTGGTGTCTTGACAAGTACTACTCTTTTTTGAGCTTTTCTTCCGTCACAAAGTAAAGTTTTATAATTTTCTTATTTGTAGTATACAAAGTTTAAAATATTTCTTTAATTTGGGGGAAAAAATGTCAAAAGTATTTCAATGTTGAAGTCGAGACCTTTTAACAATAGATCCTTGGGCGCTCGGTGTGGGTGAGGTGGGGTGGGGTGGGGGGAATATACAAACTTTGGGCGTGTTTGGTACGAGGGAAAATGTTTTTTCTAAAAGATATTTTCTTGAAAAAATAAGCGGTTTCTTATCTATTTATGATGTTTGGTTAGTAAACAGAAGATATAATCATGGCGATTGTATATTATGACACTGGACTCGGGACCTGATTCTTGTCCCGACCTCGATTCAGAACTTAATTCTTAACCTCACCCTGGCCTAACCCTAACTCGAGAATCAACAGTCGAACCCAGCCACGACTAGGGACCCGACGTTGACTCGAGACCTAACCCGATCCTAATCCCGACATGAGATCGAAGACTTACCATGATCTCGGCCGAAGACCCAGCCCTAACTCGGAATACAACCTTGATTCAGAGATGAGTTTTGTGTGGGGGTCACAATTACGGTGGGGGAGGATTTGGGTTCTGGGTTTGGTCGGTAGCGGACATGGTCTCGAATCGAGGTTGGGAGTAGGGTCCTAATCGAGGTCGGAGTATATCCCAAGTTAAGGTCAATGTCTGAAATCAAAATGGATTCTGGGTTGGAGTGAGCTTCGGGTTGGGGTCAAGCCATGGAGTTCAGTTCGGGGTCAGGGTCTGGAGTCGAATCAGGGTCGAGAGTCTAGTCTGCCTTCGGATTAGAGTCAGGTCCCCAGTTGGGGTTTGAAGTTAGGTCTTTTGTAGGTGGTGAGGTTGAAAGTAAGTTGTGAAAGATGTTTAACCTACTTTATCTAAGGAAGTCGGTTTTTTTAAAAAAAAATTAGAGAAAACAAATCCATTTTAAATATATTTTTCAAAATATTTAAGTCAATCAAACATTAGAAAGTTAGAAAATATATCACCTTTTGAGAGTTCTCATTTTCAAAAAGTACCAAAAATGTGATTAAGAAAATCAGTAAAAATTATGGCATCTTACAATAGCTGTATACTATCTCATTGTAATTGAACAATATAATAGGAAAACTGATCTTTAATGTTAGTATTAAATTGCGACAGACATATAACAGGCATGGAATAACTTGAAGTACTTTAGCTAATTATTGGTCTCATCTGCTTAACTAAAGGAGTATACATGAACATATACCCAGTGTAAAGGAGTGTTTTTCAAAAGACACCTAATAAATTTGAAATCTGTGGTCTCTCTCACACACAGACACAGTGGTTGTTTTAAGTAATTGTTCTTTCCCCTCTTTTCCTATGGATTCTAAGATGTAGAACATGGCAGGCAGGTAGTTAGGCATGTGAAAGTAACAACAATAATTGGGTGGTAAAGGGAAGAGACACATGTGAATGCTATGGGCTGATGGCCTACCCTCAAAATTGGTAATTCTGGTGAAAACTAGTCTTAGGGGTGAAGTACCACAATCATAATCATTTGTTATACAAACCTTCTAATGAAATTTTTCCCTATTGACATGTCTTCCTTTGAACGTTAGTAGGTCCTATTTATTTGTTTACGCTTAATCACTTGTCACTTTTGAAATTGTATTTTATTTAAATACATGCTTGCAAATATTCTTTACGACAAATATAACAAAAACAACTCTATCTTCAACTCCATATATTTCAAATGAAGTGAAAAATATTTAGCATCTATGACCAAATGCATAATTATGTATATAGATTTCAACTATCATGTCTTTTTTAAAATCACTTAATAAATCTGAATATATAAATATAGATAAATAATTAAGATCCAAACGTTTATTAAGTGAAAACAAAATTTCAAACGGACCACCGCGTTAATAATTTTTATTCTGAAAGACCAAGCTATGGAATTTACCTAAAAGCCAAACCACCTCTTTCTCAACATACCATTAAAAATATTGTCATATCTTTAGTTTGCCAAAAAGAAGAAAACAAAGGGAAAAAACAAGTGTAAAAGTATCTATCAACGAGTCACAGATTTATTTTCTTATATTTCTAGCTCCCATTCTCGTACAAACAACCATTTTTTTCCCCTATCAACAAGCCTCTTCCAAAATAAATAAATAAAAAATCCTATCTAAAATTGAATATGTCCCTTCTTTCTTAGTTTATGTCAAAAATGATGTATGCAGTTAAAAGAAAAGAATTTAAAAAATTAGTGCACTTTAGTATCAAAGCGGATCTTAGATATAAAATTGATATGTATATTTCAAAATTCTCTTACTTCTAAAATTATGAGAATTTAAATAAAATGGTCAAATACATAGACAACCTCTTTAACTTATTCTTATTTTTTATTTTGATACTTCATCTCAATATTGTTCCATTTTCATCCTTCATGAATTTCATTTTTCATGTGTCATTTAAACACAAAAAAATATTATTTGATGTAAATTATTTAATGCGTGTTTGATAAACATAAAGGTAAAAAATATCCAATTAAATAACGTCACGCGTCTAATTTTTTCATGTCATCTGAGTTGAATTCAAATACCCGATTCTTAATTTTTAACTCAACTTTAGTTCGAGTTAAAACAATCCATCTGCAAACAAAATAAGAAAAAATGAGCTCTGATCTATTGCTAATAATACTATACTAAAAAACGCTAAAAAATGACAGGAAAAAAAAACTACGAACTATGTGTTCTATTAATGATTTTTCTTACAGAAAATTGACGTACTTTCATCGTTATTTTTCACATAAAAATATGCAGAAAATATAAAAAAATATTAATTTTTTTTTACAAAAACAATCAATGAACGTCTGTTAATTTTTAAAGCACAAAACTGTAGTTGAAGAGTATAAATAAAAGTAACAAAAATATAAAAATTTGTGTATTCATTATTTTATATTTAAATGATACTACATGAAAAATCAAACAAGGTTAGCATTAGGATTAAACTCAGCGCGCTTGTAAAATTATACTAGTAAATTTAAATAAAATTATGGTAGGCAAGTCAATTCATTAAAAAGTGAAAAGGAAAGAAAAAAACAGTAACCATTCAAAGCAATGTGTGGAGACTGGAGTGGGAAAACAAAAAAGGAATAGTAAACCGTTCAAAATCGTTGAGCTCTTTGATTTTAGAGGCTTATAAATTAATCTGAAACACGCTCCCCCAACTCTCCACAATTTACATCACACACAAATTCCCTCCTGTTTTCTGCCTTTGGTAAGCTTCAGATCTTACTCTCTTTTACCGATCTACGTTTTTTTTTATTTGATCTGCTCAATTTTCAAACCTTGCATTGTTCCGTTCCATTGGGCCACCTTACGCGCAATTGAGTAATATTTACTGCATTTTTTTTATAACCTGGTGTCCGGACCAGCTTACGCGCAATGACTAATATTTACTTGCTTTTCTTTGCTCCGATCTAAGCCGATTTGAACACCGGACAGGTTGATTCGGTGTTCTTTCGTTTCAGAATTCTTGAGTTTCGTATTTTGCCGCTACTTTTTCTTTGATCTGATTACGAATTTGTTCTTCTTTTTTGTTTTTGTCTAATTATGGTTGATCAGATCTCTTGCAGTTTCATCTCGTTTGCGTGTGCTCAATTTTTGCACCGACAGATTTATTTTGCTCTTTTTTTTTGGGGTGGGGGGGTGGGGTGTCTTTGATACTTGTAGATTTCCGTTTAATTTGAGTTGATCTCTTTCAATTTTCAATGGTGGATTGTTGCTGGCAAATTTCTGTGACTACTGTTTTAGGATAGGCCCTTAATGCTGTTTACTTTATCGATGCTTGGGAATAGTTTAGGCTGGTACTTGGGAATGTATGTGAGCAGGAATAAATTCATGCTGAAGTGGCGGGTGCGTGTGGGTTCTGGATTTTTTGCTTTTCATTGTTATCTATTCTGAAGATTGATGTTTTTATAGTTCTAGATTACAAGTGCTGCTTCAAGCTTAGTAAATGTACATTTTCTGGAGACATTGTGGCTGCATCACTGCAAAAGATTCTGTTTTTTTCTCTCTTTGTCAATTGGATCTCTTTTTTTTTTTTTCACTAGCAGGTGTAGTATCTGAAGCCTAATTTTCCTATGTGATCTGACCCGGGAATATGAACTGAAGATTCCAGCATCCGATCTCTATATTTTCTCGTGATAGACGAATGAAAATGCAAATTTTTTCCTTGTTCGCACCCCCACCCCCCCTTTTAGTGTTAGTGTCGTCTTTCTTTGCTGCCTTTCCCTTTGTTTTATGAGTTCATATTCACTTACTTCAAAATCTAGAAGAAATGAGCATGTAACATTCCTGAGTAATTGATTGAGTGTGTCTTTCTGCAGACAATTTCATAAGACCAAGTTAGAAGACATCCATGGGGACTGTTGTTGATTCTGCTGACCAGGTAGCTTTCTTTACAACTAAATGTGCTTCATATATCTAAAGAATATTCTTATTACCTTGACTATTCGTGTCCACTCCTATTGTGAATGAGTTCTCATATTCATATGGTCTAAGCATCTGGAATCTAAACAAAAGTGAAATGCTTTCTACACTAAACGGCATTATTGGAGGGATGCTTGACCTTTAAGCTATCACTAACTTTTTTATTGTCAATCCGAATTCAAAAAAAGTTCTACTATGATTAAAAAGGCCTGCAGAAAAAATTATGAGATTTAAAGACTTTAAATAGTGGAGTTGCGGTGTCCAGTTCGAGTGTCTTACAACAGATGGGGCTACAACAATTGCACTGTGAATTTAAATACCGATTTTCTAGATTTGCAGCATGCATGTACCAACAGCAACACCAAGAAAGAGCGGAAGTAACGGTCCAACTTCCATTCTCCTCCCTGAAGTTTTAAATTTGTAAAAAGTTCTCATATAATTCTAGGAATTCTTCTCGCTAGGCATTAATTCTATTATCAGAGAAACATTATTGAAAATTTTCCCCTACTTAAGTTATCACCTCCACTCTTGATAAATAGTATAATTATCCATGATTTCTGCTCCTGCACAGTAGCACGCAGATCCACATGCTCCTTAGTTTGATATTTTTTAATGATGAATTGCAGGGAGCAGGGAGCCTGACAATCAACAAGAAGGTCATTGTTGTTTTTGTTCTAGGTGAGTTTTTCAACATCAACATCACGTGGTCTTGTGGCATTCTCGATACGGCATCTCATAGGCAAAGTGTTTTGGTCCTATATGTAGTTGTGAGGATTAGAGGTGGAATTCATTGGACAATCATATGTTTGCCATTGTAGCCGTTATCCGATCTACATGTTCTGTTAGTGCTATAGACTTATAATGCACCATAAGTCTATAGCTCCTTTGGTTCAAACTGCCATAACCCATTTTTTGTATTAATACACGATTGACTGTATGACCATTAGGATCCTTTGGGCATTTACATCCAGTTTTGATCAAAATGAAACAGGAAGCTACATTGAAGGGTGGTTGTAAAAGCCAGATCTGATTGACTGGTTGGGGCAATTTTGACTCTAGTTTAGATTGTGGTGGTAGAATTGATTTTCTGAAGTAACGAGGCTTCATCTTTGTGATTATTTACATACAAGTTGACAGAAGGAGGGTTTTGTATGTAATTGACTTGTGAGGGTTACAGTTGAAAATTTGGAGGAGGTATACTTTTTGACCCTAAATCTTAAAATACTCTTAAGCTAGTGCTCTGCTTCTTCTTTATCGAACTCACTCAAGAATTTTTTTTTGTGTTTGGGGATTGTGGATAAAAAATTATTAGGAAATATCTAGGGGGATGGGACCTGTACGGATTTGTGGATCAAATACACATCCTCATTGGACATAGTATATTTGTAGATGCAATATGTACTGCTGGTATTGGATTTTTTTCCTGTGCTAAGATTTGTTTACTCTATTAACTTGGACAGGTGGCCCAGGCAGTGGTAAGGGCACCCAGTGTACTAATATTGTTGAGAACTTTGGGTACACCCATCTAAGTGCTGGTGATCTTCTGCGAGCAGAAATAAAATCTGGTTCCGAGAATGGGTAGGATATTTGTGTTTTGATTGTGTTGCTTTATCTTTCTCCGTACTTTTTACGCTTTGTCATTTCAACAAACATTCTGTGTAGTAGATCAACAGCTGTTCGTTAAGTTGCATCATCTTCAATAATTTCAAGCAATGTTTATTGCACACAAAGGATTCATCCTCAGTACTGTGCTTTTGAATGTGGTGCATAAAGTTTGAACTGTCATAGTTTTGTTTGTATTTCATTATATTACTAGAGTATTGCTTATTGCGCATCAGCTTTGTGAACTGTTCATTTCTTCTATGTACAGGACGATGATTTCGAACATGATTAAAGAAGGGAAAATTGTACCATCAGAGGTAACAATTAAGCTTCTCCAACGAGCAATTCTGGAAAATGGCAATGACAAATTTCTTATTGATGGTTTCCCCCGCAATGAGGAGAACCGTGCTGCTTTTGAGTTAGTCGTGAGTTCCTCAGTACACCACCCTCTTTCAACTGCAACTTGATAATTCTCCTATTTAGTTAAGAGTTGTTAAAATTTGACTCACACTTTAATGTCTCCCAGACTGGAATTGAGCCTGAGTTTGTGCTCTTCTTTGATTGTCCTGAAGAAGAGATGGAGAAACGCCTTTTAGGTCGGAACCAGGTTAGACATATAATATCTTGGTAGAAGGCTTCTCCTCATGTTTACAGTTCTTCAAACCTTTATGGTATTCTTGTTTCTTCTTTGTTAATCTTCTTTTTTAGTGTCGTTTTTGGTTTTCTTCTCATAAACTTTGAAAATTCGTTCTTTAGGGAAGAGAAGATGATAATATTGATACAATAAGGAAGCGATTCAAGGTTTACATGGAATCTAGTCTACCTGTTATTGAATATTACAACTCCAAGGGGAAGGTTCGAAAGGTACTGTTTTATCTTTCAGCCTCTTTACTATCTTCCTCCCCTCCACCCTAGAGAGAGAGAGGGACTCTGCATATTAAACAGAAGTTGACATCTTTTTTGCCTTCAGATTGATGCTGCAAAGCCTGTTGGAGAAGTATTTGAAGCAGTTAAAGCTGTTTTTGCCCCAGCTGCTGAGAAGGTAAAATACTAATGATGGTTTAGCGAATGTTATAAGGATATTAAGACCCTAGTAACTTGCATGGAAAAGGATATCTGGCATATGTACTGTACTGAGAGGGAAATTTCTTGTGTTGCAATTGTTAGGGCTTATGCAGAGCTAGATCTCTTCTACATTATGAGATCAGTAAATTAACTTTTAGGTGTTGAGAATCCTGTGAATTTGTTTAAAGTGATGCTGCTGGGATAACTGTCAATTTTTTATGCTTCTTGCCTAACAAGAGTTCAAACAATTTCTGCATATATTTTGAGTCCATGGAGCATTATTTGATTTATTATGATTGGTATGGTTAGATACTTAGATTTGCTCCTAAATTTTTCTGTATCCAGGAGAATTATCTTCATAATAAAGGAGTATATATCTTTCACTGTGGTTGGCTTCTGATTGAGCTCATTATATGAGCAGATCTTCAGTTTATTTGTATAAACAACAATTGGCCTCAGACCCAAATAAGTTGGGGTCGGTTATATGAATTCTTATTAACCATAGTTATCCAATTAAAATTCATATCAGACCAGCATTATACAAAATAAAACTAAAGAGTACTAGAAGTTCTCTAACTTTGTGCTGTCATAAAAATCTCTACTAGAGCTAAGAGACTCCTAGAAAGCATAGGACCTAAAGTAAACGTACTTACTGACATGGCTAAAATATATTCCCGATTGATTGGTATCTGCATATCCTTTACTTCCTTTTTCTTGGAATTTCATACATATTTTTCTTGTATGTTACAGGTTGCTGCCTGAGAATTCATAAGTAGAGGCATCGATTAAGTGTTATGGTAATTGAGAACTCTAAACTTGCGCTTGTGTTAATATATGATATGTTTATGCTGCTGTGAATTGATTTTACTGTTAACTAACCTTTTCTTTTGTCATTCCATCCTCTCCAGGTATACCAGTATTGTTTGCATATTAGTGCTTGCTGTGTCTTCAGCAAAACGATGTATCTTAATAGATTCTACTTTTATAGAAGTTTATGCAGAATTTTTTTTCATCTTTCCTATTTTTGTTCTTTTGAAGGAAACACATGTTGTATTATTGGCTTATTGCCTCTGTATTTTTATCATTGTCGAGACTGAATTTTGATAAATAAAATTATGAGTTTCTGTCTCTCTCACGCACACATTTGGGTCTTTTTTTGAACGAATTACAAATTGGGGCTTGAGATGTGGTAAGTATTGACAGATGACACACCCAGAAATGCACCCACACCAACAAAAGTAAGAAATGTTTTTCTTCGATCTGGGAGAACAAGTAGATGCATATTTTTTTATTTTTTTTTGGGGGGGGTGGGGGTAGGGGAACAAGTGTGTTTGGATTTGGTTTTAAAGGGATTATTTTGCTTATATTGGAAGAACTGTTGGAAAGCAAAAATTTTGTTTCGGAAGAAAAAGAACAATTACTGTTCTTTTAGCTTTCTATAACGAACAAATCCTCAGAGCTCAGTACTAATATTTATTATATGGCTTAGTTGGGTGTGCAGCATTCTCATTTAAACAAATTTAACAACGATGTCATCTCTTGATCTTGTCTGTCAGAGCCTTAGATTTCCCCCAAGAAAGAATGCAAACTTTAATATGGTACTGAAATAGTCCTTATCACTACCACAGTAGCAGAGAAACTAATAGCGAGTTTGCAAGTAAAAGTACACAAGGTGAATTTAAACAAATATGATGCCATTTTGTTGAATAGTATCAAGAATAATCCCAAGTCTGCCTTCTATTCGCTCATTCTTCCCAGGCTCGTATGCAATGGCATAGACATCAGCTTCTTTTGATCGCTCTGCAATCAATTTGCCTATCACCCTAGCAGCATCATTATCAGTAAGGGATGGCAATGTGTTCCTCAAGTCCCTCGCGTTTGTGGTAGCAACAGAGATCACCTTGCTGGTTCCTCGATGCATGACTTTTGCATGGATAAATCGTTTTGAAAAGAAAATATTCAGTAAAAAGGGTCTCAAATACATATCTGTCCGTTGTTTCCATGATTTCCTGTTGGGCTTTTTCGCAGCTTCACTCCGAGATCTTCTTGTCCATGCAGCCTCAACGACAAATTTCTACAAAACATGAACAAGTACGTTCTCAAAAAATCCACATCAAACAGCTATCCATGCTGCAGTTTCTAAGTCCTATCATTTCTATCTGTTATCCATGCTAAAAGCTAGGATATAAACATGTCAGAATACGCTATGCTATACTTTGCGAAATCGTACATTCTGTGAGTACATCATATTTTGATCCGAACACTTCTCTTCTTAGAGCAAGCACCTTATCCAACCAAAATGATGAACGTCTTTCATAGATTAAAAGTTACCCAACTTGAAAGAATCTTGCCTCCTAACCTCTTTATAATATTGAGCAAACTAATTGTCTTCTAACCATGACTTGGTCTAAAAGATAGGTACTTGCTGAAAAAAGTTAGCTAAAGCAGCTATGCCATTAGGTAAGCAATGAAGAAACAGCACATCTGTTTAATAATTAAGTAGGAAAAAGAACATAAAACAAGCCAAGCAATACTCATAAAAGAAACCTCCGCATGTGAATATTGCAGGTAAAGATGACAGAAACATGACGCCTCAAATATATTTTGTGGTAACAAAAATGTATTGTTCTGTGGTATATCAAGGTTCAATCTTCGGTTCATATTTCGTCGACCAATCCTTCTTAATTCACATCTTTGTTGACAGAATTTCTAATACAAAGTAAAGGTGAATGAAACTACAACAAGGCTTCTCTGCAAATAGTTCTCGGTGTGAAAACACAGAGCCTAGGGGCCAATCATTGAATTGGAAAAAGAATGGATCTGCAGGGTCCCAAATGAATTGGCTTATACCAAAAAGACCTTGTTCTTTGGAAGATCTATGTCGTGCTTGGTATGTACTAGCTCTATCCTACAACAATTTAAAGAAAAATTGTTTGCCAATTCTGAAGCTCAAAATATGAGAATCTTTTACAGTACTAGTTAATCAAGCTAACCTTATGTCAGGATACACTAAAGCAGCAATGAGCATTAAGTTACAATTTAAAAGGTCGTAATAGATTTTTTTATTTTTTTTTGATAATTAAGGATTTTATTCAAAGAGTACCACGGTGGTACAACAAAAGGTACATGACTTAGACGCACACTCTAAAATCCAATACTACATATTATCTCCTAGCAAGTACAAAAAGTCGAAACACTTATCCATCATATCTAAAGTGCTGCTATAACAACAAAAGTACAGATTTTGAATACATCTATTTTTAACTCTAGATATATTCCAGTTCTGATCTAACAAAATTTACACGGATCAGGAACTTTCATCGAGCATTCTCTACTTTACTATGATCCTGTGAAGACATTCAGACTCTTAAGAGTGCAAATATCAATGTTGAAAAGAAGGAACATATTTAGCAACTGTTTGGACAATCCCTTTGCCCATCTTAATGTCCTCATTTCGACCACCTTCTTTTTCCCCTTCCCCGGGGGAGGTGTCTGTTCAATCAGAAACTTAGAAACCACAAGGGTCAATCTCTACTTTGCCTGAGAATAAACATTTGTGTCATATGGGCTTTGCTTCGGAATTTCTCAAACGTCTAAATCTCAAATCTTTCAAAAGGAACATTGTTATTTCAGTTGAATTTTAGAAGTTGTATGGTTCTCTTCTGTCCATCTCCTATGTTTTTCACATCCATCACAAGCAGATATTTTAAAACAAATCTCCTTGAATCAACTGATATCATTCTGATTATATCCCTACTCCTTAGCAACACAACAACAACAACAACAACAACAACATATCCAGCAAGTGGGGTTTGGGGAGGGTAGTGTATACACAGACCTTACCTTACCTCTTCGTCAGCAACACAAGACCAAAAATAAAAGAGCTGCAGTTAAGCAGAAATACAGAGAAATATCACAAACTATTATGCCCCCTAAATATTTGTTCCATTTTCATTGAAACCTACTTAATTAAATGGAATTCAAAATTTTGTCTCTCATGTAGTTTGCCCATTCATTCTTTATAATAAAAAAGATGCAGATTGATTCTAATTAGAGCAAGAAATTGACAAAAGTAACAGGACAAATAATTCTCTAAAAAATCAATGAAGGAAAGAAAGGAGATATACCTTGTGTAGAGAGAGATTTGAAGGGCAGGGAATGGAAGAAGCAGCAGCAATATTGAGTTGGGGAAAAGAAGAAGACCATGAAAGGGAATTAGGTTGTTTTTGTGTAAAGGGATATGGAAGTAATTCGGAAGAAAGGGAGAAACATAGAGGTGTCAATGAAGATGAACAAGAAGAAGCCATTGTTGCTCAAAAAGTGAATCTTCTGCAGAGGGTAAAACGAGAAATATCTCTTCATACTTGAGACTTCACTAACTTAAAAAATAAATAAATAAATAAATAAATAAAAATCTCTAGTAACTCCCAACCTATTTGTTTAAATGAAGAGCGTGTTTGAGATTACTTTTTTCTAAAAAAAAAATACTTTTTTTGAAAAGAAGGATGTTCAATAAACTTGAAAAAGTATTTTTAAAAAAGAAGCAGAAGCAGTTTTTCTGCTATTGGGAAGAAGCAGAAAATTTATGCTTTTCAAAAAAATAGAAATAGAAATTATTTTTTTCATGACAAAAATATCCCTATCACTTATATACACGCACGCGCACGCGCGCGCACACACACACATATATATATATCAAAATATCTCTTATTAATTAATTAACATATCTTGTAAGTTTGATTAAAGTTATATTTTAAAATTTTATACTTCATATTTAAATCATAATTCTTTATTTCATTCTATAATTTATATATTATTATTTTATTTTTGACTCATTTTTTTAAAATAAAATTAAAAATATCATTGATGATTTTAGTTAAATAAAAATAAAATTTTAATTAAAAATATTATAATAGATATTTAAAATAAATTTTCTCTATAAAATGATTTTAGTGGTAAAAGTTTATTCATACATGTCCTTTTTGGTCATTTGTCTCTCAAAAGCACCTTTTGAAAAAGATTATCCAAACACAATTTGTTTATCAAAAACACTTTTCTAATGAATTTACCAAACACAAATTGCTTTTTTTCAAAAGCACTTTTCTGAAAAGCTATTTTAAAAAAGTACTTCTCAAATAAGCAGTTACTACCAGCAATCCCAAACGGGCCCGAACTCGTCGCCGCCAACTTTATTATAAGAGAAATAAAATTTGCAAAAGAAAAAAAATAAATATTCATGGTTAAAATACAAAACAATGATAGTAATTAGTATATTATAACTTGAATTTGATGCCTTGATAAGGGTACTGGAGTTCAGTATTTTGCTGGAGTTTCAAATACGAAACAACAAGAGTATATAATACTTGAATTGGAAGCATTGACAAAGGGTACTCGAGTTTCAAATATCAAAAACAACTAATAGAGTTCAATTTTTTATTTGTTGAAACTCGAGGATAATTCATAGAGTTCAAATTTCATAATCTGAATGTGAAAACCTATTGGAGTTTCAAAATTTATGAGCGATTTGTGGAGTTCAAGTTGTTATTAGTTCATAATTTAAAATTCAAGAACAATTCATGGAGTTTGAATTGATGAATATTTTTGAAATTTTTCTATATTTTAATTAGGAATATTTTTATCAAATAAATGTCACTAAAATTCGCTAATATATAGTCTTGGGGGTCATAGGATCGCCGCAAAGTTCAAGCGTGTTACAATAATTTTCATCAAAGTTTGGATATATTTTGGATCTTTTTCTAAAAAAAAAAACTAAGTTAAAAACAGAATAAGATTAGAATGAAATTTCAATAAATATAAAATTTGAACACACAATTTGAGGAGTGCAAAAAGTTAAAAGACTTTAAAGGTGAAAGTGAAATTCATTTTAAAAATGGCCAGCGAATGGCATTTATATTGTCGAGTGGCCATAAAATGGGTGAAGTTTCCAATGGCCGTTTTGTCTGGCAATATTATGGCCGAGTGGCCATAGGGTGTCTTTTCCCCAATTTGGTACTCTAGTTAAGATGCCTAACTACTTAACTAGGCGTACCATGTTACAATCTTACCCTATGTGGGCTTTAATGTATTCCTCGTACTGGCCCACTAAGCCCAAAAAAACTTTACATAGGCCCATTTAAAAGGGCAGCTCCTAAGGTCTACTGGGCTCTTTCCTGTTGGACCTTCGTGCTAAGTCCACCAAGGTGCTTTGTAATAGACCACTCCACCGGCCGAGGATTATGTTCTTTTCGTTGGAGAACCAATCTCTCTCTATATACTCTCTTTGTATCAATTTATGTGGCACTTTTTTGCTTTTCAAAAGTCAAGCAATTTAAGTTTAGGCCAATTTACATAAATCATATAATATACAACCTTATTTACTAATTATAGCACATCTTTTGCTTTACAGATTATAGCCTAACCTTTTTTTTTTAACCACATATAGCTATTTACATATATAATACATTTCTAATACAATCTATATATATATAAAAGCAAAAGTAAAAGCACCAAAAGAAGCCAAGTGGCAGCACAAGAATAAGCCACCTAGCAATTTTAAGACAAAGCTTAATAATATTGTAATAAAAGATTTGAATTAAAGGATTGAAAATTTTTGAATTTAAAAATATTAAGCTTTTAGAAGAAAATTTTTTGAAAAAAGTAAGGAAAGAATAACAAATTAATATTCTTTTAACAAATCAATAACAATAAATAAACAATAATAACAGTAGTAGCAGTACATACGTAGTAGTTGTGGTAACAATAATCTATATATATTATAAAGCAGAGGACGAAGCACCACAACTAGCCAAGTGGCAATCTATTGAGAAGCCATATGGCAGTTTTTAGGACAAAGCTAATGATATTGTAATAAAAAATTTAAATTAAAAAATTAAAAAATTTTGAATTTAAAAATGTATTATCTTTTTAAATAGAAAAGAAATCATTAGTTTAAAAATAAAAAACTACAATAGAGTTCTAATTGATCTCTACTATTTTATAAACTTATCTCTTTCATATGTCATGAAATGAATTTGAATACATTTAATTTAAATATTAAATGAAGATAAAGAATGATAATATTAATAATAATAATATAGTAGTAGTACGTAGTAGTAGTTAATAATAATAATAATAATAATAATAATAATAATAATAATAATTAAAAAAAGATAGTAGTACATAGTGATAAAAATAATAATAGTTGTTATCAATACTAATAATACTCTATATATGTTATTAATTTTATACGTCAATGGTGTAGATCAATTTTAATTTTATCAACTTTTGTTTAAATAAATGACTATTTAACAAAGAGACAAAAGAAAGAAGTAAAGAAAAGAAGATGAACTAGAAAAAAAAAACGTGGGAAAAAAAAAAGGATAAGAAGAGCAACAAATCCTCTTTTATTTCGTTTTTGTTAACTATATAATCTTTTTGGATTGATCTAATTGTTTTTAAATATTTCTCTTAATTCAAATATATAAATTATAAGAAAAATATGTATTGTATTTAGAAAAATAAAAACTAAAAAAAGGAGTAAACTTATCTACTTTTAACAAATTGATATGTTATTTGAATATGAATTTAAATTAAATTTGAGTTAGAATAGAGTTCTACCTTCTTAATCTCTTCTATATATACACTCCAACAATTATATATAATACAAAGCTTTCTTCTCTCTTTTTTTCTTCTACATGACTGACTGCATTCTTCATATTCTTCATTTTCTAGAAAAAAAATTATTTTAATATTTTTCTTTTTATATGCAGATGAGTGATGGTCATATTACAGACTAATTGGTTTTGCTACTATATCCAGACTTGAATTCAAGTAAGTAATAATTTTTATTTTTATTTTGTTCATTTGACTTTTGAAAAAAAAAGTACATCGATTACGTAAATAAAATCACCTCTTATTGAGAATTTTAGTCAAGCATTTAGCTTTTTAAATGTTATTTTTTGTTACCATTTTTACATTATTATTTAATAAGTGGTTATATTATTTCATGTGTTTTTTTATGATCTATTTATCTAATTCGATGTTGGGAGAAGTTTCGGATGAAAACAAGAAGATCAAGCAACTAGCAAATCAATAGCTTTTGTTTTAAAATAATTTGAATACATCTCATTTAAATATTAAATAAATGATAATAATAATAATAATTAAAAAAATGACTAAATAAAAAATAATAATATTGGTTTTAAAAGATAGTTCTAAATTGAAGTTATAAAAAAATAAAGATTGGCTTTAAAGATACAAATTATTAAAATTAGTCTTTAGATAAAAATAAAGTTTTCTAAAAATTAATTAATTGAGATTTTTGAATTTGAATTAAAGTTACAAATTCTTTTAAATTTTAAATTGAAAACAAGCTCTATGCTCGATAAAGATAAATAAAAATAATAAAGTGTTTAAAATTGATGTAATATTTATTTTAATTCAACGATAAAGATTAAAATTTAAACATCAACCAATTTTATGTATTTTGAGGGATTGTCTTCTTTTGAGTACGTATTCTAAGATAAAGTTTGCCAAAAAATAATTAGTTTAAAATATTTCTTATAACATTTTTTTTAATTCTAAATTGAAACTATCAAAGGATGAATATATGTTTAAAGATACGAGTTATTATAATTAGTCTTTAGATAAAGTTTTCTGAAAATTAGTTAGCTGAGATTTGTGAATTTTAAATTTGGATTTGAAGTTACAAATTCTTTTAAATTTTGAATTGAAAACAAATATAAAGTTGAATTTCAATTAACTTTTTTATATATAAATTAATTTTTCAATCAAGCTACTCATTTCATTTTCTAAATTCTTTTAACCTATTCTTTAATTGTTCAATCAAATTTGTTTATAACTTATGCCATAGTCATGGTTGACATATGCTTACATTAATAAATATATGCATAATTTGTTTACTACTTAAAGCTTGACTTTATATTATTGATTATAATTTGTAATCAACAGTTTGTGTTGTTTTTTGTTATACAGAATTTCTACGTACTATGAAAAAAAAGATTATAGGTCATGCACATGAGATTTTTCTGAAAAACTGTCAAGCAAAAGTAGAAGCACCACAATTAGTGATAGCACAATAGAGTGTCATGTGGCAGTTTTAGAATAAAATTATAAGGATTTTGTAATAAAAATTTTGAATTAAAGAATTAAAAATATTTGAATTTGAAAAAATATTAAGTTTTCAAAAGGTAAAGAAAATAAATTCATTAGCTTAAAATTAGAAACTTTCATAATAATAATAACAATAATAATAATCTATATATAATTAATAGTAGTAGTAGTGGTAAAATAATAATAATAATAATAATAATAATAATAAATAAAAATAATAGTAATAGTAGTTGTAGTAGTAGTAGTTGTAATAATAATAATTTAAAAAAAAAATAGTAGTAATAGTAATACACACATAGTAATAGTAGTGGTAGTAAGATAATTTCATAAAAAATATTTAAATTATAAAATAAATTATTTGAATTTTGTCTGAAAAATAAATACATTTATTAAGAACAAGAATAACAATCCATTTTATTAAAAGAAAAAAAAAAGGCAGGTAAGAAGAGTAAATTAAAAAATAAAAATAACAAAACTCCTTACCCCACATACACACGATTTTACAAAAAGAAAAAAGAAAAAAAATTAACCAGGTTCCTTATTTGTAGCAACAATATATATATATATATATATATATATATATATATATATATATATATATATATATATATTTAATATTTTATTTGAAAATTAGTTGTTTAATTGTGAGTGCTCCTAAATAGTTGCTCCTCTTTTGTCTGCTATATAGTTATCCAACTTTAAATAAACTTTTAGATATTTATTCTGTCAATTTACATGATAGGGATATATCTATCAATAATAATAATAATAATAATAATAATAATCTATATCTATATCTATATCTATATATATAAAAACAAAAATAGAAGCATCACGAGAAGCCAAGTGACAAGCTATTGAGAAGCCACGTGACAGTTTTTAGGACAAAGCTTAATAGTATTGCAGTAAAAAATTTGAATTAAAAGATTAGAAATATTTAAATTTAAAAATATATTATTCTTTATTCATTTTTTAAAAAAAAAGACTATCAATTTAAAAGTAGAAACTCATAGTTGAAGAGGTCTAAATAAACTTTTACTCTTTCATAAACTTATTTCTTCTAAAATTTTACTATTATAAAACATATTTGAATAAAATTTAATTAAATATTAGATGAAAGATAAAAGAATAATAATAATAATAATTAGTAGTAGTAGTACTACGTAATATGTGGTGCTGCAGTAATAATAATAATAAATAAATAAATAATAGTAGTAGTGGCAGTACGTAATAGTAGTAATAATAATAATAATAATAATAAATAATAATAATAATAACAATAATAGGAGGAGGAGGAGTACTTAGTAGTAGTAGAAATAATAATTAAACGAAACATAAAAATGATTTAATAATAAATAAAAAATGATACATATTAGGAGGAGGAGTACGTAGTACTTAGTGATAATGATATATAATAATATCTATTTGCAATTTTAATAAATAATAATATCCATAATAGAAGAGTTCTAAATAAATTATAACTATTACATACACTTATCTCTTTCAGATGTTATAAAATATATTTAAATTCATTTGATTTAAATATTAAATGAAAGATAATAATAATAATAATAATAATAATAATAATAATAATAATTAGTAGTAGTAGTTTAGTAGTACGTAGTAATTGTAGTTGTAATAGTGGCAGTAGTAGTAGTAGTAATAATAATAATAATAATAATAATAATAATAATAATAATAATAATATATAAACGTACTTGAATTTGAAAAATTAAAGTACTTGAATTTGAAATACATTATCCTTTTTTTAAAAAAAAAGATTTTCATTATCGTAAAACTAGAAACCCATAATTGAAGAGTTCTAATAGACTTTCCTATTTCAAACTTATTTCTTTTAAATTTAAATGTTATAAAAACATAGCTGAATGTAATTTATTATATACTAAATGAAAGTTAAAAATAATAATAATAATAATAATAATAATAATAATAATAATAACCACCAAATCTTTCCACAAAATATACAACATACGTATGCTACATATCTGTTTTGAAATCTATTTTTGTGGAACTATATTTCCACAAAATAAGCCTAGGAGATAATACAACTTCAGATAAAATTATGTTTTTTTAATTCACATTCTTTAATCCATTCAGTTTTTAATTATTGTTAATTATTCTTACTATTTATTGCTTATTAATTTATTGAAAGAAACGTATTTCAACTACTCCATTTTTGTTGGAGTTCTCAAGAGGACCTTTAAGAAAAGAGTTTTTATTCTAATCAAACACAAAAATAAAAAGAAAATTTAAAAGATAAAGATTTAAATTTGAATTTAAAACAGTAGTAGTAATAGCAATATTATTATTATTATTATTATTATTATTATTATTATTATTATTATTATTATTATAATAATACAGAAGAATTATATAAATTTATAAAAAATTAACTATTTTTTAAATAGAAAAAATTATAAAAGTGTACAAGAAGGAAAAAAAACGTATTGATTTAATCAATTTCAATTTTTCTTTTTCAAATTCAAATATGTAAACTATAAGATAACCATAATATTTTAGAATCTTATCTTTTCTAACAAATTGATATTATATACAATTTGAATTTGAATGAAATTTTAGTTGGTATAAAATTTAACTTTGTAATCTATTATATATACCCCTTCAGTGACATATACATCAGTGCAAGCTTTCTTCTTCTCTTTTTATTGTTTTTATCTCGAGAGGATTTTCTGCGATGTTTTATTCGCAAATGTATTGATTAATATTTTTAATCGTACCTTAATACTATTTTGTTGTGTACATTCACTGTAGAACAAAGTCATATTTATGTCCTTTCTTATTCTCAAGTTTAGTACTGATATGTTTTCCATATACTTAATATTTTAATATACATTATTTTTTTTGCCACAGAAAATTTCTACCATGGATAAAAAGATTATAGGTAATGCCCATCAGATTTCTCTAGATAATTACCAAGGTATGTTGTTCATGTTTAATTTTTCTTTTTAATTATTTTTTTATTATTTGTAATTAACATTATATTTATCTTTTATCATAGATATACCTACAATGGATAAAAAGATTATAAATAATGCTCGTCAGATTTTTCTGAATAATTATCAAGAATGTTGTTCATGCTTAATTGGAATTTTAATTATTTTATTGTTATTTGATTAACATTATATTTATTTTTCGTCATAGATGTACCTAAGGAAGCTGAAGTTTCCACAAATCTGATGTATATAAATATCTCAAAAATACTAAATGGGTATTTGAGAAATCAATAAGTATAACGGAAACTCGAAATATATATAGGAGATGCCTGGGCTGTGGTGGGGAAGGGGGGGGGGGGGGAGAGATAGACCAAAGAAAATCTAGGAAGAAGCTAACATTTAGCTGGGAAGGATTCAAGAAGTTGAAGGAAATTGTGAATCTTTTATCTTTTATGTGTTAGTATAAAAGAATTTTCGCAAAATTTTCAAGAATAAAATGAATACAATGAACAATCAAACATAAATTTAAATTTAACATTCTACTAGAAATAAGCAAGAAGAAAGTCAACTACTACAACATGTAACACAAAAAATAATTAATTCAAATTCAAACTATACAAAAATAATTAAATACAGTAGAAGAAAATGTGCATGGATGGGGGAGTGGGGAGATAATATTTTAAACTAATTTTGAAAACATAATGAAGTAATTAAATAATGCAATATTACTATCCATAAATTTTAAATTAAAGTGGTGTGAACAACATAATAAAAATTCATAAAATATATATATTTTAGGTTAATAAGAAGAACACTTTATAATTGTATTAAGTCAGGTGTTAACCTAATATTAACAATCTAATAATTTGAAATAGTGAACAATGTAATAAAAAAAATATGAAACATAAAAGGTTTTTGATAATTATATGATTCGTAGTTTTTTTTCAATATAAATTTGGTTATGGGGTTGTGATGGCGTTGGGGTAGGTGGAGTGGGGTTGGGGGTTGGGGGAGCGTTTGGGTTTGGGGGTGTGCATTTTATTGAGGAATAATATGATTATTGAATTTTTAAAAATAATATGATTTAACATATTCGAACAAAACATCGCAATTTGGAATGATTTAGAAATAATATTTTTATCCGTATATTATAAAGCAGAGGAAGCATCACAATTAGCAAAATGACAAGCTATTGAGGAGTCACTTAGCAGTTTTGGGATAAAGTTTAATATTATTGTAATAAAAGTTTTGAATTAAAGGATTAAAGATATTTGAATTTGAAAATATTAGGCTTTTTCTAAAAAAAGATTGTTATTAGCATGAAACTAGGAACCTAACATTGAAGAGTTCTAAATGAACTCTTGCTATTCATAAACTTATTTCTTTCAATGCTATAAAATATATTTAAATATTAATGATCTAACATTGAAGGATAGCATTTTCATGTTCATCTTCCTCTGTGAATGTTAACGAAGAGGAACAACCGTCTACATCCATAGATGTTATCTCTATCTACTTCTCACAGCTCTTCGCCTTTCACTACAAATGGTAACATCTTCTAAGAAAATAAGGGTAACGGGGACCGGTAATGATTGAAATGACGACTTTGATAAGTAAAAGATTCATAGATAAATTGGTTTCAAATTGATTCAAAACTTTTCTATTGTTTAATTTATGAAGGAGTTTTATTGAGAGTTGTTCTTATTTTTTTAGTGATGATTTTATTATTATTGTTGACTTGCAGAAGAGATAAAGAAGAATGAAGATAAGAGTAGTCGCAGAAATAGAAACTTAATTGATATAGTTGATCAACTTAAGTTTTTCTACTATGTGTTTGATATTATTGATCTTCTTTTTAATGTTGCTTTATTTCATAATTTTTCCTTATTTAATTCAATTGTATGAAATTGATAATTGTTTTTGTATTTAATATCCCATTCACGGGTTGTTCTATATTTAATATCACATTCACAAGTTGTTCTGTATTTTTTGACAATCTGAAATCAAATTTTAAACAATATAATAAAGAAAAAAATCATATAGATTTGGTTAGAGATGGGGGAGAAGGAAATATTAAAAATCTAATATTTTAAATTGTGAATAATATAATAAAGAAAAATATGAAACATAAAAGTTTTTTACAATTACATGATTATTTTTTCGTATAGATTTGATTAGGGGGGGGGGGGGAATGGGGTTGGGAGAGGGGTGGGTGGGGGGTGGAGGCATGGGGGTAGGGGTAGGGGTTAATTTTTTTAAAAAAAATAATAAAAAATTGAGGGTGGAGGTGGGGTGGGGGGACAATTAGAAATAATACTTTAATATTATCCGTGCATCGCACGGGTACGTATACTAGTTTTACTATAACAACACATAAACTAATTTGAATACTATATAAATGGTTGGAATTCAAGTATAATACATTTTTAACATTATTAATAAGAAAAAAAAATAAACTACAATTGTAATACATTTTGAATTCAATATATTATAGATATTATAGAGGTATTTTCAATATACGCGGCAAATATATATAATTAAAACATTTTTAATACAAATATATTATAAGTATTATATGTGAATTTCAAACTTGTCATTATAATTTAAAGTAATTTACTTGTTAGAAGTGTATTATATTTATTATAAAATAACTATTATTGAATTCATAACAATATATAAAATTGAATTCGAATTATATTACAACTTTGTTTATGTTTAGTAAAATTTTAACACAATTTTAATAGAACTTTTAAAATTTTCACCACCTTCACTGGAAACACTGTCCAACAACAATGTCACAACCTTCACCAAAAAATTCAACTCCGGCGAAATACATAGCCGAAACAACCTACACAATAACCAAAAAAAATTTGTCGGCAAGACCATGAAACTAGGCCGGAGTTTCGACGAAAACCACCAACATCTCCGGCGAAGTCTGCCGTTACAAACAACCACTAACAATAACCAATGCATCACTAGAGCTATTCCGGAGCTCCGATGAACAGAAACAAATGTCCAAACAACGAACCACCACAATCTCGGTCTCCTTTCTCAAAAATCCATCACTGTTACGAGCTCAAAACACCACCAGATCTGGTTGAAATCGGAAGCAACGAGCTCGAACGCCACTATATCTGGCCGGAATCGAAAGCAACAATTTGGTACTTTTTGGCCCTAAAAAATGGAGAAAAGGAGATAGAATGGTTGTTTGTTGTTCATGGCCGAAGCGAAAGATCAAGCTGGGGACTCGGTGGTCGGAGCTCGAAGCTTCGCCGGCCGACAGTGAGAAGGAAGATGATATAGTGAAGAAGACTAATCAACTATTAGTAAAAATAGGCTATGATCCGTAATAAAATAAAAGTAAAATTATTTAAGGTAATAATGCATTTATATTATACCATATATGTAATTATCCCTTAAGTTTAACTGTGATTTTGGGCATGAAATCTTTAATTTTTTTAAAATAAAACTTATATATTTGAAAATTATGTAAAAAGTATTTTAAATTATAATAATTGACAATTTAAAATATTTAAAAAATATATAAAAAATTACGATAAAAAATAGATTTATTTGAATCTCAAAATCTAAAAGATGTCACTTAAAATAAGATGAAAAAAGTATAATATATTTGAAAAAGGAAGGAAATGAAAGAGCGAGGACAATAGAAGCAAGTGGGTTTTTTAAAATGTTAATCTTTACTATACTAATTACTAAATTAATTCAGTATAATTTGATATTTTAAAGTTTGATATTGAATTTTATGATATGGTAAATTAGTAATCATTATTTGTTCAACTTTAATTTATATATATTCGTATAATAGAGAATTCTGACTTTGACTTTTTAAGAAATATATCAATTAATTATATTATACCAATGCGTTATAAATATAGAAATATTCAAAGAAAATACAAGCTATTCTTGTTGTTAAACCAAAAAGGACATTTCAATCAAGATGGGATAGTGAAACTTTTAATTTCTAAATAACAAATGATAATTTGACATCTATTATCACATTATGCCTACTCCTAATAATTAGATAGAAAAAGAATCTACTAGTACTAAGAATATATCTCACGTCTCAACAATAGTTTAAAAAAAAATCTATAAAAGAAACAAGAATGAAGCCATCGTTATAATTATAATTCAACCTCAACTTTATCCACCAAGCTTTAACAATCTCACTCAAAAGAAGTTCCCCCAATCTTTTTGAATTCCTATGACTATGAAATTGTTGAATATCGTAAACAGAACTAGCCTGAGATGCTTTCCTTCTTTTCTTTCCTTTTCAATTACGGATTTTGAGTTCGAGTTTTACAGTTATTTTTTTTGATAAAAAGCGTCTTATTTTGATTATGAAATCCCTTGCCATGAATTGAATATTAGTCGAGCCCCAAATTGAATACTCGAATGCAGAATGAAAACTCAAAAAGAACGTGCATAAATATAAGTGTTCATATTTCATATTTACTTCTCTTTATGAACCAATCCAGAAACCAAGTCATTACTCCTCTCCATGTTCTTTCATATGGTTTCTAGTCTTTTCTCGTCCTTTATTTCAATTTAAAACATCTATTGAAGTACAATTATTAGTGTAAATTGCAATTATTAAAATTAGAGAATATTAGTACTGCCATTAACTTAAAGTAATCGCTGACTACGTATGTTTATTTGAATTTCTTTCGACAAATATATATATATATATATATATATATATATTAAAATTAATTTTTTATGTATATCTAATAAATATTAAATATTTTTAATTTTTTTATACTTTATTATATTTTGAAACTTCTTATTGAAAATTTTGACTCCACCGCTCGATAACGCCGACAACTTAGAAAGTACAATGCAATGGTCGAATTTGAAGTTCTACCTTTTAATTTGTCATGTCTCAATAGTTGTAAATTAATATAGTACGGTACAAATGAAGATTAATCTAATTAATATGTAAATTGACTTGATTGGAAAAATAAAGAATTGCATCAAGATTCAAATATAGTTTAATAATTATTCACTCAGGATAAGAATGCTCTAAACATACTCCCTTCGTTTAAAATTATCTTCCGTGATTTCTAAAAATAATTGTTCCAAATTACTCTCTTCGTCCATCTTTACTTGTTCATGTTACTAAAAATAGATGTCCAATAATACTTGTCCATTTTGAAAAATTAATGGATAATTTACCCATTTGTGTCTATTTTACCTTTGTATTAAATACTATTCATTATCCAATGCATTTTTCAAAGCATTTAATTTATTATATTCAAAGGATAATATAGTAAAATTACCCCTATTATTTATTGTTTCTTAATATGAGTGTCAAGTTAATAGTGGACAACTATTGTTGGACGTAGAGAGTATTATATTATCTATTTAAAATTTTAGATAAAATTAATTATTTTTTCTCATCTATATATATATAAAAGCAAAAGTAGAAGCACCACAATTAGCCAAGTGGCAGCATAATAGAGAGCCATGTGGCGGTTTTAGGACAAAGTTATAACTGTTTTGTAATAACAAAATTGAAATAAAGGATTAAAAATATTTGAAATTACATTATCCTTTATTTTATTTTTTTATTTTTTTATTAGCTTAAAAAAAAAAAAGAAACTCATGGTTGAAGAGTTCTAAATAGTTTACTCTTTCATAAACTTATCTCTTTTAAAATTTAAATGTTAAAAAATATATCTAAATATAATTTATTTAAATATTAAATAAAATAATAATAAATAATAGTAGTAGTAGTACGTAATAGTAGCAGCAGTAGTAGTACGTAGTAGTAATAGTTGTTGTAGTAGTAGTTGTTGTATTATTATTATTATTATTATTATTAGTCACTTGACATTATTGTTAAATTAATTATCATTAATTTTTTTAATTTTGAATTGAAAATAATTAAGTTAATTTACTTATGAACTTGGATTAAAAAAAAATAATTAAAAACTTACGTTTGACTATATCCAACAATACATGCATTTCAAATAAATTAATTTGAAAGATAAATTTTTAGTAAACTTTATCTTTATCTATAAAGTTTATTAAATTAGGCTAATAGATAAACAAAAAGTTTATTAAAAATTATTTAGTTTGAAATATTTTTTTATAATAAATTGAAACTTTAAAAGAATAAAATTTATTTTTAAAAATAAAGTTTGTTTTTAAACTACTTTTTAGATTAACATGAAGTTAGCTAAAAATTGGTTATAAAATATTTGAAATAAAGGATTGAAAATATTTGAATTTGAAATTACATTATCCTTTATTTTTTTTAAAAAAATAAATTATTAGCTTAAAAAAAGAAACTCATGGTTGAAGAGTTCTAAATAGACCTTACTCTTTCATAAACTTATCTCTTTTCAAATTTAAATATTAAAAAATATATCTGAATAAAATTTATTTAAATATTAAATAAAATAATAATAGTAATAATAATACAAATAATAGTAGTAGTAGTACGTAATAGTAGCTGCAGTAGTAGTAGTACGTAGTAGTAATAGTTGTTGTAGTAGTAGTTGTTGTATTATTATTGTTATTATATATTATTATTATTATTATTATTATTATTATAAGTCAGTTGACATTATTGTTAAATTAATTATCATTAATTTTTTTAATTTTGAATTGAAAATGATTAAGTTAATTTACTTATGAACTTGGATTAAAAAAAATAATTAAAAACTTACGTTTAACTATATCCAATAATACATGCATTTCAAATAAATAAATTTGAAAGATAAATTTTTAGTAAACTTTATCTTTATCTATAAAATTTATTAAATTAGGTTAATAGGTAAACATAAAGTTTATTAAAAATTATTTAGTTTGAAATATTTTTTATAATAAATTGAAACTTTAAAAGAATACAATTTATTTTTAAAAATAAAGTTTGTTTTTAAATTACTTTTTAGATTAAGATAAAGTTAGCTAAAAATTGGTTAGATGAATTAGCGTTAATTTTTTGAATTTGAATTGAAAATTGCAGATTCTTCTAGATTTTGAATTGAAAACTAACTCTATATAAGATAAAGTCAAATTTCAAATAACTCTTTCCAATATAAATTATTCTTTCGATCAAACCTTTTAATTTCAAATATAAAAACGTCGTGGTAGTAGTAGTAGTAGTAATAATAATAATAATAATAAAAATAATAATAATAAGTCACTTCACATTATTATTAAATTAACTATCATTGTAATAATTTTTTAAAAAAACTTACGTTTGTTACATGTAATTCGGGTGAATTTTTTTTATAGGATAAGCACATTTTCTATTTTCTTAAAAAAAGAGCATAAAAGAAAAGGATAAAGTTTAATTTTTTATTAGTGTTAAATTTTTGAATTTGAATGGTAAGTTGCAAGTTCTTCTAGAATTCGAATTGAAAACTAACTCTATACTAGATAAAGCCGAATTTCAATTAACTCTTTCCTATATAAACTATTTTTTCAATCAAACTTCTAATTTTATTCTCTAAACTCTTTTAAACTTATTCTTTAATTCTTCAATCAGATTCGTTTATTAGTTAAACAATATTCATGATTGACACATGTTTACATTAATGTATTTGTGCGCAATTTGCTTACTACTCAAAGCCTAACTTTAGATTATTTGTTTATAAATTGTTAGTAGTTTGTGTTATCTGGTAGTAAAGAGTTAATCTGCTGTAAATTATTTTATTAGGATCAATGATTATCATGAAATATTCTTATATATATTGGACGTTAATCTGTTTTCTTTGATTGTGCTAAGTTGCTTTCAGAGAGATGTTTCTGAAAAAATCAATCAACTTTGAAAACGGCAGCCTGAAATTAAACAATATGCAGACCTGAATTCAAGTAAGTAATATTTGTCTTTCTAATTTTGTTCGTCTCATTTTTAATAAAAATAAATACATTCGATTATGTAACTGGACAATAATATCACCTTTTATTGAGATTTATAGTCAAGTGTTTGGCTTTTTAAGTGCTAACTTTTGTTATCATTTTAATATTATTATTTTATTAAAATAGTTGTTCATATTTTTTAAAATTTATTTACTTTATATAATACTAGAATTTCAATATCACGTAATAGTTTATGAGACCATGTACAAAGAAACAATGTAATAATATTGCAATTGAAAGATATAGTTTAATTGATATATTTAAAATATATATTTTATTTTTTAAAGATACAAAGTTTTGTACTTGAAGTACAAGAAAAGAAAAGAAAACATAAAAATTTAAGTTCAAAATATCACTGTAAAGATATAGTTAAAAGTCTAAATCTAATCAAACATAATTTTATTTATTTATTCATTAAATGACATATTAATTTATCATTCTCAAATATCAACATCAGATCAACTCTTTATCAAATAAACTTAAATTTCAATCAATTTTGTCATCTTATTAGTTAAACTCTTTTAAAATTATTCAAATATAATCTGATAATTTTGAAAATAAAAAAAAAAAGGAAAATAATCTCATAAAGAAATTAAAATAAGAAAGATAACATATTATTGAGGAATATTATGATGATAAAGCAAAAGTAAAGAGTGTTATTTCTTAAATTATCTCAGTATTAAAGTATTTTTATATATATCCAACACAAAACAATAAAAATTAGTAGGGACAGAATGATGTATATTTTGATGAGGGAAGGGGAGGATAGGGGATTGTGGTGGCCGGGATGGGATAGGTAGAGGGTAGGTGAGGTGGTGGATGTAGGTGGGAGTGTGGCCGGGGTGGGATAGGTGGGGGTAGGTGGGGTGGTGAATGTAGGTGGAAGTTAGGCGTGGGGGTGGGGTGTAGGAAAAAGATTTTAAAAAAATAAAAAAAATTAAAAAGTTTAAGACTTCTAGGGTCAGCGTTGGGGGGAGGGGTAAAATTATTTTTTTTCAAAAATTAAAAAAAAGGTGGAATTTTTTTGGGGGTCAGTGTTGTTGTTGGTGGGTGTAGGGGTAGGGGATGGATGGGCTAAAGAAATATTTTTTTATATAAAATAAAATATAATTTTTTCTTTGTTGGGGGAGGGCGGATTTGGGGGAAGTGGGGTCAGAATTTAGATTTAAAAAGTTAAAAAAATTGTGGTGGTGGTGGTGGGGCTGGTGGGAGTAAAGATGGGATGAGTGATTTTGAGAGTAGTATGAGAGATTTTAATTGAATTAATTTAGAAGATATAATAATAAGTATAAATAAAATACTTAAAGATGTAAATGATAAAATCAAACAAAGAAAAAATTATGAACAATAGAACAAAGTCTGAAAATCTAAAATAGAATAATAAATTGTATGTCTTTAGTTTTTGAATTGAGAATGGTGAAATTTAAAATTTGGAATTAGAAATTTTGTAATTGACACAATTAAGTACTTTTTAAAAAAAAACTGTAGTTAGTTGTTGAATTGATGGACAAAAAATAATAAAATTTGAAATAGAAGGTAAGAAATGTAATTATATGTCTTAATTGATTTAAAATATGAAGGAAAAAGTCCAATAATAAAATTAACAATCATTTAATATTTCATATTTTATTATTTTTAAAAACAAATCAATGGAATATGATTTAAAAAATACTAATATTGTTCTTTTCATATCAAAACATCTAAAATAATTGCAATTATGATTAGTTTCACTATTAACAATTATTTTAATATTTCATAATCAATTTAAATATATTAATGTGATACAATAAAAATTGATTAATTTTATTATTTTAAAATGAATAAGCTAACATATACTATTAATGAATATATTTTTAAAAATATTCCGTGCATCGCACGGGTACCTATACTAGTTTTGTTAATAGTAATTGTTCTTTAAAACTAAAAACACTTCAATGAGGTGATGACACATAAATAAAATAAATATTTAATCAAAAAATATATCTTAATAAAATAGTCAAAATCCTTCTTAATTAGTGTTTCTTTAAGGGACTTACAAAAAGGAACACGACGGATAATTTGAGACGGAAATAGTAGTAATCTACTCGATCCTATAATTGAATACATTGGGATGTCAAAATGGGGGACAAACCTAAAGCAATGGCATTATATTGTTGCTTCCAACCATGTTCAATGCTCCAATCATTATTGCTACACATGATTAGAGACAAATCCAACTTTGTCTGGCGACAGAAAGTAAGTTAACATGCTATCCAATACGAAAAGTAAACCTAATTGCATCCCCACACTCTATCAACCATGTGGCTACTGATCAATGGAGTGAATGGACCATCTCTATTAAGTTATAATATAATGTGTCTTTTGTTATCTTCAAAAGACATTTTACTGTAACATATTATATATTGTGATCCCTTTTAGGTCTAGAACATAATTTGTAGTCATTATAAAAAGGAGAGAGGTAGAGAAAAATCCCATCATCGTACTTCGCTCGAGTTGCTTGGTAATATATTACTACATTATACACACTCAAACACACATGGTGTAAATATACACTTAGAAAGAACATCATAAAAAAACTTACAATCCGAACTAATTCCTCTTGTCAATTGTTATTAAAGATTATTAAGGTAGAAATTGGTATTATAAATAGTACTCCAGTAATGTAGAGTAATAATACACTTAATAGTTATGTTTCTCAGGTGTCTAGTTCAAAGAGGACGAGTTTAGATGTAATCAACTTATTGCCAAAATGTGTTTAGAGGACTAGTTGTCACGGGATATGATTAAAAAATAATAATAATAACAAAAATACTTCCGTATGCTTAAAAATAAATTTAAAGTGATCTTATATATATATATTGTAATTTTGGTTTTTTAATTTATCAAAAACGAACATTTTAAAAATCTATTGTTAAATGTGAGGAAAATTACAAAAACCTCCTTTTAGCGAAAATCTTAAAACAGATAGAATTTGTTAAAATAATTAATTGAAAGTACATGTTTATTTTTTGATAAACTTAAAAAAAAATGTTCAAAGTTAATGTAAGGAATTACTATTACTCAAACTTAAGATTTTTTTTTAATCATTTTCTTGGATATAACTTATAGCATCTGATATTTCTTTTCTGTGTACGGTTGCCTCAATGATTCTTTCTTTTTTAAGCAAAAGTTCATTAATTATTGGGGTTAAGTCATTATCTCTATAATTGAGTAATGACGACATTATTAACAACAAAACTGATATTATGCAGTAGTCTTATCTCTATAATTGGGACGAGTTTAACTAATATGTATTGACAGTGTAAACATTTTTTATACGGTCGGGTGACTTTGAAACCTATTACAGGTAAGTTCTTAAATATTTCTACTTTTTAATAGCTACATTATAAAAAAGAAAATTAATAATAAAAGAAAACTTGAACTTTACATTTATTCTACCCAAACAATGATCTTGTTTACCAAAAATACAGAGGAGGGTCGTTTTCGTTTTCAATTTTTCATCATCACTAATTGATTTAGCTATTTTGTTTCTTCAATACCATTTAAACAGTCAGTTTCATACACCATCGGAGTAATCACTAGCTCTATTATAAATATAGATCGAAAGTCTTCACTTTTTTCCCTTATTTTTTAGTGGGAAATTAATTTTTGGTTGATCCCCATTGTTGATTTTATTTTAAGATTTTAAATAGCTAAATCTTAAAGTCAGTTAGCAACACCTTCAAAGGAATTAGCAAAATAAACCTAAGCAATTACTATCATTATTCTATATGCCTCAATTTATATGATACTTTTCACTTTATGAGATTCAAGCTTTTTAATTTTAACCGTATAATTGGACGACATTGCATCTTTTAGTTTTTTGAAATAAAATTTACATATATGAAAATTATGAAAAATACTACAGTACAAGTTTTAATAATTAATAATTTAAATATTTAACAAACATATAAGAAATTTATAATAAAAAGTTAACTCGATTTACTCTCATAATCCAAACATCATCAAATGTATTGGGACGAAAAAAAAATTAAGACAAAGATTAGTACAATATTTATCTTTTTAGACTGAAATGAAAAGCTTAGAGAAAAAACGAGAATAAAGGAAATAGCAAGTTCTAACATTAAGGAGTGGAGAGAGGAAAAAAAGTACTCCCTTCGTTTAAAAAAGAATGACCTACTTTCTTTTTTAGTCCATTTTAAAAAGAATGACCTTTTCTTTTTTGACAACACTTTAATTTCAACTTTTCACATGACATGTTTTAGTACATTTGCCATAACTTTAATTTAGGATCACAAGATTCAAAAGTTTTCTTTATTTTCTTAAATTTCGTATCAAGTCAAACTAGGTCATTCCTTTTGAAACAAAGGGAGTAAGTAATTAAGGAAGTTATTTTAAAAAAATAATGTGGTAATTAGCAATTATCTTTTAAAATTATTGTTTGTATAAAATAAAATTTCCACTGACGGTGGATATAAGTTAAACTCAATTGGGACACCCTCATTATGCAGTAGTCTTATCATAGAGTTAGTTCTTTACATTTACTTTTTTTCACCCAAACTGACAAAATGATCGATAATTTCTCCGGAAGGATTGTATTATAGGTAACTTGTAATTTTTTTATTTTTTTTTATCGTCACTTGATATGTTGTTATTAATTTTTTTACGAGAGATTTTTATTTTAACACATAAAATATCTTAAAAAAATATTTTTACTATTTATTTTTTAAATGGCCAATAAATCTTATATTCGTCGTTCATATTTGCCAAGAAGCCTTCATTTTGTTGTTTAATTAAATTCACAATCAATTGAGAATCAAATTGCACAACAATACCCACAAGGTTCTTGTTAATACACAACTTCATGCCTTCAGCAATATTATTGCTGATATGCAATGGGCCGAGAGTGTTTATCCGAATCCCTTTGATAAAAAAAAATATTATATAAATAAGATAATTTTTTATGTACGTTTTTATTTGACCCTCTTATCAAAAATGTTTTAATTTACTTGTTCAATCAATTTATGATATCAAGAGAAGTTTTATCATTTTCTTCCAATACTACCCCTATCATTAAATAACTTCATAAAGTATTACTCCATCCGTCTCAAAATAGTTGGCATGTTTCATTTTTTGAGAGTCAATTTGACTAATTGTCAAAGTTAAATTAGATTAGATTAAATCAATATTTTTAAATTAAAATTTAGATATTCAAAAACTATATAAAAAGTACTATAAGTTGTAACTTTTCTTTTTTCAATATGATCAAAAAATATATCTTAAAATATTGGTCAAATTTATTTCGTTTGACTTTAAAAAAAGGAAACATGGCAACTATTTTGAGTAGTAGTCAAATTTTGTTTTCTAAAGTATAATTAATAAGATTAACTTAGTAAAATAAACTCTTAATAAATGTTTTCTTAGAGGTGGTATCAAGTCAACATGGACCAAGTAAAATGAAACGGATGAAGTATATAAATAGATTTTGAATTCCTTAAATGTAAAAGTAGAGGTCAGTTTAGTGGTTTAGGAGTTTAAAATTCACCTTAACGTTCTAACTTCAAATCTTGAACACTTCTTCTTCTTCTTTTTTTTTAAAAAAAACTCCTTAGTTAAAATCTTAAATCCATCACGGTTGGTATGACCATAATAGTCAGCAGAGGCAAAGATAAGAGATCATTTGGGATCATCTATATATGTTGAGCTTCAAAAAGCCTTGTCCAGATTTAATCCAAGTTATCATTTGACTGTCCATAGTTTGAATAAGGTTTTCTGAAAATATTTTTCACTCACCAACCAAACATGAAAAAATAAGTAAGAAATCAACTTTATTTTTCTAGAAACATTTTCCTCCATACCAAACACGCCCATGCATAATTTTAAATGTTATTCCAGGTATGTTGGCAGAGAAACAATTTGGACCATTGAGTATTCAGATATTCAAGTTTGTTGGATTCCTTCAAGACATGTGGATAGCTTCAATCTAGCTGTCCACTAATTCACACATAAAATGTCTAGGTTCATTCTCAATAATTCATGTAGTACTTTACAACACTCCCCTATTTTGCCTGTCAATCAAACATCTGCAGAAAGAAAGAGGACATTGAACCCCAAAGCTTCACTTTCACTTTCATTCTTGACCAATAAAATTAAAAAAACTGTTTAATTTACCTTCACTTGACATCTTTAAAAACCACAAAATTAACAAATATTTTGATACGTTAACATGTCTTTAACTTAGACCATAAAATTTTAAATATTCTTTATTTTCTTAAATTTTATGTTTAATCAAAACTAAAGAAAGAAATTAAAACGGAGGAAATATTACTCTATTCTTCATTTCTTTGCCCAAATAATGTAAAAGTTACAGCAGAAAATATGCTTCTCATTAATATTCTTTCTGTTGATGTAATATACCACAATAATTAAATTACAGTTGAATAATAAAATGAACAAAAAAAATAGAAAATAAAATAATCTTCTTCTTGGTTGAGGCGCGAATATCTCGCTCTCTTTAAGGAGATTCAAGTCCACTGCGGCATAATCTACACCGATCCAGCAGTATCAACTTTTAACTTGTCCCCTCCAAGATACAACAGCTCATCAACGTCATAACTCAAGCAACTCCGGATTAGTTAAAGAGTCTAAAGCTCCATCATAAAAACACCTTCCTTCAACATATTAAAACTCTCTTTTGTATATTGAATGTAGCTGGAGACTTAGAATATTTTTCTTTGTCTCAACTCTCTCTTTTGCTAATAGAACTACTCTCTTTTGTATAGTGAATATAATTAAAGACTTAGAATATTTTCTTAGTCTCAACTCTTTCTTTCACTACTACATACTACAATATTTTTTCACACTTTCACATTTTCTTGTACCTTCAGAAATAATGCAAAATCATCACTATTTATAGGTGAGGTTTCTTCGTTGCAATGAATAGGTAGAATAAATTGGAAGATAAATATAGTAAATGAATGGCCTAGAAGTTACAAGAGTTACAAGAAACTTATGGCTACATTCTTACCACTAACTCATAATAGTAATTGACATATAATGCCACCAAAGTAATGGGAGTAATAGACATAAAGTGTCAACAATGAATGGGGAGTATTACTGCTAGCTGCACGATAGTGGCAGTGAATGACTTAGGTTAATAGTTACACAAATTCAGTGTACCTTAAGCCACTAACGTCCCTTAATGCCACTTACTGCCAATGAAGGCACACAACAAAAAAGGAGTAATGTGCATAAGCAACACATTTAGCAATTTAATATATAATAAAAAATAATAATATTAAAATGCCCACTAACACTTTCTAGCACGAAGCTTACACAATCAATTCAAGAATCGAAAAGATAAACATATCCTCCAATTGAATATACAAACTTCACTATGCTAATCAATATCAAGTCAAATGAAAACACCAAATTTGGTACAATGGATTGACTAAGGTTGCATTTGTTTTTATTTATATTCATATGTCTGGATTTAAATGTATATCTGAATGATTAAGATATTGTCTTTAGATCTGAAAATTGAATGATTAAGATTGTTTGTTTTTTCAACATCTGAATGTATAAAATTTATTTATTTGTAAATATAATAAAAATATAATTCAAATAAAAAATTAATTATATATTAAAAAAATATTTAATTTAATATAATAAAATTATTACTTAATTAATAAACATTTATGTTTGTTATTGATAGTAGAGATGGTTTGTAATGGTGGTGGTGGTGGTAATGATTGACGCTAGTGACTAGTAAGAGTGGCAGTCGGATGATACTTCTTTTGAACGTCCTTGGTTTATTGATGTTGCTTCCGATAATGTAGAAGACCATGAGGCCTTAGATAAATGTTTTGGTAATTATTTTGAACACGTAGAGGAAGAGGAAGATGTAGAAGAACAAGAGTTAGAAGATATCCCTACCCCTACTAGTCCGGCTATGAAATTATCGGAACAAGATGAAGTAGGAAATTTACCTATATTTACTAGAGTAGGAAAAATAGAACGAAGTAAGAGATCATTAGTTTGAAAATTTATGACCCAAAATAGGGAGAAAACTACTGCAACTTGCAATAAATGTAAGAAAGTGATCAAACATTTGACTGGGGGATCGCAAGGTGGGACAAGAATGCTAACTAGACATTTGAGAACTTGTGTTCCTGAATATGTTCGTCTAGAAGCTATTGCTAAGGCTAAAAAAAATGGTACACCCTTGCCCGATAGTAACCAGTCTGTCGGAGGTTCTAACATGATCCAAAATATTTTAGATTATAGTAACCCGACTGACCCAAGCACATCACTCACATATAATCAGGATAGAGATCGTGAAGAATTAGCTAAAATGGTTGCGGTTTGTGGTTTGCCTTTTAGTTTTGGTGAACATCCCGATTTTATTCATTATATTCGAAAAGTTTATAATCCTGATTTTTGAGGTTTTTCAAGAAATACAATTAAAGCTGATATTTTTAAATATCAACGTGAACATTGTCATTTTCTTCGTTGCTATTTTTCTTATTTTGATGGTAAAGTATCTATCACTTCTGATATGGGTGTAAGTTCTAATGGTAATGATTATTTTACTATTACTACTCATTGGATTGATTATGACTGGAACATGCAAAATAGAATTATAGGCTATAAATATGTTGAAGAGAGAAAAACTGGTAGTTATATTGCTTGTTTGACAGGAGAGATTTTAAATTATTTTGGTCTTTGTGATATGATAATGGGTGTCACATTAAATAATGTTTCTGCTAATTTAAAAGTTGTTGATTTTTTAAAACCCATACTTTGTCCAATTGATATGGATGCTTTTCATATTAAGTGTAATGCACATATTTATAATTTAATAGTGATGGATGATATTAATGTATTTAGTGATTCTTGTGTTAGAATTCGAGCTGCTTGTGCATGAATTTTTAAAGCTAAAATAAGGTCTAGAATTAGAGAATTTGAAAAAACTTGTATTTTATTTGAAATGTCATTTAGAAAAATTCCAAAAGAAGTGACTACTAGATGGAATTCTTTATTTGAAATGCTTATTGTTGCTATTGATTATCGTGTACCTTTACAAATGCTTTATAATAAACACCATTCGAATCGGAGCTTTAAAATCACCGACGAGGATTGGAAAGAATGCGAAGAACTTATTAAATTTCTAAGAATTTTTTATAGTGCTACAAATATTATATCTGGTCAATATTATCCTACTATTTCTTCAGTTTTAGTAAATGTTTGTGTTATTTCATCTGAATTTGTTAAATATAAAGATCGTGAACATTTTAAAGTTGCGGTTAAATATATGATTGAAAAATTTTAAAAATATTTTTTTTCTATTCCTCAAATATTTTTGACTTCTACTTTGTTCAACCCAACGTACAAAGAACATGGTGTTAAAAAAATGATTGACAAGATTTATAAAAATTTAAAAATTACAAGTGATGAAGTTCCATCTGTTAAATCGTGTAAATATAGTATATTAACTAAAGCTAGACATTTGTATGACATTTATAGAGAAAAGCTACTAAATGATAAACCGTCTGAACCTCCATGTCGTAGGGCTAGATTTAATGATTTATGGATGAAGAACTTGGTCTTGATTCTGCTAACAATAATGATTTTGATCAATATATTAATCAGGCACGGGAAAATATTAGGGAGGAAAATGGAGATCCTCAACTTTTAACTTGGTGGAAGAACCGGACAAAATAATTTTCATATCTTTCAAGGGTGGTTCGGGATGTGCTAGCTATGCAAGCATCTTTAGTAGCTTCGGAGCAAGCTTTCAGCGCAAGGAGATTTTTCATTGGAGACCATAGGTATTCGTTAGCAAAAGATAGTTTGAAAATATCAGTGTTGTTCATAGATTGGATCAACGTCGAACGAAGGAATGCTGAACTACCAAATTTATCGCATCAAGCCGAAATAGAAATAGATGAAGCACTTGGAGAAAATAGTGATGATGGCATGAAAGCAATGGATGAAGAAAATCAAATACAAATTCCGGATCATGTTTCCAAGGAATTGATAGATAATTTATGAAAAACATATTTTGGAAATTATAGATATTAGTATAATAATTGAGACTTAGTTGAAACAGAACCCTTCCTAGAAGGTGGCTGCGTAGATTAGGTGCTCTTCTAATATTTGTAATACATGTACTTCTTTATTGATTTGAATAAAATTATAGGCTATTCGCCTTCATTTTCTTTTTAAATTTATCTTTTATTTAAACTTTAAGAATTCAAAAAAATAATAATTAACCTTTAAGTTGTAAATTTAAATTTAAACTTTAAAGTTGAAAATTTAAATTTAAACTTGAAAGTTGAAAATTTACATTTTAACTTTTAAAAAAATCAAAGTTTTCTAAGTTAAAAATTTAAACGTAAACTTTAAATTTGAAAATTAAAGTTTTCAAAAAGAAGTTTTAAAACTTAATAAATTTTGAAAAATAATTTAAAAAAATTTCTTTTGATTTTGAATTTAAATTATAAATTAAAAGTTTTTTTAAAAAATAAAATTGTGCGGAATCGAAATTCGGTCCGGCAATCGGTCCGGCCCGTCAAGGTCCGGTTAATAGCGGATCGGTTCGGACATACATATTTTTTCCGGGATGCCCGGTCCGGTAGGCTCATTTCCGGACCAACTCCGGTTAACGTCCATCGGTGACGGTTCAGAAATGCGGACTGTCCGTTCTGGTAGGCCCGGTCCGGTCTGTTGCCACTCCTAGTGACTAGTAATGTTGGCGGTCATAGTTATAATGGTAGAGATGATTGGTGGTAGTTGGAGACATTGTTAGCTGTGATGGTGGAGATAGTTGTTAGTAAAGATAAACTGTAGCGATGGTAGTGGTTGATAGTGGTGGTAGAGGTGGCGACTGTTGGAAAACATTATGCACAGCGGAAACATTCCAGAATCATACTGCTTACATGAATAATAGATAACACATAGTTTATGCTAGAACACAAACGATCATACTAGAACACATAAACTCGTCGAAATTTAATTCGATAAATACCTCTTGAAGCGTGAACACGTATCATCAAGCAAGTCTGCAAGTCCAACACCGGTTCTGCAGTCTTTTGCAGTGATCCCAAATTAACAGCCGAACTCTCTCAATACTTGGGTGGGCAAGTATAGAATAGAAAACTGATTCTTTTTCTAGGTTAGGAGAATCCCTATTTATAGAGATACTTTCCTAGTCCAAAAAGGAGAACAAAAACGCATTTATTTTCTAACAAGAATATAAATGCCTGTTTTTTCCTTTTTATCTAGAAAATAGGATTCTGAGTTCTAAATAAATATGGGCACTGCAGGGACCACAAAATTAATTACTGAGGCTCCCTATTATGGAAATAATTCAAAATTCTGATTTGAATTATTCTTACCATAATAAATTACAAATCATTCCACTAGAAATTCGTAATTGCACTCCTCTGTTTATATTGTGAAATTCCCCATTAAACACTTATGTAATTCCCCATGTTAAGATTACAGATACTAATCAATAAATTAAATTACTGATGAATTCAATCTAATGATTAATTTCCTTTAGAGCACTGTTTAACTTATTTCATGTGTCGGATTCATAAAATCCACTTGCAAGATTTGACACAGTGAAAACTTATAAGCTTCTCAAAAAGGCATATCATCAATCTCTATACCGAGACATGGATTCTATCAACTAACTTATTATTTCACCAATACATATTATTATCATCCAATCTACCAGGCATATTGATCCATCTCAGGATCTCACCTTTTAATAAATCAAAACGATAATTAATATATACAGCTCATAATAGTTATATCAAGATTGAGAATATAAGTACATTTAATAGTTTAGAGAATATGTTTTTGCCAGTCATTCTAAAACAACTATCTCTGCTCGGTCCCGTTCAATACATACAAAATGCACTAGCACAAGAAGTCGAAACTATACCGTTTCCATAATCAAGATAAATTATATTTAATCTTGTGCTACAATCATACCGATGGCTTGTGCAATTTCCATCCTAGATGGTGAACAAAAATCTTTATACTTATAAGAACCGATGATTTAATCCTCTGTATATAGGCTAAAACTCTATACACTAAATCATCTACTATATAAGTAAACGGACACATAAACAAATACATGATCTGTTAAATCTTATTAAAATTATTTTAACAAATATTCTATAATAAATACTATATCTAAATACATGGTCAATAGTATATATACCATGGTTAATAGTATATATCCCAACAATCTCCCACTTAGACTTTTAACCATCACAGTTGTTATAATATATTATATCTAAACGTATGGTTAATAGTATATATCTTAACAATCTCCCACTTAGACTTTTAACCATCATAATTGTTATAATATACTATATCTAAACGCATGGTTAATAGTATATACCTTAACAATTTCCCACTTTGATGTTTCACCTTTGACACTGGATAGAATACTATGTCTTAACACATGGTTAATAGTATATAATTAACAATCTCCCACTTAGATTCTTAACTATGCATCTACAACTTTCACAGATAATTCTTTTATCATCCACACATACACACACTCACTATATTTTAATTTTTTCTTCTTCTCCATTATTTTCAACTTTTGACTTTTTCTATTACTTTTCCAAGATTCAAGGGATGTGTTTTTGACATTTTGGAAAAGAAATAAACTTGATAAGATCTTACCTCTTTCTTTTATATACTAACTCATCTCTTTTCATTCAAAAAGACACACACACACACACTCTTCTCATCTTCCTTTGCTCCCCCTTTTCCTCTCTTTTTTATCTTCTTTCCATGACACTAACCAACACCAACACCACCACAATAACCCTCTCTCATTTCTCCCTCCCTTTTTATTCTCTTAATGTTCCCCTCTTTCTCCATCATTTGTCCTTAAAGAAGAAACATACTATTGCTCACTTTTTAGAGTTCTTTCTTTTACTCTTAGGCTCACAATTATCTCTCCTCTCATGTTCCTTGTCTTTCTTCTCCAGTGGACTACTTTTCGACTCCAACAAACCCCACTTCATGACTGTGACTACATTTTTATGTATACATGTTTTTATTGAATCTTATTTCTTATTGTATTGCTTCTAATATCGTAATCTTTGTCTTAGTTTTTCATGTCTCCAATAGCTTATTTTTCTCGCTAATCTTACTTATCTTTTGAGAAAAATCACACATTTTGCTATGAGTTTCTTCAAGCGGTTAACTTTTGTGCTAATTGAGTTTCTTTGACCGCTCTAACGATGCTTGTTTGTTGTTCTAATATTTTTCATGCTACTTTGTTTGGCTATAATGAAATTTTTGGACCATTCTTTCTCTTAACATTTTATTAAATTAATAATGAGCAAATACTACATTACTTGGCCAATGACAATATCTCTCCGTCGGATTTTCGAGGCCTTCCCCATAACAAAAGACGGATTTTATTTTCTCAAGTTTACTTATTTTATATCAAGTATCAATACATGGCCAATGAAAAAATTCCCGTCGGTTTTTGAGGCCTCCACAAATAAAAGACGGACATTACGTATACAAATACGTAACAAAAATAAATAAATTTGGGTGATGACGAAATCTTTATATCATCACAACAACACAAAAGTTTTACGATTCGTATCTTGGCAAGGCGATTTAAGACGACCGATAATTCGAACAACCACTTCGTAGCCATGACGTATCTAAAACTTCATCTGAGCCCACTATATAAATATATACATACATATATGCATACATGTTCTTATGATTATTTGTTCGTTACTAATATTTCTAACAAGTGTTTACACAGGTTCTCGAGGATACTTCTCGGAAAAGGACATTAGAAAAAGGAATTTAAATTTTATGTTTGTATTTTATATTCTTACCATTGTACAAATATTAATCATAGTGAAAACTTTACTTTTGGGGCGTCGGGTGGGATTATCCTTTACTTACATATTTATTACAAGCGTTTAGGCAAAACTTAGGCCGTAAATACTAACATAAAAGATTAAATTGATTCAAGTATTTAATTAGTTAATTCACATCTTTGGCATTAAAAATATTGTGTAGTCTTTTCTCTTAAAATAAATCTTTATTTAATATTTTCTTTTCATGATTTTTGTCAAGTAAAAGTATTATTTGAAATACTTTTTCTTTCTATATAATACAAAAAATAATTTTCTTTTATTACATAAAGTGCTTTCTATAACTTTTCATTTCATACATTTTTATATTGCTTATATATCTTCATATATTTTATACATACATTTTACAACATTAGATTTTATTTATACATTTAATGCATCCTTTTTATACATATTAATCTCTGACGCTATGATCAAATTCAAATTCAAACGATTTAAGGAAAAATAATCAGCTCTATATCCTTATCATATATCAACTCATGTTCAATCATCATGTGTAATCATGTACTAGATTTAACATAAATAAAATCGATATAAAGGATTAGTTTTCAAATTAAATCACACTTTAATCCAAAAGAACAGCCTAAATCACATCCAAACAATCTTAAAAACACCAAAAATGACGTGAATCACTAGATATCAGTGCTTATTGCTTAATAGATTGTTTTCAATGAACTTACCAAATTTCTGATCAATTAGAGTCCATAAAAATTCTTCATCTCCAAAACTATGACCAAATTCGAATTCAAGTGATTTAAGCATCTTTAGGATTTAAACATATGACTTACATTCTTATCATTTATCAATTCATGTTAATTCATCATGTGTAATCATGTTCTTAATCTAACATAAATATAACTGATATAAAGAATGCATCTTTTCACATTTGAATCAAATTTTAATTCGGCTTACCTAAAATCATTTAAACGACCTCGGAATGTCGAAAAGCAACATTACAGCTGGCTAGGTCATTTTCGATGGATCCACCAAATTTCAGGTCAATTAGAGATCATGAATCATGACCGCTAAAGCTATAACTAAATTCAGGATATAATAATTTTATGTATAGTTAAAGATTAAATAATCTGAGTTTGATTCTCTTTTATAATTGTCCCATGAGCACAAGGTATACATGGTATCAAACACACTACACTTTCTTATAACAATTGTTCTCTCGATTAATACACTTGAGAATCCAAGATATTATGTTTCTCCTTTTGGGTGAAAACCCCAATATCTCTTCTCATGAATTAGTCAAGTGTTACTAGCGGCGAAAGGTAAATCTTCTTTTAGGTAAATAAACCTTCACCATCATCGTATACTTATCCAGAATAATTTACACGTGATACATTGAGTATATCCTAATGACTCAAATAAATAGATCACTCTAGTAAATCCTATTTATTAATCATAATTCTCAATTCATGTATTTATATAATCTCTCATGTATAAGACTTTAAGAATTTTCAGTGATTTCAAATAACCGGTGACAATGGTGATGGTGGTGGTCGAAGAATGTATGGAGGTTGATGATGTGTTAGTGGTAGTTAGTGGTGGTACTAGTTGTGAAAGATGAGTTGGTTGATAGTAGGGATTGGTTGGTAGTGATTGATGGTGGTGGTGGTATTGGCATTGGCATTGACGGTAGTGGTGAATATAATTAAAATAATAGAGGTGGTAGTGTGGTAGCGGCTGATAGTAGTGGTTGGTAGTGATTTTGGTTGTCAATGATGGTTGTGATGATGAAGGTGGTTGGTGGTGGTAGGTGGTGGCTGACAATGATGTAATGGCAGAGGTGGGTAGTGATAGTGACCGGTGATTGTAGATAGAATGATGGTGAATATTATCCAACACAAGAATATCTCATAATGATATTAAGATTTGGTTCCAGATATGAATGATTAAAACCTATTCAGATTTATTAAGAGCTAAAATCTTAATAAAAATAAATACACTTAATAATCTGAGATCTGAACGATTCAGATTCAGCCCTCCATTAAGTGTAAACAAATGAGGCTAAGACAGAAAAGAAACTAGTTCAACTTTTACATCTGAAAATTAGCTAGCTAGGTACAAAAAAAAAAGGGCAGAAATTTAAAACACTAACACTAAAGTATAAGCGTTCAAATTTAGGAATGAGCAAGAAACATGCCGCCGAACAGAACCGTTGTGACTGTTTGAGTTAGGGGTGGGCATAAAAACCGGAGAACCGAAAAACCGTACCGAACCGAATTAGTTCGGTTCTTCGGTTTCGGTTCTTCGGTTCTTCGGTTCGGTTTCGGTTTTTTTTTTTCGGTAGTTCGGTTCTTCGGTTCGGTGTTCGGTTTAGGGGTAACGGTTCTTCGGTGCACCGAAGAACCGAAGTTTTATTTTTTTTTTTATTTTTTTTTATTTTCATTTAACTCATGTTTGGCCCAAAACTTTTCAAGACCAAGCCTCAAAGCCCATACCCAATTAACTCATCAACATTTACCTTCCATCCTTATTACTTTTACATTTTCCTAATTTTTAATTTTAATTCCTAATATACTTATATTTCTAATTGTAATTTCTAAAAATTTTCACACATATACTCCTAATTTCTAATGGTAATTCCTAAATTTTTTTACACAAATACCACCACCGTATTGTGATATGAAAAATAAAGCACTACAATGATATGTATTTAAAGTTGTCCTCACTTTATAGTCTATTTACAGTGTTTTAGATTTTTCAATGTCTTATATTTTGATTCGGTTTTCATTTTATTTTTTATTTTACACCGAAAAACCGATTTAAAAACACCGAACCAAACCGAACCGAAGTTGAAAAAACCGAACCGAACCGAACTAGTTTGGTTCGGTGTTTGGTGCACACTTTTCCAAAACCGAAAACCGAAAAACCGAACCGAAATTTGATAAAACCGAACCGAAGAACCGAACGCCCACCCCTAGTTTGAGTAATAGGATTATAAATCTTCTCCAAAATAAAATCCTCAGCTCGTGAAATTACACTTTGACCTTTTCGGTTGGGAAGTTGATCAGTAACTTGCCTTCTGCATAGTGGGCAAGTCCAATTGCTCTGTAGCCACGCGTCAATGCAGTCCACATGGAACACGTGCTCGCATTTCGGCAGTTGCCGGCAATTCGCGCCGCCGATCACGTCGTTAAGGCACACGGCACAGTATCTGTCATCGCCGTTCTTGTCGGCGGCGGCGGTGAACGGCGGCGCTAGGTGGTTGTTAGGGCTGCGGAACCACCAGAATTTGATGCCGCAAATTAAGAATACGGTGGTTGCGGCGGTGAACAATAGCTCAAATTGGAAATCCATAGCTGTGTATGTGTGAGTGGGGTTGATAATGATGGATGTGTGTCAATTGTCAAATGGATGGATAAATACATTAACTTGAAACAAACTAAGCTGATTTTATATACTTCCTGCGTTTAAAATAGAATAACATAATTTGACTGGACACGAAATTTAAAAAAATAAAAATAAAAATTGAATTTTGTGATCCTAAATTAAAGTTATGATAAATAAATCAAAATGTCCTTGAATCTTGTGGTCTTAAATATGTCATGTGTAAAGTTGAAATTAAAGTGTTGTCAAAAAAGAAAAGGATCATTCTTTTTTAAATAAATTAAAAAAAAAAAATAGATCATTCTTTTTGAAACGAAGAGAGTACTAATTTTAAATACTCCTCCGACCTCTCCATGTTCTTTAATATGGTTTCTAGTCTTTTCTCGTCCTTTATTTCAATTTAAAACATCTATTGAAGTACAACTATTAGTGTAAATTGCAACTATTAAAATTAGAGAATATTAGTACTGCCATTAACTTAAAGTAATCGCTGACTACGTATGTTTATTTGAATTTCTTACGACAAATATATATATATATATATATATATATATTAAAATTATCTTTTTTATGTATATCTAATAAATATTAAATCTTTTTAATTTCTTTGTATATTTTATTATGTTTTGAAATTCCTTATTGAAAATTTAGACTCCACCGCTCGATAACGCCGACAACTTAGAAAGTACAATGCAATGGTCGAATTTGAAGTTCTACCTTTTAATTTGTCATGTCTCAATAGTTGTAAATTAATATAGTACGGTACAAAATGAAGATTAATCTAATTAATATGTAAATTGACTTGATTGGAAAAATAAAGAATTGCATCAAGATTCAAATATAGTTTAATAATTATTCATTCAGGATAAGAATGCTCTAAACATACTCCCATCGTTTAAAATTATCTTCCGTGATTTCTAAAAATAATTGTCCCAAATTACTCTCTTCATCCATCTTTATTTGTTCATGTTACTAAAAATAGATGTCCAATAATACTTGTCCAGTTTGAAAATCAATGGATAATTTACCCATTTGTATCTATTTTACCTTTATATTAAATACTATTCATTATCCAATGGATTTTTCAAAGCATTCAATTTATTAGATTCAAAGGATAATATAGTAAAATTACCCATATTATTTATTATTTCTTAAGATGAGTGTCAAGTTAATAGTGGACAAGTATTATTAGACGTAGAGAGTATTATCTATTTAAAATTTTAGATAAAATTAATTATTTTTTCTCATTTTATTAATAGTAATTGTTCTTTAAAACTAAAAACACTTCAATGAGGTAATGACACATAAATAAAATAATTATTTAATTAAAAAATATATCTTAATAAAATAGTCAAAATCCTTCTTAAGTAGCGTTTCCTTAAGGGATTTATAAAAAGGAATACGACGGATAATTTGAGACGGAAAGAGTAGTAATCTACTCGATCCTATAATTCAATACATTGGGATGTCAAAATGGGGGACAAACCTAAAGCAATGGCATTATATTATTGCTTCCAACCATGTTCAATGCTCCAATCATTATTGCTACACATGATTAGAGACAAATCCAACTTTGTCTGGCGACAGAAAGTAAGTTAACATGCTATCCAATACGAAAAGTAAACCTAATTGCATCCCCACACTCTATCAACCATGTGGCTACTGATCAATGGAGTGAATGGACCATCTCTTTTGTTATCTTCAAAAGACATTTTACTGTAACATATTATATATTGTGATCCCTTTTAGGTCTAGAACATAATATGTAGTCATTATAAAAAGGCGAGAGGTAGAGAAAGAAAAATCCCATCATTACTTCGCTCGAGTTGCTTGGTAATATATTATATACATTATACACACTCAAACACACACGATGTAAATATACACTTAAAAAAGAACATCATAAAAAAACTTACAATCCAAACAAATTCCTCTTGTAAATTGTTATTAAAGATTATTAAGGTAGAAATTGGTATTATAGATAGTACTCCAGTAATGTAGAGTAATAATACACTTAGGAGTCGTTTGGTAGAGTGCATAACATAGTACTGAATAGGGTGTATTAGTAATGCTGGGATTAGTAGTGTTGGGATTAGTAATGCTGGGATTAGTTATGCTGGGATTATTTTTTATGCAGTGTTTGGTATGATGTATTGAAAACAACATGCATTGTTATATTTTTAAAATGATATTGTTTGTTTACAAAAATACCCTCTACATTCTATAGCTTTTTGTGTTTTTTTTGCAAAGCTTTATTATTCATTCTTAAAAATAAAATTTTTTTGGATAAACATTTATCCACACCGGGTGTTTACATCCTATCAATAAACAAATGGCACGTGTCATTTTTTAAACTATAATTATATATTTTTAACCATAATTAACTATTGTATTATATATTTGTACATATCTTAAATATAGAAAACAATATTAAAAAGCTTCATATTAACGTCAAAGTAATTGCTGGATTGCCCATTTTATTCCAAATTCAGTTGAATTTTTTTTATTTAAATTATCTATTTTCTTAAAAATTTGTAAGCTAATTTGTTTAAATAAATTTATTAGTACAAATATAAAACATATATCCAAGAAAATAAATAAAATAGTTACAAGGATTTGAGGGATATTTTTGTCTTTACATATATAATCCCATGGTATTAAATCCAATGTATTACTAATATCACCAAATGGAAGGTATTAGTTATACACCCTATAATACCATATAGGGTGTATAACTAATACATGTATTAGTTATACATAGGCCCAAAATTCCAACCAAACATAGTACTAAATAATACCATACATAATACATGGACTATTTCTCCTAATACATTGTATCAAACGACCACTTAATAATTATGTTTCTCGGGTGTCCAGTTCAAAAAAAAATAATAATAAAAGGAAACTTGAACTTTACATTTATTCTACCCAAACAATGATCTTGTTTACTAAAAATACAGAGGAGGGTCGTTTTCGTATTCAATTTTTCATCATCACTAATTGATTTAGCTATTTGTTTCTTCAATACCATTTAAACAGTTAGTTTCATACACCATCAGAGTAATCACTAGCTCTATTATACTATATATATATATATATATATATATATATATATATCGAAAGTCTTCACTTTTTCCCCAGATTTTGTAGTGGGAAATCAATTTTTGGTTTATCCCCATTGTTGATTTTATTTTAAGATTTTAAATAGCTAAATCTTAAAATCAGTTAGCAACACCTTCAAAGGAATTAGCAAAATAAACCTAAGCAATTACTATCATTATTCTATATGTCTCAATTTATATGATACTTTTCACTTTATGAGATTCAAGTTGTGATCATATGAATTTTAAATATATTAGTCCAAATAAATATGGTGGATTAATATAATTGGATTAATTATTTAAGTCCAATAAATATGGATTTAATTAAAGTCCAAAATTCATCGGGCTAGTCCATTAATTTGGGCTACAAATAATGAGCCCACTTGGTTAAGCCCAATATGCCATCTTAGTCTAGAGGCCCAATTTGGCGCCAAGTGTCAAATGACGTGGCATGCCAAGTCAAGTAAAGGAGCAAATAGGACCGTGCCACATTTCAAAATGATGCAGCAAGCCTAGTAAAATCAAAGGCCCATAAAAATGCGTCATGTCACTTAAATCTGATTGGCCAAAAGAAGCTCATCTTCACCATGACTCTTTCCTTTCCACAACTATAAATAGGGGCCTCATAATTCAAGAAAAGGACGAACAATTCTAACAAAAAGCAAGAGAGAGCTCGTGGATCAAACATCACAAATTTCTCTACAAGCTACAAGTTCAAGCATTCAAGTTCATAAACAACTGAAGATCAAGACGAAGATTCAAGATCAAGCCTAAAAGCCCTTGAATCCAAATTCACAAGTCAAGATCAAATCCATCAAGTTCACAAATCAAGTTCAAGTTCATCAAATTCAAGATCAAGCTCGAGGCCCTTGAATTTATATTTAGAAAGGCGAATCAGAGGATTCATAGAGATTGTAACACTCACATATTAAAATCAATAAACGATTGTTGCAATATTTTTCTTGTCCCGATTATTATTTTCTCGATCGCGAATTTTATTGTCTTACAAATTCTGGCACGCCCAGTGGGACAATCTCTACCTCTCATCTCAACTTTCCAACTTCAAAGCTCAAGAATACCGAAATGACTTCCAAGAAGGTCAACTCTCAAACACTACCTCTAAGGCTGCTAATTCCAAGTTCTCCGCCGAGGTAGAAAGCATCCTTGATGTTACTTTTGGAAGCTTTGGGGCTGTCACAAGGAGCAAGGCCAACATGATGGAGCAATAAACACATCGAGTGTCGACGACATCAACTCCAGTTTTTGGGTCTTCAACCCCAAAAAGAACAAGGTCCTCTACAAGTGCTTCAGAAGAAGGAAGCAGTGTGGCAGAGAAAATCAAGAAAACTTTGGCTCTACTTGATCTCTCTGGTTCAAAAAACTCTGGGACAAAGAACGATGGTCATTCAACCAACATGTCATCTCCACTTACTCCACGCGGGCCAAGGACTTCAGAGATTAACTTATGTGACAATCCGTGCTACTCTCCGATGTCTCCAATAATCATGCAAACAATGGTAACTGCTGTCTCATCCATGGAGGAGCAACTTGCGAATATGGCGAAAGCGATTGAAGGTTTGACCAAGTATGTGCAAACTCAAGACACTCGGATTGATAAGTTGATGGATCGAATGTAAGGCTTAATAGATGGAGATTCTAGTCATGCACCTGGAAAGGCTCCAGAAGTTCAAGAGATAGATCCTCCTACCAAACAGACACCGCCTACTAAGGAGGTGCCAGTCGCTTCTGGCGGAATGATCCCAATTGATCTATTGAAGGAGTTCATTGAAGGGACCCTTAAGGACAAGTACGACGTTACTACCAAGTCTTTCCTGACGTATGCCAAGCCATACACTGCTAGGATTGATAGCTTCAAGATGCCTGCAGGCTATCAACCCCCCAAATTTCAACAATTTGAGGGAAAAGGGTATCCAAAGCAACATGTCGCCCACTTTGTTGAGACATGTAACAATGTCGGAACATATGGTGATTATCTCGTCAAGCAATTTGTCCGCTCCCTAAAGGGAAATGCCTTTGATTGGTATACGGACCTCGAACCCAATTCAATTGATAACTGGGAGCAACTAGAGCATGAGTTCCTAAATCGATTCTATAGCACGAGGCGTACAGTGAGCATGGTAGAACTCACAAATACTCGTCAAAGAAAGGATGAGCCAGTTATTGACTTCATCAATCGATGGAGGAATGCTAGCCTAAATTGTAAAGATAGGCTCAGTGAAACTTTCGCAATAGAGATGTGTATCCAAGGAATGCACTGGGAGTTTCTCTATATTTTGCAAGGAATTAAGCCAAAATCCTTTGAAGAGTTAGCTACTCGTGCTCACGACATGGAGTTGAGCATGTCTTCTGCCGGAAAAGGAGTAGCACCCATCCATGACCCTCGAAAGGGAAAGGACAAACAGGAACCCAGGAGATGGACCAAGTTTGTCCCCAAAAGCGACAAAAAAGAATCCATGAATGTCAACGTGTCTCCTGTGAATCTCACCACAAAGGTGAGCAAGAAGCAAAGCGTAAAGACTACTTCTCAAGCGTGTCCAAATCAGAAGTTGACTTTCAAGGAGATGCAAGAAAAAGAATACCCATTCCTTGATTCTAACGTTTCTGAAATTTTTGATGAACTTCTTGAGTTGAAGCTCATTGATCTACCAGAAATGAAGCGGCCCGACGAAGCTGGAAAAACTGATGACCCAAACTATTGCAAGTATCACAGGCTTGTGGGTCACCCTTTGGAGAAATGCTTTGTCTTCAAGGATAAAATCATGCAACTGGCTAATGAGAAGAAGATCGTGCTTGATGATGAGAAGGCCAGTTCTCATACAATCTCCATCACTTTTGGCTCACTCGATCCAGTCCAAATATACAACTTCAAAGAGCGTAATGAGGAGCCATTAAAGCATGACAAGTCTCTAATTGATGAAGGTGATGATGAAGGTTGGACTTTGGTGACTCGGCGAAGACGCAACAAGATGACGAGTCTACGAAAAGACTCATCCAAGCAGCCAACCAGAAGGAGAATGGTGAAGAAACCGAGGAAACAGAGGCTGGTTGAGCTGCCAAAGAGGGCGAGTGTAGTGGAGCATCACCACCAAAAACCACGGTGTCCTGTGACCTTGGAAGAATTCTTTCCAAGTTGGTTCTGCGCCAAGACTACTCAAGACAACATTGAGGCATCTTGTTTCAATACTGACAAAGAAGAAGCAAAGGGCGAAAGCCTATTGATGGAACCTCCTTCTCCTGAAAATCCTACTAAATCTCTTCACCAAGAAGCACATGTATGTAATGCAAAAATCACATTTACAGACGATGATCTCTTGTTTGTGAAACACTACACAATCGTCCCTTGTATATGGTAGGTTATGTTCTAGAGAAGAAGATAAATAGAATCCTGATAGATGAAGGGTCTGGAGTAAACATCCTGCCTATTCGCACACTGAAGGAACTGGGCATCACAACTGATGAACTTACTGAAAGCCATTTGATGATCCAAGGGTTCAATGAGGTTAGAGAGCCATAGGATCCATCAAGTTAGAAATCAATATGGATGATTTACGATCAAATGTATTGATGCATGTGATCGATGCCAAGACTTCATATAATATATTGCTTGGTAGGCCTTGGGTACACGAGAACAAAATTGTTTCATCCTCCTACTATCAATGCTTGAAGTATCTTGAAAATGGAGCGAAGAGAAAGATAGTGGCCGATGATAAGCCATTCACTTAAGCTGAATCACACTTCGCAGATGCAAAATTCTACTTGAAGAATTATGTCGTGAAGGAGAAAAAGGTGGATGATGTCACATCAACCAAGTGTGATGATCTTGCAACTAAGAAGGTCGAGTTGTCTGTTAAAAACGTTGTCATTAAAAAGCCTCCCACCACTTTAAATAAAGGGAATGTCGCGTACTTAAAGAAGAAGGCAACTCATGTGCTCCGTTATGTACCAAAAGTGGGTAAAGAAGTACGACACTCATCCGATGTCCAAGGTAATGTACTAGAGAGGCTAACTCTTCCGGTAAAGCGAATAGATGCAATAAATTTACCCTCAAAGCCACTTGAGGAATTTGTGGCTCAAAATTCACCGCGAGATATGACACTCCCTTCAAAGCGTACGAAAGAAGGTTTTGATCCAAACGCTTACAATTTATTCGTAAAGGCTAGATACAACCCTAATGAGCTATCAAATTTGGGGAAAATCCCATCAGAAGCTGCTACCAGGCAAGCGCGCGAAGGCTTAGGGTACATACCGCCACCGCCGATGCGCATCTCTATTAGAAGGGTGGCTAGCGACTACATCACTGTGGAAGAGGAGTCTACTACTTCCAGCAAAAGGCCTTCTGTCTTTGAACGACTTGGAAAATCAACCACAAGAACTTCTGTGTTTGAAAGGTTGAGTCCACTGAAGAAAGAGAAGAGTAACAAACCTCGTAGAAGTTATCAAGGCATTATGACACACTTTTCGCCTCAAATCCAAAAAGAATTCCAAAGTTTGATTCCTTCTAGAATGAGGCGACGGACGGAACTTGTGGTTTCGTGCAAGGAGGTGTTAAAGGCAAAACTTCATACTGTGGTTTATACCAAGGAACATGAGGAAGATAAAGAAAGTGTGGGCTCTTCATATCATATTACAACCCAGAGCGAGTACGATACATCATCTCAAATAAAGGTTGAAGAGTCGAAAGATATTTCCTGGTGTTGCCATATATCGATCAATGACAATGATCCTCAAGAAGAGGAAGATGCTGGAGATGCTCCGTCCGAATTTGAAGAAGGAGTAAAGACGACGATAGATCCCCTAAAGGAAGTTAATCTTGGCACTGATGAAGACCCAAGGCCAACTTTCCTAAGCGCTTTTCTAGAAATGGATGAAGAAATCGCTTACATGGACTTACTCAAAGAATATAAGGATGTCTTCGCTTGGAGTTATAAGGAGATGCCTGGCTTAGATCCAAAAGTAGCAGTTCATCAGTTGGCAGTCAAGAATGGAGCTCGTCTTGTTAAGCAGGCCCAAAGACGTTTCAGACCCGACTTGGTTCCATTGATTGAAAATGAGGTTAACAAACTCATTGGAGCAGGCTTTATTCGTGAAGTTAAGTGCCCCACATGGATATCAAGCATTGTTCTAGTACGGAAGAAGAATGGCCAAATTCGAGTTTGTGTCGACTTTAGGGATCTCAACAACGCATGTCCTAAGGATGAGTTTCCAATCCCTATTCCAGAGTTGATGATTGATGCTACTACTGGTTTTGAGGCGATGTATTTCATGGATGGATCATCCGGTTATAACCAAATCCGCATGGCACCAAAGGATGAAGAGCTCACTGCATTTCGTACGCCTAAAGGTATTTATTGCTACAAGGTGATGCCTTTTGGTTTGAAGAACGCTGGTGCCACTTATCAAAGGGCTATGCAAAACATCTTTAATGATCTACTCCATAAAAATATTGAATGCTATGTGTATGATTTAGTGGTAAAGTCAAGAAAGAAGAACGACCACTTGAAAGACTTGAGAATGGTATTTGAGTTACTTCGAAGATATCAGCTTAGGATGAATTCGTTGAAATGCGCCTTTGGAGTTACTTTTGGAAAGTTCCTTGGCTTTATTGTACGATACCAAGGAATTGAAATTGATCAACACAAGGTTGATGCAATTCTGAAGATGCCCGAGCCTCGAAACATTCATGAATAAAAAAGTCTTCAAGGGAAGCTAGCATATTTAAGGAGGTTCATCTCAAATTTGGCGGGAAAATGTCAACCATTTAGCCATCTCATGAAGAAGGGTGCCCCTTTCGAATAGGACCAAGCTTGTAGTAAGGCCTTTGAAAATATCAAATCTTACTTGATGAAGCCTCCAGTTCTTGCGGCACCTATACCTGGAAAATCGCTGATTCTCTACATCGCTGCACAAGAAAGGTCAGTTGGAGCATTATTGGCCCAAGAAAACAGTGAAGGTAAAGAGAACTCTCTTTATTACCTGAGTAGAATGATGACACCAAATGAGCTGAATTATTCACCTATTGAAAAGTTGTGTTTGGCGTTGGTCTTCTCAATTCAAAAGATGAAGCACTACTTTCAAGCTCATATTGTTCATTTGGTGTCTAAAGCAAATCCCATCAAGTTTGTAATGTCGAAACCAGTCCTCAGTGATCGACTTGCAAGGTGGTACCTTCAATTTCAACAATTTGAGATCGTGTACATCCCTCAAAAGGCCGTAAAGGGACAAGTATTAGCAGATTTTTTGGCGGACCACCCGATACCTGATAATTGGGAGCTAACTGATGAACTTCCTGATGAGGATGCAATGGTTATTGAAGTTCGACCTCCATGGAAGATGTACTTTGATGGTGCGGCACATCGTGGTGGAGCTGGTGCTGGCATAGTGTTTGTCACTCCGCAGGAAGAGGTTATCCCATACTCCTTTACTTTGACACAATGTTGCTCTAACAATGTCGCTGAATACCAAGCGTTGATACTTGGACTCGAAATGGCCGTCGACATGAAGCAACTACAATTGCAAGTCTTTGTTGACTCCCAATTGGTGATCAAACAGCTCTTGGGAGACTATGAAGTCAAAAAGCCCGAGCTACGCCCGTATCATAGTTATGCTCAGAAGTTGATAGGATGGCTTGGAGAAGTTACCCTCCAACACGTGCAAGAAAGGAAAATAAGCAGGCCGATGCATTGGCTGCTTTAGCTTCAACCCTTACTCTTCCGAATCAAACACGAGTTACTATCCACCAAGAATGGGTAGTACCACCACCGGATGAGGAGGAATATACAGAAAACAAATTTGAGCATCTCGTCGCTGTGTCTGAAGTCGTAAGGGTAGATTGGCGACAACCAATTATTGACTACTTGTGTTATGGAATACTTTCTGAAGATCCAAGAAAAAAGACTGATATCCGTCGTCGTGCACCTCGCTTCCTTTACTACAAGGACACGCTATATAGAAGGTCATTTGAAGGAATACTCTTGCGATGTTTAGGAGAGGAAGAAGCAGTTCAAGCTTTGCAGGAAGCACACTCGGGAGTATGTGGATCTCATCAGTCTGTCCCGAAGCTCCACTTTCACATAAAAAGGATGGGATATTACTGGCCAACGATGGTGAAAGATTTCTTGGACTATGCTAGAAGATGCAAGGCCTGTCAATTTCATGCAAATTTCATACATCAGTCTCCTGAAATATTACACCCTACTATCGCATCTTGGCTATTCAATGCTTGGGGATTGGATGTTGTAGGACCATTACCAAAATCTTCTGGTGGACACTTGTACATCTTGGCTGCGACAGATTACTTCTCAAAATGGGCCGAAGCTGTTGCACTCAAAGAAGTGAAGAAGGAGAATGTTGCAAACTTCATCCGAGTAAATATCATCTACCGCTTTGGAATTTCCCATTACATAATAACTGACAATGGCAAGCCATTTGATAACAAGCTGATGAACAAGATTTGTGATCTCTTTGGTTTTAAGCAGCGTAAATCTTCTATGTACCATGCTGCCGCCAATGGTTTAGCTGAAGCATTCAATAAGACTTTATGCAACCTGTTGAAGAAAGTTGTATCCAAATCCAAACGAGACTGGCATGAACGAATGGAAGAAGCTTTGTGCGCATATAGGACGACTCACCGCACACCGACGCGAGCAACCCCATACTCGCTTGCTTTTGGAGTTGAAGCAGTCCTACCACTTGAGCGTCAAATACCTTCTTTAAGACTTGTTATTCAAGAAGGGCTCACCGAAGAAGAAAATGCTAAGTTGCGTCTTGCAGAGTTGGAAGCTCTGGATGAGAAAAGGCTGCAGGCTCAACAAAATCTTGAATGTTATCAAGCCCGTCTATCTCGGTCTTTTAACAAAAAGGTTCGCTTGAGATGCTTTCAAGTTGGAGATCAAGTCCTAGCAGTAAGGAAGCCCATTATTACTTCTCATAAATCTGGGGGCAAATTCACCTCAAAATGGGATGGACCATACGTCATACAAGAGGCTTATTGAAATGGCGCTTACAAGCTCGTCGATGTAGATGGCGTGAAAATTGGTCCTATCAATGCCAAATTCTTGAAGAAGTACTATCCCTGAGGGAAAATGACGCTCCTTAAGGCACGAGCATAAACTGCATGTCCACTCCTGGCCAGCAAGAGTATAAATTGTGTACGGCTCGAAAAAAAAAAATGTCCGCTAGGTTGAAAATCTCGAAAGAGGCGGCCTAGGCAAAAGTTAGGACTTAAAAAAAAAAAATTAAAAAAAAATGTCCGCTAGGTTGAAAATCTCTAAAGAGGCGGCCTAGGCAAAAGTTAGGACCAAAAAAAAAATAAAAAATATACACTCTTCCAGAACTACGTTGTGACTTGATCCTCTTCACCGAGGTACGTAGGCGCTTAGAAGTTTCATTCTAAGTTCAGTTGCATGAGTGTCAAAAAATACATGTCCCCCCTTGATCCACCACACGAAAGTTAAGTCTGCAAATATTCTGATTAAACTTCGGGCTTACACAAAATATTCATGACTCAATGAGGGCAGAGCTCCATATAAAAGGTAAGCTTCTGCAACAGGATTTGAGACCCTCAAGTTCTCCGAGCCTACAAGTTGAAGTTGTAAGTCTTCCAAGCCTGCGAATTGAAGCGTGCATGTTGAAGTCAAAATTCACCCAAGTCAGTGACGTTGAGGTCTCAGGTTCACCATATCTGCATGCTAAAGTCCTCAAAGTCAGCAATTCTGCAAGATGAAATCTCAAATCCACCAAGTCTGCAAGTTGAAGTTGTCAAAATTGCAAAGTTTGCAAGCTGAAGTCTCCAAATTCGCTAAGTTTGCAAGGTGGAACCGTCAAAACCTCCAAGTTTCAAGTTGAGGCCTTCTAAACTTCCATACCTTAAGGTGGACAAAAATTTGTCCCTTTGCACCTTAAGCTGGCTTTTTCACGAGTTTATCTTTAAAAGGATCTCTAAACTTCCATGCCTTAAGGTGGACAAAATATTTGTCCCTTTGCACCTTAAGTTAGCCTTTTCACAGGTTTATCCTTGAAAGGATATATAAGTCTCCATGCCTTAAGGTGGACAAAAATTTGTCCATTTGCACCTTAAGCTGGCCTTTTCACGGGTCTATCCTTAAAAGGATCTATAAATCTCCATGCCTTAAGGTGGACAAAAAAAATTTGTCCCTTTGCACCTTAAGCTGGCCTTTTCACGAGTTTATCTTTAAAAGGATCTCTAAACTTCCATGCCTTAAGGTGGACAATATTTGCCCCTTTGTACCTTAAGCTGGTCATTGCATAGGTACATCGGTGAAAGTGATCAAACTTGAAGCCGAACTTGTCAGGTCTCAAGGTGACAGAGGCGAAGTTAAACTCTCGCACCTTAAGCTGACCATTGCATAAGTACGTCGGTGAAAGGGACCAAACTTGAAGCCGAACTAGTCAGGTCTCAAGGTAACGGAGGCGAAGTTAAACTCTTGCACCTTAAGCTGACCTTTCATGAATGCTATTTGTTTCAATCTTGCAAAAGAAGAAAGGAAAAGACAACACACAAAAAAAAAGGCACAAGAAGAAGAGAGATTGTTACCTGTCAAGACGTTTTAAACTCGGAAGCCATACATCACCAACGCGGATAGGCTTAAGACAAGATGTTTTGGTGAGAATGAAGCCCTTGAATTCTGGTTTCCATCAATCAAAACACCTTTTTGATGGTGATGGTCCGACATCATGATATAAATTATTTAGAGAGACAATGCAAATCTGAAATTCTCTGCGAGACAGAATTTAGGGTTAACTTCAAAAATTTGTCTAGAACGATCCGGAAGGTGTTAAATTCTAAATTTTGGATATGTTATAGATGTATGTTTATGGTATCCATAGAATTAAGAGGATCATGATTTCGGTACTCCCACATTGATAAACAATTTTTTTTGGTGTCGTCGCGCAAATCTGAAACTGCCGGTGCGCCAAAATCCAAAGTTGAATTCGGGATAACATATGAAAAGATAACGATTGTATTAAATTATAAATTTTGGATATATTATAGATCTGGATGTCTAGTTTCGTAAGAATCAAGCGTCTTGTGATTTCTTCACTCCTACATCAAGATATGCAAGTTTTGGTGAAGCTATGCAGATCTGAAATTCTCAGCATGACAGAATTTAAACCTAAGTTTCAAGAAATTGTATAGAACGAAATTGAAGGAGTTTAATTCTGAATTTTGGATATGTTGTAGATCTCGAAGTCTAGTTTTTGGAATGTTAAACTGTTCAGGATTTTGATATCTCTACAATGAGATATGAATTTTCTACCACTAACATGCTGGGCTGAAAAAAAATGACGAAAATTAAAAGAGAAGAATATATTGCCTGACATTGTTCTCCTTTGTGTGACTCCCGATGCTGCAATATCAAAATAATAGAGAGCATCCATCTATTTATAGATGCAGCAAGGCATTAATAGTCTCCTTGTTGAAATAAAAGTAGGAGAACTTTTCAAGTTCTTAAGGAGGTGGCATACTCCTAATTGGAGTGGAATTGGGACATTTCAAGTTTATAGGAATATAGACATCCTAATTCTAATTGGAGAATGATTGGTTATGGAGTAGAAGAATTTCATTCCCGAAATGGAAAGGAGTATCCTGAAGATGCGCAAACAAGGAAAAAGTCAAGTCAATACTTCGAGCCTAGTCTTCGAAAGATTAAATATCTCCGACAAGTCTCGAAGTGAGGGCATTTGTGATCATATGAATTTTAAATATATTAGTCCAAATAAATATGGTGGATTAATATAATTGGATTAATTATTTAAGTCCAATAAATATGGATTTAATTAAAGTCCAAAATTCATCGGGCTAGTCCATTAATTTGGGCTACAAATAATGAGCCCACTTGGTTAAGCCCAATATGTCATCTTAGTCTAGAGGCCCAATTTGGCGCCAAGTGTCAAATGACGTGGCATGCCAAGTCAAGTAAAGGAGCAAATAGGACCGTGCCACATGTCAAAATGATGCAGCAAGCCTAGTGAAATCAAAGGCCCATAAAAATGTGTCATGTCACTTAAATCTGATTGGCCAAAAGAAGCTCATCTTCACCATGACTCTTTCCTTTCCACAACTATAAATAGGGGCCTCATAATTCAAGAAAAGGACGAACAATTCTAACAAAAAGCAAGAGAGAGCTCGTGGATCAAACATCACAAATTTCTCTACAAGCTACAAGTTCAAGCATTCAAGTTCATAAACAACTGAAGATCAAGACGAAGATTCAAGATCAAGCCTAAAAGCCCTTGAATCCAAATTCACAAGTCAAGATCAAATCCATCAAGTTCACAAATCAAGTTCAAGTTCATCAAATTCAAGATCAAGCTCGAGGTCCTTGAATTTATATATAGAAAGGCGAATCAGAGGATTCATAGAGATTGTAACACTCACATATTGAAATCAATAAGCGATTGTTGCAATATTTTTCTTGTCCCGATTATTATTTTCTCGATCGCGAATTTTACTGTCTTACACAAGCTTTTTAATTTTGATCGTGTAATTGGACGACATTGCATCTTTTAGTTTTTTGAAATAAAATTGACATATTTGAAAATTATAAAAAATATTACAGTATAAGTTTTAATAATTAATAATTTAAATATTTAACAAACATATAAGAAATTTATAATAAAAAGTTAACTCGATTTACTCTCATAATCCAAACATCATCAAATGCATTGGGACGAAAAAAAAATTAAGACTAAGATTAGTACGTAATTATCTTTTTGGACTGAAATGAAAAGCTTAGAGGAGAGAAAAAGAGAATAAAGGAAATAGCAAGTTCTAACATTAAGGAGTGGAGAGAGAAAAAAAGTAAGTAATTAAGAAAGTTATTTTAAGAAAATAATGTGGTAATTAGCAATTACCTTTTAAAATTACTGTTTATGTAAAATAAAATTTTCGCTGCAATTGGGACACCCTCATTATGCAGTAGTCTTATCATAGAGTTAATTCTTTGCATTTACTTTTTTTCATCCAAACTGACAAAATGATCCATAATTTCCCCGGAAGGATTGTATTATAGGCAACTTGTAATTTTTTATTATTTTTTTACAGTGACTTGGTATGTTGTTATTATTTCTTTACGAGAAATTTTCATTTTAACATATAAAAAATCTTTAAAAAATATTTTTTACTATTTATTTTTTAAATGGCCAAGAAATCTTATATTCCTCCTTCATATTTGCCAAGAAGCCTTCATTTTGTTGTTTAATTAAATTCACAATCAATTGAGAATCAAATTGCACAACAATACTCATAAGGTTCTTGTTAATACACAGCTTCATGCCTTCAGCAATATTATTGCTGATATGCAATGGGTCTGAACCCCTTTGACTAAAAAAATACACTATATAAATAAGATAATTTTTTAATGTACGTTTTTATTTGACCCTCTTATCAAAAATAATTGTTTTAATTTACTTGTCCATCCAATTTATGATATTAAGAGAAGTTTTATCATTTTCTTCCAATACTACCCTATCATTAAATGACTTCATAAAGTATTACTCCATCCGTCTCAAAATAGTTGGCATTTTCATTTTTTGAGAGTCAATTTGACTAATTGTCAAAGTTAAATTAGATTAGATTAAATCAATATTTAGATATTCAAAAACTTTATAAAAAATACTATAAGTTGCAACTTTTCTTTTTTCAATATGATCAAAAAATATATCTTAAAATATTGGTCAAATTTATTTCGTTTGACTTTAAAAAAAGGAAACATGGCAACTATTTTGAGTAGTAGTCAAATTTTGTTTTCTAAAGTATAATTAATAAGATTAACTTAGTAAAATAAACTCTTAATAAATGTTTTCTTAGAGGTGGTATCAAGTCAACATGGATCAAGTAAAATGAAACGGATGAAGTATATAAATAGATTTTGAATTCCTTAAATGTAAAAGTAGAGGTCAGTTTAGTGGTTTAGGAGTTTAAAATTCACCTTAACGTTCTAACTTCAAATCTTGAACACTTCTTCTTCTTCTTTTTTTTTTAAAAAAACTCCTTAGTTAAAATCTTAAATCCGTCACGGTTGGTATGATCATAATAGTCAGCAGAGGCAAAGATAAGAGATCATTTGGGATCATCTATATATGTTGAGCTTCAAAAAGCCTTGTCCAGATTTAATCCAAGTTATCATTTGACTGTCCATAGTTTGAATAAGGTTTTCGGAAAATGTTTTCCATTCACCAACCAAACATGAGAAAATAAGTAAGAAATCAACTTTGTTTTTCTAGAAAATATTTTCCTCCATACATATAGATATAAATATATATCATACATATGTATCAGAAATTCTCTTCTATGATTTACTCCCCAAATTATAAATTGCAAATGATAAAATCTGATGGAAAGTTTTAGATTAAAATTTTTCTTCTATTTTAGATATTTTAGAGATTCTCTCCAATGATTTACTCCTCTAAATAAATGCAATTCTGTTACTTCCTTATTTAACTAATCGATTAATTTAAAATGTATCACAGATGATATGTATCAAGGCTTAAAATATGTATCACAAAATGAGATTTATGGGATTTTATATAATTGAGCAAAGTTGTGATAAAAAATGTTAATAGCTCCTTAACTTATGAAATTTGTGTAAGTTATCCTAATAAATAAGATTGTAAATGTTATAAATTGTTTTTGTGTATAGTGCGTGTCTATTTTATTTCGCCAGAGAAAAGTTAAAATATGTTACTTTAGCCTTTAGTATCAAACTAGCATTTTTTCTATAATTAAAGTAGTTTTCATTCATTGTATTAGTCCATGAAGGAAAAATAATTTGAAGAGCCAAATACATCGTCAGATTCATAAACTTGACACCAACTTTTATTTTGACACCTTAACTAGCCAGTGTTTATTTTAAACACTTAAACTACTATCACACTGTGTCATTTTGGCACATTTTACTGACATGGCAACGTAAGCGTGATACACACACTTGGAGCGCGTGATGAGACTTTTTTTATGAATTTTTTTTATTTTTTTTTTGCTTCTTCTTCTTCACTCTCTCTCCCTCCACCTTCCACCACCATCCACCAAACCTTTACCATACTATTTTTTAAAAAATCTTACAAAAACTTGGAAGAACAAAACAAGAAAAACTATCACACTAATTTTACAAAAAAACTTAGAGAACATGAAAGAATAAAACGCAAAAAATTAAAAGAAAAATCCTATCGTTTTCATCGAAATTTCACCGAAAATTCAATACCAGCAATAGTTAGCACTACTATTGCATCAGATTTGTTTGTTTTTTACTTCAAATTTTTACTTGAAAAAAAATTGTGAGTTAAATATTTCGTTTCAATCACTATTTTATTTATTTTTTCAAATAGAAAAATATCATCACCACCTTATTAGCCGGAGAAAATGAAGATCCACTATTACCATCACTCTCTTTCTCTCTACCTCCCGCTCTTTTATCAAACACATTTTAATTAAAATTAAAATTATCATCTCTAAAAAGAAATATGAGAAGTTCAGTGAAAAGAAAATCAAATTTGAATCTTTTTCCAGTGAAATTCATTTTTTCCGATAGGGAGGGAGTCATGTGGATGAAAATGATTTTTCTAAAAAAAAAAGTTCCTTTTAAATATTTTTTAAAAATAGTTAGATAAATCTAAATAGTTTTCCTTTTTTTATTCATGAAATTAAATTTTAAAATATTTTTGTGACCCAAAATGTCATATGTTCTCTTTTAATTGGTCAGCATGCCACATTATCTGCAAGTGTATTACACACATTTTGTAATTTTAGGTGATTATGCTAAATGTGTCAAAATAACACAATTGGAGGCTGATTTAGGTGTTTAAAATAAATAATATCTAATTTAGGTATCAAAATGAAAGTTCATGTCAAGTTTAGAAGCCTAACGTTGTGTTTGGCCTAATTTTAAGATTTCTTTCTTCTCTTTACGTTGTCCAACGATAATTTTCTTCTTGTTTTATTATTTTATAGCAATAAAATAAATATAAATTGGCAAATAGTATTATTTTATTATTTACAGATTAATATTTATATCTGTCAATATTTCAAGTCGTAGTTTAGTGCGACTGCATTAAATGCCGCCTTTTAAATTATCCACTACCTTTGACAAGGTCAAAAAATGGGGACAAACCCAAATTAACTAGTAGTAGTGGTCCAACTATATTCGTACAAGTACTGGCGAAGCTGTTCTTATCATATGGTTGTCAATTATTCTCTCCGTCCATAGTTATTTATTCATATTATTTTAAATAAATATTTAATAATATTTATTTAATTTAAAAAATTAATAAATAGTTTATTTATTTATGTTCATTTTATTCTTAATATTAATTATTATTCATTATTTAATGCATTTCACAAAATACTTAATTTATTATTATATATTCAAAAAGGTGATATAATAAAATTACTTATATTATTTATTATTTTCTTAAGATATGTATCAAATTAATAATAGAATTGTCGGACGAAGGGAGTAATATACTGTGAGTTTTTTTTTTTTTTTTCCCGGGAGTATAGTGTGAGTTCAATCTCAGAAAATTGGAGAGGGTCACCTAAATTGAGATTTGAGACTGACAGTATATATATTAGTAATATATATTATTAATTTTTTGTTTCAATTTATTTGTTGAGTTAATCCAATTTAATTTAATTTTAAAATTTAATTAAACTAACATTAAAAAAAGACATAAATTGAGTATATCTTGAGTCAATTGAACAAGTGCTCAAATTTCAATAAATGTAGATTGAAGCCTAGTACACATTCAAGTCCCATGATATGAGTTCATGCATCCAACTTTGTTTTGGGTGGAGAAACAACACGTTAACCAAATTAAGACGGCACAGAGAACACGTTAACCAAATTATAATCAGTGACGAAGTCTAAAATTTTAATTAGAGAATTCAAGATATAAAAAAGTAAATATATAAAAAAATCAAAAAAATTTAATATATATTTAATATACTTTTTTTTTAAAATTTCAAATATATAATATAATTTTCTAACAATTTTTTTTTATTTTTTTTTTGGGTATCCTGTCTTTGTCCATAATACCTAATCTCCTTCGAAAAGTCTATGAAGCATGTGCCGTGCCGCCCGCTTTCGGCTATTTATTCTCCATGCCAATTTTGGGGGAGAATAATGAGTTGTTTAATTTGTATATGCAATATGGTTTTGGGGTATATGTTAATTTGAACATTCTACGCTCAAGCCACCTGCTGTTGTTTTTCTAGTTTAATAAAATTTGTATTTTTTAATAATTACTTCAAACACATATTCAAATTAACATATGAACAATCAAAATGAAGTTATAATTTTATATTCACAGTTTAAATTTCAACAATAAGTTCAACCCAACTTATGAACATCAATAATATGAAATTCAAACTATTTTCTGAAAAATATCAAAACCAAACATTTAGAAAAAAATGAAGATTGAAAGATTCAAGTCCACTGAATTTACGGTGTGTCCTTAAGGAAATTATTTTCTCAAGTATCCGAAGTTATGGAATATATCCTCCCAGGATAAAATGAATCACTTCGACAGAATGACGGTATCTCAAATTCTGTCGAACTATGAACGCGCTCAACGATTCGTAAATCACACTTAAATTTTTAAGAAAGGTGAGTGTTTTCATTTCAAAATTTCATATCTTTACCTGAGGAAAAAATCAGGTATTTATAGCCAAAAGGTAGTGCTTCAGAAAGGAAGCAATGGTTCAGGAAATTATTCCCGTCAAGTACCCGCAGGTCACTTTCCCTCTTTCAAACAGCGCCTCGAAGGGTTGCGTCCCTTCGAGGTGCGTTGTGACATGCGTCCGCATATGCTTGAGTGGGTCCGTAAATGGAGAAATTTCAGATTGAATTTTTGGATCATTAACTCTCAAGTTTCAAATGAATTTCGATCATTTTTCAAATTCAATTCCGAAGCCGAAGCCAAGCCGAGTGAGCGACTACGACGATGGCGCGAGACTTATCTTGTTTCTGCCTCAGTATCCACATGAAGGGATGCTTCTTAATTTAAGCATAAGGGAGAAACGTTCTTCTATAAAGTGAAACCACAATTCACTACTTTTTTTCTTCATTTGTTTTCCCTTCATTTTTCATTCATATTTTCACTTAGAACCCAACACTTGCCACATCAAAGCAATTTATTTATTACTAGTTGAGAAATGTTCGTGCAAGGCACGGTCCCAATAATATGAAATCAGATAGTAGAAATATTTTTCTTAAGTGTAATGTTAATTTCATTATTAATAGTATCTGTAAATAAAAATAATATTTTTTTGGTCCCAATTTATGTGGCACCTTTCAAATATTGTGATTTAATCAAGTTTTTCTTTGATCATATTTTTTTATATATCCTTTAAATTTTTTGATTTGTCAATTACTGTGACTTGTTGTATTTTTTCGTAGTTTTCACATATGTAGATGTTATTTCAAATTTTTTTAAGATTTTATGTTCAAATTTAAGAAATTAAATTAAATTTTTTTTTACTATCCCCTCTATTCACTTTTACTTGTCACTGTTTTACTTTTCGAGGTCAATCTGCATGAATTTTGACTAACATTTTAAAATGTATAAGTTAATATTTTAAATTTAAAATTTAGACAGTCGAAAACTATACGAAAAATGTTATAAGTTGCAATGCTTCTCATATTAATATGATGAAAAAATACATCTTAAAATGTTGGTCAAAATTTATGCCGGTTGATCTCGAAAAGTGAATCAGTGATAAGTAAAAGCGAACAGATGGAGTATGTCAGAAATAGATTTTTAGTTCTACTTATCATTTTTAATGTACCGTATTAAGAAAAGCTAATTAATTTTTTTCATGTTTTATCCTTAAGATTAATAACTTAATACTCAAATCATTTTTCAAGGCCCAATACAAAACATCAATTAATATAGGTATAATGCTAAACACTGTTATCAATAAATTAAATTATGTGTACTTTTAATGAAATACTCCCTCCGTTCGTTTTTACTTGTCATAATTTGACTTGCACACCCATTAAGAAAAATAATTACTGACGTAGCTATTTTACCATAGTACCCCTATTAAATGATGTTTACTATTGTACCTTGAATTAATTTGGAGGAAAAAAAAAATTAATGGTAAGGGTAAAATAGAAAAATAAAAGTTGTCTTGTTTTGATTAATGAAAAATGACCAAAAAAAAAACGAAAATCAAATTAGAAAATTTGTGACGAGTAAAACCCAACGGAGGAAGTAGTATTTTTATGTGTATTATTTTCCCTGTGATATACTTTCTTAGTTCGCTTTTACTTGTCACTTTTCGATATGATACACTCATTAAGAAAACAATAATTGATATAGTGAGTTTACAATATTGCCCCTATTAATTGATGTTTAGTAATAGGTATTGAAAAATGATTTGAAGAATAAGTAATTAATGCTAAGGATAAAACATGAAAAAATTTATCTTTTCTTAATTTGTCAAAAAAAAATAAAAAAAAATAGAAAAATCAAATTAAAAAAATAATAACAAATAAATCAAAACGAGAAAATAGCATCATGCATATTTAATCAGAACACTAATTATTTATAACAAATATTTGAGCGTTAAAATAATGCAGTAAAGGATCGAATCAACGGACAAAAAAAGACCTGTAAAAAGTTTACCTATAAACATTAGCCAGATGCATTTTTTATTGCTCAAGGGACAAAATAATCATTACTGTAGAACTGCACAGCTACAATAACACATTATGTTGCAACAAATGAGAACAAGTAACTTTGTGAAATAGCTCCCTCATTTTCACTCTTATATATATATATATATATATAAAAATATATAAAAAATATAAATAAAAAACCCATACCATCAAGCAAGCATGTTAACTTAGTGGTAGCTGCTTAGCTCCCTCTTTCCCTCTTATTAGATAGTAAAAAAGTAATTATAATTATTATCCATATGAACTAAGTATTATTTTATTTTATTTTTGCTGATCTAGGAACTATATGCCCGGCAAAAAGATAAGGAGAAACATATCTAACATTGGAGGCTAGAACAGTTCAGTTCGTAAGATTCTCTATGTTAGTTGAACTACTCGTTCGATTTCGATTAATGTGTACTTTTCATTTCTCGAAAATCAATTTAATTAATTTTTAAAATAAAATTAAATATATTAATTAATATTTTAAAATAAAAATTTAAATATTTAAAAACTATACAAAGAATTATAGTTATAATTTTCTTCATATCAATATAATTAAAAAGTAGATTATAAAGTATTCGTCAAAATTTATGTAATTTGAATATTAAAAATTAAAATGTGTCAGATGGAACAAAGGGTATATTTTTTTTAAAAAATTATATCATATCACTACTTAACTTACCATAACTACTTAAAACCTCAACCTTTCAAATAATTACGTAAATTCTTGATTTTACTTAAAAGCTCGGATCCATCACAGAAAATGTGATGTATCCGTATAAAATTAAGTGATGTATCCACATAAAATTAAGTGATATAGTCGGAAGAATGTGATGTATCCGTGTGAAATGTGATGTATCAGTGTAAAATTAAGTAATGTATCCGAAAGAATGTGATGTATCCGTGTAAAATTACGTGATGTATCCGAAAGAATGTGATGTATCCGTGTGGACTAAATTGGGGATTTTTAGTAATATTGAAAAGAGTTAGGATAAAGAGTAATTAGCTCCAAAAGGGTTGGAATTACATATTTTTTTGTATGTCTGGTTCATTTTGCTTTTCCATAAAATGTTCTGATGTCTTATTCTACCATATATTTGCAGATGTTATAGGATCAATATACACAAACGCCTTCTCATAGTAATAAATTGCGCAAAGTCACCTTCTTATGTTATATACATTGTTGAGCAAGAGGGCATCTCACATAATAACATACATAGCTATTGTGTTTTTTTATCGGATGTCCCCGAAGGAACCATACATAGCTATTATGCAATCTTTGTAAATGTTGCAAAATGTACCTGGACACATAATCACCTATATTATGCATGCATATGCACCTTCTATGTCATAATATATATATATAGTTGTCAGCAGGCCGTGTTTAAAACAGTAAAAATCCAGAATATGTGAAATAAATTCGAAAACAATTAAGTGGAAGAGGTGTGTCAGATCAACAAAAGTTGATATAAAATGGATGGAGTATAGTTAAAATCTTCGGGATACATCATACATATGTGAGCTTTCTAGTCCTTGACGTTGCAATTTCTTTCAACATTGTATTGTGATGGTTGAAAATGTCATGGAACTCAAGCAATTAGTAGAACAGTTTGAGGAAGATCCCAAGGAAGTCCTCATTGTCCTCGCGCGATTGATACATGATACATCTTCATGAGAATGACAGCAAATCCGGAGAAGCTGGACGCTTTCATGAGTCTGATTAAAGGTAATAGGTGACAAATGGGCTGATTGGACGAGTTATGATTTCATGAGCTAATTTTGTCACCTCTAATCAAAGGTACGTAACCTATTGATATTCGAGTAACGTAATGGTCATCCATGAAGTGGAACCAAACCATAATAATTGCATGAAGCAACTATAGGTGAAAATAGATGTCTGGAGGGCTTTGAATCATTTAAGAACTCTTATGCAATTGACGAGGACAAGTATTTTCAATAATATCCTCTCGCACGTATAACTCTTTTTTTTTTCTTTTTCAAACTTTTATGTTGTTGCCTTACATATTTTGGTACCAGAGAAAAGTGGCACAATAAAAGTGGTCCTTGAGCATATAGAGAGGAGATCTATAAGATCATCCGTCCGTTTCATTTTACTTTGTCTATATTGACTTGACACTCCTCCTTAAGAGAATATTTCCTTCGTTTTAAAATAATAGGTCCTTATTGACTTGACAGTTGACACCCCCTTAAGAAAATATTTATTAGGAGGTTATTTTACCAAATTAGTCTTATTAATTATGGCTTGAAAATATAAATTTGATTATATACACTTTATGTAGTCATTTAATGATAGAGAAAAAATTGGAAGAAAATAATAAAATATTCTTGATTTCATAAATGAGACAACTAAATTGAAGCAAATATTTTTAGCAAGAGGGCCAACTATTTTAAAATGGAGGGAATATTTTTGGGGGGTTTATTTTACGAATTAACCTTATTTATTATGCTTTGAAAATCTAAATGGGTAATGTTGGAAGAACATGATAAACTTTCGTTGATTTCATAAATTGCACAAATAAATTAAAATAACTATTTTTGTAAGAGAGTCAAATAAAATGAAATGATGGGAGTATTTAACAAGTTGGTGAGTGGACCATCTAGAATAATATTTGTGGCTTGATCAGAGTGATGGAAACATGAAGAGAGTTGGGAGAGGATTTTAGACACTTTCAAAATTTAATTTGACAAAATGATACGAGTCTCAAATAATTGGAAAAGAGACACTTTTAATGGTCCATAAAAAAAAAAGTGAAAATTCTAGCACACAAGTTTAAAAACGTATACTTCAATCCCCCAATTTTAACCCCTAAATTTTAGAAAATACATTTTAGTCCATGTTCAAAAATATAAATATTAGATATTAAATTAAGAAAAATAAAATATATCACAAATCTTCCAAAAGAAGCTAATTTTTCCCCCATATCGCAATTTTTCGGCCATATTTAGCTCATTTTTCGGTGATTTTTTTGGCTTCACACACTCCGTCTCCGCTGTTTTCTGCCACCTTCCCACTGTTTTCACCCCTCGATTTTCAGTAAAAAAACTTCAAAATCTCTCCCACTTTTTTGAAAGAGATTCTAGCTTCATTAGCTACATTCCAACACTCCTTATCTTCTTCCAAAGCTATAATCTGTTGCATTATTCCAGTGGTCGTCGGAAAAGCGATCAGGCAGGTTTTGATCAAGTACTGTACAGAGATCTGGTCAGAAAACGACGACTACAGTCTAGTAAGTCTGGGCGCATAGACTACTACTTCAGTCTATTCGATATTATCATCTAGGTATATCATGTATATTGTAGAATACGTAGTTGTTGGTGATGAATTTTTGAGTGAATGGGAGGAAGCTCCTAAATGTTGGAATTGGAAATCCACGTCTAAGGAGACAATGCCCTTGACACTGTTACTATTTTCCTAATTTGATTTTCATTACTTGTCATTTTTGACAAATCAAGAAAAGACAATTTTTTTTTCATGTTTTACCTTTAGCATTAATTGCTAATTTTCCAAATCATTTTTCAATACCTATTATTAAACATCAGTTAATAGGAGTAATATTGTAAACTCACTCTATCAATTATTTTTTTTAACGGGTGTATCATGTTAAAAAGTGACAAGTGAAAATAGACGGAGGGAGTATATTTTGGGACTAGAGAAAGAGGGGCGCAATAAAAGTGGTCCTAGAGGAGATGGAGAGGAGATCTATAAGTTGCTCCCCTTTTATGTTATTTGACTCATATTGACTTGACACTTTTCTTATGAAAATATTTATTTGAGGTTTATTTTACTAAACTAACCTTATTTATTATGCTTTAAAAATTTAAATTTGACTACTAATATTTTATGTAGTTATTTAATGAAGGAGTAATATTTGAAGAATATGATAAACTTTTTTTGATTTTATAAATTGGACAAGTAAATTGAAATAATTATTTTTAGCAAGAGAATTAAGTAAAATAGAACGGAAGGAGTATTTAACAAGTTGGTGAGTGGACCACCTAGAATAATATATGTGGCTTGATAAGTGGGTGAGCTGGGACCAAAGCAACTCTATGGATGGAGTTTAGAGAGAAGTTCACAGTGATGGAAACATGAAGAGAGTTCGTGATTATGTTACCGAAAAAAAAGCTACTTTTAAATACTCCATTACGATAAATGTTTTCTTAATCTAATATATATTGTTGGGACCAAGAAAAAAGTTCTTTTTTATGTCAACCGACCAGAAAACGAATTTAATATAAAATGACTATTTCGTTCCAAAATATTTATCTATGTGAATTGGGTTTATGTAAATATGAGTTAGGTGATCAGAATTCCAATTGACTTGTTTAATATAGAAGGACCACTACACGTTATAATCTTTAAGAATCCCTAATTTCAGATAAACCAAACCTACAAAAAGAGAAGTACCAGCTGTAGTTCACCTAATTCACATTTACGTACATATTGATACTTATTACCATTATGATTTTTAAGGAGTGGGTGACCACAAATTAGAGAGACCCAAGTGGAGATGAATGTTTTTACCACTGTCTAAGTATGAAAGAGACAGTTTTGAACAATTCAAAGAATGCACGATTTAACACAGCTAAGTCGAAGAATAAGTAAACGTCCGCAGCGATAAAGTCAAAATTTTTACTAAAAAAATTAAAATATGAAGAATTAAAGTTAAAAAAATTCAACATAGATTGTATGTACATAAAAAAATATTTTTATCTAGTATATACTATATAATTCTTCATCGAAGGAGATCAAATGACCCCCCCTTCTCCCCTTAATGCCGAGGTATGTTTTCCCCATGAACTTGTACAAAATCTTATTAGGGATGTACCCTATGTGAGATAGAAGAGGAAGAAGGAGAAGAGAAGAAGAGAAAGAGAGATAGAATTGAGAAGAAAACAGACTGAAAAATTATTATTCAGTTACCCTTCAATAATGTACATTCTCATAATTATATAGTCGACTAGGTGAGAAGTTAGTGAAATAACTAACTTCTTGAAAGATAGTTAACTCTAACTAACTACATCTTAAATAAACTAGTTGATTACTGTTTCTCCTAGCTAGCTTATACTACTTGTTTCTACATTCCCCCTCAAACTAGGAAGTGAGAAAATGTTACAAGTTCCTAAATAGGAATTGAGATACATATGTTGAGCTGTATTGACTCCTTTAGTGAGCAAGTCAACTGGTTGATCCTTTGTTGAAATGTACCTTGTTGTCACCAATCCTTTATCAATCTTTTTCCTTATAAATTGACAATCTATTTCAATATGCTTAGTTCTTTCATGGTAAACTAGATTGCTTGCCATCTGAATTGCTGCCTTACTATATGTGTGAACATCAACAGACAGATGCATTTCAACTCCTAGTTCCTTCAGTAATCCTATAAGCCATATCGATTCAGCAACAGTTGCAGTCATACTTCTATATTATGCTTCTGCAGAACTCCTTGAGATGGTAGTTTGTTTTTTGGATTTCCAATTCAATAATGTATCTCCCAACTTAACTAGATAGCCTGTCGCTGATTTTCCTGAGTGAGGACATGCAACCCAGTCAGCATCACAATATGTTGTTAAGGTAGTGTTCTTGTTGCTTGACAGTGGAATACCTGAACCAGGTTGATTTTTCATATATCTCACAATCCTAAGAGTTGCATCCATATGATATTTGTTTGATTCTTGAAGGAATTGACTCAATGTGTTAACTCCAAATGTTATGTCTGGTCTAGTCATAGTTAAGTACAATAATTTTTCTATTAACCTCTGATAAGTACCTTGATCTACTAGTGGATCATTTAAGATATTCTTCCCAGAGTTCTTATTGATATAGTCATCATGCTGCTTGGTTGTTAGTTTGACATTGGTATCCAAAGGAGTTGGAGCTAGTTTTGCATTACCAAGTCCTGTTTCTGATATTAATTCCAAGGTGTATTTCCTTTGGTGCATGAGTATACTTTGTATAGATCTAGCCAATCTCTGGGATATATTTCAACTCTCCAAGGTCCTTCATCTTGAATGTTTGTTTCAGATTCTCCTTTGTTTCTTCTATAACCTTTAAATTGTCTCCTGTGATCAACATGTCATCTACATATATAGGCACAATGACTTTTCTTGAGTCGGCTTATTTAATAAACATGGATTGATCATAGTCACTTTGCTTAAATTTTAGTTGAACCAGTGTCTCATACAACTTAGCATTCCACTGTCTGGGAGCCTGTTTAAGTCCATAAAGTGATTTCACAAGCCTGCATATTTTGTTCTCCCCCCGGTTTATGAACCCCTGAGGTAGTTCCATATAAATTTGATTAAATAGATCACCCTGTAGAAAGGCATTAAACACATCCATATGGTGAACATGCCACTGATTTTGTGCAGCCAAAGATAATACTGTCCTGACAGTCTTCATCTTAACAACAGGAGAAAGTGTCTCCTGATAATCAATTCCTTTCTTTTGGCTATAGACTTTAGCTACAAGCCTAGCCTTGAACCTCTCAACTTCACCTGTAGATTTGTATTTCACCTTAAAGATCCACATGCAATCTATTAGATTCTTTCCTTCAGAGAGGGTTACTATATTCCAAGTATGGTTACTTTGAAGAGTTGCAATCTCCTTCTTCGTAGCCTCTATCCATATTGGATTTTTACATGCTTCTTTATAGGTTATTGGTTATATAATATTAGAGAATACAACGATATAAGCATTGTACTTCTCTGAAATTCCATCATAACTCATATACTTTTGCATTCCATAGTTTGAATCCTAGTGTATGTTGAGGGATACAAAGTCCTTCATCCAAATTGGAGGTTTTGTGTTTCTGGTAGATCTTCTCTCAGGATGAATAACCCCTGCAGATGGTAGAACAGGAGGTGATGATATATTAACTACTCCATGGTGCACTTAGCTTCTCCACTAATCACCTCAGACCTGTGATCATGTACCATGTGAGGAATGTTGAACCATTGGTTGGTGGTATCTAAATAAGTATGAGTATCCTTGAATACAGGATCTGATGTAGTTCTATCCTTAAAGAAGGGAAACACTGTTTCATTGAAAACTATATCCCTGTTAACAAAGAAAACTCTATCAGTTAAGTCATATAAGATGTAACCCTTTTGCACCTCAAAATAGCCCTTATGCACAGACATTATAGATTTAGATAACAACTTATCGTGTTGATTAAGCATTTTAACAAAGCATAAGCAACCTAGTACTCTTAGATGAGACAAATTAGGATCTTTGCCATGAAATCTTGTGTAAGGTGATTGATGTTGTAAAACTGAGCTAGGAAGTCTGTTAATTAATTAAGTATACTGTAGCTAAAACACAGTACCCAAAAAATTTATAGGTATATTAGCTTGTAGTCTAATAGCTCTAGTAACTTAAGTATGTGTCTATGTTTTCTTTCAGCCACTTTATTTTATTGTAGTATATACACACAAGTGATCTGATGAATGATTTCTGGTTGTTTGAACAATAGATCACATACCGAATTAATAAACTCAGAACCATTGACAATTCTGATTATTTTAACTATTTATCAAACTATTTTTTGGTAAAAGCCATAAATTATTAAAGTGATACACGAACATCTGATTTCTGCTTTAAAAGGAACAACCAAGTATATCTTGAAAAGTCATCAACAATTGTTAAGAAATACTTGTTTTCATCATATGTCTCAGTTTTGTAGGGACCCTGGAGGTCTACATGAATCAAATCAAAGATATTAATAGACTTTATAGTACTACACTGAAAAAGTAATATACATTGCTTAGCACATGGATACACTAAGTAATCTGTTATTTGACTTCTAATAGTAGAAATATCAATAGGAAACAGTTTATGAAGTACTGGAGTAAAAGTGTGGCCTAGTCTCTTATGCCATAGACAATTATCTAGTTTAATAGGTGAAACATCAGTAGATTCTTGAATAGTAAGCTAACAGATTTTCCAGCAGCATGACTCAGCAACCAGTATAGTCCATTTTCCTCTTTATCAATCTCCTTCACCTTCCTAGTGAAGAGATCCTGAAAAATAAAAAAAATCAGAAAAAAAAGAAAAAAAAAGCATTGCAATTCTCTTGTTAGCTTTGAAACTGAAAGCAAATTGAACTTAAATTGGGGAATATGTAACACATTAGAAACAATATTTTTTCCAGCTATAATAGTTGATCCAGTATGTGTGACATAAGCCACATCTCTATTAGGCAATTGTATAATCCGAGGACTGCTTATTTTATTAATTGATGAACTTGTCAACAAATTTAAGTCTGAGTTAATGTGATTTGTTGAACCAGTGTCCACAATCCAATCAGGACTGTGAGACACCATCAAGGCTACATGCTCAGTTGAACTTGTAGACTGTTCAGTAATGGACATAGTCATACCTGCCACATCTGCTGATGTGGTGGAGCTAGATGCCTTAAGATTCTATGGATTGTGTTGATTCAACAGTTGAACTATATGGTTGTATTGATCTCGTGTAAAAGGGATTAGAACCAATTTGTCCCAGCTGAGACTGCACTTATTCCGTGTTGCCAATAGACTGCTGATTACAGACATTTGAGTTAACACCATAACAAAATCTTGGTTGTGACCTGTTTGAACTTTTAGCCTGAAGTAACTCAGTTCTTGGACTTTCTTCAGCAACTACATTGTAAGCTGCACTACCAACACCATGTCCCATAATCCCTTTCTTTTAAAACTTAAACTCAGGTGGATATCCAACAATCTTCCAACAGTTCTCTTTGACATGACCCCTAATCTTGCAAAATTCACAGAATAGATGAGAGTTTTTCTTAAACTTTTAAGTAGTCTGACTACTACCAGCTTTGCTATACATAGCCCATCTTATAACCATTAGAACCAGAACCAAGATTTTCCCCGAGAATCCCAGTTGTTGCAGACACAGACCTCTGACTCTCATCACTCACAACCATGGCATATGCTTGATTTACTAATGGCGTGGGATTCATTAACAAGATTTGACTTCTAGCCTGTCCATACGAGTCATTTAGCCCCATTAAAAATTGAAACAACTTCAATTTCTGTAAGTGAGATATAAAATCTTTGGATTTATCATAATCACAGCCTGGTGGTGGAACCAAGGCTTCAAATTCTTCCCATAGAGTCTTGAGTTTAGAGAAATATACAGAAACAGAGTTAGTGCCCTGAGTCAATGTGGCTAACTCCTTATGGAGATTGAAAGTTCTGGAACTATCAACCTTGGTGAACCTTTCTTGTAAGTCTTGCCACATTGCTCTTGCACTTACGACATACATGATACCTCAAAACAAGTTTTTAGCCACTGAATTCATCAGCCAAGCTAGCACAATTGCATCTATCACTACCCAAACTAACGGACCGTGCGGGCACCTATGCTATCCTAAGTAGCTAGGAGAACCCTTATTACCCAACCAAAAATATGCAGAAGACTTTTTTTTTTTTAATAGAATATTGTATTAAATACAACAACAACATACCCAGTGTATTCCCACATAGCGGGGTCTGGGGAGGGTAAAGTGTACGCAGTCCATACCACTACTTCCGCAGAAATAGAGAGGTTGTTTCCGATAGACCCCCGGCTTGTATTAAATACAATAAAGTAAATTAAATATCAATAAATAAATCTTTTCAAAAACTTCTTACAACTATCCTTCACTACCCTAAGACCTAGTCAGACATGTACAAGAGCTACCTATTACAGAATAGACTGACAATAAAATAAATAACACAAAAACTCCAACATCTGCCAGGAAGAAAGTGCAGAAGTTAGTGCTGAATATTACCATCCATCTAGTAACTGCAAACTAACTTGTATCTAGTCTACACCCCAATAAGGGATGTAGAAGAGTAGGGTCAGTACAAACACATGTACTGGTAGGCATCATAGGCCGACCAGTGTTAGTCCACATAATCATAAAATAGAATTAAAGAAAAGAAATCATGACATCTTAAGTAGAGTATAATTCTACTAAGGTTGTAATATTATTATAACACTTTGCCAATCTAATTTACAATTTTCCAACTCTATTAATGAGATTATATTCACTAGCATAGTCTAGCCTCACTAATTCACACCATCCACCACAATCCAACACTAAACCATCACTATCACCCTTTTATTCGCATTACCGCTTCCATTACCCACATCTATAGGATCAACCCAGTAATCATAGACAACTCACACTTAACTCTCGGGCTAGCAACCAAGCACTCTCTTATAACATTAAAGAATAATAACTAGCTAATCGGATAAGCCACAATTACAACAAGTATAAATGAAGCAAGTCGACCAACATATAGCAAGTAGCACGAAGTTTCACTTTTTCAAGTACATGTCACACAATCAATCTTAAGGATACAATCAAGTAGGGAATACAAGCCAACTAACATTTTAGTAAAACACACAAGAGAACCCAAGTCTCATTAGCAAAACTTATAAATACTCTTGGAGAAGGATTAATTCAATTATTGAAACTTCGGGATCATTTCTTTTGGTTTATTTATTGGATTCATCACTTTAGATCACTTCATTATCAATTTCTTTATTATTAATATTATCATGCCGGCTCGTGGCACCCGATCCAATCATGTCTTACAATAATACCGAAATTTAACGTCGGCCGCATTACTACTAGCCATCTTTCCACTTTTCTGTTCTTAATAAATATTCATCATTCACTTTTCAACTTGTATGAAGGTCTATCACAAGCCTTTTTTACTCAAGACATTCTTTTCAATCACATTATCATTATGAATCAAGATTTTTCATTTATCAACAATAGTCTGTACACACATGCTAAGGGACTTATTTCTGCCCAACTAGTCATGACCTGCAGGGGACAATCTAAGTACATGTACCATACTGGAGTGGTATCCGATCCTCCATAAATATGTAATATTAACGTCCATATCCGTACCGGCGTGGTACCCGATCCTCCATAACCATATTATGTATATTTTATCAAGTTCATACTATCTCTCAGGATACTACACGTCGTACTAAATTTACAAGTACACTTATAATCATAAGGCAATTCGATCAAGTTCGATTTTTCATAATTATTCATGCAAGTATCAACAATCCAAATATCATTAATTCAAGTATGTCCTAAGATCAGTCAACAAGCATCCAATTTAGGAGCATACACACAATTAAATTGAGTCTAAACTCCAATTAAATCATAACCTACTCAAATACTACAACTTGGGTTCTAACATCACCACCTATAACTAGCACATTCAACCTTATCATTATTCTCTACCTCTCTCCGCATAATACAATGCACACAATGATTCAAGTCATCTATCCCTTAGGCCTCACCATTATCATGGCACAATATGCAACTTGTACCTTTATAACTCAATTAGGTTCATCACTAGAACAACTAAGAAACATCATGTCCACATACTTCATTCACAACAATCCCCTTTCGGGCACATAACACATAATATCATAAATATCAAATAATCAATTAATAATATAGTTTTCAGGATTAAAATAAAGTTCTTATGTCTTTATCCACCTCAACTCCATGTCTGCAGGCCTAGACATGCTTTTTCCCATCAATTATAAATTATGAAAATATGAAATAACACAGTCTTCTACTCATTAACCTAGCCTACCTGAACGCCAAGCTTTTTGAAGCAACAAGTCATATCAAGGATGATCCCTCCCTTTCTTCATGCTTCGGAATGATCAATCATCTAAATATCAAACAATCATAAGAGTAATTAATCAATTACTCTTTAAATAAATATCTTTGGGAATTCAAAACCCACTAATTCTACCCTAATTCAAGGTCTATATCGTTTTCCAAGGTCAATTAACTATTAACTAGTTCTTTCAAGCTTAACCCATCTCCATTAATGGAGTTTTTATGCTAAAGGTCTCATCTTTATGAAATTCAAGATTTCGAATCAATAAAATACATAATCTAGTTTACCAAGTTCATGCTAGAAATCATTAATTTATAATCTAGAATTAGTTGTAGATGATATTAAGAACACCCATAAGTTTTTCCAAAAAATCCACCTTTAAAGGTTCTAACCCAAAATTTCACTATTGAAGGTCTTTCTAATAATTCTAGGATGTTAAAGAATTAAAAGACGAAAAAGATGATGGAAAAAGTTACTTCCACTAAGGACTTTCACCCTAAACCTTGGAAAATCACCTCTCTAGGGTTGGAGAATGATGTTTTGGGGTTTTGGACCTGAAAATCGGCTAAAACTGATTTAAATACCACTAGAATTCTCGCTACAGCGAAATTCCCATCTCAGCCCGGACAGTGTTTGGTAAAACGGTCATAACCTTTTAGTCCAAACTCATATTGACGAACGGTTTATTGCGTTGGAAAGAAGACTCAGAGATATATGATTTGGTGGGTATTGGGACCCCTAACTCCTTATATTCTAAGAGATATGATCATTTGAAATAGGCCCTAATAGAAACCCATATCGAAACTCTATCAGTTAAAAATATTTTCAACTTAATTTTGTGCTAGGGATATTGTACGACCTTAATTCATATATAAAGAACTTCCAAATTAAAGGATTGCTATTAGTACTCATGAATAATTAAATTCATCCGGCTTGAGTCTATCTAGACACATCGAAAGGCTAAAATCTTCGCCGAAAACTTGAGGTGACACAATGAACAAAATGATGGCTATTTTGGACTCAAGTTAATTTTAAGAAATGGATAATTTAGTAACGACAAAATGGGTCGTTACAGCATCTACCCGTTCCCAATGATTCCGCAGATTTTCAGGGTAATTCTCTTTCTTACAAGAACCATCTACCCCCAACTTATTCCTACCTCAGTGAGAAATTCACATAGAACCAAACCAAATAGCATAATTCTCAATACCTGTCAGTTGGAAGGAGATAATCTGATTTTCACTGACATCTGAAGGTGACAAGAACAACGAATGATTTAATCAATTTCTTATGAGGAACTTGAAGAAACATTCTATCTTGTGCCTTCTCCAGCTGGTTTAGATGGAACACCGTTGTTGGCCATTTCTTCTGAGTTAAATCAAGTGATTTAGCGGAAGCAATTAGCAATGAAGTTATCACAATTTAGAAGCCCGTAGATGCACGATCTTGCTCAAGGGCTCTGATACCATGAACTTGTACAGAATCTTATTAGGGATGTACCCTGTGTGAGATAGAAGAGAAAGAAAGAGAAGAGAAAAAGAGAAAGAGATATAAAATTGAGAAGAAAACAGACTGAAAAATTATTATTCAGTTACCCTTCAACGATGTACATTCTATAACTAACTTCTTGAAAGGTAGTTAACTCTAACTAACTACATCTTAAATAAACTAGCTGATTATTATTTCTTCTAGCTAGCTTATACTATTTGTTTCTACAATAAAACCCGGAAGTGGGGTTACATTGGATCGCGTTTAGGGTGGGTTTTATAGGGTAAATGGGTCTTGATCCTACAAGTATATAGTATAAGAAAATATTTAATATGTAATGTATTTTTTGCAGGTGACTTCTTCGGCCTATGTGATTTTTTCATGGTACAAAATATAGAAAAACCACTTTAACAGATAAATTCATTTTAAGAATGTACTCTTTGTATATTTACTCCGTTTTAATTTGTTTTTCTTATTCTTTTCTTGTTCATTTTTTTTTCGCGAATTTATATCAAATTAAAACCATACGGAGTAGGGCATATCATTAGTGCGAACAGCGTGACGGTTTTAATCCTATCCGTTTCTCCTTTGATCAATTTATTTTTTAAATAAGATGGAGTATAAAACAAAGATAGATAAAGGAATCTATAATCCTGTCTGTTCAATGTCTGCTTTATCTCCATAAGCAGCAAGTCATATCGACAGATCATTCATCTGTATTATCCATCCATCCACTCAACCTTTTTTTTTCTCCGAGAAAAATACATATATAGCACTTGTCCAAATTCCTAATCACAAAGCCAATGGATTTTAATTTTCAGCTATTTATAACCACTATCACAACTCTCACCACCACCATTTTCGTAATTTGCAGTGTCAAATTACGGTGGTTCCGCCCAGACAACCGCTTACCTCCGCCGTTCATGGTCGTCGACTACGACGAGAACAATTGCTGCGCCGTTTGCCTGAACGACATGATCGGCGGCGAGGATTGCCGGAAACTGCCGAAATGCGGCCATGTTTTTCACCTCGTGTGTGTTGACAAGTGGCTAGAGTGCAATTGGACGTGCCCAGTTTGCAGAAGGCAAGTTACTGATGATCTTCCCAAACGGGAAGGTGAAAATACCGTTTTGTCCTTTCTAATTTCTAAAGGTGAAGATTTTATGGTTAAGATTTTTAGTCCTTTCACGGAAGAACTCATGATGGTTTTGATCGAGAGTGTAGTTTTGCCCCGCTCTTGATTTTAATTTTCTTCTGTATTTTTCCTTGCATAGAATTTAGAGGTTAAAGAGATTTATTATTGTTATTATTATTTTTTGTTTGATCCTATGTACTTATCAAATTTTGCAGTATAACTTGACTATATTCATCGGAGAATGAATTTTTCTGTAATTTGTGAAAAGATTAACCATTCGAACCGAGACAATCTTTTCGAATTCTCTTTTTCTTACAGCCTTGCTTTTCATTGCCAACATAGTAGCACGTGTGTGGCTCTGCCCATAAGGGCCATGCGGACTTGATTTCACCCCACCTTGCTTTTATTTGTTTGGAAGTTGTTTGTTTGGGTATTTTTTTTTTTTCAACTTTTGGTATTATTGTCATTTTAATTTTTCACCTCACTCTATCAGAATAATCGATAATACTATCACTTATTTTTGCATGACTCGACATTATCCAATATAACGGAAAGAACCTAAAATTTTTGGGTTCTCCACTTCTTTGTAACCCCACCTACCCGGGGCCCCAAATGTTTGATTTTTTAACAGAAGAAAAATAGGAAACGGATGTGAAGTTGAAGAAAATTCAAGTTGTATTTGCTTCTTTCCTTTTGGGAAAAGACGTTTTCAGTCCATGAGTTATCGTGTTATTTCAATTTCAATTTTTGTGATATTTGATTAAATATTTTTAATCTTCAATTAAGCAATACGTATTATTTTTATCCCTGACTAACGGATCTCATTAAATTAAAAAGAATAATAACTATTAATAAGATATTTTAGACATAACACATATAAATTTTTATTTGAATGTTAGTTATTTGAACAATAAATAGTTAATTAAATGTTAAAAGTGTCACTTATCAAATGAATGCAAAAGGTTCTGTAAATTCTCTATTATTACTACTTTCTTTGTCTAAAAAAGGAAAAGAAAAGTTGTTAATTCATTAAGATTGGTAATGAGATAAGACCTAAAGCTTTTACTTGCACATATTCTTATTGCGATTATTTCAGTTATTACTAAAAAATCGTTAGACACATTATATTATTAGATACAAATTCGTTTAAGAAAAAAGTAAAGAAGAAATTTATATTTATAGTACAAAAGTGGATATTGAACGCGTCAACTACGGTTGTGGTTCGTGGAACATTAATTTTCTCCAATATAAGAAATTAATATATATATATATCAGTGTGATGTGTGGATAATATTAAAATATTATTTTTAATTATTTGATATTAGAATGTCTGTTCAAACATATTAAATTATATTATCTTAAAAATAATTTAATTATTATATTATTTTTCAATAAAATACGAAGTTATGAAATAATTCACCACGATAAGAAATGTCAATGAACAACTGAAGCAGGCGTGTCTTAGTTGTCATGCCTGCTTGGTGACGAGGATATTTTGGATATTTGTGATTGAGCTTTATTGTAATGTATTGTTTCTATCCTTTCCATTTGAATGATACTCCCGCTGTTTTAGTTTACTTATCACATTTTTATTTTTTGAGGTTAATTTATATTAATTTTGATCAATAATTTAAGATGAATTTTTTCATTATATTAATATAAGATATATTATAATTTATAATATTTATAATATTTAAATTTAAAATATTAAATTATTTATCTTAAAATATAAATTAAAGTTAATATAAGTTGATTTTATAAAGTGAAAAGGTGACAAGTAAAAGGAGACAGATGGATTATAAAATTAGGAGTAGATAAGTTTTGACCAATTCCATACATGTATCTGACAAATGTAGTACCACATGTTATTGCGATAAAGTAAAACCCATTGTGTAGTCAACAAATTACTCACATAATTCTCATTTGGCAACTACATGTTTCTTGCACATGCACTCTTGAAATAAGGCCCCACTAAAAATTGCATTATTTCGTATTCGTATTTACACACAACAAAACAAGAAAATCAACTAAAATTTAAGATATTTCAATTTGAAGGCACATACATACGTTTTCTTTAAGATTTAAGTAAATAGAATTGTTATTTGCAAAATTTTACATTATAAGTTTTGCAGCTCCAAGTAAATACTACTTACTCTCTCCATTCGAATTTACTTATCATATTTTGACTTGACACATTTATTAAAAAAAATTAATAATTAGCAGAGTAATTTTATCATACTATTCCTATTAATTAATGTTTAGTAATAAATATTAAAAAATAATTTAAAGAATAAGTAATTAATGTTAAGGGTAAAACATGAAAAAGAAAATTTCTTTACTTGATTTATCAAAAATAAAAAGTAAAAATGAAAATCAAATTAGAAAAATAGTGATAAGTAAATCCGAACGAATAAGTATTTGCAAAGCTTTCTTTAAGGCTTGAAAAGATTGATAATTTCTACGTTCGTTTTTACTTGTTACTTTTTGACATGACACACTCACTAAGAAAATAATAATTGATATGATTATTTTATCATATTATCCCTATTAATTGATGTTTAGAATAATATGTCTTGAAAATGATTTGGAGAATAAACAATTAATGTTAAGGGTGAGTAGAATTTTTTTTGTTTTTTCTTAATATTTCAAAAATGACAAGTAAAAATAAAAGTTCAATTAGAAAAATAATGGCAAGTAAAAACGAACGAAGGGAGTAAAAAATGTTTGAGCATTTCAAACACAACTTTTATGATTCAAATTCCAAAAGGTTGGGTCCGAGGGCAACACGAGTTTTATCTCGGTTCATTTACACTTTTTTCCCTATATTGTGGTGTCTTTAATTCACACAAATATTCTTATTTTGAGCTTGTGTTTAATTTTTGCCCTTCAATATGTTATCTTTAGTTTTTGTCCTTCCGCATTCTTCGCATTCTAAGTACTTCCTTCGTTTGGATTTATTTATCATTATTTTATTAATTTAATTTTTAACTTTACTTGTTATTTTTGACAAATAAGGAAAGACAATTTTTATTTTTTATTTTTACCCTTAATATTACTTACTTATTCTCTAAATCATTTTCGAATACCTATTACTAAACATCAATTAATAGGGTAATATGATAAAATCACTATACCAATCAATGTTTTCTTAATAGGTGTGTCAAGTCAAAATACGACAAGTAAATCTGAATGGAGGAAGTAACAAATAATTGACCAAAAATTACCCAAACACTAAAATAACAAATAATTTTTTTGTAACACATCAATTTATATTTCATATCATAATTTGTAGAAGTTATATTGTAAAAGACTGTCACGTCCCAAACTGTCGTGAGTGGCACCCATGCCACTCATTCGATGGGAGACCCAACTGCCCCGAAGACCATCCCATAATCAACACTTAGAATAAATAAGCAGAACTAATCCATCAATAGAATAATATCCATTCTAAATCAAAAACTATAAGTACAACTTTAAGCGGAAAAAGTACTTAGCAAAACATCCCTAGAACCCGAAAGTCGTCCGTACTAAAATATCTATGAATGTCAAAAAGGGGACGCAATCCCAAAACTAAGATGATTATAAGATCGGAATAGAGAACTATGCTAAGAGAGAGAGATTCCATGGTAGCCCAGATAAACTGTTCACCCTGAAATCTGGAATCAATGGCTGGAATCACAAGTGAGGTCTCGTAGGAGCCGCTGGAATATGCGTTGCACTCACAAAAGTAAATGCAAGTATAGTATCAGCACACAAGAACAACAGTGTACTGGTAGGGTCATTTGGCCAACTCAAGATGAAGATATGAACACTTAACCAAATGATAGTATAACAAGCTAATCTATGCTCAAACCATCATACATTTAGCATATAAACACCAAAAGATAGTTCAAGATTAAAAATCAGTAAGTCAACAAATATCACTAAGTCAGGTACGGTCAAGCCAAGTCAAGATACGTATACCATTATCAAGCATAGATAAATACATATTCCCCGGTTCACTCATGGAACCGTCAAACTCACCTGAACCTCGTACATACATGTTATGGGTTATACATCCACCCTCTAGCCATGACCTGCAAAGGACAAATACCGTCCATGTACTAAATCCCAGACATAAGTGTCTGCCAACCTTATTTCACCAATAACTCATGAGAATGTCCCAAATATCGAAACATTCCACATTTTAGAAATAAGGCAGGTCAAATCAATAAGTAAGTAAAATCATTGCATTGACCACACCAAACAACATGCATTAACCAGTCATACTGCAAAGTAGTTAACGTGCACATATAATACAAATTGGATTAAACTACAATACCATCACCTACCTCGAATCAAGCCTGCACAACCCTTTAAACTAGAGTTTTGCCCTTCAGTGTAATTTTTGCTTGCTCGTGGTCTAGAACATGCATATAAATATATAATTAAAGAAATGACCTTAAAATGTCGGGATTTATAACTCACACCCAACTCCTAAGGTCAAGTTCATGATCATTCCCTTTCCGTTATAGGGCTTTTCCACCGTATTTCACCCTAAACTACCAATTCCATGGATTAATTAGTGAATTAACGAAATGCAAGAGTAAATTAACCGTTAATAATCAAAACCCATAAACTTATTCTTTAATTTTCCCCCTTGCACCAGTAATTAACCAAAATTCTCCCTAAAACCCTCCCCGAACACCATGAATTAGCAATTCTAAGGCTTAATAATTAAATATGAGTTAACGGGGATGAATTCCTTAGCTTAATGAAGCCAAACGATGAATCTCTGGTGTATTTTGCCCTAAATCGGCCTTCCCTTGCCCCAAAATGAGTTTTAGAAAAATAAACTGTTTTGGAGAAACATTTTAATAAATCTGCGGTTGTCATCGCTATAGCAGTGCCGACCACTATAGCGGTCGTTGACCGCCCTTGACCACGACTATAGCTGAAATTTTTTCGTTATAGCGGCGTGCCAACCACTATAACGGCGGCGAAGGGACAGAACGTCTGTCTTCGCCCAAAAATCTCACTTTTTGAAACACACCTTGAACCTGAGACATTTCAAATAATGTCATTTACGCTAAGATCAATTTCGGGAGTTTTACTTACCCAAATTCGATTCCGTAAATTCCTACGGGTTTCTTATCGTCTTACCTAACTAGAAATCAAATCAAATGCCCCCAAACCTTCCTAAATCCTTCCCGAATTTCCTAGACCATACCTCGCTCTAATTTCGTTCGAAACTAGCCCAGCCTGAAATTTGTAACTTTCAAACCGAAAGGATTTTGGACATGGGGTTTTAAATGAAGGACTTATATGTAACAACAAAAAGGATCATTACAACAAATACCAATTTATCCATCATTCGTCCTCGAATGATCAAACGCAAAAAAGTAGGCTAAAGTGAGGAGAGAAAGAATACCTGTATCCTCAAACAATTGAGGGTATTTGTCCCGCATGTCCTGCTCGATTCTAAAGTGGCTTCCTCAACCGGAGAATGCTTTCATTGAACCTTACCGAATGAATTTTCTTTGTCCTCAATTTTCGAACATTTCGATCTAGAATCGCTACTGGTTCCTCCTCATAAGCCAAATCCTTATCTAGGAGCACTGAATACCATTTAATGATGTAGTCTCCATCCCCATGGTATCGTTTAAGCTTAGAAATATGAAATATCGTATGGACTACCGAAAATTTTGGTGGTAGAGCTAACCTGTATGCAACCGGATCCACCTCTTCAAGAACCTCGAAGGGACTAATGTACCGATGGTTGAGCTTGCCCTTCTTACCAACTCTCATGACCCCCTTCATGGGAGACACCTTAAGCAAAACTTGCTCACCAACCTTGAAGTCCATGTCTCTTACCTTACGGTCCACATACTCTTTCTGCCTACTTTGAGCAGCCAGCAACACTACAACACAACGCATTTATAGCTACAAAATCTAAGCTATGAATTAAAAATCGTAGCTATTATCTAGTAATAGCCACAAAAATTTAAATTTTGTAGCTATTTACATATTCGTAAAATTTCTTAGCCACGAAAATTAAACTGATAAAGCTAATTTCTCATTTTTGCCACAATTACTAACAATTGTGACAATAGTTGCCTTAATAGCTACAACTTTGTTGCTACAATAAAATTTTATAGCTGGTCATAAGTTTTTGCGATACAAAAAAAGTTATTGTAGCAACATTAAATTTTTAGCCACAATAAACTATTTGAAAAAAAAATATTGTAGCTAAATTAAATGTTTTGCTTCAAGATATAAAAAATTGTGGCAATAGTTAAATGATATAGCCACGTCTTTTTTGCTATGATAAAATTTAGTAGCTAATTACTATATTTTGCTACGAATTGAAATTTATTGTAGTAATTAATAACCTTTTAGCCATGAAATTTATTTGAAATAAATTATTATAGCTAAATATATCTTTTTGCTACAAAATTTAAAAGAAATTGTTGCAATAGCTATATAATAAAGTCATAGATTTTTTGATACGATCGAGTTTCGTGGCTAAAATTATTAACTTTTGCCATGTGTTAAAATTTGTTGTAGCAATAATGACCTTTTAATCATGAAAAATGTTAGTTAAAAAAAAAATTGCATCAACATAAATATTTTTGTTTTGAATATTAAAAAATTGTGGAAATAATTGACTTAATAATAGATATATAAATAAGTTTTATGACAAAATAATTTAGAATTATTATTGTAATAAAATTTTGTAGCTAATAATTATTTTTTATCCCGAGCTGAAATTTGTTGTAGGAATACTAATCTAGTGTATTTAGAGGTATTAATCGTTTGATTCGATTCAATTTTAAATGTCTACTTGTCGATTTAAAATATAACTTAAATAAATAGGTGATCGTATCTAATTAATTTTGATTAACTAATTATATCAAACTTAAATATAACTTCACTAAGTCTCACTGAAGCTTCATCTTGATCGAGAGCTTAATTCCAGAAATGTTATTTTGACTCAAATTAAACATGTTTCATTAAAATAATATTTTGTCGATGATCTAATGTGATTGGAGGTGTTGATCTTTTGATTTAATTCAATGTTACAACTTGCAAGTCTTAGATATAACTTAAATAAACACTTGATTATACTTATTTCAATCAACTAATCATGTCAAATTTAGGAAAACTTCAATAAGTTTCATTCATATTTTACCCTGCCTAAGTGTTTTCAAAATTGGTATTTGACTTGGACATGATTTATTAAGAAAATATTTTTAAAAATTTAATTTAGTGTAATTAAAGATCATGTTTATTATTCGACTTGATTATTTTATAGAATCTTACTTGAAAGTTTCAAATAATAAACTTAAATTTTTTTTTAAAAAAAGGATAATCTTCAACAATATATAATTTATATACCTACTTATAACCTCAAACTTATCAAGCCAATATTTTTATTTTATTGCAACATGTTATCTTCAGATGTTAATTGTTTTTAAAATGTATAATTGATAATTTTGTGATGATGAAACTTACATCACAATATTATTTTGCTTCTCCTATTATATATAAATAGATTAGATAGATTTTCAAATATCGACAATTTTTATTTTATTTTTGCATTTCCTATTTTAAACTTCACATTTAATTCATACAATTCATTTTAAATTCATATAATTTTTATATTTTCAATTTAAACTAAAAATAGTAATTCAAATTCATATTCTTATTTAAATTCAAATTGAAATAATAGAATGTTGTGGAAGTATGACTCCGCCATAATAGAGCACTTTAATATGGATTTGAATTCACGTTTTTGATATAAGAAAAAATAAATTGATATGTTTTTATTTGAAATTTCTATCTTAAAATATTTTTCAAACTTGAATTTTATAGTAACTAACACTTGTCATCACAATATTATTTTGCTTCTCTGATTCTATATAGATAGATTTTTTGATATTGATAATTTTATTTTATTTTATGATTTTCTATTATAAACATGGCATTCTAATTCATATAAATCATTTTAAATTCATATACAACAACATACCTAGTATAGTCTAAGAAGAGTAGAGTGTACGCAGACCTTATCTCTACCTTAGAAATAGAGAAAATCATTTAAAATTCAAATCCATATAATCATTTTTTTTGAATTACTATGTTTTAGTGTGAACTGAAAATATAAAATTAAATTAAGAACAATCATAAATATAACTAAACACTATAAGTTAAAAATTTATTAAAATAGGAGAAAAGATAACAAAACTAACGATATCATGAAGGGCCAAAAAAGTTGAAAAGGAATATATATTTTATAATAATATTTATTTCAAATAAAATAGTTAACTTTTTTCATAACTTAAAGTAAAATATATCTTTATTAGTATTTCGTTAGACAAAATTTGTTAGTTATTAATAATAGAATTTGTAAAAAGAAAGCAAAAACATATATATAGTACTATGGTAAAGGAAACGAAAAAGGCCAAACAAAAAAATTCTTAAACTTCTATCAATCAAACCAAATAAAAATTAAAAAAAATCTCAAACCTAAATCTCTCTACAACCGTGCCTCCACCTTTTCCATTTAGATTCAAACCCCAAAATCTTCCCCCCCCCAAAAATTAAAAATTAGAAAAGCCCAAAATTTCCCTCTAAAATTTTAAAACCTAATCAAATAACCTACTCCCCCTCCCACTTTAAACACCTATATCCCTTTCCCCTCTCCCCATTTCTTTCTTTCCTTAGCCCACTCCCCTCCCCCTTCGCCCCTCACCCTTGCTTATCTTAGTTTGGGGTTCCATTTGAAATTTTTATAATGATTTGCTTATCAACTTTTTATTTTTGTAGGCTTTTACAACATGGGATTCTCGAAATAGATGAGATAAGTTTTTACAATATAGGTATTGCATTGAATTGTATATATTTTTGTTAATATAAAGGTAACTTTTTTATCTGCATGAGTTTTAAAATATTGATACTGAAATTTGATATTTTATTACTCATGAGATTATACTGAGTATGTTATTATTATTGTATTGAAATTTGAGATCTACATCTACAGATCTAAGAGGTTTACTTCTTTTGTTGCTTTGCACTTTTTCTTGTTTTTATTTGTTAAAATTTTAGTAAAAGAATTAGATAAGACATATATATTTTTTCTCCTTGAAATTCTATATATACACATACTTACATATATAATTAGTTGGTCCTGATTTTCTTGGTGCTAATATATTTTATCATTATTGATAGGCATATTAACGGAAAAAGAGCAAATAAATGACAAATTGGGACGAATGTTGATCAAGTTAAGGTGCACTTGAAGACTATGGAAGGAGAGATAGAGGAAGACTATGCTGCTTTGAACTCAAACAAGATTGTGTCTCAAACGAATTGTATATTGTGACTATTCTCAAAATTGTAAAACGTAATTATATGTAACTTGACAATTGTTTTAGAATCTCAAAAATAAATTCGTAGCTACATTATGTAACTTTTATGACGAACAATGCTAGTGGAAAATTCTATTATTGTAACGTATCAAGAATATGGCTATAGATTTTCACTTGTTGTAGCAAATGAAGAAGCTCTTTTGCTACCATTTTATTTCTTCTAATAAAAAGAAAATGGGATATGATGAATTTTTAGATTTGCAACTAAACATAAATGCTATAATTATCACGTATCAAGAACATTGCTACAATTTTTTTACTTTTTGTAGCAAATGAAGAAACTCAAACTCCTTTGCTATAATTCTATATATTTCATGGCTAAAGGTATGATTCTTAGCTACAATACAAAAATATTTGTGGCAAATATGTTTATTTATAGCTATGAATATTTTTATTTGTAGCTGAATATGAGTACTTGCCACGAGACTAAGCTATAGATACTTAGCTATAAAAGTTGAGTTTGTGTGGCAAATAAATAATTTTTTTGCTACAATACAACATCTTATGGCTACATTGAAGATAGCTACCAATCTTATTCCTTGTGGTAAAAGAATAAAATCATTTGCTACAAGTATTTTTTTTCGTGGCAAAAACTTTTTACCATCACAGCTACAACACAAAAAATCTCATAGCTATAAGTATTAGTCCTTAGCCATGGACCATGTAAAGTCTGTAGCTAACTTTTAGTTACGCCACTTCTTGCTACGAATGCTACAGAAGAAAGTTTGGTGGCTAAAGTATTTAGCCATGGAAATTTTCCTATTTAGCTACAACATACTCTGTAGCAATATATGCATTTTGTTGTAGTGCAACTTGGTTTGAATGAACCTTAGCTTTTCTTGATCCTCCTTTACCAAGTTTATGCCCAAAGGCTTGACATCTCCCGCCTCAAACAACCCAATAGGTGACCTACACTTCCTTCCGTAAAATACCTTAAATAGTGCCATATCAATGCTGTAGTGATAACTATTGTTGTAGGAGAACTCACACAACGAAAGAAACTAGTCCCAATGACCATCAAAGTCAATTACGCAGGCCCTCAACATGTCCTTTAGTACCTGAATCGTTCTCTCCGACTGCCCATCAGTTTTAGGATGAAAAGTTGTGCTAAAAGTAAGCTTGGTGCCTAACTCCTCATGCAACCTATCCCAAAACTTGAAAGTGTACTATGTATCCCTATCAGAAATGATAGTAAGTGGTACCCCATGAAGTCTAACAATCTCATTGACGTAGATTTTAGCTAATTGCTGAGAGCTGTAGTCTACCCAAATCAATAAAAAATGAGCTAATTTCATCAGTCGATCTACTATCACCCAAATGGAGTCATATTTACCCAAGGTCTTAGAAAGACCTACCACGAAATCCATAACAATCCTAAAAAACATCCTCAGTCTCAGTTCCCTTGAAGATAGGTGGTTTCATCTTCAGAAACTTAGTTAGCAGATCATGCTCCGTACCTTTCATCACAGAACCCAACACCAGACGAGGAAAAACATCAGTCCCTGAAGCCTCATCCATCCTTGAAGCCATAGCAACAGTAGGGTGAACAACCGGGGCCTGAAAAGCCAGTAAAAGTAGAAGTGGCTCCAGTCCCCGCCAATCCACTCAGAAAAGTTAACACCTGTTGAACAACCTCAACAGACATATGAGGTAAAGCCGCAACCCCAGCTGGTGCCGCCACCTCGGGCTCCATCTCCTGCTCCTCTACTGCTTCCCTCTCCTCAAAATGATCCTGAGGTGGGGGGAGGAGGGGATACAGACCTTTCATGAGCCTGGCCAGCAGCTGCTCGAGCTCCACCCTTGGTAGGTGTGGCTCATCCCCTTCCTCTCCTTCCTCTCCCCCTCACTCGTCCTCTTTCCCTCATGGATGGCTCCTCAGCTGGAGCAACCGGTGCAGGGGCTGCTGCTCGGGTTTTGTTGCACCTAGTATTCACCATCCGTGGATAAAAGAGTGAAAAGAATCAGATACCAATTGGAATCAAGTTGTAGCACGAAAGAAACAAGAATGACAAATTTTCTTAAAGTCCCATAGCCTCCCAAAGAAAAGTACAAACGTCTCCGTACCGTTTCGCGAGACTCTATTGGACCCGTTTTGGTACAACGAGATCGACGAACCTAGGCTCTGATATAAACTTTGTCTCGTCCCAAACCGTCGTGAATGACGCTCACGCTACTCATTGGGTAGGAGAACCAACTACTCCAAAGACCATCCCATAATCAACACTTAGAATAAATAAGCAAAACTAATCCATCAGTAAAATAATATCCATTCTAAATCAAAAACCATAAGTACAACTTTAAGAGGAAAAAGTACTTAGCAAAACATCACTAGGACCCGAAAGTCGTCCGTACCAAAATATCTATGAATGTCAAGTAAGGGATGCAACCCTAAAAATAAGATAATCATAAGTACGGAATAGTGAACTAAGCTAAGAGATAGAGATTCCATGGTAGCCCAGATAAGCTGATCACCCTGAAATCTGGAAACAACCGCTGGAATCACAAGTGAGGTCTCGTAGTAGCCGCTGGAATATGCGTTGCACTCACAAAAATAAATCCAAGTGTAGTATCAACACACAAGAACAATAGTGTACTGGTAGGGTCATTTGGCCAACCCACGATGAAGATATGAGCACTTAACCAAATGATAGTATAACAAGCTAATCCATGCTTAGAACACCATATACTTAGCACATAAACACCAAAAGATAGTTCAAGATTAAAAACCAGCAAGTCAACAAATATCACTAAGTCAAGTACGGTCAAGTCAAGTCAAGACACGTATATCATTATCAAGCATAGATAAATACATATTTCCCGATTCACTCATGGAACCGTCAAACTCACCTGAACCTCGTACATACACGTTATGGGTTATACATCCACCCTCTAGTCATGACCTGCCAGGGACAAATACCGTCCATATAGTTAAGTAGCTTGGACCTTTTTTCCTTAGTTTTATTACACTCAGATAGTACAGTCGTATTTTATTTGTTTATAAAAACAAAAGAAGTGAAAGAGGAAAAGAAAAGAAAAAAAGAACAAACTCACTTGCAGGTCACTTTTTTGCCTTTTTTTAAAAAGTACAGTCACTTTTTTTTTTTAAAAGTTCTCTTTAAAAGTCCTTTTTGCTTTTTTTACATTTTCAGTACACCATCCGTCCGTTTTAAGCATGACAAATTCAAGTTTTTAAAATCAGTAAAATTAAGTGTAGTATTTATCTTTTGATCCTAATCTAAAAACTTGCACGTAATTACTACTCTATCTCGTAATTTCAAGAGAGCTTAATTTCCCTGTAATTTAAAATTATTAGTGGTACCATGTATATCGAGAATCCTATACCTTTTGTTCGTTCCTCCCAGATGTTACTGAAAATACTTTTGTGGAATCAGATAATTGTGTGAAGTTTATAAACTTTTTATATTAATATCAAACAAAATAATAGTAATTGAGTTAAAATTAATTATTTTCAAAATATTATATAAATATCTTAACATAAATACTCTTATGATATATATATAAAAAATTACAGGACAGACATATTAATAAATCCAAAACAAGACCTACTCCATCCGTTCGGATTTAATTGTAACTATTTTTCTAATTTGATTTTCATTTTTGCATGTTATTTTTAACAAATCAAGAAAAGACAAAAAAAAATTCATGTTTTATCCTTAACATTAATTACTTATTCTCCAAAATATTTTTTAATACCTATTACTAAATATTAATTAATAGAGGTAATATGGTAAAGTTACTATACTAATTATGAAATATTATTTCCTTAATAAATGTATCAAGCCAAAATGTGATAAGTAAATTCCAAAGGAAGAGAGTACTATATTATTGTGTTGTGGTCGACTATAACGTGTTCTCAACAAAACATAGAGACCGAGAGAGAGAGAGTAAGTGAGTGAGCCCCATGAATCTTCATTTTGAGCCATTAGCCACCTTTACAGCTACCGCCACCGCTATTTTCTTGATTTGCACTATCAAATTCCGTTGGTTCCGTCCTGACAAATACTTGCCGCCGCCGTTCAACGTCGAGGAAACCGGTTTCTGTTACTGTGCTGTGTGCCTCGACTATGTGAACGGCGACGACAAGTGTCGGGAACTGCCGAAATGTGGCCACGCTTTCCACGCAGAGTGCGTGGACGCGTGGCTAGAGCGCAATTGGACGTGCCCAATCTGTAGAAAGCAAGTTACTGATGAGCTTCCGAAGCGACTAGGTGAAAACACCATATTCTATTTTATAGCTTCACGATGTCAAGAGTTCATGGCTAAGATTAATACTCGTGCTCAAGAACTTATGGTGGTTTTGTTCGAGAGTGGTGTTCTTGGTCATCCTTGAATGTTATTTCTTCCCTTTTTTCTTTCTTTTTATTTGTAATTAAGTTTGTATTTATTGATTCGACTAATTCTGATTAGTTTTGATTTAAACTTTCTTTTATATTTTTCTAGCCTTTTGCACATGTTTAATAGAATTTTTTTTGTTTCTCATTTAATCTATGTATGTGAGTTAGTATTATGGCTTGACTTGATATTCTTCAGAGGATTTACCTTTTTTAATTAATTGTGTAAATTTCGTGAAGAAGAACTTTCGAAGAATATGTTTTAAGTCTTAGTTTGAGTTCTCACTGTACGTATAGAAAATGAAGAATTATACTTTCTTTGTCTCAATTTATATGGTAAAGTTAAAATTTCGAGAATAAAATAGGCTGAAAAGGGGTTAAGAGAGAGGCTCAAAATATTAAGTACTACTTAGCTAATTAAGAGAAAAGCTTAGTGCCCGTTTGGATGGGCTTTTGGCTTATTTTTTAGCATTTTAAGTCAAAAGTCATAAGTTAGGATTCCTAACTTATGGCTTTTGGCTTATTTTAAGCATTTTAGCCAAAAATCAAGTGCTTATAAGCACTTTTTAAATTTACCCAAACACTTCAAAAATGCTTAAAAGCTATTTTTAGCTTAAAAACACCTAAAATAAGTCAATCCAAACGGGCCCTTAGAAAATTACTTTAAGTAAAGGAACATAACAGTTCTTCTTTCAAACTCAAAATAGGCCATCTCTATTGCTATATTTCCTTCCTCATCTCCCCCCTAGAATCACGAAGGTAGTGAGAAGATATTTTAATGAGCACCCTTTTGAAAAAAAAGAAAAAAAAAGTTTATCGCACCTTCTTAAGCCTCTGATCGGCTTTCAGGTCACTTGTGAAGACAACAAACCTTAGGGCTCAAAGAAGTCCTCTCATCCTGAAGTGAGGATGAGGTTCCTATCGAAATAGAAATCAAGTTTTCTTTTATCGAAATTTTTTATATGCTTTTTAAATATTTTAAGTTGTTAATTATTAGTATTCTTTATATACTTTTTACATAGTTTTAAAATATATAATTTCTATTTTTAGAAACTTAAAGATTTTGTGTCCAGATCATAGTCAAACTTTAAAAATTTAATCTCAAAGTTTAATTGTGCCAAATAAATTAGATAGAGAAAGTATATGTATTGCTCAGGAGAAAAAGGAGGAGTCATGAAGATGGTGTTCTTTCTTTTTCATATTATTCTTTTATCACCTATCACGCAAATTCAAAATTTTCTTTAATATCTCCTTCGCAGATACTTTTTTTTTTTTTTTTTTCATAGACGAAGAAAATTTGTTTTTTTTCCCTGTATTAAACTGTCAATGCTGAATAGGAGAATATGATATGATGATGAAAATAGTTAGGTAATGCAACAATATAAAAGCAAATAGAAAAGAAGAAAAACATTTTAAACTTTAAAGGATCATTTGGTAGACTGCATAAGAATAACAATGATGGTGTATTAGTAGTGTTGAGATTATTTATACTAGATTATTAATGTTTGTATGAAGACTTTATCGGGAAAAAACCCAAAAAAAAATTGAGAAAATCAAAAATCCCAAGAAATTCGAATTTGAAAAATCCAAATTTTATTGATTTGATTTGGTTTATAGATTTAAACCCTACTTATTCATGTACTAATAGCCCATACTAATACCTTGATTTGCTACTTATTAGTTATACACTTTATAGAGTTAATATCTCAAAAGGCCATTGAACTATGAGAAATTATCTAGCAAAGTCATTTAACTTTGCTATGTATCAATAAAATCACTCAACTTAGTGATTTTATTTTTTTAAATCACTCAACAACATGGATCACCATATTAAAGAATCTATTCCTTATTATTATTATTATTATTATGTCAAATTCACCCACAGATTGGGTTTATGCTTCATCTCTGGAGTCTGATGTTAACGAGTATGAAGATCTCGAATGAAAAAATGACAAAGATTCAGAATGCTCCAGTAATGAGATCGATGAAACAGGAAAACAACATTTCATGTTTATGAAGAGTTGCTTTATATGAAGGCTAGTCTAGTTGAGGTGTTAGACCTACTGTAAATAAATGCTCTTATTCATTACTACGATATAACTTTAGAAAACACTTTAGTCAGAGTGAAAGGCAATATAAAAAAAGACAGGAAGGGAAGTGTTGCTCGTCTATGAAAGAGTAGAAAGATGTCAAAATTTCGTTGGTTCTAGATTCTAGAGAAATTTATTATGTTTTGGGGTAGTATATATATATCAGTAGTATGTGTCCATGGATAGTTAGAGTTAAACGAAAAAAATGGATGTTTAAAGTTATGACAATGAAAAATTCAGTAAGCATTTTGCAATGAAAATAAAAAACTATTCATTTTATTTGAAATTTTCAATGTTGAAGTTGTGCTTGCCTTTTGGGGTTAGTGTATATATCACTAGTATGTGTCCATGGATGTTTAGAGTTATACGGGAAAAAATGAATGTTATTTTATATAAATAAAAACTTTAGGATAAATTTGAAAAAGAAATAAGGTTGAGTGATTTTATAAAATAAATTTCTTAAGTTGAGTGATTTTATTGATACAAAGCAAAGTTTAATGACTTTGTTAAATAATTTTTCAAAGTTCAATGACCTTTTGAGATATTAACTCCACTTTATAATACTGAATAAAGATGTATAACTAATACATAGACTGAAAATTTTATCCAACAAAAAAAATTAAGTAGTACTCCTATCATATTCAATACATAGATTAAATTCTTTAATATATCCTACCAAATGAGCCGTGAGCCCGTTATTCAAAGGAAGAAGATAATAAAACACATAAAACGTGAGTGTGTTCGACTTATAAATGTGCAACACAAAACAAATTTAAAGATATTGGGAACTGAAATAAACTATTCCTAACTTCGTATAGGATTCCTTTTTCTAACAGAATTAACTATCACCTAATTCACTACAAGAAAAAGAAGAATTACAAATAATAATTTTTATTGGTAAATTGATAAAATCAGTTGACAATTTAAACTATCAAGGGATTCTCATAGGATATTGATATGTTGCTAAAAGGCTCGATGACAAATTTAGCCAACCAATTTGATATCGTAGTAAGATTACCAACGGAGGATCAGTTTGTAAAATGAAGAATTAAATCAAACACACAATTTGCAGGATCATTAAATTCATTTTACTAATCAGACAATGTAATCATATACTCCCTCCGTTCCAAAATACTTGACCCTCTTTCTAATTTGGTTTGTTTCAAAATACTTGTCCAAGTTATAAAATCAATACTATTTTGAGCATTCATTTCCAATTTTACCCCTAATATTACATTAAGTATCATACTAGTTTCAAGGCTATTAAATGAATATAGAGAGTCAATTCTTGGTTTCTACTCTCACCATCATTGTTTAATTATTAAAGTACAAGGGTAAATTGGTAAAAATATACCTTCAATAATTACGTTCTTAAGGGACGTGCTAAGTCTAAAGGGGCCAAGTATTTTGGACCTGAGGGAGTATAAAATTAAAGACGAACTACACCATATAAATTCACATTCTATATTTGCGTACCTATTACAGAAGTTTGTTCTTGATTTAAAGAAGAATATGCAATAGTATCCTTTCACAAGAACTTGTGAGATTGAGATAAGAAGGAAAATTGTCTTTGAAATTTTTTCAGAGTAAAAGTATCGAGAGTTTTACCAAAATCTTCTATCCTCTTAAGCGATACATGAGACAAACTCCTACTGTTGTGTCTCCTCTTTTTTTTTTTAATTTAAATACAGGGGCGGTTTTTGGGCAAAGCATCCAAAGTCAAGGCTTTAGGCCCCTCATTTTTCAACAATAGGTGAAAATATTTTAAGTATTTTAAATCATTAATTAAGAAAAAAATCCCTGATTGAATACAAGGTAAGGTTCCTTGTGGTTCAGCTCTTCAATGAATCCTATGTATAGCGGGAGCTTTAGTATACTGGACTATTCCTTTTTTTAGTTAACTAGTTTAGGGTACGTGCTTTGCACGTGTGTCTGACATCAAACACTAAAATTATATACAAAAAAAAAAAATTATTATAATTTGCAGAGTCTTTTAATGAAGGGCAAAAAGTTCAGACTCTAAATTGTAGATTCAGTTACGAATTCAGGATTCATGTTTCTCTTACCTTTCTGAATTCTGGTAAAACCAAGATAGTCTAGAAAAATAGCAGTATCTTTGAAATCTTGATTCTTGAGCTCCTTCATATGTTTAAATGGGGGCTTTTGAGTTGCTGACTATCCATTCTTGAATTAAATCAAAACAAAGCTGGAAAAAAACATTATAAGAAAACACAAATTGTTAAGAATCGTGTGATGAGGAATTATATTGTGTTCATAGAAAAAATAGGAGTATTGATGAGTCATACCTTTGAGATTCTTAGCCTAAACACATTATATTTTCACAACTTTGGTAAAACTTAACATATGGTAAGTTTATAGGTTTTTATACATTCATCACTACTAAAAACACGCAAATCTCCTTTGGTATCCCACCAGAACATCCATCAGGAATTTGTGTGTTTTAGTATTAACAATAATATAGTGAAAAGATAATTTTGTCTATTGAGGAGACTTTTAATGAAGGGCAAAATTTCAAATTACTTTTCTAATAGACTTCACACTTTTAATATAGTGTATATTAATTGAATAAAAAGAAGGGATCCTAAATTAGTAAGCAATGTATAGAATAAATATTCAATCTATTTTTAGTATATCAGAAGAAAAGAATGCCCCAATTGATTTTTTGTACAATACTCAGTCTACTTTTAACCTTGACTAAATTGCTCTAAAAGACAAGAGCTACAATGTACCTTTTTTAATCAAGTTATTAACTTCTAAAATCGGGCTCTATTATTTCAACTTTTTAGTATTGTTTTCATCTAAAAATTTGCATGTTTTGATATTTTATTACGTAATATATATTGTCTTATTTAACTTTAGTAGAATATAAACTATGTCAACTAAAAAATATGAATTCGATTGTCCAAAACTCAAAAAAATAAAAATAAAGGAGAAGAATTGAATCTTTGATACAATCTCAAAAATAGAGTTCTTGAGTAATTAAGTTAGTGAGACATCCAACATAAATTCTTTTTAAAAAAATTGGGGGAGGGAAGAGAAAATGGTAGAGGAGATTACAAGTTGAGGAATCGAACCCTCATCTTGTTAGTGAAACTTTAGGTAGCCAATGAACTGATCTACTAAGATCCCCTCCAACATAGATCATGAAAAAATAGACTTGAAATGGGAAATATATGAATATTTTTTTGTTTCTCCTTTTTCTTTTTTGTGATGCAAAAATTAAAGGGCAAACAACAACAATCTCGACAGTTTGGAGTTTAATTACAGAAAATCTCGACATTTTACATAATTACTGAAAATTCCAATTTTGGATCTGTCGAGATATATAATTAGCTCCCGATACATCCAAAGAAGATACATTTTTTCCTTTGTAAAGATATATAATTAGCTCCCGATACTTTTTTTCGATTCTGTTCTGTCGAGATACATAATACATCCAACAAAGATATATTTTTTTCTTTGTAAATATACATAATTAGCTTCCGATACATTTTTTTCGATTTTGGGTATGACGAGATACATAATTAGCTCTTGATACATCCAACGAAGATACATAATTTGTTGAAATTTTTGTAATTACTTTGTAAGGGTCGGATTTGTGTAAATTTGGTAAGTCAAGGTGTATGTTTATGTTATTTATGCAAAATTAAAGCCCCTCATTGATATTTGGCTTTAGGTCCCCAACGATATTGAGCCGACCCTTTTAAATATATAGCTAACTAGTAAACTTGTCTGCGCTTCGCGCAGTTATAAAAAATAGTTAGTAAATTTAACTTTATTTTTTTATAAATTTTGTTAAGATAAAGAATGTAAAATTTTGACATATGGGCATATAAGTTTTAATTCTGTAAAATGAATAAATTGCTTTTAAACTTATTTATTCTATTACCTCAAACACTCTTCATAAAATAAATTTCACAAAAAGCGAGAATATTTATAATATGAAGGCAATAAAAGAAGTGTCATTAAAACTAAAATATATCTAATTTCAGTCATTAAGAAATAAACTTTAATAGTAAGGAAATTTTAACTTAATCGTATATTAAAATAAGGGATAATTACGCAAAATGTCCTTTGAGGTAAATTTATTACACAAAAAATAGTCCATTTATCTATCTTTACCTAAAATAGCCTTTCGGCCAAGGTTATTGCTTAAAATAGCCTTTCGGCCAAATTAATTACAAGTAATATGGCCATTCGGCCATTTTTGGTCTTCCGCTTCTTGTTGTTGTTCATCTTCTTCTTTCCTCCTCCTCCTTCCTTGTTCCTTCCTCCCACCTTCCTCCTTCTTCTTCTTCCATATTTAATCATTAAAGCTTCTTCAAAAGCTTAATTTTAAAATTCGACATACCGCAAACATGAATTGTTTCGAGTGAATTATATATTAAAAGAATTGAAATATCGAGAGGAGCTCATATCTAAAATTTGAGATTTTTTAGAGGAGATTTTGAGTTGGTCGGAATTGAAAAAAACTTGCAAACCAATTTCTTTAATGGTCATACATAAGTGTATATGTTGCTTTTTGAGCTCTACATGATGACAGGTTTGAATGGAAATTCTGGAGATAAAATTCTCATTATCTGTAAGATCCTCAAGCGTGATAAAATGACCGTATAGAAACCATGTGTGCATCAATTTGTTTTTCAAGTTGTGCCACCATATACACTTACTAACTGATCATTGTGAAGATCCAACATCTCCTTTCTTTCTGGATGGATGGATATACAGTTTATAGGTGTATTTGTTAGTTGTTTATACATCATTTATGTAATATCGATACATCATATATACATTACATAACTATTTATACAATATTTATACATATTTATACAATATGATACACGTTTATACACCATTACGCTATATACTATTGATACATTACATATATACATTAAATATACATTACATAACTATTTATACAATATCTATACATTATATATACATTACATACCATAAACTAATTTAAAGTGGAAGGTAAAATAATGATGCATACCAGCAGGGCATGATGCTGGAGGATCCTTTTCTTTGATCTATGGCAATTATATACATGTGATTAGGAAGAATATACGTTAGTGGAATTGAGTTGATAGCACCCGCAGTTCCGAATAACAATTGCACTTTCTTTTAATTTTTGACTATTTTTTATGTAAATAAAAACATAGCTATATTTATTGTAAATTAATTATTTTATTGTATATATTTGAAATTATCCCTTAAAATAAATGTGTTGTCTTCCATCTTAAAAAGTTTTACTTACTTCATTATTATTGCTCGGGTAATTAGTAAAGTTGTTGTCAGGTCATGGGTTTAAGCCGTGGAAGCAGTCCCTTGAAAAAATATAAGGTGATGCTGCGTACTATAGACCCTTATGGTCCGGCTGTTCATTGAACCCTGCACATGGGGTAAACTGCATAAATGTCCCCCATAACAAAAGTCCTGCAAAACTAGCCCTCTTTCTTTTTTATGTATTGAACAAATACCTATTTGCCCCTCTATACCTCAAATATTTTTAAACAACTCTCTCATGCTTATTTATTTTTCAACTTCTATTCTCTTTTTTTCCTCTTTTTTTAATTTTACTTTGATTTTTATTTTTTCTTCTCTCTCTTTTTTTTTTTTTTTTTTTTAGTTTTTCTAAACCTTTACTTTTTTTTTCTTTTCTCCTCTCAACTTCTATTTTTTTTCTCTTTTTTTTTCTTTTCTCTTTTTCTTTTTCTTTTTTTTAAAATTTTTTTCTTAGCCTTTATTTATTTATTTATTTTTGTCTTTTTTTTTTCTTTATTTTGTCTTTTTTCTCAACTTTTTTTTTTCTTTTTCTCCACTCAACTTCAATTTTTTTTTCTTTTTCTCTTTTGTATTTTCTTTGACTTTTATTTTTTATTTTTTTAAAAAATATTTTTTCTTTTTCCTCAACTTTTATCATTTTTTTTTTCTTTTCTTCGATTCCTTCTAAAAAAATAAGTTACGCCCCATGGGCAAGAGTTGACACTACCACATTGCTTCTTAATTTATGTGATGTTCTATTACTCTTGCCTTAGAGGCAAGATTTAACCCAAGGACTTTCAAACAACAAGTTATGCCTCATGGGCAAGAGTTGACACTACCCCATTATGTTTTGACTTATGAAATGCTCTATAACTCTTGCCTTAGAGGCAAGACTTAGCCCAATGACTTTCAAAACAATAAATTATGCCCCATGGGCAAGAGTTGACATTACCACATTGTGTCTTGATTTATGAGATGCTCTATAACTCTTGCCCTAGAGGCAAGACTTAGACCAAGGGCTGCAAACAATAAGTTACGCCCCATGGGCAAGAGTTGACACTACCATATTGTGTTTTTATTTATGAGATGTTCTATAACTCTTTCCTTAGAGGCAAGACTTATCCCAAAGAACTTCCAAACGGCAAGTCATGTCCTTAAGTTTACTTTGATGTCAAAGAAAGAAGATCATTTTTGCGGATTATCTAACTCTCTGTTCATTAGCAAAATATAATAGAAGCTGAGAAAAAAAAAAGAGAAGGCAAAAAATAAAGATTGAAAAAAAAGAAAAAAGAAAAAGAAGAAAAAAATAAAGGTTAAGAAAAAAAGAAAATAAGAGAAAAAAAAAAAGTTGAGAAAAAAAAATGAGAAGAAAAAATAAAATAAAATATAAATAAAGTTTGAGAAAAATGAAAAAAAATGAGAAAAGAAAAAAACAAAACAAAAAAAAAAATAGAGGTTGAGACAATGAATTAAAAAAAGAGAAATGAAAAATAAATAATGTTTGAGAAATAAAAGAAAAAAAAGGTTGAGACAAATAAATTAAAAAAAATCAAGTAACAGTAAAAAAGAGAAAAAAATAAAGAAGAAAAAAAAAGTTGAGAGACAAATGAGCATGGAAAGAGTAAAAATATTTGAGGAGAAGAGGGGTAAATATATACTTGTTGTATACATAAAAAGGAAGGAAAGCTAGTCTTTAAAGACTTTTCTTATGGGGGTAAAAATATAAAGTCACCCACTATGGGGTACATCCCATGTAATTTTGCTGACTCAATTATCAATGACTATCTTTTTGTATTCCATAACTGACTCCTCAAACGTTCTTTATTTATTGGTCATAAATTGATTGAATTTTATTAATTTTTTTTTTTTAAAAAAAGAAATGAAAGACATAGAAGGCAAAAGAAGGATCGTTGGAAAAGAAATACATAGCAATAATAACGAGGAACGAGAAACTGTAAGAGTAACTATTTTCTGGAGATTTTTTAAACATAAAATAGGAGAAAAATTCAAAAAAAAATGAGAAAATAGATAAATATGAATGCTGATCATATAGAGCGCTACGTCAACGTGTCTATGATTCTGCTTTATTATTATATATAGATTATATGTTATTTATTTATTGGTACTCCGGTAACAACTATACCACTAGAATATTATGTTGTGTGAGTATGATCTTTCATTCTTAAAATAGCATTATTAATCAATTGGTAATTTAAATGGCCGAAAAGGATATTATTAATCCGCTAGTAATTTATTTTCTTGTAAAAATATATACATCAATTTATTACTTGGAAAAATCTTTTAAAAAAAAAGTACTTAAAGGAATATGAAATCAGTAGTAGACATCTCCTTCATAGGTTCCTTTTATTCTTTCATAGATAAAGAAAATTTGTTATTTCCTATTAAATTGTCAATACTGAACAGGAGAAAAGAAACAGGATACTATGTAAATTGTCAATTTGCTTTTGGTGATTCACATCTAAACTCTTTTCTCCTGTTTCAGTGCAACTAGGTTGTAGTGCTAGGAGAAAACGACGTGGGCTTTTCAACGGGAAAAATACTTTCAAAAATGTTTTTTTGTTTTTTCATACAGTATCCATTATCATTCTTGGTTCGTTTGATAGGTATATAAAAATAGTGTATAATATAATGTATTATAAGTAATGCTTGCATTAGTAATTGTACTATTAGTTATGCTGAAATTTTTCTTATGCGATTGTTGGTTTGGTGTATTAAAATAACATGCATTGCATGCTTTTAAAAATATATATTTGTTTACATAAATACCCTCCACAAATATGGAGAAAATGAAGTGAAAAATATTTTAAGGGACAATTGTGTCTTTAACCATGTTAATACATGCATTAGAATCTATTGCATTACTAATACCATAAATTTTGAGGTATTAGTAATACATACTTCAATACACAATAGAGTGTATGACTATACGCCAAACAAGGTACTAGTAATAACAAGACTAATACATGCATTATTTTTTTTAATACAGTCTACCAAACGACTAATCTGAATTTATCAGAAAGTCTCACTTTGGGGTAAAGCTTTTCATATTGTAGATGACTACATACTCAAAGTACGAACATAAGACCTCTAATTAAGGTTAAATAAGTATTTATCACTCTACCATAATTTTTAATGATTCAACTACCCCTTAATACTGTCAATAAACTAATACTGTAACAAGTTAGTCCGTTCCTATTAATATCATAATGATAGTTAATTAGAACACAATAACACATAAGTAGATATGAAAAAAGAAGAAGAATTAAGAACAGAGATCTAACAAGGTTTTTCCTCTACATTGTAATATCTATTAAATTATTTTAAGGAAAAACCAATTTAAAGATACAATACTATTGCAGATCTAATGGAAAATTTAGTTTTTCTTATATAAATTCACCCATTTCAGGAGTTGAATTCTCAGATGATCACTTAATTAATAATTATCTTTTAAAAAAAATCACTTCCTTATCTATCCTCATTTCAGAGTATCTTCTTACCAATAAATATTTAGAATAAAATGTAACATGCTCCAAAATCATATGATATATATACAAACAACAATTAAAATCTATCATATGGAAAATTATGAACCAAAGCCACTTTCAAAGTCCGCTTGGATCAATTTATTTTAAGTACTTTTAAGCATTTTTAATTTGTAGTGTTAGAATAAAATAAAAAAAATATTGTAAAACAATTATTCTTAAATTCAAAAAATAAAAATAAGTCAAAAAGTATAAGTCCAATGGACTATTGTAACTTTATATAGGGGGTGTTTGGATGAGTTTTTTTAAGTGATTTAAAAGTTAAAAAACCAAAATCCAAAAGTAGATAGCAATCTACTTATGGCTGCTGGCTTTTATTTATATTTTTTAAGTCTAAAGTGAAGTGTTTTAAAACACTTTTTATCTTTGTTAAATACCTTCAAAAATAAAAAAAATACTTAAAAACCCAAAACACCTAAAAATAAATCAATCCAAACACCTTAATAGATGACATGGTAGTGGCACATGGTTGAGGATCGTACTCTTTTGTTGATAAATTGCCAACCATCAATAATTTGGAATAATAATTTGCGATTATTTTCTTTTTGTTGTCTAATAATTTGCAATTTTTGTTGTTATCTATTTATGTATATATATTGGGAGTTTACCTCCACGAGGAGCAGTTTGCTGTCCTCCCAAAACAAGGCTTGGACAATGAAGACCTATGCATTAGATGAAAGGATCGATCACCTAACATATTAACTATCCTACCCAAAAAATATATTCTATATATATATATATATGCTTGTTGACACCTAATTTTTGTCCTCCCCGATTAAATTTAATCATGAGTTTCTTTGGTTTTAAATAAAATTAAAATATTTATTTTAACCGGATAAACGTTTCCTAAAATATTTATTTGAGTTAAATTTTTCATAAGTGATGAATTATACATTTTTCGTATTTTCGAATACGAGATAGTGTAATTTTAGTCGCTAAAATAATTATTTCATCAAAATGTTAGGTTTTTACCAGGAACCATCTTGAAAATTAATTCAAATGGATAAATTCTTGATTTAAATATAATTATTCTTAAAATAATTTATTCCGGAAGATATTTATTTTACTTTATAAAACCAAGAAGCTTAGGGTTAAATTGGTTATTAATTTGTTTCGAATTTTGTTTAATTTAGCTGATTTGGTGAGTTTGGCCATAATTGAAATTACTTGGATTGCAATTGCAATGCAATTGACCAATTGATCTTTTAATTTGGTTAAAATTTAACTAAATTGACTAAATCCTAATCTATTGGCTATTTAATAAATAGCCTAATCATAATTCCTAAACCAATTCTACCAGCCCAATCCCTTACAAACCCAACAAACCAGGCCCAAATATCCTTGACCCGGCCCAAACCCTTTAATTAACCCAAAATCAGATCACATATACACCTATACATACATATACACGAGCCTCTCTCTCTCTCCGATCATCTCTCTCCTCTCTCTCACAACAACAACTCATCAACAACGACAACAACTTCACGAAGATCCTCACCCTTCGTCAAATTACAACCAAGACACAACAACAACAACACCAAACGGTTTCACACTCCGTTAATTGTCTTTGGATTCCGTCAAATTCAAGACATACCCATCGTAAAGCTTCTAGAAAATCGACACCTCACCCTCCCAACGTTCAAATTTGTACCATAAAGGTACAATGTTGTGCGATTTTGATTGGTTGATGAGGATTTCGATTTTTCCCCCCAAAATCCCAAACGAATTTGACCCTATTTTTGGTCAGGTTCATCAATTTCAAGAGCTGGAAAACTTAATTCTTATCCACAAATTCGAATTTCAAAATCCAATTCATTTTTCCCTTTTTACCCCTCCGTTTTCCCCCCCAAAACAGCCCCAATTTTCTTATAAATAGAGAGTGTGGGTTGAGGGTGAAGGGAGGATTTTTTTTGGGGAAAAATTGGGGATTCGGGAGGCGCACGCTTCTAATCCCACGTAACCAAAAATCCTAGAAGGAACACACTTGAAAAAATCAATTCCGACGAAAAGTTAAAACTCCGACGAGTTGGCATTGAAACTCCGGTGGTGGAAGTCCGTCGTCAAGGCTCGTAGTCTCAAGTTCGTTGCTCCGAAAAAGGTAAAAAAATTCATCTTTTTATATTTCTTATTCCTCCTCGGGTTCGGAATGTGATAGTGTGAAATTTTGTTGATGTTCTGAATTCATGTTGTTATCGTGAGATTGTTTTGATAATAAAATTGGTGTAAAGGCTCCACCTTTCTCTTGATTATTGTTGTATTAAGCTGTGAAAAAAATTGAAAATCTCACTATGTCAATGAGTTTGGGGGCTGGTCGCGTTTGAAATTTACGCGCTTTTAATTATTAAGAGCTGAAATTTGGATTTATTGGAATATGTTGAAAAGTTTCAAACTTTGTTAGTTTTGAAAAATGTTTTGCTGATATCTCGTATCCACAACTTCGCCTTGTATTAGTAAAAGGTTAAAAAATGCAATCTTTATGTGTTTTGAGCACAATAATTGTTTAAAGAAAAACATCGAGTTGTTATTGGCATTCTACTCTTGCTCGACTGTTTGAAAACATTGAAAATTGGATATTGAGTAGGTTCTTTGTGTTGAGGATTCCTCAAGGAATTTTCTTAGACTATAATGTCAAAGAAAATAGAGGATGAAGCTACGTTAATTTTTTCTCTTCAAGAGCAGAACTGGGTGATGGAGAAAAGTATCAGTATTGTCGTTTTTTGTATTCAAAATATTCACTGGCAAGCTTCTTTAAGAGTTAGCGGCTCGTTTGATTCAATGCCTCTCTATTGTTTATATTCTTGTCTGTGTAGTAATGTTTACGTTGATGATTCGTTTGTACAGTGGTGGAATTTTGTATTTCTTAATAAGCATGACTTTTGTTCAGTATTAGGGATGAGCTATTATTGAAAAATGTTTTGGTTTTCTCTCCTATACCAACGTTTTGATTAAGTCTTCATGATTTCCGGCATTATCTGCAATCTGTCTCTTTCTCAAAAGGTGGAGGTGTTTTACTGCATATTGAAATCACCAAAGATTTAAGTTTAAGTTGAATGGTACAGTTGCAAATGGATTGTTCTTCGTCTGATCGAAATACTTGAACATGTTCTTGGTTTTGAGTTTATTAGAAGCCACAACAAGCCACTGTATTTTCTTTTCTTTCATTTTTCTGAAACATATGAATATGTGATAAACGTTATTTAAATTTGTCGATTAGAACTAGAGATGGGGGCATTCAATATATGTGATATCTCTTAAACTTCTCGACTTGTAGTCCTGGACCTTGGCTAAGTCTAGCATGATGATTCTAGTTTAGTTTTGAAAATTGCTTTCGTTGTGCAAATTGGAAGTCATGTTCGATCCTAACTTTGGTTGTCTACTGATTATTGTTTCAATCATGATTGGGCGCTATTTGGTTACCGCCCTGTAGCTATGAATTTGGGTGAGTGTGTTTGTATGCCCATTGTGGATAAATCTATGGCTGTGAAATTGTCAATTAACTTGATTGAAGAAGTTTACTTGTGTAAGATTGTTGATTTGTTTAAATGATTAAGATTTTATTAGTTTCTTTGAGACATGTACTAATCCTTATCTTCCATCTATTGCATGGATACTTTGTCCGAGTCCACTGGACTTCTCCGCTGCACACTCTGTTTGGGCCAATAAGGCCCAATTTCTTCGAGTCCAACTTCATGCCAAAGCCCCAAATGGACTAATACACTGGTATACGGAGGATATACAGTATTATACAGAGGATATACGGCTGGAAATGAGAAATGGAAGCTTATATACAGGTGGAGGACCAAAAGATGTGTATACATGACTTGATTTTCAGTCAAGTATACACCAAGTATACAAAAAACGTGAAAGGAAAAGGCTGTAATATACAGCTGATATACACAGCTGGAAATTGGATAAAAGTCCATAAAGATTAAGCCCAAAGGCTGGCCAGATTCTGATGAGCCAAATTATGGGTCCAAATCCTCAACTTTCCTCCCTTTATTTATGTAATTGATATTTGATTATGTGTATTAACTTTTAAATTTGGTTAAAATCTAGATAAATCCCCTTTGAGGAGTTATTTTGTTCTATCTTTATATTTCCTTTAATTATCGTTTATCGCATAGTCAAATATTTTGATATAATAAAATGATTTTTATTTTTTTAATTTATTTATTTCTTTCCTTTGAAACAAGTCTTTAACTAATCAAGTGATGGCATTTATTTTGTTTACATGATTAAGGGTTAATTTCCCATGTAGCCAAGCCCACTAGTGTTAAACTTTTTATAGCCTTAAAAACAAGCTTATAAAAAATAGTTATAGTTATTCAAATAAAAAAGTTAAAAATAGAAGAAGAAAAATCTAAAAAGTAGGAGCTATATTCAAGCAAGTATCTTTATCTGTTATCTCCCAACAATCATCCCCTAACTTTCTCTAGGATTATATCATTATTTATTACCTCAAAAAAATTTAAATACAAAAATGAGGAACCCCCCCCCCCCCCCCAGATTTTCACCAAAAAATTTTAAAAAATTATACGTGTATAATAAATACATAAATCAATGTATAATTATTACATAATGTATACACACTAATTATATACATATTTTATAATGATTATGAAACTTGGACAAAAATGACAAAAAGAAAATATTATCATATCTTCACCAACAATTCTAGAAAATTTATATATGTATAATAAATTTACATATCGATGTATAATTAGTATATAAGATATATCCATTAATTATATATGAATTATCTAATGATTATACACTAATTACACAATATATATGATGTATAGTGCTATTACATATTGTATAATTAGTGTATAATGTATACAGACTAATTATATTCATCTATTTTATAATGATTATACACTAACTATACAATGTATAAATAACTTATTTTCTCCGTCTTTCATCTTCCTTTAATATTTACGTTGATTACATAAATAACAAATTATAAAGTTTGAGATATTACAGTTTTAAAGACGAAATTCATGTCTTAAAGAAGAAAGTTGTGATAATTTTGAATAATTTATTTTGGTTCAGTTAATTATTTATGTATTAAACTTATTTCATGAAAGAACAATTGGTTATTGATCTTTTGAGAGGGAAAAGCAGAGAAAGAGGGAAAGGAAAATGGTTACAAGGATGGGCGTGGCGGGAGGGAGTGAATTAAGATAGGGAGAGAATTAGTTTTGACATGTATAGATATATATACTTCCTTATTTAAATAATTTGTAATTATCCTTATTCCTATAAATAAGTGATTAGAATAAAAATTCTATAGCTACTCAAACTATTAGTTGGCTAATAAAAGTAAACAGTGTGTGAAAGTTGATTATAATGAGGTTATTAAAATAAAATATGATTATTTTGAGTTTAAAATTTATATGGGCTGCTATTTGAGTTAATTTCTCATTAAGTAATCCATATAAATTAAGGTGACTTTTTCTCGAAAATTCAAAAGATTAAATCATTTCTTTGGAAGAAAATCCAAGTTTTTTTTATCACTAATTAATTACTTCGATTTATCAAAATTCGATATTGCTTTATAACTCAATTCCAAAGGTGTTATTTCTAATAAATTGATCCTTTCAAGTTAAATTGGTCTTTCTTTGTTAAGTATGTAAATCTTTTTTTTTTCCTTAAGTCTAAAGTTGAGTTTGTTTACACAGATTCTTCCCTAATTTAAGTAGATTACTTTTCATGTCAATAGATTAAATGTCATGTTTGCAAATGAATTTAAGATTTTACAAAGTTAGTCATATTTTCAAAATGGTCATTTTTACAAATCAGTCAAACTATCTATTAGTCAACCGCTTTCGCGGACGCTTCTTGAGTGCCTTAAAAACCTTCTCAAGGCGTTACCAGAATCCTTACCCATTTTCTCTAACTTTAAAGATTTGTTTCTGCTTTCAAATCTTTAAAATTCTTTAAGTTTTTCTTGATATTTTCTATAAAAAATCAAGTGACGACTCTGTATTTTCTTAAATTATTTCAAAATTTTCTTTAAAGTTTTGAAATAATTTGAAAAGTCAAAACCAATGTTTTTTTTCAAGCCTAAAAAAAGGGATAAAACAGAAATGACGACTATGCTGGGGACTTTATCAAGATTCTAACCAAATTTTAGATTGTTTGACTGATTTATTTGACCTTATTTGAATAACTGTGTTAATTTTGTAATATCTTATGATAATATCTATCGATTGCATTCATGACATACTTTCTCATTTGATATTTAATTGTTTGAGGTTTCGCGGTTGCGCGGCCTCTATTGATCAATTCCAAATGAAAGTGTTGGAAATACAACAGTTTATTGGTACGTTAGGCGTCCAATGTCTGTTTGTATTTCCAAACCCAAGTTGTCCACTTGGGAACCTGGTCAAAACCCACTCTAGATACCTAAGATAGAGCGAAACCAAAACCTTTTTTAGGCATGTGCCTAGGATGACCCAATACCTGAGGGGGTATTGGGCCCATTAGAAAACCTACCCTACTTCTTTTGACCACGAGTCAATCACAGACGAATCATGCTTATGTGTTGAAGGAGTATATGCCGATTAATCTAATTCTTTATCATTTGGGGTGGGGGAAAGGTTTGCCTTGTTTGCTTTTGTGTAAGTATGGATCAATCAGTCCCAGTTAGAAGATTCAAGCTAATGGCCAAGCTGAATGATTGGTTAAGGATTTGATGGAAATATATGAGTGCAGAAGACAAAAAATCCTCATAACGCATATCGAATATTTGCCTTCCCTTATCAACATGGAAGCTACAACTGTGAGGAAGACACTTGATCACCAATCGGTATCGTAGATGGAATGAGGTGGACAAAGCCAAAAAGGCGAAGACCGATGAGGAATCATCCGAATGCTAGTATCTCCATTTATTATCCCCTACGTGGGACTATTTTTCTTGCACTGTTATTTCCCTTTCTCCAAAGATTGTATCCCTCATTTTGCTACTTTGTAGGCATTTATGCCCTTTTGGATATTTATGAAAACGTTATTTTGGCGATAATGGATTTGTTTTTAAAAGGCATATACTTCCTTCAAACTCGTTAGGCCAACCCTAGGCTCAAAAGGGTCACCCAAGTAGGATACGCTCTTATTATAATATGCTTGTGTGATATAACTGTCTTACGTGTTTATATGCGTTGTTTGAATCAAAGACAAATTGATCCAATCCCATTTTTTCATAAGAGTCCTTTAGGCAGAAATATACACCCACTAAATAAAAGTCCGACCAAACACTCTGGGTCTCCCAAGTTTTCCAGAAAAAACCTCAACCATTATTTATTAGCTTTCTAAGACCCGCTCCTACTCTTTCAGGAAGATTGATCATGGACTCAAGAGCCGGTCAATTGAAAAGACAGATATTGGAGTTAGCCCTAGTGGAAGAGGTACTAAAGGAAGAAACCAAGAGAGTGGTTAGGAAAATCAATCAGACTGACAGGGAAATTGCTAAGGTCAAACAGTTGATCGCGTAAGAAAAAAAGTCTGCTAAGTACAAGGTTGAAGATTCGACCAAGAGCCATGAGAAAGAAAGCATGGAGCAAGTCCTGTTTCCAAAAGTAAGAGATGACTATTGGGCTAAGCTAAAAGGGAACGTTGTTTGGCCAACTAGGATTAGGCCAAGAAGTGAAAAAATCATCCTCAGAGCTCACTTTAGAGGATCCTCTAGGAACCCAGGGTCATGACGTGCTCGGAAGTTTATCAGACTCTAAGAGATATGGGAATTCTCCAACCTGACCAAACAGAAGGATTTGGTTGCCTTCCCAGAGATGCCCACAGGAAATGCTCATACCATCCACAACAACTTGGCCACACCACCGATGAATGCATCGCTTTGAAAGCCAGAATTTGTAACATGATCCGCAATGGTCAGATAAGTAGCCTATGGGGGTCACAGACCATTCTCGCATGTGACCATGTCAATCCAGGCATGCCTATAACTTAAGAGGTGCAGATTTACAAATATGACTTCACAAAGTTCGAAGAACCCTATCATGATATTTATTCAAAGCTCATCCATGCCAAGATCTTAGAGCCAGTAGAAAGAAAACCGAACATGATGTCAAAGGCTTGGAAGAAATTCAAGGAAATTTGTCATTATCATGGAGTAAGAGGGGGGCATGACTTAGAGACTTGTCATGCTTTCAAAATGGAGTTGGAACCCCTGGTGGAAGCTGGAAGGGTCGAGTTAGAATTGCCGTCATTTCACTCTTAGAAGATCAATAGATGAAAGGAGTAGAATGAAGTGGGAACGCCCGCACTTATCTAGAAGCTAGCTGTTAAGTTTCCCTTTAGATGTTGCTCTGTTTTTATGTTTTCCTAAATGTAATGATTCCCAACAAGAGTGTAATGAAATGAAGATTTCCCTCAACTTTTCGAACTACGTTGGGCCTGATTTTCCCTTTGTGGGATACGTAGGCAGCCTTCCGGCTCTGCCCCTATCTAAAAAGTTTTTGTTTCCCCTTACTTTGTTAAAGGAGGCATAAGAATGATGAAGAAGAAGATGTATCACAATCAATCTTCCTGGCAAACTTGTTTATCCCAAATCAATGAGCAAAATCCTGTTCATTAAAATTTTTGTGTCAATGCCCCGTGGATCAATTTGCTTATGATGAAAACAAATTTATGTATTTATTACTAACGGGATCTAACACATCGGCCTTTGAGTTGTTTTTATTTTACAGATAATAGAAACTACTTCTTGTTGTCATAAACTGGCTGAACATCCTTACTTCACCCGATCAAAAGCTCGCAAAATCCCATCCCCTAGCCATTATTCGAATATGACTGAAAGCGACGACGATAACGCATTGGCCATCAGAGACAGTGTTATAGCAGAACAAAGCGAGATGATTGCTGAACTCGCGAGGAAGCTAGAAATGCTTCAAGAAGAGGTGAATCGTACTAGAGACTTGGCAAATTTGGCCATCACCACTAATGCCCCTGTCCCGGGAGGGCACGTTCCTCCACTCCAAGTCCCTCCTCTTAACACGCCTGACCTCGGGAACCATCCAAATAACGTTTCATCCGCTTTCGCCTCTCAACTTCCCACAGACCCAATCATCAATAATCCATCGGTTTATCAAACTCACGCTCCACCCATTCAAAACACCAACCGAGACAATAACCCAGATGCTTACCATCCACAAAATCCTTCCCTGACTCCACAAATCCTTCCCTGACTCCACAAATCCATCCTCAAATTCCACAGAACCACACTCAAACTCCACAAAACACCTTTAACCCCCAAAATGTCCTCCCTGCCTACAACCCAACTTTCGTTCATCTCAAAATCACACTTCAGCATACCAAAACCCTTCTGCCACTATCCCAAATCCATCTCACATCCGACCTATACCCCTTACAACTTTCCATGTCGTCACATCTCCCGATCTCTATAACCTTTTTTCGAATCTTGAGGTAGACCATTATGAGGAGAAAGAAAAAGAAAGGAGGATCGAGCATGAAAAGAAGTTGCTTGCAATGAATGAAGAGATTATAAGGATCAAAGATTCTCATGAAACAGGGGATAATGATGGCCTTGGTTATGATGATTTGTGTGTCCACCCCGGTGTAGACCTACCAGAAGGGTACAAGGTCCCTAAATTTGAAACATTCGGTGGTACTGGAAATCCCATGGCTCACTTAAGAAGATACTGTGATTAAATGGTTGGAATTGGAAGGAATGAAGCGTTGCTAATGCGCCTATTCAGTCGAAGTTTGAGCGACGAAGCTTTGGATTGGTTCACATCCCAGGAGCTGAGAAAATGGTCTAGCTGGAAGGCTTTAGCCAAAGACTTTATCGACAGGTTCGCTTACAATGTGGAAATAGTTCCTGATTGGCATTCACTAAATAGGATCAAGCAAAAGAGCGGTGAATACTTTCGAGATTATGCCTATCGCTGGAGAAAGGAAGCCGCTAAGGTACAACCTCCTATGACTGAAGAGGAAATGGTAGCGGTATTTTCCCGTGCTCAAGAAGGAGAGTTCTATACTAGAATGGTGTCTGCAGTTCGGGAAACTTTTACAGATTTGGTAAAGATTGGTGAATCACATGAAGAAGGCATCCGAACTGGGAAAATTATCCAGACTCCAATGTCGACTGGGTCTTCTGGGTTCCCTAGGAAGAAAAGAGAAAACGTGACTGCGGTATCCACTGATTCTATTGCTAAATTAAAAAGGAAATTCAGACCCAAGAGTATCATTTCTTCTCCGCCATCCCCGAGTCCTCAATCCATCTTCTATGCTTAACCTCAATACCAAGCTCCACAGCCAAATGTCCTACCTCAATACCAAGCTCCATAACCAAATGTCCTACCACAATATCAAACTCCATTGCCAAATTATCAGCCTAATGTCCAAATCGTCGTCCCAAATCACCAGGCTAACGTCCACGTAGCTCCAAATTATCATCAAGTAGCACCTCCCGCCAATCAAAATAACCTTCCACGTCCAAACCTTGAAAAAAAAACTCCTCGAAATTTCACACCATTGGCTGAAAGTCGCACTCAGCTTTTCGAAAGATTAAGAGCAGCCGACTATCTCCAGCCCGTTCAACCAAAACCCACCAATACAAATTCCCAATTTTACCAAGCTGATCAGAACTGTGCCGATCATTCTGGAGGAGTCGGCCACAGTACCGAAGATTGCATTAATTTGAAACATAAGATCCAAGACCTGATTGATCATAAAGTCATTACTCTTCAAACACCAGCTCCAAATATCAATAGTAATCTGTTGCCTAACCACGGAGGGGCTACGATTAACATGATCGAAATAGAAGATCAATGGGCAGTTAGTAAGACTATCACTAAGGTTGATTCGGAAAAGCCCAAGAAGAAGGAAGAAGTAAAAAAGATAGAGAAGGTCGTGGCTGCCTTAAGTGTCAATAAAAGGCCCTCATTTGTGGTAATGGCCACCACGACTCAGGCATATGCTCCAACACTGCCTAAAAAAAAATTTATTGTAGAGACTGCTGCCGCCCATGGGATGACTCGGTCTGGACGGTGCTATATTCCCGAGAATTTAGCCAACGACTCTTACAAAAAGGATTCACAGAAGAGGCCGATTACTGAAGGAGAGGCTAAAGAGTTTTGGAGGCGAATGCAGCCAAAAGAACATTCAATTGTTAAGCATCTGGAAAAGACTCCAGCACAGATCTCTGTGTGGGCATTGTTAATGAGTTCTCAATACCACCGACAAGCTTTGTTGAAAGTCTTAGATGAAGTATATGTACCCGTTGACACGAGTGTTGAAAATTTGGCCGCAATGATAGGTAACGTTGTGGGAAGTCATCACATATCATTCAGTGAAGAAGAGTTACCTTTTGAAGGCATAATGTATAATAAAGCATTGCACATTTCTATTATTTGTCGTGGACCATGTGATTAATCGGGTTCTGATAGATGATGGATCTGGTCTGAACATTTGTCCCCTTTCCACATTGACTCAAATGGGTTACGATTTGGGAAAGGTTCATCAAAGTCATGTTAATGTGCGAGCTTTCGATGGAGGACAGAGAGATACCTTGGGCGAAGTTGATTTGTACATCCAGATGGGACCCGCTGAGTTCAAAACTAAATTTTATGTTATGGATATCAATCCTAGTTACAATCTACTCCTCGAAAGGTCGTGGCTCCATGGGGCAAGAGTAGTTTCATCACCCCTTCATCAATTATTGAAATTCATTTGGGATGGCCACGAGGTGGTCATTCTAGGTGAAAGGAGCCACTTGAGTCACCCCAATGGTTATGTACCTATGATTGAAGATGTTCCAAAGGGCAGTAACTTTTATACGGTGGAAATCGTGAACGCTGCTGAAGAGAACCCAACATCCCAGATGCCCATGCCTTCTATCTATAAGATGATGGCAACTGCTAAGAAATGGGTTCGAACCTGGTCGAGGCCTAGGAAAGAACTCGGAGGGTATTATTGAGCCAATCGTGATTCCGAAAAGAGCCTTCAAATATGGACTAGGATATAAGCCGACAAAGGAAGATGAGAATGAGAAAAGGACAAAAATGGGTCTGTCCAAGCCATTGCCACTTCTATACCAGTCATTTTCTGTATGCGAGATGCCGATGGATGATGGTCTGTGGGATGGGATAGGAATTCTGTTCGAAGGCTGCAATGCTAAATAGAAGATTTTCGGAAGACTAGTGAAGTGAGGAAGGCTGCACCTGGAGAAGCTTTGCAGAATTAGACATCCACTCTGCTTCTGACTCCTCGACCTTTATGGTAGATAAAAGGGCAATTTCTAATTTTTGAAAATCGGTGATGATCCGGAGGAGGCCCCGCGATCCACTTTTTATCTTTCAAATTCTCTTTTGCATTTTACAACTTTTAAAAAGGCGTGGGCCTGTACTTGTTGTTGACACCCAATTTTGACTCTCCGTGCTTAAAATCAATGTCTTCAGGCTTCCTAATCTTTAAAGAGCACAACATATATTTTTTCACACATTTTTACAATTCATTGATAATTATCCTTAATTTTGTAAATATTAGGATTTTTATCAATTTATTATTATTTTAAATTTTTCACAGTCATCTGCACACGTACACAACATAACACTACAATTCTTTGCAGTACACTACATTTTTAACTATTTACATAAATAATACTTTTTCTTTCAAGATAATTATATTTTGTTATTGTTTACATTTTTGTAATTATATTTCGATGTCCATATTTCTATACGTTAGTTACAATCCGCAAATGATAATTCGAATCAATTACTTTAGAACACGGAACAACAATTCGGTCAAGTCAAAGTCTTGTCACCTTTATTAAAGATGACTTGTCACCTTTATTAAAGGTGACATTTGACATGACTAGACATGACTTTTGTCTTTTGGATAATAATATTTACATGTTGGTTAAAAGGACGAAAAATCCTTTGAATAATAACTAATGGACTAAAATAGTATCTAGCGTTTAAAGAAGAGATTCTTTTATTTTTAGGGTAAAAGGATGGGTTGATTTGTATTATAAATAGATGGGGGATCAAAAAAAAGACATACACACACACACAATACATATTTACATACTACATATACACATACACACAGAAAACAAAAGAGATCGATTTTCTCTCTCTCTCCTCTCTCCCTCTTTCCCCTTATTTCCCTTCTCTGTCGATGGCTCGCCGGAGGTGATGACCGGCGAGCTCCGGCCAGCCCCACTACCGCGTCCCACGCCTCTCTTCTCCTCTCTTCCTGTCGCTGCCTCGCCGGAGGTGATGACCGGCGAAGCTGCCAACGATCCACCACCACCGACGCCCCCCCCCCCTCCCCCCCTCTTTCTTTTCTTTCTCCTCCTCACAGCTCTACCTCACCGTTGCCACACCATTGAGCGGCCAGATCTGGCCGGAGTTTGTATAGCCGGCGTTGCTCAGGTGAAAGCCGTTGAAGCGACGCCGATGCGTGACTTTCGACCTCCAGTGGACTGAGTTTCCCTGAGTTTATATGTTATGTGTTGGTTTTGCACAGATCTGGCCGAAAAATGCTATCTCTGGCAGCTTCGCTTTGCTACTATATTTATGTAGATTGTATCTATATGCTTCCATCTTGGCTATTGTTGTTTTGACTGTCACTATGACATTTTATTTGGCATCTTCCGACGACCTCCATGTTGCTCCATTAATTTTGGCTATCTCCATAGTTATTTGTTCTTATTCTTGCTTTTGTGTTGACGTATTACTGTGATTTTTGGAGATTTTGCTGTGAACAGTAGTGTTGTAATTGTTGGGACTGTTTTCCTGATTGCTCTTGGTAATATTGTTGCACTGCCATCATATTGATGGCTGCTTTAGAGTCGATTTTATCATCTACATCTTATTAAATTGATAATGAACACATATTACATAATCTTGGCCAATGAAAAAATATCCGTCGATTTTTGAGGCCTCCACAAATAAAAAGATGGGACATTACGTATACAAATACGTAACAAAAATTAATAAATATGGGCGATGACGAAATCTTTACATTATCACGACAATACAAAAGTTTTATGATTTGTATCTTGGCATGGCAATTTAGGACGGCCGATAATTCGAGCAACCACTTCGTAGCCATGGCGTATCTAAAACTTCATCCGAGCCCACTATAAAATAAAATATTATTTTTTATATATACATATATGCACACATATTTTTACAATTATTTGTTCATTACTAACATTTCTACGAAATGTTTATACAGGTTCTTGAGGATACTTCTCGAAAAGGGGCATTCAAGAGGAATTTAAATGTTATATTTTATATTCTTACAATTGTACATCATAGTGAAAACTTTATTTTTGGGGCGTTGGGCAGGGGATATTCTTTACTTACGTAATCCTCACCACGCGTTTAGGGAAAACTTATGCCGTAAATACTAACATAAAAGATTAAATTGATTCAAGTATTTAATTAGTTAATTCACATCTTTGACATTAAAAATATTGTGTAGTCTTTTCTCTTAAAATAAATCTTTATTTAATATTTTCTTCTCATGATTTTTGTCAAGTAAAAAGTATTATTTGAAATACTTTTTCTTTCTATATAATACAAAAAATAATTTTCTTTTGTTACATAAAGTGCTTTCTACAACTTTTCATTTCATACATTTTTATATTGCTTATATATCTTCATATATTTTATACATACATTTTACAACATCAGATTTTATTTATACATTTAATGCATCCTTTTTATACATATATTTTCATATTATTTTAGCACATACTTAACATATTCATACTTTTAAAAAAAAAATGATTTTTACCTCCTTCCTCTTTTAATAAATTTAGTCTAGTCGGGTACCACATTTTTGGATTCTGAAGGATGCCTAACCCCTTTCCTTTGGAATAATTTGAACCCTTACCTAGAATCTAAACTGGTTCTCGCAGGTTAAAACACAAGTCATACATGTCAATAATAAAAATAGGTTTCCTTATTTTCCTTAAAGATTAGGTGGCGACTCTGTACAAAAATCAATTCTTTTAGAGTCCATAAGTCGTGCTTGTTTTAACTTTGGTGAAAAATAGGGCATGACAGAATGGCGACTCTGCTGGGGACTTAACAGGTTCTAACCATGATAGACTCAATTTTTCAATTGAGGGAGGTATTTTTACATTTGGCATATGCTAATTATTTAATTCATTGATTCTTTATTTGTTTCACGTACTGCAAAATTGTGTGAATTATCTGTGTTTTGCTCACAAATGTTTTACATTATTTGCACAAATAAGCTTTACAGTCTTATCAATTCTTTATTCATTATTTATTGTATTTGTACATTCTGAAAACTGCTACATAGTTTCACTGTATTTAATCATAATTACGATTCTATCGAGTACTTGGTTGTACACTTCACACACTGTGGTTCATGCAGGGGGTGCCTTGCACTCCCCCAAGCCTTCTTTGGATTCCTTAGTTTTAGAGTAAGAGCATTTAGATTACCACTCATCCTCTCGCGGTTGTCCGAATACCCTCTACCAATCTAGGTGAATCTATTCTTAGAATCCTTAGGTCGTATCTATACACGATTTTGATCATAACTTTGGCTGGATAAATTTTTATTCTTTATGTGTTACGCATTCTTTACTAAATACATGTTTATGAGATACTATACATTTTCTGCATTCACTGTTCATTCTTTAGTTATACATATACTTTACACGACGTGTTCAACATTGTCCACTATATCCGATAATTCTGGTTGACTTGTGTTAAATTTAGAATATTTTTAATTCCTCACACTCATTTTCATTCTCTACGATCATCCTTTACCGTCATATCACTTCACATCCATTTTTTATCCTTACAATCATTCTTCTGGACTCTACTATCTTTTTACAAGAACTATTGATGCATTTTTTGTACATTCTTTTCATTTTCGAAACATATTTTTTGGATTTAAACTCTCAGTCATACCACATTTCTTTTTTCAGTACCATCAGCGATACATAATAATCAAACAAACCATCAATGACTGCGTATCTGTCTGAACTACATTTTGACCTGATTCTGATCATGACAAGATACGTAGGCAGCCCTATATTAAGGGTTCGATCTCTCCACTGTTTCAGGATAATTTCTCCGGTATGCAAACTGGGGCAAATTTTTTTTGAAACAGTTCAAAGTCGTTCTTTAAGTGTCTTATAAGGGCGCAAAGCAACAACCCCCACAAATCCAAATCTCAATGACGTTAGTACTTAGTTGGCCTGCCTCTAAATGCTCACCCGATTTTGGTTCGAGAATATCAAGCTTTCTTCTTTCGAACGTCATAAACCATTAAATTTATGACGATCGATCCTCACCTTCAAAAGCAAGGGTCCAACACCCTTTCAGCCATAACAATCTTTCCAACTGTGGTGAAGTAATGCCATAACTTCTCCAATGTCCGACCTTCTTAATCTTGTCAACATACTGAAATAATGTCAAAGCTCTGTTTACACTTGACATCCATCCCCTCGGTCGTCTGACTGGAGTAATTTCAAATGCTTTATGTCTACGAGCAGTTTCCACTCGATCACCTTTCACATCATTTTCAAGGATAGACACCATTTCATGACATTCATATATGCCACATACAAATTCACAAATTCGCTCGAACTATGTTCTGACCTGATTCTCATCTTGATGAGATACGTAGGCAACCCTACATAAGGGTTCGATCTTTCTACTGTTTCAAAATAATTTCTCTAGGACTACAAACTAGGGCAAATTTTTTGAAATGGTCCAATGACGCTCTGAAAAATCCTCAAAAGCGTCGGTCAATCTCCTTAAATCCAAAATTCAAGAATATCAATGTCAGCCTGACCACAATGTCTATCTGACTTTCATCTCAAAGTCATGAGGCATAAGTCTTTCTTCATACTTTCCCCCTTTACCTTTCAGTTGCCCCGCCAGTCGAGGGCTTTTACTTTTTAGCTGCCCCACCAATCGTGGGCATAAACATTGTAGTTGCTCCGCCAGTAGGAGATCTTTTACATTACACGCTGTGGGTCAGGAAAATACGGTGAATCACTTCCACTTTTCCAAAACTAAATATTCAACATAAGTTAACCTGCTTTCTTTACAGGGGCACTTATCAGGAAGCAAGACAGAAAAATGAGTTTCAAGTTCATAGAAGCAAACATCCCTTCTTAAAACTAAGAAGTTTACTTTGAGCGCAGGAGGAACAACATCATCCCCAAAACTCACAGGAGCACCACATTGGTGTACTATTCCAAACGCATCACTTGGCTACGGGTCCTAACTCTATCCCTTTTAATCTTTTGAACTGAGAATAACTCTAACCTTCTCTTCTCCTATTCTTGCAGGATAAATGATCCATGGACTAAACATTGGGCATCAAATTCCACAAGACATCAACACATAGTGGGACAGACAAATTAGGGGAGTCTTTGACCAAACGGTTACACTCTTCCATTCTATCATTTTCTTGACTTCCCTACTTTCACTCATTTCTCATATTTCTACAGAAAAATCATCCCGGCCAACAGGTGGGGACGTCACAATAATTCACATAAAGGCATCCCAGGAAGCAGCAAAACAAAAAGTGTCCTCAAAGACAATCGGGAGGCCGCAACATGTCATCCCCCAAAACAAACAGGAGACGATCACCATAACGAACGATCCCCACAAACAATTGGGAGACCGCAATAATGATTCTGCCCACAAATAATCAGGAGTCACTCTCTCTCCCAAGATGTCAGCCAACATTGATCGTACGAGGCATCGCTCCGAGTTTGTCTATACCTTCGCCTTAATTTTGTATATATGTTCATATTCAGTAGATATCTTTGTCTTGCATTTCTTCAATACATGAATCCATTGTTATGCATATATTTTGTTCCTTACCTTCATGAACTACGTGAACCTGATTCTCATCTCAATGAGATACGTAGGCAGTCTTTTTGAATTCGGTTTTTCTTATTTAAAAAAAAGGGGAAAAGAAAAAAGAGTCTATTTTAGTCCATATCTTTCCGAACTACTCGAACCTGATTCTCATTTTCATGAGACACGTAGGTAGCCCTTTTGGGTTCGGTGTTCCTTGTTGAAAAGAAAAAAAAATAGTTCATTTTTTTTCTATCTCCATAAACTACGCATACCTGATTCTCATCTTGATGGGATGCGTAGGCAATTCTTTTCGGGCTCGATACTCTTTTACAAAAATGAAAAAAAGAAGTTTGTTTTCCTGCTTCACAACTTATACTCTATCTTCCTGAACTACGCAGACCTGATTCTTGTTTTTACAAGAAACGTAGGCAGTCCTCGTTTGGATTCGGTCCCATTCTTTCAAAAAATAAAAAAATAGAAAAAGAAATCAAAGTTCTTACTTGGTTGGTACCAACACAGTTAGGAGTGTGCATGGGAAAGAATAAATTGGTATGATGGAGAGGATCGACTTCATGGTAAACCATAGATTCTTTTGGTACCTCTTAATCACACCTAAGTGATACTTGAAAAATTCTCTTACATACATCAAAGACAAGAACGAAGCCGACCTCATTGTTTCATGTGCATTGTGTGGCGAGTTTTAGATTAATTCATTACATTGCATTATTGATCTAGAACTTGGCCTAAATGTTTGTTGAGACGAAATTCTGAGTTACACTTGGTTTAGGAAAGGATCGTGGGCCCTCTTTGATCCGATTGAGCCTTTCATAACCCACCAAATGACATTAATCCCTAGAATTCCCCCTTTAAGCCTAAAGTCTTTTCTTTGGACAACCACATCTTAACCCATACCTTTTGAGTGCTTATATGCACTATCCCTCTCTTGACCCAACCTCCTTGAGCACACTAAATACGTGCAAATTACGGACAAAGATCCAAGATCAAAGATGTCAAATGCGAAAGATACAAAGGTCCCAAAAGAACAAAAATAAAAAGTCGACTTCAAACAAGAAGGAGCAAAAAACCCTATTGAAAAAAAAAAGTGAATGAAATATATATATTATGAAGAAAAGGGGAAAGACTCCAACAAAAGAAGTCGGAGCAAATAGAAAACGAGGGGCAACAAAGCAAGACAAAGAAGATCAAACGTCAAAGTGCAATAAATATCAAAAGCACAGATACAGTGCGACGCTCATTGAGGGATTAGTCACTTTCATCCCAAATGTCATCCTACCCATCCCCAAGCCTACATTACGAGCCGGTAACAAGTCCTACATGATCCTATTCCAAGTGTTCTCACATTAGTGGATACTTACATGAAGTCCAAGCCTATGGCATCACAATTGCATGCATTGAATTTCTTTCTGAGTGTGAGTGTATTTCTCTAGACGTCCCAAAATTCAAAAAGAAAACTACTCAAATATGTGTGAAAATGGGACTTTCTTTCTAGAGAGGGCACGTGAAACATGAAGATAGGTATAGTTCAAAATCTTTGGTTGAAGCAAGACGAACAAATATTGTTGATACTTAGGTATGTCTGAGGTAACACTTGAAACTATAGGAATTACCTCAAAATCGATCTCGGTTGGATGGGAAGAAAATGGGGGAATTCTTATGCACACTACTAATTGTTGGTACGAACTAAAAGTCAAGACACGATTATGTCTTTTTCACATGTCAGCAATTTATTTTTTTTAAAAAAAATACAAATAATTTTCATTCTTTTTCAAAGCGTCCACCTCCAAATACAAACAAATTTTCTTTCTTTTTCAAGATTTCCACTTTTGAATACGTACATTTTTACTTTTCAGGGCGCCTATCTTCAAATACGGATGGTTGACTTTCCTTCTCAATCACTCACCTTCAAATATGGAAATTTCACTTCTCTGTTAAGTGTCCTCCTTCTAATTTGAGTATTTTACATTTCAATAGCCCCGCCAGTCGAGAGGCTATTACATTTTAATGGCTCCACCAGTCGAGAGCCCTATGCATTTCGATAGCCCCACCCGTCGAGAGGCTATTACATTTTAATGGTTCCGCCAGTCGAGAGCCCTTTACATTTCAATAGCACCGCCAGTCGAGAGGCTATTACATTTTTATCGCTCCGCCAATCGAGAGCCTTTTACATTTCAATAGCCCCGCCAGTCGAGAGGCTATTACATTTTTATGGCTCCTCCAGTCGAGAGCCCTTTACATTTCAATAGCCCCGCCAGTCGAGAGGCTATTACCTTTAAATTGCTCCGCCAGTTGAGAGCCCATTGCATTTCAATAACCCCACCAGTGAAGAGGCTATTACCTTTTAATGGCTCCGCCAGTCGAGAGCCCTTACATTTTAATAGTCCCGCCAGTCGAGAGACTATTATATTTCAATTGCTCCGCCAGTCGAGAGCTCTTTACATTTCAATAGCCCCGTCAGTCGAGAGACTATTGCATTTTAATGGCTCAGCCAGTCGAGAGCACCTTGCATTTTAATAGCCCCGTCAGTCGAGAGGCTATTACATTTAATGGCTCCGCCAGTCGAGAGCCCTTAAATTCCAATAGCCCCCACCAGTCGAGAGCACTATACATCTCAATTACATCAACATCAGTCTCCATAGACAATTGGAGATATCATGCATCATAAGTCCCCGACAGACAATCGGAGGATTTTACAACATTCACATAGTCTTCGTAGACAATCGGAAACATCATTCATCACATAGTCTCCGTAGACAATCGGAGACATCATGCATCTTTTCAATCGAAAATACAATCCACAGCAACAAGACTTTCTTTTAAAGTTCCTTTAGAGAAGTTGGTGTTACCACAAATCATACATTGGGGCAAAATTTTGAGAACCGCCTCAAAATTTACCCTATTTCTTCATTTCGAACTACATTGACCTGATTCTCGTAACACTCGAGATAGGTAGGAAGCTCTATGCAGAGTTCGATCATCACAACCATATGATCATTCTTTCTCCCCAGTGAGTATACAATCTTGCATCCCCAACATCTCACAACTTGATACTGGGCAATTTTGAAGGACGCCGAAAATGTGCAAACGCTTTCATTCCCAAACATTCTTTCTCTCCATAATCATTTTCACAGGGTCGTCCGCCTATAATAATATGACAAAGAGACATTTGTCTAATCTTTTGAACTACACCCGACCTGATCCTCGAGCAACTCGAGGTATGTAGGCAGCTCTAATTTAGAGTTCAATCAAATTTTTGGTCAGATATGATATATGTCGAGCAAAATTGACTACACGTCAATGTTTTCGTCAGAAAAAAACTACATTATCTTCATACGAAAAGGGGCAAGCTGTTGACACCCAATTTTGGCTCTCCGTGCTTAAAATCAACGTCTTCAGGCTTCCTGATCGTTAAAGAGCACAAAATATATTTTTTCACACACTTTTACAATTCATTGATAATTATCCTTAATTTTGTAAATATTAGGATTTTTATCAATTTATTATCATTTTAAATTTTTCACAGTAATCTGCACACGTACACAACATAACACTACAATTCTTTGCAGTACACTACATTTTTAACTATTTACATAAATAATACTTTTTCTTTCAAGATAATTATATTTTGTTATTGTTTACATTTTTGTAATTATATTTCGATGTCCATATTTTTATACGTTAGTTACAATCCACAAACGATAAGTCGGATCAATTATTTTAGAACACGAAACAACAATTCGGTCAAGTCAAGGTTTTGTCACCTTTATTAAAGATGACTTGTCACCTTTATTAAATGTGACATTTGACATGACTATACATGGCTTTTGTCTTTTGGATAATAATATTTACATGTTGGTTAAAAGGACGAAAAATCCTTTGAATAATAACTAATGGACTAAAATAGTATCTAGCGTTTAAAGAAGAGATTCTTTTATTTTTAGGGTAAAAGGATGGGTTGATTTGTATTATAAATAGAGGGGGGATCAAAAAAAAGACATACACACACACACAATACATATTTACATACTACATATACATATACACACAGAAAACAAAAGAGATCGATTTTCTCTCTTTCTCCTCTCTCCCTCTTTCCCCTTATTTCCCTTCTCTGTCGATGGCTCGCCGGAGGTGATGACCGGCGAGCTCCGGCCAGCCCCACTACCGCGTCCCACGCCTCTCTTCTCCTCTCTTCCCGCCGCTGCCTCACCGGAGGTGATGACCGGCAAGCTCCGGCCAGCCCCACTACCGCGTCCCACGCCTCTCTTCTCCTCTCTTCCAGCCGCTGCCTCGCCGGAGGTGATGACCGACGAAGCTGCCAACTATCCACCACCACCGACGCCCCCCCTCCCCTCTTTCTTTTCTTTCTCCTCCTCGCGGCTCCACCTCGCCGCTGCCACACCATTGATCGGCCAGATCTGGCCAGAGTTTGTATAGCCGGCGTTGCTCCAGTGAAAGTCGTTGAAGTGATGTCGATGCCGTGACTTTCGACCTCCAGTGGACTGAGTTTATATATTATGTGTTGGTTTTGCACAGATCTGGTCGGAAAATGCTATCTCCGGCAGCTTCGTTTTCCTACTATATTTATGTAGATTGTATCTATATGCTTCCATCTTGGCTATTGTTGTTTTGACTGTCACTATGACATTTTATTTGGCATCCTCCGACGACCTCCATGTTGCTCCATTAATTTTGGCTATCTTCATAGTTATTTGTTCTTATTCTTGCTTTTGTGTTGACGTATTACTGTGATTTTTGGAGATTTTGCTGTGAACAGTAGTGTTGTAATTGTTGGGACTGTTTTCCTGATTGCTCTTGGTAATATTGTTGCACTGCCATCATATTGATGGCTGCTTTAGAGCCAATTTTGTCATCTACATCTTATTAAATTGATAATGAACACATATTACATAATCTTGGCCAATGAAAAAATATCCGTCGATTTTTGAGGCCTCCACAAATAAAAAGACGGGACATTACGTATACAAATACGTAACAAAAATAAATAAATATGGGCGATGACGAAATCTTTACATTATCACGACAATACAAAAGTTTTATGATTTGTATCTTGGCATGGCAATTTAGGACGGCCGATAATTCGAGCAACCACTTCGTAGCCATGGCGTATCTAAAACTTCATCCGAGCCCACTATAAAATAAAATATTATTTTTTATATATACATATATGCACACATATTTTTACAATTATTTGTTCATTACTAACATTTCTACGAAATGTTTATACAGGTTCTTGAGGATACTTCTCGAAAAGGGGCATTCAAGAGGAATTTAAATGTTATATTTTATATTCTTACAATTGTACATCATAGTGAAAACTTTATTTTTGGGGCGTTGGGCGGGGGATATTCTTTACTTACGTAATCCTCACCACGCGTTTAGGGAAAACTTAGGCCGTAAATACTAACATAAAAGATTAAATTGATTCAAGTATTTAATTAGTTAATTCACATCTTTGGCATTAAAAATATTGTGTAGTCTTTTCTCTTAAAATAAATCTTTATTTAATATTTTCTTCTCATGATTTTTGTCAAGTAAAAAGTATTATTTGAAATACTTTTTCTTTCTATATAATACAAAAAATAATTTTCTTTTGTTACATATAGTGCTTTCTACAACTTTTCATTTCATACATTTTTATATTGCTTATATATCTTCATATATTTTATACATACATTTTACAACATCAGATTTTATTTATACATTTAATGCATCCTTTTTATACATATATTTTCATATTATTTTAGCACATACTTAACATATTCATACTTTTTTAAAAAAAATAATTTTTACCTCCTCCCTCTTTTAATAAATTTAGTCTAGTCGGGTACCATATTTGTGGATTCTGAAGGATGCCTAACCCCTTCCCTTTGGAATAATTTGAACCCTTACCTAGAATCTAAACTGGATCTCGCAGGTTAAAACACAAGTCATACATGTCAATAATAAAAATAGGTTTCCTTATTTTTCTTAAAAATTAGGTGGCGACTCTGTACAAAAATCAATTCTTTTAGAGTCCATAAGTCGTGTTTGTTTTAACTTTGGTGAAAAATAGGGCATGACACTTGTGCGGGTCATGAGTCATAGTTTGTAAATATTTCCAATTTTCAATGAAAAGGCCTCCCTTTGTCTAGAAAAATATTATGAAGTTGTGTTATTCTTATTTTTCTATTCAAATTATATTGTTATTATCTAACTTGATTTGTTTTAAATTTCAGTAATAGTAAGTTAAAACCTGCTAATGTCATGTCATGTCAAGAGCCAAATGAACAAAGTGAGGCAGATAATGATGAATGGGAAGACTATGACAAAGAGGCAATAATTATAAAGCAGTTGACAGAAGAATTGAAAGAAAGACCCAACCTTGAGCAGACTGAGATGGTCAATCTAGGGGGCTATGATGAAGTCAAGGAGACAAGAGCTAATGTTCACCTGACAGAAGCAAAGAAAAGAGAACTCATCAACTTGCTCGAAGAATACATTAACATATTAACATGGTCTTATGATGCTATGTCAAAACCAAGCATAGACATTGTGTCCCATAAGTGGCCAATTGAGCCTGAGTTCAATTTAAAGAAACAGACGGTTGATCCTCTCTTCATCAAGATAGGCACAAAAGGAAATTTGCACCAAGTTGATGGCAGCATCGTGGTTTTGCCCGAAATGGACAACCAAGAGTAGCCGATATCAATCAACTCTGATGCGATGAAGAGATACTACGTCTGAAGTTAGCCTTCTCTTTGTGTGTTATTTCCTTGTAATTGCACTTTTCTTAAACGTAATTGTTTTTATGCTTTGTAGTAGCTTAAATTCCACTTCCTTTTATATACGAACTACGTTTGACCTGAATTCTCAAGAATGAGATACGTAGACGGCCTATGTAGGTGCTCACGCTATGAATTATTTAGAGGCCTAAGAAAATTATGGTATAGAAGAAGAGAATGAAGTAGACTCTGTTGATGTAGATGAAACTGATGATGATGATGATGTTGATGTTACACCCGAATCTGGTAACGTTAACGTTCAATCTGAATCGGTTAATCTTCCTCCCTGGCGCCCTGTAAGATCTCGTAAAAAAACTAGTATTGCGTGAAATTTTTATACTCGAATAGAAGGAGCTACTAAGGTTAAATGCTATATTTGTCAGTTAAAATACGAGCATAAGACCGGAGGTAATAAAGGAGGTACGGGTCAGTTGATGAGACATTTGCGGAAGAAACACCTAATAGAGCTAGCTTAGGTAACTGGTGGTGGGACAGTTGGGGGGCCCAAGACAAACTAGATTGAACCCAAAAATCGATAAATTAGTTAAGGATTATAATAAAATGAAGGATCGTGAAGAATTAGCCAAAATAATAGTTGTGGGTTGTTTTGCCTTTCTCTTTTGCTTCTTCTGAAGCTTTTATTCATTATATTCATGCAATTTATAATCCTATGTTTGAGGGTATTTCTAGAAGTACTTGTCGGTCCGATATTTTTAGACTCCATGCACAATATGTTTACTATTTATCTGCATTATTAAAAAATCTTCCATGTAGAGTTGTTTTAACTTCTGATCTTGGTCGTGCTGCTAATAAAAATGATTATTTAACAATTACTTGTCATTGGGTAGATAGTAATTTTGTTATGCAAAAACTTATTTTAGCATTTTTGTATGATGAAGACCGTAGACACACTGAGAAATTTATTTCTGAATCTATTACAAAAGTTGCAAGATATTATGGTATTGACAGTAAAGTTTTATGTATATCTTTTGATAATGCATCTAACAACAACACTGCTATTGACTTGTTAAAAATTAAACTTTCTCCACCGTTACCCGAATATTTCATATTAAGTGTGCTTGTCATATATATAATTTAATTCTAAAAGATGGTCTTGCTTTTTTTGAGCCTGCTATTGAAAAAGTTAGACTTGCAATTGGCTTTATTCAAGGAAATAATAGAAAAATTAGACTTACCGAATTTAAAAAAAAATGTAAGGAAAATGGACTTAGACCGAGATTAATGCCTGAAGAAATAGATGTTAGATGGAATTCTACGTATGATTTCTTAAATACTTGCAATATTTATAAAGTTCCTATTACTATGACTTTTAACCAATTTGCTAGTGTTTTTCCCGATAGTATGTTACAAAATTCAGATTGGGCTAAAATTGATGATATTGTTAATTTCTTGCAAAAATTTTATCTAGCTACGGTTGAATTTTCTGGTGCTTATTATCCTACTGTTTGTAATATTTTAGCTTATTTAGCCGACATTTCTTTATTGTTTAACGAGTATAAGTCTAAACCAGGTTACAAAGATGCTATTGATGCAATGATTGATAAATTTTAAAAATATTTTTTTTCGCTTCCCCCTATTTACTTAGTTGGTGCTGTAATAAATCCGTGTATGAAATATAATACTATGTCCGAATTTACTTCTCTTATTTATTCTGCTTTAGAAGTAAAAGCTAATGAAGAACCTTCTTTGTTTACAGCTATGTCTGATGCGAATAGTTACATGAACACATTATACAATCATTATGCTGATTTACTTGACAATGTTTTACCGTCACACATTACACCGACCCCTGCTCCCCATCCTTCTGAGGAACCATCATCTTCTAAACGACAGGCACATAGTATGCCTGTTTATTATGTTTCTGATCTATCTGTTTGGAATAGATTGCAGCCTTCATCGCAAAGAACAGTAAGTCGGAAAGAGCTTAAGTATTATCTTATGCAGCCTACAGAGGATCCTAGAGGTAGAATCAACACGCTGGAATGGTGGAAGAATAATGAAAAACAATATCCTGTACTTTCAAGATTAGCTAGAGATATATTGAATGTTCCAATGTCAATCGTTGCATCAGAGAGCGCTTTTAGTCAAGGAAGGCAGCAGATTGGAGACAACCGACACTCATTGGGAGGCAATGCCATGAATGTTTTAGTTTGCCTTAGAGACTGGATTAGAGCAGAACGAAGAAATCAAGGAATGTTCGTGGAGCCGGAAGACGAAGAAGATCTTGAAGAAATAATGACTTCAAGAGAGAATTCAGCACAATACTTCAAGAGAGAATTCAGCACAATCAAATCCAATGCATGGCTTTGGTGCCATTGATTTTGACAATCCACAGTCAATTCCCGTTAATGTTAACATGGGTGAATTGGAAAAAATGATGAAAAATTTGTAGAATTTACAATTAATCAATTGAATTTTCATTTTTCAATTTAACTTTGAGAAATTAGTGAAATGTAATTGCAACCTTGTAACTTGTCAGTTTTAAAACATTTTGCAATCAATCAAATATTAAGTTCATTTACTCTTTACATATTTTTTCCATTTAAAATTTAAATTGAATATCTTGTATGAATTCAATACTTTTAATATAATATTATCAAAGTTTACTTAAACTTAAAAAAATATATATTGAAAAATAATATTAGCAAATATTACTTAAATAAGTATTGACATATAAAAATTCTATATAAGTTTAACTTTTAAATAGTATATGTCAATACTTAAATATATTGAAGTATTATTCTTTTAAGAAGTATATGTTGTTGAATATTGTATGCATATTCTTTTAAATAGTAGTTTATGTTATTGAATATATTTCATGTATATTATATTAAGTAATAGTATATGTTGTTGAATATATTGTATATATATTCTTTTAATTAGTAGTATAATAAAGTATGTATGTATGTATGTACATTTTATTAAGTAGTAGTATATGTTGTTGAATATATTAACTGTATATTCTTTAAAGTAGTATATATTGAATGTATATATGTATGTATATTCTTTAAAGTGGTATATATTGAATGTATATACATATGTATATTCTTTAAAGTAGTATATATTGAATGTATATACGTATGTATATTCTTTAAAGTTGTATATATTGAATGTATATACGTATGTATATTCTTTAAAGTTGTATATATGTGTATGTATATTCTTTAAAGTAGTATATATTGAATGTATATATGTATGTATATTCTTTAAAGTAATATATATTGAATGTATATATGTATGTATATTCTTTAAAGTAATATATATTGAATGTATATACATATGTATATTCCTTAAAGTTGTATATATTGAATGTATATATGTGTATGTATATTCTTTAAAGTAGTATATATTGATTGTATATATGTGTATGTATATTCTTTAAAGTTGTATATGTTGAATGTATATATGTATGTATATTCCTTAGAGTAGTATATATTGAATGTATATATGTATGTATATTCTTTAAAGTTGTATATATTGAATGTATATATGTGTATGTATATTCTTTAAAGTAATATATATTGATTGTATATATGTGTATGTATATTTTTTAAAGCTGTATATATTGAATGTATATATGAATGTATATTCTTTAAAGTAGTATATATTGAATGTATATATGTATGTATATTCCTTAAAGTTGTATATATTGAATGTATATATGTGTATGTATATTCTTTAAAGTAGTATATATTGATTGTATATATGTGTATGTATATTCTTTAAAGTTGTATATATTGAATGTATATACGTGTATATATATTCTTTAAAGTAGTATATATTGAATGTATATACGTATGTATATTCTTTAAAGTAGTATATATTGAATGTATATATGTGTATGTATATTCTTTAAAGTAGTATATATTGAATGTATATTCTTTAAAGTAGTATATATTGAATGTATATTCTTTAAAGTAGTATATATTGAATGTATATATGTATGTATATTCTTTAAAGTTGTATATGTTGAATATATATATGTGTATGTATATTCTTTAAAGTAGTATATATTGAATGTATTTATGTGTATGTATGTTCTTTAAAGTAGTATATATTGAATGTATATATGTAGGTATATTCTTTAAAGTCGTATTTTAAGTAGTATATATATTGAATGTATATTAAAAAACAATCAAGGTTCAAAATACTAATTTTTTTTTTTAGTCGGGACTCGGTAAACCGACCCATTAATCTGGATCGGTTACCTAACCCGGACCGGCCCATTAACAGGTCAAAAATATTAACTGGGCCGGTGATGGAATTATTCTTGTTGGGCCCGGTTTGGCCCAGCCCGATAAGAATCGGGACCGGACCGGACCCGACCCTCGATCGGTAAAATTTAACGGACCGAAGCCGGGTTGGTCCGGCCCGGCCCAGTTAACAGTCTTGGATTTTTCTATCTATTGTAACAATTTTGCAATCATTTCATCGACATTTTTTTAGTATTGTAGAGTATAAAGTTTGTAACTCTTCTTGAAACATCGAATCTTATTTAAATATAAATTATTTTTTTTAAATAAACTAATATGAGTAATTTGAATTAGAGTTAAAACAAAATTTTGACTTCTTATATATATACTTTTTCAATAACACATAAATATTTTTACACTTTCTTCTTCTTTTCTTTTTTTGTTATTGATCATTAACTCTATTTTTATTTCTCAAGTTCTTCATTATGAATATGTAGAGATAAGATTGTCGATATTTTTCTAAACATTAACTTTGATTTCCTTCATTAATTTTAGATTTTAAATATCAAGTTTTCGCGGAGTAAGCTATAAAAACATGTTGATGGAATGTTATCATGAATTTCAAGTACGAGGAGGGTTGAACAGTGTATTCACAACGTAACATAGGTTTGAAACAATAAAATTATTTGTCGACAATTATTTGAATTATCTATAGTGTTTCTTTCTTGAGAAAAATAAGTTTGTTGGTTTAATTATTTCTTTATACAAATACAAATTTGTATTTTTGATAATATAGTTCCTTGATTATGTATTATTTTGAGGTCTTGCATAATTATAATATAAAGATGATTGACTTTCTTGATCCTTTCTTTAATTCTTTTAATATCAAATTTCGACAGAGTGTGAGCCCAAACATGTTGATGAAATGTCATTACTGATTCAAATGTGAGTTCAGTAAAAGAAGAAGCGCATTAGGAGGTTAACTACTGCATTCACAACATATGCTTGAAACAAGAAAAGTCATTTGTCGAAAATGATTTTACACAATATATTTTTTTTTTGAGAAAAAATAATTTGGCAAGTTTGATAAGTTCTCCATGTAAATATAAAAGTAATTTATTGTTGTAGGATTAACTGATGCGTGCGACAATAAGAATTTTAAATAAAAGTAAGTTATTATGTAATAAATTTCATCATCGTTAGATTGTAAACTTTCGATAAAATAGTATCACTAGATAACAAGATCTATAAACATATATGATAAAGAAAACATGTAAAAAATATGACTGGGACATCGACTGATTTTTTTTTTTACCTGGAAATTTTGACTTTCCTTCATATTCATTTGGTAAATTTGTAGATCTAAACTATTTTTTATCTATATTTTGGTTATGATTTTTTTTCTTTAAATAATGTCTGTGCATCGCGTGGGTACTAATACTAGTATATATATATATATATAAAGGAGACTATAGGGTTGCTGGTGTGACATAATTCTAAAGCCATCATTCATATTTATTTTTTTTGTGATTTTTCCCCATTTTAATTGTTTTCTTTTTATTTTACTCATATAAGTAGTTACCTTTAATTTTATCCCACCAACGTAGCAAAGAAAACATTAAATCGCGTCGGTTGAAACAAATCATCCGGCTGCCCTTTTTCCTTCACCAATTATTTAACCCTTCTTCTCAAAAAAACTACAATCAAATTATACCTCTGAAAATTTCTACAATCCACTTTGAGGGAATAACAACATTAATAAACAGAGGAAAAGAAATCAACTCATAGATGCGTGAGTCTAACGAATTTGTACGAGAAATCGAAGAGATATGAAGAGGCTGCGTCATTTGAAAGGCTTAGGGTTCTTCATTTTTTGTTGTTGTTGCTGCGTTTTAAGTGAGTGAGAGAGGAGAAGATTAGGAAAATCTTTATGGTGGGTGAGCGCTTATTTTTTCTTTGTTCATTATTTTAGCTAGGTAACTAATTATTTTTCTTTATTTGCCTTTTGTTTTGTTTTGATAGGTCGTTTAGGATTTTCAACTATAATGGCAGCATATGCCGATGAAGAAATCAGTAGCGGAGAAGAGGTATGAAATTTCATGTTCGTTTGGTGTTTATTTTCATGTGTATCTGACTTATACTTCTGCCTTTCTATATTCGACAATGTTTAATTTGTCGTTCCAAACTTTGTTTGTAACAAATCAAATTTCAACTGTACTAACCTTGAGAAGGAGGAGGATTATGGATGAAAATATATCATATTGTTTTTCTGATAATGTTAATATTGATGGATCGACTAATCTTATGAGGGGATAAGTAGATTATTTCTTAGTCATTGACTCTGAAATTTTGATTTGAGTTCAAATTTAATTAACGTGATTTTTTTCAGATCATATAAATTTTTTTTTTGAAAGAGGTGGTCGATAACTAACATGTTTGAGATGGGGCACAGTTAATTGTCTTCTCATAGTTGATTTTTGAGAGGTATAATCTAGAGGATTATTTAATACAGATTCAAATCGAAAACTGCCTGCTTGTGCTCCCATCAATCTGTGGTCTACTAAACACATCATTAGCAATTTATTTAATTTTCATCTCCTCTACTTCTTTCTGGAAAAATAAAATGACACACTGTAAGTTGATTACAAGCATGAAAACCTAAGCAGTCAACTAAAGATTAAGTGTCATTGAATCTTCTAGATGTAACATCCAATTTGTTCTCCAGTTTGCACTTACTTTCTGTCGTGTATGAACTTTAAAAGTCGATGATTGTTGGCATTCTACTACATTACTCTTATCATCTGTTGTTTACTGAGGTCTTCTAAAATAAAAGCTTCAAGAAATGAATATCTAGCACAACTGTCCAAGGCACAAGTACTTTTTACTTGATTAGCTAGTTGTACATAAATATAATATTCTTAATTCCTCAAATAAAATCACATTCACTTATTTTGTTTATGAGTCATTCAACAATTTGTGGAAAAATGATTATGTATATAGGTCAAATGTTACTTTTTGTACATACATATATACTATAACCTTGAAAGTATCCTTTAAGACTATTAACGAAATTTTTGACTTCTCTATTGTCAACAGTATGCCTAGATGGAAGCCCAACAACATATCAACTATGATTCCATATAAAGAAGAAGCCAAAATTGCTCTCGCAGCTAATATACTCTCCTCTTTCAATGGCTTCTGTTCCTCTTCCGACACTTTACTTCTCCGCATCGGTTCTAAGTTACGTTGTAACGTTAACTCCCGCACCAAATCTCGGATTGGTTCACTTTGCACTGAATTCAGGAATCAAAGTTTCATCTGTTATGAATCCAAAAAGGGCGTGTTTGGAATATTGAAAAAATTTGTGTGGGAACCGGGGCAATTGAGAGCAACCAAACTATTAAAAGATAATCTAATGGGGCAAAAGGACATGAAAATTATTTTGAAGCTTTTGCGTTAATCTATTATCGTCTCATCTCTCTTCTATATTCTAATCTCTCATCTTCTTCTAGTTATCTTCTTCTATGTAATTCTAAAATTTCCCCATTAATATTGTTCTTTAATAATTACCTTGTAGGTTTATACCCCTAAACCGAACACCGAACCGAAGAACCGAACTACCGAAAAAAAAAACCGAAACCGAACCGAAGAACCAAAGAACCGAAACCGAAGAACCGAACTAATTCGGTTCGGTACGGTTTTTCGGTTCTCCGGTTTTTATGCCCACCCCTAGATGAGACACAGAATTTTTTTAAGGCAAAGTTACGGAATTAGCCAAATATTAGTGCCTAATTTACATAATCAAATCTAACTTTAAATAAATTATAAAACAACGTGTATCTTCAGATATACGAGTATTTGAAGATACACGTTCTAATAATGCCTAACATAGCAAATACCCATATATCGATACACGGGTAGTTGAAGATACACATTCTTTTTTCTTGTATGGAATTACACGTATCTAAAGATACAAAAATACACGATCTTAGCTGATGTATCTGAAATACATGACAAATACTGTAATTTTTTTAAACCTATATTGCGCTATACAATTATGGTCTAAATTAAAGCCCCTACATTTTTGTGATTTGCCCTTTTTTTAATTGAGCTAGATGCTTAATAATGTCTATTAGGTAATTTTGTTTCATGAGCTATCTCAGGATCATAGTTTAAAAGTGGTCATTTTGTAAATTTATTATTATGCATTAATATGACCCGCGAAACGCAAATGATTTCACTAGTATGTATCTATACTATTCTAAAAGTGGGAACCAATAAAGTTAAAAGTTGAATCACCAAAATGTTCATCAAACATTGATAGACTTTTATGCCGTTCAAATCAAATATTAATATTATAAAAATTTTGGACAAAAATGTAAATACATATTAGTTATAATAAAATCCTATCGTAAATATAAATACAATATAATGAATGTGCACCTTCCAATAATTTAAAGTTTTATCTGAAATTAATTAAGAACTTATTATGGTATCATATTCAAAATCTTTTCAATTTTCAAAACTTCTTGAGCTTTCTACCTAATACCAAAATGTATCATTACAATAACTTTTTTAAAAAAAAAAAAAAACAGAAGATAACAGTAACTTCTAATAAAAGCTACAAAAAGGTTAAATTAAAAATTAAATTATTAAAAAGCCAATTATAGATTGATGGACTTTTATATTTTATTTGTCTGTTCTATATAAATTTTTATGAGACAAGAAGTAAAATGTACATAATATTAAATGATAAATTAGAGCCATATTACATTCAGCCTTGTAAGTTACAACTTTTATTATGCTCTTTAAGCTACACTAATTATAAAAATTTATTTGTTAGGTTAAACAAGTTTAAAAGTCACCTTCTTAAATGTTTGATTTGCAACGTTTTTTTCCTTCGTGTGCCAAGATAGTGTAATCTCCATTTTTCCATGTTATATATTAGAGGCGAACCCGGGATTTAAAGACTACGGGTGCACTACTAGAGGTGGATGTCTGTTAGTATAGCGGTGTCGCGCCATACCTTAATGCTTTTGTTAGAACGTTGTTAAACTAGTGCAAAATCAAAGGTATCCAAATAAATATAAATTAAACCAAAAAAATAAACAAGCTCACCTGTGGCTTGATGGTTTTAACCCTTGTGTACAGTTTGGGATTAAGGTTGCAAGTTCGAATCTAGCTTGAGTTTTTAATAAGCATAAGCATTTATTTTGGAAAAATGACAAAAAAAAGCACACCGAAAAGGATTCGAACTCGGGACATTGTGCTCATCAAGAAACGCAAGGCTGTACGCTAGACCAGTGAACCAAATCAGCATTTGTGTTTATGGGTGTACAATTAAATATTTGATCCTTAATCATGTATATACATGTACATATACATATATTTTTTCGAAGTTACCGGGTGCACGTGCACCCCACCCTCAAACGTGGGTCCGCCCCTGTTATATATTATCTTTCTCATGCACATGTCCATTCATTTTTCTATAGGAGTTTATTGTGTTTAATATTATTTTTTTATTATTTTTTTTTTGAATTCATCTAAATTATTATAGTTTCAACATTGACTTCAGCTAAACTTGGGTTCTTTTGTGCAGGTCTAATTAAGCAGTCATGCTAAAATTTTGTAGTACTTGATGATATAGTAAGTGAAGCAATTTAGAATAAACTTTTTCACGTGTATTAGTTTTTCTTAAAGTTATTGTCTCTAATATGCAATGACATATTTTTATGTAAGTTTGGTACGTTCTTTATCAATTGTTGGGTGATTTGAAATTTTGAATACAAAAAAAAATAATTTCCGGCTAATCAAGTTTAATTGCATTTGTAGGAAAAAAAAAAGAATAACTACTTTTAGCTTTTTCATCGCATTCATGACTATTGATAGGTGATCTTATGAGGCAAGGAAACGTTATAATTTTCTATAATTGAATTCATTTTATCTAAAAAGGGGAACAAAAAAAAAAAGAAGAAAAGTGAAAACCAAAAGATGCAACGATGTTTTATCAGTTGATGACCTATTGTAAGTTCGTTATTCTTTTGATTTACGAGTAAGTTATATACACATATTAAGTACCTATATTGTACATTTTTATTTCTGAAATTTCATGTGTTTAACTTGACGAAAATTATCATGATTTTTGATTGAAGCATTGGTTGATCAACTTGATTGTTATACTTTTTATGACATAAATACTTTTATTATATGCATATTATTTATATATGTTCGAGCATGTATTTGTTTTTAAACTAATATACTATATGTCATCAAATTTATAAGTTTTTGATCTAAACTCTTCCTTGTAACTTTTGGTATGCTTAGGTTTCAATATTATAGCTCAAGAAAATATTAAAATATATGTGAACCAATTAAAATTTCCGTACTTCATAATAATTTTTTTAAATAAATATTTTGGGATAAACTTGCAACGCACGTTTTCAAAAACTAATATATATATATACATACATACACACAAAGGAGAGTCAAGAAAAGGTGATGTGGCACCTTTCTATGGCTTCCATTCATATTTATCTTTTTTCTCTTTTTTTTTTTTAATTTTTTCCTTCATTCTTTGCATTAATAAATTTGTTTAATAATTAAAAATTATATCATATTTATTACATCTAATTATATTTCGTGGGTTACAAAAAAACTTCCATCTATTTGCATTCTCTTCTTAATAACATGTTTTCTCAACTTCCTTCTATCTATTCTTACGGCTTAACCAATCTATAAATAACAATTATCTATAGAGTTGTTGGATGTTCATTTTCATTCTCCTTCTTCTTTTTTATTAGTATTTTTTTTCTCTTTTTCAGTTTTTTTTTAAACAATCATGTGTTTAATAACCAAAACAAGGGACATAGAAAAGGTGATTTGGTGATATTACCACCATTTTGATGAAGATCATAGATATAGTCTTCAAAATTTCTTCTTGTGGCATAATAGCCAAACACAAGTTCATCAAGATGAAGAAAAAAGTTTGATGGCGGTATAGAATTCATCAAAGAGGGATGGTCAAATTAGTTTCGTACAAATTCATCGTCACGATTAAGAAGAAATTTTAATGCATCAAGAGAGATGGAAGAAGAAAATTTGATGGCGGTATAAGATTCATCAAAAAGAGATGGTTAAATGAGTTTCGCACAAATTCATCGTCAAGATGAAGAAGAAAGTTTAATACATCAAGAGCGATGTAAGAAGAAAATTTGATGACGGTATAAGATTCATCAAAGAGAGATGGTCAAATTAGTTTTGTACAAGTTCATCATCAAGATGAGAAAAAAGTTTAATGAATCAAGAGAGATGATCAAATTAGTTTAGAAAAATATAAATTTTTGAATGATTTATGTCCATTTGAGTTTGACATTGCCCGTTCTCTTTATGCTTGAGAGATTTGGGAGGAATAAGAAGGATTCTTACTAGTTGTGGAGAGTAGAGAGGAAAAGATCGGCCAAACACATATGCAATCCTTAAATTTGTCTGAAAATTTCATCTAGACATTTAAACTTAGTCTTGTTTCAATGAAACACAATATTATATACAACTTCATTTCTATCAGACACAACAAAGTGAAAATTCATTACATAAATAAAACATGTGTAGTTAATCGTCTGATGTGAAAAAGAATCTATCACATATTAAAAATAATATGCCACATTCAAAATAAAATGTCACATATGTACAACCAGATCATTGTTTCAGTGGCATATTATTTTTTATAAGAGGCATATTCTTTTTCACGTTAGACGATTATAACTACATACGTTTTATTTTTGTAATGAGTTTTCAACTTGTTGTATTTGATAAAAATAAAATTGTATATAGTAATTAAATTTGGGACCATTTATTTGTCATGGGGCCACATATAACAATTCTAAGACACCTTGTACTGGAGGGGGACCATGGACCACATGATGGGTAGAAATATGAACGCCTACACGAGACGTTGAAGTGTTAAAGGAGGCAGATTAGTTATTGACCATAAAATGCCCCATTGTGATTGAAGAGGTGTAGGACAGGAGTCCAAGATATTTTGTAGGCGTTGAAAATAAAATATTTTGGAGTTGGAGTTGGAGTTAGAGTTGGAGTTGGAGTTGGAGTTGGAGTTGGAATTGAAATTGGAGTTGGAGTTGGAGTTGTGTTATGCCATGAAAAGAAATAGTGTTCTTTTTAACTTTTTGTGAGAGAAGTAAAAGTAAAAAAAGTGAAAACAAGAAAAAATTGTTTTCACTTTCCCGGAAATTTATTTCACTTTAGTGAAATGCATTTCATGACCAAACACCACTACATTTCACTTTTTTCACTAAAGTGAAATTTATTTCCAGAAAAAAGTGAAAAAAAATCATGGCCAAACGAGCCCATCTTTGCTATAAATGTTGGTTAGCACATTTTAAATTGGCTTAGATTTGTTCAATAATTATGTAAGAAAACAAATTATTATCGTACATCGAGATAGAACTCTAATGATATGAGAACCGATGATCTAAATACGGCCTCATACAAAATGAAAGAAAAAATTACTTCTATTTACGAGATATATTTTCTATAATATTGTTGAGGACATTATAATTGAGAAATACTTTGAACTAGATATATTCATTTACCATACGAGCTGTGATATATAGTATTTATTTGTCTTAATTTATTTATAGTATCTTTCTTTTTAGTATGTCGACTCAAAAAAAGATCAACGTTGTTCACTCATACTTCTGTAATTAAAAATAATTTACATTTATTTTGTTATTTTTAGTTATTAAGGATAAATAACTGTAGGCTTATTACAATAGTTTTGATTTATATTTGAATATTAGTTAGCTAGTATTGAGGAGATTTTAATCTCATGTATTTCAAACGTGATGTAAATACTATATATACGTGAATGGCAAATACTCTCTGAGTAACGAGAGTATAAAGGGATCTTGATAAGTTATGTCTTATATTGGAACCGATATCAAACAAACGTCGACGATATTTTTGATATAATGTTGCGCTTAACATTATAAATGTATCGAGGATCTTGAATACAAATCTGTCAAAGAGTATAGACAGATAAATGATTGGCCAAATAAAAATACGTAATTCAAGTATTTTATTTCACTTGAAAGATGAACATTTGGACGTATAATCCAAAGACCAAGGTATAATGCCAGTGGGATACTGATGAATTATTAAGTGAAAAGTAAAACCATAAGATATAAAGTACGACTTGTACCTTGGGGCATAAAGGTTTTTCGCAAAGTTCCTGACATTATTGTAGGAGAAGTGTTCTCCTGTGGTGGGTGAAATGAGGTTTGTTTCAGTCTGACAATACTAAAAAAAATAAAAAATTTGAACACGTATACGGAATTAATTTTTATTTCTAGCTAGACAGTAAAGTTTGTATATAAATCCTTGGAAGATTTAAATTATGTTGAAGCATATAAAGGTTTTCCGAAAATTCGTTACATAAATATTCAACAGATCATTGCATGGATTAAAGTGATCTATTGAGTACCCAATAGTTATGAGATCACTTACCACAAAGAAAGATCAATTTCAATGTCATGAAAATGCTTAGAAAATATCATGTTTTAGCGCAACTAATGCACTTATGTCCCCTGCTATTATTATTTATGAGATAATTTTTATTATGTGCAGAAAATATAATTTCACATTTATGTGAAGATATAAATATTGATATGAATTTATTATTTCTAATCAATATTGTCAAAGGATCATCGGTTTTGCAAATGCAGGAAGGTTACGTGATTTACATAAATTCGAATCACACAGAAGTTATCTATTTGCATATGAGAATATTGCCATGGTGATGATATTTCACAAGACAATCAATTTCATTATCATACAAATGAAAGTGTCCACCATTTGGTTGTTGTCATGAACAAGTTGAATGAGCAATTTATTCGGGACGACGAGATCACGAATAAAGCAATCGTCAAGAATGTATTTTGTTACGCTCAAAGACTCAACATATCCAAGAAACTAGAATATGATATATCAAGATGAGTTCAAGAATGCAACGTCTTCGTGAATGTGATTTGATCTCAAAGACACTGTAAAGATTAATTTTTGAAAGGTTGATATATAAGATTGGAAGTCATTATTACAAGAATTAAGTGATGTTTTAATCAGAGGGAGTATAATACGTGTTGTACTCTTTTTTCCTTGATCGAGGTTTTGTCCCACTGGATTTTTCTGATAAGATTTTTAATGTGGCAGATATACATGAGTATTCAAGATATGTGTACTCTTTTTCTTTCACTAGAATTTTTTTCCACTGAGTTTTTTTCCTAGTAAAATTTTAATGAGGCATCATCTATCAAGACATGGACGTCCAAGGAGAAGTATTATGAAGCTAATACAGTATTACGAACAACTATATATTCTTTTTTCACTAGAACTTTTCCTTTACATGGACATTGAAGGGGAGTGTTAGAGTGGGTAAAAGTCCCACATTGGTTGGGGAATGGACTGGTGGTTTGCTTATATGGACTTGGGCAATCCTCCCCTCATGAGCTAGCTTTTGGGGTTGAGTTAGGCCCAGGTGCCATATCTTTACATGGTATCAGAGCCAGGTCCATTCCCGTTTGGGCTCCCGGTCCACGCGCCAGTTGGGCCCTGGGCGTGAAGGGGGGTGTTAGAGTGGGTAAAAGTCCCACATTGGTTGGGGAATGGACTGGTGGTTTGCTTATATGGACTTGGGCAATCCTCCCCTCATGAGCTAGCTTTTGGGGTTGAGTTAGGCCCAGGTGTCATATCTTTACAGAACTGTTGGTATTTGCCCTGATTTCCTTACCATAATTGGGTTGTCCTTTTAGGAAAAGGAAAACATGAATTCTCTATATTTGGCTAATCCTTATTCTTGTAGGAAAAAGTTATAGACTCTATAAATAGATGCTCCTTTCTTCTAGCTTGGTAGCATCCACAATGTAGTCCTAGGGGTTTGAGAGTATTGTTTGGGGGGAGACTTTGTGAGACACAAGTGTTGCGGTGTCACTTGTGTGAACCTCTTTTTATTCTGAGTGAATTGTGTGAGGTTGTCTCTCTTGACATTTTGTACTCTCGTTTATATAGTGGATTGCTCAGCTCCTTTTGTGGACGTAGGTCGATTGACCGAACCACGTTAAATTATTGTGTCTCTTTTTGTGTATTTCTCGCATGTCTTCTTATTTGGGTCTTTCGAGGTTTGCTTTGCTAGCTTCCGCATGACACCTGATTATTTTGGTCCTAACAAGTGGTATCAGAGCGAGGTTAAAACGGGTGTTCATCTTGGCGGGTTCAGTTCTAGTCGCAACCTATTTGACGATAATGAAGATTTTGGTTTGAGAAATTTTATCAGAGTGCTACTCTATGTAGAGACAAAGATTTAATGGAGGAGATTTTGGAGATGGAGATTGAACTTACTGAAGACTACGTGAAGAAGGTGGAGCAAATTTATTTTGTCAGAAATTCAGGCCAAGGGGGAGAACTGTTGGTATTTGCCCTGATTTTCTTACCATAATTGGGTTGTCCTTTTAGGAAAAGGAAAACATGAATTCTCCATATTTGGCTAATCCTTATTCTTGTAGGAAAAGGTTATAGACTCTATAAATAGATGCTCCTTTCTTCTAGCTTGGTAGCATCCACAATGTAGTCCTAGGGGTTTGAGAGTATTGTTTGGGGGGAGACTTTGTGAGACACAAGTGTTGCGGTGTCACTTGTGTGAACCTCTTTTTATTCTGAGTGAATTGTGTGAGGTTGTCTCTCTTGACATTTTGTACTCTCGTTTATATAGTGGATTGCTCATCTCCTTTTGTAGACGTAGGTCGATTGACCGAACCACGTTAAATTATTGTGTCTCTTTTTGTGTATTTCTCGCATGTCTTCTTATTTGGGTCTTTCGAGGTTTGCTTTGCTAGCTTCCGCATGACACCTGATTATTTTGGTCCTAACAGGGAGCGTTAGTGAAATAGGTGAATGTCAGGTGGCTAAATGAATGTGTGACATGTGACTTAGATAGTACAACAATTTACTTGGTCAAAATTTATCCACCAATACCTTACAGCAGCAACAATTTGGCCTATAAGTAGCCACATATATGTATTAAAATAGATGGACAGAAAAGTAAAAAGAAAAGCTATAGTAGCCTGGAATTCTTGTTTACCCTCTCGCGTCTTTTACTACTTTTAATTTTGTTTTAGCTTTTGTTTTATGACATGTATGATATAAACAGAAATGACAGAACAGGAAAGATATTGCGATAAATTCAAAACTAAGACCTACATGTTACTGTATTGTAGTCGACCATAACGTACGTTCTCTAAACATAGAGATAGAGAGAGAGTGTGTGTGAGAGCCATGTATTTTCATTTTGAGCCACTAGCTACCTTTACAGCTATCTTCACCGCAATTTTCTTGATTTGCACCATCAAATTCCGTTGGTTCCGTCCTGATAAGTACTTGCCGCCGCCGTTCAAAGTCCAGGACGTCAGTTACTGCGCCGTGTGCCTCGACTATGTGAACGGCGGCGACAAGTGTCGGGAACTGCCGAAATGCGGCCACGCTTTCCACGCAGAGTGCGTGGACGCGTGGCTAGAGCGCAATTGGACGTGCCCAATCTGTAGAAAGCAAGTTACTGATGAGCTTCCGAAGCGACTAGGTGAAAACACCATATTCTATTTTATAGCTTCACGTTGTCAAGAGTTCATGGCTAAGATGAATACTCGTGCTGAAGAACTCATGATTGTTTTGTTCGAGAGCGGTGTTCTTGGCCATCCTTGAATGTTATTTCTTCCCCGTTTTTTTCTTTTTATTTGTAATTAAGTATGCGACTTTTAATTAATTTCCTTCTATAACTTTGTAGCCTTTTCGACATGTTTAAGTGAATTTTTTGTCTCTTGTTAAATCTCTGTGTGTGAGTTAGTATTAAGGTTTGACTAGATATTCTTCAGAGAATTTCTTCCTTTTTAAAAAAAAAAAAAAAGGATCTTGAATGACTTGTGTAAATTTCGTGTAAAAAAAATTTCTGATTGAAAGTATGTTTAATTATTAGTTTGAGTTGTCACTGTATGTATAGGTAATGAAAATGAAGAATTGGGTTAAAATTTCGAAAGTAGAATAGGTTGAGAAATGGGCTAAGAGAGAAGCTTAGAATATTAGTTAAGTAAAGAGGCATAACAATAGTTCTTTTAAGCTCAAAAAAGGCCGTCAATTGCTATATCTCCTTTCAGTTCCCCCAAGAATCACGAAGAGAGAGAGAGAAGATATTCCGGTGAACACCCTTTTGAGTAAAAGGGAAAGTCAATTGGCACTTTCATCTTCGCTGAGACAGCCCCTCACTCTCTCTAGAGTTTCTAGGGTTTCTCGTTTCAGCTTAGCGAAAATGGTTGTTCCACATGATTACGATTTGTTGAATCCACCACCAAGAGATTGAAAAGAAAAAGCACAATCCCAACCGTCTAGTTCAGTCTCCTAACTCATTCTTCATGTATGTTAAGTGCCAATGCTGCTTTAACATTAATTACAATTACAAGTGTGTTCAGCCATTCTCAGACCGTACGTGCTGGTTTATCGAAAGTACTGCCAGACTGTATTGTGCTAGTACACTGAGGGCTGTTCTTTCAGGAGAAAGAGAGACTATAGAGAAGATAGTAGTAATTGGTTTAGATTGAACTTAACCTTCAAATGGGAATTTTGATGCAGTACTCTATTTTCTTTCTTTTTTCTTTTTAATGTTTTAACTCATCACCTATCAAGCAAATTCAAAATTTTCTTTAATATCTCCTTCATAAATACTTTGTTTTTACATAGACGAAGTAAATTTGTTATTTTCTTTACTAAATTGTCAATACTGATTAGGAGAATATGATATAATAATGAAAATAGTTAGGTAATGGAACAATGTAAAAGGAAAGCAAAAAGAAAAACTTTTAAACTCTAATAAGGGCTCGTTCGGTAGAGCGTATAAAAATAGTGTTGCATGTGTTGTATTAGTAATGTTAGATTATTTTTTATCTACTGCTTAGTTTGGTGTATTAAGAGTAGTTCTATTTTTAACCATGCTTATCCAAGTATTAATAGGCCATACTAGTACCATAATTTGGGAAGCGGCTCCTCTCTAGTGCCCATTTCCTCCGGTTTTCCACCCGATTTTGACGTGTGTCACTTAATTAATGGATGGCTCAGATTCCTTATTTTAAGTATTGGTTTAAACAGGGTCGGCTCAATGAAATTGGTGATCTAAAGCCGAACCATAAAAAGGGACCTTAAACTTATTTTATATTATACTAAAGGGGGGATCATGGGAGCAAAGATGCAAGGTTGTCTTTCTATGACCTACAAGTCACGGGTTCAAGTCATGAAAGCACCTTTTAGTGTTTGCATTAGCATAGGCCTCATATATCACGTTCCTTGAGGTGCAAGTCTTTCCTGAACCCTATTAATGCGGGATATTTTACGCACCAGATTGCCTATACTAATATCCATCTACTAAAGAGACAAAAATGACTTATTTTTTTTATCTATGGATCAATCACACAAGTCAAGAGAAATAGCTCACTCAGGAAACTGAATTGACAAATTAAATTTTTGAAACATAAGAAAGAAGGAAACTATCACAATTTACCTACTCATTCGTATAACTTCAGCTAAGTAAAAAAGAGCATAAAGTTTAAAATCTTTATTAATAATAATTTCATAAATTATATACTCCCTCCCTCTCAAATTATTTATAGAGATTTCTAAAATTAGTTATCTCAAATTATTTGTCATTTTAGAAGTTCAATATAAAATTATTTATTTTTTTCTCATTTTGTCTTTAATAGTAATTGTTCTTAGAGAATACAAACACCTCAAGATGGCACATAAATAATACAAAATCTTCAAGGAATAGAAATTATATCTTAAAACATAAATAATGATAAACTAATAAAACACTCCTCTTGATCAATAATTTCTTAAAGAGTGTGCAAAAGAGAAACTCAATAAATAATTTGAAATAGAGGGAGTATCATATAAAATAGAATAGTAATACATAAGAGTAGTTATTTTGGGGTCTTGAGTGTGTTGGGGCCTAAAGCAATGGCTTCAATGGCTTTACCATTGAGTCGGCCCTGGGTTTAAAACACCCCTCTCATAGAATAAGATTTTGCTAAATAATTCATTCTATCAAATAAAACCAATAACCTGTTTCAGTTGTATAAAACTTTTTTCTTCTCCTTCTGTTATGTGCATACTAAACTATGGAATTCTTCATTATTAATTTTCTCTCTTTAAAAAAAATGTTCGTTTGATATTATATACTGCTTTCAGATTTAAAATTTTAATTTTATGGGTTCAACTTTTAAAATTTTTTAGTATTAATTATATTTTAAATTTATGAGTTCATATTTATTAAATGTTGCAATTTTAATGGATTTTTATATATAAATTTATATTTCGTATCGAAAATATTGAGTTCACATGAACCTGATACCGTAATATTGGATCTGCCTCTAATTAAGGGTTGATAGTTGACAAATCAAAATTTTAAAAAAAATAACGAGCTAATAGTCTTTAAATATTACAAATAATATTGTTTCAATTTTTCTATTAGCTTCCATTGTGTGGGAAGAGAGGACAGTACTGGTCTTATTCGGTGTGGGGATGTGTTTGGAAGAAGATCTAAGCCATCTGTTAATTAAGTGAGACATGTCGAAAATAGAGTGGGGAACTGGAGGAAATGGAGGGGATGGACACCGGAGAGGAGCTGCGTCGCATAATTTGCTCGATTCCCTCACTGATAATGATAATGTTCGTGAGCAAGTTATTCTAAGGACGAATAATATCAAAACGTATAAAACATGAGTACGTTTGACTGATGAGGGAAAAGGACAGTACAGCCCTAAGTAGGCCAAGCATCCCACCAGGACAACTTGCAAAACAGTACCAGCACCAACAAACAGATAATGGCCCCTTGTGGCTATGAAAATAATAATTTTTTGGAGTTGAAGTTAGAGTTGGTATTGTGTTTGACAATGAATATAAATTAGATTATTTTTTAAATTTTGTGAGAAAAATAGGAGTGAAAAAAGTAAAAACAAATTTTACTTGTTTTTACTTTTTCAAAAATAGTTTTCACTAAAGTGAAATAATTCGTATGACCAAACACCACTATTTTCACTAAAATGAAAATAATTTTTCGAAAAAAAGTAAAAAAATTCTCATGGCCAAACGCCTTCAAAGTATCAGAAGTGTCCTAACAACTTTGTATAGGATTTCTTTTTCTAAATTATCCCGGGATTACAGTCCTGAGATTATAATCCCGGGACTAATTTATACCATATGAGAGGTGGTATAAAATAATTTTATGTTGGATGGAATGAGGTGGGATATTCCAAGACTTAGTTTGATATTAGATTTATACGATGTTTGGTTGATGGTATAAATTAGTCTCAAAATAAATTTATATTATCAACCAAACATGAGATAAATTTAGTATCAAACTTAATCATGGGAAATCCCATCTTATTCCGCCTACAAGACGACCCCTAACAGAATTAACTATCAACTCACTTCAAGAAAAACAAGAGTTACGGACAATAAATTTTATTGGTAATTTGATAAAAATCAGTTGGCAATTTGAACTACCAATGGATTCTAAACGGATATTGATATGTTGCTAAAAGGCTCGATGACAAATTTAGCCAACCAATATGATATCGTCGGTAACATTACCAATGAAAAATCAGTTTGTAAATGATTAAAAAATAGTATTCGTAATTTTTGAATCTTGATCCTTAGATTTTCATTGGTAACTTTGCTAACTAAATTAAATTTGATTGGTATTCCATGAGTAACTTTACCAACGGATAGATAACATGTTATGTTAGTAAATTTGATTGTTTATTATTCAAATTTTATTTGTCGTCGGTTGGTAAGTGTCATTGATACTCCGTTAGCAACTATACCAACAGGATATTATGTTGGTAAATGTTAAGTATGATCTTTCATTCTTAAATAGCATTATTAGTCAATTGGTAATTTAAATGGCCAGAAAGTTATGTTATTAATCCGCTAGTAATTTAAATATTTGTAAAGATATGTACATCAAGTTATTACTTGGAAAAATCTAAAAAAAAATAATACTCGTAATACTTAAAAGAATATGAAATCAGTAGTAATTAACATCTATTGTAACATCATAGAAGAACATCAAAGCTATCTTACATGCTACTCATCCTTGTAGCTAGTTATATCAAGTTGTCTTACGTACATACAAAATAATAAACTTCTTTGTAGTGTCATAAGTGAGTAAGTGGAAAAAATTAAAAAAAGGAGTCTCAAAAGTCTTGTTTTAACTTTTGGTATCCTTGACCAAGTCTAGGGGTCAAAAGTTACTTAAAAATCAAATTAAGTTAATTGGGGACTCAATTAACATTTTTAAAATTTCTTAATCTTTTAAAAAAATACAAAACAATCCACAACTATTTTTAATAAAAAGCAAAAAAGCAAAATCAGATTTTAAATATCACAACTCTCTTCTCTCTCCTCTCAAACATTTCACCCCTCTCTCTCAAACGCCCAACAGCTGCTGGAACTCATCGACAACAGATCGACGCGACAACATTCTCCAGCGACTTTCAACCTCCGACGACAACAGATTCGAGTTCTTCATCGTTTTTTTTTTTACTTTCAATCATCAATTTCTCTCTCTTCACAGGTGAAGACTTTTTTTTTTCAAAGAAAATTAGGACTTTTTAGTTATGAAGAAAAAGAAGAACTTGAGTTAACTTCTCTTCTAGTATGGGTTAACAATTTTAGTAGTTGATGCTTAAAAATGAAATGAGAACACAAGAAAATCCTAATGTGTGGTATTTCTTCTCTTACTGTGGTGGTTGATGCAAATGTGGTACCTTTTCTGAGTGAAATATGATTTTTTGTTGTTGTTGTAGTTCTTGTTCTTTAGCATTGTTGTAAAAATAGTGCAACTTGAATTTTGAAATTTTTTTTGGAGGACATCTGTTGTGACCAAATCCAACAATTGTTGATTTTGTTGGTTTAACTGAACACTTACTTAAACAACTGATGGTTTTGTTGGTGTTTGTTCTGTTTCTTGGAGTTTTGTTTATTTGTTGGTATTGTTGGGTGTGTGTTGGTGTTGTTGGTGGTATTGTATTTGTAAATGTTGGTAAATGTTCATGTTGTTGGTGTTGGTGTATTGATAAATGTTGGTGTTGTTGGTTTTATTTGTGTTGTTGTATTTGTAAATGTTGATAAATGTTGATATTGTTGGTGTTGGTGTATTGGTAAATGTTGGTGTTGTTGGTGTGTGTTAGTGTTGTTGTTGTTGGTGGTGTTGGTGGTGGTGGTGTTAGTGTTGGTGTTGGTGTATTGGTAAATGTTGATGTTGTTGTATTGATAAATATTGGTGTTGTTGGTGTTGATGTATTGATAAATGTTGATATATGTACATTATGTAGTAAAAATGTTGTTAATATTGATAAATGTTGCTATTGATTTGATTTTTTCCAACAGATTACTCATCTGTTTCAACAGATGGTTCATCTGTTGGAAAAAGCATAATAATTATTTCAACAGATCACTCATCTATTGCAACAGATGGGTCATTCGTTGCAACAGATGGGTCATCCGTTGGATGTAATCATAACAGTTATTCCAACAGATGACCCATCTGTTGCAACAGATGATTCATCTGTTGGAAGAAATCAAAGCAGTCTTGCTACTGGTTTTATTTCTTCCAACAGATGGGTCATCTGTTAGAAGAAAGAAAATAGTAGCAAAACTGGTTTATGACTCATCTGTTACAACAGATAAGTTATCTGTAGCAACAGATGGGTCATTTATTGAAAATATTTTATATTGTGTTGTATTTATTAAATTTACTGTTACCCTTTTTTTAATGATGCACAAATTAATTGTAATCTTTTGTTTTCTCTTATTTGTAGATAAAATGGCTCCCAAAAGAAAAGAGAGTGGATCAACTTCTGACAAAGCAAGTAAAAAAGCTAAATTACAAACACCATTAGAAGGACTTGCTGAACAAGCCCTTTCATAAACAAATAAAGATGTACAGAAAGAGAATGAAGATGTGGAAAGAGATAATGAAGAATATATTGAAGGGGAATCAGTTGAAAGTTCTAGAGCTGATGTAGAAAAGAAAGGTGAGAAAGAAGTTGTAGAGGAGGAAGATGAAAATAAAAATGAGGAAGAAGATGGAGATGGTAGGAATGAAGATGATGAAGAAAAAGAAAGTGATAAACGAGATAAGCTGGAAGGTGAGGATGAAGGTGATAATGAAGAGGAGAAAGAAAGTGAGAAAGGAGATGTGGAAGGAGATGGAAAGAAAAGTGAGGAAAATGAAAGAGAGGATGAAGAGGAAAGATTTGATGATAATGTTGATGATTAGGGGTGTACATAGGTCGGGTTGGTTTGGTTTTTTACTTTAAAAAAACAAATCAATCATGTCGGTTTATCAAAGCTATAAACCAAATCAAACCAACATAAAATCGATTTTTTTCGATTTAGGTTTTAGTCGTTTTTTTTTTTCGATTTTTGGTTTTTCTCAGGTTTTTTTATATAATCTTTAGTTCTTACAATTATATTGTGATTTGTAGATAAGATCAAATATGTTTTCACTCATGTGCTAGTGGAAAACCACAATTATGAAAAATGAGGAGCGAAAAGGAAGAGCGAAGAACTCTCCGAAAACTAAAAAGTAAGATGAAAAGTGACTGAAGAGTGAAAAGTTTTAGGTTTTAAGTTTATATTGCGCTTCGGATCATTTAGTTATCAATTAATGGTCAAATATTACAACTTACAGGCCCAAATCTAAATATATATCTACATCTACTTTCTAAATATTGAAAATTAATAAAATTAATTTAAAAAGTAGATTATAATTAATATTTTTATGTATAAAAATTTAAAATTATATATATATATTATGTCGGTTTTGTTTGGGTTCGATTTGACTTTTCCTTGGTTAACGCCAAACCAAACCAAGAATGGTCGAATTTTTTTCTAAGGCCAAACCAACCAAACCAAACCACAAGTCGATTTTTTTTCTCAGTTTGATTTGGTTCGTCGGTTCGGTTTGATTGGACGGTTTGATCTGTACACCCCTATTGATGATGATGCTGAGCTATAGTTGATCTCTCGTGAACTTAGATCGAAAACCCAGCATGATCTTGTCAAAACTTTTAATATTGACAAGTTCAAAGTTGAGATGCCTATAGATAACCCTACAGATTTGACTGGTGATTTTGTAGTTAAATCTGTCATGGCTAAAGGTTTTGATGAATTTAGGAAGATATTGAGGGATGAAAAATTGGAGGATTACTTTAAGTCCAGCTGTTTAGGACACTTTCTTGATCTACCGGAGGATAACAATACACGTTTTCAAATGACCGTGACGTATGGTCTTCTCAAGCACATGATCAAGTATATGGGTGATGATACAACTTTGAAGGATGAGGACAAAAAGATGGATGAGATTTGGATAAACTATTGTGGCATGCCGGTTTGTTTTGGCATGAAAGAATTTGCCATAGTGACTGGGCTGAGATGCCATCCTCCATCTGAACCTCTTCACACAGTTACACCCTTAAAAAAGTCAAAGGCAAGCAAGTCATCTAAATCAGCCAAGGCAGGAAAGAAAGGAAAGACAGCCACCAAGACGCCCACCAAAACCAACAAAGGCAAAAACAAAGACAAAATAAATGAGTTGTTGGCCATTGTTGGACCTAGGTACAAAGCCAGGCAATTGAAAGTTGATCTCCAGAACAAAAAGATTTTGAAGAAGCACAAGAAGCCATTGTGCTGAGTTTGGTTTGTGCATTCCATTTTATGGGCCAGAGACACCAACAAAATCATAGAACCTGAACTGTTAGTTCTTGCTCAGGATTTGGAGGCATTTAATAATTATCCATGGGGATATGAAAGCTATTTCTTGACTGTCAAATATTTGTTGACAAAGTTATCTCCAAAGACGGTCAACTTATACGGCTTTCCTTGGGCTTTCATGGTAAACTTCACTCCTAGTTCCTTAGTATTTCATTTAGTTATGTTATTGAATAATTATTCTAATTGTTGATTTGCATTGTGTTTACATTTTTAGGCTTGGTCATTTGAAGTCATTCCTCACCTTTGACAGCAAGTTAAGGACTATTCGAAAGAGGTTTCTCATCGAAGGATCATTAGGTGGTTGTCTGCCAAGAACAACTCAAGGATGAATCCCCTTGATCTCTTCAACCCTCCTGATGATGCAGTAAGTATTCTTTTAGATAGAATAGTTTTACTCATGTTAACTAGCATTGCAACAGATAACTCATTTGTTGCAACAGATTAACCATCTGTTTGCAACAGATTACTCATCTGTTTCAACAAATGTCTTATCTTTTGAACTTATCTCTGTAGATTACCCATCTACTGTAACTTATGCAGCAGATGGGTCATCTGTTGTAATAGATGAACCATCTGTTGTATAAGTTGCAGTAGATAGGTAATTTGCAGAGATAAGTTTCAACATATGGGACATTTGTTGCAGCAGATGGGTAATCTGTTGCAACAGATGAGACATGTATTGGAAACAGTATAAAATTATTCTAACAGATGACTAATCTGTTGCAACAGATGGCTCATCTGTTAGAAGGAATCAAAATAGTCCTGCTACATGTTTAATTTCTTCCAACAGATGTGTAATATGTTGCAACAGATAAGTCATCTGTTGGAAGTCATCTGTTGGAAACATCATAAAAATTATTCCAACAGATGACTCATCTGTTGCAACAGATGGGTCATCTGTTGTATTTTTGTGAAGTAGATGTCTTATCTTTTGCAACAGGTTACCCATCTATTGCAAATTATAGATTGATTTTAATATATCTACTTTTATTTATAGGTTGTGCATCCCTGAATTATCCCTACTAAGCAAGAGTTTGAGATGCCTTCCTTTCTTACTCTAGGGATTGTTCAAATAAAACCAGACCCTAAGGTGGATTTGATAAAAAAAAATTAAATGAAACAACAGCCATCAAAAGGGAAGCACCTAAGGAAGGTCAGATTGTTCTTGCTGAGCCTGCTGTTGAGGTTTTTGGTGATGCTACAACAGATTTGGGTATTGGTGTTAATGTTGTTGATGGTAGTAGTGGTGGTGATGGTGTTGGTGATGTTGGTGTCAGAGATGATGGTGATGAGCATGTTGGTGATGCTTATGAATTTTTTTTAAAAAAAAGAGTTGACCATGATGATGGTTATACTGGTAGTGGATATGGTGGATTTACCCCTTTCAGTGGGCATACCACATATTTTGGCCCATCTTCAAGATCATGTTCTGCATGCAAATGCTAAGAATGCAAGGACAGAATTGACAACTTAATTAATTCTATTGATGCTCTAACTGTTGTTATTAAGGAATTAACATATAAGAGGGGTGTCATTCCATCAAGGAAGATTACAGAACCATTCACTCCATTGGAGGTTAAGAAGAGGAAAAGAGCAATTTCCAAGGTACTATCAAATATTAAATCAAGAAAAATTGCAACTCCTCTTCCTTGCACTGTTGAGCAACTTCCAAGGGCCATAGAAGAACATGGAGAGCCGAAGAAGGTGAATGTTTACAAGTTGGTGAAAGCCACAAGAAAGGCTAAGCTGAATACACTGATGAAATCAGAAAAGGTCTCAGAAGAGTACTCCATGCATCAATTTAGTGCAAAAGACTTCCAAAACATGATTAATATGAAGGTGTGATACAAGGATTGGGTAAGTTACTTTTTCTAATCTTCTATTTATTTAAATTTCATTAGTATGTTCATTTAGATGATCCATCTGTTGCAACACATTACCCATATGTTTCAGAAAACTTATGCAACAGATGACTCATCTGTTACAATAGATTATCCATTTGTTACATTAGTTTGCAGTAGATGGGTAATTTGTTAACAGGTTCAGAGAATTTATGCAACAGATGACTCATCTATTGTAACAGATTACCCATCTGTTTATTAGTTTGCAGTAGATGGGTAATCTGTTAACAGTTTCAGAGAACTTATACAACAGATGACTCATCTGTTGCAATAAATTACCAGATGGGTTTGCAGTAGATGGATAATCTGTTAACAAATTGAGAGAACTAATGCAACAGATGGGTAATCTGTTGCAACAGATGACTAATCTATTTCAATATATGAGTCATCTGTTGCAACAGATTACCCATCTGTTGTATCTTTTTAATTATTATATGTTACTAACTTATTTAAATTGTATTCTTATATCAGTATGTTGATGAAATTCTTTACCTCCTGCAGGAGAGGCATCTCAAATTCACTGGGTTCTATGATCTCGGGGATGGGATCATGGACCTCAACTTCTACAGTGACTTTTTAAGTAGGTACAACAAACTCAGCGAAGTAGCAACAACTCTTAGTGGCAGAAAAATTGAGGAGTTACTTGTTGAGTTTGAATGGGATGAGGACATGATTGATTACTGTAGAGGGAAGAGGCCATATTCGGGTGTCATGGATTGGACGGAGGCAAAGAGGATTCTCGCATTCCTGAACTTGGAGAAAAAATATTTTGTGACTGTTGAGATCACCATGAATGAGGGAGTCACGAATGTTTATGACTGTAACATACCAGTTATTGAAGATTGGCAATTTTGAATTTGCATGGAGCCTTTGTTGGATTTGTTCCTAAAAGTGTTGAAGCAAAGTGGCATAATGAATCACTTGTCAGAAAAGTTGCTCAACGAACGATGGGCTTTTGAAGGTCTAAAACAGAACATTTCCAAGAATGAGACTGGTGCCGCTTGCGGGTCTTACGCGCTTGGATTTATTGAGCTTGTTATAATCGGCACTTGTATGATAACTCCCAAGACTCTATTAAACGATAACACAGTTTCAAGGATGCAAGAGGTTTGGGCTGCTAGGGTGGCATGTAAGAGTTTGGAGCCCTGATGTGGGTTGTAATTTCTATCATATCAGTGTAATTTCTAGACAACATAATAATTTTTTATTTTTAGTATCTTTAGTTAATTATATTATGTAATTAGTGATGAAAATATTTTATGTTTGATAAATGTCAAGTTTTTCTGTCGTGAATTATATTTTTACTTAGATTTGAAATTTTTTAGATTATTAAGTTCAAATGTTGCAACAGATGTATTATTTGTTGCAGTAAATGAATCATCTGTTGGAAGTAATGCATCTGTTGCAACAGATGAATATATCTGTTGTAGCAGATGCCATATTCGTTGGAAATAATCAAATAGATATGCCCATCTGTTGCAACAGATGTCTAATATATTTGATTATTTCCAACAGACACTACATATGTTACAACAGATTTGTCATCTGTTGCAATAGATTAGTCATCTATTGGAAATAATCAAATAGATATGCTCATCTGTTGCAACAGATGACTAATCTGTTGCAACAGATGTGATGACTATAGGAAATAATCAAATAGATCTTTACATCTGTTGCAACAGATTACTAATTTGTTGCAACAGGTTTGTCATCTATTGCAGTAGATGTCTAATATGTTTGATTATTTCCTATAGTCATCACATCTTTTGCAACAGATTAGTCATCTGTTGGAAATAATTAAACAGATATGCTCATCTGTTGCAACAGGTTTGCCATTTATTGCAGTAAATGTCTAATATGTTTGATTATTTCTTACTGTCATCACATATGTTGCAACAGATTAATCAGATGATGCATATATTGAAAATAATCAAACAGATATGCTTATATTTTGTAGCAGATGTCTAATATATTTGATTATTTTCTATTGTCATCACATCTATTGCAACAGATTTATCATCTGTTCTAGCAGATGAGGCACCTATTAGAAATAATCAAACAGATCTTCATATTTATTGCAACAGATTACTCATCTGTTACAACAGATAAGGTATCTGTTGGAAATAATCAAACAGATATACCCATCTGTTGTAGTAGGTTATAATCTATTGTAATAAGTTATGCACTTAGTTGAATATGTAAATTCTATGAAATTCATTGAAATTGTAATTGAACTTGCTAATTGAAAGCTAATTATACTTAAATAACTTTTTTTTATTACCAATCACGATTCAATGAAGCAATTTACGTCAATTTAGTCGATTGATCACTCTATTTAGGACGAATACACTTAGTTGAACATGTAATTGCTATAAAATCCATTGAGATTGTAATTGAACTTGTTAATTGAAAGGTAAATATAGTTAAATAACCTTTTTTATTACCAATCACGATTCAATGAAGCAATTCACATCAAATTAGTCGATTGATCACTCTATTTATTACGAATACACTTAATTGAACATGTAATTGCTATGAAATTCACTGAGATTGTAATTGAACTTGTTAATTAAAAGCTAATCATTGAAATTATAATTGAACTTGTTAATTGAAATCTAATTATAGTTAAATGAAGCAATGCACATCAAACATATGTAGAGTATAATGGAAATGATCAAATATATAATTTATCTGTTGCAACAAATGTGTATATTTGTTTGATTGTGTCCAAATAATGGGTTATTTATTGCAACAGATGTAGAGTCTGTTGGATATGATTAAACATATTAGACATCTGTTGCAACAGATGTCTAAACCTGTTGCAACAGATGGACATATTTGTTTGATTGTGTCCAACAGATGGGTCATCTGTTGCAACAGGTGTAGTCTGTTGGAGATGATCAAACATATTAGACATCTGTTGCAATAAATGTCTAAACCTGTTGCAATAGATGACTAATCTGTTGCAACATATGACTAATCTGTTGCAACATATTTCATTATTTAAACTAATTTTCATTCTGTTGCAACAAAATAAGAACCCACACATAGAACAGTTGTTGGATCACAAACAAAAAAATATTTTATACAATAAATAACATACATTACATCACCAACTAAACTAAAATATGAGTTAAAATTATCAAGTCCACAAAACCAATAACAAGACTATACAATAATTATGGAGCATTTCGATCAGAACATGTAGTTCTTTTATGGCCAATCGTCTTACATATGGAGCTCTTATTTTTTTTCGTTGGAAATGATTCTCTGACTCCACGCCTCTTCTTCTTAGACCTTCTTCCCGGTTTGCTTGGGTCAACATATGAAGGAGGTATTTCTCTCTGTAAAATCTCCAAATGACAATCCACGAATCTTCGGGAGGCACCAGATTAACTCCCTCACAATATGCAATTATGTACTTCCCCACCAAATAATATGGAGATGTGTACTCATAAATCTTGTTTCCAAAATCTGCACCATATTGGACTCGAAGCGCTGTCATAGCATGTGGACAAGGTATTTTGTCCAAGTCAAAAACTCTATATGTAAAAGTTCTCTTTTGAAGATCGACCGTGGCAACATCACCATGATCAGTGATAGTGAACTTGTAGTTAGATATTTAATGAGCCAATAACTTGTTCCCTAAGTTGATGTACTTTGATATTTGTTTTTCCATTGTAGGAACAAGTCTATTTGGTGAGTCGGCCAACTGCATACGCCTCTCGTGGAAAAAATTTACAATCCTTAAGTTTATTTCGTCAAATAGAGCGACAATGGAAAATTCTCTTTCAACTTCAAACATTGCATTCATCGACTCAACAATGTTTGACGTCATAATATTATACCTATACAAAAAAAAACCACTTAGTAAGATATAGAATTACAATAAACTCAAACAAGACAATTACACTAATTTATAATATTGTACCTATTTCCTGGACAGAATGCCCTGCTCCATTTATGGAATTCGACATGTTCGAAATGTTCGGCTGTCTTGGATACCATATCCCTTATTTGATTGAAATGGTCATAGAACTTACCTCTATCGTACGTTTTTGCCGCTTTATAAAAATAAGATACAACCTCTGAATTGTGAAAGTTGTTTCGAATATTTTCCCCAAAGTACCTCATGCAACAACCATAATGAGCTGAAGGGTAGACAATAGAAATCATCTTTCCGATACTTGGATGCCTATCAGAAATTATGCACAACTCATCCGTATCATCTACATAGCTTCTCATTTGTTCAAAAAAATATTGGTATGAGGCATCACATTCCTTGTCCACTACACAAAAAGCCACTGGAAAGATATGATTCTTCGCATTTTGTGCCACCGCCGATAGCAATACTCCTTCATACTTACTCTTCAAGAATGTCCCGTCGATGGCTATGACTTTTCTCATTTGTTGAAAACCATGAATCCAAGCCGCATAGGCTATAAAAAAGTCCTTGAACCTTTCATTTTCATCAACTTATAATGTCGTTCTAGTTCCTGGATTTGCGGACTCAAGCATATAAAGGTACGCATCAAGGAATGCATACTTGTGCTCATGTGTTCCCCTAACCAAAGACTTTTCAATCTCCATGCCCTTATAAATCTTCGAATAACTCACCTTACAACCCAATTTTGTACGGAGTTGATTGACCATATCTCTTGTAGATGGACTTTTACCATTGGGAAAGCAATTTTTAAAGTATTTACCGATGACCTTTGTCGTGACGTGCGGACTATGACTCGTAATATAATCCGAATCACATGTGTGATACTCTTCATAAGTTTTAATGCAGAATCTATCAGAACTTATGAATTTCACAGCCCTCAACCGCCACTTGTACTCCAAATGTGCACATCTGAAACAATACACACTACGCGAATTACTCACCTTTTTTAGTCTGAAATCTTTTTTCAAGCAAGCAATATTATATGAAGTGACTAGTTCTTCCTTGTTCTTGAATGTCATTCCCTTGTAAAATCATGTTTCATCATCTTGAAGATTGCTCGACTGTGTTGATTGAGAACTGCCCACTGTATTGCTCGCAACAACGAGTGTAGGTGTTTGGTCCTCCTCCACTTCATCTCCACTCTCATCATCTGGAATATTCATGTCTACACCATCTAATTCATCATTTAACATATCTTGTTGGTCTTGTTCTACATTCTGATTCTCTATCGGTTTTTCAACCACGTACACCTTTAAAATGGGCCTAGCTCTATCACTTAGATAAGCACGCAAACGAATCTGATCGCTTATCTTAAAAGGTAAGACCCTCTTATTTTCAAAAGAGTTGTGCATATAACTGATGAAAAGATCTTTTGGTTGGCAATTAAGTCCACAATTGTTGATGATTAAGTTCATAAAATATCATACAATACATCTCTTTGGACTGTCATCGCTATCGTCTGTAACATGTCACCATCCTTCCAATACCAAATAAATCGATTGTTCTTCTCGATCCATTTACCATGACAATCAACACCTACTGTTATTGAATCCTCAATTAATGGTACCTAAAGAAATTTGTTTTAAAAAATTAATAATGATAGTACTTTGACTGGCTATGTACAACAATAAAATTAAATGCACTATCATTGTCCCAACAGATAAGCATCTGCTACAACAGATGAGTCATGTTGCATCATCTGTTGCAACAGATAACTCATTTGTTGCAGCAAATGACTTATCTGTTGGGTGCATGTTCAGAACCAGTAGCTCAATCCAACATGTAAGTCATTTGCTGCAACAGATGAGTTATCTGCTGCAACAGATGAGTTATCTGTTGCAGCAGATGCTCTATCTGTTGGATTGAGCTTCTGAATCTGAACCAGCTTTGCCAGCTGATGTAAGATAAATCCAACAGATAGGTCATCTGCTGCAATAAAAGAGTGATCTGTTGCAACAGATAACCAATCTGTTTCAGCAGATGACTTGCATGTTGGATTGAGCTACTGGTTCTGCAACTCAATCCAACAGGTTAGTCATCTATTGCAACAGATGGGTCATCTGTTGCAACATATCACTCATCTATTGTAGCAAATGACCTATCTGTTGGATTGAGCTACTAGTTCTGAATATGCACCCAACAGATAGGTCATCTATAGCAATAAATGAGTGATCTGTTGTAACAGATGATCCATCTGTTGCAGCAGATGACTAACCTGTTGGATTGAGCTGCTGTAACATGAATGCAACAAGTAGGCCATATGCTGCAACGGCTAGGTCACCTGTTGCAACATATGACTAACCTGTTGGAACTACTTTAACAGTAGTGGAAACAATCCAACAACTTTTGTAAATAATATAACAGTTGTTGGATATGCTACAGAAAATTATTGAAAAAACAACTGATATACCTAGATGAGAAATTGAACTAAAAATCATTATTTTTACTTGCCAAAATCACCTATGAAGTAATGCCCAGTGACATATGAATAAAATTTGGTCCAAAATTTCAAGCAAGAAGAAGAGGTAGTAGCAGCCACAACAACAACATCAATGGAGAAGAAGAAGAAGAAACAGTAATAGCAGCAACAACCACAACAATGGCGAGAAGAAAAGGAAGAACAACAACAAGAACAAGAAGAAGAAAAGAAGAGAAGTAGAAGAAGAAGAAGAAGCAGTAACAAAAACGATGGAGAAAAAAAAAGCGCAGGAGGAGAGAGAAAATAGAAAAGAGACAATTATTTCCCCCCCTCCCTCCCCCCGCCCCCCTTTTTAGATTATGGTTTTATAAGTTGGGTCAAAGTGTAAAATAAAAAACTCGATTGCAACACCACACATGAGTCAGACTTTCTTAATCCTTAATCTAATATTTGTCACCTATACTCAATAATTAAAACTTGAGTCACCATAATTTTATTTTGAAACTTTTGTGTCACCCTTAATTCATTACTACCTAGGTTGGTGACATATCTTGATCGATAACTTGTGTAATCTTAATCTAGTGACCCTAGTAATATGTTTACAAGATTTGATAGACGAACTTGGAAGTATCTAATAAAATGTTAAAATTGGGTTAGAATGGGAGGTCGATAAAGTTCTAATCGGTAGAAAAGAAATTCTTTTTCTTTTTTGGCCTCAAGAAGTATAATTTTTCTTTTAATTGAATCGATCTCATAAAATTGATCTTTTAAATACAAAATAAAATGTATCATCTTGAATTCTAACCCAATATTTAGATGCTTTTGTACCACTAGATTTTTTTTAGCATTTTACATAACTATACAATCTTAAAAAGCATATTGCAGAATTTTAGCATTATTCTCAAAATTACAGTAATAGCCAGACAATAATTATAGATTTAGCCAAATCTTATCCTAAATAAATTCTCATTTATTCTAAATTAATTCATTAAAAAAAAAGGAAACTGTTTTCATTAATGAGGGAAATTAATGTAGTTGGGCAATTGTTTTTTTACTTCTTTCCCTTTTTTTACTCTTTTTTTTAATTTTATTTTCTATATAGACAAAATAATTGTGTTATTTTGTTTGCAGTTCAAGTTTGAATAATTATTTTATTTTAAAATATCTGTGACAATTGTATATTGCCAATATATCCTTAATATTGTATTGATGTAAATTTTATGTTTAAAATAGTACTGCAAATATAATTATTAATATATATATATATATATAAAGCATATATTTATAATAATAAGGTATGTATGTCTGAGACCTTTGTTTTGGTGAAATATTATCGAATTTCAAATTTGAGTTTGAATTTGAGTAAAGTCATGCAATGAATTTCGAATAGAAAGAAGTGTTTGAGCATTTCATAGTAAACGCAATTTTTATATTGGTGGTTAGGAATTTTAGTATTAGGGATTTAACGCTAAATGAGTAAAATAATGTGTAAGATACTAGCTAGAACTTATTCAGTAATCACTATTTAGAGTTTTTTATTTTTTTTGTTCATAATTTTTTTTAAAATCCTAAGTTTAAATTGAATAGCACTCATGAATGAAACATCTATACTTGGTGATTAGGATTTAACGCTAAATAAATAAAGTATTGTGTGAGATATTAAAACTTATTCAGTAGTTACTCTTCTTAGTTTTTACTTCTTTTTCACACTCTTCATTTAAATTAAAAATATTTTAGCCCACTGGCCAGCCCAGCCCAGCCTCGGTCAAGCCTCAAGGGCCAGCGGGCTGACTTGGGCTGGTCTTATAAGCCCAGTTTTAAATGGGCTCAAAAATCATAATCCAACCCAACCCTAATAGCGGTTTGGGTGAGGGCTAAGTCCATTTTGACGGCTCTAAGCACTATACATATTTAAATAGAATGGTCAACCCTTAAAAAATCAGAGGGGCAAGTCATTGAATAGTAGATGAATGTCTTAACAAAGAAAACCAAAAACTGACAATACAACACACCACATATATACAAATAGATAATTAGAGTGTTGATTTTGGACATATTTCTTAAGAAATGAGATTTAAAAGTGTTGTAATGAATGTAAAATAAGTAGACTAAAATCAAATTAATGATTAAAAGGTATAAAATATTTATAATTATTTATATAATTTATTCATTTGATTTGATTATTCTATTGATCTTTTTTAGTAGAATCATAATCAAATTATATATTATTAATTTTTAAAATTTAAAATTAAATCAAACCAAATTTTAGTATTTTTTTAGTTGATTTGATTTAATTTGCCTTTTGATTTGATTTTTAATCAAAACATGAATATACCTACTCACAGGTTGGTTGGTTCATTGAATGGGTAGTGGTCTTTGAGGAATCTATTGGTCAGGTTGTCACGTAATTGACATTTTGACTACTCCTATGATATGTTATATCATATGTGTACGGAAAAATACTACTATATTATATGCAAATTGAATTTTTTGGCTTTTTGCTTATGATTGGTGAGGTTCGCCTATCATACGTGTGTGAGGGTCATTATTAATTAACATGTGTATATTATAGGTTCCATTTCATTAATATCTCACTCCATTTTAATCTCTCTCTTCACACACCATCCCCTACCCCTATCCCTACTATTGGCTAAGCTTGATAATACACTAATATTTTTTATTTTTGGTTACGCAAATAACCTGGTGAAAGAATTAGTAATGTCTAGTAATTTATAATTTTGTAATTAATTAATTAAGGCCACTAACGATGGACAAGTATAAGGATAAAAATAACGATTTTGATTTTTATTTATTAAGTTATATTTGATCAAGAGTAAACATTCATAAACTTAATCTTCTTGTTTTGTTGTACAGTTTAACACCATAATTTACCCGACAATTTTATTTCATTGCCATTTTTTAACTGTACATTTTATAATTAATTAATACACATAATTAATAAGTAATTCATATTAAATAAGGCCATGGTTCTACAAGTTAAAGCTCCCATGCATGATATTATTTTTCCTTTTTTTGTGGCTTTACGATTGATAATTTTTTAATGTAAATATTTACAGTAACTGAATGAGATATGATTGTGTGGAATAGTGTGACATTTGCCTCATATTTCATGAAAATCATATTTATTTATTTATTTGTATATTATATTTATACGATTTATATTTTGATAAAGTGTATATTTATCGTGTATGATAAGTGAGAAAAAAGTGATTGAATAAGATGAAAAATATAAATATAGTATTAAAAATTAAATTTAAGATACTAAAAGTATATTTTTATATTTTATCAAATGTATTGTATAAAAAATTGTATTTGGTATGCTTATATAAGATATTTCTATTATATAAAATATTTAATATTAAAAAAATATATTTGACATATGATAAAAATATTTTTTTATTATTTCAAATATATAGAATAAAAAATAAAAAAATAAGAATGAGCAAAAAAATAAAAAGTAAATATGTGAGAATAAGAAAATTGGTATCATTTATAGGAGAGAGAAACTAGAATAGAAAGAAAGACATAAATATGGATTCTTAATTTGTGGGACCTCATTTAATAGATTTACTTGAATAATAAATGTGCAGGTTTTGTAGATGTGCTAAAAATGATATAAATTATGCTAATTATGAAAAGATATAAAAATTATATCACTTATGCAATTAACTATAGTAAATATGTAGTACAATATAAAAATCTCTTTTCTTTTTTTTTTTGTTTCTCGTTTATATGTGAGTCAATATTATGGTAATTTGACTTGATATTCGTCAGAGGATTTTTTCTTATTTTTTTTTATAAAATCTTAAATGAATTGTGTAAACTTCGTAAAAAAGATTTTTGTGATCGAAACATTTATTTTTAAAAAGAGAAAGTGATGAAAATAGTGTTCTTTCTTTCGTTTTTCTTTCTAATTTTTAATTCTATCACCTATCAAACAGATCCAACTTTTTTTCCTTTTGACATTTCCTTCATGGGTACTTTTTTTTCCCTTAGACAAAGAAAATTTGATATTTTCTGTATTAAATTGTCAACACTGAATAGGAGAAAAGAAATTGGATAGTGTGCACTCCTCCAAATCATTTTATTTGTCGTCCCTATTAAAATAAATAGTTCAAATAATTGCCATTTTAAAATTAAGATATAATTAGTTGTTTATTCTCATTTTTACCTTTAGTCATAAATATAGAGAAATATTAATATGGTGCAACCAAAAAAAAGGAGAGAAATATATTGAGAGTAGTAACAACTAACTGTTGACACCTAATTTTTGCCCGCCATAAACTAGTTTGGTTTTGAGCTTCTCCGATTTTAAATAAAATTGAAATATTTATTTTATTCGGATTAAGGATTTTCTAAGTGATTTTTGGGTTAATTTTGTCACTTTGAATAGAGATTATGCATTCCCGTAATCAAATGACAGAGATCGTATGATTTATGTTATTTAAATGCATTTTTCCGAGATCGACTTCTGATCGGAGTTTGTCTTTTAAGAATTGATTTAATCAAGGATGATTAGATTTAAATCCGCTTTTGTCTTGAAATAAATCATTATAGAAAAGTAATTATTTGGATTTTATTAAATCGAGAAGCTCGTAATTAAATTAGGTGTCAACTCGTCTCAATTTTGACTCAATTTGTTAAGATTAGGCCTTGATTAAAGTCAATTTGTTACAATTGCAATTCAATTGATCCATTCGCTCTCAGTTCGGCTACGTCTCTAATAAATTAGGCTAACTGTTAAATCGATCTGGTTATTTATTAAACAGCCCATTCTTACTCACTTAACCTAATTTCCAATTCCTTTTTTAAGCCTATTTAACACACTACCCGCTCCAGCCCACTCTATCCTAACCCGACCCAACCCAATACCTTTAACCCCTCTTCTTCAAACACACCCAATATCGACAACAACAACGAACAACAAAAACAGCAGCATACCAGACAACCCATTCCCTTCAAGAACCCAAAATCCCTAATCTCTCTTGCCCTCATCCTTTTCTTTTGATTTGTATACATTAAGCGTGCTATGCACGAGCGTGGGGACACGTAGAAGGTTTCAGATTTTTTCCAATTGATTATCCTTCAATTTTCGAATTTGCACTCAAATTTTTCTCAAAAATTCGTACAAAGAGTGTACGACCTCAGCTCACACTATTATCCTCTAGCAAAATCCCCAAAACCCCCTCAGAAATCTCGATCCCACATCGCTAATCCACCCCAAATCCCCTAAATTTTGCACCTATATAAACCCCACTATTCCTCTTGTTGGGGTAACGTTTTTCAGAATTGGGAGAACCCTCAGAGGCTCAAAAAGAGCTTGGGATTTCCCAATGGAAAACTGAACGGGTTTTCACACCCTCAGGGGCGAGAATTCTCCTATTCGGTTAGGATTTGGGATTTTTATCCCCAGCCTCAGAGCTAAGGAATTTTCTTTCCCCACAGTTCAGATTTTCCTTTCTTTTGTTATTTCGAGTCGAAGGTGTCTAAGTCGTGCTCTTCAAACTCGTAGTCTCGGCAAGCTGCCCACAAAAAGGTAATCACACCGTCTTTTATTTCTGTTTCCGTATCCATCGAATAAGTATAGGATTGAATCCTGCTATATATACTTATGCTGAGTAATTGATTTTCATGGTGTGCTCTTAGCTCTTGTTTGCAACTTTGTTTTCATTCTTTTTTTGGGTTTTTTGATTTATATAGGAATAGATTATGTGTGGGCTTCATTTTTAAGTTTTTGTAGTCACATGTGTAGTTGTTAGATGCAATACTTTGCTGGAATGTTAACAAGAACAATAACTTTAATTTTGGTTAGTTCAGTATCAATCTCAATGGATGTTTTATTGAATATACTGTGATTTGTTTATTTAGATTTGGCAAATGTGCTGCCCCTCTTAAACAGCTTGCAGTAAAACTCCTTGTTTTCTAAATTATTTTGCTGTTAAATTTTAATGTTTCAAGGGTATAACTATACCAATTACCATACCTTCTTAATATAATATTGAGTTCATAATCTGCCTACTTAGATTAAAATGGGTCTACTAAAATATGGAATTTTGTTGGATGTATCATGAGTATTTTCTCTTGTTCCTTTCAATTTTGGATTGGTCGGTTATATATCTTTAATTCGTTCTTTGAGGCTATGTTTGGGCGTGAACGACAAATTTTCCCCTATTAGCATTTGATTTTCCTCCAAAGCTTTTTAATGGATTGTTTTCCTTAATGTCGATTTTCCTTAGTAATTATTAGTTGGTTCCTTTTTATTTAGTCATTCGTCTGGTACTAACTATAGTGGATCATATAAGTTTGTTAGAATTTAATTATGTGTCCTCTCGTTGAAACGCGTATTCAACTCCTTCCTGCTTATTTGAGATAATACATAACTGAGAATTATAGCCAAGATGTCTGATTCAAAATGTTTTAGAAAATTTGTTGTTTCACTGGGAAATTGTTTGAAATCTGCTCACCATTAAAGAATGTGGCTTTCCTGTTGTTGTTGTCGTTGTTGTTGTTTATTTTATTTTTATTTTTTTCATTGAGAAATCTTAGCTCTAGGTGCGCTCCTCTCATTTTCAAGCTTACATTCTAGTTATGCATGTGTCCAGAATGTTTGTGATCATGGACCAAAATCTAAGAAATTTAGGAATGTCATTTTTGCGAAAAGTTGTTCTTCTCTTGATTTTAAAAGTGTCCAGATATAGTCTCCTATTCATATGTTTACTCATTCTTCCAAATGCTTAAGTTCTACAATAGGATGCTTTAATGTCTTGATCGTATTAAATGGATTTGTTGGTTTAAATCAAACACTAATTCATTGCTTATCATTTTTATGCATATGATGTTCCGAGAGTCCATTTGGACTCCCACGAGTCCCCTTCGTGCATCTTGATAGACTGAGCCTTGAACAAGCCTTCGGAACAACCTTATTCAAGTCCCAAAGGGGCTGATGTACGCAGTCCTAAAGCAGAGATACAGGTCTAGCGAAAGTTGGCATGCAAATTGACCTACATGGTTGAATAAAATGGGTTAAACTCCCATAGAGATGCAGCTGTTACTATACGGGCTTCAATGCCCAAAAGAAATAAAAATTAATTAATTACTCTAGTACAGGTGTTGCAGGCTGAAGACTAAAAATAGACTAGGACATGAACATGAGGCAGCAAAATGGGCAAAAGCCCATGGTATGGAAACAGTAGCGGCAGAAACCGGAATGGGCCTGAAAGCCCAACTTCAAACTCCCTCTCTTGATTTACTTGTATTTTGTATTGTTATTTGAATGCTAACACTCGTTCTTTACAAATTAACTTAGTTGAATTCCCTAAAGAGTTGTTAATTCTCAAAAAATAAATTCATTGTCTTTCACATAAGTGCGCATACTAAGCCACTTAACCAACTTTAAATTGGTTCGTTTAATTATTTACGTGGGTTTGATTTTCTTTTACAAGTTAGCCATTTTATTTTCTACAAGTTTTGACGACTATAACCTAGTTATTTAATAAAAGTTGTCATAGCTTTGAAGCTTGGTTCTTTGCAACTTGGCTAAAAGATGAAAACGTTTGCTATAGTTCCTTTTGAATCAAGTCTTCTCTCCGTCCTTAAAATTTGGACCCTCAAACGGTTTTCTCATTCTTACGAGAATTATTTACTTAATAAAACTTTTTCTCTATTTTTGAAGTTAATCAATAAGAGTTAGTTTTCAAACAGATCGGACAACCGCGAATTAGCGGATACTCTTGGTGCCTTAACAACCTTCCAAGAGTATTAATAGGAACCACTTACCTGAATTTCTTATTTTTTAAAGATTTTTTCTGTTTTAAATCTTTAAAGATTCTCTCAAAGGTTTTCTTTATTTTTCCTTTAATAAATTAAGTGGCGACTCTATTCAAAATTGAGTTTGAGACTTTTCCTAAGTTTTCGACTTCAAACAAGTCTTAGTCATTTTTCCCGCAAAACACTAACAAATAAGGATAATTTGATCAAATTGTTTTCTAGTTATCGCTGACAGAAATGCAAGATAAGATTATGTAAAATAGACCCTTGACCCTTTCCCAAATTTCATGCATAGTAGGAACTTTAATGCACCAAACTGCTCTTGTTCTCTAATTAATATTTTTCTTAAGAAATGAGCAAAATAAAATATGATAAGTAAAATAGACCGGAGAGAGTACTAAATTATAGAGACACTAGTTACAACCTTACAAGTAGGGGTGATCATGGCTCGATTTGGGTCGGTTTTTGATTAAAAACATAACCAAACCAATTAAGTCGATTTTTAAAATTCTAAAACCAAACAAAACCAAATAAAATAAAAATCATCGGTTTGGTTCGGTTTGGTTTGCTTTTTCAATTTATGATTAGCTAATGATAAATTGATAGTGGTAAAACAATGGGATATAAGACAACTATTTCAAATGAATGTTAGGAATCAATATATTTCTCTATACTATCACAAGATAAATGTATATGAATCTTCTATTATTTCTCAACACTACTTTGAAGTTTTAGCATGTTTAAGTTCCATAACTGCAGAGGATTTTTTACTTCACATGTCTAACATTCATAGAAGCAATATTAGAGCTGTCGAAATGGGCTGGCCCAACCCAACTCAGCCCAAGTCTCGCGGGTCAAAGAATTTGATGGGTTAGGCCGGGCCGGCCCTTCATTTTAAAAGGCCTTAAAACGTATGGCCCAACCCAGCCCCAAAAGGATCGCGGGCTGGGGCAGGCTAGACCTTTATTTTTACCGATCTTTTTTTTTTGTTAACTTTTTTCTTTTCAATCTATATTTGAATGTGTAAGTATGAAAATTTGTTAACATTTCTAACATATGATTATATGAAAGTACATATTCTACTATAACTTATAACATATTCAACACCAATACATCGTCAAACACATTTGAATTCATCGATAAAGTTGTCTTAATTAACATCACCTTCATATAAATTCATATGAAGATTTAATTAGATAAACATTATCAAAAAAATATATATCAAAAATTAATAATATTTAAATTGGCTTTAAAATATTATCTCTTTGAATTTGAGTAAAGTCATGCAATGAATTTCGAATAGAAACAAGTGTTTGAGCATTTCATAGTAAATGCAATTTTTATATTGGTGGTTAGGAATTTTAGTATTAGGGATTTAACGCTAAATGAGTAAAATAATGTGTAAGATACTAGTTAGAACTTATTCAGTAATCATTATTTAGAGTTTTTAATTTTTTTTGTTCATAATTTTTTTTAAAATCTTAAGTTTAAATTGAATAGTACTCATGAATGAAACATCTATACTTGGTGATTAGGATTTAACGCTAAATAAATAAAGTATTGTGTGAGATATTAAAACTTATTCAGTAGTTACTCTTCTTAGTTTTTACTTCTTTTTCACACTCTTCATTTAAATTAAAAATATTTTAGTCCACTGGCCAGGCCAGCCCAGCCTCGGTCAAGCCTCAAGGGCCAGCGGGCTGACTTGGGCTGGTCTTATAAGCCCAGTTTTAAATGGGCTCAAAAATCATAATCCAACCCAACCCTAATAGTGGTTTGGGTGAGGGCTAAGTCCATTTGACGGCTCTAAGCAATATACATATTTAAATAGAATGGTCAACCCTTAAAAAATCAGAGGGGCAAGTCATTGAAGAGTAGATGAATGTCTTAACAAAGAAAACTAAAAACTGACAATACGCCACACCACATATATACAAATAGATAATTAGAGTGTTGATTTTGGACATATTTCTCAAGAAATGAGATTTAAAAGTGTTGTAATGAATGTGAAATAAGTAGACTAAAATCAAATTAATGATTAAAAGGTATAAAATATTTATAATTATTTATATAATTTATCCACTTGATTTGGTTATTCTATTGATCTTTTTTAGTAGAATCATAATCAAATTAAATACTATTAATTTTTAAAATTTAAAATTAAATCAAACCAAATTTTAATTTTTTTTTTAGTTGATTTGATTTAATTTGCCTTTTGATTTGATTTTTAATCAAAAGCATGAATACACCTACTCACAGGTTGGTCGGTTCATTGAATGGGTAGTGGTCTTTGAGGAATCTATTGGTCAGGTTGTCACGTAATTTGACATTTTGACTACTCCTACCATATGTTATATCATATATGTACGGAAAAATACTAGTACTATATTATATGCAAATTGAATTTTTTGGCTTTTTGCTTATGATTGGTGAGGTTAGCCGTATCATACTTGTGTGAGGGTCATTATTAATTAACATGTGTATATTATAGGTCCCATTTCATTAATATCTCACTCCATTTTAATCTCTCTCTTCACGCACCATCCCCTACCCCTATCCCTACTATTGGCTAAGCTTGATAATACACTAATATTTTTTATTTTTGGTTACGCAAATAACCTGGTGAAAGAATTAGTAATGTCTAGTAATTTGTAGTTTTGTAATTAATTAATTAAGGCCACTAACGATGGAGAAGTATAAGGATAAAAATAACGGTTTTGGTTTTTATTTATTAAGTTATATTTGATCAAGAGTAAACATTCATAAACTTAATCTTCTTGTTTTGTTGTACAGTTTAACAGCATAATTTGCCCGGCAATTTTATTTCATTGCCATTTTTTAACTGTACATTTTATAATTAATTAATACACATAATTAATAAGTAATTGATATTAAATAAGGCCATGGTTCTAAAAGTTAAAGCTCCCATGCATGATATTATTTTTCCTTTTTTTTGTGGCTTTACGATTGATAATTTTTTAATGTAAATATTTACAGTAAACTGAATGAGCTATGATTGTATGGAATAGTGTGATATTTGCCTCATATTTCATGAAAACCATATTAATTTATTGTAGTATACCTCAAATCAAATTAAAATAAAATCAAGAAATTGAAAAATCTAATTTTATTGTCTGGATGTGGTTTATTAATGAAAAAATTATATAAAAAGCTGACAAACTTAATTTGATGAGTGAAAAAACTAACCAATAAGGACTTATATACACATCAAATGAGAAATTTAGTAGCAAATTGATCAACAACTTTAAATTTTCATCATGTTGGTGAGGATTTGATTTCTCATTTTGCATTTTCTCTCATTTTCTCTTCCCCTACCTTAGTATGATAAAATTTTAAAAAATAAATTATACGTGCCAATTATCAAATGAAGAAAATAAATATATGCATGATATAAAAAATTTAATGAAAGAAAAATTCCAATAAAATTGATGTAAAAAAATATAGTCGATAAAAGAATTAAAGAAAAAGAGAAAAAGAAAAGAAATGGAGAAAAATGGCTGATGAGTAAAGGAAGGGGATAGAGAAATAACAATAAAGGGTAAGAGGGGTAACAGATGTGGGACCCATACATTATTTTCTTAAAAAATAATTCCTCACATACCAAGTCATACTTGTGCCTCAACCACCATAAGATTTTCGGAAAAGTACCAAAATTACTCTCGAACTATCTGAAATGGAGCAAATATACCCTTCGTTTGATTTTGTTATCAAAAATACCCCTCCCATCTAACTATAACAAACTACAAAAGCCCTCCCTTTTAACGGAGTGCTACTAGACAGCCGACGTGTCAAAAATATATCCATATGGGTGTCCACGTAGGCAGTCTAACGTGGCTAAAACACCCTTCCTTTCGAATGCTTTCTTCTCCAATTTAGAACCCTAATTTCATATTTCTTCCCCCATTTCTTGGTTAAATATATTACTAAACGTTGGCATAAATTTAGTAATATATTTGACTAAGTTAAATCATCATTGTTGCTTCTAATTCTCCTAATTGAAGTTCAGCGTTGCTAGGCCATTTAATACGCTGATTGCATTCTTGGTTTTCCATCAACTCTTTATGCATTACATGAAACTTTGTGACTTTATTTCTATCAACTTCGAATTGAAGTTCAACATTGCTAGTATTGCTGTGCATCAAATTTTCATTCAAGTTCAATGATAGAAAATACCTTTGTGACATAATAAGGAGGTCAAAAGCAGGGGAGAAACGAGTTTAATTTGCTGCGTGTTCAAATTACTATTTTGCCCACTAGACATTTTCAAATAGAACTTAAAATATGCTGCACTTATTTATCCCTATCGAATTTTCTGTTTCAATTCCTTCTATGACTTAATTCTCATGCGTATTAACATGTAAAAGGTATTGAAGAAGAGAGAACTGCTATTTTATATATTGTTTAATTTTAAGAGAATAAGGAGGTTCACCTCAGAGAGAGAACTAATATTATTAGTGGGGAAGAAAGTTTCTTTAAGAAATGAGAGTAGAAATTTGTAATTAGAGTTCTAAATTGGAGAAGAAAGCATCAATTTGAAAATGAGGGTGATTTAGTCATGTTGGACTGCCTACGTGGGCAGCCATATAGGCATTTTTTCAACATGTTGGCCACCTAGTGGCAGTCTGTTAAAAGGGAGGGTATTTGTAGTCCGTTAGTTAGACGGGAGGGGTAATTTTGATGCCAAAATCAAATGGAGGGTATATGTGCTCCATTTCAGATAGTTTGAGGATAATTTTGACCTTTCTCCGTAAATTTTTTCCTGATTTCTCATTGCAACTAGGTTGTAGTGCCAAGAGAAAACATGCGCTTTCCAATCAGAACTGTTCTTTCTAGTTCATAATAGTTGATTTTTTTTTTAATATTTAAAATAAGTTAATTGTTCAATATTCAAGAAAAATTATTGAATTTTTTATTTTATTTTGTTCTTCATTTATATTTTCTAGGTGATAAATTCAAGAGAGTTAATTGCTCATACTTATTACTTCATTTATTCTTAAATAAGTGTTTCTTTTGACTTGGACACACCCTTTAATAAACCACTCACTCCTAGAAAATTAAACATATTTTTACCAACTTATCCCTAATTAAATTTTATTTCTTTTCAAGTTGACATTGATTACTATATTTAAACTCAGGGGCATATTAGGAAGATTATGATAAAAAATATTCTTAAAGGCCTAAACATACACTTATTTAGAAATAAAATCACAACTCAAAAGGAACACTTATAAAGGAATGAAGGGAGTATGATTTTACAACTCTTTTGAGTGATGACTAACTCTATTTTCAAGACGAGTTTGAGAATAACTAAAAAGACAATTTTTGTTTTCTTATTTGGTGTCAGGTACCATTTTCCGGTACAGATTAATTAATTTAGATTTCACCGAAAAATCAAACTTTGAGGAGTAAAGCATTTCATATTAAGGACGATTACATATCCAAAATTCAAATTTGAGACCTGTAAGTAAGGCTAGATAAGTTCTTAATACTTATCATTCCACCATAACTTTTAAATGACATAACTACTTTAATAATGTCATGGACCATTTGGTTGGAAACAAGTTATTTGGGATTAGTAATCTCACCTTCAAGGTGGGATAAAAACAACACTGCACCCGAGGGCTGGGCATATTTTGGTTCAAACCGAAAAAACCAAAAAACCAAACCGAAATTAAATTTTGGTTTCGGTTTTTGGATCGGTTTCTGTTTCAAAATTTAGGAATTCGGTTAATCGGTTCGGTTTTCGATTTTTCAAAAAAATAATTCGGTTAAATCGAAAAACCGAAATTATGTATATAGTATATTAATATTTCCATTATATATAAATTATATACAATATAACCCAACCCAAAACCCACAACAATAGGCCCAAAATATGCCCAGCCTATTAATAAATAACCCTAAGTCCCCAACCCTAGTCACTCTATCAGCATCTCCTCTCACACAGACCAAAGTCACACTTAGCCTCTCATCTCCTCTCACACACAGTCACATACTCACACACTCTCTCTCTCAACGTCGTCTAGTCGTCGTCATAGACTCATAGTCGTAGTCTTCATCATCGTTGTCGTCTTCATCATCTTCATCGTCTTCGTCGTCTAGTCGTAGACTCGTAGTCTTCATCGTCTAGTCGTAGACTCGTAGTCTTCTGGACAGTCTTAGGTTCTGATCAAAACCATTTTGATGTTCTTTATTGTCTTGGATAAACTAGCAACACATTTCCTTGTTTTCCATGTGAAATATGATAGCTGATGCTCGATGTGATCGAAATTTGATTATATTTTCTTGTTCGTGGTGATGGGATCCAATTTCAAGAAAGTAATAACTAACTGGCAGTGAACTAGAAAAGAGTTGCTAAAAAATTTATCCAATTTCAAAAGCCCAGTTATGATTAAAAAAGGCTCTCTAGTTTGATCTCAAACCGAAAAAATAAACTGAAAAAAAGCGAACCGAATTTGCAAAAACCGAACCAAACCGAATTTATTTTAGTTCGGTTTTGGTCTTCATTTTTGCCAAACCGAAAATCGAAAAACCGAACCGAAATTCAAAAACCGAACCGAACTAACTGAACGCCCACCCCTATTCTCGGGTGAGTTATCTAATGCATTTTACTCCAACCAAACATGGGATATAAGCTCATTCTAAAATTAATCCCAAGATTAATTATCCCTTATCTTTTGTACCAAACGAGCCTTCAATATATTAATAGGTTAGTTCGCTCCTATTAATATCATAATGATAGTTAATTAGTACATAATACACATAAATAGATATGAAAAAAAAAACCAGAAATCTAACAAGGTTTTGCCACATCTACGTCCTAAAATCTATGAAATTATTTTAAGGAGAAAGCAAAGATACAGTACTGTTGCGGATTTACTTATTATTATATCCATTTAATTTAGATTCACTTGTTATATGTGAAATTTCTTCAAACCTATTTCAATCAATATAAATTCAAAAAATATTAGAAGCAAATAAAGAAGTGGAGAAAAAGCAGACAATTTTGTCCGAAGTTACCTACTATTAAATACTGGTTAAATAAATTTTAAAATATAAATGTAGATTAAAAGAACAACCAAATAATACGTCTTATAAAATTTTTACGATTTTTCAGGTCGTGTTAAAAGTTACCTACTTGTAATTATTTATAAATTTTATATTCTTACCAAAAAAAAATTTTATATTAGAAAAATTGAACAACATAGTTTTATAAGTTGCATATCTGAACAACAACAACAAAAAACAACATATCCAGTATAGTCTTACAAAGCGGGGAGAGTAAAGTGTACACAGTCAGTCCGTATCACTATCTCAGAGGTAAAATTCGCAAGGGCTAGTTTTGCCATGTGAATTATATATCACATGTTGTATACCTCGTGATATATAATTCACGTAATTGTGTACTTGAAAGTTATACGACAGTGAAAACAGTTGAATCATACTGTTGTATACTGGTATTCTATTAAGATGTACAACATGTAAATTTTCTACCTCGAAAGTATACAACATATATACTTACTAGATATATATATATATTTTTTTTCTTTCTATATAGATGGATATAGTATTTTTGGGTAAATCTTATTTGGGCCTCATGGACACCCAGCGTAAATTACACTCGACTCAAATTCAGCCCAAGTTGAAGTAAAAGGGGAACACTTGAGTCGATATAAATAGCTAGCTAGTGTGAGTTGTAACCCTAAAACTAGAAAGGCAGAGAGTGCACGTGTGTAGGAAATGGGGGAAGTGGAGAAACAACACTTGCTAAAACCAACTTCAATGTATTTTCACAAATAATAGAATAGTACTATAAGCTTTGGAGTTTTTTTTAGCAAGAGTTGTTTTCCCTCTTCTTTACTCCGTTTCTTTTTCTCATCGGTGTTCGATATGCACAGGTTTGTTTCTCTGTCTTTGTTTTTTTCCATATGTTGTATGAGTTGATTAGTACTCCCTCCGTTGACCTATTTTGATTTGACAAGAGTTTAAGGAATTAAAGATATATCTAATGTATCAAAATGCCCTTTAATATGGTGCTCAACATGGCATGTGTAAAAAGTAAAGGGTCATTCTGTTTTAAACGGATTAAAAAGATTAAAAAGGAAAGTAGGTCATTCTCTTGAAACGGAGGAGTATTTGTTTTCACGAGATTCTGTTTGCTCAGTTACTGTTTGCTAATTTCGTTTTTTTGGATCTAATTGAGAGAAGTCCTCTCCAAGTTATTGTTTTTTGAATTTTTTTTTTCAGAATTTCCTCCCTTTGTTTTTTGCTTGTTTCGCTTTAGGTTAGAGGAGTATTTTTATCCCTCATCTATACTATGGAATATAAAACATCCCTTATCTTTGGAATATTAGACAGCTTTAGTCTACACTGAGTTGGCAAAACTAACAAATAGCACTAGGTGATTCTTCCCATATGTCCTAACCTTGGTAGATAAAGTTACCTGGTATTTATTGCTGGTGGCAGATGGCATGTATCCTGTGGATTTGGTTGAGGTGCGCGAAAAAATATCCTAAAACTAACAGATAGTGTTAAACTAACTAAATAACGAATTAGAGAGAAACCCCGTTTTTTTTTTGCGTTATTGGTACACTATAATACCAAAGCACAACCCCAATAAGGAATATACAACAAATTACTGCAAGATTCCATGAATTGCTTTAGAATATATAGACGAACCCATAATCTGATAAGTGGTTATAAAGCCTCCAAGCTTTTAAGAAGTTGCGTTAGTGTGGAAAAATGTCTTTTCTAGGGATCGACGGGTGAATGAATAAGAAGGGTTCACAGGATTAAATTGTGTTTATGAAAAGGGAAAAGTTTCCGTTAATCTTAATCTAACTTTAGGCTTTAATGTTAGTTTTCCAAGCCCGATTAAGGTTTGACTTAAGCTATCCACTTCTGTAAAGATACGGGATGTTTTATATTTAGTAGCATAGATAAGGCATAAAAATAGTTCTACATCCATATTTAAGGGACTATCTCAGTCTTTTACGCACTTTGGCTATTTGAGCTTTTCTAACTGTAGTTTATGTAGTCGCTTCTTATCTTGAGGTTGTTTTTCTTCCTTGAAACTGTGGTTTTTGTGTTTCTTTCTGTTTTGATATTTGCTTTGGGGCTTTGCTCTTCATTTTTAGCGAGGTTCAGGGAGCCATTTGGCATTTTAATACCAATAAGGTAATGAGAGTTTGAAAATTTGTTTAATTGAACTCTCTATGAAATGAGACGATTTTATATTGTACACGTAGATAAGAAGGCCCTTGTATAAATGAGATCTAAAAGGTGGTGTCGTGGATTCAATAATGGGAGGAGGTTTTTTTTAAGTAAAAACCCAGAGGCTACTTCTTCGTACAAGGCACCATACCAAAAATAGGATTGGTGGTATCCTAATCTAAATAAAGACAACTAGTAGAGGAGCTCTGTGTCACAGCTTGATTGTGGTGGTTCAAAATACCAACCTGATTGCTTTAAGCGTTGAGATTCTGAAGGATGGCATTTGTAGTTTGTCAATTCTCAATGGTCCCCTTACTTCATTTGGTAAATCTGCCTACAACAACAACAACAACAGCAACATACCCAGTATATTCCCACAAAGTGATTGGTAACCCTGCCTCATTGAGGAAAATCCTGTTTTCAGCAAATGTAGTAGCACGTGTGGCTAGCATTCCCTCCCATAACAGTGAGTAACTTGAGTCCTTTTCTGCTGCATCTTTATTTGTATGTTTACGTCAAGGTTTGTAATTTCTGCAGTGTGATTTGGCTCTCCCCAACTATCATCTGGAAACTAGCATAGAGTCCAGTTCTAGAATTAAGTTGTTAAACTGCTGTTCACAACACCTGGCAACTCCCAATAAAACTGCTTGGACTTCATTGAAATTGTTCGTGAAGAATTGGACTGGACTGGTTTCCAAGTGTTTCCTGCAGGTTTTGATATACACCATGATGCTTTTGAGCTGTGGTTTGTAGCCCTCACTCCCTCAGGTATAGTATGCGCCGGTTGGCCGGCCATGGTCTGGTCGCGGGCGATCACTCGGTGTGATTAGAGAGGAGTGTCATACATGCTCTGATGGCTCTCTACTTTTTAGCAATGAAAGGTGAGGAGATAACTGCTATTAATAAGGTTCTTGATTGTCGGTTTATCGTTGAAGTTCCTCCGGCATGATCTCGAAAATACGTAACTATCCAGAACCGTTAGAGCTTTCTCTTATTTCGTGTGTGAGTACATCATTTATGTCTTGATGGTCATTCTTTGGACATCAAACTTTATTTGTCACTATTTCAACTTCAAACTTTATTTTTTCTCTATGGAAAACTTTTGAACCGTTTAGTAAGGTAATAACTCGACAAAATTAAAGGAAATGGTGAGAAGCAAAAGGCCCTTTGCAAGTGAAACAACACTAATATACATCAACTGCAAAACTCTGTATATTGACTCACAAAACATTGTCCTGCTTCTCTATTGTCTAGTTGCATTCATTCATATCATGCTATTTTTGTGTGCACTGATCAAGATGATTTTTATCGCCTATAGATTGATCTTTGACGGAGGAAAATTATACAAAAGTCAACAAATTTAGCTACGTGCATGACGAAGTTGATGCTGTAAGTACTATTCCACCTCCCAGATTTATTCTTATTTATCACCTTGAGAATGCTGTTATTTTTGTTCACTATGAAATACTCTCCGCTTGCTGTCGACCTTACTTTTTCTTGGTTAGCCACACTGCTAATATGGCTGTCCACTAGCAGTAAAAGAAGACTTTTAGAAGCTTGCGTAATGAGCATTTAAATTGAATAAAACTGATTGATGGCTTCATTGTTCCGTTTTGATCTTTGTACCTTCCATCTGTTTTGCTATTTGCATGTTTTTTCATATTTGGTCTTCTGACTGACTTTGCTTTTGGATTTTTCTATTTCTGTATTACCTACTGGGTTCCACAGTGAAAACCCTGTATGATCTTTCTCCTAGTGTCATTCTCTGTGCCAACATCTCATAATTGTAACCTGGGTTTTCATCCTTGTTGGCTTTTTTTTTTTTGGCAACTGTCCTTTCATTAATTGCCAAAGTAAGAATTACATAACTAGAGCTAGCTATACACAGCTAAGCTACTGCTAGTCATTACAACTCAGAAGTAAAGCAACAAGGACCTAGAACATAAAGCTCTGCACTAAATCTTTAATTCTAGGAGGGACCCTAACACAAATAACATATATAGTCTCCTTGGCAATGGCATCACATGATCTACTCTTTTTCTCAAACATCCGCAAGTTTCTTTCAATCTACAGTGCATGAATGATCTCCACATAAAGCATCTTGAAAGTCTGGGCAAGTTGGGATTTACCTCTGGCTCGACTAATAGTCCCCAAAAGTTGTTGATCCCATGTAGAAGCATTATACGCCTGGTTGTTCATCCATTGCTAGGTTCTATCCCATAGGCATCTAGCAAAGGTGCTTGGACAAACAAATGAATCTGACAGAAGGCACACTTAAGAGTCCACATCCATTCTCCATTTTCGCAAACGATCAGTAGTCAATAATCTTCCATGCATCGGTAACCACGTTGTGAATTTAGCTTTTGGCCTTGCTGCATTCATATACATAAGACACTTCCAGGGAACTGTTGGTTTATCTGGTAGAGTTTGGCAGTAGATTTGTCTAAGAATATTCTTTGAAGGATCAATCTGCACCTGGTTTATGATATTTCTAGCCTCTAGAATTTTCCTGATCATCCAACAGGCCTGTTGAGGCTTGTTTGCTTTACTGTCACAATTCCTCACATTGCATTTCTCCAACGTCAAGCGGTTCTAGTATTTGTCTAAAGCTTAGAAGTTCTAATTGTTGAGGTATCAATTCATTTTGTGAAATCTAGTGAGGTTCTTAAGCAAATGGTCTCCATTAAACACGCTTTTAGAAGTACAATAATTACTGTTACTTGTAAGAAAAAGTATAATAATAACTGCCCTTGAACTTAGACATAGGGGTGGCAAAACTAGTCCATGAAAACACGACCCGCCCAATCCGCCCATTTATTTCACAACCCATTTTGACTTGCCCAATCAGCCCATTTAAAAGTTGGGCTGATTTGTAAATATGTCCAGATTGACCCATGAGAAAACTTGTCAAGATATTTTAAATTATTTTGGGTTTGATATGTTATATATAACCATAATAAAAGATTTTCTTTTTGTAATTTTTGTTTGGTATAATTCAAGGAAAAACAAAAAAAAATTAAAACTTGGTAGAGTTGGACTGGTGGGCCCATCTCGGTCCATCAAACATATGCATTTTTTGACCCATCTTTGACTCAGCCATCTTAGCGAAAGTAACCTTTTCTCTATTAGCTCAAGCATTTTGACCTGCCCAAGTTCAATCCAACCCACCATTTGGCACCCCTAATAAGACATCTGAATAAAGAAAAATGCTTTACAGATCTTTAAACCAACTAACACCAACTAACAGAACATGTATACAAGATGAAGAAGTTACACTCATGTGTGGACCTTTATAATACAAGAAACAAATAAGCTCCTTGAAGATGTACCTAGTTTTGAAATGTACAAGCAATGGATCTACCTAATGAACATTGATTTATTGAGTATTTTCCTTTTGTGCAGATCCTGCACCAAGGAATGATCACAAGAATATTGTCTCCGTTTAACACAAACAAATATACGAAAATCATGTACATATGAGTTCTTTTTCATACTGCTCGATACTTGAGCCGAGGGTCTTTAGCATCCATGTGGATGCTTCAACAAGGAAATAATTCCCCTGTTTCAGGCAAGGAAAATTATTGAGCTTAAAAGATAGGATGACAAACTCGTAAGTCACACAACTCACTGATCATGATGAAGGCAATTTTGTATCTTTAAGCCTTTGATTCAGTAGCACAAGGCATGGTCAATGGGCTAAAACCATGTTGAAGGCTTGCTCTCCACACTTTCTCAAAGTCAAACATCATGTTTCCACACTCATTCTCATTCCAACTTTCCAATGCATGCAAAATCCCCGCTATTCTCCATGCACTCATCACCCTTCTTGGTAGCCAGTTCTGGAATTATCATTAAATTAATTTTGAATTTCCCGATTACCACAAAAATCAAATGATAAAAAAGATTAAGGAAATTAATTGATCTTCTCTAACCTCACAGGAGTCTACATTTTCAAGGTGTTTTGGAATAATCATGGCTGGTGTGTTGAAGTAGAAGCAATCTTTGCGAGCTTTGCTCGGTGGGAATTGTGAAAAAGGAATGAATAATGTTCCTTTTGGTGCTTTCAATTGTTCATCTTTGCTCAATCCGTCCCCTACTAGCCATATCTGCAATATAATACTTTAATCAAGAGGTATTCTTTTGGGTTGTTCTTGTTGGGATTAACGCTTTGCGAACTATTTTAGTTCTACAACCAGCAATGTGGGATATGTGCGGGTGAGGGGAAGAAAAATGTTCTCTTTTTCTCTTTGAACCTTTTAACAAAATGGTTCTGAGATTAGCTTGATATAATTATATAGCTCTGAGTTAGGAGATGAGCAAGAGGGGGAGGCTGTTATAAATTATCAAGATTGAGGACAATATTTTCTGATGTATTATGGTTTATACCTTTGATTCATAAGATTTTGAAGGGACCAAGTTAGTAGCAACCTCAGGATTAAGCGTTTCTTTTAGTCTCTTGTACTCTTCTCCGTCTAGCATAACCTGTATATAGAATTTCCAATGAAAAAGAGACAGGGAAACCAAAATCATTGTGGAGATCGATATATAGTCAAATATACCTGAGTTCCTCCTCGGCACAAGGCTAGGGCAATGGAGTGAGCAACTTTGGAGAAACGACCTCTAAGGACCACTTGGGAAGTTCCTTGTGGAATGGAGTTTAGGACTATGGCGACAGCTAAACTACTTCCATCGACCACCTTCACTTTCAACTGAGGATGCCTCCTTATGTAAAGTTCACCATTATTATTCAGCTGCTCTTCCTGCTAGAACATTACGTTTATGTATAATTGTTAGTATCAACTAAAACCCTCTATTGACCAGCCAACAATATAGGGTGATGGGAGAATTCTTTTCAGTTCATATTCTCCCTAATATTTAATATCTGCCTTTGCTAATATTTGATATTCTATAGTTTTACTTGCCTGATTTAGGAGTCCAAGGCTCAAAACTTTTATGCCTTTCTGATCTGCTTCCATAATCGCTTCCTCAATCAAATTGTTGATGATATCTCTTTGCCATTGCATAAAGTACTGAACAAAATAAAATATTAGGCCAACTAATCTCTTTAACAATGTATAATCCAGAACGTACAACTAGTCATGATTAACAATAAGTTCTTACTTGTATACTATATTTTGGGATAGCCCAAGTTTGTATTTTGTGATTCCTGAATAAATTCCTCTCGACAACAAATGTGTGACCATAAATCCAAGTAATCAAAAAAGACCACAGCGTAACTGGCCACATTAACCAGAAGTACCACTTAGAAGCGTGAGGCTTTGAGGCCAAGGATGCAAACCCGAGTCGGAGATGGTAGATGGATTCTGGGGTTGTTAGATGTGTTAGGTGCACCACGTCAGGCAATTCAGCTTTCCTCTCAAGTGACTTTTCATACAATGTATCTGATGACTTATCCTCTGTACCATACAGATAGTCGTACATTGGCATAAAAAGTGAATAATTTGTTCTAAATTGAGTGTGATGCAGTGAGTGGAACCTGTGCCATCAAAGAATTGATATTAGTGGTAAAGAATAAAACAGATTCTTCACAAATAAAATCTTTAGGGATTACTAGTCTGCCTAGTCAGTAGTAAAAAAAGAAAAAATTGAAAGAAGACTTGTGTTTTCTTTTCATCGTTTTATTTTCCTGGTTCACTAAAGTTAGAAGCAAATATTCATTTTCTGCTCACTGAACCCTCTAACGTTGACTGTACAGAAGTACACAAGTTGCATCTCTCGTCACTTTTAATTAAACAGCTGGGCTACCTTGTGGATATGCATGATATAACATTTCAGTTTCTTTTTTCCTCCATGGATATAGCATCTTGTGGTAACTGAACTTTACTTCTAACGGTAAAGTCACTTTGATATGTAAGTTTTGTGATTATAGTGGGTAAGTTCAATTACCTTAATGTGACAAGATTTAGTCTTGTGACTTTATAGTTATTGTTGGCAAAGTTTAGTGAATTTACTTCTATAGTGGTAAAGTTTAGTGGCTATACATGAAATTAACCGTTAAAGTTTCTAGTAAATTCCTTTACTGGCAATTGTTTTGATTATCTTTGTTAACTCAATTAAATTCCTGTGATATTTCAAATCACTTTTAAAGATAACCATAGCCAATGAAAGCTGGATATGATAAGACTACTGCAGAATACAAAACATATGGTTACTAAAATCTTGATGAGGCAAAGCCAGACAAACGTCTAAAGCATTGCTATAAATATAAAAATTGAAATACAAGGCCAACAAAGACTCACGAGGGTGTATATATCAAGTACTTGAGAAGGGGAAAGATAGAGAACATCCACTTGGGAATTAGCTCAAAGTTGCAATGGCCCATGAGGTTCATGAAATCAATATAGATGGCATAAGCACCAATTGAAGCTATAGAAGCAGTCCCAGTGAATAATGTTGTGACAACTGGTATAAAAAAGAGCGCCAAGTATGTTACAACCTCAACAAATGGATGAATATCAGCTGCCAAAAAAAAAAAACTTTGTAAGTATTTACAGAAAGACTATCTACAAAGTACTTGTATTCTCATCCGTGTCATTTTGTCGACATAGTTATTTGTTTTAGAGTTTAAATTATATACATTGACGGTGCAAAGAAATTTTATGTTATTTGTCCAATTTAACCAATTACTGCGAGATATAACTGTATTTTCTAAGTATGATATCAGACATGATATAGAGTTGCCTGTTGTTCTAGGTTCTCTCCTTGTTTATATATCTTATGTTTGTTCTCAACTGATCATTCTACCTCTAGAAAACTAGATCTAATAAAACAAAATGCTACAAAATTTTTTGAAGACAACTTACCAGTGATCGGCTCAGTGACAATGGAGGAGTGATGATGGGAATGATAGCGGGAGTAGAGAAAATGGTGGTGCAGAGCTCTGTGAAACCAGTAATAGAGGAACTCCACGGGACCGATATGGATCAAGGCTGTTATAATGATCCCATCAATCCTCCAAAGAGGCAATTGATGAGTCTGTGCGAACTTCAGGTATCCAATGTAGAATACCACCCCATTAAGTATGATTTGATCATCCCTACAAAAAAAAAAATCCAATCCTAATCAATCATGTCATGTACGCATTTTCTTTTCGCTTGGTTGGATCTCTTTTGGATACTGTTGAAACCTAATTAGTACTACCCAAAGCATGGTTAGACATGTGCGACCTAGTTCAAGATTCTGACTCCTGTAAGGTATAGCCTATCTTGCACTGGAACTTTCCCATAACATCTTCAGCTGGAGGAAACCTGTATGTTGCATCATAAATTTTAGTGTTCAAAAGGGCGTTAGTTATAGCAGTTCAGGCCACCAATGATATGCTCAGTTTTGGGCTTAGGCTGCCTTTTAAAACGCATCCTAGGTTCTAATGATTGCTTCCTTTACATATCCAATATCTCCTTTGTTTTGCCGATACGAGATTTGTCTAAGGTGTTACATACCTCACCTTCAGGATTCAGTGTTCTCATTGTTTACTCATCATTTCAAAGATGTTAAGACTCGCCCAAACTCAGTTGAGATTCTGGTCCCATCACCTATCTTAATGATGTATGATTTGCCTAAACTCATAAATGCTGAGATTTGCCACATCATGACCCAAGGCTGAACTATATGTAGTAGCCTGACCGAGTGTCGGAGCAATGATTTTCACCAAGGAGATTCATAATATAAAGAAGTAAACACACGAATAAGCTAAGGGGATTTAACAACTATTAATATGCATAAAAAATAATTTTGACCTTGTATATACAATGTACTTTTTCGGTGGAGGAGGTTTTGATGAACCTCCTTGGCCCCCTAGCTCCGCCCCTAAGCCAACATATAGTAATATTGTCTGCTTTGACCATAGGCCTGTATGGCTTTTAAGTGCATGTTAAGGTTCTCAGACTTGCTCCAAAATCAAACCTTCCTTACTAAGAGGTAGGTAGGGGGTGGTAGTCACTGAAAGAAGAAACTTTTATCATTTTTTTACTTTCTTTTGGAAAAGCGGTGTTGGGAGCAGTGGCGGAGCTACCCTTTCTCCAGGGGGTTCATCCGAACCCCCTTCGACGGAAAATTATGCTACTTATACATGGTTAAAATTATATTTTATGTATATATAATAGGTATTGAACCCCCTTCGGTTAGTTCGTACGTCTACTTCTGAACCCCCTTGTTGAAAATCTTGGCTCCGCCACTGGTTGGGAGCAGAGAAGGGGATGTGTATATTACTCCCACTTACTACTGTGGGTTAAGAATGAAGGCATGAGAATGGGAAGTATGTATACATACCAGTTTCTTTCTCTGTCAACTTGATCAAATTCAATGCTCTTATCAAGAATCCGATTATCACCCTTAGCAGTCCTGTAGCGAGAAAGGGATATCCACATTTGGTGGTGAACCATTCTCATGAGTAGATATGGGAGTATGGATATGTATGAAATGTCCCTCTGGCTTCCATCTTTCCCCATGAAGTATGAGTATATGCTATGACCCACAAATGGTACCAAAAGCAAGTACTTCATGCCAAAAATAAAAAAAAAGTAAAGAGTTTAGCCAAAAGCAAGTGCTTCATGATTCAGCACAAAATCGTTTTGAAAAAGATATAGAAGGCAGAAAAGAATATACAAAGTTAAATGCATTAAACTTGTCAATACCAATATTACATAAACGTAACACAGGATCCAAAAACAAAACGAACCAGCTCAATCTTCTTGTCACTTATATTTGTGGGACTGGGAAGAACTAAGTGCAAGACCATATAGTACTAATGCATCAATGAAGGATCATGTATTCCAACAACAGGAAAATAAGATATCTATACTGTAGACATAACATGTTTTGACTGGAAAATAAAGGGGAAAATAGTTGGTAATTCAAGAAAGAGTACCTTGAAGTTGCCAAGGCATGCCCAAGGCCATTCTGTAAGGATTCCAGGTTTAATAGCCATTCTTTTGTTCTTTCCTTGTGTTCTCTTAGAAACCTCTGCTTTCCACTGCCTGACATATGTGTGTGTGTATATATATATATATTGAATTCTGTTAGAGGGAATGCATTTTCAATTTGGTATGCAGGAACAAAATATCCTGCCTAACTACAAGTTCGATTCATATTTTTTTCTTTCTTATTACTTCCTCCGTTTCAATTTATGTGACATAGTTTGACTTGAAAAACTCAAAGTAAAATGGAGTCTTTTGAAACTTGTAGTCATAATATGTTGTGGCTATCAAAGCTTCTCATTAAGAGTGATTTATTATTAACTTTCTAAAACATTATTAAGTATAGAAATGTGTCAATTCGTTTTAACCTGACAAATAAGGAAATAACGTCACTTTTCTGGAGTTTGAAAGTCAAGTTGTTGTAGCCGTAGTTCAAATGTGATTAACATTTTATTTCTGACCATGTGACTAGGGTGAAAAATGAGCGGGCTGGATTGAAAGTTGAGCAAAAGCGGGTTACAATCCAACCGTCCATATTTTTATGCGGGTAAAAAACAGATTGGGCAACTAATGAGGGGGGTGAATGAGTACTTGACCCATATATCATCCATATTTATAATATATGTAGACTTGAGAAAAATTTTCTTTTGTCAGAAAGATATGTTTTTTAACTATATGATCGACTTAATTTTCAGTCCTTATAATAATATATTTCTTTCACTATTATTAATATAGTTCATGTATTAATCAAAGTAATATTGTCATTTTGTGTCAGCAGAAAAACAAATTAAGCTATTCATTTGACTCAAAACATTTTTAGACAACTTTCCTAAATAATTTTATAGTGGAGGCTTAATGAAAGTTGATTTAACAAATATGTAATAATTCATGCTCAAGTTGTATGCTTTCTAAAACATTAAAAGTTATATGCTAATCAAATTATGCAATTCAATAAAGCCAAATATTTAATAAGATTGGAGTTGTTATGTTTAAATTTAAATTTTCTGTTATTCAATCATATATTAACATAAATACTGATGTTATTGACTTTGACCTATTTAAATTTCATCATTTTCATGTATTATGTGATTTATCCTCTTAATATTTATATGAAGTTGAAATTGAAATTAGAATCATTTTTATTAGTAAAAATGACCACTCGATACTCCATTGATGAGCTTTCTAGAGTAGTCAACTTTCTAGTTTCTAATCAATCTTTAGCCCAAAAAAAAAAAAAAATCTAATTGTGGAAAGAGTAAGATAGTTGAATTATTTTATTCATATATTTGTCTGTCATATACATGGCTTTATATACAAAAGAGATTGTTGAACAGAATCTTCACCTGACTAAATCTCATGAAATTTGGGATTGTATAGCATACTATCTTTGGACACAAGTAGAAAGAATCAATATTCTAGATTACAATAATTATCCTAAGATCTTAAAGGATCAGATCTTGATATGAAGAATATCTTCCCGAAAGGTAAGATAGTTGAATTATTTCATTCATATATTTCTCTGTAATGTATATACATGGCTTTATATACATAAGAGATTGTGGAACAGAATCACCTAAATTCCATAAAATCAAGAATTATACGGAATCATATCTTGTACGCAAGTAGAAAGAATCATGACTATGATATTCTAGATTACAACAATTATTCGAAGATATTAGCAGATCAGATCTTGATATGAATAGTATCTTCTTGAGATCCTCTATTAGTCAACACTCGCCTGCAAGAGGGTGAATAGATATCTTCCATTTCTAGCTTGCTTATTAGATCTTGAAACACATTGTTTGGCCGTACTTTTGTTAGCTCATCGGCCACCTGTACTTTTGTTGAAACACATGGTTTCCTGCAGGTTGATCCATTGCACCTTGATATTTCTGAGCTGTGGTCTGTAACCATCAGCAATGGTACGTGCCAGTTGGCCGGCCGCTGGTGTTTCCATGGTCTGGTCGTGTGCGATCATGCTGTGTGATTAGAGAGGAGAGGATGTATGACTTTTTAGTAATGAAATGTGGAGAGCTAATTACTGTTAATGAAGTTCTTCTTGATTGTCTGTTTATCATTGAACTTTCTCCGGCATTGATCTCGAAGATGCTTAATTATCTAGAAATGAAGGAGCTTGGTATTGGTTAGTGTGTTTGTACATTATTATGTCATCACTTGATGGTCACTATTTGGATAATGGATATCAAACTTTTATTTTTTCTCTACGACAAACTTTTGAACTGTTTAGTATGGTAATATGTCAACAAAATGGAAGGAAACGTGAGAGGCAAAAGGCCCTTTGAAAGTGAAACTAAACAAACAGACATCAACTACAAAATTCTGTACGTTGACTCACAATAGATTGTCCTGCTTCTTTATTGTCCAAGTTGTATTCATTCATATTATGCTATTTTGTGAGCACTGATCAGGATGATTTTTATCACCTCTAGATTGATCTTTTAGGGAGGAAGATTAACAAAAATCCATGGAATAAAGCTACGTGCGTGAAAAAGTTTATGCAGTAAGTGCTATTCCACATCCTAGATTTATTCTTTATTTATCACCTTAAGAAATGCTTCTATATTTATCTACATTATGAAATTACTCTCCGCTTGCTGTTGACACCTTAGTTATTCTTGGTCAGCCATACTACTAGTAGTGAAAGAAGATTTGTAGAAACTTGCATAATAAGCATTTATAAGAACAAAACTGATTGGTGTCTTCTTTGTTTTGAACTTTTGCTAATAGGGTTAATTTGGGTTATTAATTAGGGTTGGGTGGGGTCGTGTCTGGTTGTGGTTTATTACCATATGGACTAAAAGAAGAAAAAGAAGAAGTCCATGGGGACCAAATAAATGTCATGTCATATTTTGTTGGTCAAATCTTAATAGGGGGACTTGTGAAGAGGTATTGGCAAAGTTGGCTGACCTTGGCACAAAAAAAAAAAAAAAAAAGAAAAGGAAACATGACTCTGTTAGATAATTACCAATAGTTGGGCAACCTTCTTACTATCTCGAACATGCACACAAGATGAAGGAATTATGCTCATTGGTGGACTGCTATAATAGAAGAAACAAATAAACTCCTTGAAGATGCACCCAGTTTTGAAAAGCACAAGCAATGGATCTACCTAATGAACATTGATTTATCCAGTATTTCCCTTTTGGCATGCATATCCTGCACTAAGGAATGATCACAAGAATATTGTCTCCATTTAACACACACAAATATAAGAAAATCATGTAACAACATAAGACTTTCTAACTGTGTTGAGGTAAGCCTAATTGTAGAACTCATTAAAGGTTCAGAAATGCAAATTCAGGAATCAAGCAAACATATGATAGCCACTTATGAACAGGAAAATGCAAATTGAATTTGAACTTGATAGATACATAACTTGAGTTTGAGTTGATAGAAAAGAAAGATTGAATTTAAATTGACGATAGATGGAGATTGAGCCAGTTCTTGTTGATTGACTAAATGGAAACTTATAGCTTAAAAGAACGTAAATGACTGATTACTGTCGGCATGGGTTTGTATCATGAGTGGAAATTAACAGTCAAGATACAGAACTTTGATAGAAATTTGAATTGAATTTAACAACAAAATGCTTATTTGTAAAATTACGATTAGTAGGGAAAACAATATCAGTCAATGGCTTCCCTATTCTCATTGACTGCATTTACCATGCATGCTTCAACAAGGAAATAATTCCCCTGTTTCAGTCGAGGAAAATTATTGAGCTTGAAAGATAGGATGACAAACTCATAATTCACTACTGATTCGAGATATGATCATGATGATGACAATTTGTATATTTAAGCCTTTGATTCAGTAGCAGAAGGCATGGTCAATGGGCTAAAACCATGTTGAAGACTGGCTTTCCACACTTTCTCAATATCAAAAATCATGTAACCACACTCATTCTCATTCCAACCTTCCAATGCATGCAAAATCCCAGCTATTCTCGATGCACTCATCACCCTTCTTGGGAGCCAGTTCTGGAATTATAACAAAATTAGTCATGAATTTCTAATTATTTGAAACATCAAATGATAATTTTTTTTTTGAAACATCAAATGATAAATTTTTTTTAAGGAAAATAAGTGATCTTTTCTAACCTCGCAAGAGTCTATATTTTCAAGATGTTTTGGGACAGTCATGGCTGGTGTGTTGAAGTAGAAGCAATCCTTGCGAGCTTTCCTTGGTGGAAATTGTGAAAAAGGAATGAACAATGTTCCTTTTGGTGCTTTCAATTGCTCATCTTCACTCAATCCGTTCCCTACTAGCCATATCTGCAATATAGTACTTTAATCAAGAAATATTCTTTCGGGTTGTTCTTGTGGGGATTAAGGCTTTGCGAACCTTTTTAGTTCTACAGCTAGCAACGTGGGATAGATGAGGAGGAGGGGAAGAGAAGTATGAGGAGGAGGGGAAGAGAAGTGTTCTCTTTTTCACTTTGAAACTTTTAACAAGAGATCAGCTGATAAAATTATATAGCTCTGGGTTAGGGGGAGGCAGTTGTTATAAATTATCAAGATTGAAGATGGTATTTTCTGATGTATTATGGTTTTATACCTTTGATGCAGAAGATTTTGAAGGGACCAAGTTAGTAGCAACCTCAGGATTAAGCGTTGCTTTTAGTCTCTTGTACTCTTCTCCGTCTACCACAACCTGTATATAAAATTTCCAATGAAAAATAGACAGGGAAACCAAAATCATTGTGGAGATTAATATATAGTCAAATATACCTGAATTCCTTCTTGGCACAAGGCCAGGGCAATGGAGTGAGCAACTTTAGAGAAATGACCTCTAAGGACCACTTGGGAAGTTCCTTTAGGAATGGAGTTTAGGACTATAGCGACAGCTAAACTACTTCCATCCACCACCTTCACTTTCAACTGGGGATGCCTCCTTACGTAAAGTTCACCATTATTGTTCAGCTGTTCTTCCTGCTAGAACATTACAGTTGTGTATAATTGTAAGTATGAACTGAAACCCTCTATTGTCCATCCAATAATATAGGGTGGTGGGAGAATCCTTTTTAATTCATATTCTCCCTGATAGTCAATATCTGCCTTAGCTAACAAAATGCCATTCTCAAGAAAATTGTATTTTACGTAGAGATCAAGCATTTCTATAGTAGATAAAGAAAGGATGAGCGTTCTTTGATTTTCTGTAGGTTTACTTGCCTGATTTAGGAGTCCAAGGCTCAAAACTTTTATGCCTTTCTGATCTGCTTCCATAATAGCTTTCTCAATCAAATTGTTAACAGTATCTCTTTGCCATAGCGTAAAGTACTGAACAAAATAAAAATTAGGCCAAGTAATCTCTTTAACAATATATAATCCAGAATGTTCAACTAGTCATGATTAACAATAAGTTCTTACGTGTATACTATATTTTGGGATAGCCCAAGTTTGTATTTTGTGATTCCTGAACAAATTCCTCTCGACAACAAATGTGTGATCATAAATCCAAGTAATCAAAAAAGACGACAGCGTAACTGGCCACATTAACCAGAAGTACCACTTAGAAGCGTGAGGCTTTGAGGCCAAGGATGCAAACCCGAGTCGGAGATGGTAGATGGATTCTGGGGTTGTTAGATGTGTTAGGTGCACCACGTCAGGCAATTCAGCTTTCCTCTCAAGTGACTTTTCATACAATGTATCTGAGGACTTATCCACTGTACCATACAGGTAGTCGTACATTGGCATAAAAAGTGAATAATTTGTTCTAAATTGAGTGTGATGCAGTGAGTGGAACCTGTGCCATCAAAGAATTGATATTAGTGGTAGAGAATAAAACAGATTCTTCACAAATAAAATCTTTAGGGATTACTAGTCTGCCTAGTCAGTAGGAAAAAAAGAAAAAATTGAAAGAAGACTTGTGTTTCCTTTTCGTCCTTTTATTCTCCTGGTTAACTAAAGTTAGGAGCAAATATTCATTTTCTGCTCACTGAACCCTCTAACGTTGGCTGTACAGAAGTACACAAGTTGCATCTCTCATCACTTTTAATTAAACAGCTGGGCTACCTTGTGGATATGCATGATATAACATTTCAGTTTCTTTTTTCCTCCATGGATATAGCATCTTGTGGTAACTGAACTTTACTTCTAACAGTAAAGTCACTTTGATATGTAAGTTTTGTCATTATAGTGGGTAAGTTCAATTACCTTAATGTGACAAGATTTAGTCTTGTTCACCTTAATGTGACAAGATTTAGTCTTGTGACTTTAGAGTTATTGTTGGCAAAGTTCAGTGAATTTACTTCTATAGTGGTAAAGTTTAGTGGCTATACGTGAAATTAACCGTTAAAATTTCTAATAAATTCCTTTACTGGCAATTGTTTTGAATATCTTTGTTAACTCAATTAAATTCCTGTGATATTTCAAATCACTTTTAAACATAACCATAGCCAATGAAAGTTGGATATGATAAGACTACTGCAGAATACAAAACATATGGTTACTAAAATCTTGATGAGGCAAAGCCAGACAAACGTCTAAAGCATTGCTATAAATATAAAAATTGAAATACAAGGCCAACAAAGACTCACGAGGGTGTATATATCAAGTACTTGAGAAGGGGAAAGATAGAGAACATCCACTTGGGAATTAGCTCAAAGTTGCAATGGCCCATGAGGTTCATGAAATCAATATAGATGGCATAAGCACCAATTGAAGCTATAGAAGCAGTCCCAGTGAATAATGTTGTGACAATTGGTATAAAAAAGAGCGCCAAGTATGTTACAACCTCAACAAATGGATGAATATCAGCTGCCAAAAAAATAACTTTGTAAGTATTTACAGCAAGACTATCTACAAAGTACTTGTATTCTCATCCGTGTCATTTTGTCGACATAGTTATTTGTTTTAGAGTTTAAATTATATACATTGACAGTGCAAAGAAATTTTATGTTATTTGTCCAATTTAACCAATTACTGCGAGATATAACTGTATTTTCTAAGTATGATATCAGACATGATATAGAGTTGCCTGTTGTTGTAGGTTCTCTCCTTGTTTATATATCTTATGTTTGTTCTCAACTGATCAATCTACCCCTAGAAAACTAAATCTAATAAAACAAAATGCTACAAAATTTTTTGAAGACAACTTACCAGTGATCGGCTCAGTGACAATGGAGGAGTGATGATGGGAATGATAGCGGGAGTAGAGAAAATGGTGGTGCAGAGCTCTGTGAAACCAGTAATAGAGGAACTCCACGGGACCGATATGGATCAAGGCTGTTATAATGATCCCATCAATCCTCCAAAGAGGCAAGTGATGAGTCTGTGCGAACTTCAGGTATCCAATGTAGAATACCACCCCATTAAGTATGATTTGATCATCCCTACAAAAAAAATAATCCAATCTTAATCAATCATGTCATGTACGCAGTTTCTTTTCGCTTGGTTGGATCTCTTTTGGATACTGTTGAAACCTAATTAGTACTACCCAAAGCATGGTTAGACATGTGCGACCTAGTTCAAGATTCTGACTCCTGTAAGGTATAGCCTATCTTGCACTGGAACTTTCCCATAACATCTTCAGCTGGAGGAAACCTGTATGTTGCATCATAAATTTTAGTGCTCAAAAGGGCGTTAGTTATAGCAGTTCAGGCCACCAATGGTATGCTCAGTTTTGGGCTTAGGCTGCCTTTTAAAACGCATCCTAGGTTCTAATGATTGCTTCCTTTACATATCCAATATCTCCTTTGTTTTGCCGATATGAGATTTGTCTAAGGTGTTACATACCTCACCTTCAGGATTCAGTGTTCTCATTGTTTACTCCACCATCATTTCAAAGATGTTAAGACTCACCCAAACTCAGTTGAGATTCTGGTCCCATCACCTATCTTAATGATGTATGATTTGCCTAAACTCATAAATGCTGAGATTTGCCACATCATCACCCAAGGCTGAACTATATGTAGTAGCCTGACCGAGTGTCGGAGCAATGATTTTCACCAAGGAGATTCATAATATAAAGAAGTAAACACACGAATAAACTAAGGGGATTTAACAACTATTAATATGCATAAAAAATAATTTTGACCTTGTATATACAATGTACTTTTTCGGTGAAGGAGGTTTTGATGAACCTCCTTGGCCCCCTAGCTCCGCCCCTAAGCCAACATATAGTAATACTGTCTGCTTTGACCATAGGCCTGTATGGCTTTTAAGTGCATGTTAAGGTTCTCAGAGTTGCTCCAAAATCAAACCTTCCTTACTAAGAAGTAGGTAGGGGGTGGTAGTCATTGAAAGAAGAAACTTTTATCATTTTTTACTTTCTTTTGGAAAAGCGGTGTTGGGAGCAGAGAAGGGGATGTGTATATTACTCCCACTTACTACTGTGGGTTAAGAATGAATGCATGAGAATGGGAAGTATGTATACATACCAGTTTCTTTCTCTGTCAACTTGATCAAATTCAATGCTCTTATCAAGAATCCGATTATCACCCTTAGCAGTCCTGTAGCGAGAAAGGGATATCCACATTTGGTGGTGAACCATTCTCATGAGTAGATATGGGAGTATGGATATGTATGAAATGTCCCTCTGGCTTCCATCTTTCCCCATGAAGTATGAGTATATGCTATGACCCACAAATGGTACCAAAAGCAAGTACTTCATCCCAAAAATAAAAAAAAAAGTAAAGAGTTTAGCCAAAAGCAAGTGCTTCATGATTCAGCACAAAATCGTTTTGAAAAAGATATAGAAGGCAGAAAAGAATATACAAAGTTAAATGCATTAAACTTGTCAGTACCAATATTACATAAACGTAACACAGGATCCAAAAACAAAACGAACCAGCTCAATCTTCTTGTCACTTATATTTGTGGGACTGGGAAGAACTAAGTGCAAGACCATAGAGTATTAATGCATCAATGAAGGATCATGTATTCCAACAACGGGAAAATAAGATATCTATACTGTAGACATAACATGTTTTGACTGGAAAATAAAGGGGAAAATAGTTGGTAATTCAAGAAAGAGTACCTTGAAGTTGCCAAGGCATGCCCAAGGCCATTCTGTAAGGATTCCAGGTTTAATAGCCATTCTTTAATTTGTTCTTTCCTTGTGTTCTCTCAAAAGCTCCTGCTTCCACTGCCTTGTGTGTGTGTGTATATATATAGAGGAAATGTATTTTCAATCTTTTGCCAAACTTTTGAAATTATATTCCCTCAAAGTCAATCCTAATCACCATGTGATAATTTGATATGCATGAATAAATATATTGTGTCTTAACTACAAGTTCGATTCATGCTTTTCTTTTTTTATTACTTCCTTTATTTCAATTTATGTGACATAATTTAACTCAGAACAGAATTTAAGCATAAAATAAAATATTTTAAAACTTGTGATCTTAAACACATCATAATATCTTAGAGCTATAAAAGCTTCTAATTAAGAGTTGGTGTTTGTTCAAGTATAGAAATATATCATTCGTTTTAACAAATAAAGAAATATTGTCACTTTTTTTGAAGTAGAGGGAGTATGAAAGTCGATGTTGTAGCCCTTGTTTAAATGTGACGTAACATTTTAATTTGGATTGTAATCATTATTATTATTACTACTATTGGTCTATATGTAGGCTATAGCTTGCCATTAATGAAGTTTCTGGTGATCTACTTATAAAACTAATGAGCAATTTGTTTAAACTATCCAATAGTGCCATAAAAAAATTGAATTGGAGTAAATTAACTCACAAATGAAAAACTGACACATATTACTGTGAGAGCTAATCTTTTGGCATTTGTCGCTTATAATCATAGCAACGTCATGTGCATCGAGAGAGATTTAAGATGGTGTTTGTCTCTAGCAATTAGCAATCACATGGGGAAGACTTTCATAACTTAATAGTACTCCTAGCAATGAGTACTATTATATACACTTCGTTTGGATGGTTGTTACACATTGTTTCATATTGTATTGTGTTATAATATATCATATTATATTATTCAACAAAATATAATATTTGGATAAATTGTATTATTTTCCATCATTACATAATCTCATACATCAACCATTTGAAGGATAAACCTATAAAAAAAGTAAAGTATGGGTAAAGTTGCTATAAAAGATAAGTTTAAGTTTTGTACACTGTCCGCGTACCTTTTTTCTACGCTATCAGTCACATTTATTTCTTAATTTTTTTCTCTAAAAACTAAAAGACAGTGCTACTACTTTCTTTTTTATACTCTTTCTCTCTCTCTCTCATCCCTTAAAAAATGTTGTTCTCTAATTAACACGTGTTAGTAACTGTTGATACTGCGTAATTGCTATCTATAGGCATTCTGAATTAGATAAATTAAATTAAGAATTTTATCAAACAAGAAAAGGCTATATAACTAAGAGATTGAAATTTAATTATGTTTTCGATGAGCCAAAACCTCCACATCATTGATTTTGATATGATGTTAAGAACAAAACAAGAAAAAGGTCAAAAATATTAAATAACTTTGAAAAAAGGAAATAATTCAGGAGTACTAAGCAAGAATAATTTAATTAGAGTATAAATAAGCTTCAACTTACCTTAATTCATTGTAATATTACTTAAGAAATAAGCTTCAACTTACCTTAATTAATTGTAATATTACTTAAGAAAATTACTGTAGTTATTTACCTTTAAAACTATTTATAGTGTAAAAATTAAATGTGTGAGTTTGATCTTTGAACCTACCGAACTTGAATATTTAACAGAATTCTCATTAGAAAAAAAATAATTGAATAATATTAAGATTTTTGTTTTTTCATAATTTGAATGTCGAACTAAAGTGTGCCCTGCTTCACGGTGAGATTGAGCTTTCTTTTAGTCATCCCAATTTCTATAACTAAATTGTGCCATATTCTGTGCATATGTCAATGTTGTAATCTAATTAATTGAATAATATTAAGATTTAAGTAAAAGAGTTTTATTAATGTCTTTCTTGAGTGACTGAATTCTCTTAAGTTTTAGCTGTTCTGTCCGTTTGATTTTCCTTTTGTTGTAACTTGTTCAGCGTCCGAGTATTTAAGTTGAAGAACATATATATATATATACACACTATATAGCTTGGAAAAATGAGTTGAAAATGCCTCTTAAGTCTCTAATTAATTAAAAGGGACGAGTGGGTCCCGCAATTTTAGTGGGTCAAGTCCTTCAAACAACTGCACACGGTTGTTCGACAACTGCATTAGTTATCCCGACAACTATTCAGTTGTCCAACAACTTTGCACAGTTGTCGAACAACTTCTATAGTTGTTGGGACAACTTCTGTAGTTGTTGAGACAACTTCTGTAGTTGTTGTTGAGACAACTTTTACAGTTGTTGGGGTGAAAGTATAAAAATAGAAAGCTGAAATTTTTTTGTCACTTTTACCTAATTTTTAAAACTTGAAGAACCCTACTTAATTGACAAACTTATTTGTCACTTTTATTATATAGTTGATGGAAAGATAGTGTTCTGTATCATGCACATCTCCATCCTTAACTAAATTTAGTTGCTTGATGTTTTAGCAGAGCTTCATATATGATTTTCTGTCAGAGAAGAAATGATTTAAAAATAACTATTAAGCCTGTTGGCTTGATGGTAACTAATAAGTAATTGAAATAACTGCTACAATACCAACTATAAGGTCTCAAGTCCTTTTGTGTGAACACAAACTTGTCTACCCATCGATTTCTTACTTTTCTCGTGGTTGGGGATTAGTGAGGAATATAGTATGACTAAACTTTCTTCAAATTAGACCTTGTACTTCGGAGTCTGGACTTTGGGCCACTGGTGGTGTTACTACATGTACATGCCACCGCTCATCAAGCACAATTACGTACTAGAATGAGGTTGAATCATAATAAGTAAAACTTCGTCAGTTTTAGCTAAGTGTCAATTTGCAGTAAGAACATAAACATACTACGCTAGTTGCTCATATTAACCAAATGTCACAACGTCTGTAGGGGGTTAGTTTGGGGAGCATGGACCGGAGAAGGAGAGGTTTGGCCCAGGGTAGCTCAATAGAGTAGTTATTCTTAAGCCAATTCTTAATAACATACCTCAAACATTTATATTAATGGCCTTTGCTACCTACTACATTTGATAGTAGGTTAGTAATTAGCATTGTGCGCACTTTTTATAAACCCTACAAAAGGGTAAATTTTGTTGAAAGAACTTCTAGAAGGGCACCACCTTGAGCAACATAATAATAGTTTTTGTTGCACAAAGTGATGTAGGAAATATTTTACAAGATGTTAAGTAAACGTAGATCCAAAAGTCAATAATAGGAGCAGTCTATATATAATTTTAGGCCTTTGATTAGGCAGCAGAAATCTTGGTAATTGGGCAAAAACCATGTTTCAGACTATCTTTCCACACTTTTTCAACATCAAGCATCATGTCACCACATTCATGCTCATTCCAACCTTCCAATGCATGCAAAATTCCAGCTATTCTCCAGGCACTCATCACTCTTCTTGGTAGCCAATTCTAAAAAGAAAAACCAGTCATGAGTTTCTTTATTTTTTTATGAACTGTCAAATTAGTATAGAGAAATTAAAACATTAAATGATCTGATCTAACCTCACAAGAGTCTACATTTTCAAAATGCTTTGGAGCAATCATAGCTGGTGTGTTGAAATAGAAGCAGTCCTTACGAGCTTTTCTTGGTGGAAATTGTGAAAAAGGAATAAATAATGTTCCTTTTGGTGCGTTCAATTGTTCATCTTCACTCAATCCATCCCCTACTAGCCATGTCTGCAATATAATATTTCAATCAAGAGCCTCTTTTTAAACTATAGACAGGAGACAAGACGTGCTGGGGAAGATTCATTTCTATATTTGGACTTTCTAAAGTCCAGAATTGTTCAAACCTCAACATAATAATAAAGCTTTGGGTTAGGAGAGAAAGGAGGGGATCGAGGTGCAAGGAAATGTTATAAATTGTCGAGATTTAGATCAGTGTATTTCAATATATTTTTGGTTTATACCTTTGAAACATTATAAGATTTTGAGAGGACCAAATTATTAATTGCAGCCTCGGGGTTAAGCTTTGCTTTGAGTTTCTTGTAATCTTCTTCATCTAATGTGACAACCTGTATATAGAAAAATTACGATGAATGAGAGAACATAAATCCTAAATTGATGGAGGAGATTAATATTTAATAGTCAAACATACCTGAATTCCTCCTTGGCACAAGGCAAGGGCAATGGAGTTAGCAACTTTGGACAAGCGACCTCGAAGAACAACTTGGGAAGTTCCTTTAGGAATGGAGTTTAGGACCACAGCAACAGCTAAGCTACTTCCATCTACCACCTTCACTTTAAGGTGAGGATACCTCTTTATGTAAAATTCACCATTACTATTCAGTTGCTCTTCCTGGAAAGTTACATTTGAAATAAAGCGTAAATATGATTTGACCTTCTTTAATTGGTTCAGCCTACAAACATTGATATAGGGTGATGAGTGATTCTTTTTAAATCTTTTTGTCCATAATGTTGTGATTGCTTACAAACCATTTTGCGATAAGCTTGCAAGATAATTACCAGCATATTAAGAATAGGTCATGCATTTTTCTCATAGATAAGTTAAGGATGGGTATTATTAGGCTTTTCAGACATATATTTTGACTTGCCTGATTTAAGAGTCCAAGGCTCAACACTTTTATGCCTTTCCGATCTGCCTCGATGATGGCTTCCTCTATCAAATTGTTAATACTCTCTCTTTGCCATTGCATAAAGTACTGCAACAAAATCAAGATCGAATCAAGATAAATTAAATAATCATTTTAACAATGGACTTGCAAAATGTAACAAAAAACTTTAATAATAGAACTTTATTACTTGTATGCGATACTTTGTAATAGCCCAAGTTTGTAGTTTGAGATTCTTGAACAAATTTCTCTCAACAACAAATGTGTGACCATAAATCCATGTAAACATTATTGACCATAGTGTGACGGGCCACATTAACCATAAATACCACTCAGAGGTGTGAGGCTTCGAGGCAAGCGATGCAAACCCCAGTCGAAGATGGTAGGTGGATTCTAGGGTTGTTAGATGTGTAAGGTGCACCACATCAGGCACTTCAGCTTCTTTCTTAAGTGACTGTTCATACAATGTATCTGATGACTTGTCAACTGTATCGTAGATATAGTCATACATTGGCATGAAAAGAGAATAATTTGTCCTGAATTGAGTGTGATGTAGTGAATGGTACCTATGCCATCAAAATATTTATCTTAGTCGCAAAAGATTAAACAAAATCTTAACAAATACACAAAATTTCAGTTTACTACATTCAAAAGATTTTCCGCGAACATGAAGAAATATCAACACTGTTTTGGAAGTAATTAAGACTTTGTGCAGAGTATCTTTGATGTGTATATCTCTAATAACATATTTTGCATAAAATTAAGCTCAGTGAAATACAGGGAAAGAAGACTCACGAGGGCGTATACATCAAGTACTTGAGAGGGGGAAATATAGAGAACATCCACTTAGGAATAAGCTCAAAGTTGCAATGGCCCATGAGGTTCATGAAATCGATATAGGTGGTGTAAGCACCAAATGAAGCTATAGAAGCAGTCCCATTGAATAATGTTGTGAACACGGGTATGGCAAAGAGCGTATAATATGCTAGCAGCTCACCAAATGGATGAATTACAGCTGCCAAAATAAAATAAAATAACTTTGTAAACCATGGAAGTTGGTAATTGATTGGTAAAATTGCACTATTCCCTGCTACATTATATGTTAGCTCTCTGATTTTTTAATGATGACAAGAATTGAAGTGTTATGGAATGTGACTTACAGTATTACATGACAGTTGTATATTTCAGAGTTTAAGGGTGTGTCTAGTATGCTGGAAAATAATTTCCCGGAAAGTAAGTGGTTTTTCTACTCATTTTCTGGTGTATGTTTGTATGTAAGCAGAAATATGTTCCGTGAACATTTATAACATATCCTAAAATTGTTTTGCATCTTCTCCGGGATTGATCATTCTGACTCTTAATAACTTGATCAAAGTGATGGAAAACAATCTTGAAGGCAAATTACCAGTGATGGGCTCAGTAACAACGGAGGAGTGGTGATGAGAATGATAAAGAGAGTAGAGAAAATGATGATGCAGAGCTCTGTGAAGCCAATAATAGAGGAACTCGACAGGACCAATATGAATCAAGGCAGTTATTATGATTCCATCAGTCCTCCACATAGGCATGTGATGAGCTTGTTCCAGCATCAGGTATCCGATATAATAAAATAACCCAAGAAGTATGATCTGATCATCCCTACAAAACAATAATTCAACTTTAGTGACAGTGTAAATATCTTTTTTTACACGATTACTGAATTTTAAGCTGTAATAGTACCTATTTACCAAAATGAGTTTGGTGTAAACACTATGTGCAACTACTTATTTTATCAGTTACTGATATGGAATGGGTGAAGAATGAATTGAAGATACATACCAGTTGTTTTCTCTGTCAACTTGATCAAATTCGATGCTCTTATCAAGAATTCGGTTATTACCCTTTGCAGTCCTGTAGCGGGATAGAGATATCCATAGCTGGTAATGAACCATTCTGGAGAGAGTAAATGGGAGTACAAGTATGTAGAACATGTCCCTCTGACTTTCATCTTTACTCATGAAGAATGTGTATACGCTGTGACACGCAAATGGTGCCAATACCAAATACTTCATCATCCCAACAAACAGTTTTAAAAAGTTAGCAGAATTCAAGCTGTAATAATCTCATGATTCGTCACAAAATGGCGTTTGAAAAAAAAGAAGAAGAGAAAAAGTAGTGCATCATATATAGCAGATTGACAACGCCAGCTCCATATAGAGTCTCTGATAACAATGTTATAGCTTTGCATGAAGCTAACTAGTCACTCTCTACCAGTGTCATATTGGATCCAAAATTGAAGTTTATGAATTCTGATATTTTCTGATAATTACAAATTTTTCAATAAATATACAGAGTTTGGATCAAAGTTATTTGGTTCTTTTGAACCCGTACCTTCGCCCCTGCAATATTTTTACCATAAATGATAGAAAGAGTACCTTTAAGTTGCCAAGGCGTGCCCATGGCCACTCAGTGAGAATGCCAGGTTTAGTAGCCATTCTTTTGATTTGTTCTTCACCACAAAGCTGGCTCTTAAAAGCTTCTGCTTCAACGACCTTATATAGAAATAGAAAAGAATTCTACTACGCAAGCAGGCGCGGACCCACGTGTGTTCAAGAGGTTCAATTCGTCGAAAAATTACACTGCATATATATAAAGTGAATCTATTTTTAAGACAGTGAAATCTAATAATTTTATAATTTGAACCCACTATGCACATCTCTGATGTCTGCTCAGGTGGTTTAGTGGATTCATTTTCACTCTTTGATTGGATTTGGTCATGAGTTCGAATACACTTGGGGTGTGTTCGGTACGAGGAAAATATTTTTCAAGAAAATATTTTTTAGGAAAATAAATTATTTTTTACTTATTTTCTTGTGTTCGTTACTCAAGTAGAGAATATGTTTTCTAAAAACAGTTGTATATATTTAACACAAAACAATGAGAACGAATAGGGTAAGGGGGTGGGGTAAGAAAAGAAATTTGAATTTTTTTTTTTTAAGAAAACAAATTTTTTGAAAAAATTTTTTGGGCTTAGTGGGGGCAGGCAGGGCGATAAGGAGTGGGCGTCGGGGTAGGTGATAGGGGTTGGGCTAAGAAAAAAAAAAATTTAAATTTTTTTAAAAGACAAATTAAAAAAAGTTTCAAAATTTTTTTTTTGGAGGGGGGAGGGCATGTAGGGGGTGGGGTCGGCATGGGGGGTGGGAGAGGATAAGTAAAAAAAAATTAAAATTTTCTAAAAATAAATTTTAAAAATAAAAAATCGGGGTCGAGGTAGGATAAGAATTTTTTTTTTGAATTTTTCTTTTAAAAAATAAAAATAAAAAATTATTTGGGAGGGGTGGTGGTAGGGGAAGGGTGTAGTAGTAGGGGGTAGGATAAGAAAATTTTTTTAAAAAAAAATTAAAAATAATTTGGGGGGCGGGGGGTGGGGGGAGGGGGGTTCTGGTAGGGCTGGGGGGTAGGGTAAGAAATTTTTTTGAAAATTAAAAAAAATTACTTGGGGGAGGAGGGGGGGGGGGGGCTGGTAGAAGGTAGGGGATAGGGTAAGAAATTTCTTTTTTAAACAAACAAAATTTTAAAAAAATATTTTTTTGGGGGCGGAGCGGGGGGAGGCTGGTAGGGGGGTCGGTGTAAGAAAAAAATTTGAAATTCTTTTTAAATAAAATTTTGGAGAGGGATGGTAGGGGGTGGGGTGGGGGTCGGGATAGGGGGTGGATAAAAAGTTTTTATTTTGGGGTGGGGGTGGGTGATTTTGTGAGTGAAATGAACATTGCAACTTATTTTTTCTACTTTGATTAAGGAAGTCATTTTCTTTAGTTTTAAGGAACTTATTTACCTAGGAAAAATATTTTCCAAAATTTTCAGTCAAACAAACATGAGAAAATAGGAAAACATTTTTTAGAAAACATTTTCCTTCGTACCGAACACGCCCTTGGTAGCTTTCCATTTTATTTTCTATTTTGTACAGTAATATTATTGCAAGTGTGTGCGCGTTTTGTCTACCATAGGGCCCAGCGTGCCTCTTGTTTCCTTTTCCTTTTCTTTTTTTCTTAAACAATTTATTGTTTTTACTTGTTTTAAAGTTTGTCATAATTGAACAATTTATTTTTTAAAAATCTTGATGGTAAAAAGGAGCATAATTCAACAAATTAAATTTTGATTTCTCCCTCATAAAATACTAAAACATGCAAGTATACATGTATAAATTCCTTATAAATTGTATTATGCTAAAAATTGTTATTTGTTTAATATTGAAATTTAGTTTAGTTGGTTTTTCTTTTACCAAAAAATAAAACAACTTTTTAGGAGCACTTCTAAACAAGAAAAATAAACATGTATTTTGTTAAATTTCATAGAGTTAATAAAAATTTAAATTGCTTAAAATGATTTTTTTGTCGAAATATTTTTCTTTCAAATTTATATAATTTAATTGTTAAAAGATACAAGTAAATAAATTGTTATTCCATTTCTTCTTAAAAAAATGTTTCCAACTTTGTTAAAATTATGAGGTATTGACTTTAAAATGACTTCATCATGTGATCATAAGTAAAAAAAATAAAAAGAAGCCATCAAGTTCTGCTTGTCGTGCCCAGTACTACTTATACTATTGCTTATAGTTATCTTTGATTGAATCCACTTGTGTAAAATTTTGAGTCCGCTACTGTACGCAAGTAGAGTATGCATGTTTCCTATTTACCTATTTAACTTACATTATTTGTTAACAGTAGATATATATGATTTGAGCAAACACTATTTATCCGCCACGGAGTGTACTCCTAGGCTGTGAAAGAGGGGGCGGATCAGGAATTGAATCAGATGCATCAAATCCGTGGTATACCATCGATTACTTTGACAATCTCAGTCCACTTATCAACTGTAAAAATAAACGGAGCAAAATCAGGTTGTGTACCTTAATGTGTTGCAGCGGAATTATTGATTTGCTACCGGAAGAATAATCGCCCCAAATCGTCCTTAGAATCACTAGGAAACCAAGAGTAAATCACAAACTAAAAGTCCCTTGTATTGTTGTGTTTTTGATGTTTGCTTTAGGAGTAAAAAATTAAGAAATCGATCCTGTTTTTCTTCCTCTGTTCCTCTCTTTATAGAGGAGATTATAGAGAGAAGTTGTAACTTCTCATAAGAAAGAAACCGATTCTAACTTCTATCATTCTTATCTCTTTTAACGGGTCGGGTCGGGTCGGGTCAGTCCACATGGGCGACCCACGACCCAGATATCCAACATCTCCCACTTTGCACATGATGGACTAGACCCAATCTGGTACCATACAAGTAAACACACACAATTCATACTGACAAATAGTTCGTGCGACCTGCGAGCGTCACCAGCTACAATATTTTTGTAACCTTTTGAGATTTTACAAAATCTCAACATAGGAATCCAATCACATACGGAAAAGATTCACTATTTATATGAGGATACTATTACTCCCAATACCCCAGACATCATTCACTACTTCAGTAGTTACTTATCTGATCCCTCATCCTCTTAAAGATGTGAACTCGAGTTCATGTTTAATTTTATATCCACAATAACACTTGACACCTATATGGTATGTGTAATGGTCGGCCTATGTATACAAGTTAAATTAATAATCTTAATTGTCTTCCCTTTCTACTTGGATCTATCTGTTCCAAATCAACTGCTTTCTTAGACATGTACTGCATTGCCGAATTACTCATGACTATTAGTAACATGCTAAAGTAGCAACACTGATCGAAACTTCAAGAAACAGTCAAAGGTCAAAGGGTATTTCAATGAAAAGTTAATAAAACTTTTGGGGTCTCACACAATGAAGAAGCAGGAATTCATTCTTTCATTAACCCATTGGTCGCTAAGCACACGTGGTATGAACACGTGCTACGATGTTCTCACCTTTTATTGGTGTGTGTGTATTATTCTTTTAGTCATTCAACATCGTACAGATCTTAATCTAGACACTTCTAAATGTCTAACCTGAGTTTCTTTCTTTAATGATCCTCAAACCTATCTTCTCATAGAAACTCAAATCTGGCTTTGCAAAACAAGTCATAATATGATGGTGGAACTCACCTCTTTATGTTTCTTTACGTAAGAGGAGATTGCTCGTGTGAGAGAGTCAATCTCGCGACTTGTTCGACACACTTTATAAATAAAACATATTATCACATGCATATGATATATGAACATTAATTCAATAGTCTTATATTGATAATAATATTATAACAATTAAGTTATTTTACAATACATAAATATAATCATATCCTACGCAAACCTAGAGCCATAACATGTTTTTCAAACAAGTCTCTAGATATCGCCTTCGTGAAGGGATCAGCTATCATTTCTCGTGTAGGAATGTATTGTAAATTTATTTCTCCACTTGCTACTATGTCTCTCACAAAGTTATACTTGATGTCAATGTGTTTGGTTTTGCTGTGATACTTAGGATCCTTCGTATATGCGATAGCCGCTTGACTGTCACAATGTAAAATCATGGGACCCTTTGAATTCTTTGCAATATTCAAATGCTCAAAGAATCTCTTTAACCAAACAGCTTCTTGTACTGCAGATGCACAAGCCACAAATTCAGATTCCATGGTTGAAAGGGCTGTACAAGTTTGTTTCTTACTTTTTCACGAAATAGCACCACCATTTAGTAAGAAAGCATAACCGGAGGTTGATTTTCTATCATACCGGTCACCAGCCCAATCAGCATCTGTATAACCTCTTATGAATAAATCAGATCTACTATAGCATAGTGAATAATCTGCAGTTCCCTTCAGGTATCGAAAAATTCTCTTTACTGCTTTCCAATGATCTCTTCCATGATTGGATTGATACCTGCTAACCAGACCTACAGCATAACAAATGTCTGGGCGAGTACACATCATAGCGTACATCAAGCTCCCAATCGCACTAGAATATGGAACTCGAGACATGTCTTCCTTTTCTTTTCTAGTCTTAGGACACATTTCAAGGCTTAAAGTTTCACCTCTTGCTATAGGAGTATCCATGGATTTGCAACTATTCATTCGAAAGCGTTCCAAAATTTTCTTTATGTATGTTTCTTGAGATAGACTCAAAATTTTCTTGGAACGATCTCTTTGGATTTTTACACCCAATATAGAGTCTGCTTCACCCATATCTTTCATGTCAAATGACTTTGAAAGCCATGACTTAACATTTTTCACATACTCCAAACTATTTCCAGCTAATAAAATATCATCCACGTAAAGTGAAAGAATCGCAAACATTCCATTGGACTTCTTCACATAGATACAATGGTCTTCATCGATCATGGTGAAATCAAATGAAATCACTTCCTTATGAAATCTCAGGTACCACTGCCTTGAAGACTGCTTTAGGCCATAAATTGATCTGTTTAATTTACAAACCTTCTTTTCTTGGCCTTTAACAACAAAACCTACAGGTTGTTTCATGTAGATTTATTCATTCAATTCTCCATTGAGAAAAGCTGTCTTCACGTCCATTTGGTGTAATTCTAAATCCAAACGTGCAACAATAGCTAGAAGTAAACGAATTGAGGTGAATTTCACAACTGGTGAAAAAGTTTCCTCATAATCTATTCCAGCTTCTTGAGTAAAACCTTTTGCCACCAATCGTGCTTTGTGTCTTTCTATTGACCCATCTGATTTGCGTTTAACTTTGAGAATCCATTTATTCCCAATAGCTCTACGCCCAGAAGGAAGGTCAACTAGATCCCAGACTTTATTGGTTTTCATGGACTCTAATTCTTCTTTCATCGCTTTCATCCATTCATCTTTTCCAGGGCTCGATAATGCCTCAGTCATAGAATTAGGTTCATCCAATTCTGCGGGAGATACCAAGAAAACATAATCCTCAATCTCATAAGATCGTTTAGGTACACCTTTTCTGGTACTCTTACGTAATTGAAATTCAGATTCCTCTATTGGATTTTGGGAATCATAACTCCCACTTGGACCAAGAACCATTTCTTGATCTAATGGATTATCAAGCATGTCCGACGACATTATTTGATCATCTGAATTCAATATTTCGTAAAGAGGCTCACTATCCTTTATTTCACCCTTTTTTTGGAAAATCATTTTCCAGAAATGTGACATCTCGTGATTCAATTTCAGTAGTACTTCCATCCTCCAATTCACCAATGAAAACATACCCTTTGGAGTGTTCTGAGTATCTTATAAAGATACATTTCTTTCCTTTTGGACTTAGTTTACCAAACTCACCAAAACGATCTTTAATATATGCAGCACAACCCCAAGGTCGTAGATCATTAAGTTTTGGTTTATGACCAGTCCATAGTTCATAAGGAGTAAAAGATACTGATTTAGAAGGCACTTTATTCAATATGTAGGCCGCAGTCAATAACGCATCCCCCCAGAAAGAGATTGGTAAATTTGTTTGCGCCATCATTGACCTTACCATGTCTAACAATGTTCTATTCCTTCTTTCAGCTACACCATTTTGTTGAGGTGTATAAGGAGTAGTTAACTGTCTGATAATGCCCTTTTCAGTACATAGTTCTTCAAACTGTTTTGACAAATATTCACGACCTCTATCGGTTCTTAAAGCCTTTATACTTTTATCTAATTGATTCTCAACTTCATTCAAATATCTTTTAAAGCATTCAAGTGCTTCAGATTTATGAGAAATCAAATAGACATAACCAAAGCGTGTGAAATCGTCAATAAATGTAATGAAATATAAAGCACCAGACCTTGCCCTCACATTCATTGGACCACAAATATCAGAATGGATTAATTGTAGTGGGAATTCAACTCTTTTAGCCTTCCCAAACGGTTTACGTGTAATCTTTCCGGCAAGACAATTTTCACAAGTTGGCATTTCAATTTTGGAAAGAGAACCTAGATGTCCTTCCTTTGCCAATCTATTCATTCGATCTTGCCCTATGTGACCCAATCTAGCATGCCATGTAATTATATCAACATCATTATTACTAGAATAACATGCCATTACACAACGGTCAACATAATAATTATAAGTTGAAGGATTACAATCTAAAACGATAAAGCGATCATATCGAAGTCCAAAACCATAAAAAATATTATCTAGAGTTATTCTAACACCATTTCGACTAAAGAACAAATTGAAACCAACATCTAAAAGAACAGACACAGAAACTAAGTTTCGTTGAATCTCTGGAGCATATAGGACGTCATGCAACATCAATGATCGGCCACCACGCAAGTCTACTTTGCAAGTGTCAATCCCTTTGACTTCAAGCCTTGCATTATTTCCTACATATATCCACCTTGATCCAGGTGAAACTCGACGGAACTCCACAAACGCTTCTCGATCACGACTCACATGGTCGGTGGCTCCTGAGTCTACAATCCACATAGGATAAGATTCAGTTAATAAAGCAGTGCTTGAAACATATGTAGCACTTAGAGATGCGTTTAGAAATGCTACCTTTTTCTGCTCGGGACAATCACGAGCAAAATGCCCCAGAACTTGGCAATTGTAGCACTTCATCTTGCTTTTGTCTTTCTTCTTGAAAACCCTTTTTCCCTTCTTGGAATTTGGCTTGTTCCTTTTCTCAGAGGGTCCTTCTTCGGTCTGCTTACCCTTCCCGTTCTTTTTCCAATTTTTCTTACGCTTGAAGCCTGAAGACTTCTTACCACTTGATTCTGCCATAAAGGCATTAGAAGCAGCTTTAGCAGCACCAAGCCGCTCGTCTTCAAGTTCAACATGACGGGCAACATCAGAAAAAGTTTTGATGCTATCATTGTGGGTTAAGTTAACCTTCAAATGTTCCCAACTGTTGGGAAGAGACCGAATCACTGCCTGAACCTGTTGCTCGTCCGAGAGAACATGACCAACACTTTTGAGTTGAGCTATCATATTAGACATCACCCTAAGGTGTTGTTTGATGTTCTGATCGTGATGCTTCTTGTAAGTGTCAAACTTGATGGTCAGTTGTCTGAGGCGGGTGACAGATGTACCCCCATATATTCCTCGCAAGTGTGCCCAGATGGCATGAGCAGTAGGAAATTCCTCAACCTCGTGAATGAGGTCATCAACCACAGAACTAACAATGATTCCACGTGCAACAGAATCAGCCTTTTTCCAAGCCTTATAAGCTTCAAGGTCTCTTCTGTGTTGTGCAGTGTTACCCTCCTCTGGTTGACATAAAACATGGTTAATACCTTCGAGAGCATTTTGCTCTTCCAGTACATACCACATTTTACGACTCCAGATGTCGTAATTGTCACCATTCAATTTTTCACCTTTGTTTAAGTCAGCAATTATGCTTTTTGATGCCATGTCTGTTATTAAGAGTCAATCACGCAAGTATATTTGTCAATAATGCATGCGACTTACACATTTAAGTAAATCAATTCACATAAAGGTTTCATGTTTAGTGTAAAATCGAAAGGACACATAAGAATCCGATCATCATCTACGAATTAAACATTTGACCAAAATTAGAAGTTAATTTCTTAATGTGTATTGATAGCTTTCAATAATGTCTTGAATAAACTTAAATAAATAAAAGAAATTATTATCAAAAGAGAAACAACTTAATACATATATATATATATATATTAAAGTTAATAAACAACTTCAAGTTACAAGTTAATTCAAAGATAAAAATCCCACCACTTATATTCGAGACGACGAATATATACCCAAAAAGGCTCGCTAGGCCAAATCTCGTGATAAACTTTAACTAATCTCTCGCCCCAAGGATTACGGAGAGAGTCTACTAATATTGCTAAAGCTTCCCAATCCGAGATTTTAACATATTTTTCCAGTTCTACACATTTTTCTTCAAACAAATGAATAAAACTAGCAACTGAAATACTATGGGACATCTTAAACGACTTGAACTCTTTTAGTTTCTTCTCTCTTTCCCTTCGAATAGTCCTCTCATTCCGTAACAGCTTTTGTGTCGCCCTTGGGACACTAATTCGTACGATCTCACGACCTCGAAAACATGTCCGTCTACGACGTGCTCTTCCACTTTGTCTCTTTGCTCGACATCCTGAACTCCCACTTGGAGTGATTCGAGTTTGTCCTTGTTCAGCCATGTCTGAAATAGGAACAAAGAAACAATTAGAATGGCCATACCATTCAATGTAGCAACTTATGCCACAATTCGTGTAGAAGACAAATCTATTAAAGAAACTTAAGCGACTAATTAAGACAAGAATTATATCAAAATTAATAATTTTTGAACCATAATTAAATTAAGAGGATGATATCGGTTAGGAATATTAGAATAGTTATCACTTAATATTCCTCATTAAAATATCAACAATACTAGAATCTTCACGTTTTTTTTTTAAAAAAAATTACTAGTACGTTCTCCTCTGTCCAAGCAAAATAAATTGCAAATCACTAAAAGTGCACTACTGCACATCTCTTTATTTTCAATGAATAAAATAAGCAAAGCACTAAAAGTGCACTACTGCACATCTCTTTATTTTCAATGAATAAAATAAGAAGCCTTAAAAAACTTTAGTAAGTTCTTTCTCTATTTTCAAGAAAAGAAAAAAAACACGCCTCTCCTACCTCTTTCATTTTCTAGAAATTAAAAATTCTTTATTCATTTCCTTTTCATCTTCTACACAGAAGCTTTCTATTCTTTACCATTTCTTTTCTTCATTTTAAGAATTTTAATGGCAGAAAAAACAACAACCAGAAAGTATGAAAAAGAAAAATCATAAATGATTCATGGAGATACAAAAGTGAATTTTCGGATCTGTTTCAAAATTAAATTTTGGAGAAACAGAATCGAATTTTCAGATCTGTAACCGGATCCGTGCCGCAATGGTAGCGCGTCTGATTATAGATCAGAAGGATGCATGTTTGATTTACATCGGGTCCAAAATCCCGATCTACATCCGGTTAAGATATCTTTCTAACAGGTGAGTTCATATTCAATACTTTCAAGAGTTTATTTGTGAAAAACTCTTAAAATAACATGCGAAACGAGGCTATTAACCTTGTTCTGATACCAATGTTAAAAAATAAACGGAGCAAAATCAGGTTGTGTACCTTAATGTGTTGCAGCGGAATTATTGATTTGCTACCGGAAGAATAATCGCCCCAAATCGTCCTTAGAATCACTAGGAAACCAAGAGTAAATCACAAACTAAAAGTCCCTTGTATTGTTGTGTTTTTGATGTTTGCTTTAGGAGTAAAAAATTAAGAAATCGATCCTGTTTTTCTTCCTCTGTTCCTCTCTTTATAGAGGAGATTATAGAGAGAAGTTGTAACTTCTCATAAGAAAGAAACCGAATCTAACTTCTATCATTCTTATCTCTTTTAACGGGTCGGGTCGGGTCAGTCCACATGGGCGACCCACGACCCAGATATCCAACATCAACTTTCCTACCACATGTTTGTTTTGTTTTGCTTCTCCTCTTATTAAGAAAGTCAGATAATCAAAGCTTTTGCACATAGTATATAGTACTTAATTGTGCGAGATAATCATATTGTGGACAGTGTCACTAATTAGAGGAAACAGTTCAACGTAACTTTTTAGAATTTGAACTGAAGAAAATGACTTTAAGTTTTCTTGCGTTATATTTTTAAATCTCTCATATGCAAAAAGTAAAAAAGAAAGACCGCGCTCCTAGGGAGATTTGACATAAATATAAGAGTTTCTTCGGCATGTTCGGAAGCACAACAGAAATTGTCATAATGTAATTATAATATAATTTCTTCCGTAGAAATTGTAGTAGACCACAAAATTAAATCCACATAGCAATAGTTTATGGCAGAGAAAACGATCAAAATGGTCCTTAATATGTACATGTTTCTGTATTTTGGTCCTTAATATATCTCACTTTATTGAAATGGTACTTTAAGACAAAACAAATGTGCTCATTTTGGTCATTTATCCTAAACTTAACAAATACTCTGTCAAAAAAAAGTTAAGTTTAACTGTGGGCCCCACACATATGTCAAAATGTTGAGTTTTATTGAATTTAGGGGTTTAGTTGGCAAAAAGGTGAGTAGGAGCTTCCAAGTACAAGTACAAGTATAAGAGTCCAGTAGACCATTTTATCCAAAATTTATCATTGTCTTCTTTGTTTGCTCCAAAGAAAAAAGCTTGATGAAATCTAGCACCATTTTCTATACTTTTTCTAAAAAAATTCATTATTTTTTCAATCCTAAAATATTATTTTATCTGAAAAGGTTAACCTTATTCGAGAAAATGATCAAAATGGTCCCTAAAACGACACTGATAACTCATGTACCATTGAATGAAGTTTGGGAGAGGCAACGGAAATTGGATGATTTATCGTTGTTGTTCTTATTCTATATTCCAGTTTAATTTTGATAACATAAACTAGAAGAATTGTAGGGCATATAAGTTTTTTGAAAGTACTTTTTTTTTTTTTTTTGCAGAATTCTTCTTATGTTGTGTCTCTTGTTTAGTTTTTTTGTCTCAGATACTCTCAACGTCAAGAGCTGATACATGTTATTTTATGATCAATGCAAAAAAATTCTGAAGAAAGTTGCATGGTGTTTGTGCCCAATACTAGTAATTTAGGCGTGCTAAGATAAAATAATATTTTTAAAAAGAAAAATAGTGAATTTGTTTGTTTTTTTTTAAAAATAGAGAAAATGATGGTGGATTTTATGAAGCTTTTACTTTGGAGCAACCAAAGAAGACAACAATAGTGGATTTTGTTAGTTACGTGGGATCCATAGTTAAACTTTACACCTTCTTGACATATTTGTTAAGTTTCATGTTAAGGACCAAAATGAGCACATTTTGTCATACATTACGAACCATTTCAATCAAGTGACATATATTAAGAACCAAAATAAAGCTACACTTATAGGACCATTTTGATTGTTTTCTCGTTTATGGCACATTGCGTATTTGAATAGAAAGTTAGAATTGAAAATGTACGGATTCATGTTTAGTAATTACTCTCTTCATTCAGAATTACTTGTCACTAATTTTCTAATTGAATTTTCACTTTTACTTATCATTTTTGACATATCAAAGAAAGACAACTTTTTTTTTCCTATTTTACCATTAACATTAATTGTTTATTCTTTAAACTAATTTCAAGACACAATAGTAATCATCAATTAATAGGGTATTATGATAAAATAGTTATGTTAATAATTTTTTTTAAATGGGTGCACCAAGTCAAAATGTGATAAGTAAAAGTAAACGGATGAAGTAACAAGAAAGATTTGCATGCTAAATGTTGGTGTAATATATCACAATTATAATAGATTACAATATGTTCCTCGTTTTTCTTTTTTGTTAAAATCTGCCAACACCTCCCCCTCCCCAACCCCCGCCCCCCATAACCAATCAAAGAACAATGATTTTTTATTTAAAAAAAAAAAAGAAGAAGAAATATGTGAGTTAAAACAAGTTATAGACTTCTTAAATGACTATAAATCTACTTGTTAAAGATAAAATGAGAATTTTAAAGTTCAATTATTTTTAAATATGAATAAAACATCATTGTTCTATTCCATTAAAGTGTTGTCATCTACTTCATATAGATAATTGGTTGGGCATGAAATTTAAGAAAAAGATAACTTGGTTTAAAACAAGTTATAGACTTCTCACATGACTATAAATCTACTTGTTAAAGATAAAATGAGAATTTTAAAGTTCAATTATTTTTAAATATGAATAAAACGTCATTCTTTCTTAAACATACTAAAAGAAAGTATTTCAAATAAATCAGGACAAGTTAAGTATAGGCTTAATACATAGATAGCCTCCTAAAATTGTCCACTGGTTTCACTTTGATACTTAGAGTGTGTTTGGTTCCAATTTTCTCATGTTTGATTGGCTTAAAAAATTTTAAAATGTTTTCCAAATCAGTTTATTTTCCTCAAATTTAAGGAAAATGACTTCCCTTCAAAAAGTAAGAAAAATATTTTTTAAAACTCTCTTTCAACCTCACTCATCAACTTTCCACATTAAATCAAGTCTCAAATACCTATTTCCTACACTAACCAGGGATCCGACTCCCTACCCTAACTCCCGATTCTCGACTTATTGGGTCTCGAAAGGAGAGTCACGATCGGGTAGTAGGTCAGGTGATGGTCGGGAGTCGGGGTCGAGGCTCGAATTAAGAATCAAAGTTGGGTCTCGGATCCGGTGTCGGGGTCGGGAGTCAAGGTCGGGTGTCGAGGTCGGATCTCGGGGTTGGGTCCTGGATCGGAAGTAGGGATCTGGTCGAGGTCGGGTCTCGAGTAGGAAGTCGGGGTCGAGTCTCGGGTTGAGTGTCTGGGTTAGGTCCCGAGTAGGGAGTCGAGATCAAGTCTCGGGTCAGGAGTTGGGGGTCAGGTGCTAGGTTTGGGTCTCGGGTCGAGTGCCGGGGTCAGGTCCAGAGTCGGAGTCGGGATCGGATCTCAAGTCGGCCATCGGGGTAGTGTCTCGGGTCAGGTGTCGAGGTTGGGTCTCAGGTCTCGAAAAGGGTATCGAGGTCGAGTCACGGGTCGAGAGCTGGGGTCAGGTCTTTGATAAAGAGTCGAGGTCAGGTCTCGGGTCGGGTGCTGGAGTTGGGTCTCCAGTCGGGAGATGAGGTCGATTCTCTGGTCGAGAGTCAAGGTCAGGTCGAGTCTCAAGTCTGGTGTCAGGGTCAGGTCCCAGGTCGGGGAGTCGGGGTCAAATGCTGTGGCCGTATCTCAGGTCGGATGTCGAGGTATTATCTCGGGGCAGGTGTTGAAGTCGGGTCTTGGGTCGAAAGTCTGGGTCGGGTCTCAGGTCAAGTGTTGGGGTAGGGTCCCTGGTCGGGAGTCGAGTTAAAGTCTCGGGTCGGGTCTCTGAGCAGGTGTCGAGGTTGTGTCTTAAGTCGGGAGTTGGGGTCTGGTCCTGGGTCCTGGGACGGGAGTTGGGGTCTGGTCCTGGGTCCTGGGACGGGAGTTGGGGTAGGGTCTTGGGTCGATTATCTGGGTCGGGTGCAAGGGTTAGGTCCCGAATCAGGAGTCGGAGTCGGGGTCGGGTCTCTGGTTGGGAGTTGAGTTCGGGTTGGGTGTCGGGGTTAGCTCTTGGGTTGAGAATCTAGGTCGGGTATTGGGTAGTATCCTGGGGTTGGGTGACAAGGCTAGGAGACGGGTCTCAGTTCGTGAGTCGAGGTCATATTCGAATTCGGGTGTCGTGGTCGAGTCTCGATTCAGGTGTTCGGGTTAGGTGTTGAAGTTGGATCTCGAGTAGAGTATCAGCATCAGGTGTTGGGGTTTTGGTCCTGGTCGGGTTTCGCTTCGACTGTCGGGATCGATTACCGGGTCTGAATCAGGGTGGGTCTCAGGTTGGGTGTCGAAATCGTGTCCTTATTGGATGTCGGGGATGGGTTTCGGGTTGGGTATTGGGATCGAGTCCCAGTTTGATTATCGGGTCTGTAGTCTGGGTCGGGTCTCGAGTAGGGTGTCGAATTTGGGTCCCGATTTGGGTGTTGGGGTCGAGTCCTGAATCGGTTGTCGGGGTTGATTCCCGAGTCATAAATTATTTTCCTAAAAGTAATTTTTTACTCTCTAGCCAAACACTAAAAGATATTTTCTGAAAAATATATTTTTCATTCACTAACCAAATACTAGAAAATATTTTCTGAAAAATGGTTTCTACTCACAAACCAAACATAAGAAAATAAGTAAGAAACCAATTTGTTTTCCATGAAAATATTTTCTAGTTATTTCAATTGAACACTTACAGCGATAAAAAGACTATAATCATACTCATTAAAAAATGAATTGTGATAAAAAAGAAACGGGAAAAAACATAAGTACTCTCAATCTATGATCTAAGTTCTGAAACACACTTCTTTACGGAAGTCCTATTACCCCTAAATTACCTCATGTCAATTTAGGCATGGCATATGTCTGACATTATTGAAATGGTTATTAAATGGCAAACAAAAATAGGTTAGCAAATTCACATGAAGTTGGCACTTTAGCCATCATCAAGCTTGCTTTGTTGATGAAAAGGAAATAATTAAATGAATAGCAGATGGAAAAAAAGAGAAAATACACAAATTCTCTCTAAACTTGTCTGCTTAACTTACTTTAGCACTAAAACTTTACATGTAATTATTCATCCCCTAGCTTAGTTTCGAGTGAATTTTATATCTCCCTTAAAGTATAAAACCACACTTATTGTGGGAGGTGTTCTACACGCACCTCCACATGACAAAAACTAATTTTTTATATTTTCTAAAATAATTTTTTCCTTTTTACTTACTCTAACCTCGTCCTTCCCCCACAACCCACAAATTTGAAGCAACGAACTTTTCGGAGCTCACCTCTTTTATTATTTCCCCTCCGTCTCCTTTGAAAACTCCATTGATGACCTTCATCACCATAAATTACAGCCATTTAAAGAGGATTATTTTCTACTTTTTTGAGCTAATCCCTAATAAATTTTACATAAATCATTTTCCTGCAACTCCAATGATGAAATTTACAATTATACTACAACCTATCCTCGTCACTTTCTATGTTAGCTGAAAAAGCAAATTAAAAACATGAGTTACCGAAAAAACTAGGTTAATCAACGGAACAACCAAATCCTTCTTTCTCTTCTCTCTTTTTTATTTATATTTGATTAATTAGAAAAAGGTTTCGCTCGACCTTTCAACCTATAGCAGTCAAAGGTCGAAGGAAACACTAAAATGATTAGGCTGAAAATTTTCACTGAAGAGCCCTCTATCCTATGGCAAGAAAATTAGATTGTATTTTTTTGATTTTTGTTGTGGTGGAATGGAAGTAGTGAGGGTAGCGACGGGATGGAGGAAGAGAAATGGAGAAGGTGGCTAGTATGGTCATACATAATTGGAAGTATACAGTGGTTGTGGATGGAAAAAAAAGAAAAGAAAGGTACAACATGGAACAAAAAGGTGAAGAGAGAAAAGAGAAAAGAAAAAAGAAAAACAAAAATAAAAGGAAAGTTAACAAAAAAAAAAGTTTTAAAAAAAAGGATCTGGTGAACGTTTTCTTCCTTCCATGTGCTTTCGGGAGAATGAAAACACTTGCCTTGTCATATCATCATTTAAGGAGGTATAACATTCACTTGAAACAAGAACTGGGGGATAAATAATTGGGAAACTTATATAAATTCCAACAAGTTTAAACCTAATTACTCCATATCCCTTCTTTTACCAAAATAATAAATAATCCTTTATTTTGCCACTTTTGAATACATAACTAACCTCCCGATACACTTGGTGAGAAAATTTTGTGTTTAAAAAGGGAAAGCAATGAAAATCTGTTCAATTAATGGAGCAAATCATGCGACTTTTATTAAAATCTCTTCAGAGGATCCTCGTAATTACTTAATCAGTTCAAAATTTGAAATTCAAAAAAAGATCACGATTCTTCAAGCAACAACAAGCTTCTTCTTTCTTCTCTATTTTTCTGCTGCTCAAATTTTTTTCTTGCAAGATACATAATGAATGTCTCAGTGTTGTCAAGATACATAATGCAACATATGCATACCCTGCATTGAGATACATAAAAATGTAACAATTAGTGATCAACTTGGTTAGTAATCACTGAATGCATCAGTAGACTAATATTTACTAAGAAACATCCATTATTAAAGCTATTAGGTCGAGATACATAATACTGTAATTTATTAAAGAGATACATAATTAAAATTGTGTCTCAAGCATGGAACTGATTTAAATTATGTATTTCCACATCAAATTTTATGTATTTCACAATTTTTTTTAATCCGATACATATCTATAATACCTTTTTGAGGGTGTCTCGTTTGGTTTTTTCAACAGCTTTGCGTTTTGAAGCATCAACTTTGCCTTTCGAAGAAGCAGAACTCCGTTTTTTCTTAGATCTAATAGCCTCCTACCGCAACTTCTTCATCATAACCGGATTGTTACGGTGTTTTGATCTAGTTTCACAAAAATCATCAGACTTCATATCATAAACACCAGGAACAAAATTAACATCATCTGTCATTTGGTTGATATTGTCTAATTGAGTTATTACAATACTAAAAGATGATCCTGAACCCGAATTTGAGTTAAGAAAAGAAAATCGAACAGATATTGGCTCATAACTCAGAACAATTTCAATTTTTAAAAGACAATGTTGGCCAGTTAAGGACTCCCATATCCAAAAATTGAAGGTGGCGGAGATGAGGATGTTGAGATGGATGTGTGGACTTACTAGGAGGGATAGGGTTAGAAATGAGTTTACTCAAGAGAAGTGGGAGTAGCTTCGGTGGAAGATAAGATGCGGGAAGTAAGGTTAAGATGGTTTGGACATATGATGATTCGGTGCACGGATGCCCCAGTACGAAGGTGTGAGAGACTAGCTATGGATGGTTTCAGACGGGGTAGAGGTAGGCCAAAGAAATATTGGAGGAAAGTGATTAGGCATGACATGGAGCAGTTACAGCTTACAGAGGACATGACCCTTGACAAGAAGGTGTGGAGGATGCGGATTAGGGTAGAGGGTTAGTAAATAGGAGTACGTCCTTACTTGTAGGGAGGAGTGCTTTATTTGTCGATGTACCTGTAGTCATAGTGTTATGCCTGTGTCTTGTAGTGTCTTGTTTGTGGTGTTTTGATGATGTGTGTGATTTCGGATAGATAGTTCATTGAATTACTCCGTGGATGTTTTGTTTCTTTTATCTAGTGGTATGTTACCCCATTTTATTTTTTGTTTTTATGTTTTCTGCTTGTTATACTGTTATTTGTTCTGAGCCACGGGTCTATCGAAACAACCTCTCTACCTCATCTGAGGTAGTGGTATGGACTGCGTACACTTTATCCTCCCCCAGACCCCACTTTGTGGGAATACACTGGGTATATTGTTGTTATTGTTGTTATTGTTGTTGTTGTAATGTTCAGAAACAAAACTCCAAAACATTTAAGAAGAAACTTAAATGAAGATTTGAGAGTGGTTGTTGAACCTTGAAATTTTGAAATTGAAGATGAAGTTAGGGGGGAAAAATACTCCAATTCAAATTGTACATATGATTGGGAGTAACTGTAAGTTACTCCATGCTTGATACGAGGCGCAAATGGTGGAGTATCTGTGGTTGTTGGGAATTATCCGATATTTTGTGGAACTTAATTGATAGTTGAGGATGTATCTGATGGTTTTGAGGGATTTAGGAAAAATCGGGATTTAGGTAATTAATAAAAAGGGTAGGGATTTTATGTAGTTTAGTAAAAATAAATTGTGGTGCTATGTAATGTTTTCTAAATAATTACCCGTAAAGTTTCAATGCTAAAGTAAATTTAACGGACAAGTTTAGGGAGGAATTTATGTGTTTTCTCATGGAAAAATAAAGAACATGTTTTGTATCTCAAAGAGTATTTTGAAACATAAATTTCGTAGTAACATCCACCTAATATTTTTAAATTTTTTTTTTTTTTTGGTTGTCATTGAGGCCCTTGATTTATTGTATTAGATACACGTTTTTAGTGATCGTGTTATTTAACGACGCACATTTAAATTTTATCAAGTGAACCTAGTAGGAAATTTAATTTGGGCCCTGTTAGGTGAAGGTAGCTTGCGTGTATGGGGTTTTGGAAGTTGTGACTTAAAGAGTCTTTGGGAGAGACAAAGCCATGTGGTGGAGCAGGACTGTGACTCTATTTCCTTTTACTTTACTGTTGCTTACCTGATACACAAAACTTTAATTAAACGTGTATAATATTTTGAAAATTTAAATTTAATTACTATTCTCTTCATTTTAAAATAGTTGATATTTGTTGACTTTTTACTCCTATTAAATAAATATTTATTAGGAATTTATTTTATCAAATTAGCATTATTAGTTATGTTTTGAAAATATAAATTTGAGTGTATACACTTTATATAGTCATTTAATGATAAGGATAATATTGAAAAACATAATAAAATTCTCTTGATTTCATAAATGGCACAACTAAATTGAAATAAGTATTTTTAGCAAGAGGGTCAACTAAAATGAAATGGAGGGAGTACTAAGTACTCTCATCGTTTCATTTTAATTGACCATTGTTGACTTGAAACACCTCTTAAAAAATTTAATTAAAGGTGTATTTTACTAAACTAACCTTATTAATGATGCTTTAGAACTCTAAATTTGACTATTATTATTTTATGTAGTTATTTAATACTAGAGATAGTATGAAAAAGAAGTAATAAAACTCTATTGATTTGCGAAAATGGATAAGTAAATTGAAACATCTATTTTTATTATATGGGTCAAGTAAAATGAAACGAAGAGAATAGTTATTTAAGACAAAAGGGTAGAAAAGGAAAAATATAATAAAATTCTCTTAATTTTATAAATTAGATAAATAAATTAAAATAACTATTTTTAGTATGAGGGTCAAGTAATTTAAAACGGGGAATATCTTCTTTTAGAGTCAATAGGATGATTTTGGAAAGTTAGTTTTGACTTGGCTATACGTAGTATTCCCTTCGATTCATTTTAATTATCTTGCTTATTAAAAATACTTATTCAATACATCCTTCCTTTTATTTTTTACTTGGCCTTTATACTAAATATAGATATTTTTGTAATTTTTTTTTACACCGATCTCTGAAGGGTGGTTTTTGCAATTTTTGATTGCATTTTCCCGACTATGGCACTAAAAGATATCAACGCCGGAGGGCGGTTTGTTACAATATAAATAACTTTTTTAAAAAACTAAAAACCTTTTTAAGTTGGTTTTTAGCAAATTTTAGTGGCGACTTACGACCAGCTGATCCAAACGGGCTTTATATACAATCCTTTATAACAATATTTCCCTATAACATACAAATTATCTATAAAATCGATTTTTTATGTTATATTTGCTCTCTATAAAAGCTTTTTATCTATAACAATAATCATTATTATAAAGATACAAATTTTTATATAATAACCTCTATGATAACACCATCAAATGTATCCTAGCATTTATTATTTTATACTAACCAAAAAACAATCCATTAATCATATTTGATTGAAGATGTACTAACTTTTTAAATAAATTTTGTTGGTTCCAACAAAGAATTTGAAACTATAATATCTCCTGTGAACTTGGAACAAGCAAAATTAAAAGACAAATTTGTGGACTTCTCTTGTTCTGCCATTTTTTCCATACAATAACGACATAGAAAATTAGTATAATCTTCTACAAGCAAATAGGGGTTGACATAATATCAAACAGTTTTACATTATATACTGAACTTTTGATCTGAACTGTTTTAAAACAAAAGATTGGACAAAGACTGATTTAAAGGGATCGTTACGCAAATAACCGAATAGATTTGTTGTTTATATTTTAAATTGGTATATATAAATATATACTAATCATATATAATTATATTATATATTCATTGTAGTACATTCACTAACTATTTTTAGTTTAAACAATTAAATGGGCAACTATTTAAATCGATTATTCAATTGTATTTTAAATTACTGGACACAACAAGAAGAAGAAAGGGAACGAAAAATAGAGATGGGCTTTTCATGGATAGTAGGCCAGTCATAAGTAGACTTCCGTGGTTGCCGATTACAATTGTGAGTTTGGGCCTTATTTGGGGCAAAATATACAAATAATCGCTTTTGGGATCGTTAAAATTAGGGCAAACAACATAAATCCCGACAGTTTGGAGCTTAATTATAGAAAATACAGACATTTTATATAATTACTGAAAATCTTGATTTTGGGTCTGTCAAGATACATAATTAGCTCCCGATACATCCAAAGAAGATACATTTTTTCCTTGTAAAGATACATAATTAGCTCCCGATATATTTTTTTCGATTTTGGATTTGTCGAGATACATAATACATCCAACGAAGATACATTTTTTCCTTTATAAAGATAAATAATTAGCTCCCGATATATTTTTTCGATTTTGGGTCTGTCGAGATACATAATTAGTTCTCGATACATCCAACGAAGATACATAATTAGTTGAAATTTTTGTAATTACTTTTTAAGGGTGGAGATTTGTGTAAATATGGTAAGTTAAGATGTATGTTTATGTTATTTTTCCTTAAAATTATGTGGAAATCATAATTACCAGGCGTAGCTAATGTTTTAAATAATTATTATTTGCAACTAAACTTTAGATTAAATAGCTAAATATAAATTTCTTTTGTATTTGTATATTTCGGGGCTCATATATAAATCTCTAATTTCGGGGGGCTCTCTAATTTTGGGGCTCATACACATTTGTATTTGTATAGAAAGCGAATTTCGGGGCTCATATACAAATCTCTAAAGATTTTTATTTGTATACAAAGCGAATTTCGGGACTCATATACAAATCTCTAAAGCGAATTTAGATTTGTATATACAATCTCTAATTTGTATATTTAGCTACTAAATTGTAGTTACGTTCTGTAATTAGGCAAACTTTAGCTATGATATCTCATTTGTATTGCATAAATTAGGATAAAAAAAAGTAACATATATTGGGCCCTTACTGACACGGACTCTCCGTATCTAGTATTTGAATAAATAGCAAAGTGAAATAATGAGAATTTTGGGCCCTGTTAGGCGAAGGCAGCTAATTGTCAACTCTGTACCATATATTTGCACATATCTTAAATATAGAAAATAATATTAAAAAACTTAATTATAACATCAAAGTAATTGCTGGATTGCTTGCCCACTTTATTCCAAATTCAGTTGAATTTTTTTAATTTAAATTATCTATTTTCTTAAAAATATAAACAATTCAACGTTGCAAAAAAGAAGAGCTCTTACCTTTATATACCCTAATATTTTAATTTGTTTTCTATGGTCATCTTAACTGCTAGAATTCATCGATTAAATTTTATTTAACAACGAACAACTCGCTTTAAATAATAAAATTTGTAAGTTAATTTATTTAAATAAATTTACTAGTATAAATATAAAATATAAAACTAAGAAAATAAGTAAAATGGTTACAAAGGATTTGAGGGATATTTTTGTCTTTACATATATAATACCATGATATTAAATCCTATGTATTACTAATACCACCAAATGGAAGGTATTAGTTATACACCCTATAATACCAAATAGGGTGTTACACATAAGCCCAAAATTCCTACCAAATATAGTACTCCCTCCGTCCCAATTTATGTGATGTAGTTTGACTTGGCACGGAGTTTAAGGAAGAAAGGAAGACTTTTGAAACTTGTGGTCTAAAATAAATTATAGATGTTTGTGTGGTTGTAAATCATTTCATTAAGGGTAAAGTGGGTATTTTAAAGTTAAATTGTTACTAAATATAGAAATGTGTCATTCTTTTTGGGACTGACTAAAAAGCAAAGTGTGTCATATAAATTGGGACAGAGGGAGTACTAAATAGGCCAAACACATCGCCAGACCTTTAAACTTGGCACGAACTTTCACTTTGACACCTAAAGTGGATGGTGTTCATTTTAAACACCTAAACCGGCCATGAACTGTGTCATTTTGACACTTTTTTTTACAATCAGCTAATATTATAAAAGTGTGTGTAATACACATGCTGATAACATGGCATAACGACCAACTAAAAGAAGACATGTGACATTTTTCGTGTAAAATAATAATTTAAAATAAATTATAATTAAAAAAAACTAATAATTTAAAAACAATTATCCCTACACCTCTTTCTTTCCTCCTTTCTGCCGGTTTTCATTTTCCGGCGTCGTTACCCCCCCCCCCTCCAATTTCATACTTTTTTTTACTTTCTTTCGTTTCTATTGCTTTAACCGAAGAAAAAAATATCGAAACTGTTCTAAACTCCGGCGAAGCAGTGGTGGCCGGAGTTTCTGAAACTCATCACGTTGATGTCGATTCTAACAAAGGGAAATCAGTACTTGAAGAAGATGAATACGAAAACGATGAAATCATTGACTTCAAGAAATTGGCATTTGGGTTAAAATAATCCATTTTTTCGTATGAACAAATGCAGAATTTTTGTTTTTCTTGAAAATTTTTGAGAACCATTAAAGAGTTTCAGTAATTGTTTGAAGTTCTTGGTTCTCATTACTTGAAATTTTATGTGGATTCATCTCACTGGCAGCTTGTCCTTTTTAGAGTACCAATTCGAATTTGAGAATTTGCAGAATTTGGCCGGAGCTAAAATTTTGATGGGGGAGTGAAGAAAATGGTGATACCGGCGGATTTATGTAAATAAGGTTAAACAATTATACCATCAATGGCGATGCTGATGGTGATTCCGGCGGGTTTATGGTGTTGGGAGGCCAAAAAATGAAGAAGAAAGCATAATTTTTTAATTTTTTTTCCGGAGAAATAAGAAGCTTCACGCTCTGAGATCGAGTGTGTAACACACTCACCATGCCATGTCAGCGAAAAGTGCCAAAATGACATAGTTGGTGGCTGATTTAGGTGTTTAAAATGAACACCGTCCACTTTAGGTGCCAAAGTGAAAATTCATGCCTAGTTTAGGGGTCTGACGATATGTTTGGCCTACTAAATAATATCATACACTATACATGAACTAGTTCTCCTAATACATTGTACCAAACAGACCCTAAAGTTTTGGATAGTAAATTTTGACTTGCCTTGCCTATAAGTAGTACTGCCTCCATTGCATCAATCCATTTTAGTTTTAGTGCTTATTAAAAATAATTTTTTTTTTGGATCCCCTTAGGAAAATTCACCACCTCTTTTCTTTGGGTGAGTACTCTATGGTGAATATTTTGTAATAATCTGCTCACTATGCAATAGCTCACAAACCACAGTAAAATTTAGTTTAATTGAGGTTTTAATTAATATTTTCTTATAGAGTGTGCAAACATAAAATATGACAAGTAAAAAAGAACGAAGAAAGTAACTTGTTGGCAGCAGTTAAAAATAAAGGTTGTTATTTTATTACACTAAATAAACTAAACTTGAAGGATGTAATTTACTAAAGGGAAAAGGCTAAAAACGCCCCTTTAACTATTGGAAATAATATACGTATACCTTACGTTTAATTTTGATCTTAAGCAGTCATCATCATTCACCAATAGGTAGTTTTGCCCCTCAAAACTAAGAGACATGTCTAATTTTAAAGGTCAAAATTATCACAATCAATTGAAAATAAAATAATTATACTCTTTATTTATTTTGATTCCCAAAAGCTTCTCACCATTAGCTGACTTGCAAATAATTATTGCATAATTACTCAACTACGTACAATAATTACGTACAAGAGATTAATAACAAGGGTTGTGGACTGTGGTGGAGTGGTAAGTATTCATTCATCCTTAACCAGAGGTCTCGGGTTCGAGTTCCCCTGGGTACGGAGTCGACTTTGTTAGGGAGCGTTTTATCCTCCAATGTGGGACTTTCCGGCTCACATTCGGATTTAGTCGGGTTCCAATGTGGATACCGGATAGCGGTGGGAACCCAAAAAAAAAAAAAGAAAAGAGAGATTAGTACTATTTCAATTGTAGTCATCAGTAAACTTCTGTGGTTGCCTGTTAAAACTGTGGGCTTGGACCTTAATTGGGCCGAAATACCTAAATAGTTAGATTTCGGACATTCACGACTAAAGTTTGCGAAAATTCGCGTATGAAATTTTACAACGTAGCCTTTGAAGGTGATATATCAGACATTTTTGTTTGCAATTTGGTATGGCTATAACTTCGAACATTTTTAACTGAAATTATGGACTTGACAAGGTCAAACATAGGACATTTTTTGCCTGAAGTTTGGTATTTCTTGCCAAGGCCAGCTTCGGACATTTATTTTTTTACTGAAGTTATGGATTTGACAAGTTAAACTCGAACTTTCTTTACTCAAATTATGGCCTTAACAAGATTTCAGATATATAAGGCTTACCAAGACTAATTTCAGAAGTTTTTTCACTAAAGATATGGCCCTGAAAAGGCCTAATTTCAGTGAAAAAAGTCAAGACCTTCCAGCTCTAGGAAATTTCATTAGAAACTTTGGCAACCTACATTGATTATGATATAATACAGTGATATTCCCAACTATTTGTCATACTTAATTTTTTTCAGTGTGCAACTTGCTTCCATATTCAAAGAAAACTTGAGCAGAATTATCAAGAAGTATTTAACAAATTACTAACCACCTCTTCATAGACTTAGCAGTAGTAGTCAAACTTGTCTATCATTTTTGAGTGCAGAATCTCAGCTATTCTCCATGCACTCATCACTCTTCTTGGCAGCCAATTCTGCAATTATTGTTAAATAATGTTGTTATAAAACAATATCGAATAATATAATTAAAGACATTAAGTAGTAACATTTTCTAATTATCTCACAAGAGTCTACATTTACAAGATGTTTAGGAGTAATCATAGCTGGTGTGCTGAAGTAGAAGCAATCCTTGCGAGCTTTCCTTGGTGGAAATTGTGAATAAGGAATGAATAATTTTCCTTTTGGAGCTTTCAGTTGTTCCTTTTCACTCAATCCATCCCCTACTAGCCATGTCTACAGTATAATGCCTCAATCAACCACTTTCTCGCTTATTTGTTATGAATAATCAAGATTCAGGACAGTATATATCAATGCAGTTTGGTTTATACATACCTTTGAAACATAAGATTTCGACAGGACCAAGTTAGTTGCAGCCTCAGGGGTAAGCTTTGGATTAAGTCTCTTGTACTCTTCTTCGTCTAACATGACAACCTATATATATTAAAAAGAAAAATTACTATACAATAATGTATTTACCACTTAGTTATATGGGGTGGGTGAAGAATGATTATGAAGGTACACACCAGTTGCTTTCTCTGTCAACTTGATCAAATTCGATGCACTTATCAACAATCCGATTATTACACTTTGCAGTCCTGTAGCGGGATATAGATATCCATATCTGGTTGTCAATCATTCTGGAGAGAGTAAATGGGACTACAAGTATGTAGAACATGTCCCTCTGACCTTCATCTTTGCTCATAAAGAATGTGTATATGCTGTGGCACGTAAATGGTGCCAATAGCAAGTACTTCATCATCCCAACAAATCAGTTTAAAAAGTTAGCAGAATTCAAGCTATAATAATCTCATCATTCCGGTAAAAAAAAGTAGTGAATCATATAGCAGATTGGCAATGCCAACTCCGTATGCTATAGAGTCTCTGATGAAAACGTTACAGAGTTGCATGAAGAAAACTAGTACTTAACTTTTATCATTCAGGTTATGAAGTTTATGGATTCTAAAATTTTAAAATATGCCCATGTTGAGTAGATTTTTCAATAATATATCAAGTTTGAATCAAAGTTATTGGTTTGTGATGAACCCGTAGCTTCGCCCCTGCAATAGTCTTACCATAAATGATAGATAAGAGTACCTTTAGCTTTAAGTTGCCAAGGCATGCCCATGGCCATTCAGTGAGAATGCCAGGTTTAGTAGCCATTCTTTTGTTTAAGTGTTTGTAGCTTTGCCCCAACTTGTGTTCTCTGAGTGATTCTGCTTCAACAGCCTTATATAGAATCTATTACTCCCTCTCCCTCTGTTCCAATTCATGTATCACACATTTCTTTTTAATAGATCTCAAAAAAGAATGTTACTTTCTATAATTGAAAACAATTTAATTTTAAAATTTTTCTTTTACCCTTAATAAATGATTTATAGTCACACAAATGGTCATGGATTGTTTTAGACCACAAAAAGTTTTACAATCATTCTTAAACTTTGTGTCAAGTCAAACGGTGCTACATAAATTGCGACGGAGGGAGTACTATGTAAGGACATGCATATTTCCTATTACCACCATGATTAAGTGGTCGTTTTGTTCACAGGATAAGATGGGATATCTCGATTAAGTTTGAGAATTAATTATACTTTATTTGATTAAAAGTATAACTAATTCCATAATAAATTTATACCACAAATATAATATTACTTTATCCCAGCTACGAGGTGATATAATTAATCCAATTATAATCTCGAAATAACTTTATCCGCCAACCGATGCATAGTTCTGCTACGTACACTTACGTAAATATGTTCCTCCCTCATTTTTTCTTTTGTTAAAATTTACCGCCGCCTCCACATATAAGGAACAAGCAGGGGCGGATCTACTAAGGGAGGAGGGGGTGCCATGGCACCCGCAAACTTCGGTTGAAACAGTGTGTATATATGTATATATATTGAAGAAAACGTATATATATTTAGAGTGCCACCCTAACTAACAATTGAGTCAATAGTGCCAATGGCAAAGAGCTTGAGATTCCACCCAGTGTGGTTGAGTTCGAATCTGGTTGACAACAATTTTTGCTGTTCTGTTTTCTTTGGATTCTTTTCCTTTTCCTCTTGACTTGATTGTTGTTTGTTTAAGATTTTTATTTTAAGTACAGAATAACATTGAAGATTCTTCTTAAATTTAGAAGTGATGTTATAAGTTGCTTAACAATAGGATTGGAAATATATGTTGGCTATTGGCAACTATTTTATATTTTCGCGTTGATTCATAAGTTGGATTTAACTCTTTATTGCACCAAGTTGTAGTAATAATCACATTTTTTGTTTCATCAATTTGTCTATATAGAAAGAAAAGACGAATAATCAAATCGAAACCTAAAGTCGATAAAATCGACAAAATATTTTTCTTATTTGGGGCGTTATAGATTGCTATACGTCTAGCAAAAAATCGCTAATTTCCAATGGAGTTCGTCAAAATTCGGCTCGTCGACAACGTTTTCAACGAAGTTTCCATCAAAAATCTCGTGCTAACAAGCCAAAATGCGACGGACGTCCATAAAAAATTAGCTTTTTGGATAGTAACTTTTACGTTGAAAGAGAGTTGGCACCCGGAACCTCTAAATCCTAGATCCGCCTCTGGGAACGAGGAGAAAAAAAATTAAAATAAATATTCTGATCCTTTTGTGTTGTTTTCTTGTTCTATTCCATTTGTTGTTCCTTATATTGTTCGATTATGCATATTTACAGTTAATAACTTACCTGTTCACTCAATTATGAACTTTTATTCTTGAAAATCATTTAATTTTGGTCTTTATTTCAAAAATCACTCAACTTAATTATTTTTTTCAATAAAATTTGCTTATGTAAAATTTTTATTTAAAATAAAATTTTGAAAAACAAAAAGTATCACTTTAATGACCCTTTTAACCTATTCCCCTAAATTAATATCTATGTCTCCTCTTTCTCATTTTTCTTCTCCTCACTTTCTTCCATAGATCGAAAATAATTTTTCCGAAGTTAGGGTTCCTAACTTTTCTCCTAATAAAACATACAAGTAGACATTCACTATAATACAAATATATTTATAGCAAATATTTAACTATAAAGATTTGTAGGAATATATTTTCCAAGGGATAGTTTGATTGGACGTGGATCAAAACACACCTAAACTTTTAGTAATAATTGGATGGATTGAATTATGACCCAAATTTTAATCCAATTCATTTTAACTCAAGCAACTTTTAGACGGTTATTTATTAACTCAGTCATTTTAGACGGTTATTTATACTCAGTCATTTTAACTCGCTCAAATTCAGTTTGATCGGGCATTTAACACCCGTAAGTGCCATTAATTACTTGTACGTGTGCTTAAACTACATTTTAGACATTTAACCAAAGAGACATCTCACTGGTCGACAATTAGGGCTCGTTTGGTACGAAGGGATAACTAATCTCGGAATTGTAGTGTTAATTTATCCATATTAAGAATGTGATAACAATCTTGAGATAACTATTTTCGATATGACTTGTTTCCAACCAAACAAGCACTAATTAAAGTTGAGGCACAAAAACAACTTGAAAATTAAATCTTGGGGGTTCAATTGTACTGTTGGAACCAAAATTCTATTAGTTTATATATGTCAATTTACGAATGGCATATTTGCCTGACATTATTGAAATGGTTATTTAATGACAAACAACAATCTTGGTATAACTATAAGCAAATTCATAGAAGTGGGCAAATTCATCAAGCTTGCTTTGTTGATAAAGGAAATAAATGAATAAATAGCAAAGTGAACCTAAAATGGATTTCAAATTTTTGGTTCAAGGCCTTGTTTAGTTGTGATTCATGCATGCAGATTAGACAGAGACAAGCAATGTGGTGGAGGAAGAATATATCTAATTTTGGAGTCACAATAGGATGGTTCCGGAAAGTAAGTTTTAAATTGCCTGTAATTAGTACTCCCTCTGTCCCAATTTATGTGACACACTTTCCTTTTTAGTCAGTTCCAAAAAGAATGACACATTTCTATATTTGGTAACAATTTAACCTTAAAATACCCACTTTACCCTTAATGAAATGATTTACAACCACACAAATATCTATGACTCATTTTAGACCACAAGTTTCAAAAGTCTTCCTTTCTTTCTTAAACTCCGTGCCAAGTCAAAGTACATCACATAAATTGGGACGGAGGGAGTACTTCCTCTGGCTTCAGTCCCTCTTAGTTATCGTACTTATTAAAAAAAATTGATCCTGATGAAAATTATTTATTTATAAACTAACAAATCTAAATCTTTTAATGTTCGATGCAATTCTCTACTACTTCTCACTATATGAAAATAACTAGCAGAATTTTTATTCATAATAGTGCAAAACCTAATTTATCTAGGAATTAGAAAATTTATTCCTATATTAATTTGGCTATAAATCCTAAGTAGAATAATTAAATGAATACCAAATCCTAAATAAATTTGATTCCCTACAATAATTTTGAATTATTTTTTCCAACATTCTCTCATAATTCAAAGTTGTATACGTCTTTGTTCTTGTTGTTGTTATTGTATTGGAACATTTCTCTCCGATCTTCCAATTTTTTGTGTGTATTGGAGTACTTCCCTTCAACTCTCAATTTTTTATTTCTTTTTTTTTAGTGTTGTAGCAATTCTCTCCAACTTTCAATTGTTGATACACTTGTCATCAACGGTTGATTGTTGAAGCAATTGTTGGAGCACTTTTCTTCAATTTTCAATTGTTGATGCATTTTCAATTGTTGAACCACTTCTCTTCAACCTTCAATCACTTCTCTCCGACTTTCAATTATTGATGTACCTTATCACCAAATTTTGGACGAATTATTGACAAGTTACTAAAAAAAAAAAAAAAAGAATTATTGACACGTCCAAAGTTGAGCGATTTGACACTCAACTATGTTGATAACTATGGATTATACATGCACCCACTATTCTTAATTTAAACAATAGAATGACTAACTATTTAGATTAATTCTTTATTCTTTTTTAAATTATTGGGCATAACAAGAAGATAAAGGGCACGAGAAATAGCACTAGCCTTTGTAGACCAGTCATCACTCATCAGAAATCTTCCGTGGTTGCCTGTTAAAATACGAAATTTGTCTACAGTTTAGTATGGCTTGCCAAGACCAACTTCGGACACTTTTTAATGAAGTTGTAGACTTGACGAAGCCAATCATCGGATATTTTTTACCCGAAATTTGGTATTGTTTATCAAGGCCAACTTTAGATTTTTTATTTTTTTTTACTGAAGTTGTAGACTTGATAAGGTTAACCTCGAATTTTTGACTCAAACTATGGCCTTGCCAAGACTTCAGATATATAATAACTTGTCAAGACCAGTTTCAGACATTTTTTACTAAAGATATGGCCCGGGAAGTTGTGACCTTCCCAGCTCAAACAACTTCAGTCAAAGAAGTTGTGACCTTCCCAGCTCTCGAAAACTTCATTAGAACTGTTTAGAAACCGTGGCCACCTACATTGACTGTGAAGGGGCGAATTTACACTTAAAAAATGGGCACGGGAACCCATGGTCTCTTCATAAACTAGGTATTTTATGTATATATTTTTTTTAAATTAGTGTAATCTTCCCTATGGACACATATGCTATAAGAAGATTAAATGGTGCACTTGGTTAAAGGTTAAGTTATCTACCTTGAGGACTGGAGATCAATTTCGTAAATACATTTTTTTCTTCTTTTTTTTTTAATGGTGCGCCCGTGTTCTAGAAATCCTAGAATCGTCTCTGGACTCACTGTCTGTGATATAATTAGTGATACTCCAACTATTTGTCATACTTTATTGTTTTCAGTGTGCAAATTGCTTCCACATTCAAACAAAACTTAGCAAAATTAAAGTATTTAACATATCACTAACCACCTCTTGATATCCTAGTTGTCAAACTTGCCTATCATTTTTGAGTGCAGAACTTTCTGCAAATTTCTTCATTCACAAATTAGAAAAGGTTCTTTGCAGAATTAGAAACACAGATTTCACAATCCAGCTTAGAACTTAAGACGTTTTGACATGAGGTCGGGGCATATATATGGTTGAATTTCACATATTTTGGCACCGGAGTTCATGTGAATAAATATTTTCTTATAATTAGAAATTTGTTCTTTGAATTTTAACAATCAAACACACAACTTAACACTCAAATCTACCACAAACAAGTTCAAATTTGAAACATAAGTTTCATATATCATATAAAACAAATTCCAATATCAATTGTCAAAAACAAATGACAAATCTAACAAACTCATTTTGCAAGAATAATGGTTTTTTTCCTGACGAGAAGTATTTAGCTGAAAAATCCTCCAACGAATTAACTAATCAACTGGCCAATATATAGTTAAATCCTGAACAGGTATGATGTGTCTATGTGAATGCCACACTTAATTAGCAAATGAACGGTTAGCTCGCATTTATTATACATATTGTAGATTTCATGCAATTGGTATTAACAATGGTGCGCCAATTTTTTGTCATGTGCCTTGAAAACAATACTACTTTGTTCTTTTACTTAATTCATTGTTGATGTGATGAATTAGACTTACAAAACGGCCTTTATGATATTGTTAACAAGGTTAAATCTTGTTCTTACTTTGTTTGAGATGTAGGTTGGACAATACACTGAAATGTGGATGAGACAATCACTAGTTTAAGACTAAAATCAGTAATGGATGGAGCATGCAGAGCGCACAATTTCAAAGATTATATATATACATTATACACTGTGGGACATTTTTTTTCATGGGAGATACATAGGAGATTATTCAGTCATATACTTTTTATCTAGCAAGGAAAGAATCAACAGAGTAACTGTTAGCACTTACCAGCTTGTGTTAGACAAACGTTAATTATAACGGGAAAGAAAAGTGAATAAAGAGAGTTTAATTTATATATAGAAGTCATCGTTCAATATTCTCCAATTTGATTCATGTTACATCTTAATTATATAAATGCATACAGAGCTCTGGAAAATATATCTTAATTATATAAATGCATACAGAGCTCTGGAAATTATATCGTGTGCATAATGCAAATCAATTGGCTGATCCAATATAATATATTAGTAACAAAGACATCAATCTGTACTTCTAGTTCTTGGATTCAGTAGCAGTAGACATTAATGTTAATGGGTGAAAACCATGATCAAGACTAGCTTTCCATACTTTGTCAATATCTAGCATCATATTACCACACTCGTGTTCGTTCCAACCTTCCAAGGTGTGCAAAATCCCAGCTATTCTCCATGCACTCATAACTCTTCTTGGCAGCCAATTCTGCAATTATTGTATAATAATGTTGTTATTATTATATAAAACAATATCGAAAAATTATTGAAGAGAAGTTAAAGACATTAAATAGTGAGTATTATTTTCTAATTACCTCACAAGAGTCTACATTTTCAAGATGTTTCGGAGTAATCATAGCTGGTGTGCTGAAGTAGAAGCAATCCTTGCGAGCTTTTCTTGGTGGAAATTGTGAAAAGGGAATAAATAATGCTCCTTTTGGTGCTTTCAGTTGTTCCTCTTCACTCAATCCATCCCCTACTAGCCATGTCTGCAGTATAATGCCTCAATCAACAACTTTTTTCGCTCGTTTGTTATGAATAATCAAGATTCAGGACAGTATATTTCAATGTAGTTTGGTTCTATAAGTACCTTTGAAACATAAGATTTCGACAGGACCAAGTTAGTTGCAGCCTCAGGGGTAAGCTTTGCATTAAGTCTCTTGTACTCTTCTTCGTCTAACGTGACAACCTATGTATATATTTAAAAGAAAAATTACTGTACAATGATGAATGATAGAAAGGAAAACCAGAAAATGATGGAGGAGATTAATATATAGTCAAATATACCTTAATTCCTCCTTTGCACAAGGCTAGGGCAATGGAGTAAGCAACTTTGGACAAACGACCTCGAAGGACAACTTGAGAAGTTCCTTTAGGAATGGAGTTTATGACCACAGCAACAGCTAGGCTACTTCCATCTACCACCTTTACTTTCAACTGAGGATGCCTCCTTATGTAAAGTTCACCATTACTATTCAACTTCTCACCCTATAAGGTTACATTTTTGAACAAGTATCAATAGGGTGAAGAGGAGGATTCATTATAATTCTATTTCTCCCTAATACTCTATATTTGTGATAGTTAATAGAAGTTTTGCAATTGCAAGAAATCACACATTAAGAAGAGATCATGCAATTTTCAACAATAACACACTAAGTGTAATTCCAGAGGTGGGGTCTGAGGAGGGTAATGTGTACGCAGACCTTACCCCTACCTTGTAGAGGTAGAGAGGTTGTTTCTGATAAACCCTCGGCTCAAGGAAAACATTTTAGAGGAGTTTGTAAGAAAAATTTGGAAGAGCGATCATGCAATTTTCTCAAAGGTAAAGTAAGGACAGAGCATTATTAGTTTCCTTTAGATATACTTTGGACTTGCCTGATTTAAGAGTCCAAGACTCAAAACCTTTATGCCCTTCTGATCTGCTTCCATGATGGTTTCCTCAATCAAGTTGTTAATAGTTTCTCTTTGCCATTTCATAAAGTACTGCAACAAAATCAAGAATTTCGGATAATCGCTTTAATTAACAAAGGATTAAAAATGTTAAAACAATCTTGAATAATATAGATTACTTACTTGTACGCGATACTTTGGGATAGCCCAAGTTTGTAATTTGATATTCTTGAACATATTCCTCTCGACAACAAATGTGCGACCATAAATCCAAGTAATCATTATTGACCATAGTGTGACGGGCCACATTAACCAAAAATACCATTTAGACGTGTGAGGGTTCGAGGCCAAGGATGCAAATCCTAGTCGAAGGTGGTAAATGGATTCTGGAGTTGTTAGATGTGTTAGGTGCACCACATCAGGCACTTCAGCTTCCCTTTCAAGTGATTTCTCATACAATGTGTCTGACGACTTGTCCAATGTATCATAGATATAATCATACATTGGCATGAAAAGAGAATAATTTGTCCTGAATTGAGTGTGATGTAGTGAATGGTACCTATGCCATCAAAATATTCATCTTAGTGGCAAATGATTAAACAAAATCTTAACAAAAACATAAAAGTTCAGTTTACTACATTTGAAAGATTTTCCACGAATATGAAGAAATATGAACAATGTTTGGAAGTAGTTAAAAAGCTGATCAATGGTTAAAGACTTGTGCAGAATATCTTTGACGTTTATTTTTCTAACATATAAAATGTTACTATATGGTCCCCCCACCTAATAATGAGGTAGCTAGTCATGTAAATGTTAGTGTTTCAGAAGTGGGGACTCTGCATTTTGAACCTTTTGGCTTTTAACATGCACATTTATTTCGGTTGGTTACCATTTTTACCAGATGATTTAATTGCGTAAAAATTAAGCTCATTAAAATACAGGGCAAGAAGACTCACGAGGGTGTATACATCAAGTACTTGAGAGGGGGAAAGATAGAGAACATCCACTTAGGAATAAGCTCAAAGTTGCAATGGCCCATGTTGTTCATGAAATCAATATAAGTAACGTAAGCACCAAATGAGGCTATAGAGGCAGTCCCAGTGAATAATGTTGTTAACAATGGTATGGAAAAGAGAGTGAAATAGGATAAGTGCTCAGCAAATGGATGAATTACAGCTGCCAAAATACCCAAAAATAAAATAAAATGTATGTAAGTCCTCACGATTCGATAAAATTAATAAAAGAGTTAATAGTCAAAAACACACTTGAACTAACGCTACACCCCAACTACTATTGTTCTCTTTTCCTATCTAAATTGTCACTATTTATGTATTAAAACACACATCAACTATTAGTTGTTCCTTTGTCCTACCTGAACTATCTCTGTGGTTCATGTAGGAAAAAGGAACAACGCAACTGATAGCTGTTCTGAGGTCTATTTTTAATACATAGATGGTGATAGTTCGGATAGAAAAGGGAACAAGTGATAGTTGAGATGTGAAACTCGCGAAAAAATGATAGTTCGGGTGTGTTTTTGATAATCATCTCTTAATTGAATTAGCAAATTTAATTAACTTACAAGTGATGGGCTCAGTAACAATGGAGGAGTGATGATGAGAATGATAACGAGAGTAGAGAAAATGATGATGCAGAGCTCTGTGAAGCCAATAATAGAGGAACTCAACAGGACCAGCATGAAGCAAGGCAATTATAATGATACCATCACTCCTCCACACAGGCATGTGATGAGATTGTTCCAGCAGCAGGTATCCAATATAGTATAACAGTCCATTAAATATAATTTGATCATCCCTACAAAAACAATTTAACGTTTAAAAGCAATCCTTTAGCTACCGTTTGACCATAAATTTTGAAGTTGAAAATTGAGTTTTTGAGATTGTGTTTGGACATGCATTTTATTTATAAATTTTCAAAATTTGATCCAAACGCTAGCTTAATACTCTAATTTGCATTTTCTTTTCCTTTTGTAGGTACAGTCCAAGAACCTAATAAATACAAGGTTTGGGTCTTCAGCTACCAAGTCGGAAATTCCGGATTTTTGTAGTACTAAAATTAAGGCTTTATACTAAACTAAAACCTTTCCAAAAAAAAACTTTTTTTAATGTTTGATAGACAGAAGTCATTTTCCATGGATAATATTTTTTGTTGAAAAGTATTTTTCAGGTATTTATTTAGTGAGTGAAATACTTTCTGAAAAAAGATTATATGTTGAAGATTTAAAACAATATTAGCAAAAGCAAAAATCGAAAAGTGCTTTAATAAAAAAAATGTAATACTAAAGATTAACAATATAGAAATGTTTAACTTTTAATGGAGCAAGTTATATGAAGTATAAGTTAAGAGTTAAAATATTGCAAAGAAAAAAAAAAACTTTTTCCGATTTTCATGAAAGCTAACTTTTCTCTTAACCAAATATCAAAAAATCTATGCAACATTGTTCTCTTCTGTTCAAATTGTTAAAGGTTATGTTACTCATTTCCTCGTACTGTTACGTACGTAGATGAAGAATGAGGCATAAAAGGTAAGAGATATATACATACCAATTGCTCTCTCTATCAACTTGATCAAACTCGATGCTCTTATCAACAATTCGATTATTACCCTTTGCAGTCCTGTAGCGGGATATAGATATCCATATCTGATTGTGAATCATTCTCGAGAGTAAAAGTGGGAAAATGATTGCGTATACAATATCCCTTTGTTTTTCATCTTTGCTCATGAAGTATGAGTATGTGCTATGAACCACAAATGGTGCCAATACTAAGTACTACATCATCCCAACAAAGAGTAATTAGAAGAATATTCTAGATATAATAATTAACTTCATGATGCTTAATTTTGAGTGCAAAAAGGATTTATTAATGGGAAAAAAAGAGAGTACCTTGAAGTTTCCAAGACAAGTCCATGGCCATTCAGTGAGAATGCCAGGTTTAGAAGCCATGTTTTTGTAATTGTTCCTCGTAAAGCTGGTGAACTATCTAGTACTTAGCTTTTAGTGCTGACCAGCTTAATTTGCTTCTTCTCTTCCTCTCCTTATATAGAACTCTATTATAGGGACATACTCAAGTCGCCTTAATTTATGTGATACTTTTCGAATTTCGAGAGTCAAATAAGTATTTTTAATTTAAATTTCCTCGTATGCCTTACAAATCTTTTGAATTGTCAATTCTTGTGACTTATAGTACTTTCTCCGTTTATTTTTACTTGTTCTCTATTGATTTGACACATTTCTTACATCAATAAATAGAATGATAATTTTTACTATATCACTTTTTGAATATAATAAATTCAATATTTGAATAAGTTAGTAGTTGATAATAAGGGTAAATTAGAAACTAAGGGATAATTATTTCTTGAATTTCTAAAGTGGACAAGTAAAAATTGACGGAGAGAACATCTCTTACAAAATTTCAAAATATGTAAACGTTATCTTAAAATTTTTATATCTAAATTCATGATCAAAATTTAAATGTTTAACCCTCAAAATCTAAACGATATCATATAAATTGAAACAGAAAAAAATATTTACTATACAACAACAGTAACATACAACATACATAGTATATTCTCACAAAGTAGTAGGATTTAGGAATGGTAGAGTGTACGCAATCCATGTCATTACCTCGAAGGTGAGATAGAAAGGTTGTTTCCAATAGACCTCCAGTTTGCGACGAAAAAGTATTAATTTACTATCCGTCCAATCAATGCCCTTTACCGCAAGCGTCCCTAGGATCGATAAAGCACATGTAGCTAGCTAGCCAATGCCCAAAGGGGGTTCATCACTTGAATTTTAAGTCACTAATCCCATAGAAACTGGCACGTGTACACACAAACGGGTTTGTACGATACGTGGGCCAAAATAACTACTCACATGCACTTGGGTATATTGTATATGTATATTAATCTTGAGCATTCTAATTTATGTGACATATCTTAAATTTGTATGCTTTTTTTTTAAGGAATGATTGAAATTTTTAAACTAATAGTCAATAGCATATCATAAGTTTTGTATAATTATTGAATCTTTAAAATTCATGATCTTAAACATATAATAATATTTGTATAGTGATTCATGATTTTAAATATGTCATAATAGTTATGTGTGATTATAAAAAACCATCATTTATAAGGGTAAATAGGAAATGTAAAGTTAGTTGGTCTCCAAATTTAGAAGTGAGTCATTTTTTTTTAACAGACTAAAAGTAAAATGTGAAACATAAATTGAATGCCGTATAGAGTATATTTTTATGTTATGTGTATTGACCGTGTAAAAATTATTTACACAACCAGATCATTTTATTTTAAATTAAATTATTAATAAGCATTGATTAATAAAATATCGTAGCATAAATAATTAGGAAGTAATTATAATGTTGACAGTGCATATTAAAATGTCATTACATTAACACAGTTTATAACTTAAAATCCTTATCAAAAATGGCGTGCTGCTTACTTTTCTCCTCGAACTTTCAAAGAAATTTCCTTACTTAAATTTAATGTTTTGGAAACTAATCGTATATTAGAAAATGACTATAGTTAATCATAAGAATAAATTAGAAACTAATAAATTATTTCTTGATTTTTAAAATTGAAAAAGTTAAAGTTAATATATATTTTTTTTAATATAATGAGCAAGTAAAAATAAACGGAGGAAGTAATAACCACATGCATTTTAGAATTCTCTTTTCAGGCATACACATAGAGGGAACTCGCGACTGAAATAAGCCGAGTTAACAAGAAAATGTCGACAATAAGCCACTGATTTAATGGGTTATCAAAATAGGCTATCCGAAATTTTTTCTTTTATTTTGTAGTATTTTATTAACGGAGCCGTTAACTATGGGAAATAGTTAAAAATGTATAAATTGGAGTTTAAACTTCCGAGTTACAACTCAAAAGTAATAACTCCGAGATTTCAAAAAGTGACAATTTAAAATATAAATTATTTATAAAATGGAATTTTTAATTCCGAGGTATTTAAATTTATTTGTTTGAATATATTCTACCTCACTGCCACTCATCAGCTGGAACCATAGTAAAATAAAATGAAAACAGTGAATTGAATAAGTACAGTCGGCGACTTGGCTCTTACTTCAATTAGTTTAACTTTAGCAACCTATACAACTGACTCATACTTAGTGTCATAGGAAGTTATTTTTTTTATTAATTAATATAATATAATAAAATTTAAATAACAATCAAAATAAATACAGTATAGTGTTGTGCAGAGATGATTAACCAATAAATATGTGTTCTTTGTATCTTTTAAAGCTTCTGGTTGCATGAAACATGAAAAGGATATACTAGAGTTTTTTTTTCGAGGTGGTAGGTTGTTTAGTCTTGGCTTTTAGTACTCCCTCCGTCCCAATTTATGTGATGTACTTTGACTTGGCACGGAGTTTAAGAAATAAAGGAAGACTTTTGAAACTTGTGGTCTAAAATGAGTTATAGATATTTGTGTGGTTGTAATTCATTTCATTAAGGATAAAGTGGGTATTTTAAAGCTAAATTGTTACCAAATATAGAAATGTGTCATTCTTTTTGGGACTGACTAAAAAGGAAAGTGTGTCATATAAATTGGGACAGAGGGAGTATTTGTGATCCTTTTTTTATGCTGTTTGATAAGTTATGCTAAAAGGGTATCTATTTTTTATAATCGTTTTCCTTCCTGTATGTTGTGGAAGAGATGATTAAGCAAAGAAAAATGCGTTCTTTATGACTGTGGAAGAAATGATGAAAAGGTTAACATGGTGAAAGTGCCATGTACAAGGCCTTTTTATATAGTGTTAGGGGAGGGGCTCGGGGAGCAAAAAACTAAATGGAATAAAATACATGACGTAATTATTTAGTCCGTTTTTATGAGATATCAAATCAATTTTGAAATATACATTAAAGACGTGACAAATTCTGGAAAAAACTGTACAAGACAGACTGTTTAATAGATAAAACCGAAAAAAATCCAAATTTTAATACACTAAAATTTTAAATCGGATGTTTTGATTACGTTTTACATTATTTTGAATACATCGGAAGACTTACTTCCATTTTTAAAAAAAAGTTTTTAAAACAAATCGGAACTTTTAATTCTGTTTTATAATTAAAGTTTTTTTTTAAAAAAAAAATTTAAATACCTCGGAACTAAAAGTTCCGTTTTATAAATAAATTATATTTTAAATTGTCACTTTTTGAAATATTTCGGAGTTGTTACTTCCGAGTTGTAACTCGGAAGTTTTAACTCCGATTTATATGTTTTTAACTGTTTCCCATAATTAACAGCTTCATTAACAAAACACCACAAAACGGAAGAAAAAGTTTTAGGTAGTCTATTTTAATAACCCATTAAATCAGTGGCTTATTTTCGTCACTTTCTTGTTAACTCGGCTTATTTCACTCGGGAGTTCCACATAGAGGTCCTTGACCCATTTCGGAAAGTTTTGGTTAAAAAAAGAAATATTTATGATTCTCAACCACCAAAGGGAAAAGGGTTGAATGCGGCTTCTGAATTGTTGCAAAGAGCAGTAATGGCAGATCAACTAATTAATGCCTCGAATTAATTACTAGGAGTATTGTTTTGTCCATATTTATTTATTTATGTTTGACTTGACATACCTCTAAAAAATAATAATAAAAAGATACTTTTTCTATTTCATTTTAGTTGGACACATTCCATTTTACATGGTGATTAAAAAATCATAAATGGAATGATGAATTTTACTATTTTACCCTTTATCCATATTAATGATATTCATTGGGTATAGGAAGGGACATTGAAATTATAATTAATTGTAGGGGTAAAACGAAAAAAATTAATTAGTTATATCTTGATTCAGTAAGTGATCAACTAATATGAGATATTTATTTTTAGTAAGATGACCAACTAAAATGGGACGGAGAAAGTAGTAATTTAATGCTATGTCGTCCCTATTAATTACAAGTCATTTAAATGTTGAGAAATGAATACAATATTTAATAACAATAAATAGACACAAAATGATAAATTATCTCTTAGTTTTTGAAACTGGACAAGCAAAATTGGACACTTATTTTAAGTATAATGAACAAATAAAGATGAACCGAGGGAGTACTATATTACGTAGTTCGATCGTAATATAATATGTTGTATCTACTTCATTCTTCATGTCTTTATTACTCTCTTCGTTCATAAATATGTCGTGTTTTAGTCTTTTTATTTTGTTCCTAAATAAGTGGTGTTTTAGATAATAAAAAAATATTAATGATGTTCTTCCAATTTTATCCATCTTTAAATAAAAAGAGTTTTACATGACCAAGCATTAGTAAAAATACTCTTTATTTCCTACGAATGAATAATTTCATAAGGGGTGTGCCTAAGTTTAAAACTGTAACGCCCCGTATGTTTGGAAGTCCTTTTAGAGCTAGAAACGAGCCTATACAACCCTTAGATTGAGTATAAATCGATTGGGGATGAGTTTGGTAGTGTTGGAAAGAGTTTAGGGCGAGGAAAAGGATCGTACGTCGCACGGGAGAGGCCACGCTGTAGCCCTCGCGTCGCACAACCTAGCGCGAGGGTCTACTGTTTCACCCTCGCGGTAAGCCATGTGCCACAGGGGTCCCTACCCCGCGATGGGCGTGCGCCGCACGGGGGTGGGCCACGCAATGGGGCATGCGCCGTACCCCCTTGTTTCGTCAACGAAACTTCGTTTTAATGTTATTTTAAAGGGTGTTTGGGTCTTTTTACATTTAAAAACCATCCCACATCCATCCTAAACGATTCTAAGTCCCTAAATACGACTTTTATTGTTTATAAACACATTCTACTCTTCCCCCAAAATACTTAGAAACAATAGAAGCTAGGGTTCCAAGTTCAAGGCTCAAATCTCTAGCTTTCCTCAGGATTACTCCGTCAAAAGACATGTTGAACACTCCTTACTTCAACTATTGAAACAAAATGTTAATTTATTTAGTATTTATGTATACTATATTGATTGTTTGAAATTAGGGTTGAGGAGTTTGTTTGAGAAAAGTTTTATATTGATTTCTCTCTTGATATAACTTGTTTTCTAATTAATAGTAGAGTGTTTTGAAACTTAAACATACTATTTGAAATGGTGGATTTCGTTATACGGATTTACAACGTTAAATGTTATGCATGATGAAGCTATGACCTTCAACCCTTTTCAAAAGCTTGCTTTTAAACAAGGCGTAAAACATTTGTTCCGTCTTTTGAGTAATGTATGGTATGAAATGATGAGATGTTTAATGATTCTTATGAAAATCCTATTATGGTTATGTTTATAAATTTTAAAGACGGAATGGAGAGTCTATGATATTATATGATAATGATTTGGCATGATATGAATGACTTGCAAGTCTTGGTATGACGGTACCAAAAATGTGAATGCCTTAACGAAAGATTCTATGGATAAATGTTTATGAAAATTGTTTTAATGGGGATTAAAGGGGATTATGTAGTTCACCGAGAATGTGTAAGTTCTAGTGACCAACGTCGGAAACCTATGTTTTGCCGACCTAGGGGTGGTTCTCTCCCAAATGAGACAACCTTATCATGTTCCTCTACGAGGGTGGTATGTTATGATGGCCAAATTATGTTCATCTCAATCCATGTGGCAAACATGGATTAAAGCCCCGCCGGTTTAGCGAATACCGAACCCATATAGCCCGTGGTTGCCTAAGGTAGGTGAAACTACTTAGTCCATGGAATAAAGTTTAACGATGAGTATGTTTTATATCTTAATAGTTTTCATTCTATAATTACTTACACTCTTGATTTGCATTATGCTTCTTATGATCTTATTCTATAAAATGCTTTGTCTCCTTTCCCCTTCCCCTAGGTTGCATGCCAATACTCGTCGTACTGGTCGTCCCCGGACGCTACATCTTCTTATGATGTAGGTTCGGAGGCATTTTCTCGTGATACTGTGCAGCACTAGGATCTCTTTGGGACAGCAAGTTACGAGTGGTGAGTCATCCATCTTCCGGAAGGCATCTTATTTCATTTTCTTAGACACTGCTTATTTGATTTATGGTATCTCCAGTGCCATGTTCCGGCTTAGAATTTATTCGTAATGTTAGAGGCTTTGTAGACTGGTTTTGACAAATGTTTAATGTTATATTTCAAGACTTAGATTTTGAACTTCTATTGACATTGAATCTCTTATTTTGTGGGTTTACTTCCGCATTTTTATTCATGACTATGCTTATGATGATACGCTAAGGGGCCTTCTCGGGCCTTCATTGGTCTGGGATGCCCGTCACGGCCAGGGCCTGGGTTCGGATCGTGACAAAAACACCATTTATTTAGAATTGAAGAAGCAGTACAAGTGTGTTTAGTCTGGTAAAAATATACTGGCAGCCAAATATCAGTGACATATTGAAATCCCAATAGTAAAATTAAACTACCACCTTCATTAGTTGTTTGCCTAAAAGGATGGATATTAAGATTCCTCCTTTTAGGATGAAGAATTAAGAAAATGTTGCATTTAAACATTGTATATTAGAAGTAAATAATGACAGTATCATATAGTAGTACGTATCTAATACGTTGCCTACTTTCCCGATATTTCTCCCAAAAAAATAGTCAAACATTGAAAATTAGAAATTTGAAGATCAATACAGTGCCTGAAGATTGAATATTGTAACCAAACCCTACAAGATTGCAATTCAATTTTGTGGGCAATTTATGTCCAAAGTCCAAACCCCAATTGCAGATTTTGTAGCTTCAAACAAAATTTCACTGATCCATAAAATTAAGGTTCCAACAACATGGGAAAAAAATAAAAACTCCAGCAACTTGCAGATATTCTTGTCGTTCAACTATCTCGAAAAAGTAAAATTACTTTTATATCACTTCTGGTGGGGAGCTAAAAGCCTTGGTACATGTTCGGTTGAATTCAATACCTTTTCCCAAATAATATATTTTGTGTGCGTTAATAAATTCACTAAATAGGTGCTGCAAATATTAAGTTTAGAATCCAATTATTAACATTTGATATCAGCGTTCTAAAATGCACAGACCAATAAAATCGAAATTCTTGCTCTACGTCTGATCACTTAACACGCGTTTATTATTGTAATTCGGGAGCATTATACAGCCAAAAAAAGTTATAGCTCTTGATGTACACATCTAAGTTCTTAATGTGTTGCATCTATGTATGTTTGTTTAAGTTTTTTGAGTCTTTTTTTCTAAAGATTTGAAAGTTTATGAATTTGAGAACTAGTTTCAGAAATATAGTTTCTTTTTCAAAAAGCAACTCAAACAAACATAGTTAAATTTGACTCGGAGATCTTTCAACAAAAATCTCGTATATTTGTCGTTGATAAGTTCTTCCTAGTGCCTTAATAATCATAGTAAGAAATATCAATTTAAGAGAGTGATTTATGAAAGCCCGATAAAGCCTACATCGACTACTAAGTTTCATTTTGCAGCAGTTTTCAAAGCTAGCAACCCGTTTTAACATTATATTTCATCATTTCCCTCGATTCTAAATATATATATATATATATATATATATATATATATATATATGTAATCGATCCAATTTTTTATTTTGCACTACTTCCATATCGAAAGCCAGCCGTTGATCAGGAAAGCCGACTAATTAATAGGGACATGGATTTTAGAATTCATTTTTATGGCAAATTAGAGGACATAGCTGTCCTTGAATTTTCACAGCTATTGTAGGAAAGTTTTGGTAAGAAAAAACATTTATGATTCTCAACTAACAAAGGGAAAATGGTTGATTGCGGTTTCTGAATTGTTGCAGAAAACAGTATTAATGGCGGACCAAGTAATGTTCGGACGTAATCTGGCACCCAATTATCGATCACTGACATTATTAAAATCACAAATACTAGTAAACTACAGGTCTACAACCTTCCTTGGCCGTTCTTTTTTTTAACAAAAACAAATAAAAATCATTTTAGCGCTCGGGCACTCCTTAAAGCTTCTATTCTTTTTGCTCTATTGGTGACTCGAACCTACAATCTCACGGTTGAAGGTGAAGAGTGTTTACCGTTCTATTTTTGAAAAAAGAAAAAAAAAATTGGAGGCAAAAATATCTTTTAATTTTTGTGATCTTAATCATATTTATGTAAGATATGTAATTAAAGAGCTAGTACTAAATACAAAAAGTAATACTATATTTTTAAAGCATACCAAAAGAAAAAGTAAGACATTATAAGTTGGAAGTATTTAGAGAATCAATTTAAAGGACAAATACAGGAAGCTAGGTGCCTAGTGTGCACCATAGTGTTTTAATCTTTGCCGAACTATTAGGCAAATGAATTATTATTAATGGGGTGAGTTGATATTTATATAAAGCGTTTCACGCCTAACTAATGAATGCAGCACACGTAGTGAATAATGTTGGGCTAAGCTACCCAAACACCCATGTTGGGCAACGCAGATATCCTATATATACATATAGTAACGCCCATGAGGGGGCTGAGATGGGTCGATCAGATCGTCATGATCGAACATGATGTTTGCTTGATGGGTTTAATTAAGAAATAAAGTAATGTCGTTAGTATTAACTATAACTTTTGGCGTGATGATAATCGTTTGAATATTCTTACAACACTCTTAGCATGGTAAGACTGTCCATTTTGAACCAATTCAATACGATTTTCTCCAAAAGATCTCACACTATTAATAATATATACCTCTACACATTTATATGTACGCAGCTTCTTCTTCTTATTTAATTTCAATTATTAATGTAAGAGTGTCCGCAAACCTAACAATCTTCACCTCTAATTAGTTCCATATATATGGCCAATCGATCACCAAGCCCGCCAAACTAATCAACTCTGTATGGCACATAAGTTATGAACTTATATGAAGATAAACTGTGTGTTAAAAATGTCACCTATAGTCCTATATATACTATCCAAGTATTTATGACTACTGAATCCCACAGGCTAGCACACTAAACTACATAGATTCTAATATAAATTATCAGATTAAGTCTGCCTAAAAATACTTTTAACTTGATATATATATGTTATTACTATCTGCTATGAGCCAAATACACATGATTTTTTTTTTTCAAAAAAATATATTAGGAAATGTTCTCGTACAAAGTACCTTGTGATCATCACCACCCCCTCTTAACTGTTCGTAGAGAAGAATTTATGGTCCTCCCTTGTCATTCTTAGTTGGTTTGTCTTATTTGTCTCATATACGAACCATGATAATATACTAGTACGTACTATTGTTTTCACCTTTAAAAATATCGAGACGCATTTATCCTATATTTATTGCCAACTTACTGAACCACCATGTTCATCACATGGCCACATCTTTAATTTGTATAAAACTATAACTGCTTGTTTTGTGTGTGTGTATATATATATATATATATCTGCTTGATGTATTTCCCCGTAGTGACAAAAGCTTCAAGCTTTCTACATTCCAAATTGGAGATCTTAAGATATACACTGTCAATTAATCTTTAAGGAGCCATTTGATTGCCGGTGCTTAAAGTTATGCAAGACATAAAAAGTGTGTTAGTAAGTGTAAAGTTGTTAAATTCAAAAAAAATAAAAATACATTAATAATAAATAAGGTAAAAGATTAATTGTTACAACAAAAATTAAAATAAGAGAGATGAGCGTAATATTGTAAATTATAAAAGAGGTCATCAAGCAAAATTTAACGGAAGGTCTCCAAAATATTTCCTTATTTTAAAATTTTAAATTCTCCCGTATATGTTGATGTTTATGGGGTGAAGAAGGTGATAGGAAGATTGGGTGGGTAACTGAAAATAAATACTGCTAATAGCTGGAGTACTAATTAAGGCATCACATGCATGGTTATTTGAATCTGACAAAATTAAGTTAAACACGTGTAAATGGTCTTTTACGATCACTTATAATAAATTAAATTAAAAAAACTGACTTTTTTTAGATTTCTCATATGTAAAAGTAAAGAATTTTTGTGTAAAATGAAAATCCTTTATAAAAAGACGTAAAATTAAAAATAAATTTATAAAAGACTATAAAATCAAATCTTCATATGAATACAATGTACAAATTGACCCCATCGATGCAATAACTATATATTGTACCCATTAATTCGAAGCTCGCAAATCGTGTACTGTACCCACCCATAATAATGCATGTTGTTGGATGGACTTATTGTACGTTCGTCAATGCTTGAAATTGACGTAACTGATCAATATTATAGAAATTTTTTATTTCATGTCCCTATCTGATCCAAGTAAATTTTTATTTTTTTGATACATGAACCAACCTCTTAATTCATCACAAATAATTCTTTGACCCTCTTTTTTCAGTATCTAAATTTAGCCAATTCAATTTACCATGGTAATTAAGTAACTTAATAAAGTAAAAATATACATGAAGTACTAATCATGATTAAGTGATACTAGTTGTATATGTTCAACCTGTATTCCGAACAGTAATTCAACAACCAATTTTTGTTTATAATCAAGAACCGAAAAAACACTAGATCAAAAATGTAAAAAAAGCAGAAATTATTTCATACTCCGAAAATTGTTTGTGTGTCCTTAAGAAATCATAACTCGCGCGCTATTGCTTTTGGGACAGCTTGAGAGAAGGTTGGCAATATAACCTGACATTAATAAAGGTAATAGTGTGGAGAAGGAATTAGGGGAAGATGTAAGTACTGCTACCAGTTTTAATGTCACATCCTACACAACTACATTTTTCTATTATAAGACCCCCCCAACCTTTTAAATTTTCCTGTATACTGAGTACGTACACTTACGTGCCTATAATAAATAAATTCCCTTATGCTTGAACTTCTTAGTGTTTTTATTTGTCTAATACTTAAAAAGGCACTTAAATTTGATTTCATAAGAAAAACACTCGAACTTAATCAGTGACTATATAAATATTTAACTTGACATAATTCATAAGTGTCTTTAATTTGGATATCTGTGTACATAACATCAAGCGCGTGAAATACACTTGCATGTGTTAAGTGGATGTTGTGGAACCTCCAAATAAAGCAAAATTTCAGGAAGCCAAATCAAGTGGCGAATCTATTGGCAAAGAAAGGAAACTCCTCCACCTGTATTTGCTTCAGAGAAGTCGCAAACAGATAAAGTTGGAACTTCTTTTGTTATACTCTCAAAGCTCTCAGATAGTCTTAATAATGTAGTTAACTATAGCATAAACAATGCCAACAACACGTCTAGTCACTTAAAATATAATGGTGCATTTTAGTATTATATAATATTCCTATGTTTTGACCCAAAAAATTATTAAATGAATACATGTAACAAATATAACCAAAAAAATTTACAAAAGAAAAACTAAAAATATAGAGAAAAAATACAGCAAGGGAAAAAGAAGTAAACCCTCCTCTCACTGTCTCACTGCCCAGGCAGTTAGCCACCCTCCTACCACCCAATGCACGACACTTGAGCCATTTCGAACAGCCTTAACCGCAGAGCTATCACTATTGAATACATTAAGAATGTTTGACTGACCATCCTTCCACTAATGTAATTCTGCTAGTTTGTTTGTTTAAGCCTTAATGGTATATTGAATATATCATATCTCATCCATTAAACACATACGTTTATTTTCTTTTTCAACCGTATATCACTTAGATTTTTTTTAGAATAGATTTGATTCAACTAGATCTTTTACAAAGTTTTAAATTCATTCACTAAACTTAAATGCTGGTATGAAGAATACTACTGCATCATTTTGATTACACTGGTGTAGCTACCGATGCAAAACCTTCAAATACCAAGTTATGGAGACCCATCACTAGACAGAAATAATGAAGAGCAAGACAAAACTGTAATAATTCAGAAAATAGACATACCTCATGGCATGCATTTTTTATTGTTAGAATTTTTTTATTATTATTATCATTCATCATTTTCTACATTTGAAAACTCATTCATAGCTTTTAACTCCGTACGTCCTATAATTAAGTGACCAGTAACAAACTACTAACAGGTAAAGTTATTTAATTAGAACCAGCCAAGGTTCCAGGACAACAAATATTATGATGTATAAATACCTCCGTGGTGGGGTTATTCTTGTTCGAAGGATGTTAATTGACCGGCGTAAGTAGGTAAAATTATAAATATTTATATATATTATATGTCTAATCATCTCATTTTTTATCATATGTTTTTACTTTTTTATATTTTGACTTCTTCGGTGAAGATTCTTATTCAACGCTGCCTCACTGTTCCCCATGATTTGAGGTCTCTGCATTATTAGGAACAGTGAAGAAGGTAGCTAGATATGATGAAGCCAGCAAATATTTGTCTATAGACATAAATGCATGTCGTTGTCTTTGGATAAGTATCAAACTTGGCTTACAATCCTTCAATAAAATTAGCTATATTTCCATGTAGTTATAGTTAAAAACCTAACAGGCAACAGCTAAGGTAGGGTGAGACACAAGCTTATCAATTGTTCAGATGTCCATAAATGATACTACCTAATTCATCGATATAGTTTATTGTTACGTTGACTGTTGAAACACTTTTCAAATAAAATAAAAAGGTGTGGGAACATTGCACTTGGAGATAAGAATTCTAATTAAGCAAAAACGTGTACAATAAGGCTTCGTTTGCTAGAGAGCATTAGAAAACATCATACATGCATTAGTTCTGTGTATTAATAGTATCTTGTTTGATACATTTTTTTCAATCTATGTATAACTAATGTCATTAGTTATACACTTTTCTATTTGATATTATATTATGCATAACTAATACATGGAAAATCGTGGTATTAGCAATACTGCAAGGGGTTTTAATGCATGCATCAGCATGGTTAAAGACACAATTACCCCGCAAAACCTTTTCCACATCCTTTTCACAGTATTTGTGGAAGGTATTTTTGTAAATAAATATTTTTTTAAAATAAATTATGCTATTTTTAATACATCAAATCAAACACTACATGAGAAATAATCTTAGCATAACATAACTAATTAATACCAGCATTACTAATATATCATATTTAGCACTATTCTTATACACCTTACTAAACGATGCGTAAGTTCTTAAGGGGTTGTTTGATATAGAATTATATAAGAATTATGTGCATTTCTTTAATTACTTTTATATAGGTAAATACTGACTTACACATTTTCATGGTTAAGCAAAAAATTGAGATTAATTCATATTTACAAGTAAATATTCCTAATATGGATTAATATATTGCAAAAGGAATAGCGCTAGAGTGGCTTCTTGAGTAAAAATACAGATTGGGGCAACTTGATGTCTATGCAACATTTCATTAACAAAACAATTATGTATATTAACAAACGAAAACTTTTAAATAGTTGAAGATGATTGTATTATCTCAAATAAATAATGTGCAATTATGGGCAACAAATTAAGTGTGTAAGGAATAAGAGAATTTTAAATTTTAAAACAACAAATATCCAGATCAATTGGCAAGGGAGTACAGCCATAAATTGTGTGGATTCGAGTACCAACTACTTCCACTCCCAGCTCCCTTTTTCCTGCAAACATTTTCCTGTTGCTACTAAAATCATTAATTGTGGACTTTGAATATAATTTGATTATCAAAAGGTTAATGGGTCATTTGCACTTTCCCCCTATCTTGTGTTGGTTTTTGTAACGACCCACTTTATCGTTACTAAATTATCCATTCCTCAATATTAACTTGAGTCCAAAATAGCCATCATTTTGTTCATTGTGTCACCTCAAGCTTTTCGGCGAAGATTTTAGCCTTTCAATGTGTCTAGATAGACTCAAGGCCGATGAATTTAATTATTCATGAGTACTAATATCAATCCCTTAATTTGAAAGTTCTTTAGATATGAATTAAGGTCGTACAATATCCCTAGCACAAAGTTAAGTTGAAAATATTTTTAACCGATATAGTTTCGATATAGGTTTCTATTAGGGTCAACTTCGAATGATCATATCTCCTAGAATATGAGGAGTTATGGGACCCAATACCCATCAAATCAAATATCTCTGAGTCTTCTTTCCAACTCAATAAACCGTTCGTCAATCCGAATTTAGAATAAAAAGTTATGACCGTTTTACTGAACACTGTCCGGGCTGAAACGGGAATTTCGCTGTAGCGAAAATTCTGGTGGTATTTAAATCATATTTAGCCGATTTTCAGGTCCAAAACTTCATTCCCCAACCCTAGAGAGGTGATTTCCCAAGGTTTAGAGTGAAATTTCTTCATTGAAGTAAGTTTTTCCATCATCTTCTTCGTCTTTTAATCCATTAACATCTTAGAATCCTTAGGAAGATCCTTAATGGTGGATTTTTGGGAAAAACTTATGGGTGTTCTTAATATCACCTAGAACTAATTCTAGATTATAAATTAATGATTCCTAGCATGAACTTGGTAAACTAGATTATGTATTTTGTTGGTTGGAAATCTTGAATTTCATAAAAATGAGACCTTTAGCTTAAGAAACTCCATTAATGGAGATGGGTTAAGCTTGAAAGAACTAGTTAATGGTTAATTGACCTTGGAGAACGATATAGACCTTGAATTAGGGTAGAATTAGTGGGTTTGAATTTCCAAAGATATTTATTTTAAGAGTAAATGATTAATTACTCTTATGATTGTTTGATATTTAGATGATTGATCATTCCCAAACATGAAGAAAGTGAAGGAGCATCCTTAATATGACTTGTTGCTTCAAAAAGCTTGGTGTACAGGTAGGCTAGGTTAATGAGTAGAAGACTGTGTTATTTTATATTTTCATAATTTATAATTGATGGGAGAAAACATGTCTAGGCCTGCAGAGATGGAGTTGAGGTGCATAAAGACATAAGAACTTTACTTTAATCCCGAAAACTATGTTATTGATTGATTATGTGATATTTATGATATTATGTGTTATATGTCCGAAAGGGGATTGTTGCGAATGAAGTATGTGGACATGATGTTTCTTAGTTGTTCTAGTGATGAACCTAATTGAGTTATAAAGGTATAAGTTGCATATTGTGTCATGATAATGGTGAGGCCTAAGGGATAGATGACTTGAATCATTGTGTGCATTGTATTATGCGGAGAGAGGTAAAGAATAATGATAAGGTTGAATGTGCTAGTTATGGGTGGTGATGTTAGAACCCAAGTTGTGGTATTTGAGTAGGTTATGGTTTAATTGGAGTTTAGACTCAATTTAATTATGTGATGCTCCTAAATTGGATGCTTGTTGATTGGTCTTCAGACATACTTGAATTGATGATATTTGAATTGTTGATACTTGCATGAATAATTATGAAAAATCCAACTTGATCGAATTGTCTTATGATTATAAATGTACTTGTAAATTTAGTATGTCGTGTTGTATCCTGAGAGATAGTATGAAGTTGATAAAATATACATAATATGGTTATGGAGGATCGGGTACCAAACCGGTACGGATATGGATGTTGATATTACTTATTTATGGAGGATCGGGTACCACGCCGGTACGGTACATGGACTTAGATTGTCCCCTGCAGGTCATGACTAGTTGGGCAGAAATAAGTCCCTTAGCATGTGTGTACAGACTATTGTTGATAAATGAAAAATCTTGATTCATAATGATAATGTGATTGAAAAGAATGCCTTGAGTAAAGAAGACTTGTAATAAACCTTCATACAAGTTGAAAAGTGAATGATGAATATTTATTAAGAACAGAAAAATGGAAAGATTGTTAGTAGCAATGTGGTCGACGTTAAATTTTGGTATTGCTGTAAGACGTGATTGGATCGGGTGCCACGAGCCGGCATGGTAATATTAATAATAAAGGAATTGATAATGAAGTGATCTAAAGTGATGAATCCAATGACTAATCTTAAAGGAACGATCTCAAAGTTTCAATTATTGAATTAATCCTTCTCCAAGAGTATCTATAAGGTTTGCTAATGAAACTTGAGTTCTCTTGTGTGTTTTACTGAGATGTGAGTTGATTTGTATTCCCTATTTGATTATATCCTTGAGATTGATTGTGTGACATGTACTTGAAAAAGTGAAACTCTGTGCTTACTTGCTATATGTTGGTCGACTTATTTTATTTATACTTGGTGTAATCGTGGCTTATCCGATTGACTAATTATTATTCTTTAATATTATAAGGAATTGTTTGGTTGTTAGCCCAAGAGTTTAGTGTGATTGTTTATGATTACTGGGTTGATCCTATAGATGTGGGTAATGGAAGCGGCAATGCGAATAAAGGGGTGATAATGATGGTTTAGTGTTGGATTGTAGTGGATGGTATGAATTAATGAGGTTAGACTATGCTAGTAGTGAATATAATCTCGATAATAGAGTTGGAGAATTGTAAATTATATAGGCAAAGTGTTATAATGATATTACAGCCTTAGTTGAATTATACTCTATTTAAGATGTCATGATTTCTTTTCTTTGATTCTACTTTATGATTATGTGGACTAACACCGGTCGGCCAATGATGCCTACCAATACTTGTGTTTGTACTGACCCTACTCTTCTACATTCCTTCTTGGAGTGTAGACTGGATGCAGGTTAGTTTGCAGTTACTAGATGGATGACGATATTCAGCACTAACTTCTACACTTCCTTCCTGGTAGATGTTGGAGTCTTTGTGTTATTTATTTTATTGTCAGTCTATTCTATAATAGGTAGCTCTTGTACATGTCTGACCAGGGCTTGGGGTAGTGAAGGACAGTTGTAAGAAGTTTTTGAAAAATTTATTTATTGGTATTTAATTTATTTTGTTATATTTAATTCAGTATTCTCTTAAAACAAGAAGTCTTCCGCATATTTTTGGTTGTGTAATAAGGGTTCTCCTAGCTATTTAGGATAGCGTAGGTGCCCGCACGGTCCGTTAGTTTGAGTCGTGACAGTTTTTAACGCAATGGGTTCTAATACATGCATTAGTATGATTAAAGACACAACTATCTCTCAAAAAAACCTTTTCCACATCTTTCCCACCATATTTGTGGAGACTATTTTTGTAAGAAAATATTTTTTTCCAGAAATTATGCAATGCATGCTATTTTTAATACATCGAATCAAACATTAAGAAAAATCTAAACATATGTAACTAATGGAAACATAACCAATACCAACATTACTAATATGCTCTTATACACCCTACCAAACGACTCCTTAGGCACATAAATCCACTTGATGGGACATCCAAACATGATCCCAAGTTGTAATAAGCAAATACACTACAAAAGAGATGGGACATAAAGTCCATTTGATGTTGCTAAAACCAAGTTTTTTATTTTTGTTAATTTCACTGCAAATTGTATATATTAAATAGGAGTATTTCAAGAGATAAAATTATGCTTAATCTTTTTATTGCTATTGGTCTACGTGAATATTTATTGATCATCACAATCATATAGTAGAGAGATTATAATCTTTAAATATAAATATATCAATTTATTCTCTTAATTATTATCCATTTGAAGAGATACATCATGAGTTCAAAGGAGTCTATTTTTTTAATAAAAATTATCTATAATTATAAGCAATTATACTTTTCTAAATAATATAGCTGCAACAAGAGAACATGGGAGATACTAAAAGTGGCGATTATATATTTTATATATATGTCATTAATTGGGAGCACAACAAGAGAACATGGGAGATTGTGTTCGATTTTAATTTAGAGAGGGGACCAATCAAATACAGCAAAGGAAGAGGGAAATATTTCTTCTTCTTTTTTTTTTTCTTTTTTTTTTTTGTTTCCATTCGTGTTCGGTACCCACATTGGAATCGACTAATCCGAATTCATGTCATGTAGGATTCATTCAGGGGAAGCACCAGTGGCGGAACCAAGATTTTCATTCAGGGGGTTCAAAGTGTACACACAAACTAACCGAAGGGGGTTCAACATCCATAACATATACATAAAAATAATTTTAACCATGTATAAATAATGTAATTTTTCGCTGAAGGGGGTTCGGGTGAACCCCCTGAGCCTAAGCTAGCTCCGCCACTGAGAAGCACTCTCTATTAAGAATTTTTTCATATCTAGCTAGGTCTCGATCGAGATTCCACATCAAGAAAAGAGCAGCTTCATCCGCTAATAGGGAGAGGGAAATAATTACTACTATATATTATATATTGTCGAAATAAACCTGCATGGTCAATTTTCATCTGAAAGGATGTATCGTCTAATTCTGGTAGTCATATTCATAAATTAATTCATTACTTATTAGGACAACTATATAAATGTGTGCGCTAGAGAGTATCCATCAAAAAATCCATCCATTTATTATTACAATAAAGGCAGTGTATACTGTATAATGGGAGGAATCAAGATTTTTTGCTCACCTACAAAATAAATAGAAGAAAATGAATTAAGATTTCTTGCTCTCTTATGAAATAAATAGAAGAAAATGTTACTTTCAAATTTTTTATGTGTTCAAATAAAGATCTCTTATAAAAAGAATATAGAACTAAAAAAATTTATAAATGACCTAAAAAACCAATTAACTCGTATAATTGTCCCTCGAAGGTACTTTATAAAGTAACATTATCTTAGCGTCAATGATTCTAAAGGAGTTTCTTTTATAGAGCTATTTAAGGTGGTAAACATTTTTAAGATAAAGGATGTGTTTGATAGCAAGGAAAATGTTTTGTGCGGAAAATAAGTGATTTTTTATTAATCCTTTTTTTTTAAATGTTTTGCACGTAAATAATATTATTTCAAAATATTTATTAATAATCTAGACAAACATTATAAGAGTGGTGCGTGGGTTGTAAGGTGTGGGGGTTGCGTGAATGGGGTTGGTGGGGTGTAGTATAGTATGTGTTGGTGGGTACGGAGAGAGACAATTACTTGAAATGCTACTTATATTCTTGTTTTTCTTAGTTTCATTAGAGATTTGATTTTTTTAAATTTTAAGAAACTTATTTTATTACTGTAAATGCTTTACCAAAATTTTAGCTAGTCAAACACAGAAAAAATAAGAAAACATCTTCAGAAAAATATTCCCCGTACCAAACACAGCCAAAAAAGACATCAATCTCAAATTACATTGCAACTATCTTGGTCCGGCGTGAATAAGAGAGATGAGTATAATTTAATGAAAGTGATTTATACTAAATTTGCTGGTCCTAATTGGCATATCCTCATGACCAAATATCGAATCAATTTAGAAATTAATGTTCAAATATTTTGCCTTTTTGGGCTATATATAGTGTTATAAAGATTCATTTGGTATTGAAACATCTTGGTGATGGGACAATAGGTCCTTGATGTTGTGCTAGAAAAGCACTTAAAATCAAACGTAACCCACTGGTTTGAAGAATAGTTCCAAGTATGGAATTTCTTCATCGTCTATTTTTTATCTAGTTAAAACAATAATAACATATTCAATGTAGTTTCATATGTCGAGTCTAAGAAAGATAAAACGTATGTAAATTTTATCCCTATCTCATGAAGGTAAAAGAAGTTATTTTCAAAAAATCCTCGATTCGAGTAAACACACATCAAAGTAGTAAAAAAGATTTTTCATATAGTCAAAAGAAAAATGATTTACATGCAACAATAGCCTTGCTCGCTGGAATTTGAATCTTAACATTACAGTTCAAATTATGATTTTGTTACTACTAGACTGTCTTACGCTAAGCATGAAATAAGTTTTTTCAACTATTATCTTTTTTTAATCCCTTAAGAAAATATGTACCTTATCAGGATGTGTTTGGTAGGAAGTAAGAAAAATAAGTCGGTTTTTCTTCTTATTATTATGATTATTTGTATGGAAAAGGGTCTAAAATGTCTTTCACCTATTGAAAATAGTACAAAAATGCCCTCCATTTAGCTTTAGGCTCCAAAATGTCTTTCACATCACCTTTGAGCTCCAAAATGCCCTTTATTTAACATCCCCAATATTAAATTGAAAAAAAAAAGTTGCATTAATGTGTCAACTTCTCATTGGCCCCCATTTAATTAATTAAAAAAATTAAAAAACCCACCCAAAAACCAGTAGACTCGACCCACATTGTTAGTTTGTACCTTGGATGACAAATATCAACAACAATGAAATTTCTGATTTGAACAAAGTTTGTACCTTGGATGAAAACGTTTCTTTTGGATCAATTGTTCGATGTTCATTTTTCCAGTTCTAGTTTCTTCTATCTGTTAAAATAGTGTTTCATGCCTTTTTTTTGTTATTTTCTGTTAGATTTTGAGTCTTTTGCTACCCTCAAGTTATATTAACATGCTAGCAAAATATGTGTAGAAGTGATTCTTGCCTAATTTGCAAGAGCATCAACCCTATTAGTTTGCTTCTTTACACCCCACTTGAGCAACAATAAAGTTTTGAACCAGAAACAGAAATTTTCAGTATTCTATGTGTCTATATGATGTACGAAATACGTAAATATATGACGGGTAATAGGTAAAAGCATGTGTGGGGCGGATATCAATGTGGATCGGGTCTATTAGTTTTTGGGTGGGGGGTTTTAATTTTTTTAATTAATTAAATAGGGACCAATGAAAAGTGGATACGTCATTAATAAAACTTTTCTTTTTCAATTTAATACTAGTGTACTTGTCCGCGCTTCGCGCGGCCTTAAACAAATTAAAATATGATTGAAGATTAGTAATTTAGTATCATAATGTTATGTACAAATTATTTGACAAAAAAATTGTAAGAAACAATCTAGTTGAATATGAAACACCAATTTAAATCTTTGTATGTGAATTTGAATAAGAAAATCATAAATAAATTTAGTGGAGAAAAAAGTAATATAACAAAAAATTACATCTTAAAGTATTAAACGTCTAGTCCCATATATATGATGGAGAAAAATTAGAGAATGTTTCATACAAATATAAATGAATGACTTTTATGAGTGAATTCATAGCTAATACGAGCGTCTACTGAGCTGTATCATTGCTTTTTAAACTTCTTCCATAGAAATTGCCTACAAAAATGATGAAATGGAATATCATAATATCAGAACATTATTTTGATAGCTATATATAAGGGATTAAGAAATAAATGTTAAATGTATCATGATTACCAATTAAGTCACTCATCTTGAAAAATCGTTTCAACTTCTCATCTGATTTCACCTGAAGAAGCTGTGCTACTACCTCCGTATTACGTCACTTCCGACCACCAACATCTCAATGATGGAGATTTTACCGAAACTTTTAACGTGTTACTTTCTTAAAAGTTTTGTGTCAACAAATATATTGATTAAGAATATGTTCTCACATTTTGGAGAAAGAAAAAGCTATGACTTTATTATACATACACTCCCTCCGTTTCATTTTACTTGACCCTTGTTGACTTGGCATACCCTTAAGAAAACTTTAATTTAGGGTGTTTTTTACAAAATAACCTTATTAATGATGCTTTTGAACTCTAAATTTGACTATTATTACTTTAGGTAATATTTAAGACTAAAGGCAGAAAGAAAAAAGTATAACACAATTTTCTTGATTTCATAAATTGAACAAATAAATTGAAACAACTAATATAAAGACCAAATAAAACGATACTGAGGGAGTATATTTATATATTTGTGTTGGATGAAAATTAACTTTTAACAACATTAATGGGTTCATCATGAAATGTAATAAATAAAACAAAGTTGGGAAAGACGTTTGGAGAGTTACAACTTTTTTATTTTTCATTTTAGTGAGTGATTGTCTTCCTCTTTAATTGAGTATTAATTATGTAGACATTTTTGTAGAATTTTTATAATTAAGATGAAAAAAGCAGATCTCATAATTTAAAAGGGATGGCTTTATTTTTTTTAAGCTACTTGAAATGATATATCCATTAAACTATTCCATTTTAATATATTCTTATTTTTTATGGAGAAAATGAAAGCATAAGTAAATATTTAAGATTTTTAAATTTTATAATAAAGAATAAGAATAAGTGGAGTATTAAATTTGAGACATTTAAGTTTGTATATAAAGAATAGAAATGAATGGAGGAAGTAGTAATAATTGACACATCTATTTTTATACAATAATAAGTAAAATAGAAATATGGAGAAAATTGTCAAAAATATGAGAAAAAAAGATAAATAGAATCCTTGAACAAAAGGAGGTGTCACATCCTTCTCTAATTTCTAGCTTTATATATTATATATAGATTGTAGTTGTACATTCTATAGTTATAACCTAAGTTTTTATAAGTTGTGTTATCACAAGTTGCAACTATTATAATTGTAACTATAAGTGTTCATTAGCTGAATTATCACAAGTCATATTGTTACAACACCTTTGGCTTAATTGCAAGTGTTAAGCTGTTGTATTTGTTAATTTAATTAGTTAGTAAATTATTATGTTATTTTTATTTAGTAAATTGAAGGAAAACATTCAAAAAAAAGAAGAAGATCTTTTGGGCCATAAAGAGGTGCTACATTACCTTGTTAATAGATGTTTAACTTTAAATTTTAGTACTAATTTCATAGCTTTTATCTTCTTTAGAAAAAAATAAAATAAAAAAAACATAAAATTAAAGTCGTTTACCACAAATTCATAAAATCAAATGGTATGAATCTTTCCTTCCCCTTTCTCTTTCTTTTATATCTTAAATACATGACGATAGAAAATTATTATTAATTATTAAGAGAATTATTGTCATGACCATAGAAAATTATTATTAAAAGGATTAATAAAGAGAAGAGGAAAGGATTGAGGTGTAATTAAGAGAATTAATAAAGTGATAGTTCTTGAGATTTGTAACATAATACAGAATAAATGAATGAAATTTCACAAGAGCAAAAATTTAAAAAGTAAAAAAGGAGTAAAAAAGACAGAAAGTATGATTTTTTTTTTGCCAAAGAACTATGCACATCTTCCTCTACTAGAACACAATTATATATAAATAAAGATTACATATTTAAAAGGTAAATGCTTATATAATAAAATATTAATAACTTTTTGGTTAGTAACAAAATAATTAGTATGTGCAAAGTGTAAAACTTTGTAACAAAATCTTATTTTTGGAGAGTACAATATCTTGTATTTGGAGAAATAACTAATTAACAATATTAAAATAAGCAACAATAAGTGTATCTCTATGTGTTTATAAATCATTCAAAAATTTCTATTTTTCTAAACTAATCTGATCATCTTTCTTGGTGCATTAAACTTTCTACTTCATCTTAACAATGAACTTGTTAGAAACTAATTTGACCATCTCTCTTTGATGAATCTTATACCGCCATCAAACTTTCTTCTTCCATCTCTCTTGATGCATTAAACTTTCTTCTTCATCTTAACGATAAACTTGTATGAAACTAATTTGGCCTTATCTCTTTGATGAATTTTATACCGCCATCAAACTTTCTTCTTCGTATTGATGAACTTGTGTTTGACTATTATGACAAAAGAAGAAATTTTGAAGAATATATCTATGATCTTCATCAAAATGGTGGCCATATCACCAAATCACCTTTTCTACGTCCCCTCTTTTGGTTATTAATCACATGATCATAAAAGAAAAATGGAAAAAAAAACTGAAAAAGGAGAAAAGGTTGTACTAATAAAAAGAAGGAGAAATGGAAATGAGCATCCAACAACTCTATAGATGATTGTTATTTATAGATTGATTAAGCCATAAGAATAGGTAGAAGGAAGTTAAAAAGACATGTTATTAAGAAGAGAATACAAATAGATGGAGGTTTTTTGTAACCCATGAAATATAATTAGATGTAATAAATATGCTATAATTTTTAAATTATTAAACAAATTGATTAATGTAAAGAATGAAGAAAAAAATTCAAAAAAAGAAGAAAAAAGATAAATATGAATGGAGGTCATTGAGAGGTGCCACATCACCTCTTCTACATTCTCCTTTATTATTATATATTGATTGATTGGGATGTTAAATAAAGGGCATTTTGGAGCCTAATGGTGGATGTGAAGGGCATTATAGAGTCTAAAGGTGGATGGAGGGCATAGGGCATTTTTGTACCATTTTCAATAGGTAAAGAACATTTTAGGCCCATTTCCGTTTTTTGTATTTGTATGTAATCAAACAAAATTATTTCAAAGGCATTTATATACAATAATCTAAGCAAATAATATGGGAGGTGGGGACGGAGAGTAGGTTCTCGGGTGTTAGTGGTCTATTGCTACGGGGTGGGAGTGAAGATGTGGTGTATTGGAGGGTGGGGAGACACAATCAATATGAAATGTCATTTGTGAAACTTGCTTTCCCGACTTTCACTGAAAAAGTCATTTACCTCATTTTTAAATCGGCTCATTTCAGTCGCAAGTTCGTTATTCTTTTCCCTCCCCCCAAAGAACTACAAGTCCATAAGCCTTTTGAAACTTCAACATACTTTTAGAGCAATTTTCATTAGTGACTATTGTTTGGGCCTAATTAACTACATAGCTATAGTTTGAAATTTATCATTCGTGGCAAAGTTATGTTGTCAGGCGTATGTATTTGATGTATTTATTCGCGCAACAAATATAATTCCTGTCAAATTTATTCATTCGCACAAATAATAAAACATGTATTACTGTATTTGGTTGCACAATGAATACAATCAAGTTGGAATACGAAAATATAAAAAGTGTACTATATAAAGAAATAAACAATAAAATACAAGAGTGTATACATGAGTACTAATCACAAGAAAATACAGTCAAACCAGGATACACCCATGAGAATACAGTTAAATAAGGATACAAAACAACAAATAATCATCCATTCCTGAAGGAAAAATAATACATTCATGATACAATCAAGACACAAGTATTTGCCAAAAAATTCAGGGGAAAGAACATAAATGTCACTTCGCCCAAAACTATTTCCACGAAATAGCCATTGATATTGCAATTCCAAAAGGTAGCCATTTTAGGCCTTTTTGTCGCTGCTAGTGCCTTTTTTTTTTTCCCCAGTTCATATACCATAATAATATAGTCCCCATGTCACATTCATATAGTTTATACAGAAAAATATATGCATATATAGTGCATATACCATATTGATATAATTTTTATACCATTTTGATACAGTCCCTGTATCATATTGATACACTCCATATACCATATTGATACAACCCATATACCATATTGATACAATTTTGACTGGCCATTTTGGAATTAGTTTGGGCCCACTGACCATTTTTTGGAATTAGTTTGGGCCGATTGGCCACTCCATGTTCAATAGCCTAAACATGGGCCATTTATTTTTTGATTGGTCATGTGATGTTCCCAAATATTCCTCCTTCCGAATACTTATGCATTAGATCATTTGAGGCCCTAATATGGCAATATAGGCCCGTCTCTATTTCTCTTTCTAAAAAGGGCCGAGCCCATAATAATGGGCCTTCCAACCCATTAACAAAAAATGGAAAATCTCTCCCCTCTGCAATTTTCCCTCCAAATCCAAAGTTCTCCCCTACCTTCTTTTTCCCTCTCTAATCTCTTCAACCCTACCCAAACTCCATCGGAGATTAGCACACAATTATCGCCTCCCAGGGAAACAAAGGGTAAATTTCTTCTCTGCTTATAGAATATTCAACTTGCACTGTTCATTTTGATGGTTGGGCTGCTAGTGTTTAACATCTTGTTAAGTTCGTCTGCTACTGCTAGAACAGGTTGCAAATTTTGAATTCCAATAATTCAGGATTTATTTGGTAGAAACTGTTACTTAATTGCATTTAGCTCTCTGTTATTTTACTTAAGAGTTGGATCAATTTTTTGCTATCTCCCTACTCGGTTTAACAATTTGACTGATGTGACAATCTGAATGATAACGAGGTTTTAGCTAGGAAGTTAGTTGACTTACATGTATTAGTAATAGCAGGAAGTTATTTGCTTTTTGCGGCTATATAGTGTTCTAAAGATATACGTACAACGCGGCTTCATTTCATTAGGTCTTGCTTTCTGGCTATATAGTTGATAAGTTACTTCAATGGAGGAATCATCACATCTTTCTTGATGTTAGAGTGGACTGGTGGTCTGTTTACATGGACTTGGGCAATCCTCCCCTTATGAGCTAGCTTTTGGGGTTGAGTTAGTCCCAGGTGTCATATTATTATAGTTGAGAAGAATGATTTTTTTGAAAGAACTCAAACTGCTACAAAATTTTATTACTCACTTGGAAAGTCATATTAGACGTTGTGGGATTACGGAAAATGGAATGTATCAGGTAAACCGTGACAGGTTTAAATAATATACTTTTGCATGAAATAGAGAACTCCAAGTAAAGTTTCAGGAAAAAAATGCATTTTAGGGATAAGAAGACTACATTCGTCAAGTTATATTGTTGCAACAGTAGTCGTCAAGTTATATTGTTGCCTCAATTTAATATGACAGGCTTAGACATCATATCCGTGGAAACTTTACAGGCTCATCCAAAGAAGCCATCAAAGTTTCGGTTGGGAATCTATGTTTTCCGAGATTATTTTGCTCAAACTAGTCAGATTATTTTCTCCAAAACTATAGTCATTTCTAAGTTGACTTGAATGTTTTGTGGTGTTGTAATTAACTATGCCTATGTTGTCTTGTTTTTTCTTCTTTCAGATGCAATATGGATAAGCATTTAGATCAGGAGTCAGTTGGCCCTATTGTGTTTCATGTTTGGAATGTTAGCTTAGTTTCCCTATCTTTATGGTGTTCAGCTGATTATGTTCTGCCAAGCTTTTAATCGGATTTTTAAATGATCACATAGAACTGGTGTTGTATTTGATCACTCTCTGTACAAGTTCAACCTTCAAAATATATTTTTACTTTTGGGTCTTCTACAGATAGGAGTTACTTTTTCTTAGTTGATTCTTCGTGAAGTTCTTAATCTGTAACTCTTAAAGATCATCGAATGATTTTTTCATTCATATTCAGGGCTCAAAAAAAAACTGCACAATGTACGAGTATATAATCCTTGATGATATATTTAGTCATCACCTTAATCTAGACACTACTAAGTTACGACCTGAAACAAAAATGAATGTTGTCAAATTAAAGTAAGATTCAACTTCTTGCTGTTCTCATATTTATCAGAACAAGTATGTTTTTTTAGTTAATTTTGTACTTCAGCTTAGGTTGGAGATGTTTTGTCTTGCAGGTGAAGTCTAGATACATGTTGTGGCAAGGAGTGAGACTGTCATTTTGAGTTCTGTCATCATGTGGGGTTTTGATCCTGATAGCTATTCTGCACTGCTCGTAATTGCTTTTAGCAGAGTTCTTCTTTGTATTGTTGCTAAAGAAATTCATTTTATGAGGACTTTATAGACAAGGGATCTAGAGTAGATCATCTTCCTTTTGTTATTCTTTTGAAAGTTTCCCTCTTTTTCCTTTTCCTTTTACCTTTTTTGTGGTTGCGGGGGTATTGGAAGTTTTTTCTCAAAGCCTAGACCTGAAGATGGAAATAGAAAAATCACAACCTTATGGTGAAGGAGGAGCGGAGGCAATATTAAATGTTCAACCCAACACATCAATCTCTATTGCTTATCACCATGTCTTTGGTCCTCATGATGATTTAATGCTTCTTGAGCTTGATGAGAAGCTCCTACCTGATATCCTCAATCAAAGGTACGTGGTATTGCTCAGTGAAGTTCTTCAATTTGTTATTGTTACCTATTTGAGCTAAATTTGTTCTTATTTCTGTAGAGTAACATTAAGAGGGCAGCCAGATGAGGATGCGGTTCTCTGTAGTCAGTCAAAAACTTATGCCATTAAATTTGTCGGAACTTCTAATTCTGTATTCCTTATACCTCCTTCCAACCTATCGATCACACTTGGAGTTTCACCAAACTCAAATGAGAAGGATCATGACAATTCGGTGGTTGCTTCTGTCATCAAAGTAGTACCTGGCAGTATGGAACTTGTCGAGGTTGCTCCTAGATTGGACAAGCTCAAATTGCTTCTCTCAGAAAACCCTTATGGTTTTGATGAAGTGTCACAAATGAACACCGAATTGACTCACAAAAACAAGGGCTTGTATTCATGGAGTGACCTTGTTGAGAAGGTGCAAGCCAGTGACGAGGAACTGCGCACAGGATTGCGAGCTCTTTCAGCTGTAGAGATAGATGGATATTGGCGATTTTTAGATGAGAACTTTGTGGATGAGATTCTGAACATGCTGGTGCATAATGCAGTGCTGAATGACTGGCTTGTAAGTGCTCTAAACGAAGATGAAGTTTTGCGTGTGCTGGAAGCTGATGGATTTCCTCGCAAAATAGTAAGGCACTGTTTGGAAGTTTATGGAAGTAAGGTAGATGATGAGACTAGAGGAAGCTGTACATGGAGGTTGGAAGAGAGGCCAGTTTGTGTGCATTTCGCTAGAGTAATCCTTAGAGGGAAAAAAATGAAACTTGAAAGATTTATGGAAGAGTGGAGAAAGAAAGTTCCTGAAGGGATGAATGCAAGTTTTGATGTGCTAGAAGGAGAAGTTTTAACCGAAAAGCTCGGGATAGAGACCCGAATTTATGCTTTTAGTGTTTCTTCACTGCCATCTGTGCCTGCTGAACGTTTTTCCAAACTATTCCAGGAGAAGCCGAAATGGGAATGGAAAGAACTGCAGCCATTTGTCAGGTTGGGTTTTACATTTCATAGCCTATGATTTCAATCTTGTTTCTTTCGTCGTTCTTCTTGATGCTTGAAACATGATATGCTCCATTTTTGCTGTTGTTATGAATGTATAGGGATCTGAAGGTACCAGGACTTTCTTCAGAAGGTTTACTACTCAAGTACACGAGAAGAACTCAACCAAATGTGGATGCTGAACCAATTTTCAGTGCAAGATAATCTTTGCGTGGGCATTTCCCCCTATATGTTCCACAATTTTGATGTCTTACTTGATTTGTAAAGAGGAAGGAGATCATGTAATGCAAACTTGATTTTGAAATTAGTTAACTAGTTTACTGTCTTGTCTCGCCTCGCTTGTTTTGATGCATGTAGACTTTTGAAATTTGTTAACAAGTTTACTGTCTCGCCTCGCTTGTTTTGATGCATGTAGACTATTTGCCTGTAACAGTAAGAACTATACCAGGGTGAAGAAACTATTGGGTTTGCATCTTGTGTTTTGGAGCTCATTTATTTCTCAGTACTAATCCTTCCGTTCACTTTTTATTTAATGGACTAAAAATATATGTTTACTTTTATTTGTTCAGTATAAAAAATCCAGACATAATTTATCACTTAGTTCCTAACTTATTTTAATTATTAATTATAGTCGTTTTTTAGTGTGTTGAATTTATTATATTCAAAGAGTGATATGGTAAAATTGTTATTCTATTTAGTGCTTCTTAAGAAGTTGCCAAGTCGATACCATATAAGTAAAAATGCAATTGTATTTTCCTGCCTGTGCTTTTAGTCCAGAATCAAAAAAAAAAATTCCTCGTCTTCTCCTCCGAACTCTGATTTATAAGTGAAAATTGCTCTATTTAAATTTGAAAGAATTTAATTTTGATTCTGATCAATGAAGAAATTGTTTGTGTCAGGGAAAACAAAAGCTTATAACAACACAAAGGAATTTTCTTTTCAACTTTTTCTATTACAAGGGGAGAAAGGGAAATCAGAAGAGGGAAAGAGAAAAGACTTTTCTAAAATTAACTTGTACATATTCTAAAAAAAAAAAAAACTAGAAAAAAATATATTCTAAATGCCTTCAAAAAAGATAGTCAAAAAATTCTAAAGGCCTTTTGTATTTGGCCAAGAAAAATATGATAGTCAAAAAAGATAGTAAGAAAAGAAAACATTTTCTCTTTTTAATTTTTTAATTTATCAGCATCCCGTGTAAAAACTAAAACTATACATTCTGAATTGTGGTATATATTTATTTGGGAAAAAAAAGGCTTGTTGTAATCAAACTAAAATCTGCTTGATTTACTGTAAATCCAACTTTTTAAATTAAAATACTATAAATAAATCTGCTTGATTTACCGTAAGTCCAACATTTTATCGGCACCGTTGTAATAAAATCCGACGGCCCAACTTTAATCCCTCCAAATCTTCCCCCTTTCTGTTTTGGCGGGAAAATCCCACTCTCAGTTTCTTACACAAAAAATTTCAACTTGTTTCATTCGCCCTACTTATTCTCACCTGTATAGCAATTAACAAATCTCAGTTCAATCTAAACACAAAAATGGCTCCGAAAAAACGAACAATTTCAGGATCAACTAAGAAATCAACCCATCAAAACCACAACCTTCAGCAGCAGCAGCAATCTCAGCCGTCCAAATTCGGGATCCAGCATTTCTTCGAACGCCATACCCAAAATACCCTCTCACAGAAATCCAAAACCCTCCTTGTCCCCCACAATTCCAATTCATTGCAAAGCCCTAAAGAAAGTTCTAGTGTATCAGTACAAAAAACTCGTATAAATGTTTTAGATGTAAGGTGTTTGGAATCTAACGAAACGAACTCTGGAAAAGGTGGAAGTGGATTGAATTTGAAGAATTCAGTATGTCAAGTTAAAAGCTATGGAAATGTGGTTGAATCTGATAAAGTTGATGTAGTAGAGAGAATTAAGGCTAAGGGAGTTGAGGAAGGTGAAAATGAGGAAAATAGTGTGTGTTTGAAAAAGAATGAATCGGGTAGTCCTTCGTCTCAGAGTACACCTACTGAGATTGTGGTAGCTGCAGGTTTAGAGGAGGAGAAAAATCAAGCGGAAGTAACGCCTGAGTTTTGCAAGTCGGTGTCTTTGAATAAGCGATTCAAGTTTTCTCCAGGAATGGTGATTGTTCTTTTTTTTATTCTACTTATTTATTTGTTAAGTTTACGCAGAACTAGTTTCTCAATGCGTGTAGACGAGTGAAGGTGTCCTTGTTTACTCATTAATTACAAGATTGCAACTTTTTTAGGCTCATTCTACAAAAAGTTGTGTGAAGAGGGATGGGGTCAACGGTGGGAGGAAATTAGCGAGTAAACTCTTTGATGTAATATCATGAAAAGCACGTTTAAGCGATGCAGTTATCTGTGTTAGTGAAGCTAAAGTACCATTTTCAATAGTATCTGCTATTCATAGAAGGTTGAATTCTTGTGCTAGTTCTATTCGAAGTCTGGAAGGAGTCTGTCCACTTGGTTATTTATGGAGCAGGAAGCTTAGTGAAGCCAAAGCAGTAGCAAGTCTAATCTGAATCCATTATGAGAGAAAGAAAGTAGCAGGAAGAATTTTTAGCAGATGAAGGATAATACACCGTCTACGTGAAATTGGGACACTTGAGAACCAGGGAAGTTAAAGGGGAGAGTAATAACATATCATTTTAATGTGTTACAAATTAAAATAAACACCTTTAGATGTAGTGTACATAGCTTAGCAAAGATGTAGGGATACAGTAGGATATTTTTTGATTCTTTCCTTATTTATCTTCCTTAGTTAGAGCTCATTGTATTTGTATGTGTACTTCTTACATAATGGAATAATACACAAGTTATTCTCCATTACTTCTCTATTACTACATGTTATTAGAGCTAGGTACATCCTTGTTTGGGCTCCTGGTCCACGCTCCAATTGGGCCGGAGTGTAAAGGAGTTTTTAGAGTGGGTTAGAGTCCCACAATCAGTTGGGGAATAGACTGGTGGTCTGCTTATATGGACTGGGAGTCTGGGACAATCCTCCTCTCATGAGCTAACTTTTGAGGTTGAGCTATGTCCAAGAGCCATATCTTTACAATATGGTTACTATTGTTTCTGTAAGGGTTAAAGAAAGTAGGACAGTAATAACTCTAACCACTAAAAATGTATTTCTCTGTTACATCAATATGTTATCAACGTGACAGTGAGGGTAGGACATAAGCTAAGAAGTAGTTCTGCATGCTCAATGCTACAGGACTTAGCTTGTTGTAGTGTCAGTTTTGCTTTATAAGAGTCGTCTTTGGTCGAGGTTGTCAATCACTCACTGCAGAACTGGGGAGTTTAGGGTCCTAACCTCAGAGACCTATTTCAAACATTGTAATAGATATAGCATGGATATCTAGCTATTTTGGAGTTCTGAAGACAAGTAGATAGTCTTCTTTACCCCCAGCAACATCTTTTATCTTGCAAGGAAGATTTTGAATCCATCAGTCGTATAATAAACTTAATGCAGTTTTAAGTCTATATTTATGATTTTTAGGCTGTTGCATCCATGATGAAGAAAGAAAGAGAGAGGATTAAATCTAACTGATTCAAAAGTTTTCCATGTTTGCTTGTTACTGACTTATGAATTAATACATGCTGTTGTTTATTAGCTGATCAAGCAAAGCCAGGATGATGGAGGTGATGAAGTGACATGGAGAATATCTCCAGTGAATGAACGACTTCATGCCATGTCCAAACAAATACCAGAGATGATAAAGGTGTTGGCGGATTCATCACGGTTCAACTCCTTAAATATTCAAGAATGTTCACTGAAAAAGGTACATAATATAACGTACAGTTATGCTCTAGGACACATTTTGTTACTGATCATTGTAATACAATAACACTAATGATCACTACAGACGCCTTCTGGGACAGAGAGAAAGTTTGAGAAGTGGCTTTATTCACCTCCACCGAAGGCACTTGATAAATCATTAGTATGCTCAAATAGGGCTAGCTTGAGAAAGAAAAACACAGATCACTCAATGGATTTGTGGGAAAACAATGGAAACTCTAACTACCAGAGCAAAACTGAAGTAATTAACAGTCAGAGTCCTTTTCAGACTCCACCATCTCTGACATATGGCAGTGATAAGGTAGTATCTGCATCATCAAACAAGTAAAATATGTCATGTTTCTTGTAGAAGATATGTTTCTGATGATTTCTGGCAATTAATACAGCCTGCCAATGCGGTCGATCCTAATGAAGCCACTGATCAGCTTGGTTCCAGGCAACACAAAAAGGTCTTTGACTGCTCTGGTATTTTCAGCTAATGTAATCATTAACATTTGTTAGTCATTTATAACCCCATGTTGTGCAGAAGGTGTACAGTCATACTTCGACAGTCCCTGTGTTTTATAGGTTTAAATATCCCATTTCAGGCATTGATTGAGCTTTTAGACCAAGTAGAAGATGTAATTTCTGTTGAACCACAATGTGAAGAGAAAATTGCATCCCATGGTCATGATGGACCAGCTAAGCCAGCTGCCGTTTTGCAGAAATTGGCAGAAAACATTTGTGCAAGTGACCAAAGGAAAGAGTCAACAATCTATTTTCTTGTATTGGAGGTATGTCAGTTCTTCTCTTATGTAAATAGATCCCGTATGTGAATTATGGATCAATTTACTTTTAGCCATATGTAACTACAGGTTTCCGAGAAGCATGGACAAGTTGAAACATCTGGACCGCAGTGCTCCTTCAAGGTTTGTGCCAAGCACCTTTCTAAAACCTTTCTGAGTTTTCAATAAAACAAGTGATGTGTGGACACATGGCGATGACTTTCAGGTTTTGCGCTTGCTCAATGAACAAAGCGGAGAAGAAAGGGTATTGCAATTGCGGGATGAGTGGTAACTAGTTGAATCTTTGTTATTTCATCTCCCATCAAGCTGCTGAATATACATAAATTCACGGACAAGCTATTTCATTGTCAATATCTTTTATATTAGATAAATCATACTCTTAAATAGTTTCCTCTCTATCTCTGTTATAGTAGAACGTATACAAGCGCTAGATGGAAGATAAATTTTCCTGTTTGCAATTCTTTCCTGTTTGCAATGACTTGCTACTCAAACACAAATACTATTGCTACTCTTACATCATTTTCCCAACCAACAAGTACAATTGTGATGATTTTTAGTCTTGCAGAACAGTAATCTCAATGTGCATTGTGTAGCTTATATTATTATTTGCTTCTTTAGACCCGTCATGAACCAATGAGATCATCATGACAAACAGAGATTACTACTGGAAAGACTTTCTAAAGACTAGTTTTGTCCCCTTTCTTCTGGGAATCTGGCATTATATGTCGTTTGATGTTGAGGTAGCATGTTATGTTTGTCTATTGTGCATTTGAGTTTACAATGGCATCTTTATCCTAAATCCAAAGACAGAAGCATTGTTTCATTTTTATCTAAATACCTTTCAGTTGTGAGAAACTGTAATTTATCATTAGTACAACCTTCTTTGATGCACGGATGCCCCGGTACGAAGGTGTGAGAGGTTGACTATGGATGGTTTCAGGAGAGGTAGAGGTAAGCTGAAGAAGTATTGGAGAGAGGTGATTAGAAATGACATGACGTAGTTGTAGCTTAATGAGGACATGACCTTAGATTGGAGATTGTGGAGGACACAAATTAAGGTAGAAGTTAGTAGATAGAAGAGCGATGTCTTGCGTATCCTTCCATATTGGTAGTCGTATTTCTCATGTAGTTTCTTGTCCTACGACTTCTGATACTATCTTGTGTCTCTTGTATTTCGATTGTTGCAATATTTTGTTGTAGTTACTGTTCTTTTTTCAAGTTCTATAGAGTGGCAGTCCTTCTGGCCATGCTGTAAGGAGTGGAGTGTAGGCCAGATGTGTGGACTTACTAGTGGAGATAGAGTTAGAAATGAGACTATTCGGGAGTAGGTGGGAGTGGCTTCGGTGGAAGACAAGATGCGGGAAGTGAGGTTGAGATGGTTTGGGCATGTGATGAGGAGAGGCACGGATGCCCCAGTTCGGAGGTGTGAGAGGTTGTCTATGAATGGTTTCAGGCGGGGTAGAGGTAGGCCGAAGAAGTATTGGAGGGAGGTGATTAGACATGACATGGAGCAGTTATAGCTTACAGAGGACATGATCCTAGATAGGAAGGTGTAGAGGACGCGGATTAGGGTAGAGGGCTAGTTCGTTGGAGTGAGTCTTAGCTAGTAGATAGGGATGCTTGGATGTAGCCAGGCTAGTAGTTGTATTGCTATGCGTGTATCTTGGAGTTTATTGTTCGTGGAGTTTAGGTGCTTTCAGTTAAATAGTGTATAGTACTTCTCTGTGGGTGTCTTGTTCAGGTTTTTCTTTATGAGTGTTATTTCATCTTGTCATATGTTTTATTACGTCTTTGTATACTGTTTTTTTTTTGTCATGAGCCGGGGGTCTATCGAAAACAGCCTCTCTACTTCTTCTGAAGTAGTGGTATGGACTGCGTATACTTTACCCTCCCTAGACCCCACTCTGTGGGAATACACTTGGTATGTTGTTGTTGCGTTAAATACTTTCTATAGTTTTTTGTCATGATTTCTTCACTTCCATTATTTCCTTTTCGGCCTGCTTTGAGATACTTTTCCTTGAGCCGAGGGTCTATTCGAAACAACCTCTCTGCCTCCCAAGGAAGGGGTAAGGTCTGTATACACTCTACCCTCCCCAGACCTCACTTGTGGGATTACCCTGGGTATGTTGTTGTTTTACGAACCTTCTATGGAAGAGAATTGAAATCGTCTCTTCTTAAGCTTTGCAATTCTAGTTGTTGACAAACGTGGTATTTATGAGAAACCTTAATCTCCTTCCAGGTGCTTTAGTGTTGTTGCACCAGGGGATACTATTCATGTCATTGGTGAGTTTGATAGTGAAGGAAAATGCGAAATAAACCACGGGAAAAATTTTCTCATTGTTCATCCAGATATTTTAGTTTCTGGAACCAGGGTATGTCCGAGCAATTACTTTTCATTTGATTGTTTCAATTCCTCAACATTTTGTCTTTCACTCTTTTAGCTTCTGGAAAGTCTTGCTTCCATCGGTTGACGATTCTTCTTTCTCCATTGTTCTTGAACGTTGAGTACTCTGTTAGGTTGCTGGCAGCTTCAGTTGCTCAAGGCGAGCTGTGCTGGATGAGAGGTTAAAATCTGGCGAATATTCAACCGCAGCATTGATTGGCACATTATTACATCAGATGTTTCAGGTTTTATGAATGAAAAATTCCTCATCTTTTGATGGCCATAGGCACATTTTCCTTCCTCGTTTAATTTTCATTGCTATGCATGAACCATAAACTATGACATATGAAAGTGACTGAATACTGTTTTCCAGGCTGGGCTGATCAGAGAGTCCCCTACAAAAGAATTCTTGGAGGATTATGCAAGGGTAGTGCTCCAGAAGAGTCTTGAGAGCCTATATGCATGTGGAGGTGAGGAGCATAAGTTTTTACCAATTTCTCCTTTGTGAAGTTGTTATTGTAAAACTTTTGGAGAGGGGACTACACTTTGTTGTAGTATACCTGTGGATATATAGAAGTTAATGTTACCTTTCTCAAAAAAAAGCTGTTATTGTTTACATAGAAGTCCTTGAAGGATAATTTTCACAGAACTGTCTCCAGTAAAGCATTTACATGATCCATTCCTTTCAACACTGAACTCAAACTTATGGTAATTGCAGTTGATGAGAATGATACTCACAAGACATTGATTGAGGCAATTCCAAAGCTGCTGAATTGGATACGTTGCTTCCGATATTCAGAGGTAAATGGCTCTATATTTTAACAAGCCTGATTGTTGTAAACACTATCTTGAGGCCATTAGTAACTAAGCTGGAAAGGCGGTGTTGTGATTTTGAAACTTTAGAATGGTGTGGACTACTTGTTAGACTAAGATTAAATCAGGCTACTTTGTTCAACAATGCATGCAACCCTGTCAAGAATTTTTTTATACAGAAAGGTGACATTTTATGGATTGCTTACAGATTTTGTACGAATCACTTGTATAATCCAAATGAAAAAATTGAAAAATACAAAGTTGTCTATGGTACTTAAAGAAAGTGTAGTTAAAGCCATCCTCCAAAGTACTAAGTTCCTAGTATTTTGTACATAGACTAGTCCTCTTTGTCACATCAACCAAAATGTGTAATACATGGATACAGGTGTGTGTATCTAGTATGGGTATGGATCTGGATCTAGAAGTATGATTTGTCATCACCTAAATCTTTTTTTTTTGAGGAAAAGGTAACTGATGTCATCACCTAAATCTTAGGATTGGGGAATTAGAAAGGTGGTCAGTACGGACGTGAGATACCACAAATAAATGTACAGTGGTAACAATGCAGCTAACCTATGCTTCTCGGCCATAGTTGCAAGGTGAATTAACCAAGTGTGGTGGCATCTCACACCAATGCAACAGAGTTTTTTGAAGGAACTTTCTGCTTCAATGGTGGCTAGATCTTTTTTTAATTCTAAGTACATCTTTATTATAGTTTGTACATATTCTTACATCTGTTCCCATGTTAATATTATTTCTCTCCATTTTTACCTAATATATTTATGAGCTTAACTCATTGTAACTCTTAGGTTTCAGAAAGCCCAAGCATTGATTTTGGAAGAGAAGATGGAGTTAAGAAGATTAAAGTATCTGAAGTAAGAAACCTCCCTTTCCTTTCTTGGTAATGCAGGCTTGAGTTAATACTTCCAATCTATACCTTTTAAGGCTATCCATTGAATAATTAATAATCTTGAGATATGAGCTTAGTTAATTCTCAGAAACATAATTTGCAAACATTTCTGATATATAAAGCATTACCCCACATCAGGATGATCATTAGAAACGGTTCCAATTTAACCATTTATCTCTAACATTAGTGTCTTCTCATATTTGTAATTTGTGATTAACAAAATAAAATAAACAACAAGCATCCTATCTCAAAAAAAATAAAATCAACAAGCTTCACACACAAAACCTCAATCTAAAGCTTAAGTTACTTGCTCTATCTATTATCCTATAGTTTCGCCACTGGAATATGAAAATACATGTAAATTGTTCTCCTACTTTCTACTGTTAAGATTCTTTTAAAAGAAAAGGTCCATTATTAGTAGATGAGATATGGGATTAGATATAAGTTGTTTGTAAAATTTTATGGGGTAGGGAGATTATTAAAGGATGTTTAGTATTGAGCAACCCATGGCACGTGATGATCTAACATTTTCTCTTAAACTAGACAAATGTTTGTAAATTACTGCTTATATTCCCCAAGCATTTACAGGATTCGTCCTTCAATTCCGTTCACTACATGCACTTGGGACTACTTTATTTATCCAAAATTGCCTGATTTACTAGGTTTGATTGGGTATTGAGCAGTTTTTCTTAAGGACATAATTTGTGTTAAAGGACAATAAACTGCATTATGATGCAATTAATGGTGCTTTTTCGCATTACCTACACGACAAACCCGTTTTTTCTCGAAAAAAGAAAAGCATTACCTACAAGAAAGAACTTATGTTGCCTCTAATTTTTTATTTTTTTTTGAAATGCATATAACATGGTTCACCATCCAGTCCGTCTATCCTCCCTGAGTTTATATTCTTTTCTTTTTGGATGACCTTTAATATAGGTACTTGACATTGAAGAAATGGCATGGGCTCCAAAATATGGGTTGAAAGGCATGATCGATGCATCCTTGCAAGTAAATGTGAAATCCAACACCAATGTACCTAATGAGACGATTATGCCTCTTGAATTTAAAACTGGGAAGGCAACAAATGGGCAGGCAAGTATTTTTGAGCATTTGGGAAAATAGTACCACTTAGTTGTGAAGTGACGATAATTTTCCACTTTACATGTTCTTGCTAGGCACCTAACCTCTAGGCTATTGTTGACATTACATTCTGCAGACAGCTATGGAACATAATGCTCAAGTGATGCTGTATACCCTTCTAATGTCGGAAAGGTGCACAGAACCTTGCCTACTTGCATAATTATTCTCCTACTGTTGACATATTTTGTTGCTGCCACGTAAATTTTCATTTTATTCTTGTTTACAGATTCATCTCATTTTTATCTGTTTTTTTTCTTTACTAGATACTCGCAGCATATTGGTCATGGTCTCCTATATTATCTGCACACAGATCACACACAGGTAAAATCTAACAGTTTTTTTTTTTGATAAGTAGTTGAAACAAGCATCTCTAAGAACTATAAAGATTGCTTTTCTTTTCCTTTGCAGCCTTCTAACACTAAAGTTCATTTTTTTAAAGGGAATAACTGTTTGCAGATCTGACTTGGTTGGCCTAATAATGCGCCGTAATGAACTTGCAAATGATCTTCTCAAGGCCACTATGACTCAACAATTGCCACCAATGTTACAGGTAATGTATTTACCCCTCATCCTGTTACGCTTGGATTAAATACAGAAAGTGTTTGCTAAGTGCTGATATTTTGCATTAGCACCTACTAGTCATTGAATATATTGCTGATCGATTTGCACATAACAGTGGGTCGTCCATTTAATATTCACGGTTATCCCACATTCTCTTGTTCCTTTAGTTATTCCTAGTAACACATAAAAATCTTTAGTAAGATATTTTCACCCCCCCCGGGTTTGGTTGTCTTGAAGGAGGTGTCTTTTTTGCCCCTTAACAGTGTAATTCATTTTGAGTACACCTTCATAACGTACGCTCCAGGGCGCAAATGAAAGGTGTAGATTCATAGGGCGTAAGCCCTAGAATTTGGGGCATAAGCTTTGGGCGTAGAAGCTTACACCCCGGGCGTTAATTTTGATTTTTATTATTTTAAAAGTATTTTTGCTATAAATCATATATTTATTATTGGTCTAATGATATTTATACTTTATGCTATCATATTTTCATATTGTAGCGATTTTTTTCTAAAATATATAAAGAAAGAAAGCAACTCTCATAGAAAATAATCTTTTCCTATGTTGTTTGGTCTCTAGCCAGGGGTCTATCGAAAACAACCTCTCTACCTCACTTTTGAGGTAGTGGTATGGACTGCATACATTCTACCCTCCCCAGATCCCACTTTGTGAGAATATACTGGGTATGTTGTGTTGTGTTCTCTATATTAATGGTGATTTATTTAAATTTGTTTGCAGAATTATTGAAAATCTGACTTTTTCTTTTTTCTTGGTAATAACATCATATAATTGATCATACATGTGATATACGTCCCGTAGATCCGTGGGACTTACGCCCCGTGCTGCGTAAAACGCCTCGCCTGACGACCCCACATGTTAAAACACTGCTTGTAGGCTATGTTGCTCTGACACTTCAAAAATGTCAGCAGGTGCATGTCGGATTCTCCAAAAGTAGTATATTTTTAGAGAATCCGACACAAGTGTGGTATCAAAAGTTAAGAGTCCGTGCAACTTAGCTTGTAGGTACTACTCTCTATAGAGACCTAAGCATGGTTGTCATCTTCCATCGCTATCCCAGGCCACGATCATTTATCGCCTTGAATTATAAGTAAACACCACAAATGTGATTAGAAAACTGAATTATTACCTGACATAAAGAACTCACTTAACAAAATCTTCTAGATATTGGTATCTAATTCTTCTGACTTTCATTCTTTTGATGCAGAGTCCAAATATGTGCAGAGGCTGTCGTCACCTCAGTGTCTGTACCATTTATCATAAGGTACTTTGAGTTCTCTTTTTTAAAATGGAGGTACTTTGAGTTCTCAGGGTCTTCATCGCGACAAGCACCCCTTTTTTTCCTTTTACTTACATAGACTTCCAAAATAATTGGTTAAAGGGGGGGGGGGGGGGGCTCCATGATAACTCAGTTATCAGCATCTTTACCTCTGCCTGCCTATTAATAAAATGTTCTCCTTTCAAAATTAGTGGAGATTCTGAGAAACTCAAATGATAAGCCATCTACAGAAGAAAAAAAAGGGAGCTTAGGGCCTCCATGATAACTCAGTTATCAGCATCTTTACCTCTGCTTGCCTATTAATAAAATGTTCTCCTTTCAAAATTAGTGGAGATTCTGAGAAACTCAAATGATAAGCCATCTACAGAAGAAAAAAAGGGAGCTTAGTTGTTGAAATCAGTAACTACATCCTTTCGTTGGCGAATGTGCTTGTAATAAATATGCAAATGTAATAGCTTACACGCACATAAAATCAAGTATTAGACCTGAAATCTATCAAGAGAAAATTATCATTACACATACTATATTTAGAATACTAGTATTAGACCTGAAATCTATCATAAGACTAACTTTTGACATTTATGCTGCAACTAGTACTTAATTTGGACCTGAACTGTGGCAAAAGATTCATTTATAACATCTGTATTACAGCATGTACTAGCTTTCTTAGGTCTTAATTTTCTTGATAAAGGTGCCAAAACTTCTTCAGGTTTAAGAAGCTAAACTAGTAATCAAGGCAATCTCACTGCCATATATGAATCATTTTGCCTAATGATGAGGAGTCAGCATCTTGCAGTGGAAAGGATTTAAGGAACATAGTTGAAAATTGAGTGGCAATTGCTTCTTTTTTTGTTTATCCAATTGGGTAAAATAGAGAGGATAAATCAATATTTATGTTTGCCAGATGAGCCTAATCATTGTTGACATGAAAATCAGCCTTTTTATCTTGATCTATGCACAGAATACTTCTGCACAATTTGCATCTTAGTTATATATCTCATTATGGGGAACATCAATCTTCCAATATTAATAGGACTTTGTCGAAATTAAAAACTTATACTACTGTATCCTGAATAATTTTCATAGGCATATGGTGGCACCACAGAAGGCAGCGGCTTGGGCAGTGTGTTTGATTCACTTGTTAGCCATCTAACAAATGCACATACTAATTTTCTTCAAAAATGGGATCAACTGATTGACTTGGAGGCTAAAGAAGTTGAGGTACAATACAAGGTCGATTGTAAATTAAGAGTTCACCTTCTAACTATTGCATATCTCTTTATTTGTTATTTTCATTTTTTTTCAGGTTGTAAAGAAACAAATTTGGTCTTCACAAAGTTTAAAGAATGACCTTTACGCTCCTTGCTTATCTTCTCTTGTCCTTGATACGTCAGAAAGAACCACACCAACAAACTTTTGCAAAGGAAATCAATTTACGTATCACTTTGTACATCGAGATTGGACTTCCTTGGGCATTCATCAACAGGTTGGAGATGCTCCAAACAGTTCCATTTTTCCTGTGAAAAATTTTGAATCCTCGCTTAGGAATGGGGACTATGTGGTATTCTTCTTTCCCGTATTCTTTTTGTTTTATGCCCTCCTCAATGTTCTATTTTCAGTTATCATATCATTCGTCTGAAGCAAGAATTATTGGTCCATTGGTATAACATCATCTGTTTGTCTCCAATAGACCAGTTGTGAGACAGCAGTTATGTTATGCATCTCTAGTGAATTGCATGATCCTGCCCCTATGGATTATATTAATCTGATGGCTTGAGCTAATGGTTCATTTAGTTGATTTTGCAAAGTTATGAAGCTTTTCAGAATTCAATCAATGAACTGTGCGTTAATCCCAAATTAGTTATGGGCTACAGGAATTCTCTGTATTCACTTTGTTCTATTCGAAAGCACATTCCTTGGTGGGCTCTGGGTTCATCCCACAAATTAGGTAACTTAGAGGATCCATTGTAGTCGGACTCTACTTTCACACTGACCATCAACTTATTGAAACCCTCCGACTTTACTTGGGTTTGAGACTGGGTATGCTTGATGAAGCTCATATAGGGAAGGGAGTCATTTTCACTATTCAATGACAAAAACAGAATATTAGTCAATTGTTTTCTGAAAAGATAGAACAATTTCCTGATTTAGCTGCGTCATGGCTTATGTTTGTAAAAGTTGCCAGCTTTGAGAGTAGTTTCTAATTTTGTTGGACGTCTTATTAGCTGAATTGTTTGTTTCATCCTCCAGTTTATGCTTTGTACAAGTTGCGATTGTCTGAACTGAAGGTGCAGACTTGTAAGCGTTTGGTTCTATTCGTGGTCATGAGCAATTCATGGTATGTGACAGTATATATCTTATATTATTCAGGTATTGAGCACTGAACCTGGTGGGATACTAATAGCTACTGGAGTTGTTGTAAATATGAGTTGCTCTCGCATCTCGGTAAGTATTATATCTTTATTTGGTATTCATTCCTTAATGCATGGAGTTGTTATTACTTTAGTGATATACCATTTTTTGAGTTCCTTCTTTTCATTCTCCTTAGGTAGAGCAAACCAAAAATTTGAAATAATCTCATTTGTTCCAACGGAAATAGGAAACTTAGGATTCGTAGCCATTAAAATTATTCGCTTTTTTCCGGAATAATTTCACTTTATTTGAAAATCAACGTTTCGCCATGAAATTTCCAAATTCAATTTGAAGTTGGATTCCAAATTTGTAAAACAACTTATAACTTGTTTTCCAACTCCATCTTCATAATTCCAAATAAAATGCTCTCTTCTCTTATTTGCAAAAAGTATAACCAAATGCAACTCCATCTTTAAAAATGCCAAATAAACTGATAAATATTTGGTTTCTACGGCCAAACGCCTACTTATAATTCTCATCCACCTGTATCCTTGTTAATGCTTTAGCTGTCAGTTTGGTCCCTTTCAACAGCTGAAAAGCTTTTGCCTTATTTTATTATTAAGGTAGCTCCAACCTATATAAGGGATCAGAAGGGTGAAATATTTTGATTAATTGAGATAAACAGAATATGATCATTAACAGAAGTAAAGCTTTGCATGGATCTTCATTTTTTTTCCACTTTGATAAGGGAAACTACTTCAGGACCAAAAAACATAGTCCAGAATGAAAAGTTTAAAAAGTGTATACACGGAAGTTTTCTAAACCAATGTTTTTCTTAAGAAATAATTACAACCAAAGCACACTATTGTGCAGCTTACTGTATTTATTTAGGAGCCAAACCTTTTGCTGTAAAAATATCTGTATTTATACAAGATTGCCCACAACCTAATCTGTCTTATCTTATCATAGTATTGTTTTCAAGTAGTAAAGGCCCATTGTCACTCATTCTGAAGTGAGCCAGGCTACATTCCCATGCTTTTCTTTGATTTAAAAAATAAAATATTATGGATTTATAATCCGTTATGATAATTCTAGCACTGATCAACTCAACTAGTTTGGAATGTAAAATTAACTATGGTTCCAATATATTTTTTTGAATGTAAACTTAACCATGGTTCCAATATATTTTTTTGAAAAAAGCATGCGCAGATTTTACCTGTGTAATAGCTTGTTTTCATAATACAGGTATCTCTTTCCAAACGCTTAAGGCTTCCAGGAAGCAGCCGGACTTCACAGGCACAAGATCTTCATCAGCAGTTGTGGCGAATTCATAAAGATGAATTCATGGGTTCATTTGCAATTATGAGGTATTCTAATTTTTTTTACGTTATTATTCCATCTGAAGCACACCTTTTTTTCCAAGTATAACTTACTCATGCTTTTGGTTTTGAAGATTCAACCTCATACAACTGTTTCAGCAAAATGAGCAGAGTTCTCATCTGAGGAAGATGATAGTTGATCTGGAGGTGAATGCTCTACTTATGAAACTTTATTTGCAGCTTCTCAGCCACAGCCCTCATTAATGAATGATAAAAAAGAATCTTACCTATGAAATTCTGCAGGTGCCTAGGTTTGATAGTGGATGTCAATTTAGTCAAGATCCTGCCATTTCATACATTTGGTCAGAAAAAAACTTGAATGATGATCAGCGCAGAGCCATACTTAAGGTGAATAGTTATTGAAATTATCTATAGTTTGATTTATAGTTGCACCTGAAATAAACAATACGGTGAATTATCAGAATCATAAACATATTGAGCTGTCATTACTGCAGATACTCACAGCAAAGGATTATGCACTGATACTAGGAATGCCAGGGACAGGCAAAACATCCACTATGGTCTATGCTGTGAAGGCACTGTTGATGAGAGGTTCATCCATTTTGCTTACCTCATATACAAACTCAGCTGTTGACAATTTGCTTCTCAAACTGAAGGCTCAGGTCATTTCTATCCTTGATGCTTCTAAAGAAACTTAGTGCTTTCGATCTTTGTTTAACTACTTTTGTTTACATACTATGCTGTATCTCATAAATTTAGAAGCTATACGCTGTAAAGCTGGTGTCAACATCGTATAAAATCTTGCTTTAAATAGGTCCTATCGTGGAAAAGCTGGATTTAGCAAAATGAAGAAATATACAATCAGTGCAAGGCATGCATATGAGTTAATGTGTAGCATTAGGATGAAACTGATGATTTAAGAAGGGCCTACTGTGGCAACTACAGTCCCTAGCTGCTTTTACTGGTTTTAGTTTTACATCATTGTTTCCTCTTTATCCTTCAATCATTTGGAAACAGATGCATTCACATCCCATTATACTACCTCCAAACTCCTTGCATAAATTCTAGCATAAATCTGTTGCATTCCTATCAGTTCAGTGCCAATTGAATTCACTCATTCAGTAAAACTATAAGTGTTTTTCGGGACTTATCTCATTTCTGAACCCTAATCTACAAAAGTTACCACTGATTAGTAGCAGGATGGTAGCCACGGAGAAAGGTACTTTATATCATTTGCTAATTTAAAAGTGTTGGCTTCTCTTTGGCCTTTTGAGTTCACATGAAGTGAATAACACTTGATAAATGATTAAAGAGAATGAATTTCATGGCTTGCAGCAGCTCCTGAAGAGCTGCCTAAGGTCTTCCAAATTCAATTTTCTATCTTCTAATCAGACAAATTCTCAATCTCATCCCTTACATGTTCGAAAGCAAAGTAGGATCTTAGGCTTAATAACTTATTAACACAAAATAACAAGAATAAAATGAGTGTACCTTAAGCCATGATATTCCTAAGTAGGTCAGTTAAGGAGGATCTCCACCTGTCATATGAAGCTCTGCTGGAAGTGTGTATTAATTCTCGTGGGGTAATTATTTTGATAGGGAATTCTCATAAGGTAATTTGTGATACATTGACTTTTAATTTAACAATAGAAGATATTCAAAATATGAAAGCCTAGTTATTTAATATAACTTTTCAGCTTAACTCAATGTAATCTTGAAGGAAGAACGACTCAAATGTAGGCATCAACTTTTAATATAATTAATAAAAACCTTTGAACTTTCACTGTGTATGTTGTTGTTGTTGTAATAATAACCTTTAAACTGTTCTTGTAACTTGAAGCATTTTAAAGAAAAACTAACAAATGACTATCAGAAATTCTGAACCAAGGGATATCTTTAATCCGAATTGAACCACATGGCATTTACTTTGAAGTAATTGTCCTGCATATCGTAGATCAGATATAACTTTGCCTCACCATGAATAGTGTTAGTGCTGTTAAGCTGTTGATGAATTCAAAAAGCTGCTTGGCTATATGTTGGTGGGGCTTAGGCGAAGGGACAAACAAATATACACTATTAGCTTCATGGTAGAAAACCAAATCTTATCCTTCTAACCCGTCTTTACATACATTTAGATAATCCAGAGCCCGCCAATATTTTAAGTAAAATGACGATTACCTCTTCGTGTATAAATGTTTCCAAGTAAAAGATATATTACTTTTATCCATTCAGATATTAGACTACATTTGTGGTGCAAGTAAAAAGAAGCTGATTCTCTCATGTACTCCTTATGTTTCATATTACCATGTTAACTTGGCACAGCTCTTAAAAAAGTTTTTAGGGGTGTATTTTATTAAACTAACCTTATTAATGAAACTTTGAAGCTCTAAATTTGACTACTAATGCTTTATATAGTTAGTTAATACTAAGGGTAGAAAGGGAAAAAAATAATAAAACTCCCTTGATTGTCTTAATGCTTTATATAGTTAGTTAATACTAAGGGTAGAAAGGGAAAAAATATAATAAAACTTCCTTGATTGTCTAAATTGGACAAGTAAAACATCTATTTTTGGTAGAAGGGCCAAGTAATATGAAATGGAGGGAGTAGGTGTTATTGAGGAAGATCTCTCTTTGCTTCTTCCACTAAGGACATGGATCTTTTGAAATGTTCTGCTAGAAACGATCTCCTTACGTGCTTCAACAACATATTACTGAGTATCATTTATTTTTCCTAGTGCTTTCACTCTCTGGTATGCTTCTGTTGACTGTCAACCACAAGACACAAGTGATGTAATGCTTAATTGCTGTTATATATACATACCAATCCCAGTACCACTTCAGGGGACATTGGGACTAACATATATACTGTTGCAGGGTATAGATTTTATACGTATTGGAAGATATGAGGTTGTGCACGAGGAAGTTCGGGAGAATTGCTTATCAAGTTGGTTTCCAGTAACATTTTCAAAGAGCTCGCTCAATGATTGGCCCATGGAATACTAACTTACTGCTGGACTTTCTCATACAGTGATGGACACTCATGGTCTTGAAGAGATAAAGCAAAGGCTAGAGCAAAGCAAAGTTGTTGCTGTTACATGTTTGGGGATAACTAGCCCATTGCTTTCAAACAAAAGATTTGATGTGTGTATCATGGATGAAGCTGGACAAACTACGTTGCCGGTACGTTCATAGTTTGGTTGCAGTAAAGATTTGAACATTTTCGTCAATAAAGGTAGTGAATGAGGTTAACTTGTCAAAGTTGTAGCTGTTATTGGTTGCAATTTTTCTGTATAAGCTCAATTAACAGCCTCCTGTGTTTCTCTTCTATGTTTTTAGAGCTAGTTTTATTATCTAGTGGTGTGTTATCCCATTTTGTTGTTTATTTTTTTGTTTTTATGTTTGTTATACTGTTATTTGTCCTGAGCCGGTGGTCTATCGGAAACAACCTCTCTACTTCATCTGAGGTAGTGGTATGAACTGCGTACACTTTACCCTCCCCAAACCCCACTTTGTGGGAATACACTGGGTATGTTGTTGATTTTAGAGCTAGTTATTTATGAACTACATTTGTCACCAGATGACAAACCCATTTTGGGAAAAGAAATGAAAATATTACTTTTACAATCCAGGTATCATTGGGACCATTGACATTTGCATCAAAATTTGTTCTGGTTGGGGATCATTATCAACTACCACCACTTGTCCAGGTATTTCTTGATTTACTCTGCATTGAGTGCCAATGCGATTGAAACTTGTGACTCAAAATCTGCTTGCATATTAGAGTGCAGAGGCTAGAGAAAATGGAATGGCAGTGAGCCTCTTCTGCAGACTCTCAGAAGCTCATCCCCAAGCAATTTGTGCTTTGCAAAGCCAGGTATCTTCAAAATTCAGTAAGATGTTGTTTCCTTCCACCTCTGAAGTTCCTCCGGTTTGATATAGTTGCCACTACTATGCTACAACTTGCAGTACCGCATGTGTGCAGCCATAATGGCATTATCAAATGCCTTGATATATGGCAACAGATTGCGATGTGGTTCTTCTGAAGTAGAAAATGCCAAAATCAAGTACACAGGATTGCAATCTGGGCCTAAATGGATAAAGGAGGTACTAGTCACTGATTTCATTGCTTCCAAGTATGCTGCTGCTTTATTTTAGTACTGATCCAAACATAAGAGGCCTGCCTCATCTGGAAAGAATGACGTTAGGATGGAAAATAGAGGTCGCTGCCAAGTGTGATACTACTTTATTCAATACATGTTCCAAAGAGGCCTGAACCTTCTAAGAAAATATACACCTGGTGAAACTTGACTGTGTTTGAGCACTCACAAGTTCTTTCCTGTAAATAAATTAAGCGTCTGAGATGCTGGTTCTTCTCTGCTAAGTTAATACTAGAAAATTTTGTTCTTCTGGCATTTACACTCTAATCTGACCTCATCTTAAGAAATTATATTCCTTCCAGAAAATATGTTTTATGAATTGTGAGGGTTAATACCCCAATTGCTTGTTTTATTCTGTGAAATAACCTGGTATGATTGGTCTTGACAGGTTATGAGTCCAAACAGACCTGTCGTCTTTATAAACACAGGTTAGGCAAATTTCTATCTCAAATCAAATTTTGCAGGCTTGTCAACTGCAGTTTAAATGTCCTTGTCCTAAACTGTCACCTTATCCGTGTTTCCAAACTAGATTTGTTGCTTGCATTTGAAACAAATGACAGGAAAGCTGTAAATAACCCAATGGAAGCAAATATCATTGCCGAGGTATGAATGCCTCTTGCTTCTTCCATGAACTTCTTAATGCCCATTAGCATTAGATCACCAGAAAAATATTAAGCTCCAATTTCTGTATAAAATTATATTGGCCTACAGATCGTGCATAGATTGTTGAGCAGAGGTATATTGGAGGAAGATATAGGCATCATTACACCCTACAATTCTCAGGCAGATCTTATCCGCCAAGCTGTTTCCACATCAGTGGAGATACATACCATTGATAAATACCAGGTAGTATTTTATGCTGATGTGATTACATTCTCAAAAAAAAATCTTCAGTTTGCAACATTTCTTATTCATAAGAAGCAGCAGCTTTACCGCAGGGGATAATAGAAGGGAAAGAAAATCAGTAGACCAGCCTAATTAGAAGCATAGCTGTCTAAGGTTATCCTTTGACATGTTGTGTAATTGTCAATTATATACATAGGTTGATTATGTTGCTTGGACTCTTCAAAAATGTCATCGGGTGTGTATCGGATCCTTCAAAAGTAATGCATTTTTGGAGGATCCGACACGGGTGCGGCAACATTTTTGGATAGTCCGAGCAACTTATTGATCTAGTATATGGTTTTGATATGGCTCTAGGAGCCTGAATGTCAGCTGGAAGAAGAGAGTAACAAAATGGTTGGCTTTCCATTTATGAAACAGAAGTTCGGAAGCTTAAAACTTCACAATACCCTAGCCCAGAACAAGAAGTCTAATCTCACAATGCTACTTCAGAGACACTAGCTTATTTTCAATGCTGTTCAAAGCCTAAAAAAAGCTACCTAAGTCCTCGTACAATTGGTTCCCCATCTCTCCTCAACCGCTTAAGATTATCTTGTGCCAGTTATTAGCCTCCCAAAAGCTTGTTTCACAAATCATGAATGATCCCATCTACTCAGTTTGCTTTTAGAATCACTTCTGTGGCTCGAGGAGGCCTTGCTGTTACATCAAATAATGTGATTACTTAGGTAGAAACTGGTATACTGCTGCTCCTAATTGTCCTAGTCTTAATCTGTGTTTTTGCAGGGAAGAGATAAAGATTGCATTCTGTTGTCCTTTGTAAGGTCAACTGAAAATCCAAGGAATTACACTTCCTCATTGCTTGGAGACTGGCACAGGATTAATGTGGCTCTTACTCGTGCTAAGGTTTAGATATGGTTCCTATGAATGCATGTTTTCTTCTTTTTGAAACTTTTTGCACAAGTTCATCAGACTTCAATTCATAATGTACTTCTCTTTTGTTGATTGAGCAGAAGAAGTTGATAATGGTAGGTTCATGCATTACGCTATCGAACGTGCCTCTGCTAAAGCTTCTTATTGAAAATGTGGAAGACCAAGGAGGCATTTTGAGCGTCTCCAAGAAGGATATTGCTCATAAACCAGAATTGAGAAGATGCTCCAATCTGAGATGATGGTGAAGATGGTAAAGCTATTGCACCCAATTTTGCTATGTGTAATCATGTAAATTATTGCAAAATTTACTTCTCTAATGTAAATGTAATATTGAGACCACACCCAGCCAGCCATTATTCTTCTGTAAATAACAAAAATTTCTGAGTGAAGTGAAGTAGTTCAAGGGTCAACCTATCAAAGAATGTCTGATGATTTATTGGATTACCAGCCCAATGCTGCTGGTTAATGGCTAGTATATTTTACGCTTTTCATCAGTAACCGAAACAACAGACCTTGGTCAAAAAATTTAACTTGCAAAGTTATCTCGAAAAATAATTTATGCACTTATACTATACAAGAGAGACCCACTTACCCCCTATTCTAGTTTGAATTGGTATTAATATTCCCCGGACACATACAAAATCAGGTGAAATGATGTGTTGCACGTGGAAAATCTATGTAGCTTTTTTATTTTTTTTCTTTCTCCTTTTTTACATTAAACTACCATTCATAAAGATGCCCCATCTCAATTCAATCTTTCACATTGCCCCTCGTATCCCATCATCATCATCTCGATAAAGAAAGAAATTTGTTGGAAGATTGTGTTGAAACTACTTTCAGATTTGACTTTCGATTTTTTATTTTCCTATATAAGACCATCAGCTCAAGAAGATAGAACACAATTGAGTAGGGAAAAGGAAAAAGAAGCAAGTCTTTTTGTATTATTAAAAATATGTCCGAAATCAAGTATAGAAAAGAAAAAAACAAACTTGGATAAGGGATCTGTTGTAAAAACATGTCCGAAATATTTTTCGCTGTTCTCAGTGACTTTCAAATTACGCATTGATATGATGAGTTATTTATTTATTTATTTTTTGTGTAAAATTGTTATATGCTGATTTTGTATATAATTTGGAACCGTATTGGTGTTGGGAAGTGGATCTACGAATAGTGGAGGAGAGATAAATGATGCTTTGTCTGTATGCTTTCTTAGCTATGACGTTCAAGTCGTTGGGGGAAGTTTGCTGAAATTTTTAAAGGCTTAACATGTATGTTTATGCAGTTAAAGATGTAATCAACTTACATGATGCTGAGAATGGTGACCGACGTAGAACAGAGTTTAACATATATGGGAACAAGAAAGGGGAAAAAATAAATTAAATTGTATTACACTTGATAATAATACAAATAATTAGTGGTCATTATGAGAATCAAACCCATAGGCCATAGCTATTGTAGATTTGTGGTATTATGTGACAAACAGTTTATGCACAGTTTTGTCAAGCGATTTGCACATAAATCACAACTGACCTCTATTTGTGTAGGAAAAATGCTTGCAGACAGATTGATACCCAACAAAAATGATGAAAAAGTTTCTGTAATCAAATTCATTGGACATGGCAACAGGAATTTCGGACTAGTTAACAGACAAAACTCCGAATAGTATAATCAACCAAAAGTGAAATGAAAGAAAATGAGTTGGAACAAACGAAGTTTTTAACCAAATATCCTACCTAAAGCTCAGTTTCTCCTCAGCAGCTCTCGCACAAAACGTTGGACTGGGGATTCTCAAACTCTTGAATTCACTGTTGGCTCTCTTCAAAAGGAATAACCTCCTCGGTAACATTTATTATTTCCTCTACTTCAACTTCCTTTGCCTCGTATTCCTCCTCTTCATCACTAGCTTCCCCATCACGCAACCTTTCCCTCTCCATTTTCTCCTCTTCATGCAACCGCTTCCACTCGTTAATCCATGCTTCCCATTCTTCTTTCAACTTCTTTCGCTTCTCACGATCTTGCTCACTCAACTGCAATGAAACATCCTGATCCTCTGCTTCATACTTCTTGCTGTATTTTTTCAAGTTCTTAGCTATCTCTTCCTCTTTTTCCTTACTCAAGAAGGATGGTGGCCTAGGGCGCCACAAAAACTGCACAAACAAGAAGCATTGCTATGCATGAGTATACAATAGGTCATGGTAATGGATATAAGCATATACCTTCAGATAAAAAGAAGGCGGCATAGCCAAACAAAGCATTTAACCACACAGCAAATACAAGACGATAGGACAGGGAAATTGCGAAGCATATATACTCCTAAAAAAGATTACAGGTCCTAACATATTCAACGAACGGAAACCTACCTTAAGTGCTGAGAAGACGCAAGTCCTAGCAACATAAACCCAGTCCTAGAGCACCATGGAATGGTGCAAAGAAAGCACATTGAGAGGGGGGGAAAAGGAGGGACCAATGATGAGTAACCATCCCTAACATATAATTTAGGAGATCAAATAATTTGAGTCGTGTTATCAATTCAACTTTGATACTCGTTGCCCATATATACTCATAACTCCTAGTTCAATGTCGTACAACTCGCACTTTTTGAAGGAAACAGATACATACTAGAGAATCCTAACATGGATCCTGCAATTCAGCTTTTATACTTGAACAGTCCTTTTTGCACAACCGCGGCGTACGCCACGCGATCGCAACCTTTTATCATAACTACCTGCTTGTGACTTCTTGAACAATAGATCAGAGAAAATATGTGCATCTCAAAAAATGGCTATTACCCTCTTATAATCTTACCGTTCTTGCCTTTTATCACTCAAAGCAACTCTTAATGAAAATCTAACTATATGCTATTAAAACGACAAGAGTAAAACATGGAAAAAAAAAAAATCAATGTGCAGTAAGTAACATGCTGATGGCAGAGCAGATATAATAAATGGCTCTTGGAAGTATGTTCTGACTTTAGTATCAAATTCTAATGTATAAAACTTCAAAAAGATTTTCCAGATCTACTTGTAAGAGAAGATACAACGAAGATGAAATGTCTGGATTTAAAAGGGGAGGGGGGGTCACATCTCACATGACCAGTAGCTAGCTCTCTCCCGTTAAAAATAACAGGCGTTTGAGAAGAGACTAAGAATGCACCAATTTTACAAATAGTAAGGACTATTAGTGCTCTATATAAAAGAACAAGGATGATTTTGAGTCTAAGACCAAATATAAGGGACCATTTTAGGCTTTTCCTCGCAAACAACGCATGGCCAGATTGTTACCTGGAAGAAATGATCCTTCAGTATCCTATACAGCAGCTTTCCGTTGAAAGACCAAATGTTGAATCCATTTTCCATCTCATGAACTGAAGTAACAGCTGTAGCAACATACCTTGAATTGAAAAATAAAGCAAAAAGCATAAGGACCAAATAGGAAGGTCTTACAGGTAAAACTGATGAGCTAAATGCAATTACCTTCCAGTTGGATCCCATTCGACATCTGTTGCCATAAAATGCTCAGCAGATGCCATGGTATCAAGCTCATCGACATCAAAAAATTCCAACTGTCCATTGAAACCCTTCATTCCAGCCAAGATAATGAAGCGGCCTCCAGGTGACCAGTAGAGAGCATTAGCCTGCTTTCCCTTGAGAGTTGTCAGCTTTGAAACACGGCCTGTGTTAGTGCCAGACCGCACAGAGTAGAAACTGACATCTGGCCTGGGGTTGTCACCATGGATGACAGCGAATCTGTGACCCTTAGGCTCCCAAGCAAATGCAATAATTTTATCATTCTTGTTGTCAAGCTCCAAAACCTCAATTGGAATATCCCGTTCTTTGATTCTGAACAGCTCAAAACCACTGTATGTGCTTTTCTTGGTCTTTGTGTACCGGTCAACTTTGACAGCAAGGTAGTCTCCATTGCTTTGCCAATACATTTTGCAATCACTGACACTGAAGAGATTCTTTTGCCTCAACTCCTCTTTGCTTGGGATTTGCACAAGACTGACCTGTCAATTTAACACAGGTTTAGTTCAAATGCAAATACAAGTACTTCCTCCAAATTACTGGTGACTTGCATAATTTTAGAACAAACCCTGGCAGGCTGATTTCCGCATTCAGGAACAAAAAGTGAAAGAATTGGATCTGTTGGCGACCAGCTAAAATCCATAACATTTTCAACCTTGAGAGATTTCTTGTCAATAAGTGAGAAAGTCTCTGTTTCATAAACAGAGATGACATTCTTTCCTATTCTTGCAAAGTACTTATCCTCTTTACCGCCACTCCACCTGAAATCATCTCAAAAAGAAAGCAATGAGTATCCCACCATCCAATTTTCATTATATTTCTGAGACATCCCATATTTAAGTATGCAATCAAGCATGCAAGAGTTTACAGATGTTAGGAATAACTGAAAAGAGGTTGTAGAGAACGACAGAAAATGTTTCTAACAATAAGATCAAAGCTTACTTAAAAACTGGCCAAGACACGCCAGTAACACCTCCAGTTCCTCCAACTGCAAATTCATCAGCACTTCCCTTGAAATCTCTCATCACTTTGCCAGTTCTCACATCAAAAATATTTAGCACAACCCTCTGAAAGAAATCTGTATTAGAGAGAATCCAGTATGGCCACAAATGGGTACACAAACACGATGAAGCTGAGACTTACGTGAGTGTCACGAGGGTTACTTGGTTCGTGGCTGCTGTATGTCACCAGATATCTCTCACCAGGGGAGAAATCAATCAGCTTTACCTGCATTTAAAGCCTGTAGATCTAAGTCACAGAAACCTGCAACATTTTATTACAGAATAAGCACAAAACTAACCTGAGGATGTACATAGCGCATGAGGCGTTCGAAAGTGGTGGCACCACCCCAAATTGCAGCACCTGGTCTGTGAATTGTAGCCAAGTAAGTTCCCATAGGGGACCATTGAACAAAACTCTCAGTCCAGAACTGCACTCAAAGAAACATCATTAGCAAAGTTTAGTAATGACCCATCTGCATAGAAGAAATAAATATCCTTGGAAGGATGCAGTTTCTGTACAGGGGCACTTTAATTTATTTATTTATTTATTTTTTTTGAGAAGGTAGCATTTAGGGGCACTTTATTTTTTTAAAATATGAGATACTAAACAGTACAACTAAGAAAAACCAAGAGTGGATAGCTAAATGAGCACAACAAGAATATAAGTAAACTTACAAGACGATTATAAACATGCTCAGGCTTCAATTGTCTTGCATCATTCCAGAGGACCTCTGTGTCATTGCCGGCCCGAATCACGTACTGGTCTCTAGCTTTCTCATCAGTAAGCCACTTTAGCAGCATCTCCTGCCAGTGACACAAACATCTCAGCAATAGTAGATGAATGAAAAACTGACACTAGCATGTAAGACTCAGTTCCGTTCTGGCTGAGAAAAAACCCAGAGCCGGTGAAGAGCCTAACCCCTGGTTCATAAGGCTTGATCTCTGGTGGAGCCCACTCGTCTGGAATTTTCAGGAACTTCTCAATGTCTTCAAACATGTTAACAGCAAATATATGTGACCTATCTAACTTGTATCCATGTGTCTTCTCCTTACTCAGCTCAGCTTCCTAAAGCAGGAAATATAGCAACATGACGCTGATTAGCCGAACGAACTTAGCTTCATAAGCCAACTTCAATGACATGAAGTGGACTACATAAACAGGCATAGAGAACTGGATAAACGAACAATAATACATGAACATTCAGACAATTTGAAATATTAGTCATGCATCACCAAAGTGGACTCCTAGGTTGTCTAGACATTCCAACAACAACGCACTCACATTGACAAGGGCAGTAAACTGAATATGAGCTTGGCCTCTCTTTTGAGGTAATTCCTACCTGGAAATGCATAAATAGTCATGTAAACTTAACGTGACTTTTTACTGCCATTTTGTTACAGTAGCATCAGTATACTGGTCAGTTTCAAACGTTGCAGATCCATTTCTACCTTTTGGTTCGTAGTTGGATATAACAATTAAAAAAAAGTAGATAGAACACTGAACAACTTATGTGATGGTGATTGACTAGGCACGGAGTCTAAGAAAGAAAGGAAGATTCCTGAAACTTGTGGTCTAACTAAAATAAGGGATAAATAGTTGTGTGGCTACAATCATCATGATGGGCATTTTAAAATTAAATTGTTACTAAATATAAAAAGATGTCATTCTTTTTGGACTATCTAACAAGAAAAGAGTGTCACCTAATTTGGGACAGAGGGAGTAATATTATTCCTAGCCTAAGCGAGAGATCTGCACACAGAAAGTACTAATCAAAAGTCCAGACAGAAACAACATATTCACCTGCCACAAACATAAAGATGGTAGAAGAACTAATAGATCACATCTCTCAACAATTCTATTACAAGTCTCAAGCATTTTGTCTATAAAATGAGATACTCTATGGCTGCTACAAGAGACAAATTGGAGTACCTGAGGAGTATTGTACTCGATGAAGCAGTACCCAAGGGTTTTCTGAGTTTCAGGATCAATAGGCATATAAAGACCACCCTCCTTAATAACACCAAGTTGGCTGTAAATTTTCCGAACTACTCCTTCCAATTTCTCAAATTTCTCTTTAGGCACAACTGGAAGATTGTCCACCACCAGTATGTTACCAAAACCTAGATCAAACTCCAAGGAGTCCTCCTCCAACAAGTCTTCATCGTCACTGCCCTCATCACATCCAAAAAAGGCACAAATCAAAACCACCCAAGAAAAGTTTAAGAAAACACAGCATATGATCTAAAAACCAATAAAAAATTCTAAGCAGAACCTAAACTTAAACAAAAGAAACAAACTTAAGCAGAACACATGGACCGATATATAAATCAATATATTAACCTGGGTATGAAAATATAAATCAAGATTATCAAAACCCACAACTCAAAAAACCAAGAGAACCTCTAAAGATTCTATCTTCTCAACAAAGAGACCTAAAATGTCAAACTTTACAGCAAAGAAAGTAAAAATCCATATATGAATGGATATTGTTGACCTATATATTCAAAACTCACATTTCAAAATCCAGAATATACAAAACGCAAGTAAACACTAATAATTAAAAATATTCCCAACAAATGAACAGATTTCGCAAAAGAACGTCAAGAGAAATCCAAACTCCACATCAAAGAAAAGAAATCCAGAATAAAAGTCCATACGAAAAAAAAAAATCAATATATTGAACTGGGTAGGAATATGATAATTAAAAAAAGGGCAGTCTAGTGCAACTCCCGCTATGCACAGGGCCAAACCACAAGGGTAGGAATATGATAATAAAACCAATAAAACTCTAAAAACCTCCCAAAGCAATAAATTTAAACTCAACAAATTTAAAAATATTGGCAAAGAAAGGAAACCCATAAACATTTGTGGTGTTTTAGTGATGTTTGTGATTTCGGATAGATAGTTCATAGCATTACTCTGGGGGTGTTTTGTTTCTTTTACCTACTGGTGTGTTACCCCAATCTTGTTGTTTGTTTTTATGTTTTCTGCTTGTTATACTGTTATTTGTCCTGAGCCGGGGGGTCTATCGGAAACATCCTCTCTATTTCATCTGAGGTACTGGGTATGTTATTGTTCTTGTAAAGGAAACCCATAAACATACAACAACAACAACAACAACATACCCAGTGAAATCCCACAAGCGAGGTCTAGTGTACGCAGCAGACCTTACCATTACGATTACGATTACCTTAGGGAGGTAGAGATACTGTTTCCTAAAGACCCTCGGCTCAAGGGTATCAAATCCAGGTACAAAAGAGTAGGAAAACAGTGCAAAAAACAACAATTAAGGGTAAAATGAAGATTGAGACCTGGGTATGCCTAAATTATCACCCTGAGGAAGGTGAATGGAATCAAGATCGATTTGGGTAAGATCGACCTCAAGCCTATCAGCTATGGCTCTGATTTCTTCCATATGTACCACGTCCGACATGATTGAACTTGTACTAGCTTTATGCTCTTTGTTTAACTTTCTTTGTGTGTTGTTCAATACGACTATCAGATTGTGTAGCCGTTTTGAATTGAAGAGGAGAGCTCAAGGGAAAGTGGTGGAGCAGTATGCACTATGCAGCCACAAAGAGGGCATGTATCTAGGGTTTTTATTTCGGGTCCATCCGATGGCCACAAAATGATCTATTCTCATGAATGCACTTTAACCTAGCTCCATATTTGCCTAAATATTTAGGCCCCCGTTACTGTTAGCCATGAGAAATATTCATATTTTCTCAAAAAATTATTTCATTTTATTTAGTGAAAATAAGTCTCAAACTATTTTTACTTTTATATTTAAAAAAATCTTTATAAAAGTCTAAAAAATCTTTTCAAAAAGATACGGTCAAACACAACTCTAATTCCAAAAAAAATTATTTTTCATGGCGAAACACCTACTTAACTAGTATCCATATAATAATATAGTGAACTTTTAAAAATATAATTAAAAATAAAATGAAAAAACCGACCTTCTTAAGATGCGGCTTTTCACAAAAATAAAAAATAACACAGTTTTGAACGAATAAGCACCAATTGTAACACCCCGTACCTTCCTAACCCTACTTGACGACAGTGAATAATGTGTACCTAGGTGTCGAGAGCTATAAGTATGTATTTGGTAATGTTAATGATGAGAAAATTGAAATTTGGCCTCGTACATGTGATTAGCCCTTCGTAGGAGGTGTTTTGTGATTTTCGTGGAGCACTTATGGGGTTCAAAATGAGGCTAAGAGGACCTCTAAACAAAGTATATTAAGGGTAAGAAGTAAGTTAAAGAATAGGACTTGAAGTATCTAACCAAACCCGCGAAGAAAAGTCGAAAAACGAAATTTTCAGAAAAACTAAGGTTGGGGCGTGCCACGCCGCTCTGGGCCAAAATTTTTAGCCCAGAGGCAGCAAGCTGGCGCGCCCAAGGGCGTGCCAGGCGGGGTTTGCCACTTTTTCAAAAGTTGGAAAATTCGTAAGTCCCAAGGGTGCCCGGGGACGTACCGAGCCGATTTTTGCCACGTTTCTTCTATAACCACGAGTATATACATGGAATGAATGAAATATTATATTGGTATGATAAAATTACTCGAGAACGAATTTGGCATCAAAATGACAGTTTTGCCCTTATGGTCAAAATGGGCCCTACGTGGCTAGAATCACTTATTTTTGGGATTGAGGCTACGGATATGAATAGAGTGGAGGTATGTTATATTATTAACCCAAATCTCTAGAATCTCGTGAATAGAAGAATCTCTAGAATCCCTTGAGTAGAAGGATTTCTTGAATAGAAGAATCTCTGAAAAGCAAGTCACTTGAGTGAAGGTAATTCTCTGGAATAAAGGAGTATGTGAAGGATAGTATATGAATAATAAGGATATGAGGGAATACTCATAAGTGGCAATGACAGAAGAAATATATGCACGTGGTCCCTTCCATACAGAGAGAGAGTTTATTCACATTGTCTATTTCTCTTATATTGATTCCATTGTTGTTATGATATATGATGCAGTTTCATTTGAGCCTTACATACTCAGTACATTCTTCGTACTGACCCCTCTTGGGGAACTTACTTTAAATGTTGCGGGTGCAGGCACTACTAGACCTTCGCAGTAGGTTGACAGTATTTGCAGATTTTTGGTGAGCCCCAGTTGGTTCGGGACTTTCCAAGTCACAGTTGTACATTTGTTTGGATGTTGTAAATATTGTATAAAGCGGGGACTTGTCCCGAATGTAAGTGGTCTTGTAGATGCATCTGTTAGAGATTTTTGTAGACGTATGTGGGTATGTGAATGTAAGAGATGAATGTCCGTTTTCACTTGATAGCCTTAACGGCCAAGTTTCATATATTATACATGTTTTCCATGACTTCCGCCATTGGCATTTTATATTTTATCAGTTACGTGAGATAGTATGATGTTAATACGAGGATATGCATACGAATATACATGAGCAAGATTGGTTCTCTCGGGCCATATCGGCTTCGGGTGCCAGTCCGGCTCGAATGGGATTTCGGATCGTGACACCAATAGTCTAGTGGTAGAAAATATCCTACCACTGTGACAATGGGGTTTTGAACTCAAATGCTACATTTTACTATATTATAATTAAAAAAAATCGACCTCCTATTTTCCTAAAAAAAAAATTGCTTAAGAAAAATCAACCTCCTAAGGTCAAATTTTTTTTTTCCGATCAACAATTTCCCAACCTCCAATCTTACGTCAGTTTTCGATATTATTTTTTTTTAGTACAGTTCGATTGGTGTTTGATAAGTATCATTTTTTAAGGATGCCATGTAAGTATCACTATCAAAAGTTAGGACACAATAATATTCATACTTTTGTACAACTTTGGTAAAACTCTAGACAATTCTACTATATAAAAGGTGACGAACCAAGAGAACATGAAAGACGATAAGAATAGAGATTCATTCCATTGTTTTACAATACTGTAAAACAAAGTTAAATGAAGATAAAAAAAATTTAAATCATACGAGTAGAAATAAATTAATCAAGATAGGACTCAAGAGCTAAGTCTACTATGGCCATAAGTATTCAACGGTAACCCGATGCAATAAAGCTCTCACTATGAGTGAGATTCGGAGAAAGGTCGAACCACACAAGAAACTATTGTACAGATATATAATACATTATAGCTTGCTATTCAAGTTCATTGAAATACTTTGTAGCTTATTAGTTGTTACTCAGGAGATATCTAATATCTTGTGACTTGCTAATCAAGATCATTAGGATATTTTAGAGGTTATTAGTCATTACTCAAAGTGATAGAACTAATTTGGTCTTAATAGGAGTAGCATAATAAAATTCGGAGTTGAACTTTTGAAGTTGACTACATATTGATTGTAGTCTTTTGAATTACCTTAAGCTCTAAACAAAAATTTTTATGTTTAGTTATTTTAAAACTTGATTAATAAAACATATTTACACAAATGAATTTATTCATTTTTTTCAATTTTTTTGGTAATTAACAGGCTTTTATTAATCATTGTAGGAAAATTACAAGCTACAGTCATGAAACACTCAATTGTTTGTCTCATTAGAAAATATTCATCTCTACTTATACCTTTCTACTCTAGAAGTTCTAAGCCTCATAACTCTAAGTTGCAGTGACAACAAAATCAAAGAAAACATGAATAGCAACATTTTCAACTAAAAAACAAAGTGATCGCATCTTGATCTGTAGCTTCACAATTACCCTGACATTGCAAACACACGCAATATCTTTAGCAATATCACTCTAGTCTCTAAAGTTGTGCTCAGACAACTTTTGATTCCTCTCATACCACAAAACTTGCACTACTTCAGCATATTCATTTTAAATATCTAAGCGGTGGTACTCTTTACTCTAGCTTTCTAAATCACTAAACATAAATGTTGGTCCCAAGTTCGTGGAGTGTATGGGCTATTTTGCAACCAAGTGAGTATTCTATTTCACAAGTTTTTGATGTATTAGCCCTCTACAAAAAGATAGTTTCTGGACTTGATATGGATCTGGCAGAGGACATATTTGGAATCATACGATAATTCTCATTTAATCAATCGATTGACAGTGAGCAACATATTCTTGAGTTGCAACCACATTGTGAGTCTTGATTTTGGTTTTGCTAAATTACCAAACACAAGACATCTCCAATTCGCTTTATCGCAAGTTTTCAAAATATTCAAGTACAGTTCCCTAATCATACTCCTCTTCTTTATAGTTGGATAGACAACTTGAGCTAAATTACATCTTGCCTCAAAGATTTTCTTCATCATCCTACATGCTTGCTGGAGAATCTTCATATGCTCAAATTTTTGCCTTTTCATGTAGTGTACATACCCATTGATTCCACAACCTCTCTTGCTTGTGAGCCAAGTCCGAGCATGTTTTAATTATAGCAACTTGGTTCCACAACTTCATATTAATTAGCTTCACCTCCCATGTCGATTTATGCTGACATAATCTTTGCCATGCCACTAAAGCTCTTTTTGAGATCACATTCATACCTGACCATATAAAACTTCTACAATAGGATTCAACGGTGTGGAGAACTTTTATTGGCATTATAAATAAATGAGACCAATAAGATTGGCTTTCAAATAGAATAGTTTGGACAAGTTGAGTTCTTCCAGCATACGACAACTTCTTTTTTGTCTAAGAAGAGATCTTTACCACAATTCGTTCAATCAATGGTTGTTACTGTACAAAAATAAAAAATTACCTAATTATTTGGTATTACTATAAATTTATATAGAAATCTATAATTTTGTTAAAGAAACTTAATAATCGATTCGGTCAATTATATCGATTTAATAAACAAATATTAACATTTCTAGCCGCTATAAATTTTATTTCCAGCCGGTGAATAGGAAATTGATTTCAACATCAGGACATTAACAACGAAAGCATGTGCGAATATACTACCGATGGCACAAGAAGAAAATAATTTGTGAGGAAATATAAAGAACATGAACAATATTATAATAAGGTAAAACAAAATTAGAAGAAATTTATTTTTTTTGTGTGCATTAGTCACGGATAAAAAGTTGTGTCAATATTCTCACATTTTAAAACTATGTGACCTCACCTATCTACTCTATCACTCTCTCAAGTCTCGGTAAAGAACAAACTCCATTTTATTTTCAAGAAAAATGTTCTTAAACTATTAGAGATTGTTATGAACCAACTTCGGTCCAATGTCAATCTACACTAATGTCAAACTACTAGTTATTGGACCGAGAAGAAGCATCAAAATTGAAAGGCCTTCACAAAGATTGATTTGGGACCCAGACCCACTTAACAACTAGCTAAAAGGACGACAGATGAGAAAGAACGATTTATGCAAATTATTATGAAAGAAATTGTTTGTTCCTCTCATTTTTCTCTAATGTTTGAAACTTCTCATCTTATTCTAGTTATCCTTTGCTTGTTCCTCTAATTCCCAGTTAATTGTTGTTTTAATATTTGTATTCTAGTATCGTTTCGTTCGATAATTATAATATACATCAATAACTGTGTGTTGGAAATTGGTTTGTTACAGAGATGAAAACGCTAATGCAACAATTAAACATGAAAAATAAAATAGAATTTTGAGTTCGTTTGGTATAGTGTATTAGAACAAATAATACATGTATACACTCTATCAAACAACCCCTTAAGGCACATTATGAAAAACAGAGATTTCCGTCTCACGTATTCAGAATTTCGAGAGGATGGATGCACTATTATGAAAATATTTCGAGCGTCGATTCACACATCTATATTTAAATATTTTTAGAAAAATATAACACTACTATATATAATTTAGGAAGGAAAACATGGGTTCACGTGAACCCGATGACCCCACCTAGATACGCCGTCATAAAGTTTTACTATACATTCAATAGAAGTTTCATGCAACTTAGAGTGAATAAAAAGAAGTGATTCTAGAAGAGTGTTCAAATGATAAAGAGTCGAAAGATTTAGATTTCAATGTTGATTTTAAAAAGTTCTCACTCCATCTATCTAGTTGAAGTAGTACTTGTTCACCAATAAAAAGAACCCTAGTAAAACTATTGGTGGGAGAAGAAAATAATAGTGTCGAGATAAATTACGAAATAATTTCATGTTTGATGCGATTTTTTAATTCGGAGATTGAATTCTTTATACCACAATTAGTGTAGTATGATTTTATACCGCATTTTATGTACAAATAATAATTCAGGATAAAATAACAAAAAGACACATTCGCATCCTATAAAGTTTTTCGCCAAAAGTATTTTTATTTTTCAGAAAAAAAAAAGATTAAATCAATCATCTATCAATAAAAATATGCTCCCTAAATAATTTCGTGATTAATTACTTCCATCATTTTTATTTACCCCTAAATACCCAACTAAACGACCCCTAAATCCTAATAATATGTTATGACATGCTTTTTCAGACATCAAGATGGTCAGGAAAGTAAAATGGTAATTGATAAAGAAAGGTTTTAGGTGTTCCTCAGCATGCCCAATTCCAAGAAGTGTTCCTTTTTCAACTCCCACACTTTCAGAAAATATTATTTTTTATTAGAATTGATTTTCAATTGATTGGCTACCTGAATTTTTAATCGACGAAGGCTCATTCCTCAGCTTGTAATCCTCTTACCCTATACCCCATGAAAAAGGAAGTGCTTTATTTCTCATTTAATTAGTGAGGAAAATAATTCTCGTGTAGGTTTACATATTGTTAATTTCCTCCGGAAGTCTAATTTGCAATTAGAATCCTAAGTTCACTATATTTGTAATTCCTTATCTTATCTTATTACGAGTATACGTACCATAAGTTTACTCTACATTTTTTTCCTATATAGTCATTGTTTTGCCTGTGTCCTACGTAATTCCTCCCGCCACCCATGGCTGCCAATATTTCTGCTGCTGCTTCCGCTACCAATCTCCTCCACCGACGATTCTTGTCGTCTCCGCCTGGCAGAACAACTCCATCCTATAAAAACCTCCTAATTAAACCGCACCAACAACAATGTTTCTTGATCAGCTCTTACAATAAGAACAACACCCGGTCCTTAGCCACTATGGTTGTTAGCTCGTCGCATAAATTAACCAATTTGGATCAACAACATGATCGTTATTTGGAGGACGACAAGCCTAGGGAAGAGTGTGGAGTGGTTGGCATCTATGGTGACCCAGAGGCGTCGCGCCTCTGCTATTTGGCACTCCATGCACTTCAACACCGTGGTCAAGAAGGCGCTGGTATGGTTTCTGTCCACAATAAAGTTCTCAATTCGGCTACAGGTATTGGGTTAGTCTCCGATGTGTTCAACGAGTCGAATCTTGATCAACTTCCAGGTGACATGGCTATTGGTCATGTCAGGTATTCAACAGCTGCTGGCTCTTCTTCAATGCTGAAAAACGTTCAGCCTTTCGTTGCAAGTTCTAAATTTGGATCGTTTGGGGTTGCCCACAACGGTAATTTTGTGAATTACCAATTGCTTCGTGCTGAACTTGAGCAGAAGGGGTCAATTTTCACTACCACCTCTGATACGGAGGTGGTTCTTCACCTTATAGCAAAATCTAGGGCGAGGTATTTTGTTTTGAGGATTCTTGAGGCTTGCGAGAAGCTCCAGGGAGCTTACTCAATGGTGTTTGTGACCGAGGATGGTAAGCTAGTGGCAGTGAGGGACCCCTTTGGGTTCAGGCCATTGGTTATGGGTAGGAGGAACAATGGCGCGATAGTTTTTGCCTCAGAGACATGTGCTCTGGACTTGGTTGAGGCTACGTACGAAAGGGAGGTCCATCCTGGTGAGATGGTACTAGTAGACGATACTAATAAACAACCTCAATCAATGCATCTCCTGCGGCCTCATCCTCCTGAGCCTAAATCTTGCATCTTTGAGCATATTTACTTTGCCCAGCCCAATTCAATAGTATTTGGAAAGTCTGTATACGAGTCTAGACATGCTTTCGGGGAAATTCTTGCTACAGAATCCCCTGTGGAGGGCTGCGATGTTGTGATAGCAGTACCAGATTCAGGCGTCGTAGCAGCACTTGGCTATGCAACCAAATCAGGGGTACCCTATCAACAAGGCTTAATAAGGTCACACTATGTTGGCAGGACATTTATCGAGCCATCCCAGAAGATTAGAGATTTCGGGGTGAAGCTTAAGCTCTCACCAGTTAAAGCAGTATTGGAGGGGAAAAAAGTGGTAGTTGTGGATGATTCAATCGTCAGAGGGACGACTTCATCAAAAATTGTAAGGCTGTTAAAAGAGGCAGGTGCAAAAGAGGTCCACATGAGGATTGCAAGCCCTCCAATTATAGCTTCTTGTTACTATGGGATAGACACTCCTAGTACAGAGGAACTGATATCTAACAGGATGAACGTGGAGGAGATTAGGAAGTTTATAGGGGCAGATTCGCTAGCCTTTCTGCCATCTGACAGCTTCCGTCAGTTATTAGGCAGTGATTATACCAACTTTTGTTATGCTTGTTTTTCAGGCAAGTATCTACTCTATCCAACCGCAGCTATGGAGGAGTCTATAGATGATACAATGAAGTCAACCATAGCGGCTAAATAATTTTTTTTTAGTTTTCTTGAATGATGATTTGCTAAAAGTAAAGTTTCCCAATGTGCATGTATAGTTTCTTTCATTTGCCATGTTGTCCAGGTTGAAACCAATTACACCTCCACTAGAACCAGTTCGGAAAAAAAAAGTAAAGATCAGAAAAATATTAATTCTCAAGAAAGCTCGAGGCAGTAACTCACAAGTCACAACAAAAAAAGCCCGTCGGGAAACAGGACATATTTAGTAAACAATTGGAGTCGCTATTCACAAATTCACCGACCTTACCTGAATCTGATAGATGTAGATTCTTCTAACACAACAGATGAACCTCGAGCTTCTACAGCGGGAAACAATAGTTCTCTTTCTTGTGTTTATATTATTAGAATTACAAAATCTCCTAAAGACACGGCATTATGAATTGGTCCATGAATATCCAGCACCAGTAACATGTAATGTTCTTATCTCATTTTTATCTAATCTTAAACATAGTCACGTCAAACTAGGGATGAAGTGATTGGCAGGGTATTTTCTTTCATTTTGATTTCCAGTAAAAGCAAAGTGATTGGCTCGGATGATTAATCAGATCTTGACTTGATAAAGAAAAAGCATATACATGAGAGGCTTATGATTCTACTCCATATGGGAGAAGGGCAGCAGCGACAATCCTACCTTCTTCGTTTAGAATATTATAAGTTGATGCAGCATTTCTCTGCAACACAGAAGAAGTAAGGAATGTAAGAAACTTAAAATGGATGAGATGAAGAGGAAAAGCTCTGATCAAGGAATATGTGCAACAAAAAGCATGATATATGCGGATAACTCATAAGCAACAGGCTGACAAAGCAAGCTTTTAGAGTTCAGATAGCAGTTTACTTTTTCATGTGAGTAGTCTGATATCAATCTACCAAAACATGTGTCATTCAGTTCTGGGCTCAGAACACCTAAACAGAAAATATCTTGTGAAGAATCACATGAATAGGAAAGAGTATGTTTACACGAAATTGAAAATTTAGAAAAGAGGAAGGGAAAGTCACTTTCAAAACATTGGCTAATATCTTGAAATGTTTATGCCTACCATAATGCTCATTCGAAATTCACTAACCAAAAAGAAATTACTAAACAAGTTAAACGTCACTGCTCTGGATTCCTTTGCTGGCTAATCTAGTTGCATTTAAACTACTTTGGTCTGGGTCCAGGAATATCAGGGAGATCCACCTTTTGTCATCTTCCAATTGTAGTTTAGACAGAAAGTTTCAGAAGTGTTGAGTAAATGGTGGGGGTATGATGCAGTAAACAAAAATAAATATTGATCAGAACTTCTATGGCTAACCATCTCATCTATCAACACAATCCAATAACTACTAAATAGAGCATAAAAGATGACATATCACCTTCCTTTGGCAAATCATTTTCATAACAAACAAAGAACCATATACTCACAGAATCAACTGCTTCCAATTTCATCCCAGTAGAACGAATAAAGGCACGAAGCTCAGGATTTACAGGTTGAATGTGCTTCCCACAGCCAAGAAGAAGAATCTCTGCAGTTTATATTAGAAGGAAAGAAAAAAAAAAGAGCATGAACACCATAAGTAGTATAAACTTGAGAAGATAGTCATTCCTCGACGAAATCAGGAATGGAGTCGATACTCTTGGGCTAAATGATAATCAAAATGGAGTTAGATTTGCTGTATAATTCTGATTTAAGCATAAATAATTTTCCTTATAGCCTTAGTTCTCGGGATAGCTTGCATGCACCTTGATTATTCCACCGGATACCTACTACCTCCCACCACACAGATAAGGGTTACATCTGCCCACCAAGAGTTGCCAAGGTTTTCACCCACTTCATTAACTGCAACGTCACACACTTCGGTGAGGATTTTGTCAAACATCTTAAGCTGAATTTTCCTTCTACACCAGACTCTTCAAAGCTAAGGGTGTTGTTGGACATCCACAATTCTCTTACTCTAAAGGTCAAACAAATTACTGAATCCTGTTCAAGTTAATTACGTTTTCCAATTTTGATATGAAATTTTATTTCAAGGATTGGAGAAGTCCAAAAACCACACGTCCTTTATTGCAAGATATTTTGAAAAAGTTTATCTACCCTGACCATCAGGCTTTTTCCTTTAATCAGTTATTGGCAAAGATAAAGAAGCGGAGGGAATATCAACACAGCACAGCTCCTCATCTTCTTCCCCAACTCTCTCCCCTTTTTTCGTTTACCCTCACCCCTGCAATTGATCCCTCCCATTTTATGGTTTTTTTAATTCTTTATTGCTGTTCAAAATCAGTAAAACATTTCCTTTTGTCCCTTTTTTGGCTCAATATGATTGAGATATGTGAAAAGAAAAAGTTAATGATAAAAAAAGGGATGGTCAGAGATGAAATTTCAGGCAAAACTCCGGTCGCTGAGTTGGTGAAATCCCAACTCCAAAAAGGTAATAAAGTTGGTTTGAAAAACGATTTGGATAATTTTTAATTTTTTGGGGAAGGTTGCTCTCAGTTGACGCCATTGTTGGTGGCCAAACTGGATTCTCACGAGTTGGGCGGGAGTTCCTCTTAGTTTCTCCTTTTTTTTCCTCAGCTGGAGTTCTTTTTTTTAAAAGATTAATGACACGTGTCATGAAAGCTACCGCTATGCGCGGTGTCCGGGGAAGGGCCCCACCACAAGGGTGTATTGTACGCAGCCTTACCTTGCATTTCTGCCAGAGGCTGTTTCCAAGGCTTTGATTAGTTAAAATTAAAAATCTTTAACTACCTTGAATTACAATTCAAGCTGCATTCCTTAACTTCAAATAATACTATTAACAATATATAAAAAGGGTATATAACATTCCAAAAATGATCTGTATCAATGAAGAAATATTTACTTATGTCAGATGGCACATTGAGTTCAGCTAAGAGAACAGAACCAAGCACAGTACTACAGTTAGTAAATCTTTTCAAGTAGGAAATTGCACCAGGCAAATTTACAGAAATCTTACGGTGAGCTGTGCACGTCAGAACTTGACACAAACTTACATAATGTTTCCCCTTTTTATTTTTATTTTTATTTATTGAGAGAGGTAATAGTAATATCTCCCCCTTTTATGTGGAAGACAAAATGAGATAAAGCCGTGCCGAAAAATTCTTTCAAAATACTTCAATCGATGTTGCCAACTTGAAAGGAAAATGGGTAAAAGGATTTGAAGAGACATCAAAAAAGAAGAGATAAAACTTGCTTGGTCTCAGCAAGAAAAGGAATAAGCAAAGAGACATGCAAGGTCCAGTTCTAACAATGTTGTACATGAACATGAAGGTAAGTGCAGAGAAACATCAGCTGAGCATAGTATTCTTCAACAATAGACTGACTGCAACTCACCTGGAACTGGTCGCACTGTCTGGAAGATAGATAAGCTGCATGCCACATACCAATGCCATGTCAGATGTGACTGTATAACCAAATTTAAAAAGGAAACAATTGAGTTTTTTAAAAGGGGAAAAGGCCTTTCATAAGTGACGTCCAGGCAATAAACTTAAGGGTTGGACTTTGTGACAGAGCAAAATGTCCAAACCTATGTAATACAAGAGTTCTGGACAGTTACTTCCTTTACAGTAGTATCCCAAAATGAAATTCCCACTTTGACCTGGCTAAGTTATAAAATGAGAGTTTTATTCTAGTATAGTTTATTTTCCAATGAAGCGTGTAAAGATATGATTTAACTTTTTAGCTTTGCAGACCCTTACAAGGAAGGGTTACATATGATAGAGTAGAAGTTAGATCCAGGTAATTATTGCATCCTGCTGTCACTTTTTGGTTATCCACTGAGCTACTGGGTATCTGACTATCTGATCCTTAACTTCAATCGACCACAAGCTAAACCAGACTGAACCACTTCAATTGGCTAGTCCAATTTATATAAATCAATCAGCAGTGTTTCCATGTCTAACCTACTTCTAGTAGATTACGAGAAAGGAAGGTAACATAAGTCTCTGTTCAATGAGGAGCAAAAGTAAGTACCTTTCTGGAGTAATCTCGGAAAGATTTTTGGGCTGCCAAGACATTAGCAAGTTCCCAAAACAAAGCAAGCTACCTTCATAATGTACCCCATTAACTCTGAAACCGGTGTCAGTAAACCTACAAGAAGCCAAGAGGATATTAAAATAAGAATCAACTGGATATACATCAGGTACTGAAACACATTAAAATATCTTGAAGTTTAAGGAAAAAATACCACAGCTTAATTTTTGTAAGAAAGGAAGTATGTTAACACCAAATTTGGAGTTTGGCATGGAATGAAGCCATTTGGGCATTTCTTAGGCTATCTGATTGGATCATGACCACATTAAATTTAAATTGAACCACGATATTCCGACATGGGCAACACCCTTTGGAGCTTGTTGTCAATCATGGCAATGTTACCTAGATGAGATAAGCCAAACACACCCTAAAGGATTGGAAAAAGAAGAAAAGATATCGTGCACGAGTCACATAGGATTTCACATATGGTGGCCCACTCAAGTAATTGGTTCTCAATGAAGTAAGAAACAAACGAATGTCGGGTGAACGTGAAATTAAGGCGGTTAGTGTCAATATGAAAAACACCAATCGACCAAGCAAGGGACCATCTCAACATTAATTAAACATGCCGAACCTTTAAAAATCAATTCAGAGCACATTTCGAAGGATGTTCCTACAGCTATAAACAAAACTCTTCTATATAGACAGATATCATCCATCACACATTGTATGTTCCCCATATTTACCGAGATGGTGGAGGATTACTTGGATTTCTCGTGGATGACTTTTCGTTTGTGGGTGACTAGTTTGAGGGACGTTTTCACATATACCACATATTCAACTCTTTTCCATTAACTCAGTTTGTTTACAAATTTCTATACACTCCAAGCACTACTATCTTTCTTAGCCCAAGATTTACATCCTTTGTTCACATGCTTTCATCTTAAACTCATGCTAATCAAGGCCAAAACTTGATTACTAGGATCTGAAGTAACCTAGGAACCCATAGCAGAGGAGCAGAGTCCCCTCAATGTTAATCGCCTGACTTTACTGGGAATCACTGGGATGAATTCAACCCCTCATCCAGCTTATCAGACTCAGTATCTCCACCAACATAGTAATAGAGGGACTTATGATGGAAACTCTACCAAATTACCATTCTATGTTAATTTAGAACGTGGGGCATTAATAAATTAAATTAAATTCCAAAAGAGAGGCAAAAGAAGCATCTTCATAAAAAAGATATTAAAAAAAGAAGAAATCATCCACCCCTGAGTGCAATGAGGCTATATAGATCATATCGATTGAACCAGCTTGCCACAACATAAGATGTAAAAGCACAAAAGAGTCCACAAGCCTAGTATAATACTAATAAGATAGCCACCTAAATTTGTAGCTTGATTAATACTCCTCAGAAATATCATATAACCAGACAAATTTCGCAAGGGCCACAATTGACTCACACAAAGTCATTAAGAACATTTCAAGATTATTACAACAACAACAACTAACATTTCAAGATTAGTACAACTAACAACAACTAACATTTCAAGATTAGTACTTGTGAATATTTGCCATATGTATGGGTGGTTTTATAACTTATTTGATAAAAGGTGTGGATGGTTTTCTACTTCTCTTAGCTCTTTGTGGACCACTGTCAGTTCATTTTTGAGTGAACACTGTTATAGAGCTAAAAAACAACTGGATAGCAACTGCAACACACTGTTTTCTTCCTCCCCATTCCCCTAGGACCCTTTAAAGCTGAGATAAAACATTGTGTCCTCTACCAACAGCCCTATGTATAATTTATAAGTCTCTTTTTTCTATCCTTCTTGCCCCTCCACAAAACAATACCCAAAAAAAGGGAGAGACATCAGTTCTTCTGGTCAGTTCATTTTATTTCAACTTAGTATTGCCATACAACAGAAAGAAAAAGAGATGAGTTAATGGTTGTGTGAAGATGAAAGCTAATAGGAAATAAGAAAAATCATCTTTTTATCCTTTGATAAAGCTAATTGTCAAAAATATAGAGCAACAATGACTTGAACCTACTCCAGAAATAAAAATGTATGCTTCGTGATTGACATTTGAACATAAATTCAGAACTGAGAAAGGATTTAAGGCACAGAGGGTAAAAGTAAATTTCAGCTAGAACAACAACAACCCAATGTGATCCCACAAGTGGGATTTGGGGAGGGCACAGTGTACACAGACCTTATCTCTACCTCTAGAGGCTGTTTCCGATAGAAATTTCAGCTAGTATGTTATAAAACTGCCAATATAAAGTGCAACTACAAGTTCTACAGGTCCATTGAGACAATAAACCTCCGCAAGAAACACAACAACGGTCAATTAGCATGCCTAAGCTGCATGAGGAACTCCAACCAGTAACTGCAATTTATTAAACCATATGAATGTCAGCTAAAAATTTTCTTCCATTTATACCCTTCTATTTTCTGAACTTTGAAGTGCTCTGGTCAAATAATTGGTTGAATTAGCTACTAAATACGACCTAAGACACCTAAAATGGGGGGAAAAACAAATTGCAAGGTCCTTCAGATAAAATAGGTAAATTATACTACTAATTTGATGAAAAAAGTAGCATATAATAAAAATTATAGTAGTAATTGAGGAAAAGGAAAGTACTGTTGGAAGCGTAATTGATCTTCAGGAACGTTATTGATAAGATTGATTTGATCGTATAAGGAGAATGCTCGTCTCAGTGAAGGTAACGGTTGATTCGAAGCCATATGGTTTGGGGTTCGCTTCGTCATAGCTCGCATCAACGTCGGTAGCGTCGCCATTGCTTTCTCTCTCACCGCCATTTCCTCCGCCGTCCGAATTCCAACTTCTCCAGAAGAATTAGGAGATCATTTTTTGTTATTTGACTTTTCCTACTAAATTTTTGCTAATAGTGCAATAAGACCCTTGAAGTATTCGGAACACCGTAATCACCCTTCAGATTTTATTTTCTGGGAATCTAATCTAATTAGAATTATGAAATGCTCAACGTTTTGTGTACTGTATCATAAACTTTAAGCTATAAGAAAAGTTTAGAACAATGGTAAAATGCCAAAAAAATACTTCTTAATACTTATAAGTAAGAAATTGCATTTCCTTTGAAATCTAAACGTATAGTTTAATTTAAGTTATTGTTCAATTTGAAATGGTTTAGACTATGCTTCATGGATGAACAATGAAGCAGAGTTGAAACTTGATATTTTTGTCCAAGAACCAGACCTGTTTGTCTTCGGACAATGTTGCATTTTATACACTAGATTAGAGTGTTGTCAGTCTCTCTATCAAGATAGGCTAGTCAAAGAAAGTTGTTTTTAATTTTGTCGAGACTAAGGATTTTTCAAATGCAGTTGTGTTTCGAACTGCTACTCATTCTGTTGTATGAATACAATGAGGAGCGAACTGATCTTGTGAAAATATTTCAAATTATTTCTCCAGGTTAGTCAATAAAATACCATCAGATTGATCATCAAGGAACTTCATAAAGACGTTCTTCAATTATTAATGCCAACCGTGTAAAAAGAATCTCCATGATCACCGGATTAAGGATACAACATTGATCCATATACATCATCTGTTCGATACCACTTCATCTGGAGAGAGACTTGTGGACCAAACAATAAAATAGACGAAACCAATCCCTTAGACATCCCACATCCCGGGATACACAAACCTTTATCAAGTATAACATCGAATAAACCTGTATAAAGGGGTAGTTCTCTTCCCGTTTTTATTACAGTAGTAAAACAACAAAATTGGAATTAACTTAAAATTCGGCATATGAAGGAGCTGGCAAGAAAGGAAATGGAGCAACTGAGGCATATGCTACAGGAGGCCGACGTTGACCATTTCCTATGGACTGCTTCATCCTTTTTTCTTCTGGTGTCTCTTCTGTAGTTTCCAATGAAGGCAACATCTCGACAATCTTACCCGTGTTTTCAATAGTCATTTGCTGCTCACTCTCAGTTACACGATGAACTAGAAGCCCAGACATAAATACAGGAAGATAAAGAAGGCTGGCATGGAACATTCTCCTAGCATCTTTGGTTGTACGGTTCAGGTAGAATGATATTGCTGTACCGCTGATTGCCAGAGCAAGAAGTGTCGATTCCAGGCAAAACCACCCAGATGTCAAACCCCCTGCACACAGAAGATCGTAAGAGAAGGCAGTTTAGATAAAAGCATGAAGAACGTGGCATTAACAGTTCAGCCGAAACTAAGAACCCAGCACCAGATGTGCACGATTCTCCAACAAATGAATGGCACAATGAGCAGTTGCATGAAAACATGAAATTGCTATGCAAGTCATTGCAATCTGGAACCAATTTCATGATTTTACGTACTTCACCGAAACCTTTACGCTTTTTCATTCCAGGACGACTTAAAATGTTTGACGTGATTCAAAAAATAATACTTACGCCCCCCCAAAAAAAGTTATTTGTCTTAGCAGTCACAGGATGATGTCCACTTTCTAGGAAAAGAAATATTAATACATTTTATATCATTGGATGGTTTCAGGGGAGGTAGAGGTAGGCCAAAGAAGTATTGGGGAGAGGTAATTAGACAGGACATAGCACAGTTTCAGCTTACTAAAGACATGACCTGAGATAGGACGTTGCGGAGGACATGGATTAGGGTGGGAGGTTAGTAGTAGTAGAATGTTGTCTCACTTCTTTTTCTATACTAGTAGTAGTAGTATTACTCTTGTTTGGGGGGCCGAGGGGGTCCTTCGATGCCTGTTATTTTATTGCACTTCGATTATCGTATTATTTACTAAAATAATGGTCCATTATTCCATTTAAGTTAACTTAGGACACCAAAAGTTGAATATAGAGGAGACAGAGAGAAACATACAAGTCCAATTACCTTAAAACTTAGACAATTCAAATTTGTCAAATATATCTTCACATAGAGCAATGCATAAATAAATAGGAGTATTCCTATATAAAATATGACTCACAATCATAGGCTAGGTAACCCAATGGTAGTAGATATAGGCAGTTTCTCAAGGCTACAGAGGCTGTCCTCTGACCAGAAGCATCAGCAAGAGAGAACATTCTGAACCTGTACAGAAAATAAGAAATGATAAGCTGAGGAAGAATCTTAGGGCCGACTTAGAAAAAATAAAACATTGGATATTATGAGAGAAGGAGATGCTACACAATGTCAAGCAGCTCATGGCTTTATTCCAAGCATTATCAAGAAATACTCAAGCTCCCCACACCCCCATCACACAATAAGTCTCCAGAAGCCCAACATTTTTGTTCACCAATCACCACGTAATGACTAGAGCTTGAGAACCTCTTTAAAGATAGCACATGTTTGAACAACCCTTAGCCTCAAGATGCATTTTTTTTTTTTTTTTTTTTGATAAAGCCTTGGCCTCTAGATGCATATAGCCATTAAGATGTAACTATATGGCCATATTCACTGTACAATAGCCTTGAGACTTTGAAGATTATTACACAATTAATACTTGTATGGCCAAAAGTTCAAAAGAGAAGGTATATACCCTCCGTCAGCATAATCTTTACGGCACATGTATGCTAGGGCCATGAAATGAGGTATTTGCCAAAAATACAGAGCAGCTGGGAGGAGCATTCCATTGAGAGACACCTGACCAGAAGCTGCAGCCCACCTTTACAAGGAGAGAGAATCTTTCAGAATGGGGCATCAGCTGCAGAACCATGACAATAACAGCAATTACAAAATACCAGAAAGCATGGCTAACCTAAAACAAAGTCCAAGTATCTGCTGAAAGTGATACTCCTATAACATTTGCATAAAAACAATCACTTCAAAACAAAAACATGCAATTCAGCTGAATAAAAAAACATGTCACCCTTTCGCAACTAATAACTATGTGAATTTTCCAGGTACTGAGTCTCAAGAAATGATATTCCATGAAGAGAGTCTCATTCTGAAAGTGGAATTGTTACTTTACATGCAGGTAGCTACATACAGAAGACAAACCAGTAATACTTTGCAAAGCAAATATAGACCTCAAAGCATGCCGAAATGATCGCTCTAGTAATTTTGTTGCATTCTACAGCACATGGATATGCCTATCAATGAACATTTCCAAACCAACTATCAATTGGGAGGAACTTTTAGCAAGAATAGAACGATATACAATCACGTCTCCTTTGTGCAGGTACAAAAACAGTAAAATTAGGTGGGACCCAGATTGATAAAGTAGAAAGCCTAAAAGTGTATAACAAAACAATTACCCAAGCAGAGGAGGAATAGCACCAACAATTGCGCCGACCCATGTATTTATTGGATGTATCTGCTTTAGTGGTGTGTATACAAATGCATACAACACAAGATTAGAAGCACCAAGGCCAGCTGCCAACATATTAGCCTGTACAGACCTTGTCATAGAAATTGCAACATCAGTCCCTCAATCATTAATCCATGCAACTGAAAGATAATTTATCAAATTTCAATACATATTGTTACTAGTTGCAAAGGATATCCGGCCACCTTGCTAGCCAGTAAAGCAGTGCCCAGAATGCCAACAGAAGATGCCCATGTTACTGCATGGGGTATACTGATTCGTCCTGATGGCAATGGTCTTTTCTTAGTTCTGTTCATCTTAGCATCATTTTTTACTTCAAACACCTGAGAGCAAACACTAGAATAATTAATTGCACGGAGTTCCACTTCTTGAAAATATATGTAAAAGTACATGCAGCATGAAATGTCACTGATGGATACAATCCCATCGCCATTAATTGTTTCGCAAAGAAAAACATAGAAGGAAAAGGCAAATAATTCTCTACAGCCCACCGAGGGATTCTCCCACTTTCGGCGGGGAGGGAAGCTAATATAATTCTCATTTAGATGGAGGTATAGTTATGGTAACGGGTAAAGCCCTAAGTTTGTTCCCATCCCTGTTGGGGACATGCCAACCCACTCTCCTTTTTACGACCACTTTAGGTGAAAGTGTAGTTGTGAGCAAGATTCCAGTATTGTACCTGATTTAACGTGCTAGCTGATGCCGCAACCATCATTGTGCCAGCACATGTGTAGCAAAGTCCCATGTAGTCAATGGCACTACCACTCCCAAGGATATATCCAGTGCCAGACGTTGCAACTACAAGCATGCTGATAACAGTGTAATTAGAGAAAAATGAAGCAGCAAAACTACAGAGCAGTGACATATTCTGTAGCTTATTTGCTAACATTCTGGAAAGAAAAGAGCCTGAACAATTAGAATATGTATAGTATATTTATTACATTTAAATATAGATTAATTAATTAATTACACACATTCAGATGTTGAAACAACAAAGGGTCTTAATTATTTAGTGCTCAAATCTAGAAAAAGCATCCTAATATTCAAATACGTATAGAACCATACATCTTAATCTTAACAAACAAGGCTTACAATACGCTTTCATCTTCTAACTTATACTACTACTAGAATACTAACCCCTTAAGAGTAACTAACTTCTCTTGATGACAAAGTTGTTTCACTTGTTAGCATAGCATCAATAACCTAAGATTAAAACTGGTTTGTCCACTACACTACATCCTCTTACATTTGGCCCACAGCCCACTATCCCCGACTTCTTTTGTTGTGTTTTCTTAGCTTTATTTTGATTATTATTTCAACTCATGTTTTTGCAATATAAATCTAATACGAACAGGAAAATCTAAAACAATTGGATACAAATTGAGTTTTAATAATTTCTGGTAGTTTAACAATAGATCTATATCACGCTCTTCTTTCGGTTCTCACTTTTGGACCCTCTTAATATGTTTTAAGGTTAGAACTGGACCTAGCATCACCCAGAAAACAAAAAATCAGGCATAAAAGCCGAAGCAGTCAATGAAGTACTTTCTAGACAAGGACCAAGTGTATCAGTCAATGAAGTATCCTATAAAGACACAGACAACCTCGAGCACATGTCCAACACCCATTTAATCATGTTTTAGCAAGACTACCTTCTATAAAAGGGTTTGTCCTTCATTACTAATTGTTATAGGTTCTAGTTTAGCATTGAAAAATGAACTAACAACTAATAACTACGCCAAATTACCAAAGTTTTTGGTCTTGACCCCATAAAAATGATTATCCTGCAACAACCGCCTATTATAGGAACTTATTTCTATACATTATGACTCGTGCTTCCTAACCATCACAAGAAAAGAAATTAAGGGATGAAAACACACCAAATTGAAAAGGGAAAATTAAAAAAAAGGGGTGCAGGCACTGAATCTAGAACTACACAGAGCCTGAGTCTCATAAAAAAAACCAAGATATATGAGCGATTTGAAACCGAAGTTTCGGCCAGAACACTTTTCAAAACTCCATTTCATTTTTTCTGGTTCCACGATACTCAATCAAGCAGCTATATTGTGCCTCTAAATCAAAAGCAAATCTTAACAAAGAACTCAATATTCTCCTAACAAACATCTAATGTTTCTTAAATATTCCCCAAATCAATATCCCTCGAATGCACCTCAACCAACCCACCAAGCAATCTACTATAACGCACAAGCACAAGTGCTGAATAAAATTATCCATCAAACCCGGGCACATGATTACATTGAGGTTGTAGCAGCATTTACATAGGATCATCAAATATCCCTTTTTTTAAAAGGTAAGAATAAAATATCCTATCAAAATTTGTCCTAATCTAAAATGGAAAACCGTATAAATCCTTCTTCAAGATGATCTAAACTTTAGGTCATTTCAATAAGCACAATCAAACAGGCCGTAACATCCCAATAACTCTATGAAGTCAATAGATAGATAGGTTAATTTACATACTCCAATAATTAGATACAGCTGGTTATAAGCAAGTACTAAACATTTCCATTACAAAATCAGTCAGTCAATCAAATACACCATCAATCCCAAACAAAGTTGGGTACACTTATCAATCCTCAGCAACCATTTCTCTCTAATCCAGTCCACATCATTCCAAGAAACAGTTTTATTACACAAAATAACAGAATGCAGCAATTCATTCCAATAAACAGTTTTACCACACAAATAACAATATCTATCAATTCATTCCAAGAAACAGTTTTATTACACAAAATAACAGTATGCAGCAATTCATTCCAATAAACAGTTTTACCACACAAATAACAATGTCTGGCAATTCATTCCAATAAACAGTTTAAGCACACAAATAACAATATCTATCAATTCATTCCAATAAACAGTTTTACTACACAAATAACAATGTCTATCAATTCATTCCAATAAACAGTTTTACCACACAAACAACAATATCTATTAATTCATTCCAACAAACAGTTTTAGCACAAAAATAACAATATCTAGGAATTCATTCCAATAAAAACAGTTTTATTACACAAATAACAATATCTAGCAAATCATTCCAATTAACATTTTAATTACACAAGTAATAATATCTATCAATTCAATAAGAGTAATTCATACAACCTAAAAGTCCTAACCTTAAGCGAGCTTTAGAAAGCTCGGAATAACACCTCCCGTAATGCTTAGCCAAGTGGACAACATCCCTACCTTTGTAAAGCGATGCAGCCGCAAAAGATGAAAGATCTACAGCTGAAGACTCCGTCGATGAAAAACCTACCTTTACTGAATCAGTAGACTCCGGTCCGGAACCGGCGGCTGTAGAAGTGGATCGGCTAACAACGCCGCCATGATGAAGAAGTAAAGGAAGACGAGTAGAGGAAGAGGATTTGGAGCTGAGGAGTTTCGAAGAGAAACCTACCGAGTTTCTCCACATGCTGCCCGAATTCTGAGTTTGAGAATGTTTGGGAGTTAGATCTTTTTGACCTGTGAATTTTTTTTTGTATTTGATGATAATGATAAAATGTTAATACCGTGTTGTTTATCGTAATTTTATTTTTTCGTAACTTGAGATTTCAAGGTTCTCTAGAAGGGGGTAATTTCTATTGAGACCCTGAAATTTTAGAAAATTGTGATTTATATACCAAATTTTTATTATAATAAAATATCCTTAATCTCCAAAAACTATCTTTATTTTGAGATTCTGATAATTATATTAATAGTATATAATTTTCAGTACATATTTATAATGATTGACATTGCAATCTATTATTCAAACGAATATAATTAGTTTTATCTCAGAGTATAAATTTCACTTTAGAAAGAGAAATGAGTGAAATACCATCTATTGTAATGTATTGCTAATTAGGGTTATAACCAAGATCCAAATGAGTGCTTGAATTGGATCACAAAGTCAGGATATTACTTCACCAAGTTCCCCATCTTTCTGACATTGAAAAACGACCAAACATTTGGCTGTGCTAGAAATTTGAAAAGAAACTTTACTGCCATCTTGGGTAATGCTAAATTCACACAACTTTTTGGTCAAAGGAATAGAATCAGAATGTTGATTTCCTATTAACTAGTGTTACTTTCTCAGACTTTAAAAGTGGACTATTCGGTTTATGCTCAATTGATCAATTTTTGTAAAAACAAAGAGATATATGTGAGAATATGTGGAATAGAAGAACAAGTAATTTTACAAATGCAAAGAATAGCCAGCTGCATATCATTCTTCTCGAGGTTCTGCTAACCATCTTCTTTAGACTTTACACAATGACTAATTCCCACAGAACATCTTTTGATCAACTTAGAAAAATAGCGATCATATCCTTCTCTAATCTGTTATTTAACTTATATACACTAACAACATACATGTAACGAATTTTTACGCTCTTATTCATAATTCCACCAACGAGTCATTTGTCCTAACAGCCCAGCCTGCTAACATTGGGTTATGGAGATGATATTTTTTTGTTGTTGTTGTTTATCAATTCTGAAGAAATTCCCAAAATCAAGCCTGGAATCTCAAATTACCCTGCTTCTCTTCATCTTGTTTTCCACTACTTCTTTGTTCAAACTCAATGTACTTGTACCACTTGGCACAAATGAAATAGACCACAAAATCAGCTGTTGTCAATGCTGCTAAGAGGAAGTAAAATCTATCCAAATGGCCTTTGTTGAGGTTTCCAGGTATCCATCCAGGCATTTTATCGGTAGTCGAAAATTTAATAACAACGGAAACCAGCAAACTACTGACATAGTTCCCTAGTGAAATTGAAGTCATGCAAAGTGCACTTCCAAAGCTTTTCAATCCATCAGGTGCTTGTCCATTAAAAAACTCTAATTGTCCGACATACATGAAAACCTCTGATGCTCCAATTAGTATATATTGTGGGACTTGCCAGAAAATGCTTAAAGAACTCGAATTGGTGCAATGTGAACAATCTTTGTTGGCATATTTTAACCTGAAATGCTCCACTATACCAGCTGCTACCATTGCCATTATAGCAATTATGAGGCCAACTCCCATACGTTGGAGCTCGGTTAGTCCTCTTGGAGATGACTTCTTTAGGCTGGCAACAAGGGGGTCAAGAACTCGCCTGTAGATGAAAATGAATGCTGCAACACTAAGGATGTCGAAGCTTGACATGCTTGCAGGAGGGATGTGAAAGCCTGAGACTGTGGTCTTCATGGCATCGCCTTGTACCACGAATAAAGAAGCCATTTGAGTGAACACAACAGAGTAAAGTATTGTGCAAAGCCAAATTGGAAATAGTCTAAGGATGCATTTCACTTCTTCCACTTGAGTAACTGGACAAAGGCGCCATGGATTATCTAATCTCTCCTTTGATGTGATTATAGCTGCTTTATCCAAGAATCTGTTACCAATAATATTTTTGTTACAAGTGTATCTACTTTCCCTTTATATATGTAAAAAGCACTTCAGCGCACAACAACTTATGAACAACGCAAGCACATACAGAGGGCAGGGTAGAGGCAGGATAGGAACGAGGGGATTAATAAGGGTCATGACCTAAACATTTTTGTATCCTTTGCCACTACATAAGAAGTTTTCTTGTACTACTCAATAACATAAATTTCACATATATGTAAAGTGCAACTTTCTGAAGAATGTGATTTAATTGACGACCATCCTTGAACCAATGTGGCTTCTGCCACTGATGGAGGGGTACGAGGTGCTAAGCCATGGTAAAAATTGCTCCATCTAAACGTTATCTACCCCTCTCATTAACACGGCTAATAAATCTACGATAAAAATTAGTACAAGATTTGAACTTCATAAGAATAACTTACCTAAATTCTTTCGTATGCAGTATGTTTCGACTGCTATTATCAGCTAGCACTCTTCCATCGCCTTCATATAGTTCATCTCCATTTGAAGGTTGCTCTATCTTCCATTTTCTCATTGCAGCTACAACTACTTGACAAAATCTTGAAATGGGGTTCCCTGTTGGCTTGAAGTGTCTGTACCTAGGTGTCCCAATAAGAAAAAGAACTAGTGCCAAAATAGCTGAGCCAGCTGATGCCCAAAAACCTAATGTCCACATTCCTTTATCCTCAAAATAGACCAAGATGGTGTTTGAAAATAAGGATCCAAGATTCAATGCTAAGTAGAAATAGCTAAAGAAAGACACTTTTGAATGACTTTCTTGAGGATGATCTTCATCAAATTGATCTGATCCAAATGTTGCAATGGTAGGTTGATACCCTCCATTGCCAAGAGCAATTAAGTAAATGGATACATAGAAGAGCACAGTATGGACACTTGAAGGGGATCCACAAGGGGTGTTTTCATCTCCACAGCCATTAGGCTTGATCAAGAAAATGTATGAACATAATGATAATGATACAAGTCCCTGCAAAAGACAGAAATTTCAAATTCTCAGTACCTAATATTTCAACTTGAGTTCAATTTTTATACATCAAAAAAAATAAATTCTACATTATTCACGTCACCTAAAAGATAACTACATGTAATTATCAATAATAAGTTGGATTGGTAGCCTGGAAAATTAATGAGGTAGGTGACTACAAGGTAAAAGACTTATCCGCATCCAATTTTACCACACCTATGAATGCATAACATGTGTCTTTTATACACACATGGTTAGTCATGATATGCATTCTCGCTTTATTTTTAACTACTAAGGTTATATTACCTGGTTTAGTGTAAATATCGAGTGTGGATAAGTATTAAAAGCCTTTTCTTTTTTTTTACACCGTCAATATAATATGACATATGTGAATTGTGAAATGAGAAATTAATTGAGATATAAAATGACTTACAGCTACGAAAATGGCTTGGAAGATGGCACAAGTCTTGTATCTACCCCAGTAGGAATCACTTAAGAAAGCTCCCAAAAGTGAGAAGATGTAAACAGTGCCAGTCCATTTGCTAACATTGTTGGCTGCTTCAGCATTATCTTGGCCCATAACTCTTGTAAGAAATAGGACTAGATTCACTCCAACCCCAAAGAATGCTAGTGTAGCCAAACCTTGATTCACTATAGATCATCCAAAGGCAAAATAAATACTACTAGACAAAGTAAAGTTACCAAATTTAAAATTATATATAGATAATCTTCTTTATACTATCGTGTATTTTAACCGATTATTATAACATGTTATTTGTTGTATCTTTAGGTTACCAAATTAAAACTACTGTAAATAGTTGATTGTGTAAAAAAAAAAAAGTGTATACAAAAATTACATTACATATATAATAAACCTACCAAGTAATAGAACACCAGCAAACCATCTTCCAGTCCTGGCACGCACAGCAGGTTGGCCATGCTTATCAACAGTTCCATCAAGGGTGAATTCTTCATGTAGAACCTTCCCTGACTTCTCTTCCCTCTCATCCTTCAAAATGGTAAAAAGGAAAAATATTTCTTAGTTTAAAGTTGTCGTCGCGTGATATATCTAAAGGTCATGTTCAAGCCTTCTTATAAAATAAGTACTACAAGGTAAAACTATCTTGAATCCGGTGTTTCTATGGCCTATTCCATAAGTGCATGACACATGTTTTCACATATCACTTTTATTACTAAAGGTTAAGGATAGTTAAATTGATACAGTATTTTCACATAAATATTTCTTTTTTAGTACAAACATTTTACTTTTTCTAATCCGATGAAAGGGATGTCAACGGAGGTGTATCATGTATGTCGAGTTAGGTACACGACGTGACATTATATTTATGTCTTTTTACAACGTTAGTAATGTAACAATTTTCTGTAGCAGGGAAATAAATGTACATTTGCAACAAATTAATGTAGTAGTACTCTTTTATGGTTGAACATCTCTTTCTGAGTCATTAATATTACTTGACGTGATTGACTTCTCTTATTATAAGCTGTATATACTTATGATCAGAATGTGTATCTAATAAAGCCAATAAGCCATGGCTTTCTATGCTATCAATTTGCTATAGTATAACGTTACACTAGTACTGCACGTTTTGCAAGAACTTGCACATCTAAAATTCGTATTCAATTATGAAACCGAAGTCTACACGACGAGTTAACTTTGACAAGGCTCCCCTGATTTAATAAATTTTAATTTTATGGGATATATTTTTACTTCTATACACGGATAACTATTTTTTAAACTATCTATAAAATCATTTTAAAAAAAAAAATACTAATTAAGATAACTGTCAACAATATTAAGTAGTGAAACAAATAAACTCAAAAACCAAGACAATTAATTACCTGCTACAACAAATTAAAATACCTTTAATAGTGTAAAATTCCTTTAGAATATCGTGTGTATATAGATATAAAAGTTAAATCATTGCCTTAAAATACCACGTAGTGACTGGATTAACGCAAAAGAAACTAACCAAACTAAAATGAGTTAATCCGATGATCACTGAAGATAAAATGAAGAAAAGGTCATTAGTGGAGATTAAACACATGCAGAAAGGCTAGCTCAGGCATATAACCTGTGATATGCATGCACTTACAGAAGAATGAAGATCAGTGATTTTGGTTTAACTGAACTCATTGCATTCAATTCAAATTATATGTAAACCGTTGGCGTACGAACAAAGTCCCGTATGAATGGTTGAAAGAAGAAGGAATATACAAGATCTATAAGGGTACTCTTAATGCTATGAGGTCGTCTTTCGAAAAAATCATATGGATTTAACTCAAAGCTAATAATATTACATCATGCTTTTGTTAAGAGAATATATATATATATTTTTGGAATGAATTGGTCCAACAATTAGTATCAGACTATATATATGGTTCGCTGAGACCAGGAGTAGAGACAGAGGGGTGCAAGCTGATAAAATTAAATGTGTGTATATATATTAAATTTAGCTAGTTCTGAATTCATTTATCATGAATGGAGATCCCATAATATAAAATGAATTTGTCAAAGAGTACGTAATAATGGAAAGGACAGGAAGGGAATTAAAGTGTATATATACAAACCATTTTGTCAATATTTAAGCACTCCATTTGTTTGTTGTGTTATAGACTGACCACAAAATATACAGAGATAATGGAAAAGCTGCTAGCTGAACTTCAGTTGGAAGAGAAGAGAAGAGGAGAAATACTAATTATATTGTTTTCTAAGCTGTAAAGGAAATGCATGTGAGGAGAATTAAGCAATTAGAAGGGGAGATGGAAAGTGGAAGCCTATTTATACATGTTACAATCCCCAAATCAATAAATTTAATAGACATATATTACGTACGTAAATGAAAAAAAATTAAAGTCCAGTTGGGAAACATTATTATCCTAGCTACTAGGCACGAAGAACGGAAGAAGGAGACAAAAAAAGTAATTTAATTAATTAGGAGTTGTAGTATCTCTTTCATCGAGAGAAATGGTTTAGATTAAGCTTGTCTTGATTGTGAATTGTGATGAAGCTGTATTGATGCTGACACATATCAAAGTTATTTACTACGTACTGCATTAGTACTACTCCCTCCGCCCTCCGGCGTGCGTTTTAATCTGTTTATCTAATTTTAATTTGATACATCGTTTAAAAAAATAAATAAGACTTTTAAATCTTGTGGTCTTAAATATATATATATATATGTGTGTGTGTCTGTGTGTGTGTAGAACAAAAAGCATACTTAAAAGAAATGTAAGATAAACAAATTAAAACGGAGTGAGTAATATTTTTGATATCATATAGAAGATCATTTCCGGTTTCATCTGTCGTGTTACTTATTATCTTTTCTCAATTTATTTTACACTCTTTGCGTTTGAAATATTAATTTCAGTATGTGTCGCACTATCACTGTATCCCAAACTTCATTATATTACTCTATACAGATGTTTACCACTTTCGAAAAATCAAATTTATTCAACTAATCAAATTCTAATTTTGACATAGTATATATCATCTATATTACTCCAGCAATTATAATATACTGTAGTACTTAATTTATTAGAATGTATAGTCTAATTAATAAAGCCAACTCGCATACGTTTCCCTAAGATTAATTCTGAAATAAGTATTTTTCTAATTTAGTTATGTGCGTAACAGATCTAGAAATCAGAGTAACCAAAAGTATACTGAAAGAAATAAAACGACATGGATATATCATGTTGTTACCAATTGGAGGGCAACATTTTATTATATATTTTCTTTTGTCTGTACTGGACCTTATTACATGATATTTGAACAAACCAATTAGCTGATAATTAAGTTTAGCTTAATACAATGGGGTGCGGATAAAGCAAATTTAAGTGGGACAACTCATAATTATGGAGGACTTTTCAAGCTAATTTTAACTATATTATTACAGGTCACGGAGCAATATATAGCTGTCCGTTATCTACTCATGGAAATATGGAACAACTTCAGTAAAATGCATTCCAGATTTTAAGGCAATCCAGAATTGTTCTCAATGGTCAATGTCACAATATTTCACCGAGTCATAAACTTTTTCTTTTTTTTTTTGGGAACCCCAGTAAAAAAAAAACGCCATTGTTCTTTGAGTGCGCACTGGGTAAACTTGTTCCTGTTCAATAGCTCACAAATCACACATGAGAAGTAAATCTTAATAGGTAAATTCGGTGTGACGAACTCGACTGAGAAGGAATTGATAGGGCCAAGAGGAATTGATCACTGACCTCCCTTATGAAATATCACATGTTATATCAACTCAACTCCACCGAAGGGGTGGGTGTAGCGTGAAGATAAATAAAGTTTCAATTTTGGAAGTTTTAGTCTCTTTACATTATTGAAGAGAATTAAAGAAAAGTTGTGTTCAAGTGGTGGAGGTGCTCACGTCCATTTCAATATAATAACACGTAGAATTGAATTTTGAAGGAGACCCAAAAGAAAGGGAGGAGAAGAAGAATTGAGACCTCAAAAAAGGACACTTAACCAACTGGAGATGTTAGATTGGCCATTTGAAAAACAATTATTTAATTATTCGATATTAGAAATTCATTTTTTCCAGATCCATTCAAGTTCATGTGGCGTAGATTCACTAAAAGAATAAATACTTCTTACCATTAAAAAAAATCATTCTTAGATTTTCATATCGAGGCATCTAACTAAAAACTATGAAATTTCAACTATTTAATAAGTTAATTTCTCAAATGGTTACTCAGATAATCTTTTTTTTTTTTTTTTTTTTTTTTTTTTTTTGCTTCATAACTTGAAAGTAACTCAGTTATTAGTATTTCACTTAGAAAATCACTTTTTTGGCTTTATAACTCAAAAGTTACTCAATTATCAGTATTTCACTTAGAAAAACATTTTTTTGCTTTATAACTGAAAAGTCGCTCTATTAATGATATTTTTCTTAGAAAAGTAATTTTAGGAGTGACATATCAATAATTAAGTGACTTTTTAGGATATAAATTTTTAAAAAAAAATATTTTATGTGAACTTAATTGAGTGACCATCGGAAAATTATTAGTTTAATTTGGAATATTGTTACACATCTCTCTGATACCTCTTGAATCTCACAAATAATTGATGTTCATCAGACAAATTAATACACAGTAATGACCTCATTTTCTTTGCCAAATAATGGCAACAATCCACATGAATATTAGGCAGCCATTTAATACCCAAGGTAGCGATAGGTTAACGATCCCAAAATTTGTTTAAATAAATACTACATTTAGGAGGAAAATAACATAAGACTGTAGAAAACTAAACTCTCTTGAAAAAGGCAGTTCGATGCACTAAAGCTAGCTTCCGTTATGTGTGGGATTTGAGAAAGGCCGAATCATAAGAATCTAATTGCACACAGTCTTATCCTGCGTATCTATAAGAGACTATTTCTACAGCTTGAACCTGTGTCACATGACATCAACTTTATCAGTATATGCCAAGACTACCCTTCAAAACCAAACTCTTATATTATATGTTATGGGGTATTTATTGATAAACAAAATAAGGAATTGTAATAGCTAAGTGTATGTAATAAGACAAATTCTTGTGATCTAAACAATCATTGGCGGAGCCAAGATTTTGACTAAGAGGGTTCAAAATCGAAAAAAGTAAACAAAAGAACTAGTCGAAGGGGGTTCAACGTCTACTATATATACATGAAAAATAATTTTAACCTTATATAAATAGTATAATTTTCGACTGATTATAAGCTGGCTCCGCCCTTACTAACAACAATAACATATCCAATATATTCTTACAATGCAAGTGGGGTCTGGAGAGGTGAATGTGTGCTGATATTATCCCTATTTTTATAAGATAACGTGGTTGTTTCCAATAGATTCTTGAGGCATATATATGATCCATTTTGTGTAATTGTGACATGTGTTTGTAAATGTGCTTTTCTAGAAGTATTTAAATTTTATATATTAAGCAACAGTTTTGAGAAACAAAGGCCAGTAATACAGCAACCTAACGTTTCTAAGGGCTTTAGCTCTTTTTAGGCAAAATCTTTTAATTCCTTTTTCCAAATAACGTCATATCAAGACACTTTACAAATATACTTTCGTGCATGATAAGGAAAGACAAGTTGTTGGGTCATGACAATAAAATTTAGGCTTAATACATAGTCATATTCTTAAATTTGGCTATGTATTATTCTATTTAAATTAGACACTTTTGGTTTAAGCCATGTTTCAATTAAACATTTTTGATTTAAATTTTGAAAAACTTTTGTACGTGTTTTCATTTATTTTTTTAAATAGTTAAGTTAATCATATAAAATATATAATTTTATTTAATCATACGCATCAATTTCACTATAATAAACATACATAACTACTAAAATATTTTTCGTGTGTGTATAACATGATAGACGGGTTCTTTGATTAAAAAATTGTAACATACAAGGAAACTAAATCAAACTCAAAACGAAAAAAGAAACTGCGCCTAGGAAAAGACCCCTTTGGTTTTGCTTTTTTCGAGTTGAAGGGTGATATAAGATCTGTTTATTTTTGATATTATATTCATAATTAGCTCATTTATTTTATGGCTCTTTATCTTCGGAAGTAGGGGTAATAAGGTTGTGTATATAGTACACTCAATCCTCTTCATATTACATTTTGTGGAATTATAGTACTGAATATGTTGTTGATTAGCTCATTTATTCTATGTAGCAATTTCAACTCCGTATCAAGGTTACGATCAATATTGCCGCTAGCATCAAGATATTTTCATAACTAGCATCAAGATTATCATTATCCTCGATATCGATCTCATCAAGAAAAATATCTTTTAGTTTGTTATTTAAGAACTTATTTAGAAATATCGTAATTAATGAAAGAAATATAGGAATTTGTCATCACTATTTAATAAATATAGGATTATTTAGTTTATATAGAACCTATCACTAAAATATTCTTCGAGAGAAATAGGCTAGTTAGAGCGAAAAGGATTTTGAAATCCTTCTTGAATAAATAAATATATTTTTAACGCACAGTGACACCATAGACAATCGAAGTGAAATTTAATCCACGAAATAAGGAGATAATGATGAAATGAAGCTATCTGAATATTAGGATAGCCTAATAGTACCCTTTTTTATTAGATTAGACTTTTAAGTCCAACTATATATTTTCTTTCTCTTCAAAGTGACAAAAAGGAAATTGAAAATTAAAGGACGAACTGCTTTTGTATGGAGTTAAAAATTTTATGTGAATCAAGTGAGGACCATTTGCGACTTAGCTGTTATCCCCAAGATACTTCATAACAAAAAATTAACTTAATAAAAATAGCCAATGCACAAAGTATTTCGTGTTAGTAGAATTCGAGAAAGAGCCGCACCATAAGGTATATGATGTAGACTTAATAAGCACATCTAAATATGCTAATCTGAGTGTTTATCATCTGGCAGCCACAACTTTTACTAACAGCGACTTGCATAATTTTCAAACCCATTTTCCCAACTTGTCTTTTGTCTCGTGATGCTGGAATTATGCTTCTCTAATACTTCCTCCGTTCGCTTTTATTTATCACAATTTGAATTGAAATAGCTATGTCATTGACTTGCATCCCCATTAAGAAAAATAATTAATGACATAGCTATTTTAGCATAGTACTCCTATTAAATGATGTTTACTATTATGCTTTGAAATTAATTTGGAGAAAAAGTAATTAATGCTAAGGGTAAAATAAAAAAATAAAAGTTGTCTTTTCTTGATATGTGAAAAATGACAAGTAAAAATGAAAATTCAATTAGGAAATTAGTGACAAGTAAAAGCGAACGGAGAGAGTATTTACAAAAAAAGTGCTTCTCAAACTATTTAACCAAGCATAAAACTGCTATACACTCTGTAAGTATTTTTATTTTTTTTTAATAACCCAAGAACACTTGAAAATAAGTAAAAAAAAATCCAAAAATACAAACGAAATGTTTTCAAGGAATAGAGTTGATTCTTGGATGGTCATAGATCCGAATTATGAAAATCACTCAGTAAAGTAACTTTAATATTTTTTGTGACAACAAAGTCATCCAAGTATGTCCATATCTCCTATTATAAAATAATCCAAGCCAACGCCCCACCAATTGACACCATTTTGATCCTATATTAATAAGTTATTGTTGTACCAAAGACCCAAACTCAAATAAAAATTTTGATGTGTATAACAATTTAAGTTTTGTCAAATGATCATTTGAAAAGCATTTTTGTTACTAGTATTTTAGAGAAGCATAGTTCCAGCAGCATCACAAGACAAATGACAACTTGAAAACATATAGGCTGTTTGATAAATATTCCGAAAAACTAGCTGGTTATTCTACTTTGAATTAAGGTGGTGGGGGCATTGTAATTAAATTGGCTACAATTATTTGGTCTAAGTTAAGGTAGTTGTAATATCAATTCACAAAATTGATGTATACATGCATGAATGATTAAGAGATTGTGGGGATTGCTGGTGAGATATTGACCTTACTATATACTTATAAATGAGAGTATGAATAATAACTTCTCCTATAGCTAGCATGATGTTTGACTGAATACATGCTCTGAACTTGACTGCTCATCATTGTATGGTACAATTGATTTTGATTTGATCTATGGTGTAATGATTTGAACCAAGTATATTACATATGGTACAAATTACAATCAATAATATGAACATTTTTCGTTTATATTATCATGATGCTTGTGGATGACATTGGAAGCGCGAACTTTGATGGATGAGGCCTGATTTTCGACAAGTCATACTCCCTCATTTCAATTTATGTGATGTTATATTACTGGACACATAGTTTAAGAATTTAAAAAAAAAAAAAAAAAAAACTTTTGAAACTTATGATCTAAAATAAGTCAGGAGTATTAATAATGAAAACTACAAAATTGGTCATTATTGTGGCGCTCATGGATGACACTGGGAGCGCGTACTTTGATGGCATGATTTTCGACAAGTCATACTCCCTCAGTTTCAACTTTCAATTTATGTGAAGGTGTTTGACTGAACACAGAGCTTAAGAATGAAAAGAAGTATTTTGAAACCTGCGGTTTAAAATACATCATGAATATTAGTAATAATGAAAACTATAACATTACCCATTATCGTGACATTCATGGATGACATTGAGGATGCCTACTTTGATGGCTGAGGCCTGATTATCACAGGTCATACTCTCTTTCAATTTATGTGAAAGTATTTGACTGGACACGAAATTTAAGAATGAAAGGAATTAAGACTTTTGAAACTTGTGGTCTAAAATAATTCATGAGTATTAATAACAAAAACTACAACATTAGCCATTATCGTGACACTCATGGATGATACTGGGGGAAAGTACTTTCATGGCTGAGGCCTGATTTTCGACAAGTCATACTCTCTCCATTCCAATTTATGTGAAGGTGTTTACTAAGCATGGATTTTTAAAATGCAAAAAGATTTTTGAAACTAATGATCTAAAATAAGTCATGAGTATTACTAATGAAAACTACAACATTAGCCATTATTGTGACACTCATGGATGACATTGGGCGTGCATACTTTCACGGTTGTGGCCTGATTTTCAACAAGTCATACTCTCTCCGTTCCAACCTACGTGAAGGTGTTTGACTGAACACAAAGTTTAAGAATGCAAATAAAACTTTTGAAACATGAGGTCTAGAATACGTCATGAGTACAACAAGTCTGTATCATTATTAGGTGTTGATGTTAACAATCATAGATACATTTGCAGTTAATTTGAGGGCCATATGTATTTTCACAATAGTAACCAGCATCACATAGACGACCTGGATAGAAATATGAGCACAAAAACTGGCAAGTAGCTGTATCTTTCAGATTTCTGCAAGTTTTCCCGAACACATTAACGCAACGCCGTCGACACTTTGGCAAAGCTGCATATACCAAAAGGAAAAATGTATATCATATGCTCTGTTTAACATTCAAATTATAGTTAGTAATCAATGAAGTAGGTGAAAATTGTCGTTCAAATCTTACAAATTTTAATAATAATACTAGGTGATTTTTTGAAGGGGAGCCTTGGAGTAACTGGTAAAGTTGTTGTCATGTGACCAGGAGGTCACGGGTTCAAGTCGTTTAAACAGCCTCTGACAGAAATGCAAGGTAAGGTTGCGTACAATAAACCCTTGTAGTTCGACCCTTCCCCGGACCCGCGCATAGCGTGAGCTTTAGTGCACCGAGTTGCCCTTTTTTAATACTAGGTGATTTCTATCTCTATCTCTGCTAAACTTTAGTGATAATTGTGTTAGCGTAACGGAGCCAACAATTCTAACCAGATGATTCAGAAAAATACGAAGTTGTTATACCTTGAAGATTCTCTTATTTCGAGGGGCTTTAAAGTTTTATATACATATGTTAGATAAAATATTTTTATCATACTTGCCCATTATAACCAATTTCGAACTAAGGAGATTCAATTGACCTCCTTTTTTCTTACCTCCACGGTGTGCTAGTGTGAAGGTACCTTGTAAAATCGTTAGGGCATGGAAAAACTGAATCGAACATTACCGTTATCACAACGAAATAATCCAAATAAAGGAATTACCTGATGAAAGAGCAAGAAGAGTAATGATAAAGAAGACCATCATTAGAAGCTTTGCCATCTCCAAATCAGAAACTTCCAAAAATCAGAGGAATTATTAGAATGCACAATTACATATAAACTGCATATGCTTATATAGAAGAGATTTATAAGTGACCGCAGTTAGTTGTTGGAGGTAATTAATACTAAGATTTAGCCAAATTAATGAAAGGCAAAATTTATTTAGTGGTCAACGCCATTTTATGAAGGAGTAAAAGCATATTCTAGTTAAGATTCCATTCAACCCTTCAAAGACCTCTTGCTATTTTGGTTGTTGAAGGTAAATAAATTGGTCATTCATTTTTGCTTGTACAATTGTCATAGTAGCTCCTAAGATATGAAAATAATTGTCCCCTGTAAAACTATTCTATGATCAAGCTCCAAAAGATTCATAAATGTAAATTAGATAAAACGATATCTAGTACTTAAATGAACAAGATGAACTCCGAGATCACTATTGCCGAACAACTGGTAAAATAAATGTAAATAACACAGATTTTGGCAGTAGTGTTTACACAAACATGACAACAAAAGAACTCTTGATGAGTTTCAAAACTAAGAATTGGCATTCATCGCGGAATAAACTACCGAGGGATTTCACTAGAGTGATTTATACATTTTCTGTATGGAACTGTATTGGCTACAAAAGAGTGAGGGCCGAGATAAATATAACCCCTAAACACCACATTACCTTTGGTTCCCATTTAGTATTCTGTCTCATCCTTACTATAGCTATCTCTAGCTTCAGTAAAGGATGTGAGATTCTTGATTCACCAAACCTGCCAGAATCAGTTACGCCAACTGTTTAGTTTCTTTGCTTCAAAGGAAGCTCCGTCATTGAGCATGTCTTGTGCATCAGTTTCCATGCCAAGTTTGGATAGGGCAAGAGCCTGCATATAGAATGCAGTAGGCCACTCGGGCAAGCAAACCTGGGCTTGCATAGCGTCCCTTAGTGCGAGTTCTGGTTGACCATTCATCATGTAGGAAAGGGCTCGCCTAACGAAAACAGTGCCGGAAGGAGCAGGCATCATTGATACCAACTGTCGGGAAAATAAACTAGACAAAATTAGGTATACACATAACAAAGCTAAATAAGATAATAATAGAATTTGATAAAACATAAAACAATAACATTGAGTGGTTTATGAGAAGACAACTATTATACTTCGAAATTAGGTTGGGACTTGGGGGAACGGGGGGGTAAGTCTCAAATTTTAACACTGTCTTGTGCTAAAACATAGTAAGGATTTGTACTTAAAATTGGAAAAAGCTTTCCCCTTTAGAGAAGTGGATAAAATTTTGGAAAAACTGAAACAGAAAGCCAATTAATTTGGGGTAGACACAGTAGCTAATTTCAGAATCAATGTCGCAGATCAAAAGACCAGACGCTCTGATGACCAATACTAGAAGCTGCATATGAGAGTGTGATTAACTTACTTAGTTTAATTGCAATACCCAGGTTCCCACCTTCTAAAGGCGAGAAAGTTCTCATTACTTTTCTATCAAGCTCATCCATCCTTCTTTTTCATTGATAAGTTCAAGCTCATACCATTATTTCTCTTTTTCTGTTTTTCCCCTTCTTTCTCTGGGGAAACTTCTAGCAAGCTCATACCTTGACCAGAAGTTCTGAGCAGACTATTTTGCAAGAAGAAAAAAGTGTACATAAACAACCAGCTAACCCTGACAAATGAAAGTAAACATCGTCCAATCTTTTCCAAAGTTTCTTCCATGTCTCAAGATTGCAAATTACAATTCAATGAGGAATGCCAGCAAAAAGAGGAGCAAGAATTTCCTTTTTCTTGAAGCCTATGAGATACCAAATCGCATATGCAACACATGCCAGTAAAAAGCATTTGTTTTACTTTTGTATCAACTAGATATAGATTTTTATGCATTCTTTTGCATCACCACCAGTTCAGCTGGATCTAACAAACAGAAAACTCAAGTCTCCAGAAGAAGTTTCCCCACTGAACACAGCAATTAGAAGTCTCTAGTGTGCAAATATCCCTTGTTACTATTTACGTAAATGGAACTGATGAACCTATGAGCAGATGAATAAAAATAGCAATTTTCAAAAAACGGCTGGGAATAAAGCAACTTTATCCAAGTATAATGAGCAAACAAAGGAGTAGATTACCTTAGAGTAATAGTCAACTGCACTCTTGAAGTCCTTGTCCCGGAAAGCAATATCCCCAAATTTCTTGGTGTTTAACATATCTTGAACTTGTTGGGTCCATTCTTGGAATGAGAGCTTTACAAAAATTTAGGTAGAAACAAGTATGTCAAATCTCCACCAGAAAGTAATAAATCAGATTTCTCTTCCATACAAATCGCTAAACTTTTTTTTAATGAATAATAAATGCTTAAACGTGAGGACAGGAAAAAAAAAGACCAACATGAGAAAATAAAAGAAAGTTATGAGAAAAGAAACATATTGAATGCCATAGAGGAAAATTAGTGCTTTTCTGCATCGAGTTTGATTATTGATGAGTACCCTTTACATCAGTATAAAAGTAGAAACGAGTGCGCTCACCTCATTTTCAGCACCCTCCTCATCTTTATAACCTGTTTTAAGCAAGATATCATGGACAGTAGTGAGGTCCATTCTCGCACAAGCCTTTCCGAGAGGAGAGAGCATGGTTGGAAGCACCACTGGAGTTTTTGTTAGACCCATCAGAACATGTGATGCGGCCTAAGATAAACAATGTGCAGGAAAACTTTTTAGATCCTAAAGCTTAGGGTCAATCCATCAGAAATATAGGGAATGTTGCATCAGGATCAAAGAGCTAATAAGCATACCTCCTTCTGCTTCTGAAGGGGCTCCACTGCATTAAGAATGAACTTGATTTCAGGTCGATCCCTAGCCTCATACTGGAGACACTTTGAAGCAAGTTCAACCAATGCTGTTGCATCTTCATCGGCATATTGGCCTTCCAAGGATGAATCCATTAATAACAACACATTTTTACCCCTAATTAAGTCTAGTGCCTGGAAAGAGAGAAGAATCCAAGAACAATGAGACAATGCAAGCAAGAGGAAGAAACTACTTGAGCCAGTTTCTGACAAAAACAAAAGGGTAAAGCGAGCATATAAATGGGTGATTATTAGGCAATAAACACGGTCCTTAATCAAGTATGACTTGCCTCATGTATTGGAGAATTTATTTGATGTCTGACTTCAATAAAACTTCCGGAGGACAAGAATGAAAGCTTTATTCATGTAGCACTCAGTACAATTACAGTTGCTTATAAATAGAGGAGAATAATTGAATTTTACAATCAGTGTTACACTCTAGACAACATAGGCACGACAGACGGCAGTTGGAAATTAAAATTACCATCAAATAGTAAAAGTTAATTACTTAAGATTCAGTAGTTGTAGATGACAGCCTTCACTGTGTCTGTTTATCAAGTAGCCCCATAGTAATAGAGTGAAACAGCTTTATATCTAGTTTCCGACATCTTTGAGAGATTTTAGATGCAATAAGTACACAATCATAAATGAATAAAAAAAATTGAGCCAAAAGTTGCAGATATTTTCAAAGATTTCCTAGTCAGAGTACATTACATGGCTTGGTGGGATATGCTTTCCACTTAACAGGTCCAGCAGAACAGTTCCATAGCTGTACATCACGCTTTCTGCGATTACCCGGCCTACAAATAGAAATTAAGGGGAAACAAAAAAGAAAGGAAAGGAGAAAACAAGTTAACGAACTGAACATAAATAGAAATTAACAGGGAAACAAAAAAGAGAGAAGGAAAGGAGAAACAAGGTAAGGAACTGAATACTGTCCCAATGTTGTGAAATTAAAGGATTTCACTTCAAATATGGCAAATGAAATAGATCGACTTTGTTAAGAAGTTAAACCCAAAAAAAGACTGCAGATATATGTGGCATTGAGCACAAGAACAAAACTAGTTAGTATACAATCTTGAATATAATGGGGCACTGGCTATAAGAAAATTCAGCTAAGCAGAAAAGGCAAAGATACAATGCATGATTTAGTAAGCTAAGTTTCTAAAATTCAATACATTTGTAAATTTTACTCCCTCCGTTTCAATTTGGTTGACCTACTTTCCTTTTCTTTTTTTTTCCAAAAAGAATGACCCTTTCCGTTCTTAACAACTCTTTAATTTCAACTTTCCACATAGCATATTTAAGATCACAAGATTAAAGGGCATTTTTGTCCAGTTGACGTATCTTTAATTTAAGACCACAAGATTTAAACGTCATTCTTTATTTTCTTAGACTCGGTGCCAAGTCAAAATAGGCAAAACAAATTGAGAAAGAGGGAGTAATTTTTTTGCCAAGAGTCCAAGACACCCACAAGTGGGTAGTGACGTCACATTAGAACCTCTATTTCCTATATACATGAAGAGATGAATGCCTAGGTGAGAACTAGATAGATCTCCCACTAGATATACATCCTACTTTTTTTTTCAATATAACCGAGGAAATCCCCAAGGGTAAGTGGTACACGGTTCAATACTTGCTGAATAATGTGCCTGCCCTTATAGTCCTCTCCACTTAAATATGAAGCTTTTGTTTGCGGTAGGAATTCAACTCATAACGTGCGCCTAACCCACACATGAAAAGTAGCACTCTTACCACTAGGAGAAAGTCCTGGGGCGATATACGTCTTTTTAATGGACCTCGTTCTTTGTAGTTCATTTAGTGAAGTTGAGTTCAGACTCATAGATTTCCTTCTCCTTATTCAACTTGCATCACTCTTGTTTAACTATTTGCAATCCTCTACTGTTACTCACGTTTTGCTCCTTTCTATGAAAATCAAGTTCTATAGGCCCCTCTCCAGTAGAGTAACACCTTGAGAACAAAATACACTTAGGGTCTTTTCATATAAAGACATAGTTATGCAAAGATTAGTAATGTAGGTATTGTAACATAGAGATTAGCCATATTCTGGGATTGTAACACAGAGATTAGTGATGCAGGGATTATTTCTCGTTGAATGTTTAGTTTGATATAGCATAATTAGTATACAATATATACTTTAAAATCTGTGTCTACTTTTTAAACAGAATAAAAGTTTGTTTACTATGACGAGGGTCCATACTTTTTCCCGATAGGATGATGAGGGTTAATATTATCATTTTAGTGTTTCTAATCCATGAATTATTTCATGACAGCACAATTGCCAGGAAAACAGAGAATGCTTATACTTCTTTTGATAAGTAGTTCTTTTTCGGGATAAAGTAAAGTAGATTCTTTTGATCCTGTATCAGATAATGCTTATACTTTTATGCAATTTGTTCTCTCTGTAATCAAGAATATCAAAGCATTTTTAAATGATTACCAGTTCATCCATCCATAATGTGGTGTGTTGATGTGTATACCTGTGCGCAAAAACTCAGGAGGCGTATAAGCAAGATTGGTGCTATAGCTCTTTCCATCTCTGCTGTTTTTCATTAGACCAAAACTAGATAATCGAGGGTCGCCTTCCTGGAATTCAATCAAACTAATCAAATTCAAGAACAGACCACCCAAAACTGATGGTATCATGATATTGCAAAGTCATATTGATAAGGAGATGGGATATTTGCCCGAAACCTGTGGTTCAAAACAAAGCAACTGCAATATATGACCTAGGTCTGTGACATACTGCACCATATTTCTCTATTGTAACCTACACATCAAGATCAGTCACTACTCGGGCTATAAGTATGGAGGACCAGAACAACTAAATGCAGTTTTTTTTTTTGGACAAGGAAAAAAAAAACTCCAGTTTTTGGAAGCAATCGTTTGATATTTAGAAAGATGGCCTCCAGTTTCATATACAAACTCCCCAAACTTCAATCCAAACTCATGGTTATGACTAGTTATCCTACAAATTATCTGACTTTGAGGTTTAATGGTCACCACTGAGAAGTCTTAGTTGCTATGCAGCTAAAATGTCATTTTGAAGAGCCTCACCACTATTGTCGTCAACAAATTGTGTATGATGTAGAAACATACATTAGAACAAACAAATGACCTTCCACCTACTTGGCCCAAGAACTAATGGTATCTAATTCGTTTCAAAATAAAAGAACCAGAAAATGAACTAAAATTCTCCTGATTTCATGTTTGAATACCTCATCAAAAAGAACTCTGTAAGCATTCAAATCATGATATATCTTTCTGTTTTCAGCACTGCAATGATCCAAAGCCTGTGCAATATAGTATGCAACCCTTACTCGCATCTCCCAGGGCAATGGTTGTTTCTCCCCTGCACCACCAAAAGACATGCATGCTAATAAGAGACCTGAAAGTTTAGTGATTAAAATATGGAATTGCTCGCAAATCTAAATTAACTTTAGCATTATCTTGCAAGATGCTGTACACATGCTTAAACATGTATAGAGAGCAGAAGATACCGAGACAAGGTAAGCGAAGGAGCTCTGGAGATTTGAAGGTGCGGAAGGCTCATTAACAGTATGCATCTATAAAGTCAATATTTTTTTGGCAAATTGAACAGTTAAATGTGTGCTAACCCTGGAATAAGCTGTTTAATACAAGCCAACTATTAGTGAGTTACCAAACAGCCCATGCAATTGTTTAACTATTTTATCTATTGACAAGTATCCGTTACTGAAAAAAGCACACTAAAAATTGTACCAGCTGCTTTCGCAAAAGTAGTATCTCTACTACTCCACTTGAGTCTTTGTATTAGTCAGAATCACATTTTACTGTTTCCTATGTCCTAAGTCAATTTCCAGAGGAAGACTGACTGAATTAACATTTGATTGAGTTAGTCCTCTGCTATGCCGATATCATTGAAACTTAGTTTCAGTTCTTCCCATGGCTTGAGGAGGAAGTTAATTTTTGTTAATGTTTCTGCCCATATCTTACAGCATTGTTTGGAGCATTCTAAGCTTTTTATTCATCTTAAACGTGAAGTAATCAAAATAAGTGTTCAATTTTTATAAAAAAGAAGACTACTGTTCTTTGCTTTACTCAAGCTAATCATTCAAGTGGCCTCTAATTAACTCCAAACGACTAATCTCAAAGCTAAATCAGTGATGTTATATTAAAAGATCAGTTTGAGTGTTAGCTCTAAAGATTCACCAAATTGATGCAGCATGCCTGGCTTCTGAGGAAACTGAATTGGAAGGCATAATCTAAAAGCAAAGTGTAGTTTTCAGCAGGAAGCTCATGCAGTTATTGTTGTCAAATATACACCAAAGGTCATGGAGGCTGACTATGGCGTGACCTTGGAGTTAAGAGATCCAAAGCAGTATCATTAGGTTAAATTATATAAATATCCATCACCAAATAAGGTAAAAGGAAAGACCCGGTATTGGACCATTGAAATAGCACAAAAAAAGATGTTTTTTTTTTCATTTACATTTCACATTTAAAAGTACAATACCAGGCAAAAGACTAAACCATACAGTGGAAGAGATGCTTTGAGAGAGTATCATTAGGCATGTATTCTGCAACCAATAGGCGCTCATCTCCCTCTGCACAACAGCCAATTAGATTCACCAATCTCTTATGTCGAACCTTGCCAACTCCAGCTGCCTCTGCCTGCAAAACATGAGTAGGACTAAACCAAAATTTCATAGATACAACTGACGTAACAACCAAGATACTCTGATATTTGGAGATCTACCGCTTACTTGTAACTTACATGCATGTACACAAGGTTTTACAGACTTAATTGTATTAGAATCATGATATTAACTGATACAAGTGTTTTGGGAACTGGAAAACCTAATGAGAACATAGGAAGCTTGGGGTCGAAGTGGTACTCGTGTTGTCTTTCTTAATGAAGGTTAACAAAGATCACCCTAAAACAACAAAAGAATGAAAGTAATAAAGGACAATATGCTGTTCAGTTACCAATTAGTGCATCTCAATGAAGTCATATCAAATTTAGAGCACAAGTTTTAATTTAAACCTTTCTCGCTCACCAACAATAATGGCTAAAAGGATCAAAACTATTTACCACAAACTGTTGAGCATCAGGCCACGACTGTCTGGAGAAGCGCTTGATGGCAACTAGCCTGTTGCTACGAAGCTTCCCTCTATAGACAACATTGGGAGCTTTCTCACCACTTTCAGAAACTATTAGTTCACTGCTAAAGCCATTTGTTGCTGCCCGGAGTTCAGCAAGACTAAATTCCTTGAATGCAGGCACTTGATCTTGGTCTACTTGATCCCCATTAGCTTCATCAACAACACAGGCAAATTAAACAAAGAAACTGATTGAAAAAGTCATTAACCACAACAATTACATTGCCAATATTTGCACATATACTTAAACATGAGAATCTTAGCCCAGGTACATATACTTGCCCTGTCCTATCTTACCTGCTTGTTTAATGATACAAAAACAAGAAACCAGTGACACCCACATCAACTTCAGTACTGATCAGAAACCCTATATAGAAACATAAAAGAAAAGAAAATAATAGAAACAAATCTAGGCTAAAAATTAGTGAATAGAAAAAGACGTAGCACACAAGATGACAAACAATGAATATTCCACAAAATTCATGGATCAGAACTCCCACTATAAGCTAAAAAAAAAGAAAAGAAATAAGAGTACAGTTAGAAGAAGCAGATGAGCAAATAACCAAAATAGGGGGACAAATGAAGTAGAAACCAGATCAAAAATTAAACATGCAATCCAAAAAAAACTCAAAAAAGAGCAAGTACAAGCCTCCTCCCCAAGCCCCCCACTTACACCAGGAACACACAATACAAGAACAATGTAAATATGCAACAAATTAATGTAAAAATGAAGAATACCAAGATCTGTTTTTGAGTCATCATGAGAAGGTTCTTTATCTGGGGACTGAACATTTGCAGTTTTGGACTGTAAACAGCCCATTTTTCATCAGCTCACATAGACAAACAAATGGACACCCACAAACAGTCTTTTAACTCAAACGTTCAAGAATTGGTGCTCTAAAATCAAAGAAAGACACTATCTTTTTAGCTAATAATAAGTAGTGGAAAATGGATAACAATAAGATAGTATGAAGATAGCTAGTAGTAATGATTAGTGAAAGTAAAGGGAGAGAAAGGTGAGAACACAAAAAGGAAAGAGAGGCCGCCAAAGAAGGGGACACCGAGAATAGAGGGGTTTAGTCACATGATAACTCCATGATCAGCACGTGAAGAGAGAGACTGGAAGAACAACAACGTGGGGTGGGGGTCTGTGGGACTCGGGTGTAAATGCTTTGAAGTGTAAAAAAGAACACCAAAGATCAGGTCACCCTCAAGTGATAAGTACTCCGTCGTTGTTAATCAAATTCTCAAATTCAAAATCTGAGTATGAAGTTGTCTTTGATCAATAAAAAGTACTTTATTTCTCATAGTTAAATTTTTTAATGCAAACTCAAATTAATCAAATTTCAGAATGAATATCAAATAACGGGTGGAAAAAAAAAAAAAAGTGCTGAAAAGAGTATGTAGCCCTTTTCACATGGTACTGTTGCAGCCTGCTTAATGAGAGACGTGTAAGCGGCACCCGACAGTGAGGTAAAAAGACTTTGCAGAGCTTTTCCCTTTTTAATGCTAAGGTATTCACTGACAATGGCAAGAAACTGAAAAAAAAGATACTGTAGAAACTGCAGCGTTATCGAAATATTTTGAATTTTATATATTCCTATAACGACTTCGAGTTAATACTAGAATAATATTATGTTCACTTTAATTCCTAACTGACTCTCTAGGTGATCTGCTCCTATATCGTAAATTTTTTATGCGGTACTCTATTTAGACCTCGCTATTTGATTTATACCTACTGTGAATTTTCTTTTTACACATCTAGCCACTTTAGAACAACTTCATATATGCATGTGTGAAGTTACATATGGTTCAAGTTAAAACATTTCTATTAGAAGTTGTTTTCCTTGGCGCTTTCCACGCCATCTGCTTAAAAGTTCAAGCAAAATAGGTGAAATTCAATTAGATATACTAACTTTAGTCATATGAAATTTCAAATATTTTATCAAATCTAACTTCAAATTCTCCATGTCTGAACTTTTTTTGAAATATAAAATTATACTCCCTCTATTTCAAAAAGAATGACATATTTTGACTTGACACGGAGTTTAAGAAAATAAAGAAGATTTTTGAATCTTGTGGTCTCAAATGTACCAAAATGCCTTTTAATCTTGTGGTCTTAAACATGTCATGTGGAAAGTTGAAATTAAAGTATTGCCAAAAAAAGAAAGGATCATTCTTTTTTAATGGATTAAAAAAAAAAATAGATTATTCTTTTTTAAACGGAGGGAGTAACTTTTTACACACTAATATACTTGAATGATGATTTCAAAATCAGGGTATCTATGGACTTTCCGCCAACAGCCCAACACTTATTTGAGTATCATCATTTTTATGGGGTTTGAGATAAGTCAGCGAGCCCATACCATGACAACTGATCCATCCTAACTAACTATGTTCATATTTGAGATATATACTTTTCTGACTTGCTTATGCCAGGGATGAGGCCCCTTTATTCCTTTCAGTTATCTCATTCCATTAGGCTGATGATTGCAAATTAGTTCCTGTTTATCATTTTTTTTGGTACAGCTGAATTTATTGATGAGTCAAAAGCACGCGTTACGGTCTTAGTAGTAGTGAACCAGGGGCTGCTCTACCCTATAAAAAAAAAGGCAACCGCCTTAGGCCCCAAATTTGAGGGGCCTCATTTTTTAGCAATAATAGATATTATTTGTAGAAAAATAATTTTTCTATATAAAATAAATGAATTATTAGAAGAAGTTTGGTATATCTGAAGTAGTATGTCTCAAGAAAGATTAAATGTATTGATTATATTATTAACTAAAAGAGAATTATTAGAAGAAAGTGATTATATAGTTTTTAAAATAGACTTTATTAAAACAAAAAAAAAAAATCTTAAAAACTTAAGGCCTCCTTTTGATTTTGGCCTTAGGCCCCTAACATGCTTGAGCCGCCCCTGTAGTGAACGCATGCAAAAGATAAACCACGTAAGGTAAAGATTGAATAAATTAAACAACACAAAGATTAAGGAGCAAATCTGTAACGTATGCCGAATACTAGATCCTCTCAGCTAAAAGAAAAATGTGATCGAGCTCGAGTATGATAACGAGAAAGAAGTAAACAACTAAGGAAAATAAGGAATGCTTAAGAACAAAGCTAAAGATATTTTATTGCTTTAAGGGCAAGAATGAACAAAAATCAGATGCCCTACAATGAGGGAAGGGGTATGTATTTATAGGATGCCAGCGTTGTCTATGGCCAATAAGAGATCGTCACTCGTCCCAGTGCCGTTGGAGAGCAGCTAGCCCACTAACGTGTGTAAGACGTGGCTCAGCCGAGGGCTGATAGTGCCTTCTGGAATCCCTGAAACAATGCCCTTCTGTTTGTCTATTAGCATGCAGTCACCATCTTAAGCTGGTCTCGGATGATCTCCCTCTCTCTCCCGGGTGAACGCCTCGTTACGTGGTTAGGGCCCCCGAAATGGCTTCATCGCGGGTTGACTAACTTCGTATCCGGCCCAAACCGATCCAGTTGGCCCAATCATTGATAACCCACATTTTCCCCATAAAGTGTCACTTTTTTTGTTTTGGCTTAGGAACAAATAAAATATCAATTAATACTGCGGAATATATGATGGAATATCAAATACAAGAGGCCTTATTTCAACCTTCTAGAATAGCTATGCACTTTTTTCCTCTTGCAAAAAAAAAATGGCCTAGCTTGTATTAGTATGCAAGTCCTTCAAATTATTTTATTAAGTAGACATAAATTGACATAATTCATGTGATATAAATGCTAGAATTTGGAAAAACATGTTCAAGAAACTCATTGCCTTTTATCTAACTTAGTAGGCTTTGGCTATTGAAAAAAAATTATTTTATTTGAAATTTTCAAAGTTGGAGTTGATTTAGGAAAAAAAAAAATAAAGTTGGAGTTGAAGTTGAAGTTGTGTTTGACCATAGTTTTTGCAGTTAATATTTAAAATTTAAATATATTTTTTAAAAGAATATGAATATGATTTGAACATGGAATATAATTTAATATTGGGTTATTTTATGAAAAGAAAAAATTTAGATTTCAAAAAAAATAAAAAGTGAAAACAAGGTTTTAGTTGTTTTTCAAATTTCCAATACAAGGTTTTGGTTGAATTTGGAATTTTTATGGCTAGACATTATTTTTCAAATAAAGTGAATTAATTTTCTGAAAAAATAGTGAATAATATTCATGACCAAATAGGTTTAATCGAAAACTTCACACACGACAATCACTAAGTATGCCAGACTTATGTATGTTTCACAAGTTAAATGGACCCAAATTTTACATTTTTGAGTCCACTAATTTATAATGTGACCCAAAAAAAAAGGGAAACCCTTGTGTATCAATCAAAATAAGTTTTTTTCAACTTAAGCGTACTCCTTCCATTCCTAACGAGGGTGTTTTATTTTTTTTCATTCCTAAATAAGCAGTGTTTAGATAATCAACAAGACATTAATGATGTTCTCTCAATTTTATCTTTCTTTAAATAAAGAAAGTTTTATAAAATTAAAAAACTGTTAAAGAATCTACATTTTAGAAATATGTGATTTTTTTATTTTAAGACGGAGGAAGTACTTACTTTTTGTTCCTAAGCAACCACAAATCAATTCCATCACTTGATGAGATTGAATGAGCCAATACGAACAAAAATGGACTGACACCAATAGGCTTTCTTCATCCAAATGGAATGTAAAGTCCAAAACGAACCAACTCTAAAATTTGAACGTGTCATTCATATCTTTGAAAAGGTCATCATGATATGTTACAAATTCACAGTTAATATGAATACACCATTTTTAGGATATGTTTGGCAGTGGGGAAAACGTTTTTATTTCAAATTTGGTTGGTTATAATATTTTTAAAAATATTTTTTTTAGAAAATTAAGTTTTTTTTAAAAAAATCCCTAGTGCACCATCTTTACCACCCCTTACCCTACTCCCCCCCCCCCCCCTCCTTCTCCTTTTCATCACTAAAGCAACAACAAAAGTCGCAATCTAAAAGTCAAAAGATTTTTCATCATCTTTTTTTTTTCTATAAATTAGAAAGTGAATTCATTATTATCTCCCTACTATCAAACGATCTCAACATGGTCTTGTTTTCTTCCTTCATATTTTAAAGCCAACTTTGTTACTTATTTAATATTTGTTATACACTTTGAATTGGGTTTGAATACATCTTATTGAACCGTGGATGGAAATTTCTTTTGTTCTCATTTGACAAGTCAAAGTTGTGCGCTCAAATTCAAGGGGGAATAAATGTACCCATCTGAACTTTATGTATATTCATGTAACGTTTTTTTCCTTTTCTGATTTAGAGGTTTGTTGTGTATCTTCTGCTAACATCGAATTCTCAATTTGTAATCTAAGTAATATGAAACCTAGCAACGTAGTGTTGTTGTTGTTAAATGTTGAGATCCTTTTCCTTCTAAATCCTAGTGCTCTTATGCAATTTAATATACTTATGTCATGGGAATTTGAATTAATTGAGCCATAAATTTCGCATAATAAATACCTAAAAAAAAAAAGAAGAAGAAGAAGAGAGAGAGAGAGAGAAAATCTAACACACAAAAGTGAAAGCAAAAGTACAATATTGAATCACAACCACAAAGTAAGTAAACTTCAATTTAAAATGTACAACCTTGTTTTCAATATTGATTGCTCGATTAAATCTTTGTTCTTAACGCTAAATTCATTTTCCTTCTAGGCTTTTACTTTATGATATGCTTTAATAGTTGACTATTTACTTTCTTATTTTAGTTTAAGAATATTTTAAAATATTTATTTTTCTATTAAGGCAGGATCTATCTTAATTGAACAATATTTACGTTCCTTTGGTTTAATATCTTCAAGGAGACTGTAAGACAATAAAATTCGCGATCGAGAAAATAGTAATCGGGACAGAAAAATATTGCAACAATCGTTTATTGATTTCAATATGTGAGTGTTACAATCTCTATGAATCCTCTGATTCGCCTTTCTAAATATAAATTCAAGGGCTTCGAGCTTGATCTTGAATTTGATGAACTTGATTTGTGGATTTAATAAACTTGATCTTGACTTGTGGATTTGGATTCAAGGGCTTTTGAGCTTGATCTTGAATCTTCGTCTTGATCTTCAGTTGTTTATGAACTTGAATGCTTGAACTTGTAGCTTGCAGAGAAATTTGTGGTGTTTGATCCACGAGCTCTCTCTTGCTTCTTGTTCGAATTGTTGCTCTTCTTTTCTGAATTATGAGACCCCTATTTATAGTTGTAGGAAGGAAAGAGTCATGGTGAAGATGAGCTTCTTTTGGCCAATCAGATTTAAGTGACGTGGCGCATTCTTATGGGCTTTTGATTTCACTAGGCTTGCTGCATCATTTTGACATGTGGCACGGTCCTATTAACTCCTTTACTTGACTTGGCATGCCACGTCATTTGACACGTGGCGCCAAATTGGGCCTCTAGAATAAGATGACATATTGGGCTTAACCAAGTGGGCTCATTATTTGTAGCCCAAATTAATGGACTAGCCCGATGAATTTTGGACTTTAATTAAATCCATATTTATTGGACTTAAATAATTAATCCAATTATATTAATCCACCATATTTATTTGGACTAATATATTTAAAATTCATATGATCACAAATGCCCTCACTTCGAGACTTGTCGGAGATATTTAATCTTTTGAAGACTAGGCTCGAAGTATTGACTTGACTATTTCCTTGTTTGCACGTCTTCAGGATACTCCTTTCCATTTCGGGAATGAAATTCTTCTACTCCATAACCAATCATTCTCCAATTAGAATTAGGATGTCTATATTCCTACAAACTTGAACTGTCTCAATTCCACTCCAATTAGGAGTATGCCACCTCCTTAAGGACTTGAAAACTTCTCCTAGTTTTATTTCAACAAGGAGACTATTAATGTCTTGCTGCATCTATAAATAGATGGATGCTCTCTATTATTTTGATATTGCAGCATTGGGAGTTACTCAAAGGAGAACAATGCCGGGTAATATATTCTTCTCTTTTAATTTTCGTCACTTTTTTTTCAGCCCAGCATGTTAGTGGTAGAAAATTCATATCTCATTGTAGAAATATCGAAATCCTGAACGGTTTAACATTCCAGAAACTAGACTTCGAGATCTACAACATATCCAAAATTCAGAATTAAACTCCTTCAATTTCGTTCTATACAATTTCTTGAAACTTAGGTTTAAATTCTGTCATGCTGAGAATTTCAGATCTGCATATCTTCACCAAAACTTGCATATCTTGATGTAGGAATGAAGAAATCACAATCCGCTTTATTCTTCTGAAACTAGACATCCAGATCTATAATATATCCGAAATTCATAATTTAATACATTCGGTGTCTTTTCAGATGTTATCCCGAATTCAACTTTGGATTTTGGCGCACCGGCAGTTTCAGATTTGCGCGACGACACCAAAAAAATTGTTTATCAATGTGAGAGTACCGAAATCATGATCCGTTTAATTCTATAGATACCATAAACATGCAGCTATAACATATCCAAAATTTAGAATTTAACACCTTCTGGATCATTCTAGACAAATTTTTGAAGTTGACCCTAAATTCTGTCTCGCAGAGAATTTCAGATTTGCATTGTCTCACTAAATAATTTATATCATGATGTCGGACCATCACCATCAAAAAGGTGTTTTGATTGATGGAAACCAGAATTTAAGGGATTCATTCTCACCAAAACATCTTGTCTCAAACCTATCCGCGTTGGTGATGTATGGCTTCCGAGTTTGAAACGTCTTGACAGGTAACAATCTCTCTTCTTCTTGTGCCTTTTTTTGTGTTGTCTTTTCCTTTCTTCTTTTGCAGGATTGAAACAAATAGCATTCATGAAAGGTCAGCTTAAGGTGCGAGAGTTTAACTTCGCCTCCGTCACCTTGAGACCTGACAAGTTCGGCTTCAAGTATGGTCCCTTTCAAGTATGGTCCCTATGCAATGGTCAGCTTAAGGTGCGAGAGTTTAACTTCGCCTCCGTCACTTTGAGACCTGACAAGTTCGGCTTCAAGTATGGTCCCTTTCAAGTATGGTCCCTATACAATGGTCTTCCTTTCAAGTATGGTCCCTATGCAATGGTCAGCTTAAGGTGCGAGAGTTTAACTTCGCCTCCGTCACCTTGAGACCTGACAAGTTCGGCTTCAAGTATGGTCTCTTTCAAGTATGGTCCCTATACAATGGTCTTCCTTTCAAGTATGGTCCCTATACAATGGTCAGCTTAAGGTGCGAGAGTTTAACTTCGCCTCCGTCACCTTGAGACCTGACAAGTTCGGCTTCAAGTATGGTCCCTTTCAAGTATGGTCCCTATACAATGGTCTTCCTTTCAAGTATGGTCCCTATGCAATGGTCAGCTTAAGGTGCGAGAGTTTAACTTCGCCTCCGTCACCTTGAGACCTGACAAGTTCGGCTTCAAGTATGGTCCCTTTCAAGTATGGTCCCTATACAATGGTCTTCCTTTCAAGTATGGTCCCTATGCAATGGTCAGCTTAAGGTGCGAGAGTTTAACTTCGCCTCCGTCACCTTGAGACCTGACAAGTTCGGCTTCAAGTATGGTCCCTTTCAAGTATGGTCCCTATACAATGGTCTTCCTTTCAAGTATGGTCCCTATGCAATGGTCAGCTTAAGGTGCGAGAGTTTAACTTCGCCTCCGTCACCTTGAGACCTGACAAGTTCGGCTTCAAGTATGGTCCCTTTCAAGTATGGTCCCTATACAATGGTCTTCCTTTCAAGTATGGTCCCTATGCAATGGTCAGCTTAAGGTGCGAGAGTTTAACTTCGCCTCCGTCACCTTGAGACCTGACAAGTTCGGCTTCAAGTATGGTCCCTTTCAAGTATGGTCCCTATACAATGGTCTTTCTTTCAAGTATGGTCCCTATGCAATGGTCAGCTTAAGGTGCGAGAGTTTAACTTCGCCTCCGTCACCTTGAGACCTGACAAGTTCGGCTTCAAGTATGGTCCCTTTCAAGTATGGTCCCTATACAATGGTCTTCCTTTCAAGTATGGTCCCTATGCAATGGTCAGCTTAAGGTGCGAGAGTTTAACTTCGCCTCCGTCACCTTGAGACCTGACAAGTTCGGCTTCAAGTATGGTCCCTTTCAAGTATGGTCCCTATACAATGGTCTTCCTTTCAAGTATGGTCCCTATGCAATGGTCAGCTTAAGGTGCGAGAGTTTAACTTCGCCTCCGTTACCTTGAGACCTGACAAGTTCGGCTTCAAGTATGGTCCCTTTTACCGATGTTCCTACGCAATAGTCAGCTTAAGGTGCAAAGGGACAAATTTTGTCCACCCTAAGGCATGGAAGTTTAGAAGGCCTCAACTTGAAACTTGGAGGTTTTGATGGTTCCACCTTGCAAACTTGGCGAATTTGAAGACTTCAGCTTGCAGACTTCGTAGATTTGAGATTTCATCTTGCAGAATTGCTGAACTTTGACGACTTTAGTATGCAGATGTGGTGAACCTGAGACTTCAACGTTACTGACTTGGTGAATTTTGACTTCAACAAGCGCGCTTCAATTCGCAGGCTTGGAGGACTTACAACTTCAACTTGTAGTCTCGGAGAACTTGAGGGTCTCAAATCCTATTGCAGAAGCTTACCTTTTATGTGGAGCTCTGCCCTCATTGAGTCATGAACATTCTGTGTAAGCCCAAAGTTTAATCAGAATATTTGCAGACCTAACTTTCGTATGGCGGATCAAGCGGGAACATATATTTTTTGACACTCATGCAACTGAACTTAGAATGAAACTTCTAAGCGCCTACGTACCTCGGTGAAGAGGATCAAGTCACAACGTAGTTCTGGAATAGTGTATATTTTTTATTTTTTTTTATTTTTTATTTTTATTTTTGGGTCCTAACTTTTGCCTAGGCCGCCTCTTTCGAGATTTTCAACCTAGCGGACATTTTTTTTTTTTTTTTTTTTGAGCCGTACACAGTTTATACTCTTGCGGGCCAGGAGTGGACATGCAGTTTATGCTCTTGCTTTAAGGAGCGTCATCTTCCCTCAAGGATAGTACTTCTTCAAGAATTTGGCGTTGATAGGACCAATTTTCACGCCATCTGCATCGACAAGCTTGTAAGCGCCATTTGAATATGCCTCTTGTATGACATATGGTCCATCCCACTTAGAGGAGAATTTGCCCCCAGATTTATGAGAAGTGATAATGGGCCTCCTTACTGCTAGAACTTGATCTCCAACTTGGAAACACCTCAAGCGAACCTTTTTGTTGAAAGAACGAGATAGACGGGCTTGATAACATTCAAGATTTTGTTGAGCCTCCAGCCTCTTCTCATCAAGAGCTTCTAGCTCCGCAAGACGCAACTTAGCATTTTCTTCTTCGGTGAGACCTTCTTGAATAGCAAGTCTTAAAGAAGGAATTTGACGCTCAAGTGGCAGGACTGCTTCAACTCCAAAAGCAAGTGAGTATGGGGTTGCTTGCGTCGGTGTGCGGTGAGTCGTCCTATATGCCCATAAAGCTTCTTTCATTCGTTCATGCCAGTCTCGTTTAGATTTGGAGACAACTTTCTTCAACAGGTTACATAAAGTCTTATTGAATGCTTCGGCTAGACCATTGGCGGCAGCGTGGTACATAGAAGATTTACGCTGCTTGAAACCGAAGAGATCACAAATCTTGTTCATCAGCTTGTTATCAAATGGCTTGCCATTGTCAGTTATTATGTAATGGGGAATTCCAAAGCGGTAGATGATATTTACTCGGATGAAGTTTGCAACATTCTCCTTCTTCACTTCTTTGAGTGCAACAGCTTCGGCCCATTTTGAGAAGTAATCTGTCGCAGCCAAGATGTACAAGTGTCCACCAGAAGATTTTGGTAGTGGTCCTACAACATCCAATCCCCAAGCATTGAATGGCCAAGATGCGATAGTGGGGTGTAATATTTCAGGAGGCTGATGTATGAAATTAGCATGAAATTGACAGGCCTTGCATCTTCTAGCATAGTCCAAGCAATCTTTCACCATCGTTGGCCAATAATATCCCATCCTTTTTATGTGAAAGTGGAGCTTCGGTCCAGATTGATGAGATCCACAAACTCCCGAGTATGCTTCCTGCAAAGCTTGAACTGCTTCTTCTTCTCCCAAACATCGCAAGAGTACTCCTTCGAATGACCTTCTGTATAGCGTGTCCTTGTAGTAAAGGAAACGAGGTGCATGACGACGGATGTCAGTCTTTTTTCTTGGATCTTCAGGAAGTATTCCATAACACAAGTAGTCAATAATTGGTTGTCGCCAATCTTCCTTTACGGCTTCAGACACAGCGACGAGATGCTCAAGTTTGTTTTTTGTACATTCTTCCTCATCCGGTGGTGGTACCACCCATTCTCGGCGGATAGTAACTCGTGTTTGATTTGGAAGAGTTAGTGTTGAAGCTAAAGCAGCCAATGCATCGGCCTGCTTATTTTCCTTTCTTGGCACGTGTTGGAGGGTAACTTCTCCAAGCCATCCTATCAACTTCTGAGCATAACTATGATATGGGCGTAACTCGGGCTTTTTGACTTCATAGTCGCCCAAGAGCTGCTTGATCACCAATTGGGAGTCACCAAAGACTTGCAATTGTAGTTGCTTCATGTCGACGGCCATTTCAAGTCCAAGTATCAACGCTTGGTATTCAGCGACATTGTTAGAGCAACATTGTGTCAAAGTAAAGGAGTATGGGATAACCTCTTCCTGCGGAGTGACAAACACTACGCCAGCACCAGCTCCACCACGGTGTGCCGCACCATCAAAGTACATCTTCCATGGAGGTCGAACTTCAATAACCATTGCATCCTCATCAGGAAGTTCATCAGTTAGCTCCCAATTATCTGGTATTGGGTGGTCTGCCAAAAAGTCTGCTAATGCCTGTCCCTTTACGGCCTTCTGAGGGATGTATATGATCTCAAACTGTTGAAACTGAAGGTACCACCTTGCAAGTCGATCACTGAGGACTGGTTTCGACATTACAAACTTGATGGGATTTGCTTTAGACACGAGATGAACAACATGAGCTTGAAAGTAGTGCTTCATCTTTTGGATTGAGAAGACCAACGCCAAACACAACTTTTCAATAGGTGAATAATTCAGCTCATTTGGCGTCATCATTCTGCTCAGGTAATAAAGAGAGTTCTCTTTACCTTCACTATTTTCTTGGGCCAATAATGCTCTAACTGACCTTTCTTGTACAGCGATGTAGAGAATCAACAATTTTCCAGGTATAGGTGCCGCAAGAACTGGAGGCTTCATCAAGTAAGATTTGATATTTTCAAAGGCCTTACTACAAGCTTGGTCCCATTTGAAAGGGGCACCCTTCTTCATGAGATGGCTAAATGGTTGACATTTTCCCGCCAAATTTGAGATGAACCTCCTTAAATATGCTAGCTTCCCTTGAAGACTTTTTAATTCATGAATGTTTCGAGGCTCGGGCATCTTCAAAATTGCATCAACCTTGTGTTGATCAATTTCAATTCCTCGGTGTCGTACAATAAAGCCAAGGAACTTTCCGGAAGTAACTCCAAAGGCGCATTTCAACGGATTCATCCTAAGCTGATATCTTCGAAGTAACTCAAATACCATTCTCAAGTCTTTCAAGTGGTCGATCTTCTTTCTTGACTTTACCACTAAATCATCCACATAGCATTCAACATTTTTGTGGAGTAAATCATCAAAGATGTTTTGCATAGCCCTTTGATAAGTGGCACCAGCGTTCTTCAAACCAAAAGGCATCACCTTGTAACAATAAATACCTTTAGGCGTACGAAATGCAGTGAGCTCTTCATTTTTTGGTGCCATGCGAATTTGGTTATAGCCGGATGATCCATCCATAAAAGACATCGCCTCAAAACCAGTAGTAGCATCAATCATCAACTCTGGAATAGGAATTGGAAACTCATCCTTAGGGCATGCGTTGTTGAGATCCCTAAAGTCGACACAAACTCGAATTTGGCCATTCTTCTTCCGTACTGGAACAATGCTTGATATCCATGTGGGATACTTAACTTCACGAATAAAGCCTGCTTCAATGAGTTTGTTAACCTCATTTTCAATCAATGGAACCAAGTCGGGTCTGAAACGTCTTTGGGCCTGCTTAACAGGACGAGCTCCATTCTTGACTGCTAACTGATGAACTGCTACTTTTGGATCTAAGCCAGGCATCTCCTTATAACTCCAAGCGAAAACATCCCTATATTCTTTGAGTAAGTCCATGTAAGCAATTTCTTCATCCATTTCTAGAAAAGCGCTTAGGAAAGTTGGTCTTGGGTCTTCATCAGTGCCAAGATTAACTTCCTTTAGGGGATCTAATGTCGCCTTTACTCCTTCTTCAAGTTCTGACGGAGCATCTCTGGCATCTTCCTCTTCTTGAGGATCATTGTCATTGACAGATATATGGCAACACCAGGAAATATCTTCCAACTCTTCAACCTTTATTAGAGATGATGTATCGTACTCACTCTGGGTTGTAATATAATATGAAGAGCCTACACTCTCTTTGTCATCCTCATGTTCCTTGGTATAAACCACAGTATGAGTCTTTGCCTTTAACACCTCCTTGCACGAAATCACAAGCTCCGTCTGTCGCCTCATTCTAGAAGGAATCAAACTTTGAAAATCCTTATGGATTCTAGGTGAAGAGTGTGTCATAGTGCCTTGATAACTTCTACGAGGTTTGTTACTTTTCTTTTTCTTCAGTGGACCCAACCTCTCAAACACAGAAGTTCTTGTGGTTGATTCTCCAAGTCGATCAAAGACAGAAGGCCTTTTGTTGGAAGTAGTAGACTCCTCTTCCACAGTGATGTAGTCGCTAGCCACCCTTCTAATAGAGATACGCACCGGCGGTGGTGGCATGTACCCTAAGCCTTCGCGTGCTTGCCTGGTAGTGGCTTCTGATGGGATTTTCCCCAAATTTGGTGGCTCATTAGGGTTATATCCAGCCTTTACAAATAACTTGTAAGCGTTTGGATCAAAACCCTCTTTCGTACGCTTTGAAGGGAGTGTCATCTCTCGCGATGAATTTTGAGCTACAAATTCTCCAAGTGGCTTTGAGGGCAAATTTATTGCATCTATTCGCTTTAGCGGAAGAGTTAGACCCCCTAGTACATTACCTTGGACATCGGATGAGTGTCGTACTTCTTTCCCCACTTTTGGTACATAGCGGAGCACAGGAGTTGCCTTCTTCTTTAAGTCTGCGACATTCCTTTTATTCGAAGTGGTGGGAGGCTTTTTAATGTCAACACTTTCAACAGAAACCTCGACCTTCTTAGTTGCAAGATCATCACACTTGGTTGATGTGACATCATCCACCTTTTTCTCCTTCACGACATAATTCTTCAAGTAGAATTTTGCATCTGCAAAGTGTGATTCAGCTTCAGTGAATGGCTTATCATCGGCCACTATCTTTCTCTCCGCTCCATTTTCAAGATACTTCAAGCATTGATAGTAGGAGGATGAAACAATTTTGTTCTCGTGTACCCAAGGCCTACCAAGCAATATATTATATGAAGTCTTGGCATCGATCACATGCATCAATACATTTGATCGTAAATCGTCCATATTGATTTCTAACTTGATGGATCCTATGGCTCTCTGACCTCCTTGATTGAACCCTTGGATCATCAAATGGCTTTCAGTAAGTTCATCAGTTGTGATGCCCAGTTCCTTCAGTGTGCGAATAGGCAGGATGTTTACTCCAGACCCTTCATCTATCAGGATTCTATTTATCTTCTTCTCTAGAACATAACCTACCATATACAAGGGACGATTGTGTAGTATTTCACCAAACAAGAGATCATCGTCTGTAAATGTGATTTTTGCATTACATACATGTGCTTCTTGGTGAAGAGATTTAGTAGGATTTTCAAGAGAAGGAGGTCCCATCAATAGGCTTTCGCCCTTTGCTTCTTCTTTGTCAGTATTGAAACAAGATGCCTCAATGTTGTCTTGAGTAGTCTTGGCGCAGAACCAACTTGGAAAGAATTCTTCCAAGGTCACAGGACACCGTGGTTTTTGGTGGTAATGCTCCACTACACTCGCCCTCTTTGGTAGCTCAACCAGCCTCTGGTTTCTCGGTTTCTTCACCATTCTCCTTCTGGTTGGCTGCTTGGATGAGTCTTTTCGTAGACTCGTCATCTTGTTGCGTCTTCGCCGAGTCACCAAAGTCCAACCTTCATCATCACCTTCATCAATTAGAGACTTGTCTTGTTTTAATGGCTCCTCATTACGCTCTTTGAAGTTGCATATTTGGACCGAATCGAGTGAGCCAAAAGTGATGGAGATTTGATGAGAACTGGCCTTCTCATCATCAAGCACGATCTTTTTCTCATTAGCCAGTTGCATGATTTTATCCTTGAAGACAAAACATTTCTCCAAAGGGTGACCCACAAGCCTGTGATACTTGCAATAGTTTGGGTCATCAGTTTTTCCAACTTCATTGGGCCGCTTCATTTCTGGTAGATCAATGAGCTTCAGCTCAAGAAGTTCATCAAAAATTTCGGAAACGTCAGAATCAAGGAATGGGTATTCTTTTTCTTGCATCTCCTTGAAAGTCAACTTCTGGTTTGGACGCGCTTGAGAAGTAGTCTTTACGCTTTGCTTCTTTCTCACCTTTGTGGTGAGCTTCATAGGAGACACGTTGACATTCATGGATTCTTTGTTGTCGCTTTTGGGGACAAACTTGGTCCATCTCCTGGGTTCCTGTTTGTCCTTTCCCTTTCGAGGGTCATGGATGGGTGCTACTCCTTTTTCGGCAGAAGACATGCTCAACTCCATGTCGTGAGCACGAGTAGCTAACTCTTCAAAGGATTTTGGCTTAATTCCTTGCAAAATATAGAGAAGCTCCCAGTGCATTCCTTGGATACACATCTCTATTGCGGAAGTTTCACTGAGCCTATCTTTACAATTCAGGCTAGCATTCCTCCATCGATTGATGAAGTCAATAACTGGCTCATCCTTTCTTTGACGAGTATTTGTGAGTTCTACCATGCTCACTGTACGCCTCGTGCTATAAAATCGATTTAGGAACTCATGCTCCAGTTGCTCCCAGCTATCAATTGATTTGGGTTCGAGGTCCGTATACCAATCAAAGGCATTTCCTTTTAGGGAGCGGACAAATTGCTTGACGAGATAATCACCATATGTTCCGGCATTGTTACATGTCTCAACAAAGTGGGCGACATGTTGCTTTGGATTTCCTTTGCCCTCAAATTGTTGAAATTTGGGGGGTTGATAGCCTGCAGGCATCTTGAAGCTATCAATCCTAGCAGTGTAAGGCTTGGCATACGTCAGGGAAGACTTGGTAGTAACGTCGTACTTGTCCTTAAGGGTCCCTTCAATGAACTCCTTCAATAGATCAATTGGAATCATTCCGCCAGAAGCGACTGGCACCTCCTTAGTAGGCGGTGTCTGTTTGGTAGGAGGATCTATCTCTTGAACTTCTGGAGCCTTTCCAGGTGCATGGCTAGAATCTCCATCTATTAAGCCTTCCATTCGATCCATCAACTTATCAATCCGAGTGTCTTGAGTTTGCACATACTTGGTCAAACCTTCAATCGCTTTTGCCATATTCGCAAGTTGCTCCTCCATGGATGAGACATCAGTTACCATTGTTTGCATGATTATTGGAGACATCGGAGAGTAGCACGGATTGTCACATAAGTTGATCTCTGACGTCCTTGGCTCGCGTGGAGTAAGTGGAGATGACATGTTGGTTGAATGACCATCGTTCTTTGTCCCAGAGTTTTTTGAACCAGAGAGATCAAGTAGAGCCAGAGTTTTCTTGATTTTCTCTGCCACACTGCTTCCTTCTTCTGAAGCACTTGTAGAGGACCTTGTTCTTTTTGGGGTTGAAGACCCAAAAATTGGAGTTGATGTCGTCGACACTCGATGTGTTTGTTGCTCCATCATGTTGGCCTTGCTCCTTGTGACAGCTCCAAAGCTTCCAAAAGTAACATCAAGGATGCTTTCTACCTCAGCAGAGAACTTGGAATTAGCAGCCTTAGAGGTAGTGGATTGAGAGTTGACCTTCTTGGAAGTCATTTCGGTATTCTTAAACTTTTGAAGTTGGAAAGTTGAGATGAGAGGTAGAGATTGTCCCACTGGGCGTGCCAGAATTTGTAAGACAATAAAATTCGCGACCGAGAAAATAGTAATCGGGACAGAAAAATATTGCAACAATCGTTTATTGATTTCAATATGTGAGTGTTACAATCTCTATGAATCCTCTGATTCGCCTTTCTAAATATAAATTCAAGGGCTTCGAGCTTGATCTTGAATTTGATGAACTTGATTTGTGGATTTAATAAACTTGATCTTGACTTGTGGATTTGGATTCAAGGGCTTTTGAGCTTGATCTTGAATCTTCGTCTTGATCTTCAGTTGTTTATGAACTTGAATGCTTGAACTTGTAGCTTGCAGAGAAATTTGTGGTGTTTGATCCACGAGCTCTCTCTTGCTTCTTGTTCGAATTGTTGCTCTTCTTTTCTGAATTATGAGACCCCTATTTATAGTTGTAGGAAGGAAAGAGTCATGGTGAAGATGAGCTTCTTTTGGCCAATCAGATTTAAGTGACGTGGCGCATTCTTATGGGCTTTTGATTTCACTAGGCTTGCTGCATCATTTTGACATGTGGCACGGTCCTATTAAGTCCTTTACTTGACTTGGCATGCCACGTCATTTGACACGTGGCGCCAAATTGGGCCTCTAGAATAAGATGACATATTGGGCTTAACCAAGTGGGCTCATTATTTGTAGCCCAAATTAATGGACTAGCCCGATGAATTTTGGACTTTAATTAAATCCATATTTATTGGACTTAAATAATTAATCCAATTATATTAATCCACCATATTTATTTGGACTAATATATTTAAAATTCATATGATCACAGAGACCAACGTATTACATATTCTTTTTATTTTACTTATTTATTTACTTATAAATAGTGATATACTCTTTATTTTGAATTAATATAAATAATTATCATATATTTTAAATCAGATTTTTCTCTAGTTTCTCCAACTTAATAACATAATGTACTACTACTAATATCGACTATGATATTCATGGATGCTAGATCAAAGAGGCTTATAATTTAATAGTCTTATAGATTACGATTATGGTTGTTTTCTTATCACTTTCTTATTTCACAATCTACTTTATAATAAACAAAATACATTATATTGCTAAATATAGCACAGACAAAAATATCTTTTTTATAATCTATATGAAGACTAGTAGAATATGATACGAAACTCGATGGATAATAGGCGTGTTCCCTTACCCTTCTCTATCTACCTACACAATTTTTGCCTGTGACAAGATTCGAATATGTAACACACGTTGAATCCTGCACAAAAAAAACAATTGCCTTACCAAATTTTTTGTCATTTATTTTAACAATAAGTGACTTTTTTTTTTAATTCTATATTTAATTTTTTGCTAAAAAAAAACGAAAAATCATGGTAGTGCATGTTTTTTGAAAGCAAAAAGATTCTAACCCAGATGGTAGTGCATGTTTTTTGAATTCATCATCGATTTCTACAGACGTTGGAGTAACTGATAAAGTTGTTGTCATGTGATCGAGAGGTTACGAGTTCAAGTCTTGAAAACAACCTCTGACAGAAATGTAAGGTAAGATTACGTACACTAGACTCTTGTGGTCGGGTCCTTCCTCGGATCATGTGCATAGCGAGAGCTTTAATGCACAGGGCTACCCTTAAGGTGGTAAAACTGGTAATTTTGTATTTTTGAGGGGTGCGTTTGTTAAAGACGAGAGTTTATGATAGGAATCTGAACAATTTTTCCAATTCAACTTTTTTCTTTTTACACTTTTGATTGGCTTTGAATTGATCTCATTGAACTGTACGTGGACGGCAGATTCTTTTGTTCTTATTTGTGGGCATTTCATTTTCATTAGCCATTTTCTAGGAAAAATTCACAAATCTTTCTTTATCAAATTGTTCTGTGCACAAACTTAAAGGGGCATAAATGTAGCTATAATTTTATGTATTTTTATGTCCCTTTTTCTTTTTCTTTTTATATAGTTTCGATTTAAAATAGAAAACTTCTTGATAGAAAACCTTTACCAATTTGAATTATTGGACTTTAAATTTCTAACAGTAATTGTCTAAATAATATAAAAAAATCTAAGGCACGAAGGTGTAAGCAAAATTAAAATATTGGAAAACTCAACCACATCGACAAAATTATACTGCCAACCAACTAAAATTATAGTCCCTTCGGGGACATCCGACAAAAAAAAAAAAATTAACTAAAACTGTAACTGTATAATCTTGTTTTAGGTTGCTTGCTGATAAAATCTTTGTTCTTAATGTGTTAAAAAAATATTTTTCTTTTACTCTTATTACTTGCATTAATAATTGAATATTTACTTTATTTTTTTAGTCTAGAAATATTTTAGAATATTTTACTTTCTTTCAAGTCGTTTAAAACTACTTTGGTTACAGAATATTCACTTCCTTTTAGTTTAATATCTACAAGAAAAATAACATAGTCTCATTATTTTATTTTCTTTAGTTACTTATGAACAATAATGTACTCTTCAATTTTAAGTTAATGCCAAGAGTTATCAGTCATTATCTCTCCAGTTTTTTCTATATATTTTTTTCGATTTCACACCATAATGTATTGCTAATTTGTTGACGCTAGATCAAAGAGGTTTTTTTGTTTAAAAAAAAAAAAAAAAGCGGAGAAGAAGAGGTAAAAGAAAGGCTCTTCTACAATTTGTTGCTTTTATACATTATGATTACAAAAATGTCTTTTTTTATAATCGAAAAATTTAGGTAGACTGATGAAACACAACATGAAACTCGATGGATAATAGGCGTGTCTCTTTACTTTTTTTATAATCGAAAAATCTATGTAGACTAATGAAACAAGACACGAAACTCAATGGATAATAGACGTGTCTCTTTATCCTTCTCCACCTACCAACACGAGTTTTGTCGGTGAGAAAATTTGATTCTGTAACACACATTTAACACCGCATAAAATACAATTACCTTGTCAACTTTGTCATCGAAAACATCTAAAATTTATCAACCAACGCATTAGAGAATATTTTTTTTTCCAAATTTTGCAAAAGGTGAAATACCACTTCGACTGTGTTTTTCCATTTTTAATGCACGACGGTGTAAGCAAAATTATGGTATTGGAAAACTCAACCACAGCCACAAAATTATAGTACTAATAAGTAACGAAAATTATAAATGTATAGTCTTGTTTTAGGTTAATTGCTGACAAAATCTTTATTCTTAATGTGTTAAAAATTATTTTCCTTGTATGACTTTTATGATTTGCGTTAAAAATTGAATATATATTTTCTTTTTTATTTTAGAATATTTTGCTTTCTTTCAAGTCGTTAGAATCTACTTTAGTTACAGAATATTCACTTTCTTTTAGTTTAATATCTACAAGAAAAATAACATATTCTCATTATTTTATTTTTTAGTTACTTATGAACAATAATGTACTCTTCAATTTTAAATCAATGCAAAGAGTTATCAGTCATTCACTCTCTAATTTTTTCTATATTTTTTTTTTGATTTCACACCATAATGTACTGCTAATTTGTTGACGCTAGATCAAAGAAGCTGTTTGTAAAAAAAAATCATTCACTCTCTAATTTTTTCTATATTTTTTTTGATTTCACACCATAATGTACTGCTAATTTGTTGACGCTAGATCAAAGAAGCTATTTGTAAAAAAAAAAAGTCTCTTCTATAGTTTGATTCTTTATACATTTTGATTATGATTACAAAATATCTCTTTTTATAATCGAAAAATCTATAAAGACTAGTGAAACACGACATGAAACTCGATGTATAATACGCGTGTCTCTTTATCCTTTTTATAATCGAAAAAACTATGAAGACTAGCCGGACACGAAACTCGATTGATAATAGGCGTGACCCTTTATCCTTCTCCACCTACCTCATGAGTTTTGTCAGTAACAAGATTCGATCCGTATCATGCACTTAACTCCGCACAAAATACAATTGCCTTATCAACTTTGTCATTTATTTTTAAAAACAATTAAAAAAATTTCTCAATCTATCTTTTTTGCAAAATAGAAAAATCTAAAACGATCAACTAACGCAATAAAGAAATCTGTTTTTCAAATTTTACAGAAGTTGACAATTTTTTCAAATAATTGGAAGTTATTTTGAAAAAAAATATTCTATCTATTTTCTAGAAACAAATATCACATGTAATGGTACTATACAAAATAAAAACAAATTTTTGCCTAACTTGGCAGCAATCAACCAAACCCCATGGAAATGCTAATCCCAAAACTGCAAATTCTTATCGCCATAACAAAAGACCAAGTAGTACTATAATATGCCTTCCAATATTAATATTTCATAAATAAGGTATCGAAATACTTTAAACGGTTATATAAATAAATTGTTTATTTTTTTATTTTTTTTATAAATAAATACTTATTATTATAGCTATATATTACAAACTTTTAAATACACATAATTTATAAAGATTCACCATGTCTAACTAATCAACAATAAAAGTAACTACTAAGCATTCTTTAATATAATTATCACACATAATACGATTAATCTCTTCAAGTCAAACATGAATCTTTTTTATAAAATTTCAAATTATGAATCTTTTTTTTTTTTTTTGTAAATATAAATTTATGGTTCAAGTTTGAAATTTCTAAAAGTTGAAATCTGAAAATAAAATTTCAAATTGAAGTTTAAGTATCAAAAATGAACATTGATTTCAAATCAAAACTTCAAATTGCATGACCAAATGCCTTTCCTAAATTCAGCAATTTTGTATCCTTTAGGGGTGTGTTTGGTAATGTCAAGATTTTATGGTAGGCATAAATGTAGCTGTGTGAACTTTGTGTATATACATGTAACTATTTTTCCTTTTCTGACTTAGAAATGTAACGATTCAAATCGTCGTTATGCTAAAAATTATTCCAAAAAAATACTTCGATCAAGAAATTTTCGTTTTGGACCATTTAGGAACAATTTTCGGGGGAAAAGATCCATGGCCGAAATTAAATTGGGCCAGATCCTCAAAATTGGGGCAGGCCTGCCGATCCGTCGCTGCAGCAACAGATCCGTAGCGACGTTGCTGCAGTGACACTTTCGTCACCGTAGCGATGGCAAGGCAGTAGGCTGTCCAGATTTTGTTTAAACCTCCCCCCAGCCGAGGCCTCTTATTTCGGTTGCCTTCTTCAAAAATACCCCAGATGAATCCTATGCGTAGAACGACAAGGTTTTAGAGGCCAAACTCTGAGGGGACAATTTTCAAGCATTCCCTGTGGAGATTCCAACATATTGGAAAGGAAAAGGCACGCGAGAAAAGACTCTTCACTCTCTGTAGCAGTAAAACTCGTCTACGAGTTAGGTTATGCTTTAATTATAGTAGACTCGAGCTAGATACATGTAATAACTGTAGTTATGATGGGAGATTTAATGCCTAGGCCTACGAGCATGGAGTTTGAATGAATTTGATAATAAAATTGAACCTAGGATAATGGATTGATGATTTTGGTAATGTATGTTGTGTTACCCTTAGTTGCTGGGAGGTTATGATGCTTGAGCGAATACGGGTTGTACGAGTGTGTTAAACAAGGTAGGTTAACAGGTGAGCTTGTTGAGTAGTTTTGGAGTTACCTTGTGTGTATTTTGAGTCAACAAAGAAGGATGGGTAAATGGAATTGAGTTGATTGTGGAGGGAGTAGTCGGTAGATGTGAAGGATAGTTATGGGGGTATTCAGATCAATAGAAAATGGTTTTGTGTATGAAATCAATTTAGGGTTAGTTGCTCGTATTAGGATTGATATTAAGGTAATGAAAGGGTTAGAGTTATAGCATCCTTACTGTAGGTGTGGAAGTCGGGATAAGTATAGACGGTAATCAGTTGATAATAATCTTTAAGGGTTAGGTATGTATGAGTACGTTAAATGTAGTTATAAACTTGATTTGACTCTGTGTTTATATTTGAGTTGAATGTTCATGACTAGCTTTCGGGCATTATTTGTGATTGTTGATTTTCATCATATAAGGTATGTCTTGGCTATGGGTAGTGTAACACCCCGTACCTTCCTAACCCCATGTAACGACGATGAACAATGGTTACTTCGGTGTCGAGATGCCATGAGTATGTAATTTGTAATGTTAGTGATGAGAAAAATTGAAATTTGGCTTTGTACATGTGATTAACCTTGCATAGGAGGTGTTTTGGGATTTTCGTGAAGCAGTTGTGGGGTTCAAAACGAGGCTAAGAGGACCTCTAAACCAAGTATATTAAGGCTAAGAAGTAAGTTAAAGAATGGGATTTGAAGTATCTAACCAAACCCGCGAAAAAAAGTCAAAAAATGAAATTTTCAAAAATGTTAAGTCTGGGGCGCGCTGGAGGGAGTGCCACGCCGCTCTGGGCTAAAATTTTTAGTCCAGAGGCAGCAAGCTGGCGCGCCCAAGGGCGTGCCACGCTGGTTTTGCCACTTTTTCAAAGTTGGAAATTTTCTTAAATCCCAAGGGTGCCCGGGGACGTACCGGGCCGATTTTTGCCACGTTTCTTCTATAACCATGAGTATATACATGAAATGAGTAAAGTATGATAAAATTATGAGAGAACAAATTTGGCATCAAAATGACGATTTTACCCTTTTGATCCAAATAGGCCATACGTGGCTAGAATCGATTGCTTTTGGGATTGAGGCTACAAATATAAATCTCGTGAGTGGAAATATTGTTGTAACGCGTATATAATGGATTACACATTGATGGAATAATTGTGATGTGATGGTGATGGAGAAGTGTAAAATATGAACTTGGTGTGACATGCTTTTGGTTATCATGTGTTGGTCAATGTATGGAATATTGGGGGATTATTGGTATAATGATTTCATAAATGGTATTCTCAAGGGGAAAATGACATGTTAAAGCTAAACATGTGACTTATTGTTATTGTATGCCATTATAAGGTAATTAGTGGTTAATGTTGGTTTCGTTATGAACTTGTGTTGTAGAGAAAAACACAAGGACGGAGCGGGACTATTGTATGCATGTCTAAGATTGTGTATTCGTATTAAGAATACAAGGTATGTAAGGTTCCTTTTTCCGTATCCTTCTGCAACATGTTGTTCACCTTGACATTGGACTTGTTTCAATTCCGAGAGGCTTAAAGTATATCAATTCAGGTTGACGTATGTTATTATTCATATGTGTCCTATTCTTAGATGAATGATGATTCACTTATCTCTTAGTCATTGACTAAAGTCCTAAAGATGTCATAACGTTGAAATTCCTAAAAGAACTATCTCAAGAGGGTAACAATGTAAGGGAACCCAGTTATTCTTGAAAAGCATTTTCCAATCATGTCATGTTCCAAAGTCCTATAGTATGATGATTATCCTTGTGCTAATTGTTCATAAGTAAGAGTACCAATCTCATAAGAGTAATAAAAGAGGTGATGTGCAAGTTAGTATAATTATTCCACATGAGTGAAGATGTTAATCTCATGAAGTAAGGTAGTGAAGTGGGATGTGTATATAAGTGTGAGCTTTAGTGTTATGATCTTTAACGTGTCATTTTCATAACTAGGTAACGGGTATAAGATTGTAAAGAAGTAATGTGCATGGTTACTATATGTTTCATTGAGTATAGATCACATTCTAGAGAGTATAAGTTCAATATGGAATAATCCCAATATTGTGATATGTCATTTATTATAGCCCACCCAAGGTGGAGGTCCGGTATTATATACGTACTTATGTAAGGTCTCATAGGATTAGTGAAGGAGGTGAAGTGCGAGCTAATATATCTATCCCTCACAAATTAAGGTGTTAATCTCATGTAGTGTAAAAGTGAGGTAAAGCGTATTTGTGTGTTTCAAATAGTGTCATGATCCTTAATATACCAATCTCTCATAAGTTAACATATCAATCTCTCCCATGTATGTTTCCCCACCATGAGAGTGGATGTATGACTCCCCACCATGAGAGTGGATGTATGACTCCCCACCATGAGAGTGGATGTACGATACCCCACCATGAGAGTGGATGTATGTTACCCCACCATGAGAGTGGATGTATGTCTCCCCACCATAGAGTGGATGTATGTTCTCCCACAATAGAGTGGATGTATGTTCTCCCACCATGAGAGTGGATGTAGGTTAAACCACCAATAGAGTGGATGTACGTTAATAGAGTAGATGTATGTTATATTATTACCCCACCACTAGAGTGGATGTATGTGGATGAGTGTTATTCTTTCTAACCAAGTAGATGAACACTAGTGGTAATGAACCTAGAAGCAAGAAAGAATCTCTTGTATATAGAAGAAGCTATTGGAGGCAAGTTTCTTGAGTGAAGGTAATTTCCCTTGAAGGAAAGTAATTATAAATGATATTATCTAAAATGATGGCTTATCCCCATTGACTATTCTCTCATATTTTATTCTATTGACATTCTCATGCATGATGCTATTTATTATGAGCCTTACATACTCAGTACATTCTTCGTACTGACCCCCCCCCCCCCCCGGGGGGACTTACCTTACATGTTGCAGAATGGGATTTCGGGTCGTGACAGGTAGATCTTATCTTCGTTATGTATGTTAATTACATGTAGGGCACTGTATTTCCTTTTGTTTGGATTGTGACTGTCTACTTTAGGGTGAGATCGAGTAGTTGTATTATCTATGGTATTAGGACATAGAGTAGTGAGTCTGAATTGTCATGAGTCCAAAATATTAGATGTGTTCAAGGAACTAAGTGTGTGATAATATGGACATTGGGGGCATTTATGAAGTTGAGATTACTTGGTCGCTTAGGAAAAGATAAATTGGGCCATCATAGGAAAGGAGAGAATTGTAAGGTTGAGACGTGGGAAATATTGAAATGTGTTAGTAAGGTTCAGTTAATTAAGTACGAATTACTGTCACGATCTTTCCTTAATTTCTATTTATTATTATTTGTTCTAACCTTGATCGGCCAATGATACCTACCAGTACGTGTGGTTGTACTGATACTACACTTACTATATCTCCTTTTGGGGATATAGTCATGTTGTACGCCAGTTGGAGTTTCTATAGGTGCAACAACGATTATTCTCTAGCAGCTCTTGTCGTTCAACTCTTACATGGATGTTGTGTCTTGAGTCGTCCTTCATTTCTCCAGTATTACATGTTTAGAATAGGTTCTGGGAAGTTGTGTAATTAAAATTCCGTTATGTATTTTATAATAAGTTTTATTTTAAATGAAAGGTTTATTATTTACTAATGCTTTAAGATTAAGCAATCTCACCGCAATGATTTAAAAAGTTGGATGATAAGAGTTCTCCTATCTAGAATAGAGTTGGGTAGGTGCTCGCACGAGGCGTGTTTTGGATCGTGACAAGAAACTTGTCATGTATGTTCTGCTAATATCGAATTCTCAACTTGTAATGTAAGTAATATGTACTCAAGGAACGTTGTGTGATTGTTGAGATCTCTTCCTTCCTAAATCCTAATCAAAGGTTTTGATTTATAAATAAAAAACCACTTGTTAAAAAACACTTACTCATTTAAGCTCTTATACAATTTAATATCCTTATATCATGTGAATTTGAATTAATTGAGCCATAAATTTCCAATAACACCAAAGTGAAAGCAAAGTATACAATATTGAAAAACTCAAACCACAACCACAAAGTAAGTAAACTTAAATTAAAAATGTATAACCTTTTTTTTTTTTAAAACCTTGATTTCTCGATTAAATCTTTGTTCTTAATGTGTTAATTTTTATTTTCCTTCTAGGCTTTTACTTTATGATCTGCGTTAATAGTTGAATATTTTCTTTTTCCTTCTAAGTTTTGCAATATTCTAAAATATTTACTTTCCTTTCACGGCAGGCTATATTAATTGCAGAATAATTACGTGCATGCTATATTAATTGCAGAATAATTACGTTTCTTATAGTATAATATCTTCGAGGAAAATAACATAATATATATTTTTCTTATTTTATTTTCTTTAGTTCCTTATAAATAGTGATATATTCTTCATTTTGAATTAATTATAATATATTCTAAATCAGATTTTGTTCCCTAGTTTCTCCGATTTCATAACATAATGTACTACTAAGATCGACTATGATATTCATTGACGCTAGATCAAAGAGGCTAATAATCTAAGTATTCGTTTGGTAGGCTGCACTAATTAAAATAGTCCATGTATTAAAATTTAGTCCAACCTAGTACATTGTTTGGTAGCACAATTCAATTTAATCCCACCTAATACATGAATAGCTAATACACCATAGGGTGTCTTTATCTTATACTGAGGAAACCTGGGGATTACGTATACTGGGATAAACATTATACTTGGATAAGAGAGAATTAAATGACTAAACTACCCTCAATCCTTTTTACTAAATTTCCTCTTTACCCAGCTAATTGGTAAAGACCGCAGCTTTCTGCTCTTTGACGGGACTTGTCTTCTTTAAAATTACACTATACAGCTAGATAAAAATATTTTTTTATGTATATATATTATGTATTGATACCTCATAATTTTTTTATAAATTTACTTCTTTATATTTTGACACTTTCATGAGGTGGTACACGTCTGTACATCATTTGACCAAGGGTCGGTGCACTTCAGGCATTTGAAATATTCATATTTTAATTTTTAAGTTGTCTAGTTAAAAAATGAAACAGAAATTCCACAAAAAATAAAGGGCATAAATGTTAAGAAGATTTTTGTAGAATTTTAAACAAAACACAATACATGGTATATTTAACTTTTAACCCAATGAATCAAACACTTGATAAGAAATAACCCATGTATTATTAATCCCCGTATTACTAATCCCTGTATAACTTGTCTTCGTACCAAACGACCCCTAATGGTCTTATACATTACGATTATGGGTATTTTTTTTTCTATCACTTTCTTATTTCACAGTCTACTTTATCAAACAGAATAAATTATATTGTAAAATATAACACAAAAACATTTTTTTTTTTTGTAATCGTAAAATGAATGAAGACTAGTGGAACACGACACAAAACTCGATGGAAAATAGGTGTGTTTATTACTTCCTTCACCCTTCTCCATCTACCTACAGGGTTTTTGCATGTGACAAGATTCGAATTCGTAACATGCGTTTAACCCTGCACAAATTTAAAACAATTGCCTTATAGTTTTTGTCATTAATTTTAAAAACAAGCGAGTTTTCTTCTTCTTTTTTTTTTTTTTTGAATAATTCTACCTTTAATTTGTTGAAAAAAAAAAACTAAAAATCATCAACTAACAATTCTTTCAAAAAAAAAAAAAAAAAGAGTGGAAGTCTTTTGAAAGAAAAAGAGATTCTAACTCAAATAGTAGTGCATGTTTTTGAATTCATCAATTGATTCCTAAATAATCGGAGTAAAACTGGCAATTTCGTATTTTTTTTGGTAACTGTCCTTTCATTAATTAACAAAGTGAGAATTACAAAACTAGAGCAATTTTTCCACAATTTCATTAATTAAGGGATGCATTTGTTAATGACAAGATTTTACAGTAAGAATCTGAATTTGTTTTTTCCACATTTGAAAAAACGTGCAAATGTAGATAGCTATATGAACCAATTCAATTTTTCTACACTTACTTGATTTTGAATTGAAGATTCTTTTGTTCTTATTTGTGGGCATTTCATTAACCATTTTCTAGTAAAAATTGACAAGTCTTTCTTTATCAAATTGTTGTGTACTCAAACTTAAGGGGGCACAAATGTAGCTACAATTTTGTATATGTTATAAAATAATATAGCAAGAACAAGAAGAATAAGAGAGAAAAGGGAGAAGTTCTTATTTCTTTTGATAAATTGTATTGAAGGATGAATTACAATGAAGGAAAATTTCTTTATTTATAGGGAAAAATTAATTTGATCCCAAAGTTAGGGTTCATAACTTTTCTCTAAAGAAACATAAGGATAGACATTAATTCACTATAAAACAAATATATTTATAACAACATATATTTATTATGTTTTTTTTTTCTTTTTTCCATTTCTAATTATGATATTTGTGGTTGTGGAGTATGTCATGAACATCCAATTCTCAAATTGTAATGCAAGTAATATGAAATTAATTGAAATAGTGTAATTGTTGGGATTTTGTTACTCCTAAATTGTAATAAAAAGTTTCGATTGAAAAATAGGAAACTTCTTATTAGAAAACCTTTAGTAATTTGAATTATTGGACTATAAATTTCGAACAACAATTGTCTAAATAAATAAAAATCCAATGCACAAAGGTGTAACCCTCCGTTTAAAAAAGAATGACATATTTTAAAATATTTATCGGATCATTTTGATCTCGACAATCAAGTCATCACATGACGATCCATATTGATCAATCACAAAAACATATACTTTATTTCTTTATTTATGTACAATTATTTACTTAAAACTTTATTTTAGTAATAATGATATTATTTATAAAAAATATGTATTATATTATTAGGTATACACGTGCAGCGCACGTGCAGAGAAACTAATTTATGCATTATGATTGTGATTATTTTCTTATCACTTTCTTATTCCACAATTTACTTTATATTAAACAGAATAAGTTATATTGCAAAATATAAACAAAAGTATCTCTTTTTAATTTTTATAATGTAAAATTCTATGAACACCAGTGAAACAAAACATGAAACTCGATGAATAATAGGCGTGTCGCTTTATCTTTTTTATAATCAAAAAATCTATTAAGACTAGTGAAACACGACACGAAACTCAATGGATAATAGGCGTGTCTCTTCATCCTTCTCCACCTACCTACATGAGTTTTGTCAGTTACAAGATTCGAGTTTGTGACACGCATTTAACCCCGCACAAAAAAACAATTGCCTTATCAACTATGTCATTTATTCTAAAAACAAGTAAGATTTTTTTTAAAAAAATTCTATCCTTTTTACAAAATAAAAATCTAAAATCATCAACTAACACATTAGAGAATTTTATTTTCCAAATTTTGCAAAAAGTGAAATACTACTTCGGAGGTATTTTTTAAGCATTTAGTACTTATTTTGAAAAAAAAAAATATATTCTAGCACTTTCTGGAAACAAATATCACATGCATTGGTACTATACAAAATAAAAATAAATTTTTGCCTAACTTGGCAGCAATCAACCAAAACCCCATGGAAATACTAATCCCAAAACTGCAAATTCGACCAAAGTAGTAAGTAGTAGTACTATATATAATGCCTTCTACGCTATTTCATATTTCATAAAGAGAGCTCTACCATAAATAAGGAATCAAAATATTTTATAGCGTTATATTAATAAATTGTATATTTTTGTGTCCTTTACTAAATAATTACGCATAATTTATAAACATTCACATGTCTAATAAATCAACAATATGAGTAACTAGCTATTATTTAATATGATACTCATGCGTTACGCTGTGTGGATAATATTTTCAAGTTGAGCATGGATCTTTTCCATATAATTTAAAATTAGATATTTTTTTTCTGTAAAATATAAACTTATGAATCAAGTTTTAAATTGTTAAAATTGAAATTTGAATTTCGAAACAAAATTTAAAACTAAAGTTAAAGCTTATCAAATATTATAAACAAACACTGAGTTCAAATCGAAACTTTAAATTTGAGCTTCAAATTACATGACCAAATGTCTACTTAAATTTCAGAATTTGGTCGGGGAACAAGTTATCCCTGAATACTTATCCCGAGATTGTTCTTCCACCTTCAATGTGTGATAAAAATAACATTACAATCTCGAAATAGGTTATCCTAGAATTTTATCTCAATTAAAATTTGAAATAAACTCATCATAATATTAATTTCGGAATTAATTATTCCTTATCCCCCATATCAAATGAGGCCGAAGTGTAAAATTGATACTCCCTCCGTCTCAAAAAAATTGGCATATTTGCTAAAAAAATTTGTCTCAAAATAGCTGGTATGTTTAAAAAATCAAGAGATAATTAACCACTTTTTTTTCAACTCTACCCTTAGTACTAATTATTCTACAATTAAGAGGCACGTTAATAAATAAAAGTTAAAGAATTAATTGAGAATATATTAGTCAAATCACACTTCTAATTAATTTTTTCTTAATAGTTGTGCAAAATCTATACTCCCTTTAGTCCAAAACAAGTGAATTTTTGAGCTATTTTTCAATGTTCAAAATAAGTGAATCGTTCATTCTTCAAGAGACATGTTGGAATTTTTTTTCAATTTTACCCTTTATTTACACTTTCTAGGTATAAATTTCAAGAGACTTAATTGACTTTATTTTAATGTGGCTGAAATTTCAAGAGTAGTTTGATAATATTTAAAAAGGTAAAAATAGAAAGTAAAGTACAGTTTATATCATAATTTTTTTTCCTTAATAGATGTGCATTGATATAGAAATTTACTTATTTTACACTAAAGAAAGTACATGCTAATTATTTTGAGACTGAAGAAGTAATTTTGTATCTCCCGGGGGTGCGTTTGGTAATATGAAGATTTTATGGTAGGAATCTGAACAATATTTTTTCCCCATATTTAGGAAAACGTGCAACTTGCGTGTATCCAAGTTGGTCTTAAAAAATTTACACATAAAAAGTGTAGGTGAAAGAAAGGTAAAGGCTTGGCCACTTGCTATTTGTATAAAATGATGACTTTGTGCTGACAATGTTATGAGCTGGAGCAATTTTCAAGAATCAAGAACTGGTAACAGTCCTCTCTTCTTCTCTTTCTTTCTTTTCTCTAAAATTCATGTCATAATGTTGCCTTTAATTTTACGTTATGTTTTTTTTTTTTTTTTTGGTTAGAGGTTTATCTTATCTGTTTCTTGTTATGTTAACCCTTTAACTAATGAGTTTGAACTTGGATTTTGTTATGAGTTTGATGGTTGGGAGGTGACCATTGGGGTTCTTTCTGACATGGGTGTTGGTAGTTTTCTTGATTTTTGTTGTGGCTTGATGGGATTGGTCAACCAAACATATGGGTTTATGGAAAGGTCCTTTTTTTTTAAATTTTCTTTCCTACTTTGCTTTTGTGTATTGTTACTGCAATTTTTGGGTTGTGTTATTTCATCAAATAACTTGGTAGTGTCTAAGATGTGGGGGCAAAGGGTTGGGATATAGTTTGCGTACATCCTACCTTCACTAGTGCCTAACTCAACCCAAGAAACTTGCTCATGAGAGAAGGATAGAGCACCAGTCCATTTCTCAGCCCGGTACACCCCTTTCATGCCCGGGTCACCTGGAGCGTGGACCTAGAGGGGTCAAACAGGGATGAACCTGGCTATGACACTTGGTTCGAACTCAACCCAAAAGCTAGCTCATGACGGGAGAATTTCCAAGTCCATATAAACAAATCATCAGTCCATTTCTCAACCAATATGGGATTCTAATCCACTCTTAACAGTCGTTGTTGTCTAAGATGCGGAGGTATGGAATGGATAAATTGTGGGCTTTTTACCACATTATGGTCTTGTATTCAGTTGACAGATTTCCAGTCTGAAGGGGTCAACGAGTGTCATGCTCCCAACATTTAATTCAGATGGGTCTTGACTAAGTCAATTGTGGAACTATAGACACCCCTTAGATAGAAAAAGTTGTTGAAACAAAAAAAACATAATGTAACTGAAGCATAATGGTGGTAATATAAGTTCATAGTGCTATAACAGGTGTTCCCCTTTCGCCAAGAGTTCTTTCCAATGTTTTCCCCCACTCAGAGTATCAGTTCTTACTAAATTATATACTGGTTATGCTCTACCAGCTGAAATTGGTTTGGTCTTTTGCTTGTCTAGTTGTTTTGTGGCCTTACACTTGCCCATAGTAGTTTAAGCACAGGACTCCAACCATGTGTTTTGACTGATGTGCACTGATGGGATGTCATGAAACTATCTGTCCTTTGTATTTTCCTCGAATGTTTTTCAGGATCTTGAGTTTGACTTGGCAGCAAGCGTCTTTTGATTCCTAAATGCTTTGATGTTTCCACGTTAGAGGGATCTTTTATGTTTTCTTCAGGGCTGGAAAAGTGGAGGCTTATCAAAATTTGTAGTTGCTATACCTGAAATTCCAATGTGCTCATGACATGAATTTTGCACTGCTTAATGTAGCTCTTTGAGAGGATCAAGAGATGCTATCCTTTTCTGCATCTGTTTCCAAGCCACTGATGTATAGGAACTCTGAAGGTTTCTTCTCCTTTTGCCGGTGAAAGTTTAGGATAGCTTAGGGAGACTGAGCTGAATGTGATGGTGTTTATATATGTTTCTTCAATTTTGGAACATTTGTTCTTTACTTCTTCCAATAGGACTCTGCATAGTTGGCCAAGTGTGCATCAGGCTTCACGAATACTCGATTTATTACCTACTTGATTGGTTAAGATTTCTGTGTCTTCTCTTGTGTTGAGTTTCTTGAGAAAGCAGACAGGAATGTTGATCACTTACATTTGATTGATCAATATAGTCATCTTGCTTACATCATAGACATGTGATCCTGTTGACTTTATCTTTCCTAAGACTTATCCTCTAGTTAGTTAAGAAGGTGGACTGTTGATAGAGCTTGTTTGTTCAATTTCGTAAACATGGGAAAGGGATACAAATGCCGAGGGAATTTGGTTTCTTTATTGGCAAAGAAGGTGGTTGTAAATGATCTTATGATGTGGCTCCACTAAACTTTAGTCTGCTGCTTTACTTCTTTACAAGTCTTATGTTATTTTTGCTCATCTTCTTAATCATGCTGCATTTTATAGAATTCTCGAGGTCTGTAACCTGTATAAGTTGTGAAATTATACCCCCTTTTCTTTTTCCCGGTTGCACAGTTTAAAGTTTGGTAGTTTATGTGGGAACCAACTGCTCCTTTCGTCTCAAAGTGAACTATCTCTATCTTGACAACCCATGTTGTTGTTTGTTATCTTGGAGCTAATGGCACACTCACGTTTCACCTAACACAAATCTTGAAGAGAGGTGAAGAAAAAGTGACATTATACCTAAAACAGCTAGCAAGCAATCAAGAGATTGACTATGAAATGCGGGGCTTTTAAAGCCTTTAATATGTTACGTCATGTCTTTCATGTGGTAAACAGATGAGACTAGCTTTTAAAGCCGAATATAGTGCATGTTTTTTTTTTTGAAGTTAGTCACCATGAAGTTTTGCTTTAAGACAAAGAAGGTAGAGGTAAGAGTATTCACGGTCTTGAAGTAATGGCGGGTGAATTAGTAGAATTTGAAGAGGGTTCAATAAGCATTATCTGAATCTTTTGAAATCTAATAATGCCTGTATTGTATTATGGTTCGTTGATACAAGAAGGAAGTTCTTGCCTGTTTGTCCATCAAGATGTTTATTGCATATCACCAATGTAGTTTTTCTTTGTTTATCATGTCTTACTTATCTTTATTTTCATTCAGTGTTGTAATTTTCCAGGACAAAGAGTGTCATTATATGGATAAGAAAGTATCTGGCAAGGAAATTTCTGAGGAAGTGACGCGGGAGTCACTAATCGCGATATCATACAGTGAACCAGAGAAGGATCCTTCTATTGAATCTGCACCTGAAAACTCCAACAATGAGAATGTGGTAAAATCTGTTGACGTTGACACAGATGATAAGTATAGGTTGGAGTTGATCTCGATATCCTATGCAGAGTCACCAGGCACTGAAGTTCAACCAGTTTCACCTGGAGAATTCAAGGCTAACTAAAACTAGCTGGTTTTACAGGCATGTTAAAACTGTTGTTGTTTTGCAACCTGTTGTTATTTACTCGTAAAGAAAGAGACATTGCTTGAACTTTGGAGTGTTTTCATGTGTTACACCTTTCACTGTTGTAATAATTGGCGGAGTGTAAATAATTGTTTTAGAAAACATAAAGCTCCTATGTCTTATATTCAATAGGTCGGCATTGCTTAAAAATAACACGAAGTTACTATCAATATGGAATGGAAATGACAAGAGGGAGTTGCTTAGATGGTAAGCACTTCTCACTTCCAATCCAAAGGTTGTGAGTTGAGTCACCAAGGGAGCAAAATGGGTGGAAGCTCCTAGGGAGGGGTAAAAAAATTAGAGGGATATGTGATAAGACACTGGTAAAAAATTAGAGGGATATGTAATAAGACATAGTATAATGCACATCTATAAACAATATGTATGAAATCTTTTGTTAATTTACATGCATTAAAATGTATATATACAATTATATTTGGTGCAAATAGATGAATATTTACCTTATAAACAATATATTTTGCAGAAAAAAAATAACACTGTCCAGCATAAAATTTAAAACTTGAAAAAAATAACCAAATTTTCTCATGGTGGCAACCTCGTTAAGGAGGGAATTATTTTTGGGAAAATTATGGAGAATGTGAGCTCACTACAATTATTTACAAGTAAAATAGCCCAACTTTGCAAAAATTACCCAAAATGGCCCATGTTGTATATTTTTTGTAATAAAACACATTTATTATCAATTCTCTCTTACACACTAATGGAGCTTAAGGAGTAATAAAATTCCTTTTTCATTGACCTCGGTTTATTAACGTGTCATCCCTTCAAACCTGTATTTGTGTTTGAAGACGCCGCCGTTGGTTCCCCTTCTTTCTTCCTTACGGATTTCGTTTGTCTGCTTGGAAAATTTCAGCTAATTACACTATTTTAAAATAAATTTTATAATTTTTTTTTGTTGTGCTATTTAAAAGAAAAAAATATTTGTTGTTTAATTTTTTTTTGTTGCTCTTTTTTTTTTAATTGGTTCACTTCTTTTGTAGAAAAAATAAATATTTATGTTGTTTTATTATTTTTTGTTTATACTTTTATTTTGTTAAGGTGGGAACGCATGATAGTCAAATAAATATCGACATCGATACATAACATTACATAATTGTTTATATAATATTAATACACGATTATACACCATTTATACAATGTCAATACATTACATATCTATTTATACAATATCAATACACATTTACATATACACATAATATACTATTTATACAATATTGATACACGCTTATACACCATTTATACAATGTCGATACATTACATAACTATTTATACATCATTTATACAATATTGATACACGTTTATACATTATTGATACATTAAATATACACTACATAACTATTTATACAATATCGATACATTATATATACACTACATAACTATTTGTATATAATATATACATGTTTATACATGAAAAAATTGCATGGAGAAAATTTTGAAAAAAAAGGGGGATTTTTTTTTATTTTTTATATAAAAAAAAAACGCAGCAAAAAAACTTTTTTTTAAAAAAAAATTAACGTTAAAAAAAAAAAAAGAAGCAAAAATGGCCTAATGGCCTTGGGCCGAATTGAGCTCTGTTGAGCCCAAGACCCTTTTTGGCTATTTTTTCTGTAAATAAAAAGTGGGTTACTTTTTTTGTAAACATTTTATTTTTCTGTATATAATTGAAATTTTCCCATTATTTTTTTAGATATTCTATCAGAATCTTTGAGATATTTGGATCTTATTTATGGAAGAGAGAAAAATATTACGGAAGAGAAGAGGAACCAACGTAAAACGTGTATTGATGTAAAATAAAAGCCCTAATACCCTATATAAAGGTGAAATCAAACTTTTAAATTATCAATAATTTTATATAAACAAAATATATCAACAAATACCACAAAATTAGGGATTGCGGAGACCTTCCTTTCTCAGGGAAAATGGCTTGATGTACCCCTCCTACTTTGAGATTTTGAGTTAATACACCTTTCATTAAAAAAAGGGTCACATATGTATCTCTACCTTTACACAAATGACCCGAGTATACCCTTTTCATCTAATAAAAGTGAAAAAAATAATTTTAAATTTATTTTTTAAATTTTTTTATCAAAATAAAATTCATACGTACACTTACCATTTTCAGACCCCACTTTGTGATAATATAATGGGTATGTTGTTGTTGTCATCAAAATAAAATTCATAGATATAATGTATATTTTGTATATTCTAAGTATTCTTAACATTTTTTCTTTGTACCTATGACAATATCCACACACACTTTTTCCTTGACTAACGGATTAAATTTGTGCTACATTTATGAGTGGCCTTAATGTGGATTTTTCTGGCCCAATGAGAACTTGAACTTCCTTCGGCCCACTACTACTGATTGGGCCTCAAGATTCCCATTTTTGAAGAAAGGGGTCGAAGTGCACAAATAGCCATTTCAAGGACCCCTACTTAAGATAAAATCAAACTTATAAACTTTGGTCACTTTAAAATTAACTTAGGACATACGGGATTGAAGTTGAAAAATCCAAGCTTACTCTATTAGTTCTCATTTATATGATGCATTTCTCTTTTTAGTTCCTAATTGTTTGAGACAGCTTTACGAATCATAATTTCAACCTTGATTTAGAAATCCAAACATCATTTTAACAATAATGTGGAAACTTGAAATGTCCTTACGACTTAAGAAGGTTTGAAATATTTTAAAATGAAAAAAAGAAGAAGATGAATAATCATATTTTTCACAAAAGAAAAAAGTGATCAGCAAATATAATCTGCTGTTGCATTGTTTTAGTTTCAAAAGATTATTTGGTTTGTGAATTTTACAAGTGTATTTAGGCATGACCTCTTATGACAAGTAACATCCTTGGCCAAATTGTTAAGGACTCTAAACAAGTGTGGTAATACACTACTAAAATTGGCATGGGAGTTCTCTACCACTCCTATAAATAATAGAAGTAATCAGAAAGCCTTCTTCTATTTCATAAATTTCAATAATTGCCCTTTTCTGTTGTCTTTTATTTTCTCCTGGTATAATTTAATTTTATTAATTTCTATATTTGTATTTTAGATAGACTTGTTTAATTTTAGGAAATTATTATACCCTGTTAGAACTAATATTATACATTATTAAAATAGCTTTTTAGGACACTACCTAGTACGACTCAAATTAGTTCGTGTATTTGCTCCAAATATTATTATTGTAATATTTTTATTTTGGGACCGAATCCAGACTTAGTCTGCCGCTCAGCCATGAGCTTGTCCCATGGGGTTGCGTAGTGCGATTTACATCTCCGATCCCGTGTGGTTTGCGAGCTATTGCACAGTGAATAAGTTATCACAAAGTGCTCACCACAGAACCCTCACCCAAAGGGCAGAAGCTGTGGAAGGGGTTATGGGTTTCCAAAAGAAAAATATTTTTATTTTCTCACTGCTATTTTTATCATAATATTTATTGTTTTAGTTTACTTTATTTCCAAACATATATCTACCACCTACCATATGCAATAGGAGGCCTCAGGTTGTCTGTCATTCTTTAATTTTAGGCATAATCAACACTAGGGATGGGCTGTGGCCTGTGCGGTTTGCCATTTTCAAGAATTATCCAACAAACGAGCTAGTCATTCTGCAAAATATCTGAAAAATGCTAAATAAACTCTCAGTTTCGACGTATTTCAATGGTGGATATATAATATTCCCACATTATATTCTTGTAGTCTATAGTCTATATACACATCAACTAGATCTGTGCAAATATCACACGACAGTGATACAGCTAATACTAACAATTCTTTACAGCAAACTCTAATGAACTCATGTTTCGCCATACAACATTTTATTTATTTTTTTGGAATAATTTTTCACTTTATTCGAAAATTAGTGTTCGTACATGAAAACAACCTATAACTTATTTTTAGCTTACTTTTCACTTCTGAAACTGTTTTCAAGTCCTTAACATTATTCCAAATATTTCGTTACAGAAAGGATGATCAAGTACAACTCTTTTTTCAACCCAACTCCATAACAACTCCATAAGTTCCAAATAAGTGAAAAATATTTAGAACATGACCTGATGACCATACACCTACTAAATTTTGATCGTACTTCATTGTTGATATAGTATAATATTCCAACATTATTCTTGTAGTCTACAATCTATATACATCAACCCTGTGCATATATCACATGCCAGTACTGCCAACAATTCTTTAAATCAAACTTAAGTTTCGAGGTACTTCATTGGTGGATATGTATTAGTATTACTTACTTATATAGTAGTGTTCCAACATTATTCATAGATATATTAATATTAATAGTAAAATAAGATGTACCTATGAATCACATGGCAGAGCTGCAGCGGTGCAGCCACTGTAAATTTCCTAATCCACCGCCTTTAACTACTGTCATGGGCCTCTCCCTATATATAGAAGCCACAGAATTCCAGTTTCTGGGGCAGAATATTCAAGGCATACTGTATGCCGCATACACGAATAAGTATCTATAAGGATGACAATGGGGCGAGTCGAGCGGTGAGGGATAAATCTTCCCTGTTAAAATTTGGAAAATTACATAACTAAATAAACATAACTATTATATCTATTGTACATAGCTATAGTTTTAAAATATTATCAAATATAACTATAGTTAGGATTTTATAGCAAGTCTCTCCCCTCTCTTGCTCGCCTCTCACCTCGGTCATTCCCCTCTCTTTCTCTCTCTCTTCTCTCTCTCTCTCTCTCTCTCTCTCTCTCTCTCTCTCTCTCTCTCTCCCTCTTCATATGTTGTATCGTCTAATGATTCACTTCATTTTTTGCCCTTAAAGATTGTATCCAACAGTGGGACTCAACAACAGAGTCAAACAATATAATTCATTCAATTGTATTATGCTAAATACGGATAATGAATACATAGAAAAAAGAAGAAGACGATACGTGTATCATCAACTTTATCAATTGTATAAATCTAATAGTTGTATCAACATACACAATCTTGTATCAGCGTGTATATATTGAATACAATTTGTATTTCTATATCGCAAATGACTATAAATGATATAGTTGTATCAACCTATAGTTATATATCGTGAATGAACATAAATGATTCAAGAGTGACTGATTATAAGGGATACAAGCCATATGTATCATCTTGTATGTATCAAACGGTATTCGTTGATATAACTTGTATCCGTCGAATACAACCTGTATCTAACATCTCTCTTCTCTCTCTCTCCAAAACCTCGCTCTCCTTTCTCCTCTCTCTCAATATCGCTCGCCTCTCTCCTCTGTTAAACTGTTGCTATGAGAGAAAGGAGAAAGGAGAGCGAGATAGCTATAGTTTAGAAGCACACGTCTAAAACTTTAGCCAATTTTAACATGTGTCTCATTCATACGTACTTTAAAAAATTAAAATAGTGTTAAATAAGTTTGTTCTTTATGATACATGAAATTTATTCTTTCAAATTTGAGCTTATTTTGAGTGTTGAAATTTTAAAAATAGAATTATTATTTTCTTCGCAAAATATTTCTGATGCATACGCCTAAAACTTTAGCTAATAAATATTATTATATCTCATTCATGTGTGACTGAAACTCATACATACTTAAAAAGATAAATTGTGTTAAATCGGTATGTAATTGTACTTCTGACAAACTAATGATTGATGTTTGTTCTTTATGATATATGAAATTTATGTTTTGAGCTTATTTAGAATATATTTGAGTGTTAAATTTGAAGAACAAAAAAACTTTTTTGGCAAAATAATCGAGACACACATATATGTCTGAGGTTTAAGGTAATTTCTATATACACGCCAGAGACGAATTTTAGCCTCAATCGCATATGTCCAAATCATTTTCAAAAGTGGATAAACTTATAAAAAAAAATAAATATAAATGGACATTAGTCAAATGACAACCTCAAAAATGAGTATTTGTACAATTTCCTCATTTAGATTTAGTCCTGCCCTGTCCCTGCCCTATTTAGTTCATTTACATGTTCCTTTATTTTATTTTTAAGAAAAACTAAATATTTCTTTTAATTAAATCCCTTTAAAATCATATTTTTAACTTAACTATAGGTTTCTAAGTTAATATAGTTCTTAGATTATTAAATATGTACTAGTTTATAACTTGCTTTACATTTTTTTTTTTGTTCGTATAATTAAGAAAACTAAGGGAACTTCACTGACAAATAATTACTGACCCCAACAGCTATAAAGTCTTTTGAAAATATCAAGTATGATTATAGTTACTATTTTACAATCCTAACAAGGTCCCCACAAGTGCAATTTAACTTTAAATTATCGTGATATATATAATAGCCCAAAAAGTTGCTAAATTTTTTGGATCAAGATCAAAGAAATCATAGCAACTATTATATCAAATTTTTGGTGTAGTCAAATTGTATTCTGCTTATTGTCAGTCAAATTGTATAGCAAATATTATTTCAAGTTATGTTATGTTATTATTATTATTACTAAAATATCTTTCCCTTGAGAGGAAGTTATGTAAACGGCAGAAACAAATCAAAGACTTGTGAAGAAACATGAGTTGCAAGATACTGGACGCACAAAATACAAAACAACAAAAATAGTCTTTTAAATTTTAAAAATGGTGGCCAAACTGAACGTCTATTATTGCAATAGAATGTACCAAAAAAATTTATTACTATAGTATTATTTGTTTTTTGCAATAGAAGGCTTAGTTTTCACTTTCGCTCTATTTTATTTTTTTCCTAAACAACAGATTGGGATCTGCTGTCATTTTCCATTTTCAAGAATATTAAAACAAAAAAAGTTTCTGCAGTTATCTGACAAGTTTGGTTGAATACTAGAAAACAGTATACTAAGTAGGCGTAAGTGTACGCTGATGCATAAATTATTATTTTTTTTTTTTACTGCAACTGCAATTTAGCATATAATAGTAAGTTAATACCATCTACTCCAACATGTTATCGATTAATATTTATTATAAAATTTAGTTGTAATTATTTTAGTAATACGGAGTAGATTATATCACACTATACCAAAAATGATCTTTAGCAGCAATTAATTAACTACAATAACTTAATTATCGCTAAATATATATTTTAGTGACATTTATTAGTGACAATTACATTGTAGCTTTCTTTGTAAATGTTTCTAAAGCCTATAGCGACATTAGATCCAATGACATTTAACTAATGCCGATAAAATTTTTAACATTCTTGTTAAAATACATATTTATTGCCGCTAAAAATTGTTTTTGTTGTAGTGTCAAGATGGGTTAAATAACACCACACCAAGTCACCAACGGTAAGGATTCATTTGGTCTAAGGCTAGCTAACTCTAATAATTAACTTGTTTAAGATTGAGGAGTAATTCTTATTATTATTATAGTTACTTTACAAGTGATGCACGGAGGTCTATTAGAAACAACCTCTTTGTCTCTCTTCTAAGAATGTAGAGATACGAATTGCATACACTCCACTCTTCAATATAGACACTATTTATTTTATTGAGTCATCCTTGTATATATATATAGATTGAATCACATAATTTAAAATACAAACTTGACATAACAATTTTTTTTATTTTTTTTTTTTAATAAAAGTTGACTTTTCTTGGTAAAATTTCTGACTCCGTTGAAGGTGCTTCTTCTCCTAAATTATTCAGAGCTAGAAAAGTTAAAACTTGTTTGGCTTCCTCCTTGTCCTTCGTGAGCAAGGATTGACCCTTCGTTATTTGAAGTGACATATATATATATATATATATATATATATGTCTGAGAGTTTGTATAATTTCGTCAAACATTGTGTATCTCCTTACGCTTGCTTCGTGTATACCTTGCGTTACGCTTGCTCCAACACCTTACGTTTTAAATTACTATATATATATATATATATTGACTAATCTCTTTTAACAGTTAGTTACTGAAATTCTACTTATCATCAACTTCCACTTACACCACTTGTCTTTTTGTCACTATGTTCTATTTCTTACTTTCTTTCTTGTTTTTTAATGATACATTTTGCATTGGGGATTTAAAAGCTTGATCAGGGTAAAATATATTTTAAAATAATTTCGTATTGCGCCAAAGATAATATAAAAAAGTATCATATTTAAAAGATTGTTTCAAACAATATTCAAATGATTCTTGGTTTAATACTATATGAAAATTTGAGAGTTGAGTAACAATAATTACTTATCAAGGAAAAAAGTAAGGGCATATGACAAGTTAGGTACAAGAGAATAACTTGGGATTTAAAGGTGCAAGAGAATAACTTGGGATTTAATTATGTTGTCATATCTCAACGCGAATTCAACAATTGATTAGAATATTCTTGATATTAAGAATCTTATTCCCTTTTTTTTTCTCCCCAACAGAATCTTATTCCTAATAAAGTTAATTTCTTTTAGAAGAAACACATTATGAACATGTGCAAGAAAACGTTAATGGACTTACCTTCAAGAAAAACATCTTGTGATTAGTTTCCCATTTTGATTTAATTAATAACTTAAAGAAGTCTTTCGATTACTTTAGAGAATAGCTAATTTAAACTGCAATATAATGCATACATATTCATTAAAATATTTCTGTTTCAATTAAATAAAATGGTGAATAACTTCATAAGTTCAGAATTCTTTTGGTAAAAAGTTCTTATCCTAAAATATTTCTTGCATCAAAGACATAATTAAGCAACATGCTTATAACTTCGTAAGTTGAGAATTCTTTTGCTAAAAAGTTCTTATCCAAACAATATTTCTTGCATCAAAGATATAATTAAGCGACATGATGATAACTTCTTAAGTTCAAAATTCTTTTGGTAAACAGTTCTTATCCTAACAATATCTCTTGCATCAAAGATATACTTTCTCCGTTCCTAAATATCTGTCACATTTTTTATTTGTGCGCCCTTTATGAAATTGTGGATTTTTACCATCATACCCTTAGTTAATTTCTTCAATCATCTCTCTAATTATTGAGAAGTATGATATCTCTTCAATAAATAAAAAGTGTGCTAAGGGTAAAATGAAAAAAAATATACTTTGTATTTTATTAAGTCTTGATTTTCTAAATGACAAGTTTTGTAAATTTCTATTTTTAGTAAAAATGACAAGTATTTAGAAATGAAAGGGAGTAATTAAGCAGCATGCTTGCTAGCCCATACATTCTAGCAAATCCATCCTGGTGATGCCGCTATCGAAAAGAAAGAGGAAACGGCCAATTATCAGGCAAGAATGTAAGTATGTTATGTAGAGGACAAGGGATTTCGTCTTTAATTTCCTTGAAGACCTCAATCAATGTGAATACATAGCACTTACGGGTCGTTTGGTAGAGTGTATTAAAAAAAATAATGCATGCATAAGCTTTGTGCGTTACTAATATCTTATTTGGTTAATTTTTTCATTCTATATATTATTAATGCTTGCATTAGTTATATACTCTATTTGGTATTAAGGAATGTATTACTAATATATGAAAATCCATGGTATTAGTAATGTAATGGATCTAATGCATGCATTAGTATGGTTAAAGTCTCGATTGTCCCTCAAAATCTTTTCCACATTCTTTCCACCATATTTATGGAGGGTATTTTTGTAATTTTTTTTCCTTAGAAATTATGCAATTAATGTTATTTTTAATACACCAAACAAAACACTGCATAAGAAAAATGCAAGCATAACTAACACAAACATTATTAATATACTATATTTTGAATTATTCTTATACATTCTACTAAACGACTCCTTAATCTCCTCCTACCCCATCCCCTTACCCCTAGTGGATAGTAAAAACTTATCCTCTAGACATTGACTGTTTTCACTTTGTAATGAAATTTTCAAACAAAAGATGTTAAACATAAGGTGATTCACCAATTATTGTTGTATTAACACTATCTTCAATATACCATGTCATTGTATGTCACAATATTCCTCAAGATCGAATAATTTCCTTGAAGACCTCAATCATCAATGTGAATATATAGCACTAATTCCCTTCCTACCCCTAGTGGATAAGTACGTACTTAGCCTCTAGTCATGACTGTTTTCACTTTGTATTGAAATTTCAAACAAAAGATGATAAACAAACATGTGATTCACCAATTATTGTTGTATGTAGGAATAACACTCTCTTTCATATGAGTATGTCATTGTACATGTCATAATATTCCTCAAGAAATATAATTCTAGCAGTAATTATTGAGCCAAATTCATACTCTCACATCTCGTGACAAAATATTACCTGATTATTTATGCTTAATATATAGAAATTAGATTAATATATCTAAGTCAACATATTCTTTAAAGCTAGAAACGACCAATCAATAGAATGAAAATAATAGCAGTAAACTCGTGGCAGGGTGACAAATATAGTGAAGAAGTTTATAGAACAATATTGAGTGTAGAAAATATAACTCTTTATGTTTTATTTCCTAACTAATTCATGCACATAGGTGATTCTTACATAGACCTATAATCAGAGGCGAAACTACAGTACAACATGGGGTTTGGTTGAATCCAATAACTTTTACGTAAATTCTATCCAATAAATATATATATAAATATTAACTCATGAATACCCGTAACCAAAGTAATCTAATGATCCAGTGGTAGTTAAGCGGGTTGCAAAGCTTTATGCATTTAGGTTGTGGGTTCTCGATCCCAGCTGCCAATCTAGTTTTTCCTTTTATTTTCCTAAGGAAGCATAATCCTGCATTCAGGTAAAATGTAATTTTTGCCCTCCTTTCCTTTTTTCCATTACACATTTCCCCCTCTCCTATGACCTATCCTATATAATCAATTTTTTTTTTCTTTAAAAGAAAACATATGATAAAAAATTTTAAAAAGAAAAGAAAATGTAGGAAGCATAAATCCTATAATTTGCAATACATGTTTTTCTCTTTCTGCTATATATATACTGATTTTCATAAAGAAAAATTATTTAAAAGAAATAAAACCATTAAAATTAACAATTACAAAAAGAAAAAGAAATTTCACTCTCAAAAGAACTCTCTATTTCTTTCACAAACAAAACCCAAAATTAGTTTTTATAGAGAGCTAAAACCCATTCGACCTTCTTCTCCTTCAAAAATTATAAAAATCTTTGAAATTTATCCACCCTCTATCGGAGTCCAAACCTTGTAACACGTACATACACAAAACTCTTGTAGTCTTTCTCCTTTTTTTTTTTTTTTTTTGCCTATCATAATGTATTTTTATTTATATGATATTTAAGTGGTTCGTTTCTTTTTTGAATATATATTAAGTACCGTTGCTCGTTTTTTAATTTGTCGATAATTATATATTAGCTTGAGATCGTTGTTCTGTCTTTAAAATTCACACCCCCCAAACCTCAAATCCTGGCTCCGCTTCTGCCTACAACTATCTATTGTAATATAGAACTAGGATTCTACATCCTAATTATAAACTATATCAAGCTAATATATTGCAAATTAAAATATTATCGTTAGGATTGTATATCCTAATTCTAAACTAATTCTATATCCTAGGCTAATTCGGATATGCTATACGTTCTGTTTATCATCCTTCCTCAAACTAGACATTGGCAATGATATAACTCCAAGCTTGCTCCAGAGTCCATGTAAACAAACTTTGTGTTTTCTGGACTTGAAAAATTATGACTTGATCAGTATGATCCTTCTCTCATCTCGTACTCTTTTAGTGTATTAACAAACTAAATGAAGGTTTGATATGGAGTCTTGCCTAGCATAACAATCTTCAAGATTTTATATTTGTTTCCAAGACCTTTAGCAAAATTTATAATCCTGTTATCTTCGTCTAACGGTTTGTGTATAGCGGTGAAACTATCACAAATTCCTTTGAATTCTTCTATGTCTTCATCTACAGAGTTTAATCTCATCTTAATACTCTAAATTTGTTGCTACAATTGAAATTTCTTATCCTTGGTAGCTTGTAGGTAATTATCCTCAAGATTCTTCCAAATTTGTTTGGTCGAAGTGCGGTCAATAATAAGGAACATTGACTCTTCAGTCATGGTTCCAGTTAGCCAACTTCTCACCAAGATGTTTTTGTCTTCCCATTCTATGAATTTAGGGTTGACGTCTTCTTCACCGTTTTCGTTTACCACGTTAATCTTAGATGGCGGTTCCTTCACAATAATGTCACCAATCTTCAGGGTCTGCATCAATTGGCTTATCTGGGTCCTCCAAACAAGATTATTTGAGAATTTTAGTTTTATGGGACATATTATGAATTGATGGAGAGATCGTGATGAAAGGGAGAAAGTGGAGGGAGATGAATCGGCCATTAAAGAACGTGGAAAAGGATTTAGGATACAGAGTATCTTAGGTTAGAACCAAAGCTTTGACCTAATCATGCACTCAATTTTGTATTTTTTACACTCAATTTATAGAAAAATATTGAGTGTAAAAAATACAAACTCTTTATGTTTCACTTCTCAACTAATTCATGCACATAAGTGGTTTTTATATAGACCTACAACTATCTATTGTAATATAGAATTAGGATTCTACATCCTAATTATAAACTATATCAAACTAATCTATTACAAATATATTATCGTTAGGATTATATATTCTAATCCTAAATTAATTCTACTGTATATCCTAAGCTAATTCGGGTATGCTATACGTTCTGTTTATCATATAGCTCAAGAATGTCCACACAAAATTACAAACTAAATCCCTTTTTCTAATTATTTCTGACCTTTGATGGAGCATCTAATAAACCATAAACTGTTTGGGAGAACTATATATGCACGCCTGTCTGTAGACTATTAAAAAAGATCTACAGTATTAGAAAAAATCATGGTGCATGTGTGGCCATGAGATACTCATGAAAAGCAAAATAGGAAAGCTTTTCTTTCTATCTATAGAGTTATACTATATACAATAGTAAAAGGCAACAAGATATATAGGTGAGGATATAGTGTACGAACCCCATTTTCCTGCCGTCGCTTTAACAAACAAATATTGTGGCACACTCTCCCTTTCAAAAGATATATATATATATCAATCTTTTCTTAATAGTATGATTTTAGAATGCATTAAGGATTGATCTAGAGTGTTCCAAAACTACGAGCGTGGATTTAGAATGCATTAAGGATTGATCTAGAGTGTTCCAAAACTACGAGAGTGTTCCAAAACTACGAGCGTGGATTTAGAATGCATTAAGGATTGATCTAGAGTGTTCCAAAACTACGAGCGTACGTCCACGGGTCACTGAAAAGAGAAAATTAGAGGGTGACAAGGGTCAATGTTTTTTAAGATAATTTTGAAGTGACATTTGTCAACAGCAGTCGGAGCCAAGATGTTTAGTTAATTGGCTCTGAATCACAATTCTTAAATTTCATAAATAGTTATAGTTTAGAGTGTAATTATGAAACATTACTATAGTTATTGTATCTGACGGAAGAGTTGTATCAAGAGGGTATCAGATGGGTATCAGATGGACATCAATTGTATTAGGCAGTATAGTTATTATAGATCTCAAAATATAGCTATGTTTAATTTTTTTGATACGGTAGCCATGTATGGTAAATAAACTTTAAATGTTTGTCATGTCGAGTAATTTTTCCTTCTTTTTGTTTACTGGGTTATGAATATGTTATTTATACATATTTAAATAAAATTTTAATATAATACAGAATTTAAATTAAATTAATTATTGAGTTCTGCCCAACCTGTAATAATACTATGATTCCAACCCCAGTTTGTCATTATGTCAAATTGCCTTTTCGACGTATATTTGAATTAGAATTAGAAATGATCATTTGAAATTATAGCGGAAAAAAGACGTTTGTGGAAGTTACAAATTGTGTTTGGACAGCTGTTATTTTTTGAAAGAGAAAATCTGCAAAAGTTGAAATTTGGAAGTAGAGGATGAAAATTCTAAAACCTTCACTTGAAATATACCTTCTTTTTTGTTTTCCATCCAATGTTCGATCTGCTTTAAAATTTGCCAATTTTGCATTTACACCAAAAAGTCCTACCTTAGCTTCGGACTTCCTATCATATGTGACTCTAATAATGTCTTACTTCATAACTTTGAGGGTAACCCGACAAAGTCCGAACTCATTCACTGTCAGTTTGTCCTCAAAACGGATGTTTGGTCATAATGTTACATGAAGAACATAAGTCAGATGACAAATGAAAATGTATGGCTCGATTTGAAACCTCTTAAGGATGAAAAGATATTTGTTGAGTTCCCCTATCGGTTAGGAATGTGGAACTTTAGTGTCATTAGTATATGTTCTTTGAGCGATCCACACCTCATAAATTAGCTTTTGGTTAAGTTAGTCCAAAAGTCCATTTCTTATCTTGATATTAGAGATGATGAACCTGTTTCAATTTTCATGATTTATCGATGTTTGTCCCTGATCTTATATTTTCACGCTCCACTATGTTCAGTCCTGAACGTGTGATGAAGTGTTCAATTCTATTGTTTTTGAGATTAAATTACAACTTAGGTTCATTTTTTTACTACTAGTATTTACGATCCCACTCATTTTGGCTGTTGCAACCTCCCTTCAAATTTTAAAAGCCAACGACCCATGACTTGTGCTAGGAACAAAGAGTCAAAGACATGTCATGTTGAAATTTCCAAATACAACAAAAAAGTGATGTACATTGAAGAAACAAATCCAAGTGTTGAAATTCTTAATAGGAAAAATGTGAATGTTTGCTGGTATGGAATATCAGTACGCAGAAAGCTTGAAAACATTGTGTCGTGTGCTAAATGTAAAATGAACTGCACTTCTTCCAACTTCTCTCCGTCCAACAATACTTATCCATTATTAACTTGGCACACGCCTAAAAAGCAATAAATAATGAGAGTAATTTTACTATGTCACTTATTGAATATAATAAATTTAATGTTTTGAAAAATACATTGGATGATGAATAGTGTTTAATATCAAGGGTAAAATGGACACATATAGATAAATTATTTATTGGTTTTCTAAACTGGACAAGTATTATTGAATATCTATTTTTAGTAATATGAACAAGTAAAGATGGACGGAGAAAGTATTTACCCAAATGCTATGTACAGTACAATGAATTTGGCATATAAATTAGAAAGATCCACGTGGAAATTAAAAGGATAATTGTTCATGCCTCATTGGAGCCATGGTAAGTTGCAATTTTGTCTTTGTGTGTCCATAGTCCATTCCCTTCTAAGCACTTGCGTCTAATTCACAACCACAAAATAAAGGGAGAATATATACTCCCTCTGTCCCAATTTATATGACACACTTTTCTTTTTAGTCAGTCCCAAAAAGAATAACACATTTCTATATTTGGTAACAATTTAACTTTAAAATACTCACTTTACCCTTAATGAAATGATTTACAACTACACAAATATCTATGAATCATTTTAGACCACAAGTTTCAAAAGTCTTCCTTTCTTTCTTAAACTCCGTGCCAAATCAAAGTACATTACATAAATTGGGACGGAGGGAGTAACTGGTTATAAATTTGTTTTTGTGGTAGTATATGACAAACCGATGGGCTCAAAAATCCCCACTAATTGCTTTCGTTAAAGGTGTACGTCATAATTACTTCATAAAGGATAAAAATTATTTACTCTCTTTCACTATATTTGGATAATTATTATTTTAGGATGTGCATTATTCGGATTAAATCGAAAAAATCAAATCAAATTTTTATTTAGATTGGTTTTTTAGTTTTTTGATTTGGGTCGGATTAAGAATTTTTTTTTATTGTTAGATATCTATTTTTAGAAACATGGACAAGTAAGGGAGTACATATTATGAAATGTATTGTATTGTATTGCATTTTATCATTTTGTATTATTTAAATGAATACAAAATTTGAATAATTGTATTATTTTTTGTCGTTATATAATTTCACACAACAACAATTTAAAAGATAAACCTATGAGAAAAACAAGATAAAAATATAGATACTATAAAAAAAGTAGGGTAAACGATACAATAAAATTATTAAACAATAAATTAAGATAAAATCAGAAGAAAAAAGTAACGACGTGATCACACCAAATCGATCGTTATATAAAATGAGACTGTACCTAAGGATAAATTTAATGATACGATATAATAATATTTAAATAATAATAAAAAAATATTGCTTTTTAACTAAAAACACAATACAGTATAATAGATAACAAGAAGGGAAACTTTAATTCAAAAATTAAATACCCCCTCCCCCAGACCCGTATCCCAAACCCTTAATTTTAGAAAATATACATTCTCCCACCCTCTAGTCTATGCAATGTGTATTTTGTCAATCCTCCATCAATGTACTCCTCTTCTTTTCAGGCAAAACTTCACATATAGTTAACTTAGACCCCCCCCTCCCTTTCCTCAACTAACTTCTTAGTTTAACTTCAATAATTACAGGCTATAGACAACGGTTAGTATCTATATGTATTTAGGAACCATTTATACAAAAAATATAAAATCTTTTTTTCTCTCTCTTTTTAGTTACAGTAAAAATTAATAAGAAAAGGGATAGCAATCAACACCCAATATTTTCTCCAACTTTTCCATAATAATCTCTTTCCATATATGTATATGTATATGTATATAATAACATCAATAAATTCTATGAAATTAATCCATATATATAGAGTATAAATATAAACATAAAACAATTAAATGTATATGTATACAGAATGAAAACAACAAAATATTGAATTTTAAGGCTTTAAGTATATACAATTCATACACAAAATACATTAAAAATACATGTGCGAAGACATGTATATAAATTTAAGGATATGTATATATAGTTAATCAAATGAGTATATAGAATATAAATTTAAGGACATGCATATATAGTTAATCAAATGAGTATACAGAATACATATGTTCATACAATTATATACAATTAAGGACATGTATATACAGAAAATTAATATAATGTATGAAAACACTCCATATCCAGAATACAAATGTAGACATAAATATATACATATCCAGCTTAGATTTTATATGTATAGATATACAAATTCAAAATGTATAAATGTATAAAATTCACTGATACAACCAAGAAATTTATACATTGATACAAATTCAATGATACAAGTACAACTAATAAAATTTCTACATTGATAAAAATTCACTAATATAACCAAGAAAATTTATCCATTGGTACAAATTCAAATGTATAAATTGATATAAATTTAGATTATATGTATAAATATACAAATTCAAATGTATAAATGTATACAAACTGGAGCGCGTGAGATTTGTCTTCAATGTATCACCAGAGACGGCGACGAGGACAATGAAGAGGGGGACCTGCCGCCATGAAATTTCATCGGAGAAGGAGGCGAAGAGGAAGAGGGGGTGTGGGATTTGACTTCAATGTGTCGCCGTGAAATATGACGAGGACGAGTAAGAGGGGGATCTGTGAAATTTCTTCGAATAAGGAGGGAAGGCGATGAGGACAGTGAAGAGGGTCTGCCGACATGGAATTTCTCCGGAGAAGGACGCGGCAAGGAAGAAGGGTGTGGGATTTGTCTTCAATGTGTCGCCAGGGAAGATGACAAGGAAGAATGGGATCTGTGAAATTCATCGGAGAAGGAGGAAAGGCGACGAGGAAGAGGAAGAGGGGGATCCGCCGTCATGGGTTTTCGCCGGAGAAGTCCAAAGGAAATCGCATGTGAATGTTTAGGAATCGGAATTTCACATAAATAAGGATAAATCTTTCTGAAATCTTCTTAAAAAGTGCTTATCTATTCCTTTTCAATGTAAACTAGCCTAAAAAATAGCCAATTAGGTGAGAAAGTATCTTTGCCTAATTTAAAATAAACCAATATATATGCTACTCCATTTGTACATGAGCACCCACATAATTAACAGCTATTCCAACTACTTTTAACTATGTAAAGTAATTATTTTAAACATTAATCATGTGAGGTAATTATGGAGTTGTTTTATCTATACTATGTAATTTTTACTTCTTTTTATAATATTTGGCCCAATCACAACTTCGAAAGATAGAAGAATCAACTAGAACTTTTTATCTATATGAAAATTTAAATTATGATCTATTAAGATTGTATCCATTTCATAGAACATAAACTACTGTCGCGATCTAAATATCGGATTGATAGAAGAATCTTTACCACCCAATCAATAATATACAAAAATTCAAATAACATTTTATTAAAGTTTAACAATTTCCAAATGTAAGTCGACATAATCGTAACCCGAAAATCCTTACAATATTTGTAATACATAATCAACAGTTTACGATATTATCCAAGACCTAGTCTAGACATGTATAAGAGCTTCTAATATAATGAAGAAGAAAAATAGAAGACACACTCACCGTAGGAATAAGATGAGCAGAAGTCGCTGGTGAATACTTGCTGCTTTAAATAAGAAACCTCAACTGATCCTGCAACATACCTATATCTCAAAAAGGGGATATAGCAAGAGTAGTATCAATATAACCACATGTACTGATAGGTATCATCGGCCGGCTAGGGTTAGATCACGTAAACATCATATAGAAATCACAGAAAGAAATCATGACAATTTATAGAACAGTTTAATTTCAATTAACAATTCATATATGTCCACAACTCGCCTTCCTATGAGCTTCCAAGTATATTTCATTAACTTAAGTGATTCATTTAACTAGAATTCAATGACCAATTTAATTTCCGTCAGCTAGCTTCTCACTAACCGGTGAACGTTAACTAACAAGACGAGTCCTCATAATTTCCAACTCAAGGATTAACCTATGGTTCTTTACTATTGACACTATGCATACACAACAAGTATTAATTCCATAGTCAACTCTACGAGTCGGTATTAGCCAGTAGCCACTATGCCTCCACACGCTAAATCACTATCCTTCTATCCTCTTATTCGATTAAGGCAATATCACAATGCAATAATTATCAAGGCATAAAAGTCATACGATACATTAAATATCTCAACTAACAAATAAGCACTGCCACAGTTAACTTAAATCAAGTATGAGTAAATAAGCACTCAACAAATAACAAGTAATTTAAACCAACAAATTACCATACACAGATAATAACTTAAACAATCAATAACCTCAACAAGATCAACCTTCACCCAATCACTGATTTCACAATTACAATCACAAGTATAAGTTCAACAACAAAGGGGAGGGGTCTATGACTCCTCTAAATACCATAAGTTTAAACCACACCAAATCATTCATCACTTAATCATCTCACATGAGTAGTCTAATACTACCTCGATTCACTACAACACTTTATGTAATGCAAATAAGCAATCAAATGACTATGAATATGTAACAATGCAATTATCACGACCTCTTCTCAAATCTATACACACATATGAAGGGGACTTATATGCTCAATAACCATGACCTGCAAGGGACCAGCGTCGTCCATGTACCATACCAACATAGTACACAATCCTCCGAATATCATAATATCAATCAAAATCATCACAACATCTACTCAAATCTGTACATTCATACTAAGGGACTTATCTACCCAGTAGTAATGACCTGCAGGAAATTAGTTTCGTCCATGTACCGAATCGGCGTAGTACCTAACCCATCAAATATCATAATATAAGATATTAAAATTAATTAGCACATAAGATATAATGCAGTGCACCAATAATGCAAGTGCATTTTATCTAGACACTTAGTCAAATTCAATATTCATCATTTCTTGTATACAATCAATATCACCTAACTCACCAATCACAAGTATGCGTGAAGGTCAATTCAACAACTTATTCAAACAAGAATTATCAATCATATTCATCAATTAAAAATATGTCCGAAGACCAATCAACAATTTATTAATATAAGCATGACCAACCATCTATACTCTAATTCAACATACATAAGTTCATTCACTAATCCTATTTTTTTTTTAATTTACATCGAGGTCGGTGAATTCAGTTACTAAATAGTAACTCTTAAATTCAAGTCATTACTAACTTCAAGACACTATTTCGTTAGCCATTATTCAACCATTCGACTCTATTCAACTTGCAATTCTGACTTTAATCATGCATCTTTACACATCTTACTTTCTAACACCTAGCCAAACTTGATTTTAGGTTCTTAAGTTATGAAACTACATTTTTTTTATCATGATCAATTCTTATAACTATCTTTCAGCAAGAATATTTCATATTCAAAACACGCACAATATTAAATTCGCCCTTTCTAAGATATTAAAGACGAGTTTTATAGATACAAGCTCACACAATTTCTCTTTGGTTCCGCACGTTTACATATTCACCTTGTAATTCATCAATTAACTCATACAAACACAAAACACCCATAAAGGGGTTCATACAACAACGTATCAACACATAATTAGATCTTTTTATGTCAATTTCATATTTTCATCCATTCAAACACTGTGCCAGCATGCCTAATCATTATTATACCGTCAAATCTATATTATGCATACGATTACTAAACACAGTCTACTACTCATAAATCATAACCTACCTCAATCAAAAAATTTAGAACAAGCAAGTCACACCACGTATGCTCCTTTTCTTCCTTCATGCCTCAAAACATTCAATCATCTAATAAACAAGTAATTATAAGAGTAATTAATCAATTACTCTTTGAATAAACACTTTAGAAATTCAAACCCACTAATTATATTCTTATTCACGATCTACATCATTATTCAAGGGTTAATTAATCATTAACTAGTTCTATCATACTCATATTACCTTCATTAATGTAGTTATAATGCTAAAGGTCTCATCTTTATTAAACTCGAGGTCTCCAACCACCAAAATTCATGTTTTAGAACAATCAATTCATGCTAGGAAGCGTTAGTAAGCAATCTAGAAGTAATATTAGGTGATAATTAACATACCTATAGGTTTTTCCCACAATTTCATGAACCTAGGGTTCTAACCCCCAAAAATTTTACCACAATTTCCCATTCTAATAATTCTAGAAGAAGAACAGATTAAATGATGTTAAAAGGGAGTAATAATCTTACCTTAACGAAGAATTTTCACCCTAGCCTTGGGAAAATCGTCCCTTTTGGACTTTGGAACAAAGTTTTTGAGTTTAGGACCTGAAATTTCATAAAATAGGCATATAAACTATCCGAACTTCGTTGTAGCAGCCAAAATGTCGTTACGACGACCTTTTTTCTCTACAGTGGAACTCAACTTTTTAGCATAGACACCTTTCAGTAAAATGACCATAACTTTTTACTCCGAAAGCGGATTAACAAACGATTGGTGGTGTTGGAAAGAAGATTCGAAGACCTTTAATTTGGCAGTTCTTTAGCCTTATAACTCTTCATATTCTAGGAGGGGTGATTGTTTGAAGTTGTCCCTAGTAGAAACTCATATCGAAACTTAATCGGTAGGGATACTTTCAACTCAACTTTGTGCTAGGAATTTTGTACGACCTTAATTCATATCTAATGCCCTCCCACACTAAGAAATTGAACCTAACACTCAATTAAGATTCTTATATCTTTACCTTTTATAATTTTAGTAATGACAAAATGGGTCGTTACAATTACACCTTAATCAATTCATATAACATTTGTTCTGAGATATTTTAAAATGTTCTAAATTCTATAAAAAAAATTATTTTATATGATTTCAAAAGTCAAATGTTGATCTATTTTATTGATCAAATTTACGATTTGAGTGATGTTTTTCAGTATTTTAAAATACATTTTTGAGATTCACTTTGAGGCATGTCTTGGGGCGGGCACTGTCAAAATGCCTCGAGGCTCATATGTGGGGCTTAGTTCTGTGATATTTACATCTTAAGCGTCCGATTGTATGCCCTAAATAATTCGAACGCCCAACATTCGGGGCTTGCCTAACCATTCTTAGATAAACTATGTGTCAAATTTCTCACTTAACACTAATGTGTCTCATAATTCTTTAATAAATGATGATGCTTAATAGTTCTTTTATCTATAAAAATATAATTATTGAGAGTAACTCAAATAACAAGTCGTAACATTGCAAATTAATTATTTCAGACTACCGTGAGGATAAATATCACTTAAAATTTCTATTTAAAATACATAACCAAAAATTACGTCTTCACTTGTCACGGGTCTTCATAATTTTGTCCTATATCTCAAAATTATCATATATCTTTTTGAGATTTAAAAGTTTTATTGTTTTTATTCATGAAGGAGTGATGTGTTGTGGTTATAATCTGATAAAATTAAATTATTTGCTTTTAGGAAGGTAAATAACATAGTATGATAGTAATATATTTTAAAGAATTATGATTCTTTTATTGTTTGAAAGTTAAGATATTAGTGTTGATTCACATATCATAATAGCTTTTATATCATTGTATTATTTTTATAATTGCAAAATCATGTTAGAAATTTTATTTTCTATGAGTTTCTTTTATCATATTTTTAATTTTCTTAAACTATTAATAATGTGTTTTATATTTTTTTTTGTGATATTATGCTATTTTACTACATCATAAGTTAATAATTTAAAGATTCATGGGACTTAAGCTCCATGACGATGGCGAGACATGCCTCGAGACATATGTCTCATCATGTGCTAAGTGAAACGTTTTCGTTTTTTAAAATACTGAGATTTTCTTCTTTAAACAAACTTTACAAATATAATTTAATAGTTAGTTAAAGGTAAAAATACATCTAAAGTATTTCAATTTTTTTGAATTTCGTATCTGAGCTATATATCATGTGTTTAAGTTTTCTACTTGAACTATCACCAACTTATTATCAAAAAAATACTTCAACTATCAATTAACTATCAATTATTCACTTTTCCTACCTGAACAATGGTGATATTTCAAGTAAGAAAAGTGATCAATTGATAGTTGAGGTGTTTTTTTGTAAATATACTTGGTGATAGCTCAGCTAGAAAACTCACACACTAAATATTTGTTGTTTTTTGGTTTTAGTAAAATTTGTATTTTTTCAACAACAACTTCAAACACATGTTCAAACAAAAGTATGAACAATCAAATGAAGTACGAGCTCTGTATTCACAATTTTTAATTTTTAAGAAAGAGGAGTGTTTTCACTACAAAATTTCGTGTCTTTACCTGAGGAAAGACTCAGTTATTTATAGCCAAAAGGTGGTGCTTCAAAAATGATTCTTGAAATAATGCAATGTTTCGGACCGTCGGGCCATTTGCGGACCCATCTGCGCACGCAATGGGGTCACCTGTGGCCGCAGGTCGACTTCCGTCAAAAACAGAAAGTTTTCCTTGACTTGCGCTGGCCAGATGCGCCCACAGATGGCCATCTGCACGCGCAGGTTGTCATTTCTGTCTTCAACCAACGCCTCGAAGGGTCACGTCCCTTCGAGGTGTGTTGTGACATGCGTCCACACTTTCTCATGTGCGTTCGCAAGTGGAGAATATTTTCATATCGGACTTTTGGATTAAACAATCATTAACTCCGAAGCCGAGCGAGCGACGACGACGGTGCGAGGCTTGTCTTGTTCTTGCCTCACTATCCACATGAAGGAATGCTTCTTAATTTAAGCATAAGAATGTTTATAAAGTGAAACCACAATCCACTCCTTTTTCCTTCATTTATTTTCCCCTCCATTTTCCATTCACATTTTCGCTTAGAACCCAATAATAATTCATGTATGGAACTTTTAAAAATAATAACTTTGTAGATGTATTTTTGACCCTTCACTCTTTAATATTCTTCGTCCAAGTATTACACTTTATTGAAAATAAAGATCCAACCATTCAGAGGCGATTCCAGGATTTCAAGAAGACGGGTGCACCATTGCTTTAAAGCTAAGATCTAAAATTTTATAATGACAACGACTTGGTAAGCAAAAGATAATTAATTACATTATCACAAAAAAATAACATAAGTTTACAATTGCACACGACGAGACTTCATATTTTGAAAACGATCTATAATAGCATCATTACTTACGGTTGCAAATATCTTACGCTCTATCTTACAAACTAAACAACCATTCAAAAATTCTTCACCAATGCTATTACGTAGATAATTTTTGATGAGCTTCATTGAGGAGAATGCTCTTTCCACACTTGCAGTACCAACAGGCAAAATCAACGTCAACTTCACAAGTAAATAAATAAGAGACCAGGTTTCATTCAATTTTGTCTTTGTCATCATAATAGCAAGATCCTTAATCCCCTTCTAGTTGAGAAACTTGCTATCACATTCTCGAGCATAGACAATGAAACTATCAAGCTGATAACTGAGATCTCGAAGTTGGTTCTCACCAAACTCACTTTTGTACAATCCGGCCAACTTCATTATTCTGCTTTTGTCAAAATTAGCAAATGAATCAATCGGATTCAAACTAGCCATACCAAGGAGTAAGTCACTAGTCACAACATCAAAACGATTATTGAGCTACTGAAGTTGCAAATCAATAACTGCATAAAATACTTCCACACTAAAGTGATGAAAATATGAAACTTCGGACCTCTTACGCTTCGACCTTGGATAGTCTTCATCCATTTTGGGAATCAAAACATCATGTTTGCCACAAAATGAATAAACCTCAGCCATCAAAGACTCCAAACCACTCTCTCTCATGGTTTGCAATCTTCTCTTTGAAAGGTTAAGCAACTCCATAGCATTGACGATATCTTGATCTTTCTTTTGAAAAGCTTTGTTCAATTCATTTGTAAGAAGAGCATTGACGATATCTTGATCTTTCTTTTGTAAACCTTTGTTCAATTCATTTGTAAGAAGCAACATCTTGAACATCAAATGCAACATAAAGATAAATTTAAATTCTTGAATTTTATCTAAAAGGTTTCCTGTTGCAAGTTTATCAAGACCATGTGGAGAATCTTCTTTCATATCTTTAAGCACATTAGCAATTGAAGAAATTATAATCATGAAATTTTTCAAGGTCTTAAAGTGAGATCCCCAACGAGTATCACCCGGTCATTGGAGGCCACGTTCTTGATTTAATCCTTGCCCAGTAAGAATTTCTCCAGATTTAAGCAATTCTTCCAACTTCTCAACTTGGTGTTGTCAAAGTAAGTCCCTGCGTTTAAAAGATGTTTCAATAGTATTTAATACATTAGTGACAACATAAAAGAAATTTTTCCGGGTGTTTTTTAGAAAGAGCCACAAGTGTCAATTGCAACTGATGAGCAAAACAATGAATACAATATGCAGACAGAGCATCTTGCAAAATCAAAGACTTTAGGCCATTTTTCTCTCCTTGCATATTACTAGCTCCATCATAACCTTGTTCGCGTAATTTTGATAGACATAGCGAGTGATCCTCAAGAAAAGAATAAATTATTTTCTGCAATGATCTTGCGGATGTATCACTCACATGAACAATACCCAAAAAACTCTCTATCAACTCTCCATTTTTATTGACATATCGTAAGACTAGTGCCATTTGCTCTTTATGTGAGATGTCTTTCGATTCATCAACTAGTATTCCAAAATAATCACTATCCAAGTCTTTGATGATAGCTTTAATTGTTTCTTTAGCACAAGCATCCACAATCTCCTTTTGAATTGTCGAACAAATTATCTTATCATTTTTTGGAGCATGTTGAAATATTGCCTTTCCCACATCCGGATGGTTAACCCCATAAAATTTCAAAAGTTCAAGAAAAATTCCTTTGTAATCGGAATCTTCACTCTCATCATGACCACGAAATGGTAATCTGTTTCTTAAGAGAAACCTTACCACAAAGATTGAGACATTTAAGCGAATTCGATAATCACTTTTTCCTTTCTCACTGTGCTTGTGAAGAGAAGATTGAATTGATTGACGTTGGTTCGCAAAATCTAGCATCCTATTCAAACATTTGTTATGAATACTATTTACCTCACCAACATGCAATCGAAGTCTTTCCGGACCATGATTCCAACCTCTAAAACCCGCCTCTTGTATAAATGATTTTTCCGCATTACCACGACTTTCAAATTCATTCTTGAACAAATAACAACACAAACAAAATACAACATCATCTTTTATGCTATATTCCAACCAAACAGAATATGGAGTTTTAAACCATTGTGGATTAAATTGGCGATCTTTGGTCCCAAACTTTGTTTTAGGATATTCACGAAGTTCCGATTGATAAAACCCCATCAGAATATAATGTCTCCTCACATCATCTAGAGTATTAGAATCATATTCAGAAATGAGCTTTCTTTTTTTGGGATCCCGTTTAAGAGATCCCACCCCAAGAATACAACCAACATTTGAAGGAGGAGGTAGAATTGTCTCTCGTTGAACTTCTGGAGCTACATGTGAATTAACGGATGGACCACTACTAGAACTTGGTTGCTTAATCAAGAATTTATCCATTTAGAAGTTCAAGAATAAATGTTCCTACAAATTCAAATTACTATTCAACTTAGTCGCAAATTTATTACTTGCAAATTCAAAACAAAATAGGAAAGTCACACACCTTTCACATTCAAAAATAAGGGAATCACACCCTTGCAAATTCAAATAAAATAGAGGTATCACACCTCTTGCAAATTCAAATAAAATAGAGAAATCACACCCCTTCACATTCAAAAATAAGGGAATCACACCCTTTCACATTAAAAAAAATAAGGAATCACTCTTGCAAAATAATAATAAAATAGAGGAATCACACCCCTTTCACATTCAAAAATAAGGGAATCACACCCCTTCACATTAAAAAATTAGGAATCACACCCTTGCAAATTAATAATAAAATAGATGAATCACACCTCTTTCGTATTCGAGAATAAGAAATCACAAATTCATAATAATAAAGAGGACTCACACCTCTTCCGCATTCGAGAACAAGAGAACCATAAATTCATAATAAAGAAGAGGAATCACACCCCTTTCACATTAAAAAATAAGGGAATCACACCCTTGCAAATTAATAATAAAATAGAGGAACACATTCCTTTCAACTTAAATTAAAGTAAAATAAAATCTTACCAATGTCCAATTCATCCGTAAAATATGTGAGTCCAAGATAAGCAATTCATTAGCTCTTGATGATTCCCTATTATAAGCAATAAAAAATATTAAATTTTTTTATGAAAACTCTAATATTAAAGCTCATGTATTTTGATTTTTGGGTATCTTAATTTTGCTAGTTTACTTACTAAGAAAAGAAATCATAATCAAAAAGGAAGGAATAGGATATCAATTTTACCTTTGCAATAGTGATTTCACTGATTTGATTTCAATTGGTGTAGCGTTTTTGGCTAGAAAGTTGGAGGTTGTTCTTGTTATGTGTTCTTGCTTCTCCATGAAAAAAAAAAGCCGTGTGTTTTTGCTAGAAAGTTGGAGACTTTTCAGCGTTTTTAGATTTTAGAAATTAAAAGATTAAAAGTAATAATTAAAAAAAGAGAACCTGACTTTTAGTCTTCTTGAGTTGTGCATTATTTAAAAAATCCTAGACCTCATAAAACTTTTAAAAAAGCAGAAACAAAAATGCATACCTACTGGGAATTGATCCCAAGAGCTCATGCTTGAAAATCGATCATCAAACCAGTGAACCATCCACAACTTATGACCATGGGTTCACTTCAGTTAATATTTAATATATTTTTAGAATTATACAAATAATATATCGAGTTTTGCCAAATGACCACGTGTTCCCGTGACCCATTTTTTACACATAAATTCGCCCCTGCAACCATTAAGGGTACTGCAGTAGAAGTGCATTAGAGTAAATACAATATAATTTCAATAATTACTATGATTCTAGTAGTTTTTTATATTAGTACATTAATTGTGTATAACTAAGATACATACCAGAGGTAGAACTAATATATCTACACCTCTACTCACAATCAGATAATTATTGGATTTAGACTTTGACATAAGAAAATTGCTCCAACATATCGTGACAATCCGTCAATCACCATTGTAACTCCAACCATGATTCATCCAAAACTTTTGCATCCGCTATACGAATGTTCTCATTTTATGATTTACTTATTATCGAATTAATTTACATTTATGTGTAATACTTGACACTTAAATGACAAAAGTGAAACTAACTCATGTTTCATGTCCATTAAATAATGCAACTTAAAGTGAGAGAGAGAATATTTAAAAAACGATTCTCATGCTTCGTATTTTATTTTTTCCTTAAGTGTTGGAAGCGAGCTCATTGGCTCAACGTAATTACGAATTTGTCCTTAAAAAGTCATGTCTCGCAACAACAAATGTATACGCTCTCGTTATCATAAATTTTGAAACTGAAACTTAAAAATTTGAGTTTTGAAATTATTTTAGTTGAACTTTTTTTTTTTTTTTTAAAGTTTGTGAATGGAAGTCCTAAGAAAAATAAAAAATTGATCTCAGACTATTTTTGAAAACTTAAAAATATTTAAAAATCAAGTTTTATCCAAAAACTTTATCGCCAGACGCTAGCATAGATTGAACTTATGGAAATATTAATATGAATCATTCACATTTCAATCTGTTAAGTACGTACATTTTTTTTTTCTTGCATAACTTATCTAATAACTCTTAATAGGTTTGCTTCATCAAATTTGTACAAAGTCTTAAAATTATTAATACTTTAATTGATAATTCATGCAAGTGTAACATTTTACTACTTCTCTATTTATTACCATTGTTTTTCAATTGTCATTATTATCTATTAGAAAAATTACATTATAGATCTACTTAAAATTCCTACTATTTTATTCAATAACATTCCATCCCATTTTTTGATTTTTCTCTCTCCATTGTACTTGATACATTACATTTTTATTTTTTTCTCCTCAGATTTCCCAAATTTCTACCATTTTCGCACTGCATCTCCATCTTTCTCTCAACTTCTCCTTTTCTCTCACTTTCTCTCGTCGGAAAAGCATCGTCGGCGAAGGCGAAAAGCTTTCATCTCTGTGACTCCCACCATCCAGCCACCACCAAAATCGCGGCCCTCTCGTTCTTCTCCCTTTCCTTCACTCCACTCTCATCTCCTTCTCTCCGCCTCCATATCTCCCTATCTCCAGTCATCTCCAATAAAAAGAACATCGGTGAACCACCACCAAAACGAAAACCTTTCAAAGCTTCATTTTTTCAGGCGAATTTCGGAGAATACCAATGATACAGGTGAAGTCAGAAACGTTTGTTTCCTTCGTTCGGAGAGTTTCACGAAATCTATGTATCTGACGAATTTTCATGTTGCTGATAAATAGACTAATGTATCTGAAAGTTATGTATCGGACCGATGTTACTATTACTGATACACAAATAAATCTTGATCAGGATAGATTATGCGTTTGGTTATGATACATTGTAATGAAATCTCATATTACTTTATGTATCTGTAGCACGATACATAACAATCAAACTAATAACTTATGAATCATGACTTAATTAGTTCATGATACATTAAAAATTATCTGTCATCATATGTTATTATGTAAAATGAGACATGATACATATCAGAGTATGTCAATGTATTAGAGTCGCAATGTATTAGGACGACAGTGATGTATTCATGCAAAATTATTTTGGAATTTTTAATAATATTGAAAAGAGTTGGAATAAGGAGTAGTTACCTCCTAAAGTGGCGAAATTTATGTTGTTACTCTTATTTATTACCGCTAGTCATCATAAAATCGGTTAATATCTCTGTATTTTGTAATTCTGCGTTTATTTACTCCCCATAATTCTAATATATTTGATTTGCTGAATAAATAATAAATTAATAATAAGATCTAATAAATGAAATTAGTACTAGTTTTATCTGAGCCCGTAAATAATATACTGGCTCCGCACCGAGCGGTACGCACCTACGCGGAGCTGCTCAAGTCGCGCGCTTCCAAATCAAATAGTACTTCCTCCGTTTTAAAAAGAATAATTTAATTTGACTTGATACGAAATTTAAGAAAATAAAGGAGATTTTTGAATCTCATGGTCCTAAATTAAAGTTATGGTAAATGTATCAAAATACTCTTGAATCTTGTGGTTTTAAACATGTCACGTAAAAATTTAAAATTAAAGTATTGCCAAAAAAGGAAAGGATCATTCTTTTTTAAACGGATTAAAATGAAAAGTAAGTCATTCTTTTTGAAACGGAAGGAATATTAGAGATGGTGGTTGATGACACCCACTCGAACCAAATGAAGGTATTATTTTATTGAGAGTTTCTTGGAAATCAAATTCTTATTTCTCATAATTGTATTTGTAGCCACTACTTCACTAACTGAAGAGACATCTCCTTGAATAATAGTAAAATTATTGTTACTTCTGATATTGGTTAAAGTACAAAGAAAGAAGGAATATTTGCTACGTACTATGTTGCAAGTATCCTTGTGCTCTCAGCAACTTGTGATCTTTATTATCCATCAGTTTCATTCATCAAGTTTTGTGGTGTATCTTCAATTTCTTTGCTTAAATTGATTGATGGAAGACTACAAGAATGTTAGTCTAAACAAGAAAAGGAAGTTTGTGTTTTAGCTACCAGCAGAAATTTAGTTTGATCATATGTCACATTTTGTGTTTTTTCATTCCTTAGTATATCTTAAAATTATTTCATTTAATTTCACGTTGCTGACACAGCATCACACTATAGTGGAAGTTATTATAAATTGTTCAAATAATTAATGTTAGCGTGATCAGTTGTCACATCTTTTGTTTTTCATCTTAAAACTTCCTCCATTTCATATTATTTGGACCCATGCAATATAAAGATATACATATAAGTGTACATATATTATAAAATTACATAATATCGCTATATTATGCAAAAATTTTTAAAAGTACTACTATAAAGAGTAATAAGTAGACCAAAATCGCTAGGCTAAATAATTTTTTCTTTTATCTATAATGTTTCACTAATAGAGCTCGAATTCAAAATTTTTAATTAAATACGAAGTGATCTCATTCATCCCACCACCTATTGACAATATGAGATTCCATATTAACTGGCAAGCTGATAAGTTCCTATATAAAAACATATATATAATAAAAAGAAATACCAATAACGGATGATAACACTTTTGGTCCATCAATTTATCGTAAATTTTGATTTTGGCCCTTATAACACATGTCTCAACACATTTAAGCTTTTAGGAAAAAAAGCTAAAAATACCCCTCAACTTTTCTAATTTAGCCAATTTTTGAAAGGTTAATTTAAACATGTGTTTTTAATCTATTTATATAGAAAAAAGCTATACTTGAATTATAACAATATATTACTCTCAAATATGAAAGTTCAGTATTTGATATCTAATTTCAATTACCGATTATCAAATTATGAAAATTAAACTTTGAAAATATTATACCGAATACTGAATGTCCATTCCTAATATTTACAAACAAAAGAATTAAAAATATACATTTCAATTAACGATTAAATATATTTAATTAAATATCATAAGATTTAAATTAAAATTTATCAATAGCGAGGAGACCAAAAATATTATTATTTCCAGTAGCAATAAAGAAGATGCAAAGTAGAAAGGTCCATGCTAATGACGAGAGGACAACACAAAGTAGAATATATGCCGGCAAAAAAATCCTCCTCCCAACACTTCCATTGTCGTCTTCTATATATGTAATACATATAATATACTTCCTCCGTCCATTTTAGTTGTCATATTTCATTTATCGAGAGTCAATTTAGTAATTTTTAAAGTTAAATTAAATTAGATTAATTTAATATTTTAAATTAAAATTTAAATATTAAAAAACTATACAAAAAATATTATAAATTCTAATTTTCTCATACCAATATGATCTAAAAATATATCTTAAAATATTGATCAAAGTTTATATAGTTTGATTTTAAAAAAGAATTTGTGACGGTCCCTCCGTTCCTTTTATTTGGCCCCTTTATTAAACATAGTTATTTAAGTTTATTTGTCCAATTTATGAAATTAAGAGAAGTTTATCATTTTTTTTTCAGCACAACGTCTATCCTATCATTAAATGACACATAATCTATTATTAGTCAAATTTAAATTTTCTAAGCATAATTAATAAGATTAATTTGTTAAAATAAATATATATATATCTAATCAATATTGTTTTAAGTGGAATTTTAAGTCAATGAACCAAGTAAAATGAAACGGATGGAGTATAATAATATATTGTGAAGTATTATCAGAAAAATTAAAGTTCAGAACTAGTATATCGGTAGTGTTGATTGTACGAATATAAACTGTATCACGTATCAGGTAAAACTGTATTTTAAAATATATACAATTTTTTCATGAAACTATTTTTCACCAAGTCGAAAAAAATGACTACTTTAATTAACTATTGCTTTCAACCAACATACAAATATTTGATTGATCAACATACAAATATTTGACCCAAAAAAATAAATAAATTAAGAAGAAACCAACCTATAAATATTAATGTCAATTTTTAATAATCAAAATTTAATCAAAGTACGTTTCCCATGTTGTTCCCAAATTCTACTTGCAGGATAAGGTATACTATTATTTAACTTAAACCTATAGTGACAGGGCAAACGAATAACTAAGGCAATATTTACGGTGTCTATATAAAGAAGTTATACTAACTGTCTAACTTTTGTTTGATCACCGATTTTAAAATTAAAATTAAAATTTGAAAATTCAAAAAAATTGAATTCTTAAAATTGTAATTTTTGAATTTTGAAGTTGTGTTCAGACATATTTTAATTAAAAAAAATTTAAAATTTTGAGTGAAAAGTCTCAAAAACTGGCCTGAGCTAGTTTTTGAGAACTTGAAAATGAAGATTAGAATTTTGAAAATCTGATTAAATTTTATGGTCAAGCATATATTTGAAGATAAATTATCAAAATCTGATTTAAAATTTGTGATCAAACATATATTTGAAGTTGAATTTTTAAAATTTGATTCAAAATTTATGGTCAAACATATATGTGAAGATATGGTTTCAAAGTTTGGTTCAAATTTATGGTCAAACATATTTGAAGATAAATTTTTAAAATCTGACCATAAATTTTAAAATAAATTCTCAAAAGCTGATTCAAAATTTTTAATCAAACATATATTTAAAGAATTTTTTAAAAAAATCTGATTCAAAATTTATGGCCAAATATATATTTAAAGAAAATCTTTAAATCTAATTAAAATTTATAGTGAAATACCTACCAATAGTCAGAAATTCAAGGGGGCACAAATAAAAATTATGCAAGAAAGATTTAACCACTTATGTATAAATTTAAAAAAATCATTTTTCCTACCTACCAAACATCGATTAGTGATCTAAAATATAATTTTTTCTATGTAAAACATATTCCATGACCATATCCTGTTATTATTATTATTTTATTATAAATAATAAAAGGTAAACTCCAAATATAACAATATATTTAATTTCTAGCCAAAAATCATTTTTGTAAAGTTGGAATTCCTCATTATCATACGCTTATAAATAGACAACACAAGTGTTGGAATATTGGACCAAAGATAAAGACTTATGAGAGGGATGTGTCTTTGAATCTCACACTCATTATGCTCTCTTTTCTCCTCTTAACCTCCTCCTCATCTTCCTCTTTTAGCCTTTGAAAAAAAAAAAGAATAGTAAGTTTCCATTATATACACACTTCTCTTTCATCATTAGTCATCAAATTAAGGTAATAGAAATGGGGTTTTGGTTGATGATGATGGTGACAATTATGTGTATGATTTTGGGTTTGAAATGGTTACTATCAAGTGTAAATGTTTGGTACTATGAAAAAATAAAGTTGGGTGGTGACAAGAAGATGAGGTTATCATTGCCACCAGGTGATTTTGGCTGGCCATTCGTTGGAACTATGTGGTCCTTCCTCAGAGCTTTCAAGTCCAGCAATCCTGATTCATTCATATCTTCCTTTGTTTCCAGGTCATTTCTCTCTCCCTCTCAAGCATGAACTTACGGGTTCGACATAATTCAGAATCATATATATTTATGTTTATGAAATAAATTTTAATAGAATTATATATATATATTTCAAAACGTACGATGCACTAAAATTTGAATATGCCATCGAGTGGGGCACGCAAAAACAAACACCACCACTTGAACTACACATTTTTTTTTTCCATCCATAAGTTCCAAAGTACTCTTGTAACAAATCATCAGGGGTAAATCTAAGATTTAAACCTTATGGGTTCAATTTTTAGGGTTTTTACTACTGAATTCATCTATTTCTAAAGTTATGTGTTCATACTTATTATTCATGACAATTTTAATTACTCATAAATTTATTCTTTGCGTAAGAAGTTTTGGATTTAGATGAATCTAGTGTCAGCATCATGCATATGCCCCTGAATACTTCGATCAACTAGTTTACAAGGTATGCACAAAATGTATAGCTAGGTTGTGTATACTTACACATCTATTATATATAATCCGTGTAAAGATTATGTATATTTTGACTGTCTTGATAAACTAATTGATCGAAGCGTGTATATTCATAACTTTCCCTTTTGTTTTTTTTGGCTTTCTTTATAGTATTTTATAAATTTTGTAAACTGATATAACTCATAAATTTGAATTTGTGAAGTTTGTAGCATTAATATTGCTAGAAAGTTTTGAAAACTAGCCCAAGTATAATCTAAGGGGTAAGAAAAGGCTGCCTTTAATCAAACTTGGTGAAATTTGCTTGGCGGTTTTGCAAGTTGTCCATTTGCTGTAATTCTAAATGGTAAAAAGAAAACCATTTGTTGTGTCGATTAGTGAGTGAACAATTAGCCAAGAGAAAAGAAACAAAAGGAGAAGAAGAAGAAGAAGTAAAAGAGGAAAATGCAAAGTATTGCATGCCTAGTCATCTTTTTCATTAATTCGAGGCAGGCAACATTTGTCATTTTTCTTTGGCCTTACAAGAACAAAACGACATTATAATATAATATTCTCTATAATTTCACCTTTTCCTATAATCAACTTACATTCCCTTTTTTCACATCAAAGTTTGTGAACTTTATTTTTGCGGATAGATTTCTAACATTTTTTGGTTTGTTTAAAATTTGTGTTTGGTTATATTTTTACAAATAAGAAAATAGAATATTTTATTTAAAATTTATGAAGATGAAATTGAAAATAAGGTGTGGAGCACTTTTCTGTAATTTGAAATCCAACTCCAAATTAATTTTGAAAAAAAAATAAGAATAATTCTCATGGTCAAATAAATCGTAAATTTTACCGAGTAGTAAAAAGCAAACATCTTAGCACTTAGAAAAAAACAAAGAAGAAAAAGACTAGCTTGATGTTGGTATTTGGCTCTTTTTATGTCAAAATTTTCAGCGCATTGAATCTTGAATTTCCATCAACATAATTGTCTACGATTTCCTCTTTTATCCTTCTTTTCTTTTATTATCTTTTTTCTCCTGTTTACTTGTATTCTAAAAGAGGCTATTCTATCAAGTATTATTTTTATATCATCATCCAATAATTTAAGTGTGTCATTATATATGCCTCTTTTACTTATCTACTTTGCTCTAGTTTTAAACTTTGGTATCCAATTCTGTTTATTGTTTTGAATGAATATTGTATGCTCTTTTTTTTTAGCCACTCCATTAGATGGGGTGGAGCGTGGGGGTGGGGTGGGGGTTTGGGGGGGAAGGTGGGGGGGTTGGAATATTTGGATCTCGAGGAGATAAGAATGATTCATGTCTCTTCTTTTTACATTTCCATGTTTTGTAACAGTAGTAGACACCCGGGAATGGAGAAAACAATATTCTATTTGACAATAGTCGAACGTACGATTTCTCTATAACTTTTTCCTGTTGAAAGACACTAAAATCTTATCTTTGAGACAACAATCATACAAGTATAAGTCCAGTCGTTAGTTACTTGCCTCTACTTTGCTAGACAATTTGACAAGATAAGAAAGTGCATTTTACATAGATAGGGAATAAACACCAGACCCCACTAAGCCATTTTCCCTCTAAATTAAAAGAAGGATAGCTCGGTTCATGAAGCTCCTGCTATGTGCAAAGTAGAGAAAAAAAATCAAATCATAAAGATCTATTGTACGTAATCTTATCCTGCATTTCTGAATTATCAGGAGAAGGAAAAAAGACATAAAAAAAAGATATTATTTTATTTTCTTGATCCAGGCCAAAAGGGACATCACCAAAGATTAAAAAGAAAAAGAAGTTCATTATACTACTATCCCCCAAGAGAGATGAAGAAATTTGTTTTTGTTCTTATTGTTCATTTTTAGTGTGAATTCTAATACATCTTTTCATGGTGGAGCTACATGATTCAAAGGGATTCCGAATCCTCTTCGTTAGAAAATTATATTGTGCTTGCAGATTTTTTTTTTATTGTTGTTGTTGAAATCCCTTTATATAAGAGAAGTTCTAGAGTAATTAATACTACTTGCTTTGGGTCACATGTTTGAATCTCAAAAGCAACATTCTAACATATTCTTTGAAACCCCTTGTTAAAATTCTGACTCCATGACTGATTTTTTTTCCATTGTATATCGTAGATTCGGAAGGACAGGAATGTACAAGACATTGATGTTTGGCAGTCCAAGTGTGATTGTTACAACACCAGAAGCTTGCAGGAAAGTTTTAACTGATGATGAGGCCTTCAAGCCTGGCTGGCCTACTTCTACTATGCAACTCATTGGTAAAAAATCATTTATTGGTATTTCATATGAAGAACACAAATGGTTAAGGAAAGTAACTGCAGCACCTGTGAATGGTCACGAGGCGTTGTCGATGTACATAAAGTATATTGAAGAAAATGTGATATCAGCATTGGATAAATGGGCATCCATGGGAAAAATTGAGTTCCTAACACAGTTGAGAAAGCTAACTTTTCGAATTATTATGTATATTTTTCTTAGTTCTGAAAGTGAACAAGTCATGGATGCCTTCGAAAAGGAATACACAACTTTGAATTATGGCGTTAGAGCTATGGCTATCAACTTGCCAGGATTTGCTTATTATAAAGCACTCAAGGTAAATACCCCTATCCTTTGTCACATTCTCAAAATTGTCACCTAAATGGTAAATGTTTGGGCATAAAAATCATCTCTAAATCGTTGAGAGATGTTTTATATATACAATTTACTAGAAAGTTAAAAGGCGTGTGTAAATTTCAGGCGCGTAAAAGGCTTGTGGCGATCTTCCAATCGATCGTGGATGACAGGAGGGCGAGGAGGGAAAAAAGAGGGCCTGAAAACAAGAAAGACATGATGGATATTCTATTAGAAGTTGAAGATGAAAATGGAAGGAAATTGAATGATGAGGAGATTATTGATGTTTTGGTAATGTATCTTAATGCTGGTCATGAATCTTCTGGTCATATAACCATGTGGGCTACCTATTTTCTACAGAAACATCCTGAAATCTTCAAAACAGCTAAGGTAGCCAAAAGTTCACATTTTTGAAATATACTTCCAATCTTCACTTTGAAAATGTTCTTTGTTTCTTAATAGAACATATTTTGATTTTGAAAAACAGGCAGAGCAGGAGGCTATTGTGAAGAATAGGTCATTTGACCAAAAGGGTCTGACACTCAAAGAAATTAGGCAAATGGACTACCTCTCCAAAGTAAATTTTGTGTTACTTTTCAACATTCTTGGAGTACTTTTATGTTTTCTATATCCAATCTGTTATTAATGTGATGAAGCCATTTTGTTGCTCCTTTATAGGTGATTGATGAAACGCTTCGTGTGGTTACATTCTCCTTTGTAGTCTTTCGGGAAGCGAAGGAAGATGTTATTGTTCAAGGTCAATTATAGTAACATTTCCTAATCTATTTTTTTTTTCTTGGTAAAAGTCAAAGTTATGGCTAACAAACCTAACTGGCTTATTTTCCAGGTTATACTATTCCTAAAGGATGGAAAGTTTTGTTGTGGTTTAGATCTGTTCATTTAGATCCTGAAATCTATAATGATCCATTAGAGTTTAATCCTTCTAGATGGAATGTAAGTTTAACAAACCTTCTGTTTTACCTCAATACCTCCACCATCCCTTGATATAAACTTACTCTGCACCCGATGTTTACACTAGTCAATGAATACATGATATGTGTCTTTACACACACTATTATCACATATACAGTGGTATATAATACACTTTTTGCCTCACTTTTATACTTAACTGTCGTAAACTTATATTATTCTGTGTAAATATCGGGTGCAGATGTATAACTTGCTTAAACCATCATGATTTTTGTTTGTCTTGTGAAACTTTTAGGAACTTACACCTAAGGCAGGAACATTCCTTCCTTTTGGAGGAGGAAGCAGGTTGTGCCCAGGAAATGACCTTGCCAAGCTTGAAATATCTATTTTTCTCCATTATTTTCTTCTTGATTATGAGTGAGTTAAAATTTCCTCGCTTTATTTTATCTTTCATATATCTTTTTGGTTGATTGCTGATTTTTACTATTTATTTTGCAGGCTTGAAAGGGAAAATCCTTCTTGCCCATTGATGTATTTGCCTCATTGTAGACCTAAAGACAACTGCTTGGGAAGAGTAAAAAGAGTCTCATCAACTGTTACTGCATAGACCCAAAAAAGAACAAGAAAAGCACATCACTCTTCTTTTCTTATTTAGATATTTTTCTGGACATGAAAATTGCAAGAGCAAAGCAAGTGCTTGGGAATAGTTAGGAACAAAATAAAACAGATATCAAAAAAAAATTCAATCATTTTTTCTTCTCGTTCACATTTCTTGCTCAATAGAAATTTTATATATACATTTTAGCAGGAAGATCATATAGGTAGTGTACATGATTTTCCATTTTGTTAAGATTTGAAATGCAAAAAAAAGTTGGTTAAATTTGCTGGACCTATTTCTCCTACTTATATTGCTACCCATAGAACAAAAAGATTCATGTTTCTTTTATGAGAACATTTCCTATAACTTCAAATCACAGATATTACTAAACAGGGAAAAATAAGTACTATGTCATGTTATATGTACTAAGTTCTCAGCAAGGGTTGGACTAGAGTGTCGTAAAAGGGTGTTCATTCGAAACTCCTTTGTCTAAAAACTACATTGTATGAACAACATCAATATTTTTCTTATGTATATATATATAATAGATGTTGAATCCTTTTGGCTTCTTAGTGTGTCTACTTCTTTATATTTTGAATTCCGTTAATTAATATAAATTCTGGCTATGCTACTGACTTTGATATCATGATTTCTAGGTTAGGATAAATTCAGGCAAATTAATTTGTGTTTTTATAGAGGTTTTATTTAGCACCAATTAAGAAAGATCATAAACTTAGTAACTGCCTCTAGAGTTGGGCTCAGGATACTGTGAGTAGAGGTAATGAAGTTTTCAAGCAAACAAGACTTTATCATTCAAATAAACTATAGCTATCAAATGATATAAATATGCACACCAATAATGCCAGACGTGGCATGTAGGGTCAACAACTTAGACGACAAGGCATTTTTCCCCACGAAGTTTCAAGTTTCCAGTCCATACTACAATTTAGCATCATCATAGGGTCAATACCAAGAACGAATACATTATCACAACTTCTCATTTTAGTTTCATAAATATTACTACATGTTGATTATCAATTCAGAAATTGCACAGCGCTCAATAGTGTAGTTTAGTGGTGTCTAATCAAGTTGGTTGAGAATCATGAAGTATGAAGTTTTAGGTTTAGATTTCTTATCATTTGTCTAACTTTGATTGACAAAGATACCTGATACATGTTGTTGGTGGAAGGTGGCATGTATCCCAGTGCAATTAATCGAGATGCACATAAGTTGCTCGAACACCACATTCAAATATTGCACATTTGTTGCAATATTACTATACATAGTTGGTGGGAAAGAGAACAACAAAAACTTCTTTTAAGAAAATAGAAATTATCTGGAGAAAATAGAGTTGTTTGTTTAATGGCGCTTGGCGTTGGTTTTCTGGTGAAGTATGTTTCAATGAAAATAATTTTTTCTTTTGGTTAATGCAGTTGAGAAACCAATTAGTAGAAAACGTCTCATTGCCTTGCTTGCGTTGCAACCTAGGTTACTTGGATCAATAGAGTTACCAAATTGGCCCAAGTATATATAACCTGCCCAGCCTATCCAATTTGGTTTGACGGGTTGGGCAAGAAGTACTTTACAAATGGGCTTATTTGAATAGAGTCCAAGTTAACCCATCACTGCTCAACAAACCATATTGACCCGTCAGGCTGCCCAAAAGTGACCCACGAGATTGCCTAAAGGAAAACAAAATTGAAGAATTAACCTAAATAGTCGTCCATTTACTAATTAAGCTATATATATATATATATATAAATAAATTTATGTATGATTGTGGACAATTTATGTATAATCGTGTATAATTTATGTATATAATTGATGTCTGATTGTGGATAATCTAGTTTAAGTTGGAGGCGTGGTGGCAAACCCTAGAGTCTAAAAGGTTTAGGTTGAGAAGGTCTAAGACGGAATATGTAGAGTGCAAGTTCAGCTAGGTGACGCATGAGGATGATGTGGTTGTGAAGCTTGATACCCAGGTCATTCAAAAGCTAGATAGTTTCAAGTATCTTGGGTTTATGATCCAAGAGAATGGAGAGATTGACGAGAATGTCACTCACCGAATTGAGGCAGGGTGGATGAAATGGAGGCTCGTTTTTGAAATCTTGTGTGATAAGAAGGTGCCTCCTAAACTCAGAGGCAAGCTCTACAGAGTAGTGGTTAGACCAGTTATGTTGGATGGGGCGGAGTGTTGGCCAGTCAAGAACTCTCACATCCAAAAGAGGAAGGTGACGGAGATGAGAATGCTACGATGGATGGGTGAGTTTACGAGAAAAGAGAGGATTAGAAATAAGTTTATTCGTGATAAGGTGGGAATGGATTTGATGGAAGTCAAAATGTGGGAAGCGAGGTTGAAATGGCTAGGGCATGTGATGAACAGGGGCACGGATATCCAATGCGGAGGTGTGAGAGGTTAGCTAGGGATGGATTCAGGTGAGGTAGATGTGGACCGAAGAAATAGTGGCGGGAGGTGATTAGACATGATATGAAACAACTTCAGTTTTTCGAGGACATGACCCTATAGATAAGAAGGTTTGGAGGATGCGAATTAGGGTAGAAGGATAGTAGGGAGGAGTGCGTCCTTGCTAGTATGTAGGAGGACTTTGTTATGGCATCCGGGCTTGTGCTCAAAGTGCTAGTCTTGTTTCGAAGTGTGTTATCGTTTGTCGTATTACTTAGTATTAGTCTTGTTTATTTTAGTATCTGGTGTGTTAATACCTGTTGATTCGTGTTCCTTTACTATTTTATTTTTGTACTAGTTTTATCTTGAGTTTGGGGTCTATCAGAAATAGCCTCTCTATCTCACCTCTGAGGTAGTGGTATGGTTTGCGTAGTCTTACCCTCCTTAGACCCCACTTTGTAAGAATATATTGGGTTTGTTATTGTTGTTGTTGTTATGGATAATCTAGTTAATTTGTCTGGTTATTTGTGTTAAGATTCCAAGAAAATGAGGAGCCTTGATAGTACTGTATTAAATTGATGTTGCTTTGTCGATGTTATGGTAATTAGGACTTCTTACTTTGCTTTTCTTTTTTTGAATATACTTTTAATTTCTGACTTATTTAAGAAAATTAAGAAGGGACGGGAATTATTCCAAACAAATACATAAATTACACTCCATCGAAAAGGGTTATACCAAGTACTAGTATTTTTAGGAAGCCAATCATTTATTAAACACTAGTCAAGTATACGTGCTTCGCATATGTGTCTCGTGTTAATAAATAAATAACAACAACAACAACAACAATAGCATATACAACGAAATTTCACAAGTGAGGTTTGGGGAGGGTAGAGTGTACGCAGATCTAACCACTACCTCGTGGAGGTAGAGAGGCTGTTTTCGAGGACCTTGGGCTCAAATGTAGCAGATCCAGGTACAAAGAAGGAAAGTGGAGAAAATATAGCCAGTCCAGTAAAGCTAAGGACAACCAAAACAACGTCTAAACGCAATGAACATGCCTGCGACTTATAATTTTTTTTTCAAAGTGCAAAAAAAATAAAATTACAAATTAAAAAAAAAATCTAAGGGATGAAGACTCCTAGAATTACTTGGGTGCTTGTTTGACTATTTCTTAGCAGCAGTATTTACTTAATTTCTTTTTCTATTTTAAGTACAATTTTTACCAAATAACCTACATATTTTTGTTAAATTATTGATAAAAAAGGACTCACAAATTCGGTCAACAAAAATTTACTAAATTAGAACTTGGTTAGCATTAAATGTTCATTCAAAAAGTATTTTTGCATAAAATATTGATTTATTAGTTCTCCAAATATGAATTAATCATTAAAAAATTAATAGTAATTTTTAGTATGTTCAAATAAGGAAAGTTTTATAATTTAATTTTAATGGGACACTTAAAATATTACAAAAAGAATTAAATAATAATTTAGTAAAATAGTAAATGATAGTTTTATCTATTGTGAATTTTTTTTAATAAAGAGCAAAAAGTTTAAATCACTTTTCTATGTTCCTTCACATTGTTTGTTAATAAAAATGTATAAAAAGTTACAAATTATGTCTACTTTAAAATTTCTCTCCTACAAAAGAATAGTTAAAGTATATCACATGAATTCTCAAATTGTAGATATTCAAAGAGTTCATCATAGGATTAAAATTTACAAAGATGAAACTACATCGATTTTGAAATTAATTTTTATACAGCATGAAATAGGGATGTGAAACAAATCGATGATTCAAACTTTATTTTTCATGAAGTAACAAATAGGTGTCCATGATGGTAAAATGAATGATGGACCAACAAAGAAAAAGTAAATCATCATCTAAAATGTTATAAGTATATTTGTATTATAGTGAATTTTTTCATGTATGTTTATTAATTAGGAGAAAAGTTAGGAACCCTAACTTTGAGACCAAGTCAACTTCCTCCATAAATAAAGGGGTCTCTTCCTTGTAATTAATCCTCAAGACAAAAATAAGAATCACTCTCTCTTCTCTCCGTTATTATTCTTATTTTTTTTATTAGTATATGACACGTTACCAATATATTTTGAAAAGATCTGAGAACAAGTCGGAAAAATAGATTTTGAAGCCGATTCCTATCTCACGGCAGTTGGTTGAATTCCAATTCTTCATAATTCTACCAAAGCAAAATCTGTTCACTGTTCATAAGATTGATAAGTATATTTGTTGCTTTATTTATAAGATTGTGTAGTCATTATTGTTTGTCTTTTGACTTGTTTTGCCTTTCACGTTTTTCTTCAAATTGCTATAAAAATATAAGGTCCTAACCGTTTGGTACATTGAAGGTATAACAAAGTTACATAAACAGACATGTTGGAAGGTATGATTTGTTTTATATATTAATTATGCTTTGTTTATATACAGTGAAGCACTTTTGAGAAGTGAGAAATATTTATAATTTTTATTCACTCTTATGCCATGTTTGGTATATTTTTTAAGTCAAATTTATTAGAGTTTGAATTAGTGGTTATCCATTTTTATCATCACTAACACAGTGAATGGTTAAAACTAAACAAAGAAAGCTGATTCATTTAAATTTTAGCCGAGATTGCAATTTATATGTGACCATGTTTGAGGTGATATTATGATTAAATTTGTTTGTGGCTATAATTAAGAGTAGTTATAATATTTTCAAAAGGCTCAGGCTTGAGATCTAAGGCATTGGTTGAGGATAAGACGATGGATTCAAGTTTCATCGCACCAAAAGGGTAAGACATCGGGTTAGAATCCCGATGCACCATGATAATGATAATAATATTTGGGTTCAATTAGTTCCATCGATTTATGACCTAAGTCGCCTTTATATGAATAAGACGTTGAGTTTGAATCTCAATGCACCATATTGATGATTTAATGATGATAAAGGTAAAATAATGTGTTTTCGGTGAAAAGACATGAAATTTGTCGCATTGAATATACTCCATTTCCAGAAGTGAATGTGGTAGCAGTGCATATATAATATGTCTAAAAGAAGACAAGTGATTGAATGTACGAATATAAGCGTGGACGGACAATATGATAATAATCATCAAAAGTGATAATATTTTCACACGCTTATTATGATTATAAGATATGTTAGAGAAAAAATTCTCTACATTATATGTATGCCTTGATTTGATTCTGATGTAGCGATATCTTAAAATGGCTATAAGTTATCATAATTTGATATGCTTAGGGCACGATTATATTCCATTCTTTGGGAATGAGAATTTTGATTGTTATAAATATAGATCTATACCCTGGGGGTGAATGTGATTGTACTTAGTAAATAAGAAGTTTACTAAATCAAAAAGCACATGTCATGGTAAACTTGGAGTTTACTAGTATAAATAAATTTATAAGTTGGCATGAACGACTGTGACATTCTGAAAATATGCATATTGAGTATTAGACACATTGAAAAACTAGAAGATTTTTCAAGAATTGTTTATGTTGCTTGTTCTTATAATAAGTTGGTTGGACCAGCTAATGTTGGGATTGGATCCTCTAAATTTTGAAAAGTATAAAAGGTGAATATGTGCCCGTTCACCTGTGATGTGATCTATTAAGTTGCATCAATATAAGATGATCACATGTGTGTTTGTTGTCAACCTGCAGTTTGACAATCACAAAGTTGCTTTCTCAATAAAAATTAAGTTAAAGAGCATAATTTTCAGATTTTATAATCAAGACAATTCATCTTGATAATGCTGGTTTGACGTTGAATGCCTCTGATAAATAGCTGAACCATTTTTTATAAGAACAAAACTTTATATGTTGGTCTGAAACATGATATATTGTATACAATAGCACTTGTATGCATTAGACCAATAAATTATGATTAATTCCTTCCTCTTAATTGGTTCAAGGTCAGGAATCAAATATCTTTCATCTAATGAACTTTTGCTATGCGGTATATGATTAATGGTATATACCGTGATGCACAAAGACGAACTCAGAAAGTTAGAGGATATATATGTTAGTTTTTCTAATATAAGGGGGAGATAATAAACAGCTAAAATTATGTTGTTAATTATCATCAGTACGATCTTCAATCAAAAGATAATTCAAGTCAAATGCTAGGAGCATTTGTCGATCCAAAATTGATCTCATATTTAGCTGTAAATACTCCAATTGGATGTCCTTGAAGGACTAGGTTAATCGGTTCCAAATGAAATAATCCTTGAAAAGGAAATGAGTAAATAATCATAAAAGTAGGTAATGTGCTCTTGAAGAGCCTACGACATAACATTTCATCAAACCTTATGAGAGGTTCAGATACCTGAAAATAATGAAGTGATGAGATCTCAAAAGGTTATGTCTTAGTGCGAATTGATATAAATGAAATATTATCGATGATATCTTTGATACAATATGACGCATGTTTTATCCTTTTTAGAATTTCATTTAAAAGAAAATGATTTTGACCTTTTTAAACTATTTCAAAAATTCAAGAAAAAAATCAAAATAATTTTAAGAAAATTACAGAGTCGTCACTTGATTTTTATAGAAAAAAGGGCAAAGGCTCAAAGATGCCATCGAACTATTGAAAATGGCTCATTTATGTCATCCGTTAAAAGTTTGGCTCATTTATGCCATCGCCATTACAAAAAAGGCTCATTCATGCCATTTTTTTAAACAATCCAGTTTGGTGGTTTTTTACAAAACCATTTTGTATACGTGGCCAACAATAATTCGTCCACATCATTAATTAAAGGGAAAAGACTCAAATATGCCATCGAACTTTGAGAAAAGGCTCATCTATGCCATCCGTTAAAAGTTTGGCTCATTCATGCCATTTTTTTTAACAGTCCAATTGGGGGTGGGGTGGGGGTGGGGTGGGGGGGTTTGCAAAATTATTTTGTACATGTGGCCAACAATAATTCCTCCACATCATTAATTAAATCAGCCAAAGAAATTTTAAAATTCCTAATAAGAAAATATCGATTTCTTCGGCCAAAATATTTCTATGCATTTTGTAACTCCTTTATAGGCACTGTAAAGAGTTCATCCATTTTCAATTTCTTCGGAATCGCCGAACACAATTCTGCAAATCTCAAGGCCATTCAAGCTCGAAACAGACATCAAGTATTTCAAACAGCGAATCAATTAGTTACCAAAACACAATTTTTCAAATTCTTAAAAAATTGTACTTGAAGTAAAAATCAGAAAAATTCTATTATCGGTGAAATTACAGAGAAGAAAAGAAGAATATTTCAGCTAAATCAAATTAAAATCAAAACTTGAAGATTCTAATGACTTGAAGAATCAGATGTACCAGAAAATTGTAAGTCATGAAAAATAAAATTTTAATTTCACCTTTTAGAAGAAAGTTTAATTTTTTAGATTTTTTATTTGGCTGATTTAATTAATGATGTGGACGGATCATTATTGTCCACATGTACAAAATGATTTTGTAAAAAATTACCAAATCGGACTGTTAAAAAAATGGCATGAATGAGCCTTTTTTGTAACAGCAATGGCATGAATGAGCCAAACTTTTAACGGATGGCATAGATGAGCCTTTTCTCAAAGTTCGATGGCATATTTGATCAATGACGTGGATCTCTAGTAAGACGCCACGTGACAAAACTGTTTTTAAAAAACCACCGTTAAAAAAAAAATGGCATGAATGAGCCTTTTTTGTAACAGCGATGGCATAAATGAGCCAAACTTTTAACGGATGGCATAAATGAGTCATTTCCAATAGTTCAATGACATATTTGAGCATTTTTCCTAGAAAAAACATTAAGAAATTTCAAAGATTCAAAAACAGAAATAAATCTTTGAAATAAGAGAAACTGAGTAAGAATTCAATTAACGCCCCAAGAAGGTTTTTAAGGCACTTAGGAGCATCCATTTAAAAACGATTTACCAAAATAAGTTGACTAAATTAAAGTGGCAAATTTTTGCGAAGCCTTTATTTTATAGAGAATATTGAAATGATTAACTTAAAAAAAATAAAATGACATTTATTTATTCAAATGAAAAAATATTCTACTTGAATTAAAAAAAAATTATTTAAAGTAAATTGCAAATTTTGAATTTGAGAGGAAAACAAATTTAAATTTTTATGGAAAAGAGGATTACATTTATTTATTTATTTATTTTAATCAAAAGGAAAATTTTGTTAGAAATAGCACCTTTTGACAGAATAAAGATTTTAAGGAGATACTGATTCAAGAGTGTTTTATTATAGAAAGTTAATTTTTTTGAGAAAAATTAGTTTCTTTAGGTTAATTTTTTTGAGAAAAATTAGTTTCTTTAGGTTTGAAGAAAATTGCTTTAAGTAAGTTACTAGTCACATGAACAAAGCAAATGCCATTTTGGTATAAAAGATTAAATTTTTGGAAGGCTCGTTTTAAGGAGAAAAATTAAAGGGACCAATTTTAATCCGTTTTGAACAAGATAAATTAGGTGAGAAAAATATGAATTAAGTAAAGGAAAACCAAGATGAAATAAAATGGCAACACCTTAGGAAATCACTTAGGTTAATTAAATTGATAATTAAGTCAATACAAAATAATCTGGAATAAATTACAAGAAATAAAAGACAAGAGTTGAAATTGGGCCCCTGCTTTGGCCCATTATGAGGCTGTCCAGTTTTGGACTCTAATTTTATACTTTTTGAGTCTATTTTTGCTGTGTATACTGGATGTATATCACAGCTCCCTGCGTTTTTCCTGTATATCACCATGTATACACGGTAAACACGTGTGGAAACCTGCATATTTTGTTTCCATTATTCATATACACCACATGGCCATGTATATCCGTTGCTTTCCAGTGTATATTCACTCTATGTTGGAGTATATCAGTGTATATCCACCTGTTTCTTCAAGTATTAGCCCATTTGAGCTAGGTTGGGGCTTGACTCGAGAGGACGGGGACTTGGACCCATAGATTATGCAAGGATGAGAGTCCCATTGGACTCATTCGGTGGAAGTTCATGCAATAAAGGAAGATAAGGATTAGGATCTACTTCATGGTCAAGATCTCCAAATAAAACAAAATAAATTGTTTGTTATTATACCTTCTAAGAAACTCTTGAAGCACACAAATAAACCTAAATAACCAACCTTCACAAGATGACCAAAATGGGGACAAAACAAAGTGCAACGGACTTGAACTTATACGTAGAAATGTGGAAAACGAAACACACTAGTACGAATTGATGATTAACGGGTCAAAAGTTGAACCAAACAAAAATGCAAATTTCAGAGTCATTGGGTACTGTTAGGCACTCAGAATCATTTAAAGAAAAAAAAAAAAGGAATGGATGGTTTTGATACTCAATCATTTGAAACATTGTGCTAATCGCATACATGTGTTATTAAGACTTAGGGGCCTTTTGGTAGAGTGTATTAAAAGAAATAATGCATGCATTAGTCTTGTGTATTATTAGTACCTTGTTTGGTACATTTTTTTAGCCTATGCATAACCAATGCTTGCATTAGCTATACACTCTATTGTGTATTGACGTGTGTATTATTAATATCTCAAAATCCATGGTATTAGTAATGCAATAGATCTAATGCATGCATTAACATGATTAAAGACTCCATTATCCCTCAAAATCGTTTTCACAGCTTTTCCACCATATTTATGGAGGAATTTCTGTAAACAAATATTTATTTACTTTTTTTTGAAATTATGAAAATCATGTTATTTTTAATACACCAAACCAAACACTGCATAAGAAAAATGCAAGTTTAACTAATGCAAGCATAACTAACACAAGCATTACTAATACAAGTATACTAATACATCATATTTTGCATTATTCTTATACACCCTACCAAACGACCCCTTAGTGAAAACAAAACACAGCATAAGAGTGGGCTTGAGCAGATTATTCTTTAACACTTAGCGGATTCGTTCGTTACATACATTAGGACTCCAAAAAACATTCCAAACAAATGGTGTTCAATACAAAATCAAACCAAATCGTGTCCAGTCATAGAATGAGCAGAAATCATACTAAGAAATTGATGCATGTACGCCAAGCCAAGATAAAAAGTTCAAAAACTTTGAATTGAGTCAATACTTTGGAGGCTTGAAAGGAGTTTGGAACAAGGGATTGAAGCTTAGGAACGTGCTCAAATGGAAGTACAAGGCTCCAAGAGGAAGACTACTCGAAGAAAGGAAAAGAGGCTATGTACGCAAGTTGCTATTATTTAAATGCAAGCCTCTTGACTAAGAAGACCCTTAATTCATTAAGGGTATTATTGTAATTAGTAGTCTGGTCTATAAATAGTGGAGCTTAGCTCATTTTAGGATAGATTATCTTGGTGAATATTGAATATTAAATACTCTTTTGAGAGTTTGAGAGCTTGTTGAAGCTTTTGATTGTTTCAAGTTTAGAAAGGAGGGTTGCTTGGAAATATAATTCCCTTGAGGTCTTTTTCATAGGTTTAGGTGCTTATTTGGATATTTGAAGGATGTCTTTTCTTTTTATAGAATCGGTTGCCTTTGATTCCACTTTTGTTTCTACCTTTCTATCCCTTTTATGTTTGTTTTCTTATTTCTTTAAAGTCTTCCGCATTTTCTTTCTTGTATCATTTGGTATCAGAGCTTAGGTTTAGGTTTGTTTCCACAAATCTATCCTTGGAATTTTTGATTTCTTCAACAACAACAAAAAAAATAAATAAATAAATAAATAAAATTGTTTTGATTTGTTGTTTTTGATACTAGATCTTAATTCCCTAGTGTCTTGTGAGTCTAGATCTCAAATTTCGTTCAATTTCGAGTTGTAGAATTGAACATACCATTAAAGGGTTTTGAGCTTTTGAAACTTTATGGATTTTGAAAAGTGGATTTATTTTTGGCTTGCTTTTGAAAGATAAAAATTAGTGGGGTTTGTTCGTGGCATTGAAAGAAATACGTGGGAGAAAATTTCATTAAATTTGGAGAAAAAACGAAGAAGTTATGAGCATTTGAAGAATGAAGTTTTTTTCTTGTGTTCTTGAGCATCTTCATATTGTTCTTGAAGAAGAAGGTAGCAAAAATACACTTTGATCCAAAAATTTTGAGGTCAAAGTTGGTCAAAGTGTTTGTAGGTCCATTTGTGAAAAAAGAAAAAAAAATAAAAAAATAAAAAATGCCACATCAGCAGCGCGTGTGGGACAGTTTCAGAGAGCTGAAAATCTCAGGTTTCCAACACTTAGTTTTTTTTTTTTGGGTCCTAAAGTTTGTTGGACCTAAAATTTTCTCTAAGTGTCCAAATTTCGTGATTCTTTTTTTGTTCTCTTTCTCTTTCGATTCCTCAACTATTTAACAAGTAATTAACATCTTTAATCACTTGTTAACGAATTTTAAACATCAAACCATCTCTTTGATTCATCAAATTAAGCAACAACAAGTAATTTTTCTACTTTTGTTGCTTAGTTTTCTTTGAGTCCGATTTGATTTTTTTTGTGCTACTTTCTTTTAGTTTTTCTTCTTTATTTTCTCTTGAAAACTTCTTGGTTCTCGTCCTTCGATTTTGTACTTTGTTTCTCGAGTCAACAAGAATTCATTCTTGATCTCAAGTAGAGATTGGACCCTTGCAACTCATTGGCCTAAACAAGATGCAATCATTGGCCGAAGCAATTTGTGAGGCAAATAAAGGTGCAATTCTTGAGTGATTGTGAGTCTATTTTAACTAACCTAACATGTTTGTTTGCTTTGGTTGAGTGTCTTAAATAGGTAACAATGGAAGGTCATGAAAAGAAAAACCAAGTTCCCATTAGGGAACCCACTTTGGGTGAATTGTTAAACTTGTTCACCACCCTCTCTACTAGAATGGAAGGATGGTTGGATCGGTTGAGTACTCGAATTAATCGATTGCAACTTATCTTTCCACCAACTTTCCCTAATCCTCATCAAGGACTTGAAGAGTGTACCAATGCATTGAGGGGATTCTCATCCCAAGGTAAAGAAGACCATTCTTGTGAGCTTCAAGGTAAAATAGCTAAACTTGACACTTTCGAATTTTCAAATGAACAAAGTGTGAGTGATAGCTTGTCTTTATGTGAACTTAATAATTCTTTTCCACATAGTGATAATGTTTATGTTAAAAGTGTTCATACACTAGTTGATCCTATTGATGACCGAAGTGATTCTTCTTGTAAGATCGATTTGTGTCCACCTAGTGTTGACACTTGTGACTTGAATGATAGTACATTGTCATGTGATTCTTTGCCATGTTTTGATAATGTGTTTGTTGAGAATGTGGATACACTAGTTGATCCTATTGATGACCAAATTGATTCTTCTAGTAAGATCAATTTGTGTCCACCTAGTGTTGATACATGTGTTTTGAATGATAGTTCATTATCAAGTGATATTGGTATTAATCAACTAGCTTTTGCGTGTAGTACACTACTTGAGGGATCTTGTGATGTTCTTATTGAGCGTCAAGTTAGTGGTAAATATTGATGAAGTTGATCAATTGAGTAGGAGTGACTCTTTGAGCATAACTTTTATTGAAGATCTTCTTGTTTGTTTTGCTCATCGAGATCATATGCTTGAAAGTGCTTCGAACAATGATAATTGTCTTTTTGAGAGTGAAATTGCATGTTTTAATTCTTCTTCTTGGATTGATTATTCTCTCTTTAAGTACAATATCTTGTTTGAAAATGATGAGATCACTCCTAGTAAAGTGCCTAGTGGTGTGAATGATGATTGTAATGTAGCTCTACTTGAGGGCTATACTTTGTATGATAACCCCACTATGGAATATTGAGAAGAAAGGTGGTGTGTGTTTGCCAATTGCTACTTCTTCTTTGAGTGATCCAATTCTTGATACTATGTTTGATACTCGTGAGTCTTTTAGTGATCTTAAATGTAAGGACACCATATGAAGTTATTTTGTGTTATACCTTTCTTTACTACCTATTTGCATATGATGAGTCACATGTTTGTAGGGAGGGAACATTGTATGTTGGTAGGAGTTTATTTGGGGCAAATGGTAATTTTCTTGATCAAAATGCATGTATTTACTTTCCTTTTGACCTCGATGACACTTTGAAAGTGTGTGATTTGGTCACAGTGCTATCTTTGAGGTAGCCTAATTTGGAAATAGAGGATCAAGTTAGTTACATGTCTAATAGAATCAATGTGACATTGTTTGCATGCTGTTTTGAAACCATTGGTTCTTTTGTGATATTCTTATTTCTCAATTTTTGGAATAGCCAAGTATTTCATGCTACATTTGAAAGATTGTTCTTGATGAGAATAGTTGATGCTTGGTTATATAATAAGTTTGTGTATCCTTGGCGTGTTGGTAGAATTGTTTCCACTAACACTAACCCTCATGCCATGAGGTCGTTGTTGTTGTTTATTTTCCCTATGGTTTTACTAGGTTTGGATTCGAGGACGAATCCTTTTCAAGAAAGGGAGAATGATGCATGTACGCCAAGCCAAGATAAAAAGTTCAAAAACTTTGAATTGAGTCAATACTTTGGAGGCTTGAAAGGAGTTTGGAACAAGGGATTGAAGCTTAGGAACGTGCTCAAATGGAAGTACAAGGCTCCAAGAGGAAGACTACTCGAAGAAAGGAAAAGAGGCTATGTACGCAAGTGGTTATTATTTAAATGCAAGCCTCTTGACTAAGAAAACCCTTAATTCATTAAGGGTAATTTTGTAATTAGTAGTCTAGTCTATAAATAGTAGAGCATAGCTCATTTTAGGATAGATTATCTTGATGAATATTGAATATTAAATACTCTTTTGAGAGTTTGAGAGCTTGTTGAAGCTTTTGATTGTTTCAAGTTTAGAAAGGAGGGTTGCTTGGGAATCTAATTCCCTTGAGGTCTTTCTCATAGGTTTAGGTGCTTATTTGGATATTTGAAGGAGGTCTTTTCTTTTTATAGAATTAGTTGTCTTTGATTCCACTTTTGTGTCTACCTTTCTATCCCTTTTATCTTTGTTTTCTTGTTTCTTTAAAGTCTTCCGCATTTTCTGTCTTGTATCAGAAATACTCAAACAAAGACCAAGAGCCCAACAACCTATTGAGCCTTTTCTAGCCATTCATGTGAAGATAAGGAAGGGGAATTTAAACAAAAGCTACGTCAAGGCTCCAATTTCACCCAAAATTCATCCAGCTACTAATCTTAACAGATAGGAAATAGTGAACTCCTAACAATATGAAACAGTGAAATATGGAGGCCTAATCATTTAAAAACATGAATTAACCAATATGGAAACATGAACTCCTAACAAATTTTGCTATTGAACTTTTATTCCCCTAATCGAATTCATAGACAAACTGACGTCATTGTTCAGCTAAATTAGAGGAACGAATAGGTCATAACAAACAAACCCCAAATAAGTAGTTCATAATAACGTGTTTCGAGCCTAACGTAATTAAACAATTTATCCTATCTTGCACCAAACAAATCAACCATACGACGATCTAAGTAAAGACATAAAGAGTTATCCAGCACCACTTTGAGGATGAAAAGATCGACGAGGGAGTTTTACCTTTTTTCTGGCAGGAACAGGGACAAACAAGCTTATAACGATGAAGCTTCCACCACCAAAACTCGATTCTGTTCCGTTGGAGTTCAAATAAGTTCGTCGGATTTTGATTTTTTCCAGTTGTGTTCTTTGAGAATTTTGGTTACGTGAGATTAGAAGCATGCACCTTCACAATCTCTAAATTTTCCTCCCAAAATCCTCTCATCTAACCCCTATCCCTCAATGTCTATTTATAGGAGAAATGGAGAGGGGGGGGGGGATTAGGGTTTCGAAAGAATGGATTTCAAATCCAAATTTGAAATCCTTTTTTTTCTTGAACATTTGAAGTCCATAGTAAGACAAAGACCATTTATGGTATCTGTCCTTGAATTGAACTTGAACTAATGAGAGAGATGGGGAAATGAGACGTTGCCTCTGTTGTTCAAAGATGAGAGTTAATTCTTTTCCCGAAATGGTGAGCATAGACTGAAGATGATGAAAGCATCTAATTTTTAGCCATAGATGGATGTACGAAGAGGGCAAAATAGAAAAAGAATGGGGGCGGCTAGGGTTTGCTGGTGCATTTGTTGTTGTCGTGTTATTGATATTGTCGTTGTTGTTTGTGTTTACTGGAGAAGAAAGGCTAAGGGTAGTGGGTCGGGTCTGTGGGTATTAGGTTTGGGCCAATTTGGCTCAAAAATAAGGGGAAAATACACCACATGGCCCATCTAAAAATAAATGGCCCATGTTTGGGCTATTAGACATGGAGTAGCCAGTCGACCCAAACTAATTTCAAAAAATGGCTAGTCAGCCCAAACTAATTCCAGTCGAAACTGTATCAATATAGTATAAGGAGTGTATTAATATGGTACATGGACTGTATCAATACAATATAAGGATTTGTATCAATATGGTATAGAGACTGTACAATATGGTATATGAACTACATATGCATATGTTTTTGTATAAACTATATGAATGCGACATGAGAACTGTATCATTATGGTATATGAACTGTATATGAACAAAAAATTGAAAGCAATGGCGACAAAGGCCTTAATGGATATATACTAGAAAATGCAAAATTAATGGCCATTCGGTGACAATTCTTTTCGTCGAGTGGCCATTTTTGTCCATTCCCCAAAAAATAAAGGGAAGAGGAGGAAGAAGCCCAAATCAAAATAAGTTCAATTTAAAAATGGGGTAAAATTTGGTCAATCAAATTAAGACAAATCAAATCTTGAACAAATTAACGAGCTTCTAATTTCCACAATAATTATTTTATAGATCACCACAATTTTATTTAAAATCAAGAAATTGGTTACACAAATTAATTCCCAATTTTAAATCGATTTTAAGGAAGATTAAAGCATTTTCACTTTAAACCTGATTTTCACTCAAAATAATTTCCAACATATTTTCGTAAGTGAAACCTATATAACTCTTTATAATTATATACAAAGTATATTCATTTCACTAAAAATAAATAAAAAAATTAACCTCAGATTAATTCAAAATCACTTTTTTTCTTTAATAAAATAATTATTTCAAAATTATTTAGAATTTTAAAAAGCTCAAAAATGATCCAGAACGCGGAGGGCAAAATTAGGTGTCAACAACGTAATATTGTAAAAGATTATGAGGATCCAAATTCTACGTTTATTTAAGAATGTTGACGTAGAAATACTTATCAAGTGACATAGAGGGATGCATCTTGGTAAGTATAAAACTTATTTGATTTGTAGTCAAAATTAAACACCAGAAGATGTCACACATGAAATGCTGAATATTGTCACTTGACAAAATCTATATGAAATCCTTGAAGAATTCAAAATGCCTGAAGCATATAAAAGTTTCTGGAAAACTTATTTATAATTCTTATAAACGATAGATTGATGATTTGAATATTATTGGAACTCTTGGAGAGGTTTCAAAAGCAATAGATTATCTGCTGAAAGAAGTTGAAATGAGAAACATGCAGAATTGGATTGGTCATGAAGTACCATATCTTATGTAATTGATGCATTTATACATCTTGCTATAACTATGAGCATGATATAGTTACTCTTATATGAAGATACTGAAATAAAATCACTTGCATATGGAAATGAAAGGTCTCATATGAATATGTTTATGCTAACAAATATTGTCAAGTTTTTGAATATATAGGATATTCATAGGATTGACATAAGGGTTCGATACAGACATATTATCTATTGTCACAAAGGGTTACTATCATACATGTTGTACATGAAAATCAAATTATGCTAAGATAATAGATGTTCATGAAGCAAGCCAAGAATATATGTGGCTGAGGTCAATAATACATCTCATTTGAGAAAAGTATGGTTTAAAATGTGACGAATATCCACAATTTTATGTGAAGATAGTGCAGCATGCATAACCCAATTTAATGGAGGATTCATAAAAGGAGAAAGAATGAAGTACATTTCATCAAAATTATCTACATACATAAGCTCCAAAAGAATAGTGATATCAACGTGCAATGGATTTGTTCGTGTGATAATATGATTGATTCATTCACAGAGTCTCTACCTACTACAACTTTTCAGAAAATGATGCACAAGATTGAATCCGAAGATTCAAGATTTTGAATTGATGTTCTAATAAAGGGGAGCCAATACGTGTTGTACTCTTTTTCCCTTTCAAGATTTTGTTCCGCTGGGTATTTCTTGTAAGATTTTTAATGAGGCAGCTAAAATATGTATATTAGAGATGTGTACTCCTTTTTCTTCACTAGATTTTTTTTCCACTGAGTTTTTTTAGTAAGGTTTTAATGAGAAATATTATCTATCAAATAAACATTTAAGGAGGAGTGTTATAAATATATTTGTATTATAGTGAATGTCTACTTGTATGTTTATTAGGAGAAAAGTTAGGAACCCTAAATTTGGGACCAAGTCAACTTTTCTCTTCCTCATAATTAATCCCTCAAGACAATCTCTCAAGAGAAATAAGAAGTCTCCTCTCTTCTCTCTATTTTTCTTGTTCTTATTTCTTATTGTTTTTTAACATAAAAAGTATTTTCAACACACCTCTCCTCGTTCTCTACCATAGGTGCCATGTAAGGCGCAATCCCAGCACATCGAGCCATCCAAATACCTTTTGTCATTATGATAATAGTACTATGTAGTGTTTCTTAAAAAAATAGTGCTACAAATTATCGAATACCTGTGAAAGGAGTAAAACTACAACAACCTGAAAGAGAACCACCATTCTCGTAAAAAAAAAAAGTTGGTTGATTATTGATGAAGGAGTACGCAACACTGGCTTAGGAAGGTTCAATGTTATTGAAAAAAAAAGAAGGAAAGAGATAAACCTTTGATTTTTCTCGCTACTTTCATTCCGGGGCACCATTCTTGTTTTGTCCAATCTTTCAATCAAAAAATTTCAACTGAAAGAGAAACATAAGAAATTATCAAAAGGGGAGAATCCATTATGATTATTTATAATTCATATATAATCTTTAAATTTATACTAACAATCCTTAAAAATCAAAATTAATAAAGCAACACACCATCCAAGTAAGAAATTATCAACACACCTATCAATACATGTCAATAAATTTGCAGCAATTTTCAAACATAGGAAGTATGAACAGTAAGAAATTAAGCTCAAAACTAACATCTTGACAAATTAATTAAAAATTAATGTATTTGTCTTATTAATCTCTCACTAAGTTGCCGTTGACAAATAATTATCTTTTTCGGATCTATGCACAAAAAAGTTATTAAAAGCAACATATAATTGTAACCATATAAGTTCACGTTCGCAAACACCTAATATATACGGAAATTTGGGCTAAAACCAATCAAGACCCAATTTTAACAAAGAATTGAAGGGAAGCACAAAAATTCTAATTTTAATAATTTAGAATTCTTTCCATATATTAATAATTTTATATAAGGTAAAATTTTAATTGATTTAGAAGTGTTATATTGTGATCTCCTACCTTATTAAATAAGGACTTTATTTAATTTCTAAGTCCTGACTATGAACATAATAATTAAATAATAATTATTTGAAGAAAATTGTGAATTATAGAATCTTTTAATGAAGGGCAAAGTTTGAATCATTTTTTTAAGGGTCTTCACACTTTTAATATAGTATAGATATAGATTTTGTCTAAAAGAAATTTGTGACTCAAAATACTTTTTATATAATTTTCAATTTAGTAAATCTTATTTTTTCTATATGATGAAATGTAAGTTTCAAACTCTAAAAATGACGGTCTACGAGTATGGTTAGGATCAGGGGTGACTCAAGGGTAAGGCTAGTAAAGCATTTGCTTTAGGCCCCCAAATTTTTTATTTTGAGGCTTCAAAAATTTTAATAGTAAATTTTATGATTTCAATTTTACTTGAAATAATAATGGTGATTGTGAAACACGTTTAAAAAAAAATTATCTAAAAATAAGAAATAAAGAAATTAAAAAGCTATCTAATTTTTATCAGAAATGTTTAGAACTTTGAATTAAACAACTCAAACTTTATATTAATAAATAAAGTTTTAATACCAACATCCAAGTTAATGTATTGCAAACAAATGGCTAACATCTTATTAACTAGAATTAATCCTTACTTTTATTAATAATAATGTTAATATGTAAAGTTAAAGGTTATGTATCTTTTAAAAATACTAAAACAAAAACAACTAATATGCAAAAATAAAAAAGGCAACTCTAAATTATTACAGTATTATTTTGGTATGTTTGTGTATATATTTAAGGTTTCTTATTAAAATTTGGCTTTAGACCACTAATTTATTGAGACGCCCCTGGTTAGGATCCACTATTTAGCTGCATAACCAAGGTAAATACCCTGTCCTTTGTCATATTGCCAAAATTATCACCTAAATTGTAAATATTTGGGGGTAAAAATCATCTCTAATTCGTTGAGAAATGCTTTATATATACAATTTTACTCGAAAGCTAAAAGGCATGTAAATTTCACGCACGTAAAAGGCTTGTGGCGATCTTCTAATCGATAGTGGATGACAGAAGGGCGAGGAAGAAAAAAAAAGAGGGCCAGAAGACAAGAAAAATGATGGATATTCTACTAGAAGTTGAAGATGAGAATGGAAGTAAATTGAATGATGAGGAGATTATTGATGTTTTGGTAATGTATCTTAATGTTGGTTATGAATCTTCTGGTCATATAATCACATGGGCTACCTATTTCCTATTGAAAAATCTTGAAATCTTCAAAAGAGCTAAGATATCCAAAAGTTCACATTTTTTAAACATATTTCCAATCTTCACTTTGAAAGTATACTTTTTTTTCTTACGAGAACATATTTTGATTTCGAAAAATAGGCAGAGCAAGAGGCTATTGTAAAGAATAAGCCATCTAACCAAAAGGGTCTGATACTCAAAGAAATTAGGCAAATGAACTACCTCTCAAAGGTGAATTTTGGCATTTTTTTTAACATTCTTGGTATATCAATTCTGCTTTCTATATCCAATATGTTATTAATGTGATGAAACCATTTTGTTGCTTCTTTATTAGGTGATAGATGAAATGCTTCGTGTGGTTACCTTCTCCTTTGTTGTTTTTTAAGAGGCTAAAGAAGATGTTATTATTCAAGGTCAGTTACAATAACATTTCCTGATTTGTTTCTTTTTCTTAGTAAAAGTCAACTTATGTCTAACAAAACTTAACTGGCTTCTTTTACAGTTTATACTATTCCTAAAGGATGAAAGTTCTGCTGTGGTTTAGGTCTGTTCATTTGGATCTTGAAATCTATAATGATCCATTGGAGTTTAATCCTTCTAGATGGGATGTAAGTTTAACGAGCCTTCTAATTTACCTTAATCCCTCCACCATCCCTTGATATAAACTTACTCTACACCCGATGTTTACACTAGTCAATGAATACATGATATGTGTCTTTTTCACACTGTTATCACATATACAGTGGTATATAATACACTTTTTGCCTCACTTTTATACTTAACTGTCGTAAACTTATATTATGTTGTGTAAATATGGGGTGCGGATGTATAAATTGCTTAAACCATCATGATTTTTATTTGTCTTGTGAAACTTTTAAGGACTTACACCTAAGGCAGGAACATTAGGAGGAAGCAGGTTGTGCCCAGGAAATGACCTTGCCAAACTTGAAATATCTATTTTTCTCCATTATTTTCTTCTTAATTATGAGTGAGTTAAAATTTTCTTGCTTTATTTTATCTTTCAGTTATATATCTTTTCGTTTGATTGCTGATTTTTACTGTTTATTTTGCAGGCTTGAAAGGAAAAATCCTTCTTGCCCATTTATGTAGTTGCCTCATTGTAGATCCAAAGACAATTGCTCGGGAAGAGTAAAAAGAGTCTCATCAATTGTTACTGCATAGGCCCAAAAAGAACAAGAAAAACATATCTCTCTTCTTTTTTTATTTAGATTTTTTGCTGGACATGAAAAATTGCAAGAGCAAGACAAATGCTTAGGAATAGTTAGGAACAAAATATAACAGATATCAAAAGAAAAATTCAATTTTTTTTTTCTCGTTCGCATTTCTTGCTCAATAGAATTTTATATACATTTTAGCAGGAAGATCATATAGGTAGTGTACATGATCTTCCATTTTGTTAAGATTGAAATGCAAAAAAAAAAAAAACTGGTTAAATTTGCTGGACCTATTTCTCCTACTTATATTGCTAGCCATAGAACAAAAAGATTCATATTCTTTAATGAGAACATTTCCTATAACTTCAAATCACAACTCTTACAAAACGAAGAAAAGAAGTACTATGTGATGTTGTTTTAGCATTTTTAATATTATTATTTAATATTATTATGCATGGTTATGGGACATTATGCAACACTAACTCCATCAGTTGTTTTGAGAAGTTAAGGAACATAATATTATTCATTTAAGTCATTTACTCCTTCCGTTGCTTTTGCCTCTTAATGTCTAGTATTGACTGTTGTACTTCCCACTATCTCATTTTCTTTTCTCACGTTGGAGAATTTAAGTGTAACATTAGTGGCCAATATTCACTAGATGGTTACAAGTTAGTACTCCATTACGTTTGTGACTTTTGGGGTGTGTTATTACTTACATTTGTTACTGATTGTTGGAAGTTACAATGCATATATCTTCCAGCAACGTGACTGGCAGGTTACAATTGTTTTTTGTAACTCTTCTAATTTTAATATCTTCATTTATCCATTATCCTACTCTTTATGTGTTGTAACTCTTGTAATTCTTGTAACCTCTAGGCCATTGATTTGTCCTCTTTACTACCCCTCATTCATCGTTATTCAATACAATGATGAATACCTCACCTATAAATAGAGGTGGTCTTACATATTTTTCTAAGTACAAGATAATATAGAGTACACTAAAAAAGAGAGTTTATTAGTTGAAAGAAGGTGTTCTTTTTTGTGGAGCTTTGAACTCAACTCTTGTCCAGAGTTTGTTGAGTTGTACTTTGTGAGAAGGCTGTTGTATCCTGGAGGGGACAAGTCAAGAAGTTTACTGCTGGACAGGTGAAAACATTTGCTGCAGTGGGCTTAAATCTCCTTAAAGAGAGCGAGATATCCGCGCCTCAGCCAAGAAGAAGATTATTGTATTTTCTTCATTTCTTTTGTATTTTTCAATTGTAATTTTCTATAATTTCACCAACACTATGTCATGTTATATGTGGCATCTTACTAAGTTCTCAGCAAGGTTTGGACTAGGGTGCCGCAAAGGGTGTTCATCCGAAACTCCTTTGTCTAAAAACTACATTGCATGAACAACATCAATATTATTCTTATGTATATATATAATAAATGTTGAATTCTTTTGGTTTCTTAGTGTGTTTACTTCTTTATTTTTTGAATTCCGTTAATTAATGTAAATTCTGGCTACGCTACTCACTTTGATATCATGATTTAGGTTCAGATAAGTTCAGACAAATTTATTTATGTTTTCACAGAGGTCCTATTTAGCACCAGTTAAGGAAGATCATCAAATTAGTAACTGCCTCTAGAGTTGGGCTCAGGACATTGTGAGTACAGGTAATAAAGTTTTCAAGCAAACAAGACTTTATCATTCAAGTAAATTATAGCTTGCACCTGGTATAAATATGCACACCAATATTGCCAGGAGTGGCATGTAGGGTCAACAACTTAGACGATAAGGCATTTTCCCCCGCGAAGTTTCAAATTCCCAGTCCATATTACAATTTAGCATCATCATAGGGTTAATACCAGGAACAAATACATTATCCCAACTTTTCGTATTAGTTTCATAAATATTACTACGTGTTGATTACTCTTCAATTCAGATATTGCACAACGCTTAATAGTGTAGTCTAGTGGTGTCAATCAAGTTGGTTGAGGATCATAACTTATGAAGTTTCAGGTACAGATTTTTTACCATTTGTTTAAATTTGATGGACAAAGATACCTGATACATGTTATTGGTGAAAGGTGACATGTATCTTGCATTCTTGTGCAATTAATCGAGATGCACATAAGCTGCCCGAACACCACATTTAAATATTGCAAATCTGTTGCAATATTACTATACATAGTTGGTGGGAAAGAGAACAACAAAAACTTTTTTTAAGAAATTAGAAATTATCTGGAGAAAATAGAGTTATTTGTTTAATGGCGCTTGGTGTTGAATTTAAGGTAAAGTATGTTTCAATGACAATAATTTTCTCCTTTGGTTAATATAGTTGAGAAACCAATTAGTAGAAAATATCTTATTGCCTTGCTTGCATTGCAACCTAGGTTACTTGGATCTGACAGCTATTCTCATGAGGCCCAATAGAGTTACCAAATTGGCCCAAGTATATATAACCTGCCCAACCCATCCAATTTGGTTTGACGGGTTGGGCAAGAAGTACTTTACTGATGCGCTTATTTGAGTAGAGCCCAAGTTAACCCAGCACTGCTCAACAACCCATATTGACCCGTCAGATTGCCCAAAAGTGACTCACGAGATTGCCTAAAGGAAAACAAAATTGAAGAATTAACCTAAATAGTCGTCTATCTACTCATTAAACTATATATATATATATATATATATATATATATATATATGATTGTGGATAATCTATGTATAATCGTGTTAATTTATGTATATAATTTATGTCTGATTGTGGATAATCTAGTTTAAGTTGGAGGTGTGGAGGCAAACTCTAGAGTCTAAAAGGTTTAGGTTGAGAAGGTCCAAGACGGAATATTTGGAGTGCAATTTCAGTGAGGGGACGCATGAGGATGATGTAGTTGTGAAGTTTGATAACCTGGCAATTCAAAAGCGAGATAGTTTCAAGTATCTTGGGTTTATGATTCAAGGGAATGGAGAGATTGACGAGAATGTCACTCATCGGATTAGGGCAGGGTGGATGAAATGGAGGCTCACTTCCAGAATCTTGTGTGATAAGAAGGTACCTCCTAAATTCAAAGGCCAGTTCTACAGAGTGGTGGTTAGACCAGTTATGTTGTATGGGCAGAGTGTTGGCCAGTCAAAAACTCTCACATCCAAAAGATGAAGGTGGCGGAGATGAGAATACTACGATGGATATGTGGGTTTACGAGAAAAGAGAAGATTAGAAATGAGTTTATTCGTAATAAGGTAGGAGTGAATTCGGTGGAAGTCAAGATGTGGGAAGCAAGGTTGAGATGGTTTGGGCATGTGATGAGGAGGGACACGGATGCCCTAGTGTGGAGATGTGAGAGGTTAGCTAAGGATGGATTCAGGTGAGGTAGATGTAGACTGAAGAAATAGTGGATAGGGGTGATTAGATATGACATGGAACAACTTCAGTTTTTCGAGGACATGACCCTAGATAGAAAGGTATGGAGGATGTGAATTAGGGTAGAAGGATAGTAGGGAGGAGTGCGTCCTTAATAGCATGTAGGAGGACTTTGTTATGGTATCCAAGCTAGTAGTCAAAGTGCTAGTCTTGTTTCAAAGTATGTTATCGTTTTTCATATTACTTGGTGCTAGTGTTGTTTATTTTAGTAGTTGGTGTGTTAATTCTTGTTGTTTCGTGTTGCTTTACTATTTAATTTCTATACTGTTTTTGTCTTGAGCTGGAGGCTTATCAAAAATAGCATCTCTATCTCACCTCTGAGGTAGTAGTATGGATTGTGTAGTCGAACCCTCCCCAGACCTCACTTTGTAAGAATATACTGGGTTTGTTGTTGTTGTCGTTATTGTTCTTGTGGATAATCTAGTTAATCTGTATGGCTATTTGTGTTAAGATTCCATGAAAATTAGGAGCCTTGATAGTACTGTATTAAATTGATGTTGATTTATCGATGTTACAGTAATTAGGACTTCTCACTTTGCTTCTCTTTTTTTTGAATATACTTTTAATTTCTGACTTATTTAAGAAAATTAAGAAGGGACGGGAACTATTCCAAACAAATACATAAATTACACTCCATCGCAAAGGATTATACCAGGTACTAGTACTTTTGGGAAGTCAAACATTTATTAAACACTAATCAAGTGTACGTGATTTGTACGTGCGTCTCGTGTTAATAAATAAACAACAATATATTCAGTGAAATTTCACAAGTAAGGTTTGGGGATGGTAGACTATACACAGACCTTACCAATACCTCGTAGAGGTAGAGAGACTATTTTCGAAGACCCTTGGCTCAAGTGTAGCAGATCCAGGTGCAAAGAAGGAAAGTGGAGAAAATATAGCCAGTTTAGTTAGGCTAAGGATAACCTAAACAACGTCTAAAAGCAATGAACATGCCTGCGGCTTATAAAAAAAATTTCAAAGTGCAAAAATAAAAATAAAAATACGAATTAAATAGAAAATCTAAGGGATGAAGACTCCTGGAATTACTAAGGTGCTTGTTTGACTATTCCTTAGCAGCAGTATATACTTAAAAAAAAATTCCATATTAAGTACATTTTTTACCAAATAACCTACATATTTTGTTAAATTATTGATAAAAAATGACTCACAAATTCGGTCAACAAAAATTTACTAAATTAGAACTTGGTTAGTATTAAATGTTCATTCAAAAAGTATTTTTGCGTTCATTCAAAAAGTATTTTTGCGTAAAATATTGATTTATTAGTTCTTCAAATATGAATTAATCATTAAAAAATTAATAGTAATTTTTATTATGTTTAAATAAGAAAAGATTTTATAACCAAATTTTAATGGGACACTTAAAATATTACAAAAAGAATTAAATAATAATTTAGTAAAGTAGTAAATGACAGTTTTATCTATAGCGAAACATTTTAAATGAATGATAAAAAATTCAAATCACTTTTCTAAGATCCTTCACACTCTTTGTTAATAAAACCATCATGAGTTTAATTTGCTTTAACCATCATGAGTTTTGTAATTTTTGTTGTCTTGTGAAAACATTTAGGGACTTACACTTAAGGCAGTAATATTCCTTCCTTTTGGAGGAGGAAGCAGATTGTGCCCAGAAAATGACCTTGCCAAGTTTGAAATATTCATTTTTCTCCATTATTTTCTTCTTGATTATGAGTGAGTTAAATTTTCTCTCTTTATTTTATCTTTCATATATATATATATATATAAATAAAAATAAAAATTCTTCTTACCCATTGATGTATTTGCCTCATTGTAGGCCCAAAGACAGCTGCTTGGGAAGAGTAAAAAGAGTCTCATCAACTACTAGTGCATAGACCCAAAAAGAACAAGAAAACCATATCTTTCATCATCTATTATTTAGATTTTTTGGTGGACATGAAAAATTGCAAGAGCAAGACAAGTGCTTGGGAATAGTTAGGAAAAAAATAAAATAGAAATAAAAAAAATTCAATCATTTTTTCTTCTCGTTCGCATTGCTTGCTCAACAGAATTTTATATACATTTTAGCCGGAAGATCATATAGATAGTGTACATGATCTTCCATTTTTATTAAGAATGAATGAATGCAACAAAAAAAAAGGTTGGTTACATTTGTTGGACCCAGTGGCGGAGCCACCTTATGGCTGGGGGACCCCCTTCGGCGAAAAATTATACTATTTATACATTGTTAAAATTATATTTTATGTATATATAGTTGATGTTGAACCTCTTTCGACTAGTTCGTGTGCTTACTTATTTTGATTTTGAACCCCCTTAGTGAAAATTCTGGCTCCGCCACTGGTTGGACCTATTCTCCTACTTATATATTGATTCCCAAAGGACAAAAAAATTCATGTTTCTTTAATGAGAATATTTCTTATAACTCCAAATCACAGATCTTACAGAAACAGAAAAAATAAGTACTACATCATGTTATATATGGCATCTTATTGAGTTCTCAACAGGGGTTGAACAAAGGTGAGCAAAGGGTGTTCATCCGAAATCCTTTTGTCTAAAATCTACATTCTATTAACAACATCTGACATTATTATTATGTGTATATAATAGATATTAAATCTCTTTGCTCGTTCGTGTATTTACTTCCTTATATTTAGAATTTCCTTTGTCTAAAAAATTAATTTGTTCATAGAATGAGGTCCCATTTAGCACCAGTAAGGAAGATCATCAAATTAGTAATTGTCTCTAGGGTTGGGCTGAGGACATAGTGAGTAGAGGTAATAAAGTTTTCAAATAAACATTACTTTATAACTTCTCATATCAGCTCCATTAATATTACTACGTGTTGATTAATCTTTAATTCAAATATTCCACAACACTCAAGAGTTTGGTCTAGTGGTGTCAATCAAGTCGGTTGAGAATCCTGAAGTTTCAGGTTTCAATTTCTTACCTTTTGTCCTAGTGTTGATGAACAGAGTTACCTAATATATGTTGGTGGAGGTGGCATATATCTCCTGCAATTAGTCGAGGAGCACATAAGCTGCCCAAACCACATCCAAATATTGCACCTTATTAGAGTTTATCTTGAATTCAAATTGTTGTAGCTTATCCTTGTAACAAAAAGATTACTCTTCCTTTAGAATAGGTATTAGATAAGGACTCTTATATTTATATTTCAACATGTACAAAATTTATATATAAATAGAATACATCGGCTGAACATGATCAACACTTATATTCTGAAACTCTTCTCATTCTTAACCTTATTATGGTACCAGATTTGCCCATCGATCTTATGACCAATTCTCAAAACTCCAACAACATGTTGTCACTTACAAAATAGTCCATTTCTTCCACCATTATTCAACCACAAAACCTTTCTCTCAAACTTGACAAAAACAACTGTTGTCTTTGGAAAAAAAATACCTTGGACATACTCAAAGCCTTTTTCTCTTGACACTTTTGTTCTTGATTCTAACCCTCCTCCAAAAACTATTACTGTCACTCCTACTACTACAGATTCCTCTACCAGTCAAGAACAACCAACAATTACTTCTAACCCTACCTATAATGAATGGCGACACAACAATATTCTTATTCTTGTTTCACTTCGTCAAATAATTTCTGATCCTCTTCTTGGTCACCTAACTTGAGCCACCTCTTCCTATGATTCTTGGACTAAAATTGAGCACACGTTTTAGTCACAGGCAAGCGCTCGATTTATGCAATTAAAATCTCAACTTCAAAACCTTCCTAAAGGCAATCTTTCCATAATAGTGTACTTTGATAAGAAATATTTCTGACTCTTTAGCAGAAAGCTTGTACATTGTACAAGATGATGACTTCATATCATTTGTTCTTAATGGCCTTGATTCTTCATTTGAAACTTTTAAGGCTGCATTTAATATGTGTTCTGGTCCTATCACCCCTGAAGAATTGTTTGGACTCCTCCTTCAAGAAGAAGAATGCTTCGCTGAAGAACTTCAATCTACCACCATTAACACTCAATTTGGCTCTACTCCTTTTCATGCCCTCTTAACTCAAAATTCATCTTAGCGTCCACCCGCTCCACCTTATAATACGAACCCGTCATCTATTCTTGACTTGCCCCACTCTCTTATTTCCTTGTCCACAATTCCCATAATCATGCTCAATCTATGATGCCTCAATAATATTCACATTCCTTTCTCTCTCTCTCTCTTAGTTTAATAATTGTCAGTCCAAGCATTGTGTTCCATGTCAAATATATGGTAAAATTAATCATGATGCTCGTAATTGCTACCATCGCTCTAACAATAAGAATTTTTCACCAACAAGGCCACCGCCATCCCGGTAAACTCCTAAACAAGCATATCTTGCTTCTCCTTCGGCTATTGTTGGTCCTGCTTGGTACTTTGATTCAGGTGCTACACATAATGTGACCTCAAACATGGCTAATCTCTCCTTACAGTCTTACACCGGCAATGATGGTTTAGCGGTTGGTAATGGTATGAAAATTCTTATTTCGCACATTGGCTCATCAATTTTGTCTACACGCATACGACCCATTCATCTTAAAAATATTCTCTATATCCCAAAAATTTTCAAGAATTTACTTAGTGTTGCTAAACTAACTCGTGATAATATATGGAATTTAATCCTTATGATTATTATGTGAAGGATTTTCAGGGCAGGAAACTACTTCAAGGAACATTTGATGATGACCTGTACCGTCTTCAACTATCATCGCCTCATTCTCGGTCTTCCCTACCTTCAGTATTTCTTGGTGAATGCACATCTCTTGTTGGTTGGCACCATCGACTGGATCATCCAAATGAAGCTCTTATTCGGCGTCTTGTTTATAATATTAGGCTACCTTTTTCTAGTTTTTATTTTCCTAATGTTTACCAACCTTGTCAACTAGGCTAGAGTCGACGCTTACTTTTTTCCATTCCTATGTTTCTAGCAGTAGTCCTTTTCAATTAATTTATTTTGATGTTTGGGGACCTTCCCCTATTCCTCCTATTAATGGATCCTCCTACTTTGTTTTATTCACTGATGATTGCACCAAATTTATTTGGATATATTTTATGTCACATAAATCGCATGTCTTTTAATTTTTCACTCAATTTAAGTCTGCTGTTGAAATTCAGTTTGTAACTAAATAAAACAATCCAAACTGACTGGGGAGGTAAGTACCAAAATGTATCATCTCTTTTATAAAATTAAGGTATCCATCATTGTATTTCTTGTCCACCTTAAAATGGTGCATCAAATTGCCGAAATCGAATTATAATTGAAAAAGGACTCGCTGATCTTTTCCATGCCACTTTCCTATTTCAATTTTGGTAGCATGCATTTCTCACTGCTATGTACTTATCAAATATTACAATTTCTTCTTCTTTGTGTTTTAAATCACCAAATCAATTAATGTACAAAAATTCTCCTGACTATGATTTTTTCAAAACTTTCGGTTGCCTTTGTTATCCCTTTTTTCGACCCTGCAATCATGATAAAGTTGGTTTTTGGTCTCTTTCTTGTGTTTTGCAGGGTATAATTCTCGTCACAAAGATTACCTTTGTTATCATGTCGCGTATTCATGAATTTATATTACTTGCCATGTTTGTTTGATGAAAATACTTTCCCGTATTTGTCCATGTTGCCGATCACAAAATCATCATCCTCCTTGTCACATTTTAGCTTCTCTTCTTTTTCTTTACTCGATCAAGCTTCTCAACATCCAGTGCATTTACAATTTCTCGCACACCATCCCGTGTCAATGTCATTATCAAGTCCTTTAGTTGCATCATTTATGCTCTCATTTGAGCACACTAGTCATACACACATACCCTCTACTGTACCCCCTCTGGATCCTCCACAAATAGAACATCTACCAACCATAGCCCCATTTAAACATCTGCCACCATCCACTGGTTCCTCTTACCCAACCTCAACTCCTTTCTATTTTCTCCCCTCTTACACATCACGTCATCACATGGTTGTTCGAAGTAAAACTAATTTATTAAAACCAAAAGCTCTTATAACATCTCGACATTATCTTTCTCCTGATCCCTCTCACATTTTATAACCTACAACTTGTCATCAAGCCTTCAAATTTCCTGAATGGCACCACGCTATGCAGACAGAGTTTTTAGCTCTTATGCAAAATAAGACTTGGATATTGGTTCCACCACCATCTGATTCTAACATTGTTGGTTGTAAATGGGTCTCCATGATTAAGAGGAAAGTCGATGGATCTATTGAACATCACAAAGCTCGCCTTGTCGCTAAAGGTTTTCACCAAGAGAGGGTGTTGATTACTTTGATACTTTTAGTCCCGTTGTTAAGCCCACAACCATTCGGCTTATTTTATCTTTAGCTGTGACAAATAAGTGACCCATTCGATTACTTGAAATTAACAAGGCATTGTTAAATGGTGATCTCTCTGAACAAGTGTTTATGGAGCAATCAAAAGGATTCATTGATCCTCATCAGTCACATTTCATATGCAAATTGAACAAGGCTTTATATGGCCTCAAACAAGCATCACGTGCTTGATTTAATAAGTTCAAGGTTTTTCTCCTCGGCATTGGCTTCTGCTCTTGTTTATCTAACTCTTCTTATTTTATACAGCAAGCTTCTAAGCACATTACATATGTTCTTGTATATATGGATGACCTTATTATAACTGGCAGTGATAGTGATTTCATCTCGTTCTCTTGATCAACAGTTCTCTCTCAAATATCTTGGTTTCTTAAATTATTTTCTGGGTATTGAAGTATCTCCAACATCAAAATGAGATCATTTTATCTAAGGCAAGTACATTCCTGACTTACTTCATCGAACTAAAATGGTTGATGCTAAGCCTATTTCTAGTCCGACTGAACCTCGATCAAGACTTATTCTTTCTGGTGATCCCCTGCCTGATACTTATTTATACCACAGTGTTGTTGATGCCCTTCAATATGTTACTATCACTAGGCTAGAAATATCCTACACAGTCAATCGAGTATGTCAATTTATGCAATCACCTACCATTGCTCATTGGTCAGCTATCAAATGCATACTTTGATATCTAAAAGGATTCATCCATGATGGCCTCTTACTATGACCTATGTCTGATTCTAGCCTTGTGGCCTTTTCGGATGCTGGTTGGATCTCTGACTTTGATGGCAGTCGCTCCCAATATGGTTTTGCACTGTTTTATGAAGGTAACTTGATCAGTTGGTCTTCTAAAACACAAAAGGTTGTAGCCCGCTCAAGCACTAAAGCTGAGTATCGTGCTTTAGCTTTTGCAACTACTGAATTAATTTGGGTTCAACAACTTATCAATGAGCTACGTGCTCCTCTCGCTACACCTCCCATAGTCCTTTGTGATAATCTTAGTTCACAATTTTTATCTTGGAATCCTGTCATCCATCAACGATCAAAGCATATCCTTCTTGATTATCATTTTGTACGTGAGATGGTTGAAGATTAATCTTTAGTGGTTCGCTATGTTTCATCTTAAAATCAAATTGCAGATATATTTACTAAAGTTGTTGGCACAACTTGGTTCCTCAATCTTCGATCCAAGCTTATGGTTCGATCACGAACATGATCTTGCAGAGGGCTATTAGAGTTTATCTTGAATTCAAAAAATTAAAGCTTGTCCTTATAACAAAAAGATTACTCTTTCTTTATAATAGGTATAATATAAGGACTCTTATATTTATATTTCAACATGTACAAAGTTTATATATAAATAGAATACATCGGCTCAACATGATCAACACTTATTTTCTCAAACTCTTCTCATTCTTAACCTTATTACACCTGTTGCAATGTTATACAAAGTTGGTGGACAAGAGAAAATCAAAAACTTTTTTTTTTCAAATTAGAAATTTTCTGGATAAAATAGAGTTGTTTGTTTAATGGAGCTTGATATTGGTTTTCTGGTGAAGTATGTATGACAATAATTCTCTCTTAGATTAATGCAGTTGCGAAACTAATTAGTGGAAAACATCTTATTCCCTTGCTTGTATTGCAACCTTGGTAACTTGGATCTGACAACAGTTCTCACGAGGCCCAATAAATTACCAAATTGGCCCAAGTATAACAAATTGGCCCAGTCTATATAACCTGCCCAATCCATCCGATTTGGTTTGACGATTGGGCAAGAAGTACTTTACAAATGGGCTTATTTGAGCAGTACCTTTGTTGAACCATCACTGTTCCGCAACCCATATTGACCCGGCAAGCTGCCCAAAAGTGACCCATGAGATTTCCCGAAGGAAATCAAAATTGAAGAATTAACCTAAATAGTCGTTCATCCACCGACTAAGATAAAAACAACTGGTGGATGTATAATCTATGTATTATCTTGTATAATTAATGTATAACGACTAAAAAGATAACCAGTTAATCTGTTCGGTTATTTGTGTAAAGATACCAAAAAAATTAGGATCCTTAAGCATTTGCATATAAATACCAAAAAATTATAGCATTGTATTAAATTAATGTTGATTTTTCAATATTACATTAATTAGGACTTCTCACGTTGGATGTGTTCGGTATTAAATTCACTTTTAAGAAGTACGGATGTGTAATAGGTCACTACAATAGTTTGAGTATATAATCGACTTTTCAAAACAAGTTCGAGGTGCATTTGATGTCTTTTCTCCTCTAAGAATGATGGTTCTAGCGATTTGGGCTAGGATCCAGCTCAAGCATACCTCGGGTTAGTTACTAATCCGTTTATTATTAATTTAACTTATTTTACCCCGTTCAAATTCAGTCAAAGTCATTCTTTTGCCACCCCTAGACCGCCAACTTGCAAAGCACCTGAGGACATTTTTTACATTAATATTTGCCACAGCTGCATGCTGAAAATTCCTATGCAATAACTCAACTGGTTTTGCTATCACATGGTAAATGGTAGTAACAATTTATCCATTTGTCAAGCTTGAATTTCAAGCATTGCAATCAAGCAAGCCTCATTGGTATCCATCAAGCTAGAAATGGAGTCATAATCTATGACTAACAAAAACAAGATCACCAAAAAATTATAGAATAATGATAAATACTCTTTCATCTTTAATCATATTATCGATTTTATTTTATTTTTTGGCTTCGAATCCGGATTTAAGCCTTGATATGAAGTTATTTGTGATAAGAACCACTACCTCCGAACTAGAATCTTTCAAAGCATGAATTAATCCAATTTCAAAATTAAGTATTGAATATCGATGAAGAATAAATAAAAAAAAAAACTAACAAAGATATAAGTAATGGAATTCACTAAATCCGGTAGTTTCGTTGGTAAAAGATTAACCTAACACCGTAATATTTGAAACAAATATCTAGGGAAATTATTTTTGATTCAATTCCATATCAATGTTTGAAAAAACAACTGAGTAACAACAATTTATTTATTTTTTTTCAAAAAGGAAAAAATGTGTTCCACGTGAAGTGATCCCAGGACTTTTGTTAGGTGAAAAGTATTTGTCGTCCTGGATACCTTCAAAATATAATTGAATGGTATTCTTGTTTTCTAACGTACGTGGGGTAGGTGAGTATTCAACACTCTGGGTAAAAATTTATATTCCCTCCATCTAGTATTTTATAAATATGATCTATTTTGATCGGACACGAAATTTAAAAAATAAAAAAAGACTTAATGATGTTTATTAATAACTCTTTATTAAATATATTACTACTATCTTTAATTAAGTGAGACCTTATAAGTTGAACCAATAAAGATAAAAGAATAATTGTACTTTTAAAAAGTTACTAAATAAGAAAATGTGACTTTTTTTGGGACGATCCCAAAAAAATATGCCACATAAAATAAGACAGAGGGAGTAAAAATTTATATTTTTTTAACCTCAATTTATGTAACACTATTTAATTTAATATAAAAAAAAATTAAAAACAGAAAAATATTTGAATTTATGATTTAAAATATTCTTTGGTTATTTATATGCCTATAAATCATTTTATCAAATTAAAAGGAGAAAAGATATTCTTTCGACATGGATTATGAGTGGGCTTGGATGGAGGAAAATATTTTTAAAAAAAATATTTGTTTTTTCTCATGTTTGGCTGAATATTTTTTTAAAAAAAAAATTAAATTTCTTGAAAATGAAAAAAATAACTTCATAAAAATAAATAAATTATATAAGTTACATTTTATATATCATCCCCACCCACCCAATACTCAACTCCTATCCTTGACCATTTCACTCGTCACCTCAGCCCCACTCCCTATCCCTTCCCATGAATGTAGTGTTTGTTAGATTATTTATAAATATTTTTGAGATTTTTTTATTTTTTTTTTACTGTGAAACGAACTTGTCTTTCAAAAAATATATTTTTTATGAAAAATATTCTCCTTCGTGCTAACACAGACACACAAAAAAAAAAACCAGATGAAATATAATATTTTTTTCATTTAAAAAGATTGAGGTATTTTTTTTAATTTATTTTAAAAAGAATGATTTTCTTTTGATAATATATTAATTTCAATTTTTTATCTGATATATTTAAGATTATAAAATTAAAAGACATTTTGATATATTTAATACAATTTTAATTTATAATCATAAAATTTAAATTTTTTAGTTTTTTTTAAATTGTATATCAAGTTAAAATAGATTATTCTTTTTTAAATGGAGGAAGTAATAATAATAATCTAAGTAATAATATATCTGTCTTTGTCCTCTTAGCTCAGATAAGCTTAATTTCTTGCACCTACCATCATCAACCCTTTATTCCTCTTCCTCTTCTTCTTCTCTGTTCTGAACTAATCAAGAAAGATCCATTTTTCAACCAAGAAAACACCATGGATCTTCCACCAGAACAGCTCCAGAACTTAAGCTTACCTTCAATTTTCAAAGAATCAATTTCCATACCAAAAAGATCTCCACAAACTTTTTACAGAATCACTCTCAGCTTAATCTTGCCACTCTCTTTTGCAATCTTAGCTCATTCTTTCATCACCCATCCAATTCTCAAACAACTCCATGAAAACCCAAGTGCTTCTCATGCTTCTCAATGGACCAAGCTTCTTTTCTACCAATTTTGTTACTTGGTTTTCCTCTTGGCTTTTTCACTTCTATCAACTGCTGCTGTTGTTTTCACTGTGGCTTCTCTTTATACTTCGAAGCAAGTATCTTTTTCCTCAATTATTACTGCTATGCCTAGTATATTGAGGAGGTTGCTTGTTACTTTCATTTGGGTTTTTGTGTCTATGTTTGTTTATAATGCTGTCTTGTCTTTTTTTGTTGTACTTATGTTGATTGCCTTTGAGAGCAAGAACAGTGTTGCTCTGTTTTTGGTCTCTGTTTTTGTCCTATCTGTTTTCTTCCTTGTTGTTCATGTGTATTTAAGTGCCTTATGGCATCTTGCTAGTGTGATAACTGTTGTTGAGCCAATTCAAGGGCTGAAAGCCTTAAAGAAAAGTTATGAGTTGTTGAAGGGGAAGTTGAGGATGGCTGCTGTGTTGGTTTTAGGTTACTTGGTGATTTTTGGTGTGGTTAGTAGTGCTTTTGGATCAATTGTGGTGGATGGGGGTGCTCATAAGGACCATGAAGGGTATGGTGTTTTTGCTAGGATTGTTGTTGGAGGGGTGTTGATTGGTGTGCTTGTGGTTGTGATTTTGGTGGGGCTATTGGTGCAAAGCTTGTTTTACTATGTGTGCAAGAGTTATCATAATGAGAGGATTGATAAGAGTGCTTTGTATAATCACCTTGGTGGATATTTGGGTGAGTATTATGAACCTCTTAAAGGGAACATGCAAATTGATGATGGCTTGGAAGTGGAGATGAAAGGTGGAGATATTGTTTGAGCTTGAGTTGAGTTGGAGATGGTGTTGAGATAAGGGTACAATTAATAAATCTCAGCCCTTCTTGAGTTGAGTTGGTGATGGTGTTGAGATAGAGTACAATTAATAAATCTCAGCCCTTCATTTTCTTTTTTAATCTTTAATCATATGTATTTGTAATGAAATGCAATGCAACTCAAATGATGATTAATTACTATCGGTGTATATAACTTAAATTGCAAAGAGATTTTGTATGCTCTTTCATTTCAATGTAAGCGTAAGATTTAGGTATCAGACTCCACTTATGGATTACGTTAGGTACGTTATTATTGTCCTTTCATCTTGAGTTTGTTCATTTGGTTATGCATAACTATAACACCTTTCTACTTTGGTGAAATATTTGTGTGTTAAACTAACTAGGACATAGCAAGTATTCTTTATTCTGTTAATCTTGATTTGCGCTGAATGTAGATTTATTTTGGTTACACATGAATCAAAATTAGATGCTAAATATAAAATATTGCTGCTTCTTGTCGGCAATTTCTTTTTTTTTTTTTTGACATAGAAAAGAAGACGCATAATGAAATGCCAAAATATTTTGTTACAAGAAGTGGCAATGTAAATATGTAACACGTCTACAAACCTCATGAATGCATGGTCTCTCAACTGTGACATTTGGCAGACTGCTGATGTATGTTTGGAAGTTTTTATAGAATGCAATGAGTTCTCCATGGTGTTCTAATTGTTAAAATACCACACAAGTTTTGGATTTGTACTATTAATTCATTTCTAATTGCTGGTAAAGATAAGATTTTTATTTCTACACACAGATCCAAATGCAGACAACATAACAAATGCTGTTGTGGGTGACTACAAATGCTTCTGATACTTTGGTTCATGCTCATAACTCATACAGTATATAATATGTAGGGGTGGGGCTAGAGTTTTGCCCATTCGGTAGAACTCATTAATATTAATTTAAACTGTATTTATACTTAAAAATTTACTTAATATAGTTATGAATTATCAAAAATTCAGTTGACTACATTTTTTAAAATTCAGAATCTAGTATTCAAAATCCTAGCTTTTGCCTCAATACATGTGGGGTCAGCATACATATATATACTAGTACTGTATTGAAAAACCAGTGATTGCTAAAATTGTTATATGATTACTGTGATAGTTCCTTGGGAATGTTATGCATTCTTTATTAGTCAAAAGCTGATATTTTACACTCCCTCCTTTCTATTTTATTGGCGCTATACTAAAGCTAGATGTTTTATTTTACTTGTTTATTTTTGCAAATTAAGAAAGTTTTATTACTTTTTTCATATTATTTTAGTATTAAAAAACTAAATAAAGTAGTAGTGATCAAATTAAAATTTCAAAATATCGTTAATAAAATTAATTTAGTAAAATACGTACACATTTGCTTCAATTTTTTATAAGGAATGTGTAGTGTGTTCAGTCAACCGGGATAAAGTAATCATATGAAACGGAGGAAGTAGTTCATTTCTACTAATTACAATTACATTACATGCCTACAATATGATTAAACTCATTGCTTTTGAGTTGGAAGTAGGTATAGATATGTGAAAAAAAAGAAGATATATACTTGTTTAATAAAATGACGTATTCTAAACCTACCGACTTTGCTGTATTGTTTTGCATGTTGGTCTATCGGTCATTTGGTTAGTTGACAGGATATGCAAATTAATGTGCCTTTGTATTTTGTTAAAACATTAGAGTTGTACCTACTCCCTTAGAGACCAAAATTAATCATGTAGGGCAATTTTTGTTTCTCTTATAATAGAATGTTTAATTACTTATAGGTGGTTTGGCCAAGCTTTATCATTCTTTAACAGTGTGCAATGTGCATTAAAAAAAGTGATTATTTTTAAAAAGTGAGTTGTTTGACTAGCCTGTTTGGTCAAGCTTATTTTTTTTAAAAGTGTTTATTTTTTTTTAAAAGTGCTTATTTTAAAAAATTGAGGTGTTTGATCAAGCATATAGAAGAAAATGAGTGTTTCAGGGTTGTAAAAAAAATAGTTTTTCATAAGCTAAAAAAAGTAATTTTTCCCTAAAAAATACTTTTTTAAAAAAGCACTTTTGAGAAAAATATAAAAATAATTTTAAAAGTTTGGTCAAACACTACTTGCTGAGCAAAAGTTTTTTTAAATTTATTGGTCAAGCACAAACTGCTTTTTATCAAAAGTGCTTTTCAAAAAAACACTTTTTAAAATAAGTTGATTTTAAAAGCTTGGCCAAACAGGCTATAAGCTTTTGGGAGAAAATAAGTACTTCTGGAAAATAGCAGAAGTTATTTTTTATAAGTTTAAAAAAGTAGCTTATTCCTATAAGTACTTATTGAAAATACACTTCTGCAAAAATATATTTAAAAATACTTTTAAGAAGTTTGGTCAAATAATAATTGATGCTCAAAAATATTTTTAAAATTTTTTTGGTCAAATACAAATTGCTTTTTATTAAAAATGTTTTTTTGAAAAATATTTTTGAAATTAATATTTTTAAAAATAAATTGATTTTAAAAGTTTAACCAAACATTCTATTAAGTATTAATCGCTAATATGAATATATATTATGATTGATGCATGCTATCACGTTGTTAGAGTCGATTTTCTAAGACCCATTCCTAATAATAGGAGTACTAAAATATTATCCCAACTGCTAGCAATTATTGTAGGACTGTAGTACTGGTCCTCCCTATTCTTTTCTTTCTCTACTAGCTGTCATTTTACATAAAATTAATGTGATAAAGTGAATACACTATAAAATATTGCTTTTTAAAAAAAAATCACTACTTTGATATAAACACCATTGTAAGTGTTTTCTTAATCTTTGTTCTAAAGATATTTTGTGCCTTATCGTCAGTACATTCCCATTTTTTCTTTGAAATAAATTGCAAAAACTGCGACTCATCATTTTTTTCTCTCATCTTATTCTCAATTATTCGTAATTATCAGTGCATGTGGTTATTGAATACACTTCCAAATATAGCCCATTAATATTGCCAGATTTCTGTTGGAGTCCCACATCGTTTGTGGAATGGAGCATATTTGTTTAAGGGAAAATTATACAAAATAGCCATTGAGTTAAATTTTTACATAAAAAATAACTCACTTATCTTTTTATTACAAAAAATAGTCTTTCAGCCTACATTGTAATTGAAAATGGCCATTGGGTCGTATGCATCTTTTGAAGTCCATTTTGCCTGTAGCCCATTTTAGTCAATAGCTGAAGTCCACTAATTTTGCCTTTTTTTTTTCTTCTTCTAATATTAAGTACTAATAAAATCTCCTTTTTTTTTCACTTTCTAATTTTTTAAAAAAACATTTTAATTTTTTTTTTTGCTGTGCCATTTTTTTTAAAAGAAAACTTTTTCGTTGTTTAATTTTTTTATTTCTCTTTTTAATTTTTCTTTTCTTTTCTAATTGTTTCACTTCTTTTGCGTAAAAAATGAATATTTGTATTATTTTATTATTTTTTATTTATACTTTTATTTATTAAGGTGGGAACGCATGATAGTCAAATAATATCAATATCGATACAATACATAATTGTTCATATAATATCGATACACGATTATACACCATTCATACAATGTCAATGCACTACATACCTATTTATACAATATCGATACATGTCGAAATTCTATTTATACAATATTGATACACGCTTGTACACCATTTATACAATGTTGATACGTTACATAACTATTTATACAATATCAATATATTATATATACACTACATAACTATTGTACATCATATGTACATGTTTACACACCATTTATACACTATTGATACATGCTTATATATTATTTATACAATATCGATACATTACATATACACTACATAATTATTTATGCAATATCGATACATTACATATATACTACATAACTATTTGTACATCATATATACATGTTTATACACCATTTATACAATATTGATACATGAAAAAATTTGAAAAAAAAATAAAATAATAATAATAAAGAAAAACGCAATAAAAAAAAAGTTTTTTTATATTTTTAAAACAAATGCTACAAAAAAGAAGAGGAAAAGGAAAAAAAATGGCCTAATGACTATTTTTGTTGTAAATAAAAACTTGATTATTTTTATTGTAAACGATTTACTTTTTTGTATATAATTAAAATTTTCCCTTCTTTCAATTTGTTGTTATTAATGTTAGGCCCTTCATTTTAGATATTGTTCACGTTTTAGATGTCCAGTTCTGAGTGTATGGGAAGTTAGCTCAATCCAAAAATTAGCTCACCTAAAAATTTAGCCTAAGAAAAAAAGATTGTCTAAAATCATGTAAAGAGATCACCCTCGCTCTCGTTAATAACTGATGTGAAATTTCATCATTTATCACCCCTGCATGCCCAGACACTATCTGGTAATGAATGTGTGAATAATCTGTCCGAGGAGCCAGCAACAGAGGTTCAATTTTGTTACCATGTTAAACGAGTTTCGGACATAATTCAACCCCCAAAATTAGTTCAAAACAGAATAATTGTCCAAGATCATATTATATATATATATATATATATATATATAAAGAGACCATCTTCCCGTTAACCACCAAGATTTCATTATTCATCAGTTTTTTTTAGGAATTTTACATTGGAGTCATATACTTATTAACAGTAAAATGTCAACATATTGAGGATTAGAAAGAAGTAGCTACAAAAATTACATAAATTTCAACATCAAGGAACAGATTTTTCTTATTTTGTCGTTTCCTCTGTTCTGTCTCTTTCCTTCAACAATTATCTCACTCTCCATTTAAAAAGTTCGAGTCACAATAATGTTCGACAGAGATGACCTACAATTTTTATTTTAAACGTGACATTCTAACACTATATATATCTAGACCCTTTAGAATATTATGTTATACTCTCTCCATTACTTTTACTTATCTTTTTTGAATGTCGCATGCCTCTTAAAAAATAGTAATAATTAATACGAGTATTTTAGCTTAATATTCATAATAATTGATATATAGTCTTAGGTCTAAGAAAATGATTAAAAAAATAAATAATTAATATTAAGACAAAACATGAAAAAATATGTTTTTCTTTTGATATGTGAAAGGTGCTAGAGATAATACACTGATTGGGCTTCAGCATCAGCCACCTTAGATTAATGGGAAAAGTACATCAATGTCCCATAAAAGCAAAAAATTTACAACTAAATGTCCCTTTACATAAAATGTTCCCCTAATTAATTACATAAAATATTCTTTTTCCTTGTAGCTTCAGTTATTTACCTCCCTTTAATTTTTTTCCTTTTTATTTCTCTACTTCTTCTTTTTTTTTTCTTCTATTTTTTTCTCTTTTTTTATGCTTCTTTGTTCATTTAATTTTTTCGTCAAGTTATTTTAATCTTTATTTTCTTGCTACATCATAATCTAATTCACACTCAATTTTTATTTTATATACTCCTTCTCTTCTTCTTCTTTCTTTCTTTTCTTTGTTTTTTATTTTTTCTCGTTTATTTCTGATTCATTTATTTATTTTCTCTACTTCTTTTTTTACCTGATTTTATTTTTCTCTTTCTTTTTTCTTTATTGATTTCTTTTATTTTTGAGTTTTTAATTTTTTTTATTTCTTATTCTTTTTCTTTTTTTCTTTTCATTTATTTCTTTATTCTTTATTTTTTTCATTATTTTTTTTTCTGCTTTCATTTTTCTCTTTTTTTTTTTTTGATTCTTTTTATTTTTGCATTTTTTTATTTTTTATTTTCTCTTTGTTTTTCAATTTCTTTATTTCTTGTTCCTTTCCTACTCTTTTTTTCATTTCTTGTTTTCGTTTATTTATTTATTCTTTATTGTTTTTCTTCTTTTTCATTCATTTTTTTCTCAAATCATAATATTCTTTATTTTTTCACCACAAATTAATTTCATATTTTATTTTATTTTTATTTTATTTTTAAATTTTATTTGATTCTTTTTCTTTTTTTTTTCATTTCTTCTTCAATCTTTCGGTCAGACCTCCATTATACCATCACAATATATGTATACTGACATGGTATTATTGAGGTTTGCTTTAGATTGTAATGATACCATAACAATATATCTATATACTGTCATGGTATCATTGATGCATGCTTCAATCCTTAGCGGGACCTCCATGATACCATCACAGTATATCTATATACCTCATGGTATCATTGATGTATGCTTTAATTCTTCATTCACACCTCCATGATACCATCACAGAATATATATATATCCCGTCATGGTATCATTGATGTCTTCTTCAATCCTTTAGCAGACCTCAATGATATCATCACAGTATATATATAAATATACTTTGATGGTATCATTGAGGTTTGCTTCAGTCTTTAATGATACCATAACAATATATATGTATACTTTCATGGTATCATTGATGTTTACTTCAAACCTCCATGATACCATCAAATATCTATATACCGTCATAGTATCATTGATGTCTTCTTCAATCCTTCAGCAGACTCCATGATACCATCACAGTATATATATATATATATACTAACATGGTATCATTGAGGTTTGCTTCAGTCTTTAATGATACCATAACAATATATATGTATACTTTCATGGTATCATTGATGTCTACTTCAATCCTTAATGGAACCTCCATGATACCATCAAAGTATATCTATATACCGTCATGATATCATTCATGTCTGCTTCAATCCTTCAATCAGACCTTTATGATACCATCACAGTATATGTATATTGACATGGTATCATTGAGGTTTACTTCAGTCTGTAATAATACCATAACATTATATCTATATACTATCATGGTATCATTGATGTCTACTTCAATCCTTAGTGGGACCTCCATGATACCATCACAATATATCTATATACCGTCATGGTATCATTGATGTCTGCTTCAATCCTTCATCCACACTTCTATGATACCATCACAGTATATCTATATACCGTCATGGTATCATGGTGTCTTCTTCAATCCTTCAGCAGACCTACATGATTCCTTCACAATATATATATATATACTGACATGGTATTATTGAGGTTTGCTTCAATCTTTAATGATACCATAACAATATATTTGTATACTTTCATGGTATCATTGATGCCTACTTCAATCTTTAATAGGACCTCCATGATACCATCAAAGTATATCTATCTACCGTCATGGTATCATTCATGTATGCTTCAATCCTTCAGTCTGACTTTTATGATACCATCGCAATATATATAATGGTATGGTATCATTGGATTTGCTTCAGTCCGTAATAATACCATCACAATATATCTAGATACCGTAATGGTATCATTGATGTAGGCTTCAATCCTTCAATCAGATCTCCATGATATCATCATAGTTTATATATACTGACATGGTATCATTGGGTTTGCTTCAATTCATAATGATACCATCACAGTATATCAATATACTGTGATGGTATCATTGATGTCTGCTTCAACCCTTCAGTGAGACTTTCATGATACTATCACAATATATTTATATACTAACATGGTATCATTAGGGTTTGCTTCAGTCCGTAATGATACTATCACAGTATATCTATATACTGTCATGATATCATTGTTGTCTGCTTCAATTCTTCAGTGAGACCTCCATAATACCATCACAGTATATCTATATATTGATATGACATAATACTGCAATGAGACACTTCTCAACCATTCATGATACCATCATAGTATATCAATATACTATGATGATATCATGGAAGGCTGCTTCAGTCTTTCAATAAGACACTTCTCAATATACCCCCATAGTATATCGATATACTGACATGGGATCATCTTTCAATGAGATACTCCTCAATCCTCCATAATACAAAAGATAAAACAAAACAAAAAGAGAGGCAACAAGAGAAAATCAAAAAGAGAAAATAAAAAATAAATAAGTTAGTTGACTTTAGTATCTTTCTTATTCATTTCTTACTGTAGTCTAATTATTTAATTATAAAATTATATTTTTCATTAATATAAATTCTAGTAATAAACTAGTGACTTGAGTATTTTTTAAAAATAATTTATTATTGTAGCATAGTAATTTACTCCCTCCATTCCATTTTACTTGACCTCTTTTGACTTGGCACACCCATTAAGAAAATATTAATTAGAAGTGTATTTTATAAATTTAACCCTATTAATAATGTCTTGAAGCTCTAAATCTAATTATTATTATTTTCTTTAGTTATTTAATACTAAGGGTAATATAAAAAAGAAGTAATAAAACACTTTTGATTTGCGAAAATGGACAAATAATTTGACACAAACATATTTAGAAAGAAGACCAAGTAAAATTGAACGGAGAAAGTAATTTTTTATTTTTATATATTATTATATTTCTTTTAAGAAACAAAAACATAGAAAGGGACAAAATATTAAAAAGAAGACAACCAAACAAAAAAAAAAGAGATAAAAGAATTAAGAGAAAAATGGAAAAAAAGAAAGAAAAAAAAACAATATAAAAAAGAATGAAACAACTAATATATGAAAAAGATAAAAGCATTAAAAGAAGGTACAAAGCAATGAAGGAAAAGTCAACAATATTAAATAAAGGTATAAAATATTAAAATGAAAGGACTTAAAAAAGAAGAAAAAGAGAGCGTTTCTCGGGTAAGGATTAAGGGGTAGCGAGTGTAATTAATTAGTGGCGCATGACTATTCCTAAAATTAGTTTGGGAGAGGATATTTGGATGTAAATACTTTAGTTTTTTAGTTCATTTAATGTACTTTTTCCTAGATTTTAATTATTAACGGGCCTGTTTTGTTAATACCTTATATCCGGCCCATTTGTGTATTTAGTCAGAAGTAGTAATTATATATATATTGATGTATATTGGTAACTGTACCACTTTTGCCACTTCTGACATAATGAGAATTATCTTTTCTCTTTATTCTCTCTCTAGAACATTCTTATAGACTAGGGTTTTCATCTCAGTTTCTTCTAGATTTCTCCGTTGTAATCTAGGTTTTCATGGTATTAGAGCCAGCTAAAAGTGAAAAATGTATATTTAGTATAATGGACGAGTAAAAGTGAATGGAGAGTATATATTTTTTGCAATAGTGTTTTCATGTTGTTTTATCTATCTGAATATTATCTTTCTATGACGAATTAATGATCAAATTATCTCGAAAATTCCCCTGCCCGGCAAAAAAATGATTCAAATTCTATTGAGTACAAATTTTTCTACACTAGTATCATGTTACTTATCTTTCTTTCAAATATCCAACTTACATTTACAATAGACAATTACTTATAATTATCTTCTACTTAATCCTACAATGTAGATAAATTTTTAAGCTGTCATGGTTCAAAAGTGTAAAGTCAAAAAAAAAAAAACACCAAGATTTTGGAGGGGAAGAAGTGATTTCTAACCAAATCTTTGCGTCAGAGAAATTGGAGGGTAAGCTTTAGCCCAAGGTAACTTTTTGACTCATTTACTTATCAACTCAACCCATTTTAATCCATGTAAAGTCAGCTTAACTCGTCCATTTAACATTCCTAATCCCATGTGATGCATGCGTACGAATCTAGCTGCATAACATTAATTAATCCTTTATGCTCTTATGCATATATTACTAACTGAGAGAAGTACGTTTATTTATGGATTGATAAATTTAGAATTTAGATGAAATGAATTCTGAGTTGAGAAAATCTGTTCTAGAATGGATATCTATTTTTCTTTCCATACTTTCAATTGGCTATCTAATGTAAACTAGCATTGTTTACAGTTTCTCAATGTATCCATGGTCAACACTAAATCTACTGATATCAAATTCAAAAATATCTTTTGCATCAACTTCCACAAGTTATGGGATTAGACTCTGCCATGATATAAACTTATCTGTTAGTTGGTGTGTTAATTATTAGCATATGTACTAACGTGTTATGCATGATTGTGCATATAACTGATTTTGTAGGTACAAATTTATTCACATACCAAAGCAATTGACTTGTAGCAAGACCAGTACATTATGCTTCACTGTCTTTAATTTGTTGGTTATGATTATGAAGTTGATTAAAGCTTTTCTATTAATTGGGACGACGGCCACAAATTGTCTAAAACTTGTTCAATGTTTGTTTGAGTTCTTTGGTATTTTCACTTATGTTTTTTACAATTAATTAGGAGAAGCAGAAATATATGTTGTGTTTAAGTTTTATAATCTAATAGTATAGTACCAAAAAACATATATGCATGAGTTATTTTTAAGAAACCCCCTTAAAATAGAGACCAAAAATGGGGAAAAATTTACTCTCACACAGTGAAGTGATGAAATTGAGGTAGAAGTATGTATGCAACCTTGGTTAAGTAATAAAAGTGTTTGTTAAATTAAGTATTATCAGCTAGTTATTACTTATTAGTAATTGAAAAATTACGTGGCACAACAAATTAAGGTTCTATATTTATCCGAAATAGTGGTAGCTTAAGCCTTGAAAAAATTATACAATAAAGTGATATTTTACTGCTTTAATTTATATCAGATACGCGTAAATACACTTATTATCTAAGTGGATACAGTTAGATAGAGGTATTGTATACGTGCGAATACAATGTGTTGTATACGCGTGAATACAATGTGTTTAACTATTGTTACGCTTATAGATACAATGTATTCTGCTAAAGAAATACTATATACGCGTGGATGATGTGTATTTTTCTAAAGAAATATTGTATACGTGTGGATACAGTTTATTCAGATGTAGATATATTGTTCGCGCGATACAAACTGTTAATACATTTCGTAAGTACATAAAAGCTATGTTTCATAATTAGAAGTGAAACTACAGCTATATATATATATATATATATATACGAAACTTTCTCCTTACTAATTTGGTATAGGTATTGTGTGTGTGAGTATATATGTAATTTTCGTCAGACATATGTGACTCGTTTATGTTTTCTGTGGAACAACTAATCCTCTAAACTATGAACTGGCGAATTTTCATAATTGTGGTGAAGATTATTAATATCACGCGAAACTTGATTAGAAGAATCTAGGGAACTACTACCACCAAAGTTTGTTGTGGGATGAATAGAATCGTTCATAACTAAAATCACGCGTGAGTGAAAAAAATTCTAATAGAAAGCATTTCCCTCTTAAATAGATCTTATGCTGAGCACTAGAGGAGTCCGGAAGCGAATAAGGAACACCAGGTGGAAATCAAAGAAGGGGGCAAATGATATATGCAAAGACTAATTTTCCCTTGATCCAAAGCTAGTTGTTGCACCCTTCGATTAGCTAAAGAAATCAATGTTGAATAAGTTCTTTTTTCTTTATAGAGAAGTGAAAAAAAATATTTTTGATACAAAAGGAATTGAAAAATGTTACGAACTCCACAAAGAAAGACCTTAAATAACGAAGAATTCCATACCATCCATCCATCATGTTCCTTCTCTATTTGCAGTCTGTAGTGTGGAAATTATATCCAGTGTTCCCAAAGTGTCCGGTCTTGAATTTTTGTCCCCGAAATGTGTGGTCTTGAATTTTTGTCCTCCCTAAATAAGTTCTAATATTTGCCTATAAGGCAAAACTTGTGGTCAATTGAATAGGTTCACTGTCTTAAAATGTCCTGAACGTGTGCCTTATGGACAAGAGTTAGAACGTCTGCCTTATGGGCAACATATTAAAGTTCGAACATTTGCCTATAAAGCAAAACTTCTTGTCAACTTGTGCAGGTTCGTTGTCTTGAAATGTCATGAACGTTTGCTTTATGGACAAGAGTTAAAACGAATCTTATAGGCAAGTGTTATTAAGAGGGGACAAAAAATCAAGTCCACCCCTTATGGAGGCATTTTTGTAAGACTTTTTTATGGGGGACAAAATATAAGGCCAGCCCATTTTAGGGTCATTTCTGAACTTAACCCGTCTGTAGTTGTCAATTGGGCCTAACAATATTGTCCAATTGGGCCTGACATACCAGCATCGCAGTGCTTTTAGTTACCGATTGGGCTTGACAAGACTGGCCAACCTTAGGTATCGTGTTCTTTTTTTGGGCCAACTTATCCATTGGGTCATTGACTCATTTCCAACAAATTTTGATCAAAGGCAAATGTAAAGCTTGCAAAAGTAATGTACTTTAGTCTAATTAATCTTGCTAGCTATTAGCGAAGTTGTCGAGGGTAATTTACTTTAGTTTGATTAATCTTAATCCGGTTGGGTGATTTTTTGAAGTGATATAAACATAAAATAAGTGATTTTTCTGTTAGAAACAAAAAAACTTAACTTTACTACGTAAGTTTAGATAATTGATTGAACATTTGAGTAATGGACTCATAGTTCCTCTATTTTAGTCTTAGTAGTAATGTTAGGTTGGATTCTCAATTACATGAATCTTATTTTTTATCATTTAAACTGTACAATTTGCCTTCTAGCTAGTCTTTATTTTTTGCTCTTTAAATGGGTTGATCTTTAATTTTTCCACTTAACAATCGAACTTATTCTTTGGAGGAAGATGCATGCAACTATATATTATGTTGAGAGTGGGTTTCTTGATTTGTTTTAGTCAATTGGAGCTGTAAATTGTCTCATGATATATAACAAAAATACTAAAGGCAATGTTTAATATATTGGTCAAATATATATATGCATCAACAATTTAATATCTATGATACCAATTATTATTCTCACAGGAGCAGCTAAGCTCTTATATCCTTTCAGATTTGTTTCACACCATACACTAAAACCTCAATACCAAATAATAAAAATATATATAAATTAGACCGCAATTTAAGACTTCAAATACTTCAGCTAAATTATACACGAATCAAGACCTAATAATTAAATATTTTGCTCCTTATTTGTTTTCATGTACTAATCACACAACAGCATATCTAATGTAATTTCACAAGTGAGTTCTGAAAGTGTGATGAATATGGAGCCTTAACCTTACCTTGTGAAGATATAGAGGTTGTTGCTGATAGATCGTCGACTCAGGTAACATGTACTAATCTAATTATAAGCCACACAAAATAAATATAATATTCAATCTTTGATCCGAAAGACAAAGAAATAGTCTGCATTTTTGCCGTTATATTAAGCTCTATGACATTATTACTAACTTACGTACGCAGACACCAAAAAGTACCGAGTCTTAAGAATATCTATCATACAAGAAAAAATCATAGCATAGTAGTACGTTATAACGTATGGTTTACTTTATCTTGTTTTCCTTCACTTGCTATTGCATTTTTAATGATTGTTTTAATAATTCAAACAAAACAAACTATATTTCTTTCTTCTTCTTCTTTTCAAATAAAACCCCACCAACAGTTGTTAATAAAATACAAAATGTAGAGGGAGACTAGGCCAATATATGTACTACTAGTCATGGTAGAGAAAAGAAGGCGAATTCTTCATTAGAGTCAAATTGTTATGATTTGAGTAGATAATTTTTCAATATGTAGCAACTAGTAAAGATCATGGTAATGTAATTTTTTTACGAATTTCTCGTATTAGTCGAGGAATATGTATTTTGATGTGTAAAGATTAAGATGTTTGTTGATCTAATCCAAACCTCTATTGCCTTATATCTTCGTTTTGAACCTCCTAAATTGTTGTGGTATCTATATATGTACCATTTCATCCATCTCAAGCTGGATCACCTAGGCACATGAACCTAGTTGACCTTTATTCCTTTTGTCACAACCTAATCAACACCAGGTTAAATACGATTCCGGAGTAATTCTTTTTTTTTTATTTTTTTAACGTCATTATCACTATACGTAAATTAATCATTATTTATCTGACTAATTACTACAAATTCTACTACCGTTCTTTTCAATTGTTCGTCATAAAACATACTTTATTGTTAGATTATACTTATTAATTAGCAGTAAAAAGTGATTGACAGATTGACAAAATGCTTCTCAATTATTCTATGTGATCATTTTAAGAAAATTTGAGAGCATTTCTATGAAATCATCCATTCTTTGCCGCTCCATTCGCCTAAAGAAGATAAAGATGCAGTATTCTTTCTTGAAAAGTGGATTCATAATTCGCAAATTTCATAGTAATTATTTATGCACTTTTAATCGACAACTATTTGTATATAAGAAAACATAATAACCATATGTTCAATTGAGCAGCCCGAGCCTGACCCGGACCGGACTAACCACCATAGACCGGTATTGGAATGAGACGGGCTAGGTTAGGAGGGCGGATCGGTGCAACTCGGTCTAGTTGCCACCCTTAGCTATATACCAAACTAACGTCAATGCGCAAAATGATTCACACTTGACATTAATCCAATAAATAATTAAGAGGTCTCGGTTACCCCTCTCAACTATACTTTTTTTTTTTTTTTTTTGAAACCTCTAGGAAAATTTGTAGTCGTTATACTTTGAGTGTGCACTTGATAAACCCGTTCATGTACAATAGGTTGCGAACTATACAGGAGATATAAATCGCACTAGACAAACCCGATGCGACGAGCTCTGATTGAGGAATGTCGGTGAGGAGAATCGATTCCATGTCTTTCATGTAGATAACCACTCACGCACCCAACTTAGCCAATCCTTGCGGGTCCTATCCACTATACTTGTTTGACCAGTTTTGTAAAACCAAAATAATTAAGTACTTAATATCAAATCAACATGAAAAAATTGTGTTGATGAAATTGGTCAAAATACTACCCCTTTGGATTATACTTTGCATCGTCGGCAGGATTTCTTTTTGTTGCTTTCACATTAATTAGGACATCCTGCAGCCATTAATTTCAAATATTATTTCGTCAAGCTAACATTACCACTTGAATCAACTAATACGTAATAAAATAACAAAACAAAAGATAAATTGGGATAGACATTAGCTTACAACAACTTAAATGTCAAAACTAATACTTAAATTTAGCTCTATCCCTCCCCCCCCCCCCCCCCACACAAATAAACACACAAAGGTGTATATATAATTATACATATAGTTTAATTTTTCGACGAAGAGGTTTTCGAACTAAATATTTATATCAAGTAAATGAATGTAAGACATATATCCTGCATTTACATTTTTATAATTTATAATCATGATTAAAAGATGTGCATTTTTACTTTGATTTATTAATTCTTAAAATTAATTATTTAATTAGATATAAATGCCTAATATAAATAAATATTTACCATTCGAGAACCCTCTTATACCCTCCTAGGCTAGCTCCGCCCTTGCACGGTGCTTGTCTCTCTCTCTCTCTCTCTCATTCTTAAAAGATGGACTAATTACAGATTTTTTGGCGTAAATTTTTTTAACAAATGCTAAAGGTGAAAATTATTTACACTCCTCAACTTTACTTTAAAAATCAAACTCCCCCTTTAACTTTGAAAATTAATCACTCTCTCCCATTTTTCCTAATTGACTTTTTTAAATGTCTATTTTATCCTTACATTATCAATCTTTTTTTTTTTTTAAAAAAAAAAAATCAATATATATATTAATGTCATAAAAAAAGAAAATTAGAAATATTGATTAAGTATATAAGTTCTCGTTCTTTAGTGAAACAAAGGAACAAAATAAAAAATAATAAAAATTAATATTAATGGAATCTATAATGTGATACCCTTATAAATATATTTTGACGCAAGAAATACAAAATAATTAATTAAAAAGGGTATAATTCATAAAAATTTCTTAAAAGATTATCTATTTATATTGTAAAGAAATTTTAAATTATAATTTAAAAAATATTTCACTAATGACAATCACAATTTGTTTATCTATGTAGATAATAGAGAATAAGAGATAAACAAAACTTAAATATGCATGCACATACTATATACATACATAATGCATGCAGTGGCTATTCTATGTAAAAAAAACGGTCACGTGAATCCGCAGTCATCCAATTAAATTTGATATATTACTTGTATAATCTTAAATATATCAAATATTATTTGAGAAACCCATTATCAAAAGAGGTTGAGTGGTGCACTGGTTGAGAGCTAGTCGTTGCTTCTTTAGGTCAAGGGATAAAATCCACTTATTACTCTTGTTAAGTTTTTTTTCCTCCTAGAGCAGTCTTGTGTCTGCATTATAATGCAGAATATGCAAATTAAAAATGTTATTCTTAAAAAGTAATGGTGCACTTGTCTTTTTTAAAACATAAAATCGCCCCTGAATGCATGTAATATTAAAATAACAATCATAAAAAAAGTATCATTAGATTTTGCAACAAACTTATAAAAGAACTATTCTAATTGTAATGTTAATGAATTTAAATAAAATTCTATAAATACATTGATTAAAAGAAAAGATATATATAATATTAAAAAATATTACATGGATGGAAGATTGTAAATGACAAGGGTAGAATAAATATTACATAAGATAAAGGGGGAGAATGATTAATTTTCAAAGTTGAGGGGAAGTTTGATTTTTAAAATAAAGTTTGGGGTCAAAAAAAAAAAGGAATATTAGAAATACTTCGAAGAAACATATATACAACAACTATTTTGAAATTGTGCCCCCGAGAAAAAAACTTTGTTGAAATTTGGCCATTTTCGATTTTGTTTTAGTCTATTAAAGCTATTTATTTATTTATTTTTTGGCTCAAGCTAAGTATTGAAAGAGTATTGTTTATTAAGGGTATTGGTAAAAAAATTGCATTTTTTTCCAGTTTCAATAATTGATTTTGAATAGAGAAAAATATATTTTAACAAGGAGTAAAATATTAGCCATCACTAGAGTGCATCCTATATTCTCAAAAGTCTAGCTATTTTATATTCTTATTCAAATTTGTTTTTCCAAATTCAACAAAACCTCAATATAAAAATTCAGAAAAAAAAAAATCAGTCAGACGTAATTTTAGACTTTAAATTCTTAAAGTCAATTAGTTCATGATTTAAGACCTGATATTTATATATTTTGTTACTTAATTACTGGCTTTCATGTACTAATTAAAAAGTACACAATTATCTACACCTACTAATACTTCGAAATTATATTACACATCCTCCAACTTATTTTCTTTTCCTTTCATCTAATTAAAAACTTTTAATTAAATTTAGGATTTTAAGTTAATGATTACATAATCAGTGCACCAACCAATAATTTGTTACAGTGGAAGCAAATGTATTATGGGATCGTTTGTTTCATGGGATTAGGTGAGATGTCTCAGGATTAAGTTTGAGATTAAATTTATTTATGTTGTTTGGTTGAAGATATAAACTAACCCAAGAATGAATTTATACCTCATATTCAACATTATTTTTTCTTACCTGGAAGGTGGATTAAATTAATCCTAAGATTATAATCCCGAAATAAATTTGTCCATCAACCAAATGATTCCATAAGTATGTATTTTCCAATTTCGTATGAGTACTTACAATTGAGACGAAAATAGTGTTCATGGCATCGTTATTCTTTTTAGTACACAGGAAAAAGCTAAGAAAGATTACAGTCTTTCAAAAGCGACACCGCTTAAGTCGGTCAGGAGAAGAAGCTTCATACCTCTAAGCGCACTATTCTTGATTATTAAATCTTTATCATGCTTTTGCCCTTCGTTTGCTAAGAAATCAACACTTTAATTCACCTTTCTCCAAATATATTTAATCGAGACCTTGTTGGCATTCAACAAAATTTACAATATTCAATAATAGATCGAAAAGGTGATATGGTATGTCTTCATTCTTAATGAGCGTAACATAAACCTTTATGCTAATAAATGCTAATACACATCCCCCCACTAGTTATCTTCCTCCCCATCCCCAAATAAAAAAGAAAAAGTCCCTAACTTTAGCCTTTGTAATATGCTACTATAGTTCGTTTGGATCAACTAATTGAAAGAAACGGATAGTAGGTATTAAGAAATAGAACCATTTGATTTAATTCGTTCTCAATAGTCATGCGAGATGATCAAATTCTTAGGGTGATATGTTTCTCAACGGATATTCTTATTACACTCGTAGTTTCTTAAGAATGAGAACCAGTACTATATGTAGCATCTACATCGAGAATTCAAGCATTATATATGTCAATAGTCCGATCCTTTGTAGAAACTACCTATAAAAACAAACTTGCAGAACGAATCTGTTTGTAACTTTTTTATTTTACCTTTAACAAATAATGTTTGCTAAATAAATTTATCTACAATTATTTCTTATATGAACTGTTTATATAAATATCTTTTGCCCTGCAAGTACATAAAGTTTTATAAACTCAAAAATAATCTTTTATTTTGGAGTGAGAAAGGAAAGAGAGAGTCAGAGTTGCAGCTCAACAGCCAAGAGAAACAAAGAGGGAATAACGTGTGAAGATATCGCAGTTCTCGCCGGTGTTGTGTAAACTAAACTTTGAATATAAATACAGTTATATTGTTGTATTAATGTTTTAATTATAATAACAATAACATACGCAATGAGATTCCTCACATAAATGAGGTCTGATGAGGGTGGAATGTGCATATTACAATGTAAAAATATGTGTAGATCCTACACAGGGGCGTATCTAGGTGGGGGTCAACGGGTTCATGTGAGCCCATGCTCCCCTCCCTAGATCATATATAGTATTGTTATATTTTTCTAAAAAAAATAATTAAATATAGATGTGTGAAGCCACGCTCGAAGTATTTTCATAATAGTGCACTCATCCTTTCGAAATCCTAGATACGTCTCTGACCCTACACATATTTTGTGTGAGACCATTTTTGATAGACCTTCGACAAACAATAATAAAGATAATCCAAATAAAAGAAACAATGATAATAATACGACTTTTTATTATATTAGTTAGATCACTAAAACCCTTAATCAAAATAATACAACAATTTATGCATGTATTGTGCAAGTTTAGATCTAATCTTTTAATTAACAGTTCTCTACTCTTCAGAAAGTCAACTTCCAATTTAGTGCGCAATAACCCTCTGTAAGAAAGTATAATGTCATTTTCACCCCTCTACTTTTCTTTATCTTCCAATTGAACACTCATATATTGTCATCTTTATGACGTTAAACAATGATACATTATCTTAATTTATTTTTAAGGTGACATCAAACACAAGGTTTGTGGATTTGTAGTTGGCTCATATACCTATTGAGGTAATTCACTTTTCAACTTACAAACACGATGACTATTTGCCTAAGAACATTATACTATTAGATAAATTTTATTTTTATTTTTAATCTTCTAGCAAAACTAAATATTACATATTTATCTCGATGCGTCTGTCACACAATTGACAAGCAAAACATCTAGATTCAAGTCATGCGGAGCAAGTTAATTGCTTACAACATCCAATTTACTATTTCAATTAATGTAGTGTGGACTATAATAAAGTGAGATAAACTTCTATATGCTAATAATGTAAAAGATTATGATAAAGTTAAAATCAGTAACATAGAGATAAGGTCAATAACATGCTAGTAAATAATTTTGAACGTAACTGTCAGATCATATTCCATTAATTAATTCTTATAAGAAATTTTGATTAAATAACCTCTGACATTAGATATTTTAGGATTCAAATTTATATTTACCCAAAATAGGGGGTGAGGTTGCAAAATAGCAGTTTCATTATTCAACTACATAGACTATTCAAAGCCAATCCAGCAGTGTCCAAGGGGCACATCTATTTTGCTTTGATGTCAACAGTTACACAGCTTGGATCCTTATTATCTCAACCAATTAAATAGTGTTGTTTGACTTTGATTTTTTCTTTCTTTAGACTTCCACACACATCAGAAATACATATAAAAAGGTTAGGATTCTGTCTACCCCACTTGCCAATTTCATCTTTCAATGGTCATATAGCAATTCACAAAAATCAAGAAAATACCAATTGTATCATCAATCCATGGATTTTCCTCTACATTTTAGATGTCCTATTTCCATGGAGCTTATGAAAGATCCTGTTACAATCTCCACTGGTGTTACATATGAGAGGAAAAATATAGAAAAATGGTTCTATACTTGCAAGAAAAAAACTTGTCCTGCCACAATGCAAGTTATACATAGCTTTGACATTACACCAAATCACACCCTCAAGAGGCTTATTCTTGCTTGGCAAAATGGCAAATCTCAATCAAATTCAAACACATCTCCTGTATTTTCCATGAAGCACGATGAACTTGTTTCGTTAGTCAACACGATAGAATCGAGTCCTTTTAAGGTGAGTTCCTTGAAGAAACTCAAGTCGATTGTTGAATTAGGTGATCATGATGTGAAGGATGATTTCAAGAAATGTGGTGGAGTTGAGGTTCTTGTTAGGATCATTCAACAAATTTTAATCGAAAGCTCGGATTTTGTGACGTTTAGAGCATGTGAAGAGGCTCTTAGTCTATTGATCAAATTGCCAATTGTGTTAGAAGAGGAGGAGACAATCAAGATTCTGTTGCAGCCAGGGTGCATGAAGTCTATGGCCATAATGCTTCAAAGGGGGAGTGCAGATGCAAGATTTTGCACCGTTTCGATATTCCAAAGGATCACAAAATCAGATTGTCAATGGAATGTTGTGATTGAAGATCAAGGGATTGAATTCTTCAAGTCCTTGATGGAAATTGTGTCTGATGAAATTTGTAGCAAGGCAAGTTCTTGTGCACTACAAGTCTTGATTGACATAATCGAAAAATCGAAAAAATCAAGATTGAAGGCACTTGAGGCTGGAGCTATGTGCACATTGATTGAGCTACTGCCTGATTCAAGCAAATCAAAAAGTGAAAAAATAATGTACTTGATCAAGATGTTATGTGAATGTGCTGATGGAAGAATGGGATTCATAGAACATGGTCTAGGAATTGCAGCCATAACCAAAAAAATGTTGAATATTTCAAATGTTGGCACAAAAATTGGGGTGAAAATTCTTTCATTGATTTGCAATTCTCACCCCACAGATAAAGTTTTGGATGACATGTTGATGTATGGAGCAGTGAAAAAGTTGGTGGCTTTGTTACATATTGGTGGCTCTTCAACAACAAAGGAAAGAGTACTCAAGATTTTAAAATTGCATGGTGATAAGTGGAAGAGAAACCCATGTTTCCCTAATGAGCTCAAGAATTATTTGGGGTTGGAAAGTGATTCTTTGTAAAAATATGGGGAATTAATGTGAAAGTTCAGATACTTGTAAAGAAATTTGATGAAATAGAAGAAAGTGAATTTGTTAGGTTAATTATGTCAAAAAGGGTGTTGAATTAACATTTGAATTTTTTGTAATCTGTTGGGTATTGCCAATTTGTTTAACGGTAATCATCCCCAATAGTCTTATTTATTTGATGTAATTTTGGATACATTTCATGTATGTCTTGGACCAAACAAATGGGTATAGAAATTTCATTTTACTTTAATATTTTAGTATCTCATTCTTTTTTTCTTTTAATGTGTGTGAACTATGAAGAACATCTTGGTATCATCAAAGGACGTAATGAGATTGATGAGATCTCGATTTCGAATCATGAAAATGGAGAAATTCTAGATAAAGGGATGTGAATATGAATTAGCCATATTTGTGAGTACTTAATATCGATTATTAAATTAAAAAGAAAAAGGACATTCAAGTTAAAGAACCATTTGTTTAGCGATAAGAATGAATGGGTCTTGATATATATATATATCAAATTCAATGTTAATCTATAGTCTTAATAAAATTGAGCAGTATATAATTCTCTTCTTTTAAGCATTTAATATCTAAAATTTATTGATTTGACTAATTTAAATTTAAATCAGACAAGACTCAATAAGAAGAGTAAGTTTTTTTTTTTTTTTTGGTAATTAGAAGAGTAAGGTTATAACGGAATAAATGAGGATATTTTTTAGAAGTACTTTTTGTCTTTAAAAATAATAAACAAGGGTTGATTTAGTGTTAACATCTTTTTTTCAAAAGAACAATAATACGTAATTGATTTAAAATTTCCCTTTATTAACACCACGATAAATTTATAGTTATCTTCTTTGAGGATGGGATTGAATGGTTGAGATTTTACTCTTAATTAAAAATATCAAATTTATTCCACAGTCGGATTGGTTGAAGAAAATTAAAAAAAGGAGAAGAAAAGATACATTCAAGTTAATTTTTACTTAAGTTTGAAGTTGTAAATATAAAATATCTGGTAGGAGGTTAAGCCACGTAATAATTTAATTTATTTTTTTGTCAAAGTATATAGTAGTATTCTTTTATTTAGTGAACAAAAATGACTCAGTCTCCATGTATAAAAAAGAAAAAAAATTGTTGTAGATAGTTGATCTTCCTCATTAAATGCTTGGCCAACCAAGTAAACTGCTGAGCCACTTTGTTAATTAAAATTTTATAATTTTTGCAATTGATGATTAATACTTTGACATCAACTATTTTATTTCGTTTTGAGGTTTGCTTATGCATGAAATTTCTTGTTCGAAGCCGACCTAAAAAAATAGATACTCCCTCCGTTTCATTTTACTTGGCCCCTATACTAAATATAAATATTTCAATTTACTTGTAGAGTGTTTTATTACTTCTTTCTCATGTTACCCTCAGTATTAAATAACTAAAGAAAGTAGTCATAGTTAAATTTAAAGTTTCAAAACATCATTAATAGGGTTAATTTTGTAAAATATACATCTAATGTTTTCTTAATGGGTGTGTCAAGTCAAATGAGGCCAAGTAAAATGAAACGGAGAGAATAGAATATAAAGTCTAAATTTCATATATTGTCAAAATTGTTCTTTAATTTATGGAGCTAAAAAATAATTAGTTCAACTATTATAATGAAGAATATAACAAAATTACCACTTCTATTACGCATGTAGCGTGCTACCTCCTCATAATGATAATGCGCATGTTTGATTTTTTTTTCATGAGCCAATACACGTGAAAATTTTGATAATGGATGACGATGAAATTCGGTCACTAGATCTCATTTAAAAGTTTAAGCAGTTAGAAAAAAATTATTTACTTAATTAATTTGTTAATAATTTTGAACCAATACCAAGGCCATATATAATTGAATACTTGAATGAAAATTTTAATTAGCATCAAATTAGAAAATATCACACCAATTGATTTAGGTACACCACGACACGTTCATTGTTCATTAATTGTTTAAGTCTTACAATTTTTCTAAAACTATTTAAATTAAATAATGAATCAGTCTTGGTTAGATATTCAAATTTCCTCATTAAATGCGTGGTCATCCATTAAACTACCTGTCACATTATTAATTAAACAAACATTTTGTAATTTTTATTAGTAATTAGATTTCAAATATTTAAATTTGTTTTATATATAGTTTGCTATAGTTTCTAGGAAACCATCTCAAAAATAGTACTGTTCAAGGATGACCAAGAAAATAATACTGTAGTAAAAAATATATACATCAAACTTCAGAAGGCAGAAAAGCAAATGGAACGTGTTCACAATTTTCTGTATGTAATAAAAATATACATAATACTATATCTAAATTTTTACAACAATGTAAATCGAGCTGTCTGAAAATTATGTGCCTCTTTGACAAAATAATCGGCAACCAAAAATCAAAATGTCATCACTAGTGAATTCGGAGCATAGATATAATAAAAACTTTTAAGTTTTATATGCAACCAAAACTATGGCAATATAATCATATACATAAATTATAATCATATATAAACTATAATCATATATCAATCATAGTGTTAATTATGAGTTCGAGTTTTAATAAATTTCTAAGTAATTATCGCTACAATGTCATATGTTTGTACTCTAGTTAATACGATTAACTTATGTCGTATTATATAAAATACAACTTACAAAAATACTCATGATGTCTAATGCAACTTATTTCAACATAACAACGGCCCTTTTTTTTTCAGTTGTTGTTGATTAAAAGAAAGATTATGAATTGTAAGAGTATAAATTAATTTGTTATTAAACAACAAGTAATTAAGTTCAAACCAAAATTTAGTTTAACATGAAAGTCATTTTTGAACATCCTAAATGTCAATGCAATAGGTTTCCATCAATGAGTATAATTTGAGTATAATATTATGAAGCTATCCATCTTTGAGCTACAAATGTGATCTAACATGACGAATGCATTTGAAAATGTAGACATGCAGAACTTGGCAAGTCAGAGTTACACAATTACTACGTATTATTTTTTATTTACAAAAAAAAAAAAGTCAGCATTTAACCTTTCATATTCATCTTTCTTAAAAAAGTGAGAGAACGTTGCATTATTCTTCATCTTTCCTTTCTTCAAGCAAATTATTAAACTTAGAAGGATAAGTAATATTCCATCAATCATTTTATATGATGAAGATAGAATTTAAGATATTAATTTTGATTAAATATTTTATTAGAAATTATTGAGGAAAAAAAAAACTTTCGGTAGTCAGTGTTTTAAAAGGCTGGGGCGTGAGGCGGGACGTTTTACTTAGCACGGGGCGAGGCGTAAGTCTCGAGGCGGCGGGGCGTAATCCCATGAATCTTAAAATTTATAATTTATAATATAGTAAAATAGTGTTATAAAGTAAAAAATTATAAACAATAAATTAATAATTAAAACAATTAAAAACATGATCAAACAAACTCATAGAAAATAAAACTTATAATATAATTTTACAAGTATAAATAAAGAAATGTTATAATAGCTATTAGCTACTATGAGATGCAAATCAACTCTAACATCTTAACTTTCAAATAATAAAAGAATCACATTTTTGTAAAATATATTATGATCGTATTATGCAATTTATATCCCTGAAAGAATATAATCAATAAACTTTATTATTATCATCATGGTAATTTTGAGATAATAAAACATAATAATTTACTTCCAAATAACGATTATTTTGAGACGTACGAAAATAATATGAAGACCAATATTGATAAATGAAGATGTAAAATCGGCTAATTAAGTATTTTTATAAGAAATGTTAAATGATATTCACTCTCATGGTGCTTTCTAATAATAAATATGCAATACAATGACTTGTTATTTGAGTTATTCTCAATCTTCTAGATTCTATAGATAAAAAAACTATTAAGCATCATTTACTTATTAGAGAATTATAAGAGTCAACAATGACAATTAAGCAATTCGACACATAATTTTTCTAAGATTTGTTAGGCGAGCCCCGAGCGTTGGGCATTAGGCATGCGTAGGACATATAGTCGGGCGTTTAAGGCGTAAGCCTTACAGGACTTAAGCCTCACACCTATGCCTCGAGGCATTTTAAAAAGTGCCCTGCCTCGAGGCGAGCCTCAAAATAACCTTTTAAAACACTGTCGGTAGTATAAATATCACGTTAAAATTTTAACTTTCACCACCAAAAATTCGTTATTTTCTGACTATAAATTCCTGCTACAAACAATCACTCAGAAATCAGAATTCCGACTACTTTTTCGATTCCATAGACGGAAAATTTAGATTTATATTTTTGTAATTTCTTTTAATTTTGTCCGACTACGATTTTGACTACTATAGTCGTAAACATAAAGTTTAGCAAAATATTTTGTGCATTAAACTTTCCGAATACCCTTTAGTCGGATAAGAATGCAATGAAAAATTTGACCATTTATCCCACTACAATTGTCCCAAATAATCATAAACAATAAGTAGTAATAGTAATAAATTTAAATGACGACCACATAAGTCAGAAACTGCACAAACTACGCCCATTTATATTATTGAAAATTCACTTAACTCGACAATAGTAATCGGATTTGGCTCCTCTTCATTTTTTTCAAGTTCTTGCTTAGATTGAGGACACATGTCATAATTTATAATCAATAAATGAGATTAATTAACTAAAATAAAGTCCTAACCACAGTAGCGGAGCCAGAAATTTGGTGAAGGGTGTGCAAATTTTATTCTCAGTTATATTAAGAATGTGCAAAATTAAATATGCATTCATAATGACTAATATTTAATCTCTATCACTATATAATTTTTCGGCGAAGGGTGTGCATCTGACCACCCTTCGCCAAAGGTGGCTCCGCCCCTGCCTAACTATAATTAAATTAGTTAATTACTTCCATATATTTGATCCCAAAATATTTTTACAATACCATAATTTTAATTTTACATTACTCTTTCAAACTTTTCTTTCTTAGCTTTGATTAAATTTTTGCCGTGCATTATTTTTTTTTGTCTGGACTCTTTCTAATATGATTATATGGCCATGATAATCTTTCAAAATTTTGCCGTGCATTATATTTGCTCAAGTTCACATTCAAAAATGGAAAATATAAAGGTAAACTCCAACTTATGATAATACAAATTAAAGAACTTTGCAAAATAATATTTGTCAAAAAAAGAAAAATGCTGCACGGCAAAAAATTACTCAAAGTAAAAAGATGAATTTTTAATATATGTAGGAATAGTACATAATATACAGCTAGATTTATGGGATGTAAAAATATTTTGGGAGCAAATATATGAAAGTAATCAATTATTTTAATCATGATTTAAATTTTATTTTAGTTAATTAAATCTCATCCATTGATTATAAATTATGAGATGTGTCTTCAATCCAAGCAAGAACTTGAGGAAAATGGAGAGAAGAGAAATGGAGCGGAGCCAAATCATCCATAGTAATCGTGTAGTCTGAAATTAATTTCAGATCTAGCATTAATTTACAAATATTCTCTCCTCTCTCTTCTCTCACGATCTGTTCAGTAGTTTATCTAATTTGAATTCTTGAAGGATTGTGAAAGTCATAGAGAATATATTAACAATGTTATATTTTAGAGTCCTTAAAATAAAACTTTTCATAGAACGAAAAGGAGTAGCACAAAAAAGTCACAGGAAAGGTCGGATTATATTTGCATTTCTGTAAGAGGATGTTACTTATGATAACCTTCAGGACAAGCGATAATACACTCATTGTTGCACCAAGACTTTTATATGAAAAATATCATATAGGCACTAATATTAATTCTTAGATAGAATTTTCGTTTAATCTCAACTTTTGATGGGTTGTACAAGTTTTATTATAGGATGAAATTTTAGGATGTCATGAAATGACAATTGTCATTTTATTTTTATTTAGAATATTGAGAGATTAATAAACAGATTGGGTAAACAACTTAGCATCATCATTTAGTATAGGGTTGAAGGTAACTATTAATATAATCATGAGCATGCTGTTATGGTATATCGTGCTAGTTGCAAAGTAAACTCTTCGAAAATGACATTATTTTCAAAATTCAAATAAAAAAATAAGAACGATCTTTCCTATTTTATTCCTACAAATGAAATTAAGATCAAGTAGATGTAAGCTATAGGTATCAACTAGCTCATGATTTTGATAGCTATGCTGATAAATAAAAGCATACTATAACAGGATTAAATTAATTTACTTTTGAAAATTAAAATAAGAAAGTTGAACAGAATCTTAGGTCAACCACTGAACAATTTGACTGGATATTTTTATTGAAAATTTATCTGTTACAAAATTAAACAACTAAGTAATTATTCTAAATTTTTTTATAACAGTTATAAATACAAAACTCAACAAAATCGTGATGCAAATTTGATCCTTTAATGCTAATTACTTTCTCCGGTTCATATTATATGATGTTTTAGCTTGGACACATCCCTTAATTAAGAAATTCACTCACCCCTGCAAAGCAAGATGCATTTTCGCTAAATTACACTTAGTTAAATTGTACTATCTATGTTCATTTTTGTCCACAATGGACTTTGCACGCCTCTTAATAAATAATAAATAAAATTTATATTTTACCATAATACCTATATTAATTGGTGTATAGTCTCAGCCCTCAGGAGTGGAATGGGTAGTTAATGTTAAACGTAAAATAAGAAGATAAAATTATTTTTTCTCTCGATATGCTAAAGTAGACAAGTAAGAATGAATTTTTTATTTTAATATAGTGACCAAGTAAAAGTAAATGAAGTACATAATTCATATGATTTCTTGGTTAAGTAACATTTCACTTATCTAAACAAGGTAACTTCGAAAACAAAAAATTAAAATATTTTTAATTATGTATAAAATCACCTATTTTAAAATAAATGTATTAGTTAAAAACACCACATAATATGAACGGGAAGGAGTAGAGAGTTCTGTTGAACGAGCACGTTCGAAAAATGAAGATGAATATCATTGTTTTATAGGAATATTTTGAAATTTTGTAGTAGTCTTAGGTCAAAGGATGGATGTAACATAAATTTAAAATAAAAAGATTGTACTACTCTTGCCGACTTTTGGAAAATTTAGTAGTAGTATAGTAGCTACATTTATAGTTAAAAGGTGCATGTTGTATAGGTGCAAGAAATTACGTAGAAAACAACAATTCATTAGAAACTTTTCACATGAAGAAGATTAACGATGGTACACACAAATACAATTGCCTCTTCCACAAGGCATTTTCCAAGTTGCACAGTATTGAAATTGACCATTTTGGTGGCCAATATCACATCACATTTTGCTATCTTTAAGTAGTAGTAGTAGTATTAATTACATATCTTAAACCTTTTCTAGCCACAGCCCACAGCCAAGAAATTAATTACTTGTGCATCTTCCATGGTCTAGAACCGTGTTGGTCTTTTAGACCATTCTAAGCCTGCCTTTTGCCATCTTTACACATGATACCTCATCTCGTAAGTCTTCTTTTTTGGGGTGGGGGTGGTGGAATGGTTCAACAATACTTGTTAAAAGTTCTACATGATAAACCAGAACTAAAGGGTATGTTTGGTATAGAGGAAAACATTTTAGAAGAATTAGACTAAGGTGTGTATGATATGGAGGAAAATATTTTTAAATTTTCCCATGTTGGATCATACTGGGTATGTTGTTGTTATTGTCGTCTTAATGGACTTGAAAAAAGATAAAGCTACAATTAAAATTGGATGGATAGATAAAGTACACTACATTTATGAATTCCATAGTAATAAGAGTTGTACTATCGAGATAGAATTTGGTACTTCGAATTCGAATTCGAATCCTCTTCATCTAGCAAGCAAAAGATTTACCTTAGTAAAAAGGACCAAGTCATTTGAATCAACATGAGCGTCCAATCATAGTGCCGGGAGCAAATAGAGCTATTGCACATTTTTTATAATCCATGAACACAATCTATACAATTATACATTTTGATCACACAGAAAATAACCTGGAAAAATCTTCGTACAAGCTGATGTTGATCATAGCATCCATATCGATAGATTTCGAAGGCGGCAAGAAGGTTTTTTAATTGCGTAGAGAAATAGCTGAACTATAGTTGAAAATCAAGAATAAAATCCCACTTGTTCGAGCACAATTAAAGTTACGCAGCTTGCGTCTCAAGATAGGATGCACATTTGCTTGTAAATCAGATAGTTAAGAGCTAGATCAATCCACAAGCTCTCGTGTTGTAATAAATTAAGATCAAAACATTAAATTGATTACAGAAACTAAATGGCACAGTATTATTTAGTAGTATACACAACTATTTGGCAAGTATTGCAGAGTAATGTATCCTTCCTAAGGCCAGATTTTTGACATTTCATACAACGGACTTTAGAGTGATGTGCATTTATTTGGTGTACCACTTACCAATAAAATTAGTACAGTTTTAATGATTATTGGGCCTTCATAATGATCTAGTGATCAGAGAGTAACATGCTGTAGAGTATTGAAGATCTTCAGGAGTCAATTTTAAAGCTTGGCGATTGCATATGGAGGCAAGTTTGATCTTGGAGGCAGCTTTAGGTCTTCCCAATCTTCATCATCTATCTTGGAGAAGTAACGTTCAATATCATCATCTCTAATTAGTTCCAGTCTGGAGGGCTCCCACTGAAAACATGTGAAACCACGAGCACAAGAATGAGAGAAGCTTCATATCTAGGTTCAGGATTATCCCATGATCAAATGAATGTAACGCACCTTAGGATTTCTATCCTTGTCGATGAGTATGGCTCTGCATCCCTGCAGTAACACTTAAAGTTGTCAGTCTGGCAATGAAGTAAAATTGGTGGCTGAAAGATGGCACAGTCTATACCTCGAAAAAGTCCTTGCTAAATTCTCCCCTCAACACATGACAAACCATCCTATACTCTCGAATAAGGCAATTGCCAACACCTTGCAGCCTCCCTTCTCTTATCTGGAACAGAGAAATGAAACTAATATTAACAATCTGCAGATACTCAAGACAACTACAACATATCCAGTATATTTCCACACAGTGGGGTCTAGGGAGGGAAAGTGCACGCAGTCTGTACCACTACCTCAGAGGTGAGGCAGAGAGGCTGTTTCCGATAGACCCCCGGCTCAAGACAAAAAACAGTTCAGAAAAAGAAGCAGATACTCAAGAACTCTTCAATAAAAATGCTGGCTAAATCAAGGCATTGGGAGGACTATGTGGAAAGAGATTCAGGATGTGGTTGTGGAGCCAGACATCATCATATTTTTTATTTGAAGAACTTGCAAAACAGCAAATACTAATCTACCATCAAATCTAAAAATCCAAAAAAAATAAAATTCTAGTAACAAATTTTGAAAATCCAAAATAAATAATCTTAATCCAAGAGTAAAATCGAAATGATCTTTCTGAGGAAGCTGTTAAGAAAATAAAATAGAGGCCCAAGGGCCAGGGAGGAGGGGTTTCTAATAGGTTGTACAAACAGCTCGTAGTATAAGAAACAAAACAACGTTTTCTTGATAATTTAGAACTTTTAATTCAATTGAATTCCCCATGGACAGGGACAAAAGGTTGAACCAGTATGAGGAGTGAGGACCAGTCACTATGCTTCGAATTGAGAAGTGTATGGTAAAAGGGGTATCGTTCACAATCTATTTGTAGAGTTCTTGACCTGATCATAACCAAACAGCTGATCCGATTAACTTTTCCAGAAGTGTAATGTAAAAGAAAGAATTTTCTCGTTGTTCTTTCTTCCTATATTTCATCAAAAAAAATTAACTACCATGAATTGACACCTGATAACTGGTTAAAAGGTTTTTAACTTAACAAAGCAAGAAGCACGGGGGTTCTTGAGGAAACGATAATAATAACACGTCATCTGTATCTCCATTACAACTCGGCAAAAAACTAAATGGTTCCAATTTGAATTTATTTTAGTTCTTGAAATACGGATTGCTCCTGTCTTTCGTACGAATGACCAGTAGATACACAAATAAATATTAGGACGTTCAGTAGAAAAATAGCTGAGTTTATTTCAGATTGGAATTACATTCTCCAGATCATCTAGTGGAACACCTTTCACAACTATTAGGTGCTCAGTTGAACAGAAGCAATAAAGAAGCAAAACTCGATTTCTTTCTTTTCCGAAGGAAATTAAAAGACTTAATAACTTTTTAAGGACTTCAACAAAACGAGCATTATTCGGTAACCAGACAAATGGAGCACATAACTTGCAGTTGAAAGGGGAGTATTTATTCTCTTAACCAGTTTTGTCCAACATTTAAGTTACAAAACTATTTCCAGCCGCTGAAACTCTGCCTTTCAAAACATATAGCAAATGAACCTAGGCACTATATTTGTTCAGGTAACAACATAATGGTATCACCGAGTAGTGATTGACTTACTGATCTCAATGAAATTTTAAGACTTGTCGGGGATGCTTTCTTTAGCGATTGGATGGTTGAAGAGATCCAGTCATCCTTCTTGTTCAAAGCCTCCTTTTCCTGTTGATGATTCATGCCAAGTTCACATCAAGTATTTTGATAACTTATTTTATCAAAATTTTACAAAGTAATTCACCACAGAAAACAAAAGAATGCATAAAATAACCATCCACGTCTCAAACTTACAAGAGAAGATATGATTTCTTCAATTGTTCTTCGAGAGAAACAGCGATCAATAATCTTCATCCTACATACACAGAAATTGCAGAACTGAAACAGGGGCACTGATGAGAAAGGGGTCCTGAAATTTCGAAGACTACTGGTTTTGTATTATTTGAACAATCTTTCCCTCTGGTCAATGCAAACTTTGGAAAGCTATCCATCATTTTAAACTTCCAATGGCCATATAATAAGTAGAGTGAACATAGTCTTGCAACAAAGGAAGAAAAGTAACATAATAGCAAAATAACTAATAAGAAAAGAGTACAGATGATTTCTGTGATATGCTATCAACACTATGCTATTTAATTACTTCAAAAAAATCCTCATATAGGACCTGGAACTCCGTTTAGAAGGTAAGCTTCCAACAAATCAGCACGAAAACAAACACCATATCAGAGATATTGAATGAACTCACTTGTGATAGGGACTTTCTGCTTTCAACTTTGGTATGCTAGAGAAGCCACTAATGATGGCAGAAATAACATCTGGATCACTCGTATTGATTTTAGGTAGTGCTTGTTCTAAAAATGGCAACCTCTGTGAACCGAAGGAATATCAGAAAGCATTCAAGTTAGATAAGAGGGGAGGAAATAAACAATTGGATAAATGTTATGCAACCTGAGTGGAGATGTCTATCAAGATCTATAAACCGGTTATTCGAAATGCCAATATTCATGTCAGACAAATACAAACTTTAGCACAAAAAAAGACCATCAGGAAAGGTATTCTACCACCCAGAAATCCACAATATAGCATATAAGTCGACCAGTGACTAAAGGAAGATCCAACAAATTCATCTAAGAGCCATGGCGCACAGGGTTGACAAATCCAGATTTCGGACACACCTGATTAGCTTGGGAACTGTTTGGCAAGGTAATTTCAAAGACCTGAATAATTTTTCTCCAAATACTTTAAATTCATACTTGTCGGTACCCAATCCCGCTAAAAGAATTTCAATTTACATACTGTACTCTGCATGATGCATCTGTAAAGCTCTACTACTTATTGGATGGGAAAAGAAACAAGAGACTAATCATTACAGGCACCAAGTTACTGAACCCGCAGATGCCACAACCAAACTAAGTAGAACAATTTGTAGTTTACATCCTGGTCCACTGGAGGTTTAACATTTACCACAGACCTTCAAAAACCTTTTAGATCTAGATTACATTTGGGCCAAAGTGGACGCCCAAATGTGAGAAAAATGGTCAAAATTGGCGGAAATCAGACTTCCTTTTATTTTTTGGATAGGTGGCGGAAATTAAAATTCCTAAGAGAACAAACCAAAAAGATTATGAGACCTATATAACATATGCCAGCTAAGATTACCGTCTTAACACCATATGCTTAATATCTTCCTGCAGTCAGGGAACTGGCAATTTAGTTATTACATGCCCGGTAATATCAATTTTGCCATTTTATAGACCACTAAGTTTGGACGTATTAGTATCAGAAGACCTGCTTCATTAGTTATACAAACAATTCAATATGGCCAGAACATGCTGGATATTAATGCATCATACCTCCGAGGGTACAAAATGAGTTGCTAGACCACAAGCAAGCATTTCAGCACCATCCAACCTAGCACCAGTAAGAGCAGCATATTCCCCTGCCAAAGAATAAGGAAGTAGTTAAGGAACACAAGACATAGTATTTAACTATTTGTACCTGAAAATTTCTCCATGCACCGTCACAACAGAGGAATTAGTCTTCCCCAACAAAGGACAACAAGAAGAAAAATGAAATCCTGTTCTTCATATATCCTTGTAGAGGAGATGCCTTGCATGTATTCAAAGGCTATTTTACATTTGTATTAAGAAAGAAATTCAGAAATCATCATGAAAACTAAGGCCTAATATTGATTGCCTAAATAAATTCAGCAACCATTGTGAAAACCAAGGCTAACATCCAGCAAACAGCCCAAAATTTATAGGGAAAAATTATAAAACTTGCATCTTAAAAAGCTTTGACCTATATATAGTCATATAATGAGTGTGAGATATTTTTGAACTGAAAAAAACTCGAGATCAAGAATGCAAACAGTGGAAATTATATATAAAATGTAGAAAGTTTCAGAGACTTTAAGAGAAGATGCACCAAAGGAACACAATGGCTGCTGCTTTGCTGGAGGGGCATGTATAGCAAGCTTTTGTCCACCTTCTGAGGGAGGAAGGACCAATCTTCCTTTTTCAACGCTTTTCACTTTTGGTTTTAAAGTTATCGGGGAAGAAGCAGCATTAAAAGCGAAGTAGCTGGGGGTAATTAGAGTTCTCTAGATAGACTCAAACTAGCCAAGCTTTAGCAACCAGGTGGTGACATAAATTCAAACACTGACAAGAAGTAAATAACTCCATGCTGAAACTTAAATAAACTATATCTGGCAGTATATTTTCTTTTATAATCTGAACAATGTTACAAGTGGAATTACCGAAGAATCCTGGAAGCCTTGAATAAAAGTAAGAGGCACCTACATCAGGAAAGAGTCCCAAAGCTGTTTCAGGCATAGCAGATACCTAAAGGAAAATGAACATGAGAATATGTGGACTGGGAAGTATCTCATATGAGTTTATACATAGCAAACACCAACCAAGTTTGAAAGAGGTAAATTATTACTGCCGAAGAAAAAATAAACTCTCAATCCAATTCCATATTTACCAATTAAAGTTCATGAAGATTTACAGTCTCTTAAGGTTTTCTTATAATTTTTCTAAAACTATTCCACATGAATATTAGATATTGTTTCATTCCATACGAGAGGCCCACAAAATACAAAGAGACACATTTCAAGCAAATGCCAATTAATGTGGTAAAGGCCAAATGTAAAAAGGAAATCAAGATAGCTAGATTGAAGAATTGAATCTATTTCTCAAGGAGATGCAATACCGACTTCTCTGTTGCAACTCGAAATCTACCATGTACAGAAGCACCAAGTCCACCTCCCATGACAATTCCATTAAGGATGGAAACCTTCAAGGGGCAGTTAAAATAAGATTAACGAATTCCTCAGAGAATTGTATCACAAAACTAAAATTACACATAACCTAAGTTAACCTGGGGTTTACTATATGTTGCCATCACATAGTTGAGGGTAAATTCTTCACGGAAATAATCAGCACCCAGTTTCCAGTTACCTGAAAGCATAAAAAAAAAAAATGTAATTACCCAGTTTTTTTATAGCTAATTCTAATTGTTGTTGTTTTGGTTGTTTTTTCTTCTATTTATTTAATTGGTATTTTTTTGGCTTGTTGAGACTAAAGTTTGTTGGCACCATCCATTGAATGATGCAATTTTAAAAAAGTTCATAACTGCTAACTGCAATATTTTTCAGAAAAGGACTACACGGATTTTTTTTATATGTTAATCATGTACCAAATATGGAGAAATGCGAAGGTTGCAACAAGCCGGCCGGCCAAAGAGAATCAACTAGTTTAGTTCTGATCGCTTGCCCGGGTTGAAGGGAGTCGAACCAATCTATCGTTCAAGGTAACAGGGTATTAAGAAAATCGGCATGGGGTTCCGTACCTTATACTGTTAAAAGCGACTCCAAATTACATATAATAAGAACACGTCTTGCCCCCCCAGTATAGTGACCGCTTCCATGTTTTCCCCGAATTTCATCAGTTCCAGGCTCAAGTGCCTGGCCCAATTATTATTACAGCGTTCTCTACCATAGAATTCGGACATTGAGAAGGAAGGTCAAACCGCTCTTATCAAAGGATTAAACCATGCTCTTATCAAAGGATTAAACCATGTCAATTTTCCTTTGGTAAGTGATCAAACAATAGTTCAATGGTTTGGTGAAATAGGAAAAAATTAGCCTGGAAGAACACCAGAACCCCGAATACTTAGAAGTGCAAGTTTAGTGATGTCATGCATGACGCTGGCATGGGATGAGGCTTGATACACATGTAATTCATAAGAAAGGAAGTTTCAAGTATCTTGGGTTTATTGTTCAAAGTAATGGAGAAAATTGACGACGATGTCACACATCATATTGGTGCAGGGTGGATGAAATGGAGGCTAACATTCAGAGTTTTGTGTGATAAGAATGTGCCACCAAAACGTGAAGGCAAGTTTAACAGAGCGGTGGTTAGACCGGCTATGTGTATGGAGCGGAATGTTGGTCAGCCAAGAACTCTCATCTCCCATGTTCAAAAGATGAAAGTTGCGAAAATGAGGATGCTGAGATGGATGTGTGGGCTACTAGAAGAGATAAGATTAGAAACTAAGATTTTTGGGACAAGGTAGGAGTAGCCTCGATGGAGGACAAAATATTGAAACTTATGAAACATCTTCAGATTAGCATTTAGAGGTGTGTCACATTTTTTTTGGATGTCTAAAATTAAACGTCTAGTACATAAATAAGGATGGAAGTAAATTTTCACCTTCATGGATCCAGTTAAAAATATCTTCTACAAATACTAAAGATTGTCTTTAGCAAGCTATAACCAATTAAGGCGGCTACCTACCCTGGCGAACATTATGAACAACAGCTGTAACATCACCACCGGCACAGAAAGCCCTTCCATTTCCCTGGAAATATTGAAACAAGAAAAGGAGTAAATTCCGTGACTGATGTTAAGATATTTTATACTTGTACAGGGTCACTTGTAGAACTGTCAACCTACCATCAAAGCTTGTGAAAGAGAACTGAAACATAAAACTCAATACAAGAAGTGAAACCAATACTTTTCCTTTCAGCTGTTCTACTAATTTAATTAAAGGTATCCAAATAAGCTGATTTTCAATCTTATTTTTCTCAAGTTCCAAAGATTTACAGGAAAAACTAACTACTTGATGCTTTCTCTTGTCTCTCTGATGTCAATAAGTGGTTCAAGCATGTGTCTATGTCAAGAGTAAATTAATGGCTAATTAGAGGTAAAAGTCTCCCCTTTCTGTATACTTTTCAGTAAAGGGTAACATTATTGATTTTGAGCACTAAGAAAATGTTGTGAAGTATTTCTCAGGACTTTTTTCCAAATAAAATCATCCCTGTTACCAACTTTCAGCAATCTGGATTAATACTACTACCAAGTAACATAATCCTAGTATATGGTGAAGAAAAAGGTATCCGCTTTGCCAGCTTTATTCTTAGAGGGGCAATATCACCGGAGCCATGAGGAGAAGCTTTCTTCACTGTGTCAAGAGATGAGTCAGAGGGACCCGACTGAAGTTCTTTGAAACCTGTCTAGTTAGACAGTTACACGGAGTGGGTCCTATTGATACCATACATAAACCAGCATACAGCATTCCTTTGGCTAGCCCTCAAAGTCTTGTTAGTGCCCTCCAGGAGACTTTATAGCTTCGATTGGGTGTAGCCAGAATACCATTTTCTTTAATAAGGCTAACCAGAAAAATATCTTGTTCTTTTATAAGGTTAACCCTTCCCCCAACCCAACCTCCTCTGACAAATATGATATTTTTCTTTCCATTTAACTCCAACTCTATAAATCTTCCAGCAAAAGTCAGAATGACCAGGAACTAAGAAAAACAAAATCGCAGATTGATGCATTACAAAATTCAATGAATTCATTAAATAGAAGAAATGAGAGTTCAGAATTTGAACAAAGCAACTCAAAAATCAATGCAAACTGCGTGCCAGCATGTATACTTTGTTTGTAATTTATTTTGTACGACAAATACAAGATGACCACAACTAAGCTATCAAGGCAAGTTAACTATCACAGAAGATCCTCCTACTAGTGAGCATACCTTCAATATTATCATCTTCACATTTGAATCTCCTTCACTGGCATGGAAAAGTTCCACCAGCCGAGATATCTGGACAAACAAATAAGTTTAAGAGGACACTTTTCACTTATAACATGCCTTCACACTTCAATCTATTTCATCAGGTGATCAGCAGTTTACATCAATATGACACGAATATTGCATGATTCGGAAGACTAAATGCTCACCAAGTAAAAATGACAAATTAACCTCTTCCGGATGATTGCATGGGAAGATAGTATAACATGAATCCATATCAAATTAGTCTTTTTAGCTACCAACATAAAGGTGCAAAAGCTAGGCCTTCAATAAGGTCACATTCTCCGGTCTTTAACAAAGTCATGACAGTACTTGGTATGCAATATGTCAAAGGAGAAGTGTGCAAAGTTAGGCCTTTTACTACCATCAAGGCGAGGTGCAAGTCGTGAGACATAGAGCATAAGTCCTCGAACCTTTGTATCTACATACATTTTCCGTAACAAAATGCTATTTTTAGATCGAAGGAGCGGTGAAATTAAGTAATTACACATTTAAGTAAACAAAATTCGCAAGGACAAATTTTTCTGTGTCTTAAGGAAGATCAACAATTGCAACGATAAATTCTCAATCTGAAGAATATGAACTTTTCTTTTCTGTTCCGTTCTTTTTTAATGACAGGTAGATGGTATATTTTCACAAGAAATGTAATATCTGATAATAAAAATTTTGGCATTTTCCAAAAAAATAATGAAACTATTGGTTAATTAAGGTGCAAAAGGAGAGCATGGATGCTTAAGGCCTAGCTTATGTTTATGGTATGTCTAAGTTGACGCTGGAAAATTTGAGATTTCCTTGGAAGCACCGACGGAAATTTGCCATTCGACTCAGCATAAAGTACTCCCAACATGCCTCTTCAACCTCCAACAGTAGCTAGTACTCAATATAATCCTAAGCATAAGCATAGAATTTGAACTACTCATGATTGTTCAATTAAAAATCAGTTTTGAAAAGGAAAATCCAGTTCAACATAGACAACGTCAAAAAACGAGTTAAGAACTCCCCACTGACCCACATGGAGCTTTAAAAAAAAAATTAAAGGAAGGGGAGAAAACCAGAATATACCTAAAGCTCGACAAATAGCTGGAATATATGTTTGATTAACAAAAGAAGTAAGGACATTCTGAATGGAGCATTATCCTATACATAGACACGGTTCAGTGACATATGCAATGAAATATAACAAAGAGTTCACACAAGTAAATTGATGTTCTTTCTTTATTATTATTACTTTCTATGATGACAGTGTCCGAACCAGCTTGCGCGCACCTCGACTATTCCAAGTACACTAATGTTCATCCTACTAGTAAACTTATAATGACTCTAAGGAATCACTTAAAACTACTAACTTTAGTTCCATTATAGTCATCAAGAAACTATGTCAAGTAAGCAACATATTAGCAAAAAAAAAAAAATCAGTGCAAGTCACACTAACTAATACAACAACAACTACAATAACATTACGCTCAATCACAAATTAGTTAGGATTGGACAATGAAAAGACGATCATAAAAAATACTCAACAACTCGAAATATAATTTTAAATGATGGTTATAATGAAACACAATCAACAGACAATAAGCTATCTGAGAACAGTTATCACATGTTATGAGTAGATGTAAACGAGTACATGTAACATGTAACACTTGTTACAAGAATCCTTTCTCTACTATGGACAGTTACATTAAAACATTCAAGTCTTATCTATTTCATATGAGAAGAAAACAATCTGCAAAGGCAGAAAATAATGAAGTCAATCAAAAAGTTTGTGACTTTATAAGGACAAAAGAAAAAAAAATTAGAAACAAAGAGAGCAGTACCCCAAAAAAAAAACAAAAAAAAACCAATACTAATAGTATCTATGATATGTTGGCATACCATTTGAGCAGACAGAGCATTCAACTGCTTAGGCCTATTCAATATGAATGTTCTAACACTGCCTGCCTCCTCCACCAATACCTGACCAACCAAAACTAAAAATGATATCCGTGACGAAACATCGATCACCTAAACAAAATACTCCCTCAGTTCCAAAATACTTGGCCATTTCTTTCTAAATATGTTTGTTACCCTCAGTATTAAATAACTAAGGAAAATAACAATAGTTAGATTTAAAGTTCCAAAACATCATTAATAGGGTTAATTTTATCAAAATACACTTCTAATTAATGTTTTCTTAATAGGTGTGTCAAGTCAAAAGAGGCCAAGTATTTTGTAACGGAGGGAGTATTTATTTACATACTTCTTAGGGGAAAGGCTGCAATTTAGAACGGAACAGGAAAAAATAGAAATGGCAAAATGAATATCAAGTTAATTGTGTTGGGCGTGCGAACAAAAGTCCCACATTGATAGCAGAAAGAATTGGAAATCTACATATAAAGTGTACCTGATCGGTTCCGCCATTGTTACGTGAGCTTTCAGCCATGCTCCTCTACAGTGTTTTTTTTTTGGGGGGACTGATAACCTTACTGCAAATTTATTGCTGTTGCCACGGGGCTAATTTCGTCCATTTACCCAACGACCCTATTGTTTTGGTTTTCTTTAATCTTTTTTTCTTTTATCCTATTTCCAACTTCCAACCATAACATTTTCTTTTTAAAAAAGAAAAATTGAAGGTTTGGGAAGGAAAAATGGAAAATCGAACTTTCATTAAGGTCAAAATGGATAGCCAATAAATTAAGCTACTAAATTTCATTATCATAGCATTTTGTTTTTGTTTTTGTTTTAACACATTAATTTTGAGGAACTTTCAAAAATATAGCGTCATTAAATTTATCTTTTAATATATATATTATTGCATTAAAAAAAAACTAAAAAAAAAAACTTTTTAATCATTTTGGCTAACAAAATATTTATAAAGAAGAATATAGAATTGTTTTGAGAGAATTTGTCAGAAGAAGAGATACAAAATTGAAACGAATAAATCACTATATATAACTATCTGATAATCTCAAGTGAAAAATATTTTTCAACAACCTCAATCGCCCCCCAAAAATATATATCTACCCTCTTTATCATATCAACGTTCACAAGGGATATTTAAAATGAAGGATAATTTAAATAAATAGTGAATAAAACATATTAAGTTGGTCTTGAGATGTGTCTTTTTCTATTGATAGATCGCACTATAGTTTTGTTATACAAAATTAACTGTTGTGGTAGAACGCTAAGTATTTTTTTCATTGTTAACTAAAAATCTTTGATTTGAGGTTTGCTAATAATTCAGATATAATTCGACAATACAAATATCGACAACGGATGAGAAAACAAAATAGGTAAAGGTAGTGATTTTATAATATTTAAAATTAAATGGGTGTAAGTTTAATAAAAATAGCTACGCAAAAGAGATTTTATAATATTTAAAATTAAAGTTTTAAGTATCAAATTATTTCCTTAAAAAAAATTAAAAATTTAAGGGTATATAGGTTAACCCCTGTAAAATGAAATGAGAGATTCCATTTTCATCATCCCCAGCTCATACTTCACTACCATTTGGAGTCCTAAAAAAGTGTTGTGTGTTGCTAATTACTCTGAAAATTTTGCTGAAAATGGGTTCAGTATTTGATGAAAAAGATTTCTTGGCATGTTGTGGGAGCACCAAATTCACTAAGAATATGGTATCATCTGGCCCCTTTCCCACTCACCAAGATGCCATCCATGCTGCTAGAGATATCTGGTTCAACAAGGTCATATACATATATATAACATACCCATTTCATTTCTTTGTTTTTTCCCTTCCATATTTTACATTACAGATGTTAATTAATTGATTTAGTATTAAATTTGAATTGAACTGATCAGGTTGATGTAAATGGGTGGCTTGAAGCTTTTGCTGCTCATCCACAAATTGGTCAAACCCCTTCTAGGGATCACAAAAGCCCTAATTTTGCTCAGTACAATTCTCTCTCTACCTAAAAGTTTTTTTTACTTTTTTGTTGCTTTTCATGAAGATTATGTGGAAGTTTCATGTTTATGCTAGTTGATTTTGGTTAATGAATTGCTTATGCCCAGTCTTTATTTTTTGATTTTTTGATTTTTATGGTTTGATTAAATTTTGCTACTTGCTCGGCAACAAGGTAAATTGTGATCATGATCCCTGCTAAAGTTATTTAGTTATTTAAGTTCAAATATTGGCTCATCGGTGTTAGGTATTTAAAAGAAAAATCTCAAACAAAGTTACCTGATACCTACCTGTTGTTGGTGGGAGGTGGCCGTGGAATTAGTCAAGGTGTGTGAAAGCTGGCCCAGACACCGGTCATTTAAAAAAAAAAAGAAAAAAAGAAGACAAACTCAAAGTTGTCAATACATATAACATTGTTTAGATAGACATTCAGAATATCTAAGATGTAGGTAAGAAATTATAGAATATCTAAATTACGAAGACGGACTTTAGTACTTTTACAGTTGTGCTTGAAGCTATGTACAACTAGAATTTAAAATCTTAAAATTACATGGGGTTGCATGGATTATCACAAGAAAATTGAATAAATAATGCTAATTTTGGGCTTCTTTTGGGCAAATCTTGAAGTTTTCTTATATGAGTGCTATTTGAAATTTCTGTTAGATGTGATCGTTTTTTATCTGGTCTAATCTTGTATAGACGCACATCCATTTTAAGATTTGTATCTCTTCGACACTGTGCTGCATGTTTGCCTTAGAGGCCCAGCGTTCACAACCAGAAAGATTGCTAGAGTTATGTGCTTTGAGAGAACTTTATGATACCGTTGTTCTATCCTGTAGCTTCCCCATTTCCACCCTCCCACCCACAGACCTACAATGTTTACGATATCTTCTCTAATCTATATGTTAATACTTCGTGAGACCGGAAGGTAAACTTTAATGTCTCCTCTTGCAGGTGGAGCAAGGGAGAGCAGTCAACAGCTATATCCACTGCTACTGAGTTGACGTTACAGGTATTTTGATCTAAAGATATATGCATTTAAGAAATCTATGAAACAAATGCAAAATGGCATTTTGACCCTTTTTGTTTGTTGATTGGACCAATAGATTAAATTCTGTGTACAAGTAGGTCAACATTTTACTTTGTGCATTCAACGTTGAGAGATTGCTTAATAATTGATCTTGCAGGAACTAGTTGAGTGGAATGCTCGCTATAGGGAAAAGTTTGGATTTGTCTTCTTGATATGTGCTTCAGGGAGAAGTACCCCTGAGATACTTGCAGAGTTGAAGGTAGAATGATTGTATATTTTTAGTAACCTCAATTATAATCGGACATGTTATAATCTTATATTTTGAGAGCAAATGCTTTTAACTTTATGACACAAATCATTTGAGTTCCAAAAATTCCAACGGAGTATTTAGAGCAATCCTTCACTGCTAAAGAGGTAGAATTTCTGTTCCATTCCCCCTGATGTGAAGAGTCAAGACAGACTTCCATTTTGAACTGCTTCTTGTGTACCTACTCTCCGAAGTCTTATATCTTGCATCCTTACAACAATTTATGGAAACCACCAAGTTTGATCCCTTGTTGGCTCACAGTGCATTGCGATATAGAAAATGAGTACAAGTGATGTGAGAATGCAAATCTGTCCTCTGTCCTCTGTCCTCTTGCATCATAAAGGGGTGATCTTTGGAAGTCCGTCGTGACCGGTAGGAAAAGATAGTAGCAAATCCGAAGAATTTTCTGTATCTAATTCTAATAGGAAAAACTTATAAAGGTTATGCGTGTGAATGTGCACCAATACTTTAGCATTTCCTCAAACCCCTTTTCTGCTGCGCACCTCACCCAAGGGTGTGCCCTAGTGATCAATGAAGTGGGTTGAAAGCCTGAGGTCTCAGGTTCGAATCCCAGCATCCCAACAGAGACAAAAAAACACTAGGTGATTCTTCCCATCTGTTCTAGCCTTGGTGGACAGAGTTACCTGATATCTGTTGTTGGTGGGAGGTGGCAGGTATCCCGTGGATTTAGTCGAGGTGCGCGAAAGCTGGCCCGGACACCACGGTTATCCAAAAAAGAAAAAAAAAAAAACCTTTTCTGCTGCTCTCTTGGCCTCAGATAACTTTTACCATGTGATAAACCTGTCTCATGTAAAGCTCCACCTAGCCTGTCTATTGAAATGGAAATTGCTCCTCATATCTTTATTTGTTAGGTTACTCTTGACTGGAATCTTATGACAGTCAGTTTTTGAGCAGACTATGGGTCCATTCGTGATCATTTTGATAACATACGTGAACAAATAATAACTATAGTCCAATCATTTCATTCAGAGATTTGTATTCATTGGAAGAAGCTATTACATCGTCCATTTCAAACCCTAATGAATGAATGATATTTTTCCATGAGGACATCATTTGCCCCTTGCTCTTCCTAATCGGATAAGAGCTATATTCTCTGATGGGCTTCAATCACTGTTCTTCACATATTTAGAGATCAGGAAGTAGTGCTCATAGCCTTCTTTCCAAACAACAGACTATTTGTATTACTTTATCTACTGAGACAGTGGGCAGTGGTGAAACAAACTTGTTTTCTGTTTTTTCACTTAAAGGTTGACCCACCTGCCGTTTCAACTTTACCTCTTGTAGATACGGTATCAGAACAGACCAATAATTGAGTTCGAGATTGCAGCCCAGGAGCAAATGAAAATAACTGAATTACGCCTTGCCAAGCTCTTCTCAGACAAAGCTGATACTGCTCCGGCAATTAAACCCTTGTCTACAACTAATATTGCGACAAAAGCAGAAGGTGATTCCATCTTTTTATTTGGAATCATTTTATTTATCTTGAACATTTATTAGCTTTGATTTCTTTCTGTATTTATGCAATTCATTGTCTGATTTTGAGTAGTTGCTCCTCATTCTCCCACTATACTGATTTTGCTTTACAATAGTTGTTTAAAAGTCCTTTTAACGTTTTCTAAATGAAGTGAGCACAATTTCTTTCAGATCTTCTCTTCATAAACTTTATTATTGAAGGACTTCAAATCTACTTTGTTTTCTGGCCTATGAATCTTTAGTCATAGCCCATAGGAGATGTTAGCAATTAGTTATCCGATTGTCTTCTGGAGCTTGGAGACATGCCATCTACAAACATCTTCACCTGATCTTCTCAATTATTCAATTTCTGATGCATCTTCTAGAGAAATGCTATTTCAAGTATACGGTGATGCTAACTATTACTAAATTCAATGAATATTTAATATATCTGAAATTATAATCTCTATCTGCAGTTCAGTACCATCTCTTATATTTTCAACTGAACCTTAAATTGTAGAAGATCGTGTGAGCATTATTGGAGCACATTTGACTGCTGCTAGTAGAGCTGCGGGGTCAAAACCAGCTCATATTCCAAAGAGAACTCGCCCACCCATCACAACCCATGTTCTGGATACTAGCCGTGGATGTCCAGCGAATGGCATTGAAGTACGACTGGAAATGTGGAAAGACAACCAAGCAAGACCACAATTTGGCGAAGCTGATATTGGTGGCTGGATATTACTAGGGTCTTCAGCTACGGACAAAGATGGCCGAAGTGGTCAGTTGATGAATATGGTTGAAGATTTGGTTCCAGGTGTATACCGGATAAGTTTCAACACCGGCAAGTATAATCCTAATGGATTTTTTCCCTATGTCTCTATTGTGTTTGAGATCAGAGAATCCCAGAAATGGGATCATTTTCATGTTCCTCTGCTGCTTTCACCATTCTCACTCTCGACCTATCGAGGTAGCTAGATTGATCAAGTGGCTGGCAAAAGTTGAATTTTGTCACAAGGAATAATACTGTACTGTACTGTATTTGGAGGATTGAATCGCTTTCCCTTTTTGCTTTGCCTGGAAATTGTATTTCTTCGATCAGTTCATGTTTAAAGATTAAGCTTAATATAGTTATTGTAAGTACTAAAAGTTCAAATCTTCCCAAAAAGCTATAAAAATAACAAACAAATTGTAAGTATAACAGAGGATAATTTTAACATGAGGTCAAAGGTAGAAGGGTAGATTTGGACGTTTTCTTGAAATATTTTGACATTTTGAATCTACCATGTCATTTTGTCAAGATTTTGACCGGGTGCAATTCTCTCTAATCCGCCCTAGAGTTCCGTTAAGGTCAAGATAAAAACGAGATGATTTGCTAATAGTTAAATCATCAATAGCTCAAAGGGTAATGTAGGATGATTTCAAACATTTACGATAGTAGAGGGGTATTCCTATCATATAGCATCAGACATCAAGGTCCATGGACAGAATTGATTCAATCAAACATCCACGATAGTTATTAATGAGCAAGATAACTTTGATAAATCAATACAAAAAATGGTGACATTTATATAAGGGTAACTTACACAAATTCCATAAGTTTAGTAGGTTTAATACTTTTTATCACAATTTTGTTTAATTATATAAAATCTCGGAATTCATTTTTTGTGATACATATTGTTTGTGATACATTTGTAACTGAGCGGTTAGTTAAATAAGGAAGTAACAGAATTGCATTTAATCATTTATTAAGGCGAGTGAATCATGCGAAATGCGTTTATGAATGAATCTCTGAGATATCCAAAATCAACGAAAATAGTCAATCAAATTGCAATCATACCATATCGATTACTATTTTCAACGATATTTGTGATTCATATTTATGATACATTTAGATTTATTACAGTCATTGTTGTTTTCTGAATTAGTTAATTAATATTGTGATTTGTGATACATCTGGCAGCCTTTTCATTCAGAATGTAGTATAATATTTGTGATTCATATATGTGATACATATAAAAAAAATTCCTTGCAGTTATGTTTTGATGTGTAAATCTCCAGAATGTAGTTGGTTATTCAAGGCTTTATAATATTTGTGATTCATATATGTGATACATATAAAAATTTTGTGATTCATATATGTGACACATATAATTTTTTTGTGGTTCTGTGGGGAATTCGGGATCTCCTCTAATTCATCCTGATCTGCCATGTGTAAGTCCGAGTCCTGAGTTGTTGCAGCATAATCTTCTCTAATTTTTTTCATCTTTTCGGGGTCATTGCGGTGCTTTGACCTATTTTCGCGAAAATCGTCAGATGTTTAATCAAAGATACAAGGAGAAAAACCCACAACTTCATCAATTGCAGGAACAACATTGTTGGTTTCAATTTGAGAAATACCCAAACTGAATGAGGGTGAATCTTCATTAACCATTGAAGACCAAAAAAGAGTAACACCACAGTAATTTGTGTTATTAAAGTAATCTCAAAAATAGTTACTTAAAATCTACTTCAACAATTCACTCACCTGTCGAAAAAAAAACTAAAAAAAATTAAATAGAATAGAATTGAATGTGGGCAGTTGTTGGAGGTTGCATTAATAGTGATAGAAGTTTCAATTGGGGAGAAGTTGCCAACTTTCTTGGGGTGAGAAATTTTAAAAAATCAAAAACGTGATTTGGGGCGTCAATGATGGAGTGTAAAGCGGATAAGAAGATCGGTGTATATGTATCAAGAGCAAAATAGTAAAAATGAGATTTTAAGTAATTTTTTAAAAGATAAGGGATTTTATGTATTAATGCCTTTTAAGTTTGTGGGTTTATGTAATTTATAGTATTAGTTTTATATGATTTAATGGGCTAAAAGGGATCAGGGGCCTCTGTAGAAGATCTACATTATGATCAAGTTGACATCTACAAGCATTAACATCATAAAGACTACGATCTCTCCATGCAGTTTTGAGCACATTGCCTTGCAGGTTTCAAGCTTGGTGCATGCCATATGAACTACTCCCTCCGTTCCATTTTATGTGTCGCCTTTTGACCGGGCACGAAGTTTAAGAAATAAATGATGACTTTGTAAAGTTTATAAAATTGCCCCTCTTAAAGTCACTTTAATGTTTACCTTTTAGTTGTCTTTTATTATTAAGTGGGACTCAGTAAGGATAAAATGGGGATGATGCCATTAAATAGTTATCAAATAAGGAAATATGACATTCTTTTTGGGATGGACCAAAAAGGAAATGGCGACCCATAAAATGAGACGGAGAGAGTAGTGTTTTATCTGCATAGAGTGTACACAAGCTCAGCAGAAAGCACGATATCCGACTCAAACTTAATATATATGTAAACCAAGTAGAGTTAGATGTATCTTTGAGAGACGTACTTTCAACTTATGACTTTGTTAAGTCTCACGTAATGAGGAAAAAATGGACTCCCTATATAGACTTGGACAATTCCTCCCTCATGAGTTAACTTTTAAGGTTGAGTTAAGATTAAAATTCATTTTTTTACATGATATCAAAGCGGATCCCATATGTAATTGTCCACGCACTATATGTCCAGTTAAGTCTAAGATCTATTTCTTTACACGTAGGACCGTCTTTTAATTTTATATTTACCTTTGTCTAAAGAATATGACATGTTCTTCTTGGTTGCAACTTGCGAGAAATTCAACACAAAAATACCAAGTTATAAATGTAAATGGGGAAATTATTTCTTGATCCTAAAGACACTTTGCGTCTAAATTTTGGTACTACTCTTTTTAACTACTAAAATTTTAAATCCACTCTTATTACTCATGCTTCTATGGCTTGTTTTGCGTTTGTTTCTACAAAATTTAAGCCTCTTTATTAAGGGTGAATTCAAAAACAGCTATATATTTGAATTTACCTATAGAATTTGAAACTTTATGGTAATCTTTCTTTAAACATAGGTGCAAAAGTGACCGCAGAGTGTTATTTTTTAAAAATACGTAAGGGACCAGATTTCCATTAAATCATTGTTAACTCAAGAATATGGCACCGAAATATAGATTATAGACAATTTTTAACCTTTACCATTTATAGTAAGTACTACTATATTTCTTTTCTACTCTATTTATGGATTATGGTTCCTTTCTTCTTTTTTATTTTCCCACTTTTACTTGTAGGGAATTGTTTCTGATTTTAAAGACTATTTTCTCTAATTTCCATAAATCACAAGGCAAACATATGAACAAGGAAAATTACTCTTTTTCTTTCTCTATTTTTTTTTCCATCAAACCACAATTACATGAATGTTTTTTTATTAGTAATAATAAGGAAAATTACCTAGTTCTTCCTACTTCCTCTTTTATTTCTTTCCAAGAATTCAATACTTGTAAACTATAAATAGGGTTCTCTCGTACCCCTATACCATCTTCACACAAAATAAAATATTTCTCTTTTTTCTAGTTGAATTTCCAATATGTCTTATCAATATCAACCAACTGGTTTGGATGATACTTTTCCTATGGGAAATAATACAAAAGTGAATAATGATCATGATAGTGGGCATATCCCACAAGCAGTCCTTTGGGTTGTTATAGGCTTGATTGTGTTGGGTGGACTGATCTTTTGTATCATAAACAGAATCAGATCAAGGAGAAAATCATCCAAAAATAATGAGGCAAATCAGGGTGATGTTGAAGCACAAGGAAAGTAATGATGCTACGTCTAAAGAGTAGAGGGGAAGAAATATAGAATATATGTTTAGTTCGATTTTTATTTTATTTAATTTTGATATTATGTTACCTTTTTTGTTTCTTTTATTGCATTGTTGATCAAGAGGGTGAGAGCAATTACTATTAGTCGTGTTTTATTTTTCTCCTTCAAGTTTACTTTTAGGTTTAATGGATTTATGATTTTTACCTTACAATGCTTTTTCATTTATGGTTTTTTTTTTTATTGACGTGTGTGACAAATTCATCTTAAAGTTTAAGTTATTAGAGAAAATATATTTTTACTATTCAATTATTCTTTAACACGCCCTTCACATGTTGTCTGAGAATCGAACTCAATACCTATGCCGTCTAATTTAATTAGTACCATATTGAAGTGCATAATCATCTAATCTAAAAGTTTAAATAGTTGGTGAAAAAAACATTTGTTTATTTAATTATTCTTGGTCAATTTTCCCAGCATTAGACTACTAACTTAGATATATATAAAAAAAAGATTAATTAGTGTAATTTATAGAAAGAGATGTTAAGATATCATTGTTTTACGTCAAAAAACAGACATAAAATAATTTAATGAGAGAAATAAAGTAAATCTAAAGGAGTGATCTTCTAGTAAGTCCCAAGGCTAACTTGTTTCTTAATGCGTTATTTAAACATTGTTTGATAGCAATTTGCCTTATTGTGTTTTTAGATGCCATTGAAGATGCAGAGGTTCAACATATACCCTCAGTTTCATATTATTTGACCCATATAACATATTTAAAAAATAAAAATTTAATTAGAGACATATTTTACTAGCAATTACAACATACCCAGCGTATTCCCACCAGGTGGGGTCTGGGGAGGGTAAAGTGTACGCAGTCCATACCACTACCTCAGATGAAGTAGAGAGGCTGTTTCCGATAGACCCCCGGCTCAGAATAGAATCACCATACCAGAGAAAACATAAGAACAAACAACACAAGGAGATAAAAGGAGATAACACACGAATAAGTGCTAAAGGAGACACGACACCCACCGAGTAGTACTACATGCAATTAATTCGGGAATAACAAACATTACCAAAAGCACGCGAACAAGAGTCTGCCAAACAAAGCAACGGGCGCATATACAAACAAGCATTCCTTCAGACAGTCCTACCTACTAATATCTACGCCTTCCTACCCCCTACCCTAATCCGCGCCCTCCACACCTTCCTATCGAGGGTCATGTCTTCTATAAGCTCTAACTTCTCCATGTCATGCCTAATCACCTCTCTCCAATATTTCTTCGGCCTACCTCTACCCCGCCAACCTCTCACACCTACGCACTGGAGCCTCTGTGCACCTCCTCACTACATGCCCGAACCATCGTAACCTCACTTCTCACATCTTATCTTCCACCTAAGCCACTCCCAACTTCTCTCGAATAATCTCATTTCTAACCCTATCACTCCTAGTCAGTCCACACATCCATCGCAACATTCTCATCTCCGCTACCTTCAACTTTTGCATGTGGGAGTTTTTAACTGGCCAACACTCCGCGCCATACAACATAGCCGGACGGACGGCCACTCTGTAAAACTTACCCTTAAGCTTCAGAGGCACCTTCTTATCGCACAAAACTCCTGAAGCTAGTCTCCACTTCAACCATCCTGCACCAATACGGTGCGTGACATCCTCGTCAATCTCACCATCCCCCTGAATCATAGACCCCAGATACCTGAAACTACCCCTCCCCTGAATTGCCTGGGACTCCAGCTTCACTACCACGTTAGCCTCCTGCGTCACAGCACTGAACTTACACTCCAAGTACTCTGTCTTGGTTCTGCTCAGCCTAAATCCTTTAGACTCTAACGTCTATCTCCAAACCTCCAACTTATCATTAACTCCTCCCCGGGACTTGTCAATAAACACTACATCGTCCGCGAATAACATACACCAAGGTACCTCTCCTTGAATCCGCCGTGTCAAAACATCCATCACCAAGGCGAATAAAAATGGACTAAGAGTCGACCCCTGGTGCAACCCAGTCAGAACAGGAAAGTGCTCCGACTCTCCTCCTACCGTCCTCACGCGTGTCTTCGCTCTAGCGTACATGTCCTGAATCGACCTAAGGTACGCCACAGGCACACCCCTAACCTCCAAGCACCTCCACAAAACCTCTCTGGGGACTTTGTCGTACGCCTTCTCTAAATCGATGAAAACCATGTGCAAGTCCTTCTTTCTCTCCCTATACTGCTCCACCAATCTCCTCACAAGGTGGATGGCTTCGGTAGTCGAGCGACCTGGCATGAAACCGAACTAATTTTTCGATATAGTCACGATCTTCCTCAGCCTCGACTCTATCACTCTTTCCCACACCTTCATAGTATAGCTCAACAACTTGATACCTCTATAGTTGTTGCAGCTCTGAATGTCCCCCCTGTTCTTATATAATGGAATCATCGTGCTCCATCTCCAAGCCTCCGACATCTTCGTCGTCCTAAAAATGTTGTTAAATAACTTTGTCAGCCACTCCAAACCCACCCCGCCAGTACTCTTCCAAAAATCCACCGGAATCTCGTCTGGCCCAGTCGCCCTACCACTACGTATCCTACAAATGGCCCTCTTGACCTCCTCCACCTTAATACGCCTACAATAACCATAATCGCGACACCTCTCAGAGTATTCCAAGTCCCCCAGCACCACACCTTCGACCCCCTCGTCGTTCAATAGTCTGTGGAAATACGACTGCCACCTCCTCTTAATGAGGGTGTCCTCCATCAACACTCTGCCATCCTCGCCCTTGATGCACTTCACCTGATCAAGGTCACGACCCTTTCGCTCCCTAGCCTTGGCCAACCTATACAACTTCTTATCCCCACCTTTCTCCTCTAAAGCCACATACAGGCGCTCGAAAGCAGTCGTCTTAGCTGCTGTAACCCCTAACTTCGCCTCTTTCCTTGCTAACTTGTACTCCTCCCTTCTCTTCCGCTTCTCCTCGTCGTCCTTGCTTTCTACCAACTTCGCATATGCCGCCTTCTTCGCCTCCACCTTCCTCTTGACTTCTTCGTTCCACCACCAATCCCCCCGATACTTGCCAGATCGGCCTCTCGAGACACCCAAAACCTCTCTCGCTGACTCCCTGATGCAAGTAGCGGTCGTCTCCCACATACTATCCACATCCCCTGTACTCTCCCAAGCCCTCAAGGTCGACAACTTCTCCCCTATCTCCAAAGTGCTGTCCAAATTCAAAATACCCCACTTAATCCTGGGGCGATCCTTCAACGTCCTATTCTTTCTGCCCTTCTTCATTTCCACGTCCATCACCAATAGCTTATGTCGGGTCGAAAGATTATCGCTAGGTATGACCTTACAATCTTTACATAGCACTCTATCACCCTTCCTAAGGAGCCAAAAGTCTATCTGCGTCGTAGCCACCGAACTACGAAAGGTAATAAGGTGGTCCTCCTTCTTGGAGAAGCTCGAGTTCGCTATCACCAAACCAAAACCCCTAGCAAAATCCAAAAGTGAAGCTCCTCCCTCATTCCTTTCCCCAAAATCGAAACCTCCATGCACAGCGTCATAACCTCTCGATAAAGACCCGATATGTCCATTGAAATCTCCTCCTATGAAAAGCTTCTCGGTGTTCGAAACGCCTGTCACCACCTCACCCAGAATTTCCCAAAAGTTCTTCTTCTCTTCCTCATCCAAACCTACTTGTGGAGCATAAACACTAATAACGTTCCAAGTAGACTCCCCGATGACCAACTTAATCGACATCAACCTATCGTTAACCTGCTTAACCTCCATCACCTGCCCCCTAAGCTCTTCGTCTACTAAGATACCTACCCCATTCTTGCGCGTCACGCTACCGGAGTACCACAACTTATACCCGTCTACATCCCTCGCCTTAGTCCCTACCCACCTGGTCTCCTGGACGCAGGCTATGCTAATCCTCCTCTTCCTAAGAATCTTCACAAGCTCTATGGACTTACCTTGCAGAGTTCCTATGTTCCAAGACCCCACTCTCAACCTACAGACTCCCTTATCTCGCTTCTCCCTACTACCCTTCGCCCCTAACCCCGAGCTCCACCCACCACCAGGCCCTACCCTAAACCCCGGCCGCCCCCCTGACCCCAGCCCCGACTTATGACATGACCTTAGTCTACCATCGTCTACCCAAGCCACTACTCTGAAAGGGAGGAAACTAAAAGCACGCAAAATGTAGGGCAAATCAAAAGTAAGAGATACCACAGTGGATTAAATAGGAGCTCTCAGTCTCCACCAAACATGAAGCAGATAACCAACCAACAACGGAACCTACAGGAGCTAAAAGAGAGGAACGAGGGAACCTGATACGCTGTGCCTGCAGCGTTAACCTGGGTCTTGGTCGAGTTGTTGAGTTATGGCAATTTGGTGATGAAATTGGTCGCCGGAATTTGATCGCCGAAATTTGTCGTTGGTACTGCTGTACTTCAGTCCAGCCACTGGCCAGTGGGTCTGTAAATACCTGTGAAAGAAAAGCAACACACAAGATGGGCGAAAAAGTTGTTTTCGGTGAGAATTCCGGTGGACTTCGCCGGAAACAGTCAGATCTAAAAAGGGGAGGAAAGTCGTCGGTGACCCAAGGTCGGAACTGGTCGCCGGACTAAACAAATCTGGAAAGGGGACGAAGTCGCCGGCGAACCAAGGTCGGAACTGGTCGCCGGACTAAACTTGGACTTAGCCGGACCTGGGAGGGTAGGGTGAGCCGACTTACCTGTCGCCGGAGTTTAAGCCACCGACGTCAGAAAGAGGGGGGGTCAGTCAGAGGCCGTTCGCCGTTCGAGAGAAGGAGAGAGAAAGAGCCGTTTAATAATGCTTCAAAACTCTGAATTTGATTAGTATTATTTTGTGCAATTATTTAATTCTAAAGTTAGCACGAGGAAAAAAAAAAAGAAACTCTCTTAATGTGCTACAATAGACAAGTAAAATGAAATATTTGTTTTTTAATATAGAGGAGTCAAGTAACAATAAAACGGAGGGAGTAGTTCTAATAACATGCAAATAGTGCAGTAAATTGTGAATTTTGAAGGCCATTATTTTTTATGGGAAGGCCATCGGATCATTATATTTTTTACTCAAAAATACTTTCTAGGCTTTCAACTAGCAAAATAGATTAAGAAAAATTACACTTCTTTTTAGTGATTGCTCCGAAACAAGAAAAAATGGTTCAGTTTTACCCTTGAATTATGCAAATAAGACAATATTATCCTCCATCTAAAGTTCAGAACAAGTGCTCTTAATTGTGAAGACTTGAGCAAAAACTTATATCGGAGATTATGAGATTTATTTGACTATATCAAATGACACTTTTTATATATGTCGATTTTATGTTTTATATAAAGCTTAACTATTTGCATGAATTTTTCAATTAAAATAAGTATTCAACTATTTTCGTTTCAAAATTATTATGGCGTCGACTCAAACTTGAGATGACGTAAAGTTATGATAAGTAATACTGTAACGTACTAAGGTACAATTAAATTTGATTGCTCTTATTTTATCATTCGTAGAGTTAGTAAAATAAATTCATTATTATTAATGTAAAAAAAATTAATTTAAATCTTTAAGAAAAGGTACGTGATATAATGTTTAGAAATAAAAACTCATACCTAACGTATAAAGAATTAAAAGAAAAAAATTATATGTCATCGTTTTTATATGTTAAAATGAGAAGTGTTTATACTACTCAGGGGCGGACCCACGTGGTTACAAGTGGGTTTAAATGAACCCGCTTCGTGGAAAAAATTGTTGTTTATATAAGGAAAAATATTATGAACTTTTAATATAATAAGCATTTTGAACCCACAATGAACAAAGTGTTGCTGGTGAAGCACGGTCAAGGGGGTTCAATTCGCAAGGACTATGCAAGTTCGATTCTCGGTAACAACGTTTTATTTTGTTTTTTTGCTGTTGTTGGTTTAGTCAATTGACTAATCATGTTACCGAAAAAATCTAAAAAGAATTGGCCAACCATATATGCTACTTAGTAAATTTATTACCTTAACATTATCTTTCTTATTTTTCTATCTATCACCTTGTACTTTTTGTTTTCTTACTCAAATTCAACAAAAATCTAAAATCTACTTTACTCAAATACGTTTTACTTTTTATTAATTGAATGTTGGTACTCTCTCACGTGCAATTATTTTTCTTTGAAATTATATATTTTTTTAAATTTGCTTTAATTTATTTAAAATAAATGTAAATAGATTCTTTGTAAGTTTTTTTTTTTTTCCTCAACAACAACAATATACCCAGTGTAGTTCCACAATATGAGATCTAGGGAGGGTAGAGTATTTCCTGTCCTGACCTGACCTCTACCATTGAGGTAGAGAGGATGTTTCTAATATACCTTCGGCTCAAAACAATAACAGTCCAAAGAAAGAAGTAATAAAAATACAAGAAACAACAAACAGTGACAAAAAAATAACAGATAGTAGATTATAATACTACAAGAAGATAATAGTATAATCAAACTACACAAAACAACAGATAGTACCAGAAATCGAAAAACAAGAAACCACAAAAGTGATACTACAACTTCTATTATGGACTACTACAATCTTTTTCTCAACTTTGTTAACAAAAAAATGTTGAGAGTTTTATTTTTTTTTAAAAAGAATCTTTGTTTTTAGGTTACATTATTAACAAACAAAAAACCAAAGAATAGATCAGTGGGCAAATGTTTATTTTGCTCGATGCTACTTACATTATTCGCTATTATCATCTATCCATATTTACTAATTGAACTCACTTGAGTAAAATTCTGGGTCCGCCACTGATACTACTTATTTCCTTATAATCTTATATGCTATTATATGTCTCGCACATTCAATATCACCCCATCCCCCAAATAAAATTAACAGAAAATTAATCCATTTTTCTTTAGTTTGGAGCAATCACTAGAAAAAGGGTATTTTTGAGCTATTTTGTTAATTATAGGACATTTTTTAAATAAAAACATAATTATAACGATATTTTTTTAGCCAAAAACATAATAAAAAAACCGATTTTAAATAGTTCAGAATATATTTTACCTTAAAAATTTCCATTTATGGGTTTGTGACTGCCAAATTTAATTAATGCATTGTGTTAAGGAAAGACTTCTCTATAGGTTTATATATCCTACTTTTAAACTCTGACCAGATTTTTCCATAAAAAATTTGTTCTCCTTTTTTTTTTCCCTTTAATTTCCTCTCTTTTGCTTGCATATGTACTCGTTTCTCTATTTCACGTACTCTTTTTGAACCTACTATATTTCCATAAATCTTATGGCAAGAATATGAATAAAGTAAAATTACTTAATAATTCTCCCTACTTCCTCCCCTTTTTTTCCTTAAATTTTTTTTTTTCTCCAAAAATAGGATATACAATATGATACCTATTAATTAAGGTCCTCTTTGACCCTCTCATATACACCATCTTCACAACATATAATTTTTCCCTTCTTACAATACTCTTCCTTGGTACAAATTCAATATGTCAAATCCTGGAAATTATAGTACTAATATTACTCATGGAGATGATCAAAATCACAAAAACTGGTGTGGAAATTGTTGGCATGGACACTTGATTCCATTCCTTGAAGGTCTCACTATTGTTTTTGTCTTGTTGTTAGTGGTTTTTACTATTGTCACCTGGATCATGGAGGACCGTGAAAAGGAGAAAAATGCTGAAGCAAATAATAAAAATGAGTCAGATAACTCTCAAGCCTAAAGAAGATGATAACAATTGTGCCTCAGTCTCAAATAAATTGGAGTTCGCTTTTTTTTTTTTAACGTTAATTTTTTTTGTTTCATTGTTTTCGAGAGTGATAGGAATTACTTTTAGCTAGAGTTTGTTTACTCTTCAAGTTTATTTTTTGGGTTTAATGAATTTATGATTTATTATTACCCTTGTGTCGTATAGTTTACATGATTGTCCTTTCTGTTTTTCATAATATGTTGTTGGAACAAGTGTTGGAGGGTGCCTTTTAATTTATATTTTTTCCGCTTATTGATCATACTACTGTAAATTAGGAGTTATTTTTCAGATGGATATTCAACTAATTTCTCACAAAGTCGTTTTCTTTGTTGAGGAAATACTGAATTTTGGTCTGCTTTGCAAGTGCCTGTGGAACAAGCAAGAAACCTCTATGTATTTGATTATTTATGTTTGGTCCCATTTGATCCTTCGTTCTGTTCTTTGTCTTCAATTTTTTTATTGCTTTCAAGATTTCGCCTTTGTAATATACGATTAACAAGATAATTGAAAAGGGTTAGTATGTGGAACCAATGAAGACTGAAAGATGAGTGAACCAACAACAACAGCACTAGGCTTTAAGGGTATCATTTGATTACTTAGTTCGTATAACAACAACAACAACATTAGGCCTCAAGGGTATCATTTGACTACTTGATTTGCAAAGGAAAAAAAAATTACCTGAAGAGTGGAGTTGCTGGCATAACTGCATTCTCCACTTCCTGCATTTATATGCAAAGTTTGTGCCTGCATTCATCCAAACCCCTTTTGTCTAAAATAATCAAAATTATTCGGTTACGTATGCATATAGATGTTTATGTATATACAACCCCCTTTGTATACTAAATTCTCTTAGTGAAAATGTTGGCTTCACTACCGGCAATGATCCATCAAAATTAATCACACATGATGTATTTTGATACAAGCCGAATCAGCTTCAACCTTTCGAGGTCCATACCTCATGGTCAACACCTAAGGATCCAAGACTTGATCACCTTAGGGAAGCAAGGACGTGTTTGGATAATAGCTTGGAGCCAAGGGAAGCCATGGCACAAGGAATAAAGAGAGTCCTTGTGGGTTATTTCTGAAATAGCCATTTTTGAGCTATTTTTGTAATAGGTTATTTGTGCAAAGGCAATAACTATAAATAGGTGCCTTAGCCATTTCATTTGCTTAGATGATTTTTGATGAAACTTACACTTGAGAGTATTTTTAGCCTGTTGGGAGCTTTGTTGACTTTGTTTAGAAACATTGGTTGTGAGTGGATTAATTTTCCTCTCGGTCTTCGTGCAGGAGTTAGGTGCTTGTATTAGGTTAAACGTCGGAGGTCATTGGTTTAATATACCTTTGGTTGCCTACATTTTCCCTTCTTGCGTCTATCTATTTATCATTTTCCTTGTTATGTTTTGATTTTCGTACTTTATTTTCATTTTCGCATTTTTTTGGTATCATCTTGGTATTAGAGCCCCGTTATAGATTCGTAGGAAAGAATCTAGTCTTGGTTTTGTTATCACAAAAAAAGTCAAAAAAAATATTTTTTGGTCATTTTAAAAACTTCGAGTTTTGATTTTTGTGTCTTCTTGAGTTTCTTATGCTAGATTAGTGTTCTCTAGCATAAATTGATTTTAGATCTAAGATTTGAGTTGATTGGAGTGGATTTGAGGATTCTACCATTGTTGGGTTGAGCTTTGAAGAAAATGGAAATGGGTCTTCAAATCTGAAAATTTTGGAGTGAAATTGAAGGTTGAAAGACATTGGGATTTGTTTCCCATACCAAAAGGAGCCCGGATCTCAAATTTGAAGTGATTTCGAGTTAAAACGAGAGAGTTTGAAATTTGGAAGTTCACCATCTTCATGGTGTTCTTCAAATTTTGAAGTGGATTTAATTTTCAGGAGCAATTGGTTGGGAATTAGGGCCTAAAAACGTTTGGATCTTGTTCGGTGGTCAAAAGGAGCTCGTGGTTAAAATTTCATTGCATTTGGAGCTCGTTTGATCGAGGGTCAATTTTTGAATGTTCATGTGTTCTTCATGATCTTCTTATCTTGTTGAAGAAGAACATTCAAAAATGTAGGATTTGATCCAAAAAGAAAAAGTAAAAAAAAGGTGTACTTGTTTATGCTAAAGGAATATTTCAAAAGAGAAAAAATCCAAAGGAAAGATATACAAAGAGGGCCCATAAAAGCTTAAAATTCGAAGGCTTCAGCTGATCTGTTTGGGCATCTGTGCCCCCTATCTGTGTGAGCAGGTGGCCATCTGCGGCAGTAGCTGTCCAACGTAGGTCACATCTAGACATTCTATTGTGACATACGGCCCCACCTGCGTGGGCATGTCGTGACCTGCGTCTGCACATCACTCCAACGCACTTCAACCGTCCCAAATTCAATTTTGCTCAGGTTCCAACTTCTTAGTTTCAATTTCTTAATTCCTAATCTATTTCTTGATTCCTAAACTAATTAACAACTAGTATTCAATCTACTTAGTTGATTGATTAGTCTTTGAGTCCGTTTCTTTCTTGTCCTTTTCTGATTGATTAGTCTTTGAGTCCGTTTCTTTCTTGTCCTTTTCTTTGTGTGCCTTTATCTTTTATTTCTTAGTTAACTTCTTTGATTCAAATCCTTTAGTTTTTAATCGAGTCATTCATTCTTCTCATCACAAGAATCTATTCTAGCCGAGAGTAGAAATTGGTACTTCGCATACCAACAGATAGAAGCAAAGCTCAACATTAGCCGAGGCATTTGTGAGACAATCAAAAGTGTGAGAACACGAGTGATTATGAGGTTTTGATTTTGCTAATGCTAACGTTGTTTGATACTTTGTATATTGAGTGTCATATTAATAGGTACCATGGCATCGGGAGATGAAACCCAACCTACCACAGGTGGGGTAACTTTTGACCCCTTATTAGAGGTCGTCATGGGGATGCAACGAGATATAAGGGAAATGACTGGAAAATTATCGCACATGGGTGGTAGATGGAGAGTATGGGTAGTGGGATGGTAAATGTGGGGAACCGTTTAAGTCCCTCAAGTTTTACTCCTCAATTTCATGTCCAAACTTCCTCAACCCCACCTTTGATTGATAAAAATGAGGATGACGTTTGTCTTAGTCTCCTCAGTATTAGTGGTGGTTCGTGTGACATTGGGAATTCTTCTCTTGAGAAGGAAGGTGATATTTGTTTAGAAATTGTTACTTCTTCTTCATGTGTCCCAATTGTTAAGAATACTCATGGTGATGACTTTGAATCTAATAGTGAGTATAAGCATGAGGACACCTTAGACGAAGTTAATTTGCATGACATCTTTTGTCACTCTCTATTTGCTTATGATATTACATATGATTGTGTAGAGAGTATACCTTCTTGTGATTGTGGTACCCTTGAGGAAAATGGGTATTGCACTGACCCATGTCTAAGGATACTTCTCCCATTTGAACCCAAAAATCATTTAGAGTGTGGTGGTTGTAAAAGGCCCAACTCAGTGCTTGATCAAGATGACAAGCAAAAATTAGTTAAGGCTTGGTGTAGGGAAAAGGAGCTTAAAGGTAAAACTCTCTCTTAATGAACTTAATTGTTTGATTGACTTGTTTGTTAAGTCTTGTCAATGGAGGAGTCTTGAGGAGGAATATCGTAGACGAAGGACTCATAAAGCGTCAAATTGGTATGAAGTCACATCTTGTATTTTCTACAAAAAAAGGTATGTACTTGTGGCTTATGCTTATTCTTGGGCTTTCTAAAGCCATGGAGGTTAAATACTTGTGTTGTAAGAATAGTAGTAACCCTTTCTTGTATTCATGTGATATTTGCTTGGTGTTGCTACTTGACCATGTGATGAGCTTAAATATAATATTCTTGTTGACTTGTGGAGGGGGAGGGGGGGAGGAATACCTTCATATTTGATCCCGGTGTTGAATTGAGAGTAATTCCATTCTTGAGAATGGCTAGTGTTTGGGGTAGAATGTTAACTTGGGAAAACTTAATAAATGACATTACACCTAGCCATAGGGAATGTTCATGAGACTCTTGACTTAAAGGGGGATATGTGCTTAAGAAAATGTAAAACCAATGTGGACTTACATGTATTGTTACCTAGAAACCATGGCTCTTTTGGTTTACCCCTTTATCAAGGTCTTTTGTGTGACCAACTGTTCATAACTTTATTTGAGTATGTCCTCATTATGGATTGTGTTGATACTTGGTTATACCATAAGAGTGAGCAATTTATAATTTTGATTACATGTTGTTCTCACTATAGATTCTATCCATGACCCTTTGATGATTCCATTGTTTGGCTTGAGCGAGAATTGGTATTCATTCCCTTCAATGTTTTGCAGGATTTAGATTCGAGGATGAATCCATTTCAAGAAGGAGAGGATGATACAAGCTGAATCAGTTCCAACCTTTCGAGGTCCATACCTCATGGTCAATACCTAAGGATCCAAGACTTGATCACCTTAGGGAAGTAAGGACGTGTTTGGATGATAGTTAGGAGCCAAGGGAACCCATGACACAAGGAATAAAGAGAGTCCTTATGGGTTATTTCCAAAATAGCCACGTTTAGGCGATTTTTGTAATAGGTTATTTGTGCAAAGACAATAACTATAAATAGGTACCTTAGCCATTTCATTTGCTTAGATAATTTTGGATGAAACTTACACTTGAGAGTGTTTTTAGCTTGTTGGGAGCTTTGTTGACTTTGTTTAGAAACGTTGGTTGTGAGTGGATTAATTTCCCTCTCGGTCTTCGTAGGAGTTAGGTGCTTGTATTAGGTTAAACGTCGGAGGTCATTGGTTTAATATACCTTTGGTTGCCTACGTTTCCTCTTCTTGTGTCTATCTATTTATCATTTTCCTTGTTATCTTTTGATTTCCGTACTTTGTTTTCATTTTTGTATTTTGTTTGGTATCACATTTCAATAATAAAGTGATTCCTTCATTAATCAATTAGTAAGTAGAGAAGATTTGGTAAAAGAGACACTCTCAAAACTTATTTTGGAAGGTGGACACTTGTTTTATTTTTGCTTTATTTTTTAGGATTTAAAAGAGACCATATTTCTGTTAAAGAGAAGGGTAAAATAGAGCAAATATATGGATGGAAGGGTATTTTAGAGCCCAAAGATGGAATGAGGGTGTATTTGAACCATTTTTAATACTTGAAGAGTATTTTAGGCGATTTTCCGAATTTAAAAAGTTGTTGCCATTTCACCCCAACTTTTCCCTAAAATACTTTCAAAGAATTTTCTCTCACTTCACTTTTTCCCTTTTTTTTCCTTCAAATTCTAAATCTTTTCATTAGATTTATCTTCTCCTCCAATCTCAAAACTCTCCGTTCATTGTTATCAAATATATTATCTTCCGATTTCAAGCATTTTGAACTCCATATTGATATTTTTTTTTTTAATTTTTATTTTTTGGGTCAAGATGAAAATCAATGATTGTTTTTCTTTAAAAAACTTCTATTTTTTTTTCATTTTTGGTTAAATTTCTGGCCATTTTCCCGGTCAATTTTTTTGGCTCTCATCAGAAAGTTACTCCATAACTGGTAGGATCTCACCACTTTAGCCATTGTTATCCATAAGCTTTCAAATTTTTTCCTATTGTTCTTAAAGCTTCTACTTTTTCGGCATAGATTATAGCTTCATTAGTTACAATATTGATGATTTTATCATCCATAACTTTGAGCATACACAAGATCACCGTTATCATTCTTAATCTTAGCTGTTGTTCCAGTAGTCCAGGTGGTTATTTGTAAGAGATCGAGCCTGCTGTTCTTATTCATTTTACTAAAAATTTTACAATCATTGACCAGGCTACCAGTTATCGACCACAGTCATAGTTTAGGCATCAACCAACTATAGATCACAATCATTGTCTAGACATCGATCATTGTATATTTGAAATGACTAAACAAATAGAATCACCTAAACCAACTTTCACTTTCATATACCTTTTTTTTTTTTTTTTTGAAAACTCACATAGTAATTAGAGAATCTTTAAAGAACAAAAAAAATAGTTTTTTCCTGTTTTTATTTTACCTCTTTTAATATGTCGATGCTTGATTTTTGTCTAAAATAATGAACATTTTCACTCATCAAATCTCAAATCTAAACCTCAATTCGCACAAGTCTAATGGATATGGATAAGTATATCATGAATCAACCTGTGTCAACTATCAACAAATATAATTTCTTCTCAACTACTTCATTTGTCAATAATCGACCACATGATATATATAAACTAGACTACTACATGAAGTGTATCATAATCGCTTAACTACACCATTTGTCAATAATCGATCAGTCACTTGATATATATTATAAACTAGACTACTATTTGGCTAAACAAGAAATTTATTAATTAAGTAACTAAAATAAATTAAAGGAATTAACACTAGTTGAACATGATAATAATATTTTATTATATCATGTGAGAGTCTTCATCAATTGGTGACATAATTCAATAAATTTGAGAACAAGTAATGATTGTACAAAGTTTTTCTTAGAATAAGATTGTAAATAACTTAAATGGATTGTAATTAAATAAATTAAATAGATAAGTTTTTCTTCACCTTATACGGCTTAAAAGAACAGTAATTAAATAAATGAAATATAATAAGTTCAAACTCTGAATTGATAAATATATACTAAATTGGTCCATATATTATATACCATTCCCTCATCTATCATTCACCTTGCAAGCAGTCCACAATCGACCAATTGAATATATAGACAAGCAATATTATGACTAAAAGTGGAAATTAAATTAAATTAAATTAGGAGAATTAATATCATTCAAACACTATAAAACTATATGGTTACAAAACAACTTAATCACATCATATGAGAGTCCATAACAATTGAACAAATGATCAAATGAGTATTAGGAAGAGTGATACTTTTGAGTGGTCTTAGGACAAGTAATGTTTGAAAACAAGTTTTGTTTCTCAAAGTATAAGTTTGTTCTGAGTAAGTGGTTCTTACTAACATTGTTCTTCCTTATACTTATTTGATCATGTGTTCAATTGTTGTGGACTCTCATATGATGTGATTAAATTATTTTACAATGTTTGAATGATGTTAATTTTCCTAATTTAATTTAATTTAAATTAATTTCCCCTTTCTTAGTCATACTATTGCTTGGCTATATATTCATATGATCGATGGTAGACTTCTAACACTCTCTTGTATAGATTAAGTTTCTGTTCTATATTAGACGTATAGGTTTATTGTATACCTACATAGACAAGGACTTGTATATGACTAAGAAAAGGAAAAATTAACTTAAATTAGTTGAATTAATATCATTCAACCATTAGAAAACAACTTAATCATATCATATGGGAATCCACTCATTTTATCCTTACTATTAAATATTATTCATCACTCAATGCATTTCTCAAGATATTACATTCAAAGGGTGATATAGTAAAATTACACTTACTCCCTCCGTTCCATTTTACTTAGCCTTCTTTCTAAATATGTTTGTTTCAAATTAATTATCCATTTTTACTTTTTTCTCATATTACCCTCAGTATTAAATAACTAAAAAAAATAATAATAGTTAGATTTAGAGTTTCAAAATATAATTAATAGGATTACTTTTATAAAATACACTTCTAATTAATATTTTTTTAATAGATGTGCTAAGTCAAAATAGGTTAAGTATTTTAAAATGATGGGAGCATTATTTATTGCTTAGTGGACAAGTATTGTTTGATGGAGAGGAGGGGGGAGTAGAATGAAATCAGTGAAAACGAAAAAAAGAGACATAAAAAAGTTTCCTATTTCTACACTTGACGCGGTTTTCAAATATCTATATATACTTCCCCCCGCCCCCTGCTGTCTCCATCTTAAACCCTTCACCTTTCTTCTCTCTAGCGTTTTGTTGTTTGTTCTTCCAATTATGGCTGTCGAAATCTTCACTAAACGGCGGTCACTCAGTGACGAATCGGAATTTGACGTCACTAAAAGGCGGCGACTCATGGACCGATCGGGATTTGACGTCATTATACGGCGGATGCTCATGGATGGACCGGAATTTGACGTCATCACTGATGATGATGATGATGACATTTTGCCGATTCCGAAATTGAATGACAGGGGGACTGACGTTAGTGTTGGAGTCACTGGAAGTACGATCATGGTTGCTGGATCGTTTTATATTCCGAAATTGAATGATGAAAAGCCGTTAGGCGAAGATGCTAGCTTTATATGTGCAAAGGAACAGACGATTGGTGTTGCTGATGGTGTTGGTGGTTGGGCTAAGAAGGGGATTGATTCGGGAGAGTATTCGAGAGAATTGATGAAAAACGCTGAATTGGCAATTCGGAGTAATGATAATAGTAGTAGTGTTGATTTGATGAAAGTGCTGAATGAAGCTTACTCGAATACAAAGGCGAAGGGTTCTTCTACTGCTTGTATACTGACTCTGGCTAATGATACATTGCACGCTGTAAACGTCGGAGATAGCGGGTTCATAGTGATCAGGGACGGATTGATTGTGTACAAATCGGAAATTCAGCAATCAAGGTTCAACCGTCCTTTCCAATTGGGGAACTCGAGTAAATCTGATGATCCGAGTGTGGCACAGAAAATCAGCTTTCCGGTTATAGCAGGGGATGTAATCGTGTTGGGAACAGATGGGTTGTTCGATAATGTTCACGATTTCGAGTTGGAAACACTAGTAAATTCTGGGGTGGATTCGTGGGAGTCGGATGTACCGGAGTCATTGGCATGGAGGATTGCGCTATATGCATTGGATAATGCAAAAAACACGGAGCTATATACGCCGTTTAGTAGAGAGTGTTCTAAAGTTGATATTGAACACAATGGCGGAAAATACGATGACATTACTGTCATCGTAGCAAATGTTTGGCCCTTGTAGAGCTGTGGTTCTTTATGTCTGATCTAACTTACTTGGAGGATAAGAGTTAACTATTAGTTGTAAAATAATTTTTTGATCTTATTCATTATAAAACTTATTTTGTTTCTCCCTTCTGTTCTCTGTCTTCCATTTTTTTATTGCTTTCAAGATTTGGCCTTTGTAATATACGATTAACAAGATAATTGAAAAGGGTTAGTATGTGGAACCAATGAAGACTGTAAGATGAGTGAACCAAGTGCAAGCTTTTGCTAAATATATGTGAAAAGGGTGTTTGGTCCTGAAGAGCAACCCAAGCCTGCACTTTTCCACCCATCCTCATAGTTTTGTGCTGAATATATACAAATACTCTTAGCGTAATATTTTTCACTTGCATATCGAAAACAAGAAAATAAGTAAGAAACCACTTATTTTTATAGAAAAGCATTTCATGGAGACCACTTATATCCTAAAAGTGTTTGTATATATCTAACATAAAATTGCTCTATTTCGAATAGTCAAGGGTGAAATTGGCTCATTTTCTTGTTTTAGAGCAACCGTTAGTAAGAATGGTATGTTTGAGCTACTTTGCTAGTTGAGGGCAATTTTTAAGTCAAAAACGTAACAACGAAAGCATTTTTGAGCCAAAAACGTAACGAAAGGTAAAATTAACCCATTTTAAATAGTTTAGGGATATGTTTGACCCTTTCCCCTTATCAATAGCAATAAATTATCACTCCCTCGTAGATATTGGAATACAATCTCATGAAATTTATTCAATAACCATAAACTATCACTCCCTCGTAGATATTGAAATACAATCTCCTCAAATTTATTCAACAACAATAAACTGTCACTCCTCAAAGATATTGGAATACAGTGCCTACAACTCAGAAGGATAGAGAATTGGCATTAACATAAAAATAAATATCTTTTAACAACTTAATACTCCAGAATCCACTAGTGTGGTACTTAATTGTATTGGCAAGTGCAACATCCTGTCGTCTCTTTCACTCTTTGTCATTTCTTTCTTAAAGATATGACAATGTTGAAGAACTTACCTTTTTGAACCAACAAATGACAAGCCACATGATAGGCATATCTCTCAAACAAATAGTCAACAAGTGAATCTCCAAGTTTGAAATGACTAGCAAACAATTATTCATTAACAGCTCTCATGGTTTTTGATAAATGTTTACCACTGCTATAGGCATCGAAACAAACGTCATCGTCGTTGTCCCTCTCATCCCAGTTCACTTCTAAATGACCTCATTGTGTAAAAAAAAATTCTATGCATTGTCAGTGTATGAAAGTTAAACTCTTTAATGAGTTATTGAAAGAGAACAGGTTGTTGGTAGAAGTGAACTGGACCTCTTGTACTAATTCAATTAGTGATTTCGATAGAAGATCCAGAAAGGCACAGTGACTTCCATAGGGATCGGGAGTGCTCCTTCCGATAAATATTAAAAGCATGTGTCCACCAGTTACTATTTCCTCCTAGCGGAATTGCAAAAACCTTGAGAAATCCTTAATAAAATTGCTTTAGGTAGGCTTCAGATACTTGAGGAGGACTTGTACTTGTTATGTAGATGCTATTGTTGTTCTCATTCTTTTCTGGATCCTACATGTTTCAGTATGTGTTGATATCAAAATGTTTGATTTATCTAACAAACTATGGCAAAAAACCAGAACTACATATGGCTTGCATTCAATTAGACAGGTTAATCTTTGCAAGAAAACATTCCCTTTGTAATATATGATTAACACGATAACTCCAAAAGAATTAATATGATTCATTAATACCTGGGAGCGCCAATGAACATTGTAAGATGAGTGAACCAAGCAAGCTTTTGCTAGGAAATAGCCTTTCATAAAAGGAACCTGGAACGCCTGATACGAAACAATTTGCTCCATCTTCTGCTTCTTTGAGATTCTGATGGAACTATGGAATCAATTTGAAAATAGTGTTGAAGTCATTATGAGGGAGATCATTGAGATAAGCTTGAAACTAACATTTGTACAATCTTTATGACATTTGATACTACGAAAAGAGTGTTTGCTCCATATTAAAACACTTGGTAACTCACCAATATTATTGAACATCTTCTTGATTGCATCTTCTAAAACAGGTTTTGCCTTTAGGATTACATTGCTCTGGATACCAGGAAACATGAAGTGTAAATTAGTTAGTTCATATGACGACAACAATAACAATTACGCCTCAATTCCAAGTAAGTTTGGACCGGCAATGCTAGCAAGTTCACACAAGCGGGGTAGAAAAGAGAAAAAGAGAATTCGGACCTGAAGGGTGGAGGTGCTGGCATAACTGTATTCTCCATCTCCTGCATTCACATGAAGAATTTTGGTAGCTGCCATTACTTCTGCTCTGTTTGTCTTCGTATGTTACTACATGCCTACATCATGTGGTATATAACAAAATAATACACATGTTATTTATTAGTACTATCTTCTTGCAAGTAAACTTTTATAATTTACTACTCCTCCGTCCCATATTAGTTCATCACTTTCACTTTTGCATGCTCCTTAAAAAGTCATAAATAAGAAGTACTCCCTTTAGTCCATATTAACTTAATTTGTGAGTCATTTTTCAATGTTTAAAATAATTTAATTGTTCAATCTTCAAAAGAGTTATTTGATAATGTTCATGATTTCGAGTTGGAAACAATTGTGAATTCTGGGGTGGATTCATTGGCATGGAGGATTGCGCTATATGCATTGGATAATGCAAAGAGCACGGAGCTTTACACGCCATTTACTAGAGAGTGTTCGAAAGTTGAAATCGAACATAATGGTGGAAAATACGAATGATATTACAGTCGTTGTAGCCAATATTTGGCCTTTATAGTGGGAGATATTATCATGAATTTAATTAAGCTTTATTCGTTGAGGGTCAAAAACAAATTATAAGCTCAGTGTAAATTAATTTTGATTCAACTCCAATAGGTATATCCATCTTCTTTTGACTTTTAAACGAAATTTCAAAAGTTTGACCTAACAAACTATATGTCCGGGACTAATGATAGTAAACAAAAGGTGCACTACCATTAGTTTAAGACAAAGACCTGTTCAAATAGAACCAAAAACTCCCCACTAAATTTGTTTACATTAAGAGTGTTTGTGATTGACACTTGTTGTGCTTTGTCACCATTAATTATACTCAGAAAAACAAAGATCTCTTTTAACGGAATAGGAAGAATTGTTTGCAACCATAGTCTAGTAATTATAGTTACAAACAAACCTATAAATAGTTGCACTCATGGATAAATGTTTTTGGTCCAAAAGCAAAATCCAAATCTGTCCAAACTTTTAAGTATATATATCTTCTAATAAGTCATTTTGTGAATATTTTGGAAGACAAAAATGCAGGCTATCAAGGAAAAGTTAAATGATATGAGCGCCATGCGCAAGGCCAAAGCTGAAGCAAAGGAGGAGGAAAAAGTAAGAATATTACACAATTTTTTTGCACAATCAGGTTAAAAAGAAAGACAGTAACAAGTAACACACCATAATTATAGTGTATGTGATCATATATTTGGGAAGCCAAAAAAAATAGTTTTCCCCAAGAAACACTTTAGAAATCTTGATCAAACATAAATTATTATTTTAATATTCGTAAAAATATTTTTCAAATTAATGATTAGCTAAAGGAACCTTTCAGATAGACAAAGCACAATTACCTAGCATAAAAAGCTTAAATATGATAAAACTAATTTCTATGTCAGCTACTTTCCAAAAAAGAAATTATAGAAATTTGGCCAAACAATCAATTAGCATTTATAATTTGTAGCTTGGAATAAAAAAATCATACATTCAATCTATGTTGCTCAGACTCTTCAAAAACGTCATCGGGTGCATGTCGGATCCTTCAAAAATGCAATATTTTTGAAGAATCTGACACAAGTGCGACAACCTTTTCGTTGAGCCCGAGCAACTTAGCATTCAACTATACGCGCTTTAATAGATTAAACTATATTGATAAATTAACAAATTCTTCAACTGTCAGTATATATAACTTATATTGAAAATGAAATAGGCAGAGAAGGAGATGGCAAAGGCAAGAGTAGAAGTAGCACGTGAGGTAAGATTGGCAAGAGAAGCAGAAGCAGCTATGGATCTGCATGTCAACAAAGCAGCAGAGAAGATTGCACATGAAGAGGACAAGCATATTCATGAACCTGCAGAAGGAACTTTGGACCCTTATGCATCTAGCTTCACCAACACTAACAATAATCCCACTGGAGGACACCCTTATGGTAACCATCCTGGGCAGATGAATAATGCTGGAACAGGACCAACTAATAATCTACTTTAGACCCTTTTTGTACGGCGGAGGCAGAGTTAGGAATTTCACAAAAGGAATTCAAAATATAAATAAGTAAATATGAATAAACGAAGGAGGTTCGAATGAATCCCCTTTCATTCCCTAGCTCAGCCCATGTTACTGTACTTAGGTAGTTTGATGCCTCGAGCTTGGTTATTATGTAATGGAAGAATAAGTGGAACAACTTTTGATGTTCTCCAATGTTCCAAACAAATAATAATACAAACAAAGAGGTTTTTCGATGTGAGATTTAAAAACATATCATTCCATGTGGTTACATCCATACTAAGTACACAATGATACGATATGAAATAGTAATTTGGATTATATTTAGTGATAATCTTAATCTCTTTTTCATCATCTCCCATTGTACAGGTTAGAGAAGGATCGACGTAAATTTTACGCGAAATTACTTGAATGAGCAATAAAGGCCGATCTATAGATTTCAGTATTAATTTGGTCATAATGCTTCCAAAACAATTTCGTAATTGAGATCCATATTGCATTGTTAAACACCACAAGTTCTAATTTTAAATTAATTAAAATGTGATTTGTTTTTTTTTTTAAACTTCCGTACTCTAGTCTAATTGTGAATTCCTCTAGTACGGCAAGAAAGACTTATAGTCCTAAAATCAAATAAAATAGAGCAATATACCCAACATAATCCATAAAGTGCGGTTTGAAAAGGATATAGTGTACTCATATGTCAGAGGTAGAGAGGTTGTCTTCGATAGGCTAGGCTCAAGGAAAAATAGTCCAAAGCAGTCCAAAAAATGAAGTAATAGACAAAAATCACCTAAAACCAACCTCAAAAAGAGGTGAAAAAAACCTTCGACTTCCGAAGGACAGTTTCTTTAGCGTCAAAAATCGGGAAAATGCAAACCGATTAGAGCTTCGCCAAATACTTGAAAAAAAAATTCTCCCTTTATGCCTTTTTTTTAATTAGAACCCTCGCTTTATTTGCACCTACGCTTAAAATCCTAACGAACGTTGAGATTTTTTTGCACTTTTTGCTTTTGATAATACTAGTTGTCAGGATATAAATGAGGCAATAAAACATGTAGTTACGTAAGAAAAAGATACTATAATTACCTAAAAACTATTCCAGTCTCAATTATTACAATGATGCCCACATTAAAAGGTAAAACATTACTCCCTCTAGTCCAAAATAATTGAATTGTTGAGGTATTTTTCAATGTCCAAAATAAATGTATTTTTCAAAGTCCAAGAGAATTGTTGGAACTTTTTTTTTCATATTTACCCTTTCATTTAATGAGGTTCTTAAGTACTTCACATTTTCTAGAAGAATAGGTTAAGAATAATTAAAAGGATAAAAGTGAAAAATAGCCTACAATTTATGTCCTTAAATATTTTTCTTAAAGGGTGTGTCATATCCCAATAATTCAATTATTTTAGATTAGAGGGAGTATTATATTTTCCACCCAAAAATTTCTTTGCATAGTTAACAGTACATGAAATTCTTTTACCAATATAAATATATAGAGAGATTACATCCTTTAAAAAAAGGTGGGATCCCCCAAAAAATTGCGGCCCCAAATCATTGCTTTAGTTGGCTTATAGTCAAGACAGCCCTGTCCAAAACTTTGCTACATATGATAAAACGAGGAGCAGGTTGCCTCATTCTCTGCATTTTGTTGAACAAATAAATTTATTTATACAATACACAGGAAAAAAAGAGAACAGAAAGAAATACGTGTAATAAGTGTACTCATGAAACTTAAAAAATGTGCTGAAATTAATACAGAAACGGTTAATATCTGTTGTCTCGAATTCTGAAACAATCATCCAAGGTGTAACAAGGATAACTGAAAATATTATTGATTTTCGTAAAATCAAACAGTGAACTAAAAAAGGAAGAATTTGGGGGAGGTACTTTTGGTGTGGTTACATTGCAGCTTATGAAACATTACATCTGCTTTGCAAAATGGAGCAGTTATATGTACAAAACTAATATACCAACTTCCAGCATTTTGTCATATGTTCGTCTTATGAAATCAACTAAAAGTCATCATACAATATGAAAAGGACATCAAAAAATGAAGCCTCACCTACTCTGCTAATCAAAGTATGTAGCTGATTCTAATCCTACAGATAGAACACATTTAGATAATTTGAGCTACCCCATAATCAGTACAGCTTATGCCTGAAAATAGAAATTGTAGACAGCAAAGCTGGCAAACTACAAACAAACTACAACAGCAGCAACAAAATACCCAGTGTAGTACCACAAACTCGGGTCTGGGGAGGGTAGTGTGTACAAAAACCTGACCACTACCTCAGAGGTGGGTAGAGACTGGAAATGTTGTTTTCGATAGACCCCCTACTCAAGACAAAAACAATCTAGAAATAGAGGAAATGAAAGTACAAGAGAGAATAGATACTAACAAAAAAGTACTAAAACAAAATACTACTATAATCGAATTACACGAAACAAAATATAGTAACAAAAATCGAAGAACAAGAAACTAGAAGAGTAGTCCTACAACTTCCAGTAAGGGCATATAAACACACTACATTTTAAAAATACTCAAGGATGTAGTACCTCTGATGATCATGATACAACGGGATTCTGTGATAGCCAAATCCATTTCCCAGTAGTAGCGCAACCTCAATAGGGAAAAAGAGAATGAAATACATAAGAGTCCGCAAATTTCTCCAGATTCATTAAGATGCATGTGCCATACACGTGCAGAACCCAGGATTACTTGATGTTCATAAAATGTTAACGCACCTAATCTACGCCACATCATCACACGTAACGACAATTCATTCATTAGTTAGACACTTAAAGCACAGTTCTGATGATTAGTTTCCTGAGATAGTCCATTCGTTACACAGATAAATGACCGTTGTCACACATGACAATAAAAGATTTAAGGAAAAGAACTTGGAGCAAAGCAACTGTACTATTGAGCCCCTAATAGTATTTTAAGGCAGTCATTTTGTAGCGAAGGAACAGTATCTTTGTATAAAATAATATTTCTCTCTTTGGATAAAGGAGAAAATGAAAAGAAATCCTCTTGTTAACCATATCCCCGAATGTATGAGGACATGACAAAAGGCCAAGATGAAGGAATTGTCCAGAGGCAAGTACTGAACCAAAACATTGCAGTGACACACATTATTAGAATTGGAGACAACATGCATTAAAAAGAGACAATATTTCACTTTGCTCATGGGCCCAAATGGAAAACTCCTCGGTTCACAAGGCCAGAACTTTGAAGGAAATTTGAGAAAGATCTTTGCATAAGCTATCACATCCAACATTCGGATGGCTATCACCAACTTATTTGTATATGGAACTGCACTAACACATGCTATCAGAACAGAGATAGCATCAAACCTCAACCTAAGAATTTTATCAAAAGAAAACATAATAAGTAGGAAACTTAAAAAGTACTAATTGATAAGTAAGAAATAAACTAAAATTTTGATAGACATTCTTTAAGAGAACAGACGGAAGAACTTGTAATGAAAATACTTATGTAAGAGATACATCAGATTCAATTACATCATATATAATGAATGTACAAGTTATCAACAAAGAGGGAAAAAAATCTTACCGTTAGCCGATTACCAGTGCCCTTGACCCAGAAGTTCGAGACTTTTTGTCTAAAAGAACAAAATCAAAGAAATTAAGAAACAAAATCATAAAACTACTCATTTTTGCAGTACTCTTATGAACAATCCACTCTTAAATTTTAGATGAAGGAAGATAAAATCTTGAGGTTGAGCATCTAGGGATGAAGTGTAAGAGATTTGTCAACTGATTTGTTAAATTTTTGAAGTGTAAGAGATCATTTTTGAAAACCATACTAATAACAACATTTTCAATAACAACAACAATAATGGCAATAATGGAGCAAATAAATATATAAGTATCAAGTAAACATTAAAAAAATTGACCATAGATTTAATAAGTGAATAAACAAACTTTGAAAAATACAGTAACGAAACACAACAGTCAGTCGATTCAACAAGGACAAAGGGAAAGAGATGTGGAAAGTCTCTTGAGTTTTGACACAACTTAAACATGCAAAACAGTAAAATACATAGACAATCCATGGGAAAACATGGACATACAAAACATTACTAATTAAAAAACACAAACATCGGTCCTTGGTCCTTAAAAATTATTGTTGTGGTTTGGATCTTGAACATTAATTTTGTTCCAATATGAATCATCAAATAAAGCCATTACATTATCGTTACTCCAGTCTATCGACTCGGACAATGCTGGACTCCACTCTCCATCCGTGTTGTTGTGGTTTGGACCTTTAGCATTAATTTTGTTGAAATATGAATCATCAAAAAAATTCATTTCATCATAATCCCAGTCTATTCGCTCAGTCAATGCAGGACTCTGTGGAAAGTCGTCAATAGAGTATTTTTGGTAGTCATTCATCAGCATTGATAAATCTATTGGGGGGATATTCATTGAAGAGTCCATTTGAGGTATCACCAGAGGAAACACTGGAGTAGACACTTCAGAAACCATTGTTGTTGAAGGTAATAGAGGGGCCATTACGGGAGCTCTTCTAGGAGGAACCCGTGAGGGGTCCATAGGAGGAACCATTTGAGGAGGAGTCCTCAAAGGAGCCGCTAGATAAAACAATTGTTGGGGCACCATAGAAACCACCCATGTTGGAGCCACATCAGGGACCAACAGAGGATCCCTTGCCACCTCAAAGTTGGTCCCACCAGGAACTGTTGATGGAGCCACCAAAGGAACCACCGATATTGGACCACCAGCAGGGGACAACAAAGGAGTGGTTGGCCACTCAGAGCTAGTCCAACCTGACACCATCGATCTAACAACTAGTTGAGAGGCATTCGATGTAGAACCCTCTCTGTCAATATGAAGACCTTTTCCCTTCAACACTTCATGCTTCGGGTTCGTGATTTCCTTAACCTTGGTGAACTCTTCTCTTGTCACTATACTTTTTGATTGAACCAGCGTTGGAAGTTTCCTAAACTTTCTAAAAGTATTGAGTGCATCTTCATAATGTGGAAAGACCACTGGTTCATTGTTGTAAGGACTGTAGATGACGGTAGCTATTTCAACATCACCAAGTGTGCTGAGTTCATGAGCCTTTTTCATGAACCCTTTCTGTCTTCTATTGTATGAGATTTTCCTCTCAGTGTTATTTTCAATGAAACCAAACTTCACCATCTTTCTCGTCATGGCTAAAAGGGGGAAGAGGAGGAGAAATGTGTGTTTGGATGGAGATCAAATGACTTTGTTATTGTTGTGTGTTTCTTTGCCTAGGATTGACTTCTATTTGTAGGGGAAATGTAGATTTGAATTATTTTTGAATAGTTTGAATTAAAGGATTCTTAGCTGTCAGTAGTAACTATTTTGGTATGAAATTAAATAAGGGTGTATTAGATACCAAGTTAGATGTTATCATCTTAAGATATAGGTAGTTTATGGCTTCGATCTTATCCTGACCAATTTTTGAGTCAAACTTTACCAAGTTAGATGTTACCATCTTGAAATATAGGTAGTTTATGGCTCCAGTATCCTAACCAATTTTTAAGTCAAACTTTACCAAGTTGGATGTTACCATCTTGAAATATAGGTAGTTTATGGCTCCAGTCTTATCCTGACTAATTTTTGAGTCAAAACTTTTCTTATTAGGAGAATAATTTAGTGTGGTTTAATCTGATCAAGTTATATCAACAAAAGATGGCCATAGAGTAATAACAAATGTGTTTGCTTACTCATTTCAATCATCAAGAAATACAAAAAAAATGTATATTTTAATTTACCAAGTTAGATGTTACCATCTTGAAATATAGGTAGTTTATGGCTCTAGTCTTATCCTGACCGTTGAAATATAGGTAGTTTATGGCTCTAGTCTTATCCTGACCGTTGAAATATAGGTAGTTTATGGCTCCGGTCTTATCCTGACCAATTTTTGAGTCAAACTTTTCTTATTAGGAGAATAATTTAGTGTGGATTAATCTGATTAAGTTATATCAACAAACGATGGCCATAGAGTAATAACAAATGTGTTTGCTTACTCATTTCAATCATCAAGAAAAACAAAAAAAATGTATATTTTAATTCATAGATGTGCAAAATTTAAAGATTGAAGCAAGCGAACATTTCAAATATTGGCTAAGAAATTTGAAATATCAATTTCGGCAATATTTGAATATGCATAAAAAAATAATCAATTGAATGGTTAATTTTTTTAAAATATAAATACTTATTAAATATTAAATAGTGATATATGTACGATTATAGCAGTTGTAGCGCTTATAGAAGCACATTATTATTTTCTTCAATTTTGGAAGAACCCACATTTAGTAGAAATTTAAGCTCCTTTAAAATATACTAAAACTAAATTTCCGCTTAAATTTATTTTTGTTACTGCCTGATACTCACCAACCTGTCACTCGACTTACATTGAAAATTTTTCTAAATTGATTTTGAGATGAATCACTATGAAATAATTGCACAAAACAATAATCAAAACTATGTGTTTACACATAGTGGGGAAAGAAAAAGAGAACTTTTATTCAATTTAAGAAAAGTATTCAAGAAAAAGAGAAATTATTTGCATATTGTCTTACTAATTATTTATTAAATGAAAATATACATTTTACTCTAATGAGATTTTCTTCCTTTATAGTAATCAAGTTAAAATTTAATCATCTTGGGATCCAGGATGTTGTTCCTCTTCATTACTCATTCTCTTCATTTTCCAAGTTCCTATTTGGATGGAAACCACATGTCATAATTAAGAATTAAAGGTTGAGATTTAATTATTCAAAATAAGGTTCTAACTATGATTAGAATAACAAATATTTCCTTTATTTACTCAAAGAATTTGTCAATCCCATAATTCTAGCTAAAAATCATATCATCCATAAATTTATTTAAAACTTGTACCTTCGGGCTAAAGCTTGACCCGTGGAAAGTGAATAACTAGACCCAAACCAAAAGAATATAGCCATACATATGAGTTAAGACCCAATGTCAATATGTTATGTTAATGCACAAGCGTGGGAGTGACATAGAATTGAAAGAACAAGTTTTTGGAAATTTTGGGTGGAAGTACAGATCGTACATATCACCCACGAGCCGTACAAGTGATCTACGACCACTTCACTAAACTTACGGACCGTACTTATGGTCCATACAGTGACCTATACAAGAACTACTATTGGGATCTTCAAAGATTCTAAGAATGGGGAGCATGTATGGCCATAAGACGAACCTATGGGCTGTACATGGTATCGTGGTTGTGACCTCCGCAAAGTTGAGCTATTTTTTAAGGCATGGGTGCCTATGTACAGCCAACCTATGGACCATAAGCGGCATTTAAGACCGCACATGGAACCGTAAATGAGTTACAAAATTTATTGGAGTTCACTTATGGGTTGTAAGTGGGATTCACGGTGTGTACATGGGTCATACTTGACCAGTCCGGTTTTCAAAGCTATTGTTAAGGACTTGATGACTGATGTCCAACCAATGGACCGTTAGTGATATTTACGGACCACACATGGCATCCGAGCTAGCAGTAAGTGGCCCAACGCAGTTATAATAAATGCACATTTTTCTGGATTTTTCGTTCATTCTTCGAGTTTCCAAGTCGTAGAGCTACATTTTTCTCTCCTCTTCCTCCCATACCAAGGTAAGCTTATACTATGATTTTAGGCGTTTCTAACGATTAGATATGGTTTCTAACTAAGATTCTACACTATAATCTTAGGATTTTCAAGAAAATCATTCTCAAGGTTCAAGAACAGATTTTTAGAGTTCCTCTTCAAAGTTAGAGTTTTCTTCCATTGTATTGGAGCAATTAAGTTATGAGGCTAATCTCTTCTTGTGGGAAGATTTTGTTCTTCCCACGATTAAGTTTGTTCGTGCACCATGAATTCTCCTCTATAAGACGGTTAGGGTTCAAATATGAAAATGTATGTATCGTTCATATAAATTCATTATGAACATCATGAATCCCTTGTGATATTCCTAGATTATATGGAGAACCCTATTCTATGAATTTCATTGTTGTCACCATGAAAATACGATGAACCATTAATTATGTTTTTCTTCAAAAGGATAAGCTTTATGATTTTACGATATGATGATGAAACAAAATATGATTATGATAACCGGGAAGTCAGGAGTCCTATGACACTCGCCCAAAACTACGTATGCCAACATAGGATAAGGGTCGTACCGTACTTTTTGGTGATTCCTCTATGTTATACCCTTGTGGATATGACATGATACAGATCCAAATGCTAGCGCTATGATATGTATGTCCCATACCTCGATAAAGTATGGGATGGCTTAACCGATCGAGCCGATATCAGACTTCATGTGCTCATAGGTGGCTATATTATTAAACTAAGAAACTCACATAATGAACTAACTTACGATTAAAGATGCAAATGTTAAGGTTAACCTAATGATTGAATTCCTTTGGATTCTTTTCCATGTATTATTTATGTTCTTTGGTTGTCCTTTCAGTTCATATATTTCTTATGTTTCACTCTATGACGTATTACATACAAGTACTATTTTACATGTACTTACATTCCTTTGGCTTGGATTTTGCAATCCATGTTCAGACACTCAACTATTGGTGATCCCCACTTGCTCTTGGGTCGTAGTCTTTTATTTTCAGTTTTGCTTAGCTTATGGGTATGCCGGGAGCCTTGTCCGGATAAAACATTTTATTCATGTTATGTCAGAGGCTTCATAGATAGATGAGTCTAGACGTTAGTTATGTAAACTCTGGCTATTCTCTTATTTATTATATATTCCATGATTTAACCGTTTGAACTTAATAAAGCTTTTATATATGAAAATTCTTTTTAAAAACTTTACTTTATGCCATGTATCTATTTCATCTTTTCCACACACGTCTCAAGTCAATGTCACATTAGTTGGTTCGCTCGGGCAAGTTAAGGCATTGAGTGTCTGTCCTACCCAAGCCCAAGTTCAGGTGTGACAAACTTGTTATCAGAGCACCAGGTTCAAGTATCCTAGGGAGTCTACAAAGTCGTATCTAGTAGAGTTTTAATCATAACTGTGAAACGTGACACATTTATAATTGGGAGGTCGCAGGACATTAGGAAATGTTAATTGTTTTATATACTCTAGATCATGCAGTAAAGTTAAACCCTAAGGATTGATCTTAACTTGTGTGTTACTACTTTTTTTCAAACAATGTCTGCAAAAAGGAAAGAAACTAAGAGCCAAAGGGCTAATGATACTGCAGAAGTGAACACCAGTGAGTTGCCCAGATTCAAGGTGTTCAGACCAGATCTTAGGGTCGTGCATTTGTCCAGGCCACCCGTATGTCATCTCCACCACAAATAGAGGGTCCTAGGGAAAACCCCATGGCATACATGCCACCACCAAGTTCTTCTGACACAGACATAAAGGGAGCCATTCATATGCCCATGCAACTTATTGTAACACAGTCCCAACATTAGGGAATGACGCCTCAAAGTACTGGTCCCCAAGAAGTGTCAGCAAGCACTAGAACCATGGAGTTTAACTCTCCAGCTTTAATGGAGTCCAACCCTGAAAAGGATCCCAATAACTTTATTGATAAAATACAGAGGATTCTCAAGGTTATGCATGCTAATGAAACTGAGGCAGTTCAGTTTGCTTCCTACTAGCTAAAAGACATCGCTATTGTATGGTATGAACCTTGGGAAGATTCTGAGGCGGGGATGCTTCCACAACAGTTTGGGATGAGTTCGCAATAGCCTTCATCGATCACTTTCTGCCACTAGAGCTTCGGGAGGCTAAGGCTGACGAGTTCACATCACTCAGGAAGGTACTATGAGCGTGAGAAAGTATAATCTCCAAAGTTCATTTCTACTGTGCAAATGCGTCAGATTTATGCTCGAACTCCGAACCTTTATAGTTGGTGAGTGTTCTCCGCCTTCCTAAAAAATAAAGATATGGATATTTCTAGGTTGGTGGCTTTTGCTCAAAAGGTAGACGAACTTAAGTTGAAATTTAGAACCGACAAAGACAAAGAACAAAATAAGAGGCTAGATCAACTGGCAATAGTAGAGGATATCAGAAAGGTAGTGGCAAATCATTCTTCAATAAGAGGTCATCAGGACCTTCACCCTTTGCAGCTAGTATTCCATCTCCTAGACCCAAATATGATCAAAGAGGATAGGCAAGTCAGGGCTAAATCATCAAAGCACCATGCTCACAGTCAGAGGTCAGTATGGGCTAGAGGACTTCACAACATCCACCTTACAGCAAATGTAGCAAGGAATGTGCTGGGGAGTGTCACATGGGTATGGATGTATGTTATGGGTCGTCGAGGTGATTTCTAGAGAAACTTTACTTCAGCGAGACAGCGGGACAGGGTACAAGTGGTAAAGTATATCATTTTACTAATTCAACAACTCCTCATAATTCTCAAGCCACAGCAGCGCAAGGCACAAGTAGAGGCGGAGATCAGATTCACGTGTTTGCATTAGTTAGTTGTCAAGATTCAGAGGCATCTCCAAATGTCGTCACTGGTACATTCACAGTCCTCACTAATGATACTCATGCTGTTTTCGATCCTAGATCTACTTTATCATATGTGACCTCTTTTGTTACTAAGAAATTTGGGGTAGAGCCCTAATGATTACGTGAACCATTTATTGTATCCACTCTGGTCGGTGAGCCAGTTGTGTCGTTTATAAGGGTTATACGGTTATAGTTGTCGAAGGGACACTATGGCCGACTAGATTGAATTAGAAATGGTCGATTTGGACGTTATCATGGGTATGGATTGGTTGTCATCATGTTATGCTACATTCGGTTGTCGGACCAAAGTTGTGAAATTTCAATTTCCATATGAACCCTTCCTAGAATGGAAGGGTGATATATAATACCTAGCGTAGATTTATTTCTTACCAGCATAATACACAAATATGCCCTTCAATTTGGCTTCAGTTGACATCTGTGCCTTCCAACTTCGGGTGTGCACAAATAGGCACTTAAACTTGTATAAAGTTGAACAATAGACACACTTGTCCTACAATCTGCGTATGCCTTACCCTCCCCAGATCCCACTTTGTGGGATTATGCGGAGTATGTTGTTGCATTTAAACGTCATGTAAAGCTTAAAAATATTTCATGTTTGGATTGTCTGAAAGTATGTCGACAATTTAACATAACAGTAGAAGTTGTTAAGTCTTTGAGACTTGACATATTAAATTAGAAAAGAAGAGAGTAACGAGTTGCTTTATTTTTTATAGAGCTATATGTGCGCTTTACAAAAGAACTCAGCTATAGCATGCCTTTTTCACCATTTTCCATTACGTACCTAGCCCCGTTTGTGGTGACAACTCCATTTGAGATCTACTTTGCACATTGGCTCTTCCACTCATCGTGATTTAACTCCACGCAACGTCATCCCATTGAGATGTACATGTAAAGAATATTCAAATGGGTGAGAATATATTTGTTCTTGATATTTAACTAATCAAAATAAAGTAATAATGATTAAAATCCAAAGTATTCTTACGGATGATGGGTAACCCCGGCATTTATAATCACAATTCAAAAAAGGACAGCCCGGTGCACTAAAGCTACCGCTATGCGCGGTGTCCGGGGAAGGGCCCCACCACAAGGGTGTATTGTACGCAGCCTTACCTTGCATTTCTGCCAGAGGCTGTTTCCAAGGCTTGAACCCGTGACCTCCTGGTCACATCACAGCAACTTTACCAGTTACTCCAAGGCTCCCCTTCTTATAGGCCCCAAAGCAATAAATTAATTAAAATCCAACGTATAGGCCCCAAAGTATTCTTACAAATGATGGGTTACTCCGGCATTTATAATCACAATTCAAAGCAATAAATTAATTAAAATCCAAATATGAGTAAACCCATGAGAATACAAAGAAAGGAACTGAAAGCATTTTTTTACAAAATGGAACAAATTAACTACAAATATCCATCACATTTATACAATTTGCTTATTGAAATATTAAACTTTTATATTCCAGCACACCAAACCAAAGTTCAAATGGGATTTTCTTTAAATCCAAAGTGATTCACGTGCCTTTGTGATCCAAATATCAAGACCCAATTTTTCGAATATCAAGACCCAATTTTTTCTTAGAATCTGTTGAACATAACCATGCAGTCCATTAATTAAATTAATTTTAATAGATGTATCTTATAAAACAAAATATGAACTTTTGAAGCAATTAAGCACAAGAAAAGTAATAGGCATGAATTTAAATTTCTTACAGCAACCTAAGCATAAGAATCATGGAATCAACTAAGCATTACAACTCTCACAACCTCTTTTTTTTCCTCATAAAAGTTAAATTTTATTTAGGCCCCGTTTGACCATGAGTATTTTTCACTAGTTTCCGGGAAAAAAATTCACTTTATTCTAAAAAACAATGTTTGGCCATAAGAATTCCAAATACAACTCCGAAGTTGTATTTGGAAAAGTGAAAACAAGTGTACTTTTTTCCAACCCACTTCTCTCACAAAAATTCAGAAACAACTCCAATTTATATTCATGGTCAAACACAACTTTAACTCCAACTCCAACTCTAAATTTTTTTGGTTTTCATGGCCAAACGCCTACTTAATTCAAAAGGAATTTTCAATATTAAAAGTGATTTAAAATAGTGTTTCAAAAAGGGATTTTCTTAGAAGACACAAAGTCGCCACTTGACATCGAGTTTTGATGTGTCAAGTCACCATTCAAACCAAAAATTCCTTTTAAAACAAGTTGACTCCAAAAACTAAATATGCGACAAAGATTCCGGTTCAAAAATTATATTGACTGAGGGAAAAGTGTGAGACATCCCTTGAGTCCCGTAGTTTTAGCATGGTCACTTTATTGACTCGTATCAGCTTAAAGTAGAAACTCAATTGAACAATCTCAAAAACAAGCAAGCACGTGCACAACATGTGTCCAAGACAATGTCCAAACTTGATCCAAGATAAAAAATACTGCAAGAAAAGTAAAACCTATACTATCCTATGTTATTCTAAACTAAGCTTCACCCGACATTCCGGCTCTTGTCCACAAATGCCCTCCATTTTCACGTTGATTTTCTTCCGAGCCATCCCACTCCAGAAATGAATACGTGAGATTTACCAAATAATTAAAGAGTAATTTACGCTAAAGACCCCTATAACATCACTTAGTTTTAGATACACCCCCTATATTATTAAATTAAAACACTAAACACCCTTATACTATGAAAGTCCTACACTCTCTTATGTCCTTCGTATACTAATTAACATATGGACAACATTGCCCTTATCCCCATTCTCATATTCATACTAGAACTATTTTGCTTATCTTACTTTGTCCTCATATATCAATAAATTTTGTATCTTTTCCTACATTGTTATAATATTCCAGTTGCTTCGTCCGCGCCTTATCCTCTAATGTGTCATGATCTCATTTGAAAGGAAATTTACATCTAAAAAACAATTTAATGTTTAATAGTAAATTATTAGATAGACGAAATGGAATTGGGATGAATTTATAGAAAGACGAATAAATTTGAAGACGATATATATCTGTTTACATAAACAAACATTATAAAGATAACATGGCAGGGGCGCAAACTTTATACGTACACTTCAAAGAACATCTCATGAGTACAAATGAATAAGAGCAGAAGAGAGTAGATAAATATGATATAGAATAATTAAATCAGAGAAGATCAAATCATATGTTTACTCCATGTAGCAATATTAAGAAAGGAAAAATACACAAAAAAAATTTTAAGGATCACATTTCTTTTTCCACTTTCAAGAGGATCAATAGTATTCTCATTTATCCTCCAGCATGACTCAACCATCATCCTATCAGTTAATGATGAAAGTGTCCAACCACTTGAGTAAGCCTCACTTGTAGGATCACGTGCTTGTGATTTCAAAGAGAAGAGGAAATTTGCACCGAGGTTGTTGGGGCAAGTAGATAAGGATGAGATTGAAGATAAACGCAATGTTGTCCATATATTAATTAGCTACTATATATAGGGAATAAGAGTGTGTAGGATTTTCAATAATACGAAGTTATTGAGTGTAATTTAGTAATACATGAGTGTATCTAGAATTAAGTGATATTAAACGGGCCTAAAATTGTGCATACCAATTCGACCAACAACAATCATTCGTAAATCGTAACGCAAGCCGTAACACTACCTTAGAGATAGAGAGGCTGTCGCCGAACGTACCAACTCATTCGACCCAAACTAAACTGCTTACAAATTGATCTGAAATCAGTTACATAAAATATTTTCCATCCAATAATCAAATCGCAAATTAGAATCATATGAACAAAATATCACACTAAAACTGAAAGGAATCAAATGGATGAAATTGGACCTTTAATAGCGAAAAATCCTTCGGAAGTTGAGTCGATACAGAGCAAAATCGCCGACCCGATCGGGAACCGATGATGGCCGTTTTGGTGGAGGTATGGCGGAAGAGAAAGGTTCTTACTACGTAATGAAGATTTTTGGAAAAGATTTAATTGACCAATTTGAAATTTGGCCTTAACATTGATATGCGAGCCTAAATAAAATTATTCCAAAAATATATAAAAGGGGCAATTGTTAAATTATTGAGTAAAAGAGAATATTGCTATTAAATTATTAAATTAACAATTTTGTTTTATTTTTAAAAATAATTTATTAGTATTTATGATAAATTTTAACGAATAATAACTTTAAAATTTGCTCAAGTATTTATAATACTCTCTTTGTTTCAATTTATTTATCCTACTTTTCTTCTTTATTGGGTAAATGTGCGTGTGTACATGTAAGAGCAAAAACCCACTAAGCCAATAACAAAAAAAAAAAAAAAAGATACTAGCAACATTCAACTAACTACGAGTCTACTACATAAGGCAACAACGTTCAATAAGATAGGATAGCAATCCACTTTACTCAACTGTCTTGATAGTTTTGCAGAGTGAGCGCTTCTACTATGGATTTCCAACACAATCATTCGCCACATCTGTTGTACATTTCTCCTCTTCCTTTTGAAATTGTCTTTGGTTTCTTTCTTGCCATTTATAGTAGACATTGGCCTCAGTACTAGCCTGTAAACTTATGTTGCAACATTTTGACTTTTGCATAAGTAACATCTCATCCAAGCTTGTGTTGCCATCCCATTAAATATCTTCCAATGCCTAACCATTTTGACTAATCCTTGCCACAAAGTATTGGAAAAGGATCATTGAAAAAATAAATGGTCAATGAATTCATCATCAGTCTAATATTGTATTCAGCGTGATTCGCCACTTCGCCGGCCTATCTTTTGTATATCTTCTTCTCAATATTACTAAATGCAAGATATAGCAACCTGGGGCACCCTCTATTATGGCAAAACATTTTCTTCCAGCCCAATTTAGGGAAAGTGTCTTTTTGTTTGTTTTAAGCCTGCTTGATGGAGAACTGCTCTTGGCTCAAAATATCGACATGGAAATAACCAATTAACGCTAATTTTCTTATCCTGGTCATTTTTTTGAGTCAAACTTTTCTTATTAGAGACTAATTTATTGTAATTTAAATCTAGGTAGTGTCCACCAAATATGGTCATAAAGTAATAACAAGTGTGTTTGCTTACTCATTTTAGTCATCAGGAAAGTCAAAAAAAACTATGTATTTTAATTTATGTATATACGAAATTAAAGATCGAAACAAGCGAACATTTTAAATGATTAAGAATTTTGAAATATCAATTTCAATAATATATGAATGTGCATAAAAAAAAACAATTTAATGGTTATATTTTAACAAAAATTACAAATATCTATTGAATTTTAAATGGTGATACGTACTTGATTATAGTTATTGCAGCACTTATAGAAGCACACTATAATGTTCTTTGATTTTAACAAAAATCATATTTAGTAATAATTAATGTTGCTTTCAAGTATATAAAAAATCAAATCCTGCTTAAATTCATTGTTTTTACTGCCTGATACTCACCAAGATGTCCCTCAACTTACATTGAAATTTTTAAAATAATTTTTGAGGCAATCATATAAAATAATTGCAGAAAATACTAATCAAATCAATGTGGTTACACATAGTGGGGAAGGAATTTCTTTTTTTATTAATTTAAGAAAAGTACACAAGAAAAATAGGAATAATTATAAGTTGCAGATTGTCTTATTAATTTTTTTGATTAAATAAAAATAGAAATTTTACTATGACGAGATTTTTACCCTTATGGTAATAAAAAGTTAAACTTTAATTATTTTGGAATTCATATTTAACTTCATCCAATCATTTCTAGCTAATGAATATTTGTATAAATCAAAGAAGAAACAATAAATTCATTGAGTTAAAATTATAGTTTTGTCGTAGTGAGTTTGACGGTTAAAAGGTCACAATTTAAATTTAATTAGTGAATTTTTTTCTACGAATCAATTGTAAGTGTCAATCAATTAAGTTTAGCTCTTAAAAAAAGAAAAGTTCTCGGCTTTCAATTTAAGTTAGGTTTAATCTCTTCAGTCATATGATTTTTCTGTCCATAGTCTTGTCTTAATTACCATATAAACTCTATGAAAAAGTCTATTAGTATCGGAAAGATGTAAGAACGAACAATGATCATATATATAATTCAAGAGTTTAAGTTTGGTGCACTATTGCTATTAAAAAAAAATTACGCCATCAAGTAATTTTAAAGATAAAAGCGTAATTTTCTTAAATATTATGAGAATCTTTTTAATATTAGATTAGAATTTAGAAATATTAAGGGAAACCTGAATCATAGTTGTAGTATAACTAAAATTATCTTCACATTAATTTCAGAACTTTTTTCTTTCTGAGTTCACTACTCTTCTTTTTAAATCGGTGGAACTACAACAACGACAAAAAATGATATCGTCACAGTTATATTCTTCTCTTTTGATGATTTAATTCCCTAGTAATAACTAAGTTCATCAGTTTTTTATTTTTTCATTGAATATCTAATTCATGATATAAATAATAATGTAACCCTTTCTTCTCTCCTTTGATACAAAAACTTTAATAATTAATTTTCATGGCAATAACTCATAGAAACAAGTTAGAAAGAAAAATTAACCCTAGAGAATTAGGTTTAATTTGATTCAAATGAGGAAATAAAATTAAAAAGCGCGATTGTTCATAACTGGAAAAAAAAAGTACAATAAATTGGGTTCCATTCAAGATTTTTCTCTATATTAATTGGAGAGAAAAAAGACCAACAAAAACAATATTTAATTATTTTAAAAAAAGAAGAGAAAAGACATCAAAATACTCCTAAACTTGTCTGCTTAACTTACTTTAACCTTTTAACTTTATAGACAATTATTTACTCCCCCCTCCCAAAACAACTTCCATGTGGATTAATATCACCCTCTGATGCTGACGTGGCATAAAAAGTAAAGAATTTTTTTAAAAAAAAGTGAGTATTTTTTTGTAAAAAAAGATGGTCCCATTAATATTATATTTTAAATATAAAAAAATTTATAAAAAAAATCTGTGCCACCCTTTTTCTTCTTCGATACATACACCATTGATCATCTCCTCAATGAACAGCAACACCCATTTCTTTAACCATCAATTTCCCCATTAACAGCCTGAAAACACATTCTCCATTACCAACATTCTGTTAGGACCGAAATAATCGAGTGTCATGTGGAAGCTAGCAAAGCAAACCTCGAAAGATGCGAAATAAAAGAACATGCGAGAAATACCCCAAAAGAGACACAATAATTTAACGTGGTTCGGTCAATCGACCTATGTCCACAAAAGGAGATGAGCAATTCACTATATAAACGAGAGTACAAAATGTCAAGAGAGACAACCTCACACAATTCACTCAAAATAAAAAAGAGGTTCACACAAGTGACACCACAACACTTGTGTCTCACAAAGTGTCCCCCCAAACAATACTCTCAAACTCCTAGGACTACATTGTGAATGCTACCAAACTAGAAGAAAGGAGCCTCTATTTATAGAGTCTATAACCTTTTCCTACAAGAACAAGGATTAGCCAAATATGGAGAATTCATATTTTCCTTTTTCTAAAAGGAAAACCCAATTATGGTAAGAAAATCAAGGCAAACACCAACAATTCTCCCCCTTGGCCTGAATTTCTGACAAAATAAATTTGCTCCACCTTCTTCACGTAGTCTTCAAGAAGTTCAATCTCCATCTCCAAAATCTTCTCTATTCAATCTTTGTCTCTACATAGAGTAACACTCTAATAAAATTTCTCAAACCAAAATCTTCATTATCGTCAAATAGGTTGCAGTTAGAACTAAACACGCCAAGATGAACACCCGTTTTAACCTCGCTTTGATACCACTTGTTAGGACCGAAATAATCAGGTGTCATGCAGAAGCTAGCAAAGCAAACCTCGGAAGACACCATATAAGAAGACATGTGAGAAATACATCAAAAGAGACACAATAATTTAACGTGGTTCGGTCAATCGACCTACGTCCACAAAAGGAGATGAGCAATCCACTGTATAAACGAGAGTACAAAATGTCAAGAGAGACAACCTTACACAATTCACTCGGAATAAAAAGAGGTTCACACAAGTGACACCGCAACACTTGTGTCTCACAAAGTCTCCCCCAAAACAATACTCTCAAACTCCTAGGACTACATTGTGAATGCTACCAAACTAGAAGAAAGGAGCCTCTATTTATAAAGTCTATAACCTTTTCCTACAAAAACAAGGATTAGCCAAATATGGAGAATTCATATTTTTCTTTTCCTAAAAGGAAAACCCAATTATGGTAAGAAAATCAAGGCAAACACCAACACATTCTCCTCCATTTTTTAATTTTTCTCTATTAACACCACCAGAGAACAACCATGAAGACACTGAATTGAGATTTTTCCTCCATTGAACACCATCTAAACCTTCAATCCAACTCCCTCAACATTACCAGCAACCAAATCCACCCTCGAATTGACCATTAATCCATTTCCTCCACACTAATTTTACCATAAACACCCACAAACGATTCCGACCACCATCCTCATAGACATCCAAGAAAGTCGTAGTGAAGAAATCCTAAGCAGTAGCAGGAACACTAGTAAAGAAAGTGAAGAAGCCGGTGATTGCTCCGGTGGAACCGAAGAAATCTCCGATAAAAAAAATTGCAGTTGCTAAAGTGAACAAGCCTCCGACGAAGAAAGTTGTGAAGAATTCGAAATTATTAAGATTTCGACTAAGAAAATAAGGAAATGAAGAAATTAATTGAATTTGGGTGTTATTAGAATCTGTAAATTGCTTTTACACGGTGAAGACATCAATTCTGCACTTTTCTTCTAAGTGAGGCGGTGGTTTTTTCTTTTTCAATCTTAATTTTATTAAATAATATACATTTTAATGGGGTCACCCTTTTTTAAAGTAGTTATTGACGTGGCAATGATGTGTCCCTGACGTGTCAATGTCATGAGGCGCGTGTAATGCACTTTCTACTATGAGACTGGTATTATAATAGTAGGATTGTATTTAATTCACTTGAAAGTTGTTTGGGGGGGGTAAATACTTGTCTATAAAGTTAAAGGGTTAAAGAAAGTTGGGCGAATAAGTTTAGCGGTGTTTTGATGTTTTTTTAAAAAAAAAAAGAAACTTAAAAAATGGCTTAATTAGTAACGTGCTATAGCATGTCATTATTGTAGGATTTTCCGTCTTTTCTTATTCACCCTAAAATTATAAGAAAAACTATGTCATTTTATAGCCTTTACAAATTGAGCTTAAAGAATAAAACATCCCAACTTAAAAGACTAAAAGGTCGCAAATTTTTGTCACACTAAGTACATTCTTTGTCAAAGCTTAACAGTCAAAAGGTTAAAACTTAAATTTAGTCGAATCTTTAGCCTTTTTTGTTAACAAAACACGATATTAATAAATTTATGTCATACTATATATAATTTTTGTGAGTTAAAAAGATTAACGTCAAACATCACAATTATAACTTAGCTGAAATTTCGTTTTCTCTTATTACTCCTATAAGAAAAGTCTGTCATCTTCGCCACTGAACTCTTAGCAAAGGAAAAAAAAAAAAAAAAAAAGCAAAAAGAGTTGTCTTTCCCTGACCCATTTCCATTCTTAGAGTCAATGCACTTTATTTAAAGAGGAAAAAAATAAGAATCTTAATTCGAAAAATGTTATATGTACGTATAACCCTTTTTTTTTGGTTCTTTTTTTCATATATATATATATCACAAAAACAAAATATTATCTTTCGAAGAACAACTGTACAACAAAGAAATAAGTAGCACTCCCGCTAGTAAAATCACAAAAGTTTTTCTTTCATGGGCAAAATAATCGTTAACATACCTAACAATAAATGAGTATGACAGTCACACACATAATTTTTTAAGGGATATAAAATTAAAAATAATGCGACTAGTAAAGTTATCCAGGGGGAGTAGTAAAAAACATAAAATTAAGGAGGTTACAATCAAAGCATAACTGTTAAACTTAAATGAATACACGTAAAATAATAAATGCGCCTTTTTTTACCGTTCTTCTGCATGTATTTACTTTTTAATTGATAGGCGTATAGGCCAAACCCCCACCACCTCGATAGAAGAAAGGTGGGGTGGATATTGGCTTCAGAAAGAGAATCACTTTTTGGTTGTTAATATACAGACTTGGGTAGTTGGGTCTGTTAATCCTCGGCCCAACAATGATGGTCGATCTTTTATTTTGAAAAAAATCAAAGAAGATTGACAAAATAAAAGAAAATAATGCTCGCAATATCAAAGTAATAATTCATAAAACACATTTTGGCTAATGAAGCTTCCAAGCGAGCTACCATCTAATGTTATGTTACCTTCCATCTGATCCCATCTTGTTTTGATAAATCTGGGACAAGTTTTACTAAAACCAATGCGGCTTGTACCTATACTCCCTCTATTTATAAATAAGTGATTTTTTCGGTTTGGGTACATCTTTTAATAAATTATTCAATTCTAAATAAAGGTAACTTTATCAACTTATCCCTAATTAAATTTTATCTCTTTTTAAGTTGACATTGATTACTATATTTAAACTCAAGGGCATATTAGAAAGATTATGATCAAAGTATTCTTGAAAGTTTAAACATACCTTTATTTAGAACAAAATGACAACCCAAAAAAAACACTTATAAAGGAATGGAGGGGGTAATATTTTGTTTAGACTTGACAATTCGAGTATCCTTTAATGATATCTGAATGTTCTCGAGCTTTAATTAACCACACATAAAAAGTACTATAGCCATTTTAGAAACTTGTATTCATGATTATGAAAGTGCAGAAACTTGCAAGATTTGATCAAAGGAGAAGACAAATTGACAATCAGTTGCTTTAATTTAATTAGCCTTCCATGTGAAGAATTTTTGATTGCAGGTTATTGGTCAGCCAGCTAAATAAAATCCTTATATTCAACAATCAACACATATTCGAAGAGCAAAATAAAGTACAGATTTTTTCACAAAGCAAGAAAGTAGGAAGCTAGAAGTATAAATATACTACAATAAGATAGCATATTTAGCAGTCGGGATAACTCATTCCGGGATTGTAGCGTTATTTTTATCTCACTTCAAAGGTGGGATAGCTAATCCCAGAATAGCCAATCTCGGGATAACTTGTTTCCCAACTAAACGACCCCTTAATGCATATCAATATATAATGGAAGTTATATCTTTTGAACCAAAAAGTAAAAAATAAATAAAGTAAGAATTACGTAAGGCTAACTCACTATGAAGCCTAACTTTTCAGTTAATTGAATCTTATATCCAAGTTGGATTATGGGTCATGAGCCGCTACATGTGGACTGACCCGACCCGGTTAGGAGAGATAGGAAGAAGCGGTTTTAGATGAGTTACCATACCCCTAAAACTCCTCCAAAATTAAACGTGAAAAAAAGGGGGAATGGAGTTATCCTCACAAACTGACTTCTATTCTTTACAAAGAATGACAAGAGGGAGTTGCTCGGATGGTAAACACTCCTCACTTTCAATCCGAAAGTTGTGAATTCGTGTCACCAAGGGAACAAAAGGGGTGGGAGCTTCTAGGAAGGGGTAAAAAAAACTTTGTATAAAGAAGAGAAAGAACAAATACTAAGGGACGCTTCTTTCTGACAAAATTCTCTCAACACAAAAACAATCTTTGATACACAAAATTAATTAGGGCATTTAGTTGGTGAAGATCAACACTTTGTTTCCTAGTGATTCAAAATGGACTTGAGGCAGATTCGTGTGGTAACAAGTTCAACAATTCTTTCCGCTGTTTTAAGGTACACAATTCGTTGTTCTTACTATACTCTGAATTTTGCTACACAATCCGTTTATATGATTGAGTTCTTCATATTTTTCTACTGCCAACCTAGAGAAACTTTCAAATAAAAAGCCAAGCTGAATTATACTACAAGATTTGCTGACAACAAGTAGTATAAGGAAGAAAGAATTCTTTGCTCTAGTATTATTTTATCAGCCTAACAAAAAAGTAAAGTAGAGGACTTTAAGATCATCAAATTATATGATCAATGTCTTCATGATTTATTTAAAGAATTCCTCAGATGCTATTTCTATCTATCATAAAGTTCACTAGTTTCCATAGCAGGGATCCATGAAATTAAACCACTATAGTTTAATTAGTCTCTTAATTAACTGGAGGAATTTAAAAAAAAAAAAAGGAAGTTAAACGATGGTATATATCTATCTTTCTTATCATAAAGTTCACTAGTTTCCATGAAGTGTTTTTTGTTCATAAGAAATATTTATAGAAGTGGTACATCAACAGATCTAGCAAGAAATCTTAGATAGATTCTCCTTTTTAAAAATTAGCTTAATAAAACCACTAGATTTGACAGGATTTATATATGTTCAATCCAGAAATATTAAAGGTACCGTTAAATTAATTATTTATATTGATCATCTTTTACAACTGAGAAGGTGGATTTGGACATCAATTTGAGATAAGGATGACAGAAGCTAAATTTTTTATACAGAGTTATTTTAATCTAGCTTATTAAGTTCCTTCTATCCCCCCCCCCCTCCCCCCGCTCAAACACACACCCACCCCTTTTAATAATAACCAAAAGCATAGATTATATATCTTATCATTTCATGGATGAACAAGTTGCTACAAGAAATGGTCACAGCAGACTAATTAATTTGGAAAAAAAAAGTAGATTAATTAAGCCTCAAAAAACAAGAAATATTTCTAATGGAGAGCTTAGAAGTTACAAAAGAGCACACAACAAGAAGTAAGAAGGATTTTTTTCACAACTTCAAAAGGATAAAGTTTCAAAACAGTCAAAGTAGCTAGAACACCAAGCTTAATAATGTACAAAAGATATAATATCCATTGAGATTTTTGTGAAATCTTTTCATCATCAAAAAGTAAAAATTCTTAATAAAACCTGACCTAATATTGTGGCCTGTTTGTTGAGTTTCCATTCCAACCTTCTCCTCCTCCACTTTCCATTTGTAGTTGACCACCATTTGGCATATTCAGTGGCAAATTAAGAAAAGGTAGTCCAATATTTGATGGATCGGCAAAATTACCACTTTGTGTTGACACCCCACCTTGTTGCTGCATCTGAATTGACTCATTCTCTTCATCCAAAGGCAGTCTTTCATAAGCAACATTAGTAAATGAAGAAGCAATTACAATAACCGGACCCGATGCTATTAGTGCCCCCACAACATTTCCACCAACAACGTGACCTTGTCCACCAGCTAAATAAATGGTCAAGCTAGTAGCTCCTGGTGGAGCGGGAGGTGGTAAAAAAGATCCGGATAACGATAGTATCTCGAATCTCCCATGTAACGTCACCACAGAGCCGGCAGCCGCTGGCTGCCGTATGGTGACGTTATTCACCGTACCGCTCCCGCTGAGTATACATATTCCCCTTTGCCTTTTTCTCGCGTACGTCGCAACCGATTCGAACACGTCATGTCCGCTACTCACTTCTAAAATATGCGCACGGAGCGCGTTCGCGCTCTCCCGTGTTATTATCACGGGAGGCTTGGGCTTGTTTTTCGAGCCCGCTGGACGACCTCTTGGCCTACGTGCTACGATATCTCCCCCTTGTTGATGATGAGACGGGCTATTATTATCATTGTCGTTGTTGTTGTCATCGGAAAATTGATTGTTGTTCCGATTGATTTCGTCATCTTGAGGATCGTGCGGTCTTTGGAGATGATGAGGGAGAAAACGATGATGAGAAGCTGAACCTAAGTCCAAACCAGCCATAAATGATAACAATAACAACAACAAAAAAAGTAGTGAACAGAAAACTAAGCTATAATAAACTATGATATGATTAATTATAAGGAAAATTAAAACTTAAAAATACCCATGAGCAGAAAATATGTATATTTTTTGAAGTGAAAAAAATATTTTATGTGGAAAAAAAAAAACACAAGAATTTCAAACCCTAGGAGCGAATAGAAAAGTAAAGAGAGAACTTAGTGGAGGATATAGAGAAGAAATGGAGAACAAAGAGAGAGAAAGTGGCAAATTATAGTACATATTACGGGTTTAAAATATAGCAAATAGTTTAATGAAGAGGTTGTGTCGTGGGGTGTGGGGTTAGGAATACGATTAAAATAATGTTGCTTTCGATAAGAATAATATTTAGAATAATAAAGGGAAAAAGGTAACAACAAAAGATAGGTTAAGAGAATACATCTTTCATATTAGAAAAAGAAAGAAAACATGTCATGATGATAATTAATTATGATCCATTATCTAATGTATGATATTCAGAAACCTCTGACCCTGAGTTTAAAAAATACTAGTTGTTGTCCTAATAAAAATAGTTTGGCATCTTCAACACTCTGAATGGTCGTGTTTATATTAATAAGCAATCATTTTTCCTGTCGAAACTACTTAGAATTTTAACATTATGGAAGGGAAAAGTTTTGGATTTAATTTGATATTAGATTGGTTAGGACGGTAATGAAATTAAAACAAGAATATCTACGCCATATATTTTATGAAAATACTAGGTAATAACACAACATAATATTGATTTATATCTCTCTCTCTACTCTATATATACTCTCGTTTAAGGAACTGTGATATTTAACTTTGCTTTCTCTTTCTCTTCACTTTAGTTTTACCTTTCCCCCCTTAATTACTAGCTTCATTTTCAATTTATATGAATCTATCTAATTAAACACGATGTTTAAAAAATAAATCATGACATTTTTCTGGTTATATATATATATATATTAAATTATAATATTAAATGTAAAATTAAATTATTTTTAAATAAAAAATATGTCATTATTTTTTGACAGATTAAAAGAAAAGCGTAAAACATAAAATGAAACGGTGATATTACTTAGTTATTTTCTAAAAGATATTTCTTCTACCTTGTTATTAGAAGTAAGAGATAAAAATAGATAAACGATAGGGGTGGGTAAGAAATTTTTTTTTAGGGGTGGGGGTGGAGGTGGGGTAAAGCGGTGGGTGATTTTAAAAATGGTATGAGATATTCCAATTTGTTTTTTCTATTTTTATTAAGAGAATATTTTTTCTTAAGCTTGTTTTCGAGAAAATATTTTTCAAAAATTTTAGTCAAACGAACATGAAAAATAGGAAAATCGAGTAATTATTTCATCTTTTCTTTTCAATAAGTTTGTGTACTAGTATATAAAAATCATTTATAAATATGCGCTGAATGTTGTAAGCCAATCCACAATTCCACATATGGTTAGGTTATTTTGTAAGTCAACTCCTTGCAGAACATAATTAGTATCCGTTTTCGATACTTAATACGACAAGAGAACAATATTTCTTGGAACTTTTTCTCAATGTTTTGTAGTTCAAATTTTTTAAAAAATATTTCTTACTAGTTATGTTGGAACTTCATAAGTGATATATTACAGATATATTGTTTCTTCTCCACCCTCCAACTCCCCACCCCCCTCCCCCTTATAATATTTGCCTATTTACTCGGGCATGATAGCTATCTTACAAATATTTTGGAATAATATTTTTTGCTTATTTATCAATATAAAAAAAAAAGATTAATAATAATTCAAGAAAATACATCATATACTTTTCTTAGTAAGGTAAGTCTAGCCCCCCTTGCTTGTACTTTTCTCTTTGAGGTTCATTTTAGTTATTAATAAAAACTTAGCCTAGACACCGCCTAGAGAATTTGCTTAAAATAATAATAATAATAATAATAATAATAATTTAAGAAAATATTTTTCAGGCAAAACATCTTCGTTATATGAAAGCCAGAAACGCTTTTTTTTTTTTTTTTTTTTTAACTTCTTTTATCCTCTTTGAGAAATTAGAAATATTGATCCAGTATTTTTTGCTTTTTCCTTTAGAATTTTTAAAGTTTGCACGATCCTTTATTCATGGAGCATTTCGTATAAGCAATGGTAAGGTTTATGTATGATCGCTTAATAAAAATGAAAGTAGATATGATTCGAAATTTGAAAATTTAAGACGTTCTTTTTGCGGATAAACGGAAAATTGATTCAAGTATATATATGCCTATAGCTAAGTGAGGACATCCCAATTCAATGTTTATTCGATGTTGGACTCCCATAATATATTATACACAGGCTTCAGATGTTTAGTTTTGAACGTGCAAAGGTGTTGAGTCCCATATTGGATGGAATGAGATTAATTGATCTTTTTATATGAACTTAAACAACTCTCCCCTCATAAGCTAGCTTTTGGCTTCGAGTTATGTCCAAAGTTCATTTTCTTATCATGGTATCAGGGTTTTGATTCTAACCTAAGTTGTTCTGTATCCTACACCCTATTCCACGTTCTTTAAGGCCACTTCCTCCACTCTCTCTCTTTCACCGGGATATCATCTAAGGACGTTGTGGCAAATGAAAAGGATGATGAAGAAAACATTTAATTTGTAGATGAATACATAAAATAATTCAAAGATATTTGTGATCACGGCTATACGCAAATCGTTATATGAAGATAGCAAGGTTACAAATTTTGCTATATAAAAGTCTTGAAAACATATACAAATTAAACTTGAGGATTGTTATGGTAGGCATCAAGGCTCCATATATAGTCAACCTTCACTTAGTTTGTTGATGCACTGAGATGATACGATATGAGAAAAAAAGATAACTAAAAAGATCATATTGATCAAATCATGATTTTCCAAGCCTAGAAAACACAAGATTTATCTACGCATGAACTCTGAGCAAGCATGGAGTTGTATCATTGTCAACGTCCCACTGGAGGATGGGATGATAGACAGAACGTATGGTAGAGTCTAAGTAATTTAAAATTAGTTAATTACTATATTACTATGATTGGGACTATAGAGTTCAATCCAAATCTAAATAGAGAAGACATGACTATATAATGAATTCATTGTCTCGCGTTGTTGGAGTCCCACTTTTATCTCGTTATATAGTATTAGGCAATCCTCTTTTCATGATTTAGCTTTTGAGATTGAGTTAAGACTCAAAATCCATTACTTTACACACATAAAAAGAATAAATAAAAGCATAAAAAAATTATATTTCTACACTCAATATAATTACTTTATAATATTCTTCGGATTCATTCTAAAAATGAAGCATATTTTATGCAAGCATTCAAGCAACTTGGTAGAGAATTTAGGTCAAATTGTTAAATTAACATTCAACTGTATAAGTTTTGTCCCGTCAAGTTTGAAAAAAGATGTCTTTTAGCTAGGAACAGATAATTACTTTGTAAATTATAATGTTTTCAAAATTTTAAAAAGACTTCCTCTTGCTCCTTGAGTACAGTAGTTTAATGTTTTGATTTATATCTCTCTTTAGTTTTGTATTTCCAAGTCATTACTACAATAATTGGTGATTTAGGCAATAGATATGACTTCAACATAATAAAATAGCTAGATTATAAAATCATTTTTTGTTAATTAAGAACACAAAATTATAGCTCTCAGTTAGATTATTTAAGCGTAGATCAAGGTCACTATACTCAATTTTAATACTAGTGACCGAAAGGAAAAGATTATTGTATTATTCTCTCCCTCTTCCAATAAAGTTAATCTTCTTTTTTGTTCGTTGGTGCTTTAAAAAACCATTTCTTTATTTAAATGGATAAACTTTCCTTCATTTAATAATCCAAAATAATACGATTAAATAGAGTACTTATTTTGATTATTTTAAGCTTCGATTTGACACATCCTACAAATGAAATGATACTACACATACTAAATATTAATTCCACTTCTCATAAGCTATCATATATCAACCTTTTCTATCAACTCTGTCTAACACTAATCTATTTTATGCTTTTAGTGTTACATTTATGCATATCAAATAAGATCTACTCCCTCTATTTATTTGTCTTGCTTTTTTTTTTTTTAGTCTGTTATAAAGTAATATTTTTTTTATAATTCTTTAATTTCAATTTACCACATGACATGTTTAATTAAGACCACAAAATTAAAAATTACAGTAAATCTTTTTGATATTTTGAAATTTTGTGTCAAATTAAAATCAGACAAATAAATTGAAACGGATGTTGAATATAAAAATGATGAAGAGAATGGGCAGTGTGTTATGGAACTCAGAGCAAAGGAAGTCTTGTCTAGAAAATCTTATTATCTTTCACCTGTCCATCCATGAATCCTAAACCTAGGAAACTCTGCCACCAAAAGCTTTACCAAACTTTCACAATAAATAGAAAGAAAATAAAAGAGACAAATTCCCATGACAAATTGTTAACAACTCACAACGTTATCAACAATGTAACACAAGCATTTGATATATCCAGTCCCATATTGTTTATTGTCTCTTAGCTCCCAACTCATCCACACACTATAGCTACCTTTCTACCTACCCTAACAAAAGTTATAGTTTAATTTATGCTTAGCTTAGCTTATATGCTTATTTCTAATATTCTTGGGGAAAAAATTGTATAGTAAACGAGGGTTGGAAAAGAAATCTTGGTTTAAGTTAATTTCACCCAGTACGGATTAACTCAACAATAGATTAAAACAAGGAAAAACTAGGAGATTTGAAACCTTTAATTAAGAATATCTCGTCTAACTCATCATATCCCTGAGTAATGCTGCTACACTTGGACATTCTAATAAGGTAAGTACTTTGGTGGAATGAAAAGACATTTCGTGTTTTGAAGCAATTGGTGGTTGAATTATGTTATTTTGATTCACATCATTTGCAATTTGATGAAATCTTATGGCACTTGATGATTCAATGGAGTATTAGTCTTCTAATTATGGTCGATTAAACTATGTCCTCTAATTATAACCACCAATTACTTTTAGGGTTAGGGTCACGTGAAGGTTGTTGAAGTCGAGAAGGGGCAAAGCAGGTTGGGAGTTTGATGCAGAAGCAGTCACTTTCATGCCATCCATCCCTTCTATAAGAATCCAGTCAAAACACCCAACTTTAATTGACCCGCAATAAACGCAACCTTTTCTAAATCTTGTGGGGCCCACTATATCCACGTGGCTCACCCCCCCCCCTCCTCCTCTCACGTGAACTTGCCTCCACACTTGGAGATCCGATCAAGTAATATTCAATGGACTTGTAGATTCATGCCATCTGTATTATAAAATAATTTATGATTAAGATCTACTTCAATTCATATATACTCATAAAAAGAATTTAAAAATACACCAACTAGAGTTAACTTATAATCCACACTCTTTATCTTTTAAAATATATATACTGTACTTTTTTATGTTTAAATGCATTTCTTCAGTGATATGTATAATCTTGACAAAAGGAAAGAGATTTTGGCAGGTCAAAAAAATTGGAAAAAATATTCCCGTTCTTTTAATTTTTTTTCTTGACAAATTCATTATTATTGTGTTTGTTTCAGTTTATATTTTAAACATAAAAAGATATATATTTCAAAAGGTAAGAGTGTCGGTTATAAGTTAACTATAGTTTGTGTAACTTTGCCATTTTTAATTCTTTTTATGAGTAAATATAAATTATATAAGATCTCAACCATAAATTATTTTATGATACATATGACATGAATCTACAGGGCCATTGCATATTACTTGACAGGATTGTACTTGACCAGATTTTTATCCCCCACTTGGTGTCCACATGGCCCTCTAAACTTTTTTTCTTTTTTTTTTTTCCTTTTCTTTTGGAGTTTTATTCTATGTTTTGGTATAATCTAATCTCCACATGGTTCATTCAAAAAGTTATAAAAGCTAAATCTAAAGTTAAAAAAAATATAATAAAAAAGATAACACTTGATGATCTTTTTCGCTGGTAATAGGTTCATAAACACGTTTGATTTTGGTGCTACACAACTTGAACTTTCACTTTTTGATCTAATCTATTCTATATTTTTTATCCTATACAATAAAATATAGGATATATTTAAATGTAGAAAATAGGTACTCCATCAGGGTGTGTTTGGTATGAAGAAACTTAAATGTTTTAGAAAATGGTTTTAAATGAACTTATTTTCCTCAATTTTAAAGAAAATGATTTCTTTACACAAAGTAAGAAAATATTTTTTAAATTTTCTTTCAACCTCATCTCCCGACTCTGACTTAAGATCCGACCACGACTCGGGACACAATTTCTGATCCCGATCAGGACCCGACCTCGAATCAGGATTCGATTCTCGGATCGGGGTCAAGAGTTAAGTCTGGGGTCAGGATATTTGGTCTTGGGGTCCCGGGTTAAGGTTAGATCCCTGATCCCAAGTCTGGGGGTAGGGTTGGGTCTCGAGGTCCCTTAAGGTCGGATCCCTGGTCCCAAGTCTCGAGTCGGAGTCGAGTTTTGGGTTGAGTCTCGGGTCAGATTCAGGAGTCGAGTCTCGGGTCAAGAACGTATATAGGATATTAGGTTGGGATCGGGGTCAAAATTGAGGTCCTGGGTTGGGATCGATAGTACGGTCTTCATGGTAGGCATTGGGAGCCATGTCCCGAATCTCGAGTCCAGGTTGGAAGTCAGTTCCCTAGTTGGGAGTCGGGGTTAGGTATCGAGTGTTGAATCCTGGGTCAGGGTTGAGATTAAAAGTCGGGTCTTAATTCAGGGTCGGGATCGATAGTTAGATCTCGAGTCTCAAATCAGAATCAGTAGTTGGGTTTCGGGTCAGGGTCAATAGTCAAGTCCCAACCTCGACCTGAGGATCGATCTCGACCCTAACTTGAGACCCGACTCCCACCCCGATTTGGGACCCGACTCCCACCCCGATTTGGGACCCGATTCTCGATTCCAACCTCGAGTCCCGACCCTACGACCTCAATTCGAGACCTAATTCTCGATTATAGTTTTTTTCCAAATTATAGAATTTCAGGTTTAGTGTTATATTTTCTCAGATTGTACCTCAATGCTTTTGGGATAATATTTTCTTTTTACTAACCAAATATCAAAAAATAAGTAAGAAACCAACTTATTTTTCAAGATACCAAACACAGACTCGCCTTTTGCTTTTACGTCCCTTAAGAAATATTAATTAGGAGAAATTTTTTATTACTTTAATATTATTTATTTCTAAGCTATAATCTCTCTATGCTAATGTTTACTCAACTTGGGTGTGGCCTAGTGTTTCAATGAAGTGGGTTGAGCATCATGATGTCTCAAGTTCATTTCTCAACAGAGACAAACACTAGGTGATTTCTTTTCACCTGTTCTAGCCTTAGTGAACAGAGTTACCTGGTACCTGTTGCTGGTGGGAGGTGACAGATATCCCGTGAAAATAATCAAGGTGCACGCAAGTTGACCCGTACACCACTGTTATCAAAAAAATTTATGTGCTTCTCCATTAATATATATGCAATTGCCAAAGTCACCTTGCAAGCATAATTAATGAATAAATTGAGATAACTATTTTTAAAAAATGTAACAAATAATATGAGACTGAGGGAGTACTTTTCATATGGAGAACGATAAATTAATAGGAATGGAAAAAAATTAGAGAAGACGAAACTTTGGACTCCTATTTTCCTTTTTGATGAGAGAAGCAATCTTGCCCCTTTATGGTGGATTGACATTCAAGCCACACTCTTTTTCAAGAGTACCTTTTCTTTTACTGGAGAGTTTTCCAATGATTTTTTCCTCTCCTTTTTTTTCTTTGTTTTTTTTTCTCATTAGCAACTGTTTGTGATTTTTTTAAATACATGTAGGCAAATATTGAAGGTTAAATTTAAATGCAGTACTTTTTTTTTAATTAAACCTTCACCCAGGCTCCACTAATCTGTGATGTCGGGGTTAGACATTGATACCTAGCTTGTATATCTATATAGTCAAGAAAGTTATATCTAAGAGGAGATATATGTTAGGGTTTTTGTCCTGATTTTCTTATTAAATTTGAGTTTTATTTTTCCTGAAAGAAAAATAAAAGTAATACCATAATTACTTTTACTTTTCTTAAAAGGAAAATATAAAACTCTTCCATATTTGGCGAACCTCTTTCTAGGAGGAAAGATTTTGGACCTTTATAAATAAAAGACCCTTCTTCTCATATCACAACACAATAGCATCTACAATGTAGTCATCAAAGAGTCTTGTTTAGGGGGAAATTTCTCCCAATAGATTTTATGTCTTTTCAATATTAGTTTTTAATATGTAGGTCGTTTGACCAAATCATATTAATAATATATTTTTTAGTATGTTTTTCTTTGTCATTTGATTTATTGTCTATGGTTTGCAACTAATAGCTTACGCATGACGCCCTCTCGATTTCGAACCCAACAAGTGGTATCAGAGCCTACGGTTCAAAGGTCCAATGATTTGGTGAAACGAGATTAAAAACAGGTTCAAAGCGGTTTCAAATCAAGCTGCAACCAATTTGATGATAATGAAGATTTTTGTCCAACTACATGTGGAGAATAAGTTTCAACCATATTTTCAACATTTCTGCTGCTGCATCTTTAAAAATAAAAATAAAATATTAATTTTTAACCATGATATTTTAAACCTTATTTTTAACTATGGCAAGCAGCAGTGATGAAGATTATGTGAAGAACAAAGATCATATATGCAAGTGAAGAAGGCGGATCAAGTTATGTCAAGAAAATCAAGCCAAAAAGGGGAGATTTGTTAGGGTTTTTGCCCTGATTTTCTTACCAAATTTGAGTTTTATTTTTCTTGAAAGGAAAATAAAAGTAATACCATAATTACTTTTACTTTTCTTAAAAGGAAAATATAAAACTCTTCCATATTTGGCGAACCTCTTTCTAGGAGGAAAGATTTTGGACCTCTATAAATAGAAGACCCTTCTTCTCATATCACAACACAATAGCATCTACAATGTAGTCATCAAAGAGTCTTGTTTAGGGGGAGATTTCTCCCAATAGATTTTATGTCTTTTCAATATTAGTTTTTAATATGTAGGTCGTTTGACCAAATCATATTAATAATATATTTTTTAGTATGTTTTTCTTTGTCATTTGATTTATCGTCTATGATTTGCAACTAATAGCTTCCGCATGACGCCCTCTTGATTTCGAACCCAACAATATAAACCTAACCTCCAACTGCAATACTTACATACGAGTTGCTTGTATTTAAATTTACAATAATTATGTAAAAGCAAGACCACTAAATAATTATAGCCAACATACTGTATAACCAATTTTTTTCTATCTTGTTAGTCAAGCGTATTATTTGTAACAAAAAACAGCACTAACTAGAAACGAATTGTCTTGTGTCGCGAAATAAATGGTCCATTTATTGATGCGTGAAGAATGAGATTGAATCCGTGTGTGTCATGAGATATGTGACATTGTGACTTATGTTAGGTATAAGATATGCATTCCTATATCGGGAGTGATATATGTAACTACAAATTATTTAAAATAATAGGCTAAGTGTTATGTACTGACGATAAAAAAGATATTTACATAATCAAATTATTTATTAATTAATTACAGATAAACTTTTTTTAACCATTAATTGATAACATAATTAACGTCTCTCAAGGGTATAAAAGTAAATATTATTTTGGAAATCTTAATAACTTAGTTGATTAGTTACCTAAACTCCCACCTTGTTGGTGATGGTTAATTAGATTCCCCACATTATACTCCCCTCCCCCATTCCCCTTCCCCTTCCCCTACCCCTAATTTTTCATCAAAAAAAAAGAAGAAAAAAAAGTAAATATTATTTTAATACTGTTTAATTAGTGTAGAAAATGGAGACAAACAGTATGGTCTGGCTGCTTGCTGGCTTGGAAAGTTTGTCCAAGACTGAAGTAAAGAGAGTAAAACCCCATAAATTTTGGGCACCAAACCCCTATACAAAACTTAAATTTTACAGTGCCAGAATTTTTAATATAAAAATATAGTGAAATGGTACTCCAGTGGTGACAGATATCGACAAACAGAAACAAAGGATTCACCAAAAAACAGAAAAAAGAAAGAGTTGTAATTGAGTGACAGAATTGGGTTAAATCTTTTGTAAATCTAATCCATCTTTCAGAAGATCTTTGCCAGTCCTTTCCTGGTAATTACTATTGTATCTTTCCTGTCCCCATCATATTTCATTATCACCTAACTTTCCACTTTTCTCCAAGTACCATGCCTTTTTATAATGAAAGTGTCCGAGTTATCTCAATTAATTTTACAAAATATTTATCACTTTTAATCTGATATCAGATAACTTTATTCATCAAAGTTTAGACATAAGAAAACAAAATCACCTAATATGTTTATTCGCTGGAATTTAAATCTAAAACTTCATGATACTCAACCTCTTCATTGACGCCTTATATTTTAATTTACATGTCACTATTTCTTAATTATTCATATTTAACTTCTTAAATTTCTTTATTTGTCACTGAGTATATATATATATAAATTAATGACTTGTATGCCTTCTGCCTTCTTAGAATAGTAAGACGTCTTTGGGGTAGCTAGTGAGCTCATGTCGCCAGCAGATTAAATTAATATCATAGTATTAGGAACATTTTTGATATATTCGATATATATTTATTTAAACAGCCGAATTATCGCAAATAATAGAGTACAAAGGGGTGATAATGATAAAAATTCTCTCTCTTTCAAAATTGAGGTAAAGAATTCAAACTTATCACTAGATTGAATCCCTTCGTCCTTAACCTTGTCCTTTTCCAGTTGAAAGCCTTCCATCCTTCCTTCTTTAGATTAATTAAGGTCTATAGTAACCCTAATTTTCTTGTCAAACATAATCTGAAGGGTCAACCTACTTTATCTTTTTTTCCTTGTGGTTGACCAAGGATATTAAGAAAAAACTAATTAATTACCTCTTAATTCTTAAGTTTGAAGAAGGAAGAACATCCTCATTTCTTTTTACGTCCTGAAATATTGTTGAAATACTAACTGTGACATACTGAAGGAATTGTTCAGTATTCACTACTAATATTATGAACAACTAATATGAGGAAAAAAATTGTATATCAACTTTGATTTATTAATTAATCATTTCATAATTTATTTAAAACTCAAAAAACTTCATAGAAAACTTCAAAGTGGTCACAGTCCGTTTCACCCTCCCAAGTGAGTGCTCCAATTAATGGGGTCCTAGTGACTTAATGCAAAGTTGTCGTCTTTTGTTAGTAATAAATTAATTAAACAACTTTTCTTGGTTATTTCAACCAACCAATCAGACTCTGTCTACGGACGCTAAAAATGCTATTAGTCTTCCCTAATCTTTGCTTAAATCCGAGGTCCCCACCATGTTTTTTAATTTACCGTCAGGTGTTTCATGTCCACTTTGGGGCACGACTAGTCTGAATTCGTGCGGGAAAGTCTCATTTTGAAGGTCAAAGTGTTTCTTATCAAAGATAACTTTAAATCCTATGGTCGAATTTGAGACCTCTAATTAAGAATGGAGGAGTACGTCCACTCCACCACAATCTATGGTGGTCCCCACCATGTTTTGCACCTAAATATTATTCTAATCTTAATTTAATCTTTAAAGATTTATCTAATTACAAATTGGTTCCACCAAACATTTTTATGCTGATTTCAAGCAAGTCCAAGGATTTTTTTTTTTTAATTTTTCGTACAATATGATGACAATTCGTGAACCAGCTGGCAGTAGACCTTGAGCTTGTGATTATTAAACAATTGCGAATTATTAAAGTATACTAATCAGGATTAGACTTTCAAACGTTTACAAATTATTGAAGTATACTACTAATAAGGTTAGACTCCCATCTACCATCTTCTTCACCAATAAATATAGTTACATATATAAGGAATTAATTAATTTTGGCAAAGCAACATATTATTAGATATTGATTCGTTTAAAAATTAATAAACAGAAATGATTCATCCCACCAAAGAAGTTTGACATCATTTCAATATTTAAATTTGATACAACTTTTTGCATTTTAAATTATTCAAATAATAATTAACTATTCACATTTTAAATTTTTAATATGACACTTTCTTTATCAAATAATTTTAAAATATTAACAGCTCCACTAATATTTATAGAATACTACTACCAAAGAGAAAATAGACTAAAAAAGTATAGGACAATGGGAGTAACTTATTAAGGAAACAAAGACACACACAAAAAAATAATTAAATACATTCAGATTAAATAATATTGATGTTTATTAATATTGGTTTGATTGAGAAGAATTGGTATGATTGAAGTGCCTAGGTCTTGGCATGATTGTTCCAACAATCATTCGTTGATGAGCTATTAGTATTAAACCTTTGATTAACTATAAAATCTAATGTTATTGTTAATGATCATTCTAAATTATTAACTCTACGACAAAAGTGCATTTATTTATTTTTGTTATCTTAGTTGCTATTGGTAAAAGAGCTATTTTCATATGGTATTTTCACCCAATGGACAATGATTAAAATATGAATGCCCTTATGAGAAGGAAAGAAAAATATTTTTTCTGTTTAATAATCCATAAATCTTCTCTCTCTACCTCTAACATAGTATTACTATTTGCCATATAAAATACGCATTCTAAAATAGAATAAGATTGAAAGGTATGTGTTTTTAGTGCATGTTACAGAAGAGAGAAAAATGATTATTTCGAAGATAATATAAGATACAACCAAATATTATTTCTCTTATAAAGCACGCTGCACGAGTATTACTCTATTTTTTCCAACACGAGTATTACCATTTCTAGTCCTTTTATTTAAGTGAAAATGATAAGTCATTGTTTTAGCTATCATCATTTATTTTTTTATTTTTTTTGAGTTAGCTATCATCATTTAATTTTACTGCTTCACAGAAATTTGAAAGTAGTAGGTCATTGTCTCATTATTTATATACATAATAAATATCTTTACCCTTTTTAATAGTTCAGGGGTATATTACTAGCTATCATCATTATTTTTACCCTTTTTCGTTTTGTATATAATACCCGTATCCGACCCGTCCTCATAAGTAAAAGATAAATATAGATCCACTCTTCATTTCACTCGAAAAAATCGATGCAGGCTAGGGATTCTGAGGGAAAAGAAAACTCTCAGTACATGGGTTGAAACTCGACCCGTCTTTATCACCCAAAAGAATAGGAGAGTTCTACCCATACACTAAGGGCTTTCTTTTCCCTCAGAATTCCTAGTACGCATCAATTTTTTTTTTTTGGAAAGTTTAAATAAAATGAAGGGTGAATCTATCTTTACATTTTACTTATGAAGACGGGTCGGGTATGGGTATTAAATGGGGGTGTTAAGTTGGATGGTTACGTGGGTCGGCTGGCTATTAAATGGGTTGGGTATTAAATGGGATGTTGACGTGGACTGGTCATGTGACATTTTTTTTCCACATGATGTGCTTGGTGGCACTCCGTTAAAGTGAGGGCCATTTTTGAGCCAGAAAATAAATGGAGGGATATTTTTGAGCCAAAAAATAAACGGAGTGGTATTTTTGAGCCAAACGGAGGGTATTTTTGCTCCATTTCGAATAGTTCAGAGGTAGTTTTGGCCCTTTTCCCATATACAAAATAGCAAATGTTACTAGTTAATTTTCAATATCTTAAGCTACAGCCTACATAATTAAATCTAAAGCTCTGAAATTCCACATACAAAAAGAAAAAGACAAAAGAAGAAGATTTGGGAATTTGAATATTTACGAAGAAGTTATTTAGCCTATTATCAGTTCTGTTTGTAATTCTCCTTGGGCCGAGTTCTGAGCTTTCATTATTTAGTGAGTCAAGTTAAAAGCTGGGCCTTTAGTTGGACTTCTATGCCGGGCTAAGTGCACACATACCCACTTTTGGGCCGACATTTGATTTATACCCGAAGTTGAGTATTTTTTATTTTTTTTTGGGCAAGTTTACTCTCTTGAAATTCGTTTTGATTTCAAACATTTTAGTCTGAAGTGTTACCTTGTAATTTGTGAAGGACAAATATGACATTTTCTTCTGAAGTTTGGTATGACTTTTCAAGGCTAATTCAGATATTTTTGATTGACGTTATTTACTTGACAATGCCAAAATTTGGACATTTTCTTATTGAAGTTACGACCTTAGTAAGATTTTAGATATATTATAGCTTGCTAATGCAAACTTCAAACATTTTTTTACGAAAATTGTGATCTTGATTAGGCTTAACTTTAGACATTAATTATTGAATCGCCTCTTGTAGGGGTGTTCATGGTCCGGTTTGACTCGGTTTTTGGTTGAAACCAAACCAAACCAACAAAGACGATTTTTTTAATATTCAAACCAAACCAAACCATTATAGTATAAATTCTATCGGTTTCGGTTTTGTCGGTTTTATCGGTTTGGTTTGGTTTTTACGGGTTTTAAGAATATATTTTTAGCATACAAAGCAATATGTACGGATACGTAGAATCTAATGGAGAATTCAAGACAATAATATCCAATTGGTAAATGGAAACGACCATTATGAGAACTTCACACCCTCCATGTTGTAGAGGGACTCACAAAGCAACGAGCATATAAGCTATAGCAATCAACGACTCTCTAAGCTACTAAGACACCTATAATTCCACAAAATAGTAGCTCACTTATAGGGTGTTTGGATTGGCTTATTTTTAGGTGTTTTTGGCTTTTAAACACTTTAATTTTTGAAAGTGTTTGGCAAAGGCACAAAAGCATTACTTTAGGCTTAAAAAATACAAAAAAAAAAGAAGGCAAAAGCCAAAAGTTGGTTGCTACCTACTTTTGACTTTTAGCTTTTAGCTTATAAGTTACTTAAAAAAAGCTAATCCAAACACACCCTAATTCCAGTAAGACAAACTTTTGTTTACTTTAAACTTAAATGGACTAGGGGACCATATGGGCCAACTTTTCATTTAATTATTTGAATAAGTGTTGGACTCGAAATGACCAAAATTATGAAGGAAATAGATAAAGTTTAATTAATGTCTAATAGATATAAATTTTAAGTATGTTTTTATTTATCGGTTTGGTTCGGTTTGGTTTCGGTATTTTTGGAATCAATACCAAACCAAACCAAATATTATCGGTTTTCAAAAGTTCAAAACCAAACCAAATCAAACCAAGTCGGTTTGCGGTTTATTAAGTCGGTTTGACTCGGTTTACCGGTTCGGATCGGTTTTTCGGTCTCATTTGAACACCCCTAGCCTCTTGTATGTAACCGTTTCTAAAACCAAAAAAGGAAGACCAAAATAAAAGGACAGATCATAAACAACAATAAGAAGAAAACAAGAAGGAAAGACTCACAAATTCATTTCTAACGTCAGACAATACCAGTTCTTGTTGTTACATTTAATTATATCTAGTCATAAGATCATGCAAAAAAACTAGAAAAACAAAATGAAGAATAAATTATGGCTATTTGATAACAACTTCAAACATTTTTATTGAAGTTGTGGTCTTGACAAGGTTAAACTTCTGACATTTCTGCATGAGATTAGGCCGTTTATTGGGTTAAACTTCAGACATTTTTGCATGAAGTTGTTCTTTGAATTTCGATAATCAAACACACCATTTAACACTAAAATCTATCTCAAATAAGCTTAAATAATTTGAAACATAAGTTTCATATATGATAAAGAACAAATTTCAATCACCAATTTGTCAAACCAACAATAAATCTAACAAACTCATTTTGCAACAGTGATGATTTGCCATTATTTTCAAGCTTTTTCAATAATATCCATTTGTTTTCAAACTTTTCAATCATCATAAACTTATTGTTTAGGTAAAGCGAAACAAAACTAATTCAAACCATGGATTTATTGATAGAAGAAAATCTACTAATCTCAACTCCTAAATAAGAGAAGAAGAGGGAGAGAAGCACACTTTTATATAAAATTATCAAATACTAGATATCGATTAAATATTTTTTTAAAAATAGTTACAAATTTAATGATGAAGTGCCCTGTGAAATTTTTACTTCTATGACAAGCAACAACTTATTTTTATCGCTATAAAGCATAAGCAGTGAAAGAAGTAGACCTATAAAGAGAAAAGGAAGCGCTATTTCAGCTCTATGTAAGAGAAAATATTGGTACTATTCACCAAAAAGAGTACATATTCTCTTGAGTAGAATTTTAAATAAAGATGAGATTGTTTTGTTTATACATACCACTTTAGATTTAAAGGGTTATACAAATGCAAAGGAAGATATAGAGGAATAAAATATTGTAATTTGGTATTCGTTTGGTACTATTTTATGAATTGAGCTAACATTAGTCACTCCATTTATCATTTTTTACTTGTTCAGTATTTGAGTACTGACTTCACACCCCCTAAAGAATAATAAATAAAATGATAATTTTACCATATCACCCTTTGAATATAATAAATTCAATACTTTGAGAAGTACATCGAGAAATAATTAAGTTTAGTTATTAATAAGGGTAAATTAGGAATTAAGTAATAGAATGTCTCTTGATTTTCTAAACTGAATAGATAAAAATGGATATTTAATTTTTAATATAGGGGACAAGTAAAAGTGGACGGAGAGTATTATTTTTTCAGTTCATAGACTCCCAAACTGGGTAGTTTTCTCAAGTAATTAAACATGCACTACTTCAGATTGACCCAAACAGTCACATGCCTGAAAACGTTTCATTCTAGTAATCTAGTTATAAGTTTGCCTATAGTTGGACTTGTATGCCAAGAAACATTTTGAGCTCTATTTAAGAGAAAATATTGGAACCTTAATACCATTAATTCACCATAAAGAATGTATTTACTTTTGAGCAGAATTTCAAACAAAGATGAGACTGTTTATACATAAGCTCTTTAGATGAAAAGGATTATACAAATGTAGAGGAAGATATAGAGGAATAAAATTGTAGCTTAGTTTTGGTTTGGTATCAACTTAGAGCATACCAACATATTCATTGTCTAGCCCATTTCAGTATCTTGACTCAAACCAAAAACCAACCAACTTGATTGGGCTTTTCACAGATAAAATTTTGCGAGGCAACTTGTTTTGATACCATCACTTAAACAAGTATCCACCTTTTAAATTTTTTTGCACGTTTATCCATTTTAGACATGTTGTGTTTGAAGTTAGCCTCGGCAAAATCAAACATTAGACACAACATTTGAAGTTATATATGAGTGAGGTTCGTGCTTTTATCCTAAAGTTCAGGCAAAAATGATTGAATTTCAGTCATTTTGCTTGAACTTCAGCAATAAATGCCTGAACTTCGGACAAAAATTGCTGGAATATGGCAAAATGACCATAGATGATTGAAATTCAAACAAAATGACTGAATTTCAAACATTGTCAAGACTAACTTCAGATACTTACAAAGTTAATACACGTGCAAAAATAATTTTAAAAGCAGACACAAATTAAATGACGACATCCGAATTGAATATCCATGCACTTTACCCTGCCATCAGATAGAAGGGGGAGAAAACATTAGAGTTTCTTCAATCAGCACAATGAAACTTGGTGGAACCAATATGCATTAACCGATTCTTTTTAGAAATAAGCTAAGATTAGAATAATGTTTAGGTAACAAAGAACCTTGGATTAAGCAATAGGGACCAACGGGCTAACACCTTTTCTTTTAAAATTTTTATCTTCATATATTGTGTGTCTGTGATATAGTTAGATTAGTGTTGAGATAATATAGAAAAGTTGTCCAATTAACTTATTCTTATGTATTGCTGCTGAACGAGGGAAAAGAGTCTCACATTAATTTGATGAAAGTCCTTAAAGAAGTATTCTTGAATACAAAGGCTATGGGTTCTACCAATGCTTGTATTCTGACTCTGGCTGATGATACATTGCACGCTGTCAACGTAGGAGATAACGGGTTCGTGTTGATCAGAGATGGAGTAATTGTGTACAAATGGATATTCAGCAATCAAGATTTGATCAGAGATGGAGTAATTGTGTACAAATGGATATTCAGCAATCAAGATTTTATTGTCCTTTCCAATTAGGGAATGACAGAACTTCTGATGATTCTCAGTGTGGAGTAGAAAATCAGCTTTACGGTGAAAGCAGGGGATGTAATTGAACAGATGGGTCGTTTGATATGTTCGTGATTTCGAGTTAGAAACAATTGTGAACACTTGCGTGGATTCATGGGAATTGGATGTGCCAGAAATATTAATTGAGGAACAACTGTTTTGTTAGTCGTGTAAAATAGATTCTTTGGTTCCGAAGTTTCTATATTTAACATTGTTCGTGTTAAAAATACATCTTTAAAGAGAATATTTCCTGAAACTTAATAAGTAATTAACAACAAAGTAATCGATCCTTGAAGGATTTGGAATGATCACGACTCAGAAATATAGAACTATAACCACTTTCGTAGTATTAGTATGCATCTTCCATTTATAAGTTCTCAGTACAGATAAATCATTAGATAGACACTAAAATAAATAATTTCGGATTAATACTCCAGAATTCACTAGTGTATAGTGTGGTACTCGAATTTGCAGCATCTTGTTATCTCTTTGTCATTTCTTTCTCAAAGATATGACAATGTTGAAGAACTTACCTTTCTGAACCAATAAATGACAGGCCAAATGATACGCATATCTCTCAAACAAATAGTCAACAGTGGAATCTCCGAATTGGAAATGGCTAACAAGCATTTGTTCTAAAACAGCTCTCATGGTTCTTGCTACATGTTTACCACTGCTATAGGCATCGAAACCAACATCATCATCATTGTCCCTCTCATCCCAGTTCACTTGGAAAAGCTTTGTGGTATCAAGATAGAATGAACCTTCCATTTGAACAATCTTATCTACCTCATCCTTGTATGGTGAATAAAAAGGATAATTAAACGAGTCCAATTCTGCTTGTTCAATAAGTCCCTGTAGTGATGTCAAGAAAACTATCAGTACAATTTAACTCTTTGTAGTATAGCTTGGCCCTTCAGAGAACCCCATGCATAGTGGGAGCTTAGCGCACTATGCTACCCCTCTTTGTAGCAGATCATTCCCCCTATTTTCTAGGTTACCAATTCATGATCAATACAGTTGGTTAGAGTTTCTAGTGTAACCGAAAATCATAATTAGAGTAACCTATGCTAACATTCTAAATGACTGATAGTATAACTTTTTTCTTTTGGGTATTGTCCGTGTAATAAGGTTTAACTCTAAAATTACTAGAAGAAAACAGGAAGTTAGCAGAAGTGAAGTACTGGACCTCATGTATTAAGTCAATGATCGACTTTGATAGAAGATCCAGATGAGCACAATGATTTCCATAGGGATCAGGAATGCTCCTTCCGATAAATGTTAAAAGCATGTGTCCACCAGTTACTATTTCCTTGGAGCGAAGTTGCAAAAACCTCAAAAAATCCTTCTCAAATTGCTTCATGTAGCCTTCATATACTTGAGGAGGACTTGTTCTTGTTATGTATATGCTGTTGTGATTCTCCATCTTTTCTGGAGCCTACATGTTTCAGTATGTAATGGATATCAAAATGTTTAGTCCAACAAAAAAGTTTTCCCTTTGTAATATATGATTAACAAGATAACCGAAAAGAGTGAGTATGATTCACTGATACCTTGGAGAGCCAATGAAGACTGTAAGATGAGTGAACCAAGTGCAAGCTTTTGCTAGGAAATATCCTTTCATAAAAGGAACCTGGAACTCCTGATATGAAGCAATTTGCTCCATCTTTTCCTTCTCTGAGATTCTGATAGAACGTTGGAATAGATTTGAAAATAGTGTTGAAGTCATTATCAGGGAGATCATTGAGATAAGCTTGAAACTCTGGCATTTTGTAGCTCTTCTCGTGGCATAGCATTTGTACAATCTTCATGACATTTGATACAGTGAAAAGGGTGTTTGGTCCTGAAGAGCAACCCAGGTCTGCCATATTAAAACACTTGGGAAACTCACCAATACTATTGAATATCTTCTTGATGGCATCTTCTAAAACAGGTTTTGCCTGTTGTATTACCTTTCTCTGGAAATAAGGAAACATGAATTGAGTTGATCATCACTTAGTTCGTATAACAACAACAATTACGCCTCAATTTCAAGCAAGTTTAATTGGACGAAATGTGTAAGCAAGCTCAAACAGGCGGAGATTACAACAACGACATACCCAGTGTATTCCCACCAGGTGGGGTCTGGGGAGGGTAAAGTGTATGCAGTCCATACCACTACCTCAAATGAAGTAGAGAGGCTGTTTTCGATAGACCCCCGGCTTAGAACAGATAATAATAACAAACAAAAGTCATAAAAAACAACAAGAAGAGATAACACATCGCTATATACTAAAAGAGGCAAGACACCCACAAAGCAGCACTATAGACTATTTAGTCGAAGTTACAAATGTCACACCCCGAACCCCGTTCGGGACGTGATTGGCACCCGAAGCCGATATGGCCCGAGAGAACCAATCTTTGCTCACGTTCATTCATATGCAAGTCTCTTTACGAATAGCATACTTTCTCATGTAACTGATGAAATATATAAGATACCATTGGTGAAAGTCATGGGAAACATGTACATTATATGCAACTATGGCTGTTAGGACCATTCCGTCTAAATGAATATACACCTCTTACGTTCATATACCCACATATGTCTACAAAGCCTCTAAATAAATACACGACCCTTTCATAACATCTACAACATCAGATCCAATGTATAACTATGACTCGGAAAGTCCCGAACCAACTGGGGCTCACCAAATATCTGCAAATACTGTCAACCTACTGCGGAGGGCTACTAGTGCCTGCACCTGCAACATGTAAGGTAAGTTCCCCCGAGGGGGTCAGTACGAGGAATGTACTGAGTATGTAAGGCTATACGTAAATATATGAGATATAGGAACTTTGATGAAAGTAAGTACAAGTGAACACATCATGTGAATAAACTACCATAAGAATACATGTGGAATCATGTGCATTACTTTCTTTACTTCATTTCATTTTCCTTTACTTCTTCATCATTCATGTGATCATCAATCATGTATGCCCGGGCCCAACTGATCAGTGGGAAATAACATTGGGATCGTCTCTAGCTAGGCTTATGCCCCTTTGAGCTGTCACCCATAAATAAATAAAGCAGGTTCGTCTCTAGCTAGGCTTACGCCCCTTTGAGCTGCCCCCTGTATCCAATAATCATTCGGGATCGCCCCTAGCTAGGCTTATTCCCCTTTGGGTTGCCACCCGTTCTCAACAAGTGTTTATTACTTCAATTCTTTTGTTATGAGATTGGTACATTAGTGGTTACAATGTTATTGGAACTTTGAAACATTATTGAAACATTAACCAATGAACATGAGTCATGTGAATCACAATTGATCAATGAATAAGGAACATGTGAGTAACAATGATTAATAACCGAAAATGGAATACCTTTGAACATGTCGGAATGGAACAAGTATAATGACAATGTGATACTATGTGCTGCAGAAGGATATGGAAAGAGTAACCTTACATACCTTGTATTCTCAATACGAATATATATAATCTTAGATGTGCATACAATGTCCCGCTCCTTCCTTATGTTTCACTCTACAACACAAATACATAACGGAATTTACATTAACCACCAACTACCTTACAAATGCATATAACGTCCATGAGTTACATGTTTGCCTTTAAAATGTCATTTCCCCCTTGACAATACCATTGATGAAATCATCATATCAATAATCCCACAATATTCCCGACATTGACCAAAATATCATAAACCATTAGCATGTCGCACCAAGTTTATACTTTCCACTTCTCCATCAACATAACATCACAATTACTCTATCAAGTCGCCATAATACACTTCATAACAACATATCGACAATAATCCCATAACTTACACTTTTGGCAAAATAACAAGTTAAAGAACAAAATCACACCAAGTTTCTCCTTTACGTTTCTTCAATACCACCATGTCACAATTATTTCATCAATTCACTCCAACACATGTCACAACGACATATCGCCAACAATTCCATAATTTACACTTATGGAAAAAAAAAAATAATAAGTTAAGGACCATGAACACACCATACATGTTGATATATCATCCATACCATTCACTTTTATTCAAACCTCAAGTCCTTGTTCAAGTTTAAATAACATAAATGACACATCTCTTACATAAAGCAAAAGTGTCATATCCAACACTTCCAAGCATAACCAACATGATCCACATAGTCTCTCATGCATATAATATGTTAAAGTACAAGAATAATCACTTACCCAAGCTTGAAAGATGATGATCTTGCCCAAGAGTTGATTGCTTTAGGGTTTGGAAATGGAGAGAAAAGTCTAGAAATGTTATGAGAGATTTTGTGAATAAAAATCTGCTTTTGGCCTTATATAGCCTCCATTTAATGGTTATCTTGATCCACTTGGGTCAATAATTGATGAATTAAAGGAAGAATGGGTCATTTGACCCATTGGGCCATGCATTTTGGCTCCATTTTGGGCCTCAAATTGCCCCATTAACACGTATTACCTTAGCCCACTAAAATCAATATTCACTTACGAGATTCCCCATCGTAGCCTCAATCGCAAAACTAGAAATTCTAGTCGCTCATGGCTTTTTTTTTTTTTTTTTTTTTAAACATAATTTGTTAAAATACTTGTGACGAAGAATTAACCCCACAAAGTCACAAACACCACCTACTACCAAGGTCTAATCACATTTACTAGCACACTATTAAATTTTTCCATCAATAGCAATATGAAATACGTACTTATGGCTCTCGAAACCTAGGTAAGCATGGTTCAAGGTTGTCAAGTAGGGTCGGGAATGTACGGGGTGTTACATCCTTCCCCCCTTAGAAACATTCGTCCTCGAATGTTAGTAACATTATCTCATTGTAACAACTTAAGTCAAAGTGCATCCTTCACATTATCATATACACACATAATACTTGTAAAGACTTACTTATTATGACTCCAATTCCGTATCTTGACCTTTTTCTTCAGTGTACAACAATTACGAGCACTTTAGATTTCATTATTTCTTTGGTTTCCCTTGCGATTTCTTCTACGTGCTAATTTCTCCAATAGTGCCTTTACGGAAGCTACTTCTTTATGTTTCATTACTCTCTCTTATCGATCTAGAATAGTAAGCAGTACTTCTTCACATGTGAGATCTTTCGTAACTTGTATATTTCTACTGGCAACAATACGAGATAATCTCCTATACACTTTCAAAGCATCGAATATAAGATACTGAATGAACTGTGAAGAGTTCTTGGACTAGTGCTAATAGATTCACAATTTTCCCAAATCTTTGGACAACTTCTCTTTCTTTCCGTATCTCATTATATATATATTTTTTTTCATTGGTGACACTGTCAAAAATACCTAATCACCTATGGCACATTTAATTCCCTTCTGCTACTATCGACATATGATTTGTATCGGCTCTGGGCCATTTGTAGCTACTGTTATATCACCTTCACTTCATCTATAGCTTGACGAACAAAATTTGACCCGAGCAAAGAAAATTTCATCAGCTGTAACCCATCCAATTGATGATCTACATTTTCTTTCATATAAAACTTCGTAAGGTGGCTTTTGATACTTTTACTGTAAACAATTTCAATAAACGATAGATGTTCATCCCAACTACCTTTAAAGTCCAATGTACAAACTCGTGGCATAACTTTAAATGTTCATATAATACGTTTTGTTTGCCCATCTATCTGAGGATGATAAGCCGTACTTACATCTACCTGTATAGTCAAATGCTGAGTATTAGACAAGATAAAGACAAAGGTGAGCAGGTTGATATGTCTGCCGAAGTAGAAATGAGTAAATCACCACTTGACCAAGGTAGTCAAGGTGAAGCTGACATGGAATTTGTTATACGGGTTTCTCTTAGCCAAAAGGTAGAGAAGTATCTGCAGAACCACCTATAAATACCACCGAACAGGATTTAAGAAATGTAGTGTATATGTTGACTTAGATAATTGTTGTGAAATGTCATTGGCAAGCTGGCCCAATGACGAGTGATGATGGTGCGGCTAGGGTAGCTAGTCGTCGAACACAGAATTTTCTGAAATTAAACCCTCCCACGTCCACCGAGTCGGATATGGATGAAGACCCACAGGACCTTATTGACCAAATCAAAAGGGATTTGGATAATATGCATGTGGTTGTGTATTAATATACTTTTAGTTAGTTGGGAGGAAACGACATTCCTTGACCAGTACCTCTCATATGAGGTCCGAAAAGCTTATGCGGATCAATTGCTAAAGTATTGCTAAAGAACTATGAGTGTCAGAAAGTACAATCTTCGGTTTAATTCTGTGGCTAGGTATACTCCCAAAAGTGGTAACCATTATGACCGATAGAATGCATCGGTATATGGATAGATGGATTGTACCATTGCGATCTTGGAAAAAAAATAATATTGATATAGTCAGAATACAGGCTTTTTGCACAGATAATGAAAGCTCAGAGGCAACAGAAAAGGATATGTCGGTTTGGGCTGAATGTTTGTTATTGGTGTGGTATGTCGGGCCACAAAATGAGGCTTCTCTTGAGGTAGCTACAGGTACCGTACACGTATTGATTGACCCATATTCGACACTAGCATATGTTATTTTATTAGTTGCTGAAAATTCAAATGAACACCAGAATTACTAGTTATGTCACTTGAAGTCTATATATCAGTTGGTGAATCTATGATAGTTAAAAGAGTATATCTTAAGTGCATAGTAATTATTTGTGGTCATGAGACACTGGTTGATCTTATTGAGCTGGAAATAATAGATTTTAATGTTATAAAGGGATTGTGCTGTAATAGATTGCCGAACTAAGAAGTTACATTGTCGTTTTCCCCAAAAGAAGAAATGTGGGGGCACTAAGAGGAAGAAAACAGAAAACGTTAAAAAACGTGATGAACAAGGAATTCATAAGACCTAGTATGTTTCCTTGGGGTGCACCAGTGTTAATTGTACAAAAGAAAGACAGTACGTTGAGAATGTGTGTCGATTATCGGCAACTGAGTAAGATGACAATTACGAATAAATATTTCCCTCCCCAGAGTGGATGATTTGTTTGGTTAGTTATGGGGTTAGAAAAAATGGTGAAATGAATGATGAAATGATGAAACGAATGACGGCGAAATGAAAAATAAAATAAAAATGATGATGATATACCCCAGACAACATTACAAACATGGTATGGTTATTATGAATTTCTAGTATGTCAATTGGGTTAGCGAATGCACATGTAGTTGTTTTAATGAATAGGGTGTTCAAGACACTTTTCAATATGTGTGTGACCATATTCGGTGATGGTATTTAAAAAAAAAATCACAAGAGGACCATGCATTGTATAGGATGAAGAGATGAAAGTTGTCACACAAAAGATAGAAATGGTGAACAATTGGCTAAGGCCTACGATGCTTACAGGGATCCATCGTTTTCTTAGGTTGGTTGATTATTATAGGAGAATTGTTGAAGGATTTTATTTTATCCCTACACCCTTAGCAAAGCTTATATACAAGGCAATCAAGTTTCAGTAGAATGATGTATAATCCATCATATATCTCATGTTTAATTAATTTCATAATCGTCACGACAATATTCACTTACGAGATTCCCGATCGTAGCCTCAATCGCAAAACTAGAAATTCTAGTCGCTCATGGCTTCTTTTTTTTTTTTTTTTTTTTTTTTAACATAATTTGTTAAAATACTTGTGACGAAGAATTAACCCCACAAAGTCACAAACACCACCTACTACCAAGGTCTAATCACATTTACTAGCACACTATTAAATTTTTCCATCAATAGCAATATGAAATATGTACTTATAGCTCTCGAAACCTAGGTAAGCATGGTTCAAGATTGTCAAATAGGGTCGGGAATGTACGGGGTGTTACATCAAACATCTCCAAAACAACACGAATAATAATATGCCCAAGAAACAACAGGCACTGATACAAACAAACACTCCTTCCTACAAAATCTGGACTCCTTCCTACCCACTAACCCTCTACCTTAATCAAGCGGAGATTGATTAACAGAAAAAAAAAAAATCAGACCTGAAGAGTGGAGCTGCTGGCATAACTGCATTCTCCATTGCCTGCATTCATATGCAGAAGTTTGCCCCTTCTCATTATTTCTTCCACACCCATATCTTTTACCTGTCCATTTCCATTTCCTGAGCCCATTTCCTGATATATAAATACTTAACCGAATGATCCATAATTAATGCTCTTTTCGTCTTTGCATGTTATAAAAATATATAATATATGTTAGCTAGATATTCTCTCTCTCACGTATTATAAAAATATATAATATGTGGTAGCTGTATATTCTCCCTTTGTTACTCCCTCTGTCCCAATTTATATGACACACTTTCTTTTTTAGTCAGTCCCAAAAAGAATGACACATTTCTATAGTTGGTAACAATTTAACTTTAAAATACCCACTTTACCCTTAATGAAATAATTTACAACCACACAAATATTTATGACTCATTTTAGACCACAAGTTTCAAAAGTCTTCCTTTCTTTCTTAAACTCTGTGCCAAGTCAAAGTACATCACATAAATTGAGACGGAGGGAGTATTAAATAAGAGAGAGTTGAGCAGCTGAAGCACGCAACTCTCTCTTGCCTGCTTCAGCTGCTTCAACCGTAATTTTACTATATCACTCATAATTAATTATTATAAGTTATTTAAGTATTATAAAATTAATAATATTCAATGAAAAAAGGTAAAATACACACAAAATAATAAATTAAGTTTTAAATTAACTTGAAGTCTTATATGAGGCCCATTTAAATTTTTTTTTTCAGAAGTAACTTTTATAGTAATTTTACTATATCACTCATAATTAATTATTATAAGTTATTTAAGTATTATAAAATTAATAATATTTAATGAAAAAAGGTAAAATACACACAAAATATAAATTAAGTTTTAAATTAACTTGAAGTCTTATATGAGGCCCATTTAAATTTTTTTTTTCAGAAGTAACTTTTATAGTAATTTTACTATATCACTTCTAATTAATTATTATAAGTCATTTAAGTATTAGAAAATAAATAATATTTAATAATAAGAATAAAATAGATATAAAATGATAAATTAAAAATAGACAGATACAGTACTTTTCAATAGTAATATCTGTATCAAAAAAAGGGGTATTCTTTTAAAAATATACTAGAAAATTTTCAAAGAAAAAAGACTTTTAATGAGTTGATGACAAGTTTGCTTCAGCTGTTTCAACCGTGATTTTATTATATCACCCCTAATTAATTATTATAAGTCATTTAAGTATTAGAAAATTAATAACATTTAATAAAAAAAGGTAAAACAGACACAAAATGATAAATTAACTCTTGTTGTTTTAAATTAACTTGACGTCTTATATGGGGCCAACTTAAAATTTTTTCACAAGTATTTTTTTATAGTAATTTTACTATATCACTTCTAATTAGTTATTATAAGTCATTTAAGTATTAAAAAATAAATAATACTTTATTTAATAACAAGGATAAAATAGATATAAAATGATAAATTAAAAATGAATGAATGAAGTACTTTTCAATAGTAACATCTGTGAATATTTCAAATGTGACGAAAATTATTGTTAAAAAAGGGATTGTGCAAAATCTTTCAAAATTAAATTTTTTTTTTAAAAAAACTGATATTCTTTTTTAGAAGTGATGTATCCGATCCTCAGTAATGTATCTGAAATTTCAAAATTCGGGATTTTAGGTAATTTTGAAATGGATGGAGATAGGGTGTAATTAGGTACTAAACAGTCGAAATTATGTTATTTACCCTACTATTAAACTAAGTGGTGTATCCAGGATTGTAGATAGAGTCGTCAATATGAGTCAGGCCTATTGGGTCAATCCTGCTTTGTAATTTGATAGGGTTGAGCTAAGATTTTTGCATTTCATTTAGGAATAGGGTATTTAGCTTAGTCCGGATAAGCCTGGTAGCCCGTAGGACTTGAGCAATGTGGGTTGGGCCGACTGATTTTGCAGTCCATTTCTCACCTACTCTTTTTTGTTTTTTCACTTTTTTTTTGCTTCGCTCTTTTTTTTTTTGTAAAAAAAAATTGTTCTTCTATTTTTTTAACAATCAATTACAGTTTTACAACATTTCTTATTTTTCTGTCAATGCTTCATAGTTAGAAAAGAAAAAAGTCAATATATTGTAATTCTTCAAGCCTATTTTTTTTTTGTCAATTAAATACAAACAAGTATATTTTTATTTGTTATGTAAAAATAATATATTTTATACAACAATCATACATGTACATATTTTATACATCAATGATACAATTTCTGTATACATCTTATACATATACATAATCTATACAATAATGATACAATTTTTATACATATCATATACCAAAATATATATTTTGTACAACAATTATACAGTTTCTACACACATTTTATACAACCTTTAGCTGCAATAATTATTTATATACATGTTCTATACAATAATTATACACTTTCTATACACATCTTATACATATACATATTTTATACAATAATGATACAGTTTTTATATACATATATATATATATATATATACATACACACACACCCCCCCCTTATAGGAATGCATATTTCATACAACAATTATACAGTTTCTATGTACATTTTGTATAGTTTCTACACATATATCTTATATAGGTACATATTCTATACAATAATTATACAATTTCTATACAATTATATTTAATTATTTTTTTTTAAAAAAAAGAAATCGAATATTTTAGTCCCAAAAAAATTGTAGCGAAACAAGAAAAAAAATAACTGAAAAAAACTGATGGGCCGAAATGGCCCAAGAAGGAAGGGTAGGGCTGAAGTAGCCCAATGATCATTGAATGACAATAATTTGACCGACTGGCCATAATTTGACAAATTAGTCAAATGTTGGCCATTGTTTTCAAAATGGCCACTGGGTGTCCTTTTTCCTTAACTTATTAGACATAAAATATACTTTTGGCCCATTTTGTATACCTTTATGCGTAGCCTTTATGTTGTGTACCTTCTTCAGTGCCATTTTCTTTCCCAAAAAAGGGTTTCACATCCATTTTTTTAAAAATATGCATACACTATTGTTACATCTACTTCAAATTTTCTTCTTCCTTCTTCTCCATTGTAAGCCCGACGTGCTTTTATTATATAGGAGTTGATGATGCAAAAGAGCAAATCAAAGTGTTTTAATGATAGCTTTCTTTGAAAGAACCAACTTAATTTTACATATCGGTTTGTGTGTTGGTTGATGCTGGTTACAACAGGTTTAGCAACAATTATGGACCATTTTAATGGTGAAAAATGGTGATGGAAGAGTGGTAAAGGACCCAGCCGACATTAATGATGTTTGGGTTGGTTGCATATTTTTACGGAGCTTTAAATGGTGTCTGTGGGGCGGTGAAAATGATGAAGATGACAGAAAAAATTATTGATCTTCCATGATAAAATATGAATGCTGGTTTCATAGACGATGAAGGTTTCGATCTCTAATTATTTCCTTCAAGCAATATCCACAAAACATGTAATATATTTGTATAATAATTGTATAATATGTGTACAATTAGTGAGTATTTATACATTTATTATATATTTAATATATATAAATTATATAATGATGATACATTTTGTATCCACATAGGAATACATATTTTATGCAACAATGATACAATTTCGCTACGTATGATACATTTTCTATACATATATAGTAGTGATACAATTTCTATACATACGTAGGAAATAGTTGTAAATAGTAGTGATACAATAATGATACAATTTTTCTATGTATGATACATTTTTCATGCATATATAGTAGTAATACATTTTCTATACAACAATAACACAATTCTATACATATGCCTAAAGTAGTTGAAAAAAAGGCTACAAAACGAAATTATTTTTAAAAAGCTAAAAAATGTAATATAAAGTTTCTGGGTCATCTGTGTCAATAGTTTCACCCAGATGACCATTTTAATATCTCTACTTTGTTCAAACAATATCATGTTAAAAATTATTCAGCTTCGCAGATTTTTAGGATTATATTTTTTGTGAATTTGAGACTTGATTAGCAAATAGTAACACCATGTGATATTGTCCTGTGAATATTTATTTTATTAATTTTTTAAAATTTAAATTAAAGAAATTACAAAAACAATATTTTCTAAAAAGTCGGTTACCCACAACCCACAGAGTGGTGGGTTGAATTTGCTGTTTTTTAACCCATCATCTTGATGGGCTAACCCAGCCTAGCCCATCAAATTTCAAAGTCTATGTGAACAGTGCTGACTCGTATTGACAACTCTAAATATAGAGGATTCAAAATATAAAGAAGTAAATATATATATGAAAAAGCCAACGAAATTCGACATGACTCTATACACCTAAAAAATAATTTTAACCTTATACATATAGTATATAAGTTTTCGACAAAGAATACCCAACTCCTCCCATTTTAATAGTACTTTTTGTCATATTTTGAAGTAAAACTTTTATCAATTATTAAGAACTAATAAATATTTTTATTGAAGAAAATTTAGCTGGAATACTAGTATTCTTTGCTGGCTTATTAATTAACAAATCAGGATCTGCTATTCAAGATTTCTTGCTAATATTATTCTACTTGTAAAACCAGATCTTTGCTTCACAATTATAACGTTCAACTTGTTCACACGTGATATCATAGAAGGCTTGTCAACACGTGAATCGCTACATCCAACACATATTATAGCTTCATTTATTTTTATTAAGATTAGAAGTCTCAAGCTGAATATTAAGATGTGTTCTATAATTTAGATATTTAAATCTGTATATTAAATATTTAAGATTGATTATTTCTAATAGTTAAATATATAAAATTTATTTTTATTTACAAATAAAATTTAATAAATACTAACAAATTATTTTTTAAAAATGTATTTGGCAATTTCTGGTGGCAATGATGACTAGTGATGATGGTTTTGGTTATCAATGAGGATAATGTTGGTTAATGGTGGCATTATGGTAGTAGCTAGTGGTTGATGGTAGTAGTTGGTGGCAGCGGCTAATAGCTGTGGTTAATAATAGTGAAAGTTAGTGGAGGTGACGGTGAATAATGATGATGGTGACAATATATATAGTGGTGATTGTCTGTGTTGGTTGGTGGTTGTTATGATAATGTGGTTGGTTAGCGTAATCCGAACCCTCGTTGAAAGATATAAATTATATATATATATATATATATATATATATATATAATATATATATATATATATATATATGATTAAAATTATTTTTTATATAAATATAAAAGATGTATTGAATATCTTAACTTCTTCATATTTTTTTTTTATATGTATGTTAGAATCCCCATGGTGAAAATCACTGCTCCAGCATTGACAATGAGCTGCCAAAGTTAATCACACATGATGATGAATTTCAATAATAAAGAGATTAATTAATCAATATCTATTTATTTAATTAATCAATTATGAATTGTGTAAAGTCTTACCTAGCGATGATGGAGCTTCATTTCAGTGTTGGCTAAAATATTACAGATACAATAATAAAAGTTTTGTTCAAACTAAGTTTTTATAAGCTAAAAAGTAACAAGTCGGGAATCTAATCTATAAGCATATGACTTATAAATATTTTAATTGTCTATCAAGCACGTAAATAAACCGAAAAATATTTCTAAATCGATAAAAATGGGATAGGACGAGTTTGATTTAAAATTTACGCCAATTATGGTTTCTGAAAGATTTATTCCTTCTATAATTTATGTGTCATATTTTTTTTTTAGTATGTTTCAAAAAAAATATTATATGTACTTACTTATGTAGAAACAATTCAATTTTAAACTTTATGTTTTACCTTCAATGAGATAATTTATTGCAGTACACATATATACTTATATGGGGAACCACTTATATGACTTGCTTTAATTATAAGTTTCAAAAGTTTCTTTTTCCTTTTTGAAACTTGTGGTCAATAAAATACCGCCACATAAATTTAGAAGAATGGAATAAAATCTTTTACAATTTTCAATACAAAATAAGCAAAAAAAGATAAATACACATATTAGGTATATTGGATTAAAATTTTGGTACCAACATGGATTATAATGAAATGATTGAACTCTATCTATTCTTAATTAGAAGTTTTGATTCAAGTCCCTAGAATTATAATAAAATCAGCTGGAAGGCCGCCCAAAAAATGAGCCTAATGCCAGAATCAAGATATAATCGGACTCCCATACGAGTTATTTTTTAAATTTTGTCACACTCATATAATGACCAGATATTTAGTGAAAACTTTTCGTTTCATAGATTTGTATTATTATTATTATTTGGTTAACTCTGGAATTGAGATGTATTAGCTGTAATTGTTAAAGCAAATTGTTTGCAATAACAACATTATATTGCAATTGGACCGATGAGTACAATAAGTCATCAATACTAAGAGATTCTGATAATATACAGAAGTGACTCGATCTTCATAATTGAGATTTGAGTGTATTGGTATATTATCCAATCATTCACTAGCAATGATTATTAATGAAGACACGCATATATGGAAAAGAGTATAGTGATATCTTATCCTAAAAAGAAAGAAAAAGAAATCAGTTATATTCTGTTGAGAGCATAAAATATTTTTCGTATCTCTAGATCAATTGTTAAACTATTTAATCACGTTAGATTTGTCTAAATAATATCTAATCCATTGTTTGGTTAACATTTTAAAATAAAAGGTCAGTTTCATTATCTTGTAAATTATTGTGGTTGGTAAATAACTTGAAAATCTTTTGTTTTACACTTCGTCCCAAATTAATTGTTCATACTAATAATACTAATAATATCAAATGAATAGTAACATATGTATTATTATTATGTTTTACATAACTATCATATACGTATATTTATAACGTAAAAGGACAAAAGGAGCATTAATTTTGAATCATTAAGCCAATTTATTTATATATCAGGCTAAATAAAATTTCTTGACAAATTTAAAAGATTAACGATATATTATTTTGTCTTCAAAATTTTAAAAATCATCTTAGTCGGTTTGGTTTCCTTTTGAGTAAAAAATAAAGTCAAGCCACACCACAAACACCTCCGGTCACTTCTGAGTAATTGATAAAAGTTTACTTGCAAAAAGATAGGACTACTAATAATATTAAATGACTAACTAATATGTGTATAATTATTTTAAAATTAAGCTAAAAGAATAATAATATGAAGTAATAAAGTAAATAAGAAATATAGAGAGACAAGAGAGGATAATATTCTTATTTCTTTCAAGTGTCAAAGTGTATACAATATAAACTATTAAGCCTCTATTTATAGTGTTACATAAAGGCATACAAAAGATTGTCATAAACATGACATTAACTATGAAAGTTATGAGGAAAGATCAAGAGGAAAGGTTATGAAGGTGTGGGGGTTACATCTATAATGGTGAGTACTGAGGATAATGGATGATTATGGAGAGGAGTAATGGACATCCATATTAATATAATACTAGGATAATTATATGCGCTTCGCACGGTTATAAAAATAGAATTGAATATTAATATTATTATTTTAATTAAAAAATTAATAATAACAAATCTCCAATCTTTTTATAAATTCGTAACATCCTATATAAAATCATCTATAATAAATTTATGAGAAACATTTCAAATTAAATATAAAACAACTCGTTTTAATTTATATGTAAATTTAAATAAGGAAAACAAAAAAATGAAAGATTCAGAAAAAAGACATTAATGACAGTGTAAAAATCTGAGGGATACACATTTAAAGTATTATTTCTCTTAATATTTTGTGTCTTAGTAATAATTGTTAATAATAAGGTAAAATTAATTTTTAATTTCTTTTCAATAAAAACATAAAATAAATAGAAGAAAAAAATGAAATAGCAAAAGAAAATAATATGCAAGACAAAAAAACTTGTCTAATCATCCTTTAATTATTTTTTTTCTATTTTCAGTTCTTCTTACCGTTTAAAATATGCACCACCGTCTATATAAATTCAAAGAAGGCTTCAATCGTTGCCACCATTTCACTACCCATTGCAAAGTTAGATTCTTCTTTGGAAGAAGAAAAAATAAATCTTTAGCAATGAAATAAGATTAAAAAAAAAGTAAAAAGAAGTAGAATAATCATGTAAGATATTTTCTCTTACAACGTAAAATGTAAATGCATTAAATGATAAAACATTGAATTCTTTTGTTATTGATAAGACAAGCAACTTTAACTTAAATTAGTTATTTCTATCAAAGAAAATTAATTAAATCTATTAAGATTTTTTTTTGTTTAAAATATATTTTTGAGTTAAACTTTACAAAAGTTCCACGAATTTACCAAAAATCGGCTTCATATATATGCACAAAGGCGGAAACTTTGTGAGCACAACTTTGACACCACAAAAAAAAAAAGCGAGAGAATTAATATATAAATATTTGCAAATTTTGGATCTTCTTGTGGGTGTCACTATAAGCTTGATATGCTTTAAAATAATCCCTGTAATATTTTAAAAAATATACTATTAATTCAAAGAGCATTAAAAGTTGATCCATAGAGTTTAAGTCTTGAATACGTTTTCTATTTCTTTTCATATCATACACCACTTGTGTTCACCACAAGCAAAAAATGTTTCAAATATAATTCAGGAAGCACAACCTGAAACCATTTTCCAATAACAAAATTATTTATCCAATAATACCTGCAAATTTTGGATCTTTATAGGTGCACTATAACCTTGATATACTTTAAAATAGTCCCTACAATAATTTTAAAAATATAACATGTTAATACTAATTAAGAACATTAAAAGTTGATCCATAGAGTTTAATCTAGGATCCATTTTCATCTCTTTTCATATCATATACCACTTTGCATTCACCACAAGGAAATAATAAATGTGCCAAAATTCAAGCAGCAAAACCTAAAAAAATGTCACACACCCTTTCAACCGATCATTCTCCGATAACAAAATCATTCATCTGCATTGTTTTAAGTTCCCATGAAAATAAAGTTCATCCATAGAGTTTAAATCTTGAATCCATTTCTATATCATACATCACTTGTATTCACCACAAGAAAAAAAAGTTTTAAAATATAATTCAGGAAGCACAATCTAAAAAAAAAAATGTCACTCACCATTTCAACCGGCCATTCTCTAATAACAAAATTATTCATCCAATAATACCTGCGAATTTTGGATCTTTATAAATGCATTATAAGCTTGATGTACTCTAAAAAAGTCCCTTCAATAATTTTAAAAATATAACATATTAATACAAACATTAAAAGTTGATCCATAGAGTTTATATCTTGGATTCGTTTCCATCTCTTTCCATATCGTATACCACTTGCATTCACCACAAGGAAATAATAAACGTGCTAAATTCAAGAAGTAAAACCTTAAAACAATGTCACTCACCATTTCAACCGATCATTTTCCGATAACAAAATCATCATCCACTATTGTTTCAAGTTTTGTGAAAATTATTGCATACGCATTTTCCTTCGCACTTGCATGATTTCCTTAATAAACATAACCCAACAGCAAAAGAGCAACTATTCCATTTACAGATTTTATTGAGTTGCTGAGTTTAAATAAATTAGCTTTGTAAATCAACAAATAACGTCTTTTAATTTACTTATAATAAAGACAATAATAATGGTAATAATAATAAAGAGATCATCCATCAAACATTAGGTAACTGCCGTCAATGATATTGAGTATTGACTTGTCATTTTCTTTTCCGTTATTTTATATTCATTATATATATATATATATATATATATATATAGGTTCATACTCCGTAATAAAATTTGCAAATGAATTAACCGTTTCATACAATAAGTACGTAATAAAAGCTATGTAAAAGGAAATTATACTCAGGTGATTAAGAAATCATAAATAAAATAATATTCATTGGGCATATATTGAATATTGGAATTGTAATTAATTATAGGGATAAAATGACAAAAAATTAATTAATTCTATTTTGATTTAATAAGTGATCAACTAATATGAGACAATGATTTTTAATAAGATAACCAATTAAAATGGGGAGGGAGTACTTTTCTTTCTCTTTCCTTAATTATTAATATGTAATTGCAAATAAATCATTGTTTTCCATAAGAGTGTTTCTCTTTCCATTCCCATCAATGCGATTAATGTTTAATATATTGAATTAGAATAAAAAGAAATAATTAAAATGGAAACGAAAAAAGCCAAAAAATCCAGGAAAAAGATAAATGTGAATGGTGGCTTTAGAAGTATACCACATCAGCAGCCTCATATCCTTCTTTTATATAGATATGTAGATTTTATAACAATAATTATGTTTTATAGAGTCTGTTTGGGATTGCTGCTAGAAAACTACTTATTTGAGAATCACTTTTATAAAATAGCTTTTCAGAAAAGTGCTTTTAAAAAAATAATAATTTGTGTTTGGCAAATTCATTTGAAGAGTGCTTTTTTATAAACAGATTGTGTTTGGCTAATCTTTTTCAAAAAGTGTTTTTGAGAGACAAATGACATGTATCAATGGACTTTTACTATTAAAATCATTTTATAGAGATGATTTATTTTAAATATCTATAATAATATTTTTAATTAAATTTTTAGTTTTTATTTAATTAAAAAGTACGTATTATAAAATTTTCAATCAATATTTATATACATAGATACATTAAAAATATTAAATAATGATTTAATATTACTATAATAATTTAAATATTACAAAGATTAAACATTTGAGAAAAAGTATTTACAAGTGCTGCCAAAATACAATTTGATCTTACAACGTGATTCGTCTGTCATTTATTGTCACTAATAATAAAACATAAAAAGTTATATATTTTTCGATCATCACCATCAATGATATTTTTAATTTTATTTAAAGAAAAGGAGTGAGGAATAAAATAATAGTGTATAAATTATAAAATAAAAAAAAAATTATGATGTAAATATGAAGTATAAAATTTTAAAATCAAACTTTAATCAAACGTGTAAGATATGCTAATTAATTAATAAGGGATATTTTGATATATATATATATATATGTGTGTGTGTGTGTGTAACTGATAGAAATATTTTTGTCATGGAAAAAATAACTTTCTGCTTCTGCTTTTTTTGAAAAACAGAAATTTTCTGCTTCTTCCCAACTGCAAAAAAACTGTTTTTGCTTCTATTTAAAAGCACTTTTACAAGTTAGCCAAACACCAATCTTTTTTTAAAAAAGTATTTTTTTTTTTCAAAAAAATAAAAATAAAAAACCCCAAATAGGCACATACAATATTATACGATGTATAAAGTACAAAGTCAAACACAGCCTTAAATTATTTATATACGAGGCAATGGGAGAGCAAAAGTTAGGGTGTGACAGAAGTAATGGCAGGGGGCAAATTAGTTATGCATATGAATGCAGGAAGTGGAGAATCCAGTTATGCCAGCTGCTCCACTCTTCAGGTCTGCTTCTCTATTTCTCTTTTTGGGTAGTCATAACTCCGCTTGTTTGAGCTTGCTTATACATTCGGTCTAATTAAACTTTGCTTGAAATTGAGGCGTAATTGTTATTGCCGTTTTTGTTATACGAACTAAGTAATAAACTCAATTCTTGAAATAAAAAATAACAAAAAAAACTCAATTCTTGTTTCCTAATTTCCAGAGAAAGATAATACAACAGGCAAAACCTGTTTTAGAAGATGCTATCAACAAGACGTTCAATAATATTGGTGAATTTCCCAAGTGCTTTAATATGGCAGACTTGGGTTGCTCTTCGGGACCAAACACTCTTTTCATAGTATCAAATATCATAAAGATTGTACAAATGTTATGCCACGAGAAGTGCTGCAAAAGGCCAGAGTTTCAAGTTTATCTCAATGATCTCCCTGATAATGACTTCAACACTATTTTCAAATCGATTCCAACGTTCTATCAGAATCTCAGAAAAGGAAAAGATGGAGCAAATTGCTTCGTATCAGGCGTTCCAGGTTCCTTTTATGAAAGGTTATTTCCTAGCAAAAGCTTGCACTTGGTTCACTCATCTTACAGTCTTCATTGGCTCTCTCAGGTATCAATGAATCATATCAACTCTTTTCAATTATCTTGTTAATAATTTTTTTTCGTGCTTCTACTTGTATGCAAGCCATATGATAGACTAAACATTTTGATATCCATGACATACTTGAAATATGTAGGCTCCAGAAAAGATGGAGAACAGCAACAACATATACATAGGAAGGACAAGTCCTCCTCATGTATTTGAAGCCTACTTGAAGCAATTTGAGAAGGATTTCTCAAGGTTTCTGCGATTCCGCTCCGAGGAAATAGTAACTGGTGGCTACATGATTCTAACATTTATGGGGAGGGGCATTCCTGATCCCCATGGAAGTCACTGTGGCTTTCTGGATCTTCTATCAAAGTCACTCATTGAATTAGTACAAGAGGTCCACTACTTCACTCAGCTAACAACTTGTTTTCTTCCAATAATTCGTTAAAGAGTTTTAACTTTCATATGCTGACAAAGCATAAGGAAAATTTTACACAATCAGGCCATTTAGAAGGTTACTATAGGTATAATAACAAACTGTATTAGTCATGAATTTTTGTTGCACTAACAAAACCTATAACAAATTACATTAGTCATGAACTGGTTATCTAGAAAATAGCAATGATCTGCTAACAAAAAGGAGCAGCTTGGTGCACTAAACTTCCTCTATGCGTGCGGTCCAAGGAAGGATATAACTGGTATTGATGTATATAAATTTAGTCATTTGTTAAATATATGTTCAAATTTTCCTGAAATGGATGCAGGGACTTATTGAACAGGCAGAACTAGACAGCTTTAATTATTCTTTTTATTCACCATACAAGGATGAAGTAGAAAAGATTGTTCAAATGGAAGGTTCATTTGACATTGATACCCTAGAGTCTTTCCAAGTGAACTGGGATGAGAGAGACAACGACGATAACATTCATTTCGATGCCTATAGCAGTGGTAAACATTTTGCGAAAACTATAAGAGCTGTTACAGAAGAAATACTTGTTAGCCATTTCCAATTTGGAGAGTCCATTGTTGACTATTTGTTTGAACGATATGCCTACCATGTGGCTTGTCATTTGTTGGTTCAAAAAGATAAGTTTGTCAACATTGTCATATCTTTAAGAAAGAAATGACAAAGAATAAAAGAGACAACAGGATGCTGCAATTGTTTTGATGTTAATGTCAATTCTATGTACTTCTGAGTTGTTGGACTGATAATTTATTGCCAATGATGAATCGATTAAATATTCATGAAATATTCTTTTTTACATATATAGATTTCTTTTTAAGATCCACAACTTCAATTAACCATAAAAAATTCACATCCAAAGAACCAATTGTAGATTTCTTGCTTGTTCCTCAACTAATATCTAACCTATGGAGACCAATTTCTTTTACAACTACCAAGAATTGTTAAGGCTAATTTCTCCAAGTTAGATCAAACATCAAAAAAAAAAGAGCACTACAAAGGCCAAATATTGTCTACCATGACAGTAGTATCATCGCCCATCCCACCCTGATGCGTATCCAGGATTTTAACAAGATGGTGCACTATTATGAAGAAGTGAATTCAAAATTTATATCTGACATGTTCAACCTTTAGATTCTTAGGATGAACTCATTACACTTTTGAATAGTTATTATAGAGATTTAAATGTGTCAAATTTGGAGATTTCAAAAGAGTAAACCAAAGAAAAAGGCGTATAAAGCTCTGTGCTCTTGGAATTGTCCAGTGCATGTTGGGCTATCCTTCATGCCAATGTCTCCGGCACATCCGATTTCCATGAATCGAACAATCCATCTGTTTCCAATACGATTACATCCCGTGCTTTCACCGGGAAACTGATCTTCTATGCCACACTCGAATATTCAAAAGTTCTTCCATTCCCTAACTCTATCTCCAACGTTAACAGCATGCAATGTATACAAGCATGCAGTGGAAGAACTTATGGCCTTCGTATTCAAGAAAGCTTCTTTAAGGACTTTCACTACCTCAATATTATCTGCTAGTTTCTGTTTTTGAACGGATGATTCCGCGTATCTCATCAATTCCCTAAAGTACTCTCCTGAATCGATACCCCACCATCTCAGCCATCCGATCATAATAATGCTTGCATGCTTCACATTATACTCCGTCATCTTGATATTTGTATCGTACGTCGAACCATACCAGTTGTCGGGGTGAGCCATCGCAATTGTGAACAAGGTGTGATACAATCTGTTTTGTATCAAGGCCCTCATGAAATTTTTGTTAAAAGGCCTAAGGTTTCTGTTTACTCAACGTTATTCCAGTCTTAGCTTAGTTCTCAAGAGCATCGGCTAATACATATTGCTTCCACCAAGTTCTATTGTGCTGATTAAAGAAAATCCAATGTACCCTTCTAACTGATGGCAGGGCAAAGTGCAAGGATATTGACGAGCTCTGGGTGCATAAGATTTTTTGCTCGTATTGTGCCAAATTCTAGTATAGTTTAAGAAATCACGTCATAGAAAATAGAACCATCTAGGCTATAAATTTGTATTACACTGATTACAATTTGAGAAAATGAAATCGATGAAAAAAAGAGTAGTCTTTTAAATTTGTAAATTACATAAACAAAACAGATTACAATTTCCTAAAGATTTAAAGGGAGTTGGAAATTATTGAAGTCACTTGACAATATTATTACAATACAATCTTAATTTGATATATTTCATGAAACAATAATTGTTTATTACTAATACAATTATAATTTTTCTCACTTGAAAATAATCAATTAATAACATTCCTTGAGGTTATGCATATGAAATTTTTGAATTGAATTACAACTAGTGACAATTAAAACAGAAATTCAACGTGTTTTGATTGATCCAGATAGTTCGGTGAAACTCATCCGCATCAAGTGATCAAATTTCCTATTCCAGGGGGAATTAGAGAAATCCGGGGAGAACCAAAGTAAAATTAAATGTGTGCTAATTTGATTTTAACAAATCATTCACCAAATTAAATTTGTAGATATACTAAAATTTATAATTTGACCGTAGGAAAATCCACATTGTCTTTCTTTTTCTCCCCTAATCATCTCATGGAAGATTTTCTTTTAAAGAAAAATTTGCATCAATATTAATACTTAGAAATTATTCTACGTAGGGTGCGCATGCATTCAATTGTTATTTTATGCTATTTTGTAGTTTTAATTTTCTTTTCTAATTTTTTGATTTTGTAAATTTAGTTGAAACACTGTAATACAGAAAATTCATCCACATCCCATAACACATTCCAACTTCCAAGTAAATTTACGAATTCAATTAGATAGGTTATTTGTTAAAATCGAATAGCAAACACCCTTTAGTTGTACTTATTTAATTAAAAAACAAAAGAACAAGAGTATTAACATCATATAACTTCTATTTTCTTACATAATTTCTAAATAGAGAAAGAGAATTTTTTTTAATTACGTTTTTAAATACAACACTATGTTGTGAGTTGTGATTTTTGAACTAGCAGCTTCCTCGGTGGACAAGAACTGTTGATGAAATCGAAAAATGATCTCAAATAAATGTTTTTAGTAACTAATATTGTTGTACCACATATTACAAAAATTACAGTTGAAAAATAAAATGAACAAAAATAAATAAATTTATATTCAGGCTGAGGCGCGAATATCTCGCTCTCTTTAAGGAGATTCAAGCTCACTGCGGCATAATCTACACCGGTCCAGCAGTATCACTCTTGACTTGTCTCCTCCCGAATACAATAACCCAACAACATTGTCCAACTCAAACCACTCTAGATTAGTTGAAGAGTTCAAAGCTCCACCATAAGAACATCTTCCTTCAACATATAATTACTCTCTTTTGTATAGTGAATATAATTCGAGACTTAATATTTTCTTTATCTCAACTCTCTCTTTCACTACGCTAATCTCAAAATATAAACACAATATTTGTTATATGTTTTTTCTCTGTCATCTCTTACACAAAATAATGCAAGACAATCACTATTTATAGATGACAAACTTTATAAAGTAACCTTTTCCATTTTTTTTTTAACTCGAAGGGTGGTTAAGCTATTTACCAACAGCTATAATTTACAAAATAATGAAACTCACTTTTTTTAAAATAACCAAATAACAGATTAGATTTTCTTTAGACAAATATAACTCGATTAATTTGTGAAGCCGCTTAATTAAGAAGAAGGGTTGATAAAGACGGTCAAGGAAGACGGGGTAATCAAGTCATTCAATGAATTCAAAGTGAAAAAACTATAGATAAATGCTTTTATACAGATAAGGATAAGACTTTACAATCAGTAGCTGGGCTAGGGCGGTTATGCTTCAAATCTGCGTTGAGCATGTCCTCTTCTGAAAAGGTGATGGCTGTGGTTGGCTTTGCTCCTTGCCTACAAAGCGGAGCGAGTTCAGTCGTCTTCCACTAAAAACGAGGCTGATAAGCTTCTAAAGATGAGGTGCACATAACACCTTAGGTGAATCCTACATCAAATAAAAGAGAAAAATAAAAATGTCAGCCTAGAAGTCTATTAGTCTTATTTGACCAGCCGTCCATTCAGAGGCACACCCCTTTAGGGACTCAATGTCCTTGTTGAATTGCCCCACATGCTTGACCGGCCCTCATCTGCCAACCCTCTATGGGCGGTGTGACTCCTACGCACCACCCTAATTAATTAATTAATCACTTTATATTATACTCCCTTTATTTCTTTTTATTTGCTCCTTTAATCTTTCAAGAATAATTTGAACAAAATCTTCCTATTATGCCGTTGTTCAATAAATATAATCATTAGGGTCTGTTTTGAAAGCCACCTGGTAATTGAACTTTGTGTAATTATTAGAGTAGTAATTATCAGTCGAGTAATTACACAACCTATTAATTACAATAGCATGTTTGTTTGCCACAATGTAATTATAGTGTAATTACAAGTGTACTGTTTGGTTGCACAAGTGTAATTACATGGTTATATTCAATTTTTAAAATAAAAATTATTTATCAAAAACTAAAAATCTATATTAGACAAATAAGTGCCTTTATAAATGATATTAAATTGAATATTATATATATATATATAGTATATTTTAATTAAATTAATCATAAAAACGTAAAGTACATGATTTTTAAGAACATCATGAAATGCATGTTTAACAAAAAGATTAATATTATAAATATAATGTCGTAAAATTATTAAAATATTTGACAAAAAGGTAATCTATCAATTCTAACTAAAAAAAAATGGTTTGCAATGTGAAATATCATGTCAATACTAGTAAAACAAATAAATTGAAACTGAAAATATAGCATAAGTTCAAAATTCAAAAATAAATAAATAGTACTCTTATGTCAAATTTCAACATAACGAAAATAGGATTCAAAAGAAAAGGAAAACCTAAGTTTATAACCTTATTCAACAATGAATTCTACTTAATTTAAAAATTAAAATACTAACTAAATTATGCTAAATAAAAAAAACATAAAGTAAATAAAAAATAGATAATACGAAAAATTGCATGGAATCACAAGAAGTAAAGGATGGGAAATGAGAAGAAAATGAAATATAAATAATATAAAATAAAAAATATTTTTAAAAAAATATTAGAATAATAAAAATAGAAAGAAGTTAAAATAATAGAAATTTAAAATAAATTAAAACGAAAAAAATAAAAAATAAAAATAAAAATAAAAGGAAGAAATTAAAAAGTAATCAACTTGTAATTATACTATGTAATTACTGACAATTTACAACTCCCCCTGTGAATTGAAGAATGTAATTACCCCCTATCAATTACACCGAATTACCTGCTGACCAAGTAATTACCCGACCAACTAAATATGTCAGACAGTGTAATTACACTAAATCTAATTATTAGGGTGGTTTTCCAAATAGGGCTTTATGATTTAGAAAGAGGTATAAAATTTAATTAAGGATATATAGTAAGAGATTTATTAAGGGGGTGTGCCAACCAAATGGAGCAAATAAAGGGAGTATTGAAATTCCTCATGGGCAGAAAAAGGGTGTCCAATCAGGTCATTGGTCATGGTCAACTGCAGCAAATAAATTTGCATTCCCAAAGAAGGTGAAAAATAAGGAGCATGGCTGAAAGCTCTTCTAACAATGGCGGAACTGATCAGGTACATTCCTATTCTCCCTCTCATCACTCAACTTTTACTCTTGCACTTCTTATTTTAATCAAGTAATTAGTAGTCTATTAATTTAATTGATGATCTTCATTTTGCCATATCCATTCAATTAACTATTGAGTTAAGGTAATCTTCATTTTTATTTTTGGTTGGTCAGGTATTGGTGGAGGAGATAGGCAGTGTTAGAACATTCATATTGAATAGGCCTTAACCGTTGAATGCACTCTCTTTTCAAATGGTACGCCAACATATCATATTAGTACTACTCTCTCCATTCTGTTTTTCGCTTTTCGAGGTTAATTTGACTAAACTTCAAAACTAAATTGAAAGTAGATTAATTTAATATTTTAAATTTAAATTTAGATGGTTAAAAACTATACGAAAAATGTTATAAGTTGCAATTCTTATCATATTAATATGATAAAATAATATACATCTTAAAATATTGATCAAAGTTTATATAATTTGACCTCGACAAGAAAAACAATGATAAGTAAAAGTGAAAAGTGAACTGAGGGAGTGTTATTTTTCTGGGGTACTGCTTTCTTTGTTCCTAATATAAAGTCCGCAACTTTCTTGATAGACTTCATTGTTCTCTGGCATTGCATGTATTATTAATCTTAACTAGTTTGTAGTTGAGCGTAATGTTATTGTTAGTTGTGGTCGTCTTGATGACTCTTATGGAAGTCAAGTAAGTAGTTTTAGTGATTCCCACCGAGTGAGAATAGTCGAGGTGTGCGCAATCTGATTTAGACACTGCCATAAAGAAAATAAATATAAAAGGAACACCAATCTTTTTTTTTGGTTAAAAAGGAACACCAATCTACTGCACTCTTTTTGTTATCTTTCATTGCATCGCCTTTTGCACCTTATAATAATCCTGATTAATGATCACTTTTCAATATATAAAAGCAGAGATATAAAAAAAATTTGATTATAACCAAAATTTCATTATTAGATACTACATTTTTTGTGAAAATACACTATCTACCTGTCATTAATGATCACTTTTTTTGTGTGAAAATACACTATCTACCTGTCATTAATGATCACTTTTCAATATATAAAAGCAGAGATATAAAAAAAAATTGACTATAACCAAAATTTCATTATTAGATACTACATTTTTGTGAAAATACACTATCTACCTGTCATTAAAAAAAAAGGAACAGAATACAAAAGGGTCATATTCCTTAGATTGAGAATTTATCGTTGCTATTGTTGATATTCCTTAAGACAAATAAATTTATCCCCACGAATTATATTAATTTCACCGCTCCATCAATCTAAAATATCATTTTATGACTGAGTAGAAGAGGGATATTAGATTTTTGAAATAATTTCATTCATTTGGGTCGGGTCTGAAGCGTTATGTAAAACAAACTGGTGAGGTACTATTTTAAAGCCACGTGACATTTTGTAATAAAAAAATTAAATAAGTATTAGTTTTTTTTTAAAAAAATTTCAGTAAATATAGTTCTATGAACGAAACGGGTAAATATGCATCATTTGTTAGGGACGAGTGTGTTTTAAAAAGCAGTCTTGAGGCTAGCCTCGGGGCTCGCCCCTGAGCAGGGCACTGGCAAAACGCCTCAAGGCATAAGTGTGAGGCTTACGCCTTAATCGCCAGACTGTACGCCCTAAGCACGCCTAACGCCCAACGCTCGGGGCTCGCCTAACAAATCTTAGGCAAATTATGTGTAGAATTCTTTAATTGACATTGTTGACCTTTTAATTCTCTAATAAATAAATGATGCTTAATATTTACTATTTTTTTCATCTATAGAGATGAGAAGATTGAGAAGATCTCAAATAACAAGTCATTGTATTGCATATTTCTTATTTGAAAGCATCGTGAGGGTGAATATCATTTAACATTTCTTTTAAAAATATTTAATTAGCCGAATTTTACATCTTCACTTATCATTGATCTTCTTATTATTTCCTTACGTCTCAAAATATCATATTTTATCATTTGTCATAGGTCTCAAAATAATAGTTATTTAATAGTAAATTACTATGTTTTATTATCTCAAAAATACCATAAGTGTACTAATAAAGTTTATTGATTATTTTCTTTTAGGTTTGTATATTGTATAGTACGATAGTAATATATTTTACAAAAATGTGATTCTTTTATTAATTGAAAGTTAAGATGTTAGAGTTGATTTGCATCTCATAGTAGCTATTATAGCATTTCTTTATTTATACTTATAAAATTATATTAGAAGTTTTATTTTCAATGAGTTTGTTTAATCATGTTTTTAATTGCTTTATATCAATTTTTTGTTTATAATTTTTGCTTTATAACACTATTTTATATATTATAAATTAAAAAAGAAAAAAGGGTCCAAAATATACCCAAACTTTGATGAAAATTGTTGTAATACGCCTGAACTTTGCGGCGGTTCTATTACCCCCCTATACTATTTATTTGTGTATTTTAATAACATTTATACGCTAATAAATAAATAAAAAATATGTTAAAAAATAAATACATAAAATAAAAGAGTTTAGTGCAAATAAATGTCACTAAAATACACTAATAAATAGTCCAGGGGGGTCATAGGACCCCCCCGGCAAAGTTCAGGTGTGTTACAGCAATTTTCGTCAAAGTTTGGGTATATTTCAGACCCTTTTCCCTTTAAAAATTTAATGATCCATGGGGCTTACGCCCCATCGCCTCAAAACTTACACCTCGCCTCGTGCTAAGTAAAACGCCCCGCCTCGCACCCCCACCTTTTAAAACACTGGACCGACGACAAGGATATATATGCACCACGTTTTTAATGAGGACTATATTCGCCCTACATTGCAAAGTTGAAGGGTAAATTTGCCCTTTTTCCAATAACTACATCAACTGTAATCAACTTTAAAAATAAAAAAAATACTTTAAGGGTGTGTTTGGTATGAAGTAAAATATTTCTTAATTTTCTCATGTTTGATTGACTTAAATATTCTGAAAAATAATTTCTAACTTATTTTTCTCTCATTCAAGGAAAATGACACCTCTATATAAAGTGAAAAAAAATAAATTTCCAGAAACACTTTTTCAACCTCACCACAACCTAATCCATCCGGACCCCATTTTGGGATTTGACCCTGATATCGAACTGGGACCCCACTCTAAATCCTAACACCGGCCTCGAGACCCAACCCTAACACAGGACCCGACCTCGAACCAAGACCCGACCCCAACTCCCGACTCAACCTCGATCCCCATTCGAGACTGAATCCCGACCTCGATCCAGACTTAGGACCTTGATTCGACCCCAACCACGATCAAGACCCCGACCAGGGACCCAACCTCACTCGGACCCGACCATGACTCCCTACATCAACTTAAGACTCGAGTCCTGACTTTAACCCCAACCTCGAAACCCAATCCGACCTGAGACCCGACCTTGAGTCCAAGATCGAACCTCGACCCACGACTGGACACTGACACTCAACCAGGGAACCGATACCCAACTCGACCCCAATCCCGACTGAAGACCTAATATTGATCTCAATTATAACCCAGGACCCCGACCTCGACCCAATCATGACCCAGCACCCAACCCTGGCCTGATATCCAATCTTGATTTTGATCCTGACTCGAGTTCATGACCCCGACCCTAATCGAGACCCGACTTGAGACCCTGAATTCGTCTCCTCTTCATTTCTGTTTGCTCCATTTTTTCCAAATTTTTGCTTCGATGTGTAATACCTATGTTAATTAAATATCAAAGGTCTAGATTATTTAGATTTCTTGACCAAAGAAGTATAGTAATTAAACATGAATAAAAAATAGATGTTGCTATTTAAGTTTCCCAATTTTGATAAGACAATGTCCATCTTTCAAAATTTTGGGACCGAATGAATTTACTTCAATTAAATAATTGATATAAAATGAGACTTTCCATAATTTATACAATATCGAGTCACGATAAAGATCTTTAAACATTTTTTTTAAAAAAAAAAAATTCTATCTATTTTTTTTTTGAGAAAGTTTATCTTAACAAAATATTTAGTTTATATTTCTTTGATAATGGCCAAGTAATTTCCAATACTTTTTATTTAATATCTAAATATTGAAAATTCTATTTATGATTTACAATGTTTTCTCTTCGTAAAATAACTTATTTAAATGTTAATTTTGAATTGGCAGAAATTTAGTCTATGAAGAAACAATTTATTTTTTGTGAATGGGAAAAACAAGTTTTGTATAGAAAACGAAATTTACTATGGTGTCAAAAAAATTGTGACATGTTTTTTGTTAAAGCTAAAATTGGATATACTTAAATGGTAATATATATCCTTTTAACCATGATTAAGAAATTTGATTACTTAAAAATCTGCACCATTGATATTTGAACAAGGAAAGTGCCATACATCATGCAATATCGTGTGATATTGATGTAATCAAATTGCTGATCAAAAAAGGGCAGCCCGGTGCACTAAGCTCCCGCTATGCGCAGGTCCAGGGAAGGGCCCGACCACAAGGATCTATTGTACCCAGCCTCACCTTACATTTCTGCAAGGGGCTGTTTCCAAGACTTGAACCCGTGACCTCCTGGTCACATGTAATCAAATTGCTGATCACCTGATGAAATAGATTGGAGTGTGATGAAGACATGTTATAAGTGAAAAGTGTCCTCTTGAACTTATTTGTTTGTCCAGATATCTCCGCTGTTGGAACTTTTCCATGCCTGTGAAGGAGATTCAAATGTCAAGTTGATATATTGAAGGTATGTTCACTAGTAGGAGGATCATCTATGATAGTTAACTAGATGCCTTGATAGCTTAGCTGTGGTTATCTTGTTTTTTTTGTACAAACAAAGTATACATGCTGACAGGCAGTTTGTATTGATTATCAGAATTCTTGATATGAACTTGGCATCAATCATCAACAGGAAAATGAGGCTTTAACGAGAAGGATGACTGGATCTCTTCAACCATCCAATTGCTGAAGAAAGCAAGTCTTAAAATTTCATTGAGATCAGTAAGTCAATCAGTACTCGATGATACCATTATGTTGTTACCTGAATAAATATAATGCTAGGTTCATTGCTGCTATATGTTTTAATTTGGAAGGCAGAGTTTCAGAGGCTGGAAATAGTTATCAGGTTTCAATTCGTGGTAATTCATTTTTGTGATGAAATGGAGGAAGAAAGAAAAATGTGAAAATTCTTTGTTTTATTTTACGCTTCTGGAGAAGTTGGTCGGATCAGCTGTTTGGTTACGATCAGGTCAAGAACTAAATGGATTGTGAATTATACCCCTTTTACCATACGTTTGTACTCAATTTGAAGCATAGTGATGGTCCTCCTACTGGTTCAACCTTTTGTCCTTTACAGATTCACCTCTTGGCCATGTCCCTGTCCATGGGGAATTCAATTGAATAAGAAGTTCTAACTTACCAAGAAAATGTTTTCTTTCTTTCTTATGCTACTTGCTAATTCGTACAACTTATTAGAAACGCCTCCTCCCGAGTTCTTTGGGCCTCAGTTTTATTTTCTTAACAGCTACCTCAGAAAGATCATTTGGATTTAATGCTTGTATTAAGATTATTTATTTTGGGTTTTAAAAAAATTGATACTAGAGTATTGATGTTGCAAGTTCTCCACAACCACATACTGAATCTGTTTCTGTCGAAGAACAATCGAAGAAATCATATCTTCTCTTGTAAGTTTGAGAGATGGATGGTTATTTGATGCGTTCTTTTTGTTTTCTGTGGTGAAATTACTTTGTAAAATTTTGATAAAATAAGTTATGAGAATACTTTATGTGAACTTGGCATGAATCATCAACCGGAAACTGAGGCTTTGAACAAGAAGGATGACTGGATCTCTTCAACCATCCAATCCCTGAAGAAAGCATCCCCGACAAGTCTTAAAATTTCATTGAGATCGGTAAGTCAATCACTACTGGGTGATACCATTATGTTGTTACCTTAACAAATATAGTGCCTAGGTTCATTGCTTCTATATGTTTTGGAAGGCAGAGTTTCAGAGGCTGGAAACAGTTTTGTAACTAATATGTTGGACAAGACTTACTCCTCCTTCAACTGCAAGTTATGTAATGGAGATACAGATGGCGGACGTTATTATTGTTTCCTTGAGTACCGGCATGCTTCTTGCTTTGTCAAAAGTTTAAAATACCTTTTAAACAGTTATCAGGTGTCAATTCATGGTAGTTAATTTTTGCGATGAAATAGAGGAAGATAGAACAATGTAAACCTCTTTGTTTTGTATTACGCTTCTGGATAAGTTGGTCGGATCAGCTGTTTGGTTATGATTGGGTAGAGAACTCTACAAAAAGATTGTGAATGATACCCCTTTTTTACCATGCACTTCTCCTCAATTCGAAGCATAGCGACTGGTCCTCATACTGGTTCAACCTTTTGTCCTTTACAGATTCACCTATGTTGGCTTTGTCCCTATCCATGGGTAATTCAATTGAATTAAAAGTTCTAACTTATCAAGGAAATGTTGTTTTCTTTCTTATGCTACAAGCTAAATTTGTACAACTTATTAGAAACCCCTCTTCCCCGCCCCTCTTGTCGTCGATTTATTTTCTTAGCAGCTGCCTCAGAAAGACCATTTGGATTATTTATTTTGGGTTTTTAAATTTTATACTAGATTAGTATTGCTGTGTTGCAAGTTCTCCACAACCACATCTAGAATCTTTTTCTACTCAGGCCTCCTAATTCCTTAATTTAGTCAGCATTTTCATTGGAAAGTTGTTGTGTATCTGTAGATTGTTAATAGTAGTTTCATTTTTCTGTCCCAGATAAGAGAGGGGAGGCTGCAAGGCATTGGTAGTTGCCTTATTGGAGAGTATAGGGTGTCTTGTCATGTGTTTAGAGGAGAATTTAGCAAGGATTTTTTTGAGGTAGAATATACTAATCTCTCAGCCACCCATTATACTGCATTACAAAACTGGCACTTGACTTTTACTGCAGGGATGCAGAGCCATAGTCATCGACAAGGATAGAAATCCTAAGGTGCGTTACGTTCATTTGATCATGGGATAATCCTGAACTTGGATATGAAGCTTCTCTCATTCCTGTGCTCGTGGTTTCACATGTTTTCAGTGGGAGCCCTCCAGACTGGAACTAATTAGAGATGATGATATTGAACGTTACTTCTCCAAGATGGATGATGAAGATTGGGAAGACCTAAAGCTGCCTCCAAGATCAAACTTGCCTCCATATGCAATTGCCAAGCTTTAAAATTGACTCCTGAAGATCTTGAGCATGTTGCCAGCTCTTCACTAGATCATTATGTAGGCCAAATAATCATCAAAACTGTATTTCATTTATTGGTAAGTGGTACGCCAAATAAATGCACATCACCCTATCAGGGAATTACGCCTAGTGTCCCCAAAGTCTCCGGTCTTGAATTTTTGTCCCCCAAAAGTGTGTGGCCTTGAATTTTTGTTCCTCCTAAATAAGTTTTAACGTTTGCCTATTAGGCAGAATTTGTGGTCAATTGAACAGGTCCACTGTCTTAAAATGTCCTGAACGTCTACTTTATAGGCAAAAGTTAGAACATCTGCCTTATGAGCAACATATCTAAGTTCTAACTTTTGCCTATAAGGCAGGACTTCTGGTCAATTGTGCAGATTTATTGTCTTGAAATGTTAGGAACATGCCTTATGGGCAAAAGTTAGAACGTTTATCTTATGGACAAAATTTATTAAGCTGGGTCAAAAAATCAAGACACCCCTTATGGAAGCCTTCCTATAAATGTTAAAAGCATGTGTCCACCAGTCGCTCTTTCCTCAGAGCGTAATTGCAAAAACCTCAAAAAATCCTTCTCAAATTGCTTCATGAAGGCTTCAAATACTTGAGGAGGACTTGTTCTTGCTATGTATATGTTGTTGTTGTTCTCAATCTTTACTGGAGCCTACATGTTTTCAGTATGTAATGGATATCAAAATGTGAAATCTATCTAACAAAATATGATAAAAGGCTAGAATTACATATAAGCGCATACAAGTAGAGAGGTTAATCTTCACAAGTAAAAGTTTCCCTTTGTAATATATGATTAACAAGCTATAACTGAAAAGAGTTGGCATGATTCATTGATACCTGAGAGAGCCAATGAAGACTATAAGATGAGTGAACCAAGTGCAAGCTTTTGCTAGGAAATGTTCCTTTCATAAAAGGAACCTGGAACCGCCTAATACGAAATAATTTGGATAATAAATAAGGGCAATTTAGTCATATTATCCAATCATTCACTTGATGGCTTCACTAGCATTGGTTATTACACGTATATATGTAAAAGAGGACAGTGATAGCTTGCCCAAAAAGTAAGAATCAACGAATCAGTCATATATCTGCCGAGGAACCGAATATAGTTGTCGTATCTGTCGACCAATAAGTAGTTTAAATTGTTTAACACGTGCATATTAGTTTAAATACTCTCCCCGTTTCATTTTACTTGGGCACTTGGCCCTTGTTGATCTCGCACAATACTTAAGAAAACTTTAATTAGAGATTTAGGACCCGTTTGGCCATAAGTTTTTTTTACTTTTTTCCGGAAATTTATTTCACTTTAGTGAAAAAAGTGAAAAACAGAGGTGTTTGGCCATGAGATTTATTTCACTAAAGTGAAATAAATTTCCGGAAAAGTGAAAACAAGTTTTTCTTGTTTTCACTTTTTTCACTTTATTTCTCTCACAAAAAGTCAAAAAGAACTCTAATTTTTTTCATCGCCAAACATAACTCCAACTCCAACTCCAACTTCCACTCCAACTTCAACTCCAACTCCAAATTTTTTAATTTTCATGGCCAAACGCCTACTTATTTTACTTTCTCCACTCACTTTTACTTGTCATGATTTAACTTGATATATCCATTAAGAAAACAATTATTAACATGACTATTTTATCATAGTGCCCCTATTAATTGATGGCTATTATTGTGTCTTGAGATTTTTGAAAAATAAACAATTAATGCTAAGATAGGAAAATTTTTTGTCCTTCCTTGATATTTCAAAAATGACAAATAAAAGTGAAAATTCAATTAGGAAATAAGTGACAAGTAATTCTGAATAGGGGGAGTACTAAATTAACCTCATTAAAGATGTTTTGAAATTTGATTATTTTTACTTTATGTAGTTATTTAGTACGAATGGTGGAAAGGAAAAAAAATATAATAAAATTTTCTTGATTTCATAAGTTGAACAAGTAAATTGAAACAACTAATTTTTAGCATAGCATCCAAGTAAAATGAAATGGTGGGAGTAATATCTAATCTGTTACTCTCTAGTCCTATTTTATGTGGTACCGTTTGACTTGACACTGTATTTAAGGGGAAAAAAAGACTTTTGAATGTAAACCATTTTATTAAGTTAAATTGTTTATAATTATAGTAAGATAACATTCTTTTTGAGACGAACAAAAAAGAAAAAGATGGCACATAAAATGAGACGGAGGAAGTAAAAGTTTACTTGAAAAAATAGTAATGACAAAGTAATATGTATATAATTATGTCATATAGTATATCATATTACTTATAAAGCACTACCTCTGTTCCAAAATAGTTCGCCCTTGTTGACTTGATACTTTCCTTAAGAAAATATTTATTAGAAGTTTATTTTACCAAATTAACTTTATTAATTACATTATGTTTTAAAAATATAAATTTGAGTATATACACTTTACGTAGTCATTTAATGATAGGGGTAGTATTAAAATAACATAATAAAATACTCTGAATTTCATAAATGGAACAACTAAATTAAAATGAATATTTTTAGCAAGAGTATCAACTAAAACGAAACGGAAGGAGTACACAGACAAGCAGAGCATTAAATTATTTATATAATGGGAGAGCAAAAGGAAAGGGGTGTGGCAAAAGTAATGGCAGGGGGCAAATTAGTTATGCATATGAATGCAGGAAGTGGAAAATCCAGTTATGCCAGCTGCTCCACTCTTCAGGTCTGCTTCCCTATTTCTCATTTCTGCTAGTCAAACTCCGCTTGTTTGAGCTTGCTTACACATTCACTCGAACTAAACTTGCTTGAAATTGAGACTTAATTGTTGTTTCTTTTATATTAAGTAATAACTCGATTCATGTTTCCTTATTTCCAGAGAAAGATAATCCTAAAGGCAAAACCTGTTTTAGAAGATGCCATCAAGAAGATGTTCAATAATATAGGTGAGTTTCCCAAGTGTTTTAATATGGCAGACTTGGGTTGCTCTTCAGGACCAAATACTCTTTTCACAGTGTCAAATATCATAAAGATGGTACAAATGTTATGCCACGAGAAGAGCTGCAAAAAGCCAGAGTTTCAAGTTTATCTCAATGATCTCCCTGATAATGACTTCAACACTATTTTCAAATCGATTCCAACGTTCTATCAGAATCTCAGAAAAGGAAAAGATGGAGCAAATTGTTTCGTATCAGGCGTTCCAGGTTCCTTTTATGAAAGGATATTTCCTAGCAAAAGCTTGCACTTGGTTCACTCATCTTACAGTCTTCATTGGCTCTCCCAGGTATCAATGAATCATACATTACAAAGGGAAACTTTTTCTTGCTTCTAATTGTATGCAAGCCATATGATAGACTAAAGATTTTGATGTCCATTACATACTGAAACATGTAGGCTCCAGAAAAGATGGAGAACAACAACAACATATACATAGGAAGGACAAGTCCTCCTCATGTATTTGAAGCCTTCATGAAGCAATTTGAGAAGGATTTCTCAAGGTTTCTGCAATCCCGCTCCGAGGAAATAGTTACTGGTGGACACATGGTTCTAACATTTATGGGAAGGGGCATTCCTGATCCCTATGGAGGTCACTGTGCCTTTCTGGATCTTCTATCAAAGTCACTCATTGAATTAGTTAAAGAGGTCCACTACTTTACTTCTGCTAACAACTTGTTTTCTTCCAATAATTCGTTAAAGAGCTTAACTTTCATATAATCACAATGCATAAGGAAAATTTTACACAATCAGGTGATCATTTAGAAGGTTACTATAGGTATAGTGACACGACTGTATTAGTCATTAACTTTGGTTGCACGAACAATTTTGGTAAAACCTATAACAAACTACATTAGTCATGAACTGGTTGTCTAGGAAATAGCAATGATCTGCTAACAAAAAGGACCAGTGGTGCACTAAACTTCCTCTATGCGCGAGGTCTGAGGAAGGGTCGATATACTACAGAGTTAAATTGCTTGAAAATGTACAAGTGATATAACAGTTATCGATGTATATAAATTAAGTCCTTTGTTAAATATATGTTCAATTTTTCTTGACATGGCTGCAGGGACTTATTGAACAGGCAGAACTAGACACCTTTAATTATCCTTCTTATACACCATACAAGAATGAAGTAGAAAAGATTGTTCAAATGGAAGGTTCATTTGATATTGATACCCTAGAGTTTTTCCAAGTGAACTGGGATGAGAGGGACAAGGACGATAACATTTATTTTGATGCCTATAGCAGTGGTAAACATTTTGCAAAAACCATAAGAGCTGTTACAGAACAAATGCTTGTTAGCCATTTCCAACTTGGAGATTCCCTTGTTGACCATTTGTTTGAGAGATATGCGTATCATGTGGCTTGTGATTTGTTGGTTCAAAAAGGTAAGTTCTTCAACATTGTCATATCTTTAAGAAAGAAATGACAAAGAGTGGAAGAGACAACAGGATGTTATACTTGCCAATACTAGTGGATTCTGGAGTATTAAGTTGTTAAAGATATTTATTTTTATGTTAATGCCAATTCTCTATACTTCTGAGTTGTAGGCATTGTATTCCAATATCTTTGAGGGAGTGATAGTTTATTGTTGTTGAATAAATTTCAGGAGATTGTATTTCAATATCTACGAGTTATAGTTTATTGTTATTGAATAAATTTCAGGAGATTGTATTTCAATATCTACGAGGGCATGATAATTTATTGCTATTGATAAGGGGAAAGGGTCAAATATATCCCTGAACTATTTAAATTGGGTTAATTTTACCCTTCGTTACGTTTTTTACTCAAAAATGCTTTCGTTGTTTCATTTTTGACTTAAAAATCCCTCGACTAGCAAAATTGCTCAAAAATATCATTCTTACTAACGGTTTCTCTAAAACAAGAAAAATGAGCCAATTTCACCCTTGACTATTCGAAATAGAGCAATTTTATGTTAGATATATACAAACGTTTTTAGGATGTCAGTGGTTTCCAAGAAACGTTTTTTAGGAAAATAAGTGGTTTCTTACTTATTTTCTTGTGTTCGATATGCAAGTCAAAAAATATTATGCTAAAAGCATTTGTATATATTTAGCACAAAACTATGAGGATGGGTAGGAGAGTGCAGGCTTGGGTTGCTCTTCAGGATCAAACACCTTTTTCACAGTATCGAATGTCAGGAAGATTGTACAAAGAATGTCAAAGATTCAAGCTTTTCTCAATGATCTCCCAGGTAATGACTTCAACACTATATTGTTACATATCAACAGGTTCCTTTTATGAAAGGTTATTTCCTAGCAAAAGCTTGCACTTGGTTCACTCATCTTACAGTCTTCGTTGGTTCCCCATACTAACCCTTTTCAGTTATCTTGTTAATCGTATATTACAAAGGCCAAATCTTGAAAGCAATAAAAAATTAAAGACAAAGAACAGAATGGAGAAACAAAATAAGTTTTATAATGAATAAATGAATTATCTAATGGGACCAAACATAAAGTTAACAAATATGGGCTACGATGACAGTAATGTCATCATACTTTCCACCGTTGTGTTCAATACCGGCTTTCGAACACTCTCTACTAAACGGCGTATAACGCTCCGTGTTTTTTGCATTATCCAATGCATATAGCGCAATCCTCCATGCCAATGACTCCGGTACATCCCACTCCAACGAATCCACCCCAGAATTCACTAGTGTTTCCAACTCGAAATCATAAACATTATCAAATAATCCATCCGTTCCCAACACAATTACATCCCCTGCTACAACCGGAACGCTGATTTTCTCTGCCACACTCGGATCATCAGAACTAATCGCATTCCCCAATTGGTAAGGACAATTAAACCCCGATTGCTGAATTTCCGATTTATACACAATTAACCCGTCCCTGATCACTACGAATCCGCTATCTCCGACGTTTACAGCGTGCAATGTATCATCAGACAGAGTCAGCATACAAGCAGTGGAAGAACCCTTCGCCTTTGTATTCGAATAAGCTTCATTCAGCAATTTCATCAAATCAATAGTACTACCATCATCATTACTCCGAACTGCAAATTCGGCGTTCTTCATCAATTCTCTCGAATACTCCCCTGAATCAATCCCTTTTTTAGCCCAACCACCAACACCATCAGCAACACCGATCGTCTGCTTTTTTGCACAGATAAAGCTAGCGTCTTCGCCTAACGGCTTTTCATCGTTCAATTTCGGAATATAAAACGATCCAGCAACCATGATCGTACTTCCAGTTTCTCCAACACTAACATCTGCCCCCGAGTATTCATCAGGAATCAATGTCTGAATCGGCATTACGTCATCATCAATCACATCGAATGCCGACGACAATTTCTCAGAACAGAGCAAGTACTTGAGTTGTTCATCGTCGTCGTCGTCATCAGTGATGACGTCAAATCCCGATTCGTCATTGAGTATCCGCCGTATAATGACGTCAAATTCCGATTCCGATACGTCATTGAGTGGCCACCGTTTAGTGACGATTTCGATAGCCATAATAGGAACAACAATGAACAAAACGCTAGAGAGAAGGGAGAAGAAAGAAGAGTTTAAGATGGAGACAGTAGCAGCGGGGGAGTATATATAAATATTTGAAAGCCTATTTCTTGTAGGAATAGGAAACTTTTTTATTTTTCTTTTTTCTTTTTCACCAATTTCATTCTACTCCCTCCTCCGTTCAACAATACTTATACACTAAGTAATAAATAATAAATGTAATTTTATTATACTATCCTTAAAATATAATAAATATAATGCCTAAAAATATATGAATAATATTTAATATCAAGAATAAAATGAATAGAATATGATAAATTATCCATTAATTTTTCAAATTGAATAAGTATTGTTGAAAATTTATTTTCACTATAGTAACAAGTTGAGATGGACGGATGGCGTACTTCCAATGAGTGATGCTTTATTAAATAAAGAGCAAACATTTTACATAACTATACAATCTTAAAAAGCATATTGCAGAATTTTAGCATTATTCTCAAAATTACAGTAATAGCCAGATAATAATTATAGATTAAGTCAAATCTAATCCTAAATAAATTCTCATTTATTCTGAATCAACTCATTAAAAAAAAGGAAATTTTTTTCATTAATGAAGGAAATTAATGTAGTTGGGCAATTGTTTTTTTATTTCTTTCCCTTTTTATTACCTCCTTTTTTTTTTCATTTATATATTGACAAAATAATTGTGTTATTTTTTTTGCAATTCAAGTTTGAATAATTATTTCATTTTAAAATATATGTGATAATTGTATATTACTAGTATATCCTTAATATTGTATGAATGTAAATTTCATGTTTAAAATAGTACAACAAATATAATTATTAAAATTATATTATATAAAATTAATATATATATATATATATATAATATAATTAATATAATATATAAAATTAATATATATATATATATATATATATATATTTTTTTTTTTTTATTTATTTATTTATTTGTATATTATATTTATACAATTTATATTTTGATAAACTGTATATTTACCGTGTATGATAAGTGGAAAAAAATTGATTGAATAAAATGAAAAATATAAATATAGTATTAAAAATTAAATTTAAGATACTATAAGTATATTTTATATTATATCAAATGTATTATATAAAAAATTATATTTGGTATGCTTATATAAGATATTTCTACTATATAAAATATTTAATATTAAAAAATATACTTGACATATGATAAAAATATATTTTTATTATGCCAAATATATAGAATAAAAAATAAAAAAATAAAAAGTAAAATGTGAGAATAAAGAAATTGGTAGTATCATTTATAGGAGAGAGAAATTAGAATAGAAAGAAAGACATAAATGTGGATTCTTAATTTGTGGGACCTCATTTAATATATTTACTTGAATAATAAATGTGCAGATTTTTGTAGATGTGCTAAAAATGATATAAATTATGTTAATTATGAAAAGACATAAAAATTATGTCACTTATGCAATTAACTATAGTAAATATGTAGTACAATGTAAAAATCTCTTAAATAAATTAGTTTTACAAGGCCCAAACCCAAAATATAAAATAAACATTTCAATTTGTTATTATTTAATATAATATATTGGTATATTAGACATGTCTTGTTCATAAAGATTTATAATTACATTAAAGTTCTTTAGTCACATAATTAGATAATTCTTAAAGAAAAATTTAGGTAGAAGTGATACGAGGACACAAGTATACGATTTCTATAAAATAACATGATTCAAAGTATTTAAAATAAATACAACTCGACAAGAAATTTTGGCTTCAAAGTTGTTTTTTTAATCTTGTCACATTTCATTTTGTTAAACGACAATTTGATTAATCTTCGGAGTTAAATTCAGTTAAATTAATTTAATATTTGAAAACTTAAATTTAAATATTCAGAATTATAAATTACAATTTTCCTATTAAAATAGTTTTCTTTTTTAAAGAAAAAAATTTAAGAATGCCGAAATTCAAACTTTTCTCAATGTTCCCCCGGTAATGACTTCAACACTATTCTCGGATTGATTTCATCATTTTATCAGAATCTCGAATTGATTTTATCGTTCTATCAGAATCTCAAAAAAACACAGAAGATGGAGTAAATTGTTACAAATCGGGTGTGCCATGTTCCTTTTATGAAAGGAAACCAATGAATCATACACTGAAGTTATCTTGTTACTTGTCTATTACAAAGGCTAAATCTAGAATGCAGAAAAGATTTAAAAGGCGAAATATATACGCAGTCCCTTAAACTTGTTCGATTTTTCCACTTAGACACTTGTACTTAGCCCTGCACCTATTGGACACTTGATTTCTGTAAAAAGTGTGTCAATTAGACACAATCTGCTGAAGTGGCATAGTGCGTGCACTACACTAAATTTGGGAGCGTGAGATGTTAAAACTTTTTATTTTTTAATTTTTTTTCTACTTAAACCTCTTTCAACTCCAAAGAGGCTACTGCTCTTTTCGTCAATTTGCATTTAGGAGTAGTTGATTGATATACTGAGATCAACAGGAAAGGAAACTTAAGTATATGTGATCCTTTCATTAGGAAACGATTAGATGGAATCATCAATTTCACAAGCACCAAAGGAAAATCTGAGCCATACAGTATATTTTACAACTGTTACAACTACAATAGTACTCTAATTTTAGATCAGCAAAGGTTAATTGTTTCCATATTCTAGTGGGTGGTGTGGGATATTTTTCCGATAGCGTTCATTGGTATTTATGGAATTCGACTTGAAATTTACATTGAAGAAGCCATTGTTGAAAAACTTGAAGGATTCAACTTTGAGTTAATTTCGAATCTGAAATTTGATTAGGTTTTGTTGTGATAAAAAAAAAAAATCATTGATTCCAGATGCAATTTGAAGGTATAAAGGCTATGTTGAATGATTTATGGGAGAGAAAGACGAAGGAGGCGATGGCGGCTATAAAATGGAGAAGACGATGGCTCATCGATCTTTTTCTCTTTTGTTTTTTTCTTCTCATGTGTCTTTTTTTGATTGGTTGTGTTTTTTTTATGTTTTCTGCGTGTAATACACGCATTTTACATTTCGGGTTAATTGTTTTCAGGTGTTTAATAGGCACACTTTTTACATAGATCAAGTGTTCAATATGTGTAGGGCTCTTAGTACAACAACAACATACCCAATGTATTCCCACAAAGTGGAGTCTGGGAAGGGTAAAGTGTACACAGACCATACCACTACCACCTCAAATGAAGTAGAGAGGTTGTTTCCAATAGACCCCCGACTCAGGAAAAAATAATAAAAAGACGAAATGAAAACAAAAACATCAATAGAGAAAAAAAAAAAAAAACAAGATGGAATAACACGAAACAGGTGTAGGACTTAGTATAAGTGTCTAAATAAAAAAATCGAACAAATTTGAGAGACTGGTTGTGTATTCCGCCTAATAAAGAAGAAAATAAGTTACTATGAATAAATGAATGATCTAATGGGACCAAACATAAAGTTAAATCACTAACCGACGCCAAATATGGGCGACAATGACTGTAATATCATCATACTTTCCACCATTACGTCCAATACCAGCTTTCGAACATTCTCGAGTAAACGGCGTGTAGAGATCTCTGCTCTTTGCATTGTCCAATGCATATACCGCTATCCTCCATGCCAATGTCCCCGGCACGTCCGATTTCCATGTATCCACCGCAGAATTCACTAGTGTTTCCAATTCGAAATCATGAACATTATCAAACAATCCATCCGTTCCCAACACGATTACATCCCCTGCTATAACCGGAAAGCTGATTTTCTGCGCCACACTCGGATCATCAGATTTACTCGCGTTTCCCAATTGGAAAGGACAGTTGAACCTTGATTGTTGAATTTTCGATTTATACACTATTATTCCGTGTCTGATCACTACGAACCCGCTATCTCCGACGTTTACAGCCTGCAACGTATCATTAGCCAGAGTCAGAATACAAGCAGTGGAAGAACCCTTCGCTTTTGTTTTCGAATAAGCTTCGTTTAGTATTTTCATCAAATCAATACTACTACTTTTGTTATTTCGAATTGCAAATTCGACATTTTTCATCAATTCCCTCGAATACTCACCTGAATCAATCCCTTTCTTGGCCCAACCACCAACACCATCAGCAACACCGATCGTCTGTTCTTTTGCACAAATAAAACTAGCATCTTCGCCTAACGGCTTTTCTTTATTCAATTTCGGAATATAAGAAGATCCAGCAACCATGATCGTACTTCTAGTGACTCCAACACTAACGCCGGCCGTGTCTTTATCATCATCATCATCGTCAATCACAATCGGCATATCATCATCATCAATAACGTCGAATACCGGTGACAATTTCTCCGAACAGAGCAAGTTACGGAGTTGTTCATCATCATCATCGTCATCTACAATGATAACGTCAAATTCTCGTTCATCCATAATTCGCCGCCGTTTAGTGATGTCCGGCTCATCGATGAGTCGCCGCCGTTTAGTGACGACAGACTCCGTTTCATCATTGACTCGCCGCCGTTTCTTGAGGATATTGATAGCTACAGAAGGAAGAATAATGCACAAAACCCTAGAGAGAAGGGAGAAGAAAGGAAAAGGGTTTAACATGGAGACTGTTTGGGTGGAGGGAGGGAAGGTAACGGTATATATAGAGATTTATTTGAAAACCCATAATGTAGGAAGGTGGAAACTGAGTACGTGTAGAAATAGAAAACTTTATTTATTTTTATTTTTTTCATTTTCATTAATTTTATTTAATTCGATAAAAGTACTCCTAAGTATAATAAAGTTATTTACTTACTTATTTTGTTTCTCCAGAATATTTCTTTGGATCTCAGATCGGTTCTTATTTATCTCTACCTTCTAAAAGAATTAGAAATATATACTCCCTAAAAGTTTCAATGTTTTTTCTTTTAACTTACATAAATATAGGAGGTTTCAATATTTCAAAAATTACACAATCTATCTAAAGACTGTGTATCTGAGATATTTTAAATTTTATGTATTTAAAATAATTTTAAGTTTGTGTATCTTAGATATTTTAAAATGTTATGATCTTGAATATCTTAAGGCTCTGTGTATCTTAAAAGTTGTTTTTTTATATATCTTAATAATTATAATGTCTGTGTATCTTAATATGACTCTGTGTAAAAGTTTATTTTTGGTGTATCTTAATATTTTACATGCCTGTGTATTTTAAATATTTCAATATTTGTGAAGTAAAATAATATTAAAAATATTTTTTTTCTTTTACTTGAACGTTATCATAAATGATTTTTTTAATATTACATTTATTATTAATAGATTGTTTGGATGATTTAAGTATGTTTCATCATGTATCCATTTTATCATATTATATTAAATTATATTATTTTGATGAATATAATATTTGAACAGATTGCATTGTGTTTTGTCATTTTCAATAATGCCATGTACTATCTATTTGAAGATTTATACTATTACAAAAAAGAAAGGGTACATATAAAATTATTATTATTAAGAAAAAGGTAAAGTTAAATAGGATGATTAAATATAATAAATAAAGACCAAACAAATAGGATAACTATGTGATGGTATCAGATTGTTCGTTGCAAAATGGCATTTTTCATCATTACATAAAGTCGAATTTAACGCAACAACAATAACTTAAACTCAATGTACTCAAAAGAGTGTTTTCCTCAAAATGTAGTCTACCCTAAAAATATTTTATCATATTCTATTTATATTACTAGGCTTAACCTAACATAAGTAAAGATATAAATACCCTTAATGGCATATACATCATATTGATTAAAAAAATCTAAAATATTATGTTAATCTTGTCTTGCATTAATTCTTTGATTTCCATACTCTTTTGAAACACTCCAAGCTCTTGATGTCAAGTTCAAATCTTTTCATGCAATAAGTATTTCCCGAACTTGCATCATTCTTCCCTTGTTGAAAAGAATTCGACCTCGAATTTGAACCTTGCAAATCATAGAGGGGAATTAGTACCCAAGACAAAAAATAAACTTCCAAATAAGTTACATACCGCTCCAAAAATATACACACTTTTGTGATAGAGCCAAGAATCATGAAATCCCATAAAAATCAACTTTTCAAGCATAGTATCAAGAACTTGACTCAAAAGTATACCACAATCATAAAATGGGTTAAAGAAACTAATAATTCTACACGTTAGAACTTTCAAGTCAAAACTAGTTTCTTCAACAACTTGGACCAAATAGTTCCTCAATTCACAATTTAATTGTACTCTTCTAACCACAAATTAAGATAACTAACAATCTCATTCACAAATCTTAAATACAAGTATGCATTCCGGGGATCAAACATCAATCCCAAAACATCCTTGTATTCCTTACTAAGTAACTCTCAACATGAATCAAATAGCAACAATAAAGAATTTTCACTAATCATAACAAAGTTGCTACTATAAAGGTCAAAGGCATATAAATGTACCTTTATAGCTTTAGAAAGCTCAAAAATAAGCACTAGCCATTCAAACAAATCATTCTTGTCTTTAGAAGACAATGATACCTCAAGCCTTTTTGTAGCCCAAGAAGATGCTCCAAAGTATCTTACCTCTTTGTAGATCCTCTTTTGATGGTGTTTCACAAATAGATCAACAAGGTTAGTAAACTCATCAAAAGAAGAATTGTCAAATTTACGCCCATAGATATTAGGCAATGCTTCAAGTAGATCATGTTTATATTTCTTTCTAGAAGCATTCAAAAATTCAACCCAAAAATTATCCTCAAAAGAAAGATTAGAGTAAGTAAATAAATTGACACAAAAATTAGCATCGATCAATTTACTACTAATATCACTTGTGCCTCTCTCATTCTTTAAAAGATGTTCTTCAACTTTGGAGGACTGTCCAACACAAGAAATGCTTTCAACAAATAATTGGGGAGTTAGCTTGCTAACATCCAAACAATTAGCACCCTCAATCAAGCCACAAGAATTATTTTCATAAGTCATGCACTCTTTAAATTTTGAATGATCATTTTCATCAAGTACACACAAGTCAACAAGAAATGAATCATTCGATTGAACTTCTTCAATAGTGTTCACACTTTCAAACTCAATTTTCAAATTATGATCATTGTGAACCACACAATCAGGATTCGGACAACTCAAAGAATAACTCACATTATCAACACAAAAATCACTTTTTAAATTTTCTTGAATATTTTCATCAAATAAAGAATTGTCAAATATTTTAAAAATTTGACATTTTAAAAATTTGACATTCTTTAGGCTCAAAAAGAATATTATCACACATTCCATGCTCCATTCCAAGAGTACTACCACAAATCATTTTCATGTCCTTACAAGATAAAGAATTATTACAATCAAACTCACTTGCAAAGAGACATTCATCATCAATCAAATTTTTAGTGTTCTTAATTACCAAAGAAGAAATATATTCATCTTCATCACAAGATTTCAAAGAAACACCATAGTTTATAACACTAGCTTGAAAACTTTTAAGCTCACAATCAATAACAATTTTAGCTCCACAATCATATTCAACTAGTGTATGGTCACAATCCATTTGTATATTAACACAAAGTAAAGAATCATCAACCTCATCAAAAGATGGTCTAACATTCACACTCAAGTCACTATCAAGTTCATTTGAAGTAACTAGAAAGTTATGATTAGCCTTTTTACCTTGATGAATACTTAAGGAACCTTCTTTACCTTGATTTTCTAAAATTAAGCTCACTTGATCACTTGAAGAGGTAGTTTCAACTTTACTTGACTCTTTCAATTCTTGAATTTCTTTCCATGTTGAGTCATTCTTTTTGTGTTCTTCTTCAAGAATAGCTACAAAAGATGTGCAAACACTAGAAGAACAAGAATTCAAAAGGTTAGAGCTAGAATAAGAAAACCTCTCACTCACACTCTCTTATTTTTTTATTATCTCATTTTCTTTTCTCTCACTTGCTTCACTTTTCTTCTTTCCTCCTTGTGACAATTCATTCTCATTTTTCAACTCTCTTTTCTTTTGTGCTTGTAACCACTCCTTCACTTCATTCCAAATATCCTTTCTTTTTCCCTCTTTTGAATTGTCACTATTCACTCCCTCACTCCTCTTTTTCTTTTCTCTCTCACTCATTTTATTAGAAGTGCAATAGGCTCCAAAAATCCCTTTTGAGTCATTGGGATGACTCTTCACATCAATTTTCAACTTAGCATCACTAGAAGCTCCAAAGACTCTATTTGAATTATTGGAATGACTTTGTACATCAAATTTCAAGTTAGTAGTCTTCACTTTCACTTTCTTGACTTCCTCATGTGTTATTGAAGATTCCTTAATGGTCATAGGAGTTAAGACATGTTTTCGTTCCATCGAATCTACAATGACAAACTTTCCGAACTCTCTATCAAACCAAAATTTATTGCGATTGAACCAAGGAGCTCCTAAACATACCAAACAAGTAGACAAAGGGTAGACATCACACCAAATTCCCCCTTGATAGCTCCCATGATAAACAATGATCTTTACCTCTTTGTCAATCACCCTTCCACCAAATTTATATGGTGAACTTTTTGTATGACAAGGTATTCTCAACCACTCAACCAAAGAAGGATCAATGAAGTTGGTATAACACAATTTATCTACACCTAAGATGCAATCAAATGTGCAACCGCTCTCATATCCCTCCACAATGACGCCAAATTTAATCAAATTTCCATTAGGCTCATGCTCTCTTATTATCTTAGAAGCACTACTACAATAGTCATGAAAAGTTTCACAATAATTCTTACTAGAAGTAGAATTATAACATGAAATTCTCCTTTCTCCATTGGCATTCAAACCTCCATTGTAACTTTTTGAACCTATGTAAGACATAATTAAGACAATAAACGTGGTTAGTAAATATAATGGACCTCACAAGTCACTCCCTTACGTGTATCACTTAAATGATTGCACTCAATTTTCCTTCTGCGCGTGTATACACTTATAGATCGTAGGCTTTTAGGACCACACTCAAATGAACTCCCCACCCAAGCCTTTTACCACTCAAGGATATCCATTAGTCTCTTCACGGTTCTACAATCTCAAATAAACTCAAAGTAAGCTTTCAAGTATCGGTTCGAAATAGAGTTTATGTTAATAACAAAGAAGGACAAACACACTAACGTACAAGGAATGAAATAAACACACAAAGAAACTAATAGAGAAAAACACGAAATAAATTGACACTAAATGAAACTGAACACAAAAATAACTAGATAACACAAGTAGAACTAATACTCAATGTAAGCTAGTTAAAGTAATTGACACACAATATGATTTACCCATAAACTAAACAACTCAAATCTAAGAGTTTGCGCAAAAAGATCACTCGATACAAGCTCAGACCACCACATTCATCAAATCTATCAAGACTCAACTCAAATCAAGTTTACCCAATCAATATAGAACATTTCTAAGCAACACCCAATAGTTTTTGAAGCAAAGAATCAACTCAAACTCCAATATTTTCAAGAAATTCGCACAAGCAAAATAACCCAATTTTGAAATCTAGAATCGACCCCAAATTCATCTGTAGATCTCAAAATTAGTACCTAATATAGTTTACCCATGATGGAAACAACTTAGATTCAAAAGATGGTGTCAAATTTACACAAAAGAGCTCAAAAATTCATTTTTTTCGCACTTTCAAAAGTGCAGAAATTTCATGTGCGAAAATGGAGAAAAAATGGACAAAATCAACCCCAAATCACCTTTAAATGCTCCCAAATTTGATATTTAAGCACTTTACACTATATCACATGACACCCAACAACACCCGCTTGAAATTTTTATCAATTTTCATATCCGAATTTATTTTTTTAATTTTTTACGATTTTTTTTCTGATTTTGCAAATTTTTTTTGTCAAACCCAAGATTAGCTTTGTGAGAACAAATTTATACTCGGCTCTGATACCAATTGATGTGTTGACACCCAATTTTGACCCTCCTTTTGTCATTTTACTCATTTTTTTTAACCTTTATTTTTGTTACGAGGTCAAAATCGCTATTTTTACTTATTTTTATCAAATTTTGTGCAAACAAACATTATTCATATTATTTAATATCATTTTATGACTATTATTATTATTATTATATGATTATTATTTTTAATTATTCTCTTCACTATTATCATGTCATATTCCTTACTTAACTTTTCACATTTCGCTTTTTTTCTATTTTAAAAGTATTTGATCAAATATTTTAAGAGTTATTATTCTTTTATTGTGAATTATTTTTTATATAATAATATAATAATTAATTTAATAATTTAATATTATTTTCCTTCACTTAGTAATTTAGTAGTCATTTATATATTTTTGGTAGAAACTAATTTAGTACTAAACAAGCTCAAATTTCAAATTTCAAATTCAAATTTTGTTAAATCTTTTCATAAGTAGAAAAAATCCTTCTCACTTCTTGGGAAGAATATCTTTATTCTCAAAATCATTTTAAATCAATTTTTCTATTTTTATTTTTATTTTTACTCCCTCCATATCCATAATATCCTCCTACAAAATCAAATATTCTTTTATTAGAGGGAAGAATATTATTTTCTCCAAAGATAATCCCCTCTTATCATTCCTTTCCATATAAAAATGATCCCGGCCAAAACTAAAAGATTTTCCTACCTAATTTACTATCCCTCCCTAACATCTCTTTCATTTTTTTTCTTTCTTTAGATACCTAGACTATAATTATAAAAAGAGGGGACAAGCATTATGCATGAGAAAAGGAAAAACGCTATGCGGTCATTAACACGTTAAGCATTTTATTTGGGAAGCAAAACAGGTCAGTCCTCTATCCCGCATATCTCTATTCCTCTGTGTGTAGTGTCATGTTAATTACCTTGCACTTTCTATGTATTCACGTTGCTCGAGTGCTGTAGAAACATTACATTTGGAAGCCAATGATCTCTTATCTCTTAAGGTTCTAATATGTTGCATGCGTTCAAGGTATGGTTCTTGCCTGTCATAGCTATTTTTGACCTTAGGTTTTAAGTAGGAAGTCACCATTGAATTGGATAATTGGTTGGATACTTTCCTAGAACAATGGCCATCATTTGGATCGTCTGATTTAGGATCACAAGTTAGTAAATATTACATCGCCATCTTAAACGGTATTCACATATTTAAATTACATCGCCAATGTTTCTAATATCTAGACTCTACGCTGCCAGGCCATTTTTTTATTACACTTGTCTACCTTTTCTAAAATCCATCTAAATAATCCAAAGATAAATGTTTGGTTTGTCTATTTCAGTGTTCTCGATTTTCATGTTCAAATACTTAGAAATCATGTTGTAGTATTTTTGTTTTCTCTCCTTATTAATCTTTTTTTTTGTTGGCCACTCATGCTATTTATTAGCAAGTATTTTGTGTTTGTTCGAGACTCTAGTTGAACTTATAGAAAACATGTCCTTAGGAATAGATTATCACCAGAAGTGTTTGAAATTTGTTTATGAAAAACATGTCCATTATTAGATATCATGCCTATAGGGTTCTTTAATAGATTTCATGTGTTGGTTTAATTATTTTATCACTTAGGCAAATGTTCTAGGGTCATTATTTGTCCTATCACTTAGAAAATCATGTATTTAGGATCGTTAACTCACCTGCGACGTATTATACTAATCTTGAATGTGTTAATTTAATTTAAGTGTGTTTAATAAATTTCTAACATGATTGACTCATTTCTAGCAATAGTTTAATTAATTTTTAGCATTCTTAATCAATTTCCAGCAATAAAAGATTAATTTCCAGCATCTAAAGACTATTTTCCAGCAATCGAAATTGATTTCCAGCATCTTAGACTATTTTTCAGTAGCTGTTATTCAATTTCCACCATGTGGAATTAATTGTTAGCATGATTAAACTAATTCTTAAGCATATTAAAATTCATTTTTTAGCATTCCTAGATTAATTTTAGGCATTCTTAACTTAACATCTTGCATTTTTATTTAATTTTCGGTCCCATTTTGAATATTTTTTACATGTACACTACAATGAAATGTCGTCACTTGGAGTTCAACCATGGGAGATGAGGAGTCAACACACAAAGTGAAGCTCAAGTGGAATCGTCACCCCATCGGGGGTCAGGTACGTTTGGGAAATGATGACTAAAAAGACGGGCAATAGCTGACTTCTCGTATGAAGCACATAAAGCTTTATTAGAAAATATAAAGCACCTCGTTACTCCCTTCTTTTCTTATTTAATATGTCACCCTTTTAAAAGTCTCAAAGACTTGACAACTATTACAATTATATTAATTGTCGACATGCTTTGATATAATTTATATATTATACCAACATACCTTTTTGATTTACATGACTTTTAAATGCTAAAATATTTTATTTAGTACTCTTAAATAAGTTTCTTTAAGAATTATATCCGTCTTGTCTTGAGGCATTTAAGGGAATTGATCATATAAAAATAGAGAAGAGGGGTGTAACATCGCATTGGGCCCGTTTCAGCCTTGTCATACCCTGATCCCACATTCTCTCATTCTCTGTCTTAACTTTATGTATTGTTTTATTTATTCCCTTACATTATATTCACCATCAAATTAAGGTGGCATATATTCTACTAACAATCTTTTCCTTACGTGAGATGTTATAATTTACGAGAGGACTAGAGCACTATGCGGAATAGAGAAAAGTTGAGAGCTCTTCGGGAATCTCAACTGGCTTATTGGAGTCTCATTATTATTTGTAACTCAACATTTTGAATACCTTAACATTTTTATTAAATTGATGCTCCATAAACCAGGTCAGTTCTTTGACTTTCGCAATTATTATTTTGTATAGTATAAATTAATTAACTTAATCTCTTTCATTTCCTTATGCTCGTAGAATGTCACTAAGTAATAATTGAATTTGTACTTCATTTAGCTATAAATAGGTTGTGTGTAAACTTATGTGGTAATTTTAAGCTATGTTTGTATTTTAAAATGCATGTATATTGTTAGGTTTTGATTCATCTTTTGTTACATTTTAACTCGCTTTTATTCTTCTCCTAGAATAATTAAGTTAAATATTGCATGCTTAGGCACTTGATTATTTTAGATTAATTAATAAATAGACCTTTTTGCTTATCACATAGAAATTCCCACGTAATATATGAATTCGGCCGGGACCCACATTTGTGGACCTCGAAAGGTGCCTAACACCTTCCTTTCGAGGTAACTTGAACCCTTACCCGAATTTCTGGTTGACATAGACTAATAAATTAAAATAAGTTCGCAATTTAGTCTAGAATGGTGCCCTAACGCACCTTAATTCGTTAGGTGGCGACTCTTTACTCTAAACAATCCCAAAAAGAGTTTGTCACGTCGAATCCCGCTTTTCGCGAGAAAAATTGGGCGCGACAGCATGGCGACTCTGCTGGGGATACTTAGGTTCTAACCATTACGAGTTTATGTATTATGTGGGATTTTCGTCTTTAATTATTTTTCGTGAGTTGTTTCGACTTTTTCTGACTATGAATGTTAATTTTTATTGCATCATCAGTTTGCTTAAATAATTATTTTGTTATTTCTAATTTACTTTTAGAAAGCATGTCAACCCTCTTCCCTTTCCTTATTTTTGTCTTTCCACTCTCCTTTTTTCTTTAATTGATAACTTGTTATTTTTGTTTTCCTCATGTCCCTTTAGTTATGTATTTGTTAATTTTATCTGATTTTATTATTTATTTATTTTTCTATATTGATCAACATGTTACTGCTTTCTACTATGTGTTATGTGTTACTGTTTTATATACAAATGGCATTCCACTCATATTTTCCTCCACTTGGAACCTCATTTATTTTCTTTTAAGAACGGTTGCGTGGTTGCACGGACGTTCGTATTCTAAGAACACCTTTTGGGAAATGTTTCGTGAATCGGTCGATCAGCGGTGCGTCGACAGTCATGAGCCTTCCCACTCTCAAGTTGTCCGCTTGAGGGAATCGTGTCAAAAATAACTCTTGCTCCTAGATCCTATCCGTCTATTCCTTTACTAAGGAATATGCATCTTAAAGTCTAGATACTTTGCTAAGAAAACTATGTCCTAAGTTCTAAGAGATTTCATAATCTTGAAAAGAACGCTTTCATAATTTATGTGCATATGCCTAATTTGTTATTTCTTTAAATTTCTCTTATATTTGTACTTGACTGCTCTCCTTAAGTATTTTATTCATCATAAATTTTCATCCGCTATTCGAATTTCTATAAATCTCATATTTCGAACTACGCCTGACCTGATTCTTGTTCCAACAAGATACGTAGGCAATCCTTTATAAGGATGCGGTCCTCCTTTTTTTCATTATTTACAAAATATCCCCGTATTTTTAAGAAAATGTGAAACAATCTTTATTATTCAAATAATTTTTTCTATCAAATAATATATTCTCCTTTTCTTTCACCTTTCCATAATGTCATAAGGGTGAAAACTAGAATATTTTGAATTATTCAAATGATTTCTCACAATCTTTTAAAATTCTCAATTGTTTTATACTAAATGTCTCAGTTGAGCTAATTTTTAAAAATCTTTCAAAATTTTGCAAATCTTCTATCCTCCCGTTTTTTCAAAATAAATCTCTTTAAAATATTCTATGTGTGATTTTTAAATTATTATTCGTCTGTTAACTTGATCAGCTTTAAGTACGAACTTAGTATTTAGGTTTTACTTAGAGCTTATCTCCTATGCTCGCTTCTCATACTTAAGTTCTAGTCCACCCATTCGTCCTAAAGTCCTCTTTGTCAAGATGACTCCTATTTTCATACCATCTCTTTTCTTATTGGGTACATTGACTTGTTTTATTTGATTTACTATTTTTGTTTAAAGGTTGTCAATCATTTGAACATTAACTCAATTGAGAATCTGCAATATGACAAATATGCTCAGCATTCAAAATATTTCCAGTCTTCTTCCTTCTCCAATGCAAAATACTTTTGGACCATATCTCATCATGCAATTCTTACTCTCACAATATCATAACAAGCAAAATGTCATCACTCTCCATTCATCCACCTTATGGCTAGAAAAATTTTCAAGCCTTTTTACAAGGTCTTCTATCCGATAAATCTAATTTATTTTTTTTCGTTCCATGACCTCCATATTGGCAAAATGCAGACTCAAAATTGAGACCTTGAGTTTCAAATGTAAGACAACCGTTTGTTTTAAACTAATATTTTTCTTTGAGTGTAGTAGGATTATAAGACTCCATGAGTGAAAACTGGGGCAGAATTTTTGAGGTCTCCTCAAAAATTCCATGAACAAGCAACATCCCAATTCACAAGGACATGCGGAAACATCTTTATTCTAAACTGGGGGCAGAAATTTTTGAGGATTCCTCAAAAATTTCACCATAATGGAGTTCAAGTCTGTCCATAAAATCAAAACAACGACAAGGATCCTAGACGAGCAAAGGTATGAGTCAACCTTGCTTTTCAAAACTTACAATTTTTCTTTGAGTGTAGAAACAACAGGTACAAATGCAGTGGCTACCTTGCTACACCTGAACGATCATCATCAAAGAAAGTCCACTATACATCAACATGGGAAAGCAGCTAAGCTACTCTATCCTCTTCTCAACATTGCATGGCTCCTGCAAGGGTCAATATTGCATGGCTCCCGCAAGAGTCCACACCGCAGTGCATCTAAAGAAATCCACATTGCACGGCTCCTGCAAGGGTCAATATTGCATGGCTCCCGCAAGAGTCCACTCCGCAGTGCATCCGCAGAAATGAATATTGCATGGCTCCTGCAAGGGTCAATATTGCATGGCTCCCGCAAGAGTCCACACCGCAGTGCATTCGAGAAATGAACATTGCATGGCTCCCGCAAGAGTCCACACCGCAGTGCATCCGAGAAATGAACATTGCACGGCTCCTGCAAGGGTCGATATTGCATGGCTCCCGCAAGAGTCCACTCCGCAGTGCATCTAAAGAAATCCACATTGCACGGCTCCTGCAAGGGTCAATATTGCAAGGCTCCCGCAAGAGTCCATACCGCAGCGCATCCACAGAAATGAACATTGCATGGCTCCTGCAAGAGTCAATATTGCATGGCTCCCGCAAGAGTCCACTCCGCAGCACATCCGCAGAAATCTACATTGCACGACTCCTGCAAGGGTCAATATTGCATGGCTCCCACAAGAGCCCACACTGCAGTGCATCCATAGAAATCAACATCGCGTGGCTCCTGCAAGAGTCCACATCACTGTGCATCCGCAGAAATCTACATTGCATGGCTCCTACAAGAATCTACATTACATTGCACCCGCAGAATCCGCAATCAAGCATACAAATTGCATCAAGCTGCTGAACTACATCAAATTATGCCAATCAAGACAGATACGCTTTCTTTAATCATTATATAATTACCCTAAGGCGTCATAGTTCAAAGGCATTATCTTCATGGCCTGAGAACATCATTTCATGGCCTAAGGATTTACTTTTGCTTATCATGCTCCGAAGGCGTCATGGTCTAAAGGCGTCATTTTCATGGCCTACAGACATCATTTCATGGCCTAAGGATTTACTTTCTGTTTATCATGCTCCAAAGGCGTCATAGTCTAAAGGCATCATTTTCATGTCCTGCAGACATCATTTCATGGCCTTAGGATTTACTTTTTGCTATCATGGCCCTAAGACATCATAGCTTAAGACATCATCTTTGTCATCTTAAAGCAAATGCTCATAGTCTAAAAGGGAAATTGCATCATGTTTAAATACTTACAGCAATTACTTATCATTTAGCTAATCCACATGATCTAACCATTTTATCTAGTTATACCAGAAGCATGCAGGTAACGAAAGAAAACCGAGTTTCAAACGAGAGCAGCTTTCACGCTTGTTTCAAGATGCGATCCTATTTGCTCCCACATCACTCCAATTTAGCTTGAAACACATTTACCTTTTGTTCTACACACCGCATTTACAGTGTTGCATCCAATTCTACCTATTTCAATTTCATTGACCTATATTACTGTTATTCTTGCTCGCATACTGTATCATTAACTTTTTTTTAGGAATCTCGATCGTTCCTAAATCCAGAACTGCACATGGCCTGATTCTCATAAAACCTGAGATATGTAGGCGACTTGAAACCGAAGTCTCGGCCACAGCATTTTCACAACTCTATCTCACTTCTTCGAATTTCAAAAGAGTCATTCCCTCAGTCGGATAAAATTGGCTACTTCGTCAACGTTCTTTGCCCGACAATTCATCCTTCATTCACGAGCAAAGAAGGGGCAGCTGTTGACACCCAATTTTGACCCTCCTTTTATCATTTTACTCATTTTTTTAACCTTTATTTTTGTTACGAGGTCAAAATCGCTATTTTTACTTATTTTTATCAAATTTTGTGCAAACAAACATTATTCATATTATTTAATATCATTTTATGACTATTATTATTATTATTATATGATTATTATTTTTAATTATTCTCTTCACTATTATCATGTCATATTCCTTACTTAACTTTTCACATTTCGCTTTTTTTCTATTTTAAAAGTATTTGATCAAATATTTTAAGAGTTATTATTCTTTTATTGTGAATTATTTTTTATATAATAATATAATAATTAATTTAATAATTTAATATTATTTTCCTTCACTTAGTAATTTAGTAGTCATTTATATATTTTTGGTAGAAACTAATTTAGTACTAAACAAGCTCAAATTTCAAATTTCAAATTCAAATTTTGTTAAATCTTTTCATAAGTAGAAAAAATCCTTCTCACTTCTTGGGAAGAATATCTTTATTCTCAAAATCATTTTAAATCAATTTTTCTATTTTTATTTTTATTTTTACTCCCTCCATATCCATAATATCCTCCTACAAAATCAAATATTCTTTTATTAGAGGGAAGAATATTATTTTCTCCAAAGATAATCCCCTCTTATCATTCCTTTCCATATAAAAATGATCCCGGCCAAAACTAAAAGATTTTCCTACCTAATTTACTATCTCTCCCTAACATCTCTTTCATTTTTTTTCTTTCTTTAGATACCTAGACTATAATTATAAAAAGAGGGGACAAGCATTATGCATGAGAAAAGGAAAAACGCTATGCGGTCATTAACACCTTTATTTTTAAGAAAATGTGAAACAATCTTTATTATTCAAATAATTTTTTCTATCAAATAATATATTCTCCTTTTCTTTCACCTTTCCATAATGTCATAAGGGTGAAAACTAGAATATTTTGAATTATTCAAATGATTTCTCACAATCTTTTAAAATTCTCAATTGTTTTATACTAAATGTCTCAGTTGAGCTAATTTTTAAAAATCTTTCAAAATTTTGCAAATCTTCTATCCTCCCGTTTTTTCAAAATAAATCTCTTTAAAATATTCTATGTGTGATTTTTAAATTATTATTCGTCTGTTAACTTGATCAGCTTTAAGTACGAACTTAGTATTTAGGTTTTACTTAGAGCTTATCTCCTATGCTCGCTTCTCATACTTAAGTTCTAGTCCACCCATTCGTCCTAAAGTCCTCTTTGTCAAGATGACTCCTATTTTCATACCATCTCTTTTCTTATTGGGTACATTGACTTGTTTTATTTGATTTACTATTTTTGTTTAAAGGTTGTCAATCATTTGAACATTAACTCAATTGAGAATCTGCAATATGACAAATATGCTCAGCATTCAAAATATTTCCAGTCTTCTTCCTTCTCCAATGCAAAATACTTTTGGACCATATCTCATCATGCAATTCTTACTCTCACAATATCATAACAAGCAAAATGTCATCACTCTCCATTCATCCACCTTATGGCTAGAAAAATTTTCAAGCCTTTTTACAAGGTCTTCTATCCGATAAATCTAATTTATTTTTTTTCGTTCCATGACCTCCATATTGGCAAAATGCAGACTCAAAATTGAGACCTTGAGTTTCAAATGTAAGACAACCGTTTGTTTTAAACTAATATTTTTCTTTGAGTGTAGTAGGATTATAAGACTCCATGAGTGAAAACTGGGGCAGAATTTTTGAGGTCTCCTCAAAAATTCCATGAACAAGCAACATCCCAATTCACAAGGACATGCGAAAACATCTTTATTCTAAACTGGGGGCAGAAATTTTTGAGGATTCCTCAAAAATTTCACCATAATGGAGTTCAAGTCTGTCCATAAAATCAAAACAACGACAAGGATCCTAGACGAGCAAAGGTATGAGTCAACCTTGCTTTTCAAAACTTACAATTTTTCTTTGAGTGTAGAAACAACAGGTACAAATGCAGTGGCTACCTTGCTACACCTGAACGATCATCATCAAAGAAAGTCCACTATACATCAACATGGGAAAGCAGCTAAGCTACTCTATCCTCTTCTCAACATTGCATGGCTCCTGCAAGGGTCAATATTGCATGGCTCCCGCAAGAGTCCACACCGCAGTGCATCTAAAGAAATCCACATTGCACGGCTCCTGCAAGGGTCAATATTGCATGGCTCCCGCAAGAGTCCACTCCGCAGTGCATCCGCAGAAATGAATATTGCATGGCTCCTGCAAGGGTCAATATTGCATGGCTCCCGCAAGAGTCCACACCGCAGTGCATTCGAGAAATGAACATTGCATGGCTCCCGCAAGAGTCCACACCGCAGTGCATCCGAGAAATGAACATTGCACGGCTCCTGCAAGGGTCGATATTGCATGGCTCCCGCAAGAGTCCACTCCGCAGTGCATCTAAAGAAATCCACATTGCACGGCTCCTGCAAGGGTCAATATTGCAAGGCTCCCGCAAGAGTCCATACCGCAGCGCATCCACAGAAATGAACATTGCATGGCTCCTGCAAGAGTCAATATTGCATGGCTCCCGCAAGAGTCCACTCCGCAGCACATCCGCAGAAATCTACATTGCACGACTCCTGCAAGGGTCAATATTGCATGGCTCCCACAAGAGCCCACACTGCAGTGCATCCATAGAAATCAACATCGCGTGGCTCCTGCAAGAGTCCACATCACTGTGCATCCGCAGAAATCTACATTGCATGGCTCCTACAAGAATCTACATTACATTGCACCCGCAGAATCCGCAATCAAGCATACAAATTGCATCAAGCTGCTGAACTACATCAAATTATGCCAATCAAGACAGATACGCTTTCTTTAATCATTATATAATTACCCTAAGGCGTCATAGTTCAAAGGCATTATCTTCATGGCCTGAGAACATCATTTCATGGCCTAAGGATTTACTTTTGCTTATCATGCTCCGAAGGCGTCATGGTCTAAAGGCGTCATTTTCATGGCCTACAGACATCATTTCATGGCCTAAGGATTTACTTTCTGTTTATCATGCTCCAAAGGCGTCATAGTCTAAAGGCATCATTTTCATGTCCTGCAGACATCATTTCATGGCCTTAGGATTTACTTTTTGCTATCATGGCCCTAAGACATCATAGCTTAAGACATCATCTTTGTCATCTTAAAGCAAATGCTCATAGTCTAAAAGGGAAATTGCATCATGTTTAAATACTTACAGCAATTACTTATCATTTAGCTAATCCACATGATCTAACCATTTTATCTAGTTATACCAGAAGCATGCAGGTAACGAAAGAAAACCGAGTTTCAAACGAGAGCAGCTTTCACGCTTGTTTCAAGATGCGATCCTATTTGCTCCCACATCACTCCAATTTAGCTTGAAACACATTTACCTTTTGTTCTACACACCGCATTTACAGTGTTGCATCCAATTCTACCTATTTCAATTTCATTGACCTATATTACTGTTATTCTTGCTCGCATACTGTATCATTAACTTTTTTTTAGGAATCTCGATCGTTCCTAAATCCAGAACTGCACATGGCCTGATTCTCATAAAACCTGAGATATGTAGGCGACTTGAAACCGAAGTCTCGGCCACAGCATTTTCACAACTCTATCTCACTTCTTCGAATTTCAAAAGAGTCATTCCCTCAGTCGGATAAAATTGGCTACTTCGTCAACGTTCTTTGCCCGACAATTCATCCTTCATTCACGAGCAAAGAAGGGGCAGCTGTTGACACCCAATTTTGACCCTCCTTTTATCATTTTACTCATTTTTTTAACCTTTATTTTTGTTACGAGGTCAAAATCGCTATTTTTACTTATTTTTATCAAATTTTGTGCAAACAAACATTATTCATATTATTTAATATCATTTTATGACTATTATTATTATTATTATATGATTATTATTTTTAATTATTCTCTTCACTATTATCATGTCATATTCCTTACTTAACTTTTCACATTTCGCTTTTTTTCTATTTTAAAAGTATTTGATCAAATATTTTAAGAGTTATTATTCTTTTATTGTGAATTATTTTTTACATAATAATATAATAATTAATTTAATAATTTAATATTATTTTCCTTCACTTAGTAATTTAGTAGTCATTTATATATTTTTGGTAGAAACTAATTTAGTACTAAACAAGCTCAAATTTCAAATTTCAAATTCAAATTTTGTTAAATCTTTTCATAAGTAGAAAAAATCCTTCTCACTTCTTGGGAAGAATATCTTTATTCTCAAAATCATTTTAAATCAATTTTTCTATTTTTATTTTTATTTTTACTCCCTCCATATCCATAATATCCTCCTACAAAATCAAATATTCTTTTATTAGAGGGAAGAATATTATTTTCTCCAAAGATAATCCCCTCTTATCATTCCTTTCCATATAAAAATGATCCCGGCCAAAACTAAAAGATTTTCCTACCTAATTTACTATCCCTCCCTAACATCTCTTTCATTTTTTTTCTTTCTTTAGATACCTAGACTATAATTATAAAAAGAGGGTGTCATGCCCTATTTTTCACCCAGGTCAAAACAAGCACGACTTATGGACTCTAAAAGAATTGATTTTTTGTACAGAGTCGCCACCTAATTTTTAAGGAAAATAAGGAAACCTATTTAATTATTGTCATGTATGACTTATGTTTTAATCTGCGAAAACCAGTTTAGATTCTAGGTAAGGGTTCAAATTATTCTGAAGGGAAGGGATTAGGCACCCTTCAGAATCCACAAAAAGTGGTTCCCGACTAGACTGAATTTATCAAAGAGGGAGGAGGTGAAAAATTATTTTTTAAAGTATGAATATACAAAATATATATTAAAAAATAATGTAAAGAAGTTTATGTATGAAGTGTGTATTAATCATATAAATAAGACATATTATCATAAATGTGTGTATAGAAATATATAAGCATTATAAAAAGATGTATAAGAATATGTTTGAAAAGAAAGTACTCTTTTGAAAAGGAAAACACTTTGTAATGTGTGAAAAATAGAGTATTGTTTGTATTAAAAAGTCTTCTCTAATGATTTTAACTTAACTAAATTAGTGAAAAAAAACTATTAGTTGTGGATAAGAAAAATAAAGTTACTTTTAAAGAAAAGACCATAATATTATCTAACGTAAAGAATGTGAATTAACTAATTAAATACCAAAATCGATTTAATTCATTGAATAAATATTAACGGCCTAAGTTTTGCCTAAGCGCGTGTAATAAATATGCAAGTAAAGGATAATCCCACCCGATGCCCCAAAAGTAAAGTTTTCGCTATGATTAATATTTGTACAATTGTAAGAATATAAAATACAAACATAAAATTTAAACTCCTCTTTCTAATGTCCTTTTCCGAGAAATATCCTCGAGAACCTGTGTAAACACTTGTTAGAAATATTAGTAACGAACAAATAATTATAAGAACATGTATGCATATATGTATGTATATATTTATATAGTGGGCTCAGATGAAGTTTTAGATACGCCATGGCTACGAAGTGGTTGCTCGAATTTATCGGCCGTCCTAAATCGCCTTGCCAAGATACGAATCATAAAACCTTTGTGTTGTCGTAATAATATAAAGATTTCGTCATCGCCCATATTTATTTATTTTTTGTCACGTATTTATATACGTAATGTCCGTCCTTTTATTTGTGGAGGCCTCAAAAACCGACGGGTATTTTTTCATTGGCCATCTTGTATTGTATTCGTATCTCATCAGTTGCAATATCAAAATCAGCAAAGAAAAAGGGGAAACTTGCCCAAAACAGTCCACAATAGTAGAACAGTGGCGAAACAGTAGCAAGCTTGTCGTAAAAACAAATCAAAACCATGCTAAATTAACCAACAAGTAAAATGATAATAAAAGGTAAAGTAACATGAATGTAAAAGCAGTGAGCAATTGGTAAAAACAAAAAAAGTCATAGAAATTTGAGTAAAAGGGCGTCAAAAATAAAACCAAGACATGGCATGTTGTCCGTCAAACATGTGGGTTGCCGGAATCCATGACGTTCACCGGAAAATTCACAAGTCCGGCCAGACATGTACAAGTAACATTGAAACATAAAAAAGGTTAGAAAACCCCATTCAACAAAGACAACAAGACAAAGCAGTGATGTAAGTGACGTCGCTTCAACGGCTCTCGCCGGAGCAACGCCAAAATAGGCAACTCCGACCCTTAAAAACGGATTCTATACAACACCCAGAAACGGATTTTTCACGACCTAGTTTCAGATCCAAAAATCTCAACGAATTAATCGTAAACAAATGGAATTTCGGAGCAAAACCCGCCAAGAAAATAGCAAGAGATTTGTCTTGAACTCGAAATGTTCAACAAATCAACAACGAATGAATCGTATAAAAAGGGCATTTTAGATCGAAACACATGAAGAAAATAGCAAAAATATTGCCTTAGAATGGAAATTGGGGAGGAAAATTTGGGAAGGATAGTGTTGAGGAGAATTATAGGGAGTGTGTGGGAGAAAATGGAGAGATCGTGGTAGTGGTGGCCGGAGCTTCGCCGGTCATCACCTCCGGTGAAGCAGTGAAGAGAGGGAGAGGAAAGAGCGACTAAATTGAGAGAGAGAGAGCAAATCTGTGTGTGTGTGTGTTTGTGTTTGTATGTGTGGTGTCTGTATATGTATGTATGTGTGTGTGTATATATGTAGTCTATTGTGTGTGTGTATGTCTTTTTATGTATTGTGTGTATATATATATATATATATTAGGTAGATAGATAGATATTTGTGTGTGTGTAGTATGTAAATATAGTGTAGTGTGTATTGTTCTTGTTGAAAGAAAAAACAATTCACCCCCTCCCCCTCTATTTATAATAAAAATTATTTCCTCCTAATACCCCAAAAATAAAAGAACCTCTCTTGTCCCTTGTATTATGGTTTAGTCCACAAGTTATTATTCAAAGGGTAAAAAATATGTGTAGTCATGTCACACATCACCTTTAATAAAGGTGACGTGACGAGTCACCTTTAATAAAGGTGACATGACGAGTCACCTTTAATAAAGGTGACAAGACCTCGAGTTGATCGGATTATTGTTCCGTGTATCAAAGTAATTGATCCGACTTATCGTTCGCGAATTGTAACTAACGTATAAAATATGGGCATCGAAATATAATTACAAAAAATGTAAGCAATAACAGAATATAATTGTCTCGAAAAAATGTATTATTATGTAAATAGTTAAAATTGTAGTGTACTGTAAAGAATTGTAGTGTTGTGTACGTGTGCAGATGACTTTGAAAAAATTTAAAATGATAATAAATTGATAAAAATCCTAATATTTACAAAATTAAGGATAATTATCAATGAATTGTAAAAGTATGTGGAAAAAATGTATTTTGTGCTCTTTATCGATCAGGAAGCCTGAAGACGTTAATTTTAAGCACGGAGAGCCAAAATTGGGTGTCAACAGAGGGGACAAGCATTATGCATGAGAAAAGGAAAAACGCTATGCGGTCATTAACACGTTAAGCATTTTATTTGGGAAGCAAAACAGGTCAGTCCTCTATCCCGCATATCTCTATTCCTCTGTGTGTAGTGTCATGTTAATTACCTTGCACTTTCTATGTATTCACGTTGCTCGAGTGCTGTAGAAACATTACATTTGGAAGCCAATGATCTCTTATCTCTTAAGGTTCTAATATGTTGTATGCGTTCAAGGTATGGTTCTTGCCTGTCATAGCTATTTTTGACCTTAAGTTTTAAGTAGGAAGTCACCATTGAATTGGATAATTGGTTGGATACTTTCCTAGAACAATGGCCATCATTTGGATCGTCTGATTTAGGATCACAAGTTAGTAAATATTACATCGCCATCTTAAACGGTATTCACATATTTAAATTACATCGCCAATGTTTCTAATATCTAGACTCTACGCTGCCAGGCCATTTTTTTATTACACTTGTCTACCTTTTCTAAAATCCATCTAAATAATCCAAAGATAAATGTTTGGTTTGTCTATTTCAGTGTTCTCGATTTTCATGTTCAAATACTTAGAAATCATGTTGTAGTATTTTTGTTTTCTCTCCTTATTAATCTTTTTTTTTGTTGGCCACTCATGCTATTTATTAGCAAGTATTTTGTGTTTGTTCGAGACTCTAGTTGAACTTATAGAAAACATGTCCTTAGGAATAGATTATCACCAGAAGTGTTTGAAATTTGTTTATGAAAAACATGTCCATTATTAGATATCATGCCTATAGGGTTCTTTAATAGATTTCATGTGTTGGTTTAATTATTTTATCACTTAGGCAAATGTTCTAGGGTCATTATTTGTCCTATCACTTAGAAAATCATGTATTTAGGATCGTTAACTCACCTGCGACGTATTATACTAATCTTGAATGTGTTAATTTAATTTAAGTGTGTTTAATAAATTTCTAACATGATTGACTCATTTCTAGCAATAGTTTAATTAATTTTTAGCATTCTTAATCAATTTCCAGCAATAAAAGATTAATTTCCAGCATCTAAAGACTATTTTCCAGCAATCGAAATTGATTTCCAGCATCTTAGACTATTTTTCAGTAGCTGTTATTCAATTTCCACCATGTGGAATTAATTGTTAGCATGATTAAACTAATTCTTAAGCATATTAAAATTCATTTTTTAGCATTCCTAGATTAATTTTAGGCATTCTTAACTTAACATCTTGCATTTTTATTTAATTTTCGGTCCCATTTTGAATATTTTTAACATGTACACTACAATGAAATGTCGTCACTTGGAGTTCAACCATGGGAGATGAGGAGTCAACACACAAAGTGAAGCTCAAGTGGAATCGTCACCCCATCGGGGGTCAGGTACGTTTGGGAAATGATGACTAAAAAGACGGGCAATAGCTGACTTCTCGTATGAAGCACATAAAGCTTTATTAGAAAATATAAAGCACCTCGTTACTCCCTTCTTTTCTTATTTAATATGTCACCCTTTTAAAAGTCTCAAAGACTTGACAACTATTACAATTATATTAATTGTCGACATGCTTTGATATAATTTATATATTATACCAACATACCTTTTTGATTTACATGACTTTTAAATGCTAAAATATTTTATTTAGTACTCTTAAATAAGTTTCTTTAAGAATTATATCCGTCTTGTCTTGAGGCATTTAAGGGAATTGATCATATAAAAATAGAGAAGAGGGGTGTAACATCGCATTGGGCCCGTTTCAGCCTTGTCATACCCTGATCCCACATTCTCTCATTCTCTGTCTTAACTTTATGTATTGTTTTATTTATTCCCTTACATTATATTCACCATCAAATTAAGGTGGCATATATTCTACTAACAATCTTTTCCTTACGTGAGATGTTATAATTTACGAGAGGACTAGAGCACTATGCGGAATAGAGAAAAGTTGAGAGCTCTTCGGGAATCTCAACTGGCTTATTGGAGTCTCGTTATTATTTGTAACTCAACATTTTGAATACCTTAACATTTTTATTAAATTGATGCTCCATAAACCAGGTCAGTTCTTTGACTTTCGCAATTATTATTTTGTATAGTATAAATTAATTAACTTAATCTCTTTCATTTCCTTATGCTCGTAGAATGTCACTAAGTAATAATTGAATTTGTACTTCATTTAGCTATAAATAGGTTGTGTGTAAACTTATGTGGTAATTTTAAGCTATGTTTGTATTTTAAAATGCATGTATATTGTTAGGTTTTGATTCATCTTTTGTTACATTTTAACTCGCTTTTATTCTTCTCCTAGAATAATTAAGTTAAATATTGCATGCTTAGGCACTTGATTATTTTAGATTAATTAATAAATAGACCTTTTTGCTTATCACATAGAAATTCCCACGTAATATATGAATTCGGCCGGGACCCACATTTGTGGACCTCGAAAGGTGCCTAACACCTTCCTTTCGAGGTAACTTGAACCCTTACCCGAATTTCTGGTTGACATAGACTAATAAATTAAAATAAGTTCGCAATTTAGTCTAGAATGGTGCCCTAACGCACCTTAATTCGTTAGGTGGCGACTCTTTACTCTAAACAATCCCAAAAAGAGTTTGTCACGTCGAATCCCGCTTTTCGCGAGAAAAATTGGGCGCGACAGCATGGCGACTCTGCTGGGGATACTTAGGTTCTAACCATTACGAGTTTATGTATTATGTGGGATTTTCGTCTTTAATTATTTTTCGTGAGTTGTTTCGACTTTTTCTGACTATGAATGTTAATTTTTATTGCATCATCAGTTTGCTTAAATAATTATTTTGTTATTTCTAATTTACTTTTAGAAAGCATGTCAACCCTCTTCCCTTTCCTTATTTTTGTCTTTCCACTCTCCTTTTTTCTTTAATTGATAACTTGTTATTTTTGTTTTCCTCATGTCCCTTTAGTTATGTATTTGTTAATTTTATCTGATTTTATTATTTATTTATTTTTCTATATTGATCAACATGTTACTGCTTTCTACTATGTGTTATGTGTTACTGTTTTATATACAAATGGCATTCCACTCATATTTTCCTCCACTTGGAACCTCATTTATTTTCTTTTAAGAACGGTTGCGTGGTTGCACGGACGTTCGTATTCTAAGAACACCTTTTGGGAAATGTTTCGTGAATCGGTCGATCAGCGGTGCGTCGACAGTCATGAGCCTTCCCACTCTCAAGTTGTCCGCTTGAGGGAATCGTGTCAAAAATAACTCTTGCTCCTAGATCCTATCCGTCTATTCCTTTACTAAGGAATATGCATCTTAAAGTCTAGATACTTTGCTAAGAAAACTATGTCCTAAGTTCTAAGAGATTTCATAATCTTGAAAAGAACGCTTTCATAATTTATGTGCATATGCCTAATTTGTTATTTCTTTAAATTTCTCTTATATTTGTACTTGACTGCTCTCCTTAAGTATTTTATTCATCATACATTTTCATCCGCTATTCGAATTTCTATAAATCTCATATTTCGAACTACGCCTGACCTGATTCTTGTTCCAACAAGATACGTAGGCAATCCTTTATAAGGATGCGGTCCTCCTTTTTTTCATTATTTACAAAATATCCCCGTATTTTTAAGAAAATGTGAAACAATCTTTATTATTCAAATAATTTTTTCTATCAAATAATATATTCTCCTTTTCTTTCACCTTTCCATAATGTCATAAGGGTGAAAACTAGAATATTTTGAATTATTCAAATGATTTCTCACAATCTTTTAAAATTCTCAATTGTTTTATACTAAATGTCTCAGTTGAGCTAATTTTTAAAAATCTTTCAAAATTTTGCAAATCTTCTATCCTCCCGTTTTTTCAAAATAAATCTCTTTAAAATATTCTATGTGTGATTTTTAAATTATTATTCGTCTGTTAACTTGATCAGCTTTAAGTACGAACTTAGTATTTAGGTTTTACTTAGAGCTTATCTCCTATGCTCGCTTCTCATACTTAAGTTCTAGTCCACCCATTCGTCCTAAAGTCCTCTTTGTCAAGATGACTCCTATTTTCATACCATCTCTTTTCTTATTGGGTACATTGACTTGTTTTATTTGATTTACTATTTTTGTTTAAAGGTTGTCAATCATTTGAACATTAACTCAATTGAGAATCTGCAATATGACAAATATGCTCAGCATTCAAAATATTTCCAGTCTTCTTCCTTCTCCAATGCAAAATACTTTTGGACCATATCTCATCATGCAATTCTTACTCTCACAATATCATAACAAGCAAAATGTCATCACTCTCCATTCATCCACCTTATGGCTAGAAAAATTTTCAAGCCTTTTTACAAGGTCTTCTATCCGATAAATCTAATTTATTTTTTTTCGTTCCATGACCTCCATATTGGCAAAATGCAGACTCAAAATTGAGACCTTGAGTTTCAAATGTAAGACAACCGTTTGTTTTAAACTAATATTTTTCTTTGAGTGTAGTAGGATTATAAGACTCCATGAGTGAAAACTGGGGCAGAATTTTTGAGGTCTCCTCAAAAATTCCATGAACAAGCAACATCCCAATTCACAAGGACATGCGGAAACATCTTTATTCTAAACTGGGGGCAGAAATTTTTGAGGATTCCTCAAAAATTTCACCATAATGGAGTTCAAGTCTGTCCATAAAATCAAAACAACGACAAGGATCCTAGACGAGCAAAGGTATGAGTCAACCTTGCTTTTCAAAACTTACAATTTTTCTTTGAGTGTAGAAACAACAGGTACAAATGCAGTGGCTACCTTGCTACACCTGAACGATCATCATCAAAGAAAGTCCACTATACATCAACATGGGAAAGCAGCTAAGCTACTCTATCCTCTTCTCAACATTGCATGGCTCCTGCAAGGGTCAATATTGCATGGCTCCCCGCAAGAGTCCACACCGCAGTGCATCTAAAGAAATCCACATTGCACGGCTCCTGCAAGGGTCAATATTGCATGGCTCCCGCAAGAGTCCACTCCGCAGTGCATCCGCAGAAATGAATATTGCATGGCTCCTGCAAGGGTCAATATTGCATGGCTCCCGCAAGAGTCCACACCGCAGTGCATTCGAGAAATGAACATTGCATGGCTCCCGCAAGAGTCCACACCGCAGTGCATCCGAGAAATGAACATTGCACGGCTCCTGCAAGGGTCGATATTGCATGGCTCCCGCAAGAGTCCACTCCGCAGTGCATCTAAAGAAATCCACATTGCACGGCTCCTGCAAGGGTCAATATTGCAAGGCTCCCGCAAGAGTCCATACCGCAGCGCATCCACAGAAATGAACATTGCATGGCTCCTGCAAGAGTCAATATTGCATGGCTCCCGCAAGAGTCCACTCCGCAGCACATCCGCAGAAATCTACATTGCACGACTCCTGCAAGGGTCAATATTGCATGGCTCCCACAAGAGCCCACACTGCAGTGCATCCATAGAAATCAACATCGCGTGGCTCCTGCAAGAGTCCACATCACTGTGCATCCGCAGAAATCTACATTGCATGGCTCCTACAAGAATCTACATTACATTGCACCCGCAGAATCCGCAATCAAGCATACAAATTGCATCAAGCTGCTGAACTACATCAAATTATGCCAATCAAGACAGATACGCTTTCTTTAATCATTATATAATTACCCTAAGGCGTCATAGTTCAAAGGCATTATCTTCATGGCCTGAGAACATCATTTCATGGCCTAAGGATTTACTTTTGCTTATCATGCTCCGAAGGCGTCATTTTCATGGCCTACAGACATCATTTCATGGCCTAAGGATTTACTTTCTGTTTATCATGCTCCAAAGGCGTCATAGTCTAAAGGCATCATTTTCATGTCCTGCAGACATCATTTCATGGCCTTAGGATTTACTTTTTGCTATCATGGCCCTAAGACATCATAGCTTAAGACATCATCTTTGTCATCTTAAAGCAAATGCTCATAGTCTAAAAGGGAAATTGCATCATGTTTAAATACTTACAACAATTACTTATCATTTAGCTAATCCACATGATCTAACCATTTTATCTAGTTATACCAGAAGCATGCAGGTAACGAAAGAAAACCGAGTTTCAAACGAGAGCAGCTTTCACGCTTGTTTCAAGATGCGATCCTATTTGCTCCCACATCACTCCAATTTAGCTTGAAACACATTTACCTTTTGTTCTACACACCGCATTTACAATGTTGCATCCAATTCTACCTATTTCAATTTCATTGACCTATATTACTGTTATTCTTGCTCGCATACTGTATCATTAACTTTTTTTTAGGAATCTCGATCGTTCCTAAATCCAGAACTGCACATGGCCTGATTCTCATAAAACCTGAGATATGTAGGCGACTTGAAACCGAAGTCTCGGCCACAGCATTTTCACAACTCTATCTCACTTCTTCGAATTTCAAAAGAGTCATTCCCTCAGTCGGATAAAATTGGCTACTTCGTCAACGTTCTTTGCCCGACAATTCATCCTTCATTCACGAGCAAAGAAGGGGCAGCTGTTGACACCCAATTTTGACCCTCCTTTTATCATTTTACTCATTTTTTTAACCTTTATTTTTGTTACGAGGTCAAAATCGCTATTTTTACTTATTTTTATCAAATTTTGTGCAAACAAACATTATTCATATTATTTAATATCATTTTATGACTATTATTATTATTATTATATGATTATTATTTTTAATTATTCTCTTCACTATTATCATGTCATATTCCTTACTTAACTTTTCACATTTCGCTTTTTTTCTATTTTAAAAGTATTTGATCAAATATTTTAAGAGTTATTATTCTTTTATTGTGAATTATTTTTTATATAATAATATAATAATTAATTTAATAATTTAATATTATTTTCCTTCACTTAGTAATTTAGTAGTCATTTATATATTTTTGGTAGAAACTAATTTAGTACTAAACAAGCTCAAATTTCAAATTTCAAATTCAAATTTTGTTAAATCTTTTCATAAGTAGAAAAAATCCTTCTCACTTCTTGGGAAGAATATCTTTATTCTCAAAATCATTTTAAATCAATTTTTCTATTTTTATTTTTATTTTTACTCCCTCCATATCCATAATATCCTCCTACAAAATCAAATATTCTTTTATTAGAGGGAAGAATATTATTTTCTCCAAAGATAATCCCCTCTTATCATTCCTTTCCATATAAAAATGATCCCGGCCAAAACTAAAAGATTTTCCTACCTAATTTACTATCCCTCCCTAACATCTCTTTCATTTTTTTTCTTTCTTTAGATACCTAGACTATAATTATAAAAAGAGGGGACAAGCATTATGCATGAGAAAAGGAAAAACGCTATGCGGTCATTAACACGTTAAGCATTTTATTTGGGAAGCAAAACAGGTCAGTCCTCTATCCCGCATATCTCTATTCCTCTGTGTGTAGTGTCATGTTAATTACCTTGCACTTTCTATGTATTCACGTTGCTCGAGTGCTGTAGAAACATTACATTTGGAAGCCAATGATCTCTTATCTCTTAAGGTTCTAATATGTTGTATGCGTTCAAGGTATGGTTCTTGCCTGTCATAGCTATTTTTGACCTTAGGTTTTAAGTAGGAAGTCACCATTGAATTGGATAATTGGTTGGATACTTTCCTAGAACAATGGCCATCATTTGGATCGTCTGATTTAGGATCACAAGTTAGTAAATATTACATCGCCATCTTAAACGGTATTCACATATTTAAATTACATCGCCAATGTTTCTAATATCTAGACTCTACGCTGCCAGGCCATTTTTTTATTACACTTGTCTACCTTTTCTAAAATCCATCTAAATAATCCAAAGATAAATGTTTGGTTTGTCTATTTCAGTGTTCTCGATTTTCATGTTCAAATACTTAGAAATCATGTTGTAGTATTTTTGTTTTCTCTCCTTATTAATCTTTTTTTTTGTTGGCCACTCATGCTATTTATTAGCAAGTATTTTGTGTTTGTTCGAGACTCTAGTTGAACTTATAGAAAACATGTCCTTAGGAATAGATTATCACCAGAAGTGTTTGAAATTTGTTTATGAAAAACATGTCCATTATTAGATATCATGCCTATAGGGTTCTTTAATAGATTTCATGTGTTGGTTTAATTATTTTATCACTTAGGCAAATGTTCTAGGGTCATTATTTGTCCTATCACTTAGAAAATCATGTATTTAGGATCGTTAACTCACCTGCGACGTATTATACTAATCTTGAATGTGTTAATTTAATTTAAGTGTGTTTAATAAATTTCTAACATGATTGACTCATTTCTAGCAATAGTTTAATTAATTTTTAGCATTCTTAATCAATTTTCAGCAATAAAAGATTAATTTCCAGCATCTAAAGACTATTTTCCAGCAATCGAAATTGATTTCCAGCATCTTAGACTATTTTTCAGTAGCTGTTATTCAATTTCCACCATGTGGAATTAATTGTTAGCATGATTAAACTAATTCTTAAGCATGTTAAAATTCATTTTTTAGCATTCCTAGATTAATTTTAGGCATTCTTAACTTAACATCTTGCATTTTTATTTAATTTTCGGCCCCATTTTGAATATTTTTTACATGTACACTACAATGAAATGTCGTCACTTGGAGTTCAACCATGGGAGATGAGGAGTCAACACACAAAGTGAAGCTCAAGTGGAATCGTCACCCCATCGGGGGTCAGGTACGTTTGGGAAATGATGACTAAAAAGACGGGCAATAGCTGACTTCTCGTATGAAGCACATAAAGCTTTATTAGAAAATATAAAGCACCTCGTTACTCCCTTCTTTTCTTATTTAATATGTCACCCTTTTAAAAGTCTCAAAGACTTGACAACTATTACAATTATATTAATTGTCGACATGCTTTGATATAATTTATATATTATACCAACATACCTTTTTGATTTACATGACTTTTAAATGCTAAAATATTTTATTTAGTACTCTTAAATAAGTTTCTTTAAGAATTATATCCGTCTTGTCTTGAGGCATTTAAGGGAATTGATCATATAAAAATAGAGAAGAGGGGTGTAACATCGCACTGGGCCCGTTTCAGCCTTGTCATACCCTGATCCCACATTCTCTCATTCTCTGTCTTAACTTTATGTATTGTTTTATTTATTCCCTTACATTATATTCACCATCAAATTAAGGTGGCATATATTCTACTAACAATCTTTTCCTTACGTGAGATGTTATAATTTACGAGAGGACTAGAGCACTATGCGGAATAGAGAAAAGTTGAGAGCTCTTCGGGAATCTCAACTGGCTTATTGGAGTCTCGTTATTATTTGTAACTCAACATTTTGAATACCTTAACATTTTTATTAAATTGATGCTCCATAAACCAGGTCAGTTCTTTGACTTTCGCAATTATTATTTTGTATAGTATAAATTAATTAACTTAATCTCTTTCATTTCCTTATGCTCGTAGAATGTCACTAAGTAATAATTGAATTTGTACTTCATTTAGCTATAAATAGGTTGTGTGTAAACTTATGTGGTAATTTTAAGCTATGTTTGTATTTTAAAATGCATGTATATTGTTAGGTTTTGATTCATCTTTTGTTACATTTTAACTCGCTTTTATTCTTCTCCTAGAATAATTAAGTTAAATATTGCATGCTTAGGCACTTGATTATTTTAGATTAATTAATAAATAGACCTTTTTGCTTATCACATAGAAATTCCCACGTAATATATGAATTCGGCCGGGACCCACATTTGTGGACCTCGAAAGGTGCCTAACACCTTCCTTTCGAGGTAACTTGAACCCTTACCCGAATTTCTGGTTGACATAGACTAATAAATTAAAATAAGTTCGCAATTTAGTCTAGAATGGTGCCCTAACGCACCTTAATTCGTTAGGTGGCGACTCTTTACTCTAAACAATCCCAAAAAGAGTTTGTCACGTCGAATCCCGCTTTTCGCGAGAAAAATTGGGCGCGACAGCATGGCGACTCTGCTGGGGATACTTAGGTTCTAACCATTACGAGTTTATGTATTATGTGGGATTTTCGTCTTTAATTATTTTTCGTGAGTTGTTTCGACTTTTTCTGACTATGAATGTTAATTTTTATTGCATCATCAGTTTGCTTAAATAATTATTTTGTTATTTCTAATTTACTTTTAGAAAGCATGTCAACCCTCTTCCCTTTCCTTATTTTTGTCTTTCCACTCTCCTTTTTTCTTTAATTGATAACTTGTTATTTTTGTTTTCCTCATGTCCCTTTAGTTATGTATTTGTTAATTTTATCTGATTTTATTATTTATTTATTTTTCTATATTGATCAACATGTTACTGCTTTCTACTATGTGTTATGTGTTACTGTTTTATATACAAATGGCATTCCACTCATATTTTCCTCCACTTGGAACCTCATTTATTTTCTTTTAAGAACGGTTGCGTGGTTGCACGGACGTTCGTATTCTAAGAACACCTTTTGGGAAATGTTTCGTGAATCGGTCGATCAGCGGTGCGTCGACAGTCATGAGCCTTCCCACTCTCAAGTTGTCCGCTTGAGGGAATCGTGTCAAAAATAACTCTTGCTCCTAGATCCTATCCGTCTATTCCTTTACTAAGGAATATGCATCTTAAAGTCTAGATACTTTGCTAAGAAAACTATGTCCTAAGTTCTAAGAGATTTCATAATCTTGAAAAGAACGCTTTCATAATTTATGTGCATATGCCTAATTTGTTATTTCTTTAAATTTCTCTTATATTTGTACTTGACTGCTCTCCTTAAGTATTTTATTCATCATACATTTTCATCCGCTATTCGAATTTCTATAAATCTCATATTTCGAACTACGCCTGACCTGATTCTTGTTCCAACAAGATACGTAGGCAATCCTTTATAAGGATGCGGTCCTCCTTTTTTTCATTATTTACAAAATATCCCCGTATTTTTAAGAAAATGTGAAACAATCTTTATTATTCAAATAATTTTTTCTATCAAATAATATATTCTCCTTTTCTTTCACCTTTCCATAATGTCATAAGGGTGAAAACTAGAATATTTTGAATTATTCAAATGATTTCTCACAATCTTTTAAAATTCTCAATTGTTTTATACTAAATGTCTCAGTTGAGCTAATTTTTAAAAATCTTTCAAAATTTTGCAAATCTTCTATCCTCCCGTTTTTTCAAAATAAATCTCTTTAAAATATTCTATGTGTGATTTTTAAATTATTATTCGTCTGTTAACTTGATCAGCTTTAAGTACGAACTTAGTATTTAGGTTTTACTTAGAGCTTATCTCCTATGCTCGCTTCTCATACTTAAGTTCTAGTCCACCCATTCGTCCTAAAGTCCTCTTTGTCAAGATGACTCCTATTTTCATACCATCTCTTTTCTTATTGGGTACATTGACTTGTTTTATTTGATTTACTATTTTTGTTTAAAGGTTGTCAATCATTTGAACATTAACTCAATTGAGAATCTGCAATATGACAAATATGCTCAGCATTCAAAATATTTCCAGTCTTCTTCCTTCTCCAATGCAAAATACTTTTGGACCATATCTCATCATGCAATTCTTACTCTCACAATATCATAACAAGCAAAATGTCATCACTCTCCATTCATCCACCTTATGGCTAGAAAAATTTTCAAGCCTTTTTACAAGGTCTTCTATCCGATAAATCTAATTTATTTTTTTTCGTTCCATGACCTCCATATTGGCAAAATGCAGACTCAAAATTGAGACCTTGAGTTTCAAATGTAAGACAACCGTTTGTTTTAAACTAATATTTTTCTTTGAGTGTAGTAGGATTATAAGACTCCATGAGTGAAAACTGGGGCAGAATTTTTGAGGTCTCCTCAAAAATTCCATGAACAAGCAACATCCCAATTCACAAGGACATGCGGAAACATCTTTATTCTAAACTGGGGGCAGAAATTTTTGAGGATTCCTCAAAAATTTCACCATAATGGAGTTCAAGTCTGTCCATAAAATCAAAACAACGACAAGGATCCTAGACGAGCAAAGGTATGAGTCAACCTTGCTTTTCAAAACTTACAATTTTTCTTTGAGTGTAGAAACAACAGGTACAAATGCAGTGGCTACCTTGCTACACCTGAACGATCATCATCAAAGAAAGTCCACTATACATCAACATGGGAAAGCAGCTAAGCTACTCTATCCTCTTCTCAACATTGCATGGCTCCTGCAAGGGTCAATATTGCATGGCTCCCCGCAAGAGTCCACACCGCAGTGCATCTAAAGAAATCCACATTGCACGGCTCCTGCAAGGGTCAATATTGCATGGCTCCCGCAAGAGTCCACTCCGCAGTGCATCCGCAGAAATGAATATTGCATGGCTCCTGCAAGGGTCAATATTGCATGGCTCCCGCAAGAGTCCACACCGCAGTGCATTCGAGAAATGAACATTGCATGGCTCCCGCAAGAGTCCACACCGCAGTGCATCCGAGAAATGAACATTGCACGGCTCCTGCAAGGGTCGATATTGCATGGCTCCCGCAAGAGTCCACTCCGCAGTGCATCTAAAGAAATCCACATTGCACGGCTCCTGCAAGGGTCAATATTGCAAGGCTCCCGCAAGAGTCCATACCGCAGCGCATCCACAGAAATGAACATTGCATGGCTCCTGCAAGAGTCAATATTGCATGGCTCCCGCAAGAGTCCACTCCGCAGCACATCCGCAGAAATCTACATTGCACGACTCCTGCAAGGGTCAATATTGCATGGCTCCCACAAGAGCCCACACTGCAGTGCATCCATAGAAATCAACATCGCGTGGCTCCTGCAAGAGTCCACATCACTGTGCATCCGCAGAAATCTACATTGCATGGCTCCTACAAGAATCTACATTACATTGCACCCGCAGAATCCGCAATCAAGCATACAAATTGCATCAAGCTGCTGAACTACATCAAATTATGCCAATCAAGACAGATACGCTTTCTTTAATCATTATATAATTACCCTAAGGCGTCATAGTTCAAAGGCATTATCTTCATGGCCTGAGAACATCATTTCATGGCCTAAGGATTTACTTTTGCTTATCATGCTCCGAAGGCGTCATTTTCATGGCCTACAGACATCATTTCATGGCCTAAGGATTTACTTTCTGTTTATCATGCTCCAAAGGCGTCATAGTCTAAAGGCATCATTTTCATGTCCTGCAGACATCATTTCATGGCCTTAGGATTTACTTTTTGCTATCATGGCCCTAAGACATCATAGCTTAAGACATCATCTTTGTCATCTTAAAGCAAATGCTCATAGTCTAAAAGGGAAATTGCATCATGTTTAAATACTTACAACAATTACTTATCATTTAGCTAATCCACATGATCTAACCATTTTATCTAGTTATACCAGAAGCATGCAGGTAACGAAAGAAAACCGAGTTTCAAACGAGAGCAGCTTTCACGCTTGTTTCAAGATGCGATCCTATTTGCTCCCACATCACTCCAATTTAGCTTGAAACACATTTACCTTTTGTTCTACACACCGCATTTACAATGTTGCATCCAATTCTACCTATTTCAATTTCATTGACCTATATTACTGTTATTCTTGCTCGCATACTGTATCATTAACTTTTTTTTAGGAATCTCGATCGTTCCTAAATCCAGAACTGCACATGGCCTGATTCTCATAAAACCTGAGATATGTAGGCGACTTGAAACCGAAGTCTCGGCCACAGCATTTTCACAACTCTATCTCACTTCTTCGAATTTCAAAAGAGTCATTCCCTCAGTCGGATAAAATTGGCTACTTCGTCAACGTTCTTTGCCCGACAATTCATCCTTCATTCACGAGCAAAGAAGGGGCAGCTGTTGACACCCAATTTTGACCCTCCTTTTATCATTTTACTCATTTTTTTAACCTTTATTTTTGTTACGAGGTCAAAATCGCTATTTTTACTTATTTTTATCAAATTTTGTGCAAACAAACATTATTCATATTATTTAATATCATTTTATGACTATTATTATTATTATTATATGATTATTATTTTTAATTATTCTCTTCACTATTATCATGTCATATTCCTTACTTAACTTTTCACATTTCGCTTTTTTTCTATTTTAAAAGTATTTGATCAAATATTTTAAGAGTTATTATTCTTTTATTGTGAATTATTTTTTATATAATAATATAATAATTAATTTAATAATTTAATATTATTTTCCTTCACTTAGTAATTTAGTAGTCATTTATATATTTTTGGTAGAAACTAATTTAGTACTAAACAAGCTCAAATTTCAAATTTCAAATTCAAATTTTGTTAAATCTTTTCATAAGTAGAAAAAATCCTTCTCACTTCTTGGGAAGAATATCTTTATTCTCAAAATCATTTTAAATCAATTTTTCTATTTTTATTTTTATTTTTACTCCCTCCATATCCATAATATCCTCCTACAAAATCAAATATTCTTTTATTAGAGGGAAGAATATTATTTTCTCCAAAGATAATCCCCTCTTATCATTCCTTTCCATATAAAAATGATCCCGGCCAAAACTAAAAGATTTTCCTACCTAATTTACTATCCCTCCCTAACATCTCTTTCATTTTTTTTCTTTCTTTAGATACCTAGACTATAATTATAAAAAGAGGGGACAAGCATTATGCATGAGAAAAGGAAAAACGCTATGCGGTCATTAACACGTTAAGCATTTTATTTGGGAAGCAAAACAGGTCAGTCCTCTATCCCGCATATCTCTATTCCTCTGTGTGTAGTGTCATGTTAATTACCTTGCACTTTCTATGTATTCACGTTGCTCGAGTGCTGTAGAAACATTACATTTGGAAGCCAATGATCTCTTATCTCTTAAGGTTCTAATATGTTGTATGCGTTCAAGGTATGGTTCTTGCCTGTCATAGCTATTTTTGACCTTAGGTTTTAAGTAGGAAGTCACCATTGAATTGGATAATTGGTTGGATACTTTCCTAGAACAATGGCCATCATTTGGATCGTCTGATTTAGGATCACAAGTTAGTAAATATTACATCGCCATCTTAAACGGTATTCACATATTTAAATTACATCGCCAATGTTTCTAATATCTAGACTCTACGCTGCCAGGCCATTTTTTTATTACACTTGTCTACCTTTTCTAAAATCCATCTAAATAATCCAAAGATAAATGTTTGGTTTGTCTATTTCAGTGTTCTCGATTTTCATGTTCAAATACTTAGAAATCATGTTGTAGTATTTTTGTTTTCTCTCCTTATTAATCTTTTTTTTTGTTGGCCACTCATGCTATTTATTAGCAAGTATTTTGTGTTTGTTCGAGACTCTAGTTGAACTTATAGAAAACATGTCCTTAGGAATAGATTATCACCAGAAGTGTTTGAAATTTGTTTATGAAAAACATGTCCATTATTAGATATCATGCCTATAGGGTTCTTTAATAGATTTCATGTGTTGGTTTAATTATTTTATCACTTAGGCAAATGTTCTAGGGTCATTATTTGTCCTATCACTTAGAAAATCATGTATTTAGGATCGTTAACTCACCTGCGACGTATTATACTAATCTTGAATGTGTTAATTTAATTTAAGTGTGTTTAATAAATTTCTAACATGATTGACTCATTTCTAGCAATAGTTTAATTAATTTTTAGCATTCTTAATCAATTTTCAGCAATAAAAGATTAATTTCCAGCATCTAAAGACTATTTTCCAGCAATCGAAATTGATTTCCAGCATCTTAGACTATTTTTCAGTAGCTGTTATTCAATTTCCACCATGTGGAATTAATTGTTAGCATGATTAAACTAATTCTTAAGCATGTTAAAATTCATTTTTTAGCATTCCTAGATTAATTTTAGGCATTCTTAACTTAACATCTTGCATTTTTATTTAATTTTCGGCCCCATTTTGAATATTTTTTACATGTACACTACAATGAAATGTCGTCACTTGGAGTTCAACCATGGGAGATGAGGAGTCAACACACAAAGTGAAGCTCAAGTGGAATCGTCACCCCATCGGGGGTCAGGTACGTTTGGGAAATGATGACTAAAAAGACGGGCAATAGCTGACTTCTCGTATGAAGCACATAAAGCTTTATTAGAAAATATAAAGCACCTCGTTACTCCCTTCTTTTCTTATTTAATATGTCACCCTTTTAAAAGTCTCAAAGACTTGACAACTATTACAATTATATTAATTGTCGACATGCTTTGATATAATTTATATATTATACCAACATACCTTTTTGATTTACATGACTTTTAAATGCTAAAATATTTTATTTAGTACTCTTAAATAAGTTTCTTTAAGAATTATATCCGTCTTGTCTTGAGGCATTTAAGGGAATTGATCATATAAAAATAGAGAAGAGGGGTGTAACATCGCACTGGGCCCGTTTCAGCCTTGTCATACCCTGATCCCACATTCTCTCATTCTCTGTCTTAACTTTATGTATTGTTTTATTTATTCCCTTACATTATATTCACCATCAAATTAAGGTGGCATATATTCTACTAACAATCTTTTCCTTACGTGAGATGTTATAATTTACGAGAGGACTAGAGCACTATGCGGAATAGAGAAAAGTTGAGAGCTCTTCGGGAATCTCAACTGGCTTATTGGAGTCTCGTTATTATTTGTAACTCAACATTTTGAATACCTTAACATTTTTATTAAATTGATGCTCCATAAACCAGGTCAGTTCTTTGACTTTCGCAATTATTATTTTGTATAGTATAAATTAATTAACTTAATCTCTTTCATTTCCTTATGCTCGTAGAATGTCACTAAGTAATAATTGAATTTGTACTTCATTTAGCTATAAATAGGTTGTGTGTAAACTTATGTGGTAATTTTAAGCTATGTTTGTATTTTAAAATGCATGTATATTGTTAGGTTTTGATTCATCTTTTGTTACATTTTAACTCGCTTTTATTCTTCTCCTAGAATAATTAAGTTAAATATTGCATGCTTAGGCACTTGATTATTTTAGATTAATTAATAAATAGACCTTTTTGCTTATCACATAGAAATTCCCACGTAATATATGAATTCGGCCGGGACCCACATTTGTGGACCTCGAAAGGTGCCTAACACCTTCCTTTCGAGGTAACTTGAACCCTTACCCGAATTTCTGGTTGACATAGACTAATAAATTAAAATAAGTTCGCAATTTAGTCTAGAATGGTGCCCTAACGCACCTTAATTCGTTAGGTGGCGACTCTTTACTCTAAACAATCCCAAAAAGAGTTTGTCACGTCGAATCCCGCTTTTCGCGAGAAAAATTGGGCGCGACAGCATGGCGACTCTGCTGGGGATACTTAGGTTCTAACCATTACGAGTTTATGTATTATGTGGGATTTTCGTCTTTAATTATTTTTCGTGAGTTGTTTCGACTTTTTCTGACTATGAATGTTAATTTTTATTGCATCATCAGTTTGCTTAAATAATTATTTTGTTATTTCTAATTTACTTTTAGAAAGCATGTCAACCCTCTTCCCTTTCCTTATTTTTGTCTTTCCACTCTCCTTTTTTCTTTAATTGATAACTTGTTATTTTTGTTTTCCTCATGTCCCTTTAGTTATGTATTTGTTAATTTTATCTGATTTTATTATTTATTTATTTTTCTATATTGATCAACATGTTACTGCTTTCTACTATGTGTTATGTGTTACTGTTTTATATACAAATGGCATTCCACTCATATTTTCCTCCACTTGGAACCTCATTTATTTTCTTTTAAGAACGGTTGCGTGGTTGCACGGACGTTCGTATTCTAAGAACACCTTTTGGGAAATGTTTCGTGAATCGGTCGATCAGCGGTGCGTCGACAGTCATGAGCCTTCCCACTCTCAAGTTGTCCGCTTGAGGGAATCGTGTCAAAAATAACTCTTGCTCCTAGATCCTATCCGTCTATTCCTTTACTAAGGAATATGCATCTTAAAGTCTAGATACTTTGCTAAGAAAACTATGTCCTAAGTTCTAAGAGATTTCATAATCTTGAAAAGAACGCTTTCATAATTTATGTGCATATGCCTAATTTGTTATTTCTTTAAATTTCTCTTATATTTGTACTTGACTGCTCTCCTTAAGTATTTTATTCATCATACATTTTCATCCGCTATTCGAATTTCTATAAATCTCATATTTCGAACTACGCCTGACCTGATTCTTGTTCCAACAAGATACGTAGGCAATCCTTTATAAGGATGCGGTCCTCCTTTTTTTCATTATTTACAAAATATCCCCGTATTTTTAAGAAAATGTGAAACAATCTTTATTATTCAAATAATTTTTTCTATCAAATAATATATTCTCCTTTTCTTTCACCTTTCCATAATGTCATAAGGGTGAAAACTAGAATATTTTGAATTATTCAAATGATTTCTCACAATCTTTTAAAATTCTCAATTGTTTTATACTAAATGTCTCAGTTGAGCTAATTTTTAAAAATCTTTCAAAATTTTGCAAATCTTCTATCCTCCCGTTTTTTCAAAATAAATCTCTTTAAAATATTCTATGTGTGATTTTTAAATTATTATTCGTCTGTTAACTTGATCAGCTTTAAGTACGAACTTAGTATTTAGGTTTTACTTAGAGCTTATCTCCTATGCTCGCTTCTCATACTTAAGTTCTAGTCCACCCATTCGTCCTAAAGTCCTCTTTGTCAAGATGACTCCTATTTTCATACCATCTCTTTTCTTATTGGGTACATTGACTTGTTTTATTTGATTTACTATTTTTGTTTAAAGGTTGTCAATCATTTGAACATTAACTCAATTGAGAATCTGCAATATGACAAATATGCTCAGCATTCAAAATATTTCCAGTCTTCTTCCTTCTCCAATGCAAAATACTTTTGGACCATATCTCATCATGCAATTCTTACTCTCACAATATCATAACAAGCAAAATGTCATCACTCTCCATTCATCCACCTTATGGCTAGAAAAATTTTCAAGCCTTTTTACAAGGTCTTCTATCCGATAAATCTAATTTATTTTTTTTCGTTCCATGACCTCCATATTGGCAAAATGCAGACTCAAAATTGAGACCTTGAGTTTCAAATGTAAGACAACCGTTTGTTTTAAACTAATATTTTTCTTTGAGTGTAGTAGGATTATAAGACTCCATGAGTGAAAACTGGGGCAGAATCAAAAATTCCATGAACAAGCAACATCCCAATTCACAAGGACATGCGGAAACATCTTTATTCTAAACTGGGGGCAGAAATTTTTGAGGATTCCTCAAAAATTTCACCATAATGGAGTTCAAGTCTGTCCATAAAATCAAAACAACGACAAGGATCCTAGACGAGCAAAGGTATGAGTCAACCTTGCTTTTCAAAACTTACAATTTTTCTTTGAGTGTAGAAACAACAGGTACAAATGCAGTGGCTACCTTGCTACACCTGAACGATCATCATCAAAGAAAGTCCACTATACATCAACATGGGAAAGCAGCTAAGCTACTCTATCCTCTTCTCAACATTGCATGGCTCCTGCAAGGGTCAATATTGCATGGCTCCCCGCAAGAGTCCACACCGCAGTGCATCTAAAGAAATCCACATTGCACGGCTCCTGCAAGGGTCAATATTGCATGGCTCCCGCAAGAGTCCACTCCGCAGTGCATCCGCAGAAATGAATATTGCATGGCTCCTGCAAGGGTCAATATTGCATGGCTCCCGCAAGAGTCCACACCGCAGTGCATTCGAGAAATGAACATTGCATGGCTCCCGCAAGAGTCCACACCGCAGTGCATCCGAGAAATGAACATTGCACGGCTCCTGCAAGGGTCGATATTGCATGGCTCCCGCAAGAGTCCACTCCGCAGTGCATCTAAAGAAATCCACATTGCACGGCTCCTGCAAGGGTCAATATTGCAAGGCTCCCGCAAGAGTCCATACCGCAGCGCATCCACAGAAATGAACATTGCATGGCTCCTGCAAGAGTCAATATTGCATGGCTCCCGCAAGAGTCCACTCCGCAGCACATCCGCAGAAATCTACATTGCACGACTCCTGCAAGGGTCAATATTGCATGGCTCCCACAAGAGCCCACACTGCAGTGCATCCATAGAAATCAACATCGCGTGGCTCCTGCAAGAGTCCACATCACTGTGCATCCGCAGAAATCTACATTGCATGGCTCCTACAAGAATCTACATTACATTGCACCCGCAGAATCCGCAATCAAGCATACAAATTGCATCAAGCTGCTGAACTACATCAAATTATGCCAATCAAGACAGATACGCTTTCTTTAATCATTATATAATTACCCTAAGGCGTCATAGTTCAAAGGCATTATCTTCATGGCCTGAGAACATCATTTCATGGCCTAAGGATTTACTTTTGCTTATCATGCTCCGAAGGCGTCATTTTCATGGCCTACAGACATCATTTCATGGCCTAAGGATTTACTTTCTGTTTATCATGCTCCAAAGGCGTCATAGTCTAAAGGCATCATTTTCATGTCCTGCAGACATCATTTCATGGCCTTAGGATTTACTTTTTGCTATCATGGCCCTAAGACATCATAGCTTAAGACATCATCTTTGTCATCTTAAAGCAAATGCTCATAGTCTAAAAGGGAAATTGCATCATGTTTAAATACTTACAACAATTACTTATCATTTAGCTAATCCACATGATCTAACCATTTTATCTAGTTATACCAGAAGCATGCAGGTAACGAAAGAAAACCGAGTTTCAAACGAGAGCAGCTTTCACGCTTGTTTCAAGATGCGATCCTATTTGCTCCCACATCACTCCAATTTAGCTTGAAACACATTTACCTTTTGTTCTACACACCGCATTTACAATGTTGCATCCAATTCTACCTATTTCAATTTCATTGACCTATATTACTGTTATTCTTGCTCGCATACTGTATCATTAACTTTTTTTTAGGAATCTCGATCGTTCCTAAATCCAGAACTGCACATGGCCTGATTCTCATAAAACCTGAGATATGTAGGCGACTTGAAACCGAAGTCTCGGCCACAGCATTTTCACAACTCTATCTCACTTCTTCGAATTTCAAAAGAGTCATTCCCTCAGTCGGATAAAATTGGCTACTTCGTCAACGTTCTTTGCCCGACAATTCATCCTTCATTCACGAGCAAAGAAGGGGCAGCTGTTGACACCCAATTTTGACCCTCCTTTTATCATTTTACTCATTTTTTTAACCTTTATTTTTGTTACGAGGTCAAAATCGCTATTTTTACTTATTTTTATCAAATTTTGTGCAAACAAACATTATTCATATTATTTAATATCATTTTATGACTATTATTATTATTATTATATGATTATTATTTTTAATTATTCTCTTCACTATTATCATGTCATATTCCTTACTTAACTTTTCACATTTCGCTTTTTTTCTATTTTAAAAGTATTTGATCAAATATTTTAAGAGTTATTATTCTTTTATTGTGAATTATTTTTTATATAATAATATAATAATTAATTTAATAATTTAATATTATTTTCCTTCACTTAGTAATTTAGTAGTCATTTATATATTTTTGGTAGAAACTAATTTAGTACTAAACAAGCTCAAATTTCAAATTTCAAATTCAAATTTTGTTAAATCTTTTCATAAGTAGAAAAAATCCTTCTCACTTCTTGGGAAGAATATCTTTATTCTCAAAATCATTTTAAATCAATTTTTCTATTTTTATTTTTATTTTTACTCCCTCCATATCCATAATATCCTCCTACAAAATCAAATATTCTTTTATTAGAGGGAAGAATATTATTTTCTCCAAAGATAATCCCCTCTTATCATTCCTTTCCATATAAAAATGATCCCGGCCAAAACTAAAAGATTTTCCTACCTAATTTACTATCCCTCCCTAACATCTCTTTCATTTTTTTTCTTTCTTTAGATACCTAGACTATAATTATAAAAAGAGGGGACAAGCATTATGCATGAGAAAAGGAAAAACGCTATGCGGTCATTAACACGTTAAGCATTTTATTTGGGAAGCAAAACAGGTCAGTCCTCTATCCCGCATATCTCTATTCCTCTGTGTGTAGTGTCATGTTAATTACCTTGCACTTTCTATGTATTCACGTTGCTCGAGTGCTGTAGAAACATTACATTTGGAAGCCAATGATCTCTTATCTCTTAAGGTTCTAATATGTTGTATGCGTTCAAGGTATGGTTCTTGCCTGTCATAGCTATTTTTGACCTTAGGTTTTAAGTAGGAAGTCACCATTGAATTGGATAATTGGTTGGATACTTTCCTAGAACAATGGCCATCATTTGGATCGTCTGATTTAGGATCACAAGTTAGTAAATATTACATCGCCATCTTAAACGGTATTCACATATTTAAATTACATCGCCAATGTTTCTAATATCTAGACTCTACGCTGCCAGGCCATTTTTTTATTACACTTGTCTACCTTTTCTAAAATCCATCTAAATAATCCAAAGATAAATGTTTGGTTTGTCTATTTCAGTGTTCTCGATTTTCATGTTCAAATACTTAGAAATCATGTTGTAGTATTTTTGTTTTCTCTCCTTATTAATCTTTTTTTTTGTTGGCCACTCATGCTATTTATTAGCAAGTATTTTGTGTTTGTTCGAGACTCTAGTTGAACTTATAGAAAACATGTCCTTAGGAATAGATTATCACCAGAAGTGTTTGAAATTTGTTTATGAAAAACATGTCCATTATTAGATATCATGCCTATAGGGTTCTTTAATAGATTTCATGTGTTGGTTTAATTATTTTATCACTTAGGCAAATGTTCTAGGGTCATTATTTGTCCTATCACTTAGAAAATCATGTATTTAGGATCGTTAACTCACCTGCGACGTATTATACTAATCTTGAATGTGTTAATTTAATTTAAGTGTGTTTAATAAATTTCTAACATGATTGACTCATTTCTAGCAATAGTTTAATTAATTTTTAGCATTCTTAATCAATTTTCAGCAATAAAAGATTAATTTCCAGCATCTAAAGACTATTTTCCAGCAATCGAAATTGATTTCCAGCATCTTAGACTATTTTTCAGTAGCTGTTATTCAATTTCCACCATGTGGAATTAATTGTTAGCATGATTAAACTAATTCTTAAGCATGTTAAAATTCATTTTTTAGCATTCCTAGATTAATTTTAGGCATTCTTAACTTAACATCTTGCATTTTTATTTAATTTTCGGCCCCATTTTGAATATTTTTTACATGTACACTACAATGAAATGTCGTCACTTGGAGTTCAACCATGGGAGATGAGGAGTCAACACACAAAGTGAAGCTCAAGTGGAATCGTCACCCCATCGGGGGTCAGGTACGTTTGGGAAATGATGACTAAAAAGACGGGCAATAGCTGACTTCTCGTATGAAGCACATAAAGCTTTATTAGAAAATATAAAGCACCTCGTTACTCCCTTCTTTTCTTATTTAATATGTCACCCTTTTAAAAGTCTCAAAGACTTGACAACTATTACAATTATATTAATTGTCGACATGCTTTGATATAATTTATATATTATACCAACATACCTTTTTGATTTACATGACTTTTAAATGCTAAAATATTTTATTTAGTACTCTTAAATAAGTTTCTTTAAGAATTATATCCGTCTTGTCTTGAGGCATTTAAGGGAATTGATCATATAAAAATAGAGAAGAGGGGTGTAACATCGCATTGGGCCCGTTTCAGCCTTGTCATACCCTGATCCCACATTCTCTCATTCTCTGTCTTAACTTTATGTATTGTTTTATTTATTCCCTTACATTATATTCACCATCAAATTAAGGTGGCATATATTCTACTAACAATCTTTTCCTTACGTGAGATGTTATAATTTACGAGAGGACTAGAGCACTATGCGGAATAGAGAAAAGTTGAGAGCTCTTCGGGAATCTCAACTGGCTTATTGGAGTCTCGTTATTATTTGTAACTCAACATTTTGAATACCTTAACATTTTTATTAAATTGATGCTCCATAAACCAGGTCAGTTCTTTGACTTTCGCAATTATTATTTTGTATAGTATAAATTAATTAACTTAATCTCTTTCATTTCCTTATGCTCGTAGAATGTCACTAAGTAATAATTGAATTTGTACTTCATTTAGCTATAAATAGGTTGTGTGTAAACTTATGTGGTAATTTTAAGCTATGTTTGTATTTTAAAATGCATGTATATTGTTAGGTTTTGATTCATCTTTTGTTACATTTTAACTCGCTTTTATTCTTCTCCTAGAATAATTAAGTTAAATATTGCATGCTTAGGCACTTGATTATTTTAGATTAATTAATAAATAGACCTTTTTGCTTATCACATAGAAATTCCCACGTAATATATGAATTCGGCCGGGACCCACATTTGTGGACCTCGAAAGGTGCCTAACACCTTCCTTTCGAGGTAACTTGAACCCTTACCCGAATTTCTGGTTGACATAGACTAATAAATTAAAATAAGTTCGCAATTTAGTCTAGAATGGTGCCCTAACGCACCTTAATTCGTTAGGTGGCGACTCTTTACTCTAAACAATCCCAAAAAGAGTTTGTCACGTCGAATCCCGCTTTTCGCGAGAAAAATTGGGCGCGACAGATGCATAACGAGATACAAGATAAGTAGAATCAAGAGATAATCAAAAAATCGAGGGGAAATAGAGAAGAAAGAAATGAATTATCCCACAATTGTAGTAAATTAGAAACCAACAAAAATAGATTTGCAAATCTCTAATTTGAACAAACAATTACATGATTAATTCAAGGGAGAAAAGAATTGAACTCCTACATGAATAATCTTACCAAAAGATATTCAAGAGAGATTCAATATAAAGACATAGGGTTAAACCCACGAAACTCACCAAAGAGTGTTTTCCTCAAAATGTAATCTACCCTAAAAATGTTCTATCATATTCTATTTATACTACTAGGTTTAACTTAACATAAGTAAAGACATAAATGCCCTTAATGGCATGTACATCATATTATGATTAAAAAAAAATCTAAAATATTATGTTAATCTTGTCTTGCATTAATTTGTTGATTTCCATACTCTTTTGAAACACTCCAAGTTCTTGATGTCAAGTTCAAATCTTTCCATGCAATAAGTACTTCCTGAACTTGCATCAATAACTTAGTGCGGAAATGCCCCCTTAAGTGCTTTAGTGGGAATGCGGAGGATTGATTGTTTGGTAGCCGTAAAACGCTTCAAAGTAATACTCCCTCCGTTTCAAAAAGAATGACCTATTTTGACTTGGCACGAAAATTAAGAAAATAAAGAAGACTTTTAAATCTTGTGGTCTTAAATTAAAGTTATGTCAAATATACCAAAATGCCCTTTAATCTTGTGATCATAAACATGTCATGTGGAAAGTTGGAATTAAAGTGTTGCCAAAAAATAAAAGGGTCATTCTTTTTTAAACAGACTAAAAAGGAAAGTAGATCATTCTTTTTTAAACGGAGGGAGTAAGTAAAAATGAACAGAGGGAGTACAAATCAGATGTTGAGCTAAATGCGTTCATATGCAATTAAAACATTAAACTATAAGAAAAAAAAGGAGAGACATATTATGATCAAGTGCAAAACATGATAATATGTATTTAGATTTGACCAGGGGAGAATTTATGTGCTATTTTTGGGGCACGGGCACATATTATTATTTTTTTAACTAGATATTTTATGTACATATTTTCTAGAATTGATCTAATATTACCCGTTGGCACCCATTCTACAAAAAACTTGACGGTGGACTATGATCAGCGGTAGTCATGGTTAGAGCATACTTAGGTAATCTAGGCATTTTTATTCTCAACTTAATCAAGATTTTAGAGTTTGAAAGAGAGAAATCACAGTTGACACTTTATCATCTTATTATGCCAGAGACAACTTGCTGGAGATTGGTGGGAGAAAGATCAGCTTACAGAATAAAAGCCAAGTATCTAAGAGCTATTTTGTGACAGGACATAAGATTTTTTTCACACAAAACTGAATACTGGTGAAATTATGCGTGGAATTTCGAGTGATGTGGCACAAATCCAAAAAGTAATGGATAGGGATGACAATGGGGTGGGGTGGATTAAAATTTTTGCGGGTTAAGCTTAACCCACCCCGCCCTGCCCCATTGCCATCCCTAGTAATGGGAGAAAGGTACCTTTTTTGCCTATTACTAATTGATAAGTTTTCAATTTTTATAGTGAAATAATTTGCGTATTGACCTTGCAAGTTAGCTCCATAAAATCGTAATCATAAACTGTCATTTCCAGTTAACGCATTAGATCACAATCACTTTCACGTTGTTCACTAGTTCGATAAAAGATTTCGATTGATTTATCAATCTAGAAAACATAAAGCATCATTAAAAACTATAGATGAAATAACGAAAAACTGACTCAATAACACAATAACTCCATAATCTTCATTTTTTATAGTCTAAAACCTAAGATAAATGGACAACTGAAGACTAACAATAATTGACTTAATAACAAGACAAGAATTTGTCATATTAAAAGACTTGATAATTGGTAAAGTTTTCTCCAAATACAACTCCATATTCAAGAACTTCAATTACCACCGCCATGATAATTTTGAGTTCAAGAACTCTCCTTCTTTTCTGGCTCGGGGACAGCAGTCGGAACATCACCTTTTCTTTCTTTTTCAAGTTTGTCCAATTGCAACTTGATTTCCATTATCTGCTCCAACCTGTGTTTATTTGTCTATATTTCTGAGCCAGAGTGCATGATCTTCAATGCTTGTACCTCTTTACGAAGATCTTCAAATGCCTCAATGATATTTGATTTGCCCACATCAACATGGTCACGTTGGCTATCCTCTAGCTTCAATTCAAGAAATTTATCGGTTATTTTTCTATACTAGTGGAACCATAGTAATGTGGTTTTTCACTTGGTGAAAGGAGCATAACATTAAAATCTGCTCCGGTCTGAGTTCATGGAAACTCATTCGCTTTCTTGAACAAACCCTTTTTTCTTATCGAGAAAGTAACAGTTCGTGCTTCCTTAGACTCAAGAAATTTCATTTCAATCTTTTGCTTACCCTTTCCGGTCCTCTTATCTATTACAAAAGCAAGAAATTAATGAAGAAAATAAAATATTTTGGCTGAATAAACCTGAGCAATTTTGAGAAGAATGTTTGTGTAATTTATAGTAGGTGCGCGAGTCTATTCGTCACGATATTGTCACGTATATTTAATATTTCATATTATGAGTTTATCTGTCACGTGTATTGTCATGTTTATTTATTATTTTCTATTTTTCACGCGTATTGTCATGTTTATTTATTGTTTTCGATTTGTCACATTTATTAAGTGTTCTCATATTATGTGAATCTATTACGAGATTAAAAAATTATCTTCTTATTTACTCCACAACAATTGCAAAGTAATAATGATGAATTGAACCTAAAGATAAATGAAAAATAAATTATCATGTTTATTTAATGTTTTTATATTATGAGTCTATTGATCATGTGTATTGTCACGTTTATTTAGTGTTTTCATAATATGTGAATCTATTACGAGATAAAAATTATCTTCTTATTTATTCCACTATTATTGCAAGGTAATAATACTTAACTGAATTTAAAGATAAATGAAAAATAAATTGTCACGTTTATCTAATGTTTTCATATTAAGAGTTTATTTTTCACGTGTATTGTCATATTTATTTATTTATTTCATATTATGAATTTATTTGTCATGTTTATTCATTGCAGTTGCAGAGCAATAATGTTGAATTGAATTTAAAGACAAATGAAAAATAAAAGTGTTTTTAATTTATTTGCATATAGAATGTCAATTTGGGGGGTGGGGGTGGGGTGGGGTGGGGGGTGTTGAAGCAATGATAAAGTTATCTTTGTGTGACCCATATGTCACGGGTTCGAGTCATGAAAGCAACCGTTAATGCTTATATTAGAGTAAGTTGCCTACATCACATCCGTCGGGTTGCGGTCCTTTCCCGGACCTGCTCCATGTGGGATGCTTTGTGCATCAGACTGCATTTTTTTTTTACATAATGTTAATTCTATACTATAAAAGAAAACCAAATATGTGAAATAGCAAGTTTCGTTTTTCATTTACGTACACTTTCCAAGAAAAAATTCTCTACATCTCCTTCTCAATAAAACCTTATACGATAGAGTAATTTTACTCATTTAGTTAGTTACATTTATTGTTCTTAGTTGAAGGTTGAGTTAATTATCTAGAGGACTAGGGACCAATTCCCACTAAATACCATTTTCCTTCTTTTTATAATAGTACTCCAATGTTCTAGAAATCCTAAATTCTTCACTACATTTGACCATCAACCAGTGTCCAATTTGTCACAATTTTTATCAACTTTTCTGATTTCAAACACTGCATATGCTCAAACATACACTATGTTCAAGGAAATACTGACTTCTAATATGAGCAAGCAACCCGTTGCAGTGTTTGCTGCCTACGGAATTAGCCATGGAGTTTTCAAGTCTAAAGCTCATAATAATCTTTTAAGGCGAGTAAACAAACCATAGATGCAAACTGAGAGAAGAAAGTCTGTATTAAGACGATAAAGAAATCTCGTCCAAAATTGCATAGTATAAGGCAGCAAACACAGCTGCATCTCATCACAAATTTAAATACTTCAAATCTGTAGTCTAGTGTTGACATTATAAAACTGCAACAGGTTGCAGTCTTGACATGTTCCTCATCTTTGGTTAAGAAAAATTAAAATTCTTCCACAATTTAAGTTAACAAACAATCTGAAAAATACAAACTTAAATAAAATAATAATAATAATAATAATAACGGAAAAGGGTCAAAACTACCCCTGAACTATCTGAAATAGAGCAAAAATACCCTCCGTTTGTTTTATGGCTCAAAAATACCCCTCCGTTTGTTTTTTGGCTCAAAAATACCCCTCAATTTATTTTTTGGCTCAAAAATGCCCCTTATTTTAACGGAGTGCCAAAAAGGGCCAAAACTACCCCTGAACTATCCGAAATGGAGCAAAAATACCCCTCCATTTGTTTTTTGGCTCAAAAATACCCCACATTAATGGAGTGTCACCAAGCACACCACGTGAAAAAAAATTGTCACATGTCTAGTCCACGTCAATGTCCCATTTAATATCCAACTAGCCCACTTAACCATATTTCAACTTAACAGCCATTTAATATCCTTACCCGACCCATCTTAAAAAAAAACCGACCCGTCCTCATAAGTAAATGGTAAAGATAGATCCACCCTTCATTTCACTTGAACTCTCCAAAAAAAAAAAAATCGATGCAGACTAGGGATTCTGAGGGAAAAGAAAACCCTTAGGGAAAAATCACATGGGCTAGCCAAAAATCAGGTTGAAAATAGGCCTATGGGACCTGCTAATGGAATTCATAAAATTTACCCGCCAAAAAGTCTCATAGCTCAATGATCACATGCCCTAAAATTGAGCACAATTGGAATTGTCTCTTGTTCTTCATATCTTAGATCGTGCAATAGAGCCAAAGTTGTAGGTGGAGTCATATTTAACCTTTGAATTTGTTTTTTTTTCTCATTATAGTAGAGATGTCGATTACAAGGAGCAAGAATGCCCTTAGGGGAAAAAATCAACCCGTGTACTAAGAGCTTTCTTTTCCCTCAGAATTCCTAGTTTGCATCGATTTTTTTTTTGGGAGAGTTCAAGTGAAATGAAGGATAGATCTATCTTTACCATTTACTTATGAGGACGGTTCGGGTTTTTTTTAAGATGGGTCTCGGGTACGGATATTAAATGACTGTTAAGTTGAAATATGGTTAAGTAGGCTGGTTGGGTATTAAATGGGACACTGACGTGGACTAACCATGTGACAATTTTTTCACGTGGTGTGCTTGGTGGCACTCCATTAATGTGAGGGGTATTTTTGAGCCAAAAAATAAATGGAGGGGCATTTTTGATCCATTTCATATAGTTCAGGGGTAGTTTTGGCCCTTTTTGGCACTCCGTTAAAATGAGGGGCATTTTTGAGCCAAAAAATAAACGGAGGGGTATTTTTGAGCCAAAAAACAAACGGAGGGTATTTTTGCTCTATTTCAAATAGTTCAGGGGTAGTTTTGACCCTTTTCCGTAATACTAATAATAATAAAAGCTTCCAAAATTGCTAACAGAGGCGGCAAATTCATCTGCTGAAGTGTCCAAAACAAGCTGAGTTGAACTGGCATTCCAACAAAGGTTCTCTTTTTGCATTTCTCACTACCGCCTGTCAGTTTTGCCACTAGATCGTTTTCCAGAAAAGAGATGTTTTGGTTTCAGAGTGGGAATGACTCTATCAGCCTCTCCCCGCCGAGCATCCTTGTTCCTCTTATTAGCAGATTTCTTAGACATCTTTATAGCCCTTTCCTTCTGGGGTTTGTCCTTGAAGCCCTCTCCTGGAACAAATTCACTTCGGGGTCGTGACATTCTTGCCATGGAAGGTGATCTGAACCTACGTTGCTTCTTGCTGGGAGTAATCTTGTCAACATCCATTGCATCATTACCAATGTCATCTCCACATACAACTGATCTCCCTCGCTTATGACCGCTAAACTTGATTTGGGCTCGCTGGATAGCTGCAGTTGGATCCAATCCCAAAGCATATAACTGTCTTCCCATTCTTTCTGAAGTAAACTCCTTGTCTTTATCAAACTTTCTTGGTACGGTGGGTCGGCTCTCTGCGGTGCTCTTCTTCATTCTATGCTGTTGAATGAGCAAACTTTTCTTTTTCCGGATTTCAGCTAATGCTGCTTGTTCTTCAGGGGTCAGCTCTGCACCGTCCATCTCAAAATCCTCATCTCCTTCTTCATCCTGACGAAGACCTTCTTCTCTCTCCAATTCTTCAAGCCTTTGTAAGATATCAGGGTCAACAAAGTCATAGACATTGTGCCCATCTAAAATTTCAGGCATTATATCTTCCTTCCACTCTTCATTTGCTAATAGATAGTGCTTCCTCAAGCTCGCAGAATAAACACCAGCACCTCCATTCTCATTCTCCAGATCTCTCTCAAGCTTCCTTTTCTGTTTCTCAGCATCTGCCTCAGCCTGCTTCTCTCTGGCTTCCAATACTGCCTCAGGTATGCATGGTGGCCTCTCTTTCTGATCACGTGGTTTTGGCATAGCAACATGGAAGCGATTCAAGCAGTCATTTAACTTTTTCGACTTCATTTTCAATTCAACCCTTTGATTCAGTAACCTCTCACAAGCTGCATTCTTCACTGAAATTACGCCATCTTCGGTCAAAGTACTCATAGTTAACAGCACACCTGCTTCATCTGTTGGCTCACCACCTTGACCAATCACTGTCTTCATAGCTTCATCTTTCATCTCCGCGACTAATTTCTTATCTTCCTCAGAAATCCCTTCTAATGGCTGCAAGTCTGTTTTGTTGCATACAATCATCAACGGTTTGTTCATAAAAAGTGATTTTATGCTGTGAAAAAGAGCGGCCTGTTGCGCAATGCTATAGCCACAAGAACCGGAAATATCAAGGAAAAATAACACAGCGGCCCTCAGATGTGCTAGAGCTGTAATACTGCACATTTCTATGATATTACGATCCTCAAATGGCCTATCCAAGATCCCTGGAGTGTCGATCACTTGATATCTCAGATATTTGTAGTCAGTATGACCAACAAACAAGGACTTGGTAGTGAAGGCATAAGGCTGCACATCCACATCTGCTCTTGTAATCTTGTTAATGAATGAGCTCTTGCCAACGTTTGGATACCCACAAATCAAGATGGTTCGAGTATTGGGATCAATTGAGGGAAGTCTTGCCATGTGCTGCCTAATCTGTTCCAAATAAGCTAAACTTGGGCCAATGCGCTTTATAACAGTGCACATACGCCCAAGAGCCGCAACTTTCAGAGACTTGCAGCGATAGAGTGAGTCACCATATTTCAACAATTTCACATAATCTTTAGCTACTTTGGAAATCAAATTTCTAGCAGTATTAATTTGGCCAAGGGCAAGCTTGTAGTGGTCTTTATTGTAGAGCACATGAAGAAGGTCTCCATAGAAAGGATGGATATCATCAAGCCTGGGGAACTCATCAATAACGGTGGAGAGCTTGTCATAGAAATTCTGTTGCGTATATTTCACTTTGCGCATGTAAAATTGACGTATACGAGAGATAGCATATCCTTTGTGCACAACAGTAGGAGTTTGACGCTGTGTGCGGGACAGAATGATATCGACAAAGTCCTTCCCATTGGGAACCACCGTAATCTTCTTAAAGTTGTACTGCACCATCTTTTATAATCTAAATTTGCAGTAGAGAGTTGAAACTGCACAGTAAAATGAAAAACTCCATCAATAGACCCACAAAAACCAAAAGAACCCATCAAAACGAACTGATCTCCCTCAAAAAAAAAAAAAATATTAAATGTGCCTTCAAATCCTTAGACTATGAAAATATACACAATCAGGAAAGAGAATCTTTTCGGCCTCAAGTTCAAAATTTACAGCTAGACTATTCCACTGTGTTTTTTCAGTAAATGACCTTGGTACCTTAATACTATTCTGAAATGCATTACAGATTGAAATACCGTATTACGACACATAATCTCTATCCTAATACCTGCCCAGACAGAACCACCAGTTCACCTCGTCCAAGTTTAAATAACTTCATTGCAAATGACGATAAAGCAACTACTTATAGAGGTTTTTCATACATATATCAAATCAACCTTAAAAGAAAAAGTTAACTCTTGAATGAGCAGAGCTTTAAAATTCATATACATCACATTTAGATGAAAATAACACTTGTTTTCAGTAAGAAATTAGATGACTGCATAAGTGGAAATCTAATAGTAAAGGGTGATTTACTTCCCTATTCAATAACGAAACCACAGAAGAAAACAAGGTTTTCTTAAAGCAATATAATATATAGAATTCTAAAATTCAGTTAAAAAGGCAAAGAATATGCTGCACGAGAATCAAATGGGAAATTATATTTTCAGTTTTAGTTTCCAAATCAAAAAAGCAAATCAATCAACAAAAATCATGTATTTTACCCGCACTCGGAGATAACCATATCCTCACATTGAAAATTTTCGAGATACATTCAGCAATTCAGTAAAGGAGCAAAATAAAAAATGAGCTCAACTCTAATGAGCAAAAGGAAATGATAAAAATATATACTATTATGTTGAAAAAATTGAACAGATGAAATAGCAGAAACAGCACATCAACAATTGTAAGGTATCGATAGCGGCCAAGAGGAGGAACTATGAATATCGACGGCCTTTCAAGGGTTTATGGACAAACCTAAAACCTAGGCTCGAAAGAGTTATTTTTGAGGAGCAGCATAATTATATATGGACTTGGGATAAGTTGCAAAAAAAGGATAATTTTTTTTTTTCTTGATCCATATTAAAAATAATTATTTCAATTTACTCGTTCACTTTATAAAAGTAAGATAATTTTATTATACTTTTCTCTTTTTACTTTTAGTATTAAATAACTATGTAAAATAATATTAGTCAAATTTAGAGTTAGCAAAATATTATTAACAAAGTTACAGTAGTTTACAACTCTAATAAAAGTTAGTTTAATATAATTTGTTATTTTTAAAAAAACATTACTTTCTCGTCAAGATTTAGTCTAGACGTATTTGTAATCCTAGGATGCAACACTAATATGCCTAATAAAGAGGATCAATTTTTTGCTTGTTGAAATTTTTAATTTAACGTGTATGATTACTAGAATTTGTATTTCACGTGCCAAGAAAGATTTGAAACAAAATTGATAAACTGAACCAGAAAAGGCAAAAATAACTCGTTTTGCTTCGTTTTTTAAAAAAATTATAAATCTGAACAAACGCAAAAATTGAACGAAAAAGGGATAAATATATCTCCGAATTATGATAAATGATACGTATATATCCTCCGTCATACTTTGGGTACATATATGTCCACCGTTAATAAAATGGTACGTATATGCCCCTCGCACTAACGGTAGGGACATATGTGTATCCAAAGTATAACGGAGGGTATATACGTACCATTTATCATAGTTCGAGGGTATATTTGTCCCTTTTCCATTTTAATTTTTTTATCCCAAATAATTAATCCAAACCCACTACTCGACCTAATAAAACCACTACCCGACCCGATTCCAAATAAAACCCAAGAGACGCAGATGCGTTTTTCCCACCCCCTATAACGATATACAAATACAATACAGTAACACCCACCAGGAATAACAACAACTCTCTTCAAATTCTCCATTAACAACACCAACGACAATATACCAGCAATAACAACAATACAATGAACAGCAACTAATTACACCATCTCCTCTATTTCAATAGAGAAAATACACCCACAAATTCCACTCCACTACTAATAATTTAAAAAAAAAAAAAAAAAATCATTAACCCATAACACCTAAAAACAACACCAAATAAATTGAACCCCACATTTCAATTTTCAGCGAAATCCTGTCGGGAAAACACTACCCACCACCGGTCAACACCATATAGCCATCATCTCCGTCGAATCCAAAACACCCCACCGGTGAACCATCGCCGCACCCCTAGCTCCGGCCTAATCTCTACTCCCTCCAACCAGTAAACACCAACTACCAGCAGCGATCAATCACTGCAATTTGATTGGGGTTCACGTTTAATAGAAAAACAGAGAGAGTATCGGGTTTGGAACAAAACATAGAGGTCAGATCGAGTTGGTTTGAACTCGGGTTCGATGAGTTTATTAGGTCGGGTAGTGGGTTTGAGTTAATTATTTGGGATAGGAAAAAGGGACAAATATACCCCCGAACTATCATAAATGGTACGTATATACCCTCCGTCATACTTTGGGTACACATGTGCCCCTACCGTTAATGAAATGGTACGTATATGCCCCTCACACTAACGGTAGGGGCATATATGTACCCAAAGTATGATGGAGGGTATATACTACCATTTATCATAGTTCGGGGTATATTTGTCCCTTTTTCGTTTTAATTTTTTTATCCTAAATAATTAACCTAAACTCACTACCCAACCCAATAAACCCAATACCCGACTCGGTCCCAATTAAAACCCAAGAGATGCCTATCTAACAAACGTATTTTCCCTCCCCAGACCCCACCTGGTGGGATTACACTGGGTATGTTGTTGTTGTTGTTGTTGTAATACAGTAACACCCACTACTATTAATTTCAAAAAAAATATATAAAAAAATTAACCCATAACACCGAAAAACAACACCAAATAAATTGAACCCCTCACGTTTCAATTTCCAGCAAAATTTCGTCGTAAAAACACAACCCACCACTGGTCAACACCACATAGCCACCATCTCCGTCGAACCAAAAACACCCCCCCGATGAACCATCGCCGCACCCCTAGCTCCGACCACCTCCGGCCTAATCTCCACTCCCTCCAATCAGTAAACACCAACTAGCAGCAGCGACCAATCACTGCAATTTGATTGGGGTTCATGTTTAAGAGAAAAACAGAAGTTGCATCGGGTTTGGAACAAAAAATAGAGGTCGGGTCGAGTAGGTTTGAAATCGGGTTAGATGGGTTTATTAGGTCGGGTAGTGGGTTTGGGTTAATTATTTGGGATAAAAAAATTAAAACGAAAAAGGAATAAATATACTCTCGAACTATGATAAATGATACGTATATACTCTCCGTCATAATTTGGGTACACATATGTTCCTACCGTTAGAGTGAGGGGCATATACGAACCATTTTATCAACCGTAGAGGCATGTGTACCCAAAATATGACGGAGGGTATATACGTACCATTTATCATAGTTCGGGGGTATATTTGTCCCTTTTTCGTTTGGGATAAAAAAATAAAATGAAAAAGGGACAAATATACCTCCGAACTATGATAAATGGTACGTATATACCCTCCGTCATATTTTGGGTACACATATGCCCCTACCGTTAGTGTGAGGGGTATATACGTACCATTTCATTAATAGTAGGGGCATATGTGTACCCAAAGTATGACGGAGGGTATATACGTACCATTTATCATAGTTCGGGGGTATATTTATCCCTTTTCCGAAAATTGAATATGCTGATTGATTCCAACTTGTTTTCAACGATCCAACTTTGTCACACTTCACCCATTTGACAACCTTTTGAGCAATATTGGACTAATTTTAATTTGATTTATGGATAATTACACAAATCTCGAACGACATTGACTTTGTAACAAATGACTAAAAAGGCAGACCGGTGCACTAAAGCTCCCGGTATGTACGGGGTCCGTGGAAGGGCCGACCACAAGGGTCTATTGTACTTAGTCTCACCTTGCATTTCTGCAAGGAGTTGTTTCCACAAATGACTACTTTGTAGTTTTAAATACTACTCCTTCGGTCCGAATTTATGTGATGATATTTGACTGGACACGGAGTTTAAGAATAAAGGAAGAATTTTGAAACTTGTGGTCTAAAACAAATATTTTCGTTGCAACTTCTGCTGAGTAATACCATTTTCAAACTACAATCTTCCTTCTAGTTTCATTATCTAATGGATATTTCAGTTCTAATGCTCTACCTGAGAGCTATCAGTGTTTAGTAGCTTTCCTCCTATATAATGGAACACTAATGAATCAAATTACAAAGACTATTGAGAAAAGGATTATTTTTTTCCAGATGCAATGAAAATAAGATTGATGTCACTAGAAAAGTAATTCCAATTTCTGATTACGCGATGTGATATGTAGTAATGAAGATATGAAGTGGAGGAAAATCTGGAAATAGGGTCATCGAAACGCTTGTTTCTCCCATATTTTGCACCCGATGGCACTGGAAAATATGCTAAGATAGCAGCTGATTTACCATCAGATTCTTGACAAAGGGGCTATAGAAGTAATCTGCAAAATTCTGTACATAACTTCAATGATTGAATAAGAAGTAGGCAAGTTATTGCACACCTGTTCTGCAGATTTTCTGTGAAGCAGACATACTGATTTGCAGTTTCAACTGTATAAGCTTCTGTTGAGTATAACGCCGTATGAGGATGTCATCAGGCTACGACAGGTACCATGGTGCGCGTGATGCTTAGAACACTGTACATCATACTCCACAAACAGCAGGTTAAGTACATACTCTCCTTCTACATATACCAGCTATAATCAGTAAGAAGCATTCATCTCATTAACAAGAGAAATGTAATCCTTGTTAAAAAATGAGTCGAATCATGAAGGCACATATATTGAAAATGAAAATGAAAATGAATTAGCCAGTAAAAACTCAAACAAAAATGAAATATAGATTTCAGAGAAACATATCAACTAAATCGGGAGAGACAAAAGGAACAAACTCAAGTTTTTTTGTTTTTTTTTTAAGTTTCAAAAACAAAAAAAAACAGGTAAGCCATAAGTCGAATCACTCAATCTCAAGTTGAACAATATTCAAATAAGAAAATTCCTGAACCCCTTTCCTACAAAGATGGTGGTAAAGAGAAACATATTAGAAAGATTATCCATACAAAGATGGGAGAGGACGACTTACGTGTCTACAAATTACTCAGAATAAGTGAAACTGAACAGAGTTCACAATATATAGACTTCGTGTCTATATTGACGTTTTCATTAGAATAAACTGAATGAATAAGCGAGAACGGAAAAATCCTGTCATGCCAAAACTGAATTAAGTTTCTCCTGTAAAGGTCCTACTTTTTTCCCAATTCTCAATAATGTTACAATACAAACAGAAACCAAATACTTCCAAAAAGGTGAAAAGGAGATTTCCATCCAAAACAGCAAAAGAAACTTACAAAACCGAAAAAGAGAACGCTTTACAGCAAACCTGCCTGCATGTTAACATGAACTAATAGTTCTACCAGAAATCACCACAAGAACATGAACCCTCCACAAAATGATGAAAGCGATTCCGGTCCCTCACAATGATTTTGCGTCCTGTGATTTTTGAAATGAGCTTTGTGACAGCATGACAATCTGGACAAACACGTAGATTCTTGACAATCTTGATTGTAGTTCCTGCCTGTGTACTAATTAGCCCATAAGCAATGGCTAGTCTTTCACTATGAACTGCAAGTGATTGCTGCTTCTCAACTTCCCCGAGATTATGCAAGACTATATCAGTCTGCGGCAAGTAACCATGAGCCTCGAGCCACTTGTTCATCTCTTCCAGCATTATGTAAATTTCTTTGCATTTGGGATGCTGCATATCACCCGCAAGGAACTCATGCACTTTATTATTTACTTCAATGGAGCTACAGCCAGGTTCCTTGTCAAACCCGCTTCTCTTCATCAATGCCCTCACCTTTGCCACCCCATCCCAATCACCAGCAGCAGCATATATATTAGATAGCAGAACATAAGTTCCCGAAGTAGCAAGATCCGCTTCAACTAGGAACTCCATAATTTTCTCTGCAAGCCTTACGTCCCCATGAATCCTACAAGCAGTCAGTAGTGTTCCCCATAAAATAGGATCGGAATCAATCTTCATACTTTTGACAAATTCATAAGCTTTTTCTAGCTGTCCAGCTCGTCCAAGAAGATTCACCATGCAACCATAATGCTCAATCTTTGGCTCAATCCGATACTTATCAATTAACTGAAAATAATCCCACCCTTCAGAGACCAATCCAGCATTAGCACAAGCACTTAAAATGCCGATAAACGTTATATCAGTAGGCTGGAGACCCAACTTACACATCTCATTGAACAGCTGCAAAGCTTCAAGACTAAATCCATGCATTGAATATCCTACAATCATTGAATTCCATGTTATGACATCCTTATCTCTCATCTGATCAAACACCATTCTTGCATCCTCTAAACTCCCAGACTTGCCATACATGTCAATTAAAGCAGTACCTACGTGTTTATTTACTTGAATTCTGTTACTTTTCACATAAGCATGAATCCACCGACCTGATTCCAGTACTCCCATTTGCGCACAAGCAGAAAAAGCTGCCACCACGGTTACTTCATTAGGCTTCACTTTTGACAGTAACATCTGCCTAAAAAGAACCAAAGCTTCATTAGGTCTACCGTGTTGGCTATACCCATCAATCATGGCATTCCAACAAATAACATCCCTGTCTTCCATCCCATCAAACAACACTCTTGCTTCTTGGACATGCCCATTCTTTGAATATCCAGTAATCATTGTTGTCAAAGACACCAAAGACCTTTCAGGCATAGTGTCAAAGAGTTTGCGAGCTGAGACAATGTCACTGCCTCTTGCATAGACATCCATAAGAGCAGTTCGAACGTATGTGTCAGATTCATACCCGAGTTTTAGGGCTTGACAATGAAGGGCTTTTCCTGATTCAAGTGGGCAAGTTTTAAGGATGGAAGAAAATGTAAATGCATTAGGTTCAATATTTTGTGTTAGCATTTGAATATATAAGGCAAAGGCTTGTTCATAGAGATCATTGATCACATGATTATGGATAATGGCAGTGTAAGAGAACACAGTTGGACTATGAGTATGCTTAAAGAAAGTAACAGAATGTTGGAGGTGTCCAAGGGAAGAATATGATTGTTGGAGCTTAAAATTCAAGACTCGGTCAGTCTCCAGGCCATGGCGAATAAGAAATGCATGAATCTGCAGAAGCTGTCTGATGCTTTTTGATTTGTCTATCAAGAATTTAAGCCTGTCTGGTGACGGGCCATGGCTGTACTTGGTGGTAGTACTAGTAGTGTATAGTGGTAGGTTGGAGAAAAGGGAAGTTCCAGACATGATTTCAGCCATTGCATGGCCAAAGCTTTGGTTCGGAACTCTTTCAAGACTGTAATTTGTCCGAGATCCAGGGAGCAATCAAAATGTAACTAAGAAAACGCAAAAGGCGTCTGATCAAGCACCTGCTCCATCATCAACAATAAGCACATAATTATAAGGAAGAGTTCGAACAGCTGGAAGAAGTTGGGAACAGTAATAAAAAGCAAGAGAATGTATTTTGATTAAACTCTTTTACATCCTGGGGATTGTTTCAAGCCATTAGAAAGGTTGATATAGAAATAAAGTGCACTTCAAGTATTGCTGGATGCACAACTTCAAACCATTGCCTACAGTTACAAGTCAATGTCAATGCTTTATAACACAAAAAAGTCAGTTCACTAAGGAATTTCTTCCAAGTATAATATTAATAAAAGCAAAGGAAAACTTGTTTGTGTATTCCGGTAAACTTGTTAATGTAGCTAATTTTTCTTTTTAAGGCTGATAGTATCAGTTACATATACAACTTTAATGGAACCTTTAATTCTGCACAGTCATCCTAGGTTGCAATTGAAGAGAGGAATCAAAACATATAAGGACCAAAGATAGTATACTCATGCAGTACCTGCAGCTTTTTAACCTCGCAAAACAAATTGCCATGTTTCATAGAATTGAAAAATACTTCTATGTATGAGCAACCTCGAAATCTCAGCTTTAGTAATTCCAATATATCTCGTCTATTATGTATCTACTGCAATTTAACCTAATGCTTGTATTATACTTAAACTAATATTGTGTCTTCGGTCACCTTATTTTAGCAATCCATATTACCAGAGTCCAGAGTATAGAAGTAAGTACATATACAGATAGAGCAAGTAAAAACATAACTCTAAAATGAAGATGTCACACAGTACTCCAAACACAATTAAGTCCATTCCCCTCCACCCCATTTTTTTTAAATAAAAAAAAAGGAAAATCTAGACTCCTCTCACCACTAAACCACTAAAAATGAAATATGTCTAGTAATTCATGCCACTTTTGTTAATTGTTCAAAGAGTTTACACAAGTTTACACAACTTAAGTCTGTACCAGTTCTTTCTTTATCATCCACTCGGACAAAGAGAGTAAATATAAGATTACACAGAGCAACTTATCTTCTCAGAGTGCGGGGCACCTAACCAACACCTCAGCTAACAACAAAATATACATGAAATCCTCTCAAATGTGAAATCACTCACTTTACTGGTGTTATCTTCAAGAATTAAAGAAAAAATCAGAGTAATAGAGCAATTTTGAGTTTCTTTTCTTCAATCAGAAAACAATTCACATGAGATGAACAAAAAGAAAACAATTCACATGAGATGAACAAAAAGACATTAAGTGTGTAACCTTGGGATTTCGACTCCAAGGTGTGTACTTTAGACAGGTCTCTTGCTTTTGCTATTTGGAAGTTGGAAGAGTGTCAACTGCTAAGCCAAACGTTAACAGCCTCTAACAGGCTATTTGGAGTACTTGTTCAGATTAAAAAATAAATGGATAATTTATTGATTGTACATTTAGTATTAAATATTATTTATTATTCAAAATATATTTATTAAAGTATTAAATTTATTATATTCTCTCTCCATTTGTTTTTACTTATCATATTTTGACTTAACACGTCCATAAAAAAATAATTATTAACATGACTATTTTATCATAATATCCCTATTAATTAATATTTATTATTGTGTCTTGAAATTAATTTGGAGAATAAATAATTAAGGCTAAAGGTAAAATAGAAAGAAAAAATTATTTTTTCTTGATATGTCAAAAATGACAAATAAATATAGAAATTCAATTATGAAATAAGTGTCAAGTAAAAGCGAATGGAGTGAGTAGTAAATTACTTCTATTATTTATTGTTTCGACCAAATTAATACTGGACAAGTATTGTTAAGCGGAAGGAGTACTAGTAGTATTCACTTCCCCTTTCGAATAATAAACACTCCAGTCTCAAGTCCTTTTTTAAAAAGATAAAAATAAGTAAACAAAAATTGAAAAATAAATAAACAAAAATTGAAGTTAGGGAAAATTGAGGGAGAAATAGGTCTTTTAGCCTTTTACAACTTTTTTTAGTTTTATGTCTTTTTTACATAGATTTTATTTTTTACACACAAGATATCTTTATTTTCACACATAAAAAATTTAAAAAAGTCATTTTCTTGTATCCACACCGCAAGATGACAAGAGATATCATTTCCTCGGAAAAAGTTTGGGGAAGAGATTACAAGATGTTTGCTACGGTAAGCTCATGTTGAATTTAATATTAGTCATTTATCAGAAACTCCACTTAGATCAAAGATCAAACTTAAACGAGATGTTACTACTTTTTTGGGTTAAAAGAGAAGGGAGAGAATAAAAATCATAGTAGTACTAACATGCTCTCATCCCTTTTCTTTTCTTTTGATAGGATGACAAATAGAAGAAGAAAAATAGCGAGCCCAAATGGGCAAATGAAGAACTGTCAATTATCCACTTTTTCTTGAGGGAAGGAAAGTTTGGTACTTTTTTCTTTTCTCTCCCCTCACTAACTTACCAAACAAGAGAATGTAACTTTTTACAACTTCACTTCTCTCCTTCATAAACAAAGCACTACTGAAAGCAACCATGAAACTACAAGCAATTAACCAACTGGCTTCTCAAGCAACTTCAAGAAGAAATGCGTCCTCCTCTAGATGATTTTCTCATTAACATATGAAACAGAGCGGAAGGACACTGGTCAGATGTACAAAAGAAAGCTTAGCCAATATAGATTGTAGCATGAGCTGCTCGCGGTGAAAACATTTGGGAAATGAATCAAACTGGAAATGTTGGAGGAATCATTGTTCAGACTTCAAAAGCATCACATATGATTAACTGGACAAGTATATCAACCTATAGAACCCAAGTCACATTAACAGCCATACATGGAATAAAAAGAAAAAGTACAACTAAAGAAGCCTCCTCATTTTCAAATCAATTTACAAAGCCACAACAACTTCGACCCAAAAAAACAAAAAAATCAGTAGACAACTTCAGTTCTCCTGGCTTCTGTTATCGGAAAGCATTGTGTCTTTTGAGAAATTGAACTTGCTGGTTGCACCAAAGGTGTCAGCAAGTTGCAACACGGTCCTTTGACATGTGTCACTAGTTGGCAGGAAAGCATCTGGAAGGGAAGGGATGCATTCAGGGAGAAATTCTGTCTTGTTGAAGGTTGGAGCATACAGCGCCAGCACTGCCCGACAGAAAATGAATCTGCAAATATTCAGAGTGTTTTACCATCCAAGTTTTTTCATGGAAAAGAGCTACAGAAAAGTAGACAGGCTTTAACTGACACCCGAACCAACATCTTGGAATAAAAATTTTGATGTACAAGTGATTCAGCAGTTTATACCAGTGAAGTATCAGATTTTGCCAGATGGCCAATGTCAAATCAACTACTTCCATATTCAGCCATTGAGGGCTTATTTCAAGACTTGATACTAGATGACTAAGATGAGTACTGAAGAAAATGCTGGCGAACATCAGCAACCTACCTTAAAATGAGCCGCCGTAAAAATGGATCTCCAAGAGTTTGAGCCCAAACAGGATTAAGACTATCTGATGCCGCTAATAACAAACCCCACTCATTTAATGATGAAGAAAGCAGTTTGTCAGCCTTACCATACATATCCTGAATGCAAGAATCCATATGTGAGCAAACCAAGCACATAAAAACAGGTAAGATGCAGTTGAAGTTTAAGCTACCACACCATGTCAATGTCAGAACCCGTGAAACCAAGCATCAAAAGGAAAGCCTGTAAAGGAATTGTAAGAAAACTCGTGAATGAGCTTCCACTAGGCTGTCGAGAAGAATCCACAGTAGATATAGGCAGTGAAATTGCGGGAGAGAGTAGCATGGCAACTGATTCGCCCTTCTCTGATCCACTTAAGGCCTGTTCATATTCATGCATCAAATAGTTTTATCCATGTCAGAGCAATAAATTAAAAGCAAAAGGTTCATTACCTAAATAATTTAACAAGTGATTAAAAATAAATTAAAAACATTTACTTTTAGGCATGTGATTAACTTCAGAGTTATCTATTTAATAGCAAATACAAGGTTATCAAGAAACAACGAGGTAGCTTCCACTAAGCACAACGAATGATGAGTTGATGAAGTAATTTTGTAAAAGAAAGCAGGCTGGCAAAAAGGAAAGAGCAACCTAAATACAGTCCTAGCTTGAAAACGACACTAGGAGAAACTCTAATATGTCATCAGAGATCAAGACTGATACTGTATAATATCATCAAAGTTTGTAGACTATTGCATGCATAGATCCTTCCGAGGGCACAATCAGCTGTAGATTTTGGTAGAGTAAAATGCATCAAGAACAAAATGATAAAACTGCTGGAAAATAAGTATAAATTGTCATTAAAAAGAATATCAAGGAATCATGGTTTGAAACCTATGATACCGAGGGTCACAATGATCATCACATAAATCAAGAAATTAGAACTTAGAAACTTCTTTGATAAGGTAAATGGAAGGTAAATTCCCTAAACTTTTTTGATGAAGTAAATTCCCTAAACTACAATATGGTTCTCTATAAAAACTTCCAATCATCTAAATACACACTAGGGCCTCATGGGTACACCAAAAAGAAAGTACTCCGAACCAGTTCAAGACCTCCCACCACGGACATTCTGGACCGCATTCCTGGATTATATCATATTTCTAAGAGCATAAGTAGCTCAATTGTCTAAACAAAAGCTATTAAGCCCTGAAACGAGGCTCAAAACGTGTTGAACACTTCGCCTTACTTAATGTGCATTTCAATCTCCTCATCAAGGTTCTAAAGAATACTTTCTCTTCTGGAGAGGCGACACTAAACAATTGATATATCACTTTATCGTAAATATTTTTCAATTTCTTTGTTCATATGTTTGTCATTCATGCTTATAATAATTAGTCTTGACCTAAATATATATATTTGCATTTTTTTTCCTTTGTGCCTTTTTTCATTAAAGCCCATGATTTATTTGCGTGTAAAGCCACTGTTTCATGTATCATGACTCCTTTGCAACCAAAAAAGCTTTACAAAAATTTCGGTATCACTTGCTTCCGTCTGCCAAACCAATACTGACAATCCATGTAATACTTCCTTTTTACGAGAAATCTGCTGTTTCAACTTAACTCGGTGATAATGGATCTGTCTCTCCATTTAAATATGAAGCATGCTGCAACAATGTCGAGCACACATCCCACACTGTACTAACTTTGCCATTGAACAAAAGCCTTGCAAACCCTATGTAGCACATTAACAATTATCAATCTTGTTTCAGATGTAACAGGCTCCATATCGGAAGTGTGCACCCAAATCGACGCCCCGCTTCTATGCAGGGAATGCATATCTGAACTCCAAATATCATCTAACACCCCAAGGTACCCTAAGATTTGCTTCTTAATTCACCCAACATCCATAGAGTAAGTGCAATTGTAACCCTGAAAAAGCTAATGTGATAGCACACAAACTATTGATGGGTGACACGAAGTGGCAAAAAGGAATATTAAGAGAGAATTCGCATCAAGTTTGACGGAGAAACTCTTTTAGCTGCTGTTGAAATAGAGTGAGAAAATTGTTGCATTAGGTTAGACAGTTTTGGCTCGCTCAGAAATTCTCTTGCAACATGCAAAACACCAGAAGAGACCAAGCAATTTCATTCCCTAAAACAGTTTGTAAGCTTTAAACATGGAACCTAACTCTGAAATTTCAGCAGTTTTAAATTCCAACATAGTTAAGTCCAACCAAGCCCTATTAGGTTATTAGTATTTGAGATAGTTTAAATTCTGCATGCAAATATATTCGTAAGTCGGCCCCCATATTAGAACATACAATCATCAGTACAAGCATTTCCAACACACTCTCCATTTTTAGTTAATCATCCTAGAGAACGAAATTTAGTATCCCAACACAATAATAATCTCAGATAAACTATGCACCAATTGTCATCACATTAAACAAGGTCCAGGATGCATACCGTGAATGCTTTACTGCTATCACTGTCAATGACCAAAAAAAGTGGTCTTCTAGTGAATGGTAACAAGTCACATGGATAAATCCCACTCAGACCTACAATAGAAAATAATGTTTCAGGGTTCAGAATTCTGTACAGCCAAAATATGACACTTGGTTTCCATTCCAATGGATAAGTTTAAAAAAGAACTTCTGTTATGCTCAGAAGTCAGAAGAGATGATGATCAGCATCTGGTGCTAAGTGTAAAAACAAAATAACAGCCAGGTGACAGAAATGAAGAGTAACAATTTGCTTCCAATAGTTAGATCAGAAGAATTGATGGTGCCAACAACGTCTGAATCCATTGTCCATGTCTTGTATAGATATCAACAAAGAATGCTGATTTTTTTTAATTAAGGTACAGGTCCACCCCACATTTCCCTACTCAAGAGCCCAAATTTTACCCACTTTGCTCCCTTGGTGACTCAATGCCCCAATATTATTTTTTTTTGAGAACTGGTAACCTTGTATTCGTCAGCATTTAAGGATAAGCTGGAGACCTTTTCAAAAAGAAGGAAAGAAACAAAACAGAAAAGAGATACTTACAAGGATCCTAAAAAATCTAGAAATTGATCTGAATCCCCTAATTCTATCTGTTTGCACCAAAAAACTAGAGATACAATGCAATTCCATTTAACCTTGTGAATGGAATTAGATATATCTTCAAAATTTCTACTATTTCTTTCCTTCCACACAGTCCACCAAATGCAGTGTGGGATTAGATTCCACCAGATTTTCTGTCTCTTGCTCCCTCCTCTTCTTATCCAACAACTTAAAAAGTCTGCAGTGTGCTCCGGCATAGTCCACTTCACTTCTGAAATGTTGAGGAACATAGACCAAATTTGGGTAGTGAAAGGGCAATGTAAGAATAAGTGACTATTTATTTCACCTGTCTTTCCACTCAAAGAGCACCAAGGCAATATGATCTTCCCTTTCTTCCTCAAAAAATTCATGAGTCAGGCAGGCCTGACAGTGTCCCAATACTATGGTTGGAGGTGGAAGGTCTTTGCCAATAGACTATCCCTCCCTCATGACAATGACTCCAATATTTAAGATGATAAGAAGTATGAGCAGAAAAACACCTGACATTGACTTCATGATAAAATCAAGTTGATATCTTCCTTGAGTCGATCTTAAATAGATAAAATTGGGTATATTTGTTTTAAATTTTTCTAAGTTCTTGAAGCATTTCTATCTAGTTTTTGTTGATGAGAAAAAACAAAGAACTTCTGCAGAGAAACGTGTTGTCCATATGAAAACAAGAATTGCTATTAGAGTGACCTATGCACAACATAACAAGACCTATGTGTTATTCCAACAGCTGATATTTCTGCAACAAGAGAATGAATACTGTATGTTTTGTGCCTCAACACTGTTTGGTTTTGGATCTACATAATGGATAAAGTGTTCAATACCTCCACTGGAACGAGAACCAATGTATAAGCAACTACTCTGGTCACTTAAGCAATTCCCCTTGGCAGAAGTGGGATTTGCAATTTCAAATTCAAAGTTCAGTGAAGATGTAGACGTGACTTCTAAGTCACCACCACGAGACATAAAGCTCCTCCCTGCACCATGGGATGGAGAAGAAATAGAGTTCTGAGAGCTTCCTGTCACAAATTTAAATTGTTAACAGGATAAGTTTAAGCTTTAAATTTGAGTTTTGAAGGGATAACTTAATCAACATATAAGATTTTTACACTGTCTACTACCTGCAGCAGACAAATATAGTAAAAGAACTCCGTCATGAGGTAGCTCTTCACAGTTTGTGGCCAAAACCTGCCAATAAATGGCAAAGTTAACTTTTAATGGAGAATAGTATAGAGAGTACATTCATGAGCAATACACAGAAAATCCAGGAGCTAAAAATCCTTCAAAATATCCGGGGAGGCCATTGGCTGTACTGGAACGGTGGGAACTTTTGCAGTGTCATTATAGAAGATATTAAAAGGAAACTTCCAACTAGCACAAAAAAAATAATTGCAATAATATTAATAGAGCATGCTACCAGGAAAGCAAAACCAATTCTCCTCAAAAGTAGCAGTTACCTTTCCCATCTCAGGCTTGTGCTAAAACAAGTTACGAGCTTTCACATTCACCAAGTTAATTCGATTGTACTAACAAGATAATGAAATGTAATAGATGATCAAATTTTAGTTTCAGTGAAGCTAATCGAAGTTAGAACAGCATATTGATCAACGTCAGATGAGAGCACAAAAACTACAATTTGCTTTTTCAACCAAAAAAAAATATTTGCAAATACTTGGAAAATGCAACTACTCACCGCTAAAAAATTTGTAACAGAAGGACGATATAGGATGGACTTGCGAGGGTTAGGAGGTAGAGTAGGATCAGATATATCTTGTGAATAATTAACACGACTGGGCCCCGGAGCTCCATTCTGGCCAATACCAGATCCAGCCCCACTTGGAGGAAACCCACCTGTCTGATAAAATGACCCACTAGGTTCCCACTCCAGACATTGTAGTATTCGGAAAGTATCAAGAGTCAGTTCTGAATACTTAACCTGATCATGCATAGAAGGAGAAGATAGAGTGAATAATAATGCAGTTGATCAAGATGGATACAAACATTAAATTCACTAGTGAACTGCACAATAAACCCAGACACTTCCAATTAGAACAGAAGGTAGGCATGCAAAGGGGAGAAAGACACACCTCATTGGGATGGTAGCTGCAGAGCAGTGCATCTCGTAATCTTAGCTTTCTCTTTGCTTCAACAACCTGTGGCAGGCAATCTGGATGAAGGTCCAATACAACACTATATCTCAATGGCCTGATATTCATAAAAGCTGGGTCAGCTTTTAGAAACTTAACTATTTCCTGAACCACCAGCTTCCATTCTTTAAAATCAGTTTCCTGGAAATAAGACCATCTAAAAGTCATTCATCTTTGCATAGATCATCTGTTCTTTTCTCCTATCACAACATCTAGTGAGCAAGGGACCAAGCTAAGTATGTGGAACAGGTCAGAGAATACAAAGGACATTCATATCATTCAGCCCACAAAATGACAACTCCATCAATAGAAGTGAACATTTAGGAAATTGTCACTTCCGTGTTAGGTAACAAATTTTACCTGAATAGAAGGTGGTTCACCACCTTAATGGTTCAATAGAATATTCGAATTTGGATAGTCTTATTACTTCAAAGAAGCCCGATTACTCTTTTTTTTAAAAATCAGATCACATGATAAAAGCTGATGGTTTCATCTAATCCTATAAAAGCGACCATTTCCCATGGCAGGAAAACAGATCCTAAGTTTTAGACGCTGAACATGCCACATATTTTTGTTGAAGGCACAAAGTAAACAAGAAAATTCAAAATATAATTTCTACACGTGTGTGAGCAGAGGTCCAAATTATAAAGATAAATTGAGCATTTGACTCTGACATGCTACATATCGGCTTTCCTCCAGTCCTGCTAGCGATTTTTCATATAATTATGGAAAACCAGAATATTACATTTAGTGGAACAGTACATATACACCTACAGGACAAGCATGTGCATAAAATAATTAAAAATCATGGTCACCGACCTGGAACGCCCTCTTGCATTCATCAAGCAACATTTTCAGCTGATTTACCAATTGATAAACCATATCACGCCGATTCAAAACCAAACAAACTGTCAGAAACCGAGCAAGAAACCGAAGTTGCTTGCTGGAAAGATTAACATCCTGAAACATCCCATCTTTAAAATACTCCCTAGTCAACACTGCCTCATAAAAGATATAAGACTCAGATAAATAGCTGGCCTCACTTGTCCTCATGTACTGGCCAAAATAAAGCTGACCAATCCTAGATGCAATATCCCCAATCTCCCATCTCTTGAGACCAGCTTCCACCAACTTCTGTCGATTCTCTTGTTGAAACTTCCATAATTGTGTGTATACCTTGAAAACCTTGTAGAAGTATGTATCATACCTTATATTACACAACCACCCAAATTAAAGACTGTCAAAAAACAAAACATTCTTTATACGAATCAAAGTAGAAACACTCAAACTGCAGAGGATAAAAAAGGAAAAATCATCTACAGCTACAGCTAGGCCTAATGTACAATGTTTTCCATGATAAATTATTTTCTGGTACTTACAACAACAACATACCCAGTGTATTCCCACAAAGTGGGGTCTGGGGAAATTATTTTCTGGTACTTGGTTGCATAAAAATATTATTTTTTTAGATGAGTCATTGAAGTATTGAGAAAAATTTCCTTAAGAACAATATGTTACATCAAATAGTGGAAAACAACTTGTACTCTTAAGTCTTAAGTGAAATTCCACTGCAGTTGTGCTCCATATGTTGTCGCTACTATCAACATGTAAGCGATATTTTCCTCTTTATAAATCTAATTATCACTAAACACCAACACTATTCTGTGCCACATATTTATGTCCAACCAAACATCGAAATCAAAAAATTTATCAAGTAAAATGTTTTCCAAGGAAAAATCATTCTAAGTTATTCCAACTAAGGCACTAATCATCTTGATGCTAATGCACTAAACTGATAGAAATTACTCCTAAGTTGTTCATTTAGTATCATTAATTACTCATATTCAAGGTTGGTTACTAAAACAGGTTGCCTTATCAGTAGTATTATTTAATCGTCGTGTAGTCTCTTATTATGTGTATTACAGTACAACAACAACAACATACCCGGTGTAATCCCACAAGTGGTGTCTGGGGAGGGTAGGATGTACGTAGACCTTACCCCTACCTTTTTAGGGTAGAGAGGTTGTTCCGGTAGACCCTCAACTCAAAAAAAGTGCAATTAAAGCACGCTTGAAAGAAAAAATAACAACAGCACGACAACAAAATAGCAAAATGAACAAAGCAACAGGCAGTAGTAAAAAATTGAAGAACAAGATATTGCGCGAATACTACTAAAACAAGGAGAAGATGATGAGAAAAGACTTCCTTTATCTCTCCCACATAAAAGTACTGACTACCTATTACCCTTCTAACCTAATCCTCGACCTCCAAACCTTCCTATCTAGGATCATGTGTGTCATGTCTTGTCTAATCGCCTCCACTAGTTTTTCCTCAGCCTACCTCTACCTCGCCTAACAATTGCTATAGCCAATGTGTATCACAATCTGTACCTTTGTCTTTTTTTTATCTTGCTATACTTCTGCCATATTTTTTTATCATGTTTCCAACACATTTCTTTTGAGCCGGGGTACGTGTAAGGTCTGTGTACATCTCCTACCTCCTCCAGACCCCACTTGTGAGACTACAACGGGTATGTTGTTGCTGTTGTTACTAAAACAGGTTATTCCATCTTCTTCCCTTTCCCATTTCTTTCTTTTTTCTTTCTATGTTGCTGCCATATTTTACTTGTAATCCTGCTTCAAAACACATTTCTTTAGAGCCGGGGGTAGGTGTAAGGTCTGCGTACATCCTACCCCTCCCCACACCCCACTTGTGGTACTACACCGGGTATGTTGTTGTTGTTGTTACTAAAGGGGTTATTCCATCTTCTCCCCTTTCCCACTTCTTTCTTTTTTTTATATTTCCACATTCTTCCCTTAAAATCCCCAAAATTATACAATTCATTTACGCATTTTACAGTGTGCAACTATCATAATCATCAGCAATATACCAAATCCCAAAGTGTCAAATGTGTGGGTGGGTTCTGCAAGATCATTCAAAATTGAAAAGTAAATAGGGGGTAAAAGTGTTAGACCTGTTGCGTTGGTAGTAGGGCAAATCACGAATTTTGGAGAACTTTTTGTCAGCTTTGGCGACAAGGGTCCAATAAACTTCGCTCACTGGTATGTTGTTATTGCTACTACTGTTTTGCTGAGACATTTCTTCCAATTTTCTACTACTTCACTTCAGATAGTCAATTGACAATGAAAGAGCAAAATGGAAAGGATCCAAAAGTTGCTGCCATTGATTCTTTCTTGGTAAATGTAAAGGTAAAGTCTCTCAATTCTATGTATTTTTGGGAAAGGTCGGGACGCTGAAGAAGAGGGACGATTTCTTAGGACGTGTTTGGGAAAAATCTATTTGTGATTCTCATGATCATCGAACATGGGCCGTAGATATCTCATATAATTAATTATAAGAATAGTCTAATTTATCGTATCATTTCAGAAATAACATTTTTTATTTTATTTTTGTTATTTACATAAAAATCTATTAATCCTCTTTCTCTCTTATAATTTTCATTAATTAAAGAATTTATTTCCACCAATGCATTTTTATTACATTTACTCTTCTTTCTTTCTCTCTCTCATAATTTTCTATACTTTTTCTTCAATATTATTTTTATGCTAACAGTTTTTTAAACAATTATTGTAAATATATATATATATATATATATATATATATATATATATATATGTTTAAAATCCAAAATAGAACAAATAAAAATGTATTAACAAATAATTATAAAATAAAAAAAACTAGGAATAGGAGAAGATTAAAAAAATTCTAATATATATATAAAAAAAAAAAAAAGGCACTAGAAAAGGAAACTAATCTTTTTAAAGAATATGGAACACTCCTTAATTAATTGAGATCTTATTACCAAATAATATGGAAAGATTCATTTAATAGGCAATATTTAAGGGATATATATTTGTTTCATTTTTTATTTTTTACGTGCACAATTTTTTTAGCTACTCCCTCCATTCCATTTTACTTGGTCTTCTTTCTAAATATGTTTGTTTCAAATTAGTTTTCCATTTTCGCAAATCAAGAGCATTTTATTACTTTTTTCTCATATTACCCTCGGTATTAAATAACTAAAGAAAATAATAATAGTTAGATTCGAGGTAGTGGTATGGACTGCGTACATCTTACCCTCCCCAGACCTCACTTGGTGGGATTATACTGGGTTTGTTGTTGTTGTTGTTGTTGTTTTATTAATGGGTGTACAAGTCAAATGAGGTCAAGTAAAATAGAACGGAGGGAGTATTTGTAACACCCCATATTTTGCGTGTACTTGTTCTATTGATATGGGACTTGAGGTAACCTTGTTGTATAAGTAACGAACCAAGTTTCTTAAGTGATTAGTGGTGGTTTAAAGAGGATTTAAAGGATATTATAATGGCCCAAATATTTCAGCATGTATACGCCAAGTTAACCCAAACGGAAGTGCTTAAACGCGAGATAGTAAGGTGGTATTCTACCTCAAGAATTAAAGTGTCCAAGTGTATATAAGTATTAAGTTAACATAAGGGGTTAAGACTTAGAATATGGAATAAAATAAGTGAGTTGCTTGCTTGACTTAAATTAAGCTAGTAGGTGACAAGTAGGTGCATCACCTACTTTGACTTATTGACCAATCTAAGAACCAAGTAGGTGCATCACCTACTAAGACTCCTTTGACCATCTTATTGGGCCAAGTACACTACCACCTACTTGAATTAATTTTGGCCCAAGTTAAAAGAGAGAAAAGGAGAAGAATGGGCAGCCAAGGCCCAATAGTTTCAGATCCACAAAGGCCCAAATATAATGGGCAAGTAGGTGCACCAAATACTTGATAAAATATGGCCCAAATTAGCCAAGAGCAGCTCCCTTTAAAGGGATTGAAACTAGCTCATTTGACCCATTTTAACTTAGACAAAAATTCAGCTTTCTAGAATTTTCTCTCTTGCTCTCTCTTAACTTTTACAACAGCCCTAAGTTTCAATTAATGTTCTTGGAATTTACCTTCCCTCCAAGCTAAAGGTAAGTGAACAAATCATGAGCTTATCTCAAAAAGACTATGAAAATTATGTTCTTTATGTTTAAATTATAAGACAGCCCTCTATAAGTTTGACAGTCCCATTTTTCTTGGTTATGAAGAGATTTTTCTCTTCTCCTTTGGTTTGTGTGTGAAGGAACCAAGATATTGAGGAAATACAAATTAAGAGAGTAAACTATCACAAAATTAAGGTAAGTCTACTGCCCATTTTTGCCCCCTTCCTATATATATGTTTTGGTGGAGAATTGTGTATATATTGTTGTTAAGAACTCAAGGGATGATGAGTTCAATATTTGATTGCTATGATAAAGGATATTGAGGCTGTTTTAGGAATTGTGTTGTGTGTATATGTTGGGGACAACTTGGTTGATATTGAGAAAGGATGTAACTAACATGTATTGAATTATAGACGGTGGGATGTGGTGATACACCACCGAACTGAATATTATGTAAGCTTACTGCCCACTCAACTTTGTATACTGTTTTGAGGGTGTAATGAGGCTAAAGTTGTTTCGGGGGAATTTATAAGGATTTGTATGGTATGTGAATGTAATTGGAGGAGTAAGGGTTGAAAGAACACCCTTGAATAATTAATTACGGGCTTACTGCCCGGCTACTATTTTGGTGAGGTTAAGTGGCTTAAATGTGTTGATTAGCTACTAATACTAGTTTTACCACTTACTTTATTATAGATAAGTAGTCCGAGGGGCAGGAGGTTAATTTGGGGTAATATCGGCGTTGTACAGCAAGGTATGTAAGGTTATTCTATTCTATGTTCTTTGGCATGAAATCTAATACATTGAGGTTAAATTTGCTCCCTATGTCATTGTTACCGCCTTAAATGCATATTCACATGTCTCTCACTATTGGTCCATAGTTTAAAACTCAATAATGTTATGACCACCAAAAGAACTATCTCAAAGATTAAAGAAATGATGTAAACAGAATCTGTATATTCTTGGGTGGTATCCCAGGGGTGGAAGGAACACCTAGCATGGGTCGATCCCAATATCACGGGTGGTATTCCAGGGGTGAAAAGAAAGCCTAGCATGGATCGATCCCGATTTGTGTATTTATGAGGACCATATCCCAGGGGTTAAAAGACCTAGCATGGGTCATCCTCTTTTACCACTGATCAGCTGGTCATTTTTATCATATGCTTTACAATTTCATAATGCAAAGAAAGATAAAGTAAAGTAAAAGATGTAATGTACATGATCCCATAAATACAAGCAAAGGTGATCTTTTATTCTTATCTATGCAGTTATATATTGATATCTGATTTTGTTAAGATCTTGTCTTACCTATGGTCACTTTATGCCTTACATACTTAGTACATTCTTTCGTACTGACGTCCCTCATGGGGACACTGTGTTTCATGCCACAGGTATAGGTACTCTAGCTAGTAGACTTCCCCAATGGGAGCACAGGACACTCAGCTGTGATTGGTGAGCTCCAAGTTTATTCAGGGATTTACCGAGTCTTTGATATGTGTATTTTGGTATTGTACAGTAGTTTTGTAAGGTGGGTTTTGTCCCGACCTAGACTATGGTTTCTATCCTATAGAGGCTTTGTAGACTAATGTATGAAGTTCAAATATGTTTAGTCTCGAAACGTTTGTGGCCCCAACAGTCAAGTCATGTATATATGGTTTGGGTCTATCTATGTTAGTCTTTCATTACTATAACCTATATATATGTGTCAAAGTTTCATGTTTCTCACAGTTATATGCATGGTAAGCAAAGGTTAAAGTTGGTTCTCTCGAGTCTTTAGGGCGTCGGATGCCTGTCCATCTCAATGGGGTTTGAGGTGTGACAGTATTTAATAGGGTTATGTTAATATGGTAATAAAGATTTGGCTATAATTGATATAATTAATCTCTGGCTAAAAATTAGCAATGTATAGTTTAAGATTGCCTAATTACGTAAGATGCTCTTTCCAAAATACTTCTTAAAATATTAGAACATTTTTTCTGAATTTGTTAAGTAAGACAAATTCAAATAATTATAATTATTTAAATTTACTTAATAATATAGGTTGAAGGGGAGCCTTGTGTGATACCCCAGCTTAGGATTAGAAGTCTCACATCGGCAAAACACAAGAGAGATGTTGGCTCTATAAGTAAGTAGACCTTTCACCCTAGTGACGTATTTTAAAGTTGTGTGGGTCTAGACCCAGAGTGAATAATATCACTAGCGGGCTGAGCCGTTACACCTTGGAGTAGCTGGTAAAGTTTCTGCCATGTGATCGGGAGGTCACGGGTTCAAGCCTTGGAAACAACCTAAATTTCTGTCATGTGACTAGGAGGTCACGAGTTCAAGCCTTGAAAACAGCCTCTGGCAGAATTTTACGGTAAGGTTCCGTACAATAGATCCTTAGCTTGTGGTCGGGCCCTTCCTCGGACCCCGCACATAGGACGCGCTTTAGTGCACCAGGCTGCCTTTTTATTTAATAATATAGGTGTTGTATTTTTCTTAAGCCGAGGGTCTATCAGAAACACTCTCTACCTATAAGGTAGGGGGTAAGGATTGTATGCACTCTATCTTTTCCAAATCCCCAATTTGTGAGACTACACTGAGTATGTTATTATTGGTGTTATTGCAGCAAATGATTGCGAGTTAACTAAAACCAGAACTAGGTGTTGTACCAAACTCGGCTTTCAAATCGAGCATGACTAGCTTAATTTAAAACCATGTCATGCCTCGAAGTAGACAATGGTATTTAAATCAATTACCTTGGCTCGAATTCACGCTTTGTAACTCTTTCATATGTGTCAATCTTTAAAATTATGAGAATGTACTTTCTACGTGTTAGATTTTAAAAAAAATATTTATATGTGCATATGTTAATGATCTCATCGTTTTGAGACACTCATCATACATGGATAATACCTTGCCAACAATCATTGAAGACAACAAAATGTTAGCATGACAACGACTTGCTGAAGTAAATCAGAGCCCATTCTAATATTTAAATCAATATGATCCTTGACAGATATTGTAACAAACAAAATAAAGGAAGTAAAATGAGTTAAAGTTGATAATCAAACTTATAATTTATGTTATGTCTTGATGCTTCTTTGTTAGTATATTAAGCAAACAAGCTACTATAAGAATTGATCACACTTGTGTAGATTATAATTTGATTGTCACCTTAATTGAAGGGTACATTGTCCCCCTCCTTATTGAAGATAGTAAACTCTTATTGAGTCTAAGGCTATAAAGGAGTCAATTTGTCATGTATAATTTATTGAATTTTTCCCTCTTTGTTTGTTTGGTTCTTTTCGTGAGAAGCATATGAAATTAAGCTACCAATATATATCTTCGCACGTTATATCTACAGTATATTATTACAGCTATCAATATGAGGTGTTTATTCTACATCCAATAGATTTAATAGATATATGTATATAATATACAATTTTTGTTATTTTGCGAAGTTTCCTCAGGTGCGATAATAAGTCTAGAGGTTTTTAGTAAATGCCTAGGTGGAGGTGGGCGTGGGGGGGGGGGGGTCGGTATTGGACGAAAGTCTTTTCCTTTTTGACTATTTTTAAAAATAAGCTCCTTTGGAAAAAAATAAGTTTGGCCAAACAGACTAAAATAAAGCAAAAGTTTCGTGCCTGTTTGGGATTACTTTTTTCTCAAAAAAGTATTTTTTTGAGAAAAAAATATTTTTTTTGAAAAAGATCGTGTTTGGTAAAATATTTTTTTTGAAAAAGATCGTGTTTGGTAAACTTGCAAATGTGCTTTTAAAAAGAAGAAGAATTAGTTTTTCTGCTTTTAGGAAGAAGCAGAAATTTTTTGCTTTTCAAAAAAAGAAAAAGCAGAAAATTATTTTTTTCATGACAAAAATATCCCTATCACTTACACACACGCACACACACACACATATGTATATATCAAAATAGCCCTTATTAATTAATTAACATATCTTATAAGTTTGATTAAAGTTTGATTTTAAAATTTTAAATATTGATTGAAATTTTTTTTAGTAAGTACTTTTTAATTAAATAAAATTAAAAATTTTAATTTAAAATATTATAATAGATATTTAAAATATTTTTTCTCTATAAAAATGATTTTAATAGTAAAAGTCTATTGATGCATGTTATTTTTCGTCATTTGTCTCTCAAAAACATTTTTTTAAAAAGATTATCCAAACACAATTTGTTTATCAAAATCACTTTTCAAATGAATTTACCAAATACAAATTATTATTTTTTTCAAAAGTACTTTTTTAAAAAGCTATTTTATAAAAGTGTTTCTTAAATAAGTAGTTTTCTAAGAGCAATCCCAAACGGGCTCTTAGATGTGTTGCCTCAATGTGTCTCGCACGTTGCTGCTCCTTGGCCCATGAATAATATTATTAGTAAGTTAATATTTGATCATATATCAATCATGTATACTTATATAGTGTTTGGTAAAAGTAATTAATTTAAAAACCCATATCACAACTTACATTAAAAAAGAAGCAATTTAAATATCATCATATCGATTTTTTATTTTTTATTTTTGCTGAATGATGCACGAAACGTGCAAAAATGATCTAGGACGATTTTACTTTGAAGTTCAAATGTTCAATTAACAAATACTTAAAGAAAACTTTCTAGATAGAGGATTAGGTGTACCAGCAAATCATTGTCCAAAAAATATTTACATCTATACTAATTACATACCTGCCATGCATGTCAATTGTCATGAACCTGAATAAGCAAACAATTCTTATAATGTTATATTTATGATTATTGAGACAGTACTAGTCGACCTCAGGAAAAAAAAAAAAAAGGAAGAAGAATTAAAACCAAGGTTAAGTGCTATTTTGCAGTTAATATTGTTTTTAAGTAAAGATGAGACAGAAAACAAACCAAGGTGTCTCATGTCATATCAATTTATTTGGGACAACATATACATATGCTTTTTGAAGGGGTGTACATGATCGGGTTAGTTCGAATTTTTTAAATATCAAATTAAATTATTTCAGTAGAATCTTTAAATCTATATACCAAACCAAATCAATTAAATTCGGGGCTTTCAACCTCGGTTTTTTTCAATTTTTTTGGTTTTCTCGGATTTTTCGGGGTTTTTTGGATTTTTTTCATTAAAATCTTCATACAAATGTATAATAAACTTGTGCTTCGAACATTTCTTTAGTTCTAGCAAGATACAACTATCTTATGTGTTCCTTAAAAAAAATAACACAAAATGTGAAATGAGTTATGAATATAAAATATTCAGCAAAAAATAATAATAAAATCATATAAAATAAATATTGCATATTAATAAGTTATAATAAAAATAATCATAATTTAAAAATATTAAGTCATGCTAAAATAAAGTCTAGTAGGTATTAATTACATAACTAAATATTAAATAGAAAAATAAATTTAGGTTATGTATTTATGCAAAACTAAAGAAAAAATATCCAACATTATTATCATTCATAGTGTTTTAATTGAATATTTTTATTAGCATTAGTATTGATTTGGGCTTTATTTGAGTTATTAATATCTATGGGCTATAAAACTTATTGGACTTTGGACCATTTAAAATTCTAAGTTTAAACTTGAAATAATATATTGAAAGATAAAAGGAAAAATAACATAAATATAAAGATAAAAGGAAAAATAACATAAATATACACCTTAACTTACCATATTTACACAAATCTTCACTCTTACAAAGTAATTACAAAAATCCCAACTATCAGTTATGTATCTCAATTAAATGTATATGGAATGAATTATGTATCACTGTGTATATCAGTGTGAGTTTTGTTTAAAAGATACATATGATTACAGTGTGAGTAATTATGTATCTCAACATAATATATCGGGAATAAATTATGTATCTCGACAGTCTAAAAATGGGATTTTCTATAAATATGTAAAATATCGAGATTTTCTGTAATTAGGCACCAAACTATCGGAATTTATGTTGTTTATACAAGATAAAAACAATGACAAAGTTTAAGAAATATTTAAAAATTACATCACAGTAAATATTTTTAAAAATTATATAAATATAATATCGGGTTGGTTCGAATTGGTTTGACTTTTTTTAGTTAAAATCAAACCAAACCAATTATAGTCGATTTTTTTTTCAAAATCAAACAAAGTCAAATCAAATTATTAGTCAAGTTTTTTTTCCAGATTTGAGTCAATTTATGATTTGATTCAATTTTCGATTCGATGTTGTTCACCCCTACTTTTTGTTATTACTCGAACACAAACAATTGCAAAATAGTACTGGTAATGCAATATGATTGCATATGTACTTATAAAATATGACTTGTACACCTAGTACTGCACGATTACCTTTTCAATAATACTGTGTTTTGGCTAATTATATTTGTACACTACTCGTTATTCTATCGAATATCCAGTTCCTCTAATCTGCACAAATATCGAGTTTGCTAAGCTTTTTAATGGGATAAATAGAAATTAAAACACTTTTCTATATAACTCTATTTGCACACATGACAAACAATACTAGTATAAGCAATTCGACTTCTGCACCAATTGCACATACATATTTTTTTTCTTAATAACATTGGTGTTATGGCTAATGTATGAGCAATTCGACTATTCTACTAAATACTTCTATTTTTTTTTCCTACTGAAATTTGAATGTTGGTCTCTCATAATTTTCCAATCTAGCTCACTTTATTCTAATGCATATAAATACTTTTTTTAAAAATATATTTTTAAAAAATGATAAGAGCCCGAAACAGCGGAAAGTAAAAAGGAAATAGAGAAAAAAGACACTGGCAAGATATAAACCGTACAGACTATATAATGCATATTGTTCCCGTTGATATTCTCCTTGTCTTCGAGAAACTTTATTTCCATCATTATATTGGTTCATTACTCCTCCGTTTTAATTTAAGTGTCTTATTTTTTTTTTTAATTTTTCTTAAAAAGAAGTACTTATTTCTTTTTATATTTAATAGATTTTCCAATTCCGATATACTACATGACAAGTTTATATGCAAGGTAAGACTGCGTAAAATAAACTTTTGTGGTCTGATCTTTTTTCGAATTCAATATATAACGGAAGCTTTAATACATTTGACCGTCATTTTACATGACAAATTTATGATCACAAGACTTGAAGGACTACTCACATCTTTAATTTGAGACAATAAGATTTAAAAATCTTCCTTTATTTTTTAAACTTCGTATACAATCACTAAACAAAACTCTTTAATGAGTACCTTGCGATGTTGTTGTGTTGTGTTATGAGAAGAGAGACCTTCTTTTTATAGAGTTTTAAAAATTTTCCTCCAAGAAAGTAATAAACCAAATATTGTAGAGTTTTATACTTTTCTTTTAGGAAAATTAAAAGTAATTATGGTATTATTTTTATTTTCCTTCTAAGAAAAACAAAACTTAAATTTGGTAAGAAAATCAGGACAAAAATCTTAACAAATCTCTCTTTTTTGACTTGATTTTCTTGACAAAACTTAATCCAACTTCTTTATATGCATAATTTTCGTTCTTCACGTAATCTTTATCAATACACTTAAATTAGGAACGAGAGAGACAGAGAGTTCTGCATATTGGAATAATTTCTTGTTTCTTTGTGGTTACTTTTTATTCATTCTTTATTTGGTTGGCCACCACCACTTTATAAGAAGATCACAGTTTGCCAAGCCAGCAAAACTAAAGTATGCAGTTATATATTCTCAGCACCCAATGTTTATATCAGTTTAAGGAGCATCATATATGGTTTTGCCAAGTATGTAATTACAATTAAAAATTAATATATATTATCATTTTACTTTTAATACCTGTTATCGTGTTAATATATATTATTTAATTATAATTAATTAATATAATTTTGTGTAGATATTAAAGTGTGGTGTAAATTTTGATCCTCATTTCCTTTTCCTTTTCTAGAATTCAATTTGCTTTTCTACTTTCCTTTAGTCACTGCAGTAGATACTATTTTTTTTTCTTTTACCAAAGCCTAAAGGAAAGCAACATCTCTATTTTATAAAAATATAAATATTACTGTACAACTTTTGTAAGCTGCAAGTTAGGTTTCTTTTGATATTCATTGGTCAACTAAAACTCTTGGAAGGTGTAACTAACTTAGATTTAGAAATGAAAACCAAAGATTTAATAATTAATTCCTTTTTAAACTCAGGTTCTATTCAGTTGTTTTCCCCTAAACTATCCACGGTCCTAAAATAGATCAAACTCTAATACATACATCTCATGTCTCTCCATGGCATACAATACATGTGCATTATGGCTGTTGTACTTTGTGCTTTAAGCTATATATGTATTCTATTAAAATTGCTAGATTATTTTCCTCCTTTTTAGTTCTTTATTTATTTTCTATATTTGGCCAGAGGGTATGAATAGGAGAAAATGAAAGTAAGAAGAAGGAAAAACTCTTTTAATGAAATTTGAACCATGGACATTGGAGATATAGAGTGGAATTATAAGAAGTAGAAAGTTGAATTTCATTCTATAAGGTAGGACTTTAGTTTTTCATTAGAAGCCGAGTCTAGAGTTACCGATCGGTTATCCCGTAATTAGAGCATTTTATATGTTTTGTTCCTAGCGTTTAGCTACATATTTTAAAAATTTATCTTCAAATATATGTTTGACCATGAAATTTGATCAAATTTTGAAAATATGATTTTTCAAATATTTTCGAGTTCTCAAAAACCTGACTCAGATCAGTTTTTGGAACTTTCAGTCATAAAACTTTAATTTCTTTTCAAATAAAATGTATGTCCAAATATTACTTTGAAAAACTCAAATTTTCAAGTTTCAACTTTAAAATCTATGGCCAACGCATTCCTAATTTTTGGGTCACTTTCTTTAGTGGACAAAGCATTAGTGAATTGGTTTTCTTGATTTGGAGGTATATGCCCTCCACATATCTAACTTGCATCTTATTGTTCAACAAACCATAATAAAAGTCTAAACTAAAATCAAGAAAATCAAAGAACAAGATGAGCCTAGGGAATTACCAAAAGTTGGAAGAATCTGAATTCTGAATTGACACCTCAACTTCACCTACTTTGCTTCCCTTTCCATCTAAGCCCCCTTAGTTTACACTCCTCCCTCCCTATCCTGTTTTCCAACAACAAAAGAGCATAACAAGGCAAAAACACTTGATGGGGTTCTTTCTTTTGCACTCTTAGTTTGAGAAAAATGGAAGCTTTCTTGATTCTGAATGCTAGTAGTTAGGCTATAGTGAAGATTTTTAATTTTTTTTTTAAACATGGGATCTGTTGGAAATACTAATCCATGGGCACCTTATGATAGTTATAAAGATTGTTCACAAGGGATTTGTAGTGTCTATTGTCCACAATGGTGTTACTTCCTTCTACCTCCTCCTCCTCCTGATGATGATGATACATCAGGTGATTCTGCCACAGCTTTCTCTCCTCTCATCATAGCAATCATCGGTATCTTGGCAAGTGCTTTCCTTCTTGTTAGCTACTATACCATCATCACTAAGTATTGTAGGAGGAGAAGGGGCAGAAATGCAGCCAGTGAGTTGGAGGCCAATAGAAACGAGGCGCCTCAAGATCAGTGGCAAGTTGCCACTGCTGGATTGGATGAGTCTACCATCAAGGCTATCACAGTGTGCAGGTTCAAGAAAGGTGAAGGATTGGTTGAGGACACTGAATGTGCTGTTTGTTTGAGTGAGTTTCAAGAAGATGAGAACCTTAGGCTTTTGCCTAAATGTAGCCATGCTTTTCATCTCCCTTGTATTGACACTTGGTTAAAATCTCATCCAAGTTGCCCTCTTTGTAGGGCTAATGTTGTATCTCCTCCTAGTACTGGTACTAGTCCATCATTGCCTCCTCCTCTTCCTTCTCCAATGACCATAAATCCGCTTCAATTTCAAAGAACAAATGACTTGATCTTAGTGGTGGATCATGATCACGAACGAGTACTCCATCGCGATGAGGTTGTTAGCCTTGTTTGTGAGAATTCTGAGTTCAGTGGCAATAACAGAATTGGAAATGAACTCAGAAGATCAACCTCTTTAGGTGCATTTTCAAGGCAACATCTTTTAGTAGCTGATATCCAATCAGTGAGCAATCCTGTTTCAATCAACAGATCTGTTTCCACTGGAAGATTCATATTCTCAGGACAGAATAAAGGCAAGGACTCTCTTGTTTTTTCTTGAAAATTCAAACATACTCTAAGATTGGTTGAAACTCTGTAAATTCTTCAAGTATACCAACACATCACAGGAAATTAATGAATTCTGATTTTTCTTCAGTTCTTGAATGATTATGTAACTTAATTACAAATTGTAGGAGTACTATTTTTCTAGTTAGAATTTGGTCTCAATCCTACACCAGCAGGAATTGTATGGCTCTGATCTGAATTACAGGGTGCCGTTAGGACTTATGATTAAATATTTTCAACTTATATACAACGACCAACAGTAAAGAAATTTTATACTATCAGGTCACTCAAAAGTATCTTAACCAAACACGTGTTCTTCATTATTTTTTCTGCTTTACTTACCTATTATCTAAGCCAAAAGCTATTCAATTATTTGAGATAAAACGGTTACATGAGTGACCGTTTGAAAAATTGTCTAAAAACTTTGTGTTCTTTTTTATTCTAGTCTTAAATTCTCAGTAACCATTGTGAGATTCTTAATTAAGATTTAAACCGGACCATTAACGAACTATCATAAGATGGAATCATCATCATTATCAATGTTAATGAGCACGAACATGTGTTATCCGAATCGGCCAACACCGACGATTTCTTTTCTTTTTTTCTTCTAAAAAGTAGTACTATTGTATTAGTAGTTCGATGTAGTTTTTCTTTCTAGATATGATCAAACACTAATTAAAGGTTAAGATTACCTAATCAAGATTCCTTAAGAGGGATAAGTACAATTTGGTAAGCTAATCTACTAACCTCCTACCCTCCCTTCCCCAGTTCGACCCAAAAAAATTCTGATAGATAATCTTGAGTCCAACAGTGGAGCTACAATATAATTTACAGGTTCGGCTAAACTTAGTAATTCTGATCCAAAGATTATATTTTCTTAAGAAATTCATTTTGTATGTATAAATTATTGATTTAGAACCCAGTAATTTAAAAGAACTAAAATTTCCTACCCATAAACTTCAAATTCTTAGCTCCACCTATGATTTTGAGTTTTGACTCTCAAAAAGGAAGAGACTCATAAAATGATATAGGCAAATAGAGCTTTCGTACATTTTTAGCGTTTTATTCCCAAAGCATTCTTGATCTCAAAACATTTGATTTAAGGGTAAAGTGAGCTCGTAAAATTTTCCGTAAATGGTATCAACATTTAAGTAAGTGAATGATCCATGAATAACAAAATCATATCAGTAAGATATGCAACTCAAATACATGACAATGTAAATATCCTCGATGAGTTTTTAGACTTTTTTGATTTTCAATTGGGCGAGTTTGAATTTAGAATTTGCTATTCTAGGATTGTAATTTTTTTACAATAAATTGGTTTCAAAGAGATGTCATTTCAAGATCATTTGCTAAAAGAACAACACAAACCCAGGAGTTACAAACATGTGAACTCTCTTCAATAGACAACTAGATTAACCGCTAGACAACAAATGTTTGTAATTCTTTTTCTTTACGTGGATGATATTTTATTAGTTGTAAACAATTTATAATATTTGAAAATTGTTAAGTCATAGCTTTCAAAATCATTTGACATGAAAAATATAATAAAACAGATTATATTTTGGGTATAAGATTCAAAGATATCGGTGTAAGAAGTTTTTTAAGTCTATATCAAGAAACACACACACACATATATATATTTATTCATAATAAATTAGAACGATTTTGAATAAATAGTTGCAAACCCATTGCTACTTCTATAACAAGAGATGATATTTATATCTTGAGGTGTGTCCAAAGACTAAAAAAGAAAAGGAAGACATATCTCAAATTTCATATTCTAGTGTTATCGGGAGTTTGATGTACGCTATGATGTGAAATCATTCGGACATTTGCTATATCGTAGAATTGACTAGCAGGATTAGTCTAATCATGGAAGAGATCATTAGAGTTGTTGATACCTAAAAGAAGCTGCTGATTATTCACTATATTGTAACGGATATCATGATTTACACTTGAGAAGTACACAAATATTGATTGGGCTGACGTTCAGAGTGGTAGAAAATTGACATCCGACTATACTTTCTTATTTAATAGTGGTGTTATTCATTAAAAAAAAAATAAGAAACAAACTTGCACGATCTTTTCAAATTATGGAAGCTAAGTTTGTGGCTTCTGCATCTGTTATACAAGAAGTTACTTGATTAAAAGATTCTTTGAGCATGTGAGTAATGCAAAGAAATCTCAAGGATCAATGATTTTATAGTATTAGTCTATTGCATAAACAAGGACAAGGTATCCTAAATTTCACAAAAAATCAAACACATCAACATCAAATTTAATTTTAGGAGAGACACAATAACAAGCGGAGAAGTAACTTTACAATACATACCTATACGAAGAATAATAGTTGATCCGTTTACAAAGGTGATATCTAGAGACCTGACATGTTATGACCTAGTTTTATGTAGGATATGATCATAACACTATATTATAAAATGACTTGATTGTTATAATATTATCATTAATATTTGACTCTTGAATTTATGTTCATATTTCGTATGTATATAATGTGTTGAACAAGTTACGAAATTAACTCTCTCACATGAACAATCACCTCTTACATTGAAAAACGTGAAGAGATAAATTCCACCAAAATACTATGACTTATTTTTGTAAGACAAAAATGTGTTTCTCTAAGAAGATGAATTTAAAGATCATTAAAAAACAAACTGAAATTAGATACGGAGTATTAGAAAGTGTCTAGACCAATATCTATACAGTATTAAATGAGTAAAATAATGAGACACACATCAATATGAAATGACAACATCATAGCACGTGAGCTTAGCAATCGATAGGCTAATGGGAATGGAACCCTTTTTCTTCATTGTGGAACACACATTGAAAAATCCTTTGCTCTTTTACCAAAAAAAAAATACTTTCGATATTCATTTTACTTATTCATTTTAGACTTTACACACATCATTATTTATTTAAAAATAATAATGATTGATATGAACATTTTATTATAATATTAGTATAATATTTAGTATTAAATAATCAAATATGATTTGAAAAATAACAAATTAATACTAAGAGTAAAATATAAAAAAAATAATTGTCTTTTTTTGATATGTTAAAAATAACAAATAAAAATAAAAATTTATTTTGAAAATAATGGATAAATAAAAGTAAATGTAAGAAATATTTATCTAAATCATATATAAATACTTTTTAGTATACTCCCTCCGTTCCTAATTAGTTATCATCTTTACTAAAAATAGATAATCCTTAATACTCCCTCCGTTCTAAAATACTTGACCTTCTTTCTAAATTTGTTTGTTTCAAATTACTTGTCCATTTACGCAAATCAATAGTGCTTTATTACTTCTTTTTCATATTATCCTCAATATTAAATAACTAAAGAAAATAGTAATAGTTGGATTAAGTGTTTCAAAACATCATAAATAAGGTTAGTTTTGTAAAATACACTTTTAATTAATATTTTCTTAATGGGTGTGCTAACTCAAAAGAGGCCAAGTATTTTGGAACGGAGGGAGTACTTACTTTGTCCAACAATACTTGTCTACTATACTAAAAATAGATGGCCAACAATACTTGTTCAGTTTGAAAAATCAATAAATAATTTATTTGTTTTCTACCTATTTTACCCTTGTCATTAAATACTATTCATCACCCAATGCATTTCTCAAGTCATCAAATTTATTATATTCAAAGGGAGATATAGTAAAATTACCCCTATTATTTATTATTTCTTAACTTGTGTGCCAAGTCAATAGACGGAGGGAGTAGTACTTGTCATTTCACAAAATCAATGCATAATTAGTTGTTTGTTTTCATTTTTATCCTTGATAATAAATATGAAGCCATATTAATATAATGCAAAAAAAGAGAAACTTTAAATAAAGATGAATAATAAATAATGATAGTTTAGTTCTAGTTAATGATTTTTTTAAAGAGCGTGTAACTTTAAAAAGTGACAAGTAAATAGGAATGGAGGGAGTGATATTGTTTGATTACTTTCAAGAAAGTAAGAAACCCACTTTACACACCCTTATGGTGTGTTTGGTACGAAGAAAAATGTTTTCTTAAAAAATAAGTTGATTTCTTACTTATTTTTTAGTATTCGGTAAGTGAATTAAAAAATATTATCTCAAAAATAGTTATATGTAATTTAACAAAAAAATATAGAGGTGCGAGGGGGTGAGGTGTGGCGCTTTGGTGATGGCGGGGGTGGGATGGTAAAAGGATAGGAGTTACGGATATTGGGTGGGTGAAGGATACAATAAACTGAAATTTCACTAAGAAAATTTGTCTTCTCTGCTATTATTAAGAAATTCATTTTGTTCATTTTGAAGGAACATATTTTCCTAAACAAATATTTTTTAAAAATTTTATCTAACCAAACATGAGAAACTAAAAAACATTTTTCCAAAAATATTTTCCTCTCTACCAAACACACCGTTAGTCACTACTCACTACTTAAGTTGGAATATGTACGGTTCCTTATCACAGTTGTCCGTTTCTACTTGTCCAACAATACGCATTTGTTCCTCGGAGATGGTTTCATACAATAAGCTTTGTGCTTGTTGTATATCTCACGAGTTGTACAAAGTCGCTACAAACAACCCAAACAAAATTGCAGTGATTCAAGCTTGTGGGGGTATCAAAATCGCCAAAGAATTTCAACTTTTTTGCAACGAAAATGGCGACGAAGATACCCGGAAGAACTTCGAACAATATATTTCCTCCAAAAGGAAGTCGATTAATCCCCCGGTTTACGAAGGTGATCAGTGCTTCACGTTTTCCGATGTTCTATCAGCAGTTGATTCTATGAGTTTACGGCTACGGCGTATTCTTGATGGTCATGATGATGACGACCCCAATCTTGTGAAACCTTCTTCAGGTATATATATTTTTATTTGATTAAGAAAGAATAGTGCAATGTGTTCTTTTTAATAACCTTGGGTCCCGATCAGCTTTCACGCACCTCGACTAAATCCACGGTATACGTAACTGTCCGCCAAGGCTAGAACGGACGGAAAGAATCACCTAGTATTTTTTTTTTGTCTCTGTTGGGATTTGGATTTGAACCTGAGAGCTCAGATTCTCATCCCACTTCATTGACCACTAGGCACACTCTTGAGTGCATGGTGCAATGTGTTTGGGTAACTGAAATTTATGATTTTGTGGGGTATTAATGAATTAACACAAAGATTTGTTGAATTAGTATCTATCAGTGGCGGAGCAAAGATTTTCATTAAGGTGTTTCAAAATATGAAAAGTAAACACAATAAGAAGTCAAGGGTTCAACGTCTACTATATATATGCAAAAAATTATTTTAACCATGTATGAACAGTGTAATTTTCTGCGTTCTTAGGCTTACCTAGCTCCGCCCCTGGTATCCATGGAGAAAAATCAAATTCTTCGTTCTCTAGTAGTTTTTGAACTATTTATATAGACTATTCTTCTTTTCAGATTCTCTTTTGTATGGTGAAGAAAAGATGGTGTTAATGTGGCGTTAGTATTTGGAATTTGTGATTAACTGCGGTTTTACTGAATTAAGATAGAAAGCTTATTTTTTTCCTGCTTATTTATGAACTTCAATTCTTCTTTGTAGTAATCTGTAAACATCTGCATTTTGACTAGTTTGGAGAATAGTTCTTACTTAATTGTTACCTTTACTACCCTGGGTGGCTCAGCGGGTGAATATGAATAATTTGTGACTATTGCAGCTGTGCTTTCTTGAACTTTTTTTGGCTTTCTAATTTTTCTTTCGAATAACTTTTACCTTATAAAAAAAGTTTTTTTTTTTTTGCTTTAGAATAAGGTCTATGCTATCCGAAATTGAGCAACTTTGCCAAAAGTTTAATGGATGGTCCTATCTTACCGCCATCTGGAAAAGTCTCCTTTTGCCCTTGGCCCTTGGCGGAGCTCTCACGTGAGGTCAATTTTAGACGTTGCTCAAAAGTTGGACCGTTGTTCTCGAAGAATTTGGACGCGTTGAGTCCACCCATTTTATGAAGGAGTTTTCGTTAAGGGCTAGGGCAAATACGAGACAAATTTGCCAACGACAAGGGGTATGGATGGATCAAAGGTATAATGGATGGAAATTGAGCAATATCAGATAGCACTAGGACATATTTGGACCTTTTCCCTTTATCTGTGTTTTCTAAGATTTGTAAACAAATGTGAAATTTTATACCCGTTTCGTTGAAATCTTTTGGTTTTCTAGTGTTAGCCATAGAATCCTTCAAGATATTGTTGAGCACTTTTTGAGTAAACTAATTATGCATTACATTTTTTCATGGCTAGTAGTTAATATGCATCAAACTGCAAATAACTGCAGTTCTAAGGACCAAATAGTCACGGGATCTTCTGATCAAGGTTCAGAGCAGTATACACAGCTCCATAAAACATATAGCCCAAAAATAGTTGGAATATATATGGAACCGTCAGTTGAGTACATTGTTTCTGTTCTATCCGTTTTGAGGTGCGGAGAAGCGTTTCTGCCATTAGATCCATCTTGGCCAAACGAAAGGATATTATCGGTAATATCTTATTCAAAAGCTGATCTTATTGTGGGATATGGAGCTTCAGTTGACAGAACTTGTCATCAGCTTGATAAATTAAAGTGGCTCATTCATAAAGACTGTTATCCTGTTTTTTATATGTCAATGGAGGATTTCAATCAGAACAACTCTGACTCATTGTTAGGCTGGCCTTGTGAAAGTGAAAGGTCGAGATCATTCTGCTACTTGATGTACACATCTGGATCCACTGGAAAACCTAAGGGGGTATGTGGTACTGAAGTAGGTGAGTTGTACTTCTTTGAGAATGTTTAACCGTTTCTCATCAATTTATGTTGTCGCCATACAAAATTATGCTTTTATTGTTCAGTTCACTTTACTTGGGAACTTTCAATTTATTTTATCATATACTTGCAGGTCTTCTGAACCGCTTTTTGTGGATGCAAGAATCATATTCCTTTCAAAAAGAAGAAATCCTTCTCTTCAAAACATCCATAAGCTTCATTGACCATTTGCAAGAATTTTTAGGAGCTATACTTGCTAATTGTACGTTAGTCGTACCTCCTTTCAATCAGCTGAAGGACAATATATTTTGTGTAGTCAATCTCTTACAGGTATATGCGAAGGGTTTATTTACCCTTTGAATTTCTTGTTACTTGGAGGTGTATTTCAAAGGGTGTGCATTCTTTTCTCATTTGATTGCCAACAACGGTAAGGGCTTTCCTATCCAATAGCCAATTGCAAACTGAAACTGAGCCACCATTCTTTTTCCATGATGTAGAGAAAAATTTTGCCATAAAGGGAAAAGCGTCCGATTTGCTGTTGTATTATTTGCCATAAAGGGAAAAGGGTCCGATTTGCTTAAAGGGAAAAGGGTCCGATTTGCTGTTGTATTATTTAAAATTGACCAACTTCCCTCAGTTATACTTAGGGTATAATTTTCTACCCCCTAGAAAAGTCTCGCTTTTGCCCTTGACACATAGCTCCAACTTGTATCTAATTGAAAACATAGTCGAAAGGGGTAAATTTGGACTTTTTAGTTATAGTATCTTGACACATGGCGTCCACCCATTTCATGCTAGAGCTCCACTAATGGAAAGGGAAAATATGGGACGATTTGCTAACAACAAGGGTGTTTATGGACCCAAGGTATGACGGAGGATCAGATTGAGAAATTTCGGGTAGTGTAGGGACAAATTTGAACCTTATCCCTTTTCTTTGTTCATTTCCATACTATGAGAGCATCACATCTTTAAAAGATTCCATTATTTATCTTCAGGACTATTCTATTAGCAGGCTCGTGGCAGTTCCATCTCTTATAAGGACTATTCTTCCTGCTCTGCAGAGCATGTATTCTTCGACGGCTCAGATTTCCTTAAAACTTCTAATGCTAAGTGGTGAAATTTTTGATATGTCGCTGTGGAAGATGCTTACCAAGTTGCTACCCCAGACTTCTGTTCTTAATATATATGGAAGCACAGAGGTAGATTTGCGTGTCTGTGATTTAATTTTGGGTTAATTATAGCCTTGCAAGTTCTAATATTGAAACAATTGGAAGGAAAAAGATCATGTCCATCTTTGTGAGTTACTCTTTGGACACTTAAGTTCTTGTAAGTTCTAATGTTTGGACTGCTTGAAAAGAGAATCTTCGAGTAGTGCTTTCTCATATCAAACAAGATACCAATTTTAAGACTGCTCTTAAGCAAAAAGGTAGCTTACATCACCTATCACTTTAATTCGCTATCTTCTCTGTAGTCTTCATTAGTGCTTTTGATGTTTGAAATAGGTTTCCGGTGACTGCACATATTTTGACTGCAAGTGGTTGCCCACAATGCTGAAACAAGATGATCTGAGCAGTGTTCCGATAGGCATTCCCATTGACGGTTGTGATGTGGTTCTTGTTGGAGAAAATTCTCCTGATGAGGGAGAGATATGTGTCAGTGGAATTTGTGTTGCTTCTGGCTACTTTAGTCATCCTTCTATTTTGCCATTGGATAACGTGGAATTATTTGAAGAAATAGCTGATGCTAAGAACGCTGAAAATGAAGCGAAGTGTTACTTTAGAACCGGGGATTTTGGCAGAAAGCTTTCAGATGGAAACCTGGTTTTTACTGGGAGAAAAGACCGTACTGTAAAGATCAGTGGGCAGCGTATTGCTTTAGAGGAGGTTGAAAGCGTTCTGAGGGAACACCAAGAAGTAGCTGATTCTGCTGTGGTTTCTCGTTGTGTTCAAGGAGATATTTTATTTCTTGAAGCATATTTACTGCTCAAGCAAAAGGAGAACAACCTTGAGGTCTTCAGGTCCTCAATTAGATGCTGGATGGCCAGCAAACTTCCCCCAGCTATGGTTCCTGCACATTTCTACTTTGTTGAATCTTTTCCTATGTCTTCTTCAGGGAAAGTGGATTACAAGATGTTGACCACTTCTGTAGTGTCTGAGGCAGGTAACCATATTGAGATTGAAGAAACTCAAGATATCGATCTCATTAATGTTATACAAAAGGTATTTAACTAGACTTCAGTTTGATTGAGGGTTGTGATTCTGTTATGAAATGGGATTAGCTATCTTGGCTTCGATTTTCATTCAGCACAAAGTTTCCCCATGATTAATGTGAACTTTTTAGTTAAATATAATAAGATGTATTTAAGCAGTGCCCTAATTTCCATCATGCATTCTTTGAAACCATATGCAATATGAAGGAAAATCACGTGCAGGCTTTTAGAGTTCATAGATGCATATATAAGTGGGTAAAAGTTGTTGGGTTGTCTTTGGTATTCCGGATCTATATGCTTCTTGTTTATGGGAATTCATTCTCTTTTTGAGCAATTTATTAGCCAATGTTGCTAGAAGGAAATTGTGCCACCTAAACTGAGACCTAGGGACTAGGGAGTATTATGTAGTTTGGCATAGTATTGAGTTTGGAGAAACTGATCAGTGAATCAACTATTCAGTTAGTGAAGATATTTTTCTACAAAAGGTTGTTAGCTTGGTACAAGAGTGCACCCAAAGAGCAAATGAAAAGATGTTACAGATCAGTGAAACTTTTTGGTTTTCTGACACTTTTGGGCACTTGTGATATTTCAGTTAGTATAGATAAATGCTCTTTTTGGAGAGCTACCTTTGGTATAAACTTCTGTACCTTTTGTATGCAACCTGTCGTGCCGGGGTTTCTTAGCATGTTAACTGGATGACATTTTTTATTACTGATTTATACTTTTGCAACAAGACAGCTGGCTTGCGACAAGGTAGTTGGAATATAATTTCTTATCTGGCGAAGACTAGCTTTCACTCTCTTGATAGCATCATGCTGCAATGCGTACCATGTTTTTTAAAATTCCTTTTGTTATATTTATAAAACAACTTCATTTGTTGATATCTGTTAAGCATGTAAATATGGCAAGTATCTTTAGATAAGGGTAAATATGGCAAGTATCCTTATATTTTAATATGTCAAGGATTCTGAATGCCCAATTGTACTGGAAGAATACCAAAATAAAAATAAAATATAAAAAGTACATGAGGGAATATCAGGTTGTGTATTCACAGAAAACCTGTTCTTTCTCCATTTTCTACATCACTCTGAGGTTGTGTCGAAAATATACACAAGATGTGCAAATGGATTAACCACATATATCTATCTAGCTGTCCCAATTGTCTATGTTTCCTTTACTGCCAAAAAAATAGATAAACAAAAACGATGTCTGTTACTCCTTACTTCTCTCATGCTTTCTGAACAAAATTCTTTTGCTTTCATGGGGAAATGAGCTGTAAATCCTCTTTTGCTAAGTTGAAGTCATTCCTGCTGTTTGGTTAATATATGGTAAAGCTGGAGAGATCTGACGGCTGTTTTATCTACTGGGAAAAGGTGGTAGAGGGAATTTATCTTATCCAAAAAAAAAGGTGGCGGAGGGTTCATATATGCCTTGAGGGTGCGCTAGGCTCAAACTGGGACACCACAGTGAACATATCATACCTGAAAGACTCCAAATGTCTAGCCTTGAAGTTACTATTAAAGCATGCCCCAGAATCTACTAATGGAGTGTGCTTTGATGATGTTGTAACTTAGCTAGGTATACAAATAATCAAACTAATTTATGGGAAAGGACGAGTGGATAGTAGACTTTTAATAATACTATGAGTTGACTGTTACTCTTGAACATTACATGCTTGTCCCTAAAGTTGACCATTAACAGTCTCATTATCATGCACCCAAGGGTGTGGCCTAGTGGTTCAATGAAGTTGGGTTGAGTACCATGACGTCTCAGGTTCAATTCCCAACAATTCCCAACAGAGACAAACACTGGGTGATTTCTTCCCATCTGTTCTAGCCTTGGTGGACAGAGTTACCTGGTACCTGTTGCTGGTGGGAGGTGGCAGGTATCCCGTGGAATTAGTCGAGGTGCGCGCAAGCTGGCCCGGACACCACGGTAATCAAAAAAACAAAACAAAAAAAACAGACTCATTATCATTGTTAAGGTTAGTTGTTGAACAGTGAGTGATTTTATGCATACGTGCTGTCATATTGTCGTGACTCACTTGTTCTCTAGTCAATGTTGTGTTTTCTTACACTAAACATTTATTGGGCAGGCTTTTTCTGATGCTCTGATGGTTGTTGACAAGATCTCCCTTGATGATGACTTCTTTGAGATGGGTGGCAATTCTCTATTAGCAGCTCATGTCTCCTATAATCTAGGAATTAATATGAAGGACTTGTATGCTTTTCCAACTCCATTGAAACTTCAGAAGGCCATTCAATATGAAAAAGTGTCCTCTAGCAATGAACTTATAGCTGCTGCTTTAGTGGGAGGGAACTTGCAAGTGCAAGAAAAAAGCAAGCTTTCTTCTAATAAATCTTGGATGTCTGGTCTAGATAGCAGTACCTCTTTGAGTTTGACCAGTGATTATCCCGTTAAACGTTTGAAAATGGATTCAGATTTATATCTTTATCCCAACGATGTTAATGGAAGAGATATGCATAATTCAACTTCATCACAGGTTTCATGTTCTTACAGCCGGTGCAACAAAGTAAGGCATGATGCTGGTTGTGAGGGTTACAATTGCCGTTCGGTGTTGTCTTGGGAATTTCCACATGATAAAAGAGGTTTCATGCGAGAACAGTGGATGGTCTACATGGAGTCTTGTGTTGATGCATCGCCACTAGTTGTATTTAAAGAAAGAAGTGTTTATCTGTTTATTGGAGCTCACTCCCACAAATTCTTTTGCATTGATGCAACAAGGTAATGCCACATGTTTGTCTATGATGAATGTAATTGTGAAAAATAAGAAAAGATAAAGAAAAGCGGTTAGGGACAAATTTCTTACACTTGAGTCCTATGTCCACTTGGTTTAGCTGAGGATGGGATTTGCTGCACAATTAGTCACCATACACTGTTAGACATTTTTTATCTGTGACCCCAAATAGTCCTCTTTGGATTGGAATGTCCGAATATGAACTCATAGACTAAACTTGGTAGATTGGACTGTACAAGTCATATCGCTGCAATTTTTCAGTAGTATTACACTTTCCAGGATAGAATACATCTTCTGATATTGGATACTCTATGAACTTCTATATACTACACAAGTTTAATTTGCTTGCATAGCTTATCTAACACTCCCATCCACGTTAGTGCATACAAATTGTGCGTAATTAGCTTGTTACATACTTCCTTCATGCCAATAATTGTGATACTTCCTTTTTTGCAACATCCCAAAATGTTTGACACCATTTCATATTATGCAACTTGTACAGCTTAAAAGTTAAATTTATTGAATCATTCAAATTTTTACATGATGTGATGTTTCTTTTATCTGGCTCACTTTTCATATATGTTTTGATAATGGTAACTTTTCGTTAATAACAACATAAACAATTACAGACTCAAAGAATATAGAAAACTACACACCCCTAATCTAAACAAAAACTTACAGGGGAGCTATGACTTCTAGTATGGATCTAACTTTTCATCTGTTATTTAATGTGCTTCTGGTAGCACTAACATAACCTATAAGTCACATTAACATCTTAAACTCTATGTCTAGTTAGTAAGATAGGACAAGGCGATATTTAGGAGTTTGAGGACTGGAGAGGGAGTTGATGATTGTATCTCCAAGCTGATCATTTGACTTTATGAACTTTGTGATGATATTATATGTGAATATATAATAAAGTGACATTTGATTTTTATGTTTTTTCTGATATGGGACCAAGCACAATTGTTCAGTAGTAACTAGTTTCAATGCCTACCGTTGTATATGGTTGGTGTTTTTGTTTATCTTTGTCATTGTTACTTGAGTTGTGAAGTATGTGACTTCCTTGTGGACTAGTCCAAAGCAATGCTTACTGGATGGCTGCATTGTTGACTCAGTTTTCTTATTTCTTGACCCTAGCTTTCTGTTTCTTTATCGATAAATGAGCAATTTTATGCTTAACTTGAGATGGTTTTCTGGCTTCTGTGATGAAAAGTTAACTTAACTGCAATTGTGTTTAGTGGTCTTGTTTTGTGGGAGATCAAATTACAAGGACGTGTTGAGAGTTCCGCAGCAATTCTAGATGACTTTTCTCAGGTTATAGATAACTTTTCTCTGTCGTAGTTTTCTAGTTTGTAAGTTTTACGTCAGCTGAAAGGGATCTCACCTACAGGTTATTGTTGGATGCTATGACGGAAACATTCATTTTCTGAATTTTTCAAGTGGCATACCTTGTTGGAAGTTTCAAACGCATGGAGAGGTATGATTTGATTTACTGTGTCAGGAAGTTATACTATCTTGATTACCTTTTCTATTGAACTTCTTGATAATGATAGAAAGATACCATAATTAGAGTATTATCAAATAATTTTTCAGAAGCCGCCTTTTCCCAACTCCAGATAATAGCATGTGATGTTCTCCTCTTTATCAATGTGTAGATTCTTCGACCTTCTTGTTTCCACTCTCCACCATTAAATCGAAGGATAATGGAGGAGAGACAGGAACGGATATGATTACATATTGTCTAAAGTATTTGTTTCCGTTGAAGTATTTCATGTCCAGGAAGTGTGAAGGGATAAAGGAGTTCACTTGCCCTGCCAAATTCATTCATTTTTTTTTTGTTGAACCTACCAAATTTAATCTTTGCACAAAAAATATGACCTCCCCAGGAATAGTCTGAATGTAATTTTGTGAAGTGGTCTTTGATTCTGAAAAACACTGACCATATCAAACTGAGTCTAGACAGAGCTTTTTGAAGAATGATTAGCTTTATTAGCAAATATACATTATAGTCCCAAACAGTAAAGCCATGGTCCCTGAAGTTTTGTAGGGTTGGAAAATGTGAAATATTTAATGGCAGTCCATGTAGCTTGTATAAATAATTTTGAATGGGTAGAAAATGCATTTTTATCACCTAGTTTATAGGGGTCGTGCATTTTATTTTCTACTTTTTTGAGGTGTGCACGTAATACACTAACTTTAATATTACATGCAAAGATGTGATATCATCTTAAGTATTGGGGTCGTGCATTTTATTCAAGGGGTCGTGCATTTTATTCAATGCACAACTGTTGATACCTACTGTTGAGTCCCACGTCGGTGGGATGTGGATTTCCTGTTCTCCTCATATGGTTTTGGATAATCCTCACCTCTAAAGAGAGCTTTCGGGTTGAGTTAGGCCGAAGGTCCATTTTTAACGCCTACGTACCAAAGTTGCACTTTTTCCTTTAAAATATATTGGGCTCTTGGTGTTATTACAAGAGATGGCCCTTGATCATCCAGTGGTGTTTGTAGACCAATTGAAGATCAGTTAAATAGGTGGTTGATCGTAGTCATTAGTCATGATAGTCTGCTGGAAATAGGGTTTTTTTCCTGTTTACTAGAGTTCTCCATTTTGACTGTTGTTTGACATTTATTTTTGTGCTCAACCTCTTAAATTTTAAGGTCAAATCACAGCCAGTCATTGACAAAGAGAGGCCCTTGGTTTGGTAATTTCTTTTCTTTATCTACTGTTGTTTCATGCAGGAAATTACATAACTGGTTGATAAAACTTGTCAAAAAGAAAAAAGAACGTGTCAATTTTCTCTTATTCGAAGCTTGTCTATTTTTTTCTCTGCCTTTGGCATGTCAGTGCACATGTATCTGTTATTTAAACTTAGGGGAGGGGGCTTGGGAAGGGAAACCAAAGTTAAATACAGGTAAAGGATGCGTATTATGTTATATTGGCTTCTTGATTTCCTTACACTTTCTGGAGATCTCGTTTAATTCTATATATCATGAAATGCCTCGTGTGATAATTGATATGTGTTCTTACAATGTCCTAATGATCTCATCTTCTAAATTCATTTTGTTGCATTAGCAACTGAGTGCCCTATCCATCACAGGAAAGATGGGGAATAGAACCAACTGGGTTTCATTGTTTCTGATGTCAGCCCATGATTGCTCTGTTCATTGGTCTAAGTGCCAGTTAAACTTCATTGAATTACTGTGAGCCCCTGGTGCTCTTTCGATAAAGTGTTTGAACTGTCGAAGTGCCAATGGACTACTAGAATTACGGAGAGCTCAGGTTGAGATGATGTTTTCGAATAGTCCAGTATCTGTGACGTTATAGAATTAACCAAGAGCTCATTAGTCTTGACCTAAGAAACCTGAAGAGAAAATGATGAAATTTACAACAACAACAACAACATATCCAGTGTAATCCCACAAAACAGGGTTTGGGGAGGGTAGAGTGTACGCAGACTGTACCACTACCTTAGAGGTAGAGAGGCTGTTTCTGATAGACCCCCAGCTTAAGGAAAAACCAGTCCAAAGCAGTATAGAGAAAGAAATAACGGAAATGAAGACGGTCATGGCAAATACTATAGACAACCTGAATCGAAGTGTAAAAACCACAGCTAATAACCAAACTCAGAGGGCAAGAAACTATAAGAGAAATACAACTCATAGTATAGCTCATAGTAAAGAAGAAATTTAGTATGATTTATTTTCTGACAGCGTTGAAGATGGTCTAGCGAAGCTGTACAGTCTGCTATAGCTTATCTTTGCTGCTTCTTTTTTTTCTTGTTGTTGATAATTATAGTTCATCAATTTCTTCGTTTTCCTTTTCTCAACGCTTAAGTATTGCTCCCTCTGTCCCAATTTATATGATTCACTTTTCTTTTTAGTCAGTCCCAAAAAGAATGACATATTTCTATATTTAGTAACAGTTTAACTTTAAAATGCCTATTTTATCCTTAATGAAATGATTTATAACCACACAAACATCTATAACTCATTTTAGACCACAAATTTCAAAAGTCTTTCTTTCTTTCTTAAACTCCGTGCCAAGTCAAACTAACTCATATAAATTGGGACAGAAGGAGTACTATTATCTCATTTTAGGTTTTACAAATCACCCTTTTTCGGGTAATGACGTTGCAATGAAATTTAACACTTAATACATTCTAGTTATTAACAATTTTTTAGAAGCCATTTGTTTCACGGACTAACTGTGCGTGGATAATACCAGAGTTATAATGTGGTGACTGACAATTACTGATTTTAGTGGATTTGCATTTATCATCGAACATTTGGTTCATCGTATTACAAACTTACAACGTGTCTTTGACTTCAAGTGGATAGAATTTGTTTTCTAATAAGGGAAAAGGTCCAAATGGATAGACCATTTTGCATAGTTCAGGGGCAAATTTGACCCTTTTCCCTTATGAAAAATGCCCAGGTGTTGGGAATCTTCCGTCCTTAGATAAATAAGGGCATATTTAGGCCAATATTGCAACAACATGGTATATTTGAACCCAGCTATTTACGGATGGCAAATTTGGACTATTTCACAAACTTCAATGGCATATTTGGACCTTTTTCCCTTCTGATAATATATATTCTTGGAGTATACACCACTCATTTGTTAACAGAACGACTATGATCGGATGGAACTCTACTAAGGATGTCATAATAACAATTAGGCAAATTTTTTTCCTTGCTATAAAAACTACATTTGTGCCCTCGTGTTATTTTTAAAACAAATGTCGTCGTACCAAAACCAAAAGTTTTTTTTTAATGATTATTACGCCGGTTAAACTCAGAAACATTAGAGATCTTTATTATACGATGCTATCATGATTTCATTGGATTCCCTTACATTAAAATAAGATAACTTACTGTTGGGGTGTCTTTTTGTTATTGTAAGTGTGTTATTCTATGTTTTGGTAATTTGTGTATTCTTATTTCATCTTCTTTTACGATATAAAATAATTCATCATAATCCCAGTTTCAAAAAAATTCATCATATTCCGATTATGCCGTCACTATTTACGTGTGATATGGAAATGGTGACAGAGAACTTGATTAATAATGCAGAGTATTTTATAATGATTATTTTTCTCTAATAGATGTTATGAGACAACCCTTTAGTGTGTTTTGAAGATTTGCATGAAACATTATAGCCACGTAATCCCTATTTGACAGGAGTATGTCAAGGCAAATGACGAACCCATGCAACATAGTTGCCAACATGCTCTGCTATGTATGAGACTATGAAGCGTTATGTGTACTGGTGCTCTTTTTCCTTTAGAAAAGTAGTTATTTCTGTATTAGGTGCCAAATCAAAATTCAAATATTGTATATGAGAATAAATAGATACATATGGCGTGTGTTCTAATGGTTTTTGTTGATGTAGTCAAGTTTCTTGCCATCTTGATCAATTAGGTTTTGGTTACTGCAACTATAGTTCTCATTCTATTGTCTTCATATAATTGACCGCAGGTGTGGGTCGCATGACCATAATCTCTATGCCCTTGATTATGAGAATCGCTGCTGTGTTTATAAAATTCGATGTGGCGGTAGCATATTCGGTGCACCTGCACTTGATGAGGTTGTTCTGGATGACCTTCTTTGTGGATAGACTTGCCTTTCTTTTGGAAAATTTTGGCATTTTTTAAAATGTTAAAAGTTTTGGCTGTACATTTGTTAAAGGGCTAATTAGCAAAACCTTACTTGAGATCCACGAGACTGATTTTCTTTCTTGCCCTTCATCTTATGACTTCCATGTCAATAAAAATGCACACCGTTAAAGCAATTTTTATCAGATATCTGATCGAAGATTACCATATATTGCATTTATCATATGCTTTTGCTGTGTACCATGCTGCTTTGGAACAATTATCGTTACCATTCTATAACAACTCGGTTCCAGTCATAGATATGCTGCCTTCTTTAAGCAAACTCTCTTTTCTTATATTCTTAACCTTTTTCTTTAAAAAACTTTTTAGGTGCATGAAAAACTCTATGTGGCATCCACTAGTGGCAGAGTAACAGCACTATTTGTTGGGGTAAGGAGTTGTATCTATATTTCTTTGAAATACATTTTTCTATTTTTCTTATGGAATATAATAGTGATGGACCAAGTGGAGGAAAAGTCTTTCGGGATTCTCCTCATGTCACAACTCGTACCTCATGAAACAATTTGCAAATTTAGTAGATCTTTAGGCAAATGTGTTTCTTGACATTAATTTTATTTCCTGTTGGTGGTAGAGAGTTCGCCATATCTTCTACTAGTGATAGCAACCTTCTTCTTTGTGTCCAGAAATCTCATACTATCATCTTAGCTCCATACACTTGATCACATGGCCTTATATGTTACTGAGTAGTTACTTGTTTTTGCCATTAAAAAGTAAGCGAGTATATAACACATGAAAGCAGATAGTTTATGCCAGTATTAAGTAGTACAAAGAAACTGCATATTTTACTAGCAGCATTTTTGGCATATGATCTATGTGTTAAAATTTGGTATCATTTTAAGGTGTGGGATGTGAGCTAGCAGCCAAGGGTGTGGCCTAGTGGTCAATGAAGTGGGTTGAGAACCTGACTCAGGTTCAAATCCAAGCCGAGACAAAAAAACACTAGGTGATTCTTCCCATTTGTCCTAGCTTTGGACAGAGTTACCTGATATCTGTTGCTGATGGGAGGTGGAAGATATCCTGTGGATTTAGTCGAGGTGCGTGAAAGCTGGCCCGGACACCACAGTTATCAAAAAAAAAAAAGATGTGAGTTAAGACCTTACCAAAAATAATGTCACCATTATGTGAGGCATTTTGTTTTGTGGCTCTTGGCAGAGTCTGGGCTAACGTGATTTATCTTTATATCACCTGAAGCAATCAATATGGAGATATATCTTTTCTCTTTGCTTTATAATTAATTTTTCGGCAGAAAAGGGATATTGATTTCATTCCAGTCAAACATGTAGATTGTTAAGAATTTGAAGATAGTGTAAGAATCTCTTAATAATCTGCAATCATGATAGAAGTTTATGTAGTTATAAAGCATATGTTAGAATCATGGTAGCATGTGAATAGGATGAAGCTTTTACATTTAATCAATTTTATTATTTCTTTATTATGCAATACATGAGTCCTCGTTTGTTTCTTTATTAGATCAAATCCCATTTCCCCTTCCTCCACGCTTGTTTGGTTGGCCAACTTTGTTCAAAATCCCAACCGGGGAAGCTATTGTTTCAAAATTTTGAGAACATGTTTGTTTTTTAATTACCAGAAAGGCAGCGTTTGTTTAAAAAATTTGAAGAACTTGTTTTGGAAAAGTTTGTCAATCTTTTCCAAAAATTGTTTTTAACTAAACACCAAGAAAGAAAAGTTATTATAGTTTTTTTTTTTTTCAAAAACCGAAACCCTTATTTTTTGCTGTTTGGTAGAGAAATATTTTCTGGAACAATGAAAAGAATGAATAATTGGTTGAAAGTTGAAACTTCTCTTCAAAATTTTGAAGCAAACGCTAAACTGATCCCAAAATTTATCAAAAATGGTTTTCCTTGGATACTGTCTCCAAAAAAGTTACAAATGCTGTGACTCCTTACAAACGAATATTTTATTTTAGCAATTGTTTGTTCACCTTATCTAACCTTCATATCTCGCCAAATTCAGTAAATGGAAGTATGGAACTACTATATACCACTCTTTCCATTACTTTTCAAAAAGTAATCAGTGCACTCCCAAATGATTATAATACTTAACAGTTTCTTGAGTTATCACCACATGTCACCGACTCCCCGTAATCATATTTTTCTCTCAAATTTATCCATTAACTCAAATTCTCAATACAAACTGTAACAAAAGCAATAACTCAGTTTGTTTCCCAGTCAGGCACTGGTTGATGAGATGATTGCTTTACATAGTAATGGTACCCAAGATACAACTCCTTTACCATGTGGTGAATCTAAAGTTGGATGTCGTTAGATGTTTACTGTTAATTATCACCAGACTAGAAGATTGGTCGTTTTAGAGCTTGGCTGGTTGCTAAAAGATATATCATGACTTGAATATGATGGTACCTTTGGATTTAGCGCTTATAAGATCCTTTCTTATCAATAGTTTGATTCAATTGCCTATTTATCTTGATGGCATACTAGGTCGGTACATTATAGAATTCATCATAGAATATCTCTCAAACCTAATACTTTTCTTGCCGTCTTTGGTAATATTTTCTTTGCCAACTCCTCCACTCAGGGAGAGGGATGGGATGATATGTGTTGCTCCATGGTATCAACAACATAAGCTTACTTTTGTTTAATCTGTCCAAGCATTACCTTCTTGTACTTTGTAATATTGTCAATATTTGCTTCTTTGCAAGCCTGTTAAACAATTTCTGCTCTGCAGGCTCTGCCATTTGGTCAACTATGGGTACACGAGTTTGGAGTTCCTATTTTTGGATCACTTTCAATCAATCCTCTATCTGGAAATGGTACTTGTTCTAGCTTGTTATCTTTTTGTCCGTGACTAGATATTGAGCAGAATGGGTTGATTGAAATTTAGTTCTACGGCAATTTTTCTTTTAGATTGTTCAGTAACATCCAAAAGATTAAAATTTACAGCAACTTCCTTTAATTATCCTTAGTAATCCGTGACGTTTTTTGATTTAAATTGCTACTTGTTGGCTCCTTAACGAGGAGATCTAGTGTCGTGCTTTTAAAATGCTTTTGATGTTGATTTCCTTTGTTAATGATATACAATATCTGGCATCTATAATGGAATTTGAAGGAATTTATAAATGCATTAGGCTACTTTACGCCTGCATTAATATTTTGGAGAGCAATCTTTGATAAACTTATTCTGACACCCTTAAGTTTGTTTTTTAGCCCATGTGAACCATATAACCATTACATGTGCGGAGAAGGTGTTGATATACAAATTCCGTATTCATGTCTGAGAGCTTTCATAGGGAAACACTTGCCTAGTCCATTTTCTCACCCAAGGCTGACTTTTAACCTGCAGGTGTTGATATACCAAATTCCATATTCATGTGTGAGGGCTTCCATAGGGAAACACTTGGGTATTCCATTTTCTCACCCATAGGCTGACTTTTAACCTGCATGTGAACCCTACATTGGTTACCTGTGGTAGAGGGTGTTATAGATATACAAAACATAAGTGTATAACGGCATCTAGAGCAGTGTATAAAGGTCTAGGACTACAACGATTGTCTTAAAGTTTAGATTGGAACACTCAGATTTTCATATTTCTTATGATTTTATTTTTATGATGTTATGGTTCGTCGTCCAAATTTTAGATGTTTCGTAGTTGGTGCTGTTATGGTGTGTGTTTCAGATGTCAACTACATTTCAACTTAGCTTGTGGTGTTGCAGTTATATGTTGCATGGTGGATGGAAGTGTTGTTACACTGGATACTGAAGGATCTGTCATCTGGAAGGTAGAACAATATTAGTTTTTATTGAACTCCATGTACTCCATCTTGTTACTTGGATATAAGGAGGGTATGTTTTGGTGGTAACTGAACTTGTTAAAAGCTGCACGAAAGAGGCAAATCCAAATATAGAAGAACTAGCTCTTCCACTTGCCCAAAACACAACTGGACGAATATTCACCCAAAACACAACATATCAGTATGCAGTTACTTTCAAATTCAATAACTCTGCAGAATAGTTTTTCACCGAAAATATTTTGTACCTTTGTAGATTAACTTTTGTACTATGAATTTATGTTAGCATTTAAGTTTTCCTTGATGCCAACACTTATGAACTCTTTAGCTTCTTGGGTCCATCTGTTTTTCTGTTCTGTATGTATGCAGGTTGAGTATGATGTTCTTATTGCATTACGAGGATACTTTTCAGCTAGCTCAACACAATTTATCCTATAACCACTTGCTCTCTTCTCCTCCTTGCTTAGTTCAAGTCTGCACCTGTTCTCAAGCACCTCTTTCAGATAATCTGCATCTCACCTTGCTTCTTTTTCCAGTATCGCCTTTACGCATTTCATCTTATTGAAAGTCAAGTTGTGCATTTCGATTCAGTCCATGAGTCAATAAATAATGGTTGTAGCACCTCTTCGTAATCGTTGCATACTCAGCAAGGAGGACCAGAAAATGTCCAACACCTCTTCCTTCATTGTAAAATCGCCGTCAACTTTGCAACCTGATTTTCAATGTTTTGGGCATTGAATTGTGCATGCAAGAAGTTTTTCGAAGTCCTGCTTGCTTGACATAGGAAAGGAGTTCCTAAACCTTTCCTTCCTATCTATAACAACCACTTTCTCCTTGCCATGGTTGGAATGTGAACATCTGTAAATAGGATGATGTGGCTGTAAAACAATTGGTGTTGTTGAAGTGTGTGACCATCTCATCTAAAAGCTTGAGCTGTTAGAGAGAGCATACATTCATGTACTTAATTATATTATACCTCTTGCCTGCTCCGATACCATGTCGAAGTGTGTGACCATCTTATCTAAAAGCTTAGGCAGCTAGAGAGAGCACGAATTTATGTACTTAATTGTATTATATCTCAACAAGCATAAAATTTTACTGAAGCATGAATAAATAGTTTGCTTGATTGAATAAATACGATCTTCACTACCAAATGAAATTTGGCATACGATCTTTTAGCTGATGCACATCTGTCCATTTCCTGTGAGATGTCTTCTTTTTTTTCTTCAATTTTCATCAGTTATTTATTTATTTATGCTTTTTTTGTGTGTGGAATAGGTGAGTACAACTGGCCCAATCTTTGCTGGGCCCTGCATATCTCGTGCACTACCTTCACAGGTGATTATTTCTCCTTATAATATCTTCTACAGTTATAAATCTGATACATCTGGCCACACTTATATTTAAGATAATCATTCCCAAGGAAGCTAATACACATGCTTGGATCACACTGCCTACTTGCTTTATCTTGTATAGGTGAGATGTACCGAACCTTTTTGGTGAGGGGAACAAGCGTGAAAATCATTATGTTGTAGATTTCAAGGGATTACACGATATCCTTTTCCTTTATAAGGGTGCGGATGTAGAGCTTTAAGTACCAAAAGTCACATTTAAATTTCCCTTGATGGCCTTCATGCTTCCTGGCTCCTGCCCAATGTTCTGGTTCAAATTAGTTGTAGGGTGCCTACCTTTTAAGTGAAGGCCTTAGTTTATGAACCATAGTCCGATTTCTTGATGACTCTGCCAACCTTTTTGGCCTGCTTTTGTTTTTGACTTTCATCCATACTTTCAGTTTGTTGTCCGCTTCTATTGTGAAAAAAACCCTTACTACTACTCAATTGCTACTGCAGTTACCCTAAAAGTTTCACCATACAAATAAGATATCAGCTTAATTAGGCCTCTCACAAGTTTATTTCTGCTGTCCTTACTATTCCATTCTTTACTTTCCCAAAGCCTTTCTTATTTTTCAGTAAGTAGTATCTCAATATCCAAATGCTCGCGAGTGTGAATATTCTCCTATTTAAATCTCCACAGGTGCTTGTTTGCTCAAGAGATGGCAGTGTCTACTCCTTTGATTTGGTAAAGGTCTTGAACTTCAGTTGTTCTTGTGCAGCATATGATTATGACATTAATGATTATTGACTAACTTAGAGAGCATACTAAGCTAGTGGTGCATTCTCCGTACCATTGTGTACACAATCTAAGACTCCAAGCATACTAAGCTAATGATGCATTCGCCTTACCAATGTGTACACAATCCGGAAGAAGTTCTTCTCAATCTTTTAAGGAGCTTAGAGCAAATTTTGGCTGTTCTGTCTGACTGTTAGACCAAGCTTTTTAATCTCTGCGTCTTCTCTTCATTAGGCTTCTCGTGCTCAAAAATCACCTGCACATTGGCTCCTCTTGAATTTTATTCTTGTTACAAAAATAAATGTATTCTCCTTTCAACCTTAAGCTTCATTTTTGGATACTTTTGGGCTGTTGAATTCATACAACAAAAGTGGCCTTTTCATTTACCTGATTGATGTTAAGATGCACTAGTCCAAAAGGAAAGAAGGTAGTTGTCAGCCTAGGAAGTAAACATGTAGAACTTCCTACTGGTTATATTTTGTCATACTGGACTCCAACCAATGCTAGTCAAGCATGCATCTGATGTTGAGTACTATGTTGTTTCCTGCTTCTTTTTTTGGACGTGTGAATCATGAATCTCCAAATGGATAATATTGGTCTTTTATACAAGCAAGAAACTTGTAGACGATGAAACCTCCTTTTCCTTCTATGCAACCAAGCACTAAATTGTATAGGAACAGGAAATTTCACTGCTGGAGTTAAACATTGCATGTTGTGTGCTTTCTTTAAGAACTTCAATTTTTTTCTTAATCTGATGTAGATTTTAAACCTCTTGTAGTGATTTTTTAATCTATGGTCTATATAGCCTATAAAATTGATGAAGTGTGTAATCTGCGTTTCTGCTTATAATTATATAAATATTTTTTTATATAAGAGCCATTTTGCATTCTATCTGTGTCATGCATGCCAAATTATCATGCTCCAACATTAATACAGTTATTATACTAAAATGAAGATGATGATAGTATTATTAATGTATATGGCTGTTCTTCCCCTTTTTTTTTTCTTTTGATGAAGTATATGGTACTTCTTTTGAAAGCTATATTCGTTAATCCTAGTCGTCCTATGTGTTGTAGGATTCACTTAAGAAAAAAATGTATCAAAATGACATTGACTCGAAAACATGTATTATTAGAGAGATTTTTGTTTTTTTGAGAAAATAAGATAAAGGAAACTGAATATTTTCTTTGATTGATGATAAGTAAAAATTACTATATTGAGAGACAATTGTCGTACTTGATAAGTTATGAAATTCTACTGAACGAAAAGGATCTTGTTCATCTCCAGAGATCTCTCTATTTTGATGTTCGAATTTACCAGATAAAGAATCTATTTTATTTTTCAAAATTCAGTGATAAATTCAAACCTTTAATTCCTAAATCAACACTGCCCCTCTAATTGACATCATTAATCATGTCCAACATGCTGATAAGATTCTCTTAGTTAGGCTTAGACAGTCTCTTCATGAGAATATTTGCTATTTGTTGTGACGTAGGAGCAAACGACATACAAAAAGATGCAGATTCTACCTTCTCTGTTATAAAATTCTGTCAATATCCATATGCTTCGCTTTGTCATGTTGAATCACAGTGTATGCGATACTAATGACTGTCTTCTTGTCCTAGTACTCCTTACTTCATAGGTAATGTCCAAAGGTATTCTTAGTTATTCCAAGAGTCGGTTTAGCCATATTATGTCACAAGCACTTCCAGCCATGTGTATTACTGTGAGATTTCTTGCTTTGCCATGTTACTACATTGCCACATACAAATGTTCAGTACCTTGATGTTGAATTCCTGTCAATAATTGATCCTCTTCGGTCTGCATCTGTGTACATTCCTCTTTTTTTTAAAAAGAAATCCTTACCCTACAGAGATCTTTACATATCTTATAATGCAATAGACTATTTCGAGATTCTCTTTTTGAGGAGAATGCATGCAAATGCGATAGTAGGTCGTTTGTGTGACAAGTAAATTAGCTTACCTACAAGTTTCTGACATCGTCTTACCTAGATGTGTTTACTGGTCCTCTCTTATTCTCTGTGAAATTGTGTGATCATCTCATATAAGTAAACCACATGCTTTGTTGGTTTGATGTGTTATCAAGTCAAATAAGGGATATAGGAAAATAGAGCAGAACAATCCCTCAGAGTAACACTGATAATAACGAAGTAAAAGGAGTCCTCGGAGTAAAAGCAAATTGAAGGTCAACAAATCAAGGCTAAATTGCTAGCCTCCTGTCTTGTTCTTAATTCTAAAATGTTAAATCATGGAAGCAATAGAGGCATTGAGCCACGACATCATCCCCTTCATTTTTGATATTCAAAGAGCTCTTATAATGTCAGATGCCTCATTTTCTTGTGATCTCTTGATACTGAATAAAACAAAAGAGTCTCTGTAATATAATTATGTTAGTCTCTGAATATCATATTTTCTAAACCTCCTGACTGTGGGTTGGTAATGCATATCATTCAAGTGTACCATACGCAAGATTATCTAAACTATTATTAGAGATGCCGGGCTGACATTCCCCATGTTATAGATTGATATAATTATGTAATATTGGCACATCAAGGCATTAAATCTTCGATCATGTTGATGTGGTTTCATGTTCTGTTAGGAAAAAGGTGATTTATTCTGGAAGCATGATATTGGACATCCAATTACTTCATCTGCCTATGTTGATGAGCACTTGTTATTGTCATGTATTGATTCTTCCCTGTCTCAGAGGTGATCTATTGTAGTTTTATCATGCAATGAATTATTCTATGGAGCTATGATAAGTAAATACGAAACTTAATCAGTCTGTGTATATGACATTGCCAGGTTACTCTGTGTTTGCTCCAGTTCTGGAAGTGTACATGTTCTTCAAGTCAGCTTGAATTCTGACAGATCAAATCAACCATGTGATATGGTGCGGGAATTTGCGAAGTTTGAACTTGGAGGAGACATCTTCTCCTCCCCGGTGATGATAGGTGGGGAAATATTTGTTGGTTGCAGGGATGACTATGTGCACTGTATTAGACTCCAGGAAGAAATACCAATATGAGCGTATTACATCTTATCTTTTACATGCTCGATCTGTGGGAGTATAAAACTCCTCATTATCAAATCAAATATTGGGAAAGATTACATGCGAATGATCTGAGCATTGGACGACGGAAGAATCAAGATCATGAGGAAACCCTGAGCATCCTCTGATGCTGGAAATGCTATGGTGAACTTGAGAAAAGATCTGATGAAGTGTGCTTCTTGGTGCACATTAGGTGCCCTATGAGATTTTGTCGAACTTTTTGCATAGAGAACGGTTCAATGTCTCACACCCAGAAAGAGAAAAAGGGTCACTGTTTCCCCGGTGAAAGGAATGGTTAGTTTTCATTACATCACCAACAATTTGAATTGAAGGATTTACTCGGTGCAATATCAGGAAGATTGTTTGGAGGGACTAAATAATGAATCAAGTCTCTTTCCATAGTTGTCGCAGTCGCTCATTGGTCTTCACCTCAAGTGCTTTCTTCAATGAATTCAAGTCTGCCTTCGCGGATAAGAAATCAAGGACTAGTCGGTAGTTTCAGCAAATGTGCTCACTGTCCAGCTTCATGATGACAGAAACGTGCTCCACTTAAATCCTCATGATTGCTGCTGTCCTGAGACAATTTCATTGTTGTTCTGAGATAACAATCAAGTCTCTTTCCAACTAATGTGCTCACCACCCAGCTTCATGATGACAAGAAAGGGGGCTTCACTTAATGCCAGATGGTTGACATTCTGCTCGTCTTCTGGTTAAGAAGTTCCAAAAGCTAGCTCATGAGGTAGCGATTGTCCAAGATCATAAAAGCAGATAACAACTCATTCTCTCATCCAATGTGGAATATATTAATACCTTCTCCACCGATGGGGCTGGAGCTCTGGAGCGTGAACAATATTACATGGGGATCCAACATTAGGTAAACTAAGATAGGGATGGGTCTGGCTTGCTACCATATCAACAAAATGGATAGTGGACCCAACTCAATCTCAAAATTAGCTTACAAGGTGAGAATTGTCCCAGACAATCAATCTCCTCAAGACCTCAACCAATATGGAACATACTAATACTTCCAATTCATGCTTAACATTTTCCTGTTTTGAGATGATTTATACCTCAATGCTTCTTGATAACACTTGGCCTCATGCATCAGATAGAATGGACCATGTGTGCAACCACATTAATACTGTAAGTATTGTTTTCTCTAGAATGCTGTTGAGTGAATCAATTTTACCGGAAACTGTTTTCTCTTGATAATTTGTTTTCTTCTGAAAAATTGTTTTGTGATACTAATTCTGAAAGAAACCTACAAGATTAGGCTTGTGACTAAGCAATTTTAATTGTGCACTCCATCTTAGGCAACAAACTGTTTTGTCTGTGATTTTGGTTCAATTGTTAAGCGTAACGTACAGCTGGTCTTTTTGGAATCGCGGGTGATCTTGATTCAATTTGGTTATATTGGCAGATTTAGCTAATATCTATTGACAGTGTAGTAAAATTTTTACAGTTTCAACTTAACTAATTTGCTATAAAAGGTTACTGTGTATTATTTTCTTAAGTGATTAGTTCCACTTGGTATGGATGGGTACTTGCAATGTGTTTGCATCAAATTTTATCACTTGACTTGATTTTTCGCTTCATTTTATAACCTACACCAATATATGAGCGACATGCATTTGCATCTAAACTTATCACTTTAATTATGAGTTTCACTTCAATTTATCACTTCATCATAGAAGTAGAACAAGAACAATCAGTGTAATATACTTATCACTTTAATTATGAGTTTCACTTCAATTTATCACTTCATCATAGAAGTAGAACAAGAACAATCAGTGTAATATCGCGTGTGGGGTCTAGAAAGGGTGGTGTGCATGCAATTTTATTTCGATCTTGTGAAGGTAAAGAGATTGTTTCTAATATATCATCGGCTCAAATAAAACATATCAAACTCAAGTATGGAAAAAAATATTGTAATGAAGAAATCATGTGCTAAAGATAAAGGAGAAGAAAAATAGCAAAATGACAAACTAAGGCCTAACTAAAGTAAAGGAAACAACATGTAATAAAATCGAAGAATAAGTAGTAGTAGGAAAAACTAGAGGACGTTCAACTATCGACTAACCTTCTACCTTAATCCTCGCCCTCCATACCCTCCTATCTAGGGCATGTCTTAGGTAAATTGCAAATATGCCATATTTTGTCTATTCACTTTCCCCAGTACTTATTCAGCCTATCTCTACCTCTCTTCATACACTCTATAGCCAACCTCTCACACCTCCTCACTGGGGCATCTTTTCATCTCCTCTTAATATGCCCGAACTATCTCAACTTCGACTACCTCATCTTGTCCACCACAGAGACCACTCTCACCTTGTCACAGATATCTTTATTCCTAATTCTATCTCTCCGAGTATGCCTACATATTCATTTCAAACATTCTCATTTTCGCTACTTTAGTCATCTGGACGTGGGAGTTCTTGATTTGGTGACATATTCTTATCACACAAGACACCAGATCATGCAAGCCTTCATCTCATCTATCCCAATCCAATACGATGTGTAATATAATCATCAATCTCCCCATTTCTTTTTATAGATTCAAGATACTTAAAATTTTCATTCTTGGAGATGATTTGAGTATTGATCCTCACTTCTCTATCTGCCACATGGACCATCGTAATGTCATTGAACCTACAAATCAAGTATGTTTTAGTCCTGCTCAATCTGAACCCTGAAAACTTCAAGGTATGTCTCCAAACCTCTAGCCTATTGCTAACTCCATCACATGTCTTATCAAACAATACTATGTCATTAGCAAATAACATATACCACGACAACTCCTTTTAAATATGTCGTGTCAGTACATTCATCATCAAGACGAAAAGAAATAAACTAAGAGCTAATCCCTAATACAACCGATGTCAACGGAGAGCTGCTCCGAATTTTCTCCCACTGTCCTCATTGGGCGTTGACTCATGACTCCCTTGTGCATGCCAGTAACTAAAATATTTAATATGGTTTGACATAAGTTGTGAATAGTTATTTTCTGGTAAAGTTTGAACATTACAAGTGTATAAACAGAAACTGAAACAGCAATTGTTGGTGCAGTTGCTTGCAGAGTAGGTTTACAGAAACTGTTGCCATTATTTTCTGGCAAAGTTTGAAAATTATGTAAACCCCACTAAGGTTCTTAACTTGTGGGAGCCCACCCTTCAAGATTCACAAATTACAAAGGCTTCCTAATTTGAGTTGTTGCTAGCTTGTTTGGCCAAGAACTCCTGCAAAATTAGAAGCACTTATTTTCCAACTAAGTAGAAATGGATAATTTATTTCATCTTGATTTGATCTTATTTTCTTTGTGATTAAAAAATTATATAATATTGAACCTCATTATAATTTTATATACTTAATAAAATAATTTTTAGTGAAACAATATTATTGAAATCATATAGCAACTTATATACTTAACGTACCTTATTTATCAACAACATAGATGTATTTTTATTTTCAAGATTATGGAAAGTATTATCATCCACCTAAAAATATAAAGCTGAGATAGTAAATGTTTCTCACCATTATATTGTTTCACTCTACATCAAAATAATAATATATATTAAAAAAATTCAATTGTTGACATAATTTGGTTCTTATCTTCTTCTTTACCTATTTTATGTTCGACGTATCTATTTTATTTGTAAAAATTTATTTGCTCTAGCGCAATTCCCAAATAGAAGGCAAAGGTACAACAACAACATACCCATTGAAACAAAAGGCAAAGGTAATTAGGTAAATCATTTAGACCCTTTTTTTGGGTTAAATCATCATTTAGACCTTATATTAGTCCCAACTAATTTAAAAAGGAAGATCAATATAAATAATTTCCCAAAGCATCAAGGGTAAATTTGATCATCTTTTGTTGTTTTAATGATGGATTCCATTAGATGTGTTCGAAAATAAGGCTAAATGTGTATTAGCTTTGTAACGACAAAAGTATGATAGACTCAAATTTAAACAGAGGATAAAAGTAGACTATTTCATAAACACAGAATAATTTTGGATGTTTTTCCTAAAAAGATATGCTAGGTTGTCCCTGTTACTCGATTTCAGGAATCACAAGGATTCGAGGATCGAAAGATTGTCCAGGAATAGAAATTGGAGGATACAATCAAGAGATTCAAGAGAATTTAGAAGAAGGAGAAAACAGCACAAGAGCCAAAGCTCACTAGATGTTTCTGAAGTCATTCATTACCCAAAGCAAAAGGTAACTCCAGTCTAGAGAGCTCTAGTGTATTACAGTAGCATAGAGGTTTTCCGTATATTTGGTCTAAAGCTTCTAGAGCACCGGTTTCAAAGAGGATGCTAAGTTTCTTGAAGAAAGAAGAAGAAGAAGAAGAAGAAGTATATTTCATATCATGAGTGTAGAATGATGATTACAATGAGTATTTATAGACAATGTATGTAAATTGCATGATCAAAGATTTCTAGTGGAAACAGTTACTACTAACAGACTCTCTAACAGTACTAATTGATTTTCGGACATTAGCTACTGTAGCTTGTTCTGTTTCCTAACTAACTTTTAAAACCAACTATCTGGATTCCAATTAATTCCAACTAACTTGAACACCAAATTTGTGATAACAATACTACCCCATTGAAAGATCCTTGTCCTCAAGGATTAAAAGAAGGAAATCTTGTCTGCAATACAGTAGCAAATTCCCAAGTAGCAACATCAGCGGGTAGACCAGACCATTTCACTAACACCTGTGCCAAAACTTTGTTGCCCTTCTTGACCATCCTTCTCTGTAAAACAGATTCAGGAGTAGGGCAATTTGGGTTAGCTAAATCCACGGTAGGAGGGCAAGAGATAGTAGAAGGTACTTCATAACATCTTTTGAGTAAAGACACATGCACAGTTGGATGAATCTTAACAGAACTAGGCAGCAGCAGTGTGTAGGCAACAGGACCAACCTTCTGAATGATCTGAAATGGGCCATAATATTTTGCAGCCAACTTGTGAGAAGAATGTTGAGATAAAGTAGCTTGCTTATAGGATTGTACCTTGAAATAAACCTAGTCCCCAACAACAAAATTTCTATCACTCCTATGAGCATCAGGTTGTGTTGCACTCTGACTAAGTGGTGCTTGAGGAGTTGTAGCTTAAGCTCTTTATTGATCAATGTAGTATTAACTTCAGCAGAAACTGATTCACCTGGTAAATAGGGTAGATGTAGAGGAGGGGGTCTACCATAAAACACCTCATAAGGAGTAGTTTGGATGGCTGAGTGAAAACAGGTGTTGTACCAATATTCAGCCATAGGCAAGCAAGCCACCCAAACAAATAGATCATCACTGCAATAACATCTTAAATAAGTTTTAAGACATATGTTCAAGACCTCAGTTTGACAATCAGACTGTGGACGGTAGGCAGTAGAAGTATGCAACATCGCACCTTGGAGATTAAAAAGTTCCTGCTAGAAGGAGCTGAGAAAAATTACATCTCTATCATTTGTGATGGCATCAGGAAGATCCTGTAGTCTCACAATAGTATGAAAGAACACCTGAGCAATAGATTGAGCAGTATATGGATGTTTGAGTGGCATAAAATGGCCATATTTACTTAACCTGTCTATCACTACAAGTATCATTTTATAGCCTTGTGACTTGGGAAAACCATCAATAAAATCCATGTTAATTTGAGACCAAACCACCTAAGGATGGGTAGGGGTTGTAGTAGCCTAGGATAAGTAGCTAGATCAGATTTATTTTTCTGACAAATATCACACTTCTGAATGAAATCCTTCACATCTGCTCTTATGATTTTCCAATAGAACAGTGTTAACAGTCTTTTGAGAGTAGCATCTACCCCTGAATGACCCCCCCCCCCAATGGTCCAGCATGCCAAAGGGACATAATATCATGTCTCAAGCTCTGCGCTTTACCAATCACCAACCTTTCTTTTCTTCTCAACTGACCTTGTTACCAAGTGAATTATTTGTAAGATGCAGGATTTGCCAGCAAATCTGTAATTTACTAAGTGAGCTCTGAATCTATATGCCAACTGTCAATAATTTCCCTGAAAAAATCAGTATTTGTTGGAGAAATCACAAGGCAAGTAAATCAGCTCCAGTCACTCTAGAGAATGAATCAGCCACCTTGTTTTATTCTCCCTTTTTATACTCAATAGACTAGTCAAAAGGCATCAGCTTGGTTAACCATAACAACTGAGATTTGGTGTGTAACTTTTGCTCCATGAGAAAATTCAAAGCTTTTCGTCAGTTCTGATAATAAATTTCTGCCCCAACAAGTACTGAGACCATTTAGTAACAGCCTGAACAATGGCAAGTAATTCTCTATTATAAACAGATAATGCATCATGTTTTGGAGATAAAGCCTTGCTAATGAAGACTATAGGATGGCCTTCCTGCATAAGTACAGTACCAATACTATAGCCACTAGCATCAGTCTCCACAACAAAAGTCTTACTTGTATCAGGCAAAGCTAAGACAGGAGAATGAGTTAAGGCTTCCTTTAAATAAAGGATTCATAAGTAGTGGCATTCCATTTAAACCTGTCCTTCTTAGTAAGATCAGTAAGAGGTTCTGAAATGATACCAAAACCTTGTATGAATCTTCTATAATAGCCAGCTAACCCCAAAAATCCCCTTAGTTGTTTCAAGGTTGATGGAGTAGGCCACTCCTTTATAGCCTTGATCTTTTAAGGATCAGTAAATACACCTTCAACAATTATAAAATGACCAAGATACTCAATTCTATTGACACCAAAAAAGCACTTACTCCTTTTAGCAAATAGTTGATGTTCCACAATTTTCAAAAATACAAATCTCAAATGCAGTATGTGTTCTTCCATAGTCCTACTGTAAATCGGTATATCATCAAAGAAAACTAGTACATGCTTCCTTAAAAACTTCTGAAACACAAATTTTATCAAGCCTTGGAATGTAGTAAGTGCATTTGACAGATCAAAAGGCACTACCAAATATTCAAAATGTTCAGAATAAGTCCTAAAAGCAATTTTAGGGATATCATTATGTGCCATCATTAGCTGATGGTATCCATACCTTAAGTAAATCTTAGAGTAGATCGTGGACCCTCCCAGCTCATCCAATAGGTCCTCAACAATAGGAATTGGAAATTTGTTCTTGACAGTGGACTTGTTCAAGTCTCTATAATCAACATACAACCTCCATGTGCCATCATTCTTGCCAATTAACACTACAAGTAATGAAAAAGGACTGCAGCTAGCCTAAATGATTCCTTGCTCCATCGTTTGCTACACTATACCTTCAATAATATCCTTCTTAATAAAGAGGTATCTATAAAGTCTCAGTGCAGTATCTTCTTCCTGAATCTTGTCAACTTGTGAGCGATGCCACATTGCTTCTTTACTATGATGTGGAACCACCTGAATCATACACAACTCAGATTGATTGCCCGAATATTTTGTTAATTTACCTACACCATGTGTTAAAACTTGACTTTCAGCACCTCTGAACAGATGTTTTCTTCCCTTATACCAGAATTTCATGGTCAACTTTCTGAAGTTCAGCTTAATATTACCAAGATTCAGTAACCACTAGACTCCTAACACCACTCCACAAGAACCAAGGGGCAGTAATAGAAAATCAACACAAAATTCAACTCCCTGCAGCAACAAGGTAATAGTAGTCATCTTGTCTACTTGCATGCTACCATTAATAGCAACCACCACTTCAGGATTAATAGGCTTCACTGTACAACCTAATTTGTTGACCAAATCAAGATCAATGAAATTATGTGAACTTTCAGTATCAATTAGGATATGTAGCTCCATCTTAGAGTGATAACCAGTAACCTTAAGAGTTCTAAACCCCAAGGAACCATTCAAAGCATGCATGGAAATCTACATGTGTTCTATAGGTTATCCCAGTTCCAACTGATCACACTTCTCCTCCTGTAATGCATCATCTTGTTCAATAATTGAATTTTATTATTCCTTAGACCCATCCACCTCTAATAAGTACAACTGCTTGGATGTCCTACACTTGTGTCCAGGCATATATTTTTAATTACAGAAATAACACAAGCCTTTAGCCCTCTTTTCATTGATTTCTTCAATACTCAAGGTTCTTCTATTGAATCTTTTAGAAGTACTAGGATTACTGGTTGTAGGTGTAGGCATAATACCTTTACTAGTGGAAAACTTCTAATCTGTAAACCTTCTGCCAGTCATTTGAGAAAAATTTGTAGGGTGTTGTCTCATTGAAATCAAGTATGCCTCTTGCATTCTTGCACTCTTGTAGACCTGAGAAAAGGATGAAGTATTGGTAATCTTAACAGCAATGTTTAATTCAGTTTTTAACCCTTCAATACAACAGCTGATAGAATTCTCCTCTGATAGACTCACTCTTGTTAAACACCTTTCAAAAGTTGTTTGGTACTCCCTCATACTGCCTATTTGCTTAATCTTTTTAATCTCCTCCACATGATCATCAAAATCAGTCTCGAATCGTTCAACCAAAGCACCTACATACTCCTTCCAACTAATAGTCTGTAAATACTATTTGTACCTCATAAAAGAGACATGCCACTTGATAGCCTCCCCTTCTAACTGCATGGATGCTATTGTCACCTTCTCCTCATCTATAACATTCTCCATAGAGAAGAATTGCTCTATCTTGAATAACCAAGATCGAAGATCATCCCTAGAAAACTTCAAGAAATTCATTCTTGACCACCTGTTAATTAAAATGAGGATGCTGAAAATGAGAATTGGAAGGAAATTGAGAAGAAGTACCAAGGTTAGGGCTCCTATCCCTCTTCCTTTGACTACTCATTCCCCCCTCATGGTCACAATTCTCTTTATCACCAATGGAACAGTGTTTCTTCTACCATCCCCACCTAACTGTTGTCTCAACTCCATAACAGCATGATCCAGTTTCTCTAATGAAGAAACTTTTCCAGCTAAATGTCCCACCTCAGTCACCAAACTCTGCATTATTTTGCGTAAATCCCCGATTTTATTATTGGAAGTTTTCATTGTTGAATCACTATTCACTTTTACCCCCCTTCACCATTGTTGCCAAGGTCGAGTGGCACTGATACCAATGTTACTCAATTTTAGGAATTACAAGGATTCGAGGATCGAAAGATTGTCCTGGAATGGAAATTTGAGGATACAATCAAGAGATTCAAGAGAATTTAGCAGAAGAAGAGATAGAGTTTAGAGAAGAAGAAGTATATTTTATATCATGAGTGTAGAATGATGATTATAATGAGTATTTATAGACAATGTATGTAAATTGCATGATCAAAGCTTTCTAATGGAAATAGTTATTGCTAACCATCCCTCTTTAATCTTTACACAGGAGAAGCTGGACCAAGGCATAGTCAAATTTAACATGCAACAATTGGTCCTATTAACCAAACTATGTAGAAAAAGTTAGGGGAAGTGGCAAATATTTATATTGTATTTACGATATATAGGTATAGTTTCAAAATTATGAAACGTAATTATATGTGGCACCTTGGAAAAAAAAGACGTATTTAACACTTTAAATAAGTGCAACTCTTGGTGTATAAGAAATTATTAAGTGGTGCATATGGTTGATGAGGAATTGTACTATGTATTGATATATTGGCACAACAATGTGCTTGCTGTCGGTAAATGTTAAGGCCACTTTTAACTCTTTCTAAAAAGATTACTATGTGAATTAAAGAGAAAAAAAGGTGAGTCCTTTTACTTGACCAATTTTTCCAGAACGTGAGAATCAATAGCAACCAAGTGTTCTCTGCCTCTTCTCCTTATTCAGTGAATCGACAAGAAAAATTGGGAGATCATAAAGTATACAAATATTCTTTCAAAGGAGAGACATTTTATGGTCCTAAGTTGCTAGACAACTACTAGTCTTATCCAAGAATTCTCAAGAACTCAAATTGTGAATTGATTTCAATAGGGTAATTTCTTTACTCCATACTCGAATTTAATTATGGAATAGGTGTTTGGGATGTTGCATTGTAGAAGATAGTAATCACCATTTGAGTGGAATTTTGTACTAGTACACATAATGGGTCTTGTAATTAGGGTTCTTGAGGAAGGAAAAAAGGAAAACTTTTGATAAAAAGTAGTGTTTTGGGGAATTTCCACCATTTGGGTAGATTCAATATTGAATTTTATAAGTTGAAACTACAGAATTCATTTTGGATTTTTGTTAAGAAATTCGATTAGTTTTGGCGGCCATAAGTGAAGGTTATCAGAATAAATTGTTAGATGAACCTACTTGTTATTGATGGATGTATTTATTATCTTGTAGCTATTGGATTGTGGAAATTAGTGTTGGCAAGATAAAGGCTACACTTCCGTGGGTTGAATTGTTTGAGACTCGTGGTCCTCCCATTAGCTAGCTAGGAAGGCACCAAAAGTATGTAAAGTTAAACCCTCATTTGTCGTTAAGGCACAACCCATAGTATCTTGTTTCTTCTAAAAGAATCGATATTGTCTAATTGATATAGGTGAACAAAGATTTCACTTTTTATACGTCTAGCCTATGACTATATGTCTAACGTGGCCACAGTATCCACATGCCCTTTCCATTTGAATTCATGCGTCGATTTATTGGAGTTACAATATTCATATTACTTTTGTCGAGTCAAATATCGATAGAGTTCTACATGATTGTATTCGTGTTCATTAGAAATTCTTAGAATTCATATGGTATATATATCACATGCTACATATTAGAATAAATGGCCATAGTATAGTCGCACTAGTATATTGGATCACATAGCGATATAGTCATATGATGATATAAAGATCTAGTGTTTATATAGCTCGATATTATTAAAAAAGTTAATCGTATATGGAAAGCACTACTTGAATGGCTATATAATATTTGTCGTAATATACTTGCATAGGCCTTCAAGGTACTACTTGATAAAAGTTAACAACGGGAGGGTATTCATAGATTTTGTTTGACACACATGTGCGATGTAATTCTGTGCACAGAATTGAGACCAAACCATTATCGTATCCACCCTTGTGGTATTATTTGCATTTGGAGTCAGCTGGAATATCATGCATTAGTTCTCCTGACTCGAGCCAATATATGGCATATATGGCCTGCGGGCGTCCCATAGGGGGCGTACCCTATATCAGACTGCGATTAAAGTTATTTGTATAACATCATAGTCATAAGTATTTGGGCAACACATGCCTTCCACGTGACATAGATTGCTTTTGGTAGGCCGGCATCATATAATTTGTAGCAAAAGTAGGCAAGTACATCACCTAGGTCAATTACTAGGCGCTTCATAATGGTGAATTACTTATAAGACGTTACACTATAAGTTAGCAAGGCAAATGCATAGGCTATCATTCTGTATTACATATCTGTCACTTATACGCTCATAATTAAGTTATAGTTCCAGATAAGAGTTTTTAGTATTCAGTTGTGTACAGTTGCTCATTTTGTTACTTGATTCACTGAGCATCCCTAGATGTCTACATGTTATTCTGTCTGCTTTACATACCAGTACACGTGGTATATGTGCTGACGTCCCTACGATGTGGCGCTACATTTTTGTAAATATAGGATCAGGTTCGCAGGTGAGCAAACATCCACATTAGGTTTCCTTGCCCTCCTCAACTGGTATTTTGGTGAGCTCCATCGTTACCTGAAACCAAATTATGTCTAATACTTTGGCTATATGTACAGGTTGCTAGTTGGGTACGTCGGGACCTGGCTCGACTAGTTATTAGTAATATTGTGTTGTAAACTTGTTAGAGGCTTCCCAGACATTACATAGTGTCATGTTGTACAGTTTTGTCTAGATAACTCTATGGTATGTATATGCAGCTCGCGATAGATCTTCTGCTCATTTATTATTCAATAACTCTGTATAGGTCATAGATTATTCGTAAAGCAGATGCTCATACGGTTCTTGTCAACCCTACTATTATGGGGGCATGATATTACATTTTGGTTGTTATAGCAAATATACAATATACACATGTATTGATTTAGTTTTTTCGTGTGTTTTTAGCTGATACGGTATACATGATTGATACAACTGATACCCGCCATTTGAATACAACTCTTTCGATGATACATCTCTTGATACAACAATTATAGCAACGTTTCATAAATACACAAATTATAGTTATATTTCGGAATTACTCTTTAAACTGTAGATATTTATAAAATTTACTCAATTATGTATGGCAAAATAATGAAAGGGATGGCGTGTGTGTCTTCTTTGATGCATGTTATTTTTGCCAATTATTTGAATGCTTCAACGGTAGTCCATTCCCACTGAAAGAAAAAGATTTCTTTATCTTTTCAACACCAAAATAAATATTTAATTTAAAAGAAGATGCCAAAACTATTGAGTGTTCCATACAAAATTGCCAGCCTAGTCAAAGAATGCCACATAACACATAGCTATTTCTAGATAACATGAAGGACTACTGGGTCCAAGACAACCACAAAAAAGCCAATAGAAAAAAGCCTACAAATCAACCCAATTAGGCGGCTGTAGATAGCAACACAACAACACAGCGGCAGATTCTAAAACATTTGGCTGGACCCATTTAAGTCCAGACAATTTGACATACAATTAGAATAAATGTATTATCATCAAAGAAATAAATACATGTAGAAGATAAAGCTTGAGTCACAGGCTCTTGTTTTGTAGTGGTTCATATGCATCCACCCTACTTTTAAATAGTGATCGAGCCAAAATTTTCATATACAATATCAAGAAGATTTAACGTATAATAACTTACTCAGTGAAGTTGTACAAGTGGAGTCTGAGGAGAGAAGAATATACGTAGATTTTACCTCTACCTCATAGAGGAGGTAGAGAGGTTGTTTTCGGAGGACCCTCGGCTCGAATACAACAAACTAAAGTAGGTATGAAAGGAAAAAAACGACACTAAAGGAAACATAGCTATTGGTTAAGGAAACAGTAACAACAACAAAAGTGCTATATAATCGAAACACAATAAACATAGATGATCATAGAAATCAAAAGCGATACACTACAAGAATAAGGCTAATACTATGACAGACAACACTCCACTACCTACTAATCTTCTATCATAATCCGCGATCTCCACACCTTCTTCATAAAAACTTGAACTATTTTCTAGTGAAGGAATATCGATTTGATTGTTCATGGAAAAGAATAGCTCCGCCACTGCTCGTGAAATATTGTCCATCTAATGGTTTAGTTGAAGGGGAAAGAAGGAAAGGATCGAGAAATTAAAATGAAGATTGTGTGAAAAAAAATTAAAATATGCATGTCACTCGTGATTGAATAAGTAAGACGACACTTTAGAGTAAAGCATCTTGATTATCATATTTTTTTTGTTTGATTATCTGGCCGCCTAATTTAGATTTTGTGCGATCATAAAAAAAAAATTACTTTCTATCAGAAATTTTTTTATTTTTGAAACTCGGCCCTAAAATATATGATTAAGGACGAAAAGATCTCATTCATCTTACATTATATGTACCCCATTGTGGTTTAGAATCTTTTGTTGATGATTGAGATTTGAGATAGAGTGAGTTTTACTTGCTAAAAAGCACAGCTTCTTAGATTAATTATATGTACCTTTACATAGGTAAGACTAATTATATGACACATAGCAAAATTTTATCTGGTTTGTACATATGTGAATCAAAAAGGAACTCGTGAACTCACACCTACCATAATTTTTTTAATTTTTCTAAACAGAAGAAACACGAAAAGGAATTTCACTATTAGACGAAAAGAAAAACTTCTTGTTTATAAATTTTATAAAGTTAATTTATCTTGATGAATTTTTTATTGTGCTGGAGATAAAAGATAACAATCATTGCATTTGTGTACTTTGATTATGCTTCTATAAATTAAACATGGCTATATTATTTTTAATAAAATAAAAAAGAGGATAGGTATCCTATTCTTTCTTTGCATTATGATTAATCATGAATGAACTATTATGGACGCAGTTGTTCAGGTTGGTATAACCACTTTAGAAAAGACAACATAAAATTATCTGGCACGTATCTTTCCAGTTTCCACCTAGTACTTTAAACAACTCAACTTAAAGTGGGGAAAAGGTTCCTTCTTAAATAAGTAAATGAGATAACAATTTTTTTTTAATATATAATTTGTGAGGTTTGAAGGGTTAGTTCAGCAGCAGAGATTTGTTTAATTTACACTTGTTGAAGATCCCCACATCAGTCTAATTTGAGTTTAACTCAAGATTCATTTCTTTACATGATATTTAAATAGAATGTCAGAATCGATCCTTATTATTGTGTACCAATGTTGAGCCACAATATTAAATTGACCACGTTTTGATGTTCAGTCCTGAGCGTGATTTGGGTGGTCTAATCCTTTCCTCATGAGCTAATTTTTGGGTGGATTAAGGCCTCAAATTCGTTTCTTTACTACGGCACTAACAAAGAAATGTTCGACTTACCTTTAATTAATATATCATTGCTTTTTCTTCCTTTTATTCTAAGCCTCTTCTATCACACAAATAAAAATATCATAATTTATCGTCATTTAACACAAAATGGAAATTAATCATATTTAAGGTGTCATATGTGTCACTAATAAACAAATAACATCCATTTGACTTTTTTCGAACATCATCAATTGGGCACTAATAGTGCAGGAGTATATAGCTCTATCTTATATATTGTCGAAAACTATATATAAATCATAAATTATTCGAACCGTTGTAAGTTAAAGTTTAAGAGTACGATTTTTTCTTAACACTATTGACAAAATTTCTTTTATACGAGTTGTACCCTTTGAAAGCTGAATAATCATGTCTCATTAATACGTACTTTATTAATTTCCAAATTATCTTGCTCAGAAAACACTCATCATTACACCTTCAATACAAGTCAAATAAAATTAATTTTCACATGGCTAGTTTGATTTGACATGCTTCATGCTACATCTAAGATAACATGCGTCATAGCACAAGTCAGTCATCTTTTTGTCAAAATATTTATAAGGCTAAACACACATATACGACATTTAAAATTATCCGAAACTTTCATTTAGACACTTAAATTTAGATTTGTTCCAAAAACAATCATATATGTGTACAATTTTATTTCTATCATACATAATAAGCTGAAAATTTATTCCATAAATAAAATATGTGTAGTTAATTATTTGACGTGAAAAAAATATGCCAAATATTAAAAATAATATGTCACATGTTAAAAATAATATTACTTCTATTAATTTATATATAAACAACTTGAAAGTTGAAAGAAGGATTCTTCTAGATCATTTTCACTTTGTGGTCCTATATCTTGCTGTTCAAAGATGAAAAGCAAGTTTAGACCATTCTTTTGGACTTCCACTTCTATTTTTATCAACCTCTTTTGCAATTCTGACCTTATTATAAACTCTCTTTTTTTTCTGTTTCCAATTCTGACCTTCCTTTCTTTGTCCTATAAAATGACAACTGTCACTGAAAGGATTGAATTTTCCTCTCTTTTTTTCTTTATCAAGTGGCTTCTTTTTTATAAAAAAAATATCTTAACAACGACCAAAATTATATTCCAACAATTTTTAGCTAATGTTTTCAATAATTTTTAAAAAAAAAAAACATTTTCTGGCATATGAAATCCAGTGGCAAGTTGCATGTAAGTTGATTGTCTGGACACGTGGACAGACTGTTCTCGTACTCATAATGAACTTAGAAGTCAGAGTTAATTACTTCATTTTTTAAATATATTTAAGGCCGTTTTTTTCCCTTTAATTAAGAAAAGATCAGTTCACCCAATATTGACGATAACTAATTCCACTAATATTAGGTTTTTGAGACCTAACACCACATGTGTTAAGTCCAGGGGCAATACCGTCAGCTTAGAATACAGCAAGGTATAAAGGCATCCACCCAACTGGTTAAACTAAAAATAATGAAAATATATATATATATATATATATATTATATGTATAATTCATGCATAATACAATATAATATGTATAATTCATGTATTTATATGTGTATAATCATATATAATCAGCGTATAATCTATATATATCGATTAGGAAAAGTAAAAGTAAATTCCCATCAATTATTTGTATAAAGATCCCTATCAATATTTAGTTGCGAATCCAATAACTAAAACGAGCTATCATGAGTTTGATGAAAAGTTCAAATTTTAAATCACTGAATCTGCCTATGGTTGAGAAGACAGTGATCATTATTCTCAATTTAACCTCTCAAATCCCAGCTCGTTCTAACCCCCTCTAACGTTAATACTAATTGTTAATTGTTATAATGAAGAAAGAAATAATGATGGAACAATTAAATAATTATTGTCATCATTGTATTAAATAAAAAAAATACTAATAAAAAATAAATCAAAAGATTTTTTTAAAAAAAAAAAAAGAGGAAAAAAGGATAAGCTCCGAAATGATTACCGCTTTAATATAAGAAATCATAACAGAAAGACTAACCTAGTAGGTTGTAGCAATTAATTTGTTTTTATATCAAATATAAGTATAATTTTTATCTTGTTAAGCCTATGAGTTTGTTGAGATTGTGACATCAACATTTCAAGTTGATGTATGACGTAATATACACTTGTATAATTAGGGGTGTTTATGGTTCGGTTTAGGTCGATTTTTGATTAAAATCATAATCAAATCAATTAAGACAGTTTGTAAAATTTTAAAACCAAACCAAATAAAATAAAAAACCATTGGTTTGGTTATTGCGTGTCGGTTTGGTTTGATTTTTTGGTTTTTCGATTTATGATTAGTTAATGATAAATTAATAATAGTAAAACAACGAGACATGAGACAACTATTTCAAATGAACATTAGGAATCAATAAATTTCTCTCTATTATCACAAGATGAAAGCATATGAATATTCTATTATATTTCAACACTATTTTGAAGATTTATAACGGTAGAGGTTCTTTCACTTCACATGTCTAACATCTATAGAAGCAATATATATCTTTAAATAGAATGATCAATCCTTAAACAATCAAAGGGTCAAGCTATTGAACAGCAGAACAGTAGATGTATGTCTTAGCAAAGAAAATTAAAATCTGACAATACACCACACCACATATATACAATTAGATAATTAGACTTAGAGTGTTGAGTTTGGACATATTTTTAAGAAATGGAATTTAAAAGTGTTGTAGTGCATGTGAAATAAATAGACTAAAACCAAATTAATGATTAAAAGGTATAAAATATTTATAATTATTTATTAAAAATTAATATTATATATTCAAATAATTATAAATTTATATATATAATTTATCGGTTCGGTTTGGTTATTTTTTCAGTTTTTTCTTAGTAGAACCATAACCAAACCAAATATTATCGATTTTTAAAATTTAAACAAAACAAACCAAATATCGATTGTTTTAGTCGGTTTGATTTGATTTTTAACCAAACCATAAACACCCCTAGGCATAATGAACCTAACTAATTTTAATTATTTTATGTAGAATTTACAATAATACATTTCCATATCTTGCAGGAAAAGCAACTAACAACTATAAATCGAAAATGCATTAAACAATTGTTATATCCATATATAGAATAAGTGATTGTTTGATCATGTATTTTTTTTTACCTTATTTTTTACCTTATTTCGAAAAACTATTTGATATAGAATTATTACTTATAATTTTTCTAGTTCAGCTTTTAGTTGAATTTTGGAATTTAAGAAATTCCAAAAAAATATTTTATTTAAATCACTCACAAAATTCAGAAAAAACTCCAATTTGATTCAAACACAATTTCAATTTCCAAATATCACTTTTATTTTATTTTTCACAATTTTTATGTACTCCTTTTTAATGCTTGTATATTTCCATAATACCCTTCCAAACCTTCTCCATAACGTAGAACCGACCATATAAATATATAAAAATGATTTGTCCCAAACCACTACTCAAGGTCGGAATTGAACCCTCACAAACAAGATGAAATTTCGAATAGTTAACCAACTAAGCTACTAAGATTTTCAATTTCCAAATATCATTTTCAACTTTTTGAAAAATACTAGCTTTTTCAAATTTCACAATTTTTATATCCAAACGTATGCTAAATTTAATCATTGCTAGATAGCTCAATAACCAAAATTTGTTTGCTCCTTTTTAATGCTTGTATATTTCCATAACTACCCCTCTAAACCTTCTCCATAACGTAACCAACCAAATAAATATAAAAACAATTTATCCAAAACCACTACCCACCCCCCCAAATCCACCCTCCTTCTCTCCAAGCACATATAAAAACACATAGTGGCCTCAGAAAACACAGAGAAAACAGCTAAAACAAAAAAATGGATTTCATCAGAATGAAATTATGTCTGTCTGTCTTATTGTTTTTCCATGTCTGTTTTAGTGCAGCCTTTGATGTCTCTACAATTCCTTTTGCCAAAGGATTCAGCCATCTCTTTGGTGATGCAAACATTCTCCATGCTACTGATGATAACAGCCTTCAACTTCATCTCAACCAAAACACAGGTAACATATACATCAATTTTAATTTTCACTATGTTTGATACGACAGAAGTCATTAAAATCAATCAAGATTAACATATATAGCTTCTTAAATATTAGTTCTCTTCGTCCAACTGTTCTTAATTTATCATTTTTAGTACAATTTTTAGCATATCTTTGTATGTCTAAATTTATTTGTTTTTTTAATTAGTATTTGTAATTCTTGCTGCAGGTTCAGGGTTCAAGTCTTCTGACCTCTACAACCATGGCTTCTTTAGTGCTAAATTAAAATTGCCATCAGATTATACTGCAGGAATCGTTGTTGCCTTCTATGTACGTATCTACTCCTTTCTATAAAAATTAAACATTATTATCTTCATCGTAGTTTTAATACGATCATACAGTTGCAAACCCTTTCGCTGGAAAAATACAATATATAAATAAGTATTTTCTTTATGTATTTAACATATGTTGAATCTCTTGCATATTTTCGTGTTTACTTCTTTGTATTTATTTGTTTATTTTGTTTTTATGGGCAGACGACGAACCAAGATGTATTTAAGAAGACACATGATGAATTGGATTTTGAGTTTTTGGGAAATATAAAAGGAAAAGCATGGAGATTTCAGACGAATATGTATGGAAATGGAAGCACACATAGGGGAAGAGAAGAAAGATATACTCTTTGGTTCGACCCTTCTAAAGAGTTTCATCGTTACAGCATCTTGTGGACCAATAAAAACATCATGTGAGTTCATTTGTTCTTAATTTTTATTATTTTGGTTAATAACTACTTTTCTTGAATTTTAAGAAAAGTACAGCATCATATATCATCCTTTTTAATAACACGCGGATTCGTTGAATTTCTACATTTTTTGCGGCTGCTTTTTGATATTTGACCTTTTCAAAAACACGGTTATTACTGTTCTACAAGAAATATGGTACAACTTTCAAGTATCACATGCTAAATAGTATTCCCTCTCTCCTAATTTGTATATATGGAAACTATGTAAAAAAAAAATTAAATTACAAAAATTAATAATTTAAAATATTTATAGGCGTATAAAGAATTCCTATCCAAAAAATAATACATAATAATCTTGAATGAGATTGACTCAAACAGTTAATAGTGTCACATAAATTGAGATGAAAGGAGTACTGTATTAATTATTGTGGTACTATATGTTAAATACTGTACTACTATAATAAAGTTTAGCTTTTGTAAAATATTTTTTACGCTATTAGATAATTGCATGAGGTTAATGCTAGCCCTATTTTTAAATTATCGATCATGTCACTTTTCATGACGTAAATTTTTTCTTGCACAATTTAGCTAGTTACAACATACATGTTATTGCTCTATTTTTCAATTTTCGTATTATCAATATCAGGCATAATATGAAGAGTTACGTCTTATTATAGATTAACCTAACCTCATGATATTAAAGTTTAGAGATGTTCAGCTAGTAAAATTAAACTCTTGTAGGTAATTATCCATTTAATAATGATTAGTAGCTTGGAATTAAATTACATAAGGCAAGTAATTAACTATATAACATATTAGATATTAATTAAATAGTCTAAAATGCATGACGTTGTTAGTGAATATGTATATTGAGATAGTGAATGATTGAAAAATACAAAATGGAAATAAAATATGAAAACTAAAATAATAATTTGTTTTTGCATATTGAAAATGTAAGGTAGGATGAGTTCTTTTCTTTTACGTAATGAATTAGTACTTGACTGGTTCAAAGAATTTATTTATTAGTCACATTTTCTATCTGATTTATTTAAAAGACGACGACGTTTAACTGAACTGATAAAAAGTCTCAAGTTCCGTGATCAAATTGTGGATAACCCATAACCGTTATCTCCATTAAAGTAACTCATTGACAAAATGTCAATAATGTCTTAATTCATGATTTGACAATTTAATTATTTTCCCCCTTTATACATGGATGAGAACAGTTTGTTTAGTCACATATAAAATATGGCCATAATTTTTGTTTAGAAGATAAATTCGAAATGAAAATAATCACATAAACAAACAATATAATACAAGATTTTCAGTACTATTTGCTTTCTAGAACTTATTACTTGAGTCGAAGGTCTATCGGGATGGAAATAACCTTTTACCTTCACAAAATAGGAGTAAAATTTGCACGCACACTATCTTTTTCAGACCCTACTCGTGGGATTACATCGAATATAGCGGAGTATAGTAGTTGTTGTTGACCTATTAAAGATCATCTTTTAATTTCAATCAATATGCTGTTATATATAGTTTAACCACTTTGTATTACATTGAATTAACTAACTAAATTATCACTAGAAGAGAGAGAGAGAGAGAGAGAGAGAGAGAGAGAGAGAGAGAGAGAAATGCAATACTATAGATAGTGTAACCACTTTGTATTACATTGAATTAACTAACTTAAATATCATTAGAAAGAGACAGAGAGAGAAATATAATATAGTGTACGTAACCACTGTGTATGTATTACATTGCATTGACTAACATGAATTATTCAATTCTCATTAGAAAAAGGTACGTATAACCTAATCCACATTAAAGTAATTAAATGATAGATATCTTTCAATATTAATTGAACCACTCAATTATTGACAATTTTTAATTAATTTCTTCTCTTTCTTTTTTTTTTCTATATTGACAACAGATTTTATATAGATGATGTTCCAATTAGAGAAATTGTACGTCGTGATGCAATGGGAGGAGACTACCCATCAAAGCCAATGGGCCTATATGCAACAATTTGGGATGCTTCAGATTGGGCTACTTCAGGTGGAAAATACAAAACAAATTACAAATATGCACCATTTATAGCTGAATTTACTGATTTAGTACTCAGTGGATGTGCAATGGACCCATTGGAACAAGTTGTAAACCCTAATAATTGTGATGACAAAGATGTTGAACTCCAAAAGGCTGATTTTTCAAGGATTACACCAAGACAAAGAATGGCCATGAAAAGATTCAGGGCGAAATATATGTACTATTCTTATTGTTATGACTCGTTGAGGTACTCAATGCCACCACCAGAGTGCGAGATAGATCCAGTTGAGCAACGACGTTTTAAAGAGACCGGGAGATTGAAGTTTAACAAGCACCATGGCCATCGCCATCCGAAGAGATCAAGAAGTCAAGTTCTTGATGCTAGGAATTATGGAAATGAAGATGAAGATTGAAGAGTGATTAAAATTTTGTTTATAATAGTATTGTTGATGTGTATAGATAAAAGGAGGGAAGAGTGATTTTTTTATTTTTCTTGGATTTTAGATTTTGTTATAGGAAATATTGCCAGAGTGAAGGGTGGAAAATTGATGATATATAAATAGTGTGAACATTGATTGAGTTATATTGTGTATAAATAAAAGAGGTTAAATTATGTAATATTAATTATAACTACTAATAAAGGCTCCATATATTCTATTTTTCAGATTAATTTTATAATATGATCCCTTACACTTCAACATTTCATATTTAACACAGTGTATCTTTTCTTTTTGGACTATTCATTCTTATATGATTGATCATGAGCTAGCTTTAAGATTGTTTGTTCACTTGTTTACATCCTCAATGGGACAATTAACTCTTAAGGTTAGAGACCCGAAACATGGTTCCAAAGTTAAGCCCTTGTTAATTTTCAAACTTCCTTAGCGTTGGCATGTTTTGTCATAGAGAAAAAACAATATTACTTATAGTTACTTGTTAGATTTTTGTATTTTTGGCTTGTAAATCAAAATAGAGTGGGAATTGTTAAGAAGTTAATACTAAAATAGTGGCAAATATACATAAGAAGTTGAGAGAAAAAGAGAGATCTCTTCTTCTTTTTTCAAGTGTGTCATTACACGTTATATTTCATACCTTTGTTTATGCGATTACAGAGAACGAAGGTGATTATACATTACCTTAAACGTAACACTAACCACTGAGATTATGGGAGAATATCATGAAAATGATTATGGCAGAGGTTGTAGAATTACAATCATAATGGTGTAGTAGGGGGTTATCTACATAATGGAGAAAAATATAGTGGGAAGAGTGAGCATTAACTATAACAAAAATTTGCAACACTCTCCTAGATGTCCAATAATTGATTATGTGTCTTGTTAGAAACTTATAAATAAAAAATATGTGGAAAATAAATTCTAGAAAAAAATAGGCATGTGTTGTAATACATATTATCTGGTGTCTTGTTAAAAATTTTGCTAGAAAAAATTAGTGGGATAAAATTTAAGCTAAGGGAAAAAAAGAGTACTACACGTATTTTATTTTTCCTGATTAAAAACATCATTTTTTATTGAAAACAATGCATTCTTGTAACCTACTTCTCAAATGTTAAAGTTGGTAATATTTAAGTGGACAGATCCGTTAAACAAATTTGTTGAATTTCACTGTTCTTTTCAAAATCATGAGTAGATTTATTTTTTCTTTTGTGGAATGTGTTTTGAATAATCTCCTTTAATGTATCCTCCCTTCACTTGTGTTATATATTCAGCATTGTATTTATACAATGTAGTTGTTTTTTTAAAAAAAAAAAGTAGTCCACACAACTCTTGAATGTGTTAAGTCAATAATCTAAGTCAAACACATTTTCGATTTGCGTCATGAGTGACTATTATTCATGTATAATTTGAATAAGTAGTAGTTATAGTTTGTTTTGTTGAATGACATGATATAATTGTACTCCCGCATGTAAATAAATAATATGTTTGTGATAGATTTTTATGTGGATCAAACAAGTATCATGTATTTGCATAATTATTTAGTTGTTGCTTTGATTCATTTGAATAAAATAGAAAAAATGGTCCGCTCCAAAATATTACAATCATGAAATATATATGTTTTGGAGTGTCGTTCCTGCCATCGTTACACGTCTTTTTTTAATCTACTCAAGTTTAACTTGTATATTAAGTATACATATTATATATACAAATATACATAAACAGTGTATATGTAATCCTTATTTTGATTATCGTCTGTAATGAGTTTTTGCCGATAGGCATAGATAAAAAAAAATCTCAATAAAATACCTCATATCAATAGTTCTTTCGAGATATCTAAAGATATGCTTAATACCACTTCAATATTTTTGTGTTAGAGAAAAACTACATCTTGCCAATAAGCTTACAGAAAAGAAAAAAAAATATGTTCATTCATATTACTATTACAAGCTACGTTATTGCCTCAATTGCACTAAGATATTGTATTTTAGCATCAACAAGCTCTTCATCATTTTCATGAGGTCAAATGGACGATTTTTATTTATATCACGTTATCTCACAATTATAGGTCCACTAAATTAAAAGGATGTGTCCACATAAAATCGCTTTCAGTTGTTTTTTTCTTAATAATGTTTATTGATGGACAAAATTTTCATATGTCAAATGCTCAATTTGTAACTAAGACAATATTTTATCTTATGAAAGTCTTTCATTTCAATTTTACAAAAATATTCTATTGTTTTTGAAAGTTTTTTATAAGTTCAAATGACTCTAAAGTTCAATATATATAGTTATTATAATAAATTTAAATCCAAACATTCTTATAAAAATATACGGATAAAATACTCTTTCTTTATAAAATACTCTATGATACTCGGTGCTTCGTTACCGTAAACAATGGTGTCACCAAAACCTTTAGTGTTCAATTAAATTTCAACATCAAAAATTCATGATAAATAATTTTTCAAGAATCGCAAACTTAAATTTTGACAAATTTAACATATATATTGTAAACTATCATAAAAATTAATTGAATTAAAAATAATAAGATATATTATCAATAAAGTTTTTGGACAGTACATACTCATGTAACAATATTATACATATAAATTTAATTTGTTAAAACAAAGAGTTACACATAGTGTTAATATATCATGTCTGATTATAGATGTATAGTCAATCAGTCATTAATCAAATGTACACGAAAATCTAAACATGCAAGGCGATGTATTTAATTTTAAAAGTGAATAAATCTAAGAATTTTTGTTCAACAAAGAATCAGTTTTATTGTGGATAGAGTTCATTCACTTTGTACTTGCTAGAACATATTAAAACTGGTGACACAGAGATTTTCAGTCCTCACCCTGCCCTTCATGTCCATACCCCTCGACTGACACCCCACCCCACCCTCTAACACCCCAAAATCCTACCCGACACTACCCAAACCCTTTACCAATAACCCTCACTCTCACCTCTCGCTACAATTAAGAAATCCTATTATTTTTTTTATTACATTGATAGTCACAGAAAATTTCTTAATTTTTAAAAAGTTGATTGAAATTATTTCACTAATTGCATGAAAAATATCCGCACGAACTCAATTTATATTTCATATATAATGTAATAAGGAAAATCTAACAAGTGCTCTTTGACACGAAATAAAATTGCATGTCCATTTTTTCTATTTTATGAATAACTTTTTTCTTCGCCCTTTGCTTGAATATAGAAAAACATAATAGATAGAGTGTTTTATTAGATACTTTCAAATCATATTTTAGAAGAATTTATGTGTGTATTCTCATAGATTTATTACACAAATAAATTAATCTGTACAAAATATACCTCCTTTTTAATTATATGTATGACGTATCAACATAAGTTGAAGCATACAGGAGGTTTATGACATATTGAGATCAATAAATAACATAATTTAAATGATTTTTATTTATTTAATGAGCGGTTGAAATACACATAATTTTTTTAAAAAAGAATTATGAATCAAAAGTATTTAATAAAAATATCTTATTAAATTTAAATGTTCAATCAAATCATATCTATATCTATATCTATACTATATTAAAAGTGTGAAGGACTTTAGAAATATTGTTTGAACTTTTTATGCTTCATTAAAAGTCTCTACAATAGACAAAATCGTCTTTTCACTATTTTCTCAAATTATTATATCATTATATTTATAATATTGAATATAATATGAGAAAATTACAAAAAAATACACTTTACAAACATACATTTCATTTTCGTGGCCTAAAACTTACATTTCAATCCATGGCCCAAAACCGATTTTAGCCCAAAAGTGCAAACTAACCTTTTTGTAGGTTACATAGAGAAAAGGGTTTCTTATCTTCAAAACTCAACCTTCTTCTTCGCCGATTTTGAGCTTCAAATTTGCTGAAAAAAACTTCATATGCCTTTTAATTCAACTCGAAATATATACAATGCAACTCAAAAATTTCGTTTACATAAGCAATTGGTGAAAAAATTCAACATTGTTTGGATTTTTTTTCTATCATTCGAGCTTCAATTTTGAATTTTTGTAAATAAGTTATATTTTGAGTGGGTACGGTTACAAAAGATTGGTTATATATTGAGGAGCCCAAATCTAGAATTTTGGATGATTTGGTGTAGTTTTGAGGTGTTTTGGGATGAATTGGTGCTTGAATTCGAGGAAGAAGACGAAGTCCATTTTTTGTATACATTTATATATTGTATTGTATATTATTGTATATACATTACAACTTTTTTATTTATGTGATTTTCTTCTTCCTTTTCATTTAATACACACTTGTACAATGTAGATACATTGTTTTAACATTGTATATACATGTATACATGTTTGTATAATTATGTATATTATTGAACAATTGTATATATCACATTATGCAAAATTATAAGAGGAGTATAATACACTCATATACAAAAATATACAATATTATACGCTATAATACAAAAAATCTACTTCATCTTCTTCCTTAAATTCAAGCATCGGATTCATTCAAAAACACCTCAAAAATTGCACCAAATCGCCAAAATTTCAGATTTAATTTCCTCAAATGTGTCCAATCAGACTACGATATATCAAATTAATCACTCGACATTGATAATAAAATAAATGCATTGTATTAAACCTCTTAATTACTGCTAACCCTTTTAACTTGTGGCTTCTTGTGTTCCTCTTTTTTTCTTTTTTTTTTCATTTCTTCTGTTTGTAGCACCTTCAAGTTGAGCAAGAAGATGAAAAGCAGAGAATCAGATCTAGAATAATTCAAAGTGAGTATTCGTCATGACGATGGAATTTTCCGACATCGATGATGTCATCAAGACGTCGGTGAAGTCGAACAATGGAACTTTACAAATCCAATGAAAGTCCCAAGCAATTAAAGTCCAATTAAATGCTAATTGATGTAATTCAGCTACAGACTGAAAAGTAAATTTTTGAGTCTATACAATTGGGCCATTTTTGGTAATGTAATATACACTTGTCTATATTTTGTAATATAACATTAGTAGTTGTACTTTTTTGTAATTTTTCCATATAATATTGATTTCTAAAATATATGAAAAGAAAAAAATTAAGGAGTCCTATAGCATATATGGTAAGAAATATTAGGAGAATTAATATTGACTCCTAAAATATATAGAAAAGAAAATTTAAAATAAAAATCTCTAAAATCTATGGAAAAAGGAACTAATGTCGATGGTAGCATCAATTAGCAATTTTACCTGATATTTTTTTTTCTACTCTTTTGTTTTGTTGTCACGACCCAAACAAACGGACCGTGCGGGCACCTATGCTATCCTAAGTAGCTAGGAGAACCCTTATTACCCAACCAAAAATATGCGGAAGACTTCTGTTTTTTAAGAGAATACTGAATTAAATATAACAAAGTAAATTAAACACCAATAAATAAACTTTTCAAAAAAAAAAAACTTCTTACAACTGTCCTTCACTACCCCAAGACCTGGTCAGACATGTACAAGAGCTACCTATTACAGAATAGATTGACAATAAAATAAATAACACAAAGACTCTAACATCTGCCAGGAAGGAAGTACAGAAGTTAGTGCTGAATATCGCCATTGATCTAGTAACTGCAAACTAACCTGCATCCAGTCTACATCCCAATAAGGGATGTAGAAGAGTAGGGTCAGTACAAACACACGTACTGGTAGGCATCATCGGCCGACCAGTGTTAGTCCACATAATCATAAAATAGAATCAAAGAAAAGAAATCATGACATCTTAATAGAGTATAATTCTACTAAGGCTGTAATATCATTATAACACTTTGCCAATATAATTTACAATTTTCCAACTCTATTAATGAGATTATATTCACCACTAGCATAGTCTAGCCTCACTAATTCACACCATCCACCACAATATAACACAAAAGCATCACTATCACCCTTTTATTCACGTTGCCGTTTCCATTATCCACATCTATAGGATCAACCCAATAATCATAGATAACTCACACTAAACTCTCGGGCTAACAACCAAACACTCTCTTATAATATTAAAGAATAATAACTAGCCAATCGGATAAGCCAAGATCACACCAAGTATAAATAAAGTAAGTCGACCAACATATAGCAAGTAAGCACAGAGTTTCACTTTTCCAAGTACATGTCACACAATCAATCTCAAGGATACAATCAAACAGGGAATACAAATCAACCCACATCTCAGTAAAACACACAAGAGAACTCAAGTTTCATTAGCAAACCTTATAGATACTCTTGGAGAAAGATTAATTCAATTATTGAAACTTTGGGATTGTTTCTTTGAGATTATTCATTGGATTCATCACTTTAGATCACTTCATTATCAATTCCTTTATTATTAATATTACCATGTCGGCTCGTGGCACCCGATCCAATCACGTCTTATAGCAATACCGAAATTTAACGTCGGCCACATTGCTACTAACAATCTCTCCACTTTTCTGTTCTTAATAAATATTCATCATTCACTTTTCAACCTGTATGAAGGTATATCACAAGCCTTCTTTACTCAAGGCATTCTTTTCAATCACATTATTATTATGAATCAAGATTTTTCATTTATCAACAATAGTCTGTACACACATGCTAAGGGACTTATTTTTGCCCAACTAGTCATGACCTGCAGGGGACAATCTAAGTCCATGTACCGTACCGGCGTGGTACCCGATCCTCCATAAATAAGTAATATCAATATTCATAGCCGTACCGGCGTGGTACCCGATCCTCCATAACCATATTATTTATATTTTATCAAATTCACACTATCTCTCAGGATACAACTCGACATACTAAATTTTCAAGTACACTTATAATCATAAGGCAATTCAATCAAGTTCAACTCTCAATAGTTATTCATACAAGTGTCAACAATTCAAATATCATCAAATTCAAGTGTGTCCGAAGACCAATCCACCAACATCCAATTAAATCGAGTCTAAACTCCAATTAAATCATAACCTACTCAAATACCACAACTTGGGTTCTAACATCACCACCCATAACTAGCACATTCAACCTTATCATTATTCTTTACCTCTCTCCGCATAATACAATGCACACAATGATTCAAGTCATCTATCCCTTAGGCCTCACCATTATCATGGCACAATATGCAACTTAAACCTTTATAACTCAATTAGGTTCATCACTAGAACAACTAAGAAACATCATGTCCACATACTTCATTCACAACAATCCCCTTTCGGGCACATAACACATAATATCATAAATATCACATAATCAATCAATAACATAGTTTTCGGGATTAAAGTAAAGTTCTTATGTCTTTATTCACCTCAACTCCATGTCTGCAGGCCTAGACATGCTTTCTCCCATCAATTATAAATTATGAAAATATGAAATAACACAGTCTTCTACTCATTAACCTAGCCTACCTGGACGCCAAGCTTTTTGAATCAACAAGTCATGTCAAGGATGCTCATTCCCTTTCTTCATGCTTCGGAATGATCAATCATCTAAATATCAAACAATTATAAGAGTAATTAATCAATTACTTTTTAAATAAATATCTTTGGGAATTCAAAACCCACTAATTCTACCCTAATTCCAGGTCTATATCATTCTCCAAGGTCAATTAACTATTAACTAGTTCTTTCAAACTTAACCCATCTCCATTAATGGAGTTTTTATGCTAAAGGTCTCATCTTTATGGAATTCAAGATTTCCAACTAACAAAATACATAATCTAGTTTATCAAGTTCATGTTAGAAATCATTAATTTATAATCTAGAATTAGTTCTAGATGATATTAAGAACACCCATAAGTTTTTCCCAAAAATCCACCATTAAAGGTTCTAACCCAAAATTTCACCATTGAAGGTCTTTCTAATAATTCTAGGATGTTAAAGGATTAAAAGACGAAGAAGATGATGGAAAAACTTACCTCCACGAAGGACTTTCACCCTAAACCTTGAAAAATCACCTCTCTAGGGTTGGGGAATGAAGTTTTGGACCTGAAAATCGGCTAAATATGATTTAAATACCACCAGAATTTTCGCTACAGCGAATTACCGTTTCAGCCCGGACAGTGTTCAGTAAAACGGTCATAACTTTTTATTCTAAACTCGGATTGACGAACAGTTTATTGTGTTGAAAAGAAGACTCAGAGATCTTTGATTTGGTGGGTATTGGGACCCCTAACTCCTTATATTCTAGGATATATGATCGCTTGAATTTGGCCCTAATAAAAACTCATATCGAAACTCTATTGGTTAAAAATGTTTTCAACTTAACTTTGTGTTAGGGATATTGTACGACCTTAATTCATATCTAAAGAACTTCCAAATTAAAGTATTAATATTAGGATTCATGAATAATTAAATTCATCAGGCTTGAGTCTATCTAGACACATCGAAAGGCTAAAATCTTTGCCGAAAAGCTTGAGGTGACACAATGAATAAAATGATGGCTATTTTGGACTCAAGTTAATATTGAGGAATGGTTTATTTAGTAACGACAAAATGGGTCGTTACATTTGTTCTGTTTTTTTTTTAAAAATATTAAACTAGTATTAGTATCCGCGCGATGCGCAACAATATTAAAAAGAATTAAGCATAGCATATTAATATCACATTAATTTAATTGTTTTGATGTTAAAAATAGTCCTTTTGTTGAGGTCATTTTATTTCTCTCTATAGTCTTAGTCTAGTGTCTACCCATAAAATATATATTGGGTTGCTAAAGTAATTCTTTAACAATTTTTAAAATTAGAAAAGAAAAACAGAAACTTTAAAATCTAACTTTTATACAACAACTTTCTAGTTGTCAATATTGTCTAGTAGTTTTCCATCCAAAGAAGCCTTGTGAGAATAGCGAAATATAAGAAACTAAAAAAATATCATCTTATTTACATAACTACATTAAATTATTATTATTATTATTATTATTATTATTATTATTATTATTATTATTATTATTATTATTATTATTATTATTAGTGTAAAATTATCTTTGTTTAACCACAATCATTATTTGTATTAGTTAAGTGACCTACAATATTATTTTCTGACCCAAGTCTCTTGACTAAGGCAAATTAAATCCCTATTTTTAATTAATTTACGTTGAATAAAAATGAAAGATGCACATTTCACATACCGCACTATTTATCTAGTCATAGCTGCATCATAAAATAAAGTTCATAAAGAATTAGTATTAAAAATATTCAACTCGATAAAGATTTACGTTAGAGGGTTATTAATGCTTCAACTACAAATATTCAACTCTTACCTTGTATTGCTTTTGTAGTACCACTTGATAAATAATGAAAGCATCTTCAAAATCAAGCTTCAAATCATCATGTTCAATTTTGCTAGACGAAGGATACACGAACAGACAAACAATCCTCAAATATAATTTCATTGACAATTCTCAGTATATTAGTGTCAATTTTTCTTAAGTCTTCTGAAATATCATCAGATGCCTTTGCTACAAACATGAATGACAATCTCTTTTTTTTTGTATTAAAAAAAATCATATAAACACTATTATAAAACACAATCAAACCCAATAATTTAATAGCAAGATGTTGATCCGATATATAAAGAGTTATTCTTAGCAACGTAGACAATTTAACAACTTAAATTGCAAAGTATACCACAAACCATAGTGATCTAATACCAAATTAGATCTAATACCAAATTAAGTGTTTTCAAACAATATTGATCATTTGTAAGCAAATTATCTGTCTATCGTTCTTCATTACTGATTGTTTGATTTTCATCTTCAACGGTCTTGGTGCCAAGTCCCTTCAATCCCGCAGCCCACAGGTGGGATCTCTATTACAAAATTCTTTAATATACAGCCTTTCCTAGATCCAAATTCATTTTACTAAAAAGAAATGAGAATGAATTTTCTTCAAGACAGAAAAAAATATTAAAGTCATTAATTATCTACTAAGCAAATACAGTTCTTTAATCTCTTTCTGGATTAACTTTCTATTGTTTCTTTCTTCTCCTTCACTATAATCCTATATAATAAAAAATCAAAAATTACAATAAGAAAATATACATAAATAAAAAATTTCTAATATGGAATTAAATATAAAATCGTAAAAAGCACTCACCGATATAAACCTTGATCAAATACAAACAGGTCTCTATATTTTGGTTTCATTTTCCCCTTCTTTCAGTCCATGGAGACATGAGGAAGTCATTTAATATATATCTTCAAGCTATATATAATTGAAACTACAAAAAAAAATAAAAAAAAAATATATATATATATATCAACATCTATTATGTGACTCAATAAATTGTGCAACTTTTATTAATCAAATCAAAAGTAAATGTGCAGTTTTTACAAATCAATCTCTAACAAAAAATTTAGGTATATTGTAGAAATACTCAAACATCAAAAAAGAAAAAAGAAAAAAAAGATAGCCAACCCACTTGCTAGTGATTTTTTTTATATGAAACTTATAGTCATGATCTTTTTCTTTAACAAATTATAGTGAGTGCTATGTGTACTTCAATATTACATAAATCTTAGTGAATTTCACTATAAGAAAAATGATTGACAAAAAAGATATTAAATCTTTAATTATTGAGATAATAAAACATTAATGGCGACTTGAAAATGGTAAGTAATCACCTTTAAAGAGTCCATATGCTTCTAAATTTAACTGCAATTTAAAAAATCATCAATTTTTTAGCCATTTAGAATATTCACTCCTTATATTTTACCATATTTAGTAGAATAGATTATACAATAATAAAAATTCAATTGAAACTTTATAGTGTGATTTTAGTTTTCTATATATAGGTTATATTCCTCTAATTTAGTCTAATCATATATATCACATAATTGCTAAATCAAATATTTATTTTCCAGATATATTTTGAATCTTAAAATTATATTAACTTTTTCGTAACAATATTTGATTTAAATTAAAGTACATCCACATCAATAATTAACAGTAAGAAATAATATTGTGCAATCTTTCCTTGTGTAGCAATATGCATTTCAAATATATTTCAATACGTAATTAATTTTCAATCTACTTGTCACGACCCAAACAAACGGACCGTGCGGGCACCTACGCTATCCTAAGTAGCTAGGAGAACCCTTATTACCCAACCAAAAATATGCGGAAGACTTCTGTTTTTAAGAGAATACTGAATTAAATATAACAAAGTAAATTAAACACCAATAAATAAATTTTTCAAAAAACTTCTTATAACTGTCCTTCACTACCCCAAGACCTGGTCAGACATGTACAAGAGCTACCTATTACAGAATAGATTGACAATAAAATAAATAACACAAAGACTCTAACATCTGCCAGGAAGGAAGTGCAGAAGTTAGTGCTGAATATCGCCATTGATCTAGTAACTGCAACTAACCTGCATCCAGTCTACACCCCAATAAGGGATGTAGAAGAGTAGGGTCAGTACAAACACACGTACTGGTAGGCATCATCGGCCGACCAGTGTTAGTCCACATAATCATAAAATAGAATCAAAGAAAAGAAATCATGACATCTTAATAGAGTATAATTCTACTAAGGCTGTAATATCATTATAACACTTTGCCAATATAATTTACAATTTTCCAACTCTATTAATGAGATTATATTCACCACTAGCATAGTCTAGCCTCACTAATTCACACCATCCACCACAATCTAACACAAAACCATCACTATCACCCTTTTATTCACGTTGTCGTTTCCATTATCCACATCTATAGGATCAACCCAATAATCATAGATAACTCACACTAAACTCTCGGGCTAACAACCAAACACTCTCTTATAATATTAAAGAATAATAACTAGCCAATCGGATAAGCCAAGATCACACCAAGTATAAATAAAGTAGGCCGACCAACATATAGCAAGTAAGCACAGAGTTCCACTTTTCCAAGTACATGTCACACAATCAATCTCAAGGATACAATCAAACAGGGAATACAAATCAACTCACATCTCAGTAAAACACACAAGAGAACTCAAGGTTCATTAGCAAACCTTATAGATACTCTTGGAGAAAGATTAATTCAATTATTGAAACTTTGGGATTGTTTCTTTGAGATTATTCATTGGATTCATCACTTTAGATCACTTCATTATCAATTCCTTTATTATTAATATTACCATGCCGGCTCGTGGCACCCGATCCAATCACGTCTTATAGCAATACTGAAATTTAACGTCGGCCACATTGCTACTAACAATCTTTCCACTTTTCTGTTCTTAATAAATATTCATCATTCACTTTTCAACCTGTATGAAGGTATATCACAAGCCTTCTTTACTCAAGGCATTCTTTTCAATCACATTATCATTATGAATCAAGATTTTTCATTTATCAACAATAGTCTGTACACACATGCTAAGGGACTTATTTCTGCCCAACTAGTCATGACCTGCAGGGGACAATCTAAGTCCATGTACCGTACCGGCGTGGTACCCGATCCTCCATAAATAAGTAATATCAACATCCATATCCGTACCGGCGTGGTACCCGATCCTCCATAATCATATTATGTATATTTTATCAACTTCATACTATCTCTCAGGATACAACACGACGTACTAAATTTACAAGTATACTCATAATCACAAGACGATTCGATCAAGTTGGATTTTTCATAATTATTCATGCAAGTATCAACAATCCAAATATCATCAATTCAAGTATGTACGAAAACCAATCAACAAGCATCCAATTTAGGAGCATACACACAATTAAATTGAGTCTAAACTCTAATTAAATCATAACCTACTCAAATACCACAACTTGGGTTCTAACATCACCACCCATAACTAGCGCATTCAACCTTATCATTATTCTTTACCTCTCTCCGCATAATACAATGCACACAATGATTCAAGTCATCTATCCCTTAGGCCTCACCATTATCATGGCACAATATGCAACTTAAACCTTTATAACTCAATTAGGTTCATCACTAGAACAACTAAGAAACATCATGTCCACATACTTCATTCACAACAATCCCCTTTCGGGCACATAACACATAATATCATAAATATCACATAATCAATCAATAACATAGTTTTCGGAATTAAAGTAAAGTTCTTATGTCTTTATTCACCTCAACTCCATGTCTGCAGGCCTAGACATGCTTTCTCCCATCAATTATAAATTATGAAAATATGAAATAACACAGTCTTCTACTCATTAACCTAGCCTACCTGGACGCCAAGCTTTTTGAATCAACAAGTCATGTCAAGGATGCTCATTCCCTTTCTTCATGCTTCGGAATGATCAATCATCTAAATATCAAACAATTATAAGAGTAATTAATCAATTACTCTTTAAATAAATATCTTTGGGAATTCAAAACCCACTAATTCTACCCTAATTCCAGGTTTATATCATTCTCCAAGGTCAATTAACTATTAACTAGTTCTTTCAAACTTAACCCATCTCCATTAATGGAGTTTTTATGCTAAAGGTCTCATCTTTATGGAATTCAAGATTTCCAACCAACAAAATACATAATCTAGTTTACCAAGTTCATACTAGAAATCATTAATTTATAATCTAGAATTAGTTCTAGGTGATATTAAGAACACCCATAAGTTTTTCCCAAAAATCCACCATTAAAGGCTCTAACCCAAAATTTCACCATTGAAGGTCTAAGGATTCTAAGATGTTAATGGATTAAAAGACAAAGAAGATGATGGAAAAACTTACCTCAATGAAGAAATTTCACTCTAAACCTTGGGAAATCACCTCTCTAGGGTTGGGGAATGAAGTTTTGGAGTTTTGGACCTGAAAATCGGCTAAATATGATTTAAATACTACCAGAATTTTCGCTACAGCGAATTCCCGTTTCAGCCCGGACAGTGTTCAGTAAAATGGTCATAACTTTTTATTCTAAACTCGGATTGACGAACGGTTTATTGCGTTGGAAAGAAGACTCATAGATCTTTGATTTGGTGGGTATTGGGACCCCTAAATCCTTATATTCTAGGAGATATGATCGTTTGAATTTGGCCCTAACAGAAACCCATATCGAAACTCTATTGGTTAAAAAATATTTTCAACTTAACTTTGTGCTAGGATATTGTACGACCTTAATTAATATCTAAAGAACTTCCAAATTAAAGGATTGATATTAGTATTCATGAATAATTAAATTCATCAGGCTTAAGTCTATCTAGACACATCGAAAGGCTAAAATCTTCGCCGAAAAGCTTGAGGTCACACAATGAACAAAATGATAGCTATTTTGGACTCAAGTTAATATTGAGGAATGGATAATTTAGTAACGACAAAATGGGTCGTTACAATTAGATACCAATTTACCATCCGTTCGTCCCCGAACGGGCATTCGGTGGAGAGAAGCGCGATATAGAAATTAGAGAGACATTACTAACAGAGTTTCTTATTGTACCATATCCCACTCACTTGATATCATTAATAATTAACCTACATTCTATACTCAATCGTTCTATCAAGGCTTTTCAAAACATGAAGAGGCCGAGCCAAACATTTACGCACGAATCACTTATTCTACTTACAACGGTCCACGTCTCAAACTTGAGTGTTATGAGTCAAATCAAGATAAAGAGGGTTCATAAATATATATATAAAAGATTCACCTTGAAGACGACAATCACCCAGAATCACCTCTTTTTCACCCTAGCTTCGTTCTCTCTTCTTACAACGTAAGAATGGGGAATGAACTCCGAAACTGAAAAACTGCATTCTTTACCACTGCTGCGGTGCGATTGTCGTTGCAGTGCTAACTGCCACAGAAGACCCACGACGCTAATTCCCTTGACCAAACCAGTGAGCTCTGCCTAGCTCACAGATGCTTCTATTTTACAACACAAAATCAATATTTGGACATAGAATTACAAGACTATCACGATAATTATCATTATCGGAGTTCTAGAGCCCCGAATTCAATTTTGAAAAGTGCTATGGGATGCTACATGAGTCTACTACTCGAATTTCAATACTCGACAAGTCACATCTAATCCACCCAACATACAGGCTCACCCTGAGACACCCGAGTAAGTTTCTAGCCAAGACTACCCCCTGAAAAATCTACATCTTGCTCATATTTAAGTCACTACTCCATTTACAAGTCACATAACTTAGATACTCGCATGCGCCTAATCAAGACTACTAGATTCATTCTATAAAGATAGCTTCAACATCTCGCAATCACTATTCTTTTCACCTCAAGATCACCCACGGTTCAAGCTAGCAGTTTACTACTATACATAGGTGACAACACAACCTCTATATTAGCCATAGAGATCCTACAGAATTAGAGACTACAACACATTCTCCTCCACAACATCGCTAATACTCATCTAATCATCATACCTTAATCACTCAATAAGCAATATCCAACAAGTATTACCCAAGGAAAGATCAATCATGTCATTTAATAATTCACTTATATTCTCCCATTTAGGACCATTCTTAATTATTCTATGGGTATAACTACACCATTTAATTCTGTATTAACACCATCATGGGGATTACTACCCTCTAAAATTATCATCTATCAGTCAATTATATAGGACGCTAATCACACAATTCAATCGCAAGACCAAGTCAACAATCAACTTATATTCTCAAGGCCTCCCTTAATACACCAATCCCCAACTAAAATTTATGCCCAGGCAATCACTAACTTCAATACTTAGAACACGACAAAACCTTCATTGTCAAGCCCAATGACCCTTCCATCACCAACACCAAGCTAAGGTATACAATGTCATTCTTATTTCAACCTTACAACATTTTTATTACAGGCTTCACTAACTCTTAACCACTTCGAGATTGATCTCTATATAATAAGCATATGAGCAAAGTCAAACAACATCATCGATTATAGGTCATTAACAGCCTCATTACTAATATCACATTTCAGATAAGTTATCAATCAAATTCCTTAGGTATCAACAACCTCCACTAGTTTTTGTCACTTTTATTTAAAACTTATTATTTTGTCAAATCTTAAAAGTCAGTTCATACAAGGAGCTCAAAGATAATATCACTGAGCCAGTCCTCACAAGGAACTAATTAAAATTTTAAATAATAGGATTGCAAAAGAATCCAAATAAAGTCTCAATAACCGGACAGTACAAGAATCCACATATAATATCAAATAACTAGACCACACAAGGATCCATTCACAATATCAAGTAACTGAACCATACAATTGAATTCATTCACAATATCAATTGCAAGAGCCCGTCATTAAGGGCAACACATATCACCTCAGTCTTTTGTTCATGTCTTTTTCATTAATCTTCCCTTGACATCATGTCCTCATATCATCCTCTCAATTCTCATATCATAAATATCATCAGCATAACAATAGTATCAAGAACAAGGAAGCACCAAAGAATTTATTAATTTCACAACAACAAGATCACATAGTTCCATTACACTTTTCAACAAAAGCAACTTAGTCAATTTATTTCACCACAATTCAAACAAAAATAATTCACAACAATCATACAGTTTAACAATCCAAGTTCAGCCAAATATCAAACAACAGGCAACCAAATAAGTTCACTACTTTCATACATTTTCATATTATGATATTAACTCTTAGCCATTATTAATAGATACCAATTGGAATCTCCTAGATTCCAAAGCGAACTCACTAAGATACCAATTGGAATCAACTAGATTCTAATTGATCTTTGTTGAGATACCAATTGGAATCGTCTAGATACCAATTGGATCCAACCCAGTAGTCAAAGAATATTACGCCACGATGAAGAGGAAGAAAAAGGAAACGACTTCTACATGCCTTATAGACTTCCAAAGATTGGGTGTGGGGCCCTACACACCAATCTGCGGAACTCTACTTGACATTGCTCTTGTACTTGTGGGACCGGTTAACCTAATGCTTTGATACCAACTGTCACGACCCAAACAAACGGACCGTGCGGGCACCTACGCTATCCTAAGTAGCTAGGAGAACCCTTATTACCCAACCAAAAATATGCGGAAGACTTCTGTTTTTAAGAGAATACTGAATTAAATATAACAAAGTAAATTAAACACCAATAAATAAATTTTTCAAAAAACTTCTTATAACTGTCCTTCACTACCCCAAGACCTGGTCAGACATGTACAAGAGCTACCTATTACAGAATAGATTGACAATAAAATAAATAACACAAAGACTCTAACATCTGCCAGGAAGGAAGTGCAGAAGTTAGTGCTGAATATCGCCATTGATCTAGTAACTGCAACTAACCTGCATCCAGTCTACACCCCAATAAGGGATGTAGAAGAGTAGGGTCAGTACAAACACACGTACTGGTAGGCATCATCGGCCGACCAGTGTTAGTCCACATAATCATAAAATAGAATCAAAGAAAAGAAATCATGACATCTTAATAGAGTATAATTCTACTAAGGCTGTAATATCATTATAACACTTTGCCAATATAATTTACAATTTTCCAACTCTATTAATGAGATTATATTCACCACTAGCATAGTCTAGCCTCACTAATTCACACCATCCACCACAATCTAACACAAAACCATCACTATCACCCTTTTATTCACGTTGTCGTTTCCATTATCCACATCTATAGGATCAACCCAATAATCATAGATAACTCACACTAAACTCTCGGGCTAACAACCAAACACTCTCTTATAATATTAAAGAATAATAACTAGCCAATCGGATAAGCCAAGATCACACCAAGTATAAATAAAGTAGGCCGACCAACATATAGCAAGTAAGCACAGAGTTCCACTTTTCCAAGTACATGTCACACAATCAATCTCAAGGATACAATCAAACAGGGAATACAAATCAACTCACATCTCAGTAAAACACACAAGAGAACTCAAGGTTCATTAGCAAACCTTATAGATACTCTTGGAGAAAGATTAATTCAATTATTGAAACTTTGGGATTGTTTCTTTGAGATTATTCATTGGATTCATCACTTTAGATCACTTCATTATCAATTCCTTTATTATTAATATTACCATGCCGGCTCGTGGCACCCGATCCAATCACGTCTTATAGCAATACTGAAATTTAACGTCGGCCACATTGCTACTAACAATCTTTCCACTTTTCTGTTCTTAATAAATATTCATCATTCACTTTTCAACCTGTATGAAGGTATATCACAAGCCTTCTTTACTCAAGGCATTCTTTTCAATCACATTATCATTATGAATCAAGATTTTTCATTTATCAACAATAGTCTGTACACACATGCTAAGGGACTTATTTCTGCCCAACTAGTCATGACCTGCAGGGGACAATCTAAGTCCATGTACCGTACCGGCGTGGTACCCGATCCTCCATAAATAAGTAATATCAACATCCATATCCGTACCGGCGTGGTACCCGATCCTCCATAATCATATTATGTATATTTTATCAACTTCATACTATCTCTCAGGATACAACACGACGTACTAAATTTACAAGTATACTCATAATCACAAGACGATTCGATCAAGTTGGATTTTTCATAATTATTCATGCAAGTATCAACAATCCAAATATCATCAATTCAAGTATGTACGAAAACCAATCAACAAGCATCCAATTTAGGAGCATACACACAATTAAATTGAGTCTAAACTCTAATTAAATCATAACCTACTCAAATACCACAACTTGGGTTCTAACATCACCACCCATAACTAGCGCATTCAACCTTATCATTATTCTTTACCTCTCTCCGCATAATACAATGCACACAATGATTCAAGTCATCTATCCCTTAGGCCTCACCATTATCATGGCACAATATGCAACTTAAACCTTTATAACTCAATTAGGTTCATCACTAGAACAACTAAGAAACATCATGTCCACATACTTCATTCACAACAATCCCCTTTCGGGCACATAACACATAATATCATAAATATCACATAATCAATCAATAACATAGTTTTCGGAATTAAAGTAAAGTTCTTATGTCTTTATTCACCTCAACTCCATGTCTGCAGGCCTAGACATGCTTTCTCCCATCAATTATAAATTATGAAAATATGAAATAACACAGTCTTCTACTCATTAACCTAGCCTACCTGGACGCCAAGCTTTTTGAATCAACAAGTCATGTCAAGGATGCTCATTCCCTTTCTTCATGCTTCGGAATGATCAATCATCTAAATATCAAACAATTATAAGAGTAATTAATCAATTACTCTTTAAATAAATATCTTTGGGAATTCAAAACCCACTAATTCTACCCTAATTCCAGGTTTATATCATTCTCCAAGGTCAATTAACTATTAACTAGTTCTTTCAAACTTAACCCATCTCCATTAATGGAGTTTTTATGCTAAAGGTCTCATCTTTATGGAATTCAAGATTTCCAACCAACAAAATACATAATCTAGTTTACCAAGTTCATACTAGAAATCATTAATTTATAATCTAGAATTAGTTCTAGGTGATATTAAGAACACCCATAAGTTTTTCCCAAAAATCCACCATTAAAGGCTCTAACCCAAAATTTCACCATTGAAGGTCTAAGGATTCTAAGATGTTAATGGATTAAAAGACAAAGAAGATGATGGAAAAACTTACCTCAATGAAGAAATTTCACTCTAAACCTTGGGAAATCACCTCTCTAGGGTTGGGGAATGAAGTTTTGGAGTTTTGGACCTGAAAATCGGCTAAATATGATTTAAATACTACCAGAATTTTCGCTACAGCGAATTCCCGTTTCAGCCCGGACAGTGTTCAGTAAAATGGTCATAACTTTTTATTCTAAACTCGGATTGACGAACGGTTTATTGCGTTGGAAAGAAGACTCATAGATCTTTGATTTGGTGGGTATTGGGACCCCTAAATCCTTATATTCTAGGAGATATGATCGTTTGAATTTGGCCCTAACAGAAACCCATATCGAAACTCTATTGGTTAAAAAATATTTTCAACTTAACTTTGTGCTAGGATATTGTACGACCTTAATTAATATCTAAAGAACTTCCAAATTAAAGGATTGATATTAGTATTCATGAATAATTAAATTCATCAGGCTTAAGTCTATCTAGACACATCGAAAGGCTAAAATCTTCGCCGAAAAGCTTGAGGTCACACAATGAACAAAATGATAGCTATTTTGGACTCAAGTTAATATTGAGGAATGGATAATTTAGTAACGACAAAATGGGTCGTTACAATTAGATACCAATTTACCATCCGTTCGTCCCCGAACGGGCATTCGGTGGAGAGAAGCGCGATATAGAAATTAGAGAGACATTACTAACAGAGTTTCTTATTGTACCATATCCCACTCACTTGATATCATTAATAATTAACCTACATTCTATACTCAATCGTTCTATCAAGGCTTTTCAAAACATGAAGAGGCCGAGCCAAACATTTACGCACGAATCACTTATTCTACTTACAACGGTCCACGTCTCAAACTTGAGTGTTATGAGTCAAATCAAGATAAAGAGGGTTCATAAATATATATATAAAAGATTCACCTTGAAGACGACAATCACCCAGAATCACCTCTTTTTCACCCTAGCTTCGTTCTCTCTTCTTACAACGTAAGAATGGGGAATGAACTCCGAAACTGAAAAACTGCATTCTTTACCACTGCTGCGGTGCGATTGTCGTTGCAGTGCTAACTGCCACAGAAGACCCACGACGCTAATTCCCTTGACCAAACCAGTGAGCTCTGCCTAGCTCACAGATGCTTCTATTTTACAACACAAAATCAATATTTGGACATAGAATTACAAGACTATCACGATAATTATCATTATCGGAGTTCTAGAGCCCCGAATTCAATTTTGAAAAGTGCTATGGGATGCTACATGAGTCTACTACTCGAATTTCAATACTCGACAAGTCACATCTAATCCACCCAACATACAGGCTCACCCTGAGACACCCGAGTAAGTTTCTAGCCAAGACTACCCCCTGAAAAATCTACATCTTGCTCATATTTAAGTCACTACTCCATTTACAAGTCACATAACTTAGATACTCGCATGCGCCTAATCAAGACTACTAGATTCATTCTATAAAGATAGCTTCAACATCTCGCAATCACTATTCTTTTCACCTCAAGATCACCCACGGTTCAAGCTAGCAGTTTACTACTATACATAGGTGACAACACAACCTCTATATTAGCCATAGAGATCCTACAGAATTAGAGACTACAACACATTCTCCTCCACAACATCGCTAATACTCATCTAATCATCATACCTTAATCACTCAATAAGCAATATCCAACAAGTATTACCCAAGGAAAGATCAATCATGTCATTTAATAATTCACTTATATTCTCCCATTTAGGACCATTCTTAATTATTCTATGGGTATAACTACACCATTTAATTCTGTATTAACACCATCATGGGGATTACTACCCTCTAAAATTATCATCTATCAGTCAATTATATAGGACGCTAATCACACAATTCAATCGCAAGACCAAGTCAACAATCAACTTATATTCTCAAGGCCTCCCTTAATACACCAATCCCCAACTAAAATTTATGCCCAGGCAATCACTAACTTCAATACTTAGAACACGACAAAACCTTCATTGTCAAGCCCAATGACCCTTCCATCACCAACACCAAGCTAAGGTATACAATGTCATTCTTATTTCAACCTTACAACATTTTTATTACAGGCTTCACTAACTCTTAACCACTTCGAGATTGATCTCTATATAATAAGCATATGAGCAAAGTCAAACAACATCATCGATTATAGGTCATTAACAGCCTCATTACTAATATCACATTTCAGATAAGTTATCAATCAAATTCCTTAGGTATCAACAACCTCCACTAGTTTTTGTCACTTTTATTTAAAACTTATTATTTTGTCAAATCTTAAAAGTCAGTTCATACAAGGAGCTCAAAGATAATATCACTGAGCCAGTCCTCACAAGGAACTAATTAAAATTTTAAATAATAGGATTGCAAAAGAATCCAAATAAAGTCTCAATAACCGGACAGTACAAGAATCCACATATAATATCAAATAACTAGACCACACAAGGATCCATTCACAATATCAAGTAACTGAACCATACAATTGAATTCATTCACAATATCAATTGCAAGAGCCCGTCATTAAGGGCAACACATATCACCTCAGTCTTTTGTTCATGTCTTTTTCATTAATCTTCCCTTGACATCATGTCCTCATATCATCCTCTCAATTCTCATATCATAAATATCATCAGCATAACAATAGTATCAAGAACAAGGAAGCACCAAAGAATTTATTAATTTCACAACAACAAGATCACATAGTTCCATTACACTTTTCAACAAAAGCAACTTAGTCAATTTATTTCACCACAATTCAAACAAAAATAATTCACAACAATCATACAGTTTAACAATCCAAGTTCAGCCAAATATCAAACAACAGGCAACCAAATAAGTTCACTACTTTCATACATTTTCATATTATGATATTAACTCTTAGCCATTATTAATAGATACCAATTGGAATCTCCTAGATTCCAAAGCGAACTCACTAAGATACCAATTGGAATCAACTAGATTCTAATTGATCTTTGTTGAGATACCAATTGGAATCGTCTAGATACCAATTGGATCCAACCCAGTAGTCAAAGAATATTACGCCACGATGAAGAGGAAGAAAAAGGAAACGACTTCTACATGCCTTATAGACTTCCAAAGATTGGGTGTGGGGCCCTACACACCAATCTGCGGAACTCTACTTGACATTGCTCTTGTACTTGTGGGACCGGTTAACCTAATGCTTTGATACCAACTGTCACGACCCAAACAAACGGACCGTGCGGGCACCTACGCTATCCTAAGTAGCTAGGAGAACCCTTATTACCCAACCAAAAATATGCGGAAGACTTCTGTTTTTAAGAGAATACTGAATTAAATATAACAAAGTAAATTAAACACCAATAAATAAATTTTTCAAAAAACTTCTTATAACTGTCCTTCACTACCCCAAGACCTGGTCAGACATGTACAAGAGCTACCTATTACAGAATAGATTGACAATAAAATAAATAACACAAAGACTCTAACATCTGCCAGGAAGGAAGTGCAGAAGTTAGTGCTGAATATCGCCATTGATCTAGTAACTGCAACTAACCTGCATCCAGTCTACACCCCAATAAGGGATGTAGAAGAGTAGGGTCAGTACAAACACACGTACTGGTAGGCATCATCGGCCGACCAGTGTTAGTCCACATAATCATAAAATAGAATCAAAGAAAAGAAATCATGACATCTTAATAGAGTATAATTCTACTAAGGCTGTAATATCATTATAACACTTTGCCAATATAATTTACAATTTTCCAACTCTATTAATGAGATTATATTCACCACTAGCATAGTCTAGCCTCACTAATTCACACCATCCACCACAATCTAACACAAAACCATCACTATCACCCTTTTATTCACGTTGTCGTTTCCATTATCCACATCTATAGGATCAACCCAATAATCATAGATAACTCACACTAAACTCTCGGGCTAACAACCAAACACTCTCTTATAATATTAAAGAATAATAACTAGCCAATCGGATAAGCCAAGATCACACCAAGTATAAATAAAGTAGGCCGACCAACATATAGCAAGTAAGCACAGAGTTCCACTTTTCCAAGTACATGTCACACAATCAATCTCAAGGATACAATCAAACAGGGAATACAAATCAACTCACATCTCAGTAAAACACACAAGAGAACTCAAGGTTCATTAGCAAACCTTATAGATACTCTTGGAGAAAGATTAATTCAATTATTGAAACTTTGGGATTGTTTCTTTGAGATTATTCATTGGATTCATCACTTTAGATCACTTCATTATCAATTCCTTTATTATTAATATTACCATGCCGGCTCGTGGCACCCGATCCAATCACGTCTTATAGCAATACTGAAATTTAACGTCGGCCACATTGCTACTAACAATCTTTCCACTTTTCTGTTCTTAATAAATATTCATCATTCACTTTTCAACCTGTATGAAGGTATATCACAAGCCTTCTTTACTCAAGGCATTCTTTTCAATCACATTATCATTATGAATCAAGATTTTTCATTTATCAACAATAGTCTGTACACACATGCTAAGGGACTTATTTCTGCCCAACTAGTCATGACCTGCAGGGGACAATCTAAGTCCATGTACCGTACCGGCGTGGTACCCGATCCTCCATAAATAAGTAATATCAACATCCATATCCGTACCGGCGTGGTACCCGATCCTCCATAATCATATTATGTATATTTTATCAACTTCATACTATCTCTCAGGATACAACACGACGTACTAAATTTACAAGTACACTCATAATCACAAGACGATTCGATCAAGTTGGATTTTTCATAATTATTCATGCAAGTATCAACAATTCAAATATCATCAATTCAAGTATGTACGAAAATCAATCAACAAGCATCCAATTTAGGAGCATACACACAATTAAATTGAGTCTAAACTCTAATTAAATCATAACCTACTCAAATACCACAACTTGGGTTCTAACATCACCACCCATAACTAGCGCATTCAACCTTATCATTATTCTTTACCTCTCTCCGCATAATACAATGCACACAATGATTCAAGTCATCTATCCCTTAGGCCTCACCATTATCATGGCACAATATGCAACTTAAACCTTTATAACTCAATTAGGTTCATCACTAGAACAACTAAGAAACATCATGTCCACATACTTCATTCACAACAATCCCCTTTCGGGCACATAACACATAATATCATAAATATCACATAATCAATCAATAACATAGTTTTCGGAATTAAAGTAAAGTTCTTATGTCTTTATTCACCTCAACTCCATGTCTGCAGGCCTAGACATGCTTTCTCCCATCAATTATAAATTATGAAAATATGAAATAACACAGTCTTCTACTCATTAACCTAGCCTACCTGGACGCCAAGCTTTTTGAATCAACAAGTCATGTCAAGGATGCTCATTCCCTTTCTTCATGCTTCGGAATGATCAATCATCTAAATATCAAACAATTATCAGAGTAATTAATCAATTACTCTTTAAATAAATATCTTTGGGAATTCAAAACCCACTAATTCTACCCTAATTCCAGGTCTATATCATTCTCCAAGGTCAATTAACTATTAACTAGTTCTTTCAAACTTAACCCATCTCCATTAATGGAGTTTTTATGCTAAAGGTCTCATCTTTATGGAATTCAAGATTTCCAACCAACAAAATACATAATCTAGTTTACCAAGTTCATACTAGAAATCATTAATTTATAATCTAGAATTAGTTCTAGGTGATATTAAGAACACCCATAAGTTTTTCCCAAAAATCCACCATTAAAGGCTCTAACCCAAAATTTCACCATTGAAGGTCTAAGGATTCTAAGATGTTAATGGATTAAAAGACAAAGAAGATGATGGAAAAACTTACCTCAATGAAGAAATTTCACTCTAAACCTTGGGAAATCACCTCTCTAGGGTTGGGGAATGAAGTTTTGGAGTTTTGGACCTGAAAATCGGCTAAATATGATTTAAATACTACCAGAATTTTCGCTACAGCGAATTCCCGTTTCAGCCCGGACAGTGTTCAGTAAAATGGTCATAACTTTTTATTCTAAACTCGGATTGACGAACGGTTTATTGCGTTGGAAAGAAGACTCATAGATCTTTGATTTGGTGGGTATTGGGACCCCTAAATCCTTATATTCTAGGAGATATGATCGTTTGAATTTGGCCCTAACAGAAACCCATATCGAAACTCTATTGGTTAAAAAATATTTTCAACTTAACTTTGTGCTAGGATATTGTACGACCTTAATTAATATCTAAAGAACTTCCAAATTAAAGGATTGATATTAGTATTCATGAATAATTAAATTCATCAGGCTTAAGTCTATCTAGACACATCGAAAGGCTAAAATCTTCGCCGAAAAGCTTGAGGTCACACAATGAACAAAATGATAGCTATTTTGGACTCAAGTTAATATTGAGGAATGGATAATTTAGTAACGACAAAATGGGTCGTTACACTACTTCTTTTAAATTTAAGACTATCATTCATTCATTTCCTTATCAAAATTTTAATATATATAATTCAAGATTTTTTTGATAGAATTTAAATATATATAATTCAAGAAGACGATTTTAAGGACAAATCTTATTTATTTTCATCCAATAGGAGTCAATATTAATAGTTTTCATCCAATGGAAGTCAAACTTAGTTATTTTTTTTATCATAATATAAAATAAATATGAAATAATTAAATAATTTACAAAATAGTTTTTTATTGTAAAATTCCAAGTGGGTAGTTCTCAAGATGTCACTTGGCTTAATTATAAGCTAGACTGTCCTCCTTTATTATATATAGATAGATATGAAATAACAATATACTAATCTTAATATAAAATAATTGAACAACTATAATAGTGTTCATCCAATAGGAGTCAAACTTAATTATTTTTAATCATAATATAAAATAATATTATTTATTTATTACCACAACATGAAATAATAATTTACTAATCTTTAATATGAAATAATTGAAAAATTATAATAATGTTCATCCAATAGAAGTCAAAATTAATTATTTTTTACCACAATATTAAATAATATACTAATCTTCATATGAAATAATTGAACAATTATAATAGTTTTTACCACAATAGGAGTCAAACTTAATTATTTTTTATCATAAATATAAAATAATATTATTTATTTATTACCTAGCTATGAAATAATATTAAATAACTAAATGATCAACAAAATAGTTTTTTGTTGTAAAAATATCAAATAGATAATTCTCAAGATGACACTTGTCATAATTTTAGGCTAACTACACTCCTTTATTATATATAGATAGATAGTAGTCAAACTTAATTATTTTTTATCATAAATATAAAATAATATTATTTATTTTTTACCTAGATATGAAATAATATTAAATAATTAAATGATCAACAAAATAGTTTTTTATTGTAAAATGATAGTTTTTTGTTGTAAAAATATAAAATAGGTAGTTCTCAAGATGACACTTGTCATAATTTTAGGCTAACTACTCTCCTTTATTATATATATAGATATGAAATAATATTAAATAATTAAATGATCAACAAAATAGTTTTTTGATGTAAAAGGATAGTTTTTTGTTGTAAAAATATCGAATACGTAGTTCTCAAGATGACACTTGTCATAATTTTAGGCTAACTACTCTCTTTTATTATATATATATAGATACATAGGAGTCAAACTTAATTATTTTTTATCATAAATATAAAATAATATTATTTATTTTTTACCTAGATATGAAATAATAGTAAATAATTAAATGATCAACAAAATAGTTTTTGTTGTAAAATGATAGTTTTTTTGTTGTAAAAATATCAAATAGGCAGTTCTCAAGATGACACTTGTCATACTTTTAGGCTAACTACTCTTCTTTATTATATATATAGATATGAAATAATATTAAATAATTAAATGATCAACAAAATAGTTTTTTGTTGTAAAATGATAGTTTTTTGTTGTAAAAATATCAAATAGGTAGTTCTCAAGATGACACTTGTCATACTTTTAGGCTAACTACTCTCCTTTATTATATATAGAGATATGAAATAATATTAAATAATTAAATGATCAACAAAATAGTTTTTTGATGTAAAAATATCAAATAGGTAGTTCTCAAGATGACACTTGTCATAATTTTAGGCTAACTACACTCCTTTATTATATAGATAGATAGTAGTCAAACTTAATTATTTTTTATCATAAATATAAAATAATATTAAATAATTAAATGATCAACAAAATAGTTTTTTATTGTAAAATGATAGTTTTTTGTTGTAAAAATATCAAATAGGTAGTTCTCAAGATGACACTTGTCATAATTTTAGGCTAACTGCTCTCCTTTATTATATATATAGATATGAAATTATATTAAATAATTAAACGATCAACAAAATAGTTTTTTATTGTAAAATGATAGTTTTTTATTGTAAAAATATCAAATAGGTAATTCTCAAGATGACACTTGTCATAATTTTAGGCTAACTACTCTCCTTTATTATATATATAGATATGAAATAATATTAAATAATTAAATGATCAACAAAATAGTTTTTTATTGTAAAATGATAGTTTTTTGTTGTAAAAATATCAAAAAGGTAGTTTTCAAGATGACACTTGTCATAATTTTAGGCTAACTACTCTCCTTTATTATATATATAGATAGATAGGAGTCAAACTTAATTATTTTTTATCATAAATATAAAATAATATTATTTATTTTTTACCTAGATATGAAATAATATTAAATAATTAAATGATCAACAAAATAGTTTTTTGTTGTAAAATGATAGTTTTTTTGTTGTAAAAATATCAAATAGGCAGTTATCAAGATGACACTTGTCATACTTTTAGGCTAACTACTCCTTTATTATATATATAGATATGAAATAATATTCTCCTTTATTATATATAGAGATATGAAATAATATTAAATAATTAAATGATCAACAAAATAGTTTTTTGTTGTAAAATGATATTTTTTTTGTTGTAAAAATATCAAATAGGCAGTTCTCAAGATGACACTTGTCATACTTTTAGGCTAACTACTCTCCTTTATTATATATAGAGATATGAAATAATATTAAATAATTAAATGATCAACAAAATAGTTTTTTGTTGTAAAATGATAGTTTTTTGTTGTAAAAATATCAAATAGGTAGTTCTCAAGATGACACTTGTCATACTTTTAGGCTAACTACTCTCCTTTATTATATATATAGATATAGATATGAAATAATAGTAAATAATTAAATGATCAACAAAATAGTTTTTTGTTGTAAAATGATAGTTTTTTTGTTGTAAAAATATTCATAATTTTAGGCTAACTACTCTCCTTTATTATATATATAGATAGATAGGAGTCAAACTTAATTATTTTTTATCATAAATATAAAATAATATTATTTATTTTTTACCTAGATATGAAATAATATTAAATAATTAAATGATCAACAAAATAGTTTTTTGTTGTAAAATGATAGTTTTTTTGTTGTAAAAATATCAAATAGGCAGTTATCAAGATGACACTTGTCATACTTTTGGGCTAACTACTCTCCTTTATTATATATATAGATATGAAATAATATTAAATGATCAACAAAATAGTTTTTTGTTGTAAAAATATCAAATAGGTAGTTCTCAAGATGACACTTGTCATACTTTTAGGCTAACTACTCTCCTTTATTATATATATAGATATGAAATAATATTAAATGATCAACAAAATAGTTTTTTGTTGTAAAATGATAGTTTTTTGTTGTAAAAATATCAAATAGGTAGTTCTCAAGATGACACTTGTCATACTTTTAGGCTAACTACTCTCCTTTATTATATATATAGATATGAAATAATATTAAATAATTAAATGATCAACAAAATAGTTTTTTGTTGTAAAATGATAGTTTTTTTATTGTAAAAATATCAAATAGGCAGTTTAAGATGACACTTGTCATACTTTTAGGCTAACTACTCTCCTTTATTATGTATATAGATATGAAATAATATTAAATAATTAAATGATCAACAAAATAGTTTTTGTTGTAAAATGATAGTTTTTTGTTGTAAAAATATCAAATAGGTAGTTCTCAAGATGACACTTGTCATACTTTTAGGCTAACTACTCTCCTTTATTATATATATAGATATGAAATAATATTAAATAATTATATGGTCAACGAAATAGTTTTTTGTTGTAAAATGATAGTTTTTTGTTGTAAAAATATCAAATAGATAGTTCTCAAGATGACACTTGTCATAATTTTAGGCTAACTACTCTCTTTTATTATATATATAGATATTTTGAAATCAATTAATGTTTAGGTTAATATCTTAAATTTAAGTAAAAAATAATAATTCAAACACTACCATAAATAATTTGATATCATAATTGATTTTTGCTTTTCATAAAAGAAAAATAAAAATCTTTCATATTTAGGTAACCCTTTCTTGGGTGAAAAGGTTTTGAACTTCTATAAATTAAGAATTCTTCATTTTTACAACAATGGAAAAACATATTTCTTGGCTTTGTTCTAAACGTATATATGTCGTATATATATTTTATAATCTATAGATATTGGTACGTAGTTCTGTGGTAATTATTTTGGCATTACAAGTTGTAAAATATGATTCCAGGCCTTTTTAATTTCATTTGTACTAATGCATAATTATAAGGTCTTATTTCTATTTGGACCATTTATATTTGTGATTTATGTATGCTGATGTCCGAAAACAACTTCTCTATCTCCTTGAGGTAGGGGTAAAAGTCCGCCGACACCTCGAGGTAGGGGTAAAAGTCTGCGCACATTCTACCTTCTCTACACACCTTTTTGTGACTATCTTGAGTTTGCTGTTGTTGCATTTATGTTTGCCGATGTAATTTTATATTAAGACTTAGTTGGGGCCTTCATGTAATATGTTCGTTTGTGTAGAGTCGCACCCTTCATGTAATATATTCTTAGACCTTAATCAATATATGGTGTATTCTTGGAACAGGTTTCTTCCATGGAGATAAGCAGCTTTTAGCTGAAGAATTATTGAATTATGCCACTTTCACATGGATATGATGGAAATCACTGCGGAAGAAAAATATCTACCAGAATAGCTACCTATTTAAAGAAATCAACATCAACCTTGATCCATTTTGGCCTACTGTGGTCCTGGTATGAAATCGAGTTCTCTTCTTTTGTTTCCGTCTAATATAACATTATTAAATTAAAGTTATTTTCATTATCATATGTTGCCTAGGGGTCAATGGAGTGGAAGGGGAACTATGATGTTTTAGGTTAAAATTCCGAAGGAGGCAAAAAACACTAGGTGATATTTTTCTATCTTGCCAAGCTTTAGTGGGCGGAGTTATCGATACTTGTGTCTGTGGAGGTATTAGATACCAGGTAAATAGTCGAGCTGCACGCAAATTGTCCCAGACACCATTGTCATAAAAAAATTAAAAAAAGTAGCGTTATTTTCATGTCACATGATGCTGATCAAAGTAATATTTTTTTTTAGAGGTGCCCACGACTTTTTTTCCTTGGATGCTTTTGGAAACATTTCTCAATAGATATCTAGGAGCTGATGTTCTACTCGATTTTCCTATATTTGTTTTAACAGAAGTTGACATTATGCTTTAGACGAAGGATGTGGAAGAAAATCTAAAGAAAAGAGACAAATGATTTTATAGTTCTGTTTAAAATACGGCCAAACACATCGCCAGCCCCCTAAACTTGACACAAACTTTCACTTTGGCACCTCAACAAAGTCATGTTCATTTTAAATACTTCATGTAAGGCTCTACAGAGTCATTTTGACACTTTTTTATATTTTCAAAACCAACTTTAGCGCGTGTGACAAATGTCATTTACGTGAAAAAATAAACGAATCCATATGTGACACGTGGAATAATTATGATTATTATTTTTAAAACTCACTTTTACTATATTCTGGGAAAAAAAGTAAAAGTGAGTTTTTTTAACAAATTACAGAGCATCAGTTCTTCGGCATCACCTCCATCAGTTCTTCGACATCTACTTGGGCCCTCTTCCCTTTTTGTTGATTCTTCGTTTTAAAAAAATTACAGAGTTCATCAATGGCGGTTGAATTTAACAAATTTATTCTTACCAACTTAAATTAATTTTAATCAACTTTCAACTTATCAAAGAAGACTTGGACGAGCTCGATATTGCTCAATTCTGTTGAAAAGATAGAAAAAGAATACGAGATTAACAGACGAGAAGAACAAGACAAAACCAAATACTAATATTAAAGAAAAAACAAATGAAGAAGAAGAGAGACAAAAAATTGATCTTTCAAGAATTTGGGAATTTAGGGCTAAATTATAGAATTGAAAATGAGGAAGAAGATAAATAAATAAGGATATGAGTCAATTTTCTCATTGGAGGGCCAACCAGGATACCATATCAGCAAAAAAAAAAATGGCCTTCAACGCGTCTTTGATGGGTGAAACATATGTGACATAACTATGCAAAAGGTGCCAAAATGACACAGTTGAACACTAATTTAGGAGTTTAAAATGAACAACGTCTAGTTGAGGTGTCAAAGTAAAAGTTCGTGTCAAGTTTAGAAGTCCGACAATGTGTTTGGCCTTAAAATAAACAATTTTTCCTACTCCTTTCTTTTCTTGAGTTTCACAAACTAAAGTAGTACAAGAAAATTACATGGTGGAAATTCATCATAATATCAGCTACGATCTCCAACATTATAAGTTAAAAGTTACTTTCCAGCTGATTTTAGTTTCTTCTGAAATTATTAGGATCAAGATACTCTTTTCCAATTGAAGTCTAACCACTTTCTTTTTCCCTATTTTATATTTAGCCTTAACTACTTTTTTAAAATTATTTTTAAGATCTATTAAAGACTATATGTTAATTAATATGAGTGTTATAGTAAAGTATGCAATTTACTTAAGAGTATTATTTTTTAAGAAGTGTATGTGAAATTTGCCTCCATAAGAAAAGATTCAACGTGCTTTCTTTCTAGGACCTACAAAAGTTCACAAATCCATTACTAGGTCGACAAGTAGTACACTTACTATTGTTAATTTTAGAGTTTCCTATTTTATAGTTCAACTTTTAATATACAAAAAATTATAAAAATAAAAAAGGGACAAACGTTAGCATAATTTAAATATTCAAATAAAATTTAATAACAAATTCATGGTGAAATGCTTTTCAAAGAAAGTTCCAACATAGTTGATTCGTAAAACAAATAACTTTCCCATTTCATTCTTTTAATTATTTTCCAACATACTAAAAACGATTCAATCACTACTGTACACTTAAAAAAAAAACTCCTTCCCTGAGCTGGCCAGTGCCACCACTTCCCGGCGATCCGATCAAACAAACCACCACCCTCCGCCGCAACAATGACGGAATTCCTCGAACTCGAAACACAAGACGCCGTACGTATGCCGTGGAACGTGTTACCGGGAAGCAAATCGGAAGCCGCGCAATGCGTCATTCCCGTTTCCGCAATTTACACACCGTTAAAACCCTTACCTAATACTCCTACTCTTCCTTACGCTCCACTTCGTTGCCGTAACTGCCGATCGGTGCTAAATCCTTTTTCCATCGTTGATTTCTCCTCTACTAAGATCTGGATCTGCTGTTTTTGCCTTCAGAGGAATCACTTTCCACAGAGTTATCAGTCTATATCCGAGACTAATATGCCGGCTGAATTGTTTCCGCAATATACTACTATTGAGTATGAGAGTCAGTCGGATACAGCTGCGATGACGAACCCGGTTTTTTTATTCGTGGTCGATACTTGTGTTATTGAAGAGGAGATTGGTTACCTCAAATCATCTTTGCTACAGGTTATGTGCTTTTTCTTGCTTAGTGTTTGACAACTGTTTAGTATGCTTTTTTTGCCACCTTTCACGCTCCTCCACTAAATCCACGGGATACTTGCCCCCTCTCACCAGGAACAAATAATAGGTAATTCTGTCCACAAGGCTAGTACAGCTGGGAAGAATCACCTAGTGTTTTTTTACCGTCTCTGTTGGGATTTGAACCTGTATTTTACTGACCACTAGGCCACACCTTGAGTGTAGTTTGATACAGTGTTGTTGAAAGATCTTTACTTTTTTTCTAATTTTACTTGTTTACGTTTGTTTTGAGATGGAATTAGTATAGAAAGTGTGCACATAGGTGGTACGAGCTAGTCAGGATTAAGGCTTAGTAGTGTTGATACAGTTTCATTAAGTCATTTTTAGCTTGTTTAGAGACTCGTATGCCCAGTGGAGTGCAAGATTCAGGATTTTCATTGAGTGGGTTCGAAAAATAAAAAAAAATATAGTGCTTGGGACTTGAACTTGGAACCTCGAGGTGAATGTTGAACCTCATAGACGACTGAGCCACCATTTAATCTTGTGTTTAGGGGATTTGAAGTTTATATATAGGTGAAGAATTAAAAAATTACCTTATATATAGTGCAATATTTTGCCGAGGGGGTTCCGGTGAACACCCTCAAACCCTTGTAGATCCACCCCTGCGTATGTCACCATAAATGTGGTGAATATCTATTGTTAAAGAATCATGTATCTGAAAAGACAAATTGTTGAGTATTGGAATGCAACCAACGGATTCAAATGGAGTGGAATGGTGTTACCTATAAAAGAAATTGGAGTGGAATAGTATTGAGGATCAAATCCAACTAGTTTAGAATTGAATTGTAGGAGTGGTAGTTGCTGTTGTTGTTCTTTGGTGAACTCTTAGATTATTTTTTCACAGTGTTAGTAAAAGCTATCACTTCCTCAGTTAAAGATAGTGTTATTAAAAGCCATCACTTCCTCAGTTAAAGTGATGAAGCAATGCAAAGGGATGAGTCACCGCTTCATGGGTGATGCCATGCACTTCACATGAATGTGAGCTGCACTTCAAAGAATGACACTCAAAAGTGATTCCAATGAAGAACAGTGATCCTCTGAATATATACTTCGAGGAGTTGGATTAATATCAATATTATTGTAAATTGAATGTTGACATACCTAGTATAATCCTAGAAGCATGCACTTTGCGTCTTGCTTCAGATCTAATGGACCTTGTCGCTTTTTGCTTTTAAAATGCTGCTTTCCCTGAGCCTTTTATGTCAATTTTTGGTTTCGAACACCTCTTGTGTTGGCATGTTTTGTGGAAAATAGTTTTTATTTTTATTTTTGATGATGTAAGTGGAATATCATTAAAGGCGTCCAGGGGATGCAAAAGTTGAAGACGGCATACCCAGTTCCTTATAATTTAAGAAATAGTTCTTCTTTCGATTGGGGTCTTTTCAAGACTTCAAGTATATAAATGGTATGATCTAGGGAAGATGATGTGGTAGTGAATGGCAGTGTCGTCCTCCTTCCACAAGGCACAAACTGAAGCCTTCTATTTTTAGGTAACACTTGTATCTGGTCCTTAATCCCCAGTTTGGTTCCTTTACCAATTAAAGGTTTGGTTCAAAGTGGAGTGTAAACTGTGAAGGATCACGTATACAACAATCCGCTGGACATCCTCCCTCAGTGTCATACAAGCATGTCTCATTGAAAATAATGATTCTTTTGGTTTCTACTTTTTGTTAAAGTGACAAATGAAGATCCTAATTCTTTTTCTCCTTGTAGTAATTTTTTCACTGACATGATTACTTATGTTGATTGCAGGTACTGGGCACATTGCCTGAGAATTGTTTAATTGGCCTAATCACATTCGGGACCTACGTGCATGTTCATGAACTGGGGTTTGGGCAGATTCCAAAGGTTTATGTGTTCAAGGGGTCAAAGGAAGTTTCTAAAGATCAAGTCTTGGAGCAAATGGGCTTCTTTGCAAATAAGCCTAAGCCAACCACAGGTGTCATTGCTGGGGTTAGAGATGGGCTTTCTCAAGAGAGTATTTCTAGGTTTTTGTTGCCTGCATCTGAGTGCGAGTTTACGCTCAACTCGGTATGGTTTCAATCGTGTTTTTTTAATATGTAAATACTGTAATATATATGCTGCACATTTGTCAGAACTTGTGACATAACATGTAAACAGGAAAAAGGAGATGCAGCTTGTAAGTCTTGCCAAATATTTCTCTTTCACAATATATTGCATTTATTAGTGGAAATGGATGTGTTTGAATTCCACTTAACCTCCCTCCTCAACCAAACCAGAGAAATGTTTCATTTACACCTTTCAACATGGTTGAATGCACTCATCTTGGTTACTATGGTTGTCCCTTTCTGTTATTTTTAGTTTCATTTGGGTTTGCAGATGTAAAGTTCTGTAATATACTTCCTCCAGTGCCTTCCGAATTCAATGACAGTATTTCTAAATGAGACATTTCATCTATTATTGTGTGCCATAAAATGTGTAATCTTATTTGACCTTTATACTAATTGAAATGTAAATAAATAATAACGTGTTGTTTATTCAACATTTCTCTCAACTTAATAATACTTTACTCTAATCTAAAAAGTGACAGGTCTAATAGGTTATTTAGTTCAATGTGAATGGCATTGACAAGCTATTAGATTATAGTGCTAATTTTGTTACTCCATTTGTAGCTAACTTAATTTACTTCTGAAATTATCTTTTTCAGATATTACAGGAGCTTCAAAGAGATCCTTGGCCCATGCCAGCAGATCATCGAGCTGCACGGTGCACTGGTACAGCATTGAGTGTGGCTTCTCATTTGTTGGGTATATGTGTTCCCGGTTCTGGAGCCAGAATTATGGCATTCTTAGGCGGGCCCTCAACAGAAGGGCCAGGTGCAGTAAGTCATGGCCCTTTGTTGAGTTATTAAGTATGAATTTTTATTTGAGTTTCTCATTTGTGACTATAATAAGATAAAGTTATAAGTACTTTTTCCTAATCTTTTGTGAGGGGTTTGGGGGTGGAAGCCACAGTTTTCTTCCTAGTGGAAGTATAAAACAAATGAAACTATCCCCAAAAGGAACAAGTGAAAAGACATTATTCACTTGTCAAATTGACTGGTTTACTCTGCCTTTGATATGCAAGGTCGCACTTAGTTCATGTCATCTTAATTCTCTCACTTGAATTGTTGAGAAAGGGTTGCTTAATGCACGCCCTTTGTTAAGGTTCACTAGTATTTAGGCTCTTTGATATTGGAAGGTTGTTTTAAGGTTCTCATGTTAAAATCATGCATTCAAAAACTAGGATGAATGGCTTGACATTTTCCTTTGTTGTCTTTTCTCTGAGAAGATGGAGGTAAAACTAGTGTTTCTAAAAGGCAAAAGCACATAAAATGACAAGGCTCCTGGGGCTTTAAAAACAAGTAACGAGAAGCAAAGCAGAAGATTCTTCGAATTGAAGAGCATAGTTTATAGAAAACGGAAGTTACATAATTTATGAAGGTTATAAAAAAAATAAATATATGAATATAAAACCTTTTTTTATTTTAATAACAGTGGTGTCCATGCCAACTTGTGCGCACCTCAATTGTTCGACCGAATGCCCTCTAAGGCTTAGACAGATTAAGCAGATGATAAGAAATCATCTAGGGTCTGTTTGGAAAACCACCTAGTAATTGGAATGGGTGCAGTTGCTAGGATAGTAATAATACAACCTAATAATTATACAACAGAGTAATTACGATAGCCTGTTTATTTTCCATTAGTAATTACAGTGTAATTACACAGTTGAGTCACTTTAAAAATAAAATTTAATTATCAAAAGATTAAAGTTAATATTTGATAAATATGTGCCATTAAATGATATTAAATCAGGTAATTTAAGGTACATATTATTTCTTGAAAATATATCAATTAATAATCATATATTTGTAACTAAGATAGAGAGATGGATTTATAGACAATATACCTTTAGTAAGTTTTTGTGAATTTACTTAAGCATACGCTTTTGAAATAATTAATAATAACACGATTATAATTCGGTAGTGATAAATCTAAATAAATTACTTAGTTTAAACAACTCATCATCAACTCATTGTAACGCGATAATAAAATTAACTTATGTCTACTATAGAACTAATGAATGAACTAATTTACATAAATAAATTACGACATGAAAACAATATTTACAACATGCATCAAGTTATGTGCTTTTATATACGTACATATATGTGTGTGTTAAGTTAATAATATTTTAATTTAATTAATTATAAAAATTAAAATAACACGTTTTTGTAAGAACATAGATGGATGCTTGACAAAAAGATTACTATTATTTATAAATATAAACATAATATTATTCAAATAAAAAATAAATCTGTCAAGCACCCAAGGGTGTGGCCTAGTGGTTCAATGAAGTGGGTTGAGCACCATGAGGTCTCAGGTTCAATTCCCAACAGAGAGAAACACTAGGTGATTTCTTCTCATTTGTTTTAGCCTTGGTGGATAGAGTTACCGGGTACTTGTTGCTGGTGGGAGGTGGCAGGTATCCCGTGGATTTAGTCGAGATGCGCGCAAGATGCCCGGACACCACGTTTATAAAAAAAAAAATCAAAAAAAAAAATCTATCAATTGTAAGTGAAAAATAAATAATATGCAATGTGAAATATCAAGTCAATAGGATTAAAAAAAAATAAATTGAATTCGAAATATAACTTAGATTCAAAATCCCAAAAACAAAGTTTAACATAATATTCTTATGTCAAATTCCAACAAAATATAAAATAAGTTTTAGCATAACTTAAGTAAATACAATTCAAAAGAAAGGAAAGCATAAGTCTATAACTGCATTCAACAATTTTTTTTTACTTCAATAACATCACTCATTATATATCAAGTTTGTTAATTACCCATTCTTTCTAATAGTAGTAGGTGTAGTTTCAAAACTAGAATAATATTGTAGATACGCTAAAAGAAAAACAAGAAATAAAAAAATACGAGCAAATACATTGAACAACAAGGAAGTTGAGAAACGAGGAGAAATAAAATGAAAGGAAATATATTTAAAAGTTAAAAAGTAACCATGTAATTACTTGATATAGTTACACTCAATTCTCAACCCCTTCTTGATAATTGGCGAGTGTAGTTATCCCTTCTCGATTACACCAAGTCAAACTGTGTAATTACACCAAAATCCAATTACTAGATGGCTTTCCAAACAGGCCCCTGGTGTTTTTTTGTCTCAGTTGGGATTTGAACCTTAGTCTCCAAAGTTTGTACCCACTTCATGACCACTGGGCCACAACCTTGGGTGTAATATATGAATTTAACACTTATAATGTCAAAAGAGCATTTGACTTAATAGTATCAGCTTCCAAAATACTACTCCCTCCGTTCTAATTTATGTAACATAGTTTATATCGGCACAATGTTTAAGAAAGAAATGAAAGCATTTGAAACTGGTACCATCACATGTGCAGCTATAAACTTTTGAAAATTCTGGCCTTAAATATGTCATAACATTACTTTTCAAAAAAAAAAAATTCTTTTCAAAAAAACATGTCATAACATTATGTGATATAAAAACTTCTGATTTAAGGTAAAATGAGAAGTGTAAAACCAATTGTTTCCAAATTTAGAAGCGTGTTATTCTTTTTTGGAACATACAAAAATGGAAATTGTGTCACGTAAACAAAAAGGAGGGAGTATAATGGCAATATTAGTTCCAAGTTTCAAATAGGTATCATTAAACTGTAGTTTCTACAATGTTGGAGAAATATTACTGCAATCAATTGATTCTCAGTTTCCAATAACTAACAATAAAATTGTAAAAGATTTATTTTTATAGAATTCAATTGATTTCCCCCCCAAATAATCAGCCTATAAATCAAGAATAAGAGAAAGGAAATTGTTGTGGAGGAGATACAATTAGGGGAAAAAGAATAGTTGATAGTAAGAGAGTAGGAGAGAGAAGCGGAAGAGGAGATTCCAGAATCAGGAGCAAAAAAAGAGAACTTGCATTGTTGAACACCAGGACGAGAAGAAATAGTCATCTTGATGAAGAAAGAAGTAAATCAAAAGAAGCAAAGAAATATAATTAGTAGAAGAAAAAGAGTCATTTCTAACCAGATAAGTATAAGAAGCAACAAAGAAGTATTGTTACCTTACTCAAAAAAGAAGCAACAAAGAAAAGAACAGGCAAATCATATTTGAAGAGGAGTCCTAATACATAAAACAAATAAAAGTCATTTCCCCCTTTTTTCTCTTTATATTTTTCATCATTTAATCGGATCCAATAGATTGCTTGTGCCTCACTGTTAGAATGATTATCATCACCCGGATTGAGAGGTTTTCAACTTCTTAATGATATAAGTTTAAAGTGACAAGAGCCAACAAAAAAATTAAGCATGTCTATATCAAATACAAATTCTGTATCATGTGCATTTTACTCCGATGTTTGGTCATTTTCAATGTCAATTACAACTCGAAATGTATGTGCGTGTGAGTGATGTCTTAATATTAAATATTGCAGATTGTGTCGAAGATTTTGTCTGAGCCCATCAGGTCTCACAAGGATCTGGACAAAGATTCTGCACCTTTGTTTCATAAGGCTGTGAAGTTTTACGAGGGACTTTCGAAGCAACTTGTGCATCAAGGGCATGTACTGGATATTTTTGCTTGTGCACTTGAACAGGTAACAATCAAATACTATTCACCAGAGTTTGATATAAATACTCACTTATTTAATCTGTTCCAAGGTTATAAAATAGATGAGTGAAAGTCACTTCTGGATTGAAGTGCTTAAGCTTCACCTTTTCATACCCGGGGGATTTTCTTGTATAGAGAGATTTGGTATTTATATGACCATGCTCTTATATAAATACCATAGGATGTGTGTGTCTACTTGTTCAACTCTACGATAGTTTAAGTGCCTACTTGTGCACATCCAAAGTTGGAGGGCGTAGATGCCAGCTGAGGCCAAGTTAAAGGGCACATTTATGTATTATGCCTTTTTTAAGCATAAAAGGGAAAATGAGTTGTTTATGCCATTATCCATTTTTAACAATATCCTGCCTGAGTTGTTGACCATCACCTGAATTAACTAATCTAACTTGGGAGATCTCATTATTTTTCAGATGCATATGTAATGATTCCTCAATGTGCTGACCTTCTAGATAATAGCGTATCTTGGTTTTAGTGAGATCAGGCTAGCCTTTGAAGTAGCGCATACACCAACTCAATGACATCAAGGTTTTGAAAAGGGCTCCAGGACATGAATTGGATGCCAAATTATATGTTTGTAGAAAATATTTTATTTCTGACCTGAATATACTAAAAATACATTTTTTTCCGTCATATAATCAACTGAGATATCGTTCCTGACCGTGTTTTTCTTTCTTTCTTTTTCTTGTTGGGATGGACAAGTCCAGTATTGCAACCATGTTTTTGGTGATTGGGATAGATATGTACCATAACCATATCTTCTCATCTATTTTATTGGTTTGATTTAGATGATCAGATATGGTATTCTCACCTTGTGACCCCTTGCTATTTTCTGTATGGCTAGTTCTCTTTTACTTATATGGAATCTTTTGCATGCTAGGTTGGCCTTGCTGAAATTAAAGTTGCTAGTGAGAAAACTGGTGGACTTGTTGTTTTGGCAGAAAGTTTTGGTCATAGTGTTTTCAAGGATTCTCTGAAACAAGTTTTCCAGTCAGGTGGCAATGATCTTGGACTGTCATCAAAGTAAGTTTGATTGAACATTCTTTGGTCTGTTTGCTCCCCCCCAAACCCTGGCCCCTTTCAAAAGAACAGAAGAAATTTCCAGATGAAATCTAGTATTTGAGAACATCTAATTTCTGATCTAGCTTTTGGGTAATGTCTCTTTGTTATTTTTTGTCCTACTTCTAAACATTTAGTGACATCTCATTATCATGCCATCATTGCCAAATAATTATGACGGCGCTAAGCCTATTAGCGTTTTTGGGTTTTCTCATTTTGATTACAAATCATTTTGAGACCATTGATTCGAACCTTCTTTTGTTACTTTTGTGTCAATATCATAGTTCTGCACAAAATGCCACTCCAGATGCTGATAGGTGGTCTGAAATGTTTTCATTTGCTAGCATTGATATGTTATCAAGTTCTTACTCTGTCTTACAACTTAGGTAGTATCTTTGCTTGTCTGCAGCGGTATTTTTGAGGTAAATTGCTCAAAAGATATGAAAGTTCAGGGGGTTATCGGCCCTTGTGCATCACTTGATAAGGTATTTTTTACTAATATAAGTGCTTACTTTCTCTCAAGCTTCTTTAGATACTTATTAATGGTGTCATTTTACAGAAAGGTCCTTTGTGCTCTGAGGTTGTGGTAGGTCAGGGAAATACAACAGCTTGGAAGATGTGTGGTCTTGATAAAACTACAACGTTTTGTTTAATATTTGACGTTGCCAAGAAGGAGAGCCCAGATGCAATTGCTCCATCTGCAAATCCACAGTTCTATTTCCAGTTTTTGACATAGTATGAACTTAGCTTATTATTTCTTGAGAAGTACTGACCAGTTTGTTTGGCTATGATCAACCATTTCCTGACATCAAAAATATTCTTCTGCAGTTATCAGCACCCTAGTGGACAAATGAGACAACGGGTTACTACTCTTTCTAGAAGATGGGTTGCTGGACCTGGAAGTGTACAGGCAAGGATTTTTTATGCACATAATGCTGTCTGTTTCTGCTTATGGTGTTTTTGCCTTTCCTTTATCCTTTATGCTTTTTCCATGTAAACAGAAGTAAATATCCGTTGAGTTCAGTAGTTAAATCATAAAATTGAGGATATCGGGGTGGTTTAGATGAATAAGAAGAGAGATGAGAAAGATAGTTGCTCTATCAGATTATGATAACCCAAGCTCCTTTCTCTCCAACAAGAACATGAAGTACTCAAATATCCTCTTTGGGAATGTACTAGGACATATTTGAGTCAAATAATTTTTGGATTTATGTTGATTTCGTAATCATTTAGAAATAGGCATAGTTGAGCTAGGCCTGCAAAGGCGACTAACCATTCTTTGGCCTCTTCCATTACAATCCTAGCGGTACAAAGTGAGATACATGTGCAGGTTGATAGTTTGGGGAATCAGTAGATGCTATTTACAGTGCATACTAGACTGGTGCTTTGCTTACCCACCTCAAACTCCTTGGAATCCTAAAGGAGTATGTGAATATCTACTATTGTGAGTCTGTGAGATCATCGCTTTATCCTTAAATAAACCTAATCATATGATACTGAGATTAAAGGTAATGAGGGTTTTGGTTTCATGCCATGTTGGTCCCCATAGGAGCTTTAGCAATCTCTGACGGTTGAAATCAGATCCTTATTTAAGGCTCTCTGCAGTCATCTATAGGCCATTTGTCTCCTGTTTCTCCACCAGTTTTAGCAGCAACAAGTAACCCTCTTTTATTACAAGTTCATCAATAAGCATCAACGATGTAAATATTATGATCTAATGGTTGATATCCTTTAACTTCCGCTGTCCGACATTAGCTTTTTTTTTTTTTTCTGTATTTTAGGTTGTCCGAGATTGTTCAGTTTCCAACTTTTGAAGCCTTTTTTATTTTTAAAAAGTACTATGGGATCTTTATATAAAAGTACATCGTGCCTTGGTGGACAGAGTTACCTGGTATCTGTTGCTGGTGGGAGGTGGCAGGTATCCCGTTGATTTAGTCAAGGTGTGCGAAAGCTGGCCTGGACTGTTATAGAAAAAAAGTACTTCAGGATGGATTTTTTCTTAAAAAATTAAAGTTATTCGAAAAGTCAACTTTATCTTTACATTTCTTCCCATTTTAATTTAGTTACAATAAGAAGTCCAACTTTCATCATTCTAGTTGTATTCGAACCAAATGAGATATCTAACTTAAAATGGATAGAGTATGTTAAATAACATGTGATATGTCTAATGCCTGAATAGATGGTTTTGGGATATCTGTCATTGTTTATCAGAGGAAAAATCTTCTGTACCTTTTTTTAATACTAAATACGTTTGAAAACACGGTTATGCAAAGTTCATTAGATTTATCCCGGTTTGAGTGTCAACAATGTAAGCTATATTCATTAACTGTATAGAAGTGTTAAGCTGGGTTGAAATTGTTGTGTTCCTAAGTAGAACTAGGAAAGCGAAGATGACTTAAAATTTTGAAGAATTTAGTCTTCTAAGTGTGTTTTGCTGAACTCTTTGTATAACAGTGAGAAAGTGGGGAGGCGAAAAGCTTCTCTTTTTTCGAGGAGACTAGTTTGGCGAAGAGTCGGGAATGATATATGGTCATGATAATGAAATAAAAGCACAAATAATATTTGTCTGGTTTTGATGATGAACTGACTGATCATAAGACATTACGAGTGGTTGGAAAAAAATATTCTCCCATAGGAAATGGCTGATTAGGCAATATTGGGGTTCCAGAAATTTAAGGAATCTGGAAATATTGAATGTGTTTAGTGGGGTTAGGCGGGGAAGGAAAAGGTGATAGAGCAAATTGAAATGATAAAAAAAAGATAACTTTTGCGAAGGATAATTATCTGAAAGGAAATAAGGGATGCAGCACGCAATAGTGCAAACTTCAAGTTTAAGATTTAGCATCTATTGCTGCAATATAAATATTGCAGGAATAAATAGCTCAAGGAAAAAGAACTGACAAAACTGCAGTTTAATAAAATATGAAGTAAAACTATGTCAATCAAGTTCAAAAATTATTTTTAGTATTAATTCAAGAACAAAATTACATTTTGGGGATCTAATGCACATCAGGTGATTAGTTTACGGAAATTAAGTTCCTTATTTCTATTGCTATCATTAAGACAATCCACAACACATGCTTTGTAATTAATATGTCATTTTCCCAGTTTTATTTATTGTTTAATAGTTTACTCTATAAACTAGAGCCAAGTTGGTGCTTAGGACCATGCCTCCATTTTTGGTGAAGCCCCTTGTGTGTTACTTAATTTCAAAGCTTAAGCATGCTTCAACTGTGTCTTTAACAAAACGATTTTTTTAATGAAAAAAGTGTGGCAAACAAATGATTTATTAATGAAACCAAAAGACTTCCCTTTTAGGAAAGTTGTTATATCTTTGGAGCTAAAGTAGAATTTGCGACACTAACCTTTTGTTTTCTTGACGGTAGAATTATTTTTGGATCATGTAAGGTAACTTTTATTAAAAATTTTCAAATCCGTACTAAAAAGGCACTTTAAGATGCAAGCAAAATTCAGAGGATAGTAGTTACATACTGAATTCGTGCATATCCATGAAATGTAACACACTTTTTGACGGTACGATTGGCTATGGTACAAGATCAAAGACGATCAGATCCGCCAAAAGGTATATGTAGCACACATTAAGGATAAAATGTTAGAATGTCGCTTGAGATGGTTTGAACATGTTTGTGTCGACTTACCGATGCACCTATCTGTAGGTGTGAAATTATAGTAAGTGAATGTGTTAAAAGGGGACATGTTAGACCTAAACTCACTTGGAAGGAAGTTCTATCACAAGACCTACAATTCCTTGGTATCAATGCAGACTTATCTAAAGATACAAACAATGGAGCAAATAACTACTAGAGAATATATATATTATACTTGTTAGAATACTTCTAATATATATATTACTTTTATTTATTAGTATGACGATGATATAAAATGATCTTAAAGGATTTCCTCTGAATTGTATACAAGTTATTTGCAAAGAATCTGAGTCATAGGACAGGGAACTGCCTTTGGGACTTGGTCGATAGGACAAGGAAATCTCATCTAGTCAACTTGGAATCAATTATGATTCACGTCTTTTACAAGGCTTAGTTAGGGAATTAGCTATGGAAATTTGAGACTATGGAGCATGCATTATGGAGGAGGGTGATAGCGGAGAACAAATGTGGCACCACAGAAGGGGGTGTGAAGAACTAGAAAAATCACCATCCCTTTTGGTGCATCTTTTAAGGGAATATTTTTTTTTTTGAGAAAGGTAACGGAAGGGGGTGCGAAGAACTAGAAAGATCACCATCCCTTTTGGTGCATCTTTCAAGGGAATATTTTTTTTTTTTGAGAAAGGTAACGGAAGGGGGTGCGAAGAACTAGAAAGATCACCATCCCTTTTGGTGCATCTTTTAAGGGAATATTTTTTTTTTTTGAGAAAGGTAACATTAACTTCTATATATCCACAGGTATACTACAACGAAGTGTAGTCCCCCCCCAAAAAGTTTTACTTACAACACCTAGGATCTTCTAGTTACAGCCAGTCAAAAGCATTAAGAACATCTACTGTATTGCCTATCATTACATGCTTACACCAAAAATAATAAAGGCCTAGGCAGTCTATCTTTACCTTTTGCATGCTGCTGTGTCTTCCTTCAAAGCATCTCTGGTTTCTTTCTCTCCAAATGGTCCACCAGATGCAAGCTGGGACAATCCTCCATCTCTCATCTTTTAAGGGAATATTATGGAGGAATGAGCAAAGTTTAGTAGTAGTATCTCATCTAGGGTGGAGGACTAGTGCAGGGTTAGTTTCTGGAGAACAAGTGATGCGTGGATAACATGTTGAGTGTCATTTTTCCCGAACATATACAATATTTCATGCCAAAAAAAGATGAGAAAACATGTTGAGGGTCATTTTCCTGAACATGTACAATATTTTGTTCCAAAAGGAGATGACAATCAAACAAATTTGGAGATGACATGTGGAGAGTGCAATTTGAGATTTCAAATTTAGAAGGAACTTTTAGGATGACAATATAGCGGAGTTCAAAGTCCACTTCAAATGCTCTATAAACAAACCTCACCTGAAGAGCGCCGCAATTCTTGGAGATGGGAGTAATGGACAACTCTAAGTAAAGAGTTACTATTATATGTTGCTACAACAACAGCAACAACATACCCACTGAAATCCCACAAGTGGGGTCTGGGAACTACTATATGGTGCTAGCTAGAAAGAATTCTGGTTTCCTTCATTTAATGGTTTGGATCACTAAGACGCCAAGAAGGTGTTTTTTTTTTTTTCCACATGGTTGGCATGCTATTCAGATGGACGAAAGCTTGAGGAAGAGGAGGATCACTCATGTTAGTCTGTGCTTCATGTATAGACACTTGGGAGAGATGTGGATCATCTCTTACTACATTGCCTGGTAGCATTACGTTTGTGATGTTAGCTTTTTTGATTGTTGGGAATACAATCGACCATTCTGGTTACTGTTGAAGATGCACTATTTCGTTGAGCCTTTAGAGGAGGGTAAAGAAGATGCCAGACGTGGAATGTTGCTTCATTAGCATTTATGTGGATAGTATGGAGGAATACTACAACATGATAAATAGTAATGATATTCAAGAGATTATAAGGAATATAAGAGTTTAGTTATACATAGTCATGAATATATATACCTGAGTTCGTAGCTTATCGGAATCCATAACTGATATCTTATATATCTGCAAAGGAGAGAATTTTTATTAAGTTGCTCAACACATGAGCTGATTGCTGAGGATGCCTTCCTCTCTTCTTACATTTGCATATATATAGAAAACTAAAATGGCCTTACTATTTACATCCGGCCTTTAAAAAACTAATGACTCTTACTATTCATGACCTTTACTATTCATGAATAGTACTTGACTCTTACTATTTATTACTATTTACTAGTCACGTCTTTGTGACTTTACAAAAAGAAAACAAACATTATTAATTAGCCAAAAAGAACATATAATAGACTGTAGATACACCAAAGGAAAAACTAAAATACCAATAATAAATAAAAAATTAGTGAATAAAGAAATACAAGACATAAGAGCTAAAACTCCAATTAAATATGTACACCTAGGAGGAACAGAAATATTAATAAAAGCATGTTTCAGGGAAGGAATAGATACTCCCATAGAAATATATTTAGCAAATGATAGAATCATACACCCTATAGAAAAAAGCGTTATAAGTGCAGTTAAAGGAAATTTAATATACCAAAAATTTAAATTTATAATAAGTGCCAACTATTCAGTAGCAGTAACTGATAAAAATATAGACAAATCATTAGTATTATACTGGAAAATGTCAGGAATAGAATTAGCACCAGGAAGTAAAATATTTACAGCAAGATGTAAAAACCTATATATCTACACTACAAAACATAACATAACGGCAAAAAACAAAATAGATAAAATCAAGATCGAAATCCTTTTGAAAAAATAGTCACAGTCTAAGTTGCGCGGACTCTTCACTTTCGATGCCGTACCCGTGTCGGATTCTCCAAAAATACACTACTTTTGGAGAATCCGACACGCACCCACCGACATTTTTGAAGAGTCCGAGCAACATAGGTCACAGTCATAGATAATAATGATTACAGCTATAAAGAACTAGACATAGAAGAAGATTTAGAAATAGTCAAAGACAGACTTAGTACCTCAAAAAGAATAACTAATGAAACACCTACATCATCATCAAGGATGAGTACCTCAAGAAGAATAGATTATACAACTCCACAAAATTTAATAGAACATAAAATGGAAGAAATAAAACCATATCATTACTACATAACAGGAATAATGGACCAAAGAAAATACTTAATATTAATAAATACCGGGCAAGAAGAAAATTATATTACAAGAGAACTAGTACCAGAAAAAGAAATAATAACAAATGAACAACTATGTCCAGAATTACCAAAAGCATTAGTAACTACTGAAGAAATAACAGAAAAAAAACTAATTATTGGAGGCATACCAATACTGATAAAATTCAAAATTTACCAAGGAGATAAGAACATTACGTTAGGACTAAAATGGTTAGAAAAAGTAAAACCATATACTTTAGAAGATAAACAACTAACAATAACTTATGAAAATAAAAAAGTGGTAATGAAACGAACATTGATATGATAAAATAACAGAAAGATATACAAAATGACAAAAATATATATACTTGCCAAAATAATAATAGAAGGATATTATAACAGATATTACACACCAATGATAGATACAGGAGCAGAAGCTAATCTATGTAAACATAACTGTCTACCAGAAGACAAATGGGAAAAATTAAAAACACCTATAGTAGTGACAGAATTTAATAATGAAGGAAGTATGATAACATATAAAACAAAAAATATAAAAATACAAATATGGGATAAAATACTAAACATAGAAGAAATGTATAGTTATGAATTCACAAATAAAGATATACTTATAGGAATGCCATTCTTAGATAAATTATACCCACATATACTAACAAAAACATATTGGTGGTTTACTACCCCATGTAAACAAAAAGTAGGAGCTAAAAGAGTAAAAAATAAATTACGAAAACCAACACCATGGATTAAAGGAAGTGAAAAAATTACCCAAAAACTAGAAAATATAAAAACAAGTGACCAAAAAATAGAAATAATCATATTTTCAATAGATAAAATAAAAATACTTCAAGACAAACTAGAATTACTATACAATGATAATCCCTTACAAGGATGGAAAAAACACAAAACAAAAGTAAAAATTGAACTAGTAGATGAAAATAGCATAATAACACAAAAACCCTTAAAATACAATTTTGATGATTTAACGGAATTTAAACTACACATAAAAGAATTACTAGATAATAATTACATACAAGAAAGCAATAGTGAACATACTAGCCCAGCATTTATAGTAAATAAACATAGTGAACAAAAAAGAGGAAAAAGTAGGATGGTTATTGATTATAGAAATTTAAATGCAAAAACAAAAACATACAATTACCCATTACCAAACAAGATATTAAAAATAAGTCAAATACAAGGATATAACTATTTTAGTAAATTTGATTGTAAATCAGGATTTTACCATTTAAAGCTAGAAGATAATTCTAAAAAGCTAACAACATTCACAGTACCCCAAGGATTTTATGAATGGAACGTATTACCCTTCGGATATAAAAATGCACCAGGTAGATATCAACACTTTATGGATAATTATTTCAACCAACTAGAAAATTGTATAATATACATAGATGATAGATTACTATACTCTAGGACACAAGAAGAACATATAAAACTATTAGAAAAATTTATACATATAATAGAAATATCAGGAATTAGTTTAAGTAAAAAGAAAGCAGAAATAATGAAAAATCAAATAGAATTTTTAGGCATACAAATAGATAAAAATGGAATAAAAATGCAAACCCATATAGTACAAAAAATAATTAATTCAAACGAAACTCTAGATACAAAAAAGAAGTTACAATCATTCTTAGGCCTAGTTAATCAAGTAAGAGAATATATACCTAAATTAGCAGAAAACTTAAAATCCTTACGGAAAAAATTAAAGAAAGATAGTGAATACTATTTTGATGAAAAAGATAAAACATATATACAAAAGATTAAAACTATGTGTCAAGATTTACCAAAATTATATTTTCCAGATGAAAATAGACAATTTACATACATAGTAGAAACAGACTCTAGCAATCATAGCTATGGAGGAGTTCTTAAGTATAAATACGATGACGACAAAATCGAACATCATTGTAGATATTATTCAGGATCTTATACCGAACCACAATTAAAATGGGAAATAAATAGAAAAGAGCTATTTGCATTATATAAATGTTTATTAGCATTTGAACCATATATTGTATATAACAAATTTATTGTAAGAACAGATAACACACAGGTAAAATGATGGATAACACGGAAGATACATGATTCAGTAACAACAAAAGAAATACGGAGATTAGTATTAAATATACAGAATTTTACATTTACAATTGAGTTAGTTAAATCTAATAAAAATGTCATTGCAGATTACTTATCAAGACAAAGCTACTCAAACTGAACCAGATAGTACAATGGAAGATATACTCAAAGCTCTAACTACACTTTGTATAAAAGTGGACAGTATAGACTTTGAAGTACAAAAGCTAAAGATTGATGAAGCTAAACTGAAATAGTACAAGTCAGCCGCATGACTATAAATATGCTGAGATAAGTCGATCGGAAGACTCTAATATTCCAGAGGTAGAAGGAGACGTTGGGAAACTCCGAAAAACCCATGACAATTTTGTTAATGTTGCAGGTACAAGTGGGCCAGCTACCAAGAAACCATATACAAATACCAATTTAAACAGTATAATTGCAAAGCCATTTACACCAAAAATACAAAAGCCACAAAATACCACACAACCTCAAACCTCCACATACGCAGACAGTTTAAGTCAGGATAAAAAGATATACAACCACATCTCCCAAATCTATATAAAAAATATCCACAAATCCAGGCATATTTGAATCTTAACCAAGATCTACCACAACAACAAAAAAACCCACGATTACATAACCCAAAAATTACAAGGTTATAATAAACTAATCGCACAACCAAAAATCAATTCCAATCTAGTAAAAACTTGCTATCATTACGGACTATTAAACACTGTATATACATACGACGGTGAGGAGATAAGCTGAATACTCGAAATACATAGAGCATTTTTGACATATAAAAGAATTACAAAAGGAAATTTATTTTATATCAAATTCTATACAGCACCAGCAGAGATACTGTACAATGAGGTAAAACCCATTATACAAGTAGTAAAGGTAGGATTAACCAGAGATATGATAATTCCCAAAGATATTGAACAGCAACCCGAGATACCAAAAATAGAAATACCAGGTTTTTATGCCAACAAAAGAATCATTGGCATATCAATTATTATTCAAGAGCTAGCAAACAATTATTTAAATGGCAATGCCATATGGAGTTATTATTCACGAGAACTACGAGAAGCAGATATGGAAGAAGTCAAAAAATGGATATTATCCTTACTTCGACCAAAGGAACAACCTACAACAAGGGCACTTAAGAAGAATTTTATTTCAGAAGAATTATTGACCAAATACTGCAAGATAATTGGACACAAATATCTAGACCACCGATGCTCAAAATGCAATGGAGAAGATACTGTAGAAATACCAGACATACAGCTAGAATAGGACATGGAATAGACAAAACCAGGCAGACAAGAAGATAGAGACGGACAAATAAGAGAATGACATAAAGAAGATTCCAGACAACGAAGAGATATGTGAATAGTACTACTTTATTAAAGTTTTCTTTTCTTTTGTAAAGAAGTCATAATAATGTTTGTTTTCTTTTTGTAAAGTCACAAAGACGTGACTAGTAAATAGTAATAAATAGTAAGAGTCAAGTACTATTCATGAATAGTAAAGGTCATGAATAGTAAGAGTCATTAGTTTTTGAAAGGCCGGATGTAAATAGTAAGGCCATCTTCATTAGCATTTATGCGGATAGTATGGAGGAATACTACAACATGATAAATAGTAATGATATTCAAGAGATTATAAGGAATATAAGAGTTTAGTTATACATAGTCATGAATATATATACCTGAGTTCGTAGCTTATCGGAATCCATAACTGATATCTTATATATCTGCAAAAGAGAGAATTTTTATTAAGTTGGGTGCTCAACACATGAGCTGATTGCTGAGGATGCCTTCCTCTCTTCTTACATTTGCATATATATAGAAAACTAAGATGGCCTCTCAACACATGAGCTGATTGTTCGAACAGCCCCTTTTTGACTAATATGCAGGAAGCAAAAAACTTGTGCGAAGGATGTTTTCTTCTCTGCCCTCTCCTCTCCAAAGGCCAAAGGAGAGACTGAATCCTTTTCCTTTGGTAGCTCTTTTGGTTTTCCAAGGATAGATGGGAATATAGAGTTTTCATGAGGCTGATTGTGAGTCGCCATTTAATTTATTATCAATAAATTTAATCTTAGGTAAAAATAAAACATATAATATGCTTAGTGCTAGCCTCTAGGAGTACTAATAAGGAATGGCTAAGTCAATATTGTGTAGAAGCAATGCTCATACAAAAGACGGTTGTTTTGACCTTAAACTGGAAAATTTGAGGAAAAAATGGGGTCTACCTGTGTAATATGTGTGAGGAAAGGACTGTAAATTCTAATCTTCTTGTGCATTGTGACGGAGGGATTGATGATGCATGTCTTAAAAATCCTTTTGGGATACCCTGGGTAATGCCAAGATCTTTAACACGAGCTCTTGATAGTTAGTTGGAGGGGTAACTCGCCCAAAGTAAATTGTTAGAGCGCCAGCATTTCTCCCTTTTAAATCTTTGAAGTTGTCTTTAAAAATGTTCAACATACTTTATCAGAGGAGAAACTTGTGAAAACTGAAATGCAGTTCGACTAACTACCACTGTCCTTCACCCTAAATAAATACTGTCCTTTTTATTGCAAGGCGACACTAAACTTAACCTTGTTGCTAACTGTAACAATTTCGATCGCATCATAATTCATAAGTAGGTAATGTTACTAGGTCAGATGTTTGAGTTGATATGTCTTGCAAACATCTGGGTCCTAGTTTTCATTGCTTTGCTGAATATCTTAAATCATATTTGTACTCGTTTAAGAAAAGGTACAAAGGACCGAGACTAAATTCAGAGTCTTAATGTATATTTTTCTTATTTAAAGTTATTTATCTGCCTTTTGACAATTATGCCACTTAAACTTAAACCCTTATAGATTTTATTCATGGTCGCTTTAGAGATAAAGTAACTAGGATATAGTTTATTATGCTTATCGTCTCACCGTTTCAGCGAAAAGTTTGTCTTCTGTATTTTATAGGACCTCATTGCTGGATTTGATCAAGAAGCAGCTGCTGTGGTAATGGCACGACAAGTTTCTTTCAAAATGGAAACCGAGGTATCATCCTCTTGGTCTTATTACAGATGATTTAACCTTATATCTGGTTGTATTTTTGGTTTTCTGTCCAAGAAGTTTTGCTTTCTTTGTTATGACTAGCTATTTTGCACTGTTGTTTCTTTACCTTTTGGAATCCCACTTCCACTTTCTTTTGCAGGCTGATTTTGATCCCATCAGATGGTTGGACAAGTCATTGATACACATATGTTCTCAGTTCGGTGACTACCAAAAAGATACTCCATCTTCTTTCACTCTATCTCCTCGTTTTTCAATATTTCCCCAGTTTATGTTTCACTTGCGGCGGTCTCAGTTTGTCCAGGTAATTTTCATCTTGATTGTAAACATAAAGCACATTACTTTACATTTCTGTCTCTACAATTGTGCTCAATTTGTAAGCATCAACTCTGGCTCAGGTTTTTGGCAACAGTCCAGATGAGACGGCATATTTTAGAATGATTCTGAACCGGGAAAATGTTGCTAACTCAGTCGTGATGATTCAGCCCTCTTTGATATCTTATTCTTTTCATTCTGGTCCGGAACCAGTCCTCCTTGATGTGGCGGCAATTGCTGCTGATAGAGTCCTTCTTTTAGATTCTTACTTTACCATTGTCGTGTTTCATGGATCAACTATTGCTCAATGGAGAAAAGCTGGATATCACGAACAGCCTGAACATCAGGTAGCCTTCTTTTCTGTCTGAACTAAACACTTAAGATTTAAAACTTTTATCCATTGCTGATTCTAGGATTTTATGCCAAGTCATTTAATCTCAGACCAGTTTTCTTTTCGTCACTGGTTTGACCATGATATATTGGATTACCCCACAGACACACACATGTGAGAGAGTAAATAGCAACTTAGATTCATGGATCTAGATCTTTCAAGGGAACGATTTCTGCTCTTTTCCATCAAATGCAAACACTTCAAAGAGACCGTGACTGGATTGATGCAGCACTGGTTGCACACGTGTTCGATCTAGTCTTATTTTCACCATCAGACACATGATAATAGTCACGGGGACTCGAATAATTGAAAATCCATAAACCAGAATTTACTTTTTGTTTCTTTTGTTTGATACAAAAATCAAAGTGTAGTATCAGCAATGATGTAGAAAAGGAGTCTTCAGCATCCTTGCGTTTCGTGACCTACAGTTTGCTTTGTAGCATGCTTTAAACAATTAATCTTATTTCTGAGTCCACTTTGATTCTGGTCCTCTTGTCTATGTCATGGTGCACAAAACTCCTGTTGATTTGGATTTGACTTTGCTCGTCATTTCTGTGGCCTAAATTTAATCTCTTGGCAGGCATTTGCTGAACTATTAAAATCTCCTAGAGAAGATGCAGAGGCCATTATTCGTGAAAGATTTCCAGTACCTCGTTTGGTCATTTGCGATCAATATGGATCTCAGGTTACTAACTACACTTTCTATCTAGTTCTCCTTAATGTGTATATATTCGTAGTGTTTTTGATGCATGTGCCTGTATTTCAGATTTTATAGCAGATGCTGATCTGTGATTCTTCAGTTTTGTGTTCTTTTTTACATTTGAATTTTTTCTTAAACAGCAAGAGGTTTGTGATATAACATTTTTGTCCACAATTCATGTTCTGAACAAAAGGTTTGGATTGGCACTTTGAGTTGATATCTTGTGTTAAAATGCCATGTTAAAGATGTTTTCTTTCCTCTAACTAAACTTGTTTTCTTCCTTCAAAACTTGGCCGAAAAGCTAATCATGTTTCACTTATATGGAGAGAATCTGTTTGTGTTGTTTATTTAAGCAGCTCTAGTAGAAAAACTCTGGAAACGAACACCTTTTGGAAGATCATCAAGCACTTTTTTATGTCTGTAGTATTCATGAAAATTTTTTGTAGAAAAAGCAGAGTTTCATCTGGAGCTTTCAGTTTGCCCAAACTTTTACCTGCTTGATATATCTTTTCTTCTAGTTGCCTATTGCTTTCTCCTCCTTTCTTAGTCCAAAGATCTGGTGACCATAGTGGAAACTAGACGTAGACATCAAACTTTTTGCAATAAGTTGCTCACACCTGGAAAGCATTCATTTCCTTTCCCAAAATTGATTATGTACATGAAGTTATCTTTTTTGAAGCTGAAGTACATGAAGTTATCTTCTGCTTGTATTGTATAGAATCACATTGACTTTCTTATAGGCAAAAGTAATTTTATAATAAGAGAAATCGTTTCTAGTGCTGATATTTCTAGTAAATATTGTACAGGCCCGTTTTATGCTAGCAAAGTTGAATCCCTCTGCCACATACAACTCTGATGCTCCTCCTATTCCTGGTGGAGATATCATATTCACAGATGACGTTAGTTTTGAGGTTTTCTTGGATCATCTGCAACGGTTGTCTGTTCATTAGAGTTGTTGACACATTTCCAGAGTCTTAAGAGTTATAAGCGGAGAATTTTGTAAACTTTTTTCATTTGGATTGATTGTACAGCAAGAAATTTAATTTAGAAATCATTTTTACGTGACTTAGTTATTTGCAACATCTTGTAATGCTTCTGTATTGTGAACTTGGTGAGGTTTATCAAAGAAAGAAAAAGAAACGAACTTGTAACACTGTAATGAGAAACAGACATCTCTACTGCAAATGGATTCAATTTATGAGGAGCAGAGTTATATTATTAAGTCAAAATTTAAGTACTCGTACACGACAGTCAGATATAAAAGTATGCTACTCCTTTATCGTTTCTTGAAGTGCATTTGGTGCTACCGTACATTTCTCTTAATTAAGGGTTTTTCTCTTACTACAATACTAGGGAGGCTCGCCTATAACTGATAGTAGGAACTTAATAATGCACCTGATGGGATCGAAATCGATAGCTAATAATTGTAAAGCGTTGCATCGATAAATCTGATTGTTGGGATCGAAATTGATAGGTGTCATGCGGAAGCTAATAATTGCAAAGCGTTCCAGCGATAAGTCAGATGACAAAGAAAATTATTCTAAAAAACATATTATTCGATATGATTTAGTCAACTACATATTGAAGACAAAATCAAAAAGCATAAAATCTATTGGGAGAATAATCTCCCCCTAGACAAGACTATCTAAATAACTACATTGTGGGTGCTAGTGCTATTGTATTTTTGGTATGAGAAGAAAGATCTCCAATTAATAGAAGTTTAAATTTTTACTCTTAAGAAAGAATCAATCAAATATGAAATTGATCTTTTCCAACCAGAAAACCTTTTCACCAAAAACCCGTGAAAAAAAACACAATTATGGTAGAATTCGAAGAAGGTAGGAAATTCAGGACAAACACTAACACAGATCACGGACCTGTATACTTGAATCTACATCATAAAATGAAGTCAGAACATTGAAAGTACAGTATGTAAAACACCAAGAACGAACATGGGGAAAACACATACATATATAACAAGTATAACCAAGAAGATATAATCAGGACAAGATGAAAACATAGGTTTGAATCGCAACTGTTGAAGTTAAGTGCATTAGTTCTCTTTTAGTTCATTATGAGAGTAAGTGGTGAACCGACATAAACCATCATGTGAGCACAGAGAGTCTGATCTCGGCCCGATCAGCTAAGCCATCCCATCCTTTCTTTTGTTTCATAATGTAAAACAGAGAGCCCAATTTTCTCATTGCCGGAAAGTAGCCGACTATTTTCAAAGATAAAATGTAAAAAAGAAGCTGAAATAACGAATTACACCCAAAGATAGCAAGATCATTTCATACGTTGAAGTAAGTTTCATTCACTTTTGTATCGTAAATCAAACTACAAACAACAAAGTATACCTTTAAGATAAGTCAAAACTTAAATTATTTTCAACTATAGTCGATCACATAGTGCATAAAATAACTTCTAAACAGTCGAGCATTCACAGAAAACTGTCTAACATGCTGCACTGACCAGTACATTTATGACGCTATCTCGATTCAAGCAAGCTTATCACCATCAAGAGACAACACAAATCAACATGATACAAACAATCCATACAATGCTCCTGTGTCGAGAAAAGAAAAAATGCAGTTTCTTTTTTTTGGTAAAGTAATTAAATGATATTAGATAAGCATCAAGAAGATGCAGAGTTACAAAGGCACAAGTGTGCAAGGGAAGCTGCTCCAAACAGAAATATATGGAACTAGCTTGGCAAAAACCTGTAAAACAGTCTCTCATCAGCAACTGTCCAGTAATCTGCTGTAAATGCTAAACTTCCAGAGTAAATTTAGAATATGTCACACTAGTATTGACATCTCAGAGCAGACATGAAGCTGAGAAACAGGAAACGTAGGAGGCCAAAAGAAAACCCAGCACAATGCTAACATCCTCCAGCATGTGCTTAAGACACGTATTAATAGAAAACTTGGGAACTAAAGTCTTCATAGTGCAACATGTTCCATCCACAGTGCTTCAAACAGCTTAAGTCGAAAAGGAAATCAAACTGCAGCCACAGTTCAGAACATTTTACAACTCATTGTTTATCATTCATGACCAGTAAAACCTCAGCACCAGCAGTAATCATACCATCCAAGAACTCCCTAACTTCTTGGGTATCTTTAAAAGCATAAGGAGCAGCAAAATCACTGTCCAGATTATACCAAACCCCGTGAATACATCTTAATGTAACCCAATGCCTGCTTCTCCAAAGGCCTCTAAGTTTTCTAACTGGAACATTAAGAACAATTCCCATCAGCCGATCATCAGTTCCATCAAGATCAATTGAAGAAGCCCCATTTCGCCTGTCATGCCAAACAACAGTTTTGCTTTTCTGTTCCAGCGCTGCAATCAATACGTTTATATCATAGTTCCCGGTGATTTCATTATGATGAGGCTTAAAAACAATTGACATAGGAGTCCAACTTGTCCTGTTAGGGTCATCCACATCAAGTTTTTCAGCAATGGAATTTAAATCAGATCTTGTAAACACATCTTTCCCCTGAATTGAAACATGAGTACAACCAATATGTCATCATACCAACATGGGTTTTGTCCAAAAATTTTCAATAATAAAGCGTAATCACATTTCAACTAATTGACCTAAATTTCAAATCAAACAAACTAGAAAAGTTAGTTTATGCAGACTTTGGTCTATGATTAGGATATGAGAGTGCAAAATAAGATAATCATGAAGCAAAAGTAGAGTATAAGCGACAACAACTTAAATACTAAATTATACTTTAAGATAGGAACAAATGGAAACACTTAATACTTCATTTGAAACAAACCAAAAATGGATAGAATTGGACCAAGCAAGAAAATCCATTCAAACGTCTCATCATAAGGTAAACACTTGTAAAACCAGCGTGTCTTTAATCGAAATACTATGATATCAACAAGTAACCACACTGCCTTTGGTCCATTATTTTAGAAACTTGTTGTAATTGGTTAAAATTAAAAAAAATTGTAAAATTATGACGTTAGATCAAAATTTGTAGCATGCTGGTACATCAGAGAGTCCCAAGAGGGAATATAAAAGAAAAGAAAATTTGTTTTACCCGGCCATCTAGAATTGTGAGATGAGTTTGGTTGCCTCTTGTTTATTTTATTGATAGGGTTACCATCATTTTCATTCTAGAGAATAAGAATAGAGGCATAATAAAGGGGATTGTAAGAGTACCTGGAAGAGATTGTTGAGGGAATGTAAGAGGCAGAACTGTAGTCTTTGCCTCTCATGGTATATTTTTGTTTTTCCTTCCTCCATATTCTAGCTACTTTCTCGGAACAGATCGATGGCTAAAAGACAGGAAGAACCAACAATAAGTCGAAATCAACAATTATTGAACAAAGCAGTGAAATTACCCACACTTCGTGCGGTTTAAGTATCAACAATTAATTTTTTGTAAAATGAATTTTATCTTTAATATTCAAATATAGCCATGATTTTCGGATGAACAATTACAACGGATTGATAACCTATTCACATAAAATAGGGCAAAAGCCTTAAATAAGATTCAACATCATTGCACAACTATTCACATAAATTCACACGTCATTACAGGTTTTACAGTTATTTTACTTCCAACCACAAAATGAACTATTTGTTGACATAATGTTCCAAACCATCCGCAAAGTCTCGTTGGGTTAAATTTCTGAACACTACATCCTTAAGTTGTTAAATTTCTGAACACTACATCCTTAAGTTGAGTTTGGAATAGCAAAACACGTCTAGCAATGAAACAAATGTAAACACCATCATCGCAAGCAATCTATGAAGTAAGTTAGACAACATCAAACAACAATCTCTAGTCCCATGAGCTGGTTAAGTTGTATAATTGGTTAGCAACTAAAAGGTTCAATCTTGTTTTCAGAAAAATACTTCATTCAATAAATAAATTTAGCTTGAACCATCAAAAGATGATTTCAGTTATTATAAACAACAACAACAACATACCCAGTGTATTCCCACAAAGTGGGGTCTGGGGAGGGTAAAGTGTACGCAGTCCATACCACTACCTCCGAAGAAGTAGAGAGGCTGTTTCCGATAGACCCCCGGCTCAGGACAGGCTTTCAGTTATTATGCACAAATAAGAAAAACATTAGAGTAGAAATTTCAAGATGTCGACTGAAAAATCTGATGAAGAAAAGAATGACAGCATCAGGTAAATAAAAAAGATTTATAACATCGATCTATCAAGCTCTGCTACAGATAATTTAACATTCAAAATTTACAGAAGAAAAACAGTATCTTTAGTCCCTTGCAACTGTCGATCCATTCTATAGAACTCATGCAGATCTATATCTTCTCTACCTTTCTTGGTCGAGAAAAATTGGCTGATAGACCTATTTAAGTTTTCAATCGGCAAAATGGCCTACTTTCATTTTCTCAAAAATTAAATTAAAAAATAACTTAATTTGTCTGCTGCAAGAGGCTGCAAAGCAATATAATAACATAAGCTGTTACAGAAGGCATATGAAAAGGCAAGTGTGAACTACACTTTAAAGATGCAACAGTCGATTATGAGAAATTCAAGCAAATCAGGGTAATAAAATAAGGACACAATGAGGCTATTAACATTCACCATTAGAAAACATACATTATCGAGTATAAGAGAGTGATTGATTGTGAGGATCAAATGATTTAGCCTATCAAAGGTAAATGTGGCTAGTTTAAAAGGTAGAAGCATTTGATGTGAAAAAACACAGCTAAACCAAGTGAAACAAGCTGACTCCAAAACAACTACAATTAAATTCTCTTCCAATCTTAATAACATGTTTTATTCAGTTAGTCAAAGATTGACATTGTACTTGCCTTTGTTTTACTAGGATGGACGAGGGTGTTAGAATAACAAGGGAGATTGGTTATTCTTCCTACCCAGGTTTCACTTTATTTACCCTAACCAAATAGGATTGTATTCATTCTATTCATATATGGATCCCAAGGGTGTGGCCTAGTGGTTCAATAAAGTGGGTTAAGCATCATGAGGCTCACATTCCTAATTAAAGACAATCACTAGGTGTCTTACTGGATAGAATTACTTACTTGATATGTGTTGTTGGTGGAAGGTGACAAATAAATAACGTATAAAAAGTGTTAGATTTTGAAGCAACTCTTGAAAATTCTAATTTAGGGTTTAAAAAAATAATTTGTGTTAAAGAAGAATTGTGATGGGGCAAATAAAAAGAAATTGTTTATACCTTTGAATACTGTTCACTGGAGTTTGGTAAGCATCTTGTTTTCTGTTGATGAGGTGCAGATAGCCAAGCAAAGGATTGTGATGATACCGTACACCTGTCTTTTAGCACAACTTCAACTACGACTTATCTATTTTCCCACCACTGCTATTAATACTCCCTTTATTTTAAAATAGTTACCTTGAGAAAATATTTATTAAAAATTTATTTTAGTAAATTAAATTTATTAATCATATTTAAAAATATAAATTAAGTATATATATTTTATATAATTATTTAAGAGAAAAGACATAAAGACATCATTAAAATTATCTCAAATTTTTAAAAAATACCTTAAGTTTGGGAACTTACTATTATCCCTTATTCTTGTTTAGTATATATTTGTCACCTCCTTATGAGCTTAGGTGGCATGTAAAGTGTGTTTTCTATTTTTTCTTTTTCTTCATCTTCTTCCTTGAGAAGACCCCATAATTAGACACCTATTTTTTATCATTTTTTTCATAATTGCTTCTCTTTTCATCATTTCTCCCTTTTTTTCCATTTCATCAAGATTTTTCTTAATTTTCTTGCTTTTCTCTTTACATGTTTTTTCGTTCAGCTTCTTTGTTCCTTCAAGATTTTTTTTCTACAAACTTCTTCTCTAATTTATAATTCTCTGATTTTTTTATGAACTGAGCAGGTTTATCAAAGAATTTTGATTCATTATTTTCGATTAATGAGTGGTCAAACTTTATAGTTAATTTTGTGGAGATTTTGATTTTTTTATTTTAATTTTTATTTATCGATGATTTAATGATAGATATAATGGAGGTGGAGTTATAGCAACAATGGGGATGATAGCTATGCCAGAGGTGACCAACGATAACGCTCAACAAGATTAAAGAAGAAAGAAAGGATAAAAGACAAAGAAAAAAAATGAATAAAGAAAAAAAATAAGAAAAAAACATAAATAAAAATAAATATTAGGAAATTAAATAAATGTGACACGTGTCAAACATTTATTTATGCGTGATTGACACTTTTTTTTTTTACAACTGAAGTTGGCTGAAAGATGGATATTTATATCACTTTTAAATTGTTCAAGGGGTAATAGGTCGCCCACAAAGGTAAAACGTCTTTTAGTAAATTCGGGACAACTTTAGTGGTCAGTTTATGTCTTTTCTCAGTCATTTAATAATAGGGATAGTATTGAAAAGGCATAATAAAATTATCTTGATTTCATAAATGAGACAACTAAATTAAAAAAAATATATTTTTAGCAAGAGGACCAACTAAAACGAAACGGAGGAAGCATGTTAGTAAAGCACCTTTTATTTTTTTAGAAGTGAATAGTTTAATTATATATGCAATACAGATGTATTATAAGTGTATTAAAATGTATTATACTTGTTTTGATAAAAAAGTGCACTATGTATTAAAAATAAAGTATCATGTAATATAGATGTATTACATTATGTACTAAAAGTGAATTATGCATGCAATATAGGTGTATTATAAGTGCTTAAATGTATTATGCTTGTTTTGGTAAAAAAATCTACACTATATATTAAAAGTGAATTATGCATGTATTAAATTATATAGCTATAAATGATAAATATGATATATTTAGGTAAGTTTCCCTATTTAAGAATGGGGTTTTAATAATATCTTAATTTCTTGTCTACACATATAGCTTGTTTGATCAAGTTTCTAAAATCGACTTATTTTGCCAAGTGTTTTTTTCAAAAAAAGTATTTTTGATAAAAAATAGTTGTGTTTGATAAATAAATTTAAAAAATACTTTTATACAACAAATAGTGTTTGACCAAGTTTTTGAAAAAAGCTTTTAGTTTATTTTTCTCAAAAGTAATTTTTAAAAAAGTGCTTTTCAAGAAAAGCTATATTTTTAGTTTATGAAAAACAGCTTCTGTTATTTTCAAAAAGTACTTATTTTCTTCTAAAAACTTACCAAGTACCTCAATTTTTAAAAATAAACATTTTTTAAAAAAATAAACTTGACCAAACAAGCTAATAGTTGGTGTCGCATGAAATTACATCATATTTTAAGTAAATAGTGTCACATGAAATTGTAGAGCATAAATGTTGTATATTTAATATCTCCGAAACTTCTTTCTTTCTTCTACTATATATGCACACGAAGACAAGCATTAGTAGAGTTAGATAATATGTACTCCTCCCGTCCATTTTATTTGTCATATTTTTTCTTAAACGTTCTTTACAAATTTATTTTTAATTTTATGTCATTTTAACTTGAGATTTTCATTTTTACACATAAATGATCTACATATAAAAAATTCGAAAAGTTTATTTTCAATTTGCAAGAGATCATAATAGATCATTTCCATCAATAACGAATAGGAATTAAGATTTCTTAGCTACTTAAAAAATGAATAAAAAAAATAATTTTTCAGATCTCTTATGTGTAAGACCGAAGAGGATGACCTTGTTTTTAATGTTTCCTTTGGTGCTCCTATCTAATTCAAATTGTATGCAGACTTTTGAGAATAAGACTCAAAACAGTCCCTTTTATGGGTAATTCGAAAGGGTATTTGTGAGTATAATTTTAGTTGTTTTTCATTTACTGAATGTGCTTGATAGTTAGTAAGGAGGGCGGCCTGGTGCACTAAAACAACCGCTACGTACGGGGTTGGGGAAAGGACCGATCACAAGTGTCTATTGTACGCAACACTTGGTAGTTAGTAGTTGATGGAATTGTTATTGTGTTGTTGATTGATGAAATATGTGCAGGGCAGGGCATTGAGATGAGATTGCATACACCAATTGTGATGTCTTGCGGATGACATGACATATGCCCCTGATCACAAGGTAACATTTTTTTTATAAACAGACTAATTCAATGGAGTATTGTGTGGATGGTTGTTATGTATTGTTTCATAATGTATCATATTGTATTGTGTTGTATTATATCATAGTGTATTGTTTTAATGAATACAACTTTTGAATAGATTGTATGGGTTTTTCATTATTATATAATGTCATACATCAACTATTTCAAGGATAAACCTACAAGAAAAGCAGGGTATTGAAGTAGAGCTACTATAAAAAAAGGTAGGGCAAAAGATAACAAATGAAGAAAAAGAAGAAGTTAACAATGTGCGATCACACCAGATCGGTCGTTACACAAAATGAGACTTTTATTTGTTAGCTGATGATGGATTTAACAATACGATACAATAAAATTTAAGTAACATTAGAAATAAATATTATATTTAAACTAACAACATAAGACAATACAATAGGTAACAACCATCCAAAACAAGCTGGTTAGTTTTAGAAGTACCCTTCCAGAACAATGAAAACACACACCTCTTGACTTGATTGTCTTGTTATTTATCTTACATTATTCTGCTGGAGATAAAATTTCTTAAGCACATAAAATGTGTGCTTGGGCTAGATTGCCACTTTATTTTACAACTGAAATACCAAATTATTAACCAACTGATTGGAAAAGGTAAACTTAAGTACATGAATTCTTTATCACTCAAATGGAAATTGGTTCCAAACTATATAATACCCCCTTTGGAAAGGATGGGGTTGTGATTTCCTTTATTCAGAACAAAAATCTTATACCAGCTCATGAATTTTGCTATGAACTCTGCAGTGAAAAAGAGAAAAAAGTAAAAAAGAAGGTCAATCTTTTAGAAACATTGATACTTAACATGTTTCTTGTGTATATTAGACGTTATATAAACTTGAAGTATGAGTTACCAGTGCTACTGTTATACATAACTAAAGGTGAATCTAAGGGTCAAGAAACTATAAGCATAGATAGGTGAAAATATTATTCACTTTTTTCCACAATAGTATGAGTTTATGTTTGTCCTGTTAAATCCTTTCAATTTGACAATTCCATATAAGATATTCTGAGGATTGGGTTTCAATAGCATTTTGTTAAGTTTTAGCTGTTCTATTCTCCTGACCCTAGAATTTCTTGATTATGGTGAAGTGCGGCAGGAGAGTTCTTTAAGGATATCTTCTATGGATCCCTCCACTCTCAAATGATGGATGCTCTTTGGTGATATGGAGGAGTTCCAGAGAAGAGATTTTTCTTAAATCGGTACATGTTTACCACTGCTATGGATGAGATAACTAATAAAATACAAGCCAAGGTTTCATGATGCATGTTATTACAAATGACTCGACCAAAGGTTTGGAGTAGAGGAGCACACTCTTCTAAGATAAATAGATGTAAGGACAAGACATTAGCTGCAAGGTTAGCTCCATAGAAAATGATGATGAAGTAAGATTCGATGAGATTGTGGTGCCTAAATACTAGTGATACTTATGATATCTAGGTTCAGTCTTCCATGATAATGACAATACAGATAAATAATTAACACATAAAATTTTAATATGGTGGCTAAATAGAGAACTATCATTGGGAAAAAGATAAAGGATTACTACAGGAGCGACAAATGCTTTAAGGAATCATTAGATACGGGATCTAGAGATTTGCCTTGACGAATAGATGTCCATAAAATGCTTGTCGTACCTTCAATTTTCATAAATTTCTGAACCATCTTTTTCATTGCATCATTACCACTTTTACCCTGCTCGAGATCATTTGAATTTATCTGGTTGAAGGAAAAAAGAATTATTTATTGAGTTAATTATTTGCCTTTGTGATAATGTATTAGCGAACATATAATGAACAGTATTTAATAGTGAAATGTGTAAAATTCCTTACATTGTACTTCAGTTTCAGAGTATCCATTTCTTTGTGGAACTGGTCATCCAAATTACTCTTTAGTTCTTTAACCACAGTCTGTATGTCAGAGAATGAAGTAAAAGGAAGTTAGTGGAAAGCTTCAATTATTTCAAGCAATAGGTATAAGGACTAAGAAGCTCTTACATTAAAGATGAACTCAGCAGATACGTTGTGCTCTATCAAATTCTGCAATTTCCCACGGATATCGTATAGCCTGAGAGAGAAACAAACTCTTGATGCTACTGTTAGAGTGCTTGGAACTCTTAATTGGGGTGTCCAAGAGTCTCAATGTGAAGTGAACAATGCCATCATAGTCATAGAAATGTCCTTCTAATGTACTTTTCCGTTTCATTTTATATGACAATATTTGATTGGACACAAAGTTTAAGGAAAAACGAGTGATTTTTGGCATATACCGAAAGTACCCTTAAAAGATTTAAACATATTATATGGTTGTAAAAGCATGTCATTAATGGTAACATGAAAAGTTTAAAGTTAAAGAGTTTTTAAACATAGGAAGGTATTATCCTTTTTGAAACAGATTAAAAAAAAAAAAAAAAAAAGATCGTGCCTCATAAAATGGAGAGGCCGGGAGTAACTTTTTGATGATGTGAAATTATACTCACTGCTTTGGGCTTTGCTCTTCAATTATGTTTCTAGCAATCTTTGCAATGTCGTCTTCCCACCCTGTCTTGATTTCTTGCAAGGAAGTGCTGATAATAACACATTCTCCTATAGTTAGTGAGTGGATAATACAAAAGAAGAATCCGTTTGCAAATAGACAATCTAGATAAAAGAGTGTGTAATTCAATCTCTATAAAAATGTTACTTGAAGTTCCAGGTAGCTTCAAAAGAGCGAATTGCTTGGCGTAGGTTACTTTTAGAGTTACTAGCAATCCTCGCTGCCATTTGGTCTGGTAATTCTATTCCTTCCCGTTTTGCTATGAATTTCAAGACGTCTACAATCTGTTGATCAACAAGAAAAGCTTTTTCAAGTTAGTTAAGGAAAGATAGAGTTGTGCATATTGAATATGAGTCTAAGTATTATCCTGATTGTGTAAAATATTTTTTACGTTCTCAATGTATATAACATAAATATAATAAGTATTGGAATTGTGTGTACCCAACCTCATCATCAGAAGGTTTTTGGAGATGAACAACTTTGCAAATTGACTTAATTGGCTGGAGCTTTGTGATATCGCTGCAGCAAAAGAAGACCTTGTAACAGCCTGCATATCTCTCTATCATCCATTTAATATATAGCAAGGCATCTGTCGATAGCTTGTCTGCCTCACAAAGAATGATAGCTGTGTACATTACAGAAAACGGAGATACACCAACTTCATCAAGATTTTCATTGTCTCCAATTCTCGGTGCTAGAAATGCAAAAAGCAGTAATATATACCTTTAGAGTTATCAGGATTGCAAGGTGCGGGTCTTCTGGATGATTTGTGTTTTTTCTCATTGATTAGTTCTACTATGACGTGTTTCTCGTAGCCTTTAGTTTCAGAGAGATTGATCTCGACATGTTTCTTCGATTCCTTCACATTTACTTTGATGCTGGGAACTGCTTCTCCCTGAAATGCATTTTGAGAAGGTGTCCTTCCACTATTTAAGTTGAAGATGTACTTCAATTATATACACTGACAGTGAGTGTAAGTTAACATGTTGTAGCACGTAATCTATTTTCCAGGTTATTAGTTCCCTTCATTATGGACACTTGTAGTATCTTTCTAGGTGACCTAACAACGAAAAAATTGTTTTACATTTGCAGCGTCATTAAAATTAAACTCTTTCGTAAATACTTGAGGTGACCTGAACTCTTTCATATTGTGTTATAATGCAAAACTTCTTTTATGTATTGAAAGGCCACCAATTATGGAGGATTTTGTGGGCTCTGAACCTCAGTTTCAGAGTTTTGTATGCCTAACTTAAGGAAAGAACACAATTGAAAGAAAGATGGCAAGGGATTGATACCTTTAAGTGGAACACCTTGCACTTTTCTCTTGCCTGTAAAAGCAAAGAAACCATCGTGAACCATGGAAATGTAAGTTTGTCAAAAAAATAAAACTTATATTCATTGATAGTGTGAAATTTCAATTCTATTAGTAGTGTTTTTTAACCTGTTATATCAGGTATCCTGCCTTACTTTTCAGGTTGCTAATCCCACTCCTAATGCACAGTATTTGTAGTTATCTTTGAGGTGACTTAATACTATAAAAGTTCATTTATGGCTTAACACTTAACAGTGTATCAAAGTTAAACTCGTGATATTGTGGTTACTCACATTGAGAAGTGGTTAAACAACGTAGTTTCTGGATTAAACTTTAGCAACAAAGTTTCTGGATTAAGCTTTTAATATTTTTGTAGCTTTAAAGAGAATCAATAAACGTACAGTATATATACCTGTACTTTATCATGTCCAAAAATTTCGCGAAGCAGAGCAAATATCATGGTTCTTTTTCCTACTCCTGGATGTCCTGCAAATATAAAATGACGAGTACTGCCATCTGTTTCTGCCTGTAAAATTTTAGAATCCAAAAGAATGGTAATTTCTTAGTATTTTTGCTATCAATAAGGAAAAATGTTGTTCGAGGATTATTTTCATACCAGAGCCTTCAATTCTAGTGCAGTATTTCGATTGCATAGAAAATCTTTCAGAGCATCAGGCCTATACTTGTCAGCCCATATAAATCTTTTGTCAATCTGTTCTGCAGGAACTGTAATATCATTCTCCTTTATTGTATCTTTTTCGTCATCAACAGTTTGAGTTGGTGAAGCCTGTAAGGGTACTGATTCAATTTCTTCATCTTCCAATGATGTTTGTAGTACTAATGGAGTTGGTGGTGGGGATGGTAATGACAATTTTAGTGGTGGCGTTACTGGTGGTGGAGATGGTAAGGACAATTTTGGTGGTGACGTTACTAGTGGTGCAGGGGTTGGTAGTATTGCTATGTTTGTTTGCATTTCTGATGCTCTCTCCCTCAAAGGCTTCCCCTGATGATCTGGTTGTGTAATTCTACGTTTGCTTCTTCTTACACTATTTCTAACTCCTTTTGAATGTATACCAAGTTCTTCTCCGATTGTCGTTCTGATTACTCTATTCTCCTTTGTCTCTGATGAAGAACGATCTCGGATGTTCTTGTTCCCAGAAGAAACACTCAAGAAGGAGGATGTTCTTTCTTCTTTGCTTTTGCGTACAAAGTAAGATGCACTCCATTCTTGTACCTATTTTTAACATAATTTAATTTAAGTAATTAAAAGTGTGCTCTAGATCTCTTTAACAACTTACGCTTTTAGATGAAAAGATCACAAACTTCTATAATACCTTGATAGCTAAATTGGATTTAGAACTGGAACTTGTTGAAGAAGCTGATAGGCTGCTATCTCTGAACTCTGCTAATGACTTCTGTCGATTAATCTCCTTGGATGAATCAGTAAGTCCTTTGTAATATGGACTTCTTGGAGAATATCTCTTTTCTTCTTGAATCGCATATCTTTTGTTGAATTCCTCCACATTATTAGCTGTTAAACTCCTCGAGTTCTTTGAAGAAGAACTCCCCTTTCTTCCCTCATCGACTTTTTTAGACCATGTCGGTATCAATGAATCAGCTGAATTTGCTGATCTGACTGTAGGGGGTATTATGAGTGAGTCTATAGGAGAATTTTGAGTTTCTGATAGCCTCCTGCAGGGAACAGATTTTGAACGTGGGATCGACATTGAAGAGCTGAGATTGAAAGTTGCTGCTTTTTTTCTTTTTGTAGGATATTAGAGGATCAATTAAGGACTCTGGAATTTAACACAATTAAGATGTTTAATGTAAATGAAAAAAAAGTTTCAGTTATTTTATTATTTTGTTGTTGTTACTATTTCCGTATTAGTTACTATGTTTTCTTCACCGTCGCTTTTCCTGTTCATACTTACTTTGATTTGCTGTGCCTGTACACGAGTTGAGGGTCCTTCGAAAACAGTCTCTTTACCTCCACGAGATAGCGATAGGATCTGGGTACGCTCTACCCTTCCCAGACCCCACTTGTGGTATTTCATTGGTATATTATTGTAGTAGTTGTTGTAATGTGAATGGAGAAAAAAGGTGTTTCTACAGTAGGTCCATGGGCGATCATCTAGAGATGATACGTTATTAACAATGTTCTTTTTTCTTTCTTGATCATCAGTGTACCACTTTGCATGGCTGTACTATTAGTGTAGACAAGTATAGTCCAGAAATGTTTTTAAAATGTTTATCATAGAAATTTAACACTACTTTAATTTTTATCGTAGAAATTTATATGTAATTTTCTTACTACAGAGCAAGGAAGTTCCATCATATCTAAACAAGGAAGAAACAGAGATAATAAAAAAGTTTTATGTGAGATCTGATGATGTCTTCTTGTCTTAGCAACTAAATTTGAAACCTTAGTATTAAAAGTGTCGTTAATGAAATAACACTAATTCATACGTAGTTTATTTCATCTACGACGGGTACACATTTTACACATTATTAAATGTCATTTAAGAAAAACAGGTAATTAAAGGAAAGATAAGTGGACGTCAATATTCCTATTAGTGAATTTTATGATGTAGACATCTTATCTTAAAAAATAAGGGTACGTTTGGACGTAATTTCCTCCTTTTCTTCAAAAAAAAAATCAAAACAATGTTTAGTTATACATTGAACTAATCTTCTGATTTTCTTTTTTATGAGTTTCAAGTTTGAAAAAATGGTTTCTAAGTAAATGTCTTGTTTCACTCACAAAATTTCTAATTTTTTATGTTAAATACATGTCCAAACACAATGTCAATTCAACTTCTAAATATCCCTTTTCAAGTTTTCTCTAAACACTACGACTACTACTACTTTTTTAAAAATGTCACACTTTTTATATGTAAATGCTTATTTAATTTTAAGTTTTTTAACATAAAAGAGAAAAGAAAGCTTTTCTTCATCTGCATGCTGGATTTGATTGATGTCTTCTTTGTAAAGAGGATTTTGAGAGAAATGATTTTTTAGTCTTTTACAAAAGTCTTTTAATTTTATGGCCTTGTTATAACAAATTTTTATATTTAACGCATGAAGAAAAATCTGAAAATATCATTTTGGTTTTCTATGCAAATTATAAAATGATAAGAGATCTTTATTTTTCAATAATTTCTTTAAAAGAAAATTTATAAACAGCCTTGCTAGCATATTCTAACATATCACGCACGCCTCCAAAATAGTATTTAAATCATTATCTGATTCATAAAAAACCTTTAATGGAGAATAGAAGCCTACTTTCTAGAATTTAATTGGGTCAAAATTGTTGCAAATAATAGGTCCTAAATATTGTATATCTCGAAGTATGCGTGTAGTGAAACTTTGGGATATCCACAATTTTTTAAAAAAAATGCTAATTACAAAGCTTGAACTCCCAATATCTTTTTTTTTCCTGAAATTTATGCATTAAAAATACTTTTAGTTTAGTAATAATATTTTATGTCATTTTCCAAAAGTCATTTTCAAGAAATGTGAAAATAGTTGCTGCAGCGAATCACTTGGCAGACTTCCCTTTCAGATGAGATCATCTCTATATTCCCCACCTTGACAATTATCTTTGCGGACAAATTTTAGAGAAAAAAAAAGAAAAGAAAGGGAATTATAATCTCCGAAAAACTTATAAGCACTCGATGTTTTGCATTAAACCAGATAAGTATTCTCTTTATTTCATTTTATGTAAAAGTATTTGAAATGTTTAAAAAGAGAAAAAAACATTGAAATTTATGGTGTTGCACATATCATGATATTTTTATAGCATCCACATGATAAAAGTGAAGAAAAGAGGAGGAAAATAGTATACAAGTTTTTTTTTTAGTTACTTCATATATTTAAACATACTAAAAGGTTTTTGCTGAAGTCAGAACAAATATAGTTTTGATCAAAGTCAAACCAGGAAATTTGATGCTTTTGAATTGGTTTCCCTTTGGGATGCACAAAGGAGTTCTAGAAAAGAAAAGAACTTGGAAAAGAGTGATAAGAAATCATGGAAATGGATAAAGGCTTAGGGTGTGTTCCGTACGAATGAAATGTTTTTTTAGGAAAATAAGTTGGATTTCGAGTGTGTTTGGTATGAAGGAAAACATTTTCTGGAAAATGTTTTCCAATTTTCTCATGTTTGGTTGGCTTAAATATTTTGGAAAATATTTTCCAAATCAACTCATTTTCCTCAAATTGAAGGAAAATGACTTCCCTTCAAAAAGTAAGGAAAACATTTTCCAAAACTCTCTTTCAACCTCACACCTCAACTTCCCACCCTAACTTAAGTCTCGGTTACCAATTCCCGACACTAATACGGGATTCGATTCCCGACCCTGACTCTCGATTCTCGACTCGGGAGTTAGGGTCGGGAGTTAGGGTCACGTCTCGGATCGGGAGTCGGGGTATGATCTCAGGTCAGGAGTCGGGGTCAGGTCTCGGGTCAGGAATCGAGGGTGGGTCTTGGGTCGAATATCGGGAACGGGAGTCAGGGTCGAATGACGGGAACGGGAGTTGGGTCTTGGGGTCAAGGTCGTGTCTCGGGTCGGGTGTCGAGGTTATGTCTCGGGTCTGGGTTCGAGTGTCAAAGTTGGGTCACGGGTCAGGAGTCGGGGTCGGGCCTCGGGTTTGGTGCTGGGGTCGAGATTCAGGTCATGTCTCGGGGTCGGGTCCTGGATCGAGATTCGAGGTCGGTCCCGGTTCTTGGGTCGGGTCTCGAGTCGGATGTCGAGGTTGGGTTCATGATCGGGAGACGACGCCGGGCCTCGAGTCGGGTATGGTGTCGGGTCCTGAGTCGAGATTTGGGTGTCGGGGTTGGTTTTCGGGTCGAGAGTCGGGGTCGGGTGTTGAATCGAGAGTCGAGTCGGGTCTCGAATCGAGTCTCGGGTTGGGTCCCGAGTCGGGAGTGAGGTCTCGTGTCGAAAGTAGTGGTCTCAATTCGGGAATCAGGGTCGCGTTTCGGGATCGGGTCCGGAGTCAGGTGTCGGGGTCGGGGTCGGGTCCCAAGTCGGGTGTTAGGGTCGAGTCTCGTTTGGGTGTTGGGGTCGGGTCTTGGGTTGGGTGTCGGGGTTGGGTATCGAGTTGGGTGTGGGGTCGAGGTCGGGTCCCGTGTCTCAGGTCGAGAGTTGAGGTCGGGGTATGGAGTCGAGGTTGGGTCTCGGGTTTCGAGTCGGGTGCTGAGGTCAGGTGACAGGGTTAGGAGATGGGTCCGGTTCGTGAGTCGGGGTTGGGTGCCGGGGTCGAGTCTCGGGTCTGGAGTCGGGAGTCGGGTCGGGGTCGGGAGTCGAGTATCGGCGTCGGGTTCTGAATCGGGTGTCGAGGTCGGGTCTTGGTTCGGGTGTTCGGGTTAGGTATAGAGGTCGGGTGTTGGGGTCGGGTTTCGAGTTCAAAGTCTGTCTCGGGTCTTGGGTTGGGTGCCGAGTCTCAATTTGATTGTCGGGTTCGGGTCCTAGTTCAGTCTTTGGGGTTGATTCCCATGTCAGAAATTATTTTCCTAAAAAGTATTTTTTACTCTCTAGCCAAACACTTAAAGATATTTTCTGAAAAATATTTTTCATTCACTAACCAAACACTAGAAAATATTTTCTGGAAAATGATTTCCATTCATCAACCAAACATGAGAAAATAAGTAAGAAATCAACTTGTTTTCCATGAAAATATTTTCTAGGAAAACATTTTCCATGGAAAACATTTTCCTCCATACCAAACACACCCTTCGTATTTATTATTTGAGTCAATTCTATTTTGTTTTCTTGACATTTTAAAAATTGAGGAACAATAACCCCTCAGCATGCTGAATGAAGACGGTTATCCTTTATATAATATTTTTTTGGTGAGATTTTTTTTTTTTTACTGAGTAAATATTTTTTCTAGAACTAAAATGCAAAAATACGTCACTCTTATTATTAAACTAGATATCGATGCCCGTGCTTCGCACGAGTCCAATATTATCTAAATAACTTTTAATTATATCACATTAGTATATGAAGAAGGTAAAATAGTATGAGGTATGACAAAGGTAAAAGGAAAATTCGCTCTTACAATATCTAATGTAGGTCCGTTTCTCTTTGAAACGGACAAAAAAAGAAAGTAGGTCATTCTTTTTTAAACGGAGGAAGTATTACTTTGCTGACGTTTTGGAATACGTGGAAACCAAAAACTGTGACTGATGAAGAGCATTGAAAGAATATTGAAAAGACAATTAGTTATTTACGATTGTACCCTTAGTAAAGTTAGCAAATTCAATGTGAAGGAATGAATGTGGACCGTCAGATCATAGGTACAGGTAAATATTATTTTCTCTGTCTCAATTTATGTGATGCAAATGAAATTTAGTAAATCAATTAATTTTTTATATGATTTTAAAATATTTTAAGTTGTTAATTATTGTTATTTGTAATACTTTTTACATAATTTTTGGCTTTATTCATTTTACGTGACATAGATGAAATTTAGACAGTCGATTAAACTTTTGTATGATTTTAAAATATTTTAAGTTGTTGATTATTATGATTTATAATACTAATTTTATGTCTTTCAAATAATATATATTTTCATTATCCCAATTTATGCGACACCGATATAATTTCGAGAGTCGATCAAATTTTTTATGTTATTTAAATATTTGAAGCTGTTAATTATATTACTTTTTAACGTAATACAATTTATCATTTTGTGCCTATTTTATGTTTTTTAATTAAATATTATTAATTTTCTAATACTTAAACGACTTATAATAATTTATTAGGGGTGATATAGTAAAATCACGTGGTTGAAGCAGGTGGGTTCGTCCCTTAATTCATCATTTTGTATTTATTTATCTTTTTAATTAAATATTATTAATTTTCTAATGCTTAAATAAGTTAAAATAATTAATTAGGACCAAGAGGTGGAGGAACGGATAAGATTCATATAGTTGATCAAACTTTTGTATGATTTTAAATATTTTAACTTGTTGATTATTATGATTTATAGTACTAATTTTATGTCTTTCAAATAATATATATTTCCTTTGTCCCAATTTATGCGATACCGATATAATTTCAAGAGTCGATCAAATTTGTTATGTTATTTAAATATTTGAAGCTGTTAATTATATTACTTTTTAACGTAATACAATTTATCATTTTGTGTCTATTTTACGTTTTTTAATTAAATATTATTAATTTTCTAATACTTAAACGACTTATAATAATTAATTAGGGGTGATATAGTAAAATCACCGGTTGAAGCAGGTGGGTTCATCCCTTAATTCATCATTTTGTATTTATTTACCTTTTTTAATTAAATATTATTAATTTTCTAATTATATCACATTAGTATATGAAGAAGGTAAACTAATCTAGTAAAATTGTAAAAATATGATTAAAAAGCATGTGCATACATAAAGTCAATAGTAAAAGCACATGAAATCCATCAAGTATAATCTTTCAATAGTTTGTTTCATTTTCTATTCTCCCTCTGTTTAAATTTTTTTTACCTATTTTGACTTGGCACGAAGTTTAAGAAAATAAAGAAGACTTTTGAATCTTGTGGTCTAAAATTAAAGTTATGTCAAATTTACCAAAATGCCCTTTAATCTTGTGGTTTTAAACATGCCATGTGAAAAAAGTTGAAATTAAAGTGTTGCCAAAAAAAGAAAGGGTCATTCTTTTTGAAACGGACTAAAAAAGAAAGTAGGTCATTCTTTTTTAAACGGAGGGAGTATTACTTTGCTGATGTTTTGGAATACGTGGAAACCAAAAACTGTGACTGGTGGAGAGCATTAAAAGGATATTGAAAAGACAATTAGTTATTTAAGATGATAGATAGTCGGTCAAGCTTTTGTATGATTTTAAAATATTTTAAGTTGTTGATTATTATGATTTATAGCACTAATTTTATGTCTTTCAAATAATATATATTTCCGTTGTCCTAATTTACGGGACATCGATATAATTTCGAGAGTCGATCAAATTTTTTATGTCATTTAAATATTTTAAGCAGTTAATTATAATACTTTTTAACGTGATATAATTTATCATTTTGTGTCTATTTGACTTTTTTTAATTAAATATTATCAATTTTCTAATACTTAAACGACTTCTAATAATTAATTAGGGGTGATATAGTAAAATCACGGGCTTGAAGCAGGCGGGTTCGTCCCTTAATTCATTATTTTGTATTTATTTACTTTTTTAAATTAAATATTATTAATTTTCTAATACTTAAACGAGCTAAAATAATTAATTAGGATCAAGAGGTGGAGGAACAGATAAGATCCATCGGATCAAAGGGGAGGGGGAGGTGGACGGCCGGGATCGCTTTGGTTGACCAAAGTGACCCACGCTTATTAATAGGGACTACTCATGTATTTGTATAAACATAAGCACTCAGATAATTATCAATATGGGTTATGGTGCAGTGGTGGAACTGCTTCACCCTTAACCAAAGGTGTCGGGTTCGAGCCCTGGGAATGGAGAAAATTTTGTTGGGAGCGTCATCCCCAGAATGGGCTCTGCAGTGCGCGATCCGAATTAGTTGGGGCACCAATCCGGATACCGGACATCGGGTGGAAAACCAAAAAGATAAGATACTAAGGGGTCGTTTGGTAGAGTGTATTGGGAAAAATAATGCATGCATTAGTTAATGTGTACTACTAATACTTTATTTGGTACATTTTTTAGCCTATGTATACACTCTATTGTGTATTGAGGTGTGTATTACTAATACCTCAAAATCTATGGTAGTAATGCAATAGATTCTAACGCATGCATTAGCATGATTAAAGACATAATTATCCCTCAAAATCTTTTCCACATCTTTTTCACCATATATATTGAGGGTATTTTTGTAAAAAATTATGCAATTCATATATTTTTAATAACCAAACCAAACACTGCATAAGAAAAATGCAAGCATAACTAACACAAACATTATTAATGCAAGCATTACTAATACACCATATTTTACATTATTCTTATACACTCTACCAAACGACCCCTAATTGATTTCGTTTAACCAAGCATTTCTTCCATAACCTTCGACTAGATACTTTCTAAACGATTCGCAGAAGATGAATTTCTAACATACTTTGTTAACCATAAATTCTGTTCAAGAAGATTTTTTCAGATTATATGAATTTCTTGTTAGGTATTTGCCCTGATTTTCTTATCAAATTTAAGTTTTACTTTTCTTGGAAGGAAAGTAAAAGTATTATAATAATTTCTTTTCTTTTTCCTAAAAGAAAAGTATAAATTTCTTCTATATTTGGTTTATTCCTTTCTTAGAGAAAAGTTTGAATCTCTATAAATTGAAGATCCTCTTCTCATACCATAACACAGTAGTATCCACAATGTAGTCCTTAAAGAGTCTTGTTTAGGGGAAGATTTCTCTCAGTAGGTTTTATGCTTTTTCAATATAGTAGTTTTTAATATGTAGGTCGTTTGACCAAACCATATTAATAATATATTTTTTTTAATATATTTTTCTTTATCGTCTGAGTTATCATCTCTATGGTTTGCAAACTATTAGTCTCCGCATGACGCCTAATCAATTTCGATCCCGACATTTCTAACGTGACTTTGTTAACCATAATGTTAGTATAAAAACACACACAAAAGTAAGTGACATTTTGTCTTTAGACAATACTATGGGAGGTGGGGATGGGGTGAGGGTAGAGTGAATTCATTTTCTAATTTTAAGAAACTTGTTTTTTTACGAAAAAATATTTCAAAAATTTTAACTAATTAAATATAAATAAATTAATAAACATTCTCTGGTTCTTTCGTACTGAATAGACGAGTACACCTTAATGTTGCATTTTTTTTATTTGTCGCTTAGGGACACATAAACTGCATTTTTATGATAAAAAAGTTTTATTCGATAACTAAATGTATCATGAGGAAAACAAACAAAGAAACTAGAATTGGTTGGAATTGCGCAATTTAATTATGATACATTATTTGGCTCATCTCGATTCAACACATGTTAGCTGTTAACTTTTGTTAACGTTTTTAAATATGATATCATGTAAAATGTAACTCAAAAATATCTTAATTATATTCTATTTGGAAAAGTTTCCAAAAGATTTTGTTATTTACTTTCTTTTTTGCAAAATATTAAATGAGCTAAATCTTCTAATTTTTAGAGCGAGTAGTATTCTGCTCATTTATCGAGTCAGACCACTTTGAGCTGCCTATTTTGCTCAACCTGTTCATTTAACACCTCTAAGCTCTTGTAAAAGTTGCACCAATAATAATTATCAATCATTTTAAGATTGTTGACATGAGTTGAATGAATCTATAAAGGCCACTATTATTTTACTAATGGTAAAGCATTTTAAAGAAATGAAACAGTGTGATACATTCATTACTAGAAATCGTTTCATAATTTATATATCCACCCCGATTAAAAGATAATGAAAAACAAATCAAACAAAAAACTTGTGCGTAATTCAATTAGATATCTTGTCAATTGCAACTAATTAAATAAGTATATATTAACCATGCGATAATTAGTATTAGATCCTTTCAACATAAATACTCACCAAAATTGGAATTAGTTTTCAACAAATTAGAGAAATATTGCTATACCTTGCAATGTTTTACTACAAAGTAGAAATCAAAAGAAGTCTATATTTAATTTCAAGACCAAATAGACCTAGCTCCAATTTTAATTAATGGTTGCATGTTCCTTGTCCAAAACTTCAATAACCTTGTTAGCTATTGCACTTGCATACACTGTACAACCTTCACAAATCTGCATACATTGTCAAATAATTAATTAGTGGCAGATTTAGGGTGGGCTGAATAAAATATTTTATTTAACAAGAATTCCACCTTTCTGCTTAGAAATAACTTAACTGTAAAATTAATTTCTCTTTTACCCTGCCGCAAACAAATGTCTAAGATTTGTTTTAGACCACAAATTTCAAAAGTCATCTTTTATTCTTAAATTTGGTGTCACGTTAGACAATGTCACGTAAATTGAGATGGAGAGAGTAATGTATATAGTGTATAGAAAGGAGAAAATGAAGCACCTTGGAGTTGAAGAGGTAGCTATAGTGATCACCAATCAATCCTCCAGCAACATGTTGAAGATCCAACTGAAGCTCATCAAGTGCTTTTGATACAAACACAAGGCAATTCATTCTCTTGATCATCTCCTTTTGTTGGACTAGTTTAATAGTTACTTCATCTTCCATAACTCTCACATCAACTTCAGTAGTACTATTCTTGGAAGATTTTCTTTGATGATGCCAATTACTAATAGAGTTGTTCATCATTACTTGATCCTCATCAGCTTCCATGATCATTGCACCATCTTCTTCTACTATTCTTTGCCTTTTCATCATCCTCATCTCTTTCTTCAAATCTACTTCATTCTTCAGCTCATTGACTCTCATTTTCAGCTCATTGATGTAGCCTATTGCATCCGCAATAATTGTTGCTCTATCATTCTGCTATTCATAAAATTAAATCATGTCAATATTTTTTTTCTAGAAACAGCCTCTCTACCTCCGTGAGGTACGAGTAAGGTCTATGTATATATACATTAGTCTTCCCAAATCCCACTGCGTGGGACTTTACTGGGTTTGTTGTTGTTGTCAATACTTATCAAACACTTCAATTTATTAATCCCTAAACAAGTTAATCTTTTTTTTAGTCCAAAATTTTGTTACAACAACAATTGATGCTCCAGCAAGTTCATTTTCTTTTGATTCGAGAAGAATGTAAGAACAACATAGACAAGATAAAAGCATACAAAATTCCCACTACGCGCGCGCGCGCACACACACACAAAAAAAAAAAGAATCAACAGAAAAATAGTTTGTTGCTGAAAGGCTCATAGGTACAACTCAGTGGCATAACCACATGCAGTGAAGGGCGGCCACTCGAACAATCTTATGAAGTATTTATATGGTCAAAAATTATTTTTCATATGTATATATTAAATCTTGAACACCCATAGTGAAATTTCTAATTTTGCCACTGATACTACTAGCAATTATATCATGAATGAAAGATCATCAAAACAAAATAGGAACTTTTTGGACCATTTTAGGTACCAGGAAATTATGAAGTGTGAATAAACGTACATACCTTTGAGGGATTTGGAATCAAAGTCCTTAATGCTTGGAACTTGTCACTGAAATGAACTCTCCTTTGTTTCTCAGAGGCATGATGCTTCATATCTTTACCTTCCCTCTTCTTAATAGCTGGAGAATTGATCATATCTCCAGTACTGAACTCATGATGAAAACTCCCATCATGATACAAAGAACCTGTTACCTCTTCCTCTTGACCATGGCTAAACAAAGAACCCGTACCCGAGCTTCCTAAACCATAGGAGGACCCATGAGGAGAAAGATGAAACAAGTCTTTGAACAAAGAGGGTTGTTGAGTACAAAGATTTAGAGGCATATTCAATTGTGGGGGTTCATAAAAAAGATTAGTTGAAGTTGAGGGTATTTCTGTTCTTTGATGAAACCCCCCTAAATGGCCTAGTGATGGAGTACTACTCAAGAAATTTGATGGATTAGTAATCAATGAAGAAATGGGGTAACTAAGTTGTTGATTGTTATAAGGATTAAAACCAATATCTTCCCAATTTGGATGTACACAAGGTAACACTGTGTTATTGGACTCATCATGACCAAATTCTTGCATATTCATGTTGTTATTATTTTCACTAGAATGAAACTTTCCCATTTCAAGATTCAGCTGCTGCTGCTCCTGCAGTTCCAATGATCCCATGGAAAAGTTAGTAACACAAGTTGTTGGAATATGATTTTGAAGCAAACCCTTTTCATCTAACACTTCATTATGATGAGAAGTAGGATCAAAAGACAAACTTTCTGCATACATTTTCTGAAAACAGTGAAAATAGCACTGCACAAGTGCTAGTACTACTGTTTTGGTTCTTGAAAACAGTGATAAATAGCAGAAAACTTCAAGTTGAAGAAGGACAAAATCAAGAATGGAGCAGTTCAAAAAAGGGCAAATCAGAAAAGTAGTGGGAGGTTAGACTTTATAAGGTAGAAAAGAAAAAGGGACACATATAATAGCAGCAATAATGGCTTTTCTTGTGTATGGGATAACTGACCACACTGGGGTAAGTTTGTTACTGAGATTCCAAATATTAGAGTGGTGGGGTCCACTGATGATCTCCGTACTCAGCAGTTTCTGTTTCTGCACCTTGATTTGCAGGCTGCAGCTAGTAGTGAAAACTCCAAATCACCATTTATTTTCTGTCTCCACAAACAGTTCAGTACATATTTCTTGATTTTTTTGTTTTGTATGTATAGTTTGTCCTTTTAAAATTCTCTTCTTTCTTTTTCCATTTTAATTAGTATGACCAAAAAAAAAGTTGTTTTCCTATGATCAGGATGGCACGATTAGTTTAAGTCGTGAAAATAGCCTTTCGTGGAAATACAGAGTATGACTACGTACTATAGACCTTCGTGACTCAGCCCTTTCTCGAACTCCGATCCACACATTAAAGGTTACTGATTTTGATAAGATAATAAGATAATATATTTTTGAAAGGCCCCTATATAAATATATGGTCCCATTAATATTATAAATTAATAATTCTTTAAAATTACAAAAGTTATCTAAGACAATTTAGTGAAATATGATTATTGTTTTTTTTTTTGTTTTTTTTTTTTTGTTAAAATTTAAATCTAGTTGAAGCTCATCTCTAACTTTTTTTATTGCATCCAAAAATTTCGGTATTGTCTTCTCAAACTGCACCAAGAAATTATGAAGAGTTCTAGACGTGATAAGTGCTTCCTTACGCGTAAATGGTTCCAAGGGTATGTATCGTCTTCAACTTCATATCAACATTGTTTTCTCCAATGATATCCACAATTTCTTCTAAGCTCTGAACCTCTTAACATGTATCATTTTCACCTGGGTAATCCAACAAGTTGTTGACATCCATTTTATTGCGGTAACTGCGATTATTAATCATGACATCAAGTTCATGAATGTCGTTTTCATAAGTGGGTTCATTTAAATTCCTTGAGGCTTCATCCCCCAAAGGAATTTTGTAGTGTCGATACAATTTACTTTATGTATAATGAATTTATTTTTTATATTAATTCAATAAATATGATGCATAAATTAGTAAGATACAATGATTTTGATGTAATCAAAATTAACCTTCATTGAATCTCAAAAATATTTTTTAAATTAATAAATATTAATTTATAGATTAAATAATACCTCTACAAAATAATGATATTTCATAGTCACGACAATATTAATTTGGAAAGATTTTACTGTTTAGGTACATTATGACATTGAAAGTTGTTGCACTAATAAAGCTTTGCTTGTGTAGCTAGGTTATAATATAATGTCCTTTATTTCAGTCTTCAGAGAGGTGGGGTCTATAACCAGTACAACTTACTCGCAAGTAATTCCAAATATGTACATTTTTATTTTTATATAAAAAAATATCCTATTACATTGGAATATTAAGGATAGAGGAAGAAGGATTATGGTAAGAACTGAACTCATACTTATTGTGTATTGAGATTTCAATCGATATTACTAGACTATAAGTTTTTATGATCTAAGATATGTAAAGTTTTATCAAAATTATTAGAGTCGGTTTAAGTTCCATATATACCCTGATAATGTATTAATTTTCTTAGTCCATCTGATCAGTATAAGTTACCATGTTATAGTAGATTACTTATCTTTTATTTCATATTACCAATTAGTAATATATTTAATAGATTTAACTACAATTATTTTTTTAAATGACATAATTGTGCAAATATTTTCAACACCGTACCGTCAATGCATAAAACTTCAAAATCTTAGTTTATATAATTATCTAGTACACAATCTCTCTTCCTTGTTCTTGTATTTTTTTAAAAATAATTTCTGTTTGCAACTTTATATTGTTTCAATTCTATTCTTTTTAAGATGTTGAGCTTGGACCAAATCAAACATGGTTGAAGCCTTGTATTGTAGTGCCAAATGGAAAACCCTAATGATAACTTGTAAACTAGGAAGAAGCTAACATGTAGACAAGGCCCCATTAGTGCAGTTGGGGTTTTCCAAAACAGTAAACTGCATAGATACAGATCTTCTGCACCAGAATTTTTATAGGGAAGCTGCAACCTGCAAGCATCCCTTCTTTGTACCCCCTTGTCTATCTCAAACTGGTAAAGGTCTTCATCAACACTTTTGACTCACTATTTTTGTTTTTGGCTTTATACATCGATAATTCCTTAAATTTGTTAACAAAATTTATGTAGACATTCGAATTATGGCTTTATATAATTGAGAATCCGAACACATGATATATAAAATAGTTTTATTAGACACTTTTGATTCAAAGTTTGGATAAACTTTTGTCCGTGAACTCAAACGTCCATTTCCTCAATTGGAATATGTCTGAGATTTTATGGCTTATTGAAACTGGATCGTATAATTAAAGGATGTTAATTGTTATATATTTTAACTAGTTAGCTTATTTACGTAATGGGCATTTGAGAACACGAGAAAAAAAATCAAAAACTGAACCGAAAGTGTCTGATAGAAACACTTCATCATGGGTTCAGTTGGAACAAATCATAATTCGAGTGATTAAATGAAATTTGATGACAGATTTAAAGAATTGTCTATGTGTTAAGCCCTTTTATTTTCTCAACCACGTCTTCCATTATTTCTATGATAAACATATCATTATTGTTATTTATTAGCAAAAATTTTTTACGCTATCAGATAATCTACAAGATAACTAATTATAGGTAACTAATTATGTCTTTTTTCATTCAACGATCTAACATGTTAAAGTCAAGACACACTAAAATAATAAAAAGAAATTATACTGTGAGTGTATAAATACACAAAAAGATGGCATAATTCCATTAGCAATATGATATTGTATGTGTAGGAGTGTATTTTTCTGTTACAGTTTACACTAAAGTCACTAACTACGTACATAGATTAATTAATATGTTGCCGAAGCATATATATATATATATATATATATATATATATATATATATATATATCCCTTATTAGAAATTAAAGACGTCAAACTTGAGTAAAATTAGCCAATCTTAAGTCCATTCCATGGATTTCAACAAAGTTATTACTCTTATAAATCACTAAATTAAACACTATCATCCACTCTGGCCCAGAAATCTGCTTAAACCTTCTCTAGAAATTAATCTGCAATAAACATACCAAGGAAATATTAGGCCAAAAGTCAGAAAATCAAAGGTGACAGAGAAATAAAGATAAATAGAACATGCAACAAAGAAGCAAAAATAAGTGAAAGAAAATTAGTACTTTCTCTGTCCTAATTTATATGACACAGTTCAGTTTCGAGATTCAAATTTCTTAATTTTGATCGTTTATTTGGACATAGAATTTTTTAAAATGAAATATTCATATTTGAAACTATGTAAAAAGTATTTTAAATTACAACATTAATTAACAATTTAAAATATTTAAAAGAATATAAAAATATCGTGATCAAAGAAAACTCGTTTGATTCTCGAAATCTAAAAAATTCCACATAGATTGAAAGGGAGGGGATAAAGCAAGGTAATACCATTTCTTTTGTACAACTACAAGTGGTCCAGCAATTGAGAGAAATAAGTTCTTTTTTGTAAAAGTGGACAAAAATAAGCCTTCTTATACTTATTAAATGCTTGGCAAAATTCATATTTGAAAATAAAAATCAGAGAGTGCATATACTTCTAACTGCTTGTCTGTATGTACTTCAGCTAACATGCCCAAATTTAGAAATTCAAAGCTCATAAATCTTTCACTTGACTCATATTTTGAATTCTTCCTACATATTCTTCATTATTATTCCATGGCCCCCACTAATCTAAATTCTTGAAACTGAAAGAAAACAAAGAGATATCCATAATTTCCCTTTTGATGATGCTAAAATAATGTAGTTTAAATAACTTTATATTTATGAATATGGAGGAGGAAAGAGGCTTAATTAATGAAACAGTTTTGTCAATCTTTTTCATAAGAAGATGTGCTAGATAGGACAGAGAGATCAACAACGACGACATATCTTGTGTAATCCTACAAGCGGAGTTCGCAGAGGGTGGTATATACACAATCTTACTCCTACCTTGTAAAGGTAGAAAGACTGTTTCTAATAGACTCTCGGCTCTAGTAAATCATATCACAATCAGGACACAGAGATCAAAAACAGAAAATATGAGTATGTCAAGATTTTTTAAAAATCATCTACTAGTGGTGATCTAATCCCCTTATGTTCATTGTATTTTGTTAACAAAATCTGCCACTAGTGGTGTTGTTTCTAGTTAACAAAAAAAATATCAACTTCAGATTAGACAGTGAAGAAGAAAGATTACCATAAATGAAAGAGCTGAACTTAATTAATAACTATTAGTTGGTGCAATTGCTGCATACTGTATGTCCACAACCTCAATGAGCTTCTTGGCTATTGCACTTGCATACACAGTTGATCCTTCAGAAATCTGCATTATTTGAGGATTAGATAATACATTGAATACAATATCAGAAATTCTAAATGTAAACATCTCGAAAGCAAATATTCAAACCAACCTTGGAATTGAACAAGAAGCTATAGTAATCACCAATAAGTCCACCAGCAACATGGTGAAGATCCAATTGAAGTTCATCAAGAACCTTAGATGCAAAGAGAAGACAATTGATTCTTTTCTGCTGAACAAGTTTGACAGTAACTTCATCGTCTACGATCCGGACATCAACTTCAGTATTCTTGGACCTCCTCTGAAGCCATGAACTCCTCAATGAATTTCCATTGTAAGATTGTTCCACTTCATCCATTTGCTTTGCATCAAGACCATCCAGGGAAGTACCACCTTCTGTCTTTTGCCTCTTTATCCTATCTTTGCTGCATCTCTTCTTCTCCACCATAAGTTTCAACTCATTCACTCCCCTTTTCAGCTCATTGATGTAATCAATTGCATCCTTCACTACTGATGCTCTATCATTCTTTTATTGACAAAAAATTTACAATTCAAAACAAGAAAAAGTAAGATAATTTGATCATAAACAATCAAGAATCCTTAAAAAGAGAAACTTTGAAACAGTGAGTACCTTGCTAGGATTGGGAACCATACTTCTCAAAGCTTTGTACTTGTCATTTAAATGCACCCTCCTCTGCCTCTCAGTAGCAAAATGTTTAGTCTCTTTTATACCATCTCTATTTTTGACAATATCATTCATATCAGTAGAAAACTCAAAAATCCCATTGTCAAAAGGCCTTCCTTCTCCATTATCTTGGTATAAAGCACCACTCGCTTGATCTCTCTCCTCCAATCCATTAAAGAAAGAAGTATTATTATTGCTTCTCAAGTTTCTTAAGCCATAGCCATGTGGAAAAGAGTGGAACAATTCTCTCAATAAAGGTGGTTGTGGGGGTAGATTCAATGGGAGTACTAAAGAAGGGTCATACACTGCACTTGAAGTTGATGCACCACCATCAATGTCACCTATAAGGCCTAATGAAGTTAACAAATTTGGAGATTTTTGAGGAAGCAAAGATGATTGTGAGCATCTTGGTAAAGGAAACATGTTGAGAAGATCAGGGGTTGTTAGATATGGGGCATCAGACATTGGAATTGGGAAATTTTGCTGCTGAAAGTTATTATTATTATTGTTATTATCTTCTTGATTTTGGTACTGAGGAAAATTCATTTCTCCCCAGTTTGATTGATCACAAGACAACCCTTGATTATTATTATTGGATTGATCATGTAACAATTGATCTTGCATGTTGTTGTTATGAGTATTATTATTGTAACATTGTTCCATTTCAAGATTCAATTGCTGCTGAAATTCTACTTCCAACGCGGCGGCTGCAGCCACATCTTGTTGGGAGGAATTGTGCTGATATGTGTGTTGTTCTATGGCAAAAACATCTTCTACTAGTCCTTCATGCTGCACATGAATGGAAGGATCAAAACAACCACTTTCTTCTACATACATTTTCTTGGTTTTCTGCTGTACTTCTGTAAACCTGTTAAAGAAAAAAGTGAACACAACAAAGGACATAAGATGTCATTTTCAAGAAAACTTCACTGTTCTGAGAAAAAAGAAAGTAACTTTACCTAAACTTTTGGTACAATTAGGACCAGTTTGTACTAAAAGTTTGAGTCTTTAGCTGATCAACTTCATCAGATAAAACAGGGGAAGCTGTTGAAAAGTTACATAATATCAACAAGAAAAGATGAAACAGAAAACAAAAAAGGGGAAAAGGAAGAAGTTAGATAAAAGACAACTTGAAAAGGTATAGCAGGGAGAATGAGAGATGCTGTTGTGGGATTGGCAAAGAAAGGTTGGTTGTTTGGTTTTGGGTTAGGAGACTAAAAACTGAATATATATAAAGTTTGTAACTTGTATACTTCAGGTTTTCCTCATTGCAAGGGAAGTTTGTTACTGTGATTTCCAGGTCAGTGGGACCACTATTAATCTTTTTAAGTATTTTTATTTTCCACTCTGTGTATGGTATTCAATAACGATAGTAACATACCTAGTGTAGTTGCACAAATTGGGATCTGGAGAAGATAGAGTATACGTAAACCTTACCCCTACCTCAGACTCGGAGGTAGAGAAGTTGTTTTCAATAAACCACGGCTCAAGGAAAAACAATCCAAAGTAGTCCAGAAAAAATAAATAACAAAAGTGAAAGTATAACAAAGCAAAATATTACAATAATGGAAGTACAAGAAACAATAAATAATAACAGAAATCGAGAGATAAGAAATTACATGAACAATACTATGACTACTAGTATGGACAAATAACAAGACAACATACAACTACCTACTGACCTAGTACCCTAATTTGTGTCCTCCATAATTTTCTATCTAAGATCATGTCCTCGGTAAGCTGACACTACACCAAGTCCTGTCTAATCACCTCACCTCAATACTTCTTCAGTTTACCTTTACCTCTCCTGAAACAATTCATAGCCAATCTCTCACACCTCCACACCGGAACATCCGTGCATCTCTTCTTCAGATGTCCGAACCATCTCAGATACCCATCCCAATTAAATTCGGATTCAAGCCAGGACTAAAAAAGTTTCATATTGGAGATAAAACACTCTCCAACAAAAATAATTTCATATTCAAAACTTAAATCCAAAACTTCTAATCATTAAAGATAAAAGAGTACTTACACCTCCATAAAACCATTCATAATATCCTAAAGTATTTGAGTACTTGCATTAGTTGCAGCTGCAGCTTTGATTCCCACCTGACCAACATATTACATATACCATCTCAGCTCCACCTTTCTTTTTCTGTTTTCCCCTTAACAATTATTATTCCATATTATTTCCATCAACTAGAGTTGCTCTTTTGTTTCAACTTCTATGTATTGATAGTATAAAAATTATTTATATAATTAAATTAATTATAAAAGATTAAAAATAAAATTATGTGATAAGCATTAATCAACAATTAACATGATGAAAAGGGTAAAGTGTAGCCAATGTGTATAATTTAAATTCATTTAAACATTTGCCTTTTTCTTTCACATAGTTAGCGAGGAGTAAGAGAATTGATCAATTGAATAAACATTCAAACTTAAAAAAAAATAGGCATATACAATAAGACTTTTTTATAACATCAATCCTTCGTAATATTAGTTACTCTATCAAACAAGTTTTCTTTTGAATGCAGATTTTTTTTATATTATATTTTTTGCATTTTTAGAACAAACGACATTATTACATAAAAGTAAGGATAAATATCAGTGATTTACTGTCAGTTGAAAGGCTGAGTGGTTGTTTTAATTAGTTGGAGTGGGCAGTTTGCATGGAGGAAATTACTGAACAGTGGGCCCCCCCTGTACCACATAGCATTAGAATGATAAACAAATTGTTACTCTCAACTAACAATATCTGCAGAAATATCACCATTTGCGTGAATGTATAGTGTTCCAAACATTTTTTAGGACCACAAGATTCAAAAGTCTTCTTTATTTTCTTAAATTCTGTGTCAAGTCAAAATAGGTCATTCTTTTTGAAACGGAAGGAGTATTTTATTTCTATCCCTTGTGCATTATTTTGAAATCGAAATTTGATAAATTAGTAATTTATTTTATCAGGTGTTTCCATTTACTATAAGCAAAATACCTGGTGAAAAAGGAAGCCCCAAGGAAAAAGTTAATCTGGTGCAGCAAGTGGTATTCTATAAATGAGGCCAAAGATCGATTTTCTCTCTCAACGCTTTTTCAATTCAATTTATCGCATCGAGTTTGCCTAATATGATTGTAAGCGATTTGTGCGTATTCAAAAAACAGCGACTGTGGATTCCCCTAAGTTCCCAAAAAAAAAAAAGTAATTAAAACTATTAAGAATGCTAACTTGATTTTTCATGCATGTCCAAGAAATTAAAGTATTAAACTACTTTATTACTACTACCTAATAACAAGGTATCTATTTGTCTGATAAATGCACAGTACATGATAACGACAATAGTCAATGTCATACTTCTTAGCAGAAAGTACTAAACATTTATTTATGTAATCAGTTGTATACGTACATTGTTGAATCAAGATTTTTAGTAAGTGGAGTCCAAATATAATTCATAATCTTTTAAGTCAATTCAACATATATATATATATATGTGTGTACATAGTAAGTCCAGTACTTCCATGGTTTATCAAAGAAGTAATGCCTATTATTAGGTGTGGAATATGCTTAAAATTTACATTTATCGATTCAATCCAATTCATAAAAGAGTATCCTTTTTAGGAAGCAATGGATGATATGGATATAATATTATTCATCAATTAGCTCCATTTTTTATCTGTATCAAATATGAGCACGTCGGATACATTTTTACCTAACCAGTTTTTTTCCGACCTCACCTATTTGACACCCTACCTATACTCAGTGCGTGCCCTTAAATTTAAAATTTATATGTCCCATTGATTTATGTACATACTACTGTGAATTCATGAGTATATTTGGCCTCAAGAATGTAAAAATGTTAATTTGGTAAAAGTCCTAATTGGCAAATGATAACATCACCAGGGGTTCATCAAATCTCAGTTAGAGAGCAAGTTTATCGCCGTTCAATGTGAGATCACACAAAGTTGATGTAAGATTTTTTAGGCATGACTTGCTGCTACTTCTCATCAGTGGGCTAGCTTATACAAATTAATTTTTGAGTACAAGACAAGACAATACAGTTGCCAATTTTTTCTTGACCTAGCTAGCTAGTCTGTTGTGATCACGTGAAGTAGTGAGTCTTGGAGCAACGACAAAGTTAATTATTTTCGTCTGATCTATATAAGCTACGGATTTGATCCTTTCTCGAATTCTATGTGAATGTGAGATTAAATTGGATCATATAATTGAAATATGGAAATTATATTATATGGATCAAACATTATATTGTTATGGGTAGTAAATATGTCCTTTTATCTTTAATCGGAAATTTTGAGTTTGAATTTTGAAATGAAATCGTATTTGGTAAAGAGCTTTTTAGGACTTTCTGACTCAAATTCAAATTAAACCGGCAATAGAATAATTGATTAGTATTTAATTTTGTTACCCATATTGTAACAGCAATAGCTTCACAATAGGGAACAGCTTGATATTGTTAGCTGTAGATGCTCAATCATTGGATATAATATATGCTGAAAGGTCGATCACACATTTCTTGTGACTCCCAACTTGGATCATGCACTTACTCACTAATATTATACATAATACGCATTTAAATAAAATTGTATAAAAATTGGAACGAAATTATCATTAAATATTTTTCCTAGTTACCAAAATATACCTCAAGTAATTTTCACCAATTTTTAGTTCCAGCTTTTAAGCCCTAGATGTTTCAAATTAATGAGCGCATCACATGGTATTTTGGTGAGATAAAAAAAAATCATTATTTCTTTGTAATAATGACACCCTTTTCCAGTTTTCTTTATGTCTTATCTGAAAACTAAAATATTCTATCAAGTATCAATTAAAGGATTTTACATTCAGTTAGGAAATGCAGAACATATTTCACAATGCATAATCATTAATTATTTATTGCTGGTTGATGGCTAAGTGATTGATCTATAAAATCCTATATATATATAGCCATAAATTTGGCTGTGTAACCTTGAGCGTAATCGGGTAAGCATGTAACAATGATAATATGTGATGGAGATAGTCGAGCTATGAATACTGAATTTTGTTATAATCTCGTCTAAAAACATAAGCTACTAAAAAGAACATATTTTTAATTACTTTAATCATGTTATATTAACTCAACCCGCCCTCTCACCTAAGGGCCTGACTTTTTTCTATAGGCCAATCACGTAGAAATTATTGTCACTTATAATATTTATGATACTATTTCAGCCTTCAACACAGCTAACATCCATCATATCTCATTGTTGTTGGGTTCGAAATCGAGAGGGCGTCATGCGGAAGCTAATTATTGCAAATCATGTAGACGATAAATCGGATGACAAATAGAAATATACTAAAAACATATTATTGATAGGGTTTGGCCAATTGACCTACATATGAAAACCTAATATTGAAAAAGCATAAAAATCTATCCCTAAACAAGACTCTTTGATGACTATATTGTGGATCCTATTGTGTTGTGATTTGAGAAGAAGGATCTTCTATTTATAGAGGTTCAAAAATTTTCCTCCAAGAAAGAGGCTAACTAATTATGGAAGATATCTTTTCCTACAAGAAAACCTTTTTGAAGTAAAACACAATTATGGTAAAATTCAAATAAACTAGGAAATTCAGGACAAATCCTAACAATTGCTTCTATGAGATAATCTCAAGTGCTTCTATAAGATAATCTCAAGTGCATGAGTATGGGTTCTTTAATGTTTTATATTGTAAATGATAAGAAGACAAAAGATAATATGGTCAAATTTTTGGGAAATTAAAGAATTCATGTTCATCTCGGTTGAGGTGGTTCGAAACTTTTCAATATAGAATTAGACAAGGCAAGAAATATTATATCATTGAAGAAGAAAGTGATACTCCTTTCCAATTTAAATTTACTAGTAATATTGTTTGAGGAGATCTCTTAACTTAATTAGAAACAGAATTAATGCATCAAATCTTTGAAGACTAATTGAGCCCCATACAAGTCACTCTCCTTATGTAAATATATCAACTTGCAAAGAGTTTGAATCTGTTCTAACTCTAAAATATCTAGGATATGAGAAGGTAAGGTATCATTAAGTACGTTTACGTCCCCTATTTATGCTTTATATATGTTTATTTATACACCCAAAATTTTTAGTTTATGCGTTCTACGCCCCAATTTTTTTCTGAACCCGTAGCTACGCCACAATAGACAAAGTCAGAAGATATATTATGTTGTACCAAAGTAGCATAGCCCCTTGTGTTTTCGTGTCAATTAACAGAACCATAATCACCTAGAAAATATTTTTAGCTACTAGTAATTTTCTTTATTAATGTCTTAATTTGTGGTGTTTATTTTTTGTGATGCACATTAGAAGCATCACTAAATGGTTCCCCACGACACGACAAACAAATTTAATTTAGGATGAAAGCTAGATTCATACGACAAGACATTCTGTTGTTTGAAGCTACCTTATGCTTCCCAATACGTCACAGTATTCTACCACTGTTGCTAACTGCATGCTTCCCTTGTACGTTAATTATTGTCTTTTGTTTCACAAGAATTTATTGAGGCCACGTAACCAACATAACTCTAACACATCTCTCAGGAGATGAGTATCACATCTATAGGAATTGTTTGCGTATCACAGAGAAACATCTGAGGATTAACTAGAACTCTCGTTTGGTTGGAAACAAGTTATTTCGGGATTAATTATCTCGGGATTGTTAGCCCACTCTCATTGTGAAATAAAAATAACACTACAATCTCGGAATTAGTTATCCCTTATGCCTCGTACCAAACGAGCCCAGTTACCTTTGCTGAGACTTGAACTATTGTTCAAGGTAGAGGTGGCAAAATTAGTTCATGAAATCATAACCCACCCAAGTTTAGGTTGATTATTGACTGCCCATTTATTAGCTTAGCCCATTTCAGTCCAATCTATTTCAGCCCAAGAACTTTTGGACGGGTCAATACTCCACCCATTTATTAACTGATTAGTCCATCTTGACCCACCCATTTTCCACCTATAGTTCCAGGGTTGTCATCCAGTTCGTACTGCTAGGCCATCTCCTTGGGGGTTAAGCAAGATCTCATACTTTTAATCGACAGGTGTACTAGAACATATAAGGGAGATGAGAGGATAACAAACACTGCAACATAATATGCCTGAACCTATTGCTCCCACAAAACGCGATATATATCAACCTGAATCCCAAACACATATCTTGTTGGGCTGTCCAAATAACCCCTGGTCCAACAACTAGGCCAACCTCTGTCCAAATAACTGGCCATGAACATTATTTGAGTTATCCGTGTTAATAACATGTACAGGACTTCAAATCATAAATGCTTAGAAAATAATAAGCAATTGATTGGATCAGCCAGCTTCTGAAATAGTTCAATGTTAAAGACTTAAATCTAACCGCACGCTGCATATCACATTCTTCTTTTACTTATATGTATATGTAACGTGCGGTGTGCAAAGTGCAAGTATACCAACAATAATCAACAGATGATGTCACGAAAGTTTCTTGTAATGAATTGTGCACAATCTATGTGTAATAATACTATCATTCTAAAATGTTTGTCACAAAATGTACAAAGGAATCTCCCTAAAGCTTTTCAAGTGGCGGAGCTTCTAAATAATTAATGCCATTAAGTCAAGAAGTGAAGCCTGAGATGACAAATTTAGTGTGCAGACTAGACTACTAACTTCGTTACACAGTGCATTTACGTGGGCTTCTTCAGGTAGAAGAGACAATCTAAGTGAAACGGAGTAGCAACATATACAAGAACAGTGAACAAGTGCCATATCGAACTAACCATTCAATTAAGGGAATAATTATAGCTTCTTTCCAACATTCAGACTATGAAATACTCACATCCGTTGGAGAAGGCCTCTGTACCAGATAGATGAAGTGTCAGTTGCTCAACCGTTGCATATATGTCTTTACTTCTTGGATGGGCTTTGTCACATTTCCTAAATTCGGAAACAACGCCATCAAGTTCAATGGAACTGCATCCAGGAACTTTCTTTATTTTCTGTCTCTTCATTGATTTTCTTACGTCTAAAGCATCTCTCCATTTACTGACTGAAGCATATGTGTTTGACATCAGTACGTATGTGCCATCTTTTTCCGACTCTATACTGACAAGTATCTCAGTCACATGCTCAGCGAGTTCAACTTTTCCTTGGATCCTGCATGCTGCTAATATCGATCCCCAAATAGAAGCATCGGGTTCAATTGGCATGTTTTCCACAAACTTCATTGCTTCATCTATCAACCCTGCACGACCCAAGAGATCAACCATACAGCCATAGTGTTCTATTCGAGGCTTTAATTTGTGGACTCTCCACATATCTGCAAAAAGTTTGTGGCCCTCTTCCACCAGTCCTCCATGACTGCAAGCTGTGAGAACACCTACAAATGTGACCTCATTTGGTCGTATGCCAATTTCAAGCATCTTATAGAAGAAATTAAGAGCCATCTGTGCCTTTCCATGTGTGGCCGAACCAACTATAACAGATGTGTAAGAATAAACATCTTTAGTAGTCATACTTCCAAAAACTCTAAGGGCATCGTCCATGCTTCCACACTTTGTGTACATATCTACAAGAGCATTGCCCACAAACCCCGCTACTTGTATTCGATTTCTATCTATATATGCATGCACCCATTTCCCAACTCCTAGTGCCCCTAAATTGCTACAACAGTTTAGAACGCCAACTAGAGTATTCTCATCAGGCTTTACTTCTTGATCCTGCATGTCATTAAACACACTCATGGCCTGTTTAAACTCCCTTCTTTGAGCCAATCCAGATATTAATGTATTCCAAGAGATCACATTTCTCATCGGCATCTCTCTAAAAACACTTACAGCAACATCGCGTTCACCACATTTTAAGTACATATCGACCAATGCATTCCCAAGAAACACATCAAAATTCAACTCATGACTCTGCACGTATTCGTGCAACTTCCGTCCCAATCTCAAATCCCCTAATTTCGCACAAGCCGATATCACAACAACCATCATCCTTTCGTCAGCCCTTAACCCATCATCTACCATTTCAAAGAACAAATCCACTCCTTCCTTCCAATAACCATTGTCCACATATCCCTGAATCAAAATAGTCCAAGATACCAAATCTCTCACAGGACTTCTATCGAACACCTTCCTAACACTCCCAACACACCCACAAACACCATAAAAACGCATCAAACTGTTCACTACATACAAATCCAACGCAAACCCATTTTTTATAACATGGACATGAACCAATCTGCCATATCTCATCTCACGTAACTCCACACACGCCTTTATAACAAGAGGGTACGTATATTTATCCAAATCCAAGCCTTTGCACATCATTTCAACATACATTAAAATAGCAAGTAATGCATTTTCCTTACATTTAGAGCTTAAAACACATCTCATTAAGGCGTTATAAAGACCGATATTCGGGTCATGTAATTGAGTGAAAAGAGAGTTGATATAGCTCATGTCCTTAAAGGGTATTGGAGAAGAACATAAAGATTTGATTTTGGTGTAAAGGGGTTGTTGGGAAGTAGTTTTGGTGATCAAAGAATTGAATTGCTTGGTTGACTTACTACTGGTCTGGAGAGAATTGGCATTGCAACCAGCATTTAAGGATGTAACAGACAAGGACAAGCAGCAAGTCACCATGGTTCTTGTAACATTTGATTTCTTGTTCAGAAACACAAAATATCAAAGGATTGAGATGTTGAGTTCCATAAATTAACAACAACTTTGGCGGGAAGAATTGTCCAACAGATTTAGTTACATAAACAGCGTGTTGATTGGGCATAAATATTTTCAAGGTTAAGAAATAGTCACAATTATGGAGTTAAGAAATTCACAAGGAACACTTTAGGATAATAAACTGAAATCTAAAACTCCAAGAACAATACCTATTTTTCAAAGATAATATGGAAATAGTGGCCAGTTTTTTACATGTTATTCCACGTTCACTTTTCTTTTCTTTTTTTTTCCTTTTTTTTGTTCCTCACCCGGTGAACGGAGTCATATTGAAGCCCAGTTAAATACAGATTCATGTTAAAAAATTTCATACTAGAGGTAAACCACTCCCTAACAAAGGTGATTCGAACGTGAAATTGCTAATTAAGCATGAAAAAGTACTTATTACTTGCCTATTAGAAAGGATGAAAATAATGTCCAAGAAAAGTTGACACGAATGCATGTGATATACACAAATAGGATATTGTCATAATAATAGTTAATACTGTACAATACAACAGTAACAATGTCACAAAATTAGTTACTGATGTACATGTCAGCAAGTTAGTGGGTCTAAGTCAGTAGTTGGTTATTTTAGTTAGTTGGAGCAGTTATAAGATATTCCTAGTTAGTTGAGGTCTAGAAGCTTCTCAACTCCATATATAGCACATTGTAATCAATTCTTCAGCATTATTGAATAATACACTCAAGACTCATTTCAGTTCTACTTCATCTTCTTCTCTCTTCCAAACAATTGAGCTGACCCACTCGAGTAGTCTCTGTAATTACTCCTGTTCAGCTACTGAATTCTCGGAACCCATTAGAGATTCCCTGTTTTCAGCTATCAGTGGTATCAGAGCCAGTGATTCTAGGCAACAATGGCGAAAGGAGGTCGAACAAATGGCGATTCAGTGAATGATTCATCTGGTGATGGGGGTGAATTAAAAGAATGGATGCAGAAATTGGTTTCGAAAATTGGGGTTCTCAACTCTGAGGTGGCTAATTTGAAGCATTTGGATCGAACAGTTGCGGAATTGAAGGAGCAACTGGAAACAAATCGAAGAGGAGGGTCACCTATTGAGGTGGGGACTGGAACTTCGAGGGAAAGACAATCGAGGGAGGAGGATATGAGAGATCCTAATTTCATGGGATTTCAGAAACATGGCATCTCCAGATATGCTAAACTGGATTTTCCAAGATTTTCTGGGGAAAATGTGAAGCCGTGGTTGTTTAAAGTTGAGCAACTGTTTCTTTTTGATGGAGTTCCAATGGATAAAAGAATTGGTTTAACTGCTGTACATCTGGAAGGAGAAGCAATACAATGGCATCAGTCATTTCTGAGGTACAGACAATATACTTCCCCTCCTACTTGGAATAAGTATGTAATAGCATTAGTAGAAAGATTTGGTTTGGCTTTTGATGATCCAATGGAAGAAATCAAAAAAATTAAACAAACTGGATCTGTTAGAGAGTATCAGGCCTTGTTTGAAAGCATGTTAACTAGGGTCAACTTGTCTCAAGAAAATGCAATCAGTTGTTTTCTTGGGGGTCTTAAGGAAGAGGTGAATATTGCTGTGAAATTGACCCATCCTACTACATTTCCCCAGCTGTATAAGTCTGCTAGGATGCAGGAAGCCTATTTAGAGGCTCAGGCCAAACTGTATAGACATACAACTCCAAATTTTGGTTCTACTTACAAGAAGGTCACTGATCAGAGGTCCCAAACAAGGGCAATTGTACCACACTATGGGGGTGAAGGTGTTGCTGGCAAGCCCGGTATCAATAGGAGAAGGTTGAGTTTGGATGAAATCAATGAGAAGAGGTCCAAGGGGTTATGTTACTTCTGCACTGAGAAGCATGTTCCAGGCTATAAATGCAAGAATTTGAAGCAGTTGTATCTCTTAGAGGTGGAGGAGGTAGATGAAGGACAATGTCAACAAAGAGAAGAGATTCAAGAAGATCTAGATGAGGGCATTGTACAACAGATGGAACAGATGCAGATTTCCATACATGCACTTAATGGTTCTTTAGGCTATAGGACTTTGAGAGTCACTGGTTACCATGCTAAGAGACCATTACACATTCTAGTGGATACTGGAAGTTCTCACAACTTCATTGACTCTGAGGTTGTGAAGTTATTGGGATGTCCTACTAGAGCAAGTCCACCACAATTGGTAGCTGCAGCAAATGGAAATGGTATGAAGGTGGATGAGGTTTGTCAGATTTCATGGTTACTACAAGGAGCTGAGTTTACTGCTGAATTCTTGTTGTTACCTTTGCGTTCTTGTGGAGTGGTGTTAGGAGTACAATGGCTACTAACACTTTGAGATATTAAGATGAACTTCAGGAAGTTAACCATGGAATTCATGTACAAGGGAAAGAGGCATGTTCTGAGAGGATCAGGCAAACAACTGGAAACATCAGGTGGTGGAAGAATTGAGAAATAATCAGGTAATGGGTCACAACTTTGCATGATTCAAATAGTACCTGCTATGTGTTATACATTACAATATGCTGTAGTAGGATCTCAAGAAAATGCAGTAGAACAACCTAAGCTAACAGAATTGTTGATTGAGTTCAAGAAATTATTGATGAGCCTACTACACTACCACCTTCTAGGGGGGTGTTTGACCATAGAATTGTTTTGCAATCTGGTACTGACCCTGTGAACAAAAGACCCTATAGATATCCATCTGTTAAAAAGGATATAATTGAAGGGTTGGTGCAACAAATGCTAGACCAAGGGATAGTGCAACCAAGTTGCAGTCCATTTGCATCACCTGTGGTTTTGGTTGGGAAAAAGGATGGATCTTGGAGATTATGTGTAGATTACAGAGAATTAAATAAGAACACTGTGAAAAACAAATTTCCTATTCCTATTGTTGAAGATTTGTTGGATGAGTTAGGGGGGTCTAAGATCTTCTCTAAGATTGATCTAAGATCAGGTTATCATCAGTTAAGGATGGCTACAGAAGATGTGTCAAAGACTGCCTTTAGAACTCATTCTGGCCATTTTGAGTACCTGGTGATGCCATTTGGTTTGTCTAATTCACCAGCTACGTTTCAAGGGTTGATGAATACAGTGTTTAAGGCTTTTCTCAGAAAGTTTATGTTGGTATTCTTTGATGATATCTTGATATACAGTCAAAGTTTTGAGGATCATTTAGTGCACTTAAGATTTGTTTTTCTAGAAATGGAAAAGCATCAGTTGTTTGCTAAACAGGCCAAATATTTCTTTGGTGTTAAGAAGATTGAGTATTTAGGCCATTTTATATCAGAAAAGGGTGTATCTACTGATCCCGTAAAAGTTGCAGCAGTGAATAATTGGCCTTTGCCTACTAATCTCAAGCAACTCAGAGGTTTTCTTGGTTTAGCTGGATACTATAGAATATTTGCTCAGGGTTTTGGAGTAATTAGCAGGCCCCTAATTGATCTTCTAAAGAAAGATAATTTCAAATGGTCACCTACTGCAACTTCAGCCATGGAACAACTCAAACATTCTCTTACATATGCTCATGTCTTAGCCTTGCCTGATGCAAGTAAGACTTTTGTGGTGGAGGTTGATGCCAGTGGTCATGGCATCGGGGTTGTGTTGATGCAACAAGGTCATCCAATAACTTTTATCAGTAGAGTTCTTTCTCCAAGACATGCTGCAATGTCTGTGTATGACAGGGAACTCTTAGCTATTGTTTATGCAGTCACTAAGTGGTCTAAGTACTTGTTGGGGCAAAGATTCATTATTAGAACAGACCAGAAGGCCTTAAAGTACCTCATGGAGCAAACACTACACACGAATTCTCAACTGATGTGGTTGACTAAACTAATGCCTTTTGACTATTCTATAGAGTATAAAAAGGGAGTTGATAATAAAGCAGTTGATGCACTTTCTAGGGTCATTGGTGCTGAGTTGTTAACATTGGTTATTTCTAACACCAACTCTGACTTATTGCAAGCTATTACACAGAGTTGGATTACTGATAATGAGATGCAGGCTATCATTTCCAAGCTACAGTCTAATACTACTCAGAAGTCTCAATTTTCCTGGAACAACAACCAACTCAGAAGACAAGGGAAGTTAGTAGTGGGAAATGTTCCTCAATTGAGAAAGGATATCATAGCTCTATGGCATTCTTCTGTTAGTGGAGGTCATTCAGGTGTGGATGCTACACTAAAGAGGTTACTCACCTTATTCTACTGGAAGGGTATCAGAAAAGATGTGAAGAAGTTTGTGTTCACTTGTGATATTTGCCAAAGAAATAAAGCTGATCTTGCAGCTTATCCTGGACTATTGCAGCCTTTACCCATTCCTGATGTAGTGTGGTCTCAAATCAGCATGGATTTCATTGATGGTCTTCCTAAATCAGGTGGTTTTGAGGTTATTTTGGTGGTGGTTGATAGATTGAGCAAGTATGCTCACTTCATTCCTCTTAAACATCCATACACTGCTCAGTCTGTGGCCAAGGCTATTCTTAAGGAGGTGATCAGACTACATGGATTTCCTGATAACATCACTTGTGATAGAGATGCTGTGTTCTTGAGTACATTTTGGCAGGAGTTGTTCTCTTTACAAGGAGTTCAAATTAACACTTCATCAGCTTATCATCCTCAGTCTGATGGTCAAACTGAAGTTGTTAACAGGTGTTTAGAGACCTATCTGAGGTGTTTTTGTGTTGTTGATGCAACTAATTGGGTTGATTATTTACCAATGGCTGAGTATTGGTATAACACGTCTCATCATAGCTCCATTCAGACTACACCCTATGAGGCACTTTATGGGAGGCCTCCTCCCCTACACCTTCCTTATTTACCTGGTGAATCTGCTTCTGCAGAAGTAGATAACACACTCATCAATAGGGAACTAAGACTGCAACTCCTACAACATCATTTGGCTAGAGCACAAAATAGGATGAAGCAATAGGTTGATGCTCATAGGTCTGAGAGGTCTTTTGCAGTTGGTGACTGGGTATATTTCAAGACTCAACCTTATAAACAGGCTACTGTGTCTACTCAACCTTTCCATAAGCTTGCTGCTAGGTATTATGGTCCATTCCAAGTTGCTAAGAAGGTTGGTCCTGTGGCTTACACCTTGCTCTTTCCTATTGGGGTAAAAATACATCCTACTGTACATGTTTCATTGCTAAAGAAGTGTCACCATGTGCCTGATCAGATTTCCTACCCTCCTGTGACTGACATTGCTAGTCCCTATTGTCCTCAACCTGCTGCTATTCTACAAAGAAGGATGGTGAAGAAAGGCAACAAGGCTGTTGCTCAGGCTTTAGTTCAGTGGGAAGGGTTGCCTGCTGATTGTGCTACTTGAGAGTTTACTACTGCCTTACACACTAGATTTCCTCATTTTGATCCTTGAGGTCAAGGATCTTTTCTGCCAGGGGAGTACTGATATACACAAATAGGATATTGTCATAATAATAGTTAATACTGTACAATGCAACAGTAACAATGTCACAAAATTAGTTACTGTTGTACACGTCAGCAAGTTAGTGGGTCCAAGTCAGTAGTTGGTTATTTTAGTTAGTTGGAGCAGTTATCAGATATTCCTAGTTAGTTGAGGTCTAGAAGTTTCTCAACTCCATATATAGCACATTGTTATCAATTCTTCAGCATTATTGAATAATATACTCAAGACTCATTTCAGTTCTACTTCATCTTCTTCTCTCTTCCAAACAATTGAGCTGACCCACTCGAGTAGTCTCTGTAATTACTCCTGTTCAGCTACTGAATTCTCGGAACCCATTAGAGATTCCCTGTTTTCAGCTATCAACATGTAACAACTCAGGTTACCAATACAAGGATAATATGTATTATAATCACTGAGAATAGGGAGTACATCTGAGAAATTGAATCAACTAACAAATAACAACTAAAGGTCCTTAAATGAAAGAAGAGCGGAAAATACAGAGATAGGTAGAAGGGGATGAGAAGTCATAGAAGAATCGGAGGTGAGAAGCATAGATTTTGCCTAAGGCACAGTACACAAAATCCTATTTGCTTTCATAAGTCACTATTTATAAACCTAAATCCCAAACATAGCTACTTAATCCGGTCTTGGGGTTTTTTGTCGGTACTTGTCCAGGCCCATTCATAACAATGCCTCCAGACATGTTCTTCGGCCCAATATCGTTCACAACAATGCACTTCTCCAACATTCTTACAATTTACAAAGAAAAAATAAATAACCTTTGACTTGTGAAAAGTTTGAATATTGTTGGTTATAAGTTAAATACACCATCATCAATGTAAAGTATTGATTACGTATATAACTTTAAAACTCAATTTTATTTAAAATACAACAAGCTCCTGAATACCTTTTTCAACAATAATACAGTGAACAAAGTATTGATATGAATTCCTTTCCAGAAAACGAGCACAATTTCAGAACCTAAAATACAAAAGTTGTAAGATTAATTTGACATACATAAAGCACTACAAAACACTCCAGAAAGGTTGGCCTCTTTAGAAAGTAAACTGACAGCAGAGAACAGAAGAACGAAAGTTACAAGAGTTCAGAAATCACTACAAGTACTAACAATTCTCAGGTCTAAACTCCCACCCCACCCCTCAAATTGATACATATGATTATATGAGGTTTCTCTTTGTTTTATCATATCAAAACATATGTAGGAACAAGGAACGTCATTCTCAATCTCTGTAATTCAGCTTGTATTGAGGGGACAAAAATTGATAAAATATCCTCGTGCGAATAATCTGCAGCAGAATAATGTCATATATTGTCTACCTCCATCAATGGTCAACCATATATCTCTACTAATAATTTACAGGATGCTGAAGCCTCTTTGGAGATACTTAGATACTCATGATGCACGAGAAAAATCTTCAACAGAGACTTTAAGTTGCTAGTACTATATCAACTCGAGCTGCTTCAAACCTGTTCGAACATGTCAGTATTTGGAAGTCAAGGACAGATTACAACTCGTAGGAAAATAAATCATGTACGTACACGTACCCCTGAAAGAAATGTTATTTTCATTTCATTAGAGTTGTACACAAGAATATTCTCACACGGGATTCTCAGCATTCAGGAAGTGTCATTACTTATGAAGAAATAGGAAGATAATTACGGTAAAGCTGAAGTTATTCACATGCATAAAGTTTGCAATGAGTTTATAAGCTTGGAATCCTGTCGGTAATTGGAATTTCAAGTGTAGCTATTTCTTCACAAGTAGTTGATCATCTTATCAATGTTCCTCAAATATGCTAAATTTTGTTCTTCTATACTTTAAAGTTCAACTGATGCAAACACCGCGAGAAAAATGTAGGAACTTTCAAAATGGACAGTTTATGTGATTGCCACCGGACCACCCCTAGTTTCAAAGAGAAGTAGCTCCAAGCCTACCACTATTAAAGCTTGACTGAACAAAGTAATATGGCAACATGCTTATAGCAACCTCCAAGTGTGAACAAAATAGATTACTACTAGGCCAAGAGAACGCCAAACAAAATTTTCATCTGGCTGATCCATCTTTACAGTTCACAGATGTTCACGTGTAAGGCACCTGACAGCATATCTGCTATCAAGCAGATCAAGGCTAAATTTGTTGGCAACGGTGGGAAGTGCGTAATTGTTAGGAAATTAATATTGAGAACAACTTTGAAGTTTGTTCACCCCTTATTTCCTGTCTCTACCTTCAGCTTCTAAACCCCTAATGAGATCTATCTGGCAAATTTTATAGAATGGGATTATCTTGTTTTTAGTAGCTACCAGTTAAATAGAAATTCTTTTCTTGTCCTTATGTATGTACCTTAGAATTCTATGAGTTATTTATCTTGTTCTCTTCATCAGAATGATGTTTTGTTTATTCTCTTTAGATGATACTTGAACTTTAGAAAGAACCCCTGTGCAAAAAGAAAAACTAACGCACTTCAAGTTCAGCTGAATGAAACAGTATGCTTTACATATGCATATATGGAAGTAAGAACATGCGAAAGATCCTTCAACAACATTTGCACTCACAGGAAAATTGTCCGGCTTATTGATAAACTTGAATGTGCTATGGAAGTTCGCCTTTTCTTAAAATGGAAAGAGAGTATTCAGCAGCATCAATAAGATCTTGAATGTTATGAATAGATTTCTCCTCGGAACCCAACATGAACATGGCACGGACCTCAGCTTTCTTTTGAAGTCTAGATGCTAAGTTCAATGGCAAAGCAGGTGAGTTAAGGCTCCTCAAGATTTGCCTATACAAAGACAGAACTCTTCCTCTATTCTTTGCTAAGTCTTCTGCTGTAGCCCATATCAACCCTCGTGTCATTTCTCTCTGTTGCACACCTTGAGTTTAAGAATAAGAAAAGGTTAAAAATGTGTTTACAATATGGTAACTCCCAAGGCTTCTACTGTTCTAATTATTTTGGAGCTGCCAAGTCACCTGATTCATTTTACTTTTTCTTTAAATGGGTAATATAAATAAAGGAAAAGAGAAAGAGAACCCCTTAAAATGACTCCTAAAGTCTTCTAACTTGAGATTCTAAGTTCAGGAGGTTCATTTAACCCGAGGAGAAGGTGTTAGGCATCCCTCGAGCTACGTGTAAAACACGGTTACCTGTCCAGTCTAATTTCTTCCCTGAGTTTAATTAAGGCATGTAAACAGAAACAAGAAAACAATTAATGAACTAATGAATCAAATAAATAAGAAAAACTAGTGAGTAGTGAGTATTAGATACCTAAATAAATTAAATCGCCGAGGAAAAACAATTACCAGATGAACAAAATTGAAGCTTTCTTGTTATAATCATGACCAATTGTACTAAAAGAAATTGGTTAGCACAGCAAAGGATAACTCAAACACTATAAACAGCGGGCCATTTTTCATTGCATACCATAACTCATAAACTATAATCTAAAAAAAGTTGGGCCAAACCTACTAGCCAATTTGAAAATGTTGCCATAAGTTCTACGTAAAACTTTTAGTTTCACCATCTTACTGACCCTCAAATGAACTGATAATTCCAGAATCTAATTTCAAAACCAATTAGAATGTCTTTGAACACATTGCTATTCCATTAATTACAATAATAACAAAAAAATCTCTTTCTCTCAAGTTATCTTTTTTATTTGCACTTCTTCTTTTTTTTTTTTACTAAAATTTATTAGATTAATCCTTCAAGAAGGAATAACCAAATAAACTGGAAGCAGACAAACATAAACTAATGCAATGCATTCAAACCTTCTGTGTGTTTATTTATCTTTTGGGTGATAGAAAGAGCATCTTATTTTCTTGAAATTTTACTTCAAAAGCTGTTCTTTTGATCCAAGGGTCTATTGGAAACAGCCTCTCTACTCCAAGATGGTAGAGGTAAGATCTGCGTACATACTACCCTCCCCAGACCCTATGTTGTGGTCGTTTGTTGATGATAGAAAGAGCAAATGTATTCAACTGAAAAATGTGCCAGGTGGTGGAACAACTTATTACATGGTTTCGTCCATTGCATCTTCACTAAAAGATCACTTCTAGTATGATTGCTTACTTTCATTCCATTAGTTGCATTACACGGATGGAGATTCACATTCAGCTGAAACAGAGTAATCTTATGGAGACAATATATCCCAATATTGAGCAAAAAAATAGAGTAATACAATTATTTCCATAGAATGAAACAAAATGCAGCATACTCATACCAAAATTGAGCAAACAACTAAAGATTAATTCAATAATTTCCAATAAATGGCACAAACAAAGCATACCCACAATTTATATTGGTCCACTTATTCAATCAAATAATAAGTATTAACTATTGAAGAAGAAAAATTGGTTTAGGCATATCATCAAACAATTTGCAGGCAGTATCCAATGCTGATATTAAAACGAAAAATTTCTTCAAGAATTGGATACCCACGAAGATGAATTTACCGATAATTCAAAATACAAAATCCGAGAACAGCTTACCTATTGCTTTCCGGAGAAAAATCCAAACTTTTTCCGGCAATTTGTGTTGAAGCTTTAGAGAGCTACAGCTACTGTAATTGTAAATGGGGAAGATTTGTTTATTTACGCATGTGCATCCAAGGTTTTGAAAATTACACTTCTTACCTTTATTTTGATCTAAAAGTCTATCAATATTCAATGGTCCTCTAAAATTGATAATAGTATTAATTTTCTTTAAGACATATTTGTCACTTCATCTTGCTATGGTTTTGTCTATTAAACACATATTTGATTGTCCTAGACAAATCGAAGCAAGTGAATGTTAGCTCTCCCCATATTTGTTTGTTTGTTTGTTTTTGAAGTATGAACTTTAATTATTTAGATATTAATTATTAAATATATTTATTTTTTTAATATTATAATCACTTAATGGTTCTAAAAAGATCTAATGATTAAGATCTATAATGAAGTCTTAACATCATTAAAATGTCCTTCACCAATTTCATCAATTTATTTCTATTATTATTCTCCACTACGATCAACTACTGTTGTCGACCATCATCCTCAGCCACTACCATCAGTATTGTTAATGGCTACAATCAATATCACTATGTATTATCAGCCACTATTATCTGTTATCACTACCACAATAACCATCAAACATTACAGATAATCAGCACCATCAATCACCACTATCTATATGCAAATTATTGTCACAATTCACTACCATTATTAGTGTCACTAGCATCAACCACTATTGTCAGCCACCATCACCACTAGCTACTGATACCGACAACAAAACCATTATCCAATAACATTCCCAACCATAAATTTTTTTAATAATTTACTAATATAGTATTAGATTAGTTTAGTAACTTATTAAATTCGTAAAGACAAACCGTATTAATTAATTATTTAATATTCAGATTTTAATATAGCATGTCAATATTCAAAAAGAAAGAGGAGCAGGAGACCAGGTAAGCCGAATTTTCTGGAGATGTAACTAATTAAGCCAACATTTAAATAACTTAGGGATGTGATTAATTAAGCGGGGCCAAGTTTAAAGGGTTTTCATCAATCATTTCTAGAAAGTAAATCATTGTTCCTATCAAAATTATTTATTTTAAACAAAGAACATGAAGTTCGAATTTAGCAAGAAAGTTTAAACATGCACCACGTAGAATTTTTAAAAAAAAAGTAAGAAACAAATTTAACTTTCTGTAAATAACAAAACATTAAAAAAAATGGATATGTGAGAGCCGTTGCTAAATCATAGGAGGTTTTAGTTGGGATTTTGGAGTGTTTATCTCATATCAAACTCTAATAGTAAATAACAGAATCTCCAAATATTACGTTTTGAACGTTTGAATATTGAACACTACTAACTGCTATACAAAAAATCACACCTCAATTACTTGCATGCTAATTCTTATTAATTCACCTCTTTCTTATTTCTCCTTTATAGTTTACATTTACAAGAGAGGAAAAATATTCAAGTTTTTTCAGGTATGTTTCCTTCACCACTCATTATGATCATAATTTCACAAACCCAAAAAGGTTATAAACATACTTACTTACTACATAAGATTTCATGCATTCAGATTTTTGTACTCTCAAATATAACTCCTCATTCATTTTATGTACGTATTCAGGTAAAATTATTATTGTGTTTTGCATGTTTTATTTTTTATTTTTTTGGGGGGGTGGTATGGTTAAACAAAGTGAAAATAGAAGGTACATAAAAGAGAGAACAAATATGACACAAAGCTCGGAAAGCCTGAATTGAGATTGAAATTTAGTGTTGTTGAATTGAACGCGTTTGATATCAACAACAACCGAACAAGTGAGAATGTTGGGATGAACCAGAAAAGTTTGGGTAGAGCCGAATTTAAATGTTGAGTAGGTAGTAAGATGAACGATGAAAAAAATCATAATTTTCACTAAATTCTGCTATAGATCTTTAAAGAAAATTTTCTACCAAGTAAACAATCTGTCATTTAGTACTAGTTAAGACTTAGGATGATGTTAGAAGTGAAATTAGGTCATTTCTTTTAAGTAAATAATATACTCTCACAGCCAAAAAGTATATGAATTTTCCATGTATAGATAGGACAGCAGACAAACATATATATGGCTAGATGCACCAGAAGCAGCATGAGTGCTCATATAACAGTTTCTATATTTGTATACATAGTTTAATAATCTCTGCAATATTGCTCCATATATAATAATCCATGTGCTATTATTCACTGTATAGTAATCCTAGTTTGTAATCCTTGCATAATCAGTGGCGAAATCAGAATTTTCACTGAGGCGATGCAAAATATAAAAAGAAAAAGTAAACACAGGAAAGGTCAATGAGATTCACTATCTACTATATATACATAAAATATAATTTTGATCTTGTATATATAATATGATTTTCCAGCAAAGGGGATTTGAATGAACCCCCTGGCCCCTGTGCATAACTAGAACGTGAACCAAACGACCCCTTAACTTCACTGTAAAGACATGAAGGAGTTCCTCCTATATGAAGGAACTGCTTATTGCTATACATTTTGCAGGTTGATCAGAGTACTAGCAATCAGATTCCAACATCTTAGCCTGAAAGGCCCTAAAATTTTATCTCTTGATGACTCGGAAACATCAAAAATATGAAAAAATGGCCACAACCAAAAGCATAGGATCTCCATCCAGGTAAAAGTTTATAGACTAGGTTAACAACCACTCTCAGTCCTGTTCTCACTCATTAAACTTTTTTGCAGTAGTTTCACTTTTTTCTTTTTTCACTTATTAAACCTTTTAATCTTGTTTTCTTATCTTTTTTTTCCTTATTCTTTCAGGAAACTAATGCATGCTTCATCATCAGATGTCCAGCTCCACATTTGTGGAGTGCCGTTCTCCTTGAATAGGGTAAGAATTGATCATCCTCCACCAAATCTTCCATTGTAAGCGCGTGTGATTCCTGTGTCATGTAAGACACTTGAGGGATATAGCGAGATGGTTGGGAGTCTTCCGCCCTTAAGGCCTTAACTTGAGGTCTCGAGTTTGAGCCTCAATACTTGGTAGGCAGCGCTTTACTCCCTTAAGGGAGCCTACCGGGGGCGCAATCAGGATAAGTTGGGCCAATGAATTTCGGATACAGTAGACTCTTAATATGTCATGGCTTCAATTATTTCAGCTTTTCTAAGGTGCTGGTTTGTGTTGAACTTACAGGAACTTTTGGCTGCAAGATCTGAAAAGCTAGCTGCATTGCTGAAAGAGAATCCTGAAGATGATCTTTCTCATTTGCTAGGAGATATTCCCACTGATTCTGAAACTTTTGAGCTTGTAGCAAGGTTCTGCCATGGATTTGACATAAGCCTGTCACCTGAGAATGTCATTAAAGTCCTTTGTCTTGCTCACTACCTTGGAATGACTGAAATTCAGAGCACCAACAACCTCGCGAAGAAGGCTTGTTTCTACTTTCAAAACAATGTCCTTCCTAGCTGGAACAAGTGTATTAAAGCCCTCAAATCTGCAGAAACCATTCTTCAACAAGCCGCGGATCTTTCCCTAGTCGATGCCTGTGCTGAGTCCATCATTGCCAAAGTACTGCACGATCCAGGTCTTCTTGGAGAGCCAATGAGGAATGTAACAACAACAGATGATGATAGTGAGAACGATGAAAATGCCTATAAGCCAAATGTGAGGAGGCGGCTTTTTGTAATTGACTGGAAATCTGAAGACTTGACACTACTCTCCATTGCTCTCTATGAGCCCATAATTCGTGCTATGGTTCTTCGAAAAGTCCCTCTGGAATATGTGGCATCATCTCTGTTTCACTATCTCAACAAATGGGTTTTTCCAGGCACTAAAGGAGAAGATGACGATCCATCACCTTATGAGAGGAATTCTCAGAGAGAGATCATTGAGGCAGTGGAGAGACTGTTGCCTCAAGAAAGGGGGCTGATCCCCTGTGCTTTGCTCTCTGAAATGCTGCAATCCGCGATAATCTTGGATGCTCATACTGCATGCAAAAGTGGATTGGAGATTAGAATAGGGAAGCAACTAGACCAGGCAACAGTCAAGGACCTCTTAATACCTGCACAAGGATATGCAAAAGAAGAGCAGTATGACACTGAAAGTGTGAAAAGGATATTGAAGAATTTCTACAGCAATTACGCAAGCACAGATACATCTGGCCTAGTTGTGGTAGCAGAACTTGTTGATGACTTCTTGGCTGAGGTTGCTAGTGACATAGATTTGAAGTTGAACACATTCTTATCACTAGCAGAGTTATCACAAGCAGCATCAGGGGGAACTAATAGAAATTCTGATGGAATGTATAGAGCAATTGATATATACTTGGACAAGCACAGATATCTCACAGATTGGGAAAGGGAGGAGATTTGCAGGGTGTTGGATTGCAGCAAAATGTCTACTGAAGCCTGTGAGCATGCTGCACAGAACGAAAAGCTACCAGTTCGAGTTATGGTGCAGATTCTGTTCTCTGTGCAGCTGAAGTTGAAGGATACTGTGGCCAAGAGGATAAAGGGGGGTCCTGACAACCGATTGTTGAAGCTGGAAGAAGACGAAGATGCAAGGGGAACTAGCAGCAGCGAAGAGGAAATGATGAAAGCAGAGATGGAAAAGATGGGAAGCAAGGTGATTGAACTGGAGAAAGAATGTGGTATGATGAGAAGGGAAATTCAGAGAGGTAATTACCAGCACAGTATTCAAAAGGGGAAAACAAGCATGTGGAAAGAAATGAAGAGGAAACTTGGTTGTATGACAAGCATGCATGAGACAAATTGCCATGTGAAGAAGAAAAAAGTGCATCCAAGATAGAAGATATCTTCTTCTCTTTTATCCAAGATAGAAGTTGTTTGTGCTTTCATGATTACATTTTATGTCAAGTTATATGGACTTACTGAATAATTGAGTTCACGTTTGCATTCTCTTTGGATATTAAAAGTAGTTTTGATGCTCTAAACGCCAACAGTCCAACCAACGTCACTCAAAATAACAGAAGGTTGGTAGGACTATTATTTCGTAGCTTCTCCAAAAAAATCCAGACCTATATGGGCCTTAATGCTCTGAATTTAAAGCTATGCTTTTCATTTTTCCATGAAGAAATATGAGTTTAACATCAACACGCATTATAGAACGTAAAGATGAATTTTCCTCCCAGAAGGAAAGCAAAAAACAGCTTTCACCAATTTGCAATTATAGGAGTCTAACTCGGTGCACACACTTGCATAGTCTTCAGTATGGTGCAAGAATAAAACAGTTACATAGAAGAGGCCTAAAACCATATTTTATAGCACAAGTGCAAGCAACTTGTTCATTGCAACAAAGCCAAAATGACAGTACAACGAACAGTTATCTTCACATGTGATGCATACTGATAATACACCAACTTGGTCATTGCAACAAAATCAAAATGGTTAACATAAGTGTGTTCACATAGACCTGTTTTCCAGCAAACACTTCCAAACAAACGTTTTTGCCAAGAGCAGAGTCAATACATCTTAATTAAGTTCAGAACTATACATAACTTCGCCAACAAAGATGCAGTTCAACAGCATGCGTTTCATGTTGATAGCTGAAAACCTTGTAAACAAAGTCTCTGCTCCATACGGATTCAAGAGCAACAAATGGAGTCACTTCACCATCTTCCTCAAAAGAAGAAAGAGCTTCTGATCAAGCTTAAACTTTTGCGCCTTCAGGGGATCACTTTTCAGCATCAGCTGAAGTCCTCCGAAGGAGACATAAACCACTCTGACATGAAGGAAAAAGAAAATGAACAAATAAATTGACTGTCAAAGAGTTTGAATCACTAAACTAAATTCTGAAAATCTGAGAGACCATGATTTGTTTTAAATCATTCTACAAACTACAACTGTACTGAAGGGAGCTTTCAGTTGTGTTAATTGACCGCAGGCCCGGAGGTGTGGAGTTGTCTGTTCAGCAAGAACTGGAGAATAAATACAAGAATGAAATAAAGAGAACATAAGTATAGAAAGAGGGGAGAGGAGAGAAATTGGTGAATCTGACATTCCCTCTTTTCCATACTTAACTAATCATTTTTCCAATTCAAACAAATATCTAGTACCATTGCTGCATGATGAAATGGTGAGACATCGGGCAATGTTGACCAACAAGATTGGATTTGTTGGGCATATAACTACTTTAGTGGAATTAGTGGGTGCTATGTAATCCAAAGTGAAATTTAGCTGGTGGACTGCTGCAAAGCTGCCTGTGCTGATTTTTTTTACCATCTAGCTTATAGATCCAGAAATTAAACCAATACATTGAAGAAATGGGACGAGCGAGTACATACACTTTTTTGTCAGGTCCTGATCCATCCATTGAGACCTTGTATACTAACCCATGCACAATGTATTCAAATTTGTCAGCAAGAGATTTTCCCTGCAATTGAAGAAGTTAAATGCATAGCCATTAGCCAGTATAGGAAAATCTAAATTTGGTGGCCACACCTCCCAACCTACACATTACTGTTGCCAAAAAGCCTTGGAGTAGCAAAAACAAATTAATAAAAAGAAGCTTCCAACATTTCTTTTTGAAATAATAAATTCAAGAAACCAAGTGGTTGCTTTGTTTTCATAAATACCTTTACTTCAATCTGGAGATCATCAAACAAAAGGAAAATAAAATGGAAACCTACCCACATATTTACAGCAATGATAAGGGGCAGTCTGGATAACCATAACAAGATTTATGGACCAAGCAGCCTACTAAAATCTTATAAAAGATTATATATACCATATGACGGAGAGAAGATTACCATATTTCTATATCATCAATGATCCTTATGCACTAATATTCAACTAATTAAACAGAACAAATACCTCAGGAGGATAGCTAGTGGCAGCCGACCCATCCATATGCAGTGACGTCGATATAACCATTCTATACAACTCCTTTCGCTTCATAGGGTATAGTTCTGAGTGGATATCTAGCTGGAATGATGTCCCACCATCACTACCTTCTGCTTCTATGCGAGAAACTAAAGAAATTAACAGAGACATTAGTCTGAACTTCAATGACAAAGAAATGGAAATGCAACAGTAAAACATCAGTAAAGTTGAGAGTGATAATAATTTTGCCTCCCCACATATCTATTATCACTCCTAAAACAAAATCAGATACTGTACCCAGCAAAATACACAGGTAGTTCTCATCTACTTTAAGAGAACTTGGTGTAGGATATAAAAACTACAGCAAATTCAAATATAAAATAATTAACAGCCAATGTTGATTTTGAGAAAGATCTTTACATGAAACTGAATGACATTCTTTTTTTTTTTTTTTGGACAACCGTGGTGTTCGGGCCAGCTTGCACGCACCTCGACTAAATCCACGGGATACCTACCACCTACCACCAGCAATAGGTACCAGGTAACTCTGTCCACCAAGGCTAGAACAGATGGGAAGAAATCACCTAGTGTTTGTCTCTGTTGGGATGGTGATCAACCCAACTTCATTAAACCACTAGGCCACACCATTGAGTGCAAATGACATTCTTTTTTGAGATGGAAAACTGAATGACATTCTAACATTATAATTATTGCCTTTTTTTTAGCACCAATTTATTATCGGCTTCTTCTCTACAGAAGCGCACAGCTTGAAAAAACTTATGTTCCAACTATAGATTCATCTATTTTATTAATATATATTTCAGAAACACATTTCCTCGAGGATCAACATCCACATACTTAGTTTACGCATGAAAAACTTTATACATGCAGATCTCACTGAATTAGCTACTTTTCATCCTCTAAATAAAAACTACCTTTTTTTGCCAAAAGAACACAACTGATACGCCATTTAGTTCTAGGGTGCATGCAGGTGTTTGTTAGTAGCACATGCACCAGGGAATTGGACAGTACTAGCCGAGGTCAATGCTCCCTATGTTCTCATACCAAAAGTTAAAAATTGAACACTATACCAGCGTAAGTTAATAAGTTGAATGTCAGAACAGTCAACTAGTGAACAAAAAACAATCAGAAAAGTAAACTATAGTTCCAGATCTCAGATCGAATATCTAATCATGAACAAAGAGACAGGTAAAAGAAATGCACGACTGCAATCTGATCGAGAGTTGTCAGCTAGAGCTTAAGCTCGGTAGGTAAGATATTTCTTTTTTCTTTTTTAACAAGTTCAAGTGAAGAAGATTTTTACTGCAACTGATTCAGAAAATCTGGCATTTATGCAGTCAATAATTCCTGACTGTAATGTAATGGAGTTTTCTCAGCTAAAGCTTAAGCTCAGTTGGTAAGAATTTCTTGTGAATTTTTTGTTTACACGTCCAAGTTGGGAAGATTTTTACTGCGACTGACTTAGAAAATCTAGCTTCTATGCAGTCAATAATTCCTAAAAGACTGCACAGTTTCATTCTGATACACCTCTTGGTATATGAAACCATTTTTTGTCAATAAACTATCATTTAATCATCAAAAAGAACTTCTTGAGCATCATTTTTCCCAAACCAAAATCTGCAATTCTTGCCTCTAGATTTGCATCAAGCAGTATGTTATTTGACTTGACATCCCAATGAATAACTGGTGGATGGCAATCATGATGGAGATAAGCAACGCCTTGTAACACTCCAAGTGCTATATTATATCGAGTGACCCAATCGACAAACAGTCCCCCTGCTGTTTGTTTACCATGCAAAGCTTCTCAAAGGCTGTCATTCTTCATTTACTCGTATACTATCATTGCATCGCGATTGTTGTGAAAGGATCCCCAGAAGCCTGACAATATTTTGATGCCTCAACTTCCCAAGAAGGTTCACCTCCCCTACGAGATTTTCGCTGCCCACATAACAATATAAGTTCTTAATTTGCATAGCTTCTATACTGCAACAATAGTATTTTGGCATTGCATTTCAGCTTGGTATACAACCCCAGTAAGCTCCCATTCCAATGGCATTTGACTCTTTACGGCAAGCCAAGATGTCATTACTAGTGAATCTTAGCCTCTGTAATGCCATCAACTTCCAGGGTCACTCACCACCTGCTCATCTCCCTTTGTTCAAAGCAGCTTCCATTTTTAGTAACTGGGCTCTCCTTAATTAAAATACACTTTGCATTTTCGTTCTACTATTCTTTTCAGCATATCCCTTAATATAAAGCACTTCCTCGAGGGAAAGAAAATGATAGTGTTTCATGATACCTATAGATCTAAGTCACCGTTCCATCTATTGGTCACAAATGTTCTTCAAAAGTGTCCTTTAAGTGTGAATGGGGCTATATGGAAGCTAGATGAGTATTGTCATTTAGGTGTAGTAAATTTTATTAAAAGAGTACCAAGGAGGTACTACAACATACAAGCAAAGAAGGCTACAAGATAGCTGTCAAATCTTAATCTGCAGCATATCCAGAAAATCCAAGTACTTAGACAAGCTAACTATCATGCTATCCTTATTCCGAAAGTATAGGTTTGCAAACATCTAAAAATGAGTATTTCTTCACAGTACAGCCACAGAGTAACAGGTGCAAAATAAATATATTAGGGTCCTTATATTATCCACACACAAAAAAAAAAAAGAGATATGACAATTCCATAGACGAAAAGACTCTAGCATGCTACAGAAATGTTGACTGTACAATATGATATTACTGCCACATTTCTTGTCCAGAAAAACAAAACACATGAGATCTCAAAGAATTCCTCTTACCAAGCCACCTTGGAATGCATCAATAGGCGATATCAAATTATCAATTCTTTCCTATTTATTTCCCCATCCCCACATATTCTCTTTCCAGGGAAAAGATGAGAGCTCGGAGAAGAGTAAAGGAAGATAGAACAGAGGCAGCCCATGGAGACCAATAATCATCATGATAATACCGCTTCTTAAAAGCATTGCACATAATATCAATATAATGTGGAGTAAATGAAAGAGGTATTACCTTTGTCATACTTTTTGCCATCAGCATCCACCTTTAGAACCTTAATAATTTCGTCAAAGTGAAACGCATCCATTTTCAGAGGTAAGCTTCCCAAAGACACAACGTCACCTAATCACAGAAGGAAAAGAATCCAAAGGAGGGTCATGATCAGTGACAACCATACATGTCTAATCTTTTATCAATTAAGTGAGAGAAAAATTGACTTCTTCAGTAAATAATTTTATCAGATGTCCCCGATAAAACTGATTAATCTTTTATCCATTACGTGAGAGATAAATTGACTGCTGTGAATACTTTACGAGGAAAAAAAAAAGGGCAAGAAGTCAGCAACATCGTAAAACTTATACAGGATTACAAAATGCCTAAATCAGGATGTCTTTCCCGATACACAGGCCAACGCTGTTTTTAAATCACTGCAACCGAGTATCTAAAAGAGATAATATAATAGCTATCAGGAAAAAAAAGGGAAAGAGGGAGAACGCAAGGATCTTTTCAGAAGAACCTTCTCAATCTTAAGAGAGATTGAACTCAAGGATCTTTTTCAGAAGAACCTTCTCAATCTTCAGAGAGATTAACATCCAACCTCTCCGAAACATTCCCCGGAAACTAGAGCTGCTTATCGGGCGGATTGGGCGGATAATTATGCTTAACGGTTTGGCTTGTTTGATATCGGCTTTTAAATATACTAATCCGCTAGCCAACCAATAAGAATCGGTTGGTTCGGTATTGAGTTAGTAATTATCCAGCGGTGTATCGGCTAAATCTAAGAAAGTCTCTCACTGTCTAATGTATCTCACTGCTGGAGTAAATCTAAACTAAACTTGGCCCCTTAATTTCACTGGAATGAAAACAATCTCTCTTGTCATTTAATCACAAATTGGTTATATCACTTGACTTTACATCTTAAGTACCACGGTTGTACTACTCTTCTTTTTCTTCAATTAAAATCACTGAAATTTTCTTCTTCTTCCATTGTTGAAGAACAGATTACGAGAAGACCTATTTGCTTCACCAATTTTAGGGAGTGGCTGCGCTTACAAGTTAGAAGTGACGAGGAGTTTGCTGCTAAGAGTACTGAATTAGTGAATAGGGCTTACCCTTAGGGTTTACTAAGATATTTAACATTTAGCGGTAAAATGTAATTGTTAATGGGTTAATGGTTTATCCTATAAGAAAATTGAGTAATTCATCCAAGTCGCGATAAACCATTAACTATAAAATTTTAATCCATTCACTAACTGTTAATCCAATAAGCCAAATACCAATAACCCAATTTTGCGGTTGGGGCATCGGTTGCGCTTCGGTTTTGAACAGCCCTACGGAAACAAACAGCAGACTTTGACAAGTTTTAATAAGCTTTTCTACTTCATCATAAATCTAAGCCTCTTAAGTTGAGCAATACCCTATTAAGAACTGAACATCACACCAGGTGAAAAAGAAACATAGATTATAGAAACAAGAAAAGGAAGAAATAGAAAGAACCTGAAAGTTGCAAAGCAAAAAGAGACTGGAGTTACAGCACAAGTATTGTGTAATAGTTAGAAATCATGTAAGGGAGCTATAACAGCCAGAAAATAGAAGAAAACTTATAAATGATTTTCCTGTATAAGATCAGTACCCAAACCAGAAAACAATCTAACAATCTTGAAATCCAACCTACCCCATTCTGAAGAAAACATCTATACTATTCCTCTAAACTTAAATGAGATGCACGTGAATAAGAACTAAGCCAAGGAAAGCCCTTCCAGTTTTTAATTTCTCCAATTCTTACATCAAGTTAACAACTCTCCACCCTTCTCAAACAAAAAATTCTTAAAATCTTTCTTAGAGAAAAGTTTGCAACTTTTTACCATAGTTGTCAATACTTTTACATAACTTGCCCACATGTTAAAACCTATTCCATGATCTTTTTAACTCCCTTGATATGGTAAATCCTAGATCCCTTCGCGCCCCCCCCCCCCCCAAGCCCCCAAACCCCTATACGCGGCCGGAGGCGTATCTATAATTTCTGGAGCATCGGTGCACCACTAAAAAAAAGGAAAAAATGTATTAAGTGGGATGATCTCTAGTCCTCAAAACGAAACATTCAACCAAGTGCATCATTTAGCCTTCTTGTAACCTGGGTGCCAACAAATAATATTATACTCCCTCCGTCCCAATTTATGTGGCAGAATTTCCTTTTTAGTCCGTCACAAGAAGAATGTCACCTTACTCCAATTGGAAAAAAATTAACTTTAAAATTCCCATTTTACACCTAAATGAAATGATTTACAACCACACAAATATTCAAGGATCATTTTAGACTACAAGTTTCAAAGGCCTTCTTTTTTTTCTTAAATACCCTGCCAAGTCAAAGGATGCACATAAAATGAGACGGAGGGAGTACTAATTTTAGAAAATATTTACATAAATTAACTAATTTTACGTCGAGACCACAGGGTCATGTGTCCCACTTTTAGGCTATAAATTCGCCACTAACCGGCCCTTTCACCATGCTCCTCATCCCCAACCTTATGGTTGAAGTTGGAGCAAAAGGGTCCTTACGAACTATACCTTTATGCATGCAGAAAATTACCTTAATTTCTTCTCTCAAGTTCCAAGAATACTACCCAGTACCCACAAATAAAAACCAACAACAACAACTAGACTTCTTATATGAACCTAAATATTCCACCCATTTCTTTCAATATTTGTGGGAATTCATCATACATTGACAAGTTCTTTGCCCTGAAATTAACCAATTATTAATACACCAAAAGAATCATATAAATTTGGACTAGTGGATGTTAAATAAGCAACAACAAAAAAACATGTTACAACAAACAGACATAGATAATGAAGATTGAAGAATCAGGAGAAAGAAAGTAGAGAGAGAAAGAGAGGAACCTGCTGAATTCGGAGACAACAACAACAACAACTAGGTTGAGCTACCACCACCGAACCTAGGAAGAGGGTTTAAGGTGGGCTTTGGGCGTTTGTTCTTTATTTATGTAGGGATACAGTCAAAAATTTCTTAACAGAATATTCCGTAAATTAATAAACTACCTGAGATAATATTTTTCTCCAATTTCAACTAGAGCTAGTAGAAAAACTTAATAATTTTGATAAAATAATAAGCTAATATATTTTTTAAAAGACCCTTATATAAATATATGGATCCATTAATATTATAAATAAATAATTCTTTAAAATTATAAAAATATATAAGATAATTTAGTGAAATATGACTATAGTATATTTATTTTTTGTTAAAATTTAAATCTAGTTGAAGCACATCTCTAACTTTTCTTATTGAATCTAAAAGTTCCGGTGTTGTCTTCTCAAACTACATTAAAAAATTGTGAAGAGTTGTAGACGCGATAAGTGTTTCCTTACACGTAAATGATTCCAAAGGTATTGTATCGTCTTCAACTTCATATCAACATTGTTTTCTCCAATTGTATTCATAATTTCTTCTAAGCTATGGACCTCTAAACATGTATTATTTTCACCCGAGTAATTCAACAAGTTATTGACATCTATTTTATTGTGGTAACCGTTAATCATGATATCAAGTTCATGAATGTCGTTTTCATAAGTGGGTTCATTTAAATTTCTTGAGGCCTCATCCCCAAACGAATTTTGTGTCGATACAATGTACTTTATGTATAATGAATTTATTTTTTTACATTAATTCAATAAATATGATAAATAAATTAGTAAGATACAATAATTTTGATGTAATCAAAATTAACCTTTATTTGAATCTTGAAAACACTCTTTAAATTAATAAATATTAATTTATCAATTAAATAATACCTTTATAAAATAATAATATTTCATAATCCCGGCAATATTAATTTAAAGAGGTTTTACTGTACTAATAAATTATTGTGATTTTAGTCCCTAAGTTATACTTATACTTAGTCTATTCCCTCGTGTAATTTGATTTAGCATATTTAGATTTTAATTAATTTAAATATGTGGTTTTGATCATTATACTTAGTTTCTCATTTTGGCCTAATTTTTCTCGTTTGATCACTCGGGGATGAACGATGGGTAAATTGGTATTTGTTGTAACGACCCTCTTTGTCGTTACGTGTAAGTCCTACATTTAAAATCTCTTGTCTAAGTTCCTTCCGATTTGGAAGTTATAAAATTCAGGCTAGACTAATTTTGCCCCGTTCCGAAGCGAGGGGTAGTCTAAGGAAATCTGGGAATAATTTAGATCGGTTCAACAGGAATGGTTTTAATTCCTAGTTAGCTAAGGCGATAAGAAATCGTAGGATTTTACGGAACTGGATTTGGGTTAGTAGAACTCCCGAAATTGACCTTAGCGTAAAGGGCATCGTTTGGAATGTCCCAGGATCAAAGTGTGTTGTAAAAAGTGGGAATTTTGGGTGAAGACGGACTTATTGTCTCTTCGACACCGCTATAGCAGTTGGCACACGTTATAGCGGTAACTACTATAGCGGAGAAATTACCGCTATAGTGGTGGTCAAGGGCGGTCAACGCCGTTATAGGGGTCGGCTACCACTATAGCGGTAGAAATCACAGTTTAATGGGATTTTTCCCCAATACAGTTTATATTTTCTAAACTCGTTTTGGGACAAGAAAAGGGCGATTTAGGGCAAAAATCATCAGTTTTCCTCCGTTTAACTTCGTTAAGGTAAGGATTTCATTCCCTTTAACTTGTAATTATATACTAATCCTTAGAATCCTTAAATTTCAGAGTTCGGGGAGGGTTTTAGGACGGATTTTTGGATGATTGCTGGTGCAAGGGGGAAAATAAACATTAGGTTAATGGGTTTTGTTTATTAACCATGAAATTGGCCTTGCATTCCGTTAATTCACTAAACACTTCATGAAATTGGTAGTTTTAGGTGAATTATGGGGAAAATAGCCCTAGAACTATAAGGGAACGATCATGAACTGACCTTAGGGGTTTGGGGTGAGTTATAAATCCCACCATGTTCGGTCATTTCTTAAATACGATATTTGTATGTATGTTTTAGATCATGAACAAGCGGAAAGGGAACGAAAAGGCAAAGCTCTGGCTTAGAGTTGTGCAAGCTTGGTTCGAGGTAGGTGATGGAGGTGTAATTAGTCCAACTTGTATTATATGTACATATTAACTACCTTGTAGTGTGATTGGTTAATGTATGTTTATGGGTATGGTCCATGCATTGTTTACTTGTTTTATGACTTGGCCTGCCTTATATTGTGAATTGTGGAATGTATGATAATTTTTCGTTATTATATACTTTCTCTGATTCAAATTATTTGTGTTTCTTTACTTTATATATATGCTTCTTAAGAAATATGAATTATGAAGTTTTTCTTTTTACTACTGTAACCTTATTTATATCTAAGTTATAATTTCTTTTTATTAAATGTTTTACTCAATGTATGTGTCACCCCCATTAACGAGTATGCCATTTCTATAGTCACTTTGCCAACATATCAACAGAAATGAGCAAAAACTCTAAATATGCATCTAGGAATACACTAAACTAACAACTTTAAGAAGTAACAACACTTCATAAACAAGGACTTTGTAGTCTTCAAGAAAACAATACTTCCTCCGTCCCATTTTAGTTGGACATCTTACTAAAAATAAATGTCTCATATTAGTTGATCACTTACTAAATCAAGATATAATTACTAAACGGGTCCTAAAGGGCAATTTTTTTAATCCAAAATTTCGAATGGGCAATAGAAAACTGAAAAATGCCAAAGGGGCAAAGACGGGCAAGGCATCTCGCTTATCTTTAACCATTTAATGGTGTCAGTTAAATGGTTATAGGTAAGGTGGGATACCTTGCCCACCTTGTAAGGCAGGATTCCTTGCCCGCCTTGTAAGACGGTATCAGTCACCCGCCTTCCTTCTTCCATCAACTCACCCGCCTTCTAAGTCTTCCACATTTAGACTTCTTTTCTAAATATAGAAAAATATTTGAGTACAACTAGTCACTACACACACCAACTATTTATAAGGAAATGTAAGAATCTTACTCTATGTTTGAGTACAACTAGTCACTATGTAACCCTTTATTTTAATGTTTTACAAGCACGAACGATTTAAATGCTTGCAATAATGTTGCAACTATCAAATTTGACGAAAGTTAATACTCTGCAAGACTAAGGACTCGTTTGGCCATATAAACCAAAAACACATTCTCTTTATTTGATATTTTTGAAGTTAAAAATAGAGTTGGAGTTGTGTTTGGCCGTAGTATTTTGGAAATGGGTATTTTTGAAGTTGAAATATAAAAAGTGAAAAGAAATTTAACTTTTTTTTTTTTTAGAGTTTTATGAAAATTGGGTTATTTTATGAAAATAAAAAATTTAGATTTTTTTGAAAAAGAAATAAATTAAACAATGCTAAAGTGAATCCAAAAATAGTGGAAACACCTCGTGTTGTTTTGCAAAAATCCAAATATTGTAAAAACGTATTCTAGAATATTTATGACCAACAAAGCGGGTGACTGATACCGCCTTATGAGGCGGGCAAGGCATCTCGTCTAATCTATAACCATTTAACGGACATCGTTAAATAATTAAAGATAAGGCGGGATGCCTTGCCCGCTTTTGCCCCTTTGACATTTTTCAATTTTTCATTGCCCATTCAGAATTTTGGATTAAAAAAATTGTCCTTTAAGCTCCGAACTCGTCACTTTGTCAACATATCAACAGAAATGAGCAAAAACTCTAAATATGCATCTAGGAATACACTAAACTAACAACTTTAAGAAGTAACAACACTTCATAAACAAGGACTTTCTAGTCTTCAAGAAAACAATACTCCCTCCGTCCCATTTTAGTTGGACATCTTATTAAAAATAAATATCCCATATTAGTTGATCACTTACTAAATCAAGATAGAATTAATTATTTTTTTTCCATTTTACCCCAAAAATTAATTACAATTCCAATATCCATTCCTATACCCAATGAATATCATTAATATGAGTAAATGATAAAATAGTAAAAACTATCACTCCATTTATGATTTCTTAATCACCATGTGAAATAAAATATGCCCAACTAAAATAAGACGGAGATAGTACTAAAGATAAAATGGAGAAAAGTTGTTCATTTTGTATTGAACTTTTAAAACGATAAATAATTTGAGATAGCTATTTTGAAAAAAAGCTACGAATCATTTAAGACGGAGGGAGGTAGTAACAACTAACAAGCAACTATCAGACGATGGAGACCTTTTCCTAAGCACCTAAGCATCTCTTTATAAAAAAAATGAAATTAAAGTGGATCCCGAGCCTTACGTTTCTTGTGCCACATGACAATTTTACATTGGCTTTGTTTTCCTCAGTAACAAGAGTTTCCCACTACCAATCATTCCTATTTTTCACCCCAACAAAAATATAATAGTGGTCTTATTCAGTTCACTCATCTTATCTCTAAGCCATGGGACAGATTCTTGAAAAATTCCAAGGTAATTAATTTGTATCACCCTTTTATGTTCTAAACTTTCTTATATAATAGACAGATGTAGCTTGAATATTGTTTGTGAAACTGTTATGTGAACCATCCTAGCTGAAATTTGTATTACTTACTTATATAGATGGGCGATGGCAGTAGTAACAAGACTTTGTTAGGATTTTTGTCCGGATTTTCTTATCAAATTTAAATTTTATTTTTTTTAGAAGGAAAATAAAAGTAATATCATAATTACTTTTACTTTTTCTAAAAAAAAAAATATAAAACTCTTTCATATTTGGCTAATTTTTTTCTTGGAGGAAAGAATTTGAATCTCTATGAATAGAATCTCCCTTCTCATATTAAAATACAATAGCATCCATAATGTAGTTGTTAAAAGAGTCTTGTTTAGGCGGAGATTTTCTCCCAATAGATTTTAAGTTTTTTGATTTAGTTTTAATACGTAGGTCAATTTGCCAAACCATATTAAATAATATGTTTTAGTTTAGTTTTCTTTGTCGTCTGAATTATCGCTTCTGTGGTTTGCAAACTCATAACTTTCGCATGACGCTCTATCGATTTCGAACCCAACAGACTTGTAGTCTCAAAAGACGATCTTGGATGAGTACTTAGCAAAATTTCATGCAACAATTTTTCATGACAGATATGAAGTTGATATTAAGATTTGTATTTTAATTTTCTGTTTACACTGGAGTTTGTAGAGAGGAATTACTGTGTCCGATCAATGAGTATTATCTACAGTAATACTGAACCTCACCACAACCCCTTCAATTACATGATGATCATGGTTGACCAACTAATTGTTTGGCCATACAGACAAACCGAAGAGTGTAATTACATTCGATTCCAATTCTCATGTGGTTTTTCACACACACTCTTATTGATTTTGATTGAATAAAAATTAGCAACAAATTAAACCATTTGAGCTGGTTTTTTCAATTCAAACAACCAGTGACAGTGTTGTTATAATTGTTCAATTATTGAAAAGGAGAATTCCAAGGAAAAGTATATATCCTTTGTAATAACTGGGAAGTTTGACCCCGGACCCTACTTTAGTGCACTGAGCTGCCCTTGTTTGATAATTGGGAAGTTTGACCCTCATAATTTAGAGAAAAAAATCAATTTCAACCGATGAAGGATATATAATTTATTGGGACAAGATGACTACCGTTAATTTCTATGTAATTTCTTTTTCCCTGGATGATATGTGATGCATGTTCTATTATTTGCTATGTCTTCCTTACGTATGTATGTTCTTTTTCATACTGCTTTGTTATGCGATACTCAAGCAGAGGGTCTTTCGAAAATAACCTCTCTAGAGGTGGTAAGGTCTGTGTACACTCTACCCTCCCAGGACCACATCTCTGGGATCTCACCTGGTTTGTTGTGTTGTTGTTGTTGTGTACATCCTTACCAGTTCTCTTCAGCAATTATTGCACATTTATAATTACTGTGAGCATGTTTGTTGCTCCTTGGAATGTATATAGAATTGTTTGTTCTCAGCTAATCAGTTGCATGCAATTGTTGTCAAAAGTAGAATACTTGGCTTTTACTTTTGTGTCTTTCATGAAGAACACATCACAAGCATGCCTGAAATTGATAAAAAGGTTTTACAACTTTGAGGTCAATGTTTTTGCAATCAATGAAACGTAGATTCTTATTCTAATTTTGGTTGTTACTAACTGTTTGTTGCAGGCAAGGAATGGAGAGAGAAACAGATGCGAAAGATAACAGACAAGGTGTTTTATCGTTTCCAAAATGAAACAGGAAAAGCTAATCTCAAGTTTGAAGACCTTTACATTGCTGTTCTACTTGTCTACAAGTAAGCCGCTGGTTTTTGTTGTTTTTTCAGGTTAATCCTTTCAGTTCCCTACATCTAATGACTTGTGTTCTTGCAGTGATATCAACAAGCTTTTGCCTGGTCCTCACTTTGATCCTCCTACTAAAGATGAAATTAGAGCCTTGATGCAGGTATGGTGGTGGTTTAACTGGTTGGTCGCTAGAATCATTTTGCAGAACATGTCATTTAGGTAGAGTTAATTGTCCACACACTCTTTGATTGGAAACTAGAGTTTGATTTTGTTATAGCTATCAGGGAAGAGGTGGAGCTACAATATTAGGTACGTACAAGGACCTTTGAAAGACCCTGTATGTATTAGGAAGTCCAACAAAAATTTAATTGCAAATCCAGCAACTAAAACGAGCTATGGGTTAGGTGGCACGTTCAGAACCCATAAACTTCAATATATTGGCTCCGCCTCTAATAGTAACATCAGTCCCAACTATGCAGCTAACCTTCCTTAACTGAGAAACGAAATGTTGTCGGGTGCGTGTCAAATCATCCAAAAGTAGTGTATTTTTTGCAGATCCAACACGAGTGCGTCAAATTTTGAAGATTCCGAGCAACATAGCTGAGAAGTAGTGTTTTCTTAGCCTAATGAAACTTAGTCTTGATTCTCCTCCTAGAATTAGTGTTTTCTCATCACCCTTGATTATTTTATTCTCTAGAATGTAGCTACTTTGATCATTCCATATTATGGTATTAGGGAGATTGTTTCCTACTTTCCTTTTTATCACAGTATTATTTTATCTTCTTATTGTTTCCTTGGCATAGGAATGTGACATGAATCTTGATGGTGAACTAGATCATGAAGAATTTGTCAAATTTGTGAAAAGATTAACAAAGGATACCTTCATCACTGTCAGTCAGGGATTGATTATTACCTTAGCAGTAGCACCAACAGTTGCTCTTCTAACAAAGAGGACAACAGAAGGAGTCCCTGGTGTTGGAAAAGTGGTGCAGAAAATACCAACTGCTGTTTATGCCTCCCTGGTTACCCTCACAGTTGTCATGTTTCAGAAAGCAGCTGAGGCTAAGGAATAATGAAATTTGTTTTCTTACAGAACCAAGTTTCTTCTTGTGTGTATATAAGATAACAGACATCTGCTAGACTGCTACACTTGCAAGTTGATTTCGAACATCTCATCTCATTGTTGCACATATTTACAATAATTTCCAGGAGCCTCTTGTGAAATTTGCTTATGTAAATCCATACCATTAGTCCAATATGTGAGTTCATGTTTTGGTTGGGCAGCTCACAACTTTAACATTGTGTTTTGCACAATTGGTGATGAGTAGTTTTTCTTACCACATGCATTATTTGCTCCAGTGGCTGAAAATTTGTCCTTTCGCCACTTTTGAGCATTATTTGAAGAGTTTAAGTTTGTGCAGTGACATGTATGTCTTTTAAACCATCAAGTTGAGTTTTGACTTACAACATGTAACTCTTCGTAGCAAACATGATAGTAACATGAAAAATAGAGTAATAACATGCTATGACTGGTTGAATTAAAATAAATTTGTACAAGTATTACCCTTACAGTGTCACAAAGAGAAAGGGGATTTAAAAGCAAAATAGTTGTTCCCAAACATCCCAAGGGAAAGAAATGGATACAAAAACTTAATCTCTGAAAGGAGTAGTACTTTGTTATAGATTAGTATGAATCGATGAGCATCCGCACAGCAGACACACCATACATATGACAGGAAGTCGTTAACAGGAAAAGACACAGGAATCCACAGGCCATGCTGGCATATTTGCCAATTACCACTCGAAGGAACCTGTAATATCATCCAAGCTCTGCCCAAGGGAATGCCTGCCAAAAGAGAAGGAATACGTAGAAACTAGAGATTCAGATTGCATCCCAAAGGGTAAACAAAGGTGAAAGGAGCTCATTTGATTTGAAGCAAATTCAATGAGAAAGGTTGCAGAAAGTAAGACGTGTAAATACGATTTAAAATGCTGTGTATACGAACGTTATCCGGTATCAGACATCATAAGTTCTAGTTTTTGTTTCAACAGAAAATTAAACAAGAGGGGGTAGACAGTAGAATAAAAAAGGGCTTAACGAGAATTATTTCCAGGGGCTAGTTTCATCTGCTTGTAAAAGCGGCTCGTAATATGGTAATCCATATAAGTTCTAAGTCTGCCAACTGAGTATTTTGAGAGAGAGATGTGAATAATAAGACTGTTGTAGCTTGTAATTAAGTGGGAAGCAAAAACTAGTAGTAGAGTGCACACTAAATAGTTTAGAATTGAGGCGTTAATAGTTGTTCTTGCTCTCAGTCCACCATTCATGATATTCCAAGCTGTCACCACAGAATGTGATAGCTCTTCAAGGATCAATAACTGGAGACTGCCCCCTCACCGACTCTTCCCCGAAGATAAACTTGATGAACAGGCACAAAGGTGTATCTATGACTCAGAAATAGGATAAGCAGAACAAAGAAAATACGTAAATTTCATAAGAAACTTCATAGTACCATACTTTGCAAGAGTAATTGAACATTCCTGAACCAATAGTCCAACATTCTATTGTACGTTGTTCATTATGGATTTGGCGATTTATCAAATTAGGGAATCCAGTAGATCCGGAAACAGCCTCTCTAACTCACCTTTGAGGTAGTGGTACGGACTACGTACACTTTACCCTCCCCAGACCCCACTGAGTGGGATTATACTAGGTATGTTGTTGTTGTAGGGAATCCGGAAGATGGAACTTAAATTAAGCTACTTGATTAAAGGACAAAAGATGCTAGCAGAGCAGCAAAGCTATTAGCAATCAAATTAAATGAACTAACTAGGAACCGGCAAAGGTGGAGGATTAGCAGTGTCTATGATATAGCTGTGGTAGGATAGCACGAAAAGACAATTAGCCCTGAAATAGAATCTTATTTTTCCCAAGAAAGAACAACATAGCTTTTTGAAATACCAAGTGGCTTCAATAGTGGGAAGAACATATATTTATCTTTTTGTTAACTAGGAAATCACTGAGGGTCAATGACACAGTTCGGAACTCAGGTGGATAATGAACCCGTCCCTCGATCGTTCTCCACTTAAATACTAGGCCTTTGTCTGTGGCAGGGCTCAAACCTTGAGGTGAGCCTAATCCACATCAAATATTGCAATCTCACCACTAGACCTAAGCCTGGGGCAATAACGGGAAGAATATATCATGCATCTTACTAAAGGCTTCTTAAAGGATCAGGCTGAATTCAAGGAGTTATGGGAATCTATTAATTGATAGCTGGGTTCCATAAACTATTATCATCACTTGGCCGATTGTCATATGTTTCTTTCTAGTCTTCAAAGCAAGCAACTGTTTGAAGAAGAAATGAATAGTCTCCTTATAAAGCTAATTCTTGATGTGATTCCTTATGGTCATAGGATTATTCTAAGTCAAGATAATAGTCTTCATGTTGTCATACTGTCAATTCTTTCTCTAGTTCAATTTGCAGTCAAATAGCCAAAATGTTTACACAAGACGGTACACATGCTTTGACACTTTTTATTTTTTTGTTAAGCACACATGCTTAGATATTCTTGATTAGTTGGAAGAAATGTTAGCTAACTAATGCAGACAAAAGAAACTACAACAACAACAACAACAACAACATACCCAGTATATTGCCACCACGTGGGGTCTGGGGAGGGTAAGTGTACGCAGTCCATACCACTACCTCAGATGTGAGATAGAGAGGCTGTTTCCAAAAGACCCCCGGCTCAAGATATAACAGTGTAGAAAAGAAATAGTAAAGGGACAAGAAACGATATGTATAACCACACCCAATAATAATATAAGCTGCAGAAAAAAGAAACTCCACTGGATATATCACCCATTTATTCAGAAAGAAGCATTGGCTCCTTGTTCGACCAGACGTTTTCAAGAGCTTTTGAAGATTTTCTGCTGGATCACTCAATTGCAGTAAGGTATGTTTATTGGTGCATGTAACAACTAATCAATATGTAACACAGTTGGTGGGGACAGTCAGTAGCATCTAACCACTGATGCTTGTCTCCAATCTGAGAGTAAGTGAACAATGCACACATAAATTAATTTAATGAACAAGGTTTGACGCTTTGTGAAGATGGTCGATATTGCTAAACAGTTTAAAACAATTCCTCCAACCCCCCAACCTACAAAAAAAAAGTGGATTTCTATAAGAGAATAACCTATCTAAATTCAGATGGTGAAACCATAAATGTGCAGATAATTACCATAATGTGAAAAATTACCCTCTTATCTGAATTTAAGCATGAATGCAGTTACCAATCTTTGGGATGAACAAATCCTATTTGATCACTCAACGAAACTAATAGATTTCAAAATGACACCAAGTAATCCACTTTCTTCTTATCAAAAGGAATCAGAACATTTCAGAAAAACAAAAAAATCCCATTCAACAAATTTGTAGGAATCTCTGGTGTGATCTCTTAAGTCGAAACATTTTGTTTTCTCAAAATTTATCTTCTTAAACCTGAGGAGCTCAGCTTACTTTGTACTTCTATATATGTTTCTCAACAAGTTGAATCAAGAAATAGATTTAATTATACTTGGTCATGAAAATGTCTTTTCCCTGGATATTGTGTCTGTAGTTCATACTAACTGTTAGCCTTTGTTTTGCGGTCAATTTTAAGTTAACTCTCTGAATATACTAATTGTAATGCTGTTGAGTATATAAAACTTCAACATTTACCTTCAAACTCAAGCTGAGGATTGTCTTTTAAGGAATATAATAACCATAGTGCTTATATGCTGCAATCAAAGCAAGCGTCAGAAAAATGCTTCATAAAAACACTACAGACAGTCTATCATCCTCCTCAAAATCTTCCTTATCCCATTGGACCCATCAAACCATTAGTAACCAATTGTAACTTAACCTACTTGAAAGTGACATTTTATGACTCTCTGAAAGGGTATATAGCAACACTAACACAACATAAGAATAACATTATTCTCAGCTTTTACACCCCTAGTTTACACAGGCCCCCCAGAAGCACATTAGAGATTGCATAAGGAAACCAAGTGCAAACGGTTGAAGAAAAGGTCAAGTAACACCCATAAGCTGCAGCACTCACTAGCAACTATGAGGCTATGAAAAACTAGAAAATATCTTGAATATCTATACCACCACTAAGGATTTTATATCTTTGCAAATCAGATGCCCCATCAGTTTCAGTCCTAGACAATGCCCATTGAAAGGCCTATAGGGAAGGTCACACGACTTTAAGCATTATTACTCTGTTGGCAGATTCTGTATGGTTCATTTTGTTGCTTATATTGCTTCTCGTGGGGGGAAATGAACAAAATATTCATACCAGACCTCTCAAGCCTAAAATAGGACAAGCTATATAATATGCGCTTAGAACTGTAGGATCGCATTACTTATAATCTAACACTATCAGAAATAATAACTGTAAACCAGAGTTTATTCTAACTTCATATGCTGGACAAATTAAGTTGTAGCTGAACCAAATAACTGGGAACTTGGAACAGAAATTCACCAAATAGAAATAAGCAGTAACACTCCCAATGCTAACTCTTAACCAGTCTCATCATTTAACTTCTGCCATTTGCAGAGGCAGCAATGCTCAAAAGTCAAAACTCATGGTGACCATGGATATTTGATATGTAAATAGAAGTCCTCGTTGTGAGTATATCCTCTTCAGCAAGCATATAATGTTACTTTTTGTCAACACTGCATAGTACATCACCAAAATATGACAACCAAAAACGAGAGATAGAAGGCAGAAGGTAACAACATAATAGGAATGCGTTTCATACACAAAATATCAAGGAATTCTACTTTCTTTAACAACTCATAACTCTCGGAATAAATCATCAAATTAACAAAGACAATAGATAGCGTATATTTCATATGATTTAAAAGTTATAGGCTTCTTACTTGTGCATGCAGTACTTGTATTCTTGACTCCTTACGGTATCTTTTTCCCCTTCCTCCAACTAATTCAAAACACACCAATACATATATTCAGCATTATGAACATAAAGATATACATCTCAACATGCCAGAAGAAATATTCAAATAAATTATTCTTACAGGATCACTTTGATAAACGCGCTCAAAACAAACTGGTGACAAGCATTGTAGAGCACAATTCTCCTTATCTACTGCTGTAGCCTTGCACTTCTCACCCCACATCCCACTTTTTTCCAAGACAAAAACAATATACAAAAATTAGCAACAAAAAAGAATACAATCCCTTCATAAAGAAGCGCCCTTTTTGGGTCTCAAATCGAAAGACAAAAAATTACAATAGTGGAAGACTATCAAAAATTCAATAGTTTCCTTCACTTAAAAAATCAAAATTATTTGTAGGTCCATTAGCAATTAAGAAAATAGCTTTGATTTGTTTGGTATTAAAACCCAGAACACAAAATTCAAAGATTTGTTGGTTCCTTACTACTCTTTCAAAACAAAAGAGAGAGAAAAAAAAAAAAGGAATCCTTTTCTGGGTCTATTATAAACTAAGGGATCATTTGGTACGCGGACTAAATTATCCGAGGATTATAGTTACAATTCCTGAAGTAATTTATCCCACCTGCTAGATGGTATAAATTTATCACGTTGACTAAATGCAGTATAAATTTTATCACAAACTTAATCCTAGATATCCCACTTTATACCGCGCACACAAGGACCCAGTTAGCTACATCTAATATATATATTTTGGGTTTAATTAATTAAAGTTCAAAGTACCTTTCAATATCTGCATAACATTGGAGCTTCTTCTGGCTAATTTCTGCATCCTGTTTGTATTCAACAACATCACAAAAAAAAAAAAAAAAAAAAAAAAAAAAAGAAGATAAAAGCAACCAAAAAAAAAAAAACTTACAGAGATTGGGCGACGCGACTTAGCAAGTACACCTGGAGAAGACAGTAAAAGTACTGAAAAAATTACTAGTAGGATTATTTTTTGCTTATTGTGTATGGAAGCCATACACCCAGGTGAATTATTGTTATTACAAACTTGTAAATTATTTGGTTAATAACAGCTTGTTCCAGTGTGAGTGAGAATTCCAACTTCTTAAACAGATTGATTCTTTCTTCACAAATATCAAATTGATACAGATACTTTTGAGTAATGTCATTTTCTCCCTCCAAAGAATTGGATTTTTCTGACCCACCCCATGTAATGAAATCACATCTTTTTAAATGAGTTAATGATTAAAAACGCATATAAAGTATCTCGATTTTTTAAGTTTCATACCTGAACTATTAAGTGTGAGATTTTTCTACCTAAACTATCACCGATTATTATAGTCAGACCTCTCTATAACGTCACCTCGTTATAACGGCATTTCACTATAGCGGCGTGATTTTCTCCGAAACCGATTTTTCATGTTATATTTTACTTCTCTATAACGGCACTCTACCTATAACAGCAATGACGCTTATCATAGCGATACACTCTTAGTAAAATTACCTCTCTATAACAGCATATTCAAATATTATGTAATAATATTTTGTAAGAAAATATATTATATACAAAATAAAATATCAAATATTTACAGTAATCATCATTAATATCATACGCACAGTAAATTTCAAGTACGAATATCTAATTTAAAGGAAAAATTATATTTAAATGGTGCACCTCAACTATTTTATAACTTTGCCATGAAAAGGCTATTAATGTTTGCCTTTTTTATATTCATGTTCTTTCTCATTTTACATATTAGATCTTAATGTCGAATATCAGTATACATATATAACAGCACCTCTCTATAGCAGCCATGAAATCTTCGGATAAACGTTGTCACTGTAGAGAGGTTTGACTGCAATCAAATAACACCTCAACTATTGATTGTTCACTTTTTCTACCTAAAAGTTCAAGTATGAAACTCAAACAGCTAAAAGTTGAGGTGCGTTTTGATAAATTATTGGTGATAAGGGAACTCACAGACCTAATAAATTCATGTATAAAACTCAGATAATCGAGATATTTTAAGTGTATTTTTCACTCTTTTTAGCGCATTCGTAGTTAACTCTGGGTCCTAAAGCAAAAGGAGATTATCGAACTAAATTAATAGATGTTTTTTTTTTTATGTTTATATTTATAAATAAAATAATAAATATTTTAGAAAAGTTTTTCATTGGTTTATTTATGCTATATATTTGGTTCAAAACAGGATTGGACATGCCAAATTGGACTAGATTAACAGATAAGCGAATCACTAATCCATCCAAACTTGAGTAAAATATAAATTATATTTTTATAGTCTAGTTTTATCGATCCTAAATAATATAGGTATTTGATGAGGTTGAAACTTTGAAACAACTACAATACTTAATTTCTGAAACGCTATGAAAGGATCGCTAAATTGAGATAGCTATGAAATAAAAATTGATATAAATGGCCGTCGATTAAAACAATAATGACCAACAAATATATTTTGACTAAAAAATATTTTATTTTTTTGACCGATCAATCAAATATGTAATATGTAACTTCTAAAAAATGCAGATAAAGCAAAATTATGGTGGACAGAAGCCCATTTATGACCCTTATTCTATTGGGCTAGATGCTGAAAATGTACTTGGGCCAGAAGTTATAAGGGAGGCATAACCAACGTTTCAATGGTCTGTTAAAGGGCTTTTTAAGGGGATCCAAGTTGGTAAAGATTTCACCGAGCGCTCTATTTTTATCGCTTCGTTTAACTAATATCCGCTTTATTTTTTTTTTATGAATATTCAGTATTAGGTAACTTTAAAAAAAAGTATATGCTTCTTTTTTTGTTACTTCTGTTTGTGCATTTAGACAAGTATGATTGAAATTGTTAGATTTTTATTCAATGATTTTCTGTTTTCTCTACAATATTTCTTCTTTTTTTATTGGATCATCTTTCTAGAACTATTCTTGTGGAATTGTTTGAAAAGTGGAATTTAAGAATTAGTTTTCTTTCACTAGATCTTTCCTCTTCACTTACTCGTAACAAGTTTTTTTTTTGTAGAAGACTTCTTCTAAATGGCCTAAATCAAAGGATGTAGTGCAGTGAATGTGAGTGCTTCTTCCTTAATCAGAGGTTTCGATTAAGAGTCTTGGATACTGAAAATTCTTGATAGAAAGCGCTTTTCCTGAATGAAACGCTACTGATTAATTCAAATTAGTCGAGCTCTAATACAAATACCGATCATCAGATGAAATGATCAATTGACTTCCTTTTTGATTTGGGTCGTATCATTTAATTTGGGGTCTACTCATTTAAATCAGAAAGGTTTGGGTCCTTTTAAGTTCATCTCTAGAGTCCAAGTGCATAGTATTATAGGATGAAACTTTTGAATGGGTCCTTCATTATCCACTTAAAGAATATTCACATTAAATGATGCAAGTGAAGTTAGCCTAGGGGTGTTCATGATCCGATTTGAAGCAATTTTTGATTAAAATTAAAGTTACATTAGTTTAGTTAGTTTTTAAATAATTAAACTAAAATCCAATCAAAGATAGTACAATATGTTTATCAGTTTGATTTGTTTACTTAGTTCTTTTTTTAAAAAAAGAAATTTATTGGTATTTTTTTTCTACAATTAAAAAAGAACTTTTTATGAGAGGGAGTCTAGTTTAGGAGTGTATTGAATTTCTGAGATGCTTTGCCAACTTTGAACTTTAATATCCGTTTTTTATATGATGACTGAAAAATTATGTTAAAAGTAATATAAATCACAATAATTAATAATTTAAAATATTTCAAAAATATTTTTTAAAAAAACTGACTGACTTTCAATTTCATTTGTGTCACATAAATCGAGATAAAAGGATAACACATATTGCGTTCATGCTAGCATGAGCTCCTGATTTCGAATTAGTAATTAAAATTAAAATTTTATTTGAATATGCAATTTAATTTGAATTTTTTGAATTGTATCTTTTCTTAAAATATGAAAATTTCATAATTTGTGAAAAATATCAAAATTTCTCCAACTCTTAAACAATCTTACTAAATGAGCAAATCATAGTTTATAAAAAGGTATTTGAATATCTCAAGACGTTGAATTAATAAATCATACATCTCCATTTTACTTTTATAAATAAATATTTGTGATTACATGTTATTATAAACTTCCAAATATATAATTTTACAAAGATTCACTAGCCCGGTAAATCAACAATAGTAGTAACTAATTATTGTTTGATAAAATTCTTTCACATGATATAGACAATCACTTCATGTCGAGTGTGGTCTTTTTAATAAAATTTAAAATTATGGATCAAATTTTAATATTTTTTTTAAAAATTAAAATCACAATTTAGAATTCTACATCCTAATTTTTGAAGAATTTAAAATTTAAAATTATGACTTAACATCGAAGTTGAAATTTCGCACAAATTTCATAAATAAATACTTATTTAAATTCAAAAACTTGAAATCGGGCTCTCAAATTCTATGACTAAACGCCTACTTAGAAGATGTCGTTTGATTTAAAATCAGTTCAATTGCTAAAATTTCCAAGTGAAGGATGCCTTTTCCATGTTAATTATTGTCTGCATTTATGTGAACAAAAACTAATTTAAGTTTGGATAGGAACTTTCTAGAAGAAAAATAGGTTGATTTTAAATTATTTCAATTATTTGCTAAAATTTTCAACAAAGGGATGCATTTGCATGTGGCTCCAATTCAATGACCTTTATTGTTTGCACATTTATATTAATAAATAATAAAGACGCAGATAAAAACGTTGGATGGAATTCAAAATTGATAACTTTAACAAGAGGAGCACAATCATTTTTATTAATTTAAGAGAAAAGATTCAAATATATCATTGAATTATTAGAAATGGTCTATCCATGCAACTAGCTCGTTAATAAGAATTAGGTTAAATGAAATTTGGGTCGGATTATAACGTGGATCGGATTAAAAATAAAAGGAACACATTAAATAGAGAAAATGAGTTAAATGATGCGGGAGTTTTAATTTGAAGACACCTGACAAATCTGATATTTCAAAATTGAAATAAATTTATAAAGTCGGATTTGTGGCCGGCCGTCATTGGTTAATAGCATGCTGGGCCAAATATGCATGTCATGACGATGACATTTTTATACCTAACTATTAACGAGTGACATAAATAGATCATTTTTGATAGTTCGATGACATATTAAATTTTTTTTGTTAATTTAATAATAACAGTACTAAAATGTGAGAGTTGTTAATGAGGAAGAATAAAATAACTTAAATATTATGATGGGGTAGTTGATACAAGAAAAGTTTGGGTAAAAAGTGTTTCATAAGGAATAAGGTTTTGGCTTTTCAACTACTTTTTTGTCACATTGCCAATGACAGTTATCTTCTTGGAATTTGTTAGGTGATTACTTTGTGATACAAGATATCCAACTCATGGATGGAAAGCAAGATTTACAGTAAGTAGGGTTGGAGTAATTGTCATCTTATCGATTTATTTGATCACTTTCCTCTCACTCACGTAAGTTATCACGTATACTCATTTTACAGAAGTTTGTCAGCATAAAAACTTGTTAATTTTTTCTGTAATCTGCTTTCATTTGCCACCCTTTGTCATGACTGCTACGAAATATTTTTTGTTTGTTTGTGTATGTTGAAAACATTGAGTTCAGTTAAATAATCCACTTCATATCTGCTTACAGTAAAAATGTGTGTTGTAAGTACTGAATTCAGTTAAATCCGCTTCATATCTGCTTATAGTAAAATCAGCAGTGGAGCCACTTTGATTCCAGGGGTTCACCTGAACTCCCTTCGACGGAAAATTACGCTATACAGATAGTTAAGATTACTTTTTATGTATACATAGTAAATATTAAACCGCCGAAAATGTTAAACCTCTTTCGATCAGTTCATGTATTTACTTTATCATATGTTAAACCCTCTTATTGAAAATCATTCTGCCTTCGCCACTGAGTAAAATGTTTACTTTTCAAAAATTGTTAGACTAACTAAAGTATATATAGGACTCCTACATAATGAATGTAAATCCTATATGGCTATATGTGGTGATCAAGCCTAGGGACCCTTTTACTGTCTTGTGTGGTCAGATGTTAGCTTGGCCTCTTGTGTTAAGGAAATAGTCAGTCAGCTAGGCCCTTTTATATTGGTCTAGTGATGGAAGCGAATCAACTTGGGACCTCTATATTAATCTTGGATTTGGTTTGATCTTATCTTTAAAAATTTAACTTTCATATACTGACAATATAATAATTAATATACTATTAAAAAAAAAACACTGTACGATATAAGTAGTCACAAAAAATAGGATTAGTAAGGGTGTGTTTGGTATGAAGCTAAATATTTTAGTATAAAGTATTTTTCTATGAAAATAAGTTTTGTAAAAATAAGAAAAACGATTTTTCTATAAATAAAAGTAGAAAAATCAAGTTACACGAGTGATATTTCATGTTGATTGTTTTCCACCCCTAACACTCCACCCACTCCGATCCCGATTCCCCAATTCATTTAGGAAAGATGGAAAAAACCAAAAAACCCTCTTTCTCCGGAACTTGGATTTAATCTAAAACCTTGCTTGAACCAACCCCACCCAACCCGCCACCCTCAACCCCTTCCCATCCCACTTATCACCCCTACCCCTAACATCCGCTCCACTTTCATCTAAATATTGTTTGTCTAAATTATATATAAATGTTATTGTTATGTGTCAATTGTCCCACATCAGATAAATAGAGAAATGCATGAGTTTATAGGCTAAATGAGTTCTCTCACCTATCAGACTAGTCTTTTGGGTTGGGCTCTCTCGTTTGGTTTATAACATTGGTGCTTTCATTGATAGCGGACGATCCACGCGTGGGGCCGCGATTCGGAGTGGTGGACTATATGCCAGAAGTAATGGTGACTTGGACCCAAGAGGGGTGTCAGCCGTGACCAATTGGGCTCAGCTGTGACCAACAAGGTAGTTGGTTCTCAAGCGGGGATCCACGCGTGGGACCCCACGACTCGGAGTAATGGCCTGGACCCAAGAAGCTGGGCCCAGCCGTGACCAACGAGGTCGTTGGTTCTCAAGCGGGGGCGATTGTTATGTGCCAATTGTCCCACATCGGATAAATAGAGAAATTTAATGGGTTATTATAGGCTAAATGAGTTCTCTCAAGTACCTATCAAATTAGTCTTTGGGTTGGGCTCTCCGATTTGGTTTATAACAGTTATTGAGATAGTATTTTCAATTTACTTAGTAAATATTAAAAAATAAATAAACAAATCACTTATTTTCCGGATCTATCATAACAAACACTGCCTAAATAGTATAACAATTCTCTATATTGTCAATATATATAGTTAACTAAGTTTTATCATTAAATCCACTTTACTAGGTTTTCAAGAAGACTGGAAAAGAAAAAGGAAGATGGACAAAAGCAAAGGTCGGTTAATCAAGGTTATATATTAGATTAAAAAGACCCACAGATATAGATGTGAAGACACAAAAACACTTTTAATTCCTTGTGATGATGGCATATATACTCCCTCCGTTCGGATTTATTTATCACTATTTTTTATTTTTATTTATTATTTTTGACAAATCAAGAAAATACAAAAAAAAAAAATTCCATGTTTTACCTTTATCATTAATTAGTTATTCTCCAAATTATTTTTCAATACACATTACTAAATATCAATTAATAGGGGTAATATGGTAAATTCACTTTATCAATAATTATTTTTTTAATAAGTGTATCATATCAAATAAGTAAAAGCGAACGGAGATACTATTACATACCATTGATTAATTCCTTAAAATGTCTATATTCAATGTCTAAAATTTAAAAGATTCCACATAAATTGACACGAAAAAAAATATGTACAATAGTAAACATATTAGACGAAAACGTATTTATGCCTTTGTCTTTTTTCATTATTTTTTTTGTTGTGGAATGATGACATGTTACTTTTAGGTGGTCCTGGTTGATTTAATTAATTTAGGGACATAACTTTTGTAAAAGTATTATCTTCATGAATGCCCTTTAATATGTGTATAATTTAATAATGTCGACGCAAATTAAAGCTTTTCAAGGAACTCGAGCTAGGAAGCAAACTTTTTGCGCATGCATAAGGTTAAAGTTTGTTGAGTATGCTTTACCATGGTCCATGAAAAGGAATAATGTACAATAGTTGTTACTTTTATATATATATATATATAACAAACTCCACCTTTTTCCTAAAAATATTATGGGGTCCTTTGATCGGTGAATATGCCCTAGATCTTATCTTACATTTGATGATTTGAACATATTTTTATAAACATAATGAGAGAGTCATGTTTCTTATAACTTAATCTAAACTTGTTCTTGATCATAGGATTACTAATTAGGACATTAATGATCCGGTTAGATCAATATGTATGCGGTGGTCTTTATAAGATAAAGATTAGTTGATCTCATTAACTAAATCACATACATAGATGATGCATATGGAGATATGATCATTGAACAGGCTCACTGGATAATTTCTAATGGTTAGAATTACCACAAACTGTCACTAAGATATTATCTTGAAGAATGTGATGTAAGAGTTTCCTTTGACCTAAGATCATCATAGTAATTAACAAGTTATTTATTACACTTTGATACCGGACACTCATGTCCATACAGAAATGGTTGAAGGGATATTAGGTATGATTAAATACTTGTAGAATTAATGATTGATGCAAGATGGAATCTGTCAACTCTTGGTAATAAGTTTAAGCTCTATGTTGTAATGTATTATAAACGACTAATCAAGACCTTGGCCAAGACAATTGAATGAAAGAAGAAAAGAGTTTCTTGGGTCATTCAATAGTTAATTATAATCTTACATGGACACATAGTTGATCACCTATTGGGATTTGACAGTTAGACCATATCTTAGGGTGATCCGGAGCTATAAGGACAGAAGGAAATACTACATTATTCTTCTACAAATCCTTGAGAGTAAATTGTATACTTCATGCTATCTGGTCGTTAAGGAGTGTTGCTAGACACCAACCTTGATTAGTAATATTGATATGATCAATTTACTACCGACTTAGTTTTGAACCTATGGGGTCGCACACTAACGAGCGTTCCTATCTTTGTTAATGAATTAATTGATTTATTGCTTGATAATTAAATTAGAGAATTTAATTAATCAAATAAATAAAATATTAATCCAAACAGAATATTATTATATTTTTTACTAGCACCGATAATACAATTAATATTGTGAATAAATTGAAGTTCTCTATTTAGAATAGAAAATTAAATTATATCTGAAATATATATGATATATTTGGTATTTATTTATGGTATGTAAATAAAATATTAATGACGAACTTGAATCCAGTTGAGAATTGGCTGAATTGTCAAGTGAAAGTTTAATTTTAATTGGATTAAATTAAATTTTGAGAAATTGAAGTCCTTAAAGGACTTTGCCAGCAACCAGAGTCCATATATGCGAAGTCCAATATAAGGACTTTAGCAACGTGAGTTGCTAATGGAGTAGAATTTCCAACGTGAAAATTTCCATAAAAGTTTTAATTATGGAATTAAACTTTTATCCCAAATAAATTATTACCTTAATCAAATAGGAAAAAGGTTTATAGGTGATTCTATATAAAGGATTGATGGGAAAATTTTCATAACACAAATTTATGAAAAAAGGTTTTCATTATGAAAAAAAAATTTCACTACGAGGATAGTTCTTATGTGAATAACACTTTATTGAAAGTGTGTGAGTCCAATACTAAATCAAGAGAGAAAATATAATTGACAAGAAAAGTGTTTCTTGTTCCGTTTATTGTGGGTTGAGATTTTTTGAGAAAAGTCTCAACACAATATCGCTAATCCAATTTGTTCACGAGTTCCGTTGATCAAGGAATTGATAGCAAAGATCGGTCTCGGTATAGATACGCATAGAGTCTTAGAACTATTGAAGAAATTCTGAGCTACGACTATCGTCATCAGATTTGTCTTGAAACCTCTTCTGTTACATGGTAATAAATTTTAAACACAAATAGATTTATCTACTTTTTATCTTCCGCTGCGTGTTACGAACACCCTGCAATCCTACAAAACAAGAATATTCCATGAGATAGTTAAGTTAATCATATACGCAAGATAATTTCAAATTTATCCGACGTTATTATACTCTTATTCCACCAACCAAACAATCCCCGTGACCGCTAGCTAGCTAGCTTGCTATTACAGTACTTGTGCATGTTCCTTTCATATCTACTGGAAATGTGTGATCATTGTGTGTAAATTTTGCTTTTTCCTGCAGTAAAGTGGTAAAGTTTCCAAGACTTTTTCTTTTATAACAATAAATTTGGTATGTGTAACTGAAGAGGAAACATTCAAAAAGTTTCTTTATTTCTATAGCTCAAGCATTATTGGGTCCATCATTTCTAGAAGCCAATTGAGAGGCCAAAGAAAGTCTCAAGTCCATTAACCTCATTCTGACTTCTGAGTCGTTCCCTAGTGAGTGAAAAAACAATTTTACGTAGTTATCACTTTATTTTAGTAAAAGGGAGGAGAAACTACAGGGTGGGGACTCAAATCCTTATACTTTGTTTGGATGGTTGTTATGTTTCAATTTTCATAATGTATCATATTGTATCGTATTGTATTATTTTGTATTACTGTATTGTTTTAATAAATACAACATTTGGGTAGATTGTATCATTTTTCATCGTTATATAATGTCATATATAACCAATTTGAAGGATAAATCTATAAGAAAAAGAGGGTATAAGATAGAGCTACTATAAAAAGGTAGGATAAAGGATAAAATGTGACTTTTCGTCGTTCACACCAAATCGACCGTTACATTTCGTCGATACCTAACGATCGGATTTAACAATACAATAATATAAAATTTGATAAACTATCAAAACAAACATCCTACTTAAACTAACAACACAATACAATACAACATGTAACAACAATCCAAACAAGCTATTACCAATAATGTGAAAGTTCAGATATAGTCAACCAACCGACGTATTAAAATCCCCGACTTTGAGGCAATTTATCAACGTTAATCCTTGGCAATATATGCAAAGCAATTGCCTCCATCTCCGGCGGAGTACTCACAACTCGAATCACATTGGCTGGCTTTACAGCCACATCCACCACAACTATCAATCGTCCACCACCACAAATGACACAAACTCGTCCTCGTCCAACAGTAATTTGCTCAGCTCCTTTCAAATCATCACAAGACTCAATCAACTCTTCCCACTTATCAGTTTCTGGTACATATTTGCTCAATGACCCTTTTATCTCATCCACTACGTACATCTCATCATGACTTTCATCATTTACTGGTGTTGTTGCTGCTGCCGGCCCATTCCATCCTCCTAGCATTCCCTCTGGCATCTCTTTCCACTCATCTCTTGTTACGTCGTAAACCGTGCCTTCTTTTACTGCACGTCCTTTGTTATTTACCTGTATTATTGAAGATATAATTAAGTAAATAAAAATACACTGTCAATATTCACAGAACTCAAAGCAAATGACAGCCACATAGACTCAATTAGGAGGGTCAGTTGAACAGTACCCTTCTTTGGAAATTATATCGTGCATATAAGTTAAATACTACTCACTCCTTTTCAATTTATATGTCTTAGTTTGACTTGATTTATGATCAAGATTTTTAAATTTTGTGATTTTAAACTCCAGATCTACCTAATTTACGAGCCAAAATATCCTTTAAATGATGTGATCTTAAACATATCATGCGAGATGTTGTATTAATTAAAGAGTTACTATACTAAATATAAATTAGTGTGTTTTGCGAGGTTAGTTTGTAGATATTGGCATGTCTCCTTTTGCGAAGGATAACGAGGCCGCCTATTATACTCTTATCTCATGACATATAACACCCCTGCTAACTAGAGATAATTAAATTATTTAAAAATTACACAATTTCATCACCACTCTTTATTAAAAGGAAAAAAAAAAAAGAATAGAAGATTTCACGAGCTGAACTCATTTTTTTTTTTTGAAAAAATCAAACTTTTAGATGAGATGGTGGATGTTTACCATGCATAGTTTCCCTCTATAGCCAATAGCATCAACAAATTCTCTACTAAATTTTCCATCTTTTAACCCTGCCAATTTCTCCCACTTCCATTTCTCAGCCTTCTCCTTCACATCCCATTTCTCTAAAGACTTTGCTACATCACTATGATATGTTGAGCCCATGCCACTTGCTACATACACGTTTCCATTTATAGAGCTCGCACCACACCATCGCCGCGGCGTAGCCAACGGAGGGCCACAAAACCATTCATTACACAATGGATTAAATCCCAACGGACGTTCAATTGCTGGAAGAAACTTGTGAGTAGTGGCTGCAATAAGAATCATTCGTTCTGCAACCGTTAACGATTGGATCGAAAGGTTCCTTGATATAAAAGATGGGTGATGGCGTAGTATACGAATTGGTGGATCTGATGAAGGTAGATTTGGTAACCTACTCCACTTAGAAAAGATTGGATCAAAGCAGAAAAACTCCACGGAATTTTCTTCTTGGTCATCAATTGATCTTGCGTACTTCTTCATAATATTGCTAGTTCTAGGACTACTAATACTGTTGTTGTATGCTCTCGAAGTAGCAGTACTACTTCGAGAGCATACCACATAAAGGCAGTAAAAAGGAGGAAAAGATGAAGTGTAAATTAGGCGTCGCCACGATCTGCAAACGCCATAAAGAAGTGAAGGATGAAGATTGGAAAGACAAAGATGAGCTAAGTGATTTGGCAAGCCAGGAATCAATATCGATGATTCATCGTGTTGTTGAATTTTGACCCACTTGAAGGCGTCTTCCATGGCAACATCTAAGGTCATTTTTTCAAATTGCTCACCATTTCTAAGTTCATATATAGTCTTTCAAGGGACAAGAGCAAAAATGGAATAGACAATGGAACATATATATACATATATGTATGTATGTATATGTGTGTGTGTTTTGGTGCTTATAGGGATGATGATGGTGTACTATTTTAGCTTTATAATATTAATGCATCCTTGCTGGCTAGCAGTTGGAAGTCATAATTGAAGCTAGCGTTTGCCATAGATTCCTAAATATTTCAAGACATATTTGGGTGAAGTTTTATCGTATGTTTGATCATAGTATTTAGAAAATATATTTTACTTTTAAAAATTTACAAAAAAAATGAAATTTAATCCAAATATTAGTATTTATTTATTAAAAATATTTGTCAAATAATAACAAATTATATGGCCAAATATTATTTTCTAATTTTTTATTATTTTTTTCAAAAATTACTTAGGAAATCTATGGCCAAACGGATCCGTAGTACTGGACAAATCTAGCTAGTTACCTAGACAGTTGGACTTTGTCCATGCTATGCACAACTTTACGTATTTATTGCTTACAAATGAAAATGAAAAAATATCTAAAAGAAAGGCCAAAATTAAGGATATGAAAGGGCCACTTGTCTGGATTGGACATAAATGAGGAGGATGCATGCATGGTGCACAAATACCTCAACATCGTTATCGTTATATATAATATAATACAGTCAAAAATCTACTTTATCGGGAAAATTGGCTTTACATATATTCGTTTTTGAGCTCGCTATTTAATTTATGTTCATTTTATATCTCCTTTATATATATATATATATATATATATATATATATATATATATATATATATATATAAGTTTAATTGTTTTTGGGAACAATTTTTATATATGTATTTGAAGTTGAAAATTTGCATCTAAAAAGCATGTAAAAATTGTCTTAAATCTCAGTCATATGTGTTTGAACTTGTTTTGTCAAAAAAGTTTTTCTGTTCTTCGAATTTCAACACACAAATCTATTTCGAATAAAACATAAATTTCATATATCATAAATAATCAATATCGATCGACAAAACAACAATAAATATAACAAACTCCTTTAGCATCCGTTTGATTTTTTTCATGTATGACCGACTGAAATAATAATAAATATAACAAATTCATTTAGCACTCGGTTAATTTTTTTCATGTATGATTGACTGAAACAACAATAAATATAGCAAACTCATTTAGCACCCGTTTAATTTTTTTCATGTATGTTAAAATTGGCTAAATTTCAATGGTGTACGTCTGAAATATTTTCACGTATTTTTCTGCGCTCAGTCATACATGTTAAAGTTGACTACAATTTTAGTCATGTGCGTCTGAAGACTTTTTGCCAAAAAACAATAATTTTGTTCTCCGAATTTCGATGCTAAAATTTACTCCAAATAAGCTCAAATTTGAAACAGATTTCATGTATCCTAAAGAACAAATCTCAATCATTAATTGTTAATTTTGAATTGTAATTTATTACATAAACAACTAGTGAATTTGACCGTGAGAAATTTAGCATAATTTTCTTGTAAATTAAGTGCAGACGAGACTTTTTTACCAACAAATGGTAGTATTAAAAAAATTGATCAAAAGTAAAAATAATGTCTTTTGCGATTGAGGAACCAATGAAACTCAGATACACGTACTAACAACAATTCATACACATCTAGCAAGTAATTTCTAGCAGCTTCACCGAAAGATCTCTACATATACTGATGTTAGCCACTTTGTCCAACTCTCACAGCATATCAATTCTTCTGCAATTGACAAAGAAGAGAAACTCCAAATTTTAAGTAAATGAATGTTCTCCTTGGAAGGTGATATTTTACATCATTAATTACATATTTACATACATGAATGAAAGGATGAAATCAATTTCCATTGGTTCATCATTCAAGTCATTACAATGGTACCTTATTTTATGGCCTACAGTTAGTTCCTTCACCATATCTAAGGGCAACATGCAAAAATCAAATTAGCTACATAATTGGTCATCACTTGTCGCTTGAATTATATCAACAGATTTAAGATGAATAATAATCTAGATTACTATTGGAGAAGCTTGCCTGATAGCTAGTCAGTAGCATAACCAAGATTTTTATCAAGGGGAGCTAAAATATAAATCGATAAATACATGAAGAGATCAAGAAGATTCAACGTATACTATGTATTCATTAAAAATAATTTTCGCCTTATATATAGTGTAATTTTTTTAGGACCATACCCAACCCTGCCGAAAGTAGCTGCTCTGTCAAATCCATCAAATCATTGTATAATCAACATAAGCCATATAAAATTCACACATTGTGAATTCAGGCCAGTGAGTTAAATTCATTCCTTCATATGTCTGACTGCAGCTCCTCCAGCAGGAGTTTTCACTTTTCATCTAAGACAAATAGAAAATCAGTGAGAAAAGAACAAATTATTTATAGGATTTAAACGTCGAGAAATCCAAGATTATCGAGAAACTCTTGATGCACGAAATAATTGTGGTGCAAGTCCTGAATACAATTCGAACTTCTCGACTTATCATTAGATCTAAGTACCTTGACAATACCGAGTTTCCTGAAAATACAAAGTAACACAATTAGAATACTGTAATTAGATGCAGAAAATCAGATCAACCAAATGTGGTACTCCAATACAATTGAGAAATTCTCCTTATCCCTTCTTGTCATGTGGTTCAAGTATCATTAGATGTTGTTCCTTGGAAACTCTATAAATAAGCTCCTTTTGAGTTTTGTAGTAAGAATGATTTATGTGTATATCGGACAGTCAAAAGATAGGTTTCCCTAGAGTTGTTTCACCGGTGTTTGAGTTTTATTTACAACAAAGCAAATAGCAATAGTAGCAACATGACACTTTAATACCTTAAAACAAAATTTCCATACAAACAATCATATTTTCAATACAAATATAGATACATAGAAGACTTACAACATGCCCAACACTTTGGAGTAGAATCCAAAGCTAAATTCTGAGTCATTAATTCTAAACATATAATTTACAAAAATAAACAAATAAAAAAAGGACATTAGCACTATCCATCCAATAGTACAATTTAGTGTATATAGTTCGATCATGTATGTATATGATAGAAACGAAAGAGGAAACCATTTTGAGGCTTACAATTTTTTTGTAAAAAGCAAACTTTAGCTGCTTCATTTTCGTGTCTTCGTCGGAAACATTTTCATAATTTCTGTTGTGGTCGACAAAATCTAGTTTTATTGAAGATCTCTCCTTCAAAAGGTTTATTTCTTAAAGGAAACTCACTCCGTTCAGATTTACTTGTCACTATTTTCCTAATTTGATTTTTATTTTTACTTGTCATTTTTGACAAATCAAGAAAAAATAATTTTTTTTTCATGTTTTATCCTAAGCATTAATTATTTATTCTCCAAATTAATTTCAAAATAAACATCATTTAATAAGGGTACAATAATAAAATAACTATGTCAATGAACAAGTAAAAGATGGAGTATGTAACTGCTACAGGGAGGTGGGAGATGGAAAGGTAGTTGCCCTAATAATTAATGTAAATGGTAAAAAGATGGGGGGAAAATAAAAAATCTGAGAAAAAAGAGAAATATGAATCCTGGATTCTTAAGGGTGCCACGTTATTTTTTTATTATTCTCCTTTATATTTATATGGATTCTTAATTAGTGACCCACAATGTGAAAATCTTTAAAAAGAATAAAAGTATCAATGATCAATTGAATTCTCAATCAATATGTCTTTGACTTTTTTGCTTTTTATTACTTTTTCTAAAAAATAAACTTAAAAGTAACTTTTTAACTCTGTCAGAATCGAAGCAAAAAGGCTCCACACAAAAAAAAAAAAAAAAAAAAAATCTCATCTCATTTTGTTCTCCATTTTTGATGTCTCACTGCTTTCGTGGTTGTCGTCAGAGGCTAGTGAAAGTGTAAAGCCTAAAAGTGGTTCTTTCTAAGTTGAAATCTATTCTCTCCTTTTTTTTTTTTCTTTTTTTTTTCCGTCTATTAGTTCACTTCATATTAAATTAAATATAAACTCATTTTAGCTAAATATTATGCATTTTAAAATATTTGATGATTTCATTCATTAAAAAAAAAAGTCAAATCATTAATATTGCATAGTTTAATTTTAAAAGTTTTTGTGCAACCATTTGTCAAAAGAAATTTACTTATTCAATGCTTGCACATTTTTCGTAAAATTTTGGCTATGTCATTGATTGAAGATATAATTAAGTATATAAAAATGGGTGAAAATCATTTTCACCTCCCAACTTTGCTTTAAAAATCAAATTTCACCCTCAACTTTGAATAATAATCAAATTACCCCCTTTATCCTAATTAAGTCTTTAAAATGCATGTACCATTTCATTATCAACTTCTTCTTTTTTACTTCTTTAAAAATCATGATATTTTCATTTTTTTAACTTCATGTAACAAATTTTTCATAAAAACATAAACACTATCTTTTGGGCGAAAAAAATGAGAAATATTAATTAAGTATATAAGGTAACTATAATAAAGTAAACTAACATAATGAGAAAATTAATTTTATTAATAATAATCAAAACTCTAATATTTATTTATACAAGTGAAAATAGTAGGTAATAATAACTATACAAATATGAAATACAAAATAATTAATTTAATTAAGGTCAAATTTTTAAAGATTGTATTTATTTAGATTTTAAATTATTTTAAACTATAATTTGTGTAATACTCCATTAATGACAATCAAAATTTGTTTATTTATATAGACAATAGAGAATATTCTCGCTGTTTCATATTACTTAACCCTCATACTAAAAATAGTTATTTTAATTTACTTGTCTAATTTATGAAATCAAGAGAGTTTTTAAATTTTTATTTTATTTCTACTCTTAGTATTAAATAATTGCATAGAGTAGTAGTCAAATTTAAAGTTTGAAAACATTATTAATAAGGTTAGTTTAGTAAAATTATACATATCTAATTAAAATTCTCTTAAGGGGTGTGTCATATCAAGAAGGGTCAAGTAATATGAAACACATGGAATAAGAGAGTTGGGAAAGACAAAAATATATGCACATGCATGTACATACATTCACACACGCTTAATACATATAATATTGAAATAACAGTCATAAAAATAACATTAAATTTTGTGACAAATTCATAAAAGTATTATTCCACTTATAATGTTAATGAATTTAAATAAAAAGTTACAAATACCTAGGTTAAAAAAATAAATTATATATAATATAAAGAAGTATTACATAAATATATTTGATATAACAAGGGTAAAATGGACATTACATAAGATAAAGGGGTTAGTTTGATTATTGTCTAAAGTTCGGGGGGGGGGGGGGGGGGGTTGATTTTTAAAGCAAAGTTAGGGGGTGAAAACGATTTTTACACTAAAAATTGATACTCCCTCCGTTTAAAAAAGAATGACCTATTTTGACTTGACATGAAGTTTAAAAAAATAAAGCAGATTTTTAAATCTTGTGGTCTTAAATTAAAGTTGGAGAAAAGGACACCACATGGCCCATCAAAAAACAAATGACCCATGTTTGGGCAATTGGACATGGAATGACCAGTCGGCCCAAAATAATTTCAAAATGGTCAGTCGAAACTGTATCAATATGATATATAAGTTGTATCAATATGATATATATGGTACATGGACTGTATCAATAAGGTATCAAAATTGTATCAATATGATATATGAACAATATATGCATATGTTTTTTTGTATAAACTATATGAATATGGCATGGGGACTGTATCATTATGGTATATGAACTGAAAAAAAAGGCAGTAGCAGCGACAAAAAGGCCTAAAATGGCTACCTTTTGGAATTGCAAAATCAATGGCTATTTCGTGAAAATAGTTTTGAGCGAAGTGACATTTATGTCCTTTCCCCTTAAAGTTATGCCAAATGTATCAAAATATCATTTAATCTTATGGTCATAAATATGCCACGTGAAAAATCGAAATTAAAATACTTCCAAAAAAGTAAAGAATTATTCTTTTTAAAATAGATTAAAAAGAAAAATAAGTGTTTTTTTTTTTAGGATAGTGGTATGAATTGCGTACACTTTACCCTCCCCAGACCCCACTTGGTGAAAATATACTGAGTATAATATTGTTGTTGGAGAGAATAATTTTTAAACTTTTAAATGACATAATCACATTCTACGGTAGCAAGAGATTAAATGCTACTATTGGGCCCCTATAATTCCAGCACCATAGTTTTGATGTGGCTGTAAAATAAGCAGCAATTGCCTTTTTAAAAGGCTATATTACTAGTACTTCCTTCGTCCAATAATATTTATTCATTATTAACTTAACATATATATTAAAAATAATAAATAATAAAAATAATTTTATTATATTATACTTTGAATATAATAAATTTGAGGAAAAAAGTATATTTATGCCCTCTAGGAGCAAACTATTTACAACTAAATGTCCCCTTACATAAAATGCCCCCTAACTAATTACACAAAATGCCCCCTTCCCTTATACCTTTAGTTATTTATCTCCATTTTAATTTTTTTTCTTTTTATTTCTCTACATCTTTTCTTCTTCTTTTTTTCTCATTTTCTTTTTTCTATTTTTTCTTTGTTCATTTATTTTTTTCGTTTATTCTTTATTTTCTTTTTACACCATAATCTAATTCACACTCAATTTTAATTTTATATACTCCTTTTCTTCTTTTTTTCTTCTTTTTTCTCGTTTATTTCTTTATTCATTTATTTTTTTTCTCTACTTTTTTTTTTCTGGTTTTATTTTTCTCTTCTTTTTTTTCTTTATTGGTTCCTTTTATTTGTGCGTTTTATTATTTTTTATTTTTTATTTTTCAATTTATTTATTTCTTGTTTCTTTTCTTTTCTTTTTTTTTTGTTTATTTCTTTATTCTTTAATTTTTTTTCTCTACTTCTTTTACCTGTTTTTATTTTTCTTTTCTTCTTTTTTTTTTATTTTCTCTGTGTTTTCAATTTCTTTAGTTCTTGTTCCTTTTCTCTTTTTTTTTATTTATTTCATTATTTTTTATTTTTTTCTCCTTTTTTCATTCATTTTTTTCTCAAATCATTATATTCTTTATTTTTTACACCACAAACTAATTTCATATTTTTGGTCCTTTTTTATTATTTTATTTCGTTTCTTTTGTAATTTTATTTGATTCTCTTTTCTTTTTTATTTTCATTTTTTTCATTTTCTTCAGTCCGTAATGATACCATCACAGTTATCTAGATACTGTCATGGTATCATTAATGTCTGCTGCAATCCTTCAGTCAGACCTCCATGATACCATGACAGTATATATATACTGACATAGTATCATTGTGTTTCCTTCAATCCGGAATGATACTATCACAATATATCTATATACTGTCATGGTATCATTACGACCTGAAGCAAATCCAATAATACCATGCTTCATCATTCAGTGAGACCTCCATAATACCACAATAGAATATCTATATATTGTCATGGTATCATTGATGTCTGCTTTAATCCTTCAATTAGACCTCCATGATAGCATCACATTATATATTTACTGACATGGTATCATTTAGTTTGCTTTACTCCATAATGATACCATCGTAATATATCTATATACTGTCATGGTATCATTGATGTCTGCTTTAATCCTTCAGCCAGACCTCTATGATACCATCACATTACACACATGTATATATATATATATATATATTGACATGATATCATTGGGTTTGCTTCAGTCCGTAATGATATCATCACAGTATATTTATATACTGTCATGGTATCATAGATGTCTGCTTCAATCCTTCAGTCAGACCTCCATGATACCAGCATAGAATATACTGATATGATATCATTGAGTTTACTTTAGTCCGTAATGATACCATCACAGTATATCTATATACCATCATGATATTATTGATGTATGCTTCATCATTCAGTGAAACCTCTATGATACTATCACAGTATATCTATATACTATTATGGTATTATTGGTGCCTGCTTCAATCCTTTAGTGAGACCTCCATAATACCATCTCAGTATATCTATATACTGACATGGTATCATTGGGGTTTACTTCCGTCCATAATGATACCATCACATTATATCTATATATTACCAGTATCATTGATGTTTGTTTCAATCCTTTAGTGAGACCTCTTTGATACGATCTCATTATATTTATATATTGTTATGTTATCATTCATGAGGTTTGCTTCAATCCTTCAATGAGACCTCCATGATGTCATCACAACATATCTATATACCAGCATGATAGCATCCTTCAAATGAGACGCTCCTTAGTCTTTCATGATATTATCAAAATATATCTATATACCTGAATGATATCATAGAGGACTGCTTAAGTCCTTCAATAAGATATAACTCAATATACCATCGTAGTATATGTATACACCAACAAGGTATCATACTTCAACGAGACACTCAGTCCTCCGTGATACCATTATCATATATCTATATACAGACATCCTATCATAAAGGACTGCTTCAATCTTTTAATGAGACACTACCCAGTCCTTCATGATACCATTACAGTATATAGTTATGTTGTGATGGTATCATAGAGGACCGCTCTAGTCCTTCAATGAAACACTCTTCATTCATTATTAATTATTTATTGTTGTGATTTATTTATTAATTTTCTTATATTGATTATATTAATTTATCTGGCATCATTGAGGTCTACTTCAGTCCTCGAAGATAGCATCACAGTATATCCATATACTGTGATGGTATCATTAAGACATGTTCTAGTTCTTAAATGAGACACTCCTTAATCATTCTTTATTATTTATTATTGTGATTTATTTATTATTTTTTATATTTTTACTAGTCTAAGAATAATTAAATAATATATTTATCTTTATATTATATTTCAGTTATTCAATTTTTTTATTTATTAATCTAAAAATAATTAGTTTATATTTTTATTTTTTCATTTTTTTTAAAAAAGGAAAAAATATAGAAAGGTAAAAGCAATAAAAAAAAAAAGATAAACTAAAAAAAAAGTGAAAACCAAAAATTAAAAGAAAAATGGAAATAAAAAATAAAAATATTGTTAAATAATAAAAATGATACCAAAAGAAATCAATTATCTTATATTTTATTTTTATCTTTATATTTTATATTAAAGAAGAAAAATAAAAAGAAGACAAAATAAGCAAAGCAACAAAAAAGAATAAAAGCTAATGATAAGACAAAGTAAATTAGATAGAATATGTAGAAGACAAAGAAGACATGTTTGATTCAATCCTTCAGATCATAGTATATCTATATACTAATATGATATCATTGTAGTCTACCTATTTAATTATTTTATTTTTATTAGGACTGTCATGAGAAGATAAACTTATAAAAAAAGAGAAAAAAATGGACAAATAAAAAGGTAAAAAAATAATAAAAATATTACCAAATGATATCACTAATCAATAAAAAATAAAACAAAAGACAAAATTAATAAATAAAAAAAGTACAAAAGTAAAAATAATAAATAAGAGCAGTATTTAGTAAAAGGGAAAAAAAAACTAACATGAAAATAACTAAGTAAGAGAAAAAAAAAAGGGTGCATTACAAAATATATTCTGTAACGAAAAATTAAGAGAAAAACTGACAAACAAGAATGAAAAACAAAATTTAAAAAGAATGAAATAAATAATAAAATGTTATCAAATGATATTTTAAATAAAAGATAAAATGAGACAAAGGATAAAAAATAAATTAAAAAGGGACAAAAATAATAAATTAGAAAAGAGACAAAAGTAATATTTATTTAAATTTTAATAAATAGACTATTAATTTTAATATTTTTTAATTAATTATTTCTTCTTGTAGTTTAACTATTTTTTTTAAAAGTTTTGTTTCATTTTTCTGTTAACTAGTGAGAATTAAAGTTTTTTTTTAAAAAAAAATTTGTTCAAAATAATTCAATTACTAATTTATACTACTACTAAATTAATTAACTATTATTTAATTAAAAAATGTAAAAACAAAAAGAATTAATGAAGAATAGAAAGGGGAGAGGGGGACCCACCATATTCCACAAAAAGCTAAACAAAACTTTAAGGGGAGAAAACATCCAATAATTCGCTGATTTCAGCCAAAGCACGTGGGGGCAGCGAATGTAAATATTCTTTGGTGCATGGGTAGTATTAGAATTATAATGGGAGGGGGTATTTAGGTGTAAATATTTTAAATTTTTGGTCTATTTAATGTATTTTTTTCTAAATTTAATGTCTTGAAAAATGCATTGAATAATAAATAATATTTAATAGCAAGGGTAAAATAGATAAATTATCTATTGATTTTTTAAACTGAATAAATATTGCTGAATATTTATTTTTAGTATAATAGATAAGAATTGTTGGACAGAGGGAGTACTATATATTTTCCAGATTATTGTAGAACCAATCATCAAGAATCAATTTCTTGACACTGCTCAAACTGATAGAGATAAATCAACTGACAGGATCTATTCACTTATTATGGAGTTTGATAGTATCACATTTTCATGAAGGGTAAAAAAGGAATTTTTGCCAAGAAATAAAAAAAGAAAGGAATTTAACCTATTTTATATTTGGATTTAAATTAATAGAAACCCTGAGGGTTAGCTCAGCTGGTAAAGGCTGGAGGACAAAGTCCTCTTGGTCGCCAGTTCGAGCCCCCGCAGGGCCACTGGGGGCATTACAAACCGGCTGTGTCTCCAGGGCCCCGTGGAACTAATCGAGAGGCCGCCCTGAAACAGCGGGACCTGGTGGGTACAGCTAGTCGGGTGCAAAGCTCCCGGAAACCACGGCAAATAAAAAAATTAATAGACATTAGTACTGTAAAGAATTTTTATACTAGTGTATTTTAACCTATTGTAGCAGGTTACTTGCCCAGATATTGATCCCAATTATCATGGAGAATCATGTATATTATCTTTTAGGTGATCTCATTATATGAAAAATTCTAAGCATTGCCAGTGTATAAGAGTTAAAACTCTACATTTTGCCATACAATAATCTCTCCCCATCTATGAATGCCAACCTAGTTTTATTTAACTCCTCATGCAAATAATGTAGGTAGGTAATAATCTAGACAAATACTACGGGAGATGGAGGTGGGAGTGCATATGAGGTGTGTCGGAAGATGGAGAGGGTTCAGTCAATTTGGAATGCCACTGCCTGCTTGTGGAACTTGTTTTCCATTACTTCCATTAGGAAAGCCATTTTTCTCATTTTTTAAGGAACTTCGTTTCCTAGCGAAACGTTTTCCACAAATTTTAATCAACCAAACATGAAAAAATTAGAAAACATTTTTCTCCCTACTACTGCCTCCCTCCCTATCTTAACAAATTATTCAAAAGATTATGCAACTAAGTACTGCCTTGCTACAAAATCTCGTTAGTTCTGAAGTCAAATTCCAATTCTTCGTACTAATTAACTACATAGACTGACCAAACAAGGAATATAAGATATGTAAAACAAGAAGGTATATATCTATATGTTAAACTTATCGTTCATACTCCATTATCTCTTAAAGGAAGAATACTGTATTGGGTTGAAATTGAAGTTTCAACAGAAGACAAGTTAGGGGAGGAGAGAGGGGAAGAAATAAGAGAGAACTGCTGCCTAGGAAACAACAAGAGCAATTTTTTTTGTTTGTTCCATTTTTGTAAATGCTAAGACAAGTTAAATATCTCTTTCTGCTATTTTCTACTTACATTCACCATTTGCGCGCAATCTTCGCCATCCTCAACAGCTCCTGAATGATGACATAATCATTCAATTATATATTATTATCTCTGCTATCATGCATAATGCCGCATGATCATTTCTTGATAAAATACCCGATTAATATTCATTTCATGGAGCAACTGATACGGCTAAAGGCATCTCACTTTCCTTTGCGGAGTTGATGGATGATGATGCATCTCCTTCATCTTGGTGTCCATGTCCACTTCCTTGTTTGCCATCATTATTGTTATTAGAAGTAGCAGAGTTTGCCCTGGAATCAGTCCTGGCAACCCCAGATTTCCCCATTGTGGTAGCCCTTGAGGTCCGCCTTGAAACCTGGCGGTTGTCTATGCTATCACCAAAACAGCAGCGTTTCAAGCAGGTGTAAATGTAAGTCATGAGCCAAAATATGTAGGGAGAACCAACCAAGATCAATCCTACAGCAGGAAACCATGGCCGAGAGTAATCAGGCACGAAAAGGTAGAGAACGAGGAGAACACCACCAGTTAATACACAAAGACAGAACAAGAAAGAGATCAGAGGAACCCTCAAATCCCCCACCTTCTCCTCCATTGTTCCTCTTCAAATCTTCTTCTCCTTTTATATCTCTACAAAAGGATCTGCCTTTTCTTCCTTTCCGTTATTTCTTTTCTTCTCTTCTTTCTTTTCCTTTTCCCCTTCTCCCTACCTTACTCTAATGCGTTCTCTATTTTTCTTTCATTCAGATTCTTCCTCCTCCTCCTCCTCCTCTAATGGAGATCATACAATCAAGATCTCTCTTCTTTCTTTTCCTTTTTTTTTTTTTTAATTTTCTTTTTTGGTTACCTGTTTTCCTGGAGATGCAAAAGAGAAACAATAGGATGGGCAATTTCAGACAGGAAAGAAGAAATGCGTTTAAAGCGGAAAGTTGTTTATGAAAAATGAAAAAGTAATGCTCATCAATTTGTTTTAACCAAATTAATACAATACAGTAAAAATAACAACTAATAATACAAAATATATAGAAAAAAATTAACAAAAATAATAGAAAATCTTCAAAACCTACCAAAATGGTAAATCATATTCTATTAACTATTTGGTTCTTTGAAGAAATGTTTTAAGGGTGAAAATATTTTTGTCCCTCTCCTTTTGCCATTAAATCAAATTCTCCTTCCAATTTTAAACTATAGACATTTTCTGCCCTACTACATGTAATTTGTTTATTATAATACTTAAATTCCATATTTCAACTTAAGTGCTTTGTCTACAATTCATATGAAGACATATCTTATTCAAAATTATGATTTTAAATGTATTACCTTTCTAAATAAAAAGATTTTTAGAGAACGCTAAATTGAATAATGATTTTATATATCCATTTTTTTTTTTTCTAAATTATCAACCTCTATCTACGTGCATATTTTCAATACCGCGATACTTTTTCAACCTATGTTGTTTGATTCGCTTATATAATAGTCCAACTTTTTTATGGAATAAAACAAGGTAAACAAATGGTAATCATACATATTTTAGAGTTTTCTTTTCATCACACAAATAGTTTTTACAACATCACATATTAATAGTTTCTCCAAAATTTGCGGATATAACATTTACTTATTAGTATATTGGAATTTTATTAGTCTTAAAACAAAGAAAAATTACACATATTCCTGCATAGAAAAAACAAACGGTCTTAACAGTTCACTGTTCAGATTAGAAGACAATATGTTAATAATCATATATATATATTCAAATTCAAACATCTTAATCTTAATATAAACAAATGAGGCTTTCATGAAGTTAAATGGAACGACATCGTTCCAGCTTCAATAAGCTGATGTGCTATAATGTGCCAACATAGGTGACATATCATCTTAATTCCCCAGAAACCCATAAATTTCGGCTGAAACAAATCAGTTCTGCCATTTTTTTTTCTGAGAAGACGATTGGAAATAACTCCATTCTACCCCATCCCATGTCCTCTTGTTCATTTTTATGCGTCACACATCAAAACATTGCATTTTTAGTGCTGTACACAAAGTGAAGATTTGAGAAAAAGTAGTGTTTGAAGATAAACAGAGTTGTAGTCATATATTTAAGGAAATTTTCTTTAATTTTTGAATATATGAATGGAATATATGTTACAACGTTGGTTTAATATATTTTTGGGAGTTGTTAATATTTACTTTTGTGATTTACTTTGAAACATGGGCATGAAATAGTTAAAGTTATATTATTTTGGTTGGAGCATTAGTTGAAATAGGCTTTGGCCATGAATTGGTTATAGTGATAATCCATACAACATAATTATGAACAAAATTGTCCTTATGATACAAATTGGACTTCTAAAGAAATAAAAGTGAGGTACAATACACTTTTTCTTTTAATATTTCAACGAAAAAACTTTTGAAAAGTAAAGATATACATGTACATATGTTTCTGTGTTTATTCATGCTTAATACTAGGTTCATAAGTCAAAAGATATATATATGTATCCTATCCTACATCTCCTACCTTGTATGTGAAAACTTACTAGTAACCAGTTCAAAAGTTCCTCTAAACCGGGACATCAGAAAATTTATCCCTATAGTCTGCAAGGGCTTAAATCAATTTTCACTTCTGTCGAGCACAACTATATCCAAGATTCTCATCTAGCTATAGTAAATAAAAATGCAAAACTGCTTAATCTTGAACTTACCTTCCAAGACACGAAGCTATCACCAATAATTGCACCCAAAGTGTGGCTATCACAGCAGTACTTTCGTCAAGCATTAGGTTTCAGGTCTTCATAGATGCGCATACTGGGCTAGCATTCTGTGAGAGTATCAAACATCTGTCAAAAAAAGGGAAGCTATAAGTTGATGCATGTGCACAAATTCACAAACGCATAAGATGTTTGAAAAACCCACCTCTCGATGAGAATTAACAAAATCTTCTTGAAGGGCTTTTTAGTGAGTAAGTTTACAATCCCAGAGGATTCACCAAGAAGGAACCAGAAGTTCTAATCTGAAACTTTTATATTCTGGAATAAAGGGAAAAACATGTTAGGGAACATTAATTTCTTCTGGAGAACCGAAGTTCGAATAACACCCCCGATAAACTAATGTGCCACTATCTTCAATCAGTGCAGAAAGACTTCCCAATGCTTTGTCTATGTCCATTGCTCTAGGATTGCATCTGTCATTTGAGACAAACTGAGAAATACAACCATTTATCTCAATCCAGCTACATGCCAATTCTTTCTTCAAATCGTACTTTTTAAGTACTGCTCTCACACGGGCCGCATCTTTCCACATTCCTCTAGCAGAATACATATTTGATAGAAGTACACACATTCCAATATTAGAAGGCTGAACACTTAGAAGTTTCTGTGCTACAAGATCACTTAAATCAAAATTTTCGTGGACTCTACAACAACTAAGTAATGTCTCCTGAGTATGAGCAGGGAGATCAAGGGGAATTTGTTTGACAAGCTCGAAGGCTTCAGCTAGCATCCCTGATCTCCCAAGGAGATCAACCATGCAATTATAGTGCTCAGCCTTTGGAATTATACTCCACCTTTTCTCCATTGATATAAAGTAGCTCCAACCCTCATCCACTAATCCAGAATGAGCACAAGCAGTTAGGACACCAAGAAAAGTTACATTGTCTGGTTCATATCCATCTTGAATCATACAAGGAAACAGATCGAGGGCTTCTTTAGCCGAACCATGACATGCTTGTGCTACAATCATGGCATTCCATGCTACTGTGTCTGGTCTTTTCATTTTTCTGAAGAGTGAGGAAGCTTCATTTATAAATCCACACCTAGAATACATGGATATAAATGCACTCATAATCATCGTGTCATTGTCAAAGCCACTCTTGGTTACACAGGCATGCAAAGCTCTTCCCCAACCATACAAAGCAAGAACTCCACATAAGGAGACCACATTGGAAAATGTGATCTGATCTGGCTTGTAATTATTTTGCAACATCCGGACATATAAAACCAAAGCTTCCTCATTTTGATATCCGGAAATGATAGTGTTCCACGAGGTTTCATCTTTTCTAGGCATCTGTTCAAACAACTCTTGAGCACTTAATATATCGTCTTGTTGAATGAAACCCCACAACATCGAATTCCATGATACCGTGTTCCGCCATGGCATCCTATGAAACAGTTGTAGAGCATCTTGCAGTCTTCCATTCTGCAGATAACCACTTAGCATTGAATTCCATGCAATAATATCCTTTCGAGGCATTGCAGTAAAAAGTTTTCGTGCCTCCTCCACATTGTTATTTTCACAATACCCTTTAATCATGGCAGTCCAAGCCACGACATCCTTGTCAGGCATGTCCTCAAATAAACTCCTAGCTTTCTCCACCTCCCTGGCTCTTACGAAACACGTGATCATGCTAGTCCAAGATGCCACATCACGCGTAGCCATTCTCATAAACAACTTATACGAATCCTCAGTCCGCCCCATTTCAGCATAGCCTGCTAACATAACATTAAAAAGTGACACACTTTCCACTGGTGCTTCCCCAAACAACCTCTCAGCTTCACTCACATCCCCATACTGGAAGTACCCTTCAATCATAATCGCCCACGATACATCATTCTTAATCCACATTTCATCGAACAGCGCTCTACCTTCCTCTATTCTCCCATTACTCACATACCCGGAGATCATTGAATTCCAACAAACCACATTCTTATCATCCATTCCATCAAACATACGTCGTGCCACTTCTAAATTCCCATTCTTTGCATACCCACTTAACAAAGCTGTCCAAGAAACGACATTTCTTCTCGGCATTTTGTCAAACACTTGCTGAGCATCATCTAACATCCCAGTTCTTACATACCCAGATATCATACAGTTCCAAGTTACTACATTCTTTTGGGGCATTTCATCGAACAGTTGGCGTGCCGCCTCAATATCACCTTTTTTAAAAGAGCTAGTAATTCTTGAGTTCCAATTGAACAAAGAGTTTGCAACTGAACTCACATAACGAATACAAAAATAAGGATTTTCGTTCCTAAAGCAAATGTGTGAAGCCCATTTGAGCTGTTTATACATTATACTTATAAAGTTTTTTTGTTTTTTTTTTCCTTTCTAATTTTTGGGTTTAATATTGAGACCAGGCACAGATTACCCCCAAACTATACCGGAAGTTGCTATAAACTTCAAAGGTATTGCTATCTCCTAAACTCATTTTTTCTCTATTTTTGTATTCCTTTCATACTTACCTGACACGAAAGAACCGCAAAAATATCCTGCTACTTGACAGCACGACAATAAAAAAAGCACAAAATACATAATAAAAAAAAAAATGAGTTCAAGGTTTGGGGCCACTGTGCCTTTATCTCTTTAATATTCAATTATCATCCAAGATGAATATTCTAGTGTATCATTGATCACTTTCCCTGAAAAATTGGAAAATTATAGTAGATAAAATGTTTGTTTCAATTGTAGAAATCAAATTATGCTAGTAGATTTTGAAAATTGTGAAGATTCTTTTTCCCTGACAAAAGTAAGGATTAACGCGGGAATTATTTACACAACATGACCATCTTTGTAACCTTGTATTTGGAATTGAGATCATTGTTTCAGAATTTAATTTCTGGCCAAGTGGATTCAGATCACAAAAGGTGGCTATTTGTGCAAAACGTCCATTTTTGAAATTCAGAAAATTTCATCGTATTTCCATCTTTCAAGGCGCTCTTTATATTTTGTACCTTATTAAAAGAATTTAAAATACTAATTTTGCCTGGTTCATAAGTTATACCGATTGGGACAAATTTTAGTAGTACAAATTATTCACAATTTCTTTTGAAATTGGAGAAACTTGATTTATTCACAAATTATACTAGATGGACATAATTTTAACATAAATTTTCACAAGTTTTATCAGATGATTGAAATCTGTTTATTGTCCGATTGTTGATAAATTTTGAATTGGAAAGATTTACTATTATTCAATTTTACTTACCTTGTTAAATTGTTCATAATTCTTGTTGGATTGACAAAACCTTGTCTCTAATGTTCAATAGTTCCTAAGTTCTTATCAAGATTAGTACTATATTCATTCTATTATCTTGTTACGTTCTTCACAAATTTGGTCATTTGAGTTGACAAAACTTGTCATCATTTGTATCTTTCATTAAATTCTTTTCTATTCAAGTTGAAATTCACGAAACATAAATTCACAAACAAAAAATCTTGATTTCAAATGTTTTTACAATCGTTGTTTTCTAGATACAAATATACAAGAACAAAATAGAGATAGAGAACTAGGAAAAGATAGCAGCTAAGCTTGTATTCAAGAGTAATGAATTGTTCTATCATTCAATTACTCATGAGTAATGTAAAACTTATATACTGTTACTTTATATAGGAGGACTAAAAGTACACATTTTAATTAATTAAAACTTAAATAAATTTAGTCATATAATTATAAGGACCAAAATTAGAATTTATCAACTAACCAAACGTTCTATTACCCTGCTTAATAATGCGCTTGCGAATTTATTTATTTATATTTATTTTTTAATGAATAATGCTTTGTATCAACATGGATTACTAGATGAAAACAAACAAAGACAAAGTCAATAAAAAGACGAAGTGAAACAATTCATTGGAGTTGTCATAATGTTGTCACAATGTTGTCATAAGGCAAGTCCAAATCATGATTAATGTTTGGTACGAGAGATAAAGAATAATAATTTTAAAAAAAATGTGAAATTATTTTATTTTATATTTAATAAAGGTATTAATTAGTTTTAAAATTATCTATTTCATTATTTATAATATAATAATAAGATAAATTATTCCATATGTATGATAGAATGACTAATCTCAATTCAGAATATAATTTTATCTATATCATACTCCATACTAAAGTATCCATTAATGTGAGAAATTATTATCTCTTCCACAGATTCTAGGGATTCATATTTATCTACTAACTGAGAAATTTCCACGCAATGGCTGACATCAGAGTTTGGTTTAAAATATACTGAGGAAGAAAATACCATCATATGAATATCTAAATATATTTCTAGACATATACTCCCTCTGTCCCAATTTATATGACACACTTTCCTTTTTAGTCAATCCCAAAAAGAATAACACATTTCTATATTTAGTAACAATTTAATTTTAAAATACCAACTTTACCCTTAATGAAATGATTTACAACCACACAAATATCTATAACTCATTTTAGACCACAAATTTCAAAAGTCTTCCTTTTTTTCTTAAACTTCATGTCAAGTCAAAGTACATCACATAAATTGAGACGGAGGGAGTATTAGTCTTATCCCCTTTGTCAAAGTAAAGAGCCACGTGGGTCGTGGAGTGATCATTTGCACATTTGTCCCTGTTGTATGCTGGTATTTGCCTACTAACTTTGAAATTTCCACGCTTTGTAACGCAATGGCTGACATCACGAGTTTGGTTTAAAATATAGAATGAAGTGTCAAAAATATAACTAAATTATTTTTTTTTTAAATTTTATATTTAAATTATTGAGGGTGTGAGAAGCATAATTAAATTATCATTTATTAATTTAAGAAATATATCTCAAAATAAATAAAAATTAATTAAAAATATTTTTAAAAAAAAAAAATTAATGTGTTAGCACACAAGAATAAAAATATGCCACGTGGATTTATTTTTAATGGCTAGACACATCGAAAGAGTTTATAAGTGAATATTTGATTTAATCAGCTTTTAGGTGTGCTTCTCAAACTAATAATAGTTTAGATGTGCTTCTCAAACTAAAAATGATAGTTTAGATGTATTTCTCAAACTAAAAGTAATAATTTAAATGTGTTTTTTATATTTTCATTAATTTAGATGTGAAACTCAAAAAAAAAGGATATAGGTGTCTTTTTAATAATTTACTCTAAAATATACTAACGCACAAAGTACCAAACATGTGAATATCTACATCTAGCCTAGATGTAGACTCGTTCAGTCCACTATTTTAAAAATAAATATTTATTTTTATTATTTAATTTAAAAAATTAAAGATAATTTATATATTAATTTTTAATTTATATTTTTATATTATAATATCCCACAATTACATCTAGACATGACTTCAATTTCTGAATAACTTATACGGCTCATTTGAAGGATAAGGCGTGCAATTTTGTGAGTGCATAAATAGACATTAACTTGGAGAAATCACTTGCAAATTAAACCAACATGGCAGAAGAAGTTAAGCTTTACAGGACCTGGTCAAGTCCATTTGGTTTGAAGATTGTTTGGGCTTTACATATCAAAGGGATTGAATATGATGTTATCTTTGAAGATTTAAGCCAGAAGAGCCCTCAACTCCTCCAGTATAATCCAGTTCACAAAAAGATTCCCGTGCTTGTACACAAAGGCAAACCAATCTGTGAATCACTGGTAATTCTTGAATATATCGATGAGACATGGAAGGAAGTTCCTTTGCTACCTCAGGATCCTTATGAGAAAGCCATGGCACGGTTTTGGGCTAAATTTGGGGAAGACAAGGTAAGAATTATAATTGACGATCTGTTAATTTTACAACAAAAGTACTTTTAAGAAGAATTCCTGTCAACTATCTTCATGTATCAAACTAGATAATACTCCCAATGTTTCAATTTGTTTGACTTGATTTGGAGTACGAGGATCAAAGCTACGTTAATTCAGACAAAAAAACCTTCAATTTTTTTGAAACAAGATTTACTCATTTTTTTACTTTTTTGTTTTTTAGATTTACCCATATCATTCCAAATTAATTGTCATGTTTCACTTTTCGAAAGATTTTTTTTTTTTTGAAAAAAATATACTAATAGTAATTGGGGATTGAGGAAGGGAAAATGGAGGAGGGAATTACAAGATAGAGAATCGAATCCTCACTAACAAGGTAAAAATTTAGATAGCCAATCAACTGATTTACTAAAATTTACCTTCAAATTATTTGAACTTTGATCAAATTTAAAATGTATTTTTCATCAAATCTACATGAGAAAAGTTGTGATGTGTGGTACTTTTAGTATAGTTTTTGAATATTTAAATTTTAATTGTAAAAAATCATGTTGATCTAATTCAATTTAGCTTCGAAGATAATCAAATTGACTTTCGAGAAGTGAAATATGAAAACTAATTTGAGACAGAGAGATCAGTACTATCAGAGGCGGATCTAGGATTTAGAGGTTCCGGGTGCCAACTCTCTTTCAACGTAAAAGTTACTATCCAAAAAGCTAATTTTTTATGGACGTCCGTCGGATTTTGGCTTGTTAGCACGAGATTTTTGATGGAAACTTCGTTGAAAACGTTGTCGACGAGCCGATTTTTGACGAACTCCATTGGAAATTAGCGATTTTTTGCTAGACGTATAGCAATCTATAACGCCCCAAATAAGAAAAATATTTTGTCGATTTTATCGACTTTAGTTTCGATTTGATTATTCGTCTTTTCTTTCTATATAGACAAATTGATGAAACAAAAAATGTGATTATTACTACAACTTGGTGCAATAAAGAGTTAAATCCAACTTATGAATCAACGCAAAAATATAAAATAGTTGCCAATAGCCAACATATATTTCCAATCCTATTGTTAAGCAACTTATAACATCACTTCTAAATTTAAGAAGAAAGAATCTTCAATGTTATTCTGTACTTAAAATAAAAATCTTAAACAAACAACAATTAAGTCAAGAGGAAAAGGAAAAGAATCCAAAGAAAACAGAACAACAAAAATTGTTGTCAACCAGATTCGAACTCAACCACACTGGGTGGAATCTCAAGCTCTTTGCCATTGGCACTATTGACTCAATTGTTAGTTAGGGTGGCACTCTAAATATATATACGTTTTCTTCAATATATATACAAAAATACTTTTAAGAACAATTCCTGTCAACTATCTTCATGTATCAAACTAGATAATACTCCTAATGTTTCAATTTGTTTGACTTGATTTGGAGTACGAGGATCAAAGCTATGTTAATTCAGACAAAAAACCTTCAATTTTTTTGAAATAAGATTTACTCATTTTTTTACTTTTTTGTTTTTTAGATTTACCCATATCATTCCAAATTAATTGTCATGTTTCACTTTTCGAAAGATTTTTTTTTTTTTGAAAAAAATATACTAATAGTAATTGGGGATTGAGGAAGGGAAAATGGAGGAGAGAATTACAAGATAGAGAATCGAACCCTCACTAACAAGGCAAAAATTTAGATAGCCAACCAACTGATTTACTAAAATTTACCTTCAAATTATTTGAACTTTGATCAAATTTAAAATGTATTTTTCATCAAATCTACATGAGAAAAGTTGTAATGTGTGGTACTTTTAGTCTAGTTTTTGAACATGTAAATTTTAATTGTAAAAAATCATGTTGATCTAATTCAATTTAGTTTCGAAGATAATCAAATTGACTTTTGAGAAGTGAAATATGAAAACTAATTTGGAACAAAGAGATCAGTACCATATTAATTAGAAACTACATAAAGAGTACTATTCTATATATAATTCACAGTACTTAACAATTCAAAATTATGATCAACTAAAATATTTTTCAATAAGCTAACTTTTTTTTCAAGAATGAATTGATCATTTTCATTGATATTTGTCTTTCATGATATGCAGCTTCTGCCATCAGTATGGAGTGTTTTCTCAGGAAAAGGAGATGAAGAGAAAAAGGAAGCTCTTGTTCCAGCAGTCCAAAACTTAGAACATCTTGAAGAGCAACTGAAAGATAAGAAGTTTTTTGGTGGAGAAAAAATAGGATATGTGGACATTGTACATGGTTGGCTGCCATATCTTCTTGATGTGTTTGAGGAAGTAATCGACTTGAAGTTGTTGGATGCAGCCAAATTTCCCCTCTTGTCAGCATGGATAAAAAACTTCAATGATGATCCAGTAATCAAACAACACTATCCACCACGAGACAAACTAGTAACCAAGTTCCAATTGCTTCATGAAAAATTCCAGACAGCAAATTAAATGCTATTAATTGAACTAGTTTATGAAGTTGCTGCAGTATGTCTTATAGTTCATGGAAATAACAACAAACTGATTGTTGAACCGTATGTATGATCAATGCCTTTTGGATGCCTTTTGGATGATATATCAGGAAATAAGAAAAGTCTTACTTTGGCTATATAAAGTCTTACTTTGGCTATATATCTTTACTTGCTGGCTAATGTAAAGATCAAATGACTACTGTTAGAGCACTGAAATCAGTAACATTTTTACGTGAAGATCGACTGTGGAGATGTACTTCAACAGTTGTGCAATCTCAAACGCAACTGTGGAGCTCTCTTGCAAATTCCTCTTACGCAACTGGAACATAGCAGGATTTTGCAGAAATTGCATGTACCTACCTAGCTGGAAGATTATGAATGCAGACGATACGTCCGAATAGAAGATGACTCAAAAGGCAAAAGGTTTTCGTTACTTATAATTCACCCTTGTTGTATGTCTCAAGAAAATGTATTTCGTTACTTATAATTCATCTGGAGTTCATCTTCATATTGTTTTACAAAAATGTGTGTCAGCAAATGAGTAACTCTTATGTTCCCCTAGACGATAGTATGAAATATCACAAGAATTAAGTTCCGACAACATAAGAAAGATATCTAAAGCTTCTGTCTGCTTTATTCATAAGTCCTAAAATCCTCCATTCCATTTCTATGTTATTGCTCAAATTAACTATGGAACAATATTTCATAAGGTATTGCACTGGAAATCAGGTCGAATTAATAATATATTTTATAATTTAATTTTTTCTTGGATAATATTGAAGTTTGTACAAAAGAGAAAGTACAAAATCTTAACTACAAAGGAAAAAAAAGAAAGATTCAACATTTTATAACATTATAAATATTTTAAATTTTTGAACTGAACTACTTAAATCTTCATATTAGTAAATTAAATTTTATATAATAATATCCAAAATAATCAGGATTCAATGTATCCTCCAAAGTTATATAAAAAAATTTCTTTTCATACACTGGCCATTTCTGCAACCAACAAAAGACCAAATTCCATGAGAAATTAAGGGTCATTTCAACATGATATGAAGTTAAAGTTTTGTTTGGATATGCAATTTGAAATTCTTAAGTTATATTTTTTTTTATAAACATCAAAATCTCACAAGTTATGAAAACTATCAAACTTTTCCCGATTCTTATAAAATCTAACCAAATGAGCAAAACATAGTTCATAAACAAGATATCTTAATATCGTAAGACATCGCATTGATAAATTACATATATCCACGTTCCTTTTATAGATAAATGTTTGCAATTACAAACTTTCAATTACATAATTTTATACAAGTTAAGAATAGTAATAACTAGGTACCTACATTGTCAACTTGATACACCATGTTAATATCTTCTTTGAAACCATCCCAAGTTAGTTCTTCAAATTCCATGTCTCGGAACATCTTACGGGTCTAATTACGGTAAATGTTCTTCAGAATTCCAAATAAATGATTCTCCATGTCAGTCCTTCACCTATCCTGAGATAAATAGAATGACTCCATGACAAGTCAAACAGACAAATTGAAACGGAAAAGTACATTATTTATTCTTACACGAGAAAGTAGTAAGCTTTCCTCTAATGCTCTTCTCCCCCACGTAAATTTCTCTAAGGTATGCATTCAAGTTGTCAAACGCCTCCATCCGAATGCAAGACATATTGTTCGTGCATTTGCACAAAGAAATAGAGCTCAGATTCCCTTTGGAGGTGACTTGAATGGTGAATTTGAACACTCTCACTCAACCAACCCTCTTTAACACATTTCAAAACAAAACCCAAATTTTATGGAGAGAAACAAAGTAGCATCGATCAACTTAAGCATGTCGAAAAGTCTCACGAGTTTTCATCTATCAATTACTACAAATTCTCATCGATCACTCTAAATTCGAACTCTCAAACACACTCAAAACTAACTACAAATGATAAGGAGGGAAATAGAATAGCATCGATCAACTTATGACATGCCAAAAATGCTCACGAACTTTGATCTAACAATAACTGCAAATTCTCGTCAATCACTCTAAATTCGAACTCTCTGACACACTCAAAACCAACTACAAATGATAAGGAGAGAACAAAGTAGCATCAATCAACTTACGACATGCTGTAAATTCCCACGAGTTTTGATCTCGTCAATCACTCTAAATTCGACCCCTCTTAACACACTCAAAGCTAACTATAAATGATAAAGAGAGAAACAAAATAGCATCTATCAACTTAAATTTTCAGGGCTTTGATCTAATTACAAATTCTCGTCAATCACTCTAAGTTTGACTTCTTTCCCACACACTCAAAGCTAACTATAAGGAGAGAAATAGAATTAGGAAACGGAACTTTGACTCGCTAATGGGAATGAATCTTCTATATATCTGTAATATATAGAAGAACGGTAATAATCTTGAACGGCAATCGTAATATTGGTAAAAGTGAAATGTTATACTACCAATGAATGCAACATTTCATTGTATCTCGTTATAATTTAGAAAATAATACTACATACATATTAGATTATGAACAAAATGATATCACGTTACTTAAATTTAATAATAATATTTTAAATATTAAACTTTGGAATAAGACACAAAAACACACCTAAACTATTAAGTGAAATTGTCAATTATTACACACCTAAACAATGTGTGTCTTATCACACTCATGTTTTACCCCTTCACTAGTTACTCTGTAACTAAAGAATACAAGTTAAAATATACCATGTGCATAAACGCATATATACTAGACAAGAAAAGCGGAGTTAAATATCTTATTTCATTTGATTCTTTCATAACCAAACCGTCCGGACCTCATCGTCTCTCAAGTCCCAACTCCTTTAAGGGTGGTTGGATTTTCACTTTATTATTTGTAGTATTTAATAGAGCATGAATTTTTCGGTCCTTTTTGTAGTTGTGAAAATATTCTTTGCATCTAATGTCACGGGGAACCCAGTATAGCCGCATGTGTGCACATTGTATGTTTTAATCATACTATGCATAACCCAGATTAAAAGTGTATTAGTGACCACTCAAGCATTTCGCCTTTCGGGAGCTCAAATTAAGTATACCCTCAAGTTTTATTTGTTTTATATATATTGAAAATGCAGATATATATGATCATTATATACTGAATTAATATAATTTGAAGTCCTGATTCTTTTCTTATTAGTCTATAGTTATATTAAAAATATTTCAGGGTTGGACAGGAGTTAACCAAAGCCAAAGACAGTGTCGAGGTGACTGTTTCAAAATTAGATAGTGATTGCATAAACAGGACTTTGTTCCAAGTCTCTAGCTTCTTTCGCAATCGAGGACTTCGTTGGAAATGAATCTCTGCAAGGACTTCTACCAAAGCTGCTGGAGCAAGGCAGGGATGATGTATCCATCTTGAAGATTATGAATGCAGACGATATGAACGAGTTGAACATTGACTCAACGGCAAAAGGTTCCCCTTATTGATAAATTCACCCTTGTATATATCTCCAGAAAATTATCTGGTGTTCATCTTCATATTGTTTTGCAAAATCTGTGTCAACAAATGAGCAACTCGTGTTTCCCTGAACAATATGAAGTATCACAGGAATTAAGTTCCGACAACAGAAATAAGATATCTAAAGCTTCTTTGTGCTTTAATCCTAAGTCCTACTACTAACTCCATACTATTTCTATGTTATTGCTCAAATTAAACTATGGAGCAATATTTCATAGATATTGCTCTGATGATTTATTTCTTTCCTACTCAAGGATGCACTGGAAATCAGGTCATACCTGCATGATCGTGCACTGATGCAATATGTGGATATGCTCGAGGAGTCTGGGAAGTCCCTTCCTGAGCTTCTTAAGCTAAGTACAGTAGATCTTACTTCAAAATATGGAATGAAAAGGGGCTGCGTCGCCCGTTTTACAGACAACTACAGCTTGTGGTGGAGATCCTTTGCCAGACGCCTGTAATCTCCAAGTGAGCAGAAGAACTGCCTCGAGGAATGAGAGTCTTTCCAGGAAGGATATTTCTGCTGTCACCTTCAGGAAGCAGATTATGACAAGATCTCTTGGAAGAACCAATACAGCTAATGATGTATCCCTTGAACAATCAATGACTGATTTCACAATTAAAGATGGACATGTTTTTAAGGGAATTGTAGCTTCAATGCCAGATGAGCCTAGAGCATGTGGCTGTGTGCAGGCAACCCCAGTAATTGAGAATGTTGCTCCTTATTCCTCCATCGAGAATATCTCAGTTCAGAAACTAATGATAGAGTACAAAATTGGAATGGAGTATTTGGTGAAAATAAAGAGTCCGGCGATGAAGGCTTCAGAGCTCTGGCATGATAACCAGCAGTGATTCTATGCATTCGGCGCCCTGGGTAAAGCATCAAATCGTTTCTGCAATTCACACCTATAATTGATTAATCGTAGCTAAATTGGTATGCTATATCTTAGACGCTAACTCTTTTAGGTTCATACTCATAATTGGTTAAACAGAAATAAAGAACCTCTTGCAAGAACTTCATAAGTAAACTCAAGTCAATATCTGCATAAAACTTCACTAAGAGTAGATGAATAATCTGTGTGATCCCACTAGACTCTGATGCACTGATGAAGGATACAATCTAGAAAATATTTTTCCTTTAAAGAGCAAGTAGTATTTATATTTTATAGGAAAGAAAATGAAATTAATTATTTATCTATGAGCAAAAATACTGGGTCTCATACCAAAAAGACTATGGGAAACGGGCGCATCATGTGCAGAGCTGAAGCCCACTAGGGTTTCAATTATTTGTTGTTCTTCATGAGCAAATAGAAGCAGAGGTAACTTTTCTCTTACATTTCTTTGAAAGGATAAAGGAATATCTAATGAAATACCTTAATAATGGGTCAACAGAAATACACAAAAGTAAACAGCACATTTGAGATGGCTCACAAATTCTATCACGGCACTTTTACCTTTAAAAAGTGAAGACTTACCAGAAACGGAGGTCCTTAATATTTTAGCAACTTTTTTGAAGTCGACTACTGCACCAATCCTGCAACTGGAAAGGTAGAAACATAGTACAGGAGCTATAGCTTGAAATCTCAGAAATCTGATAAGCAGAAAGATATCTCACCTCCGGATTGTTTTCAAATAACAAATCCTTAATTTCCTCAATTGAAGGGATCTTTCAGTCTTCTAAGTATTAGGAAGGCAGCAGACTTTAATTACCAGCGGTCTCTGCAGCTACATGTCCCATCCCTGAACAAGTGAAAGCGATTTGCATCTCTAACTAGTATTTACCTCTGAACAATTTTTGACACATACTTGGTCCAAGTGTGGCAATCCCCACAAACCCGGAGATTCTTCATCACTTGCAAAGGTGAACCTTCTTTTGTGTTCAACAATCCAAATGCTATAGCAAGTCTTTCACTATGCCCATGAAGCAAATTTATCTTCTCATCTTCACCGACATCATGCAAAACAAATTTTAAGTCAGCAACATAACCTTCCTTATCCATTGTTCTATTGAGGTCCTCTATGAGCTCATTGACTTGCTTAAATTGTTGAAAGGACCTATCACCAGTGCCAAAAATAAAAACTCTGTTACAACTCTCAATCCAGCTACATCCTGGGTCTTTCCTAAGTCCTCTAGCTTTCAAAGATTTTCGTATTGTTCTCACTTGGTCCCACTTCCCTAAGGCTGCATATACATTGGAAGCTAAAACATTATAACCAGGATCGTCAGAGTTCAATTCAAGAAGACGTTCAACGATACGTTCAGCAGTCTCGGTATCTCCACTAGCTCGACAAGCACTAAGTAGAGCTCCCCACATACTTGCATCAGGCTGCAGCGGCATAGACAGGATAAAGTCCTCTGCTTCAGCCAGTAGCCCGGAACGTGACAAAAGATCAACCATGCAAGCATACTGTTCAATCCTAGGCTCAATGTTGTATTCTTTTCTCATTTGGTTAAAGCACGCACGACCATCTTGCACTAAACCAGAATGGCTACATGCATATATAATGGCAACAAAAACAATATGATCGGGAACAGTACCCGTCTCCTTCATCTGCTGAAAAGATCTGAGAGCCTTTTTTCCTTCGCCATACATTCCATATGCAGAGATCATTGATGTCCATGTCACCACATCTTTAAACCTCATGTGCTCAAAGACCAAGATTGCATTCTTTAAACTACCAGTTTTGGAGTACATCTCGATCAGCGCATTTCCAAAAGGGATATGTGACTCAAAATTGAGCCTGATAATGAAGCCATGCATCTCTTTTCCCTGTCTTTTGGCAGCAAGCAAGGAACACAAAGGCAGCGAACCTAAAATAGTAGCCACATCTGGCATGATTCCTTCCTTTCTCATCCTACTGAGCATCTTTAAACCTAAATAACTTTCCTCATGATGGAAACATGCAGCAATAATAGTATTCCACGTTACAATATCTCTAGTATTCATGATTTCGAATTGCCACAACGAATGCTCCATTTTACCACATTTCGCGTAGACATCTAGAAGAGCATTGGCCACAATAAGAGTGGAATCATATCCTCTCTTAATTATATCACAGTGGAGCTCTCTTGCAAAATCCACATCCATCAACTTTGTACAGGTTGAGAGAAGCGTCACAAAAGTGGCAGAATCAGGTTGCAAGTCTATCCTCATCATCTTAAACAGATCTACTGCTTCTTTATTAAACCCGTTTTCAACATAACCACTAATCATTGAGTTCCATGAGATCAAATCCCATCTTTTCATGTTGTCAAAAACTTGCCTTGCAGCCACCGAATCGCCACATTTTGCATACATTTTAATTATGATATTGCAAGCGGTCGTATCACATGCGTAACTATTTTCCAAAATATAGTCATGAACATATCTTCCAAATATCAAATCCCCCATATGCCCACAAGCTTGCAAAACAGAAGTAATTGTAAGAAGATCCGGCTCATACTCATAAACCATTTCTTGAAACAATTTGATCGACTCCTGATATAATCCCGAGTAAGAAAACCCACAAATTATAATTTTCCAAGTGACAATATCTCTAAATATCATCTCATCAAAGATTGTCTGACCATCCAACAACCTCTCAAACTTAAAGTACATCGAAAGCAGTCCATTACTCACAGCCATATCTCCTTTAACACCACTCTTCTCCGCCAACCTCCATCAAACCCCCACATGCAGGTAAAACACTAGACACAGTAAAAGCATCAGCAACAACACCCGATAACCTCCCCTCCCGAAAAGCATCCAAAGCCTCTTCCCAATACCCATTCGCACTATACCCCGAAATCAAACTATTCCAAGAAACCACATCTCTACTACCCATTTTATCAAACACCTTACGCGCGCTCCCTAAATCCTTCATCCTCGCATACATATCGATCAAAGCATTACATATATATAAATCTGATCCAAAACCCATCTCCAAAACATCATCATGCACAATTTTCACCATTTCAAGATCCAATAAACTCCCACACGCATTAATAATCGAAGGAAACGTATAATTATCGGGCTTAACATTTAATTTTCTCATATGGGTATAAAAATCTAATGCTTTAGAAAATAACCCATTATGGGTCATAGCTCTAATTATAGTATTCCATAAGTAAACATTATGGGTAGGTGAATTTACGCGGAAAATGGATAATGAAGAAACAGGGTCTTTAAATTGGGAGTATTTTGAAATGAGTTTTCCATTGAAGAATGTTGATTGGTGCTGGCCTGAAATTACTATGAGGGAATGAACTTTGTGGAGATCTTTTTGGTTAGTAACAGAAGATAATGCTCTTAGGATCAAAGAATGGGAGAAATATTCAGTTCTTTGGCTTACATTGCCAAGCTTTATGGACTTCATGGATGAAAGGAAGATCTTTTGAATTTTTGAAACTAGTAGCTTTTATAGTGTTCTAGGATATTTGGTATACAATGTATACCCCCACCCCCCACTCCACCCCACCCCACCCCACCCACCCAACCACACACCTCAAGCTAGAATCTTTTGGTACGCGGGATTGGATAATCAAGGATATACCATGGGTTTGGGATAATTGGATCATTTTATCCCAAAAACTATATATTATGCTAATTGGTTGTCGCCTTCTCGTCGGCGATCATGGCATGGTCGCAAAGCTTTGTGTGCCATAAATCCTTTCAGTAGCTATCCACACAAGCAGATGATGTTTAAGTGTGAATAGAGGTCAAGAATTAAAAAATCTGAGGGGTTGACCCTTCGTAAGCGTCACAATCAATGACTATAGCCTTTATTATATTATAGAAGTTAAATGGAAATTGAAAGACTACAGAGCAAAGTATGAATGTCCAAGAAGTGGCAAAGGGATTTCTGAGCAACCCTACATACAGAACGTCAGGATAATAGATAAGGAATCGGTAGCAGCTTAAGATAGAGAAAAAGAGAATATTTTCTTTCTTTCTTCTCAAGTAATGCAATTTGTGCGGGAAGCTAATATCTCAAACCAAATATAAAATAAAGTTAATCTTAAGATTTTATATCCAAGATTATTATCCTTATCTCATGTATAAAATACTATAAGCGTTGGTGGTCATGCTGGAAAAATTAGATGTAATTTTGATGTTTTTTCTTCTCCATTTCTTTTTAGCAATCTCATATTGTAATTGATGCTAAAATTGCCTAATTTTATAATGATATTCCTTATATAATTTGCAACATTTCTGTGCCCTTACAAGAAGATTTTGGTAAACAAAATGAATGCAAAAGATTCATATGATTGTATTAATTAGTAAACAAAATGAATGCAAAAGATTCATATGATTGTATTAATTAGTTGACATTATGAGTTAATCATCTTGGATAGCTGTGAAAAAGTAAGACAGCTTTTTAAGAATGTAATGAAAAATATCCATATGAAATGTACACATTAATGATTCATATAGCTAGTCCAAGTAATTTAAATTTGAGGTATAATAATTGTTACATCAAAAAGATTCTCTTTGTTATATTCTGATGTTGGCTTCCTATTCCAAGACGAACTGCTTAATCCATGTTTTTTTTTTGTTTGAGTTGTTCTGATATTACACCAAATATAGTGAAAGTTTTAGTTCAAAATAACATGTCAGTAATGGCCAACATGAACAAAGAAGGTGAAACAACGAAGAAAGTGCGGCAATCAGTAAAATTGTAATGTGCATATGAAATACTTCAAGAACTAACCAAGAAGAGCTATTGATCAGTTTCCTGTAGCTGATCGATAGAATTCGACCAATTAAGTCAGGGCAGATGAGACCGATGGAAGGGATCTAACTGTAGTCATTTGTGCACTGATTCCACACAGAGGTTCAGAATTCGTACTTTGAGTCAGGATCTTTCCTCCTATCTAAATTCAGGCTCTCATGAACTCTCACCATCCCTAAGGTACTATGGCTTGTTTACAACTACAGTACCTTGTGAAGAGATTTTTGGGATTCCCCGATGCACCTTGATATATACATCTTATGGAGATAATAATTGGTTCGATTAACCATATGAATGGAACTTTGACATCATCAATAGAATACATTGCAGCAAGGAGCTACAGAGTAAACTACAGCAAAATGATGAATGAAAAAGATGAGGAAGTCATGAAGTTCAAGAGAAACAAATAATAAGAGATATCAAACTAGTTAGTATCTCATTGTATAGTAAGCACAAGACTACAATTCATTGGAGTTGTCATTTCTACTCACTATGTTGTCATAAGGCAAGTCCAAATCATGATTAATGTTTGGTTTGAGAGATAAGAAATAATAATTTTTTAAAATATATAAGATTATTTTATTTTATTTTATATTTAATTAGAAGTACTAATTAGTCTTAAAATTATCTATTCCACTATTTATAATATAATGATAAGATAAATAATTCCATATATATAATAGAATAATTAATCTCAATTCAAAATATAACTTTATCTATATCATCCTCCATACTAAACTATCCATTAATGTGAGAAATTATTATCTCTTCGAAAGATTCTAGTGATTCATATTTATCTACTAACTGAGAAATTTCCACGCACTGGCTGACATCAGAGTTTGGTTTAAAATATGCCGAGGAAGAAAATACCATCATGTGAATATCTAAATATATTTCTAGACATATATTACTCTTAATCCCCTTTGTCAAAGTAAAGAGCAACATGGAGTGATCATTTGCACTTTTGTCCTGTTTTATGCTGGTATTTACCTACAAACTTTGAAATTTCCACGCTTTGTAACGCAATGGCTGACATCACGAGTTTAGTTTAAAATATACTTTCTCTGTTTTAAAATGAATGACCTAATTTGACTTGATACAAAATTTAAAAAATAAAAAAAATTTTGAATCTTATGGTCCTAAATTAAAATTATGATAAATATATCAAAATACCCTTAAATCTTATGATGTTAAACATGCCATGTAAAAAGTTAAAATTAAAATATTATCAAAAAAAAAAATTCATTTTTTTTAAACAGATTAAAAAAAAATATGGAGGAAGTACTAATGAATAAAATAACAAATATGTGAATATCTATATCTAGCCTAGAGAATAACTTATACGGCTCATTTGAAGACATTACCTTGGAGAAATCACTTGCAAATTAAACCAACATGGCAGAAGAAGTTAAGCTTTACAGGACCTGGTCAAGTCGATTTGCTTTGAGGATTGTTTGGGCTTTACATATCAAAGGGATTGAATATGAAGCCATATTTAAGCCAGAAGAGCCCTGAACTCCTCCAGTATAATCCAGTTCATAAAAAGATTCCCGTGCTTGTACACAAAGGCAAACCAATCTGTGAATCACTGGTAATTCTTGAATATATCGATGAGACATGGAAGGAAGTTCCTTTGCTACCTCAGGATCCTTATGAGAAAGCCGTGGCACGGTTTTGGGCTAAATTTGGGGAAGACAAGGTAAGAATTATAATTGACGATCTGTTAATTTTACAACAAAAATACTTTAAGAAGAATTCCTGTCAACTATCTTCATGTATCAAACTAGATAATACTCTCAATGTTTCAATTTGTTTGACTTGATTTGGAGTACGAGGATCAAACTAACTGATGTGCTATGTTAATTTAGACAAAAAAAACCTTCAATTTTTTTTGAAATAAGATTTACTCATTTTTTGACTTTTTTATTTTTTAGATTTACCCATTTTATTCCAAATTAAGGACCCGTTTGGCCATAATTTTTTTTTCTTTGTTTTGAAAATTTATTTCACTTTAATAAAAAAAATAAAAACAAGTGGTGTTTGGTCATGAAATATATTTTACTAAAATGAAATAAATTTTCGAAAAAGTGAAAATAAGTTTTTTCTTGTTTTTACTTTTTTCACTCCTACTTCTCTCATAAAATGTCAAAAAGAATTTTAATTTTTTTCATGGCCAAATATAACTCCAACTCCAACTCCAACTCCAAAAAATTTAATATTTAAATTTTAATTATAAAAAATTATGTTGATCTAATTTAATTTAGCTTCAAAGATAATCAAATTGACTTTTGAGAAGTGAAATATGACAACTAATTTGGGACAGAGTGGTCAGTACTTCTCTCTATTTAAAAAAAGAATGATTTTTTTTTTTTTAATTCGTTATAAAAAGAATGATCTCTTTTCTTTTTTGGCAATACTTTAATTTTAATTTTTCATATGGCATGTTTAAGACCACAAGATTCAAGGGCATTTTGGTACATTTGTCATAATTTTAATTTAGGATCATAAGATTCAAAAGTCTTTTTTATTTTCTTAAACTTCATATTAAGTCAAACTAGGTCATTCTTTTTAAAACGGAGAGAGTATATTAATTAGAAACTACATGAGTTCTATACTATATATAAGTTACAGTACTTAACAATTCAAAATTATACAACAACAACAATATATTCAGTATATTTTCATAAAGTGGGGTCTGGGAAAAGTAAAGTGTACGCAGTCCATATCACTACCTCAGATGGAGTAGAGAGGCGACTTCAAAATTATAATCAACTAAAATATTTTTTGATTGTTCAACTAGAAACTAAAACAGCCAAATTGAAACAGGGAATTTCCAGTTATAACAAGAAGCTAACCTTTTTCAAGAATGAATTGATCATTTTCATTGATAAATGTCTTTCATGTGCAGCTTCTGCCATCAGTATGGAGTGTTTTCTCAGGAAAAGGAGATGAAGAGAAAAAGGAAGCTCTTGTTCCAGCAGTCCAAAACTTAGAACATCTTGAAGAGCAACTGAAAGATAACAAATTTTTTGGTGGAGAAAAAATAGGATATGTGGACATTGTACTTGGTTGGTTGCCATATCTTCTTGATGTGTTTGAGGAAGTAATGGACTTGAAGTTGTTGGATGCAGCCAAATTTCCTCTCTTGTCAGCATGGATAAAAAACTTCAATGATGATCCAGTAATCAAACAACACTATCCACCACGAGACAAACTAGTAACCAAATTTCAATTGCTTCATGAAAAATTCCAGACAGCAAATTAAATGCTATTAATTGAACTAGTTTATGAAGTTGCTGTAGTATGTATTATAGTTCATGGAAATAACAACAAACTGATTGTTGAACCTTTTGTATGATCGAGTACTTTTGGATGCCTTTTGGATGATATATCAGGAATAAGAAAAGTCTTACTTTGGCTATATACCTTTACTTGCTGGCTAACGTAAAGATCAAATGACTACTGTTAGAGCACTGAAATCAGTAACATTTTTAAGTGAAGATCGACTGTGGAGATGTACTTCAACAGTTGTGCAATCTCAAACGCAACTGTCGAGCTCTCTTGCAAAATCCTCTTACGCAACTGGAACATAGCAGGATTTTGCAGAAATTGCATGTACCTACCTAGCTGGAAGATTATGAATGCAGACGATACGAACGTATAGAACATGACTCAAAAGGCAAAAAGTTTTCGTTACTTATAATTCACCCTTCTTGTATGTCTCAAGAAAACCATCTGGGGTTCATCTTCATATTGTTTTGCAAAAATATGCGTCAATGAGTAACTCTTGTGTTCCCCTAGACAAGTACTTATGAAGTATCACAAGAATTAAATTCCGACAACATAAGAAAGATATCTAAAGCTTCTTTGTGCATTATTCACAAGTCCTAAACTCCATTCCATTTCTATGTTATTGCTCAAATTAACTATGGAACAATATTTCATAAGATATTGCACTGGAAATCAGGTCGAATTAATAATATAAGTATTTTATAATTTTATTTTTTCTTGGATAGTATTGAAGTTTGTAAAAAAAAAAAAAACAGGACAAAATCTTAACTACAAAGGAAAAAAAGAAAGATTCAATATTTTATAACATTATAAATATTTTAAATTTTTGAACTTATTAGTAAATTAAGTTTTATATAATAATATCCAAAATAATGTATTAAGAACACATGATTAATATCTTGTTAACCTGAATTTGTTCTTATCACCTGATTCAATGTATCCTCTAGAGTAATATAAAAAAATTTCTTTTCATAGACTGGCCATTTCTGCAACCAACAGAAGACCAAATTTCATGTGAAATTAAGGGCCCGTTTAAACATGATATGAAAATTATTTGATACGAAGTTGAAGTTTTGTTTAAATATACAATTTGAATTTCTTAACTTATATTTTTTTTCTCATAAACATCAAAACCTCACATGTTATGAAAACTATCAAGTTTTTTCCAATTCTTATAAAATCTTACCAAATAAGCAAAACATAATTCATACACAATATATCCTACGTAATATCATAAAACACTAGTAATAACAAAGGTACTTACAAAGTCAAGTTGATACACCATATTAATGTCTGCTTTGAAATCATCCCAAGTCATTTCTTCATAGTCCATGTCTTTGGACATCTTAGGGGTCAACTCCCGATAGATGTTCTTAAGAATTCCAAAAAACTGTTGTTGCCATATTATATTTTCATTAGGAATCCATATTCCTGAAACAAATAAAACTTTAATCTAAGACCATAAAATTCAAAAATCTTATTTAATTTTTAAAATTTCATGACAAGTCAAATAAACAAATTAAAATTGAGAAGTACATTATTTATACTTACACGAGAAAGTAGTTAGGCTTCCCCTAATGCTCTGCCTCCCCAAGTAAATTTCCCCAAGGTATGCATTCAACTTGTCAAACGCCTCAATCCGAATGCAAGACACGTTCTTCTTGCACTTGCACAAAGGAATAGAGTTAATATTCCATTTGGGGGTGAATTGAATGGTGAATTCCAACTCTCTCACTCAACCAACCTTAAAACATTCAAAAAGCCCTAATTTTAAGGAGAGAAACAAAGTAGCATCGATTAATTTACGGCATGTCAAAAATTTTCATGAGTTTTGATTTAACAATAACTACAAATTCTCGTCGATCATTCTAAATTCGATTTTTTTTTTGAAATATTCAAAACTGAACCCAAATTTTAAGGAGAGTAATAAAGTAGCATCGATCAACATAAAGCATGCCGAAAAGTCTCATGAGTTTTGATCTAACAATAACTACAAATTCTCATTGATCACTCTAAATTCGAACACTCTAACACACTCAAAACTAACTACAAATGATAAGGAGAAAAATAGAGTGGCATCGATCAACTTACGGCATGCTGAAAATTGGTATGAGCTTTGATCTAACAATGACTTCAAATTCTCGTCAATCACTCTAAATTCGAACTCCCTAACACACTCAAAACTAATTACAAATGACAAGGAGAGAAAAAAAGTAGCATCGATCAACTTACTGCATGCAGAAAATTCCCACGAGTTTTGATCTCGTCAATCACTCTAAATTCGAACTCTCTAACACACTCAAATTACGACATGCCGAAAATTCTCACGGGCTTTGATCTAACAATAACTACAAATTCTCGTCAACCACTCTAAATTCGAACTCTCTGACACACTCAAAACTAACAACAAATGGAAAGGAGAGAAATAGAGCAACATCAATCAACTTACAACGTGCCAAAAATTATCACAAGTTGTGATCTTACTGTAACTACAAACGATAAAGAGAGAAACAGAGTAGCATCGGATATCGATCAACTTACGACAATGCCGAAAATTCTCATGAGCTTTGATTTAACAATAACTACAAATTCTGTCAATCATTGTTTAGGGGGTAGAACGGTAATAGTCTTGAACGGCACTTGTAACATTAGTAAATTGCAATTTTATTCTACTAATAATTTAGAAAATAATACTACGTATTAGACAATGAACAAAATGGCATCACGTTACTTAACTTTAATTTAATAATAATATTTTAGATATTAAACTTTGAAATAAGACATACAAACACACCTAAATTATTAAGTGAAATTGTCAATTACATACCTAAACAATGTGAGTCTTATCACATCCATTATTTACCCCTTCACTAGTTACTCCGTAACTAAAGAAAACAAGTTAAAATATACCATGAGCGTAAACGTACAAATACTAGAGAAGAAAAGCGAAATTAAATATCTTATTTCATCTGATTCTTTCATATCCAAACCATCCGGACCTCATCGTCTCTCAAGCCCCAATTCCTTTAAGGGTGGTTGGAATTTCACTTTGTTATTTGTAGTATTTAATAGAGCATGAATTTTTCGGGAATTTCACTTTGTTATTTGTAGTATTTAATAGAGCATGAATTTTTCGGTCCTTTATATAGCTTTGAAAATATTCTTTGTATCTAATATCACTAGGAACATGAATATTACTCAAAATCTTGACAGTGTACTTTGTTTTGTCTGAGACTTGAGAGACTATGAGGTCCGATTGGTTTGGATATGAAAGAATCCAATTAAATAAGACATTTAAATACCTTCGTATTTTTTGCCTCGTATAGACGTATGGTGCACATTGTATGTTTTAATTTTAACCATACTATGCATAACCCAGATTAAAATTGTATTGACCCGCAAGTTTTATTTGTTTTATATATATCGAAAATATAGATATATATGATCATTATATACTGAATTAATATAATTTGAAGTTCTGTTTTTTTTCCCTATTAGTCGATAGTTATATTATAAATATTTCAGGATTGGACAGGAGTTGATCAAAGCCATAGACAGTGTCGAGGTGACACTGTTTCAAAATTGGATATATAAATTAAGCGTCCATTCAGTGATTGCATAAACAAGACTTTCTTCCAAGTGTCTAGCTTCTTTCGCAATCGAGGACTTCGTTGGAAATGGATCTCTGCAAGGACTTCTACCAAAGCCGCTGGAGTGTGGCTGGGATGATGTATCGATCTTGAAGATTATGAATGCAGACGATATGAACATGACTCAACGGCAAAAGGTTCTCTTTACTGATAAATTCACCCTTCGTGTATATATGTCAAGAAAACCATCTGGGGTTCATCTTCACATTGTTTTGCAAAACCTGTGTCAACAAATAAGCAACTCTTGGGTTTCCCTGGACAATATGAAGTATCACAAGAATTAAGTTCCGAAAACAGATATAAGATATCTAAAGCTTCTTTTTGCTTTAATCATGAGTCCTAAACTCCTCCATTCCGTTTCTATGTTATTGCTCGAATTAAACAATGGAGCAATATTCATAAGATGCTCTGATGATTTATTTCTTTCCTACTCAAGGATGCACTGGAAATCAGGTCATACCTGCATGATCGTGCACTGATTACACTTGAGGAGTCCGGGAAGTCCCTTCCTGAGCTTCTTAAGCTAAGTACAGTAGATCTTACTTCAAAGTATGGAATGAAAAGGGGCCATGTTGCCCGTTATACAGACAGAACTACACCTTGTGGGGTTGAGATCCTTTGCCAGATGCCTATAATCTCCAAGTGAGGAGAAGAACTGCCTTGAGGAACGAGAGTCTTTACAGGAACGATATTTCTGCGGTCACCTCCAGGAAGCAGAATATGACAAGATCTCTTGGATGAACCAATACAGCTTATGATGTATCGCTTGAACAATTAATGGCTGATTTCACAATTAAAGATGGACGTGTTTTTAAGGGAATTGTAGCTTCAATGACAGATGAGCCTAGGGCATGTGCCTGTGTGCAGGCAACCCCAGTAATTGGGAATGTTGCTCCTTATCCTCCATTGAGAATATCTCAGTTCAGAAACTAACGCCAGAGTCCAAGATAGGAATGGAGCTTTTGGTGAAAACAAAACTCCGCCAATTAAGGCTTCAGAACTCTAGTGTGATTAGCCATCAGTGATTCTATGCATTCGTCGCCCTGGGTCCTGCAATTCACACCTATAATTGATTAATCGTAGCTAAATTGGCTATATCTTAGAAGCTGACTCTTTTATGTTCATACACATATACTTGGTTAAACAGAAATGAAGAAACCTCTCGAAAGAATTTCACAAGGAAACTCAAGTCAATATCTGCATAAAACTTCACTAAGAGTAGATGATTCGATAATCTGTGTGATCCCACTAGAATCTGATGCATTGATGAAGGATACAATCTAGGAAAAAAATTTCCTTTAAAGAATGAGTAGTATTTATATTTTAGAAAATGAAACTAATTATTTATCTATGAGCAAGAATTACTGGGTCTCATACCAAAAAGACTATGGAAACAGGTGCATCATGTGCAGAGCTGAAGCTCACCAACTCTATGCAAAGAAACCAATAGTTGACATGTTAGGGGTATAAGTATTTGCTGTTCTTCATGAGCAAATAGAAGCAGAGGTAACTTTTTTCTACATTTTCTCTGACATTTCTTTGGAAGGATAAAGGAGCTTCTAATGAAATACCCTAAGAATGAGTCAACAGAAAACACAGTAGTAAACAGCACACTTGAAATGGCTCACAAATTCTATTACGACAATTTTACCTTTAAAAAGTGAACACTTACCAGATATGGAGGTCCTTAATATTTTTCCATCTCTTTTGAAGTCGAGTACTGCACCAATCCTGCAACTAAAAAGGTAGAAACATAGTACAGGAGCTATAAGTTGAAATCTCAGAAATCTGACAAGCAGAAAGATATCTCACTTCTCCAGATTGTTTTCAAATGATAAATCCTTAATTTCCTCAATTTCAAGGATCTTTCCATCTTCTGAGTATTAGGAAGGACAGCAAACTTTAATTACCAGCGGTCTCTGCAGCTACATGTCCCATCCTTGAACAAGTGAAAGCGATTTGCATCTCTAACTAGTATTTCCCTCTGAACAATTTTTGACACATACTTGGTCCAAGTGTGGCAATCCCCACAAACCCGGAGATTCTTCATCACTTGCAAAGGTGAACCTTCTTTTGTGTTCAACAATCCAAATGCTATAGCAAGTCTTTCACTATGCCCATGAAGCAAATTTACCTTCTCATCTTCACCGACATCATGCAAAACAAATTTTAAGTCAGCAACATAACCTTCCTTATCCATTGTTCTATTGAGGTCCTCTATGAGCTCATTGACTTGCTTGAATTGTTGAAAGGACCTATCACCAGTGCCAAAAATAAAAACTTTGTTACAAATCTCAATCCAGCTACATCCTGGGTCTTTCCTAAGTCCTCTAGCTTTCAAAGATTTTCGTATTGTTCTCACTTGGTCCCACTTCCCTAAGGTTGCATATACATTGGAAGCTAAAACATTATAACCAGGATCGTCAGAGTTCAATTCAAGAAGACGTTCAACGATACGTTCAGCAGTCTCGGTATCTCCACTAGCTCGACAAGCACTAAGTAGAGCTCCCCACATACTTGCATCAGGCTGCAGCGGCATAGACAGGATAAAGTCCTCTGCTTCAGCCAGTAGCCCGGAACGTGACAAAAGATCAACCATGCAAGCATACTGTTCAATCCTAGGCTCAATGTTGTATTCTTTTCTCATTTGGTTAAAGCACGCACGACCATCTTGCACTAAACCAGAATGGCTACATGCATATATAATGGCAACAAAAACAATATGATCGGGAACAGTGCCCATTTCCTTCATCTGCTGAAAAGATCTGAGAGCCTTTTTTCCTTCGCCATACATTCCATATGCAGAGATCATTGCTGTCCATGTCACCACATCTTTAATCCTCATGTGCTCAAAGACCAAGATTGCATTCTTTAAACTCCCAGTTTTGGAGTACATCTCGATTAGTGCATTTCCAACGGGGATGTGTGACTCAAAATTGAGCCTGATAATGAAGCCATGCAGCTCTTTCCCTTGTCTTTTGGCAGCAAGCAAGGAACACAAAGGCAGCGAACCTAAAATAGTAGCCACATCTGGCATGATTCCTTCCTTTCTCATCCTACTGAGCATCTTTAAACCTACATAACTTTCTTCATGATGGAAACATGCAGCAATAATAGTATTCCACGCTACAATATCTCTAGTATTCATGATTTCAAATTGCCGCATTGAATGCTCCATTTTACCACATTTGGCATAAACATCTAGAAGAGCATTGCCCACAATAAGAGTGGAATCATATCCTCTCTTAATTATATCACAGTGGAGCTCTCTTGCAAAATCCACATCCATCAACTTTGTACAGGTTGAGAGAAGCGTCACAAAAGTGACAGAATCAGGTTGCAAATCTATCCTCATCATCTTAAACAAATCTACTGCTTCTTTATTAAACCCGTTTTCAACATAACCACTAATCATTGAGTTCCATGAGACCAAATCCCGTCTTTTCATGTTGTCAAAAACTTGCCTTGCAGCCGCCAAATCACCACATTTTGCATACATGTTGATTATAATATTACAAGCAGTCGTATCACATTCGTATCCGTTTTCCAAAACATAATCATGAACATATCTTCCAAATATCAAATCCCCCATATGCCCACAAGCTTGCAAAACAGAAGTAATTGTAAGAAGATCCGGCTCATACTCATAAACCATTTCTTGAAACAATTTGATCGACTCCTGATATAATCCCGAGTAAGAAAACCCACAAATTATAATATTCCAAGTGACAATATCTCTAAATATCATCTCATCAAAGATTGTCTGACCATCCAACAACCTCTCAAACTTAAAGTACATCGAAAGCAGTCCATTACTCACAGCCATATCTCCCTTAACACCACTCTTCTCCACCAACCCATGAACTATCTGCCCCTGTTCAACCTCCATCAAACCCCTAGATGCAGGTAAAACACTAGACACAGTAAAAGCATCAGCAACAACACCCGATAACCTCCCCTCCCGAAAAGCATCCAAAGCCTCTTCCCAATACCCATTCGCACTATACCCCGAAATCAAACTATTCCACGAAACCACATCTCTACTACCCATTTTATCAAACACCTTACGCGCGCTCCCTAAATCCTTCATCCTTGCATACATATCAATCAAAGCATTACATATATACAAATCTGATCCAAAACCCATCTCCAAAACATCATCATGTACAATTTTCACCATGTCAAGATCCAATAAACTCCCACACGCATTAATAATCGAAGGAAACGTATAGTTATCGGGCTTAACATTTAATTCTCTCATTTGGGTATAAAAATCTAATGCTTTAGAAAATAACCCATTATGGGTCATAGCTCTAATTATAGTATTCCATAAGTAAACATTATGGGTAGGTGAATTTACGCGGAAAATGGATAATGAAGAAACAGGGTCTTTGAATTGGGAGTATTTTGAAATGAGTTTTCCATTGAAGAATGTTGATTGGTACTGGCCTGAGGTTACTATGAGGGAATGAACTTTGTGGAGATCTTTTTGGTTAGTAACAGAAGATAATGCTCTTAAGATTAAAGAATGGAAGAAATATTCAGTTCTTTGGCTTACATTGCCAAGCTTTATGGACTTCATGGATGAAAAAAGGAAGATCTTTTGAATTTTTGAAACTAGTAGCTTTTATAGTGTTCTAGGATATCTGGTAGACAATGCATATGTAGCACCCCGAAAATTTCGACAAGGATTTAAACTATTATTTGTATGAGTAAAGGCCCAAAACCCAATATTTCCAATTAAATATAAGTGTTAGGATCAATTTCCTAGTGTAATGAGTTCTTTTGATGTAAATTATGGTCATAAGAAACATTTAGCGCAAAGTTGAGTTGAGAGCATTTCGATCAATCGAGTTTTAGTATGTGATTTTACTTGGGTCAACTTCAAGCGAGCATAACTCTTGAAATATGCAGAATTTTGTGACCCAAGACCCACCTAATGAAAGATCTTCGAGTCTTCTTTCCAACGTCACCAACCGTTCATCCATCCGAGTCCCGAGTAAAAAGTTATGATCATTTTACTAACATGACGCAATGCAGTGAACTGGGCCGCGTTTTGACAGACGGAAATTTATTTTAAAAAGGTCATTTTTGTCCTTTCCACATCCCATAACCCTAATCACGTCTATTAACTTCCCCTAAAAGCCAAATTAAATCAGATTTCATAAGTCACTATAAACTCTTCTCCTCTTTTATTCTCCAAGCTTTCAGCCTTCAAGTTTCAAGGAAAATCAAGCTAGGGTTCCAAATCATAAGGATTCTTCCCCATCGTTAATCTTCGAGGTACGTAAGAGCAATACCTTTCCTGGGGAACTCTATTCATCCCCATAAGTGAGTCATAATTCCATGATAAGTCATGATTTGAAGTTAGGGTTTTAAGATTTAGATCTCCTAAGTGTTGTTCATGAGTCTTGTTATAATTTCCTTCTATATGTTCTAAGTATTGTGAATTATTTCTCAAGTTAAGGTCATTCTTGAACTTGAATTTAATTTCTATAACCAAGAGATTGTTTTCATATAAAGCTTATGACTTGGGAATTTATATTGAAAGTTGAGTTGATACTCCAATGGGTTTAACTATAGTCTTGTTATAAAGTATATTCAAAAGTAGTCAATTTATGAAAAGTTTATGAAAAGCCCTTATGCATAATTTCATGACTTGAAAAGTGAAAAGAAGTTATCGTATCTTGAAAAGTAAAGCAAAGTTATAAAGATTTAGAACCAAGGCTCGCAGAGAAAGATATGTTTCTTGATACGATATTTTAGACACTAATATGGTTTCAAGAATGTTTTTAAGACTATATTATGAGCAGCTAGTATGTTTTGGGAGGATTATTTAGCACCGAGTTGGGTATGAGTCCGAGGTCACATGCCCCAGAACCACGTTGCCACCGTGGGCCTTCGGGCTAAGTTTTGGATCCATAAGTTATGATTTCGTCTTATACCCTAGCAAGGTAGAAGATGGCTCTTCTCAATGTGGGCAAGACATTGGACTTCATGTTGCTCACATGGTTTATGTCGGTTAAGAGAAACTCCCCAAAAGAAAACTTACTTATTTTGAGAGAATATATGATTGACCGATGCCACTAGTTTAAAGAAAGTTTAATGAAGCATTGTTTTCAAGTTTTGTTCAGACTTTAGTCATTCGTTTTCTAGTCTCAGTTTTAGTTTGATGAATTATATTAAAGTTGTTTTATTACATTATTGTAAATATTTACTTTCGGGCTTATATTTCACGAAGTTTACTATTTAAGTTTTTACATGCTTTTAATGTTTTTAAATAACTTATTCAATTGCACTACTTTAGTCCCGACAGATTTGTAAGAAAAGGTTAGTAAGTCTTTGGTCTCATATCTCCTTACTCATGTCATATGTTATGATTTAATTCAAAAGTTTATTCAGTTCAGTTTTTATTCTGCTATTATGTACCAATACATTCAAAGTATTGACGCTCTTTTTGCGCTGCATCATTGGATGATGTAGCGCCCAGCTTTTAGATATGCAGGTTCGTGTTCAGACTTTTCAATAGGCTATGACATCAACTTGAGGGAGTTCTCATTCTTCCGAGGACTTAACAGTGTCAGTCACTAGTTTCTTTTGTCACATAAGGTTTTGTTGTACTCATGATATAGTAGAGGCTTCATAGACATAGTCAAGTCAAGTCAATTGTATTAGTTTATAAAAAAAATTTAATGTTTCAGTCAATGAAAGTTTAAGTTAATTTATTTTATTTTGTTTACAAAAGTTAGCCCATGTTTCCAGCTTCCGCATTTTTATAAAAAATTCAGCTTTATTAGTTGCATGCCAGGCCAAGTGGTTCTCTCGGGCCATTCGTGGTTCGAGTGTCGGTTACGTCTAGGGTATAGGCTTGGGGCGTGACAGCATACCCCCCACCCGCACGCCCACCTCCACCCCACCCACCACACCTCAAGTTGAAATTTTTTGGTATGCGAGATGGGATAAGCAAGGATATACCATGGGTTTGGGATATTTGGATCATTTTATCCCAAAAACTATATATTATGCTAATTGGTTGTCGCCTTCTCGTCGGCGATCATGGCATGGTCGCAAAGCTTTGTGTGCTATAAATCCTTTCGGTAGCTATCCACACAAGCAGCTAATGTTTAAGTGTGAATAGAGGCCAAGAATTAAAAAATCTGAGGGGTTGACCCTTCGTAAGCGTCACAATCAATGGCTATAGCCTTTATTATATTATAGAAGTTATATGGAAATTGAAAGACTACATAGCAAAGTATGAATGTCCAAGAAGTGGCAAAGGGATTTCTGAACAACCCTACATACAGAACGTTAGGATAATAGATAAGGAATCGGTAGCAGCTTAAGATAGAGAAAAAGAGAATATTTTCTTTCTTTCTTTCTTCTAAGTACAGCAATTTGTGCGGGAAGCTAATATCTCAAACCAAAAATAAAATAAAGTTAATCTTAAATTTTATATCCGAGATTATTATCCTTATCTCAGATATAAAATACTATAAGCTTTGGTGGGCATGCTGGAAAAATTAGGTGTAATTTTGATGTTTTTTCTTCTCCATTTCTTTTTAGCAATCTCATATTGTAATTGATGCTAAAATTGCCAAATTTTATAATGATATTCCTTATATAATTTGCAACATTTTTGTGCCCTTACAAGAAGATTTTGGTAAACAAAATGAATGCAAAAGATTCATATGATTGTATTAATTAGTTGAAATTATGAGTTAATCATCTTGGATAGCTGTGAAAAAGTAAGACAGCTTTTTAAGATTGTAATGAAAAATATCCAAATGAAATGTACACATTAATGATTCATATAGCTAGTCCAAGTAATTTAAATTTGAGGTATAATAATTGTTACATCAAAAAGATTCTCTTTGTTATATTCTGATGCTGGCTTCCTATTCCAAGACGAACTGCTTAATCCATGTTTTTTTTTGTTCGAGTTGTTCTGATATTACACCAAATATAGTGAAAGTTTTAGTTCAAAATAACATGTCAGTAATGGCCAACATGAACAAAGAAAGTGAAAACAACGAAGAAACTACGGCAATCAGTAAAATTGTAATGTGCATATGAAATACTTCATGAACTAACCAAGAAGAGCTATAGATCAGTTTCCTATAAGAGCTATAGATCAGTTTCCTATAGTTGACCGATAGAAGTAACAATTTAAGTCAGGGCAGATGAGACCTATGGAAGGGATTCCGCAAAGAGGTTCAGAATTCGTACTTTTGAGTGAAGGATCTTTCCTCCTATCTAATTTCGGGCTCTCATGAACTCTCACCATCCCTAAGGTACTATGGCTTGTTTACAACTACAGTACCTTGTGAAGAGATTCTCGGATTCCTCGATGCACCTTGATATATACAGCTTATGGAGATAATAATTGGTTCGATTAACCATATGAATGGAACTTTGACATCATCAATAGAATACATTGCAACATTGCAGCAAGGAGCTACAGAGTAAACTACAGCAAAATGATACATGAAAAGGATGAGGAAGTCATGAAGTTCAAGAGAAACAAATGATAAGAGATATCAAACCAGTTAGTTTCTCATTGTATAGTAAGCACAAGACTAAAAGAGTTATCCTATGCTGTCATCATTCATCAATCAACTATTTACATGTTTGTACAGCAATCAGTGTATCCACTGTCAGGTAAATGAATGCGTCAACTTTAAAAAACCTTTCAAATCCAATAATGATGGGTGTTATTCGAGTTAATAAGCATCCAAGCTTCTTTGTACAGTCGAAAATTGCACGCTGGTAACTTATAATTAATCAGTCTCCTCTGATTGAAAAGGGAGCCATCAGCACTATAATGTCAAGACACCTGTACGTGGATTATGGATGGAATCAGAAAGCCTTGCAAAGGTTAGAATTCACGTTAGACGAGCATTGCTCCCTTATCGGACTATTGTTGACGCACAATCTGCTTCGTTTTGGTTCAGATATCGTGCAATGCAATATCGCTGCTGCAAGCACATCAACTAAACCAGAGTCGTCGGATTCTTCAGATTCTCTATTCGAACTTTCACACCTTAAATCTTCGGTTTCCCCATTGAGAGATTTACTGCATCTCTTCTTTCCATCTGATTCTAGTCTAGAGGTAATGGCTGGTATTTGGCTTGGTGTTCCACAGAAATGCTTCGGCTTCAACCTGACTGACACCGTCTTCAAAGTGCGCTCTGTGTAGAACAGCATCCACGGATGGCCTGAAATACATCTTTAGTCATTATTTGAACATAAAATAGCCAAATGTTCATAATTATTTGATAAAGCAGATCAAGAAATAATTAACTAAGCAAGAGAATGGCACAAAAAAAGAAAAAGTAGAAGGTTCATCTGTGTGTAAACTAGTGCAAAGTAACAGAAAATTGCCAATATGTCAATGGTTTTAATTATTTAGACTATTCTCCATAGTGAAAATCATGTTAGATCAAACTAAATAGGAATAAAAAATTATCAACCCAGTTACCTACTTATTGAAGCAACTAGCAAAGAAATCAGTCAGTTAGAAACAAAGTAAAATGCTTACTTAAAACTTCTTCAGCAGTTATCCTTGCAGCAATATCCCTTGTGAGAATCCGCTCAAGAAGATCTCGTGCAGGCTTAGATACAGATTGCCATTTTTCAGAGTGAAAATCAAGTTCCATGCTTTTAATTGCCTCAAAAAGAGCTTCTAAAGAGTCCCCTTGAAATGGAAGGACACCAACTAGTAGAGCATGTAAAAGAACACCAGCACTCCAAATATCTGCCTTTTGACCATAATCCCCTATAAGAACTTCAGGGGCCACATATGCAGGACTTCCAGCCAAACCACTTAAACTCTGACCTGCATTATAAAAGCTACCTCCATAAACAAGGTGAAAACAGAGTCAAGATGAACATATCTGGCCCTATACTTTGCAGGGTTAACATATAATTCCTCATCCTTCAGAAAATACCAACGAGTAAAATAGAAGGAAAAGAAACCAAACATTTTTTAGACAAAAGCAAGAGAATATCCCACATTTTGACATTATTTCTGATGTACTTTGGGTGGTTCCATGTTTACACAAAAAGATAAAAATAAAACTTATGGGAATCAAGTAAATAACTGAATTGCTCAAAAGCATCATGCAAAGAGAGGTAACTCAATTTAAATGATGATTAATAAGCTACATTCACGATCATAGATTTAGAAAGTTTACTTGAGGTGTTCCTTTAAGGTAGTGTCTACCAAATCACCATCTACCTATCCCAGGTAAAAATCCTAAGAAGTGTATGCGTTTCTCCATGGAGTATTCTCCCTTACAGTTCTTTTTCCCGAGGAAGCACTCTTTAGGAAGTTAAGACTTACATAATTTTGACTATCAATTATTTACTGATGTGGGGTAATTTTGTCAACGTCTGTAGCCCATATAACTTGAATGGGTTCACTATAAAAAAGGAAAAGAGAGAAATTGTGTGAAGACCTAACTTGCTTAGCTTGGCCTCCCCCCCCGCCCCCAAAACAAATGCATCTCCCTCTCTATTCCCGACTCCATGATGCATAACTTGGTTCTTGCTGCTCTGAAATCATATTCCCTCTTTTTTCTGGTTTACTTGAAGCTTGGATTATATCACTGCTCAATTTTGTTAGTGAAATACTTTTTTATTAGATAAGGCAACTATTTTATATATCACGAAAAACCATCATCCAGAGGATGAATATATGTGTGTGTGTGTGGTGGGGGGTGGGCGTTACAGTCCAACGGGACACCTCAGATGAACAAAAGCTGAAACCCCCCCAAAAAAAAGTCTTTACACTTTTCCTACAAAATCTACTAGATCTTCTATATCCCTCATTAGTTCTTGTTTCCACCAAATATAAAGAGACTACGGCAGTTCATCTTGATTTTTTGTATGTGATTGCTTTTATCTTCAAAACGCCTCGAGTTTCTTTCCTTCCACACAGTCCATCATATGCATGCTGGGATGTATTGCCGCCAGTCCTCTTCAGCCCCTCTTTTGCCCACACCTTTCCAATTGCTCAACATCTCAAAAGCTGTTTTAGGTACAGTCCTACTCAGTCCAACGATACAAAAGAAAATGGACCCACAGATTTGCAGTTGTCTTGCAATGTAAGAATAGATGCTCATTAGTCTCTGTGTCTAGACCACCCAGCATACACCTAGAGCAAATCTGTAAACCTGTTCTTTGTAGGGCTTCTTGAGTTAAACATCCTCTTCTAATGACCAAGAAACTTTGAGAGGGATTTTGATCTCCATACAAGTTTCCAAGGCCACAAAGTTGTCAGTGATGGCTGATTATTCAGGTTCACATATGCTGATTTGGCAGTGAAACCACCCTTGTTGCACAGCGTCCATGAAGGTTTATCCTTGCCTTGTGTCTGGTGCCAGTGAAGGAGTGCAGAACTTGTAGCAAGTTCGAGACTGTCAATCTCGCAATCGTTTTATGCCCTCCTGAAGATCAAATTCCGACCTTGAGCAACTCCACATTTGTGAAATTAAATCATTTGTCTGGAGACTTATGTATAGGTCTGGGAATTGATCTTTTAGGATAAGTTGCCCTATCCACAGATCCTTCCAAAATGCTGTCTTTTCCCCATCCCCCCCTTTTATAGAAGTGTCGATGTTGTAAATAGGCCATAGTCTTCTGCTGGTCTTCCACACACTACAACCAAAGGTGCGTTGGACTTCACTGGTGATCCAATGGTTCAAAAGTCCATATTTTTATGTTATGAACCCCTTCCATAAAGCCAAATCCTCACTGCCAAATCTCCATAGCCACTTCTGGAGTAGCCTCTTGTTGTGTTGGCTAAGGTTTTTTATACCCAAACCTCCTTGTTTCTTGTTGAGAGTCAGAGAGTCCCACTTCACCAGATTTTAACCCTTTCTTTCCTTGTTGCCTTGCCAAAAGAAATCTCCCCTCAGTTGATTTTGCTAGTGAAATTACACCCTACCTAAGGGTTCTTTTTCCTTGTTTAGGATACTCCCTATACTTTATGTATATTAAATCCTATTATGATACGTTATCTTTTAAGAAAATAAGTTCCAAAATACTCCTCACGCCTTATGAAGTATGTCTACCCACTCCGGCAGTAGTCAAGCCTAGATTAGACCAACCACAGAGCTTGTAATAAGAAAAACTAGGACATACGCCATTAGAAACGACTAGCAGTTGGAAGACAAATGACACCAAATGCTAGGCTTCAGCATTGCTACTAACTAAAACTACACAAGCAAAAGTTCCCATAAAAAATAAAGCAAACTTCCTGGTAAACATGATAGTGCAATAAGTAACACAAAAAGAAGCAAGTAAAACATATATAATTGGGTTCCGGCAAGCGTTTACCATTGGCAATCCTCATAGCCAAGCCGAAATCTGCAAGCTTTATCTTACCAGAAGCAGTTAGAAGGATATTCTCAGGCTTAATATCCCTATGTACAACTCCCATATCATGACAATATTGGATCACCAACATCAAATCCTTAAATATATTAGCAGCCTTATGCTCCGAATACCTCCCCTTTGTCATCTCGTCAATCAACCTCCCACCAGGACACAATTCCATCACCAAATGAAAACTCTCCGCGTCCTCATACACCGAGTGCAATGTCACCACACCAGGGTGCCCCGATAAGTGCTGCATTATCTCTACTTCCTTATGAACTGTCTCTTCCCCTTTAGGCAATGTCTTACAAGCAAATTCAACACCAGTAACCTTACTCCTACACAAAAAAACTGATCCAAATTTACCTTTCCCTAAACCTTCCCCCATTACATAATCATCTTCAATCTTATTCTTCCTACCCATTTGTGTAGCTGCATCTATACATCCTATCTTCCTCTTCACCCCTCTCCCACACAAACTAATCGAAGAACTCCCACTCGGCGGGGCGGTAGCAGCAGCAAGCCTAGTTCTACTCCTACAAGACCCAACAATAACCTCACAACACAACAACCCATCATCATCATCTTCTTCCTTACACCTTTTCTTCAACCTTCTAGAACATTCCTCTAACGAAAAATGGGTTTTCAAATTCGATATCGAAGAACCCGAATCATGACCCGAATTCCATATTTCTCTCTTTTTAGGGCACAGAATTTCACATCCTTTTCGCTTATTCCTCATCAATCAATCACAATTAGCCAAAACTAAACCAAACCCAATTCAATTATCACCTAAACAGTACACTCTGTAAACCTTTCAACGGAAAAAACACAGAATTCAAGAATCGAACATTGTACTACAAAAAGATGAAACAATAGCCAAAAAAATTGAAAAAAATATCAGAAAAATTGAAGGATCAATAGGGGCAAGAAATTTTGAAGTGAAAGATAAGGAAAACAAAAGTGCATTGGGATCAATTTGATTTAGGTCTGCATTGGTAAAAGGGGGTGAAAGAGGTTCTAGAGAGTGTTTGCAAAAAGACAAAGTACAGAAAGAGAAAATACTAATTTGCGATCTATTTATCTGAGATTAAATACCCTATTTTACGAGAAGAAGATAAGAATACTGGTAGGAGTATTTGTTTACAAGTAAACAACATAGCATATTCAGTCAGTATATTAATCATGACGTAAAATCTTAAAGGAATAAAGTATACTTTGAATTTATTCTGAATTTAAAAACATAGAAAAGTTATTTTTGAAAATAGAAAGCAGTCAAATAGCTTAATGTTTAAGCATTTTTAATAGATAAAAAGTTGTACTCTATGAAACTTTTTTTTAATATTTAAATACTTCAATTAATTTAAATCTACATCTACGTCTATATCTATAATCTATAATATATTAAAAATGTGAAAATCATTAGAAAAGTGATTTGAACTTTTTACCCTTCATTAAAAGACCGACAAAATCGTTTTTTTACATTTTTTCCTCAATTATTATTTTATTAAATTAAGATTCTTAAAATATATGAAAAGAAGCTTGATTAAATAAATATATGAAAACAAATTAAGAGTCCTAAAATATATGTAAAAAAACATTACCTATATAAAGAGTTCCATTGTACTCATGCCTAAGCAACACAAAACACCCAACAGTCGATCATTTTAGAGGTGATTTCTCTTTATAGTAGCATCACGGGCGGCTCAACAAATTTGGTGACCTAAAGTCAAATTTTTATGTGAGGCCTTTAATTATTTTTTTCCTAAATAACGAAGAAAACTTATCCCCTCTCCCCTTGCCCCTCGCCCTTATGTATATATATTATACAGATTTGTTGCTTACTTAGATGAAGTAATTAAAAACCTAAAAGTGAAATCTTCTAGTAAGAAAGAAAAACGAGAAAATATAACTTGTCTCATCTATTTCAAATGTCAAATGTAAATGATCCAAAAAGATCTATATTCAAAGAACGAAATGATCTAAATTAATGAGTTATACATATTACCTAAGAAAAAATAAAAAGAATTCAGTGGTACTATCATCATAATTTCAAAAGTCTTCTTTCTTATTATACTTGCTTCATACCAAAAATACTTGTCATGTTCATATACCTTGAAATTTACAATTCACGGTGTTTTTGTATAGTTTATGAATATCTACCATTTAATTTTAGTATATTAAATTAATCTAATCCAATTTAGCTTCAAAAATTAATCTAAATTGACTTTCAAAAAGTGAAATGTACCCATTATTTTGAATGGAGGGAGTAAATATTTTGTAATTTTTATACTATCTATTTTTTAAAAATAAATAAATAACATATACACATACTATTATTAGAAAACGGGGCTCCAAAAATTTGGAGGCCTAAAGCAAAGGCTTTACCCTCCGGCCGGCCCTGAGTAGCATTTTTTTTGTCATTATATGCATGGTATTTTGAGATTTTGCAGGAGAAGGAGCATCTCCAACCTGAAGCAATTCACGCCGCTGAAATTTATTCATAAAAGTTAAATTGAGTTTTTATACGTATGATACAAAAAATCAGAAGTTCAAACCAATATGTAAGAATTAACAAGACTCATATGAATGTTTCATGCCATACATAAATACTCACTTCAACGTTCTTATTTTCATATTCGTTTTTAGATTATTTTGGCTTAATATTTTGTAGGAACAGTATTGATGGACGAGGCAAAAGACTACTAGATTTCTCTCTAATTCTTGCTCCATTACTAATCAATAATATATATTATATATGTCATGTATACATAAATAATATTTCTTGCGTTTGTTCCGAAATAAACGCAATTATTGGATCAAACTTTACCGAACGTGCTTCTTCTACTTCTTGTGCTAAAAGAGAAATCAAATTTCTTTAAAATTCTTTATTTTTTTCTATTTATCCATTCATTAAGTTTATGTAAAATTTAATTTTACAACTCCTATGGGTTTAACGAACTTTCTTTAGCAGATATATTAGCATGTGTTTAATATGTTAGGTCTCCGCATGCATGTATCAATGATATATCAATTTCGGACATTTTCTTTAGATGGAAAACCAAAGCATTACCTATCCGCGAAAGATAGTTCCTCTATTCGTTTCAAAATACTTATCATAATTTCTTTTTTGAGAGTTAGACTATATGAATTTTGATCAATATTTTAAGATATATTTTTTATCATATTGATTTGTGAAAAATTATAATATTTTTCGTATAATTTTTTTATTATCTAAATTTTAATTTTAAAATATCGAATTAATCTAATCTATTAGCGATAGTTCAAGCAACTCATGTGGTTCTTGATGATAAGTATAAGGGGAAGTATAGAGGGGAAAGGTTGCAATATTGCATTAATGCTGGTTAATTAATAAAGTTGTTGTAAAGTTTATATATGGAGAGGAAAAGGAAGTGGAGGTGGGGAAGGAAGAAGGTAACTGAATAAATTGGAGAGAAAAAAAGAGATTTAGATTAAAAAAATTGAATTGAATTGAATCATTGTAAATAGAGGGCCCTTATTAAGCTCTGAGTCGATTTCTTTTAACATACTTATTTTTAAACCAAAAACAAAATTAAAAGAACGTTAGAAATATTTCTTTTTGGTCATACTTAATAATAATATAGATTATTATTATTATTATTATTATTATTATTATTATTATTATTATTGATGAAGGATTTGTCTAAGATATAAAATTGGAGTTGGAAAAGGAGTTTAACATGATCAAAAAACTTAATAATGATAAGAAGTATGTGATTGCCTCATTGTGGACCATTTTGCATTGTTTGGTCACAAACGAATATATAATAATAGGAAAATGATAAATGAGACACTGAAATAGTTATATATGAAAACTAAATTATGTTAAGGGTCATTCACTTGGTTAACGTTGAACATAGAGGTACACGCGCTGATGTGAAACAAGATAATATTTAAAGATACAAATTCAAGAAAGATAGACACAATTAGATTCAAACAATTAAGATGTATTGGTGAAACTAACCAAAACACCATTTAATTGGGAAAGATGTATTGGTGAAACTAACCAAAACACCACTTAATTGGGAATTAATAGCACATAATCTATTAAAATTCTCAAGAAAGAATAACCTTACTTGCAAATCCTAGGACAAGATGTTGAAAATCAACAAAGAGTTTTAAGCTCTCAAAAGGAGGCACAATTCTTCAAATATCAAAAAACTAATGTCCAAACCCTAATAGCTAACTATTTATACTAAGGGTTAAAAAAAATAAAGAAAGACCAAATTGTCCTTCATTTAAATTACAAGCTAATTTAAATGGTAGACACTTAATATATTAAATATCTTCAAGTCTTTCATGTTGAAACCTTCCAAACATTTCATCTTCATGCATAAAGATTGCAAAAATAACGCCGCATCTTTCATCTCTGATGCATTCTCTTCTTGAATCTTTAAGATATGGCGGATCTGAGATTTCGTAAGGCTTGATTTTTGATCTACTTTCCTCAACAATGGAGTTTTGATCTTGAGCTCTCACCGCTGCAACTTCATCAATTTCTTCAAGAAAAAAAATGTGTTCACTGACGGATACTATGACCAATTCAATTTCACAGAAGTAGAACAATTTTTATAATTTTCAAAGCTTAATATTCTAATATTCATTTTTTGCTCGGAAAATGCTCAAAAAATTTCTTGTTGAAAGTGTTGTAATTATATTTCTTCAAATGTGATATAGTTTCATGTTTTCTTTGTTTGTGGTTGCATCTAATCTATAAATTTCTTTGTTGATTTTTTTCTTCTTCAAACTTTTTAATTTTAAATTGTGTGTGCTTTTCCAGATTCTTGAATTGTTAATAGGAGTTTTTTGTAGAAGGAAAAAGAGGCGGAGAGTTGAAGAAGGAGAAAGAAAGTGGAGGATTTGTAGAAAAAGAAAGAGAAAGGGGGTGGTGGGTGTTGAAGAAGAAAGGGTGAGTGTAGTGGGTTTTTTTTTTTTTTTTTTTTTATGATGTAATATACAAATTTATGGGATCAATTACTTTTTAAAATAATTTTTTGATCTGGTTATAACATGGCGATGATGTGGTGCTGATATGATGATGATATGACGCGTGTGTAATGCATTCTCCATTGTGAGAGTGATACAATATTTTTAAGGTGGTATTTATTCACTTCAAATAAGTTGTGTGTGTGTGGGGGGGGGGGGGGTTAAATAATTGCCCGTAAAGTTAAAGGGTTAAAGTAAGTTTAGTGGACAAGTTTAGGGGGATTTTATGTCGTTTCTCATATAACAATGACTTTATATTTCAATTACATACCCTATTAATTTTTACATTTTATAGTTGTTGTGTTCGTGTTGTTATTTTCTTTCTAAAATTATTGGCTTGATGGAGTTCTACCCACATTGATTTTTTTTGAGAGATCCTATGGATTGCTACTGCATTCAAGTTCGGTACTTAACAAAAAAGAAAACAAATTTGTTTTAGTAATAATGTATTTGAATTTACTTCTACTTGGAATTTGTGTAGGCCTTTATGCATGAAGGTAGTGTATATGTGAACATATGTAAAAAAAAATTAGATTAGCATTTTCTTATTGGTAAATCTAAAATCGAACCGTTAAGGATATAAAATCGAAAATCGATAATAAATATCTTATTGATTTGGTTATCAATTTAACATGTTTATAAATTAAAAATCGATAATATATAAAATCAAATCGAATCAATCGATCCACACTCCTAATAAAAGTGCATAGTTTATTGAAGTGGTGTGTAAGTCGAAAGGAACATTTATTTAGTAACATATAAAATATATAATCTCTCTCTCTCAAAAAAATTGGACGTTCACATAAAACCCATCAAAACGCAGAAAATAGAAACGGGAAGAGAGGGGGAAAACAATGGCTCATCATTTGACAACCTTAAACCCTCCAAAAACCCTAAACAGAAATGTTCAATCGATCAACCAACCAATCTTTTTCTCGTCACAAACATCATCAAAGATTACAAAATTCAAGAAATACCCATCAATCATTATGTCAATCCAACAGCAAAATCCAGTACCCCATGTAACCTTAACCAACAATGACCACCATAAGGAAGAAGTCATGAGCTCTATCAAAAGTTCCATAGCTAATTGCCTATCTGAAACCCATCTTCATTTAACTGTACCTCAACTCAAATCCAAAATCAGAGGCAAGGTAGTAATACATACATAACACTTGCAATTTTTTTTTTGTACTTCGATTGTGTATTATTTTGTTGTAGTTAATTCTAAGTATATATACTGATTTCCTGTCCTGAGACGGGGGTCTATCGGAAACAACCTCTCTACTTCTGCGGAAGTAGTGGTATGGACTGCATACACTTTACCCTCCCCAGACCCCACTATGTGGGAATACACTGGGTATGTTGTTATTGTACTTCTAAGTATGTTTTGTTATTCTTTCGCTTCCGTTAGTTCTTTTTGGATTGCTTTGAACGGTTTTTTCTTGAGCCAAGGGTCTATCGGAAACAACCTCTCTACTTTTGTGTAGGGGTAAAGTTTGCGTACACTCTATCTTCCCCAGAACCCCACTTAGTGGGACTACACTGGGTATGTTGTTGTTGTACTTGCATTTTTTTTTCTTGGTTCTTTTCAATGCGGATAGTGCTGGACTAAAGGTTGGGGCATATGGGCTAAGGATTGTTACAATAATGGGGTTTACAATTTATCTCCGAACTCCTTTTTGATTCTTTTTTGTTTATTTGGCTGTTTTGGTTTTCTCTTTTAGCTATTAGAGTGCGACGGATGAATAAATGAGATGCTTGGACTTTGTCCAAAAGCTTAATTGCATAGACTTGATAAAGGAATTTTATTTTTATGAATGGAAAGTTGACAACTTTATCCAAAATTATATGCATTGTTTTGGAATATGATTTATTTCTGAATGCACATATGACAAATTCTATGTGTTTTGAAGGTCAGAGATATATATGATGGAGGGGATTATCTTGTAATGGTGACAACAGATAGGCAAAGTGCATTTGACAGAATTCTTGCTTCCATCCCGTTCAAAGGCCAGGTAAAGTTGTTTGTTATTTCAACTACAAGGAAACTTATACGAAGAATACATTGATAATATCCAATTAGTAATAAGTTTAACATGATCCCTTCCTTCGAGCTTTAACCTGATTGCACTGTGGGTATACAGGTGCTTAATGAGACAAGTTTATGGTGGTTTAATAAGACTCAACATATTACTCCTAACGCAGTGGTATCGGTACCTGATAGAAATGTAACTATTGCAAGGAAATGTTCGGTTTTCCCTGTTGAATTTGTTGGTAAGTTTCTACTTTGTACTGGTATTATCTTCAGAATTGTTTCACTTCTTGAACGACGTACTATGAACTATATGTGTGATTATGTTCTTCTATACATGTTTAGTGAGGTAATTTTTGAAGTCAGCCATATAGTTTCTGCACTTGCATGTTTTGAAACAATGGAAGTTAGCTCTATGTTTTTCTTAATCTGGGGCTCTTCTTGGTCTACGGTACTTATTTGTTCAGTCAAAATTCTCCTCTAACTGCTTTACAAGTTTAACATGGTTAACCAATCAAAAAAAAGAGTTTAATAGGGTTGCTGATATTCCCCACCCCACCCCACCGAAAACAGTAGGGAGAAAAGAAAAACAAGATAGCTCTTAAAAAAAGAAGGAAAAAGGCTCAAATATGCCATCGAACTATTGAAAATGGTTCATTTATGCCATCCGTTAAAAGTTTGGCTCATTTATGCCATCGCCGTTACAAAAAAGGCTCATTCATGCCATTTTTTTTAACGGTGGTTTTTTAAAAACAACTTTGCCACGTGGCGTCTTACTAGAGGTCCACGTCATTGATCAAATATGCCATTGAACTTTGAGAAAAGGCTCATTTATGCCATCCGTTAAAAGTTTGGCTCATTCATGCCATTTTTTTTAACAGTCCGGTTTGGTGGTTTTTTGCAAAACCATTTTGTATACGTGGCCAACAATAATTCGTTCACATCATTAATTAAAGGGAAAAGACTCAAATATGCCATCGAACTTTGAGAAAAGGCTCATCTATGTCATCCGTTAAAAGTTTGGCTCATTCATGCCATTTTTTTTAACAGTCCAATTTGGTGTGGGGGGGGGGGGGGGTTGCAAAACCATTTTGTACACGTTGCCAACAATAATTCTTCCACATCATTAATTAAATCAGCCAAATAAATTTTAAAATTCCTAATAAGAAAATATCAACTTCTCCGGCCAAAATATTTTTATGCATTTTGTAACTCCTTTATAGGCATCGTAAAGAGTTCATCCATTTTCAATTTCTTCGGAATCGCCGAACACAATTCTGCAAATCTCAAGGCCAATTCAAGCCCGAAACAAACATCAACTATTTCAAACAACGAATCAATTAGTTATCGAAACACAAATTTTCAAATTCTTAAAAAATTGTACTTGAAGTAAAAATCAGAAAAATTCTATAATCGGTGAAATTACAGAGAAGAAAAGAAGAATATTTCAGCAAAAATCAAATTAAAATCAAAACTTGAAGATTCTAATGATTTGAAGAATCAGATGTACCAGAAATTTGTGAGTCATGGAAAATAAAATTTTAATTTCACCTTTTAGAAGAAAGTTCAATTTTTTAGATTTTTTATTTGGCTGATTTAATTAATGATGTGGACGGATCATTGTTGGCCACGTGTACAAACTGGTTTTGCAAAAAATCACCAAATCGGACTGTTAAAAAAAATGGCATGAATGAGTCAAACTTTTAACGGATGGCATAAATGAGCCTTTTCTCAAAGTTCGATGCATATTTGATCAATGACGTGGACCTCTAGTAAGACGCCACGTGGCAAAGCTGTTTTTAAAAAAACACCGTTAAAAAAATGGCATGAATGAGCCTTTTTGTAACGGCGATGGCATAAATGAGCCAAACTTTTAACGGATGGCATAAATGAGTCATTTTCAATAGTTCGATGACATATTTGAGCCTTTTCCCAAAAAAGAATAACAAGATAAAACAAAAGAGAAAATTCAACATAGCCTCTTGATAAAAAAATTCAACATAGCCTAACGAGCATAAATTGTGGACTATCATATGACTCTTAACTGTGAGGGAAATGCTGAGGGACACTAGCTACAAATATTAGCCACTACTATGGCTATAATAGCATCCTCAGTGTTTTCCTTCACGTTTTTTGGGAGGAAGGGGGAGATTTGAAGGTAAGTCTTTGCGACGATGTCACTTTAAAGCATCCTTAATGCTTCCACTCTCTTTTCGGGGAGGAAGGGATCTAAATCAATGGTGAGTCTTCCTAACTATGCCATGAAAGTCATAATGGGTGTCATTTTGAAGGGAGCAAGCTGAAAACCTCCTAATAATTGTCTGATTTTTAAGCTTCTATATTTTCAGGTGTCTTTCGATGCAATAACTGAAATTAGATTATAACATCGGAAAGCTTTTCGTATGAAGTTACTATGTCATTCTTGCATGCACTTCTCATCTTAGTTTATGTTTGTTGGTGAGTATTTTGTTAGTATACATCAATAAAGCCATGACTTAAGATATTAACAATATCTTCTTTTTTCTAGTAAGAGGATATGTTACTGGAAGCACTGATACGTCACTCTGGACAGTCTACAATAAAGGGGTTCGCAACTATTGTGGCAACAGCCTTCCTGATGGTGTGGTTTGTATAATGCATCCATTTTTATTTAGCTTTTATCTTTCTCTTTTTATTTTTTTGCCCTTGGTTTTTGTTCTTATAGTAAAGATAAATGTGTTTTATAGGTTTGGTGAAAAATCAAAAACTTACAGAAAATATACTTACTCCGACAACTAAAGCAGCAGATCATGATGTTCCTGTAACACCAGATGAGGTCTGGATTCTTTCTTCTTTTTCTTCTTATTTTCCTAGCACTCTATCTGTTTCTTTATGTTTGCTGTTCTATAACAGAATAGGTTAACTTATTACGTGTTGATGGGAAATAAGTGTAAGCTATAGTTATGTGAAATATGAAAAAGTGGCTAAAGATGCTAACTGGTCCCATTCTTGGAAGGGTACATTGCTTTCTTTCTGTTTTGCATCTTGGTAATTTGATCCTTTTTATCAGTGTATGGTTTTGTTGGTCCTGGTCTAATTCCTGGTATTAGAGTCAGATTTTCTAGCTTTTCCAGTATTTGCATGCCAAAGCTTGGGGCTATATATATATATTGTAGTATTGAATCAATGTTGAGTTTGAGGTGAGCATGAAACTTATCTGCAATACATAACTGCAGATCGTTCAACGTGGTCTTATGGCTCAAGCTGATTATGATGAAGTGAGTAGGAAGGCAATGAGCTTATTTGAGTTTGGCCAGGTAATCATTCTTGCATTCTGTTTTATCTGTTTTTCTATTGGGATTCTTATCATGCGTTTCTTTTAGTAGCTATTAAGGCCAGTCTCTTTAACTCAAATCTGCTGAATAAATGAATAATATTCTACTCTTACATCAATATCATTGTTGTTTCTTAATTTCAAGCATTTCATAATGTTTCTGAACAAACTGCTTTAGTTAGTGCTGTGCAATATGTTGATAATTGTGGATACCAAATTCTTTTCTTCCTTGTTCGTCTTATTTAACTTTCCCCAGTACAATCTTGGAATTGAGAAGTCAAGAGAGGCTTTCCATTCTGTATAGACCAAAAAAGTAGCACGCCCCATAATCAATATTGCTTAGGAGATCGAATGATGAATTTACTTTAGTTATTTAAAGTATGACACTATGTGACAAGTCTTTGAGCAAATATAATAGCAAACTTGAGCAAAGATGTAGAGGCCACATTGGCCTTAATGAGTGCGTGTTGTCAGTTATAGCGATTTATAGGTGAAAATTTCTTTCTGTTTGTCTCTACATTTCCTTCCAGTTCTCAGATCTTTTCCTACTTATGTGAGTTGTAGACTTGTAGTCAAGAAGTGAAGTAGTTTCCACTCCTTCCTCGGAAACGCATGGTGTTCATATTTTCAAATAGAGCTTCCATGTAAATCATGCCCTCAATGAGTAGTTACTGAAATTGTTGCTTGCTAATAGAAAATTTCTGTATTTTGTGTCTGCTTTATCACATGTCATCATACTGATCTCAGCAACTGTAGTCAGAGATGACTCTTGAAGGTTATACACTTTGGTGTGGAAGTTATTCAGACCAGTAGCGGTTAATGTTCTAAACGCAAAGTTGTGATCCGCCCCGCGAGATAACTTCCAAGTATCCCGGGGAGACTATTAGATGGTGAGGTTTCATGGGTTAGCGCCTCAATAGGTGGAGCATTTGGTACATGAATGCTTTAATCCTTAGGCTATCCGTCTCCTACGCCCCAAGAATGCCCATACACACTGTCATTACTCTATAGTGAAGAATTTGGTGAGTTAACAGTATATTATGTACATATATTTCTTTCGAACGTTATACAAATTGTGCTGCTGTACCTCTGATGTAGAGGTTAGGTCTGCATGCACCCTACCCTTCCCAGACCCCACTTTGGGGATTACACTGGGTTTGTTGTTGTTGTTGTTTATACAAATTTTAATGTATTTCTGTAAGTTTTATATTTTAATCTATTTTGAAATATTATTCTTAATTTTTTTTAAAAAATATTATAACTAAAAAATATTTGTTGCGCGAATGTTGTCTCTATGATTTGGCAAAAATATCCTGTCCTGCGTCTCCAATCTTTTAAAAGACTAATAGCTAGAGTTTTTGATGTATACTCTGTCTGTAGAGTGCATTTGGCCTGCTATAGTCACTATAGGCATAAATCTGACTTGCTATGCAGTTGTGTTCACTAACTTTCATATTGCAGCGTGTAGCATTGGATCATGGTCTGATATTGGTGGACACCAAATATGAATTTGGAAAGGGACCTGATGGTCAAATTTATCTGATTGATGAGGTACACATTAGATGGCCTTGTTTCTCTTTGACAATGATTCTACTTTTTCTCATTAAAGACCTCATCATCTGCTTCCTACTTTTAGGTGCATACACCCGACTCAAGCAGATACTGGATTGCTCATTCTTACGAGGAGCGCTTTCAGAATGGTCTTGAACCTGAAAATATCGATAAGGTTTCTTATATGATTGAAATCTTAATCTGTACCCTTTATTTGAGTTTCAAGTATGTGCTCTCTTGCAGTATGCTGACATTTACTACAATATTTGCCTAGGAATTCTTGAGGCTGTGGTTCAAAAATCATTGCAACCCATATGAGGATGAGGTAATCTGTAGGAAATGAGCATTTTATGTCTGCTTATTTCCTTGGTATTTGGATATCTTGTATTCGAACTACACTAATCCAAAAAATCGCTTTTCCTGCTTAGGTCTTGCCTGATGCTCCAGAAGAACTTGTTTCTGAATTAGCTTGGCGGTACGTCTCCATGTCTTTCCCATTTAATCACTGTCAGGGCAAAGCCTCCATTCCTTTTTAACAAACACCACCTTGAAACTTCACTTGATTGTGATTTACTTGCATCAAAGTTGCCTATGATTATCATTATTCACTATTTCCATTATTAGTGCTGACTCCCGCTATATTAAACAGATATATTTTCCTATTCGAGACAATAACAAATTCAAGATTTGAGATGCCTGGGACAAAGGTAAAAGCTTTGTAGGAAACCATTATTGGATAACTACAGCAGTTACTGAAATTTGTTCTTCATGCAGGAGCCACTTCATGATCGAATCTCGAGAAATGTTTCACAGGCTTTATCATCATTGCAGTAATAACATCAAACAGGAGAGCATCTTGTATAAGTTTTGTGAGGCGGAATAAATATTTTCTGCTGTGACCTCTAAAGAATTGTATTTTAGGCTTGACGTCGAGGAAGTTGGTCAATGTTGTAATGCTATGTAACGCTCAGATAACAACAGTTACGCATCAACCCAAGTTGGGGTCCATGAAGTGACTAGTTTTGTCCTAAACCCTCCTGTTTTGTCCAGGCTTATGGTCGGCAAAGTAAGCAAGTTCATACAGTTATGCGGTGCGAATATCTGCTTGAAAATTTATTTCTGAACACTTTTTTGAGTGATGGTCTCAACAACTGTATGTTAATGACCTTGTTCAGTGGATATTAGTCACTTGTATAGCTTGTTTTTGTGAAATGAGATTCATCTCCCCAAACCCAAAAGGTAGGAAAAGGAAATCATCACTTTGAAGAACGTGCTCAAATCATGTGCTTCTAGAAAATGGAGGAGTCGTACAAAATGGTAGACATTCGTTTAAATTTCCTTGTAACGTACAGTGATTGTTCAAGTGTCATCTTGACTCGTAAATTCCTTTTAGATTGACTTTGATGGTTGCTCTTAGTATGTCAATTTATTTCAGCACCATGTTGCACATATTGAGAGTCTGGAGTTTAAGGGCCACAATTGAAGCAAAAATTTCGAAACAGTCAGTGGAATATGGGATAAACCAAATGGGACACAGAGTGTCCATGGACCAATGAGTAACATAAAATGTGTTGTCAATTTATGCAACTCATTGGCAGGGTTTGTCCCATTTGGTTGATCTCAAATTTCATTAGCTGTTTTGAAATTTTTACTTCAAATTATGATCTTTTAGGCTCCGGACTCCACACTTATCGATGGGAAATGGAAAAATCAAACCATTTTGCTACCCATAAGTTTTTCAAAAAATAAAAGAATTGTGAATTATGATAACGTGCTTGTACATTTTTCACTTTCTATTTTATCAGTCACTTCGACTTTTCTCACCTGGCTGAAAAAAATATCAACAGAGCAGCCTTCAAATTTCCTCATCCGTATTTTCTGTCAACTTTTTACATCTTTCATTAATGCTTACGCGAAAACACCTACTTATTCCAATAGATGGTAAAATAAGAAATAGGTAAAATGAAAACAATTACTCCCTCCGTCCATCTTTATTTCTCTATGTATTGACTTGGCACACCCCTAAGCAATAAATAAAAGGATAATTTTACTATATCACACCTATTAATTATAGGCTCTCGAAAGTTGGACTACTGGTTAGACGGAAGGAGCATTGCATTCTCTTGAACATACTGAAGATAAAATTAATAAAACTCGTGCCAGATGGAATAATCACAAAACTTGTGAATAAGATCGCAGAAGATGTCATTTTCCAATGTGATTAATTCAGAGAAAGGAACGTCATTAGTATTGAAAAGTCAAAACAATCAATCATCTTGGTTTACCTTGAGACGGAAGTACTACTACCTTTTAAGAAAAGTAGTACTACTTGGTAAACTATTCCACACTTAATTAATTACCTCAAGACTTGTAATATCCCAACATTTAGCAGCAGCCATTGGCCCATATTTGGTCAGCACAGCAAGAATTATACCTCTATATATCAAGAGAGATTGAGTAGCTAGCCTCTATATAGCAAGAATCAGCAATGGCAGGTGAGAAAGTGAAATTGCTTGGATATTGGGCAAGTCCTTTTGCTCTGAGGGTTCATTGGGCACTGAAACTGAAAGGAATTGAATATGACTACCAAGAAGAAGATCTCCCAAACAAAAGTCCTTTGCTCTTGCAGTACAATCCAGTTCATAAAAAGATACCGGTTTTGGTTCATAATGGGAAAGCTATTGCAGAATCACTAGTTATACTTGAATACATTGAAGAGACATGGAAGCACAATCCCCTCCTCCCTGAAGTTCCTTATGAAAGAGCCAAGGCGCGTTTTTGGGTAAAATTTGTTGATGACAAGGTAATAACTAAAGTTCAGATATGAAAGAATCCATTCCTGTTACTTGTTCATCATCTTGCAGCAAATCACTGGATCATTCATGCTTTTTCTTTCTGTCTAGTGTGTGCCAGGAATATTTGGTACTTTCTCTAAGGTCGGAGAGGAGCAGCAGAAGATAGCAAAAGAAGCTCGTGAGAACATGAAAATTTTAGAGGGTGAACTAGGCAAGAAACGATTTTTTGGAGATACGAAAATAGGCTTCATGGATGTCGCGTCTGCTTGGATCATCTGCTGGGCTCAGATTGTTGGGGAGATTGTGGATATCAAACTTGTTGATACTGAGGAAATGCCTTCACTTGTTTCATGGTTTCAGAACGTCCTCGAAGCTGCTCCCGTTCTGAAAGAGTGTACACCACCCAAAGATAAATTGTTAGAGCATAACAAAGGATTTCACAAGATGTTGGTTGCTTCGGCATCACCTTGAAATCCAAAATCTGTTCCCATGGAGGAAGATTTTACTAAATATGATTATATATGTAATCTTTTCGATGAGTTTGAATGACATGTAATTTTGCCTATCAAGTACAATTATGGGGAAATAAGGGTATAAGCCTCTATGATCATGATATCATATATAGTCATTTTCTGTAAAATTGGAGAAACTTCAACTATTCAAATGTCAAGGAGGATTGCACCTTGATAAAGGACAACTGCTTGTCTGTCCATACGCCACACAACATTTGAGTTCCTTTTAAAGATACGAGTTCCTTCAACATTCTGCAAGTAAAAGCAAATTTCATTTTAGTAAAGGGGAGGTGGAAAAAGGGCTGTGAACTTTAAAAGAAACCCAGCGCTGACACATTAACGATAAGCTACATAGGACCAGAGACTTTGAACCATAATTTAATCCATTATTAACAAGGAAGCAACCCTCATCCATTCGTAAGGCTATACACATTAAAATAGACAGCAGCTTGCATCCATAAGTGATCTTACACCTATTTGTTCAAAATCACCCATAGTAATACCACTCATATATTTGAATATGATGAATAAAAGAGCCAGTCCGGCAAGAGAGATTAGGAAAGAGAAAACAAGTTTGATACACACACACGTAGAGATACAAAGAACCAGAATATCGTCCCAGTCCAAACCAGGTAACTGATCCAATCATCTCTATCGTGATACAACTCCATATTAGTTTGCTCGGCATTTGACATACAATATTAAAAAAAATTAGGAGCTATTTTGTTTGCCCAATACGCCAGTAGAGCCTCAAATTGAAAGAAATATCATAATACGACTACGATGTGCATGAAGTTCAGTAGTGCAACAGAAAATGTAAAAAAAACATGCTTTTACTGAAGCTTCATCATCCTGTTGTAAATGATAGAACTCTAGTATTCTTCACATGGAAGGGAGAGACTGAACTAGCCACAAAAGAAGCTTGCTAGAGTGAATCACGCTAGAAGTGTAAACAATAAGAACACATCTCAAAGTTGAAAAAAGATTAGTGCAAATGATACTTGTTGAATCAGATAATTCAGAAAAGTTGAGATGTCCACCAAAGCTTATATTTTTTAGTGGACATAGAAGCTCAGATGATGCAGCGAGTAAATTAAGAGCGATATATTTGATAAAGCTGCATCTTAATCTTAAACCTGGACTATGCATAAGCAAGAAAATCATCTATCATAATAAAGACTTTCAGAGGAAATTAAGTTCTCAAACTTAAAAGGTCCTTGCTGGCAGACTGTTTGCACTCTGTAAGATATCCAGATATCATTTATGGAATTTTATACGTGAATATCGAATGCCCAAAAATTCAAGTATCATGAAAACAACAGTTAGTAGAATAAATTTTCACTCTGGCTAGATAATAGAAAATGCAGAAGCCATAATCTTTTACTGAGTTACTGATATTGCAACTTCCAAGTGCAAAGGGAATCGTGAGAAAAGAGAGTAGTTTAATCAAATAGAAACTTACCAGTTGCTGCAGGATGCAGTCTCAATCAGTCACATCCACTGTGCCCTTCATATTTTAAGCACCAATACTAACCTATCTTTTACCCAGGTCTAAAAGTCAACCTTTAGAGCACAATTGAAGTACCACTATTGAGTTTTCAGTTCTCACAATGCAAAACGCCTGAATAGATGGCGGAGGTCTCATCATCCACGTCAATTCCATCATTCTGCATCATTTCAAGGATGTACAACGGGCTTTCTTCTCTTGAGGTTTGCATTCTAAGTAATGACTTGTACACTTGCAAATTAGCGAGACCAAAATGTCTAAGAGTAGTAAGAAACTCCACAGCCTTCTCAAAATTTCTAGTTTCTTCGAAATATTCTGAAATTGCGACAGCAATACTTGGTGATGGCCTCCATTCATAATCTTTTAGAGCAGCAAAACCATTTTTTAAAGCATCAACAGCTTTATCCATTTGTTGACTTCTTATCCAGCCCTCCACCAGTATCTCCCAGGTTTTAGAATTTGGACATCCACCTTTCTCCATCGTGCGGTAATGTAACGATTCAGCTTTTTCCACTGATCCATTTCTCATGTATCCACCGAGAAGTATGTTGGAGACCCTAATGTCAAATGTCCTGCATTGAGACTCCCATTCCGCAAAAATTCTCTCGGCTTCTCTCATGTCACCAAGCTTGACAAAAGACGACAAGATACACATGTAATTGGCACAGGTTATTGGGGAGTTTACTGCTTTAGAAGCTTTCCAGACCCGATGTACTCCATCTTTGTTATTCAAAGAAGCATACTGCGTAATGAGAAAAAAGTAAGGATAGTGATTACTATTGGATATTTTCTTTTCAGCAGTTTTTAGGGACAAAATTGCCTTGTCTGTCAGTCCTGCTTTCTTATAAATATTCGCTAATGTAGATAAAGAGCTCCATCCCACTTCTACATTTTGGTCACTCAGCATCTCTTTGTATACCATCTCTGCTGATTCAGCCCCAGAGAGCTCACCACATGCGTCCATCCAGAGATTATAGGAGAGGACGTTTAAGGTTATTCGGTTTTGTTTCATTTGCAGAATGACTGATGGTACTTTCGGGTACTGAGATGTGGCCTTATAAAGCTTCATCATTTCATTAAATGGATGAGGGCTCAGAGCAAGTCCCAACTTGTTTATCTTTAGCATGAAAGCTTCAGCCTTCTCAGTGGACCTTTCTTCAACATAACAACGAAGAAGAGGGAGGGAAGCAGCTTTCAGTGAAACAGTACTTGTTAAATTCTCAAAATATCTTTCAGCTTCTATTCTACCAAGTTCTTTAACAGTTAATTCCTGTCTCCTCGCATAATCATAAGGTGACATCTGAGAACAATGATGAGTTTCCATCCAGTTAATTATCTGCAAATAAATATAAAAAGAGAAATAAAGATATACGTTACTGTATCTGTTACATGCAAAAACAGATCAAAAGGAGGAGATATTTCAGAAGAAAAGGTTTCATAGTCCTTGTGTAAAACACCCACCACTTTACTTTTTTTTTCTCCTCATACATGTACAAGCACTTCAAAATTTTAAGGAAACAAGTAGGTTACAGATTAGTGGACTGGTTTTCTTAGATTACAGATTAGTGGACTGGTTTTCTTTTTTGGTATGCCCTTTCGAGAAACTCAAGTCTTTTTGTAAGATTCTTCACTTTATGTCACACCCGGTATTCAGGGTTCCCACCACATCAAAAATAATTTACCTTCATAAGAAGAAGAAAAGTAGTAGTATAAACCGCATAATCAAGCACCCAACTTTTGTCCCCTCAAATTTACAACAAAACGAAAGATATTCCCACCAGCATCTCAAAAAGGAAACTATCATATAATCAAGCACCCAAAAGAATAAGTTCCTAATTTTTTAAAAAAAAAAAGATATTTCCATTAGCATTAAATTTAAAAAATCAAGGAAATTATTACTATTGTGCTACTACTATAGACAAAAAACATATTAATCAAGTAACCACGACCCCACAAAAGAAAATTCTTAACTTCTTTTCCAACAAAAATAAACACTTTTACCAGCATTTGAAAAGCTCAAGGTAACTACAGTATCATGCTGACATTTTTAACTCAAGTAACCCTACATCCTATTTGGATGGTTGTTACATATTGTTTCATAATTGTATCATATAGTATTGAATTTTATTGTATCGTATCTACTATATTGTTTTAATGAATACAACGTTTGGATAGATTGTATCATTTCCCGTCGTTACACAATATCAGACATCAACAATTTGAAGGATAAAACTACAAGAAAAGTAAGGTATGGGGTAGAGCTACTATAACAAGGTAGGATAAATGATAAAACATGATTATTAAATTTAAGTAAAGACAAGTGAGAAGAAATAAAGAAGGTAACAACGCGATCACACCAAATAGGTCGTTACACAAAATGTGGGAGTTTTCATCGTTATCTGAAGATGTATTTAATTAGTAACAATCAAAACAAACATTGTACTTAAACTAACAATACAATTCAATTGGTAACAACCATCCAAACAAGCTGTTAAATCACACAATCAAGCAAACAAAGATAACGAAATTCTACAACTTTGTTTTAACTTTTAAAAAAAAACAAAAAAAAACAACTGATGAGTGAATACAATACCTCCAGAGCAGGTCCAAAACGTCGTCGTTTCATAAGCTTCCGAATAATGACCCTGAGCTCATTCATAGAAACTCTACGGCCTTCATCCACCCAATTCTCAAGCACACTCCTCGGTGAGTTAACGACCTTCAAAATTCGTTTATCCAGACCACCCCCACCGCGGTAACTTCCATTAAACGTCGTCGTTTTATTGGTAGAACATAATCGATACAACACAAATCTCCATGTGCACGAACTGCCAAAACATGTACAATGATTTCAATGTGAGTACTGTACAAATTACATAAATGGAATAAAGACAGAAAAGGGTGTTTATTACCTTTGAAATCTTGAAAAATTGAGGCCAGTTGCTACCCTCAATAGCATTTTCAGAGATTCTTCCTTCTTCTCTGAGTGTTCTTGTTTGGGCTTTGGAGAATTATATGTTTTTGATGGTCCAGTTTAGTTCCCAATGTCTGAAAATTTGTCCCATTTAACCCCGGAAGATATAAATAAAGTAAATAAAAGCACTTATATTTAACTTTTAAATCATTCGTTACGTAATTCAATAGTATAATTTCAAAACAGGGAAAGGATATTATCATTCATTATCTTTTTCCCCTTTCTTTAAGTTTTATAAATTTTTTATGTATGAGTTTTGATTGAGATAAAAGGTTATAATACAATATTATGTAGATTAGAGTCTGAAATGATGATTCACGAGAAAATAAAGTCAAATAGATCTTAGTAATGGGCGAAAAAAAAAAGTATATTCCTTTTTAGCTATAGCGCAAAAATTACAATGCTATGTATGAATTATCTGACGACTTCTTTTATCGTCGCTATTTACTTTTTTTTACAAAAACTAGATATAACGCATATAAAAGTTGTATTATGCTGAAAAATATTTTCCACAAGCAATGGAAAAATAAAAGTAAAAGTTAGATAAATCTCAACTCTTTAAGAGTTAATTACTCTCTATCTCAATTTTTTCCAAAATTATTTTAAATTTCGAATTTTATCCATCCGGATACATCACTTAACGCCTGATACATCACTACCGTCGATACACTAATAACTAATTAAGCGAGATAAAAAAGAAAAATAACGAAAATCTCTTCATCTGTGGAGTAAATCACGCGTCAATCGTTTTAATATCTTCTGAGTACCCCAAATAACGTGTAATCAATTCACAATTCAAATTTTAAAAACCAGATCACGATAGTTCATTCAAAAAATCTCTGATTCTTTCTTCTCTTTTTTCAAGTTCGATTTTTTTTCGGTGTTTGGCTGTCGGATATCAAATACGAAGGATACAAAAGTGACGGAATTGTGATTGGAGAGAATATTTCGTATATGAATTTGATTTCGGCAATCGCATTTGAATTGGAAATTGATGAATCCAAGAAAAAAATTGAAATCTGATACATCGTTGAAAGTAATTCATCACCAATGGTAATTCATAAGATACATCACTTCACGCGTATGTATCAAAAATGTAATTTTTTGTGTGTATCAGTAACATAGAACTCATCCCGATACATAATTCTTATATATCAGTAACATAGATCTCATTCCAATACATAAGTCTTATGTATCAGTAACACAAATAAGCATTTCGATACATAATTTTTGTCATATTTTCAACTAGATACATCATTCTTATGTATTCGTACACAAAAATCAGTACGATACATAACATCTGTACATTGTTTTGACTGTCCATGATGTATCTTCATGTCCTTCACCATCCCGCCATTAAAAACGGATACCTCATGAAACCAGCGACACACTACTCATTTTCATCTCCACTGATTTTTTCAAGTAACAATCGCTGTCGAATTTGATTTTGTTTGAAAAAAATAAGAAATGAAATGTAAAATAAGGGATTATCAGTAATTGAGGAGAATGGGAAGAAGAGGTGGCAGTGGTGGTGGTTTTCTAGCAGGGTTGCTGGTCGGTGGTTCTCATGATGAATTTCAATTGAGAAATTATGAATTGGATGTGAAGGGAGTATTAATTTGGTGGAGAATTGGTTGATGTCGTGTGGTGGAGAAGTGATTGGAATGGAGGAGAATGTTGTAATGGAGTGTTAATGGCGGATGAATTTTTGTGTGTATGGAGGAGTTTGTTTTCTAAAAAATTCTTGGAGGAGGAGGTTAGACGTGAAGGGGGTATTAAATTGGTGGAGAGAAGATCTTCAGTCGAGATTTGTGGGTGAGTAGTGATGTATTCAAAATTTTAAGAGAGAGAAGGTAAATCAGGATTTAATTAATTAATCAAAAGGGTTAGAATTTTAACCAAAAAGATAAATTAAGTTGTGGTATTAAATAATTTTTCCATTAGCGCAATTTGATAGGCTATACGGCTATCTTAAATGACCAAGCTAAATCTTATGTAACCAAAAATCATTTTGGTTATCTTACGGTTCATAATTCAAATGTAATGTTTAGCCAATTTGAAAATGCCACGTGGCATTTTAAAAGAATCAGATTTGACCTAAGTTCATCTGTTAGTCTGAGGGGTATGTTTGGCCGAAAAAGCAAACCTTGAACCTTTTTCAACAGTACCAGAACAAATATGATCTTTTTCCCTATTTATATAGTTCATGGTATTGAGCTAATTATTTTTACCTTTTTTTTTTTTTGGATAATGGCAACATTAGTCTATATATTCATCCATAGGTAGACTTCATAAAAAATGTAGTTCCCTTCAAAAGTATTACAACTTACATGTGCATCTATTAGTTTGAGCTATTAGTTAAAGATGTCTTCTGTTTGAGCTATTAGTTTCTGTCATACATCAAAAAATAAAACAAAGCTAAGCAATTCATCTTAAATTCCAACTCTCTTGCTTATTTTCAAAACATCTCCCGTTCCTTCCCTTCCAGAATATCCACTTAATTATGTCTTGTTTTCTTTGGAGAGATAATGTACGGTGCTAAGCTCCAAACACAACTATTTATTGCTCACAAAAAAGAGGAAGGCGGAAAAAGAAAATTATATTTCTTCAGACAAACATAAACTCACATGTTTAGACTACAACTGGAAGTCTGGAACTGCGTTATGTAAGCAAAGCAAAATAAAAAAGAAGGGACAAAAAGGTATATAATGCAAAATTTCAGAGACATAAGAGTAATTCTTTACAATTGTTGTATGTAGAAATACAGTTCACACTTCTAACCATATACTGAAACTCAACGTTCTCATCAAAGGCCTTGGATAAAATAGGCACTTCCTTTTTTATTAAAGAGAACTATATAGGCATGTTAAATGCTATATAATCTGAACTTGACGTAAAAAGCGAACAACAAAAAATGGCTCTACCATGTGTATGTGATATAGCTACCGGGACGGTAGACGTTTGGTAAGTTTCACTTCATTGTAAGAAGTTCCTCCAGATCAGACTGAAGTCAGAGACTACCTGTGCAGGTATGATGTTGACAGCAACTGGATCAGGGATTCTTGTAGTATATCAACCATCTGCCGAGGACAGCTGACGCCTCCACAATCACAGCGTTTTGATTAATAACAAAACAATCACCATCAAGAGTGAGAATTCAACCACAAACTTTGGGCTCGATACACGTTCAAGCAACTGCTGCCACCTGTAAGTTCAACCAGTAGAGAGCTGCTGGTAAAGCCTGTTAACCATCAAAAGCCTCCTCAATGTCTATTTTGCATATAATTATGGGCATTCCAGATTTCAACCTAGAAACCGAACATTCCTTGCTATTTGATGGAAAGTTTTGCATTTTTTCTTTTTTTTGCATTGGTAGATGGGTCCATGAGGACCCAGGACCTGCCTTCATGCAACAGATCTATCACACAAATGTTTACTTATTTTTTTGATCAAGTCTACTAGGCAAATGTTAAATGGGTACAGGTCTAAATATATCATTTCCGCACCAAAAAGATTACATCGACAAACCTAGTATCTGGTCTTTTCAATTGAAATGCAATTCAATAGTGTAGATTTCACATAATCTCTTATATATGTAATACATATAAGTAATACCTTTCTCTCTGGCCCAGAGTTATCAAAGGCGAAAAGCGCAAAAAGTCCTAAGGTCTGTTGGGGTTTTAAGAGCAAAGCACAAATAAACAATGGGGTTTAATAAAGAAAAGCGCAGATGGAAAATAAAAAATAAAAAATTGTATATCTAGTCCAAGAATAATAATTATAAGTATGAATAAATGTTACCAATTATCAAAAAAATTATAAGTATGAATAACAAATATATGAATAGAGAAACTGAAAAAATAATTATGACAAATATATGAATAGAGAAAGAATCCGGAAACACAATTTGCTATAGCCACTATTAGGGGGTCCTAGAAAGAGACTGATCACATTGACGAGTTAACCCCAAATCTCCAAGTAACGTAAAGCTCCTCCAACAAGAACAAGTTTTGTCAGAAAAGCTACTAACCAATTTTCCATACGCAAAATGGTCCAATGGAATAAATAAGTATCAGAGCAAAAATTCAAAAGCAAAAACCATATTCCTCAAGGAGAAAAGATGCTCAGTAGAGGAAAGATTCAATGTCTTGATATAGTTGGCGAAGTTCAACGAGTAGGTGATCGTCAAGTCAGCATTCAGTGTTGCCTATCAATTCATTTTGATCACGAATTTACAGTATAGCATAATAATTGGAGAGAAGAGTAACCCCAGTATCTCCGGTCTTTTTTTTGGCTAGAAGGATAACTTACTGAAAGTTATTTCAATTGACAGTATGTACTTTTGGTGGACTCCTCAAATATTCATAGGAACATCCACATGCATCAAAGATAGCACAAAATTTCCAGTTATAGTCTTCTTAAATTAGTTAGCAAAAGAGTTCAAAGACAGCAAATACTACTGAAGGATCAGAGCCACGTGTCAAGCTTTCAAAGCTAAAAAAGAAGAGAACTTACACATTTACTTCTCCATCCAGGTTATCTCCATTAACAATTTCCTCCTGTGCAAATTCTTCCATTATAGCACGCTGCCGTTCAGTCAATGCTCTACAGAAAAAAAAATTATAACCAAGCTAAAGAGCATCCAAAATTTTGTTCATGCAGAAACTTGCGGATGTTCACGACCAACATAAAATGATAAAAATAGAAAAATAAATGAGAACAGTCTGGTCAGAACAATTTCATCTGATAAGCTACTTCATCCGTAATACTTGATCTACTTCGCTTTCTTTGCTTATTCATCCCAAGAAAATTGATCTGTTTCTTCAAGTGGAAAACTTTTTTCCAACTCAAACTATAATATGAGGACATAGTTTCAACTAACTACTTCACTTTCAACACTTCGAACATATTTTCAGTACTTCTCTAATACACTAATAATCAACAATAAACATTTCACCTCTTTTTTTGGGGTGACTGAGAACCAACTGCAAAACCATTTTAAGTAGACAAATAATGCCTAACCCCATAATGAGCGCTAAAGTGGAGGTATACCTTAAAGCACATCTATCAATACCTCAATATTACCAACACCTAGTAACTACTGATACCGTTGGTTCAAACTCAAATAACAATATTTCCAAAAAAGTACAACATAACAATAAATGTAATAGTAACAAAATAAAAGGAAAGAGCAGTGATTATAAATCTGTAGAGGCATAAAAAGTACAGTTTGAATGCCCAGACATTTTCATACCTAACAATAGATATTGCTGGTTTATAGTTCATTTGGTGATACAAGGTTTCTTACCAGCTCAGATCAGGAAAGCTTGATTTGGATTTTATTCAGCAGAGTTGAGCTCAAGGATTGAGTCAACGCACTGGTTATGAGAATGAATCTATCATCCTCTCATTTTGACACATTAGTAAGCTGTTATCAACTAAACACCAATTTGTTTAAAGCTCACAGGTGTCACTCCTACTATCCCCAATCCCTACACATATGCAAAATTTCAAATAAAGATAAGCAGCTCACACTTCACAAGGGAATCTCTCAGAGATATTAATGGTTCAATTACCTGGGGAATGTTCATGATCCCAAATAAAATACCTATTTACTTGTAAGGTTGGATGAGTTAATGCAAATTGTTCTTGTACATCAGATCGATGATCCTTTTTGAAATCATTTATCATTTTTCCTCCTGTTCTCGTTGCCCATGAGGATGCAAGAGTGGCTAATTTTGGTGCTTGACTTAATATAAATCAGTTCAAGTAGCATCCTTGAGGTTGTCATCTTAAAACCCCATTAAAGACAATTGCTATTTTTTCTAAGCAACGCAATTGTTAAGATTGTCAATTTTGCCTGATTTTCTAGTAAGTCCAGTGAACTGTAATCATTGATTTAGGATAAAAATGAACATACGTTGGAAAGTCAATACGGAACCGCACATATTGATCTCCATGGTTCACCAGAAACCCACTCCTTGGCAAACCTAAGTATGACAGACAACAAATCTGATTGCTAAGAAGGAAGTATATCAAACAGATTAGAATTCACTCTAACTAAAGCTATGATACCTTTGCCTCGTAATACAACAAGTTGTCCATGCTGAACCCGCTTCGGTATCTAAAAAGACCAGAGATGGAAAATAGCAGCAAGTTTGGTAAGAAAGAAAGTCCAAAAAAGTAGAAATATACTGGTTCTAGCACATGAAAAAAAAAACGAAAAATAAAATAATAGAAAGAAAAACACCAAGGAGTAAGCACTTGACTGCTGCTGATTTTCCAGGCAATATATGAAACACTAAAGCAACTTCCATAACTGAAAAGGTGTGACAGAAGAGATGGAAATCTCTTTTTATTGAATTGTCGCAATTGATGTTCGATCCAAAGCCAATCCCAAGTTTGTTTACAAGCATACAAGCAGCTTCAGTAACAATCTTTCATCTCATCGTCCCTCTTTAGTTTGAATTAGAAAACAATTTGTTTTTGTTCAATGGAATTGGTTTCGTTTACTTTCTCAAAAAAAAAAAAAAGTTTTCGATTATTTTCAGAAAAAATGGGTGGAGTGAGATGGTTGTCTCTGTTTTAGGAGAATTGGTGTCAGGTTTGTCTTTTGCTAAAATATAACTACCTTTACTTGCAAGGAAAAATTCCCATGCATGGATTTTGTAGAACAGCAGTGCTCTCGCTGAGAGTCTAACTCAAGACCCTAAAACTCTCTTTCAAGTTTTCAAATGGGTAAAAATAATAATATATTAAAACTGTTAAGATCTTGTAGATATGGTTAGGACCTTGTAAATATGGTATACATCTGTTAGGATCAACTAGATTGATTCTTCCTATAATTATGATGTACTTAGAGCATGTAGACTTTATTGTTACCCTGTAAACCCCAATAGCTTGAGCGACTAATCAAAGCAGAGTTGTCTCTTCTATTTCCACATGAACAAACTAAACATCTTTGGATACCAATAAGTATGTCTACATAAATTGATTTTGTCGCCAAAAAAAGGCAAGTAATAATTTCCAAAGCTTGAAGGAGGGGGGAAATCTTTTTAAGAGCATACCAGAAACACTTTTGTTTTTCAAAATAAAACAGATTGTTTTACAGGTCCTATAGAAATAACAAGCAACAACTTTCTTTCCCCAGGCACTCTACTTGATATTTGGAGCCAAAACTAGTTGTCCCTCTAGACAAGCTGACTAGGGATTGAAAAACCTTACTTTGTATCTTACACTACATATGTTCGCAAAGACAGTGCACACTTGAAACATTTTTCCAATAACAATGGAAGCAAAATAATTAAAACCAATTTAAATAGATGACTATCTTTTTTTCCTTTGTTGATAACCATGGTAGCTAAGGTCAGCTTGCACACAACCCAACTAATTTCACAGGGTACCTGCTACCTCCCACCAGCACAGGTACCAGATAATTTTGTCCACCATGGCTTGGACAGATGTGAAGAAATCACCTAGTGTTTTTTCCCTAGTGAGATTTGAACTTGAGACCCTCATGGTTTTCGATCCACTTCATTGACCACTAGGTCACAACCTTGGGTGCAACAACCAAAATCACTGCCATTCAGTCAAAAGATGTTTGAGAAAGCAACAACCAAAATGGGAAAAAAAAAATTGAACAGCCATGAAAGCATTACAAAACTTCTAGCAAATAAAATAAAATAAAAGATTTTGAAAGATAGATAAATCCAGTATAAAACTCCATACCTGTATCTTTGTCTTTCCAGATAGAGTTGGTACCTCAACTTCACCACCAAGAATAGCCTATTAAATATCAATGGACCACTAAATTTCATAATTCTACTTTAAGCCACAAACGCATATGTAAAGATGATAGAATATAAGAGATTTAAGCATTTATTTCGAGTCTTTGCATTTAGTCTTCTGTTCAAACTTCTGTGATGTTTCCTTCTTTTGGTATTTTGCAAACCCATAACCTACAGTTTAAGGATTGGAGTTTATTGTTCAACCAGGTTTCTAACATCTTTTTCTAGTACATGCTGTCATGGAGCCCCAGCTACACTGCGTATATATTGTTTATGAGAAAGGTAGAAGGCAAGGTACATATTACATCTTTTGCCATGAAAGTGACCCAGTATGCTACATATAACATCTTTTGTCTGCCAAATACTCGTTTTACTAGCCATGTGACCAGAGTGCATAAACTATCATAGTTTAGATATATGAACCTTGAAATAAATAATATGCATGATAGTGGCTTGGACAGGGAGAGATCCCTCCAGCTGCTAATTTTTCTAGTTTTCTGAGTTATTTTCTGTCTGATATGCCCAATTTCTACTTCTGCAGTGGACGGCCCTGTTTTTTTTTCCTTTACCATTTCATTGTACTTCTATCATCCGCAATCCAACCCCCACTTCCCATGTGGCAGCATTATCACCCACCCACTCAGTATTATCTTCAGCCAGTTACCTTGCTAATCAGTATCACATAAAACTCAGCAATCTCGAAGAGACTTTCTCTGGCAAGGGAACAGAGAGCACAAAACTTTTAATTTGTTTAGGTGGAACATAGTGAACTTGGATAGAGAAGTAGGGGGTGGGGGGCTAGGAGTGGAAGATCTGAAAGTCCAAAACATCACCTTACTGCAAAAATAGTTTTGGATATTCGCCCAGGAGGAAGATGCTCTATGGAGAACAGTTATCACTGCAAAATATAGGCTTCTCAATCATTGGACAACCTAGCAGACACAAACTCACAGCCCTAATGGAATTTGGAAAAGCATCAGAGTTGACTGAAACACATTTTACTCCAACTCTTCATTTCAAGTGGGTAATGGCAGGAGCCCTTATCAAGAAAAAAAAAGAAAGTGGGTAATGGCAGGAGTATAAAGTTTTGAGTGGATCTCTAGCATGGTCAAGCAACACTTAGGGAGAAATTTGCAATACTTTCCAGAGTAGCACAGAATCCGGATGCTACAATTCCAGATTATTAGTCCACACACGGCTGGTATTCATTATCAGGCAAAGCATAAATGATTGCAGAGGTGGACAGCATTTCTTCAATGCTTCAGATGCTGAACAATGTATCCCCGTTAATCTCTTCACCTGATTCCTTATTCTGGAAGGGAGACGATAAAGGTAGTTTACAGTTAAAGCTTGTTATCAAATCTTGAGGAACTCAAATTTCATCCTCAATTGATCATGGAAGTGCATTTGGAGAAACAAGGTACCTATGAAGGTGGAATGCTTCACATGGCTGGTTGTACACGGCACATGCCTCACTCACGAGAATCTCCAGAAAAGAAGATATTTGCAGTAGAATCCCTTTGTGTGAGAGCCAATCTGAGGACATTAATAACCTTTCCATTCACTGTTCACTCACTTCAGAAATCTGGTTCTCACACAGTTTTGGGGGTCAAGTGGAATGCCTGCAGTACTAGTACAGGAAAGGTCTGGGGAAGACTACAATGAAAATATGGTATTCAGTTCCTTCAGCTATTTGGTGGTCCATATGGAATGAATCTCTATTGCTTTTTTGGTGTAATCTGGCTATTGCAAATGACATAGAAGCCATGATACACTTATCGAGCTCATTACACAAACTGTATTGTAGCTTTCCCTTTCACTGTAAATATTTACAGCACTTTCATTTATTTTTTTGACAAGGAATATTTACAGCACTTTCTTAATGCTGTCTTTTAATCTATCGCCTTTTAATGATAAAGAAAAAAACTCAACAATCTCTAATCATTGTCAACTGGAATGGGATGATATTTTGAAATCATATTCTTCAGTATGATGATCAATGCTTAAATCTGGTGATGGGACTGTTGAAGAGAGAAAGATTGAGGAGAACTTCATAGTCAGTATTGATAATGGTACTGATGATTTTTATTTTTTTTATTTTTTTGGATAATGGTACTAATGGTTTAACTAAGTTGATTAAGATGCACAGAGAAAAAAGGGAGAGAGTGTGTCAAGGATCTCCTCAGTTACATGAGTAGAATGAAGGACTAGGCACAACTATCCGTTTGAACTTATCGAGAAATAAAGAAGAACAACCCAAATACCTACCAACGGTGAAGCAAATGTATATGGTAAAGCATACACTTTTATCAGCATGCCTAAAAGAAGGGAAAACAATGAAAGTTATTTCTCACTTTTGTAAAGCTGATATGATAATCCACATAAAGGTCAGCTCCTTCTCTAGCAAAAAGAGGATCCTTAGCAACCTGCGACACAGAAAGTATGAAGTTTTCACATAGACAGAGTTAAGCCAATCAACAAAAAGGACCCCAAAGACAAAGGTTTTTAAAGAAAAAAAGGGAAAATCTAAACTGATAGCATAAAAGCACCAACTGTATGCTTAAGTAGTCAATTATCAAAAGATTATGTATATAGCGTCTCAACTTTTTTTGATAAAGGTAAGAATATTATAAATCTTGATCAGCACACAAGCTGTACTGGAAGCCATATTTACAAGTCCAAAACAAACAATGTATATATCATCTCGCTTTATAACATAAAAGAGCCCGCCCCCTTGAAAATGCCTTTTGGCCTGTCACTAAGCAGGCCTTAGCAGATCCTGGTCATGTCTAGCCTTGTAGGTATTCACTTCATACCCATCAACCCTGTATTAGGATATTTCAAATCCCTTATTGTGGATCCCATCAACCAAGTGCCTAACATGGAGCAGCTAGCCATAATACTAGGAGGTGAAGTAGGCAATCTCCCCACTGTCTATTTGGGTATGCCTCTGGGAGCTAAGTCAAAATCCAAAGTAATCTGGGACTTAGTTCTGGAGAAATGTGAGAAGAAATTGTCAAGGTGGAAGTCTCAGTACTTATCTTTGGGGGGTAGGCTTACCCTGATAAATGTTGTTTTGGATGCACTGCCAACTTACATGTTATCACTCTTTCCAATCCCTTCGGGAGTCATTCAAAGATTGGATAAGATCAGGAAGTCCTTTCTATGGCAAGGGAATAAGGAAAAAAGAGCTTTTCACCTAGTCAAATGGAAGGACATCATCAAGAGTAAGAGACACGGTGGGCTTGGCATCAGGAACCTGAAACATCAGTGCAAAGCACTAAAGCTTAAATGGCTATGGAGATATTCTCAGCTACCTCAGACCCTATGGGGCAATGTCATAAAAAACAAGTATGGAGAAGAAGATTGTTGGGTTTCCAAGGAGGTCACCACTCCATTCAGGCACATTTCCCAAAAACTCTCTCTCTCCTACTTCTTAGGAGAGAGAGAACCTTCTTTCCGGTAGGTCGCCTGAGAACTACCAACCTCCTCCTCTCTCCCAGCTATCTCCTTCTGCGATAGCTCCTCTTTCCTTCCTCTACAACAGCCTCTAGACAGACATGGGGGATAACAGGATTTTTTTCAATGCTGGTTTCAAGTCTTTCGATATTACCAGATGGTCAGCTGATGAGAAGGTGTGGTTTGACTGGGTGGAACGAAGCAGAAACATGATGAGAAGAATAACTCTCAGCAAAAAGGCGATGGAGTGGATTTGTTTCGTCTTGAAAGAAGCCTCAAACGACAAAAAGAACGTTGTGAGGAGATGGAGAATGAAGGATCAACTGGCAGAATATTTTGGTACGAGAAAGTTTAATGCTCACGGAAGATTTATGAGCATTTTGTCCCTTAAAGATGCAGAACGAGCAGTAGTTATTCTGCCAGAAGCCTTTAATGCTGGTTGGAGAGACATTGCTTTCAAGATAGGTAATTTCATTAATTACAACCAGCCAAAAACCTTCAAAATTCCCCACAGAACGGCTGATACTATATATCCCTACGCTAAGGTAGTTGAAGATAGTAAATGGCAACCAAATGTCCTTGAGAATAAAAGACAAGAGGGCTCCACCTCTGCTCCTTCTCATTATAGCAGAGGTTTACTTGGAAGATGCATTATTGGAAGTTTCAGCGATTCTATCCCTGAGTTGCCTACTCTTTCTGAGGTCAGAAAATGGGCCTCTGCAACTTGGAAGAAAGTATTTGGGATTAATGTCTATGAGATGGCAGGCAGCTCATTCCTCTTTGAATTCCCCAACAGGAATATGGCTGAACAAACTCTTCAAGGAGTGTGGACCTGGAAGAAATCTAGGGTTAGGTTGGAGTGGTGGAACCCTACTATTGGGTGCTCTCCGTCCATACAGAAGTGCAAAACAACTTGGATTAGAGCGATCGGGCTTCCTCTTCACATGTGGTCGCAAGAAATATTCCGACAAATCGGAGATCTTTGTGGTGGCTGGAAAGCAACAGAGGAAGAAACTGAATTGAAGAATCATCTGAAATGGGCACGAATCGAAGTAATGGGGGATGGTCGGAATATCCCAAGCGAAGTTACGCTCACGAAAGAGGGTCTGAAATTTTTCATTCCGATATGGGTGGAGAGAAAAGCCACTTTTGAAAGAATTCCGGTGGACAATCCGGCGACCGGTGACGGAGAACACAGAGGTACAAACAATAGCATTGTCCAGCAGTCCATAGAGCTCTATGATGTTATAGACTCTGTGGGATGTTTGACAGCTGTAGACTGGAGAGTACAGGGACAAGTGGGGCCAGAAATTTCAAACTTTAAACCCCATGTGGGGTCACGTGAAGAAAAGGGTTTTGCTTTGGGAAATATGCCCCATCCTTTGGGCCATTTTGACAGCAACAAGAAGTTTGGGCCTGATCCAGCCCAAATAATTTATAACAATATAGTGGAGAAGCCCAATTGTGGTAAAAGGGATCTGCTACTCTTAGAGCAGTCTATGTCAAACATGTCGACAGCAGATCAGTACATCAATTCCTCCGAAGTACTGCGGTTGTCGTCACGAGATGGCGGCAGCAGCCAAATCGTACCAAGGGAAAAAGAGAGAGGCGATAATTATGTCGAGGGGGAAGGGAATTCTCAGGGGGAGGTTACAAATCAGAAACAACATCAAGCTTTTAACAACAACTCAACAATTAATGGAGAATTCTGGGAAGTGGAAGAAGTGACACCACTGCAAACAGAACACAATTATGCACTAATGGAGAAGGAGCTGGAAACTACTGCATGGGTTAAACAAAACTTGCTAAAACTCAGCAAGATGTTCGGAATTGATTACAAAGGCCACGAGAAGGAGACCCTTGAATTACTCATGCAAATTGATGGAAGTAGGCAAGCGAGGAGAATGGAACCTGCTACAGATATCAAGAAAACCAAGAACAAAGGTTCTCTTGAGCTGAAAAATCTGATTACATTTGATGTGAAATTTAAAAGTGGTGGAGGCAGAGTCAAGGGGAAGGGAAATACTCAAAATGATCAATGAAGCTTAAATTAATTACATGGAATGTGAGGGGATTGAACGATCAGGGGAAGAAAAGAGTGGTCAAAAATCAACTTTTAGGCTGGAAGGCAGATATTGTATGTCTGCAAGAGACTAAATTAGAGGGGGATTGTCAAGATCACATAAAACAGATTGGGGGAGGAAGATGGACAAGGTTTGCTTGTCTGGAAGCTAGTGGTACTAGAGGTGGAATTATCATGATGTGGGATTCCAGAGTCGGGAAAGGAGAAGTGTTACAAATAGGAGCCTACTCTCTAACTTGCAAATTTGAGGCAATTCTGCATGAGTTCTCTTGTCATATTTCCAGTATCTATGCACCGAATGGCAAGGTAGAAAGAAGATTAGTATGGAATGAATTGGGAGCCGTGAGAGGTTTGGTAGAAGGGCCTTGGACAATCTGTGGAGATTTCAATGTCTGCAGGTTCCACTCTGAAAAAAGGAACTGCAATAGGAGGACCTCTGCAATGGTAGAATTTTCTGACTTTATTGAGGACATGGAACTTGTTGATACACAATTAGAAGATGGCTCTTTCACATGGTTCAAGGGAGATTGTCAAGAGGCTGCTTCAAGGATAGACAGATTTCTTTTCTCTTCTGAATGGGATAGAAGCTTCAGTAACATAAAACAGGTGTCTTTGCAGAGGTTGGTTTCTGATCATATGCCTATTGCGCTTTATTGTGGCACTTGGGAGGCTCCAAAATCATATTTCAAATTCCAGAACAGGTGGTTGTCGAAAGAAGGTTTTGTGGATAAAATTAGGAAGTGGTGGAACTCTTTTGAATTCTCTGGAAGACCTGATTACATCTTAGCTTCCAAACTCAAAGCACTCAAAGGGGAGCTCAAGGAATGGAGTAGGAGTGATACAGGGAATCTGAATCTACAAAAGTCAAGGCTGCTCAATCAAATGGCAGCATTGGACTCTATCCTGGAAACTAGGATCCTGACAGATGATGAAGTGGCTGAAAAAGCTGGTTTATTTTTGGATCTGGAGGAAGTTCTCAAGAATGAGGAGAGTGCATGGAGACAGAAATCGAGAGCACTATGGCTCAAGGAAGGGGATAAAAACACTAAGTTTTTTCATCAAGTAGCCAATGCCCACAAGAGGTACAATCACATTGATAAACTAGAGGTGCAAGGGGAAAATATAGTGGAACCAGCAAGAATAAAAGAAGAGATAGTTAAATTTTACAGTAATCTATACACAGAGCAGGAAGAATGGAGACCAACTGTGACTATCAGAAACTGTCCTACCATTACAGAAGCTGAAAAAGAATCTTTGCAGGGTGATTTTGAAGAGCAGGAAGTATATAATTGCCTCAAGATGTGTGCAGAAGATAAAGCTCCAGGTCCAGATGGTTACACCATGGGGTTCTACATCAAGTGTTGGGAGATTTTGAAGCATGACATCATGGAAGCTTTACACAACTTCCATTCACAGGAAATGTTTGAAAAAAGCTTCAATGCTACTTACATAGCTTTGATTCCAAAGAAGAAGGGAGCAAAGGAGCTGAAAGATTTTAGACCAATTAGTTTGATAGGGAGTTTCTACAAACTAATCTCCAAAATCCTGACAGAAAGGTTGAAAAAAGTGGTGGAGAACTTGGTAGATTCTCAACAAATGGCCTTTATAAAAGGCAGACAAATTATGGATGCTGTTTTAATAGCTAATGAGGCAGTAGACTCTAGAATCTCCCAAAAGAAACCTGGCATACTATGTAAACTTGACATCGAGAAAGCATATGATCATATCAACTGGGATTTTATCCTGGAAATCCTTAGACAAATGGGCTTTGGTAACAAATGGGTTAACTGGATAAAGTTTTGTATGTCCACAGTGAAGTTCTCAATTCTAGTAAATGGAAGACCTGAAGGTTTCTTCAACTCTCAGAGAGGGATCAGACAGGGGGATCCCATGTCTCCTTTTCTGTTCATTTTAGCTATGGAAGGGCTTAATAGCATGATAAAGGTGGCTAGTACTAACGGATGGGTCCAAGGTTTTGAAGTGGATAGGAACAATAATCAAAGAATGGAAATCACTCACCTGCAGTATGCTGATGATACTTTAATATTTTGTGGAGCAGAAGAGGAGCAATTGAAGTATTTGAGAGTGATCCTAATTCTGTTCGAGGCTATTTCAGGCCTTCACATCAATTGGAGGAAGAGCCACATCTATCCCATAAATCAGGTGCCCGATATGGAGCTTTTAGCTACAATTCTAGGAGGTGGAGTGGACAACTTACCTACAGTTTACTTGGGCATGCCTTTGGGAGCCAAATCAAAGTCCAAGGGAATTTGGGATTCTATTTTGGAGAAGTGTGAGAAGAAATTGTCGACGTGGAAATCACAATACTTGTCCCTGGGGGGCAGACTCACTCTAATTAATGCTGTCCTGGATGCTATGCCTACCTATATGCTTTCCCTTTTTCCAATCCCATCTGGAATCACTCAAAGGCTGGACAAGATCAGGAGAACTTTCCTCTGGCAAGGGAACAAAGAAAAAAGAGCTTTTCACCTAGTCAAATGGAAAGATATCACCAGAAGCAAGAGACAAGGAGGACTTGGCATCAGAAATTTGAAGCATCAAAGCAAAGCTTTGAAGATTAAATGGCTTTGGAGATATTCACAGGAACCTCAAAATTTATGGAGCAGAGTCATTAAGAGCAAATATGGGGAAGAAGATAGTTGGGTTTCCAAGGAGGTCACTACTCCATACGGAATCAGTCTCTGGAGGTCCATAAGATGTTTTTGGCCCTTCCTCAAAAAACATTCTCACATTAGAGTGTTTAATGGAAACAAGACCAGGTTTTGGAAAGACAAATGGATTGGAACAAGGTGCCTCCTAGACCTGTTTCCAGATCTGTTTGTCCTGGCCCTAGAACAACAAAGAACAGTAGCTGAGATGTGGACACAACAGGGATGGGACTTGAGGTTCAGAAGAATGTTAAATGACTGGGAGATACCTAGACTTCTGGAACTATTTAATCAGCTGGAAAATTTTCAGGGGACACAAAATGGAGTTGACTGCCTACGGTGGAGTGAAAACACAAGTGGTATATACAAGGTTAGCAATGGCTACAAGATCTTGAATCAGATAGAGCCACAACTCAATTACTGGCCTTGGAAGCATATCTGGAAAATCAAGATACCTTACAAAGTATCTTGTTTCACATGGCTTCTTGCTAAAGAAGCAGTCTTAACACAAGATAATTTGATCAAAAGGAATTATGCTCTTTGCTCTAGATGTTTCCTCTGCGAAAAGGAGTCAGAGACAGTTAACCATTTGTTCCTACACTGCAGCATAACAGACCAACTATGGAAGATTTTCATCAATCTCAGAGGCATAGCATGGACAATGCCAAGCAAGATTGCTGACACTCTTTTTAGCTGGGAGGAGGCAGGAAGTGGTGCAGGGAACAGAGAGAGATGGAGGATTATTCCATCATGTATATGGTGGACCATCTGGAAGGAAAGAAATGATAGATGCTTTGAAGATAGAAGAAATTCGGTCCAAAATATTAAGCTTAACTGTATTTTGCTGTTCTGTTTTTGGTGCACCAAATTGTATTCTGGTGAAACTGAATCAATCCTAGATGTCTTGAGCACTATTTAGGTCTGATCCTCTTTTGGTAGATTTTGTAACTATTTCCTTGTAAATATGGTTTTTTCGGTACTACCTAAGTGCTGACATCAATACAAATGTTACCTTGTTCAAAAAAAAAAAAAGGAGGTCACCACTCCATATGGAGTCAGCCTGTGGAGATCAATCAGGGCCTTTTGGCCATTTCTTAAAAAACATTCAAATGTAAGTGTGTACAATGGAATCAAGACTAAGTTCTGGAAAGACAAATGGATAGGGACAAGGTCTCTGCAAGAACAGTTCCCTGATCTATTTGAGATGGCCCAAGATCAACACAAAACAGTAGCTGAGATGTGGACACAACAGGGATGGGAATTGAGGTTCAGAAGAGGGATGAATGACTGGGAGATCCCAAGAATGGTTGAATTATTCAAGCAGTTGGAAAGCTTTCAAGGGATGCAAGAAGGAGTGGACTGTTTGTGGTGGAATGGACACCCTAAAGGACTCTATAAAGTCAGCACAGGGTATAAGTTACAGAATCAAATAGAGCCACATACTACTTTTTGGCCTTGGAAACAAATCTGGAAGATCAAGATTCCTTATAAAGTTGCATGTTTCACTTGGCTTCTAGCTAAAGAAGTTGTCCTGACTCATGAGAACTTGATAAAAAGGAAGATATCACTCTGCTCAAGATGCTTCTTATGTGAAAAGGAAGCTGAGACAGTAAATCATCTTTTCCTACACTGTAGAATTACTGATCAACTATGGAAGATTTTCATCAATCTCAGAGGCATAGCTTGGTCAATGCCAAGAAAGATTGCTGACACTCTTTTTAGCTGGGAGGAAGCTGGAGTTGGAGCAAGGAACAGAGAGAGATGGAGGATCATCCCTTCATGTATATGGTGGACAATTTGGAAAGAAAGAAATGGTAGATGTTTTGAGGATAGAAGTAATTCAGTACAAAAGATTAAGCTAAACTGTATTTTGTTATTCTGCTTTTGGTGTACTAAATTGTACTCTGGTGATACAGAATCAATCCTAGATGTCCTAGATACCATTTAGGTTTGATCTTAATTTTGGCATATATTGTATCTTTTTTCAGCTTTGTAAATATGGTTTTTCAGTACTACCTAAGTACTGGTTGGAATGAAAATGTTACCCCTGTCAAAAAAAAAAATCCCTTATTGTGGAAAAATAAATCTAGTGGTTTCTGCTATCAATCAGGGACATCGGATAATTGATCCATGAGCTAAAAATATAATGGATCTCGGCTATATAATGCAAATCTTATAAGGATTGAGGTAGTAAATCCAAAACAATCACAAAGAATCACATTTGCTAACCCGATATAGAAGATACATTAGAAGTAAGATTTGAACCAGATGAAGATCATGCACCTTTAGCTTTATAAATAGGCTGCCTGGTTGCATCCCTCGCCTGCCAGCATGACCAGCTTTTGGCACACGAATAGTATCACCAGAGTCAACACCTGATTCATCACGGAAAATCATCACAATAATCCTATCTTACGCTCGTAGACCTAGCCACTGAGATGAAGGTCAGAAAAAGTTTCAGATGGAGACATGCCTACTCGTCCAATGAACATAGGATCAATCAGGTATGCCGAAATTAGTTGTGGTCAACAATATGAATCATCTATATCCATTCGGCTCTTTTCATTACAATACTAACTAAATTTTAAGGCAAACTAGGGGTTTTTTAAAAGTTCCCTAAGTCCCGCATATGAAGTCGTATTGACATGAAGTCTCGAACCACAGTAAAATGACTTTTGATACCCGGACCTCATGTAACAACAACAACTAAGCATAAAACCATGTAGTTGGTATTGCCTAAATGGATCATCTCTTCCCATTGATTTTGTTCGTAGCTAAAAAAACATGGATTCCAAGAGATTATAGGGTTCTTTTGAAACTTACCTTCATTATTTTGAATCTACCCCGTCTCCTTTTAGAACTTCCAATCATCACAGTTCACATCTATGAACCGGTGCATTTGGAGATCTACGTAAAACATGGTTAGACCATCTCAGATTACCTTCTCTCGTTCTATTGCCTCCATGTATTACCTTAACCTTTGTCAGATGTGGTCATTTCTAATCTTATATAACCAGACAATCATCTCAACATCCGCATTTCTGCTATATTTTTTCTGTGGATATGTAGGCCTCAAAACTTCAACACTCACTCCTGCATAACATTTTTGGTCTCAACAATATTGTAGAGTTTAGCCTTCCACTTTGATAAGTATCTCCTTATCACATAGCATGCCAGTCAAATTCTTCTATTTCAACCATCTTTATTTAATTCTCTGTAGTAAAGATTCATATTTGCCTTTAAAAAATTCATCTTTCTAATGGACTACACTAAATCTTTTTTTTTTTGACAAAGGTAACAAGTTTTTATATAAATCTTCAGCACTAAAGGCTGGGATCCCAAAATTTAATGGACTATACTAAATCTTCTCAGTTCAGGGTTGTACTCTACACTCTAAATTCAGGACCTTAGGCAACACAACCAGCACACATCTGGTAAAGAGAACTGTTCTTCATAGTATCCGTTATGGTATGATGAAAGCCAAATACGACAATATGATCAAATCTTTTGCGAAAAAGCAACCGCATAGTCTTAATCTTCATTTAAATTGGTACTTTGTACATTTTATAGCAGAAACTTGAGGAAAAATACCACATGTTTATATTCTTTTCTTGAATCAATACCACATGTTTATATTCTCTTTTGACCGGTCACCACATGCTTATAATCTCAACATTCGAATACAAGTGATATAGCCCATTTATTGAACAAACACTTGCCGTTTTCGATATTACCTTATAACTACCCCCCCCCCCCCCCCCCCGATTCCTGTTGAAAAGTTTGTTCATATGCTTTTACTCAAAAAGAGGTGGTTGAGGAATTTCTTGACCTATATCATACTAGGGCATGGGGATTTGTAACCATATAGTTTACCACATGTATTTACAGCCAAAAAATCTTGGGCTGTTTAAGCTCAAGTTTAGTGCAAGCCTAACAGTCCCCACCCTAGAGGAGAAAAAACAAAATATGAAATATCATGATATAACAAAGTCTCCATCTAGTTGTTTAAGCAGAATACATAAGAACTGCAACTGAAGTACACAGATGTAGCTTAGAAATAAAATTAACTCCTTATGGTAGCACTTAAATTGGAAAGAAAAAACCAATGCATACCGGCAGGTATAGTTACTTTAACGTCTTTAATGGCTTCAACAACTCCTGATGCTTTGCATGCCCTGCAACGTTCCTAATAGAAAACCACGCAATGATTATTTGAAGCTTTGTGTCAAATTAGAGAGTTGCTCATTGTCTCAAAATCAAGACCTTAATGACTCGTCCAGATCCTTTACAGGTGCTGCAAGTTGCTGTAAATGGAGGGATTGTAACCTGATGAATAGGTTGGAGACAATTAATAAAACATAAAGATTTTGAATATTCTCTTGCTTACCAGGCAAAAGGGAAGGTTAAGGTTAATGATGAGGTCATCAGAAATTTGAATGTACTTACTCTCCCAATTCCTTGACAAGTTGGACATACTTTTGGCTTGGAATTCAATGGATAGCCTGTACCATCTGAATGAGGATAAGTATAACACTGTGTTAAAGTTAAGATCATGATGTTTGGTAAAACTAAGAATTTCAAAGAGGAAGTTTCGGGATAAAATTCACTTTGTTAATGAACACAACTACACCCATTAGGTCTAAACAATTAAGAAACACTCCATGCCATTTGATGTGATGCACCTTTTATGTTACTATATCACAAATGACACGCCTCTAAAAACAGTGATAATCCATAAACTAAGAATTTAATTTCAAGAACGATTCAAAGTAACCATGAACTTTGTTAATTAAATCGATTTTATACAACTCAGCAAATTAATTCAACATTATTTTTCTAGCACAAAAATATACTCCCCCCCCCATCCCCCCCCCACACACACACAATTCCATTGTATGTGATGTTTTGACAGAACACAAAGTTTAAGAAAGAAAAAATTCTGAAACATTTGGTCTAAAACAAGTCATAGACAATTGTGTGTCTATAAATCATACATAAAATTGGTTTTAAATATAGAAAGATCTCATTCCTTCTTGGAAAAAATTAAAAGAAGTGTCACATAAAATGAGACCAAGGGAGTAGTAAAAGTCAAAGTAACTCCATCATTTTTCATGCAAGTCAAACCACATCATATAATATTGAATATATTGAATACAATTACATTTTACTTCCTCCCTCTTGAGATATAGACTTATTATTTTTTTTTCATTTCAGATGAAGCCAGATAGTGCCTCCAGGTATAAGCACCGTTATCATGAAAACAGAGTAGCCTCGTTACTTAAAAATTTTAACCATACTTTCCATGTTACCTTTGTGATCAATGTACTAATTTAACCATTAGGACAGCACCATACAGTACTGTATTTCTAGTATAGTAAAAGCATGAATGTTGGAACTCTCTAGCAGTCTTTTGCTCCCTTCACCTCTTTAGTGACAAGAACAGAGAAAGAGAACAGAAACATGTCCACACATACAAAGAGAGAGAGAGAGTCAGAGACAAAGAAGCAACACAAACTGCATAATCTTCCTCTACCCATGCTTCAAGGAAGAGAAGGCGTAATAAAAAAAGAAAAAGAAGAGGCAAAAGACAATTAGACATCCAACTACAACACAAAGTAAAAGCTTCAAAAATGTAACCAGATGGCTCAAACGATATGTATCGAAAGAGAACATCAGCTTTTACTTACTGCAAGAATCACATGGAACATCTGCATCAAATGAAAGATGTTTTGTGCATCCTTTAGCAGCTTCAGAAAAAGAGAGAGAAAGCTCCACCTACCATTAGAAGATAATACGACTCAAACAGGTTTAGCTTTGGGGTCTCTGAAAATGCAGGAAATCTCGAGAAAATGATCAAATTGGTCCTTAATGTATTAGGGCTAGTTCACTTTGGTCCTTGATATATACACCCTAACAGATATGGTCCTTAATGTATAAGAAAAGTTAATCGTTTAATCCTTTACCCTAAAAACTAACAATTCTTAAGAAATGTTATTAAGTTTAACCCTCTAACCATGTGAACTCCACGTGACTTAACAAAAATCACAAGGAAAAGAAGCCCAAGCTGTCGTCTTCTCCGTCATCCGAAGAAGGAGCTCCAAAAAATCACAAAAGAACTTGAGAGGTGGCACATCCCCTGCTAGCAAAATAAATCACAAGAAGATGAATTTGAAAGCCTACAGAAGAAGAACAGCAAAAAAGTGAAACAAATTTAGCTAACATGGAAGTTACCCAACCCCTCTCATTTGCCTTCAATTCACAAATCTCAAGATCTGCAATTGTTTTTTGCATTGTCTATTGTTTGATTTATTTTAATTTAGTGTTTTTTACTGTAAACAACCAGCAAAGGATTATTAGCAATTGCAACGATTCGAACGCTTTCTTTCATGCTTCTCTTTGAAGTTCCGTCTGAACAACACTGTATCTCTTTACCAAGTACGGCACCGGAATCCGGCACTGATGTGGCTTCTCCACCAGCGATTCTGGCCCTTCACCTTCATCTAACCTGACTTCTCCTCTGGCGCCTCCGCCATCAAATCTCTCTCCTGATCATCTCCGGCGCCATCATTAGTAATGCTACTACGTCAAGGTCTCCGGCACCGGCTCCACGTTCCGAACTTGCAATTGATATAATTCACGAGAGTGCAGAGAAGTCCAAAGAATCCTATGGCCATAGAATGAATGCAAGAAGTTGTGGATTTTTGTTAGAATTCTCACGAGGGTTAAATTTAACAGAAAATTTGATGGATCTGTTAGTTTTTTGGGTAGAGGACTAAAATGATTCACTTTTCCTATACATTAAGGACCATATCTGTTACGGTGCATATATCAAGGACCAAAGTAAACCAACCCCCATACGTTAAGGATCATTTTGATAAACCAACCCCCATACGTTAAGGATCATTTTGATCATTTTCTCCGGAAATCTCAAATGGAAATCACAAAAGGCACCACCTGAATGTCTTGCGTCAGATTTTCAGCCTCATTTTCAAATATCTGAGAGATATTGAAGCATATACGTTTAAGCAAAATTCCATACATCACTACACTTCAAAAAAGAGAGGAAAATGGGAGGAGAATAAATATACCTCAGAAAATATTTTCTGAAACGAATCAGAGAATTGTGTGTTATAAGAATATCTAAAATCATTGCCATTCCCATAATTATAATTCATATCTTCTGTGTTGCTAGGTTGCTCCTTCATCTGTATTGATAAAAAATCATCATTAGTAGCCTATCAAATTGAATCATGATATAGCATAACTTGAGCAATACAAGCCAAAGGAGAAAAGGCATGTTACCATATCATATTGTGCTCTCTTCTGTGGATCTTGCAGAATCTGGATTCACCTTTCACGATTACAATCCATAAAATAATCATATGAAAGTAGTACAAGGAAATGCAACAACTCTTCAATCATGGTCATGATACTATTTTTAGAGAGCACAGAAATATTTAAACCTCATATGCATCTCTTATCTCTTGAAATTTCCTCTTTGCAGATGGATTATTCTTATTGGCATCTGGGTGATATTTTTTTGCAAGCTGCAAAAGGTTTTGATGTCAACACACTAGACAGATAAAAATAGCATGGAAAGGATGAAGGAAAAGATAAAAAGCGACAGATCTAAGCAATGCTTAATATAAATGAAGCAAAAAAAAATCCTCAAGTGCAAAATTATTGAATCACTTGTCTGAGAACACCGGCACAGTGTGAATTTTCACCTCTAAACAAAGAAGAATATTCCTTGTTCATATATGGGAAGGGGAGGGGGTGTAAGAAGAAAATTCTATGTATCGTAATGACAACAAACTACTAAAGGGGAATCTTAGTAACTCAGTTGGTTGGCTACCTGAACTCCCACCTTGTTGGTGAGGGTTCAATTCCCCGCATTGTGATCCCCTCCCCATTTCCCCTTCCCCTACCCCCAATTATTTTAATAAAAAAAAAAGACAACAAACTACTAAATAACCAGCCTCTTCATTGAAAAAAACTACAAATGACTAGTCGAATTTCAATACCAAAAAGGAAACAGATCCATATTCAAACAAAAGAGGCGGTGCCATATTGACAATGACAAGCTTATTTTTTTTTGATAACCGTGGTGTCCGGGCCAGTTTTCACACACCTGGACTAAATCCATGGGATACCTGCCACCTCCCACCAGCGACAGATATCAGATAACTCTATCCACCTCTATCCACCAAGGGAAGAATCACCTAGTGCTTTTTGTCTCTCCTGGGATTTGAACCTGAGACCTCAGGTACTCAACCCACTTCATTGACCACTAGGCGACACCCTTGGGGTGACAGTGACAAGCTTTTAACACAACAATAGCAGACAACATCTTATTTTAACTGAAAATAAACATATCAATAAGGCACTTATTCAAACCTAAAAGTCTATTGAATAATATCCTCACCACATGAAAAGCCTTCTTAATCTCATCTCGACTAGAATCTCTAGATATGCCTAGAATTTCATAATAATCTCGTTCTGCAGAATAACAAGCTCCTGCAAAATTAAACGATGCAATTGGTTCATATGACAGAGCAATCAATAAGATGAAACACACAAATAAAGAGCAACTGTCTATAGATATTGGAGGAATACCGGTGGAATGGAAAAAATGCTTCAATGGTGGAAATCTCCTAGTTGAAGAACTATTAGGTTTACCAATAAAACTGCAACTGTACAAAGCTGATATACAAAGCAAAGTAAATCATGATATTATGGATTGGCTTTTCAACTGGCTGAACATAATTCATGTTAGAGTAATGCATTTTCTGTCAAGTTCAGGCATTTCAACATACATTCAGCACATGCATAAATCCAGAACTTTCACCAGCAACCATTTTTTTCAATGACAATGGTGTCCGTGCCAATTGCACACACCTCAACCATTCCGCAGGGTACCTACTGTCTACTGCCTCTCAACAACACAAGTACCATTAATTCTATCCACCAAGGTTTAGGGATGTGAGAAGAAATCACCTAGTGTTTTTCTATTTGAACCTATAACCTCATAGCTCTCCACCCACTTCATTGACCACTAGGCCACACCCTTGAGTGCACTAACAACTATATTTTTTGATTTAAGTATTCACCGCAGGTTCAAGTAAATCTGATGTTGCCAGCTAGTACTAGGTTTGGGGGGGTGGGGGGCTACCAATAAAATATGTAACATAGACTTTGCAGTAGTATGGTTATACTAAGACTAGTTGGATAGGCAAAGAAATAGATGATTAATCCACAAAACAGAGAGAGTTGGATAGGCAAAGAAATAGATGATTAATCCACAAAACAGAGAGAGTACGTTTTTGAAATTGTTTTTTGAAAAAAAAAAAAATGAAGAGAGGAAGTGCATTACCTAATGCAGTGGCATGGTTTTATCATTAGCATGGAACTTTTTTTATCAAGTAATTAAAGATTTTACAAGTTTATGCACATCAGCCATAATTACAGGTTGTGCAATACCTCTCTGTGTCTAGGCATTTAATGCATACTGCTCTGACTATGCACCTAACACAACAGCTGGTGCTTAGGAAAACAATTTTACCCCTACGCAACAATGGACATCTATCCCCTCCTGCTTCTCAAGCGACAGAGATAATATATGGACCTAATACAACTTCTGAAATTGCTTACACTGACTTTGCTCATTAAACAACAACTTTAAGCAACACGTTTTCCACCTATTCTGTAACAAGTATCTGCTACATCTTCTATAATTGGTGTCAAATTATGTAACTGCTATTGCAAGACTTCTTAATGTACACAAATTAATTAGACCCTCCTGACCTTACTGAAAAATTGTCCACATCAATGATTCCACTTGTAACAAGCCCAAGATATTATTACCTCATTAAGTTACCACTACTCGATGAAGGTAAAGTTTAAATTCATGTACCGTTTCACACCATTACCTATGCAAAATTAACCTAGCTAACAACTAAGCACACAAACAACAACATACACAGAGTAATCCCACAAGTGCGGTCTGGCAAGGGTATAGTGTACGGTAGTATGCAGACCTTACCACTACCTCGTGGAGGTAGAGAGGCTGTTCCCAAAAGACCCTCGGTTCAAGTCCGGCAAATCCAAGTACAAAGAAGAACAAAACAATGAAAAAAACACAACAACTAACAAGGGAAGCAGTGAAATCCTACCAGAAATGAACAACAACAACAACAACAAAATAGTACAATAATCGAAATACAATAAACAACAAACGATAAATATCATAAGCAACAACTACAATAATACAACTTGTACAACGACAAACACCAACAAGCCTAAACCCTTGAAACACAACTAAGCACACAAACAACAACATACACAGAGTAATCCCACAAGTGCGGTCTGGCAAGGGTATAGTGTACGGTAGTATGCAGACCTTACCACTACCTCGTGGAGGTAGAGAGGCTGTTCCCAAAAGACCCTCGGTTCAAGTCCGGCAAATCCAAGTACAAAGAAGAACAAAACAATGAAAAAAACACAACAACTAACAAGGGAAGCAGTGAAATCCTACCAGAAATGAACAACAACAACAACAACAAAATAGTACAATAATCGAAATACAATAAACAACAAACGATAAATATCATAAGCAACAACTACAATAATACAACTTGTACAACGACAAACACCAACAAGCCTAAACCCTTGAAACACAACTAAGCACACAAACAACAACATACACAGAGTAATCCCACAAGTGCGGTCTGGCAAGGGTATAGTGTACGGTAGTATGCAGACCTTACCACTACCTCGTGGAGGTAGAGAGGCTGTTCCCAAAAGACCCTCGGTTCAAGTCCGGCAAATCCAAGTACAAAGAAGAACAAAACAATGAAAAAAACACAACAACTAACAAGGGAAGCAGTGAAATCCTACCAGAAATGAACAACAACAACAACAACAAAATAGTACAATAATCGAAATACAATAAACAACAAACGATAAATATCATAAGCAACAACTACAATAATACAACTTGTACAACGACAAACACCAACAAGCCTAAACCCTTGAAACACAACTAAGCACACAAACAACAACATACACAGAGTAATCCCACAAGTGCGGTCTGGCAAGGGTATAGTGTACGGTAGTATGCAGACCTTACCACTACCTCGTGGAGGTAGAGAGGCTGTTCCCAAAAGACCCTCGGTTCAAGTCCGGCAAATCCAAGTACAAAGAAGAACAAAACAATGAAAAAAACACAACAACTAACAAGGGAAGCAGTGAAATCCTACCAGAAATGAACAACAACAACAACAACAAAATAGTACAATAATCGAAATACAATAAACAACAAACGATAAATATCATAAGCAACAACTACAATAATACAACTTGTACAACGACAAACACCAACAAGCCTAAACCCTTGAAACACAACTAAGCACACAAACAACAACATACACAGAGTAATCCCACAAGTGCGGTCTGGCAAGGGTATAGTGTACGGTAGTATGCAGACCTTACCACTACCTCGTGGAGGTAGAGAGGCTGTTCCCAAAAGACCCTCGGTTCAAGTCCGGCAAATCCAAGTACAAAGAAGAACAAAACAATGAAAAAAACACAACAACTAACAAGGGAAGCAGTGAAATCCTACCAGAAATGAACAACAACAACAACAACAAAATAGTACAATAATCGAAATACAATAAACAACAAACGATAAATATCATAAGCAACAACTACAATAATACAACTTGTACAACGACAAACACCAACAAGCCTAAACCCTTGAAACACAACTAAGCACACAAACAACAACATACACAGAGTAATCCCACAAGTGCGGTCTGGCAAGGGTATAGTGTACGGTAGTATGCAGACCTTACCACTACCTCGTGGAGGTAGAGAGGCTGTTCCCAAAAGACCCTCGGTTCAAGTCCGGCAAATCCAAGTACAAAGAAGAACAAAACAATGAAAAAAACACAACAACTAACAAGGGAAGCAGTGAAATCCTACCAGAAATGAACAACAACAACAACAACAAAATAGTACAATAATCGAAATACAATAAACAACAAACGATAAATATCATAAGCAACAACTACAATAATACAACTTGTACAACGACAAACACCAACAAGCCTAAACCCTTGAAACACAACTAAGCACACAAACAACAACATACACAGAGTAATCCCACAAGTGCGGTCTGGCAAGGGTATAGTGTACGGTAGTATGCAGACCTTACCACTACCTCGTGGAGGTAGAGAGGCTGTTCCCAAAAGACCCTCGGTTCAAGTCCGGCAAATCCAAGTACAAAGAAGAACAAAACAATGAAAAAAACACAACAACTAACAAGGGAAGCAGTGAAATCCTACCAGAAATGAACAACAACAACAACAACAAAATAGTACAATAATCGAAATACAATAAACAACAAACGATAAATATCATAAGCAACAACTACAATAATACAACTTGTACAACGACAAACACCAACAAGCCTAAACCCTTGAAACACAACTAAGCACACAAACAACAACATACACAGAGTAATCCCACAAGTGCGGTCTGGCAAGGGTATAGTGTACGGTAGTATGCAGACCTTACCACTACCTCGTGGAGGTAGAGAGGCTGTTCCCAAAAGACCCTCGGTTCAAGTCCGGCAAATCCAAGTACAAAGAAGAACAAAACAATGAAAAAAACACAACAACTAACAAGGGAAGCAGTGAAATCCTACCAGAAATGAACAACAACAACAACAACAAAATAGTACAATAATCGAAATACAATAAACAACAAACGATAAATATCATAAGCAACAACTACAATAATACAACTTGTACAACGACAAACACCAACAAGCCTAAACCCTCGAAACACAACTAAGGACACAAAATTGAACTCAATTAATGAAAAATATCTCATGAGTCATGCCAAAGAGTTCAATCTTCGCATGTTACAGTTAAAGGTAAACCTCTTACATCGATTTTTAAGTAATGTAGGTACATATTCTGAAACATGTGCTGAATTTGCAGAGACTGAACGCCATGACTACAAATGAAGAAAAATAGTTTAACAACAAAATATATAATTTGTAAATTAAACAATACTCTACTAACGCAAGTTTTCAGTAATATTACCAAAGCAATTTGAATTATAGATTTTGGGGAAACCCCTGTCCACCTCAATCTCCCCATTTTTTAGCTGGAAGAAAAATTCCAAAAACCACAAAAGTAAACCACAAGCCTTTTGTAAAAATAATTATTAGGAAAACAATAGTGAGAGAAATTAGGCTTACTTGGAAAAGAATTCTTCCTTCAATATTTGATAAGTTTTCGCTCTTTATTATGCACTATAGAGAGCGGTCCAAGTTTTATACTTTTCTTTCTTCCCATAAAGGTTTTGGGGCATGACCCTTCATAGTTTATTTTAAACCCTTGATAGTTTCACACAGCAACGGATTCAGACTTTTTACTAAGTGGGTTTAATATAAAAAAAAAAAAAAATATAACAAAACAAATGAAACAAAGTTTTATCAATTAAAACATATTATTATAATTCTATTCTATGAGTTTTCATTTCTTGAAATCTATTCATAATACTCTCATTAGAAATTATTTTTGTATTTTGAAAGATTTATAAAAAACAGACTGAAATTCAATAGAAAATCAATTATAATTTTCTTCAATTTTACCTATTAGGAATTTTTAAGTAGAATAAATTAAAAATAACCATAATAATTTTGTATATATGAAAGATTGAAAGTAGAGAATAGAGAGCAAAGAACAAACTTGATAAATTTCTTGGTGTTGATGTGAAATGACTTGTTTTCTTACTTAGTTGCTTGGAGGTCATAGGTTTTTTTCTTTCTTTTTTTTAATTTGGTAATTAAATAATTTTATTAATCACCGAGTAAATCTGTACAAAACCAAGGCTTAACTACCAGTTAGCCTTCCACTAGACAAAACGTCCTAACTCTACATCCAAATCTACCAGAAGAGACAACTAAACACCAAACTCCTCTATGACAGTGTCCTTACATAATCAAACAATCTCACATTATCTCTAACCCTTATACAAATGTTCATTTGCAGACCGCTTAATATAGCCTCGACGCTAGCAGCTTTTCTTTTTTCTTTCTTTTTCACGCTGGGGTTTGGGAATAATGGGGATTGGGGAATTGGGGATTAACATTTTAGATTTTTTTTAAAAAAGTAAGTAATTTTATAATATTAGAAAAGCTAAAATAAGTGCACTGTTATGATATTTTTTAGAATTACAATTAGTAGTTAAGAATTTTTAAAAAAATCTTAACTGGTTAGGACTTGGATAGGGATAGTAGCTGACTATCTGCATAGGAAAAGAAAAAAGAAAGGGCGCACGCTGCTGGGGTCAAACTCGCGACACCAGGAATGTAAGATTCTGAACCCGCTTTACCACTAGGCCAAGCGCTGCACATGTACATTGTGGGTTCAAATGTAATATATACCTTGTACATTTCAAAGACAGATTATATATACAATATAATTTTTCAACGAAGTGGGTTGAACCTATGTGGATCCGCCCCTTGTGTCACATATTATGTAAATCTCTAGTTCTTCAAAATTAGATGTAATGTGCATTGGTTAGTATAGTGGAGTTTAAAACTGTCATAATTGTAACAAAAAAAAATCAAATCTCATTTTTTATATTACGTAATTATTCAATTTCATAACTACATAATTTTCTTGTTATAATTAATTTGTTATTTCACATTTGCATCTTATTATAAATTGGCAAAATATTCACCATACAAGAAAAAAACGGATGTCAAGGCAAGAAGTTCACATTTAGACATAAAACGTAATGGTTTCATATAATCTGAAGCGGACTATTTTAAGCAGATTTTAAAAACTTGAAAACATGTAACATCCATTAGAGATAATCAAATCAAAAACCTTAATAAAGTGACACTATTATAAATATAGTTTATATAGACTAAAACTAATTATTTGATTTATCGCGTACAGGAATTGGATTGAAGCCGTTAAACGTAGGGGACAATTGATCACCGGTTAATAATGGCTCACTAACGTCCAATAGATTTGAATTTGATTTATCGGTTACTGGAATTGGATTGAAGCCTATAAACGTAGGGGGAAATTGATCACCGGTTAATAATGATTCACTGACGCGCAATGAATTCAAATTTGATCTATCAAGTACTTCAATCGAACAGAAGCCAAATAAATATTAATTTGATCGACCTATTTGAGCAGAATCCTAATCACCATGTATAGGTTGATAACCAATTAATGGCCCATCCTTTACATATGGACATTCACATCCACCAATCAGACCGCCTCCATATAGTTTGCTACCATATGATCATCGATTAAAAAAAGAGCGATCTAAGTTTTATACTTTTCTTTTCTTTTCCATGAGGTATTTGTCTTTTAGGGCACGACCCTTGATAGTTTCTTTTAGTTTTATTTAAACCCTTGATAGTTTCATGTATTATGTAAATCTCTTGTTCTTCAAAACCTAGATATAATATGCAATTTTGCATTGGTTAGTAAAGTGGCATTTTAAACTATCGTAAATATAACAAATGTCGTAAATATAACCAAAAAAATTTCAGATCTCATTTTTCATATTACGTAATTGTTCAATTTCGTAACTACATAATTTTCTTGTTATAATTAATTTGATATTTCGCTTTTACATCATATTATTACACTTATATACATTTAAATTGACAAAATATTTATTATACAAAAAAATAAAAAATTATGTCAAGACAAGAAATTGCACATTTAGACATGAAACCAGGGGCGACTATTATATAAAGCGAGTGAAGCAACAACTTCAGGCCCCCAAATTAGGGGGGGGGGGCATATTTCAATCATGACCTATATATGTAGACTTTTTATTTTAATAAAATATTGACTTCTTCATTGTAAAAAGGTTAAATAAATTCATAAGGCAACATACGAGCTTGAAAATTTTGAGTTTTTATTAGGTGTTACTATTTGGTATGATATATTATTTGCAGTTAACTCAGTTAGGAAATCATTATAATCAAAAGATATACAAATTGATGTTGTCATAGATCAATTAAGAGGTTTGATTTCTTTTTTCAAAAAAAATAGAGAAGAAGGATTTGTAGCTGCTATGATTTCTGCTAAATATATTGCACCAGAATTGAATTTAGAACCTGTAATATATAGAAAGAGACAGTTTGATGAGAATGCTCATAATAAAATCACAAAGTCTCTTGAAGAATCTTTTAGAACTGATTATTTTTTATACATAGTAGATCAAACCATATCTTCACTTCAAAATAGATTCGAACAATTCGAATCTTATGAAAATACTTTTTCCGCAACATAGAAATAAATCCACAACTTCCAGACCTAACATGATCGTTCTGCACAATAATAGGAGAAGAAACCATAAAAGAGAAAATAAAGGATTAGGTCTACTCCATCTTTAATTACTTCTGTTATATATCTTTTAGTGCTAAGTTGGAAAGTGTAGGTACGTAAGTATATCCAACAACAACATGCACCAAGCTAGTTAGAAAAGGGCAGGGCAGTCATTACATTGTGACACTCAAAATTTGCTAAAAAGGAATTTGAATTAAGGAAGAAAATGATGTAAATGAATTTCTTCTTCTTTTTAGTTATAAATATAAAAAGATTTTTCTTTTCAAATAAATGATGTAATTATGATCTGTTACCAATGAGGCACTGTGGTGAGCTATTAATATTTCCAAGAGAATGGCTTAGGCTTCTCTCTCGTAAACAATTTTAGCATGTCGCAAGGCAAATCTAGACTCGGGTTAAGGGTAGGGTCCCAAGTCGGGAGTCAAGAATTGGGGTCAGGGTCAAGGTAAGGTCCCGAGTCGGAGTTAGCTCCCGAGAAAATACTATAATTTGAATAATTTCAAAATACTATAATCGAGAGTCGGGATCAAAACTCGGATTGGATTAACTATTAAGGTCAACGGTTAGGTTGTGTGTCGGGGGCCAAGGGTCAGGGTCAATTCTCGAGTCGGATCCCAGGTTCGGAGTCAGGTCCTCGATCGGGGTCAGGAGTTGAGTTCAGGGTCAAGGTCAGAGTTGACTCTCGGGTCAAGGTCGGGAGTCGGGTCGAGATTGTGGTCAGGATGAAGAGTCAAGTCCTAGGTGGGCCCTGACCCCCACCCCGACCCGTCCCAAAACCCAACTCCCAATATCCAGACCCAGACCCCGACACCAACCCAGGACTCGACCTGACCCAACTCCCGACCCCATTTGATTTCCGCGGTAATCTAAACTCCATGGCATCAAGTATGATTCTCGTAATCTAAACTCAAGTTTATTAAAGAATATTTATCGATGACTCTATATATACAAAGAGTCAACTAACTGGTAACTCACAAATCACAACAGTAGAAAGACTTGTAATTAGAAGAACATTAAGACGAGTGTATCCCTTATAACATTCATATTCTGTATATTATTATTTTTACAACAAATTACAAGTTCTTGTTATAATCTTCTAGCGTATATCACGTCAGAAAATCAAAACAATGCTCGAAAAATAAATAAAGAAGAAACAATAAAACCACGTATCAATAATTGACGCTCACATAACATACTTTTAGATATCAAACATAATCCACATGATACGTATAAACCTTGTTACAATTTGGCACAATCTGTGGGTTTAAAAGAAACAGTCATCTTGTCAAGATCATAGGCAACAAAGAAATTTGTTTGTGCTACATTGCCAAATATAGGCAAATGTTTAGTTGGGGCAAAAGCAAGGCAAACGATACCATCTCCGATATGAACAAAACTATTTATCGCGTTCAACTTTACCTTCGCATCTTGAAATTGAAATATTACTGATGGAACATCTGAAATACGCAAGCCTTCATAACACAACTGAAAGAATTGTGTTTCGTTGCTTCTTAGGGGCTTCAATTTTATTTCGCTCTTCATTATTGTCTTCATTTCCGATAATATTTGTGTTGGTAAAAAAGAAATTGTAGTCCCTGAGTCTATAGCAATGTTCCCCTCGTGAACATTTTTTGATGTGTTATGAAATCGAATCGTTTTATTCCCAATGGAAATTCCTAATAACTTCAAGAAATAAAAAACTTTTGGAGGTTTTAAAAATAATGGTGTTGAAACCACATACTTACTTGAAGAAGGTAAAGCTTTTTCTCCAAAATTCAATTTGCTAGACACATTCAATTGGTAGAATGGGACTAAACAATATGAAAATTTATGTCCAAATGTAGATTTAATTTGGGACACAAGTGAATAAGGTGAAGACCCAAGACCAATAATTCCAGTTGGTTCAACATCACCAACACTAAGATTATTTTTCCTTCCACAACCAAAAGTTATGTTGGAGAAAGACAATCTCCTTCGACGAGTAATATTTGTTGAATCGTCAAATGTGAATGTCTCACTCGCTAGATCACCAGAACTGAACGATTGATCGATATATCCAGCAAAATATAAACATGTCTTTTTCTTGCGATCGCAAGAACTTCCGCGAAGATTCTTGCATCGAGTAGAGTTGCAAGGAATTGATTTATATGTAGAAGAATTTTTTGGATTAAAAACTGGATTTTTTTGTTGGTAGCAATGGATACAAGGCTGGCATTGTATCCATATAAGATCACTACCAGTGTCAACAACAACTAGTTTGGCACTTGGTTTCGTGCCAATTGAAATATTTGTGAGATATACTCCCTTTGTATCAGGAATTAGAGAAGTTGATAATTGAGTATTTAACAACAAATAACTTGCCCGATTGATGGAACGTTGTAACGCATTGCTCATTAGTTGCCTTTGATTTAAGGCAGGGTTATAGTATGGTGATTTTGGTGAATCGCGATGAATGAGTTCAATGCTAAAACCGTCATTTTCAGATTGTGCAAAATCCGAGAGACTTGATATTGATATTGCAAGAACTAGTAAGATGAAATAATGGAGTTCCATCATTTTTTTCTATGACGGAATTTCAAAAATCTCACAGGTTTAATTTATATGAAGAAAAAATGTTGATACAAATTTTGTGACACATTAATTGTGGTCTAGTCCATCATTAATAAAGTTTTCTTTCGTGTGTTGTAAGTTCCAATTTTACGTTGACTCGTCTTGGTTTTAATTATTATACGGATGAGTTCATATTGAAAAAGCATCTTAATGGCAAATTACACAAATCTGATACTCCCTTCATTTCAAAATAGTTGGCCCTGTTACTAAAAATATTTGTTTGAATTTAATTGTCCCTTTTATGAAATTAAGAGGATTTTATTATGTTATTTCAAGACTATCCTTATTATTAAATAACTAAACAAACTGTATATAATCAAATTTATATTTTTAAAGCATAATTAATAAGACTAATTTGGTAAAATAAATCCCTAATAAATAAAGGAAGTACCAAGTCAACAAGGGTCAACTATTTTGAAATGGAGAAAGTAGTCTTATCCTCATAGTTATGAGGTGACCCCATCTTATTGCTGTTGGGAAAAAGGGTCCAACTTATAAACTCTGTTTTCGCTTTCCAAAGTCAAACAGTTTAATTTTGACCATGAATTTTGGAATTAAATCTTCAATTTCAAAATATTTAAAATATATATGAAAAGATTACGGTCAAAGATATTCTTGTTTGAATCTTGAAATTAGAAAAATGCCACATAAGTTGAGACGGAGGGAATAAGTACTAAAAGTCACCTAATAAAAAATACTTATACTAATCAATGCATAACTTGTTTCTAATAAAACCAACTTTTCTTATAAAATTATGCCGATAATAATGCGGAGATTGTGATAGAATAATTAGCAATCACCGTAGAATCTTAGTAGTTCAATTGATTGTCGATTGGTTAAATGAATTTTCATGTCGGTGAGGGTTGATTCCCTACCTTATAATCTCCTCCATCATTTCTCCTTTTCCTACCCCTCAAAAAAATTTTTTCAAAAAAAGAAAAGAAAAGAATATAATCATCGACTATTTAGAGAACATTCTTTTTTTTTTTTCCAACGGATATTCGATTATATGATACTTCGATTCACTGGATGAAGAACGGGATATACATTATATAATATAAATATTTACAATTTTATCCTATTTTTATAAAAATAAAAAGTAGAAAGATGAATTCAAAATTATTGTGGTCTTTTATGTTCGCTTTAAATATGTCATAATTTTATTAATTTTGTAATTCGCTTTTACTTCTAAAAACTAACGAACTCTTAGTGTATGTTTGGTACGAATGAAAACACTTTTCACATTTTTTTTTTTCCTTCTAATTTTCTCATATTTGGTTGGTTAAAATTCTTAGGATAACTTTTTATTTTCTTTTTCCATTTCTAATTTGCTAATAACATAGACGTACTTCATTTTTTCGAATTCTCCTTTTATGACATTTATTATTTTAATTTGAAAATAAAATGATGCTAGGGGCCAGATCATACTTACGTTTTGTGTTAAAATGTGAACATCAGTTTCTTGTTTCAATTTTAGCCATTAAATGCTAATTAATTTTGTTAATATATAACTAGGGGCGAAACTATCGCTATATACGAAAATTTCTTTTATTTGAATTCATAGTGTGTATCATACTAGCTCCTAAACCCATTAGCCTTTTTTTGTTTCATTTTGAAAACATTTTCAGTGAAAATATGAGTCCAAGATTAATTATGGTAATTGCTCGTGGCTGTTCTCATTTGCTGAATTAATGGCTAAAGTTACAGTAGGAAACTGTTTGGAGGCGGTATTCCAATCGGTCGATCGAATCAATATCCATTTGGCATTGATTTGACTCAAGTACTTAATCAATCAAATTTGTTATCATTAGGTGAGAATTTTTTTTCTGGTGAGCAGGATTTCACTCAAACGGATCGATCAAATGATCAATATCTATTTGACTTTGATTTGACTCATGTACCTGATAATTCAAATTTGTATCCATTAGATATCGGTGAGCCATATTTAATCGATGATCAGAATTCTGCTCAAACTGATCGATCAAATCAATATCCATTGAATGTCGGTGAGCCACTTTTAACTGACGATCAGGATTCTGCTCAAATTGATCAATCAAATCAATATCCATTTGACTTCGATTTGACTGAAGTACCTAATAAATCAAATTTGCATCCATTGGGTATCGGCGAGCCACTTGTAACCGATGACCAAGATTCTACTTGACTTGATCGATCAAATCTATATCCATTTGGCTTCGATTTGACTGAAGTACTTGATAAATCGAAACTGTATCCATTGGGTGTCGGTGAAGCACTTTTAACCAGTGATCAGAATCCTGCTCAAACTCAAACTGATCGATCAAACCAATATCCATTTGACTTTGACTTGACCGAAGTACCTGATATATTGAATTTATATTCACTGGGTGGATCATTGGATGTCGATGAGTCACTTTTAATCGATGATCAAGATTCCGCTCAAATTGATCTATCAAATTAATATCCATTTGGCTTCGATTTGACTGAAGTACTTGATAAATCAAATTTGTATCCATTGAGTGTCGGTGAGCCACTTTTAGTCAGTAATCAAGATTTCACTAAAACTGATCGATCAAATCAATATCCATTTGGGTTCGTTTTGACTGATGTACGTCCTTGATAAATTAATTTTGTTCCATTCGATGTCGGTGAGCCACTTTTAATCAGTCATCACGGTTTCGCTTAAACTGATCCATTAAATCAATATCCATTTGGATTCGATTTAACTCATGTACATGATCAGTCTAATAGTTAGTTGCAATTTAGTCACATTATATGCCATGTTTATACATGTATAAACTAAGAATATCTTTACATGAACAAAACTCTTAACACGTGCATTGTGATCTACAAGCAGGGTAAAGACAAGTTGATAGCACCATTGAAATTTATTTCTGCGGGAAACATGATGTACAAGAACAAGTATAGGCCGTGAATAATTAGAAAGATTTACTAAGACGATTTATGAGAATGAAAATAAGAATATAGTTGGAGCTTTTGAGGCCTCCAATAGGGATGAGCCGCTAAGGCGTTAAACGGTGGTCGTCATGGCGTTAGTTTGATTCCGGTAACTGATCAATCCAATGCAATTGATCAATCACAGTAACATCTTGACCACCGTTTAATAGCAACAACGGCTCATCCCTGCATCCATCCCCATCCAGAACACATCACAATCAATGCAATTAATAACTCTTAATACATCGATAGTCTCTTAAATTTTTATTTAGACACTTAAACTAACGCTTGTTTTATACTGAAAATGAATTTTCTCTTTTACTTGTTTATTTTGGCAAATTAAGAGGTAATTAATTATTTATTTCCAATTTTAAGCTTATCACTAACCAACAATTTCTCAAACTTATTCGAGTATAAACAGTCAAATTTAAATCTTCAAAATATAGAATTATATCATTAATGAGAGTAATTTAGGAAAAACATACACTTAATGCAACTTTTTGGAGCAATCAGTAGCCTTGAAGGATACTCTTTTCCTCTCTAAGTCATAACCAACCAAGAAATTAGTCTGTGCAATGTTCCCATATATTGGAACACCATATGATGCAGCAAATGCAAAGCAAAATGAACTTGAACTTGTCGCTATGAACGTATTAAATGGACCTAATACCACATCTCCGCCTATAAAATGCATAGTAATTATCGGAATTTTCTCGATGGAAAAAGATTTGTAGCACAAACTTAGCGCACCAGATGGATCAGCTATAGTCGGGAGCTTGATTTGTCCCTTCACCATTGCTTCCAGTTTCACGTATATTTCTGGCGAAAAGAGAGTTAAAACTGTACCTGAATCCAGAATAATGTTACCTTCTCCGTAGGAGAAAGCCACTTTTCGAAAATCTAGTCTCTTTTTACCCACACTGACACCTTCCAGTGTGAGAAAATAGTAAGTTGATGGAAATTTTTGGGCTAAAGGTGTTGTTACAACTTTATTGCCAAAAACAATTGCGTTTTTACCAAAATGTATTTTGCTCTTTGGAACAGAACTGTTGTGTTGTTGAGTAAATGGAGATAAACAATAAGAGAATTTTCCTCCAATTGAAGATCCCATTTGCGAAATCAGCGAAAATTTCCCTCCTCCAAGACCTACTATCCCTGATTCTTTATCACCACTGAATGTACCTGCATTACTATGCCCGCACCCTATAACAGTGTTTTTCAGCGAGACCTTTTTGTTTCTCGATGATCCAAATCTAATCGTCTCTGTTGCTAAATCGCCTACACTGTACGAATCATCTCCGTACCTGACTTGATACCCGCAAGTCCTCTTTGTCCTGTTGCAGGACGTTGAGAATTCAGCTCGACACATTTTGGAACTGCAAGGTAAGGGTTTATACGTAGAGGAATTTTTCGGGTTGAAGATACGAGTTGGCTGCTTGAAACATTTTTTACAGGGTAAACACTGTGTCCATGTGAGGTCGCTGCCAGTATCAGCGACCCCTAAGGTATGCACAGGAGGCGTACCTAATGAGAATTTCATTAGATACTCACCGTTGTTTGAAGCAACAACGACAGAGGATAGTGAGTAAAAACTACTAGAACGATTGAAAGAGCGATGAAATGAGTTCCTCATTCGCTCCGTAAAACTTAAGGAGGGATCATAAAAGGGGGAATGTGGAGAATCTCTATGAATAAGATCAATGCTATAACCATTGTTCATAGCATTTGTAAATGCAAAAATTGAAACTAGAGTAGCAAAGATGATGAAAAATGAATAATGTGTCACACAATTTATCATTGTTTTAGTCATTTTAGACGTTTTTGCTTTGTTAGATTGACTGTGTGTGATGTGATTTATATTTGTAGACAATTATTCAAAGTGAAGTTATTATGATTTATCTTTAATTAGTTTGAGGAGATTACGTTAATTCAGAAATAAAAGTGATGCAATCTGTAATTTCCACTTCCAACGTATAAGTTAATGTCTTTCTTGTCTAATATGCTAAGCTTTTATTTGACATGCGTCTGAACAAATATTTGAAATTGACCAATTCTTTTGAATTGACTTCAGTTTCACTGTATAATTAACTTTTGGTTCTTTCTTTCTTTTCTATTTTTTTGGTGTGGGGGTGGGGAGAGAGGTGGTAATAATTCGGTTTATGATACTGACGCATTTACACTTAGCTTCCTTATTTTGATCTTTCGTAAGGAGAGGTATCATAAACCATAAGGTATGTTGTTAAGACAAGTATGCGGATGTATTATTTTCATTAATCCTTGTCTCATTAACAAAAAATTTATGTAAATGGATATCTGGCAATGAACTGAGAAATAGTACGGGTCTGAGACAAGAAAAAAAATGAAATATTTTTCTAGAAAATAAGTGATTTTCTTACCTATTTTTCGATGTTTGATAACAAAGCAGAAAATATTGTTCCAAACCATTTACATGTAATCTAGGCGAATACTATAGGGGTGGAGGTGGGAGGTGGGGGCGGTGAACGAGGGGGCTGGTGGGGTGCGATGGAATGGAGTGTGCTGGAAGATGAGGAGGAGTGGAATTTGTTTTCCTAAAGAAAATATTTTCCGAAAATTTGGACCAACCAAATATACGAAAATTGATCCACACTAAACATGGTAAGACAATAGAGCCAATGTTCACTACCTTTTAACCACCTTTGTAAAGAAATAGAATACACCACCCTTTGCTAATTGAAAAGTTTAGATACAAAAATCATAGACCTTTGGTACCTTATGCACAAACTAATTGAATACTCCTCGATCAGTTAGATACAAAAATCATAAGCCTTTGTTACTTGTGCACAATCTAATTGGATACTCCTCATTTGGCACATGACCAGTGAACATCTAACATCCAATGTGGTGTGATTTTACAGAAAGAACAAATATGTAAATCTCAATTAGCTCCAACTCTAGGTCACACGATAAATTATAAAGACGTATCTTCACCTCGCTCACGGGCAATAGAAGCTGAAAGAATTGCAAGATCGCGATTCAAGAGTGTAAGTGCAGTTTCACATTCGGAGATTATTCTTGTCACGGAAGATGGCTCGCCAGCCACTGTTTCTGAGGAACCAACAGCTACAGCTGCATGCGAATCCCGAAGATTCTTCAAGTTTCCCAGGAACTGTCAAAGATGTCAAGACAAAGGAATTACTCATGTATATCCCTCTTGAAGATGGCATTAGCGTATCAAAGGCAATAAACAAGACAAAACAACCACTGCACTCAATAATGTCAAACAAAGCTAAAACAATCTCTTCCTAGTAAAAGGGATGGTCAACTAAATGAGAACCAGTGTCATCTATGCTCCTATCTGCATATAAAACACTAAATCCCTATCCAGAACAAACATATAATTCATACTAAAGTACCTTCCAGAGCATCTTATATGCTTCCAATAGTCTATTGGCAGCTGGCCCAAACCCATGCAGTTGCGGTACTTCCATCATGTGGGTCCACGGACGTATTTCCTACAGTTATACCCTCACATATGTTATGAAGAAATATACAAACACAAAAAGTTAGAAGGGTAGGAAGGGAGGACTTGATGGGGGTTCCATCCCGAAATACCAATCTCTATAGTATGCAATCAATGAAGAAAACCGCGTGAGTCATAACAGATGAATAATGGAGAAAACCAAACCTTTGTATATATTGTGTTGAAGGTCCTTGCGGTGTCTAAAAAGGATTCCAAATGTCCCCGTAGTTTCGCTTCAACCTCTACATATTCCTCATCTGGGTTGTATGGATGCTGTAAGAGAAGAATTAACCATGACTTCCAGCTGAACACAATATATAACCAATTGAAGCTAACATAGATACTAGCTGAAACTAAATACAAGGGAAATAAAGCAGTGAGTGCTGAGAGGATTAACCTTTGATGCTAAATCATCAACCATTTCCTGTAGACTCAGAAGCCTATTTGATTGATCTGAAAGTTGCTTCTCCAAATCAGATATGTCTGGCCTGCAAGTGAACTTCGATTACAATAAGAACAATAGAAAGTTACTATCTGGAGAGTAAATAAAGCAAACGATATATGTTTCTTCAAGCAAGCAGGCACATATAAGCTTGTTTTCAAAAAGGATGGTATCACACCAAATAACTGCTGGCTAACAAGTCAGAACCGGAACAGGACCATCACAATTAATACTGAAGGACCTCTCTATAACAGCCTAGGTTTCTTTGAAACCGACTTTCATATTATGGTATATCATATATTCTCTATAACAAACATCTCGCTATAGCAGCCCAAAAATATTCAGACAAACGACACCGTTAAAAAGAGGTTTGACTGCATATGAAGATAAGCAGTCTCAAACGAAAGCAAAGATTACAAACAAATCATTGTTTTCAGTTTCCATTCTTTATTCTTTTCCTTTCAAATTCTCTAAATACTTTGCAGTCATTCTTCCTTCACTCAAGAAGTGGCTAGGCTGATTGAATTCAACCCCCTCACCCCCACCCTCTTTCTACTCTTCAACGTTTTTCTGCTTGCCTCAAGTCTTCACCATCTAACCTTGGTAAAGGTCCAGGGATAACCAACACGACATGTAGGAATTGAAGATCCTGCAGTAAGAGACAGCAGGTTTCATCCATATGGACCTCTAAACTGATATCACACTAGTTTTGGCTAGGTGGTTTTGTCGATGGGCTTCATCCATATGGACCTCTGACTAATATTGCACCACTACTTTTGGCTAGGATGGTTTTAAAATAGAAGAAGATTAGACTGAAGTGTTCTCCCACACAGGAATAGCAAGTATGCTAAGTCTTCCTGAAGGACCCAAATCCAACTGAGACCTGGAATGAAAACTTTCACCAGCTAATCAGCAGCAGGCACACACTTACAACCCCTGCCCTTGAGTAGATTCTGAAGTTCTTTACTAAACCTTTTTCCAAGTTCCAATTCCTATTTGATATTATACTTTGTCCAACCATAGATACAGAGAATGGATTGCATCTCCGCCACAGGTCATAGTTTACCTTTATTTCCGATCAGCTGGTAAAACTTTCCAGAAATGGAAAAATCAGATCATACTAGAAACCTCAGAAGTCAAACCGCGACCAAACCACTCTTTCCTTTAGTTTATCCTATCGTGTGTCCTTTGAGGAATCTTTAACAGCATAAATGCCACAATTTGTCAGCATACTGGAAGTGAAGGGTAAAAATAAGAAAAGAGAAAGAAGATTCTCCTTAAGACTGCGTCAGAAGAACTTGCCTGTCTTCTTTTTCCTGCAATGAGGTAAAGAGGAAAAAGGTGCCAGCCCTAAAGACTTATGGAAAAACCTCTTTTGGTTGGTCATGACGTTTCGATGAACTTTCAAGGACAGTTGGCATGGAACTTAAAGCCTAGACCACAAGTATAGCGCCAATAAATTGTAGGAGCAGAAGCAGCAACGATCTCAAAAGGTTCTCACTTTAGGTGCTACTGTTGAATACAAATTTGCATAGAGGTAACTTTTTCCTCTTTTCCAAAGCCCATTATGACTTTAAGAGTTCCCTTTGAAACATATTCAATAACTAAATAAATTCATCGAATAATTTGATGGAGAAAAAGAAATCTTCCTTACAAAGGATAGATAGACTGGATCTGAACATCCGCAGGAAACAGTTTGCATTCTTCTGAAAAAATTTGAGCCTGCTTTTCAGCTATGGCGTCAATCAATTGAATATCCTTTGCTACCTGCTCATCCACACTACAAAGAGAAAAAACGATTCAGGTATTTCAAATATAAATTAATAATCAAACAGAGATGAAATGTGTGTTTCAATGTATGAATAGAATAAAATCTCCACAAATATTAAGGTGCAGTCAAGCGTCTAACCTCCATTCAGGATTATCAGCATACATACTTGCCTCCACAAGATCCACAATAAGGCGTAGCATTTCCATACGATCTTCATAACTACCCCGTCCCTGCAACAGAATCAACGTAACATTTGTTTTTAGAAAACATCAAGAACCTTAAAAGTATTGGAAGCAATAGAATGTTCCAAGCCTAACAGTACAAAGGTGCTACGGAATACAATCCTTGTCCGGAGCATCATAAGCAGTATCCTTCTGTATCTAACCTCAGAATATCCCATCAACCAAATTCCATACAAACCTAAAAGCCCACTTACAAAGTTGACTTCCCACCTCCAATTGGATGTCCCTTACTCCCTTATGCTGAATAGATAACATCATGACATACATGCTTCTCCTGGAGCAGATAATGCTCATATCCTCTTCATTTGCATTTCTAATATCATGCATGCACTTTGTAAACACTGGGGTGTCCTACCAATAAACGCTGACACTATAAAGACTTCCATTCCCTCACCAATTAACGAATTGAAACAAAGTTGAAAAGTGAGAATACGGTGTAAGACCTAAAAGGAAATTTTAAATGATAACTAGCATGCCAAGTTCTTCCATCATGCTCTATATAGAAGTATATTAAATTTCTCAAGCATGAAATCAGATCAGAGTCTTTATTTCCATTCATGATCTATATTGCTACCTACATTAGAGGCATGTGTAATGGATCTTGTCTGATAAGTATTCTGTTGCTGATCTTTCATCAAGTGGATATTTCTTCGACTGGCTCCACGTTTGCCATATGTTGAAGCTCAACGGGAGAAAAAGTTTTAGGTGCCCAAAAACAATGGTGATGAAAAAAAAAAAACTTTTAAGCTCCTAGGTCCCACTTTAACCGTAGGTATACACCATAGGAGAAGCTTTCAATTCACTTGAGAATGAGGTGCTCCTCATTACTCAACCCAGGGGAACACCAAGTCTTTTCTCAGAAACCACCTTACTCTAACTATCACGAATATGCTATGTCGACAAAAATGAGATTAATAGTTAACTGAAACGCAATGTAGAGGTCCCTTTCTTAGCTGTATTTTCCTTTATCATATATCCTGATGACAAATGGCTAAACAGAAATACCACTAAAATTTTAATTAGATAGGAAGTTTGACAAAATATAAGCACAACTTGCTGAAGGAACCAGCAACATTAAGTGCAAACAACAAGATCTCTTTTTTTCATTTTCAGGAAACTAGTTGCTGTTTGCTTTGGAATGGTACGGACGTTGTTTATTCTATCATATTGACAAAGAGCTTGTCTTTTCCCACATGTTTGTGTCAGTTATGATTAAAATTATGGTGCTTACCTAGTCGTCAACCTCTCTTTTTCAATTTACCAGCACGCACTGTAGCAGACACAAACTTAAACGCACTGAGACATGTAACTAGATCATAGGAAGCCTAAGTGCCTAACAAATTTCTAATGGTGGAAGGATCTTAACATTATTTGTTACAACATTGACACAAGTCTAAATGTCAACCAATAAATCCGTAAGTTCTGTACTTTCTTTATCTCTCTCAAGCACCGAAAGAAATATGACACATAACAATGACAAATAACATCTATTTTATGCCGGTTGATGTCTAAAGACATTAAAATGGACAAAAGCTTAGAAGTGTGAGTGCCACCAGATCCAAAAGAAATACAATAACCCCGGCACTTCCAGAGATAACTGCAAACTGTACCTTAAAATGATCCAGATTTAATAGTAGTGCTACGCCTATCAGTTTTCATGAAATAATTAAGGACAAAAGAACCCTAGTTGAACCGTACAGACCATATTAAATGCTATATTGACCTGAGACAGCATTCTTAAGTTTAAACTACCAACATCTAAGTCATCATCAACATATGGAAAGGTTGAACACTACACTGCAGATAATAATGTGCTATGGTGATCGAGAAATCCAAATCTTTCATTATTTTTTGACAACGGCACCAGGCCAGCTTGCATGTCCTTAACTATTCCCCTAAGTACCCGCTACCTCCTACCATCATGAATTGAATGCCAAGTAACTCTACCCAGAAAGAGTTAGCTGGATCATAAAAGCTTCGAATTTTTCATTTTATAAGGGGGGCGCCAGAAAGAAAAAAAAAGGTTCCCGTTGTATGCATCCACATATAGGTTGTTAAATGAGAATCATAAGCCCATCCATAAGGGAATTCCAGGAATCAGAAACATTTTGACCAGACGATGAGAAATTCTAACTCCTAAAGATTTTGCCATCAGAGCTTGTCTTCCACACCCCCAGACCCCACTTTGTGGGAATACACTGGGTATGTTGTTGTAGCTTATCTTCCACACCTAATTAGAAAACTGCAAGTTTATTTTTCAAACATTACCTTCAATTTTTTGCATATTTCTTTTATTTATTAAATAAATTGAAGTAAAACAATCCTAGCAATTAACAGTGAAAACTGAGACGAAGAGTCAAAGGGGAGGTACTTAACCTTAAGCAAGGTAAGTAAAGTAAAACACTTTCAACAAATGGATCAATGTCATATTTATCTCTGAGTTGAGTAGATCCAGTTAGTTTAGCCTTTAATCAGAAATTATGTGAAACTTCACGTCATTACTCCACAATCTAAGATATTCAAATTACAAATTCTTCCAATGCCCAAGTACAGTACGGCCTATGATCAGTAGGGGTCAGTGGAGAACTTCTCAAGTCCCAACCAGACTGACAATATCCCAATGCTAAAACTACAGAGGTGCTTGTGCAAATCTTAACGAGAAAAAGGACTAAATATGATTCAACATTTCATTTACAAGATGCTGAAAATCCAAATATATCTACCTACCAATGGCACATTACATACAATCGACTATGGAGTATGCTATGCATCTGAAGGGAGAAAAAGGCAATAAGACAAACTTGGATTGTTTCTGGATCAACAGTAGTGGTAATGCCTAGAAACTTTGCAATCTCTGCTAAATCTGCCAAAAAGACACAAATGTACCTGATCAAAGGATACAAAAGAAACAACATTTACACAATAACTCCCTACAATTAATCCAGATCTAACCCAAAATAAACATTTTCAAGGACATTCTGATTATTCTAAAATGAAATATTCAATTAGGACGTTCCTAGCAGATCCAAAAAGAAAACTCTTTACTGATAATTAAAAACCTAAATCCACTCGATGCTGACGAAATAATCTAACAGATATGCCCACACTAAGATCAAAACTTCACAGTAAGAACAATCAAGCAAGATGCACTGCATTGCCAAATAAATGCACCAAAACTAGAATTCTGATCCAATTTTTCTAACTCAGAGGCCCTATGTGATCCAATTAGGAAACAAACAGCACACCAGTTGCTAAAAGCTACTCCCTCCGTTCCAAAATACTCGTCACAGTTCCCTTTTTGAGAGTCAAACGATATGAACTTTAACAAAACATCTTAACATGTACTTTTTCATCATATTGATATGAGAAAAATTGCAAATTATACTACTTTCCATACAGTCTTTCAATATCCAAATTTTAATTTTAAAATATTCAATCAATCTAATCTAATTTAGCTTTGAAAATTAGTCGAATTAACTCTCGAGAAACGATCCATATCAACAAATGGTACACCGATTTCCAACCTCAAAACGAAAAGGGTTTAAAAAGGGTATTGAAAAAAAGCCATACACTGAATGCGAGAAGTCTCCTCATCGCGATCCACAGCATCCCCTTGTAGATTTTGCTGAGAAAATGGTGACTTATCTCCTAATAACCTGTAAACTCACCCAAAAAAAAAAAAAAAAAAAATGAAAATGAAAGAAAAATAAAGATGACCCATTTATAGTTAATACTTGTAAAGTGATAAAAATGGGTTTGTAGTACTTGAAGAAAAGCCATTCAAGAAGAGCGTATCGTTCCATGCCGGCAAAGAGAAGGGACTGAGCAGGAGCATTGGCTCTTGGGTAATTCAATGCCCCCAATTTCTTCTGTATTTCTTCCATTTGCTTTGCTGCCATTTTCCTCGTAATTGGGTTTCACAATTTACTGGCGAAACACAAAGACGAGAAAGAAAGAGAGTTTGAATTTGGTGAAGGTGAAAGTTTCACTGTGTTTGAAAAATGGTAGAGAAAATGTATTTCAATTGATTGAATTACTTTTCAAAGTATTTCAGTATTTCATTTGCAAATATTGAAATTTATTATTTGAAAAATATTAGTAAAATAATTTTTGATGTCCAAATATACATTTTAAAATGGGAAACTCGACATTCTTGACAACTCCTTTGGTGGGTGGGATAATGATAATATAATAGGTAAAAATTTAGCTGCCTTGAGTGTTTAAATTAATTAATATGACTTATTATGATTAAGTGATTTAAGAAAGTAAAAATATATATTAATTAATTATGATTAAGTAAAAAAATCCCCTATATTTAAACACATAATATTCATGTATTGATTTTATATAAACACCTGAAATATGTGAATTTTTATCGTGGTAAGTTTTTGATGTACTATTCGAGATATGAGTAAGTTGGAATGGACACCAATGTTGTTTCCCCCTAAATTAGTGATTCTAAATAGCAATTGAGTTTTGTGTTCAGGATCCTGAACTTTTTGATAACAATCGTTGATAATGTTTACCGTGACGGGTCACTAAAATGCTTTCGGTTTGCCATTTCGAAACTAGGCAAACTTGCATTGTTTATTTCGAATTTCTCAGTGAATAGGACCAACATCTCTGGGTATACCTCAACATAAGGGCAGATCTAGGGTATGGGTATCGGGTGGGAGTTCTTGGGAATACAGTAACTTTTGTTCGGACCCTCTATTCATAATGAGAATCCACTAATTATATAAGAAAATGATGTAATTGGGAACCCATAACTAAAATGAACTATTAGTTTAGTGATACAGAATGAACCCCATTTTGGTGCTCTGCTGCTTGACACAGGTTCGATTTCTAAATCCCCTATGTTTTAATGTTATGTTGCATCTTGAATCCGCCTCTACCTCAACGCTATGTTCGGTATCGCTCTTGCAAAGTTGAACCTGGCCAGTCTTTAATTGCCACATGTCATCTATCAATTCGTCCATATATCAAACCTATATTTTTAACTCCTACAAAATACAATAAAAGAAAAATAAGTCAAGCTGAGAATAGATTGGGAGACTAGTATATATTCACTTTGTACAATGAAATTCTATTTCTTATTTCTCTTCACTTGTATAGTAGTATAGGATTAGCTGTAATTTCTGCTCTCACACAAGTGTAACCCATAAATAAAAAAAATTGGGATAAAAATTTTATTTCCTTCGTTCATTTTTACTTGTCTAGTATACTAAAAATAATTGTTCAATTTTATTTATTCAGTTTAAAAAATTAAGAGATAATTTACCATATTATTGTTGAAAATTTTTCGGAAAATACTTCACCACGAACACTTATTAGAAATTCTCGTAGCTTGAAGCATGTCAAATGACACTGTCTTTAGGGATATTTTACCTGGTATAAGTACATCCCCCAAAATTCAACAAGCTCTTCTAGTATAAACTAAGAATCAGAAACTAACAATTTTTTTTTAAGAAATAAAACCAAGCACTCTCATAGAATATAGAAAGAAGTAATTTGTCTTTTCCTCTATCTCTCAAAAGACAAAGAACATACTATATATAGGTGTCAAGAACTCAAATGATCACCGTTAAATTTCAAGAGTAAAAAACTTGTTGGCTAAGGATTAATATCCATTATAATAAGAATAAATAGCAATGAAGAAAAACCATTAGTCAAATGTAACACATGGCAAATGAAGTTTTCACCATAATAATTGTCTTTATGACAATTTAAAGAATCAAGAATTAATTTGTGTTAAAATAATAATGGTAGATATTAGTAAATGATTATTTTTTTGAGATATTAAATATTTTTTCTAATAATTATATCTATTTTTTCTTTGTTATTAAATATTGTATTTATTTCTCAATATTTAAATGACTTATGATTAATAAGAGTAATCTAGTAATAGTACGTTTTTTTTTAAGAATGTGTCAACTCAAATATGAACAAGTAAAAATATACGAGCAAATACCAACTAACCTAGGTTTCTTTTTTGTCCAACTTCGTGAAAAAATCAGAAGGGCGGACTTATAGTGGGACAGAGATTTGGCTCCCCTCCATTACACTTCCCTACATTTTCTCAAGTACACACTTAGATGAATGACACTTGTAAGTAATAATTTTTAAAGGTCTAGATTAGATTCATTTAACAAGCATCCCCAATCATAATTAAAAACATAATTTTGAAAAGCACTCTTTAATTTTGATATATAATATCAATCTCCCTACAAATCTTGATACTTACCATTAAATTTCTTTTGTAAATTTTACATCCAAAAAACCAGTGACCTTCCCACCAAAAAAATAAAAAAAATTCAAACGAGATATTCATAGGCTTGACAAATTTTAGAAAACAATTTTTTTGACAAGAAAACTTTGTTTTTGTTAGTCGCTTAAAAATTGGACTCAATTATAATGACAACTCTAGTTTAGTTCTCTATTATGTTCTGTAATTCATTTTCTTATACTTATTTTTAATTAATTTTAAAAATTATGATAGACAAATTCAATATTTATATATGTAGAAAGCAAAATGTTTCCACTAAAATTTTTCCTGCGTTAAAGTATATCTATAGAAAGTCCTATATAAAAATTAGTTTTTTGTTATTTAGTAAAAATCATACTCATATAGAATTAGATTTTTTGTTTTATTATGTGAAAATCATATTTAATTTGATGTTCTTTAATTTAGTTATATGATAAATAGAATGAAATTGGATAGAGTATTACTCTAAAACATTTCGTAAATTTTTTTTTATTCAATTATGATTATAGGAATGCCTTTAAAATTTATTTTTTTTGGAGAAATTGGGAGTTTATTGATTTTTGAATATAAATTTTGAGGATATAATTAATGATACATTAATTTATACCAAATTTGGGTGTGACTTGATTGTATACAATCATAATTAAATAGTACTTTCCAAAATTTTATGTTTTTAATTATGGTTAAGGATGTTTGTTAAATAAATCTAATTTATACTTTTAAAAATTATTATAGATAAATATTATTCATCTAAATATATAATTGAGAAAATGAAGAAAAAATGTAATGGAGGGCGGACGGAATGAGCCCATTTATTTCTCACAAATTGGATTAATACTATAAAATGAAACGAAAAGGGAAAAAGAACTTCACTTCACGGAATAAACTGTGAATCATAACAGTCACAGTCAGTGTCCCGAGGTTGCGGTAGGTGGGCTGCCTCCTGCTGAACACAACATTTGAGATTTATTGCTACCTTTGTTGCTTAAATTATCTTGTCCCATATCTTTAAAGTTTCTGCTCTTTTGTGTTTCCAGAATCTTGTGTGTTCTGTTCAAACATTCAAAGATGCTCACTTTAAATCTTCTTCCATCCACTAATGTCACTCTCTCCAAATCCCACCCTAACTACCCTCTCTGTCCAAATCTTGGAAAGTTGAGAACACTCTCAGTCACCAAACCAAAGATTGAAAATGGACACCCTTTTAGGTGTTCTGCAAATCAAGATTCTCAGATCTCTCATCCAAGATTGGATTTTTCCAAAATCTTGAGACACCCATCTGGTTTCTCTTCTAGAAATGCAACTCAGATCCTTCAAGCAGCCTCTGGAACACCAGAAGAAGTGACCCCAGATGGGGGGATTGAAGGTTCAAAGCCAAAAGTGAATATGAAACTGGCTCTCATTTTTGGTCTGTGGTACTTTCAGAACATTGTGTTTAACATATATAATAAGAAGGTATTGAACATTTTTCCTTATCCATGGCTTCTTGCTTCTTTCCAGCTATTCTGTGGTTCTGTTTGGATGTTGATTCTGTGGTCTTTTAAGCTGCAACCTTGCCCAAAAATCGACAAATCGTTCATTATAGCTCTTCTTGGACCTGCTTTGTTTCACACAATAGGCCATATTTCAGCTTGTGTTTCATTTTCGAAGGTGGCTGTTTCTTTCACTCATGTTATTAAGTCTGCAGAACCTGTGTTCTCTGTTGTGTTTTCGTCGTTTCTTGGTGATACATATCCTTTGGCAGTTTGGCTTTCAATTCTTCCTATTGTGTTTGGTTGCTCTCTGGCTGCTGTTACTGAAGTGTCCTTCAATTTGGGTGGCTTGTCTGGTGCTATGATCAGTAATGTTGGGTTTGTTCTTCGCAATATTTTTTCAAAAAAGAGCTTACAGAATTTTAAGGAAGTGGATGGCTTGAACTTGTATGGCTGGATAACCATAATCTCATTGCTATATCTATTTCCAGTGGCAGTGTTTGTGGAAGGTTCTCAATGGGTGGCAGGGTATCACAAAGCTCTTGGAACTATAGGAAATCCTAACACATTTTATCTATGGGTTCTCGTATCTGGGATTTTCTACCACCTCTACAACCAATCTTCTTACCAAGCTCTGGATGATATTAGTCCCCTGACGTTTTCAGTGGGTAATACTATGAAGAGAGTGGTGGTGATTGTCGCCACTGTGTTGGTATTCAGGAATCCAGTCAGGCCTCTAAATGCACTTGGCTCCGCTATTGCCATATTTGGAACTTTCTTGTACTCGCAGGCAACTGCTAAAAAGCCAAAGAAAGAGGCAGTGGAAAAGGAGGACTAGGAAGATGGTTGTTTGTTTAGCAACGAGACACTTTTGATCGATGGCCTATTGAATTTTCTTATTGCAAAACAAAAACTTTATCAATTTCAGGAGTTCTTTGTCTGATGTATGCCTCTTTTCCTCCGTACTGTTTTTTGGTTTCTCTGGTTTATACTTGAGTCTTTTTCTCTGAAACTCTGGTGATGATGTTCCCATCAATTTTGATCTGAGTTTATTTGGATATCTTGTTGTCTAATTTCAAACTCACCCAACTTACATTTTTTCCAATGATTATTGTAGATGCAATTCATTACCAATGTCAAAAGGACATAATGCGTGTTTGTATTTGTGTTTTAGGTCACAACTAGTCTTATTGAGTTTCTTATATTTAGAAACAGTATGTTCTACCATCACAAGGTAGGATTAAGCTTGCGTATAGACCACCCTTCCGAGACCCCACTTGTGGGATTGCGCTGGGTACTGTTGTTGTTGTAGTATGCATGTGGATGCCACCACATTACTGTAGAATTGAGTGGTGAGGTCATATTGACATTGTAAGCCATATGTGAATATTATAGCAAGTTAGCAGCTTAGCATATTAATATTGTGTTTGGGTGTTTTCCATTTGAGTGGTCATAGAGGTTTCTGTTACTAGGTCTTTTTATTATATGTTACGGAGCAAAAATGATGTAGACATTGTGCCTAAGACATCTGTGGAAGCTACTCTGTTGCTTTAGCAATCAAAAGAGTGAAAAAATTATTTCTTGATGGATTGATGTCATAATGCTAGTGATTACTTTGTCTACAATACTTCATTAAAAAAAAACTGTCTCCAATGATTTACTAATATCAAGTGCTATGATCTATATACATTTGCATTTGACTTGTATTGCATGAAGATCTATTTTGTTTGCTCTCATCAGGATTAAATACAAGTGGCTTCATAATTGAGACATCAACCCTTTAGTTATTGCTTTTGATCATACGTGAACTTTTTCTCTGCTGTGAAAAATTATGCACCTTAAACCTATAGTTCTTTTTAAACATATTATGTTCCCATGGATGACATGGACATATAGCAGATTTCAAATCCCAAGTACTTTGCTTTCAAGTTGCTCGTATTCACATCAAACTTATCCTATTTGTGCCACTTCCTTATTGTTTTCAGCTTTTGATAGTAGGCATTTCTGACATGATTTCTTTAACCTCTGAAATAACTTCATAACTTGAACCCAGAATAATGTCATTTGATTTGTCAAGAAAGTACACGACATAGTCAGAGGTGCTTTGAAACAATGAGAAACGGGATGAGGTGTATCCCTCTCCCGTAGTTACTTGAGGTCAATTAGTAGGAAAGTAGAGGGGAAAGCAGTCCTTTTGAACATCAAATAACCAGCTGTATATTTATACAATTAACGCGTTTTTGAGAATTATGGTCTAATATTTTTCTGCCTCTAATACTTACAAAATAGCATGCATTTTACCGCCTGTAGTTTCAGATGGCTCTGTACTGAATGCCTTCTGTTAAGTGGAAAAGTCTATTTGGTTATTTCAACAAAGATATTCTGTAAGCCAGTAACATCGGTTTGCTGCTGATCTGTCATTAGCTAGGTTGTGTAGTTTACTTGAAAGGCTGGTAGTAAGGATAATTGTTATGCAGAGCTTATGGATAAGGGATATTAGACTAGATTGATCATCTGTCATCGTATGACAATTAGGATTATTAGTATGTGCTAATATCCCCCATTCAAGGTTGAATATCAGAGCCTATGAAGACCACCTCTAAGTGCTAATATTGAACTTCTTCTGAGGAGTAACATTTATCATGGCATTTTCTCATAAATTCTGTTAAGAGGTGCTGTAAGGGCAGGTGTATCTTTGTCATTGTCTTCTTAAAGATCCAGAAGGATATTTTTAGGGTTTGCCTAGTGTTGAATCGGAGCAGAAATTGAAAGCAAAATGCTAATTTGTCCAACAGGTGTTAGAGTCAATAGCTGGAGTAAATCACGTTGACTCTTCACTTTTGGTGCAAGTAGCTATACTGGTTGTGCCATCAGAAAGATAAAACGTTAACATTGGGCATATGTGCTGGCTCAGAATTTGACTTGGGGTTCATTTCTCATGAAGTTCTGAAATTAATTGCTTTCCTAACTTCAAGTTCTCTGCATCTGAATAGCCTATTGTGAATATGCATGGAATCTTCATTAATCTTGATGTGGCTGGGCCATTCTTCAAGGCAACTGTCAACTACTCTGCTAATAATTCTTTGCTTGGTGTTATTGAGTTGGAAATATCATGATGTTCTTGTGTTTAGTGCAGGTCCTTTTATGTTTTGATTATCTCATCTTAGAGGGTCTACATCTGTCTAGTCAATAACTATTGTTTTGTGTTCAGTTCGTGAAGTTTAATCTTACATTACAATGACTAAAAAGTCATGATTTTTCCAAAAGAGAGTTATGTTAAATCATTAACATAACAGTTAAACAACATATACGTACAATTATTCAACAAGCATCATCTTCAGAACCTTTTTGCCCAACAAAGCTTAAAACACAAGGTGTGGTGATTGCGAGGCTAAAAACCACCTTATTTTACCATCTTTCGCCTCACATTTGTTCTCTTTTTGATGTTGTCTTGAGCTTAAATGATGTGATTTACACTTGTGTTTCATGATTTGCTTATATAGGAGTGTATTGAGGTATTTGGAGCTTAAAAAAGAAGAAAAAGAGCACCAAGGAACCGAAAGGAACCAAGGAAGAATCTACGTCGCAATGCGTTGCAAAACAAGCGCGGAAGGGCCAAAATTGTTGTGGCTTGCGCCATTGCTGCAAAGAAAGTAGTGGCGCGAGTTTTACATGTTCTCTGGAATTTGTTCTTCGTGCCACACCCCCCAAAGCAAGAAGTGGCGCAACTTTTAGCAACATTCTGATTTTTCACTTGTTCTTTGCACCACAGCTCTGCTTTTGGGCTGTGGCGCAAGTCGGGACCTCTCCTAACCCGATTGGGATTGGTTTTTGACATTCTAAGGGTTCCTAAACTCTATATATACCCCCCTCCAACGTTTTTAAATAAAAACAACTGATTTGGGGAAGGAAAAAGCTAGGGCAAAGCTCAAGAACAAGGTTTAATTTATTTCTTTTATTTTATTTTCGATTTCTACCTTGTAAACTCATGAAATCTCTTCTTCCAAAGAGATTCATGAGTAGCTAAACCTCTTAATTTCTAGGGTTGTGGTTGAACATGAAAGTTGTGGCTTGAATATCATATTATCTATTTTGTTTTCCATCTATGGAGTTATTTATTTCTTCTTGCTTTTAATTATTCGTTTGATTGATCACCTTGCGAATTTTATTTAGGGCTTGTTTGTTGGACTTGAAAAAGGGAACGACAAGTGTAAAAAGAGGAAATAGAGCTAGTTTGTGAATCTTATAGGGAAAGGGAATCGATTCGTCACTGAGGATAGAAATATACCTTGTGACCTAGCTTAGTTGATGCAGATGATATCTTTATGCACTTCACTATTAACCGACGATCATAGAAATATAGGCGTTAGGGATAGTCGAGTAGGCTTAGAGTTGTTGAAAAAACGCTCAATATAGCTACAGTTAACCTACAACTAGTAACTCCGAAAAGTAAATTAGACTAGTGATTGGATAGCGCAACTGGATTGTCAAAACACCGCAACCCTAGATCTTTTCTTGAATCTGAATTACAACACAACCAATCCACGACTTGTTTACAATTATTTTCATTTACTTTCAAAGCACACATATCGCTCTTTACTACTGGTTACCGATTGAATAACTCATGTAAGAATTCAAACTAGAAATCAATTCGTCAAATCCCTGTGGGTACGATATCTGGACTTACATCCTTTATTACTTGTACGACCACGTACACTTGCTTGTGCGAAAGGACGCAACTTTGGCCTAGCGAGAACCATGAGGTCTCAGGTTCAAATCTCAGTAGAGACAAAAATATTAGGTGATTTCTTTTCATCTGTTCTAGCCTTATTAGACAGAGTTACCTGGTATCTGTTGCCGATGGAAAGTGGCAGGTATTTCGTGAAATTAGTTGAGGTGAACGCAAGTTGGTCCCGACATCATGGTTATTAAAAAAAAGAAAGCTTAAAACACATCCTCTTCTCCACATAAAAGCTAGGCAATTTTCATTGAAGTAATGAGAATTTTTTCAAACTAAAAAGTATGAGTCAAGAATTTATATGATGCTCAAATCTCACCCGAGTTGCCATGTAGGATGCGTGCGTTTCACGCGATTTGTCACGTAGAATGCATGTGTCTATTTGTTTAACTTGTGATAGTTTAAGTGACTACTTGTGCGCATCCAAAGTTTAAAGGGGTAAATTGCAGTCAAGCTCATATTAAAGGGAATATTTATGTATTATGCTTTTATGAAAATTGGACCAATTGAAACCCCATGTGCCAAGACTTGTATGGCTATCCTAAACATACACTTATAAAATTATACAATTATAATGCAAATATAGTTGACATATTTGTTGCAGAGTCTGCACCTAATACAAATATTCCATCTATTTTTACTTCTAAATCTTCTTCATATGATGGAAATGATAGTGTTGTTAATTTCGCTATCTGGGATGCTTTTGCTATTTCTCAATCCCACACAATGGCTGAAATATTGATGGGCTTCAATTCTACTTGCAAAGGGGGTTAAGTTAAAAATGGCCCTAAAATGGGCCGGTCTTTTATATTCTGTCCCCTATAAAAGAAGTCTTACAAAAAATGGCCTTTATAAGTGGTGGTCTTAATTTTTTGCCCCGCTTGATAAATTTTGCTCATAAGGCAGTACGTTCTAAGTCTTGCCCATAAGACAAACGTTCATGACATTTCAAGACAATGAACCTGCACAATTGATCGAAAGTTCTGTCTTATTGGCAAAAGTTAGAACCAAGATATGTTGCCCATTAGGTAGACGTTCTAACTTTTGCCCATAAGACAGACGTTCAGGATATTTTAAGACAATGAACCTGCTCAATTGGACACAAATTCTGCCTTATAGGCAAACGCTAGAACTTATTTAGGGGGGATACAAATTCAAGACCATACACTTTGAGGGACAAAAATTCAAGATATGATATTTGAAAGGACAAAAATTCAAGACCAGATGCTTTGGGGGAAACTAGACGTAATTTTCATTGCAAAAGGTCAATGAGCCAAAGAAGAAAAAAAATTCCCATTGCAATGGAAGGACAACACGAAACAACTTTCTGTTCTTGCAACAATGGCTCGAGACATGCTAAATGTGCTAATTTTAATCGTTGCAGCAGAGAGTGTATTTATCCAAGCAACGCAGTAGCTAGGAGACACCCGTAACTCGTTAGATAGCAACACTTTTGTAACACCTCAAATTTTTGGGCTAAGATTTGAACTGTTCTACGTATATTGATAGACTCAAACCCGATAAATTTTTATTTTATCTGGATGTTAAGATCAATTCTTAAGTGTGAAAAGTGTATTGGATATGAATTACGGTCATAAGAAACCTCTAACACGAAGTTGAGTTGAAAGTTTTTCTACCGATTAAGTTTTCGTACAAGTTTTTACTAGGGTCAACTTCAAACAAACATTCCTTCTAGAATATGAAGAGCTATGTGTCCCACAACCCACCAAATTAAAGGTTTTTGAGTCTTCTTTCTAACGCCACCGACTGAGCATCAATCTGAGTCTCGATTAAAAAATTATGTGTGTTTTACTGAGGAACAATCAGAACAGACAGGCTACCGCCCAAATTGCCTGATGCGATATCCAGAGTGACGCAACAAGCCTTTTGGGCAGTTGGATCAACGCAAGTAAGCCCCTTCGACGACAATTTCGTCCTGGACCTTCTATATACCCCCTTACACGATTAAAAATCTCATCCCATTGGTTTATACACATTTTTTTTCACAATCTAGCACTCCTCTTCTTCCTCTCAAACACTAAACTCAAGAACTCAAGAGAACCAATGCTAGAATCAAGCCTAGTTCCTTCCATTTCGATTTCAAGTTCTTTTACGTATTTGAGGTATGTAAGACTACTACTTCTATGTAATTCTTTGAATTTTATATTTTCCAATTCAAGTTGTTACAAGATAAGTTAGGATTGAAGAAATTCCCCTAATCTTATTATCCCCAATTAAAAATTTGCATACCACAAGTAGGATTCTCGAGATGTCTTTGGTTAAATTCAGTATTGCTCGATTTGCTCTAAGTTATGTAACTATTTGTGAACTTTAAGCATAAACATCGTGGCTGGAATTTTTTGTTTTTGGATGAAATTATGTAAATTGATGAATCTCTTGAACTTTTGAAATAATTGAACCTATTACTATGAATTTCATAACCTTGAGTAATATTAGTTTCCAAAATTATGAATTTGCTAAAGAATTAATTTTTTCTTGATTTTTTATATGAATTATTTTGTTTACTCTCCAATATATTGTGGTTTGTTTTAATTTACTATTGGATTAATTTGATAATTTGAGCATTCTCATTACATGATGTGAATATGAATCTTAACAAGAATGTTTTCAATTAACTCATAATTCCCTTAAGAGCTATGGAAATCATGTTCATGAACTTTAACATAATGGATTATGATATTATCTCTCATGTCTCTCCAATAATGATACTAACTCATGGTTATGAATTCAAAATGGTTGATTCTCCAACATGAGTACTCTAGTGACAATTCATGACTATGAGCCTAAAAAGGCTAAACTATGAGCATTGAGCATGAGTCTAAAAAGGCTAACATTTTTTTAAAAATAAATCAGTAAGATAACATTATGAGCATAAGGGGGTTAAATAGATGATCGAGAAGGTATAGGTCTAAATGACAAATATCTGAAAGTACGTTTGCCGACGTAGGATAGAAGTTATTCAGCAAGTTGAATGACTCTTTTTCATGTGTGTTCCTAAAGGGGCTAATTATGGATCCTTGCTAGCAAATCATTTCATGTCCTATACTCAGCAAGGTATAGGATGGCTTAGCTGATCGAGCCGAGATCAGACTTCATGCACTCACATGGTGGTTTATGTTGGTTCTCCACTTGCTCCCATAGATAACTAAAAGGATTAAATTCACTTTAGTTGGTCAGTTACTATTTCAACTTATGCTTTCGTTCCTTTTTAGATTATCGTCACTTTGACTGAACCTCTTACATTGATATTTTCATGCTTTACTATTTTTTTCGATATGATTTTACATACATTACGTATTGACCGTCCTGGACACTGCATCATTTCATGATACAAGTTTCGGGATGTACGTTTGTGTTCTGTGCAGCACTAGCTCCATTCGTATCAGCTGTTAGTGAGTCCTCCCTTTCTTCAGAAGGCATAATTTATATTTTGTTGGACTAGTTTTATGTTTTGAGGTATGTCGGAGCATTGTCCTAATAGACATTGATTCATTCGTTTAGAGGCGTAGTAGATTTCAGATTCAGCGATCTTCAATTTTATTTTTATGTTTTGAAATTTTCATAATTATGATTTAAGGCTATTCTCAGTTTATGAAACAAATGGATTTTTCTTCAATCTATTACTCATGATTTAAAAATGTTTCATCCACACTTATGAATGGATGTTCATGATGTAAGCTAAGTGGTTCTTTCAGACTAGTAATGGTTCCAAATGCCTGTTACTTTTAGGGCCTAGGCTCGGATCGTGATAACTTTGAAAGTTCAAAAATATTTGTATCATTAGATTAGATCGAAACAAAGAAACCCAATATGTGAAAATAAATATTTAGATGAGGCAGAGGACAAAGAGATTGATGATATATTGGTGAGTGAAGGTCCATGCGATGGTGTAATAGGACCAACACCTCATGTTGACGAAGAAAAAGTTGCAAAAATGGTGCAAAAAAAAATATACCTTTTAAATTTTTACTTTACTTTAAATTTGAAAATTAGTCATTTAAAGGCCCAATAAAACAGACTCCTTTTTTAAAAGGTGATTGTGTAGATTAAATGCTCTTCTTGTATTTGTTATTTGTATCATTGTGTTTACAATTAAAAATTTATATTAAAGAAATTTAATGACTTCATCCTTAAATTTTATTAAAAATTATCTTATTTCGTAATTCATACTTTGTAGTTCATATCTCATAATTATGAAAACTAATTTCTAGCTAAAAAGAACTATTCAACTTAATAAAATATGTCGCAAGACGACGCTTTTTATATAATTATTAATTATTACGTACTTAAAAAAAGTTATATTTAATGAAATATGTTTCTATTTTCTTATAAATATTGAATACTAAATATTATGTAGTTGTCTAAGTTTGATACTTAAATTTTGTTAATTCTTTTTAAAAAAAATATTATTTCAATAGAAAATCAAAGCAATTCAATATGATTAATCCCGATACCATATAAGCCTATCCAAATTTGATATAACACAGCCCGGTTTAAACCAGCACCATCCAATTCGATATTCAATCCGAAGCCAAAATCAATCGGGTGGAATTTAATATTTTTTGAAGTGGATTTGGCTTACTTAGTGGTACAACAAACTAAAATGGTCTGTTTTTCTGTGAGAAAAATATGCATCATAAATATTAATACAATTAGATTACTTATAGATAATTTAAATAAATTTTAATGACAAATATTATTGGTACTCTAATAAAAATGATACTCCATAGATCGTGTAAAAAAATGTATAGTATCAATATATACAACTAAAATAAAGAAGGTGAGAGGCTAGATCAATATCATTTTTTAGCTGATTGGATAGATTTCACGTTATTTGTATCCTAAGCTTCAAAAGAAGAAAAAAAGACCTCATGCTATTTGTGCTAAAAACTCCAAAAAATGATAAATAAATCTTATGTTATTTGTGTTAAAATTTTGGAAGCCGATAAAGAAAGAATTACTTTTGTTAAGCTTAAAAAATTGTTATGTAATTTGACTTGTAATCTTTTAGACCAGAACAATCTCGTGCTAGTATTAATGCGGTCACTCTGTTTATAACGATGCATGATCTTTAATAAACTAGTTTAGTCACACGTGTACGCCTTGTTTGGAAAATATAAATTATCGAAAAATAGTATTAATACTATTTAAGCTAAAATTGGATAACTAAACTCACACTAAAGAATATTATACATTCTTCTGCAAATGGTAAACCGTCACTTGCTCACATGAACCCATAAAGACAATCAAATTTAATTGTATCTCGTCGCACATGTGTTGCACATGTATACCGAGTGCGAAAATGAATATTATTGTAAATTAGTAGCGGTATAATTTAAACAAACTTTTGAATAACTAATGTAACACAAAAAAATATAATAACTCTTTTTTATGCCAAGTTTTACATAAAAAAATATAGTAGAGTCTTCCGTGAAAATTGAATAAGAATGTCATACCGTATATGATTCATCGAATCCTATAAAGAAGACCAATGAAATTGTGATTAGATATGCCTAGTATATAAGTAATTTAATTTGATTAGTGGCAAACATATAAAAAATACTTTTTTAATTTTTAATTTACTTTAAATTTAAAAATTAATTATTTGATGTCTAATAAGACAGAACCCTTTTTAAAAGGTGGTTGTAAAAATAAGGTCCTATTATTATACTAGATAGACAATGAAAGGCCCATTTTACAGACCCAATATTGTAACCTTAATATTGTAGGTGTTCGATTGTTATTTTTTTTAAAATAAATTAATTGTCTGTATTTCCGACTAAACATGATATAAAGTTATAATGGGATCACATTTTTTAATAAATTATCTTTTTGATTTTATAAAGTTAACAATAATTTATAACATGTCAAGTTACCACAATTAATTAACATTAAAAGAGTTTGGAGTGGTTTGGTAGGGCTTATAAAAATAATAACGATGCATTAGTATTGCTGGACAATAATATTGTGATTAGTTGTATTGATATTATTTCTTATTAATTGTTGGCTTGTTGAACTAAATGAAAAAGAATAGTATCGAATATGGTGTATTAATATAGAATCAATAGTATAATGTATTGTTAATGTCATGGTTTACCATATAGTAGAGTTATACGTGGGTTGAAAACATTAATAAAAAAGAAATTAAATAATGTAAAAATTAATACATATATTATTTTCTCTAATACCTCCTACCAGATGACTCCATATGTGTTTTAATACTCATTCAACATTATATGTCAAAAACATACATCAACTTAAATAATTAATTTTACAAGTGTTTAATCAGTGCTTAATATCGAATATGTAAACTAATATTGAATAAACAAAACTTTATTTTACAAGTGTTTAATCAGTGAAAATACTCACCTACTTGATGAAGGTTAGAGAGAACTACATTTTTTTCATAAATTGATAATAGATGAAAAGCAATATAGCCTTGCTTAATGTATTATACGCAACAAAATCAAGAGACAATTTAATTTCACAGACAAATAAAGCTTCTAAAATAATTTGCATATGTAATGAAATGATGTACTACTACCTCAAATGAAGATAATCAAAGGACATTAACAAAAGAATGACATGATAGCAATTACAGTAATTCAAATTATGTTCTAGGTAACTTGTTTAAAATGGCATTAATTGGTGACAAATGAATAAATATTTGGGAGTCATACCACATAGGTTATACATATGCTATATGTTTTCAATTAAAAAATGGATAATCTTCTTCACCTAATATAGTTTATGAGTAAAATTAAATAAAGTAATGTACTTTTTTAAGGAGATAAGATATATAAATATATTTGCTAAATTTTTTCAATTAATTAAAAAATGTGTAATCTTCTTCACCTAATATAATTTATGAGTAAACTTAAATAAAGTAATATATTTTTTTAAGGAGATAAGATATATATACAACAACAACATACCCAGTATATTTCAGTACATACCCATTATGCTAGTTTTCATAATGAAACAATCTAAAATTTTAAAAGGATAAATTCGAAGTCAACTTATTAATAGCTAGAAATTACTCATGAAAATCGAGTACAAAAAATACATAGTAAATGAGTTTATGCCATATCTATTAGTAGTTATTAGTGTAAAAATGTTACACTCTTAAGCTTTAGTTGTTACACTCTTAAGCTTTATTTATTTATTATAGTGTATAATCTGTTTTATTTTAAAATTACAAATTTCATTTTTCATGAATAATTAGTTGACAAGTTATACTTTTATAATTACCTTTAACTATATGAAAGTTTTCAACAAAAAAAAAAAACTAACACTATTACTTCATAAAAAGGGAATAGAAATAAGTATATGCATGCGTTCAATTCTAAAAGGGCAAAAAAAAAAAGAAAAAAAAGAAGGGGACCAATCATGAATACTGACACAAAGTATTCAAGAAGAGTATAGTGAAGAATGTGGGTCCACATGAGATGTCATATCACTTAGGACGAAATTGACATTTAGAAAAAGATGCTTCACTTTTTTGTCATTAGAAATTTGTGGCCAAGCATTGAAGGTTAAAGAATAAGTATGCGATGCACAATTTTTTATGAAATGACTATGATGTCCTTGGTCGTTCCACTAACTCATCTTTCTATATAGTAGATGTGTATCATTGTGCTTGCAATTAGAAATTTACATAAATAAATTTAAAGAATTTAATATATTCATGAATTTAATTAAAAATTATTTTATTTCATCATTCATGCTTTGTAATTCATGTCTCATAATTATTATAACTAATTTCCAGCTAAAAAGCTATTCAATTTAATAAAATACTTTGTTAATTTAATTTGTAAATCTTTTAGATCAGAGCAATCTCGTGCTAGTATTAATGAGGACCACTTCTTTCTATAATGATGTGCAATATTAAATAGACTAGTTTAGTCTCACGTGCGTTGCAAGTGTACTCCTTGTCTAAAAATACAAATTATTAGAAAATCGTATCAATATTATTTAAGTTAAGTAATAGATAATTAATTTTACACGAAAGCATATTGATAAATTCTTCTGCGAATGGTGAATCATCACTTATTTGCGCGAATTTATAAAGATGATCAAATTTAATTGTATCTCGCTGCTCTTGCATTGCATGTGTATGTCGAGTATATTTTTTTTTTTTACTGAGTATGTCTAGTGATATAATTTATTACCTATAAAGTATTAAAAGAATTATATTTAATAGAACATGTTTCTCTAAGTTGTTTTTTGTTAGTACTTTATACTAAAAAATACGTAGCTATCTACGTTTGTCTTTTTCTTAATAAATATCATTTAAATATATATTTTATTAAAAAAAAAATTTAAAACATTATTGAAGTAGAAAATTAGCTCGACCCCTCATGGGCCTGCCTAAATTCGATATAATTTAGCTCAGTTGAAATCTGGATCCCCAATCCGATATTCAATCTGTACCCATGAGCAATTGCGTTTCATTTTTTCTAAATTTTATGCGTGGAGTTTTTTTATATAATTGGATTACATTTAAGTAATTTAAATAAATTTTAATGGTAAATATTATTGATACTTTGATATAAATGATACTTCAAAGATTGTATAAAAATGAATACTATCAATACATACTACTTAAGTAAGAAGACTAGAAGCTATATATTTTTGAGGGTTAAACAAACTTCACGTTATTTGTGTTAAAAGCTTCGAAATAAGATAGAAATCTCACGTTATTTATGTTAAAATCTCCAAAAACAGACAAAGAAATTTCACATTATTTATGTTAAAAACTTCGAAAGTAGACAAAGAAACTTCGCGTTATTTGTATTAATAACTTCGAAGCAAATAAAGAAAGAATTATTTTTTCCAGGCTTTAAAAATCGTTATATAATTTGATTTGTAATTTATAAGACAGAGAAACTTTGTGCTAAATTAAGAGCAACTTTTTGTGGATTGGACTGACATTATGTTATTTGTGTTAGGAACTTCAAAAGCAAACAAAAAAAACTCACATTATTTGTGTTAAGAATTTGAAAGCAGATAAAAAAATTTCACGTTATTTCTATTATAGACTACAAAAGCAAACAAAGAAACTCACATTATTTGTGTTAAGAGTTATTTTTGCCAGGTTTAAAAAATCGTTATGTAATTTGATTTGTAATCTTTTAAGTCATAACAATCTCGTACTGAAGCAAGAGAATCTTTTTCCGGATTGGACTGACTCACGTTATTTGTGTTAAAAACTTCAAAAACATACAAAGAAAGAATTATCTTTGTTAGGCTTAAAAAGTTCTTACGTAATTTATTTATAATTTTTTAATCTAGAATAATCTCGTGCAAATCAAGTGCATCTTTTTGCGGATTGAACTGACATCACGTTATTTGTGTTAAAAAAAAATACAAAAATAGACAAACTCAAATTATTTGTGTTACGAATTTTGAAAGTTAATAAAGAAATTTCATGTTATTTTTATTGAAAACATCAAAAGCAAACAAAGAAACTTCACGTTATTTGTATTAAGAAAAACTTCGAAAGCAGACAAAGAGAGAAATTCTTTGTTAGACTTTAAAAGTCGTTATGTAATTTGATTTGTAATCTTTTATACCTGAACAATTTCATACTAAATCAAGAGCATCATTTTGCTGAATGGACTAACCTCACGCTATTTGTGTTAAAAATTTCAAAAGCAGATAAATAAATCTCACATTATATGTGTTAAGAATTTTGAAAGGAGACAAAGAAATTTCACATTATTTCTATTAAAACATCAAAAGCAAACAAGGAAATAATTACTTTTCCCAGGCCTAAAAAGTCATTATTAATTTGATTTATAATTTTTTAAGCCAAAGTAATCTCATGCTTAATCAAGAGCATCTTTTTTTGGATTGAACTAACCTCACGTTATTTGTGTTAAAAACTCCAAGAGCTGTCAAAGAAAATTCACATTATTTGTGTTAAGAATTTTAAAAGTAGAAAAAGAAATTTCACGTTATTTCTATTAAAAATTTCAAAAGAAAACAAAAAAACTTCACGTTATTTGTATTAAAATTTTCGAAAGCAGACCAAAAAAAAGAATTATTTTTGCCAGGCTTAAAAAGTCATTATGTAATTTGATTTGTAATTTTTTAAATCATAACAATCTCGTGCTAAATCAAGATCAACTTTCTGCGGATTGGATTAATCTCACATTATTTTTGTTAAAAATTTTAAAAGTAGACAAAGAAATCTCAAATTATTTGTGTTAAGAATTTTGAGCAGACAAAGAAATTTCACGTTATTTCTATTAAGAACGTCGAAAGCAAATAAAGATACTTCCAATTATTTGTATTAAGAACTTCGAAAGCAGACAAAGGAAGAATTACTTTTGCCAGGCTTTACAAGTCATTATGTAATTTAAAATTTTTAAGTTGGAACAGTCTCATGCTAAATCAGGAGTATATTTTTGCAGATTGGGCCGACGTCAGTTATTTGTGTTAAAGATTTCAAAAGCAGACAAAAAAAAACGCATGTCGTTTTGCCACATTGGTGCTACATATCACAAAGTTGCCCATATGAAAGTCTTATATAAGAAGAAAACTAGTCCTTAATGGAATATGCTAGAGAAATGTCAAAAAATTTCGTCAACTCCGTAGAATTTCAGAGATTTCCATAGAAGGTCCTTCGAATATTCTAGGCTTGTAGAGTATTCTAAAAATGGGACTTATTTGTAAATACATAGGGACTTTTGCAATAATTATTGTTTATCAATTAGTCCCTAGGTTGGTAATATAAATAAAGGGACATTCATTAGGAAATTCATCAAACAAAATCTTCTAAGTTTTGAGAAATATAAAAGATTTCTTTAGTAATTTTTTGTCTTTCTACAAATTGGTATTTTCCTAGTGATCTAGAGTAAAAAGCCTTATTTGCACTTGCAAGATCGTGAAAGATTTGTAAGTGAGTTGTCAAGTGCGGCACAGGGTGTTTAGTGGATATCTAAGTCCGTAACATCTCTCTGTAAACTGATTTGCTTGAGTCAAAATGGAAGGTCAATCTGCAATGAAGGTATATTTCCATGATTCCTAACAAATCGCTTTTTCTACTTTCCTTCCCTAGTAGATTTTAAAGCTTGCATACTCCTTTAATTTAATTTTTCCAGAAAGGTAACTCCATCATGAAACAACCCGAGATTGGAAGCTTTGGAATTCAAGGAATTGATGATGGTGAATACTGGCCAGTTTCTGATGATAAATCATATTTTGATATGATTCTCAAAAAGAGCAATGTCAAGCCCATATATAGTTTGGTAACTCCCCTTTTTCCCTTCTCTTTGTATAAAGTGGCTTTTTTTGTTAGTATTTGTTCAAATTTGATTCTTTTAGTGATGTCTCTCATTCTTAACTAGAAATATCGTGTTGGGTACGGAGTCGTCTTTGTTTTGTAGATCTGTACCTCAATATGTGACTTCCTGATGTAGACACAGATTTAGTCAAGATATAGGCCATGGATATTAGGTGAAAAATAAAAATAAAAATTGCAATGGTGAATTCAAGGTTAAATAAAAATAAAAATTGCAATGGTGAATTCAAGGTTAGACGTCATAGGGTCTAGGTTTAAGTTTAGGTTTAATATATGTGTGTGTGTACTCATACATAAGGTTCGAGTTGGAAGCTTTGGGTTCTTCTAGATTCGCGTCTCTTTTATTACTGAATTTCTTTGAATGTTTGACAGTACATACCCAAGAAAATGAACAAGAAGCTTCCTTCTGTTGGCGCACCTGTTATCCTTACTTATGGTAGAAAGGAGTGGAATATGCTTTATGGTGGAGCCAAATCTAACCACAAATTTAGCATTGGGTGGAAAAATTTTGTGGATGATAATAATCTGAAGGAGGGAGATGGACTTTTGTTTGAACTTTCTGAGTGCAATGCTAGAAAAATTCATTTCAGGGTTCAGATTCTCAGAGGTGATTTTCCGATTGAATTGATTCCTAAATACAAGAAGGGTGCAATTAGCGAAAATCCTATATTAATTGATTAAAAACATTATCAATTTCATAGTACAATGTTAGCAAAATTCATTTTATTAGTACTGTCTTGTGATTTTTATGGTTTATCTAATGGCTTATACTTGAATCTTTTTCTATGAAACTCTGTTGATGATGTTCCCATTATTTTTAATCAGATTTTAGTTTGATATCTTGTTATTCAATTTCAAACTTATCCAACTTACATTTTTCAATTATTATTTTAGGCGCAATTCATTACTAATGTCAAAGGGAATTAATGTGTGCTTGAATTTTGTGAACTTTTTAGGTTACATATGTCTTATTTAATTTCTTATTTTTTGAAATGATATATATGTGGATGCCTCCACATTACTGTAGAATTGAGTGGATGAAATCGTATGTTTAATTAAATAATATATAACATTTAATAAAAATAATATAAACACGCAAAAGTTTAAAGACAACTCAAAATAGAACTATGTCTAAAATAAGACCTGACATAAAAGGTAGAACGAAATGTGGAAAGACAAATCAGATATCCCCAAAACTTTATGTCATTGGTACAAGTCTCTTAGAAGTATCAAAGTATGATAATAATCTATTACAATGTTTGAGAATGAGAAAGACATAGATAAATTATAACACAAGTATAAAGAAGATTCGAGAACTACAGATCAACCAATAAGCTATCTTCAAATCTCGAATGACCAACTAGATACGAGGGTTACCTACTACTCATGCCTTACTCAGATTCTGCACAACAAAGGTGCAAAAAAGGCAAGGGTGAGTACCGAAATACATGTACTTAGCAACATCATCGATTGACTCTAACATAAAGCGATGATGAGAATCAGTTCTACACTGCCTTATCCTGTACTCAACCACATATATCAATTCATTTCTATAAGACCTGGACTTACAGCTAAAGTCAATAACAGTATATTGACACAAATAGACTCTCGAACAATGTCACAAAAATACCAAGCCAGTTTCTCCACACATAAGCACATAAATTCCCGAATCTCAACAATAACAGAGTAAAGATAATGAATGAATGTAATACATATGTTGTGTATACATCTGGTTGCTCTATCGGATAGTCGAGACCCATGATGGACTTAGGAGGTCCAAATATAGGCAGACATTCCACTCCGATCCATAATATTGGACAGACGTATCACTCTGATTCATATAATATATTGTGCAGACTTGCAACTCTGATTCATATATAATAGTGGGCAGGCATGACATTCCGATCTGTATGAAATGCAATGCATAATATGTAGATGTGTAACTTCAATCCCAAACAATAATTATGTATTTCAATACAATGCTCTCGATCATAGAGTAAATTAATTACACGATCATTTCAGTTTTAAATCCATAAAAGAGAGTAAAATCCATCAATTAGTATGTACATGAATCAAAAAAGTCAGAAGTCATATAAGTCATGCCCTCAAGGACAAAAAATCATCCCAAGTAAGTCAAATAGTCACACAATCTTATAACATGGCACCGGTACCCGCATAAATGCTCTTCATGTCATTTTTACGGGACCCTCATTACCCATTACCCCTATATTCAGTCAATCAACAAACTAACACTTCATAAAGAGTCAAATAAAGTCTCAACTTGTCTTAAACGAAATTCGAACAGTCAAATAATGGAATATAGGGGTTATTTGTGTGAGATGTCACGTAGGACGCGTGTTCTACTTGTTAAACTTTATACAACTTTAAGTATCTACTTATGCACACCCAAAATTAAAGGCCATAGATGTTAGCTGAGACCAAGTTAAATGACACGTTTATGTATTGTGCCTTACTTTTTATGGACACATTGGTTGAACGGTACCGACTTTTGTTAAAAGAATCATGTTTTCGACTTCTCCTACTTCGTGACATTGATTCGATCGGTCACTTTCAAGCTTACTTGGTTGAAGTTCAAACTTGTAACAGGTTATGCGTAAAGCACTTCACATTGGTCGATCAGAGAGTTGGCCATTAGTTGTATTGAAATATTTATTTTAGATTTTCACTTTCTTTTTCAGAAATGCTTTAATTTGTCTTTAATATTTCTTTGCTGAAAGTATGTCCATTCTATTCTAATGGAGTAGAATGTTTTCCTTGAAATAAAATTTAGATGTATTGTGTTTTTCATGTGCACTAGAACGACTTATTCATGAAGTAGAACAAATGATATTCCTTGAAATTTTGTATGTTGATGTCGCTTACTACATTCAGGGCAGACCATAGCCCAAAGTTGCTGAAGCATGACCTTTACGCCCCCATTTTTTGGGGCGCCGTTTTATAGCACACTAGTTAATATTTTTGTAAAAAAAAAATAAAAATTATACAGCTATTTTAATTCACTTGAAGGGGAGCCTTGGAGTAAGGCTGGCAGACTGATCGGGCTGGTCCGTTCTGGCGCCTGTAGCCCATATCCGGTCTGCCCAGTATAGGCCCATTCCTTTGCTATCGGAATACGAACCGGTACGAACACAGTATATTTTACTGATTGTCCGATCCGATTTCGATCCTGTTCCAACCGGTTAATGGCTAATTTAAAAAAAATAAAAAATAATTCTAATGTTAACTAGCCGTTGCCAACGGCTAGTTCCCACCCCAGCCGCCCCAGGCCCCCTAGCCCTTCCCTTATCCCATATTTCTCTATAAATACCCACTCTTCCACTATTATTTTCCCACAAATTCTCAAAAACTCTCTATTACTAATCACTCTCTAGTCTCTAATACTCTCTAATATTTGTGTGTTTGGCTAAGTGGAGGATTTTTTTTGAAGCAAGCTTCAATTGTAATCTCTCAGTTTCGCCTTTTCGTTATATACGTCTGCTTTTACGTAGACGTTCGGTACATTCGTTCCAACTTTTATCTCATTATTTGTTTAATTACTATTAATTTTTTGTTATATTTATATTGTTTGTTTTTCATCTCTTTATTTTTTCACGTTAATATATGGATGTCGATAAAAAACATAGTGGTAAGAAATCAATTTTTAGTCAGGTTAAAAAAAATGTGGGAAAAAAAGATAAGTGTGCTAGTAGTAGTAGAGGCGGGGGTGGAGGTAGTTCTAAATCGTTGCCACCTAGATTTAGAATTAATACCGACAATTTTATTCATATTGATGATACATCTTTTGAACGTTCTTGTGCTATTGATGTTGGTTCCGGTACTGTAGCAGACCATGAGGCCTTAGATAGATGTTTTGGTAAAAAAAGATAAGGGTGCTAGTAGTAGTAGAGGCGGGGGTGGAGGTAATTCTAAATCGTTGCCACCTAGATTTAGAATTAATACCGACAATTTTATTCATATTGATGATACATCTTTTGAACATTCTTGTGCTATTGATGTTGGTTCCGGTACTGTAGCAGACCATGAGGCCTTAGATAGATGTTTTGGTAAAAAAAGATAAGGGTGCTAGTAGTAGTAGAAGCGGGGGTGGAGGTAGTTCTAAATCGTTGCCACCTAGATTTAGAATTAATACCGATGATTTTACTCATTTTGATGATACATCTTTTGAACGTCCTTGTGCTATTGATGTTGGTTCTGGTACTGTAGCAGATCATGAGGCCTTAGATAGATGTTTTGGTAATTATTTTGAAGACATAGAGGATGAGGAATATGTAGAAGAACAAGATTAGAAGAGACCACTACCTCTACTGGTTCGATAACGGAATTACCGGAACAAGATGAAGTATGAAATTTACCTATGTTTACTAGAGTAGGAAAGATCGAACGTCCTAAGAGATCATTAGTTTGGAGACCATAGGTATTCGTTAGCAAAAGATAGTTTGAAAATATCAGTGTTGTTCAGAGATTGGATCAATACCGAACGAAGAAATATTGGACTGCTAAATTTATTGCATCAAGCCGAAATCGAAATAGATGAAGCACTTGGAGAAAATAGTGATGATGGCATGGAAGCAATGGATGAAGAAAACTAAATACAAGTTCCGGATCATGTTTCCAAGGAATTGATAGATACGTTACGAAAAACATATTTTGGAAATTATAGATATTAGTATGATAATCGAGACCTAATTGAAACAGAACCCTTTCTAGAAGGTGGCTGCGTAGATTAGATGCTCTTCTAATATTTGTAATACATGTACTTCTTTGTTGATTTGAATAAAATTATAGGCTATCCGCCTTGACTTTCTTTTTAAACTTGTCTTTTATTTATACTTTAAAGAATTTAAAAATAAATTAAACTTTAAAGTTGCAAATTTAAATTTAAAGTTTAAAGGTGAAAATTTAAACTTTAAAGTTTAAAATTTAAATTTAGAGTTTTAAGTTTCAAGTTCAACGTAAAAAAAAAAAAAAAATCAAAATTGTTACATCTTCAACTTCAAGATTCAAAAGAATTCAAAAAAAATATTAAACTTTAACGTTGAAATGTTTACGTTTAAACTTGAAAGTTGAAAATTAAAATTAAAATTAAAATAAAATTTTCAAGATTCAAAAAAATTATTAAAATGAAATAAACTTTTAAAGTTGAAAATTTAAATTAAAACTTTAAATTTCAAAGTGGAAAATTTAAGTTTCAACTTTAAAAAAAAAAATCAAAGTTTTCAAAAAGATTTTTGAAAACTTACAAAAATTTGAAAAGTTTTTAAAATTCAAAAAAAGAAACACTTTAAAAACTATTTTAAAAAATCTCGTTTGATTTTGATTTTGATTTTAAATTATAATTTAAAGTTAAAAAAAAAAAAGTTGGGCGGGAAACGATACCCGATCCGGCGTCCTGTCCTGTCCGCTAACGAACCGGTTAGGACATATGCCATTTTTCGGGCAGCGCGGTCCGGTAGGCCCGGTTCTGGACCAACTTCGGTCACCGACCACCGGTACCAATTCAGAACTGTCGAATTTTCGTTCCTGTTGGCCCGAACCTGTCCATTGCCAGCCTTACCTTGGAGTAACTGGTAAAGTTGTTGTCATGTGACCAGGAGGTCACGGGTTCAAGCCTTGGAAAGAGCCTCTGGCAGAAATGCAAGGTAAGGCTGCATACAATAGATTCTTGTGGTCGGGCCCTTCCCCGGATCCTGCGCATAGGAGGAGCTTTAGTGCACCGGGCTGCCTTTTTTTTTTAATTTTTATTCACCGAAAAATGTAAGAAAATATTAGGATTTGATTGACAAAAAGTAGACCCTGTGCATAGAAGGAGCTTTAGTGCACATGCTGTCCTTTTTTTTTTTTTATTATTATTCATCGAAAAAGGTAAGAAAATATTAGGATTTGATTGACAAAAAGTAGCCTTGAAAGAAGTAATGAGGCCCCCCTCTTTTTTATCTAACTAGTCTATGGAAACGTGCGTTGCACGTTTATCCCAAAATGCTCAACACTTATTATTGCAATATATTTTCAAAAAATTAGTAAAATCAACTAAACTAATAAAATAAAATCTTAAATCTAACTTCTTCTTGATGGTGCTGGGAGCAACCTTCCTTATGCTATTAGACTCTTCTCATGTCACCGATATAACTTTAGATATAATATAAACTAAAAAAATATCAATTTAAAATCTCATGTTTTCTTCCTTAAAAGAAGTTTACCATTATAAATAGGTGTGAAGATATACAATAGCAAGAGTTTAATCCAAAACTCTTTTGTCACCTACTGAGTGACAATAAGTGGTCCATATACAACCAAGATTAATTGATAAAACTCCACATATTCTTAAGTTTTCTGTCCATAATTGTTTCATCCTTCCTATCGAACCGCCATAAGGTAAAGCACAAAATTAAACTCACCAAAATCAATCACAAATAGATCTGGAAAAAAGGGAAAATAGAAAAATGCAAGAAGAGGAAAAGAATTTACGTCCAGTGCAAAAAGAAAAAAATCTACCCACATGGAAAAAACCTCACCGTGGGGAAAAAAAATCTCTAACCTAGTACTGTGTGCTTGTGGGGAAAAAAACTCCAACTCCTTGGCTTACTCCGTATACAATCACCATACCAAACACACCTTTTGGAAGAAGTTCATCTAAACAAATATTTTGACTCTAGCAAGTGGGAGTACATGTTTCATGTGTTTGACAAGGATTGCATCTTTTGTTCTAGCAAGTAATTAATATAAGAAAATTTGGAAAATATTACATATACTTACCAGTAGCGGGGCAAGAATTAGGAAGAATCTAGGCAGACTTTTGCCTCGTTCATCCACGTTGTTACTACAATGAGCCAAAATAACCTTAAGGATTTGGAAAAAAGAAAATATTAAAGTATCTTATAGAACACAACATAAGAAAATCGAATAGTCTAATTCATTAATCGAAATAAATTATAACTCATCACTAAAAATAAACAAATACTGTAAGAACAATACGAAAAATTTAAAAACTTCAATTCTCGAATGATGATACGGTGAGAAAACATTGAAATGTCGATGTGAGCTCAGAGTATCAATTCTCGATCTTTTTCCTTTTGCTGCCTCCTAAATACTTTGCTTATATTCCTCCTAGCATTGATTTGGAAATTAAAATATCTCTTAAGGTGGTGATTTACACAACTTGTAGTCGAAAGGTGGTTGATTTAAAAGTTTTATTGCAGTTGTTATTTGCCAAAAATAATAGTTCTAGCTATGACATGCTAGGAATAGAACCCTCTATGTTAGTTTTAATTTAGGACTCCTAATACGGTTTACTTTTCCAAAAATCAAGCACCTTTGTTTTGTTTTGTTTTGTTTTTTTGTGGGAGAAGTTCACGTTAGGTTTTTTGGAGAAGGTATTTATTGTAATCCATATTTAAAACAATAAAGTCTTATTATTAGGATAATTTTAATTGACAATTATTTGAGGAAAAAGGTGAAAAGAGAATTTTATCTATTATGGAGTGTTTTAATGAAGGACAAAAAGTTCGAACAACACCCTTCACAGTTTTAATATAGTATAGACATAGATATAGATATGTTTGGAAAAAAAAAAGTACTTTTCTTACTCATTGAAAAGGAAAGGTATTTTTGAGGTTTGATTGATATAAATAAGCTATGAAAAAGCAATGTAAGTATACAAACACAAGTAAACAAATATGGAAAGGACAAAAGTACTTACTTTTTTATTTTTTTTATCTTTTTAATTAAAATTAAATTTTTCATTTTCTTTCTTGGACTATGCATTAACGTACATAATTCTTTTATATCTATTTATTTTCTTTCGGTTCTTATACCTTCAAAGCTTCAATTTTTCAAAAGATCTTCTTCTACAATATTTTTATTAATCTGATTTTTTTTGGATTATCAAAATTGTTGATAGTTTATGAAGATTGAAGTTATTATTTTCAGGTCAAATTATTAAATCAAGTTCTATCATTTTAGTTTTTTAGTATTATTTTTTAGTTAAATAATTGTGTAGGCATATATTGGTAGACATATATGTTATTTCTTGAATATTTTGTCATTTTTTTTTTGTCAACTAGAAAATATGAATCCGGCTCTTCAAAACTAAAAAAAAAACAAAAAACTGAAGCTTTGATACAATCTCAAAAAGGAGCTTTAGATAAATTTTTCGTAAACATTGGGAAAACAAAATTAAAAAATATAGGAGAACGTTCTCGAGATGAGCAAGTTACTAACTCAGTTGAATTAGATGATAACATTATAAAATGATTATTTATAACTTTGCATCTCAAAAAGCTAGAAAAATAGATTTTAAATAAATACTATATACTTATTATTTTTTTTGTGAAAAAAAATAAATAAAGGCCTCTCATCGAAGTTTCACTTTAAGCCCCCAATAGTGTTGAGCCGCCTTTGACTACATTTGGTAACTAATAGTAGTATATTTTCTTTGCAGAATTTTATTGATATTGTGTATCTTTAAAAAGATGGTTGCTACAATGAGACGAGGGCGATTTTATGTATAAAAAATTGGTCACGTGAACTCGTGGTCATCCGACTAAATTCGATATATTATTTGTATAATTTTTAAAATATATCTAATAAATGATAGGTGGTTCACTGGTTAGTGCTCTAAATTTGAAGGTCCTTTGACAGCACAACTATTGTTGAACGGACTACAACTACTATTGCTGGATCACATGTATGGTTTTGTTTTCTTTTAGTTATGTTCTGGATAGTTTCTTTTAAGATTTACTTTTGACCTTCTTCCTAAAGTAGCTCATAGCAGTACCCAAACTTGGTGTCTTCGTACAAAATATAGTAAATATCATAATGAAAGATGTAGTAGGGGTTGCAAACCGCACGGTACAGTCTGCAAAGTGAATGTGTGTCCAAAAATTTAAAAAAATGGAGGAAGTAAGACTCACAAGGGCTCGACGTGTGTGCAACACCAGTACTTGACAATGAAGTTTGGGTTTGTACGTTATACTTTGTTGGTATTTGGTCATTATTCTTAGCAGACATTGTTCCTATTTCCTTATATAGGCTGGTTTATTTATCAAAGTTGTGCAGACTCTTCACTTTCAATGTTGTACCAGTGTTGTGTCGGATTCTCCAAAAATACATTACTTTTCGGAAATCCGACATGCACCCACTGACATTTTCGAAGAGTTCGAGCAACATAGGGTTACATGTTTTCTTCTTATTACCAACAATCCTGAAAATTAGACAAATCCTGGAGACAGCATACACAAACAAAAATCTCAACTTGCTTGGTAGGTGTTATTGAGTTGGGCATATCATGATGATCTTGTGTTAACTGCAGGCCATTTTATGTTTGATTAACTCATCTCAGAGGGTCTATCTGTCTAGTCAATTATTGTTTTATGTTGTTATCAGTTCATGAAGTTTAATTTTAACTGCAAAGACTAAAAAAACATGACTTTCCCAACAGTGAGTTTTGTTAAATCATTAACATAACAATAAAACTAGATGTGACAAATGGGCGGGTTGGGCTGAATTTGGAGGGTAAAAATAGGCTGGTTAATCTGCCAAAAAGTTACTTGGGCTGAAATGGGCTAAAATGTGGGTCATAACTCAATCCGTTCAACTTTTACTAAGTTTTAATTGCTTTCTTTGTTCTTTTATAACTTTTCAGTACCGTATAAAATTATTAATTTACTTTATTATGACTATATATAATATATTAAATAACAAAATGTCCTTTCGTAAAACTTTTTAATAAGATTTCTCACTAATCAATTTGGACTAGATATCTGCTCAAACTTTGATAGACTAAAATAGACTGAACTAATAAATGAACAGGTCAATAATCGATCCAAACTTGAATGGATTGGGCAAGTTATGATTTTATGGGCTAATTTTATCACCTCTAAATAAAACAATCAAGAGAATTTTACATGGCAGTACATATCGGATATAATTAATTATAGAAACAGCTTAATTGTTGCATAATTTCATAAATAACATCTTTTATTTCACTTTTGTCATTTACATACAAATCTGTATAATAATTAATTAATTAATTAATAAAATAGTTGATTAAAGAAAATTATACCAAACTAGGAAACCATTAATATATAATCTTTATTATGCAGCCAAATTCTCTCTCTTATATTAAATGCGAAGTAATAAAATGAGTAATTAAAGAAAGCTAAATTCATTCTTCTTTCTCTCTCTTTCATAATTTTCTATATTTTTTCTTCAATATTATTTTTATCCTGACAACTTTTAAAAATTATTTTAAATAAATTTCAAATATATTATATTGTGATTAATTTATATTATTTATATATATATATATATATATATTTAATTGTTAATATGTTAATACAATATTTGTAATATTTATGTTTGAAATCCAAAAGAAAATAAATAAAAAATGTATTAACAAACAATTAAAAAAATAAAACTAGGAATAGAAAAAGATAAAAAATTTAATATAAAAAGAAACAAAAAAAGGCACTAGAAAAGAAAACTAATCTTTTTAAAGAATATGTAACAACTCCTTAATTAAAACATATTTTATTTGCAAATAATATGGGATATTGGGAATACTCACTTATTAGGCATGAATTAAGGGACATAAATTAGTTCCATTTTTTATCTTTTACATCCAGAATATTTTAACAATTTAATAGGGTTTTACTAATATGGTAATAAAGATTTGACTGTAATTGATATAATCAACCTTTGACTAAAAATCAGCAAAGTATATTTTAATGTTGTATATTTACGTAATCTTCTCATAAAACAAACATGGAAAAATTACATCATACCACTACTTAACTTACCATAACTACTTAAAATCCAAACCCTTGTAAATAATTACATAAATCCATAATTTTACTTAAAAGCTCGAATACATTATAAAAGAATGTAATGTGATGTATCCGTATAAAATTAAGTGATGTATCTGGAAGAGTATATTGTATTCGTATGAAATGTGATGTATCAGTGTAAACTTTAGTGATGTATCCGAAAGAATGTGATGTATCAATATGGACTAAATTTGGAATTTTTAGTAATATTGAAAATAGTTGGAATAAGGAATAATTAGCTCCAAAAGAATTGAAATTTATATTATTTTTACAAAAAAACAACACATGTATACAATTAATCAACAAGCATCATCCTCAAAACACATATCCTCTTCTCCGCATATAAGTTAGCCAATTTTCATTGAAGTTCAAAGAATTTTCTCAAACTAAAAAATATGACTCAAGAGTGAGACTCAATAAAATAAGAAAGAAAGAAAAAAAGAAAAAAAGAAGAAGAGAGAAATTGAATTTATAGTACAACCTTGAAATGGTGCTCTTGAAAAACTTTAACAAATACAACAAGAATAATATACCAATTGTAATTAGGGGTGTTCATGGATTGATTAAAAATCAAATCAAATCGCAAATCAAACCGACTAAAAAAACAAATATTTGGTTTGGTTTGATTTTGAATTTTAAAAAATCGACAATATTTGATTTGGTTAAGGTTCTACTAAAAAAAACGAAAAAACAACCAAGCCGAACCGATATACTATATACACAAATTTTATAATTATTTGAATATATAATATTAGTTTTTCATAAATAATTATAAATATTTTATCTTTTAATCATTAATTTGGTTTTTATCTACTTATTTCACATGCACTATAATACTTTTAAATCTCATTTCTTAAAAAAAAATATTTCCAAACTCAACACTCTAAATTTAATTATCTAATTATATATATATGTGGTGTGGTGTATTGTGAGCTTTTAATTTTCTTTAACAAGACATCCATCTACTTTTCAATGGCTTGCCCCTTTGATTATTCAAATGTTGACCATTCTATTTAAAGATGTATATTTCTTCTATGAATATTAGACATGTGAAGTGAAAGAACCTCTACAGTTATGCAACGTAAACATGCTAAAACTTAAGAATAGTGTTGAAAAATAATAGAAGATTCATCTACATTAATCTTGTGATAGTAGAGAGAAATTTATTGATTCCTAACGTTCATTTGAAATAGTTGTCTCATGTCCCATTGTTTTACTATTATCGATTTATCATTAGCTAATCATAAATCAAAAAATCGAACCAAACCGATGATTTTTTATTTTATTTTATTTGGTTTTAGAATTTTAAAAACCGACTTAATTGATTTGGTTATGGTTTTACTGAAAAGCCGACCCAAACCGAACGATGAACACCTCTAATTGTAATCTCATAAGTGAAGTTTGGAAAGGGTAGAATGTACATGTATAGTTTTAATAAAGAATACAATATTTGGATATGTTGTATCATTTTCGATCCTTACATAATATGATACATCAATAATTTAAATGATAAACCTACAAGAAAAATAGTTATGAAATAGAGCTACAATAAAAAGATAAGATAATGTAGAGGTGTCAAATAAGCGAATTTGACTGAATTTGAATGGGTCAAAATCAAATGAGTTAATAAATGAACAAGTTATTGACCCACCCAAAAACTACTTGGGTTGAAATGTGGTCATAGGTATACACCCAATTCGTACTAAGTTTTAATTAATTAATTTGTCTAATTTTTAGTAATTAATAAAATTATTATTTTTCTTTATTATATATCTTAATAGTTCGATAACATATTTAATCATTTTCCCTAAAAACTTATTTAGGAACTACTTTTGCTAGGCTTAAAAAGCCCCTTGTCTAATTTTGTTTGTAATCCTATCAGTAGGCCACAATAATCTTGATTTATTTTTCCCAGAACACTGGAAACCCCAAACTACATTCTTTCGGCAGTTACAGGGTTTTTGTGTACTGTCTCTCTAAACTGGTTCTCCGTCGAATCAAAATGGAACCACAACTCCAAAATCAATTTGCAATGGAGGTAAATTCTCATGATTCCGAATAGTTTCTCTTTTCTACTTTTCTCTCCTTGTAGATTTTAAAGCTTGCATGTTCTTTTCATTTTTTTATTTTTCAGAAAGGTTACTACATGATGAAACAACCTGAGATTGAAAGCTCTGGAATCCCAGAAATAGACAATGGTGAATACTGGCCACTTTCGGGGAAACCCTATATTGATATGGTTCTCACAAAGACCGGTGTCAAGCCTGCCTACAGTTTGGTATTATTTCCTCCCCTTTCTATAAAGCTTTCCCTTTGTTAGTATTTGTTAAAATATGATTCTTTGTAGTGGTGATTTATCCTTAATCAGACATCTCGCGTTTAGTCGGGACCCAATGTGTGAAAAAAAGAAAAAGATTTTTTGCAATGGTGAGTTCAAGATTAGAGACCACAAGATAGCGTTACTCAGATGATAAGCACCCTCCACCTTCAATTAGAGGTTGTGGGTTCGAATCACCAAGGAAGAAAAAAAAAACGTGGGAGCTCTTGAGGAGAGTTACAAAAATAATTAAAAAATCAAGAGGGACCCAATGTGTGAAAAAAAGAAAAAGATTTTTTGCAATGTTGAGTTCAAGATTAGAGACCACAAGATAGCGTTACTCAGATGATAAGCACCCTCCACCTTCAATTCGAGGTTGTGGGTCACCAAGGAAGAAAAAAAAACGTGGGAGCTCTTGAGGAGAGTTACAAAAATAATTAAAAAATCAAGATTAGACAGCACGGGTTCTAGGTTTAAAGTTTAGTTTCAAAATATATAGCACCCGCCTACAGTTTGGTATTTCCTCCTCTTTCTATATAGCGCCCCCTTTGACTATTTGTTTCAAAGATGATTTTTTGTAGTCCTTAACCAGACATCTCGTGTTGGGCACGAAATGTGGGACCTCCAGGTGCGAACCCAAATTCAGTCGGGACCTAATGTGGGAAACCATTTAAAAAAAAAAGATTTTTTGTAATGGTGAATTCAAGATTAGACGACAGAGAGGGTTGCTCAGATGGTAAGCACGCACCGCCTGCCTCTAATCTTGAGGTTCTGGGGTCGAGTCATCAAGGAAAGAGAAAAAGGTGGGAGCTCATAGAGAGGGATAAAGAAAACAAAAATAAAAATATTCAAGATTAGACATTGTGGATTCTGGGTTTGAAGTTTAGGTTCAAACTATATATATAGCTTTGGGTTCTTCCCGACTCATGAGTTTTTTATATAACTGAATTGCTTTGAATGTTTGACAGTATTTACCCAAGAAAATTACCAATGAGCTTCCTTCTGCTGGAGCCCCTGTGGTCCTTACTTGTGGTCAAAAGAAGTGGGATATGTTTTATGGTGGAGTCAAATCTAATAACAGATTCAGCTTGGAGTGGAAAAAATTTGTGGATGATAATAATTTGAAGGAGGGGGATGCACTTGTGTTTGAACTTTCTGAATGCACTGCTCGCAAAATCCATTTCAGGGTTCAGATTCTCAGGGGTGATTTCCCAGCTGAATTGATTCCTGAAGACGAGGAGGGTGCAAACAGTAACAACCCAATAGTACTTGGTTAAAAAGTACTCTTCTAATTGTTGGAAGTTGTAGATTAATGACAAGTATTTAGAACTGTATTTAGTCAGTTTTATTTTCTGCAAGATACATCCGCAGTTCTATTAACTTATCTCAGGTGGATGCAGTCTTTGTTTTGTTTAAAAGAATTGACTTTTTACTTGTCTTTTGTATATATTGTCTAAATTGTGACTGTGTGGTTATCTTCTGGTTGTGTCTAAGTATTAACTTTTCTGTATCATTTTAAAGAATGGAGTTTAGTAATTATCTTGACAATTACATGTCTGTTGTTAACATGCCAATATAAGAAAATAATCTTACTCTTTGTATTTGAAATCCTGAAGCTTCCCTTCTTCTAATGTTCAACCTAGTTTCTAATGCTTCTTCATCTTTTGTCTGTTGAACTTGCCAATAGTAGTCTACACTGAAGAAATCCATGTTGTTTAGACATTTTCTAGGCAGACCTAATCAGCCTTGAATAGTTTTTTGGAAAATTCTGAAAATCTCTGATTTTGAGATAGAAATTCTTGATTTTGAGGAAGTTAATGAGAATTCTTTTTAACTGTATGAAAGATCTTGAAAGAACTCATCTTATAAGTTAAAGATTCTTAAATCCATTGTTACCAAGAAGTCTTTTTTTTTCACAAAAGAATCCACCCCAGATCAGAATTTAGGAAAATTCTGAAAATTTTCCATTTTTTCCATGCTGAGAGCTTAAGCTATATGCACATTTTTGTGCAGTCTTTGTATCATTTCTCTCTTGTCTTCCATTTTGGGATTTAGCTCATCCTACTACGCATTTTCATCACAGTGGAGGCTTGCCACCCTGTGAATCACGGGCTGGGCTATCCTGCTGCTTTTGCATACTACATTTCAGGTGGAGGGGGAGATAGTGACAAGATTTTGAGACTTTTGTTAGTTGTGTATCACTCTAGGAATAGGTTCTTGTTGCACATTGGTAAAGGTGGAAGCTTGATTGACTACTTAATTGAAAGACCGAATAGGAAATGAGAAGTCGTACTACAACAACTGTAAATAAACATTCCCTCCCGCTCCGGCTTTGATCGACTTGCCTGCACAACGCCTTTTTTTGAGAGAAGAGGTCAAGGGGCTAAGTTGACTCTCAAGAACCTTTCCGAGCATCTGTCTTCGTGGGGCGATTGGAAAAGAAAGGAGTATTTAATTCTTTTACTGCCTTCCGTTCCAGTTATGCTTGATGCTGGTGAAATATGTGCCAGTAATTCAGGCTTTTGGGAATGTGGATGTGGTTGGAAAGCCTGATCCAGTTACTTATATGGGTTCAACCAATATAGCGGTAATGACGAGGTCAGTATTGATTCTGTTGAAGGTGGATGAGATTAGTTTGTTAATTTAAGTGCCTTTGATTATCCTTTAATTATACAAAATGGGCTAAATTGATTATTGTTTTGTTGGTTTTATTTGTTTGGATAAGATAGCTTCTGATTGACTAATTGATAAGGTAGAAGCTCTTACTTGTTGAAAAGATTCATGAGTTTTGAATTTTGGGAGTTAGTTCTGCACTTTCGCTTAAAGTTTCAAACTATTTTGTGTTGTTTTTACTTGAGCCGAAGGTCTATTAGAAAAAGCCTCTCTACCTTGTAGGGGTAAGATCTGCGTACACACTACCCTCTCCAGACTCCACCTCTTGGATTATATATTGGGTATGTTGTTATGTTGTATGTTCCTACTCATTCTCTGAGACTAGAGAAAACTCTTGGCAGCCTTCTTATGCACTGTAAAATAGCTAGACAATGTTGGAATTTTTTTTTCAGTATATATGGGATTTCTTGGATCATGCCTCGGAGTGTGAAGGAATTATTGGAGAGTAGGCAGCACCAGAGAATGCATAAAGCTTTGAAACAAATATTGAAAACTATGGGTGTGTTTGGTATGAAGGAAAATGTTTTCATGGAAAACAAGTTGGTTTCTTACTTATTTTCTCATGTTTGGTTGGTGAGTGGAAAAAATTTTTCGGAAAATATTTTCTAGTGTTTAGTTGGTGAATGAAAAACATTTTTCAGAAAATAATTTTTAGTGTTTGGCTAGAGAGTAGAAAATATATTTTAGGAAAATAGTTTTTGACCCGTGAACCAACCCCGATGACCGATCTTGGACCTGACCCCGACACCCAAACCAGGACCCAACGCCGACCCCGACTCTCGACCCGGGACTTGACCCCGACCCCAACTCCTGACCCCAACACCCGACCCCGACTCCCAACCTGAGACCTGACCACAACTCCCGAATCGGGACCTGACCTCGACTCCCGACCACGTCTCCCTACTCTCGACTCGTGCACCGACCTCGATTTTTGACCTCGATACTTGACCCGAGACCAGACCACGACTCCAAACCGGAACCCGACACCAACATTGAAATAGGGACCTGACCCGGCTCCGAAACCCGACCAAAGACTCGACCCTAACTCCCGACACCAGAATCGGGACCAGACCCCGACACCCAAACCAAGATCCGACCCTGCCTCCCGACCCGGGACCTGACACTTAAATCGGGACCCAACCCCGACACCTGAATCAGGACCCGACCCCCACCCCGACTCCTGAACCGGGATATGACCCTGACTCCCTACCCGAGACCTGACCCGGTAACCGACCTCGACTTCTAACCCGGAACCAGACCCCCACTCCTAAATTGAGACCCGACTTTGACTCCCGACCCGTGATCTGACCCCGACACCCAACCCGGGATCCGACCCCGACTCCCGACTCCAAACCTGGGACCTAACTCCGACTTCTAAACTAGTACTTGAATCAGGGTTGGGGCAGGGAGACGGGTCCCGAGTCGGGGTGGGGGTCAGAGTTGGGTCGAGATCAGACAATGATTCCCATCTCGATGTTGGATCCCAAGTTGGTGTCGAGAGTTGTTCTCGGATCGAGTTTAGTGTCGAGTTGAGGTTAGGTATCCGAACCCAAGTCAAGTTTGGGAGTCGGGTCTCGAGTCAAGGTCAGATCCCAGGACCTGTGTCTTGGATCAGTGTTAAGAGTGGGGTCTTAGGTCGGGAGTGGGGTCTCGAATGGAGGTTGGGAGTCGGGTCCCGAGTCGAGAATCGAGAGTCAGGGTCGAGAGTCGGATCCCGGGTTAGTGTCAGGAATCGGTACCCGAGACTTGGGTTTGGGTAGAAAGTTGAGGTGTGAGGTTGAAAGAGAGTTTAATGTTTTCTTTACTTTTTGAAGGAAAGTCATTTTCCTTAAATTTGAGGAAAATAAGTTAATTTGGGAAACATTTTTCAAAATATTTAAGCCAACCAAACATAAGAAAATTGGAAAACATTTTTCAGAAAATGTTTTCCTTCATACCAAACACACTCTATACCTTTGTGCATGTTCTGGCTAGAAAGAAATAACACTTGTTTTGATGGGCAAAAAGTTCATATGTCTAGAGTTAAAAACAAGTGTTAACATAATTTATTTTGTTATATGGAGTTTTTTGGAGTTGCTAGGGAGATGTTGTAATTGACTTGATGGATATTCCCTATAGTCGTTTGTAACTTTTGATATTGGTACCTTCTTGGTGTTAATCAATAGACCTTTACCTTATCAAAAAAAAAAAAAAAAGAAGAAGAGAAAACTCTTGGCAGCCTTATGGAGCAACATGCTATTGCAAAAGATTTAAAGAGAAAGCTCTTTGCTTCCATTCTAGTTGTTTCTTTTTTTCTTTCTAAACGCACCATATGAGCTATATCTTTTGATTCCTGGGAGCAAGTCTCACATATTTAGAGAAAGGAGAACAGTTTCTAGGCCATTTAAAAATGCTGCAACAGGTAACTTGTTCCAACACGTCAATTTTTCTCTATTTTCTTCATTAGTATTGTGTTCATTATGGGGAATCTCTCCCAAAGACAGTCAAGAAAATAAGTGCATTCTCATTACTTTTACATGGTAGTTGATTTTCTTCTATCTCTCCTCGCCTTTTGATGTGCTCCTGCCCCAGGGAAGGGAGTGGAGGAGGGGAACTTCACAAAATTTCTGGATTCAGGTGATCAACTATTTTTCATGGTTTAGTCAAAGGGGATGACTGTTTTAGTGTCTGATTGGAGGATTAACCTTCTGTGGAGAAGCCAGCATAGCTTGTCAGTAAAACTTCTAACTTCCAACAGTCTTATTCCATCAAGTTTCAACTTTCATTACTTCTTCTCTGTGTATTCCTTTACAATTTTCAATTCACCTCTCTTCCCTAATCATGCTAAAAGTAGAGTATGCTAACTTGCTTGGGTTTATATTCTTGTCTCATCACCCTGATATAGATGCTTCTTTCCTACCATTTGTGTCAAAATTTATACTTCTTTCCTCCCTTCTGCAAAATTGCTGTTAATTGTGCGATGAGGTAGTTCCAATGGCATCTATCTTCATATAGTCGTCACTATCAGTGAGGAAGGATAATCTCACTCAAATTAACCTCATCCAATTTCGGTTCCTTTCCTGACTGTCATAGGCAGCTTTAGTTCTTAGGAAAAGCAGAAAACTAGATGCTACTCCCAATAAAGAGATGCATCCCCACCACATAAATGTCTGAATGTAACAGTTCCTACCCATGCAAACCTTTGATCCATCCAATGCAGGCACTTGGTTTGATTTTTCTAGGTTTGCTTCATAGACTAGAGCTGCGAGAAGTCCATAGAGTAGTGATCCCAGAGGGATGTTGGTGATAAGAATGTTGTGATTGACTCCTGCACTGTTGGGACCGAACAGCTCAGAGGTTATTGACACTGCTGCTGAAAACACAAAACCAGAGCTCAGCCCAACTAATGCTGTGGCAGCACTCAATGCAGCTTTGCTTCCTGATAAAACAAGCAGAAAGAAAGCCAGTGGTGTTGGAATCAGCGCAAATGCAAGCCATCCGGTCCTTGCATAGTACATCTTGCTGCATCCAGAAAACCATTTCAGCTGTCAAGTTTTTTTTTTTTTTTTTCCACTATGGTGATTAAGAGAATAGTAAATCCTGAAATACTTACTCGCGTAGAAAATCTGGGGCAGTTGAAAGCAGGCGTCCGAAGAAGGAACATGCAGAATAGAGTGCAACGAGAACGCTGATATCCGATCTATATCCAAGCGACTCTGAAATTTGGCCTAGATTGTTGCTGTAAACGAGTACAAGTGTTCCCCCACAGAAATATGCAAGGTAATATAGCCAGAAATCCAACCTGCGCATGAGCAGATTTGCTGAATGCTCTTCTCCAAGCAGCAGCAGACAATCTTTCAACAGAAAACCGCTAGTCCAGCTTTCCTTCTCCTTGGAACCATGAGAATTTTCCATCCAAACATTCATATTTGAAGCCTCTTTCCAAATCATTTCGTCGTGCAATCCAAGATCATCAGTATCTTTGTCATCAAGTGACATGTAATTAGAATGGAACAGTTAAGACCACTCTTCTGTGCAGATAACCCCCGGTGCAATCACCGGTAGGACCAGCAAGAACAGTGCGCCAGCCAAGAGGATACGAGCTGTCTGTGCACTATATGAGACTGAGTTCAGGATTAAGAGATAAAGGCCGGTAAAAACTGCTAGTATGGTTAGACAGCGGAAATTGAGATATTCTCTGTGAACAGAATCAGCATGAAGGGTTTGAGAATGAGGTTGCCGCAGGATTGGAAGAGCTGCAACTGATGTGACAAGGGGGACTAGGCCATTAAGAAGAAGGTATAGAGTGTCGTCTTTGGAGTTAATGGCATTGACAATGAGGTTGTACAGGGCTGCACTTGCACCATTGAAGCTTATGCTGAGGGACAATGCAAATGGCCTATTTGCTGGGAAATGTTTGATACACAACACATAGCATACTGTATTAAACCAGCAGATACTGCAGCCAGCCAGCACACACAATAGAAATACCTGCAAGATTTATCAGTGAAAACTTGAGAACGGGATGGGATCCCAATGAATTTTTCAAGCTGTGACGTAAATCATGTAATATTATTGTGTTCTGCAGTTTCCTATTTCAGCTGATTACAAAGGCAACCTTCTCAAGGCACCATGGAACCACAAAGGTAGTGATACGATCTGTGTACATTCTACCCTCCCCATACTTACCTCACTTGTGGAATGACACTGGGTATGTTGGGTATGTTGTTGAAATTGATTAGAATGGGAGGTGGCTGAGAATAAGATGTTCTCAAACGCCTTCTCCTTGGAGGCAGTCCCTGTATGGTTGTTAAAAGCAAGACTTTTTACCTAATGAGAAACCTCAGAAATGATAAATTAAGTTAGTTTGCCTTTTACATCATTTAACTTAGTTTGCCTTTTACCTATCATTTAACTTCACTTGATGGACATTCTTGGTTTATTTTACAGAAGATTATTTGATTGGTAATGCAGTGGGGGGTTGTCTTCTCTTTAACATATGCAGAGCAGATTTTAAGATAGTTTAGCATAGACAGCTCTCAGTAAACAGAGTTTTTAGTCCCCCTCTTTTTTCCATGGGAGACTACTAGACTTCAGGGTATCTGGTTGATCAATTATGTTATTCCTTACCAACCATTATCTGTAGTTATGTTTCTATATCTTGTCTGGTAAGGTCCAAAGGTCAACAACATACCCAGTACAATCCCAGAAAGTAGGACTGGAGGATCCCACAAAGCAAGATCTGAGGAGGGTTAAGTGTACGTAAACTTTATCTAGAGGTAGAGAGACTGACTGTTTATGATAGACGCCTCAAAGAAAAGAAATAGTCCAAAGCAGTCCAGAAGGAGAAGTAATACAAGTAGATGGAGACTTATTCCAGCGTGCATCTGGTGGACAATATGTCTATTATTGATGTCCTTGATTCATTGTAGATAGAGATAGAAGTTTTTTAGGGTCTCAATTGTAAATATGGTTTCCGTACTACTTAAGTACTGTTTTGGATATAATACAAAGCTTTATCAAAAAAAAACTTAACACAACAGTAACTAATAGTAAAAGTACAAGGCAACAAATAATGTAGAAATTTAAGGATCAGAAACGAAAGGAGCGAAAGTCATTTCTAAAATACTTCAATAAAGTTCCCTAATTTGTTGTGGTAGCTCCAACAACTGTCAACCACCAGTCCACCAAAGAATCCAGAGAGAAGAAATTCTTAAGAAAAAAATTTAAAGAAAGGCAAAAGGCAATGGATATACAGGGAACAACAAAAATTGGATAAAGTTCAAAATTTCATTTTCCGAGAGAGGAGAAAACTGACCAAGAAATAAGGCAAAATGATGATTCTCTGAATGAGAAGCCATTGAAGACCATAACCAACAAGTCCCATAAAAGCAGCAATGAAAAGAACAACCCATAATGGGAAATACATAAGAGAGACCCCAGAACACCAACCAAATGCTTTCCCCAAATCAGAAGCCATAGACAAATAATTGAGCTGCACTTGTGAAATTCCAAGAACAGATTTCAATTCAGAAGAATAGGATGAGAAGTCAAAATTTGTCCCTGTAAATGCTTGAATCCATGTGCTTGCTATCAACATCATCCATTTTCTTGATTGCTCCATTATAAACCTTCTCTCTTTCTTTTTTTCTTTTTTGAGTATTATTGTATACTCATGAGAGATACAGTATATTGAAAAAGGGTTTTCTTATTCTTATGGAGAATCTTGAAAGCAAAGAAATGATGATCGTTTTAATTGTGCATGTTTTAGGGTGGTTGGTGGTTTTTCAGGTCCTACCCACAAGGAATGGTATTCTTCCTATACTCTTTAGTATTATTGTTTTCTTTTGGGGTTTATAAATAATAAACAACCGTGATAACATACTCAATATGCTCCCACAAGTATTATCTGACAAAGATAAAGAGTAAAGACTATGCGTACTTTATTTTTGCCTCGTAGAAATAGATATATTGTTTTTTGAAAGAATCTTGATTCAAATACAAAAAATCAATGTATACCACTAACATATAAATGGTAAAGATTTGCTAGAAACTAATACCACCAATATATAAATTTTGATTAATATAAATTTAGAAAAAAATATATTATAAGGTTTTGTGAAGCATAAAAATAATAACAATAACTATACACCTCAGTTTTTGTTATAAAAAGAAAACTCGTCATGACTATCCTTCGAAAGCGCTTTATTCAGAGTGGTAAATATTAAGAAAATGACATGTGTTATGGCTCCTTATGTCACTTGTCAATTAACTTAGGCCACCGAAAATATTGGACAAAACTTCATGCAAGAAGCCACCTCAAATACACTTGGAAAGAGAACTCGCGATCGAAATGAGACACGATAACTAAAAAGTGACTGAAATAAGTCACTGCTTTAAAGAGTAATCAAAATAGGCTATTCGAACTTTTTTATTCCGTTTTATGAGGTTTAATTAACGTTTTCGTTAATTGAAAGGAAAAGTAAAAAAACTTTAAAACGGAGTTAAAAACGACGAGTTGTAACCCGGAATTAATAACTCCATTTTATTTCAAAATTTATAACCCGGAGTTATTAATTCTGAGTTATTTAAAATAATTTTTTTTATTGGAAATCGGAACTAAAAGTTTCGGGTTCTTTAATAAACCGTGAAATGGAAGTAAAAATCGCCGATTTCGGAGTGAGTAAAATAATGTGTAGAACTTTGGATCCTTGCAATTCATATGTTGGAACTTGTGCTTATATGAGTCCAGAAAGGTTTGATCCAGACACTTATGGAGTTAACTACAATGGCTACGCAGCTGATATTTGGAGTCTAGGTCTTACATTAATGGAGCTATACATAGGCCACTTTCCGTTCTTGCCGTCGGGACAAAGACCGGACTGGGCAACATTGATGTGCGCCATATGCTTTGGTGAGCCACCCAGTTTGCCGGAAGGGACATCGGAGAAATTCATCGAGTGTGGCTTGCAGAAAGAGTCCAGTAAGAGATGGAGGAGAAAAATGAGCCAAAAGACCCTCTCTCAAGTTTTCAATTAAATAAAAAGGACAAATAAATTTTAGGTAGAAAAAAAAAAAGTTGCTCAAATAATTACAAAAACTTATTTCACAATTGTATTAAAAAGTTAAAAAAAAAATTGTCACTTTTACCTAATTTTTAAAACTTGAAGGACTTTTACTTAATTGATAAACCTGAGAGTGTCTTTTAATCAGAAATCCCGGAGGGTTTCCAATAAAAAAAATTATTTTAAATAACCCGAAATTAATAATTCCGGATTATAAATTTTGAAATAAATCGGAGTTATTAATTTCGGGTTACAACTCGTCGTTTTTAACTCCGTTTTTAAAGTTTTTTTACTATTCCTTTCAGTTAACGAAAACGTTAACTAAATCTCGTAAAACGGAATAAAAAAGTCCGGATAGCCTATTTTGGTTACTCTTTAAAGCAGTAGCTTATTTCAGTCACTTTTTAGTTATCGTGTCTCATTTCAATCGCGAGTTCCTTGGAAAGATGTTGCCAGCAACTACAAACTCCGCCTTCAATATAGTAGTTCATAAATTATACTCCCTCACACCTATTAAGGAAAAGAAACTAGGACATACATTATAGTTTACTTTTTATTTTTATCCTCTTAGATATTATCAAACTACTATTGAAATTTCAGTCATATTAAAATAAAATCAATTAAGTCTCTTGGAACTTATAACCTAGAAAATGTAAAAGAAGAGTAAAATTGAAAGAAATTTCCCGCATATCTCCTGAAGAATGAACAATTCACTTATTTTGAACATTAAAAAATAACTCAAAAAATTCACTTATTTTAGACTAAAAAAAGTATTAGGTAAGTCTCATACATAAACTTAACCGGAAATCACATGCAGGTAATGTCGAATTCAGAATATCTTATTTGAAAAATTCTTTACTTAATTAATTTGGCCAACGCTGATGTAGTGAATGTATCTTAATTTCTAATAGGATTGATTTTATGAATCTTGAAATGAAAATTAAGCTATACATGATGTAAAATTTTAGGAAGATAAGTATGTTTGAGTATCTACAAGTATTTTCAAGTTACAATATAACTTCTCATCCTCTATTTATATAGAGGTAGACAAATAAAGAGAATGTCATAAACATGATACTAGAGAGGACGATTATAAAGGAGGTGGGAGGCATAACATTAAAAATAAAGATCATGGAGGAGATGGAACATAATAATTTTAATAGTAGCGGGGAGATGGAGAGACTACATCTGGTGGACATTCATATAAAATAAAATGTTCATAATACTCCCCTTAAATGTCAATAAATAATGTGCCTCGTCAGAATCTTACAAGAAAAAAATCAATGAAAAAAAAAATTAGTAAAAGAAAAAAATAGATATACACATTATTTACTACCTCATTAAAAATCTTGCTAGAAAATCATAGCGGGATAAAATCTAAACTAAGAAGAAGAAAAAGTACAACGTATATTATACTCCACTGACGGAACATCATCTAATCTGGTAAATGATTCAGTCCAATTTTGCAAAATATTGGCTATTTGTTGTTTAATCATTGAATGTGTGTGTCTATATTTTAATTTTATTCATTGAAAAAATATGTAAAAACACAAGTTGGATACAAGCTTGAAAAGAAGATCGACATCTAATCTATAGAGAGAGATATACTTTGCTAGGCTTCATTTAAATGAAAAACAAGATGATTGTGTGTCAATATATCCGTGTTTATGTGTTGAATCTCTTTAATTTCTAATTAACTTGACTTTATAAGTGTTATCAATCATAACATCTACCAGTTGATTAATGATGCTAACTTTATTTCTTTATATGATTTAACTTCCATCTCTTCATATGAGCGCAACTGTTTCAATTGTTCTTATTTATTAATTAACAAAAAATTACCACTGCAGCTCAATGATAATGAGAGAGAATACTCCCAAATGATCTCTAAGTTTATTTACTACTATAAATTTATTGTGTTTACTCTTATATTGTTGGACATTACTATTAATGATTGATGAATTACAACTTTTAATATATAATAATATGATTGTATTACATTTGAAATCTCTCTCTCTCTCTCTCTCTCTCTCTCTCTCTCTCTATATATATATATATATATATATATATATATATAATCCCTTTATTTTGGTATCAAAGCGAGAAGTTTCTAGGACTAATTAACCATTTTATGAGAAGACTTTTAAAAAATCTTTTAGCATTCAAAAAATCTAAAAAAGACTTATATTGGTTAAATAAGGAATTATATCGTTTATATACTGATTTAACAGAAAATAATTGTAGAATTCCTTATATTATTTGAAATCCGAAAAAACGAAAGAGAGTTAAAAAGACATATATTTTCTAGAATTATTACAGGAGTTAAATATTTCAAAATAAGAAAGAAATATATTTGCCCCTATAAGAATTAATAAACTTTAACTTTAATAGTATATGAAACAACATCTTTATTCAAAATACATTTCATATCATTACAACGAAATATATAGTTTTAGAAAGAACTTAATAAAAAACAAGAATTTATTCAAGAAGGACAGAATTATATACATTTTTTAGAACAAAAATTAGTAGAAGTTATAGTAAGATTTAAAATATATTTAGAACTAGAAATTGAGACTCATTTAATTAATCAGATAACCGCTTATTATAAGTATATAGAACAAGAAATTAAACAAATTAAAAAAGAAATTCAAGCCCAAGAATATTTAATAAAAGTAATTTTAATTTCCCTTAATAAATACTTATAGTATATGAAAAGAAACGACTCATATTGTAACTACCTAAGATTCCATTATAATCTAATCAGCAACTCTTACTCAGAAATTAAAAGACTTAAAAAACAAAGAAGTATTCTAGAATTCGAATTAATACAATTTGATAATCTCACAAATACAAAATATAGAAAACTTTCAGCAGAAAAATATCATAAAAAATTAAGTCAAAGAATTAGGATTCTAAATAGACAACTACTTATCTCTAACGAAGTACAACACATAATAAGTGATAGACAGTAGTTATAAAATCAAATAAAATATTACCCTTTAGGCTAAATACTTAATGAGAATACACCCGTTAGCAAGACAAATACAAGCTAATAATTGGATATATAATATACAAATACTAAGACTAATACAAGCAAAAAATAAATATATAGAATTAAAGAAAAATAATACAAAAGACACTTGGGAATTACGAGGATTAGAACTTGATATTGAAAATTACGAAAATTGGTTAAAGTGGTATAAAAATAGACCAATCTGGATAGCGCTAGGATAGATAAAATAACTAACCTTAAAAAATTAGAATACTTAGATTTACAATTAATACCAGAAAAAAATATAAATGTTTAAAAGATAACGCGTTAATCAGGTGTAATTTTAGTAACGGAGACCATAGTTTACATAGTGAAGACTCCAGTTAAATAGTATAGTAGATTTATTATTAAATTTAGGAGATAGTATTTATAAAGACAACACAATAATAATAGAAATAATTAGAGAATTACAAGTTAAGCAGATAAGAATTTTTAATCACATAGAAGACAATTTAGATTTCTTAAAAAATCAACAATCAGAAATAGAAAAAAGACAAAACTATATTAAAGAAGCTCCAGAAAATATTAAGATAATTCGTAAGGAACTACACGAATTAAAATCTAGCATAGAACAAATTAAGACTATAATCCTTTCATGAACAATCAGTTTTATAAAGAAATAATTAAGCAAGGAGAAGTAATTAGCCGTAACCCAGAAGGATTAAGTGATCACATTCCCCAAAGCAAAACAGATCAAATAATAATAAAACAGAATAATATTATTATACTTTTACTATTAAAATTAAACGAGAATTTAGAAAAATTAATAAAAGAAAAAGATCCGCAATATAATAAAGACGAATTAAACCAGTACATAGAACAACTTATAAAAATAAAATATCCGTCAGTCCCTGAAGACACCTTTAACGATTTAATAGAATAACTTAAGAAAGTAGAAGTAACTCCAAATAAAGATAAGACACCAGCAATCCGAAAAAACAGACCATGGACCTTTTTCCAGGTAGGAGAACGGACCAAGACATAGTTACACCCAAAACAGACTAGGAAATAACCTATTGAGTACAATAATAAATACCTCAAGACAAAATCCTATTCAACAATTAGATGAAGTAATTGATATAGATAAAGACATTCAATATTTCCAACAAAATAGATTAAAATTATTAAATCCAAGAGTATTATATAGTGCATGAATTTTCTCACAAAAGGCTCAGTTATATAGACATTATAGAGAAGAACAATTATGTGTTACCGGCGAAAAAAAAAGAAACATTACTTTAATAAGTTCAGAATCTTTAAATGATATTAAAAGAACAAATATGAATTTAATGCATATGGGTTTAATCATTATAGGATTAAATGGATTAACTAGAAAGAATCTAGGAACTAAAGTATTAATAACAATTTATGATGATAGATGGTCAGATCCTAAAAGATCTCTTATTGGTTTAACAGAAGTAGACATGAATAATAACGGAGGAATATTCTATTATAGTCCAGACTTTATGATTAATTCATTAAGAATTTGAAAAATATATAAAGATAGGAATCCAGACTAAAGGATATGAAGACATGAATGGTGGTAACAATCTTTTAATATGTGTAGGATTTATAGGAAAACTAGCAAATAATAGCGGTACTAAATTTAAGCTAAAAGTAGAAGGCGTTGTAGGTTTAATGGGAAATAAAGGAATAAAATTAATGCAACCTTTAAAAATAGACCCAGAAATATATGCAGGTTTAGAATGGAATTTAGAAAACTCTAAAAAAACAAGAAACAGTAAAACCAACAGATCATTTAATGTATACAAATAAAAAAAGATAAACTTCAGTAAGATTTATAGACTATGAGACTACAAATCAAAATGAATTAGAAGAAGAAATACAAGACGAATCTGAAAGAACAGAGTTTATGAATATAAATGAAGAAATAAGCTTAGAAGAATTTGAAGTAGATAAAGCAATACAAAAGGCTAGAGAAATATATACAATAAATAATAAAAAGCGTTTTAAATGTATAGGATGTAATTGGGAAATTTAGACATCTTCGATGTAGATGAACATTTCAGACAATGCAAATTAAGAACTGATAATTTAGGATACAAAGAGAATAAACTCAAAGAAATTAGCAATATTTTTGAAGAAGAAACCACTAAAAGTATTAAAGAATTTATGAAATCAGCCTCAACAAGCTCAAGTCCGTTTCAAAGAACTTCTAAAATACACACAGTAGAAACCAATACAGGAAATGTACCTAGACATAGAGTATACAGAATTAATCCAGAAACAGAAATGGATAGTGTTAGACCTATAGGAAAAAGAATGTCAATAGAAAAATCAGTTACCCTTCAAGAAGGAGAAAGTAAAGAAAAAATCTTAAATATATCAGCACATGATCCTTAAATATGGAATACTGTTATAGATCAATGGAAAGGTATAGTAGTAGCAGACTATATTAAAACATATAACGAAACAGACGCAGAAACAATGTATAGATATATGGAGACATTTCTAGGAGAATCAGCTAAAGGAGTATGGGAAGCCTATAAATCAGAATTCCCACACGAATTTAAAATGTTAGTAGATATGGGACCAAATTCGTATAATTTTACAAATAAAATACATAGCTTAATAACTGGAGAAGACCCAAATAGTGGATTACTTGTCTTATAAAGAAAATCTTTAATTAAGTTAGAACAACTAAGCTTAAAAAGTTGGTATCATGTAAAGCCTTTTCTATTTGATTATTTTTACTATAGTAGTATAAGTGGTAATGCTTTTGACCAGACTCTAGGAAGAAATCATTTAATAAACTACTAGGAGTACTAGGAAGAGAAATAGAAGAAAGATGGGGAAAGAGAGGTGGAGTAACACAAACCCCGATGCAAAATGATCAATAGGACATAAAGTACAACATATAATGGACATACTACAAGAAAAATGTACTAATATACAGATACAACAACAATTAAAGAAAGGAGAAACTAATTTCTGTAAAACTATATATACCCCCCAAAGTTATGATGATAATTACCAAAAGAAAAGTAAATACAAGAAATATAGGAAACCATACAAACGAAATAATTATAGAAGGAAAAGTTATTATTTAAGAAAATCATCAGCTAGAAAGCCATATTTAAACAACGACAAACATGTAAGGAAATATAAAAATGATAGAAGTTATAAAAATACTTTAGAATGCTTCACATGTGGAAATGCAGACTATTTAGCTAATACTTGCCCTAAAAGAAATAATACTAGAACAAGAAACTCACAATTAATAGAAGATTTTAAAGAAACATTAATAAATGTAGACGAATATATGTCAGATAACGAAAGTATATACTCTATAGTTAGTATTAATAATAATAAAGAACAAGACTCTTCAGATTCAGAAGAAGATATAGGATTCGAAAATTTAAATGAAATTATAACGAATTTCTCATTAGTAAATATTAAAGAAGAATGTATACATGGATTTGAAAGACATAAAGGACTAGATAGTATACAATGTCATATATGCAATTGGTACCCCAGTAACACAAGAAGAGCAAAATGTAAATTCTGTTACATCGAAGGATGTATACCCTGTATAGAAAAATCCATAGGAAGACATGTAATACAATTAGAAGACAAACCACAAGTTAATAATAAAAATACAAGAATAATAAATAAAGACAACATGGATTTAGAAAATAGAGTAAATCGGCTTGAATATACAGTAAAAAAGTTAGAAGAAAGACTAATGATTTTCGAAAAAAGGAAAGGAATACTAATAGAAGACCGCTTAAAAGAAACAGAATTATTAAATGAAAATTTTGACGGATTAGTATGTAATGAAGATAAAAAGTTAAGTGCTATCAAAGTAATGACTAAAATAGTAATACAAGATTATGAAATAGAAACTTTAGGAATAGTAGACTCAGAATGTACACAGTGTATAATAAATCAAAATATTTTACCAAAACACCTTATAAATAGTTTCAAAGAACCACAAATATCCATGCAAGTAGATGGAACCCATAATACATATAAACATTACGTAAAGAATGCTATAATTAGTTTTAATAACACCTGTTCCAACTATAAAATAGTGTATAAACTAGGATATATGTTGACAAGAGATTTAAACATAAAAGCAGATTTTGTAATAGGACGAGACTTCATGGTAAAAAATAATGGAGGATGTTTTATAACTCGAGACTGAGTAATCTTTACATAGAATATTACAATAACGCCATCATTTTTTGAAAGAAATGTACAAAGAAATACAAAAGTAATAAAAGACTCTAGAAATAAACAAATAGCCCCAAACACCATCTGCGATAAAGGTACAAATTGCACTTGTAAAATTAAAAAAAAAAATACTTTCAGAAGTAATAAATAAAGAATGGATAGATAAAGATGAAGAAATAGAAAAGAATTATAATTTAATTGATGTAGATATACAAGGTTATAATCTTAGGAATGGTTTTCAGTAGATAGGAGCAATAAAGAATCAAGAAGACTTACAAAAGATTATACAAAAATTAGACAAACTAGAAATAATAGGAGAAAAGCCTCTAGAACATTGGGGATCAAATCAATTAGAATGTAAATTAGACATTATAAACCCCGAATATCTTAATAAGACAGCAGCAATAGAAGCAACAAATGAAGACTTAAAAGATTTTGAAGTCCAAATTAAAGAACTATTAACTTTAGGAGTACTCAGATGATCTACGTCCAGACATAGATCTGCAACTTTTATGGTAAGAAATCATAGTGAAATAGTTAGGGGAAAAGCTAGAATGGTAGTAAATTATAAAAGACTTAATGACAATACGGTAAGAGATGCATATAAATTACCAGATAAGACAGGATTAATAAATAGAATAAAAGGAAGAAAAATATTTAGTAAATTTGATTGTAAGTCAGGATATTGGCAAGTAAAAATGCACAAGGACAGTATTTAATGGACAACTTTTACATGTCCAGAAGGACATTTTGAATGGCTAGTAATGTCATTTGGATTAAAGACTGCCCCTCCAATTTTTCAAAGAAAAATGGATAATATATTTGGTAACTATAAAATTTTTGTTTTAGTCTATATAGATGATATTTTAGTATTTAACAATAACATGGAAGAACACTTAGGACATTTACAGACTGTTTTTAGCCTTTTTCTAGACAATGATTTAATAATTAGTAAAAAGAAAATAGAATTATGTAAACAATATATTAATTTTTTAGGCATAACTATTGGAGAAGGAAAGATAAAATTACAACCCCACATAGCAACGAAAGCCTTAGAAATGCCAGACAAGTTAGATAAAACAAAAGATTTACAAAAATTTCTAGGAATATTAAATTACGCTAGCCCATTTATTAAAGATTTAGGAAAAATAGTTGGACCATTATACAGCAAAACTGGAACTAAAGGACAAAAATCATTTAACACAGAAGACATCAAATTAGTACAAAAGTTAAAAGAAATGGTTAAACAAATCCAGACCTAGTATTACCATTAGAAACAGACGAAAGCTTCGAAGGTTGGGGAGCTATATTAAAAGCAAGAAAAAATAAATATAGTACTAAAAAAGAAGAAAGAATTTGTGCATATTAGAGTGGAACTTATAAAGAAAAAGGTAATATGAGTAGTATAGACGCAGAAATTTTAGCAGTCATCTATGGTTTAAATAGTTTTAAGATATATATTTTAAATAAATCAGAAATTTTAGTAAGAGCAGACTGTGAAGCAATAGTTAAATTTCATGAAAAAATAAATGAAAAGATTAGTAGTAAGAGAAGATGGTTAAATTTTATAGACGCTACCTCAATATACAATATTAAATTCGAACATATTAAAGGTAAAAAAAATAGCCTAGCTGACAAACTTAGTAGATTAATTCCAAAAACTACTAACTAGTTTTTTCTGCAGTATGAATACAGACAAGGGTAAAGCGAAAGCTTCAGACTCAGGAACAGACAATTATCTTCAGACATTATTAAGAAATACTCATTTCAGACCCCCAAACGATGCTAAATGCACCGCAGACATCTACCGATCAGACAATTGAAAGAATTTATTTTGGAAAACAAAATCTAGTTTATTACCGAGACTCAAATTTTAGTTTCAAGACAAAACCCAAAGCAAGGGTTGACAGAAATCAGAAATGCTTATTAGACAATTTATGGATTGCATATAACAAGACTCCAAGGGATGTCAGCTATTTCTTAGCTGTGATGAATGCCCTGGCTCAGTATTTTACAGACAAAAATTTGAGTAACAAAGTTAAATTTTATGTAGTTATACAGGGAAGGATGCCAGGTATTTTTCAGATATGGATACAGGTAATAAACTTCATTAAAGACTTTAGAGATCCTTTATACAAGGGATTTAATAATTTTACAGAAGCATTAGAATATGCCCGAGAAAATTTAGGGCCAAATTTTTATATAACCCCCAAATTACGAAATCCAATAAATTACCCTCAGTATAATATCCAAAAAGACATCAATAAAATTATTTTTTGCGACCATTGCAGCTCTATGACCGATGGGTTTCAATGTTTGAATCAGAAAAATGAACTGTTATAAAAAGAGCGAGACGAGTTAATTAAACATAATCAATACTACAGAACCATATAAAAGATTTTTATTTTGCATTAAACCAAAGGCAAATTCCGGAACACCCTCTTAAAGATCCCTACTCTCAGACAAATTTTCAAACTCCACAACAAAGTTCTCCATCTTTATCTAAAATGGATCAGACGGGTGTGCATTCCCCAACGAATGCAGACAGACTTACTACATCAGGTAAAGGTGTAGCTAGTCCGGTTCAAACAGTAGTCGATAAAGACTTATCAAAATCGTTAATGGCTGCCACTTTGCCAAAAAGTATGAGAAGATTCCCTGCCAGTTTCAATCTAGAAGGAACATCCAACACAAAGACATCTAAGATAAAGAGACAAATCAGACAAAAAATAAATGCTAAAAAAATAGAGAATATTGTTGATAATACATTAATGAAATTACTAATAGAATCTCGAACTGATCTATCTAACAAAGAAACAAAGGACATGATAAGGCCTAAGCCAGAAGAAGAAGAAGAAGACTCGAAAATACCAAATTCAGACTCAGAGTATGATCTTACTCTGGAACAATTTGCACAAGACCCAAATGCCGATGATAACTCTGGTATGAGTTTTGATTCGGATGCTTTACACAACCTAGACATTATTTGCTAAAGACGACAACAATGACATAAGACACTTTGGATTTTAGTCCAAGACGTATGCAATGACTTCATCAACAGACAAAAGAAAATGAAGAGACGCAAAAGTCAAAAAGAAAAAGAAGAAAGTGACATAAAGAAAAGTAGAAAGCAACTCAAAGTGAAAAGAAAATTTCAGAAAAGAAGAAAAAGACGGCAATTTCACACAAAAATTTCAACAGATGGGGACCACAAGCACACTAACTACAATAATGCAAGAATTTGAAGAAATGAAATAAATTTTGAAGTCCGCAGACTCCTCTATAAATATGTATCATTTCTTAGTAGAAAGATATCGAGAAATCGATCTCAGAGCTTGAGTACCACAGCATTCAACTAATATTTGTAAGTGTGAGTGAGCATAAAAAAACAAGGAGTGTTTTGTAAAAATATAGAGTGTTTGTAAAGAGTGTGAATTTTATTTTCAAGCTTATTTCGGAGCTGCTCGGGGACTCCCGAAAGGGAAACCTCTATTCGTTCTACACCATGTAAGTAGGTTATGTTGCTTACTAGACCTAGGTAATTTTCTCCCCATATTTGTACAACATGTTTGTGTATGTTTATATTATAAAAGCATGTTCATAGTTATGTTATAAAATGTTATTTTTATCAATGTTATCTTTATTTGATAATTAAGCTCTGTAACTATTTTTAGTCGTCCATATCTACCTTTAGTATGTGGTTAGTCTTTTAAACTGCTTAAGAATTCCGATGGATCAACCTGTAAATTCCTAGGGTGTTAAAAGACCGCCAGGGCCTGAGAACCAAAGGACGTGTGTTTGTCCAAGGTGAGGTTGCAGAAGCAGTTCTTAGATATAAAAGTTTAAAGAAAAGAGACAAACATGGTAAAACCACCAATGGGCTAAATAGGATAAGGGCTTAGGTATCAAGAAGGATAGATTAATATATATATATATATATATATATATATATATATACTAGTCTCTGGATACGTGCTTTGCACGTGTATCTCATGTTAAATAATACATATAATATAAATCATATTAAAACATGAATGTAATGAGTAACAATTATATACTCCATCCGTTCGGTTTTACTCGTCACAAATTGATATGACACACATATTAAGAAAATAATGATTGGTAGTATAACTTTATCATATTACCTCTATTAATGGTTATGCCATGTTTTAAGTAAAGTCAAATTCCAACATCAATTGTTTCAATGATATCGAAGCATTTTATTGGATAAAGAGTATAGCAGTCTTTTATTTAAATAAATTAGCAACAATTAGATTAGCTAATTAACGACAATATTATATCATGTTACCCAAGGAATCTGTAAGTGACTGTACTCTGTAAATTACAACGTGGTTATTTTATTTTCTCATACTTGGTTGTAGGATTTCTCTATTTCTTTGTCCTCACTTGTACCAATTATTTTCCTGAAAATATAATGTAAATTAGAATGTGCTCATTTGAGCTTGATCGTTATAGTTGCTTACCATCTTGTATAGAAGAATTTTGAGCAATTTGAGTGTATTGTTCTACTTCCATAAAGTAGCACTTTATATTAGTGTGCTTCTTGTTTTAAAATCTACTGGTTATAGGAGTATGTTTTTATGGATTAATGAATGATTTAAACTTTATGTCAATCCCCACACGATTAATTTGACTTTTGGAGACTTCAAAAAGTCTTGAAACATTTTACAAGGTTAATTAACTCAATGCTAGTAGGAGTAATCAATTAAGGGTATAGTAGAAAAAAATCCGTCTTGTCTTGATTAGTAAAAAATGACAAATAAAAATAGAAATTAAATTAAAAAATTTGTGACTAATAAAACCAAACGAAGGGAGTACAATAGAAACTATACCTAACATAGATATAGTATTCTTTAAGTATTATAGTTCTAGAGAATCACATCTTTTTAATACATCTCAAAATGTAAGTGTAATTATTTATTGTCATCATAGTAAGAATGTAAAGAAAACCCAAAGCCATGTCACAATTGTTTCTTCCATTTAAGCTTTTCTTTCTTTTTGTTATTTTTATTAAAATTTATATTTATTCTCCTCTATTAAAATATTTTGAAATAATATTTTAGTTAAAAAGCATTCAATATTTGATAGGAATTTTAGTCTTCTTTTTTTTACTTTCTAACTAACTATATTGAAATTTAAAAATCATAATTCATCGTTTAACTTAACTTTAGTTTTTATAGGAAGTCATGGAAAGATTAGTTAAATCTTAAATATATTGATGTTGCTAAAAGAACCCCACCCGGCCACCCCCTTTTCTTTTTGTTTTTATTTTTGTACCTTTATTCTGATAGAAAGTAATAATTATCATTTTACTGAATTAGACTTATACAAAAAAGCAAACTCATTGAAAAAAAATAATTAAATATATATCAATACTCTTTATACAGAAAACAAAAATATCTTAGCAAAAGGAGAAGGAGAAGATTTAAATAATAAAACAAAAAGACTATTTTCTTAGATTACACAAGTTTAAAATTTCATCGACAATTGATAATAATATATACATAAATATTGTGTTGAACTTCTTACACTCTTGTAAAAGAATATAGAATCTAGTGAGAGAGTTAATTTTTCACCACAAATCTAATTCCAACCTCCAACAGCTATACATGCTCCTTCTCCCAATTTCTAACTTTTTTCCTGCAAAAAGAAAAGAAAGGAAAAGGATATATTAACGTAAATATGTTAAAACATATAGATGTTAGAGGACATAAAGGTGGCCTGCAGCAAAAGAGATTAGAGGTAAAATGAAATTTTATTGCCTTTTTATAGTTGTTTCTTCATTGGCAATTTTGCATCTTTAAACTTTTTTTACGCATTTATTAATTGGAGTAATTTACAGCAAATACTCTTGGCAACTTTTCAAATTCTACATTCATGTTATAGCAATGAAGAGTCGGGTAACATATATAAATGTGGTAAATATAGTAATTGATGAAGAAGTAATTATTTATTTGTTTATGGGTATTATATTTTTAAAACTTGATAAGATTATTTTAGTCTTATTAATAAAAAATCAAAGGCCTTAGTAGTAGATTGTTTATTAAAGCCATAAATGAATTGTTGTAAGTTCTTTCATGAAAATTATTTTTGTAGTAATTATTTAGCATTTAATAAAATTTCATTAAATCATCCACTATCAATCTTTAAAGTATCTAATTTATCGGAAATGTGTAAGAATTTGCAATAGAATGTATTACTCCTACTCCCTCCGTCCAACAATAGTTGTTCACTATTTATTTGATACACAGGTTAAGAAACAATAAATAATAGAGATAATTTTACTATATCACCCTTTGAATATAATAAATTTTATGTCTTGAAAATGCGTTGAGTGATGAATAGTATTTAATAGTAAAGGTAAAATAGGTAGAAATGGATAAATTATCCATTGATTTTTCAAACTGGACAAGTATTGTTGGACATTTAAAAATAGTATAGTGGACAACTATTGATGGACGGAGGGAGTAATCTTTAATATAAACGTTATAAGAATTAAATATATTTATTATTATAACATTAAATAAGACACTTTAATATTAATTTATAATTTACCCAAGAAGTTGTAGGGATTTGAGGGGTAATTTAGTCGATCAAAGTTTGAGGGGTATTTTCATAATCTAAGTTTCAGCTAAGTGGCTTCCCACTTTTAGAATATTATATATATATATATATATATATATATATATATATTACTTTAATCTTGAGAGAAAATGCTTAAAAACTAGTAATTAATCAACCATATTACAGAGGTAGAATTCGGAAGAGAAAGTACCGAGTAGGATTTTACAAATATTGAATCACCCCTCTTAAAAATCAGTTCATTTATTGAAATAAACTCAATCCCTTTATTTTGCTCTGATACCAAAATAAAGAGATTGAGTTTATTTCAATAAATGAACTGATTTTTAAGAGGGGTATTCAATATTTGTAAAATTCTACTCAGTACTTTCTCTTCCGACAGCAATGAAATAAGACACTTCGAATTTTACTTCAAGACGTATGCAATGACTTTTTCAACAGACAAAAGAAAATGAAGAGACACAAAAGTCAAAAAGAAAAAAAAGAAAGTGACATAAAGAAAAGTAGAAAGCAACTCAAAGTGAAAAGAAAATTTCAAAAAAGAAGAAAAAGACGGCAATTTCACACAAAAATTTCAACAGTTGGGGACCACAGACACACTAACTACAACAATGCAAGAATTTGAAGAAATGAAATAAATTTTGAAGTCTGGAGACTCCTCTATAAATATTTATCATTTCTTAGTAGACATATATCGAGAAATCGACCTCAGAGCTTGAGTACCAAAGTATTCAACTAACATTTGTAAGTGTGAGTGAGCATAAAAAAAAAAGTGTTTTGTAAAAATATAGACTATTTGTAAAGAGTGTGAATTTTATTTTCAAGTTTATTTCGGAGTAGCTCAGGGACTCCCGAAAGGGAAACATCTATCCGTTCTACACCATTTAAGTGAGTTATGTTGCTTACTAGACCTAGGTAATTTTCTCCCCATGTTTGTGTATGTTTATATTATAAAAGCATGTTCATAGTTATGTTATAAAATGTTATTTTTATCAATGTTATCTTTATTTGATAATTAAGCTCCGTAACTATTTTAGTCGTCCATATCTACCTTTAGTATGTGGTTAGTCTTTTAAACTGCTTAAGAATTTCGATTGATCAACCTGTAAATTCCTAGGGTGCTAAAAGTCCGCCAGGGCTTGAGAGCCAAAGGACGTGTGTTTGTCCAGGGTGAGGTTGCAGAAGCAGTTTTTAGGTATAAAAGTTTAAAGAAAAGAGACGAACAGGGTAAGAGCACCAATGGGCTAAATAGGATAAGGGCTTAAGTATCAAGAAAGATAGATTAATATATATATATAGATAGATATTACTTTAATTTTGGGAGAAAATGTTTAGAAACTAGTAATTAATCAACCTATATTACAGAGGTAGAATCCGAAAGAGAAAGTACCGAGTAGAATTTTACAAATATTGAATCACCCCTCTTAAAAATCAGTCCATTTATTGAAATAAACTCAATCCTTTTATTTTGCTCTGATACCAAAATAAAGAGATTGAGTTTATTTCAATAAATGTACTGATTTTTAAGAGGGGTGATTCAATATTTGTAAAATTCTACTCGATATTTCTCTTCCGACAGTAATGGCGTAAGACACTTCGGATTTTACTTTAAGACGTATGCAATGACTTCATCAACAGACAAAAGAAAATAAAGAGACACAAAAGTCAAAAAGAAAAAGAAGAAAGTGACATAAAGAAAAGTAGAAAGCAACTCAAAGTGAAAAGGAAATTTCAAAAAAGAAGAAAAAGACAACAATTTCACACAAAAATTTCAACAGTTGGGGACCACAGGCACACTAACTACAATAATGCAAGAATTTGAAGAAATGAAATAAATTTTGAAGTCTGGAGACTCCTCTATAAATATGTATCATTTTTTAGTAGACAGATATCGAGAAATCGACCTCAGAGCTTGAGTACCAAAGTATTCAACTAATATTTGTAAGTGTGAGTGAGCATAAAAAAGAGAGTGTTTTGTAAAAATATAGATTATTTGTAAAGAGTGTGAATTTTATTTTCAAGTTTATTTCGGAATAGCTCGGGGACTCCCGAAAGGGAAACATCTATCCGTTCTACACCATTTAAGTGGGTTATGTTGCTTACTAGACCTAGGTAATTTTCTCCCCATGTTTGTGTATGTTTATATTATAAAAGCATGTTCATAGTTATGTTATAAAATGTTATTTTTATCAATGTTATCTTTATTTGATAATTAAGCTCTGTAACTATTTTTAGTCGTCCATATCTACCTTTAGTATGTGGTTAGTCTTTTAAACTGCTTAAGAATTCCGATGGATCAACCTGTAAATTCCTAGGGTGTTAAAAGTCCGTCAGGGCCTGAGAGTCAAAGGATGTGTGTTTGTCCAGGGTGGGGTTGCAGAAGCAGTTCTTAGGTATAAAAGTTTAAAGGAAAGAGACGAACAGGGTAAGACCACCGATGGGCTAAATAGGATAAGGGCTTAGGTATCAAAAAAGATAGATTAAAAAAATAAATATATATATATATATATATATATATATATATATATATATATATATATATATATATATATATTACTTTAATCTTGGGAGAAAATGCTTAGAAACTAGTAATTAATCAACCTATATTACAGAGGTAGAATTCGGAAGAGAAAATACCGAGTAGGATTTTACAAATATTGAATCACCCCTCTTAAAAATCAGTTCATTTATTGAAATAAACTAAAACCCTTTATTTTGGTATCAGAGCGAGAAGTTTCTAGGACTAATTAACCATTTTATGAGAAGACCTTTAAAAAATATTTTAGCATTCAAAAAATCTAAAAAAGACTTATATTGGTTAAATAAGGAATTATATCTTTTATATACTGATTTAACAGAAAATAACTGTAGAATTCCTTATATTATATTTGAAATTCGAAAAAACGAAAGAGAGATAAAAAGACATATATTTTCTAGAATTATTACAGGAGTTAAATATTTCAAAATAAGAAAGAAATATATCTGCCCCTATAAGAACTAGTAAACTTTAACTTTAATAATATATGAAACAACATCTTTATTCAAAATACATTTCATATCATTACAACGAAATATATAGTTTTAGAAGAACTTAAAAATAGCAAAATCTTTGTTCTCCTTTTTTAGATTTTTTTTGGCCATTTTACTAATTTTAAAAGACATAAAATATGTAAATATAGTCATATTTAATTCTTTTCATCATTAATTTTATATTAATCTCTTTTCCTTAATTGAAAAATTAAATACAACCCATTTGTATTCTGTTGAAAGCTAAAAAGTCAATCAACATTCTTTTCGAAGTTAATGTATAGTAGTGGACGTGGAGGATCATGGTATCCATTGAATATAGATAAATATGACATTCATTGAATTGAATTGAATTTATAATAAATATGATATTCACTTCAAATGCAAATGACTTCACAATTTTCTGGCATAAAAATGAAAAGTCGACATCAACTATTATATATTCCTTTTGGTGTAAGTGAAGATTCGCTCAATCCAACAAATCTTCTATCAAAAAGTATGAACTCACCCGAAATATTCATGTAGATCCTGGTGGTGGGTGGTGATTTTAGATCGAGTATCAAATATCGTTTGACTTCTACATTAGTCTTATGTGTGTTTTACCTTTACTCAATCAAATCGTCGGCTTTTCAATATGATCATTACTAAAAGATCTTGATTGTCACCACAAATCAGTCATGTCGCCAAAGGAACAATAAGCGTTTTCAGTAATTGAATCTTATTATTATTCGATCTAGCAACGAAAAGATCATTAGAAAGAGATATATCTACAACTATTCTCTTATATATGCTGCTTATGGTGCTATGACATGTAAGGAATGGAAAAAAACATAGAAAACAGAGGAAGGAATAGAGGGACACTAATAACATAACATCAATCAAAACATATTAAAATTGAGTGATAGGTTCCGTTTTTATAGCCATATGTTGTCGAAAATGTAACTAAATTGTATTTTAGTAGTATTGATATTTGTAGTAGATCACTCAATATATGTAAAATGAATACGGTGGAGTAGAAGATTTTTAATGTGATGGAATGTTTAACAACATATATTTAATTAGCGAGCACAAGTTATTGCAAAGGCATATTATTGAGGTGAAAAGACATAATTTACTTTGAAAATATAATAAGGATTCAGTTTAACATTTCAACTTTCTCATTTTTTAACCTTTTTGAGATTAAATTTTCATTTGCTCATACTTAGTGTAATTCAGTTAGACAAAATTAATGATCATAAAAGATAACATAACTACATTACATGAATATATACAAAGTAATTCGTTCTTCACATATGTACTTATTATTCTTTAGCTTTTCTTTTCTACTATTTATTTCCAACAGACCTTGTATTTGGCCTTTGTTTCGACACTGTGTTTTGTATATTAATTCTCATTTAACTATCCTTTTTAAATTATTATTGATTAATTAGAAGAGATTAGTATCTAGAATATGTATATCATACATGTAACTTCGTTGAATATGAATACTTTTACAAATATCTTTAGAATTAGTCGAGGTGTGCGCAAGCTACTCTGACCACTAAGATTATTTTTTTAAACTAACTTTTATATCAATATATTTGACATATGAATGATGATGTTGAATGTGAAGGTAGCCCGGTACTGCTATAGAAAGAGGAAAAATTTGTAGAACTTCATAAAGCATAAAATTACACCCCAAATAAATTATGTGGTTATCAAGAAATAGTGACAAGCTTCTAAATAGTGATCTTAGTCAGTACTGAACGTGAAATTATTTTTATGTTACACTATTTTTATTCTTTTCCGTTTTAGTAATGTAAATTATTGGATCATTTGTGTGTTTTGGAATTCTTTTTGGTCTCCGAGTCGATGTACTCAGTCATGAGAGAGGGAGAGAGAGAGAGAGAGAGGGAGATGGACAGGGAGAGGGGAGAGGGAGAGGAAGTTCTGAAGCTAACGACCACGTGATATATTTTTATTCCCCTTTATTTTTCTCTGCCTCTCCATATTGTTTCTTTTCAGTAAATCTACCCTTTTTTTATTTATTAACATGTTAGTTTTTTCTTTTTCTTATGCATTGATGTTGCAAACTTTTCTATTCCTTACCGAAATAAATGTTTTAAATTAAATGTAGACATAATGTGTCTACCTTTATCTACATAAAATAAAAAAATATTTTCAATTTCATAATTGTGAAAGAAAATATGTTTTATAATCGCGTGAGGCACGGATATTTTCACTAGTTATTATAGTGGCAAAATTATAATCAGACTTTGAAGATAGAAACATGTGAATTCAATATATATTTTTTTATTTATAAAATACGTATAAAGAAGCAATTACACATGAAAAGAAAAAGTATATAGCCCAATCACCTCGTGTAAAGTCCCATTTTATGTAGAAAGAGACCAAGCTTGCAAGCAAAAAAGTAATTATTCATATGATCATGTCCAAGATTTATCTTTAATACATCAATTCAAGTATTTATCGACACTGTTAAAAATCATGCATCAACCTAACTTATATTTGACAACCTCACAATACTTTCAGAAGGAAAAATGATAACATTTTAAATACTAAATTGACTAATGATATTAATGTAATTAGATTGTAGTAATGCAGTAGTCAATAAAATGAGTTCCAACTCACAAAAAAAATTATATCATTAATAAAAGTAGTATTAATCTCTTTATATAAGATTTTTAACGAACACATGTTCATCGTGTCTCAAAATTCTCGTTAATGAAGTGTAAAATTAAAATAATAAGACAACTATGTTTCTTTTTTTTTTTTCTTAAAAAAAAAAAACTTTCAAGAAACAATTAATAAAATTCTCAGTTTACATAAACCTATAATCGACGACAACCTCTAACCCTAATTTATAGAATTCTATTCTTACGAAAGTCAATTAAAAATTCACCGTTAGCATGTATCGTGATCCTCGCCCATCTTTAACTGCTTATTAGGAGGATTATGTTAGACCTATATGATTTCGTTGTAATATTTATTTATTTTTTTTCAAAAATTTCCGGTGAAAACTTCAATCTTGAAGCATGAGAGCTTCTTAAAATGTGCTTGAACAACTGCAGGCACGACTTGTTATCAGGATCGTTATCCTAAATTAAGGAATTCGATGATTTGTGTATGCACAATGATACAAATAAAGACACTGAAGTATAAAGAGCCAAAGAGGAAGAGTAAGTACCTTTAGTATAGTGAACAAACAAAGAAATATATTACTGTCATAAAAAAAATATTAAAATTATAGAATAAATAATTTAATATTCTGAAGAATTTATAGTGTTGTCTTAAGATTCTCTCTATATAAGTCATAATATTATTAAACATATGTATATCTTATATTGAATTGATCAAATGAATTTAGTCCATACTTCCTCCGTCCAATTTTAGTTGGGCACATTCCATTTTACACGGTGATTAAGAAATCATAAATGGATTGATGGTTTTACTATTTTACCCTTTATCCATATTAATGATATTCATTGGGCATAGAAATGGACAAAGGAATTGTAATTAATTATAGGGGTAAAATGGGAAGAAATTAATTAATATTATCCTAATTTAGTAAGTGCCCAACTAATATGAGACATTTATTTTTAGTAATGTGCCCAACTAAAATGGAACGGAGGGAGTACTTCTTAGATTCTTTATATGTCGTATATACGGGTCAATAGTTATTATAGTTATTGGAGGATGAAAACACTTCGTATACTTTAAATACAGTGCATTGAGTATTTGATTGATGCACAAAACTCCACACAAAATGGTCTTTTTATTTTGATTCACTTACAATGTCATCTTTTATTGGAAGGTAGATTAATTTATTCTTAATACAAAAATATAACAGAAATAGGTTTTAAGTGAAACTTAAAATGATCTTTTAATTTTTAATAGACAATTTGATAATTTAACTTTTCACTTTTAGAATAAATATGATTGTCAATTACTATTAAGTTATGAAAAATCAAGGCCTAATTAAGTAAAATAGTTAGGAATTATTTGGTAACTGATTTTGAGATGAATTATGTAAATGTTAAATCTTGCATAAGTAAAGTACCATGTTTGGTAGCTGGTTAGGAGATATATTATTAATTTATAAAATGAATACGGTGTTTGGTTTGTAATTTACAAACTCACATAATACATATATAAATTATGAGGAAATCTTATGTATTATTTATATAGGATAAAATATAGAATAAATAATACATAAATAACTAATTTCATTCCCTCATAATCAATCCATATATTACTAATATCTCCATAATGCTAAGCAACTACCAAACAATCCTTAGGACTCATTTCGTTGAAAAACAAATTATCCATCTTAATGTATGATAAAATAACATTATAATTATGAAGTAACTAATCACGAGATAAGTTATCACACAATTTTATCTCAATTAAATATGAGATAAACTCATCATAGTATTAAAAGTTTGCCATCGAACCACCGTTAAAAAAAATGGCATGAATGAGCCTTTTTTGTAACGGCGATGACATAAATGAGCCAAACTTTTAACGGATGACATAAATGAGTCATTTTCAATAGTTCGATGGCATATTTGAGCCTTTTTCCTTTTTAAAAAACCATCGTTAAAAAAAATGGCATGAATGAGCCTTTTTTGTAACGGCGATGACATAAATGAGCCAAACTTTTAACGGATGGCATAAATGAGCCATTTTCAATAGTTCGATGGCATATTTGAGCCTTTTCCCTAGTATTAATCTCAAAATTAGATATCTCTTATTGCCTCATGCCAAAAAATCCTATCGTTTGGTACAAAGTGAAATACCCCATGATTAGGTTTAATACTAAATTTATACTATCAATCAAATATAATATAAATTTAATATTAAAATATCTCATCCAACATGAAATTATTTTATATCATTTCTATATAATAAAACATATATAAATTAATCCAAAAATTATAATTTCGCCGTAATTTAGTTTAGGTACGCCAAAAAAACAACCACCACCTTGTATCCCCGTTTAGCCAGTCGGGGCCCCGTTTGTTCTGCACATATAAAATGCCCTTCAATGTCCGAACTGATAGTTGTTGTTCAGTGAAAGATTCGATACTCTTCTAAGTCCATTCAGTGTCTGTATAAGCAAAAATGGAGGCTGAGTTAGAGCCGAGGGTAAAGTCTTTGCCCTTTAAAGTAAAGGGTATGTCTCGAGAATCACCATTACAGAAGGCTTCTCATTTACTTGACCCTGACCTCAAGAATCACTGGTCTACTGGTACAAATACTAAAGAGTGGATTTTGCTCGAACTTGATGTATGTATCTTTCTTTTTCTACTTCATTCAATTTTTTTTTTTTTTTTTTTGTGTTTTTTAAGTGTTTGCTTAAAAGTTTTTAGGTTCTAATGGGTTAAGTTGAATTTGCGCGAAAGCTGGTACGGACACACGGTTATCCAAAAAAAAGAAAAAAAGGTTTGGGTTAAAGTGGAATTTGGGGTTGCTTCATTTAGTCACCATGAGTTGAATTTTGGGTTAAAGTGGAATCTTTTTGCTTCAAATAGCTTATGTTTATTTAAAAGTTTTAGGTTCTAATGGTTTAAGTTGAATTTGGGGTTGATAAATCTTGGGTTAAAGTGAAATACTTTTGCTTCTAATAGTTTAGGGTGAATTGGGGTTGCTTCATTTGCTTTCCATGTGGTGAATTTTGGGTTAATAATGAATATTTCTCTGATAATGATCAGTGTTGCTGGTTAATTGTTCGGTTTTAGATAACTTCGTCTTCATCTGCTACAGATGATTAAGCTACTGGCTTCAGAAGTTTGCTTTCCTAAGCATTAATTATCTAGGATGAACCTTCTGACTGGTGGTGTCATTATATATGCCTAGGCCTGTTTCCTTTTCCTATTGATTACTAATTTTTGGAGTTAACTGATGGTTGGTATTCTCGTGTTTGTCAATACAGGAACCCTGCCTGCTTTCACATATTAGGATATACAATAAGTCTGTGCTGGAATGGGAAATTTCAGCTGGCTTGCGTTACAAGGTTTGGCGTAAAGATATCTTTGCAGCAAATATTGTACTGATTGAAGTTTTTATTTCTTGTTTCACATTTATGTGCAATAGGAACGCGTTTGAAGTTTGGAATCCTAATGATTGACATTATATTACCCCCATTGAGGTCTTGTATATATCTAATGTAAAACGGCTTCAATCACTAGCTATTTGTAACTTTTTAATCACCAACCTCCCATTGAGTTCAAAAAAGTGAGTTCAATCATCACAAACCTACAGTAGGTTGCTACGATGGAGGGTTTACAATAAAGGAGTTTAATTTAAATGATATCCTTAATATCAGGTTACTGTTGCTGAGTCTGCGGGTTTCCAAAGGAGACGACTCATCTATTCGTACAATCACAGTGGTTTCTGACCTTTTTGGCATCATTAACCCTTGATGTGCTATGCCTCATTCCACATAGAGGCAAATTGTAACACTGCTAGTTTGTCTTGTGTTTATTTTTGTTTATCGGCCAGAATGGGATTGGGGAGGGTGGAAGGTAATTTGCAGAATCACTAATTATAATCATCGTCCTCTCTGAAGGAACCATCTCCCAGAAGATCTATTGGAAGGGTCTCTATTTTTATCAGAAAAAACATCTAGTTTATGTAAGCAGTGTTTAGAATTAAAAAAGGAAAGGGCTAAAAAAGGGAGATATATTCCACCAAGTGGATGCTTCCAAAAGCCTCCTACCAAAAATGTCTTATAAGTATTATGATGAGGCCCAAAAGTACCTAGCCTTGTTTCACTAAACCAAGAAAGATTCCCTTCTTACTAACTGAAGCTACTATAGTACCCTGTATTGAGGGAAACTAATTGTTTCGCTTTTGTTGGTGCACAAGGGAATTGGACTGAAAGGATTGAGTACTCATAAGGTTGTGTCATGGGGGAGAGAGTGGTGCTAGTGGAGGTGGGTGGTTGATGGTTTCTGCTGAAGGATGGTTTATGGTCCAATAAAACCCATAAGAAATATTAACTTCTTTACTTAATAATCCTTGAACGGCTTCCTTGAAGTTGCTCCTTTGGGCAGAATGCGACAAGCATTTTATATTTTGAGATGTACCGAAATGTTTGAAATCTACATTAAATATAATACGCACTCTCAAGGATTAGGTCTAGTGATAAGAGTACAACAAATAATGCATGGACTAGGCACACGTCATCGATTCGAATCCTGCTGCAGAGAAAAGCGTGGTATTTAAGCGGGAAGGGTAGAGGGGGGGACTCATTATCCATCGAGTTTTGAACTGTAAACCACTGACCCTTGTGGATTTCTCGGTTGTAGTAATATCATTTAATAATGCTCCTTGTAGCTTCTAGAAGTATCCAGAGTCTCAATATATGTAAAAGTTTCTTTTAAATTATGGTCCTGTGTTGCCCATGTTAGCCCAAACTTATTAAAACTACTAGTCTATAGGAATGTGCGTGACACATTTATCCTATTAGTATGTAATCTGTGTGGCAAGAATTGACATTTTGGTCGTATCAATTTTTGCATGAATAAATGTCTTCCTTTTTGAGCAAATCTTTTAAGAATTTTTTTAAAAAGGAAAAACATGATACGTGAATAAAGCCGGTAAAGATAATACCTAATCGGGCATAGCATAAAAGAACACGTAAAGAATATATAGCAATAGACAATGATTATAATTATAATATGAAGAAAAACACTTACGAGTATTTTTTAATCCCTCCGTTCCTAAACAAGTGGTGTTTTTAGCCTTTTCATTTGTTCCTAAATAAGTGGTGTTTTAGATAATCAAGAAAACATAATGTTCTTCCAATTTTACCCTTCTTTAAATAAAAAGAGTTTTACATAATCAAGAAACTACTAAAGAGTTACATTTTTTTAAAGGTGTTTATTAAGGGTAAGTTAGTAAAAACACTCTTTGTTTTCTAGTAATGAGTAGTTTCTTAAGGAGTGTGCCAAAGTTAACAACACCATTTATTTAGGAACGGAGGGAGTACATTTTATGCAATGCTGTTAAATTCTAATCAAGAGATCAATGGATCTATAGAATACAAAGATAAAAGCTTTGATGGAGTGGTTAATGAGAAGACGGATTGCTGTGTGATGACTCACGTCTTTGTTGTTTATATCTAAGTTGCTCGAACTTGGGTGCGGGTGTCCGATACGGGTGCGGATCTAGAGGTCGCATCCTTCATGATCTAAGGAGTCGTTTGGTAGCTAGTGAGAGTTATGTGGGTATTAGTAATGCATGTCCCAATCCCAGCTAAAGTAGTGAAGAAATTAGACAAGCTAAGGAGGAAGTTCTTATGGCAAGGGAACAAAGAAGGAAAAGGTTACAGTTTGGTAAATTGGAAGACTGCACTCCTAAGCAAAGATAGAGGGGGTTTGGGGATTAGAAATTTGAGATTGCAGAATGAGAGCCTTTTAAAGAAATGGCTCTGGAGATTCACCGAAGAGGGGGAAGCTCTTTGGAAGGAGGTGATTAAAACCAAATATGGTGAGCTAACTCCTTGGTGTACAGAGAGCACATCTGAACCTTATGGTGTGGGAGTTTGGAGAACAATTAGAAATTTGTGGCCACAGGTGGAGGCAAATGTGTACATAAAAGTGGGAAATGGCAGCAAAACCAAGTTTTGGAAGGATGCTTGGATAGACCAGTCCCCTCTTAGGGATCTCTTCCCAGAGCTATTCCTAATTTGTGCAAATCCTGATGTAAATGTAAATGAGTGCTGGACAGAACAGGGGTGGGACATATCTTTTAGGAGGCTTCTTAATGATTGGGAGGTGGAAAATGTGGCAGAATTACTGGGGAAACTTGGTGGAATAAGCATTAACACAAATGTCACAGACAGGTTGATGTGGAAACATAACAAGGATGGCCTTTTCTCAGTTAGTAGTGCTTATAGAAGAGGCATGCGGGTTACGGCTGGAGATCTTAAGTATGACTGGAAATACTTTTGGAAGGGTGACATACCTACAAAAGTAAAATGCTTCACATGGCTAGTGATAAAGAGGGCCTGCTTAACACAAGAAGTACTACAGAAGAAGGGCAGACAACTAGTTCCCAGGTGTTTTCTGTGCAATTTGACGGGGGAAACAAACAATCACCTATTTTTGCATTGCAAGTTCACTGCTCAGATCTGGAATTTGTTTCTCAACATCACAAGCCTAAACTGGACAATGCCAGAACACACTTCAGATTTGCTGACTTGCTGGATTAGAAGAGGAGGCAGTAAGAGTCAAAAGAGGTGGTGGAAGCTAATACCATCATGCATATGGTGGTCAGTTTGGTTGGAAAGAAATGGTAGATGTTTTGAAGATAGATCCAATTCCATACACAAGGTTAAATGGAATTGTTTAGTATCTTTACTTTTTTGGTGTAAACAACTTTGTATAGTAGATGTAGATCAGATTTTAGAGTTGATAGGAAGCCTGTAATGGACACTTTTTGGAGGTGGCCAGCATACCCTTAATGCTGAGGAATACAATATTTACCAGTCTCAAAAAAAAAAAATTAGTAATGCATGAATTAATTATGAGGGAATCTATGTATTATTATTTTATGCATGGATTAGTTATGCAGGTTTTAGTTATTCATGTATAATTTATTCCACCTTCTATCCTGTATAAAATAATACATAGATTCCCTCATAACTTATACATGTATTAGTTATATGAATTTTTAAACTGTAAATCAAACATTGAATTAATTTTATACATGAATAACTTATTTCCTGTTCACCTACCAAACGTTGTATAAGTTATACATAGCTTAATACGTGAATAACTCTACTCTTATCCAGTAACCAAACGGCCCCTAAATGTTGAGATTCGGGGATATGGATCCATGTATGGATATTGGTGCGAGAATTCGACTAAAAATAATTCAAATATCTAAAAATAGAGTTATAAAACCTAAATTATGAGATATTATGTGGAGAATTTGAGGAGAAACTACTGATCAAGAGGACTTTCATGGAAGGAGATAAAAGGAAAAGGAGTAATGTAGAAATTTCTATATACAACGTATTTCATTTTCTTCAATTTCACCTTAACTTTTGTTTTGATTACAAATTCATTGAATCTGTCTGAAATTCTTTCGTTGATTTTAGTCAAAGTACCCAAATTGATTGACCAGATTAGGTAGGGATGCCATGCCCACACCCACACCCACACCCGCACCCATGTCGTGTCGACACGGGTGCGGCACCGAAAGTGAAGAGTCCGAGCAACTTAGGTTTATATTGCATCTAACAGAAAAGTATTTTGATGAACTCTTAGGCCCCGTTTGGCCATGAAAATAATAATTTTTCGGAGTTGGAGTTGGTGTTGTGTTTGGCCATGAATATAAATTGGATTGTTTTTGAAATTTTGTGAGAGAAATAGGAGTGAAAAAAGTGAAAACTTGTTTTCACTTTTCCAAAAACAATTTTCCCTAAAGTGAAATACTCTCACCGTTCACTTTTACTTGTCACTTTTTGACATGACACACCCATTAGAAAAATAATGATTGGTATAGTGATTTTACCATATTGCCCCTATTTATTGATGTTTAATAAAAGGTATTGGAAAATGATTTGGAGAATATGTAATTAATGCTAAGGGTAAAACATGATTTTTTTTTTTTTTGTCTTTTCTTGATTTGTCAAAAATGACAAGTAAAAATAGAAATCAAATTAGAAAAATAGTGACAAGTAAATCCGAACAGAGGGAGTAATTCTTATGGCCAAACACTATTATTTTCACTTTTTCACTAAAGTGAAATAATTTGATAGGAATACTCCTTTAGCATGTGGCGATAATGCATCTGATAGGACTGCTCCTTTAGCATGTGAAGATAATGTATCTTAGTTTATTAGTTTCAGATAAGATAGAAGCAGTTATCTATTACTCCCTCTGTCCCAATTTATATGACACACTTTCCTTTTTAGTCAGTCCCAAAAAGAATGACACATTTCTATATTTGGTAACAATTTAACTTTAAAATACCCACTTTACCCTTAATGAAATAATTTACAACCACACAAATATCTATAACTCATTTTAGACCACAAGTTTCAAAAGTCTTCCTTTCTTTCTTAAACTCCGTGCCAAGTCAAAGTACATCACATAAATTGAGACGGAAGGAGTAGTAGTTATCAGTATTTACCTATAGCAATTATCTACAGCAGTAACTGTTTGTCTGGAAGTTATCTTTGTCTTAGTTTAAATAGATGTATCTGTAGAATTTTGTAGGAGAGAAGAAAAAAGGTATTGGTATTATCTGTATATCTGGAGATTTGTCCACTCCATACGGACTTGGTTATTGGTTAATATAGTGTTTAAGATACTTGCACTTTATTTAACCAGTAAAGTTTCATTCTCATCTCTTCTTTATCCTAGTTTCTATCATTGGAGTTTCTATCATTGGTATCAGAGCAGTAAGATCCGCCATGGTTAACACACGGATCAACGCTTTTCGCAGCGAACCTATCATGTCGAATCACGATCAGATTGACCAACAATTGACCACTATAGCAGCAAAATTGGAAGCCATAGACACTTTGGTTGCTGATGTGGCTGCATTAAAATCACAAAACAGCCGGAATAGGCAAGGAAAATCTAAAGTTTTACTGGAAGAGGTTGAGGTTGATAGCACTTGGAAGCATCAAGAAACTTATCGGCGTCCTCACACAAAGATGGAATTTCCAAAGTATGAGGGAGGAGATCCTAGAGGTTGGATTCTGAAAGCGGAGAAATATTTTCAAAATTATCAAACACCTGATAATTGCAAGGTTGATGTGGCTTCAATGTCTTTGGAAGGAGATGCACTGGATCTTTTTGCTTGGATGAACAGTGAGAACTATCTATTACTGGGATGAGTTGGTTAAAGTTATGCAAGAAAATTATGGATCCGCTGAGTTTCAAAATCCAGATGAACACCTGTGTGGTATTCAACAGACTGGATCAATGTTTTGAGTATAGGCAAGAATTTGCAAAACGGGCAGCACGTGTGCAAAACTGGCCAGAACACTGTTTGCTTGGAGTTTTCCTTAGTGGGCTCAAAGAAGACCTTCGTGTGAATGTTAGGATTCACAAGCCTCGATCTGTGTATAAGGCAATGAGTCTGGCTTTAGAATATGAAGGAAAATATGGACCAAATCGGTCCAGTAAGGTAACCGATTGGCCTTCTATATCACGACCTTCATCAATTGGGACTTCCTCTCCAACGACTCCAGAATTCTTTAATTTTCAATCATCTTGTCAACCAGTTACACGCTCTTTTCAACAATCATCGCTTCCAAACATTCGCCCACTAAATTTTGAACTACAAATTCACCGAGAAAAAGGCCTATGCTACCGTTGTGGAGACAAGTTTGCCCCTGGTCATCGCTGCAAACCTGGAACTTTTGCATATTTGGAGTTAATGCAAGAGGAGAACGCATAGTTTCCTTCTTTTCGCCTTGAGGACAAGGCGACTTTTCAGGGGGAATGCACTGATAGGAATACTCCTTTAGCATGTGGAGATAATGCATCTGATAGGACTGCTCCTTTAGCATGTGAAGATAATGTATCTTAGTTTATTAGTTTCAGATAAGATGGAAGCAGTTATCTATTAGTAGTTATCAGTAGTTACCTATAGTAGTTATCTACAACAGTAACTATTTGTCTGGAAGTTATACAACAGTAACTGTTTGTCTGGAAGTTATCTTTGTCTTAGTTTAAATAGATGTATCTGTAGAATTTTGTAGGAGAGAAGAAAAAAGGTATTGGTATTATCTGTATATCTGGAGATTTGTCCACTCCATACGGACTTGGTTATTGGTTAATATAGTGTTTAAGATACTTGCACTTTATTTAACCAGTAAAGTTTCATTCTCATCTCTTCTTTATCCTAGTTTCTATCATTGGAGTTTCTATCATAATTTTCCGGGAAAAAGTGAAAAAATTCCCATAGCCACACGCCTACTTAATATACTCTTCATTTCACATCTGGATTAAGGTCGAAGAATGAAAGAAACTATATTTATTGGACTACTTCTATTAATGAGTTAAAATTTTAAAAGCCAAAAGTTGAGAGAGGAACATTAAAAGATATAAATGGTAGGAGTTGCAAGAGTTAGCTATTTCATTAAGACATGATTTCGTGCATATAAATTTTAAAACATTAACTTTGGGAAATATGTGGATTTAATTAGGTGCATCTAATGTAATAAATGTATTAGCGGAAGGTGGAAAGTTATCCCCATTAAATAGTAGGCTGATAGTATTAATTTGTGTCTAAATCATTTAGTGAAAAGTAATTTCACTTTTAGGTAAGGAGTAGTTTGGTCCAATGGTAAGAGCACATTGCGTGATGTGTTGGAAAGGCAAACGTCATAGATTCAAACCCTACCATAAAATAAGTGGAAAGGGTGGAGAGACAAGCCCCATTATCCACCTAGTTTTGAATCATGTGCCACTGGTGCTCAGGGATTTCTCAATTATTATGGAGGTTCTATCAGGTTTTAACTGGCCCCTTAATCGTAAGTTGGAGCCTAGTGCATGAAGAACATTCAGAAATTAGTTGACCTCTAGTAAAATAATGCTAAATTTGCTTTTTACTCTCTTATAAAGATTTGTGGACTGGAGAATGCAGTAATTACATCCTCCACTTGTTATTTTATATTTTATATGCAACCTTTTCTGCTCTTTGTTGGATACTTTTGTCAAGTTTTTTTTTTTTTTTTTGAGAAAGTTAACTGGTATTATAAACATAGAAATACACCAATAGTGTACTTCAGTAGTAATTATATCAAAAATAAAAGGAAGCTTATCACCTAACTCCCTCCAAAGCTTTCTAAGAATAGGGTAATATCCCCCTGATCCTTAGGTACAGTATGAATACACCAAAAGTAGAGGGTTACTAAACAGTTCATTTTAACGCTTTCGAAGGGAATGCTCTTGTTCTCAAAAAATCTCTGATTTCTCTCCCTCCACATCGTCCACCAGATACAGGCAGGGACAATCTTCTATCTCTCCTTATGTCTGGACTGATTTCCATCTCTATTCCAACATGCTAGCACTTCAGCAGTGTTTCTTGGCATGGACCAACTAATAACCATCAGGCTAATGAACCATTGCCATAGCTTCTCAGTCACTCTACAATGCAAAAAAGATGGTTTATTGTCTCTATCTCTGATTCACAAAAAAAGCATCTGGAGCATAACTGTCTTCCCTTTTTCATTAAGTTGTCTTTAGTCAAAACTGCTTGTCTTGCAACTAACCAAATGAAACAGGCCACTTTATGTGGTATCGTCCCTTTCCAGATCATTTTCCAGGGCCACAATTCCTTTGTTTGAGTTGATGGATCCAGTAACTTGTAGGCCGACTTTACCTTGAACTTGCCATCTTTCTTCTTCTTCCACACTAATCTATCTTCCTCACATGTAAGGCATTTGGCTTGTTCCAAGATATTGTAGAATTGAGTAAGTCTTTCCACTTCCCAATCATTGAAGAACTTTCTGCAAGTCAAATTCCAGCCTTGTGAATTCCTGACTTCTGAGATTGTAGCCAATTTTCGCTGATTAAGATTATAGATGTCGGGAAACTGTTGTCTCAAGGGTGTATGTCCCACCCATATATCATTCCAGAACAAGGTCTTTCTACTATTTCCCACATTGATTTCATAGTTACCCCACATTTTTGGTTACTGATTTCTGATAGTTCTCCATAGACCCACCCCATAAGGATTTTTAACTTCCTTAGTGGTCCATGGTCCTTCCCTTCTAGATCTTGCAGTGATGATTTCCTTCCATAAACTCTGATCATCAACTGCCAATCTCCATAGCCATTTTAACAAGAGACTCGGATTTTGGACTTTCAAATTCTTAATTCCCAAACCCCCTTCCTTTTTGTTGGAAATAACAGCATCCCATTTGACCAAGTGATACTTCTTCTCATCTTCACCATTACCTTGCCATAAGAAATTTCTTCTGATAGCATCCAACTTCTTAATGATCTTCCCGGGAATGGGAAAGAGAGACAACATATAGGTTGGCATGGCATCAAGAACACTGTTGATCAATGTAACTCTGCCACCTAAATATAAGTATTTTCTTCTCCAATTAACCAGCTTCTTCTCACACTTTTCTACCACAGAGTTCCAGATGTTGAGGGACTTACTCTTAGCTCCCAGAGGCATGCCAAGATAGGTTGCGGGAAACTCCCCTATCTTACCACCTAAAATGTTTGCCAAGGTACTGATTGATGGAACTTCATTTACAGGGTAGACAAAACTTTTTCCCCAATTTATGTGAAGTCCAGATATAGCTTCAAATAACATAAAAATAACTCTTAGGTGTTTTAGTTGTTCACACTCTGCATCACAAAACACCAGTGTGTCATCAGCATATTGTAAGTGGGAGATAGATCATAAATTTTATTATCCTTTTCTTCATCTGTTGATTATTAATAGCCTATTAGATTTGCATTGTACTTTCAATGGCTGTGAAACTTTCAGATATTTCTCATAAGAATTCTCCCCTTGATTAACTGTGCATGTTTTCTTGATTTATCTGTATGTATTCTTCATAGCCAGAGACATTTCCGAAAGTTCGCCCACGTTGTGAAGCTCCTCGACGGGACATGATGTACCCTATGAACTATACTCCATGCCGTTATGTTCGGATATCTTGCTTGCGAGGGAGCCCTATAGCAATTTTCTTTGTACAGGTGAATCACTTTTGGAGCTTGTCGTGAGTTTAATAATGCTTTTGCAGTATTGGGCTCCTCCCATTCCCTTTTTGTTCTTCAGTGACAGTTCATATAAATGTCACCATCCATATTCTTAGTCCTGCTCAAAATTTTAAGGACTTAAAGTCACCAAATTATTACTCACTAAAATATGAAAGATAATGTGCGTTTATTTCATTAAGACTGGTCTTATCGGATTTATACTCTACATTAATTTGATTGTAATTTTAAGATTTTTCTATATTCCGTGTTCATGATGACAACTTTAAGTTGAATTCTTAGATTTCATAAAATTTCCCGTTTTCTGATTTTAATGTCATAAGTAGTGACAGTTGGTGTTTCACTGCTTCCCCCTTGTCATCTAAATTCTGGCTGAAGATCAAATCTTGTGGCTTTGAAAGATGAATTTTCAAACTTATACAAAATGGCTAGCAATCAAGTATTATTTTTATATATGGTAAATAATTTCATTAAAAACAAAAGGGCTGAGCTCGTATACAAGAAGTATACCAAAAGGTAGAAAATCTACAAAAGAAGATGGTTTTCTATGAAATACACCCACTCGTCTACATTACAAGGAACCTCATGGGTGCACCAAAAGTAAATAAGGGATAAAAGAGTGACTACCCCTCAATGTGCCAAATTCATCTTTGTACCCTCAAAAGCTCTCCTGTTACAGAATTGGCATCATAACACTTGGGACCTGCTCTTCAGAAGAGACTTTCAAGATTGGGGGATGACTGAACTACTGGGATATATTTGCTAAACTTGCAGGGGTTACTGATAACCCCCAAATTAAAGATAGGCTACCCTGGGGGGAATTCTACAGTCGGAGCTTTTACTGTTAAGGAAGGATATGCTCATTTTACTCCAACAAAGAGCTGATTGAGAAAAAGGGAAACTCAGGAAGGAAATAGAAGAAAAGAACAAACTGGGCTACTATTTTATGAGAAATAATTCATTTAGACTCTATTAGGGAAATCCTACCCCCAGCCATCTGAACTTAAAGCAGAGTTCCACTTCTTTGTTCCCTTTCATTAGTAGCTCTGCTACCCTTTCTTCAACTAGGTCGGGCACAGATTACATCAATAGCTTCTCTAGAATCAGGTAGAAGAAAAAGATAATACCGCTTTATAATCCGTTCTACTGTCTACCTTAGATGTGGCACAAAGAAACAATTGGCACAAAGAAACAGTGGAAACTAAGATATTGTTGCAAAGAGCTGGGCTAGACTTTTACTCTCTTCGTCTTTTTTCTAATTTGTTGGTTGCTTGCGTTTATTGCTGGCACCAGTTAAGTATGGGGCTCTAATCTCATCACCTACTTATTCCCTCTTTTCTGCTGTGCAGTTGATTGGTATTACAGTTACTGGTCTTGAACCAGAGTTTCAACCGATTGTCAACTTCTTGCTTCCCCACATAATATCAAGCAAGCAGGACAATAATGATATGCATCTTCAGGTAGAATATACTGCTATTGCTTAACTTCTCTTCCACACATTAATTGTAAGATGCATATGTGAGCCTTGTCCATTGTCATGGTCAGATAAATTTGTGCTGTGGCTCATCATCCCTTTAAGTCTTATCCTTTTTGTTAAGGATAAAACTTTTTACTTGTTTTAGATGTATGCAAGCGTGTTTGTAAATATTTCAGTTCTTTTTGTCTGACCTATGATTTTATAGCTGCTTCAAGATATCACAAACCGGCTGGGAGTGTTCCTTCCCCAACTAGAGGTATTTCATTAATCTCAAGTATAGAAATAGGAGTATCTTTGTTATTCTGAAATATGAAATGGGGCAAGCTGGTAGCGCAGTTTTGTTGGATTACATGGTTCTGTTGAGAATTCTGTTATATTCGTGCAGGTTGATCTTAACAGCTTTTCAGATGCTGCAGAACATGCTACACGTTTTCTTGCAATGATTGCTGGTCCCCTTTACCCAATTCTTCAAATTGTAAAGGAAAGGTTGGTATCCTTGATTTCTTGTTCAAGGTATTTCTCTAATAGGTCTCCACAAATTGGTCTGTATTGGATCTTATCAAAGATATTACTTGATTATTAATATTAACTATCTTCTGCACAGTGACAATTGAATAGTTTTTTTTCCCTTAAAAGATTTTATTCTCTTGGATCTTGGGGATTCATGATTTGCTTGAGAGATTAAATTGGTTAAGGCTTCATTCCTAACCCTGAAGAACTCATTAACTAATTTATGGTCTAGTAAATTATCATTACTTTTTATCCCAGTTCAAAATGTATTATTGTGATACAGGACAATTATTGTTTGGAGGTGTTCTTGCCAAGGTTTTGCAAAGTTACATTAAGCTCACTTGTAATGATGATTGGTGTTGCCTTGGCTAATAGAAAGGGAAAAGTGTGGTGATGCTGAACATACCGGAATTGTATTGATACCGTGGTGACAAGTTCTTCCCAGGCTGGTCAAATATATATTTTAGGGAAAAGAAAAAGCAAGAGATTTAACAAATTGCTTGATCTTTGATTAAGTTCAGAATATTTACTTTCCTAAGCAAAGGTAAGTGAGAGTAAAACTGATTAAAAAGTCATTTTGTGAGAGAAGCATGTGAATGAAGCCACTTTACCAGTTTAAAGAAAAAGCATGTGAATGAAGCCTTAACCTTGCCGACCTCTTCTATAGATATTATCTCGTGTGAGGTTAACTTTTTTATGAACCCTGTGGTAACTTCTATATTGCTGCTACCAGTGTTATGAAAAGCAAAAAGCACAAATAAACTCTAAGATTGACTTTAAGGCAAATAAAGGGTGGGCTTTAATGAAAAAAGGCGCAAAGGGAGAAACAATACAAATATATATGTCTAGTCCAAAACTAATAACTACAAGCATGAATGACAAATATATGAAAAAAGAAGTATAAAAAATATTACGATAAAGTGAATATCAATTGTTTAGTGTCACCTCTTCAGAAGAAGCTGACTGGCAAGGAAAAGTATGCCTTAGAACCTTGATGATGACACTGAAGCACACATTAAGTGAGGCAAAACACTTGAGCCTCGTTTCAGGGCTTAAGCGCGCCTTTGACAACACTGGCTGCTACTAATTATTGAAAGGGGATTGCCTATTCATTTGTGTAAAATTCTCTTATTGTGGATTGGCCACATCTTTTGGGTTCCATTGGCTGTTGGTAATTTTATTATTGAGCCTCTTCAAGATGGTTCCCAACCTTGATTTTAGTTAAAGAATATTCACTTCTCTAGTATTAGATGTGCGTATTGTACAAGCTTCATTCTTTGAGGTAAGAATTTATTTGCTCACTGTTATTTTTCCCGCTTAAGCAGGGAAACAGCCAGGTCGGTAGGCAGTATTTCAGAGTCTGAAGCTTCAAGAAGCAGTCAATCTGTAATAGCTTTGACTGTATCATCGAATTTTGAGGTACGCATAGGGTACTGCTCCTCTGCTTTTCTTGTCATTCAGTTTGTGAAATTTTACCTCATTAAAGTAACTGTCTCCTGTGAAAGGAGGAATAGTATTCCATCCGCCCCGATTCATGTGATGGTGTTTGACTGAGCACAGAATTTTTTAAAGAAAGGAAGACTTTTGAAACTTGTGGTCTAAAATAAGTTGGATATTTGTATGACTATAAATCATCTCATTAAGGGTACAATGAGAATTTTAAAGTTAAATTGTTACTAAATATAGAAATATGTCATTTTTTCCTGGGACAGACTAAAAAGGAAATAGTGTCGCCTAAATTGTCAGAGGGAGTACTTTTCCTCCTTGTACTCTTGACTGGAAACTGTTTTTTAGGACACAAATGATCTGTTGCTTCTTTGAAACTATCCTGATTGTTAATCTCTATCCTAGTTCTATATAGATAAGAACAAGAGGGACCTTTACTTTAACAAGCTGAACATATACTGGACCAATTTCCAGTAAGCACATTGGGTAAAAAGAAGCATCTTCATATAGTTGTTTTAATGAACACAGTTAACTGGTCCTAAAATTACACAAAATTCTCATCAAGGTCCCTTTTCTTCACAAAATTGCGCTATGCTAGTTCTTATGTAGCGTATATGGTTTGAGTGCAATGCCAAAGACTCCTGAGCAAAATCATGCTTCCAACTTCAGTGCTGTAGGATGACTACAATCTTCAGTTTGTCAAAGATTGGATCAGGTTGGAAGAGATGAGGCGGAAAAATGATCATGAAATACAAGAAAAGCTAATCTGCCTTAGAAAGTTCAAAGATTTTAGTCAGTCCTAAATGGCAGAATCCACATAGGGGGTGGGATACATGGGATAAGAATTAGGTCGGGAAAAAGCAGGGCAGTTCTTAGAGGCAACATGCCAGTGTCGACATGAACGTAATTCATCCTCTTAATTTAGCATGTGTTTTTGGTAGTTTATTACCTTCATAGAAAAGAAGTAAAATTGAGATTTTGCATTTGTTCCTTCTCATTTGCCAAAACATGGTAACCCTTCTTCTCCTGGAGTGTAGTGCTTAGCTAGCCTTCCATGTTGTCAATCACAGTTACGTAGAAAGTAGAAAGGCAGAAGAGATTTGGCTGGCCTCAAAAATGATTCACCTTTCGTGTCCAGTGTTTGTGTATGCTGTATCGATGGCCCTTATATCCTTATAATGTTTATTTCCTGTACGTGCAAACGCCTCTTGTAAGAGTGGGAGGGGGAATTTGACCTAATTTAGACTTCTTGCATTATTTGGAGTTTGGGGAGGTTTTCCTTCAAATTTTTGTGCTTACTCCACTTTCTGGCTCAACACTTGATGTATACAGGGGTTGCAACTTTATATCATGCTTGGGTAAGTTTCATTTTTATTCTTTTTTTATCAGTCATTTTATATTTTATTTCTAATCTTCTTAACCTCTATTTAGAAAAGAGCTTTGCCAGCCTTTGTAATTCTGCAGGCTCAGCTTGGGAACTTATATTATGCTCTATTTCATATACTGTCTTACATGTTTCTTCTGTTGATGAGGGTCTTTAAATGTGCTCTATTGTTTCATTTATTATTGTTTTTGCATCATCTTCGAAATAAATCAAGTGTTATTGCCATGTAGGAGAATTTAGGCACAGTTGTCTCTAAGGCGGTTACGTTGCTTACTTATATGGCATGGCTGCTGGCTAATTCTATATTTTATCATGGCAGCCTAGGAGATCACGCAACATGCCATCCTTGATTTTTCCTACATCTTGTTACTTGGCTTTTCGTCCAGATGCTATCTTCATTTTACTGAGGAAAGCTTACAAGGATTCTAACCTGGGAAATATTTGCAGAGTGGTAATACACTTACTCTTTCTCCCTATTAAAAAAGGATCGTCCTTCTCTTTTACCTCCGAGTAATTAGAAGACATAACAGAAAGAAAATAAAGCAAGATTTTACTAGATACAAATATTTCCTTGAGCCTCTTCCATCTTTTGTTTCTAAAACGTTGAGAGTTCAAAACTGTGTGCTTTGTAGTTTCTTGAGAATAAAAGTAGCATTTACTTACACTAATTTCTGTTCTTGTCTTTTATCTAGGCCTCTTGGATTCTGTTGAAGTTTCTTGAGCCTATAAAGCCACCAGAAGCTTCACTTTCTTGTAGTGAAATTACAACTTCAGTGCCTGATGAAGGATTACAATCTGAGCCTTGCACCCCTGCTTCTTTTGCTGATTACTCAGATTTGTTTGGAGATGAATTTCAGATACCAGAATATACGTGGGACTCCATTTTCACTAATGTCTTAGATATTGGGCTAGTGGAAGAAGGGATTTTACATGTTCTTTATGCTTGTGTATCCCAGGTCAATAACAACCAAAGCTTTCTGCTACAGATAAACTATCGTAGTCATATGTTTATTAATACATGTTGCTTCTTTTGACGTCCAATTTCATTTTTAACAGCCCCTGATCTGCAGCAAGTTGTCAGATAATGCTTCTAATTTTTGGTTGGCGTTGCCCCTAGTTCAAGCGTTGCTGCCAGGTATATTGGTTTTGCAGTTCCATAATTACTCGATCTTAGCTTGATAGTCTGTGTCCTTGATTTAATATTTGCTCAAAATCGATTATCTTTTTTCCTTTATCATTATGAAAAGAAAAAATAACATGTTTTACACTTCCAAGTGCATATTAATTTGAGACCTTCGGGTTTAGTGGAGAGTTCTTTTTCCCTCTGGCGGAACTAGTCTGTTGCCAGCTAAACATATATGTATTTTATCTTACAGCTATGAATATATGTATCTTGTATTCCATTGTCATCATCTTTTGCGTTCGTTCTTTTTCCTTCTCTTATTTTTTCACTTGGTATTAGAGTCTCTAATAGAGATTTAAGTGGCCGCCGCCTACCAGTACACAAACCTATGCTGTTTGACATTTTTTTTTTTACCCAAGTTTTCTTAATTTCGTAGTCTTATTACTCTTGACTTCTTTGGTAATTGCTCTGGCAGCTGAACTCCTCTTTCCAGTGATTGTTTCTGGTATCTTTCTGTTGATTCTTCCGCATAATTGCTCCTCTTTCTGGTGATCGATTTGGCAACACTGTGTCCCGTTTTGTGACTGTTTTGTCAGTACCGTCTCTTTTGGCCAGCATTCTGATCATTCTTCCAGCTAATGTTTCCATAAGAGCTTTTCTGAGGAAATTCTAGTGACTGATGAAATTCTGCTGTTTCCATTCTTCCAGCTAATTTTTCCCTTCTCTTATTTTCTCTTGCTTTTTATGTCCTGTAGCACTTCGTCCTAGTATCAACAGTAGTGACCCAATTGATGAAGATTTATCTCTGTGGAAACAACCTTTTGTACAGAAAGCCCTGGCGCAGGTTGTTCTATGATCTTGTCATAAACTTTGTTTTGTTTTTTTCAATCGAGGACCAGAGTGTCATTACTGTTGCTATTGTGCAGATTGTTGGGACTTCGTCTTCATCAGTTTATCGTCCTCTGCTTCGTGCTTGTGCAGGTTACCTGTCATCATTTTCACCATCAAATGTAGGTTCTCTTCTGTCAACACAACATCTGCACTTTGGTTAATGCTGAACATTTTTCGTTCGTCTTTCTCAGCCTTTGCTTTGTTTTCCATTGAATATTTATCTGGGAAGATCAACCAAGTTTATTTCTCCTTTGCTTCATTGCCTGTGAATTTTATCTGGGAAGATGAACCCGTTATCTGCTTTGCTGTTTGGTCACCGTTCTCAACGTGGTTCCTATTCAGTTATGCAAATATATATGAGAGCTAGGAAAGAATGTTACAATCTAAGATGGCGTTTTGAATGATTTGAAAAAATATTTTACATTAGTATCTAATTCTGTTCTTTCTTGTTCTGAAGTTGTTTTCTTTACTGAAAATCTATTCGACACTTACTGGCAGGGGAGGGCTGCATGTGTGCTCATTGATCTTTGCTCTGGTGTCTTAGCTCCATGGATGCCTCAAGTGGTAGCAAAGGTTATTCAAAACTTTCTTCTTAGTCTCTGCTGTGTAGGATGTAGTAGAATTTGGGTTTTACCTTGCAACCTTGTAAATTTTTTCTAAATTCTAAGATTTCTTTTAATACAGATTGACTTAGCACTTGAGCTTATGGAGGACCTTTTTCCTGTAATCCAGGTGTGTCTTTTTATTTTTCTTTCAATTTTACTTTAGTGAGCTTTTTGTGCTTATCTGATGACTGGTAAACACTTGCTTGCGGACAATAAACCTGTTTTTAACCATTTTATAATCCAAGGAATGATGGAGACAATATTGGTGCAGTACCTAATGCAGCAACGAAATTCCTATGAAATTTCTCATCTCCTTGTGAAGGCCTAGAAAAGTAGATTTAGTGGAAATTTGCAGCTAGGAAGATGAATATTTCATTGATCAGTGCAACAGCTAGATAAAGTACAAATTCTGTAGGCTCTCATAGTGCATATATTTGAAGACAATGCTTCTTGGTAAAAGATATGAAGCATGCTAGTTAACATCATCCAAACAACCTTACTTGAACAGGATCTGTTCTATAGTCCCATACACTGTATCCTTGAGTTTGAAGGAGACAGTCAACATCATTCTAATAAAGATGCTTGGATGATAAATCAAGTCAAAAGGGCTTAAGGTGGTCTTTGAGTGCAGTAGTTTACTGGTGGATGCTCTACATCTTTGAAATCCTTGTACATAAAAAGCATGTCTAATTGATAACACTGACACTAATCACCAACCTATACAGATAAGTCATAGCTGATATGTTACAGTAGTGCAGCAATAGTATGACAAGTCAGTCCTACAGGGCATGATTCATTTTTATTCAGTTTTATCTTTTCCTGTGCTGTAACAATTGGATATTTCATATTTAGCAAAGATCATTTCTAACTGTTGGTACCATTATGTGACCATATTCTTGCTGTTGAGAGCCCATTTTCATTATATACACTTGTATTAATACTTATCTTTGCCCAAAATGTGTATCAGGGTGCCCGCCATTCATTTACTCGTGCACGTGCAGCCCTTAAATATATTGTCTTAGCTTTATCTGGGGTTATGGATGATATTTTGGTCAAATATAAGGTAATCTTTTGACTAAAACTTTTGTCAACTATTATTCAGGGAATTATATTATGATGATGATATGATATGAGCTTAAATGAAAAATGAGGATTCATATAACTATCCCAACTTGTTTGGGACTGAGGATTAGTTGTTGTATTATCCAGGAAATCATACAATTGCTCTTTAGTTTATGTGTGTGGGAAGAATCACTGTAAAGTTTTAGCTGTTCGATTTACTACCTTTAAGCTTTTAAATGTGGGAATTTTATCATTTCAGGATGCTAAGCACCAAGTGCTTTTTCTTGTTGAGATGCTAGAACCATACCTTGATCCTGCTATAACCCCTGTACAGAGCGTTATAGCCTTTGGGAACGTTTCTTCAGTTGTCCTTGAAAAGCAAGAGAAAAATTGTGCTATTGCATTAAATGTGATTCAGACAGCTGTGCACAAGCCTGCTGTCCTTCCCTCTCTGGAAGCTGAATGGAGGCGTGGATCAGTTACTCCAAGGTAATAGAACGATGCACAAGTCTTTCTTGAAAATTTCTTTGTGGGAACAACTTCATTCTATGTCCTGTTTCAAATTTCAGAACTTAGCCCTTCTTGATTCTATGTTGTTTTGATTTTAATACCGATTTCAGCATAAATTAAATACTTTACTTCCTTTGTTGGGGCTTGTATCTGTAAATTGATATAACAGTGCCATTAATTGCCTTTGTATCCTGTTTTACGTAATGCTACCTTTTGAAAGTTGTGAAATTGCAATATGGTGATGGTCAATTAAGCTATCCATCTATATACTTGAGAACAATACAGCCCAGAGAAAGAAAAATCTGATTGCAGGCTTTTTTCCAATTGATCAAGAACGACAATGGCCAATTGGGGAACCTATACCTCTGGAGATGCAGATTCCGATCGCCGAGTTCGATGCAACCTTATGGGTCCATTCGAAGAGAAAGATAGAAAAAAAGGGTGGGTTTCAATGAAGAAAGACCTAATTGAACGGAAAGATAGAAAATAGATATGTAGTTAATAATAATAACTATAAGCCCAAACCACAATGATGCAGACAAATAAAAAAAAAGAGTTATAATTAGGCGAAATATTTATTGGATAGTGGCTATCTTCAGGACAGAGCCCGTAAAGAAATGGATCTTGGACCTAACTCAACACCAAAGCTAGCTCAAGAGGTGAGGATTGCCCAAGCCATATTAAAGAGACCACCCATCCCTTATATGGCCTATGTGGGACTCTTTTACAGAGCTCATGGGTGATAAAGTGCATGCCTTAGCGCCTTAGTGCGTTCAGCCAAGCGCTACTTAAGTGAAGCGAAACATATGACCTATTTTGCACAACTTTTTTCGCACCTAGCTTCAGGGCTTAGCCCTCCTTAAGCGAGTCTTAGAGAACACAGAGTTGCACACCAAGACATGGAGGATATTTTGTTTGCTAGATTAGATAGTGCTTTGAAAGGGTGTTTAGTCTTACGAAAGGAATATCTTTAATTTGAAAGCCACTTTGGGAGTCTATGCTCAGTAAAGAGTAAGATGTCATCAATCTGGATGGTATCCTGATATTATAAACTCAATGCATAGAAGATATTCCGTTGATCATGGTTATCTAAATGTGAAATAAAGATTTTCGGTTTCTTCTGAATATATCCTGCATCTTCTCCAATTCTGCTGCCAGTCTGCTTTGGAATTTTCACCCTGTATTCCTCTCAGAAAGATAGATTTCCTGTATGAAGTAGATTACTTGGTTACAGCAGGTATTAGTACTGATTGAAAATGATATTCTACATTGAAAATAGGATTGGTGCTAAACACCCTTTAAATGTTTTTTTTTTTTTTTGAGACTGTTGCTAAGCAAGTAAGAGCTGCTTTTCTATGTCCTGTAACTATTCTTATTCTTATTATTATAATTTGTAAAAGACTGATTGTTTAGTTGTTGGCACCAACATGCCTGGCCTGGTCAAATATAGTCCATATACTGTTTGATTATCTTGGAAAGAGGATTTCTGTACATCTTTCAGAGACAAAAAACTGCAAAAACTTTGTCAGGTAAAAGAACTTCAATTGGAATGATTGCTGTGGTGAGATCTGATTGGGCTGTTTTGCTAGCCGTAATCAGTGAAACCAAATAGTTCTATTTTATTGAGCTGAGTCTATATATAAAGGAGTTTTATGTGTCATAGTGAAGAGTTATCTGATATGCTGAACTCTTGTCTGTTAACTAGTGCTTAAGCGCATATGATAGTAAGCTTTTCCCTCTGCACTGATTTTTCTTGAATCAATGAATATGCAGTGTACTTCTCTCAGTTTTGGAACCTCACATGCAGCTTCCTTCTGACATCGACCTTTCCCAATCTCCTAGTGCTGAGCTGCTAGAACCACAATTATTGAGTGTTTCACCTCTTTCTTCCGTCTCCCGCAATGGTGGAGCTTCTTCCAGATCTGGCAGTCATGATGATTCTGATGCAAAAGTTGATTCTGATGTGAATGGAAAAGTGGACATCCCTGAGGAAGTGAACCTTCTCTTTGCCCCCCCAGAGCTCAATAGAATCTCACTAGTCTCTGGCAGCCTGGAGAAAAAGTGCAGAGACTTAAGTTCTGATGTCAAGAAGGAAATTAGTCACATTGTTGAAAAGTCTACAAACAATCAGTTTGACAATGGCTTGCTATCTGCTATTGATTATACTGTTGAGTATTCTAATCTGCATGCTGATTACTTTCAGCTTGTGAGTTATCGAGATTGTCAGATGAAAGCTTCTGAATTTAGGCGATTAGCTCTGGACTTGCATTCTCAGTGTGAGATCACTTCCGAGGGTCATGATGCTGCTATAGATGCTTTGCTTTTAGCAGCAGAGTGCTATGTTAATCCGTTCTTTATGTTGTCTTCCAGCGACAGTTCACCTATTATGAACAAATCGAGTACTAAGAAGCCATGTAAAAACTATGAACTTTCTGTTCTTCAAAATCTTTTTGAGGAGGACAATGACTTCAAAATTGTAGCTGATCTTGAGAGGAAAAGGGACAAATTTGTTCTTGAAATAATTCTTGAAGCAGCTGAGCTTGACAGGAAGTATCAGCAGAACTCCAACGGGGAATGTATGACTCCTTATGTTGAAGGGAATGACGGAAAAATTGATATATCTCAGAAAGATATAAAATCAGCAGATGCTATCACCTTACTTCGTCAAAATCAAGCACTTATATGCAACTTCTTAATTCATCGTCTGCAAAAGGAGGAGCACCCGACACATGAGATACTATTGCAAATTCTGCTGTTTCTATTACACTCTGGAACTAGATTGAACTGTTCTCCTGAGCTCATTGTTGACACAATCATAAAATCTGCTGAGCACTTAAACCAGCAGCTGAGATTTTTTTATTATCAATTAAAAGAAGGAACTGTCCAGTTGAATGAGTGGAAGCTGCATGCAGTTCGACGTCGCTGGATCCTTCTTCAGAGATTGATAATTGCTTCAAGTGGTTGTGATGAAGGGTCCGAGCTTTCAATTAACTACAGGAGCGGTTTTCGGTTTGCTAATTTAGTTCCTGCTTCAGCTTGGCTGCAGAAAATACCTGCATTCTCATCTTCAACTTCCCCTCTTGCCCGTTTTCTTGGCTGGATGGCAATATCACGCAATGCTGAACAGTATCAGAAGGAGAAACTGTTCCTTGTCTCAGATCTTCCACAGTTGACATATCTTCTGTCTATATTTTCAGATGAGCTTTCTGTAGTAGGTTACCAGGAGCAGAAAGATGACAAGAAAATTGAAGAATCTGGCAACAATTCAAGTTCTAGGAAAGGGGTTGAAAGTTGTCGTCCGCAGAATGAACATCTGTCTTTTTCTGTTATATACCCTGACATAAGTCAGTTCTTTCCAAAATTGCAAAAAGAGTTTGAAGTTTTTGGGGAATCTATATTGGAGGCTGTTGCTTTGCAATTAAGATCTTTTTCTGCTGCTATTATACCTGATTTATTATGTTGGTTTTCTGATTTTTGTTCATGGCCTTTTGTACGAGAAGAGAACCAACCTTTTTGTAGAAGATCTACTGGGTTTGCAAAAGGCTTTGTTGCTAAGAATGCAAAAGCAATTGTCTTTTATGTGCTTGAAGCCATCGTAGCTGAGCACATGGAAGCACTGGTACCAGAAGTACCAAGGTTGATGCAAGTTCTTGTTTCCTTGTGTAGGTCTTCATATTGTGATGTGTCATTTCTCAGTTCAGTGTTGCCATTGGTAAAGCCAATTATCTCATATTCTTTGGGAAAATGTTCTGCCAATGAAAACTTAGTGAGTGATGATTCATGTCTTAATTTAGAATCATTATGCTTTGATGAACTTTTTGACATCATCAAAGAAGAGAACCGGAGCACTCCAAGAGAGGATCGACTATGCAGGGCAATGCCAATTTTTGTTTTGGCATCGGTGTTTCCTGATCTATCCTTGCAACGAAAAGTTGAATTATTGCAGTCTTCTATATCCTGTGCTGATTTTGCTTCTTGTGAGCCAACTACTTCATTTCATGATCAACTTTGTGCATATCAGGCTGTTATAGGAAATTGCAGAGGTTTGCTCCTCGAGACATTGAGAGGCTGGGGTGTCATTCCCTACACTATGTCTCCGTTGTCTGAAATGGATATTTCTGCACCATGTGATGATAGATCTGAACAGCAATCAACTTTTCTTTTGGATATCTGTTGCTCAACTGAGATGGATGAAACAAACATCGATGATAATGCTGTTGTGAACAAAAAATCTCATCTCAAAGTTGTGGAAGTTGGAAGATTCTTAAAGGACCTAGAAGCACTCATTTCTAAGCTCAATCCAACTATTGAACGATGCTTTAGAATTCACCATAAATTAGCAAAGAGTCTAGCCCTTGTTTCTGCAGAAAGTTTTGTGTACTCAAGATGCTTAAGTTTGGTTACTGAGAAAGTTCCAGTTTCTGAAGGCAGTGAGGAGGGAATTCCGCTTAAGACAGAATCTATTTCTGATTTCACTGATTTTTGGAAAATCAGTGTTGAAGGACTTGCCAAAATGATTCTAGTGCTTCAAGAGAACCACTTGTGGGAGCTTGCTTCTGTGATCCTTGGTTCTGTACTTGCTGTTCCTCGACGCCTCTCTTTGCATAGTAGTGTAATTGGCAATGTATGCTCTGCAATAAAAAATTTCTTGCATGGTGCCCCAAGTATTGCTTGGAGGCTTCACAGTGATCAATGGATCTCTCTGCTATGTGAAAGAGGTATCCACAGCTACCATGAATGTGAAGGTGCTCTGATTGATCTGTTCTCTTTCATGCTTTGCCATCCGGAGCCTGAACAACGATTTATTGCACTCAAACACTTGGGGAAGCTCATGAGCCAAGATGGACATAGTGGGTCTGCTTTATTATGTTCCAGTACTCTCGATAAAGTAGCCTCATCAGTAAGTCTGTCTTCTGCACGTGGGCCGATTATATCTGCACTCGTTTCCGGTACATGGGATCAGGTAGCTTTGCTGGCTTCATCTGACCCATCACAGCGTTTAAGAATCCACGCAATGGCACTTCTTGTCAACTATGTACCATTCTCTGAAAGACGCAACTTGCAATCATTTCTTGCAGCAGCGGATACAGTTCTACAGTGTTTGACAAAACTATCGCAACCAACCTGTGAAGGACCAGTAGCACAACTCTCGATTATACTTTTTGCCAGTATTTGTCTGTACTCTCCAGTTGAAGATATTTCACTTATTCCTGAAAATATTTGGAGCAGTATTGAAAGTTTTGCATTAGGAGGACATGGTATAGTTTTCTTGTACTTCTCTATTACAACCAAAAGCAGATATAAGATCAAGTTCTGTCAGTATTGTACAATCCAATTTGTCTCATGTTTTCCCAGAAAGATTTCCCGTCGGACTTGAGAAACGAACTTGCCAAGCTATATGTAGACTGAGAAATGAAGGGGATGAGGCTAAAGAGGTAATGAATCAATAAGGGCTCTGATTTTCATTTGTCACTTTCTTAGCAATTTATGTATAGAATTTTCGAACATTAAAGCATTGAATTCCTGCTCTTCTTTTTTTCTTCCTCTCCAAAATCTTTACTATTAGTTTGACAACATTATTTTTTTTAAGTCCATCTAACGTGAGCTTCTTGTATGGGTAAAAGATGTTGAAAGAAGCTCTCTCTTCAAATTCCCAGCAGCAAATGGATCCAGATTTTGGTCATACACGCGAAACAATCCTTCAGGTATAAATAATGTTAATCCAGTAAGTCTCTTGTTAATGATCTATATTTCATCAAGATGTCCCACTTTTCATCTGACACGATATGTATAAAGTAACTCCAGTTGTACCTTTGAACATTATCTAGAACACTTGTGGTATTTGGTTTGAATAAAAATAATAATTGCTTTCTATGATAAAAATATCAGCTGCTTTATATTTTATTTTAAAGTAGCAATTGGCATCAGCATCATTCATTTTTAGTTCAATGTCTGATGTGGTCTTTTCGGACTCCACATTTGTGTTGATTTCTCTCCTTTGAGGAACTAACAGAGGAGGAGAGAATCATAGGATACATGATACATGAGTTCATAGGATTATATACAATACATTTTTTTTTTTGATAACCATGGTGTCCGGGCCAGCTTTCGCGCACCTCGACTAAGTCCACGGGATACCTGTCACCTCCCCCCAGCAACAGATATCAGGTAACTCTGTCCACCAAGGCTAGAACAGATGGGAAGAATCACCTAGTGTTTTTTGTCTCTGCTGGGATTTGAACCTGAGACCTCAGGTTCTCAACCCACTTCATTGACCACTAGGCCACACCCTTGGGTGCATGATTATATACAATACATATAATCCCTTTTTTCAATGTGGGACATGTGTAACATGCTAAGTATAAAAACAGTCCTACGGTCTTAACATGAGTTTGCAAATTGTTGGAAGTGTGTGGCCATCTCCTCTAAAAGATCAAGTTGTTAGAGAGAGCACACTTCATTTACTTAATTAGATTCTCAGCACGGCCTCTCACGTGCGTGCCTGATTCTTTTTTCTGGGCCAGGCCAAGCACATGGAACTTTTTTTGATAATGGGTGCAAAGAGATTCGAACCATGACCTCTGCCTCCTATTTGAAGTGTGTGACCATCTCATCTAAAAGCTAATATTCTTAGAGATAGTACACTCTTATTTACTTATTATATTCTCAACACAAATTATGAATACACCAGAATAGTAAAAGGCTGCTCATTGTAAAGAGGCACACAGATGAGTTTTCTCTAGGAAATAGCTGTAATTGCACAACGCGAGTAACATTACTGGCAAAAGTGTGCAGAAGCATGTTTAGGCCCTAAAGTGAGGTACAATGCGGATTGGGCGCTTTGCCTCAAGCATTCAACACTTCAACAATTGCCCTAAGGCCCCTAATTGTGAAAGAATCTGAGCACCTAACTCAATACTTTAGGCATTTGTTGGAGACTTGGAGTAGCTATGGACCATATAAACTTCTTTGGAGACCCTTACCTGGCCAATGAGGGACAAGTGTTGCATTCTCTAGCACCACCCTCCTGCACCTGAAACCCAGTTCCAGTTTTTTCCATGTGTATTTGATTTTCTTTTGAAAGTCTTTGTTTTATTCTGAAGTAGAGGCAATGTGAGTGGGCTTGAAGTATAGGAAGACAAATTAGGCTCAACAGGCTAATGAGTTGGCCTGGAGCAATGCTAGGAACTGAATAGATAAAGAGAAGAGCCTAGAGCGACAGACCATGGAGAGAGAGATTGTGCAAACAGGCTTTGATATGATGTGAAAGAATATGAGCATAACTCAAAACCTTGAGACAATGTGTGGAGTAGCCCAGGATGGTTTAAACCCCTTTGAAATCCTTACATCAATGGGCCCATTTAGGTGAACCTTCCGAGATCAAAGAGAAGATTATTCACTTCTATCAAAATCTTTACACAAACAGAAACATGGAGACCACAATCAACCTTAGTGTTGAGCCGAACCTATCATCAATGAGGAATAGACAATATTATGCTACACAGTCTGTTTGGGAACAGGAAATTAAAAACTGGTTTGGAAACAGGAAACTAAAGACTGTAATGCCATGTGCAGGGGATAAAATCCCTGGTACAGATTGTTTTTCTATTGCTTTCTTTACTCATTGCTGGGAGTTGGTGAGTAGAGATGTGGTAGCTACAGTAGCTACAGTCCAGCATTTTCACGAGCAAGGTTTCTTTGGAAAAAAGCTTCAATGCCACTTTCAAGTTTTTCATAGCCCTGATTCGTAAGAAGTTGTGGGCGAAAGAGTTGAAGGACTTTAGACATATCAGCCTGATGGGTAACATTTACAAAATCATCTCTAAACTCCTGACTGAAAATCTTAAGAATGAGGAAGATTTCCAAGGTCCCTGGCATTCTATGCAAGTTAGATGCAGAAAAGGCTTATGATCACTTAAATTGGGAATTCCTACGGAGGACACTGAAGAGGATGGGCCATTGTTCTAGTACAGTAAAGTTTTCAGTCCTGATCAATGGCTCGCCCTTTGGTCTTTTCTCTCCTGAGATAGAACTGGGACAAGGGGACCTCCTATCCCTTTTTCTCTTCATTCTGGCCGTGGAAGGACTCAATGCTATGTTGAGAATAGCCCAGGATAATAATAGGATCAGGGGTTTCAAGGTTAATCCTGGAGACAGTCAAGGGCAGGTCTATGTTGTTCGGACTCTCCAAAAATGCAGCCGCACCCGTGTCGGATCCTCTAAAATGCACTACTGGAGGATCCGACACGAACCCAGTGGCATTTTTGGAGAGTCCGAGCAACATAGGTCTAGGGCAATCAATTTCTCACCTTCATTATGCAGATTATACACTGGTGTTTTGTGATGCAGAAAGTGAGCAACTGAAATATTTGAGAGTAATTTTTATTCTTTTTGAAGCTATCTCTGGAATTCACGTCAATTTTTTTTTTTTTTTTGAGAAGGTAACAATTTGTTTGTATTAACCACAAAACAGTACATGGGTTGTACTGAAACCTTATATACAGGTGAGCGAAAGTAAACAAACCAATCTACCTTCCTAAGATGAACCTAATGTGTCCAGGATACATTTTGTATCCTCAGGGTAGATTTGGTTGCATCAAAACAGAAAAGAATAATAAAATTGAGTTTGATTTTCTATACTGTACCTCGAGGGGAATCAGGTGGACTATGCCAAGAAGTACACTGGAGGTTTTCGCTTGCCAGAATAGAGATGGTAATCTGTCAGGTATGGAAGATTGTCCTAACTTGCATCTGGTGGACAATTTGGAAGGAGAAAATATTTCTCTTCAGAGGTTGAAGATGAATTGTTTAGTGCTTTTCTATTTTTGGTGTTTCATGAATATCCTAAAGAGGCAGAAGTCATTCCTAGTGTTTTTGATTATTTACGAGGTTTAGGTGGTTGAGCCGGGGGTATATCGGAAACAACCTATCTACTTCATCCGAGGTAGTGGTATGGACTGCGTACACTTTACCCTCCCCAGACCCCACTTGGTGGGAATACACTGGGTATGTTGTTGTTGATGATGAGGTTTAGGTGGCAGGTTTTGCTCATATGACTACTACTTGTAATTATAAGTACACCTTTGGTGTAGTTCTTTGTTTATAATTTGATATAACTGCTCAAAAGAAAGAATGGGGACATCATAGCTAGCATACTGACTTCTCTGATGCTAAATGGACATTCTAGGAATAAGCTGCTATTAACAAACAACTAAAGACCCTGCAATATAAGTAATAATAAGTAATTTAAAGTGCAAAAGGAAAATGAGAATACAATCAAAATGCTAACAAGAGAAGTTAGTAAAATACAGTTCTCTTTATTGTAGCATGGCCTTTCTTCATATTAGTGTCTTGTCTCTTGTAGAATAATGCGCACAAGGCAGTTTATAGTTGATTCTTGTTTCTGAACTCTTCATTACGTTTCTTTTCTCTTGTCTTATTAGTTGTTTATTCCGTGGTTCGGGGATTTTTCTGCTGATAGTTCCATCAACTAGTAACTAGTACCCTCTTGCATTTCTGCAAACCATATTTTTGCTAATTTGACTTTGATTGTCTTTTAGGATGCTGTATTGAGTATCCATTTTTTCGTTCAATTTTTCAGGTCATAGCTGATTTGTCCGCTGTCAACTCATATTTTGACTTTTTCTCAAAGGAATGCCACCAAAAGGTTCTGGTAAGGGTTTGGTAGCTGTATGACATTCATTATTACTTGAGCTTTTGTCTTGACGGTAGCTTCAATTCTTCAAGGAATTGGAGGAGGCAGAGATTGAAATGGAACTTCTTCAGAAGGAAAAAACAATGCAGGAATTATCAGCTGAATTTAAAGATTTGCATCAGCTTCCCTTCTTAACTGGTAATACTTCCTAGTAATATGTGCATATTTTGTCAAATGCTTTGGAACACAAAATTCTATCTATCATGTTAGTGCATGTTTTCTTGTAAGTGAGACTGCTAGGTGCTCGCACTGAATAGAAGGTTGACTTGATACTGTTGCATGAACTGCCGTATAGCAAAGTGCTACCGCTAATTTTGCATTTCAACTACACCAATTGATGGGGGCACATTCATATTTTCTGACATTCACCTTTCTAAATTCTATTGTGCAGATTCGGCAAGGCAGGATAACCGCTTGCAGCAAATCAAAGAGGAAATCAAATCCTTGTATGCACCAACTACAATTTATATATACTTTGGATAGAAGTTGTATTTTGTAGCTGTATAATTGAACTTTTTATCTTTTTGTTTCCTCTGGCTGCTAGTTTAGTGTTCAACATAAGCTGTCATTAGTTTATCATGGTTGCTGAATACTTCCACACTTCACTGTTTCTTTGTAGCCTCAGGGTGTCACTTGTTTGCCTGGGTATGCTGACTATTTCTAATTAAGAGTTTTATTTTTATCCATCACTTTGAAAATCAACTTGCACTTCTTTACATGTTATGGTACAACTAGTTTTCTGTTTGCTACCCCCCACCCCCCTCCCAAAAAAATAAAATAAAAATGAACCTCTGCTTTTCTTTGTTGCCTTTTGACCCGTTTTAGGGGTTGGTGAATTCATCATACACTTGCTTAGATTTGTACTTCTGTCTAGGGTGACTAAGGTGTCTTTCAATGTTCAGATTCACTTGTCTAAAATGTGGGGTTGTGTGGTCTCCTATATGTATTTGATGCAGGATAAGGGTTATTTTTGCATTAGACTATAGTTTTTTGTTCTCTATTTATTCGTTCTGGTAAGTTCTCTCTAATCCACGCAGCGGTGCTGAGGTAGCTGATGTTAGCAATTTAACTTTCAATAGAGCATCTTGCCTTTCATCTCCTACTTCCGTCCTCACCCATGGACAGTAGAACTGTTTGATTGAAGAAAATGAAACACTATTCTAACTGAGGGCGCTTATTAGTTCTAAACTTGTCTTCCTCGTCTTGCCAGAGAAAAGGTCAAACTCAAAGAGGAGGTTGTAGCACGCAGGCAAAAGAAACTACTCAACAGACATGCCCGTCAAAAGTTCTTGGAAGAGGCAGATCTTCGAGAAGCTGAACTTCTACAGGAGCTGGATAGGTTTTTCCTAGTACTCCCTAAAATCTCTTGCTTACATTATCTGATGATTACATGTTAGTTGTAAAATGTCTACATGATGCTACTGTGTCAGAGAGAGGATAGCTGAAGTAGAAAAGGAGATTGAGAGACAACGTATGCTGGAGCTTGAACGTGCAAAAACCAGTGAGTTGCGACACAGCCTTGATCTAGAGAAAGAAAAGCAAACACAGGTATGAAATATGATCATAGCTTAATTGTCATCCCTTGCTTATGACAGATAGGGCAAAGTGTTTCAAACTAGACCTATTAAAATGATGCCAAGTGGATGCGTAGGTTTTGTTTGCATCAACGATATTTACCTTTATGCCTAGTGACTTTTCTGAACATAGTGAGATGTCACCATCATATCAGCTTCCTAAAAATAAAAAATTTCTGTTTTTGCGCGGGGAATTCAGACTCGTAATCTGCACTATTTGATTTAAGTTTCTCTCCGAGTTTTTTCTTTGTCTCTTCCTTTCTACTTTCGAACATCCCCTGAGTTCCTGGTTGCTCTCTCCTTTGAATTGTTTGTCTTAATCCAGCCTTAACAGCCTAATGACACATTTCTTTTACGGGAGTGTGTGTGGACTTTTCACCCTCACCTTTATACTTGATTAACCATTTCCTTGTAATCTTAAAAGTTAGCGGTAGACTCCATTCGGTATTTGTAAAGAAACTTGTATCCTCATCGTAAGTGATTATGCTAAATTAAATTTAAGTTTCATATGATGGAGTGGAAGTCTTGGATGCCTAATTCACTTGATCTTCTTGCAGAGAGAACTGCAACGAGAACTTGAGCAAGTTGAATCTGGAGTTAGACCATCGAGACGAGAGTTTTCATCCACACATAGTGGGTAAGTTTTGTTGCCTATTACTTCTTTTCATGATAAACAATAACGATGCTTTTTGGCATCTGACTTCAATCTTCTGTGTTAAGCAAACTATTTTAGGTTAATATTTGGTTCAGACTCCTTCCAAAACCCTGTCCCCTATGGGGAGTGCTCGCCTTTTCCATTTTCATTTTTCAACTGCAACATTTGCTTTAGTTATTGCCGCTGGACTTGGGAATTCTCTTATGTCTAGGTCTTGTGATATAAGGTTAAGGATGAAATGACAAGGCATAAACGGGTGGAATCACTTGCCATGCACATAGAGGCTTTCTAAATTGGTCAGGCTTGTCGTTTGGATGTCATATAAGATTACAAGAAGATCTACCTTGGTCCAAGATGAACTTGGAATTACTTTACTCTGGCTAATAATTTTGTTTTTATGGACAACGGAAATACTGCATTTTGGGGGATTCTTAGTAGGTCAGTTGGTTGGCCACTTGAACTTTCACCTTGTTAGTGAGGGTTCAAATTCCCACCTTGTAATCCCCTCCCACTTTTCCCTTCCCCTTTCCCCATTTGGAAAAAAAGGGGAAAATACTTCATTTTCCAATGGTTGAGTCAGTAATTCTTTTCTCTAGCTTTTCTTTCTCACAGCTATTGAATTTTCTTCTGGACATAAAAGAATTCCTACTGTTCAGTGGAAATAACTCAAGAATGCAGTACCAGCCGTGCATATAGATGGTACAAATTGATCAAGCACGTCATTTTAATGTCATAAGATTGATAGAGTCCCTTTCTTATTCCAGATGAGAAGGGATGCCCTCTAATCTTATGCAAAAATTGTTTTGTTTTATGGACTATGAATGCACTAAGTTTGATAGGTAGTAGAATTAGCTTTTCTTTTCTAGTGTTTGTTGCTCATGTCCATGGGATTCTGGTTGTGGCAACTGATATCATGGTCTCGACAGCATGGTTCATTCAAAGGCCGTTTAATGTAGATCTCACATCGGCCTCCAAAGATGGTAGCACAGTGGGAGTAAATGAATCATATTTGTCCTATTCTGCCTTCTCTTGTTAACAAAAAGGTTGCGACATCAAGCAGCAACTAACTTGGTCTGTTTCTCAATCAGTATGAAGTGTCAACTGGGAGTGCTTGTACTAAACTAATGGATAATTTTTTGTTCTTGACAATTCATCAACAGTGGTTTGGCGCAAGCAGAATTTTGAAATCCAAGGAATCCTCTTTTGATGTGTTTTTCAATCTAATGCAGTAGGCCGCGAGAAAGATACCGTGAAAGGGAAAATGGAAGAGCAGGTAACGAAGGGACCAGAACTAGTACAGGGATGACGCAGCCCGAAACTGCAACAAGCTCATCAATGGTAACCATGCCTACCGTTGTTCTATCAGGGGCTAGGCAATTCTCTGGCCAACTTCCAACTATTTTACAATCACGTGACAGATCCGATGAATGTGGCAGCAGTTACGAAGAAAACTTTGATGGTAGTAAAGACTCGGGAGACACAGGGAGTATTGGGGATGCAGACTTGGTATCAGCACTTGAGGGACCGTCCATGAACTTTGGGTCGTCTCAAAGGCATGCTCCCCGGGGTAGTAAGTCCAGGCAAATTGTGGAACGAAGAGAACGGGATGGCAGACGGGAAAGTAAATGGGAGAGAAAACATTAAATCAGTACCAACAAGATCATGGCATTGCCTACCAAGTTTGATGGAATATACACTTCCATGACAGGTAGTAGTGCTATAGGATGGTTATCATTTTTTGGATAACCTTATTATCTGCATTGGTAAAAATGTTGTTGTAGGTATATATATACCTGTAGAGGAAGAAGCTCAAACAAGACTGTAAATTCAGGCCATTTTGTAAAAGTGATTGTACCATATCTATTGTAATGACATGTGAATTTTATGTTTTAAGATTTTGACAATTTCTGACTCTTGCTCTTGGATTGTTTTGCTTACAGCCTAGTGGCCCTTTTTTGGGGTAGAAATATGTGAATTTTTTCTTATGCTTTCCTCAGTTAAGAATATACGAGTAAATGCCCTGTTGGAAATTTCAAGATATAAGGAAATATATTAGTTACTATGGAATGGGCAGTGAGTGGAATGAAATTTTGTTCTTTACCGATTTCCTAAATTAGAAAATTACAAATAAAAGATAATTGCTTCAAATTAGAAAATCAGTGCAATAAATAAGAATTGTTGGAACAACTATTACCCTATCACAATAACAGAAGTTGGATTTTCATTTGGACAAGATTTGAATGATAAAATCGCATCCACCATAGATAAACAATGAAGTTTTTGAATTTTAATTTTTTATTGGGTCAAGATGGGTGAGTTTAAAAAGTTTGAATAAGTTAATTGATTTAATTTGAAAAAATGTGTCATGTGCTACCGCATACATGATCAAGTTAATTGATTATGTATGTTTTCCAGCATCAGTAATTCTATTTTCCGTGTACATTTTTATGTGGTGGGTATCTCTCACCGAAATATGCAATGCATGGAAAATATTTCGTGAGGAGGCTAGTGGAGCAGTATAGGGAGAAGGTTGGAGTGGCTTCGGTGGAAGACAAGATGCGGGAAGTGCGGTTGAGATAGTTTGGGCACGTGATGAGAAGGTGCACAGATGCCCCAGTTCGGCGGTGTGAGAAGTTGGTTGTGGATGGCTTCAGGCGGGGTAGAGGTAGGCCGAAGAAATATTGAAAAGAGGTGATTAGACGTGACATGGAGCAGTTCTAGCTTACTGAGGACATGACCCCAGATAGGAAGGTGTGGCGGACATGGATTAGGGTAGAGGGTTAGTAGGTAGGAGTGTGTCCTGGCTAGTAGGAAGGAGTGCTTTGTTTGTAATTGTGCCTATAGTCGTAGTGCTATGGTGTGTCTTGTAGTTTCTTGTTCGTGGTGTTTTGGTGATGTTTGTAATTTTCTGATAGATTGTGTATAACATTAATTTGTGGGTGTCTTGTTTCTTTTATTATCTATTGATGTGTTATCTCATTTTGTTTGTTGTTTCTATCTTTTATATACTGCTATTTGTCCTGAGCCGGGGGTTTATCGGAAACAGCCTCTCTACTTCATCTGAGATAGCGGTATGGACTGCGTATGTATTTAATTTTGGTATATTTTAATATTGGAAGTTGTGGTGGTGGGGGGGGCGGGGGGGGAAGCAACAAACAATTCTCTCATCCAAATAATCTGCTTGTCCATACAAGATTATATTTGGTTTATTTTAGTTATTTTTTGGTGTTTACTAGTAACATATATTTTTCAGAGTTAGTCATGCTAATATAAGTCTGTAAATCTGCGATCATAAAATTCTATAAAGAAGGTAGGTCACTCTACTTGGTGAATGGCTAGGTGATTCTTGTTCTACAACTGAAGTGTTACGATCAATTGGTATTGGTCTATTAACAACATTGTCCTGAAAATCGTTTAAGTATATTTTCCGCGGTTCTGATGTTAAACAATGAATTAAGGTGTATTTGCCATTGGCTAAACATTCATGTTTTTATATAAAAGGAATTGGTGGGCTAAATTCAAATCTTAGTAAGAAAGTCTTAAGTAAGAACCTTCTAATGGATGGGAACTCACACTTTACTAAAAAAATTTAAAAAATCGAGCTTGTGAGGACGATTTTGGCAGTTGTTTAATAGAGTGAAACATTTAATGAAAGTGAACTAACAAAGCTTAGCATGAGAAAGAAAAAAAAAATGAAAGAGAAATAATGATGAAAGTGATTGAAGCGTTGAGGAATAATCATGAGGAGAAAATGTTAGAATTGTTTTTTAAAAATTAAAAAAAGAAAAGAAAAGGAAATATACCTTTTCTTTACACTTTCTTTTCCTAATTATGTAGTGATTATTATTTTATTTATTTTTTTTAACAAAAAGAATAACTTTATGGCCTATAAATTGAGCTCTCCCAATATACACTCTTATACTTTTAGAGATAATGAGCGTCATCAATAGCTTGAAGCTTCGAAAAAAGTCATAACATCTTTCTCACTTCATAATATTTTTACCAATAGGTCAAATTTTTTTTCCTTGTGAGGCTAGCCGTGGCTAATCTCCACGATAAGTTTCAATTTGTCATTCTCTCTCAAAGCTTCAACATTCACTAGGTCATCTTCGTTTTTTTGGCCTAAATCATCATTTTCTCCACCGTTGATTTCATCGTCCAATAATAAGTAAGATATGTTCTTGAATTTTAAAGGTAAAGACACTTGTATGATATTTGTTGATCATCTTTATACGTCACTCATATCAAAAAATATTTAAACTTTGAAAGATGACGAATGTCTAATGAAAGAAAAACTCATAGGAGAAGGATTTCCAATGGCAATTCGAGCATCGAAAATTGCTATTCTTGTTTTCTCAAGAAACTATACGTACATTGTCAGAATGAGTCATGAATGAACTTGTACAAATCGTGGAATGTAGGAAAATGCTTGGACTAATTGTTTCCCATGTCTTCTATGACGTGAAGTCATCCGATGTACGATATCTTAAAAATGAATTTGGCAAAGGATTTGCAGAACTCAACCATATTTAATAAAATTAGCTTTTGCGTATATCATGCGTGTATCTGGTGCATTTGCATGTGCATCTCGTGCAGCGCTCGTGCTCTCCGTATGCTGCTCCCGTGCAACACACATGCATCCCATGTCAATTAGTAAAAATATTTTGAAGTTTGATGAGCATAGGAGACTACTACTATGATCTATTTTCCAGCTTAGTTCAATATTTAGGGAAAAAGTACACGGACTTCCCCTAAAAGCAAACTAATTACCTGATTGCGCCCGCCCTCCCTTACCAATTTCGCCAATATCCTATCGGCCCAAACTGTTTATCTGAAATGCCCCCACTTAATTTCCATGTTGAGCAGTGCTGTTTTTTTGTCCTTTCATTGCTTCTGTCCTTCAATTTGGATCGCGAGAACCAAAATTAACCAACTTTTGAGAAGAGAGTAAATAGATAGATTAAGTTGATTTTATACAAGAAGTTAAGTTGTTACAACAATCAGGAGAAATACAGCAAGGGCTAGGCTTGCTTTCATTAGAGAAGGATATCAATTAGTATCCCCCATCATCAATTATGTGTATACATCACCAGGAATGGCGACTACTTCTCCGTAGCCTTCTGCGAAAAGGCTTGCATGCCTCAATGCTAAGATCAACTGCAGCAGCAAGCGCCATGAAAATGGCTGCGTCTTCCACACATGTCACATGTCGCATGGCAAGTTGCACAAGGGGCTTGCTGCATTTCCCTTCCCCTTGTACTCGACAGCTCATGACAAAGCCCCCTGCAACAGGACTTAGTGCTGCAAAGTCTCCGCTACTTCTTGGACTAGGCAATGGACTTGCTGCTGCTCGAACCTGTCTGTCCGTGTCTATGTAGAACTCACCACCCTTTTCTGCACTGATCAAGATCTCAGAAATGAGAAGATCACCACCAGATTCCTGCCCCTCGGATAGAAGATGGAAGCGACAGTAAATGGTATCTCTGACCCCACGTTCACGCCATGCTTCGAGCTTTCCCCATGGCTGCCAACATCCGGGCCTGCAAACATCAGGATGAACAATCAACCAAGCTCCTGGGTTGGATTTGGCCACCCAATCACAACCTGTTGATGGCACAAACGGAGTTGTTATGAATGCTGCTGCAACAGCCGAGCCAGAGAGATCGTGTATCTTCACCTTCCATCCCTTCCTCTCTCTTTTCTCTACATCTAGTTCAGAACCGTCAACTGAATTTGACCAAAAATTATTTAAAGGATCTACCGGAGATACCCTGTAAGTTCAGCATTAAACAACACAATTACAGAAAAGACCATAATTCTAAAATCGGTTGTGGAAGGAAGACGGGGCTAGACAAGATATGCCTTGTACAAGCACTTTATGCCATCTCTGGCGAAGGACTACAAACAGATATATTTAAGAGTAGGGAATAGAAATGAACCAACTTAAAGTTAGTGCCCTGGAAAAAGTAGATAGTAGTAGTAGAACTTCAGTTCTATTTATATGCTAATCATCCCTAGGAAAGGTAAAAAAGTGTATTTCAAATATGAAAAGAAAACCATATATTACCTGTCCTGACTAAACTTGCAACTGAAAATAGGTTGCTTGATGGTTCCTTGAAGCTGCACTATTTGGGGACTTAGTTTCGTCTTATCCTCAAACTGGAATACATATCTTGGATCAGGGTCCAGCTTCACTCTCAAATGAAGCTCCGCTCCCGGTTTTCCAGTCTCCTGCTTGTTCTTGCCAATTCCTATCCAGCCATTAAACAGAGTGACTGGCTTTCCGTCGCCCCACTCAGGACCTACTTCCAACTTAAACGTTCCGACTTGCTGCCTCTTAATACCAACACCACAGTGGCCACCTTTGTGTCCTGTGAATACAACTATCTCCAGACATGCGTGAGGCGCATAAAAACAGCCAGGTTCCAGTAAGGCTTTCAAATCAGATTCTTCAAGATAAAAGCTGGATGCGATGTTGTGAATATCCACAGTAGCTTCAGGTGAGGAAATAAAGGGAACCGATGATGTCTGCACAGGGAAACCTCGAAGACGGATCTCGCACACACATGGAGAAGAGAGTGCACTTACCCCGGATTTTGTACCATTTAAAGATGTCCCAGACAGTCTCAAACCCAACGACCCTATTGACAGCCTAATAAAAGCCTGAGGATCCATTCTTGTCAAAACACCGCCATTTGTTGTATGCTTTGAAGTCTATTAAATCCTGTCAGTCAACAACTGATGTTCAGAATGGGGACATTAGAAGTAGTTAATAAAGGTCAAACAGGAATTCAACAAATTCCACGTTAAATTGCAGATAATAGGTTTCCCTATTATTCATTTAAAGTAATGAGAAACATTCAATTTAACGTACTTTTTTATAACCACAAAATCCCCGAGGGCTAGTAGTTCATGGTTTGAAAATTCGGTGGATAATGGGTTCGCCCCTCTACATTTCTCCACTTAAATGCTAGGCTTTCGTCTATGGCTAGGTTCAAACCCGTGATGTGTGCCTAACCAACACATCACACTATCACATGTTGCGGCTCATACCACTACATATTAATTCAGCTTATTAGCTTCTTAATGGGAACTTATGTGTAGAGCCCTTGGAATATGACCAGACACTGCAAGATTTAAATTACAAACAAATTGGATGGAGGACTTTCCACAAGGGAAAGAGAAGGGCAAAATTTTGTACAAACTCGAGTTGATCTAAAGTTAAAACCATACACATCAAAATTGAAATAACAAACTGAAACTTACAATAACAATAAAGAAGAAAAGAAACGAACAAGCAGTTGCATTTTTTATGACATCGCTATGGAACGCTATTCACGAACCATTTTGCAATCAGCCGACTGATGAAATCGTGGATTTACTAGATTGTGGCATAGGCTGTATCCTTAAAAAGGAAGATGTCGACAAATCCAGCAATCGGCTATTTGAAATCCAGCATTATTTGGTAATTTCTTCAATGTAAATGCATAAATGAGCAATACCAATCTCTGTTATTAAATTTGTCCAGGGAGTACCATATCGACACTTAAGTTAATCATCAAGCACATTATATCTATTATACAAGTGATAGTAATACAAAGGAAAATCAGGTGACAAGTGCACAGTTTTTCAGCGATACTAATTATCATACTTGTACAATGCTAGACGAAATTGACAGTGTAATCTTTACAGAACTAGAGATGTAGGACATCACATCTCCATGAAACGCCCGTGGTAATAGAGATGGCAACATAAGTATGATTAGATTTCAGACCTTTTTTGCCACCTTTGCTCATTAAAAAATTATACTGTTTGTAACGAGAGGGGAGAGAGGTGTGTGTGGAGTCATCTAATACATATAGTCATCATGAAGAGGAAATGCTGCGGAGGAAGAAATGTCAGCCATTTGGTGAAGAGAGATTACAGCAAGTAAAAGCACTTCATTTTGATTGGTATTTTTGCATCATTCACATTCTCCAGAAAAACGAAATTGAACCTCAAACAAAATTGAACCTCTATATAGGCACAATATTCACTTATTTTCTCAACATGGTTCTCGAAATATAATACACTTGTATGTTTAAATGAAAAAATTAGCTCCCTTGTTGATTGACATTGCAAAGACAAAACAGCCAGCTTATCAAGTGCAAGCTAATCTCCTTAGTGAAGTGCATCTGATAAATAACGTACCTCATGATTCAAGTAAACAAACCAGACAAAAGACGGATATGTTTGGATAGTCTGAGAAAACATGAAACACATTGAGCAAACTGTAATTTCTGCAGTAGCAGCAAAAGGGAATGCATCAACTTTTACCACAAGCAATCGGTGCAAGAAGTGCAATGTTGAACCTCGTCCGTAGTAACATTAGCTGCTCATTCGATTCCCCAAACCCCACCCCCCATCCACTTTCCCAGAAAGGCAACAAATTTTACCACAAGAATGGTCACTTACCTTAAAATTCTAAACTTCGTAAGTAGCAACATAGCCTGCTTATTTGGCGGCCCCACCCCCTCCCAACCCACTTTCCCGCTCCCAGTATACTTCACGGAAAACCTTCAACAAAAGAGGAAAAACGACAAGAAAGGCAACAACTACGCGTTAAAACTATCCTAAGATCAGCTATTACATCCCTTTCAAAATTGCACTTTTTGAAGCTTTTTCACTATAATGTTTAAAAGTAAGAGCCAGAATATTGTAATCGGTGCAAATTGTATCATTCACTGCAATCTTTGAGCCGTCTTCTTCTATAACGGTCAAACTGTTTAGCGGATCTGATATATGTCGTTTTCTGTGCTGATATCAAGGTTAAGAATAAAATGAAACACATTTCCAGGTAAATAGCTCAACAAGGTTCATAAAACATTTTCTTAATCAGGAAAAGTTTACTAAAAAGCTGCTCAAAAGCATGTATTGTAATCCACCGTTGCCTAAAAAATTTCTTCTTTCCAACTTTTACACAAGCAATCACATCTAGCTTACAATTTAGATACTACATGAAAGGGATATTCAGTGTATTCATGTATCATTGTCACTTTTATATAGTACTCAAACGTTTGCCAATAATAATATGGATTCTGACAAAAACAAATCATTTTTTTACCTCTCCCTAGGAGCTACCACCTTTTTTGCTGCTTTGGTGACTCAAACCCACAACATTTCGGAGGTGCGGGGTGCTTACATCCCAACAACTCCCTCTTGTCAAAAAAATAAAAATAAAAATCACTTCAGTTAGCATTTTGCTGACAGACCAGGTAAATGCAAAAACCCTTTAATTCCACTAATTACTACTATTTTTTTAGGTCTTCCAAGTTTCAATCCCTCTAAAAGATACAATTTTTACCCATTAATTATGCTTAACTTGTTCAAACAAGAAACTTCTACAATCAACAAAGGTCAACCAACTTAATATTTACTCAAAATTAGCACAAAACAACATAACACACAAAAATAAACATGGGATTAAAGATTAATAAATAAATACTGTAATTAGAAAACAAAACAAACCCAAAAACACACCTTTTTTACTATGAAGCTTTCTCTTCCTTTATAGCAAAACCAAAGCCACTTTTAAAGCTGCAAATACTCAAATCTTTCCTAAAGCCTGAGAAAATCCTCATAACTTTGTCATTCAAAAAAAAAAAAAACAAGAAAACTTTTTTTCACTTCGATAAAAACTATACCAAATATACCCCAAACTCCAAAAATGAGTCTAACCCCTCTATCCCTTTTACTAGTAGATCCCAATTAGTATAAAGTGAATAATTCAAAGATAGATGGATATATAACAATGATTGAAGAAAACCCACCAAAACCCAAGAATTAGTATCATGTAGACTGTGCACAGATCACGAGAAGAACCGATCTTTAATAAAATATATGTGTAACATTCAAAGGTGCGGCCTCAGTGGACGAAGTTACCTGCGTGCTAGTGGAGTTGACACTATCGCGTGAAATTAGTCTAGATGCACAAAAATCGACCGAATACCACTTTCATAAAAATATATATGTATATATATTAGTGTGTATATATGTATTATCCAAATTTATTTATATGTATATATTTGGAAGTGTGGAAACAAAGAAAGAGAGAGTGAGAACAAAAGAAGACATGGGGTTTCATTATTTAGAACGAAACAGGCGGAGAAAGTAAAGGAATATTGTATTAATTTAGGTGCCATTTGATACGTACACTAAATTATTTGAGATTATAGTTTTGGGATTTATATTATATGGTTTCATTTGGTATGTGAAATAAAGTGAGATATCTCTTGATTTAGTTTGTACAGTACTAAAATTATATCATAATTGATTGATGGTATAAATTTATCTTGAATTAATTTATATTATCAACCAAACATGATATAAATCTAATACCAAACTTAATCTTAGAATATCTCATCTTATCCTATCCAACATGTGATTAGTTTATATCATCACCCATATAGTATAAATTAGTCCAGAAATTATAATCTCAGAACTATAATTCCGAGATGATTTTGTTTACGTACCAAGATTACTAGTCTATGTATGAATTAGTTTCGGAATAAATTTATACCATCAACCAAACATTATATAAATTTAATACCAAACTTAGTCATGCCCATGAGATATCACACCTTATCCAGCCTACCAAACTACTTCTTAATATTTTACTATAACAAACCATTAACAATTATACATATTATATATTTATTGCATTGTATTTCTTGAAGTATGTAGTAAATAATCTTTGTATATAGAGAGTAATAGAAAAATATTTTGATGGTTATAGGGAAAAAAATGATCTTGGTAATCATATTTTCCTTTTTGGGTTGTAATAGGATTTAAACTGCAAAAATATTATGGCAATGCAATTTTAGTCTAAGCAAAGGAAAAGGGAAAGGAAGTCTTTTAGCACATTGTACAAATAGAAAGCATAAATTGTGCTAAACGATCAAAAAGGAAAAAAATAAAATCCATCCAGTTAGTACTTGAGTAGGAAAAAATCAATTAGATGGAGGTGATTAATTAGTATCAAAACCAACTTCTTTATTCCATAAAAATAGAAATAAGATGTACATATACTATATTTTTTTCTAACCCCACTTATGGATTATATTGTGTATGTTTGGGGGGGGGGGGGGGCCTGGTGTTGTTGTTGTTGGAGGTTGTCAATTAGTGGCGAACTCATATTTAAGATTTACGTGTTTCTTTGGGCTACAACAACCTCTCTATGTAGGTTTAGACAAAAAACTATTCAATCCACATGAATTTGTAATCCAACTTCTAAATCCGGTCATATGACCAATTGCTATCGAAATTCAAATTTATGATACATTAATTCAATTTATAATATGTTATTCGTTACATAATTCTTTATCATTTCTAAAGAATTACTCACATCAATCGGAATATCTTATACATTTTATAATCAAGAAATTTATTATTTCTTAAGTTGTATTTTACATATTGATAATATAAAAAAATTATACTATTTAATTATTTTAAATACCATTAATATGTAATGTAATTATTCATGATAAGTGAAATGAGTATTTTATTTTCATTAAAAAAAAAAAGAGTAGAGACTTGTGGGACCTTTTTGTGCATTGTTTTTTACCAAATTATTTTTTTTGGAAGTGGAGAAAAGGGGTTGGAAAATGACTAAGGGAGTTGAAAGAAATTAAATTGGATACAGCTGTAACCAATCCTTTAGTTGTAAATGAGAGAATCATTTTCAAGTACAGCTAATTCTTGCTGAGAGTGACCTCATTTCCCTAACCAACTATTCTTTTTAAATAAAAATAAATTCTAAAGATAAGCTCAATATTTGGTGGAAAATGGAGAAATTTATATGATGAGTTATTTGTAAAAAGGAAGATAATGTACGATCGTATATCGTTATTATAAATTACAAATAAAATATTAAGAAAAAAGATTATATATTTTTAATATCTCACTTGGTTTTTGATATTTCGTGTTGGGGCCATGACTTTGCATCAGATTCATTTAAGAAAAAAGTACATACTAATCCCAAATTTAAATTTGAAATTCTTTATTTATTTATTTTTATAAAAAAAAAAGGCATTTTGATCAATTATTAATCAAATCAAAGTTGAAATACATCATGAATCAAAGATGGGGGATCTAGTATCCACTTCATAACATCAGACATAGAATTCGAAGCCCGAGCTAATTGATGGGCACACTGATTTGCTGATCTTTTAACAAAAAACAAAGAAATAGAAGTAAAGTCACATGAGTGCTTTACAATCATGACTAATAACATCAAAGTAAGAGTTGTTTCCGCAGGCTTTTTCCAGCGCTTATTTAGCCAAAAGTTTGTCCATCTCTACAATTATCGGTGTTGCTTCAAAGTGCTCCTTTAGACAGCTTAGTGCTTCTCGAACACCCAAAGCCTCGGTCATAGGTGAGTCATGTGGTCTACCTAACCAACTAGAGCGGCCTCTGATGAAGTTTCCATGAGAATCCTGGACTAATATCTCGATTTATGCTATTCCCGAAGCAAGATCCCAAGAAGCATCAATGTTGTATTTAAGGATATTCTCATTAGGAAGAAACCATTTTGTTGCAAAAACAATTTCTATCCCACTAGAAGTACTGGAGGTTGGTGTTCTTGCCTTAGTTTGATCTTGTCAAAATTGGGCTGCCTTTTGGATAACAATTTCGGGCCGTAGAGATCTTCCCTTCCACACAAGGTTGTTTCTAGCATTCCAAATTTTTCTTAGGATCATGATGGCTTCATGTAATTGATCGAGAGTCACAATATAAATCAATGACCTAAGCCAATCCAAGAGTAATGGTCCAGATTGTCACCAACCCAATGATGATTTAATAAGCCAAACTTGTTTTGCCACATTGCACTCTATTAAACAGTGGAATATTGTTTCAGTCCCTTGGAGGCATGCAGGAGATACGTCGGATTGAAGAATCTTCCTATTCATTAAGTTATCACCAGTTGGAAGAACACCATTCAAATAGAGAATCCTATCAATAACACCACAACATGTCTTATTCTAGCCTTCAATGAAATAGGCACATTATCTTATTTGAAGAAAAAGTATGCATAGGAAAAAAAAATTATGGTTGGCATTTTATGACCTTAATAACTATGATCTCTAGTAGTTGTAAGTATAAGTTTTTTTAGTTTTAGTCTTGTATTGAGTAAAATCCTAGAGAGTTGTTGAACAGAGCGAGGGAACCTCTCACGAACGAATGCTTTATGATGAATTGTGAGTTTGGCGCCGACGATTAAACTTTCACACCTAAGGTCATCTCGAGGGAAATACCATTCAGAGGCAGCGCTTCTGTTGGAAGGAGTAGGATAACATGGACGGAAAGGACAGGGGACAAGAGCGTCAAGACTATCAGGAGCGCAAATGTGCAATGTACCTATTTGACCAGGACATGAGATATTAGCTGGCACCTGCAACAAATAGGATACTTGATGCTACAACATTAACTATAGTACTATAAGGTTTCTCTAGGAAACCCTTGTATTATGCCACAAATTATTCACTGTACCCTATAAATAGAGATTTCTCTACATCTGTAAATCATCTAGAATCAAACATCAAGCAATACAATACATTCTTTACTTGTTCTCCAAAACATTAGTTTTCTCTTTATTTCTTGCTTACATTTAGCTTTCATAGAAGGAACCTTAGCTCTCGAAGAACACTATCAAGGGCTCCGCTGCAACGATTTGTTCTTTGCTACTGCTTTACTTTACTTTTTGTACGTTTTAGTTCAATCTTTCTTCATTGCATAGATAATCAATCCGCTGATAAACAGATCGTAAATAGAGTTAGAATTAACACATATGCTCTTGACCTCATAGACAAATTCAATTTTACCGTTTTCAGGGTAAACAAATCTATAAGTAAATAGCGCTAGAAAGGGATGATACTAACATTTTGGTTTTTCAATAATTGATAAATTACAACTTTGCTACTTTTAATATATGATAAGTATATTGTAGCATTCACTTAATTGTAACGTGCACTTCTGATCCTTTTTTTATCCAGTTCTAGGCTCTATGCTTGAAAATTTAAGCAAACTCAACAAATTATTAGTTGTTAAATTATTTAATTACTTGCGTCTTATGTTAAATTTGTGTTAATTTATTATTCTATATTTTGATTTAATTAATTCTAAAAATTGAGAAGAACCTTTAAAAAGATTTGAACTTCTGCAACTATATATTTACATTTTTACCTAATATAAAAAGCAATCTCCGTTGATGAATAGTTATACAACAATGATCTTATGGTGAGGAATATCCCTCAACTTTTTAACTATCTTGATCATCTATATATTTATGTTTTTTAGAGACAATATCCTTATTCAAGTTGGGCAACTCGATAAATTGAATTCACTTTTAGAAGGAGAACAACAGCTGAAAACGCTTGTAGATCCTCTATGGCATCGGATAACAATGACGGATCTACATTTAGAAATAGCCAACACTATTATTTATATAAGAAATCTAGTGATTTGTACAAATATGTTAATTTAGTTGAGCATTTATAACTTGAATATTTTTGATCTACCATTATCATATAACCATATGGAGTAAAATATAGGGGGAATTTAACAACTACACTGACAAATAAAACAAGAAGGTATGTATCTCATCATATAAATCGTTACTTTGCATGTGGCCATTAAACAAACACTCAAAAATAACTACACTGGCTTGCCTAATTTTCTTTTTTCTCTTTTGTACATTTGCATTAATTAATGTTCATCTTTTTCATTTCTGGCAACGCATGCATTAAACTTGCTAAACAAGCTTAGTATCTATGAGGAAAACTATTTTGTCTTGTGATATAAAGACAAAAAACTTTCTGAAATATTGATTCCTATCAATAACATAAAGCCTAAACTTTCTCTACAAATTTGACTAAAAGTTGTTTACCATTTCCTTGTCTAAAAGTGTGTGAGTTTTGGACATATGTATATTTAGCATATTAGTTTGATTGTACAATTACACATAAGCTAATGTTATTCCCTCCTTCGTTTCATATTAGTTGGACATTTTCTTTTTTAAATATATGTTAAGAAATCATAAATAAGAAAGTAATTTTATCAATTCACCCCTTAAAAAACTTTTTGAAACTTTACAAACAAGTGTGAACACTTTTAAAAAGAATTAATTGCATGCAAGGATAATATGGAAAAAATATAATTAATACTTTCTTGATTTAGTAAGGTGGACAACTAATATGGGACAACTATTTTTAGTAAGATGACCAACTAATATGAGACAGAGGGAGTATAAAATTAGATATACTTTACCATAAAAAAAATATACAGAAAAAGAGCTAAACTTTGTACAACAACATATATCTGGTGTAATTCCATAAATAGAACCTAGAGAAGATAGAGTATACGAAAATTTTATTTCTATTTCATAGAGAAATTATTTCCAAAAGACCCTCAACTTAAATATAGCAAGTGAAAACAATTATGAAACAGAAAATATTATAACCATTGTAAGGAGTTATATGTAACAAGTGAAAACAGCTATGAAACAGAAAATATTATAACAATTGTAGGAGCTAAACATTGTAACCATGATCAAATGCGAGGTCAAACATCACTAGAAAAAATATTAATTTGCACCTATCATTATTTGACTGAACACAAAGTTCAAAAGCACTAGATGGTTAAACTAATACAATTCCTTTTTAAATGCAACTATTATTCTATTTTAGTAGCTTGAAAATAAATTATCCCTGCCAAAACTATACTAACTGCTATGAACTTTAATCACTTAACTGTAGTTTATGACATGTATCCTTATTTTAATATGTAACTTTATAATTAAATGTAAATATAAAGATGCATAATTATTCTTGCATGGCATGTCTTTTAAATATTATTTCTCCTCTAAGGGGCATAAGTACAATCAATAAAGAACGTTCAGCTGAATACCTTAAGAATTATACCATACATATAAATTAAATTATATTATTTCCTTTATATAAATTAAATTAAATATTATTTCCTTTACTTATATTAAATTTTCTACACTCTTAAAAAGCTTTTCGATCTGAGTATTATTTAATCATATTTAATGTAATATATATAAAATTTGTTATGTTTTTGGATTATATCTATTATATATTAGTATATTTAAAGTTGCATTAATCGAAGATACATTAAGAAAAGAATTGTTCTAGCAAAAGCGACTCTCCAGGGTCGTATCAATTAATCAGTATCAACAGCCAATAAAATCTTTGGATTAACTAAACTAAGAGGATGTGGGGTTCTATCTTAAAGTAAAAAATACAACATGGAAAGTCATAATCTTTAATTTCACAATCAACGTTAGCAAGCAAAATCGACTTGGACGTCAATAGTATTGACAATGAAATTCAAAATATTTATTGTTGTTGGATTTTTTTTTATTTTTTTAGGAAAAGACATTTTCAATCACATCCTCTAGAGGTTTAAGGGCCTGAAATTAAAAGTCAAAAAATAGATAAAAAGTGAGAAAATAAAGACAAAAAATCCATTGTGGATTTCTTTTTTTGTTTTGTTTCTTTGAAATTGACCGATGCTTCACCACTTTTTGATATAAATAATAAAGTTGGAATTGGAAAAAGAAAGATAAAACAAATAATTAATGATGTACAAAAATTGTCATGCTAAAGTCACAAACATGAACGGCATATATTTTATGGTGTAATATCCAAAATTATTATTTGGATATATAAACTAAAATTGCTTTACTAAAATTTATAGTGAAAGAGGGACAAGAGATTTTTGATGCCACATATTTATTTACTTTTTTGTTTGATTGAAAGTATTAGGATGTTTATATATTTCTAAAAATAAATATTGTTGATATTTCCAGTTCCTTAAAGCTCTTTGGTCCTCTTATTCTTGAAAGACACCAAAAATTATGTTTTTTGTCCCTTTTTTTTCGTTATTCGATGTCCGTTATTTGTATTGAAATCCAATTAATTGAAATTGAAATCTTTGATTAAGAAAGGATTGTCTCCATCCGCTGCGGCACAGTCTTTGATATTTTTTTTTGCCTTTCTTTTTTCTTTATTTGTGAATCATTTTCTTTTAAGTCCAATTTGAATGCCTTTTAAGTACTTTTTAACAAATAAATCGGATCTTCTTTGGACAAGCATTTTTAAATATTCTTTGACATGCAAACATATGGTTTTTATTTCTTTTAATAATTTAATCTCTTGAAGTTCTACAAAGATTTTTTTTCTTACTGTAAAAATTAGAAAAGGTGAAATAAGTGGATAAATATTATTGTTATGGAAAAATATTACTATTAAAATAGGGTATCTTCATACCTGAAAGGTCTAGCATGAAGTTCGACAATGTCTACGAAAAAACAGAACTACCAAAAAGTTCCTTTTCCCTTTTTCAGAAAAGAGTCTAATTCCTAATTAAACTTTTTTTTTTTTAATTCGATATTCATATTAGATTCTGTTGGTGAAATTACAATACAATTGAAAAAATGAAGAAAATAAAAATATCTTCTTCTTGGCTGAAGTTCGAATATCTCGTTCTCTTTAAGGAGATTCAAATCCACTGGAACAAATGTTTTTACCGATCCAGTAGTAATCTTATTGACTTGTCCCCTTCAGGATACAACAGCCTTCTCACAAAGTACAACTCAATAAACTCTGGACAAGAGTTGAGTTTAAAGCTCCACAAAAAAGAGCACCTTCATTCAACTAATAAACTCTCTATTTTGCTAAATCTCTCTCTCTCTTGTCTAGTTCATTTCTTGTTCTTTCCTTATTCTCCAAACCATTTATAGGTGAGAAAATCATCCATGCAAAAAAATGGAAAGACAAAATGTGAAGTGGCCTCATGAGTTACAAGGACTAAGTAGCGACATGAATTATAGGACAAAGTGACGACATGAGTTATAGGAGTTATGAGAAAACGAAAAGTCACTCTTTGCCACTATCGTTAGAACAGTATATTGATATAATAATATTAAAATACTCAAATACATTATCAAATTCATTATTAGAAATTCAAATTCTAAATTTTTCATTCAAGATGAAAGAATCTTAATCATCTCACTATAAATTACGTTAAGTATAATTCCCAAGTTTGAATTGGAACAACATTCGCTAGTGACTTCAAGAAAAATCCAACAAGTCAAAGAAAAACATCAAAAAAATATAACAATATTTAATTTAAAAATTCAAATGGGGAGAAAACTTTAAAAATTATGGGGAAAATATAGAAGAGTCAAGACAGCTCATGTGCATGTGAAAGTAGCGGCGCATTGGGTCCACTTTGCCCTTTTGAAAACAACTTTTGGTCATTTTGCTATGAGTCTTAACTTTTAAGTATTGTGCTTTAGTACGTAAATAATACTTACTGTATAATTTATACGTTTTGCTTTGCAGGAGAATTTATCTAATCTTTACTGCTAAATTAAATTAAATTCATCTTTTAAAATTAAAATTGGATATTAAAAAAATTATATACAAATTATTATAAATTATAATTTTTTATCATATCAATATAATTAAAAAAATAAATGTGTAAAACAAATACGTTAGAAAATATTAGTTAAAATATGTATAGTTTGAATTTTGAAATACGGAAAATACTACATAAATTAGGATAGACAGAGTATTTACATACTCAAATTATATATGATATAATTATAGTTGAATTAATTATATGCTGATAAATTATACGTACTTCATTCATAAATAAGTGGTGTTTTTAGTTTGCACACACCTCTTAAGAAAGACTACTCAATCTTAAAAAAACAAAGAGCCTTAATAATTGTCTTTAAAAAAATGTAACCTTTTAGTAATTATTGATCATGTAAAACTCTCTTTATTTAAAGAAGATTAAACTTGGAAGAACATCATTAATATCTTCTTGATTATTTAAAAAATCACTTATTTAAAAACAGACGGAGTACGTAAAACCTTTTCGGTGTTTGCTTTGTTTTAACGGGAAGTGTTGGATTCATTTTCCTTGCCCTTCTTTTTTTTTTTTTCTCGAGATTGAAACAAGGGTTTTTTTAAAATAAAGATCACTTTCCCACGATTTTAGCCGTGATTTGATCAGCTAAAAACATGTTAATAAGTGAATATGAGATTAATGTAATTACTTGCAAATTTGGTAATACTAATGTTTAGTGTTCATGTACCTTGGATTCTTTCATATTGTGGCCCCTCCATGTTCTTGGAAATTCATGTATATTCACATGGTTAGGTTTTATCCTCCAGTATGGTTTATTTAGAGTTGAAACAAATATCGAGATGGGAATTCTTGCTCCCTTCCTACTTCACTTTTTCTAAAGTTTAATAGTGCTAATGTTAATCTATCATACAGTTTATCTCGCCATACAAATATGTTTAATAACTCTTAGTTACATACGTACATTGATAATGTAAATAAATACTCCCTCCATTCCATTTCATGTGACTTACTTTTCTTTTTGGTCCGTCCCAAAAAGAATATCACATTTTCTTATTTGATAACTTTTTAAAAGCACAATTACTCTTTTATCCTTATTGATCCCACTTATAAGGTCTCACTTAATTAAAAATAATAGTAGTACATTTTTAATAAAAGTCAATTTAGTAAACATCACCAATTCTTTTCTTATTTATTAAACTCCGTGTCTGGTCAAAGTAGGCCACATAAAATGGAACGAGGGAGTATATATTATGATTCTCATGTAATTTAATCAGATATAACAAGTTATTATGCTATTTTCGTTAGACTACTGTGAGAAGTCACTTCTTAATGTATACTCCCTCCGTCTCAAAATAGTTGATTAGGAATGTGATTTGATTAATATATTCCTTATTAATTTTTTAATCTTTATCTATTTACTACATGCCTCTTAATTTTAGAATAATTAATATTAAGGGTAAAATTGAAAAAGAATAATTAATGCTTTCTTAATTTCTTAAACAGACAACTATTTTGAGACAAATATTTTAACCGGTAATATTATAAACAGTTTAACCGGTAATATTGTAAACATGTTAACTATTTTGAGACTATGGAGTATCAGTTTAACCGGCCATGATTTCTAAAAATTATCATGTCTTGGAGTTCAAATTACACATTATCCTAGAATTTCACTAGTAGAATTTGAAATTCCAAAACAACAACTATTTCTCAATTACATGAACTGAAAAATGAGTATTAATTTCCTCCCCTAGAAAATCTACAGATGACTGTTAATGCATAGAACTTAAATAGCATTCTTTCAAAATTGCAAACCTCTTTCAATCCTATAATTTATCAATTTCCCCTTTCTTTTTTCAAAGGGGTGGATAGAAAGTAGGAATAGAATGACATAATTGATTTTTTTTTCTTACTATTTAAAGGGTTTACTTTTAAAGTATCAATAATAAAGTTGACAAGTTTGGTGTGATATATATATTCTCTCATAAACCAAACTAATGAAAGGCTGATCTGGCTTTCAACTACCAAGAAAAAAAATACTTATATATAGGTAAACATGAAGACTATTTCAGCAAATGAAAGCTTGGCACCACATATATAAGAAGCAATTAAAAGACATTAATAACTTGGCAATATTTTCCAAAAAATTAAAAGTGTCGAGAAAACACCTTGATGTGAGACTTCATGAGAAACTTTGTTGTGGAATTTGTGTTGGTGGTCCTTATATATATCAACTTGGCCATACTAGCCATGTTCTCCCAGCAGATTATTTGTTTGGACTTGTCTGTCTTGATCAAATTCAAAGGGTCAAGTTCGGAAATGGCCTGATTTTGATATTTTGTCCACCATAAGAAAAGTCTAAAACAACTTTCATAAGGGATGATCTTGATTTTTAGCCTTGCTTAACAAATTTTGCCTATCTGGCACACGTTCTAACTTTTGCCCATAAGGTAGATGTTAAAGGACATTTCAAAAAAGTAATCTGCACAACTGACTAAAAATTATGTCTTATTGGTAAAAGTTAAAACTTAATTAGGTAATGTTGTCCATCAGACATAACTTCTAACTTATGCTCATAAGGTAAACATTCAGGATATTTTAAGACAGTGAACCTGCTTAATTGACCTGAAGTTATGCCTCACAAACAAAAGTTCGAACTTAGGTATGTTTCCCATCAGGCACAAGTTTTGACTTTGCCCGTAAGTCAGACGCTTAGGACATTTCAAGACAGTGAGCCTGTTCAATTGACCACAAGTTCGGCCTTATAGGCAAATGTTCGAACTTATTAAGTGGGGATAAAAATTCAAGATCAAACACTTTGGCGGACAAAAATTCAAGACTGACATTTGAAGGAAAAAAATTCAAGACCGGACACTTTAGGGAAAACTAGGCATGATTTCCCTCTTATAGAAAACTACTCTCTTCGTTCCTATTTACTTGTTCGGTATACCAAGACTAAATTTCAGAAGATCAATTCAATTAAGATTGAAAAACTAAAAATTTATTACTATAAATTAAAGAGATAATGAAGAATATATCATTCGGCCATTTTATTTATTAAAAATAATACACTACATATACACTACTATATATTATGTATACATATGTATATTGTATGTATAGGTTGCTTCGACCAATGTTTCTTTCACATCTTCAAGACATTCCCTTGGAATTAGGAATGTCTTGGGAACCTACCGGGAAAAGTACATGTATAAATATCAATATTACATGTATAAAGTAAAAAGTATACACTATCTCTACATTGTATACAATTATAAACTAGAAGGCCTAAAGGTATGGGACTGTAATTTTCTCTAAATTAAATTCGAGGTGATGAATGGATCTTGATATTACTAGTGTCTTTCTGGAAACTTTGATCTTCATATTGTGTTACTTCATGATCTAGTGCATGGCATTGATTCTGGACAAACATAAACTATCCAAACAAATGGCGATTGGAGGATACTCACATACTCTAAATTATTGGATATATACACACCTTTGTAATAAATCATCTTTTTAGCATCATAAACGGAAAAATAGTACTCCCTCCGTTTTAAAAAGAATGACCTGTTTTAACTTGACACGGAGTTTAAGAAAATAAAGAAGACTTTTGAAGGTTATAAATTAAAGTTGTGTCAAATGTACCAAAATGCCCTTTAATCTTGTGGTCTTAAACATGCCACGTGAAAAGTTGGAATTAAAGTTTTGCCAAAAAAGGAAAGTTCATTCTTTTTTAAACAGACTAAAAAAGAAAGTAGGTCATTCTTTTCGAAACGGGAGGAGTATATCTTTCTGACGTAGGTATGTCAGCAAAGTTTTGTTAACTATTTCCAACCATCTTGTTTCATGATTCCGATATTCTGTTCTTTATCGATGGTTTTGCAATCAAATAAACCGAGGCGACCTTTTAAAGTAATCAAACCAAACAAATCATCTTCACCTATAAAATGTGCTCTTTGAAGTTCCTTTAGTTCATCTGATTTCACGTTAAAATATATGATACGAACTGGTCAAGTTTTCAATTCAGAGACCAAAATACACAACCCTCCTCCGTGTTATAGAAATATGGACATAAATTATTAGTTGCTAGACATCTGGATCAGTACGTACCTTCAAATGTCCTTAGAGGAAACTGGCCTCTCTATAGCAATTTGGGAACTAGTTTCCAAGTCTACAAACTCAAATTCGCTAGTAAATATTCTTCGTAGCAAGATTTTTTTTTACGTTCTGACACTCTGGATCGATCAGACTAAGTTTTCGTGAATTCTTCATTAAATATTATAAGTATCATTTCATGGTGCGAAAACATATTGAAAACATAACAAAAATTTAACAAGTATACGTAGCCCAGTAAGGATGGAAAACAGAAAATCACATTGAACAATGTATGTGTAATCCTCAAAGGCTGGTCGTGGCCTCTTCTTATTTAAACTTCTTCTGTGAAATTATGATGTTGTGACAGGGAGAGAAAAAAAAAGTTTCTATATATTAAGGTTTCTATGAAAACATGTAAACACCTAGTTATACACATACATGGTATTAACGAAACTATGTAAAGATGATCATAGTCAGAGAAAAATAGTAATAGGATGTGGGTGTGTTGTTTGTGAGGTTGTGTGTATGTGTAGGAAGAATAGGGAATATGGGGGAGTTGATGAACATGCAGGGGGTGTGCTTTCTAGGATTATTGTGTAGTTAGGTTAGAAAAATGTTGTTCTTTTCCTTTTTGGTTTTATATATAAAAAAAGTTTAAAGGGACAGGCAATTCAAGAAAACACATTCCAACACTAGTTGTTGTGAGGGAAAAGAATTCTTTGCCTTTAATGGTTTGTACTATGAGGATTCTTTCTTAAAACTCAACTTTATCACATCAAATATAACACATTTATATTTAAGTAGATTTGCTACTTGCTATTCTCTATGTTGCAGAAAAGAGTAAGACTGAAAAAGTAAATGAATGTATGTTCATGCGTGACTTACAAAACGCTTTGATTTATGAACTGACAATGTAGTTCTTTCTGGATCAACATATAAACAACTCATAACAAGAAGTCTTTGATTTGGTAATCTAGAAGTATGATAAATGACTTACTATAACTAGTTAAATTGAACTGATAATATAAGAATTATTTAAAATGCCGGTGTATATAAGTCTAACCTTGCAAATTTCCAAACGACCAAACAAATATACAGATTAAAGTTTTTCGGGGAGAAGGTAAAAATAAATCATCCCGGTCCATGAAAGATCTCTAATAAAACTAAAAGTCAATTTTTTGTTCCATTGATATCTCCTTCAGTTTGAGATTTTATAATTCTTCCAATCCTCCAATCCAAATGGATGACAAATCAAACTTTAAAAATGTAATAATATGGATGACACCATGCAGAAAGTCGTCATCAACTTTAAACGAAAACTATATATACACGAAACCATATCGAGAGTGTTGATAATATACTAATATCAGTAAATAGAAACCCAAAATGCACCAGAAGTTCATCGTCAACAGAAAAGTAACAAGCAAGAATTAATAGATAGCAGCAATCCTGTAACTTTGGGCAATGAATCACTTCCATCTCTTGAACTTGTGTTTACCAAACATGCCATGTTTGCCAAACTTCCCGTGCTTGAACTTTCCATGATGGCCAAAATGGCCAAAAGGACGACTGTGATGACTATGCATGAGATGGTGAGCCCCATATGCAGCAGCTGCTGCTGCTGCACCACCAGCTAGCATCCCTCCTATAGGAGGTCCATGCCCTGTAAAAGTTCAGAATAGTCAACCGACTGTAATGTAAAAGATATTAAGAAAATCTGTTTTCACACTACGACAAGTTCATGTACTCATTCCTAGTTCATAAATCATAAGAAGCAAGAATTTACTTGTCAAATGATGGATTTAAATGGAAAGTGCAAAGAGGTATGCAGATAGCTAGAAGGAGAAAAATAAATTAATATGCACTAGCAGATGTCATCTCTTTCTCTTAGGGGTACCTTCCATTTTAGTCTATCCAATCAGACACAGAGTAAAACACCAAAACTGAGATTTGATCATCGAACAATAAGCAAGAATATATATAGCAACCAAGACCAATGCTAGTAAAGTTAATATTAATTCCAAGGTGAAGTAGCATATCCATGTGAAAAACAAACGGGGAAGCATATATAAAAGCACGTCCAAACCAAAACGAATATCTGATCATCAGATCATGCATTTCAGTTCATGTGAAAACCCATTCTGCAGCAAACCACTCATAAGCTACATGCCAGGGACACTGCCTCTAGGCCCTAGGGTATAAGTTAATTGTTCACATTAACAAACAGAGCAAACAGCAGGTAGCAAATATTCTCAGACAACCAAAACAAGCCTAATCTGTATCAGCATCATTAACTTTTTTCCAGTACAAGGATACACTCCCCCTCCCCCCTGTAACAAAATCCACGAAACAGAGGCATGGTGTATCTCAACAAAGCTGCAAGAGCTATTTAGTCTGTTGTCAAGGTGGTTGCATGTATGAATGGATCACATGAAGTGATCAACATTCTTCCCCTTGCCTATATGCACGTTAATGATTTATAAGTACGGGGGTTAATTGCTGTGCTCTTAAACCCCTATATATGGACTGTCACCTTGATATTTCAAGAGCTTTATCATCTAGTTGTGACTCCTTACAATTAATTCAGTCATGGTATCTCAAAGAAGAACGTAATTAATAAAAGAACTGCGTGTCAAAGAAAACATGGGATGTGCAAATAACAAAGGACATTATATGTTGAAACTGATTTGAAAGTAGAGAAGCAATAAATACTAAGAAAATGATTCAATGTATTACCATGATGTGAAGCTGATGCACCCGGATAGTAGGCGGGAGGATAACCTGCAGGAGGATATCCACCAGCTGGAGGATATGCAGGTGCTGGGTATGCACCTGGAGGAGGAGGATATCCTGCTGGTGGGTATCCACCGTGAGGAGGATAGCCAGAAGGCGGGTACCCTTGTGGCGGATATCCATATCCTTGTGGTGGACATCCATATCCTTGAGGTGGATATGCCCCGTAGCCTCCTCCGTGGTGGTGCTGGCCCATAGCAAATCCAGCAAGACTAGAAAACAGTCCTTTGTCAGCACTTTCATTCTTGTCCCCCATTTTTCTTTTCAAATTCAAGTATCAAAGCCTGGACCGTAACAGGAACAATAAGGATGTAAATATTTACACTGGATAATTCGGCTAGGTAAAAAGGAGAATATTAGTTTCCATAAATTGAACACAACCCAACCGTCATAAATTAGCAATTTCAATAACCTTGTTTCACAAGCAGATCTATGAATTTACTTAATCACTCCACATCAAGGAAAACGTATAACACAAGTAGAGAACGCCTCTTATTGCTAATCAATCTTCTATTTCAACCAAATAAGTAATTTTCTTGGTGAATGACAAAACAAATTTCAGACTGTCCTTGAAGCCAATTGTCTTATGTGCTATCATTACACTCATTACTGCATCCCGACTATTAAAAGATCACGAACAACCAACCTGATAAATATACAACAACTCGGGATCTCACAACTTGATTAGCAGATCTAATTTAATCTACTTTTAGGGAGAATAATTACACTAACACAAAGAAGCTGCAGCATACTACATCCTTGGACAAGACCAACTTATTCTTAGCCCAATGGAAAGCAGCATGGTTTCCACCCTCATAAAGAAGATCAATCACGTAACTAGTTCTAAATCATTGCCATGCTAAATCCATATATTTATTTAATTCTTCTCCACCCCCCACCAGGGGTGGCGCTATATATGGTTGAAGGGGTTCATCCGAACCCCCTTAGGCTGAAAGTTACCCGGTTTATAGATGATTAAAATTATCTTATACGTATATATAGTAGATGTTGAATCCCCTTCGTCCGTTCTATGTGTTTACTTCTTCATATTTTGAACCCCTTCGGTTTTTTCATGTGTTTACTTCATATTTTGAACCCCTTGGTGAAAATTCTGGCTCCGCCACTACACCTCACCCCTTTTTCTACCGGTAGGTTAGGGGAGGGAGGGGGATCCAAAACAAAACAGGATCAAAGATCTAAAACACCAGAATTAGGCCTATTTCTTTGGTGAAAAACAAGAATAAACATATCCCTTAAGCATAACACTAAAGATCAATGCAGCAAAACAGATACATATGATCACATGCTAAAAACATCAAGAAAGATCTAATCAACTGTAACGCAAAAACACAAACATGGCTATAATATACAAGAAATTAATACTGCATAATTTAACACAAATAAGTAAGAAAACAAAATATTACCAATTACCTAAACCCCACCAAGAAACCAAAGGAAAAAAGAATCTTGAAAATACCCAAAAAATAGTAAAATTGAGGGAAGGAGAAGAAAAAGTCACCTTTGTAGTTCAATTTTGTTCAAAACAGAGAGCACCTGAAGTATGAAAACTTATTCAGAAATTTTGTAAATTTATATAAATATCAAATACTATATTAAATTACACTCCTTTTTCTAAAAATATATATATAGGAATCTTAAACCTCACAATTTCCTTTACGCGTTACTTCAGCGTGTCAACTTTTATGGAGTATTTCTAAAAAAAAATTCTATTTATTCTTCATTTATTTTGGTTTAATATTTATTTGTAAAAATTTGTATGATTGATTTATTTATGTTAATGGATATTGATTAGAGAATTGAGATCGCACACGTATGCATGGAGTGTCTTAATGAATAAAGTAAACGAATCTTACTGGTTAAAATTTATACTTAATATATAAAATTTTGGTAAAATGGATAGAATATTAGGATAAATATATAATTATTTTTTAATAATTAACAAAAAAATTCCGAAAAAATCGAAATTGACTCAAGACCAGCAATTGTGACAATTGGTTACAAGGATTGTGTCACTTATATTAAGCTCTATTAGGAAAGGAAAAGAATTTACCAAAATTGATTTTTTACATTTTTCAAAAAACAAACAGACAATTTTTCTTTTCATAATAACATACACAATGTAGTCATTAAAAAGTATTGTTTAAGGAGAGATTTTTCTGTCAATAGTTTTTATGCTTTGTCTTATAATCTATTAATTTTTATATGTAGACCAACTGACCGAATCATAATAAAGGTTAATTAGTTATGCATATTTTAGTATACTTTGTGTTGTCCAATTTATTATCGTTTAAAGTTTTATAATTGTTAGCTTCCGCATGACGCCCTGTTGTATCGATCTCAACAATCTTCATATTATTATATAATAAAATATTTTAAGCAACAATTGGAATGCCGCTACTTTAAACAAAAATTTTGATTTCAAATCTTAAAAATGGATAACTTTTTTAGCAATAAACGTTTTAACTTATCATAAAATGCTAACACAAAATCAAATTTAATCAGTCCAATGAGTTCAAAAAGAGAAAAAAAATGATAGTGAAGGAGAAGGAAAGATGTTAATTTGCCCTTAATAATTAGGGAGTCTAGTCCAAGTTTTAAATTGTTAATACTTTAATGAGAATTTTCAATTTATAAAAGGAAAAAAGGAAGAAATAGCACATGTGATAGCATGTTGATAATTCAATGTAAATACCTAAATTTGGTAGTTACACGTAATATGGAGTATTACACACTTATCCAAAAACAAGTTACAACAACAAACAAACAAAGAAGAAAAATATGTAGTAGTACAAAAATGACCATCTTTAAAATAATTGACTGGTGTACATTAAAAAACACAAAACGCATATAATAAAGAAATTATGACTATTAATTAACGCGTAATGAATTTTACTATTGAAATAAGCTATTAAACTATTTAGCATCCATGATTATATTTAATTAGGCACTTGATTTAACTACTCAACAAACGGGCAGTTCAACAAATCTCCACCCTCTAGAGATTATTATGCAAAAAGTACCATGATATATACAAACTTTCTTTTCTTCTTATACGCTTTAAAAATGTTAAAGATTATTGGACCCTATATTGAAAAGTAATACTCCCTCCGTTTAAAAAAGAATGATTCTTTTTTTTATAATACTTTAATTTTAACTTTTCACGTGACATGTTTAAGACCACAAGATTAAAGGGCATTTTGATATATTCGACACAACTTTAATTTATGAACACATGATTCAAAAGTCTTTTTTATTTTTTTAAACTCCATGTCAAGTTAAACTAGGTCATTCTTTTTGAAACGGAGGGAGTATATTTTGGTAGAAGTACCATTTGACGATAATTCCTCTTATTCCTCCTCTTGCGTCTTGAGCTTCGAGCAAAAAGTCAATCTCACCTTCAGCGAATAAAAAAAGCAAATTACAGTTCATTTAAGACGAAAAATCTGAGTGCCAAAACGAAAACCTAGATATATATGTATGCACAGAGGCGGATCCAGGATTTGGAAATTGCGGGTGCCATTTTTTTTAAAACAAACATAGCGATAGACATCGAGTTAGTGCGTACATTTAGCCAGTTCGATGCATTTTGGGCTAATTCAGGTAAATTTATAAGATTTTTGATACATAAATAAATATATGACTATCAAAACAAAATAAGTTTTATACGATTCAATCTAATTCTTGATCAAATTTTATTGAAACAAAATGAGAAAAACATAAACAAGAAAACTAAAATTTTAAATATACTCAAGTTATCTATACAAACATTAATTAAAATTAATCTGCGAACAGAAACTATTAATAAAGTGCAAAAAGAAGTTAATAAACTAGCACAAAATGACCCTTGGCCCGCTGCTTTAGTTTAAAAGATTACGGAATGAAAAATAAAATTAAATAGATAAAATATATCTTGAAGGGATAAAAGGGGAAAAGATTAAAAATCACATTCAATTAAATATTTGGAGATTTTGAAAAAGAAAAAAATAATAAAGAAATAAATTATATAAACAAACTAATAGATGGATTTCATTGGAGGAAGAGCAAAAATACTAAAATAAAAAAAATAAAGGAAACTAAAAAAAAGAAGAAAATGCAAAAAGAAAAATATCGAAAGAAAACTAGCAGTGGCTAGTAACAAAAATACTTGAGCCGACTCCACTTTGAGGGATTCGAACCGGAGCATGGAGTGTGGCACCCTATCCTTAGACCAACTGACCAGCAACCACTATGCTACTGCGGGTGCCAACCTTAATTTATATATCATATGCACTAAAATTCCTATATATATAAAAAAAAAATTTACCCGAGCGTCCGGGTGCCGTGGCACCCTCACCCTAAAGCATAGATCCGCCCCTGTGTATGCATATATGTATTTGTATACGTACTATTTGTCCCAAAAATTTGGTCGAGACTTAACTTTCAACGATCAAATTCTATATATCCAAAGAATAAGGACTAAATCTCAAAAAGTTTTTATGACGAAAAGGCAACTTATAATAAGAAGGAACTATCATAGCAAGAAATTTAAAACTTTAAATGACCGTAAATTTTCTAAAAGTATATTAAAAAATACCCCGTTTGGCCATGAATTTTTTTCACTTTTTTTCGGAATTTTATTTCACTTTAGTGAAAAAAGTGAAATTTCGTGGTGTTTGGTCATGAATTTTTTTTCACTAAAGTGAAATAAAATTTCAAAAAAGTGAAAATAATTTTTTCTTGTTTTCACTTTTTTCACTTCTACTTCTCTCACAAAAAGTCAAATTTATTTTCATGGCCAAACATAACTTCAATTCCAACTCCAAAAAATTTAATTTTCATGGCCAAACGCGTACTTACATTTGTTAAACCAACATCGCGAGATTTATTAACAAATTGGGGAAGGATTTTTAACCCTCGTGAACGGTTGAACTGACTACTGAGCAAGTGATCACTTTTTTGGGAAAAAATACTAGAAAATTGAAGAACAAATTAGAGTGGGACATTTTCTTAAGAAAGTTTCACAACTTTAAAAGAACGCTACATAAACGAAAGGGTGATAATTGGCTGTGGCATATTCTAAAGAGGAAAAAGGTGGAGAAAAAAGTTGGATGAAAAGAAAGGATGCATATCAATTATATTCTCTTTTCTTCGACTACAGAATCTGATACTAATAAATCTTGCAATTTTGGCTTTTCAGACCCATAGGCAGACTGTGATCCGCCATGGGTAATACAGGTCCGGATAAATTCAATAATTTTTACTTAATGGATCGAGTAACTAAAACGAGCTAAGTCACACGTTCCAAAACTCATAGCCTTTATATTCTGGCTTGAATTTTAGATTACAAAGCACTCGAAGCGTGTCGCTCGTGATGAAAAGAAAGATACTACTGTCCACCTCTTTTTCTAATAGTCAGCGCGAGAATAATATTCTCTAACCAAAATCAGGACCAATTCGAATATAAATTTTGACATGGCTTCACCCGCAGATGTCATCAACTGGACTCTCTGCCACAGAAATGTCATGTCTTAGAATCTCCTTCTTTGAAAGTTTCATTTTCTTTCCTTTCAAGAACTCAAGAGAATTGAACCTGCCTGCACCTATAGTTTCACGTCCAAGTAAAAAGAACAACACAAACTATTACAGCTTGACCAGTATCTTTTGTTTAATTTGCCAAGACACTTCTAATATCAACTAAAAAAAATGCATTCCATGGTACAAAGGCAGATTGAAGAAAATATGAAATCAAAAAGATAAGAAGAAAGCATGTGTATGTAAGTGCAGCATCGTCCTAGTAGGAGTCCCATTATGCCATCAAGCAACCGTAGCTTCTCCCTCTACACTTCAACCCCCATAAATTTAGCTTGCATTGTAGGAGGCTTTTAGCTTTCAGTTGTACAAAAATAGATGTATTGAAGGGCTCATCAAAGATCCTAGAAACTCTCTAATGCCTGGAGAAGACTAAGTGCAAAATTGTGTGATCCATACTCCCAAACAGCAAGTTATGAACCAGAGAGTTAATGTTGAACTTTTTTGTAGACCCTTCTGTAGATTATGCAACCTTCAAATTCTGCATGGATCTCCCTTTCAGTTCTTATCCCCATTGGGTTGTTCAAAACCCATCCATCACCATCACAAGGTAAACTTGGGTCAACACTATCTATGTGTACAATTTTATCAGGCACAGCATCAAAATAATTCCTCATGTCAAGCGCCACATCGAGCACATCAGATTGTATAAAGACCTATCAACCATCAATTAGAAAGCTCAGGCAACAATTAAAAACAAAAGAACATGCATGTGATGCTCAGCAGAAATTATAAGTGCATGCGCATTGTTGGCGCTTTATTTTCTTAGGAACATAGAATAAGATGAAAAGGATGTGCAGTACATTTATGGAACAAACCTGAAGCTAGATGTTAGTCAGGAAAAAAGGCGACCTATATATTATTATAATCAGATGAATAGCTGGCTTTACTGTCACTTTCGTGCCATGTACACTGCGCTCAAATCAAAACGGACTGATTTTAGGGCCTACCATGAAATCAGGATAATGGTAGACCATTTTATTCATAAAATAGGGTAGATAACGAGCTGTTAAAGCATTGTGTTACGCTCTTCCACTGAAACCACTGAGAATTGACATCATGATCTTTTGGTGATATCAAGCAAAGTAAATCACAAGTTTGGAGAAAAGCGTCAACGCGTAAAAGGATCTGAGGCAGGTGGAGCTAACACCATGGGTACAAGTTTTGGAACATCTATTTTGCACAACCATGGATCCAAGTCCCATGCATCATATCCCTTCACTCTCCCTTGTCCAGTCCCTGACACCAATGGGAACTAATGTATGTGTAGTTGGGCAATTGATGGTGCTTCAACTTCAACTGGACTGACATTGATATATATGTCTTCTTTTTTTTTGTGATATGGACATTGAAGTCAAAAGTACATACAGCCAACAACAAACGTAGCTTTCTTAATTGAACTAGCTTTTTGTTCCTCGGCTATTAGAAAATCATTTCCGTGACCTCAGCCACAAACGTGTGACCACATAACTGCTGCACGCATGGGGGGTGGGGGTGGGTGGGTGGGTGAGCGATCACAAGTCCAATTGTTTAAAGCGCCTCATGTGCTATATAGAAGTAACTAGGATCAAACATTCACTAGAGTTGTTAGCTGGAGCAAACTACAAATATGGAAGTGAGATCATGGACAAGATGCAACTGCATTGCAATCAGAGTCATCATATGTTAACTATGCCCAGGAAAAGCTGCAAAATAGTTATCAGTGCATTCTAAGACGTCCCAGATCATATACTTCTTTTTCCCTAAGAAGATCAATTAGTGTTATGTTCAAACAGTTATACTATACAAGTTAGGTTCGAATCACTTAAAAGTTCAAACACTATGGCACTACCTAATGATACACCAAGCCAGGCGCTAAAAGCCAAATAGAAGTTGGTAAACTGAACAATGCACGGAGCATCAACAAGTATAGCAAGTAATCTAAGCACACAGAAGAATGGTCAACTCATCTACACTCTAGAAGCTCCGAGCAGGTACCTGTCCACCATGTGCTAAATTATTCACTATGGAGTCAACCAAAGGCTTCTGCAACACTCTTCTTTTATGATGTTTTTTCTTGAAGTGTGGATCTGGGCACTGCAGACATGAGCAATTAACTATTCAGCTCTAAGTCAACCAAAATTCACGCAAACAAGAAAGGGTAATTGGCACAAGAAAAACCTTTCTTACAGACTCAAGCAAAAAAGGGAACTCACCAAGATTGAAACTAGCATTAATGGTCCAGGATATGTAGATATAAGTCGTTGGAAGGAAACCATGGCATTCGTAGAGATAAAATGTCTGCATTTAGATATACATTAACAGGTTTTTATAAACATTTCTTAAGTGGAGTATCAGGACTTTTCTAAGCCTTACACATTTTTCAGACCCAGCTCCTTTACCCAGTACTCAGCCCGTGTGACCAACTGCAGAAGGAAAAGATAGTCTCAACCATAAGTACCACAATACTGCATTTTCAGAAGCCAAGAGAGAACAAACACTAATATCTAAACAGAATGAAAGTACTTTTTATAAGACAAGGTTGCTGTTGACATACCTTAGGCCGAATTTCCAATCCCAGATAATTCATGGATGATGAATTTCTCTTAGCAAGCCACATAAGAAATCTCCCACTACCTGCAATCTCCTTTCTAAGATCTAAGAAATTACAAGACCATAGAACAACGGAATCTAAAGGCTCGAGGGAAGAGAAAAAATAGAAAATAAGTGAGATAAATTGGAAGACTAACAATATCATATGGAAGTGAATGTTGGATCTCTAATATCCACAACTCTGGTTATATGAGATCGAACAAAATTAAAAATGGATACAAACTGACAGATGGCTGCAAATAGAACACATAAAGGATAACATGAAGGTTGTCGTTTCATATGGTACATAGACCTCGAGATACACTAGTATGTAGGTGCAACATGATTGAAGGCAATGAAAGGGTGATATTGTCTGAAAAGGCCTAAAATCGAGTCATTGTAGATTTTGGCTAAGCACATAATAACATGGAAGTGAAGGATCCATATAGTTGATACCAACGAGTTGGAATTAATGCTTCATTGTTGTGGTTACTCCTACATTAGGTTTGGTATTTGTCAAGACTTCTTTTATTCTGGTGAAAGACTTGTATGCCTGTGCAGTGATAAGTGTAAATTTTGTGTTAAGTAAAAACAAGAACTTTAATGATATGTAGCACCAAATCCTGCTATTGTCTAAGAAACATCGGACTGAACCCCTTTACCTATGCAGGGACTCTAAGAAGTTCAGAATGCCATCAACATCGTTGACAAAAATCACCCTATTCCAAAAGTTTAACAAGCAAAGACATTTAGCTGTTACAAAGGATATGGGTGCTAGTTTCACCCTTCATTACTACATATCAGATAAAGACATTTTTTTTTACCTACAGACCAGTTAACAAAAGTCACACTATTCCAGAAGTTCACCATATCAAGACATTTGGCTGTTTACAGAAGGAAACGGATAAAAAGGTCACCCTTCATTTACTACATATTGCTTCTCGCTGTTTATTTCTTACAAAAAACTATGTCTCACCGTCAACATCCAAGCCCTTATCCTGTTAACTACATGCTTACGGCATTTATCAAGTTGAGAATATGAGTTGTAGACTCGAGAACTGCACTTGCTTTGGCATTGCCCATGTAGTGACAAGCCACCTAAGCATATCCCACGATAGCCTCATAGTCATCCCGTAATGTAGAAGAAAATAATCTATGTCCTCGCCCACCTCCTTACACATGTAGCACCAACTGATGCAAACAACCTTCTGCTTTCTAAGATTTTCCACTGTCAAAATTACCCCTCTAGTGGCTAGCCAATTGAAGAAACACACCTTAGTTAGCACCTTTGGAATCCATATTGCATTATATGGAAAAAACATACTACTCCCTAACCAAAAGTTTCTCATAGAAGGACTTCGCAGAGAATCCATTATTCCCCAAGCCCCACCTTCAGGCATTGGGGTTATTATCTGGATGGATTGACATTGTCTGTGCAGTAAGGCTAATAATATCTGAAACTCAGTCACTTCCCAATCATTAAATTCTCTTCTAAATCTCAAGTGCCAAGAAGGCTGTCTGCCTTGTGTCCCCCTAATTTGCTGAAATGTCAAGTTTAATTGGCAAGATATATTATGTACAAACTCTGAAATTCATCTTTCAGTATCATATGCCCATACCATCTTGACCCCAAATTTGCTCTGCTCTCATCTCCAATCTTGAATGAGATATTTTTCCGAAAATCATCCCATCTCTTCGAGATATTTCTCCACAAACCACAACAGAAAGACAAAGTGATATCTCTAGTTCTCTACCCCCTACCATAATTCCATATTTACCAACTATGATCTCCCTCGATAAGGCTTGTACCTCCACTCCAAACCCTCCAAATCTATTTGCCCAACAAAAGCTTTATTTAATTCCAAGACCACCTCATTTTTAAGGAGAAGTGGCAGTTTCTCGTCGCACCAGATGAAACTATCTTGCCTCATCTGCATAATACCATAGAAAATTTGTCTGAATCTTTTCCAACTTTACAGTAACCGGAGTTGGAGCAGGAAACAAACACATGTAATAAGTGGGAATGCTTGATAATGTGCTCTTAATAAACACTTCCTTCCCGCCTTTGGACAATTTTTTTTTTTTTTTTGGCCACCCCTGCAAGTCTCTTCTCAGCCCTCTAAAGAACAGAATTCCACACCAAATGATCCTTGTTATTTAGGTAGGAAATAAGACATCAACCAAATTAAGAATAAATTATGCAAAGTTTCATACTGTGATTATATTTTGTAGTACTTCACACATAACAACCTTTAAGGTTTAGGAGTACATTGCTACTCTATTCTATTTGTACAACCAACTACTTTCATGCAGTTTGAAGCTAATTTTTTCACAGAAAAGTGTTGGACCATATTAAACTACTAGATTTTAAGAGGAAAACATGTAAATTAGAACAAATAGACTATAAGTAGAAATCGAATGGTAACGAAATCAAAAGGAAAAAACAGGTTCCTACCACTCCCAATATCCACCATCAGAGGCAATGTTGCATCCCCAAACACCTCCTTCCAGTTTGGTGCTTCTGCAGGAATCTTCTCATGATAAATTATACATCAAAACAAAAAGAAATCATTTGAGTTGAAAATTTATGTTCTATTCCATCCTGTTTTTTTTTTTTTCTAAACTAAAGTTTCAGAAATTCTAGTTGGGGTAATAGGAAAATAGAAGCTTCACATATATAAGAAGCCATAATGTGTACCATGAGAGCACGTCGCAGAGGATTGACATGCTGTCTTATTCGAAGATTGCCAACATCCTATAACATCATTTGATGAAAGTGAGTACAAAAATGCACACACATATTGCAACAAATATCATTTAGATACAATTGTGTCAAACCATCAATTTTTACCTTCTCGTCATTGAATTATGAAATTTAATCCAAATCAATGACTTCATCAACAGCTCAACTTAACCAACTTTTGGCCTTATGTGAGAGTAGTACTAAAAAGAAATGACGACAACAGCACAATTTGACCCAGCTTTAGGCATAAATTATGTGACGGGAGTACCAAAAAAGAAGAGTTTAAGTTGTATGCACCCCATTGTACAAAACATATTTACACAATCAGTCCTGTTATAATGTAATTACAAATAAATCTCTATAATAAGCATTAATTGCTAACCCAATTAAAACAGTACTCGCCCCATTCCTTTTTACCTGTCACCTTTCGCTTTTCAAGAGTCAAACTATATGAACTTTGGCTAACATTTTAAGATGTATTTTTTCATCGTATTAGTATGAGATGCTTGCAAATTATAGTATTTTCATATAGTTTCCTAACATCTAAATTTAAAATTTTAACTATTAAATTATTCTAATTCAATTTAGCTCCGAAAATTAGTCACATTGACTGTCGTAAAGCAAAATGTGACGAGTAAAAAGTAATATATCCCAGGTTAAACTACACAAAGTAAAAAAAAACCTTTACACATGTCCGTGTATATAAAACAATTCCGAAACTGAATTAACAATATATAGCTGAATTTGATCCAACGTCAGGCAAAATTATGTGGAAATAGTAGAGAAAAATGTTAACCGTATGCATAGTAGTACATTGGACATTAAGGAGGGTAAAAATAAAAAATAAAATGAAGTGTACAATAAATTAGTGAAACCTCAGAGAATTTGTCAGGGAGATTAAGTTGAGCATATTCTTTAGCTACAAGTCGAGGACTTGCGTGATGGTGTTCATCCACACAAAATGAAACAGCCGACACGGACCATGTGCAATAACCTCCAAGACAGGGAAAAAGTGATGGAGGGACCTGTTTGTTAACAGAGTTGAAGATGATTTTGGGTGAGGAAATGAAGATTGAGCTCACGGGTTTTTTGGGTATGCTCCAGTACAAGGAGGAAGCCATCGATACTGCGCCAACCTAAAGCCACTATTTTCCCTATATACTACTTAAAAGGTTGGAGAGAGAGAGAGAAAAATAATTCTTTTAAAAAAGAGCAAAATAGATAAACAATAATAGTACTATAAAAGTACAGTTGCAACTATACACAATATAGAATATTTACTCTCAACTTTGATTTAAAACACAAACTTAAATTTCCTTTCAACTTTAATATTCACTAGTATTTTGCCTAAACCTCTTTTTGGGGGAATTAAAATAGTTAGGAAGGGAATCAGGAAAAGATTGTAGGAACTATTGTTGAGATATAATTGACAGAGTGAGAAAAAAGAAAATAATGCAAGTTAAAAATGACATCACTTAGGTGTAGTTTTGCGTTGATTGAAAATGTCCTTTTTGGTATGCACAAAAGTTCCGTATAAAATTTTCAATAACTGAACTTGCAAAAATAAAATTTTGAGTTTTTGCAAACTGAAACTCTATTTGTTTATCTAGCTTTTTTTTTTCTTTTCCTTTTTTGGTTGAGCAGAAGCTGTGGTAGATGCTATAGTTTCATGAGCTAAAGTCTCTACGCTAGAAAACTATACATGTAACAATGAACGTGCTTTAATCCCAGATTTCCTTTCATTACTTCTTTCACGGCAAGATGAAAGGAAAAGGAAGAAATGAGCAAGCATGAAGTATTTGTTAGACATAACAACAGTAATGGAGAAAATTATGTCTTGTTGCCACCCGAAAAACATATTTTTTCATTGTAAACTAAACTACAAACTGTGGCGATGTTTAAGTAATCAAGCTACAAAACCGAGTATTATTGACAGTCAACTTATTCATAACTGAGCTTCAGATCTACTTAATGAATCTAGAAGAAAATACCAACTCTATGAAGTCACAAACTTGCAAGTAATGTAATATTGTTGTATGCCTGCTATATTCTTTGAAACAGTTCATGAGAATTGAGAAAGGCCATGCTGCAGTTGCTCGCAGGAAATTAAAAGCATAGCCATTGCCAGAAACATGTTGGAATACATTGAATACCATCTTTCTCAATTTGCACCTATGTGGCTAAGACCTATCAATTGTGAACCTTAAAACTATTTCTTTGCGGGATCTTCCAGGAACAGTCCCATGTTAACTTGGAAGATGACTCTAAAACTTCACCCCTGAATGGATTGCGACAACTCCACCAACAAGGTTCTCGTATTCTACCTTTTGAAACCCAGCTTCTGCAATCATTTTGGCAAATTGCTTCTGCATACAATTAAAAGCAAAGCATAGTGAAAAAGCTGAAGCAGTTGCACAAATTGTAGGTGAATCTCTGGTTATTTTCCTAAAAGACGGACTCAAAACTTTTTTTTTTTGATGAATTAGTATGTTTCATTAAAAAAGTATCAAGGAGATGCAAAGTTACAAGTAACAGAATGACAACTCCTCCCACCCCCCACCCCTGGTCTCTTGGATGCCCTTATCTATCCTATGCAAAATATTTCAATTTTTAAAAAAAGCAACAATAGGACAAAGGGAAGTAACAGAGAAGGAAAGTTCTCCAACATATGAGATTTTCTTTTTTATTGCAGGTGAAGTGCTGACCATACTTTGTCACTTCATATCCAAGCACCTTCTAAGAATTTAACTTTGCTTAGAAAAGGCATCCATCCATGATCACAAGAACTACAATCTCGTACTGGGAAGACAAAGTACACAAAAAGCAAAAGATATGCATACGAGTTCTCAAATCGCTGTTATTAAGCAATCCCCAGGTAGTGGTCATTAGCTGGGATTCACCAGCGTGAGATTACTGTAAACAAATTATCTGATGCTGCAATGAATGAAACAAAGTTCCACGCTTAATACCTGGGGAGGGAAACGGCGGACGCTCTCAACCAAGTACTGATAAGACTCTCGATCACCTGTCACTAGCTCACCAACTGCTGGGATGACTGAGAATGAGTAGACATCATACCTGAAGAAAAAGGGGGGAAAAAGAACATGCAAATTTGAAACCTGCAGGAGAAAACTCGTACAAGCTCTATCATAAGTAACAACTCACAAATCTCAAATTTTGACTAACCATATCCTAAGGAAAACCAGCATATATTATGGAAGTAAGGCTTGCATAATACAAACAAAGTTCACGCACAACCTGATTTTTAATCCATTGATAGAGAGAAGAACTGTTACTAATCACGTTATCTAAGTATTGATTTATGAGCAAGGATTCGATCTTTCAAATTCAAAATACAATATCACAAGCAGCGAAATACATGCAGACTTCAGTCTCACTTGAGCAAGAAAACTCTATTGATTGTCTAAGTTCCACCAGGGCGTTGCAGGCTGCAAAAGTTCTTGTATATAAAGCAGCATCAATTAAAGGCAATTCAGAGTATATAGCTATTTGAACTTCAAATTAGGCCTGACGGAATGCTTCATTTTCTTTTCCCTTCTCCCCTGTACTTGGTATATATTTGGTGAACAATTTGGCAAACAAAGGAATCCCACTAAGCTGTCTTGGGAAATACCATTAGAAGTGATAATCTTTGGAGCTCAGTTGCAACTCATCCAAACAAAGAAGGCAAAAGGGGGAGTAAGTTGAATATATAACTGAGTAGGTCAAACGATAGTCATGGAACTCTTATCAATGTGCTAAACAATTTCCTGGTGATAATAATTAATAAATAACTGAAGGCATATAGGCCATCCATTCTATGACAAGAAAGACTTACAAGTCCTTATAAATCGGAATATCAACATGGCTTAGTTCAAGGCAAAGAAACCTTCCTCCCCTTTTAAGCACCCTGACAAACAAACCAACAACATCAAGTTTAACATATTGTTGAGACAAGAAATAAAAAGGTATCTTGATCATGGCAATCAACCATATAAACTATCGCCAAGCACTCACATGAGTTACATTTATAATCCTAGGCATCAGTACTCCAGGAGATGGTAAAAATGAAAAAAGAAGTTCCTTGAGATTTACTTTTGCATCAGATAGTTATCAAACTATCAAAAGAGCGAATAAAAACACAGCGATTACCATTTAGTATAATTACGGATTAGTGGACCTATAGAAGTCCTGTGAGCTCCAATGCAAAAGGGGGAGGGGGGATTTTCTAGACTCTCATATCTTGACTTTTATAAGTCCCCTAGATTAACTGCTAAGCTAGAGGAAACAAACTGTCTCCATCTTTATATACCACCATGAACTGCTAAATCTGAGGGAGACAAAATCTAGCAAATTGTTTACCAGATCCAACCCTTTCGAACTTTGGTTCACCCCAGTTCTTTTCAACGCACACCTACTTATTTTCAACTGTTAGACAAAATACACCTTTGTTATTTGACCAATGTGGAATGATTTAAGAACATAGGATGTGTTAGCCACAATACACCTATGTTATTTGTCCAATATGGAACAATTTACAAATTTAAGATGTGTTAGCCACAATATACCTATGCTATTTGTCCAGTGTGAGATACAACAGTATCCAATTTAAGAATTTAACTGTCTAACATTCTCCCACACTCTCTCAAACTAAAAGGGAACAATAACAAGTAGAGCTTGCTTATTTCGAGAAAAGTGAAAGCAAACATTACTACAAAATCTTGATGGTAAGTCGCCAGAAAAGCTCCGGCCACCGGGATCTCTAAAAGTCACTGCCAGAACGTTGAATGGACAGGATACACTGCCATTTGAGCGGTCACCAAAAAGAATAATGCAGCTAAATAATCACCAGAAATAAATATAGTGCCACTTGAAAGTTGCCAGAAAGAGGTGCCTCGCCATCAGAAAGAACGGCACAGCGGGAACAATCACCGGAAAGAGGCATTGTGAGACTCGAGCAATTGCCTGAAAAGGCATGAAACTCCGACGTGGTTGCCGCAAAGAAGCTAATGCTGCCAAAGCGGGTCAAAGAGGCACAATGCGGTTGTAGCGATTGTCAGAAGAGACACGGTACAATATGTTGGGTTCGAAATCGAGAGGGCGTCATGTGGAAGCTAAAAGTTGCAAAACATAGAGGCGATAATTCAGATGACAAAGAAAATTATACAAAAACATATTATTGAATATGGTTTGACCAATTGGCCTACATATTAAAAACTAATTCAAAAAACATAAAAACTATTTGAGAGAAAATCTCCCTCTAAACAAGACTCTTTAAAGACTACATTGTGGATGCTATTGTGTTGTGATATGAGAAGGGGGGTCTTCTATTTCTATTATAGAGGTTCAAATCCTTTCCTCCAAGAAAGAGGTTAGCCAAATATGGAAGAGTTTTATATTTTTCTTTTAGGAAAAGTAAAAGTAATTATGGTATTACTTTTATTTTCCTTCCAAGAAAAGTAAAACTTAAATTTGGTAAGAAAATCAGGGTAAAAACCCTAACACAATAAGAATGTGTCAAAGGAAAGAGACGTGTTGCCACCCAAGAGGTCATTGTTAAGAAAGAAAGCAAACGAAACTTTGGTTGCCCAAGCAACATAAGGCCAACGCCCGAAGGTGAAGCTACATAAGCCTACCAAAATGGTAGAGGCGTTTTTTTTTTTTTATAAAGGTAAAATTTTATAGAAGCACCATCATCAAGAATATGCTGTTATGTACAACGGAGTACCTCAAAAGAAGATCTTACAAGTTGCATAAAGAGCTAATAAGGCCAATCATGGCCTCAACATCGTGAGTATCATGTACATTCATATTGCTCCAAACAGAAATACAGTTAAGAGAAGCGAAGAAGATACATTGACGAATTTAAGGCATGATTGAATACAAGCACGACTACTTATAGGCATTAGTTAGATGCAATACGTATATTTAGGCTCATTGGTCTAGGAGAATGGTTGTGCTTCTATTCATTAAAAATGTTAAGGGTGTTTGAATTAGAGTGAAATAAATATGTTTGGGAAATTACCTATATGCTTCTGAAAGAACTTTCTCTATGTGTGTAACATTCCTGATACCAAAAGCAATTGTGTAACCATCCATTGAGCTGTCTTCAAAGCTCAAGGCTTCTGCATCTCCCTCCACCCAAACGAGAGACTTATCCCGTCCAAAACCTGCATATTATCAAAAGAGAGATAAAAAAGATGTCCAACAACAGAGATGCATTATTTGTCCACTTTGATTTGCTCTACCAGAAACCCCAAATTGACATCCAACTATCCACTGAATGCAAAGTGCAAACCAGATAGAGCAAAAAAAAAAAAAAGGCTTTTTACCTCTCTCTTCGGCCCTCTTCTTACCAACACCCAACATGTTTGGATTGATGTCACATACATAAATTCTAGTTTCTTCAATCAGGTCATCATCAAGAACATCTTGCATTGCTCTACGTTTGACATTTTTTATATTTTCAAGGATCCTGAAAGCAACATCCCCTGTAAAATTAGGAAGTTTTTCACTCAAGTGGATAGAAGGAAATACAAAAATAAATAATCAATACCACGAAGAGAACATACTCAAAGTAAAACCGGCAAGAAAATTTATACACACTGCGTCTCAGACAAAGAGGGATAAGACCATACAAAAACCAATAAAATGCTAAATCCCATATACATCCAAGCTAAATACAATCCTTTAGAGCATACCAGTGTGTATTTCACATAGCTCACAGCTCAAATGCAAATCAATGTAGTTCAGCCAATCACAAGTTCAGCTATTTTTTAAATGGGTAAAGTGTAACAAGCTGGGAAGAGTTACAGCCAAAAAATACGAATATAACAAGTTGTGTAGAGCTAATAAAGTCAACAATGGATAAACTATCATATATATCTAGTGGACACGTTGTACAAAGGCCTAAGCAAAATATACAATTGTTCTTGATGTTAAGCATCGCGTTTTCCTTGTTCGCAAAAACTCCATTGCTCCTTTCCTTCCAAATGACCCACCAATCACAAGTTCGTCATTGATAACGAAGTTTCAAATACATGGACTTTTTGGCTTTGATTGCTTATTAAGACTTATCTCTCCCTCCCCCAACACCCCACCCACGCATCCACCCCCACCCCACCCCAAGGAATATTAGAGACCAAATAGATGAAAAAAGATAAGAGAGAAATAAAAGTACATAAAAGAAAGACCTCCAGAAACATTATACCGTGTAGTCAATTCAGGTTGAGCTAATTGGAAAAATGGGCAAATAGGTCCAGGGTTCAACTTTTATAATTCTTCAATTTACTTCTAAAAAAATAAGAAATTCTAGCTAGACTTATTAGCTGAAGAGGCATAGATAAGTGGAGGTTTTTATTGCATTACGCTCCACTGGACATTAAAATAGAAATTTTCACTTCTAGATCCTTCTTCGGATATGCTAAAAGCATTTTTCTGCTCTTATCTCACTAATCAACTGTGTTGCTCAGACTCCTCAAAAGTATTACCGCACCCATGTTGGATCCTCCAAAATGCACTACTTTTGGAGGATCCAGCACGCACCCCGTGGCATGTTTGAAGAGTCCGAGCAACATTGCCAATCAACGGTTCTTTCTTTCTTTCTAATCCAAGCTTTACACAATCACATAGCAGAGATCAATGTTCAAAGCCAAAAGCATCACCTGTTCCACCAGCCACATCAAGATGCTTCATTCCTGGAAATGGATTCAACTTCGAAACCAATCTGACAAGAAAATTGAGACAAGGAATGAAGGAAACAGAGATATAATCAGGAAATGGTTTCCATTTCAACTCTGATACTTTTTACTGTATTTCGGGTGCGATCTAACCTGTCCTTCCACAAACGATGAAGTCCACCAGTCATTAGATCATTCATGAGATCATAGTTTGAAGCAACACTGGTAAAGACATTCCCAACCATCTTACTCTTTTCTTCTTCTGCTACGTCCTTAAAACCTGGAATGCAAACAATGAAATTCCTAACTATACCATACAACACAAATATAAATCTCAAATAAAGTAATGTCGTCATGGAATTTGTTTCAATCAGCCAATGGAAAGTTTGAAAAGTTTGTGTATCCAACATAGCCCTATAACCTGATTCCCCCTTTATCATTAGCAGGGACATAGGGCAATGGACTACCCACCTCCCGTATAGTCATCAGTCACTTTATTTTGCATCATCTCCTTGAGGGATACAAGTAAGGAGGCTCACCTTCTTCCATTCCCAGTTACTTTGATTTCGTGTTGTATTTCTTCCTTGAGTTTTGAAGAGTTCAATTTTTGCATCCATTCATTAATAATGGTAAATAGAAAACTAACTTTCTGACATTCAACTTTCTAATGCAAGAATCATCTGAAATGTGTTTACTATAAGTGAAAGTGTAAAGAATTTAACAAATAAATTAGTCATCAACTTCAAGAAAGTGGCTAAATCAAACAGCAGAAAGCTGCAAAAACTCATGTCCCCAGCTCAAATGGTTGACAAAGAAAATAGAGCTTTGTCTATGCTTAATTAGAAAATAGGTATCACAACAAGTTCACCAAATATGGCTAAAAATTCACCTTCTCAACCAAAACCCACCAAAACTAAATTGTCTTGCTTCCATCGTGAAATGCAAGCATAAGCAAACTTGCACAGTCACGCTCATTTGAAAAATTAATATAATAATCCTTATACAGTCATACCTCTCTGTAACGTCACCTCGTTATAACGGCATTTCACTAAAGTGGCCTGATTTTCTCCGGAACCGATTTTTCATGTTATATTTTACTTCTCTATAACAACATTCTACCTATAACAACAATGACGTTTATTATAGCGGTACACTCTTTGTAAAACTACCTCTCTATAACAGCATACTCAAATATTATTACATAATATTATAAGAAATAATATAAGAAATATATTATGTACAAAATAACCTACCAAAATATTTATGGTAGTCATCGTTAATGTCATGCATACGGTAAATTTCAAGTACGAATATCTAATTTAAAGAAAACAAATTGTATTGAAATGGTGTCACATCAGTTATTTCATAACTTCACGAGGAAAATGCTACTAATGTCTTTGCCTTTTTTACGTTCATGTTCTTTCTAGTTTTGTATACTTTTGTTTATAACAGTTATACGAGATTTAAACGTCAAATGCCGGTATACATATATAACAACACCTCTCTATAGCTGCCATAAAAATTTCGGACAAACGCTGCCAATGCAACCACATACAAACACAAAAATAATACAAGATGTAAATAAGCATACACAAAATTCAACATTAAATAAACAATAGCACATACAAATTGAACTTAAAAAAAATGATTTCTTTATGCATAAGAAGAAGGATAAAACAGACCAAAACTGGTGGCATGGGAGTGCAATATGGAGGCGGGGCAATACATTGACGACAAGCTCTTTCTCCTCAAACTACGAGCAACTGATCGTACCAACGTCGCCATTACTGATCCAAATTAGGTAATAATTCCTTAATAACAATACCCTTTTCAACAAACAAAAAGAAGAAAGTGAAGAATCAAAAGAAGCATGAAGATGAGGAGTCGGGTTGGGTTCGTATAAGGGCCAGTGGGTTTGGGTGGTCGGTTATTTTAAAGAAAATTTGGCTTCTCTATTATTTTAGTTTTTGGAAAAATAAAACGTTCGCACGAAGATGGGTTTGTTGGTAAGTTATGCATCTCAATGAAATATATCGAAAATGAATTATATATTATTATGTATATTAGTGTGAGTTTTATTTAAAAGACACATACATTATGTATCTTTGAATAATTATAGCGTGAATAATTATGTATCTCAACGAAATATATCGAGAATAAATTATGTATCTCGATAATCCAAAAAATGAAATTAAATGTAAATATGCAAAATATCTGGATTTTCTATAATTAGGCATCAAACTGTCGGAATTTATGTTGTTTATACTTATTTTTTTTACAAAGGACAAACGAATCTACTAATATGGAGTATTCTTTTTGTTTTTATATGAAATTATATTTAATTATATTGTTGTCCTAATTAGAGATGTGCAGGTAGCAAAATGTTCTTTGAATCTTATAATTTTAAAGATGTGTGAGATATTAAAATTTCAAAGCTACTTACTAATATAGAGACGATATTTTTTTTAAACCATCGAAAAAGAAGTGAGACATAGATTGAGATAGATAGATAGAGTAAAATCCTTTCCTAAATTAGGCAATTAGTCTGACAATAAACAAAAGTATATGTTGTTCTAGACAGTTTTAACTTGATGGTAGCATTTTTAGCGGAACACAAAGTTTAAACTAAGATTATACAATTATATGGGGAGTGTATATGTTGTAATTATTGGGATAACCGTTTGACTTGATGGTGTCCTTTTCAGTGTACACAAAAAGTTATACTCAGATTATACAAGTATAGTATTTTATGAGAGACCTATCAAGTTTGAAGCAAGAAAGTGTCGTGGGAATATGAGCACCACAAAACTCCAGAAATAAAGTAAGTTAAAAATTTGCGGAGTGAAGAAAGGCAAGCGGGGAAAATGGCTATGAGTCTAGCATGGTTTTCACCATGCACCACCATTTCACCATACAAATTCAACTGCTACTCTGCCATTTCTTCTCAAGCTGAATCTTCCCTGACAACAACTAGTGCAACCACCATTCGCCCTGCTGTTATTCTTCCGGTTTGCATTTCCTTCCTTCTTCATTGAGTTCTTGAAAATTGAGTTCTATAGTTATAGGAACTTCAACTTGTGAGTAAACATTGGTCTTTTACTGTGTCAATTTAACCACAATGTAGTTGTAGTAGTTTATTTCCTAGATACAGGTTAAAATTAAATTCAAAGTCTCGTCTTAGCACCTAACCAACAAATATATGATATTTTCACTTTAATGTATCCTTCCTTCGGTCTTAAACATCATTAGTCATTTTGACAAACGTAAGACAAATATACTCTTATGTTTGAATCTATTAAATGTTCTCTTAAAGCGTGCAAAAACCTTAAAAGACGGATGGTATGTAATTGTTAAGATTATGTATTTGGTTTAGTTCAAATGGAGGGACATGGTTGGATACATATTGCCAACACCAACTTCCTTGGGATTGAACACTATTGTGATTGTAGTTGTAGTGCAAAAAAAGAAGGAGCAAGTCCTTTCATGTAGTTCCTAACATATGAGCCTTATGGGCTTTTTTAGAGGGGCTGACAGGATCTGAATTTCAATATTTCATCGGTTGTATCTTAGCATTTGGACGTCTGAACTGTAGAAGCGGAACAGATTGATTTTTGTGGTGATGGATACTAATTGAGCATATCATTTATTATCTTCTGCAGGGCTTAGGGAACAATACAAATGACTATGAGAAGCTGGCTCTTATACTGAAAGGCTATGGAGTACCAACAGCAATTGCAAAAGTTTCAAGAATTGATTGGCTGAGGAATGCTGCTGGTTTGTTGGACACTAATTATTGGCGTGGCACTCTCCGTCCTCGACCAGTGCTTGACTGGTAACAATCCTTACAATATTTTGTGCTTAGCAGCTATCAAGCCATATTCTTATACATTAAGCAAAAAAAAAAAAAAAAATTGGCCAGGTACCTCAAAAGAATTGATGAAGCCGTCAGTGAAGCAAAAGAATTGGCTCAAGGTTCTCCAATTAGTTCACTTTCACTATTATTACTCTTAGAATTTTCTCTTAATATGCTTCACTGTTACTTTCTTTCTGTTCTTTTCCTTGTCTATTTTCACATATGGTCCACTTTCCTTTCTAGTCCGAATGCCTTGACAGACCTTGTTTGCAAAGTGATCCTAGCATCACGTACATTGTAGTCCTAGTAAATTTTTAATTCCTTGTTGTCCCTGCTTGTTAGGCGGCACAATTTCACACAATCTAAATAACATGCAGATATGGTGATGATAAGACATTCATAGACTGGTTATGACTTGTTACACAATTTGTAGCATATTGTACCTCTCTTAATACGTCATGGTAAGCATGATATATATTCTGGCATTCCAGCTTGTCTAGACAGAAATGTGCTACTTGAGCATTCCAGTGTGCCTATATGGAAATAATGTTCTCCCACTTGATAATGACCTGACAAAAATTTATGGTTGGACCGTTGGAGTCTTCTACTTTGCCTAAATTTGCTCTGATGTCGAACATAAGGCATTGTTCTCTGTCATATCTGCTCATTCAGATAGCAGCAAGTCTCAAAACATACTTCTCCCCAATATAATACTTGTTAGATTGAGTTAGATACCTACATTGGCTAGGGAACGGACTGGTGGTATATGGACCTAAGCAACCTTCCACTCATGAGCTAGCTTTTAGGGTTGAGTTAGGCCCAAGGGCCATATCTTACAATACTGATTGTGGTTAACCTGATGACCACATACTTCTTTGTCTCATACTTCATTTTCCCAGGATTGCAACTCCAGTTTGTTGCCTTAGCACTTCTGAATAGATGTTGGTGCTTTCTTTTACAGATTCTATAAATATGACTGAGAAACCTTGATTAACCTACCGAGTCCTCTTTACTTAACAGGACATGTTGCAGTCCCATAATCAGGCCACATTTGTTGTAGGTGGTAGTGGAACTTTATCTTTTATTGGACATTCAGCTGGAGGATGGCTCGCGCGTGTCTATTTGCAGGAATTTGGCTCCTCAGATATTTCTTTGTTACTGACTCTAGGAACCCCCCACCTGTATGTATAAATTTATTCATTTATCTTATAGTTATCTTGTCTTTAAGCAAATATTTTTACTAGATTTAATAGCTGGAATTTCTTAGGGAGATTGTTTTGTATAAGCCTAACACTGAGGTTTGGTTTTATTAGGCCACCACCTAAAGGTTTGCCAGGAGTAATTGATCAAACAAGAGGCCTGTTGTATTACGTTGAAAAGAATTGCGCAAAAGCTGTTTATTCTCCAGAACTTAGATATGTATGTATAGCAGGGAGGTAAATATCAAAATTTTGGTGTTTTGTTCATGTACTTGATTTCTAGTTCTTCTTGTGAACGCTGTTTTCACTGCAATGACTCATCATTTCATTTAGTTCATTTAATGCTCAATGATAGTGAAAGGGATTGTTGAAGATACTTAACTGTCTGCTTTATTTGCAATTCTAATTATGGCAGTGAACTATCTTTTAGACCGCATCATTTAGTTTGATTTGGGTAAGGGTTTCCTTTAATTTGTTCAGCTCAAAGAAAGTTTACTTGTTTTTTGACAACCACCCTATCTAGGATGGTACATATTGCATAGATTTCAATGCTGCAAAATGCAATCAAAATGTGATGATTTATGATGGTTTGGCTGCAATTAGCAAGCATTTACTAGCAGAGACTGTCTTCTTATGGCATTACCATAGTATAAGAGCATACACTTGGATGTGTTTGGTACATTACCATAGTATAAGAGCATACACTTGGATGTGTTTGGTACGTAGGGAAACTTTTTCTTGTGTTTGCCATCAAGGTTTAGACAGATGAGAAAAAAAATCACCTTTTGCAGGATTAAAAATTATTTCTTACCTTAAAGCCTTCTTAGTAAAACCGAATGGATTTCAATTGTACAGGTATATTCAAGGGTCGCGTTTCTTTGATTCAAGTACAACACCTGTCACGGGCGGTGCTGAACAGCCAATGTCAGAGGTTGCTGCAGTAAGCAACACAAATGCAGAGACTCTAACAGGGTCCACTTTTCGTACACGGTTTGTTGGTCAAGGCTACAAGCAGGTTTATACACAAACGCTCTCGAGTGCAATAATGCTCAAATTACCAATCTTCATTTATTTTACATCGAGTTATCCATGACCATGAGTTAATATCTGTAACCTGATTAGTCTTTCTATCTGAAAATTTACCAGGTTTGTGGTCAGGCAGATGTCTGGGGTGATGGAGTTGTGCCAGAAGTTTCAGCTCATCTAAACGGCGCACTTAATGTCACTCTGGAAGGAGTGTACCACTCACCTGTTGGTTCCGATGATGCTATAAGACCATGGTATGGTTCTCCTGCTGTTGTCGAACAATGGATCCGGCACCTGCTTGTCTAACTGTATAGTTACATGGTAAATATTAGGCAAATTTGCCTTATTCTTTGTGGGAAATGGTGAACATTTTTTATAAAAATGTCACATCTGAGCCAATTAATGAAATCTTCTTCCTGAGTATCATGAGATCCCTAATGCTTATTGTGTTTGCTCTCATTTATAATCAGGAATAGTATTTAGGGACTATGGCATTCCAGGGGTTTACGCAGTTTGTATGATCCAATGGCAGCTACTTGTACTACAATACAAGTAAAAATAGTAGTAAGGCTGGAAAAGGAGAATCTAGCTTGAACTTCTTGGAGTCCTAACCTTTAGATCACAATAGATAGCATTAAACTAGCAAGTGAAAATTTAATTTTAGGTGGCAGATAAAAGTTGTGTGAGTTTCCTCCCATATATTGACAAGTGGAATATCGGGTTCCATTGTCATAAAAAGGAGCCAAATCCTAGCTGCCCTATTTCTCTCTCTCTTTCTTTCCTTCTCACATTTAGAATTTATTTATGTTTTGATTTAAATAGGTGTTTGATTTACTTGCTCAAATAAATTTGTTTTTAAAGTTTAACGGAAAACTGTATATATTTCCATTCAACGGAAATCCTCAACTTCAATTTAAAGTTTAAAGTATAAAAATTTATTTTTTGAAATATTAATTGTCACATAAAAGACATTCAACTTTAGCTAAATTAATTTTTGTCATATAAAAGCTATTAATATTTACTCATATTTTTTCTACTTTTATTAAGGAATTTATTTTCTATTTTTAAGAAAAACTTAGCTTCCTAGAGAAAGTGTTTTTCAAAAATTTTGTCCAACCAAAAATGAGAAAATAAGAACATATTTTTCAAAAAATATTTTCCTTAATACCAAGCACACCCTATGTGACAAATTTTAAAGTGGATGACTTTTATGTGATACTTCCTCCGTCTCATATTAGTTTAGCACTTGTCGTTTTGCATTGTGCTTTAAAAATCATAAATAGAATGATCAATTTTACTATTATATCCTTTATCATATTAATGTACATAAAAATAATTTGTTTGAACTATACAAAGAGTATATTAATTGTAGGGGTAAAATGAGAAAATTTTAATTAATTCCATCTTGATTTAGTAAGCAATCAAATAATTTGGGACTTATATTTTTAGCAAGATGCCCAACTAATATGATACAGAGGGAGTAAAAAAAATATTTGTGTAATAAACTAAAAAAATATTTGTGTAATAAATTTTGAAGTTAGATAACTTTTATGTAGAAAAATAATAAAAATTATTTCTCATAAACTCAAAGTTGAATGAACACAATCCATATGTAACACCCCGTGCATTTTCGAACTTATGCGACTACCTTAACAGTGACGAAAGTATTTAAACTAGAAATAGTAGGTGAATCATCTACTAAAATTCTTGGGTTGAATTAATCTCATGCTAATGGGCTTAAAAGAGGCCCAAAATTAAGCAAGAAAGACATGGCCCAAAAAGGAAATGATCCATTCCAAAGTTGACCAAGTAAACACCTCATCTTTGACCCAAAGGTTTGGCTAAGGATGACCATTAAAAGAGGTTATTTAAAGGGACTATATAAGGCTAAAAATCAGATTTTATTCACCAAAAGACACTTGCAAATTCTAGACTTTTCCAAGAGATATTTCTCTCTTCCTTCAAACCCTAAGCAACCACCTCTTTTGGACAAGATCATCCCCTTGCAAGCTTGGGTAAGTGTTTACTCTTATGGTTTAATATATTATATGCATGAGGGGTTGTGTAAATCATATTGGTTATGTTTAAAAGTATTGAGTAGTCCACTTTTGCTTTTTTGCTAAAGGATTTGCCTTCTATGTGACTTAAACTTGAAAGGAGACTTGAGGTCTTGAAGGAAGTGAATGATAAGGATGAGATGTCAACATGTTAGGATGTGGTTATGGCCCTAACTTGTTTTCTCCTTGTGCATGACTTGTGGAATTGTTGTTATGAAATTGTGCATGGAATCGGTGGTGTATTGAAAGGAGAATATAGTTTTGTGATGTTCATGTGCATGTTGACACAATAGTTGTTTATTAGCATCAAGTTGACCTAAAATATGAAAAGGGAAGCTCACTTATGGCCATGGACCATTTATTACAAAAAAGAACCCAAAAGTGACCCCTGGCAGCCAAAATGGGCACCCGCCCTCGCAGGTGAGGCACCTGCGGCCGCACCTCACCACCTGAGGGTGCAGGTTGCTCCGCAGGTCCTTCCAGAAGTTCGTTTCGCTTGTTTTTGCTTCTCTTTGACCCTCCAAGGCCCCTCCACCCTTCTTGGATGCAATCATCAACTTATAGTACCCTTTGGATGGCTCTAAGGGGGTAGTCCGAAGGCATTTTGAAATATATCAATTGTGGATTGTTTTTAATGTGTTGTTGTAAAAGGTATTTGGGTGACTTGATGGAGTAAATGTGACTTTATGTTAAGGAGGAAGTGTAAAGTATAAACTTGGTATGAAATTCCATCGGCTTGTGATAGCTAGGTTGATGTGTGGAATGCTTTGGTGTTGTTGGTATGGTAATGCAGTAACTTGTATTGTAGGAGGGTGAAATGACGTTATATGGCAGTCACGTAACTCATTATCGTCTTGTGCACTTGTGATGTAGTTAGTGGTTAATGTGAGCTCCGTTATGTACTTATGTTGTAGAGTAACACGTAAGGAAGGAGCTGAATTGTTGTATTCTTATATTGGGAAGATAAGGTATGTAAGGTTACTCTTTCCGTATCCTTTGGCAGCACTTATTGTTCTCATTGTTACCGAACTTGTTTCCACTCCAAAATGTTCTAAAGTATCTTATTTCAGGTTTGTTATAAATTGTAATTCACATTTCTCTTATTCATTGACTATTGTTCCAAAGTTCCAATAATGTTATGACCACCAACGTATCAATCTCACAAAAGTAAAGAAATGAAATAATGCATAGTTGTTTGAGTACGAGTGGTAGCTCAAAGGGGCGAAAACCTAGCTAGAGACGATCCCGATTGATTATTGGATACAGGGGACAACCTAAAGGGGTGAAAACCTAGATCGGGCCGAACCTGCTTTATTGATTTATGGGTGGTAGCTCAAAGGGGCATAAGCCTAGCTAGAGACGGTCCCAATATTATTTCCTACTGATCAGTTAGGGCCCAGGCATTATATGAATGATAATGATATTAATATGAACGTAAAAACAAAGAAAGTAATGAAGGAAATGTACACGGTGCCACACATACATTACGGTGGTTTATCAATACTGTCCACTCACTCGTATTTGATTCCATTGGAGTTCTTATGTTTCTTGCAGTTACTTATAGCCTTACATACTCAGTACATTTTTTCGTACTGACGTCCCTTGGGGGACCTACCTTACTTGTTGCAGGTACATGAGCTAGTAGACATTCACAGTAAGATACAGGTCATCTGCTGACTATTGGTGAGCTCCAGATTGGTTCGGGGCTTTCCGAGTCACTTGTATACACTTGTTTTGGTACTGTGTAATAGTTTTATTAAGTGGGGACTTGTCCCGACTTTAGGCTTGGTTATGTATCTGTTAGAGGCTTTGTAGACGTTATAAGTCGAACGAATGAATGTATAACCCTTTTGATGTGGTGGCCCTAACGATCAAGTCTCATATCTATTTGAATGTTTTTTATTGGCTTCCGCCATTGATATCTTATGTCCATGTGTGGCTAAATGTTGTTCACTTAGGGATATGCATATGAATGTATGCGAATGTATAGGTTGTGTCACACCCCGAATTCCTACGAGGCGTGATTGGCACCCGAAGCCGATATGGCCCTAGAGAACCAATCTTTGCTCATGAACACTCGTACGCATAACCTCGAATGAATAAGATACTGATTCATGTAACTGATGAAATATAAAATATCATACATATACATATATAAAACTTGACCGTTGGGGCCATCACGTCGCACTGAACGTACATATCTTACATCCATATACCCACATATGTCTACAAAAGCCTCTAAATACATACACGACCAATTCATAATGCCTACAACATCAAAACCAATGTACAACTTTGACTTGGAAAGCCCCGATCCAACTGGAGCTCACCAAAGATCTGCAAATACCGTCAACTTACTGTGGAGGTCTACTAATGCCTGCACCTGCAACATGTAAGGTAAGACCCCGAGAGGGGTCAGTACGAAGAATGTACTGAGTATGTAAGGCCATAAGAAAACTACATCAGTACGTAAGAACTTCCATGGAAATAATTATAAGAGAAAACTCAATGTACGGAATTATGTACAGTTCTTCTGTTATTGCCGTGTACGATCATTCATTCACGATCACAACAACCATAGAACCAATATAATAGAAATAGCAAATGTGAATAAACTCTCTTTCTGTATGTGGGGAACCATGTACATTACGTTCTTTCTTTCTCTTGTCTTTACTTTACTTTACTTTTACATTGCTCATATACTGTTAGGGCCCTCATCATGCAGGTGTTCTTTTCACCCCATGGATAAAATAGCATCGTCATGCAGGTATTCTTTTTACCCCATGGATAAGATCATATCATCATGCAGGTGTCCTTTGCACCCCATGGATAAAGTAACATCATCATGCAGGTGTTTGCACCCCATGGATAGAATAACATTTTCATGCGGGTATTTGCACCCCATGGATAAATTAACATCATCATGCAGGTATTTGTACCCCATGGATATGCATTACTTTATTCTTACTTCATTCTTTACTTTTGAGATTGATACCTTTACTTGTGAGAGATTGATACTTTTGCTTATGAAAGATCGATACAATGATAGTCACAACTTTATTTGAAGTTTTGGATCAATAATCACTGAGTGAGAAACATGCAAATAAACATTATTGGAACATAGCCTCCATGGAACCATAACACTGTTGGAACCCTTGGACAATGATCAATGAACAAGACACATGAGTATAACCACTATTGAAACCTTGGAACATAACCTCATCGGACTTTTAGAACATTACTAATGAGTATGAGACATGTATATAACTCTATTGGAACTTGGACTCATGTCATGATTGGAATAATGCTATTCAACTAAACAAGCCCTCTTGACCTCATTACTCTCGTTGAGATAGTTCTCTTAGAATTTACAACATTATGACAGTTTAGGAACTTCAGTCAATGAATAAGAGATAAGCGAATCGTAATTCATCTAGGAGTAGGACACTTGTGAATAACAATATATGTCTACCTTAGTTAAAATACTATAGGACCCCTTTGGAATGTAACACTTTTGGAACCTTAGGATAATGATCACTAAAATACGACACATGTGGATATCAACTGTTCACCAACCTTAGATGCAATACCTTAGAACATTTGAAACTCTTAACATACTAGCCAGTGAACGTGAGTGAACAAATGAACATGATTCATATGATTCACCATTAACCAATGAGTAAGGAACTTATGAGTAACTCTAGCCAACTATCGGATACGGAATACCTTAGAGTATTTCGGAATCGAATGAGTACTATGACAATGTGAACTCCATATGTTGCAGAAAGATATAGAGAGGTAACCTTACATACCTTTACTTCCAAGTATGAGTACACAAGTCTATATATGAACACAACAGTCCAGCTTCTTCCTTATGTTTCACTCTACAATACAAGTCCACAATGGATCTCTCGTTAACAATTATTTACCGTACAAGTGTACAAAATGACAATGAACCATATGACTGCTATATAACTTCATTTCACTCCTTACAATACAACCAACTGCATCATCATGTCAATAATACCATAACATTACACTCATTGACCAAGATTTCATACAACAATAGCATTTCGCATCACACTTACCCTTTATGCCTTCTCATTTTCATCCCGTCACATTTACGCTTAACAATTTGCCTCATAACCACATATGAACAACCATCCACATTTAATACAGTCCAAAATACCTTCACACTACACTTTAAAGTCATTAAAATGACATCACAAGTTGATAATTACATCCATGAAGGGAATAGGGGTTTCGGGGGGCCAAAGGGATGCAAAAACAAGCAATTCGGAGTTCTGGGCCGATCCGCTAAGCCACCTGCGCCAGAAGGTGGATGACCTGCATCCGCAGGTGACCTTTGGAAGTAGCCATGGGCACCTGCGTTGGCACCTGCGCCCGCAGGTGCTTCGTCTGCGAGGGCGGGTGCCCGTTTCGGCCAAAAAGGATCTCTTTTGGGTCTTTTTATGCAATGAATGGTCCATGATCATAACTAAACTTATTTTAACATATTTTTGATCCTCTTATATGCCAACAATCATCCATGGTCTCACAACACACATAAACATCACCAAAACGATACTTTACGGTCAATACGTCACCAAAACCATAACCAATTTCACAATAGAAATTCCAAACATTATATACCATGAAAAAACAAGGAAATGCTATAATCACATCTCACATGTCAATATTAACTCCAGCATGCTCACTTCCTTTAATACCATAAGTCCATGTTCAAGTTTACAAGGCAAAGTCATCCTCCGATTTAGCAAACACAAGTTGTTTTACATATAGTGAACTTCTCACACTTCACCAACATAACCAACATAATATAAACCATCTCCCATGCATAAAATATAGTAAACCATAATAATAAACACTTACCAATACTCACCAAGTGATGATCTTTGGCCAAGAGGATGAGAGCTTAGGGTTTGTGGAAATATTGAGAAAATTCTAGAAAGGCATGGGTGTCCAAATGAATAAAATTCTGATTTTTGGCTCTATTTATAGCCCCTTTAAGTCTCTCTTTATCCAAACACTTGGTCCAATAATAATGTAGGGACTTGTTCTTGCAAGAATGGGTCATTATGCCCTTTTTGGGCCATGTCTTCATGCCAATTTTGGGCCTCATTTAGCTCATTAACAATTTGTTAATTGAGCCCACCAATTGAATAAATAATTCCTCATATATATATATATATCCCTCAAGTCACTCTTATCCATCTCTTGGCATTAAATACATGGTTGATTGGTCAAATGGACACATATTGGAAGAATGGGTCAATTTCCATGTTGGGCCATGTCTTCTTATTACTTTTGGGCTTCACTTTGGGCCCAATGATGTAAGACTTATTCATGCTCACAAATTAATGTATAATTCATCAAATCTCCCATGTTTTTTTCTAATTCCGTAAATGTACACGTAGTCGTATAGGTTCGACAACATACGGGTATTTCACCTCCTACAAAGGTCTAATCCCATGTACTAGGCTCAATATCAATTATATCATCAATAACATTACATAATACATACTTTTGGCTCTTGACCTCTAAGTAAACATTGTTCAACGTTGTCAAGTAGGGTTTGGTAAGTACGGGGTGTTACAGGTTGGTTCTCTCGGGCCTTAACGGCTTCGGGTGCCAGTCCGCCCCAGTGGGATTTGAGGCGTGACACCATATAGCAAAGGAGAAAAGTTAGATAGCTTATATTGTTACTTTCGATCAAAATACAATTTTTGGTGCCTATTTAATGATGTGGCGGCTTTAAATTTGTAGAAAAATAATATCAAAAAATTAAAATGAATATTTAAATTTATTTAGGACCCAACTCATCTAAATTTGATCCAATTCTTGACCATACCTGCTTCAAATGATTTTGCTATACCAGAGATGCCCTTAATGATTAAAAAACATATGATGATTCCTCAATTTCTAACCATCTAAATACTAGAGACGCCTTTTATAATATTGAACTATAATAAAAAAATATCATATAGACTCACGACAAACAGATTCATCACTTGTGAGATTCAGTATTCAATTTTTTCAACACCAATAAAAAAGAGAACATAATAAGAAAATAAATTGCTACCATAATCAAGTGACCAAAAAATTTAATTCGTTTACAAATATCTACAAATAAAAATTAGGAGGAAAAAAAGAAGAAAACTTCAGTTTACCATAGTATCGAAACGGAAGCAAAAAAATAATTAGAAAAAAGGGCAAAAGAAAGAACAATAAGGAAAATAGTAAATAAAAGACAACCCAAAAAAAAAAAAAAGGAAAAGCAAAAAATAATTTGTCTAAAAAAAAGTTAATCACTAAAAAAGTAAAAGACTATGAAGGTGGAAGTTGCTCTGATAGGTAGGACTCAAAAAGTTTATGTGTCAAAATAATAGATATCTCATACAACTATGACATGGCGTATGAGGCTCATATTAAAAAATTTCAGAATAACTAGAATGAAAATAGAAACCAAACTAAAAGAGCAACTTCCTTCACTAGTTGTGCATATATCATGTTGTCCAAGTCTGGACTATTAGGCTACATATTGAGCAATGAGCAATCAAAAGCATTTTGTGTGCTTTCACAGCACATAATACACAGGATCAGAAAGGAATGTAAGAGTGCAAACTCAAAAGGCATCCAACTCTAGTTTTATAATTCCTGATCTGTAGATCTTGTAGTGTGGCAGCTCACCTTGAATAACCTCAAGTTGAAATTTAAACCTGCTCACGTACACAATTACTTCAAACTATATGTGTATACACTTAAATATATGTGACAAAATACAACATAAGTGAATACACTTAAATATGTGACAACAGACAGTTGATTGGCTACCTGAACTCCCACATTATTGGTGAAGATTCGATTCCCCACATTGTAATGCCCTCCCCCATATCCCCTTCTCCAACCCCCAATTTTTGGGGAAAATAAAAGAATACACTTAAATATATACATTCAATGAATAAATGTAGGGATAATTACATAAATGAATTCTTTTAGATTAATTATTACTATGTATAGTACAACTTTTAATTTATTACCAATTATAGTTGAGTATTAGCTTTAATAACAGATCTCCACTTCTTCTTCACTTCTCTCCCTTCTCTTGTCAACAATGTCTTCTCCGGCGAGGAGATTCAAGCTCCGGTGAACCGGAGCAAAGGAACAAACGCCACCAGTCCCTTTACCCCTTTCTACACAACCATCGCCGAAGCTTCGACTCCGGCAGCCACCACATCTACGCCAGAATTATAGTGGAGCAACCAGATCTGGCCGGAATTGTCCAAATCTGACCAAAATTATTGAATTTTGATGGAGTTGTTTGGTGATGGAGGAGAAACAAAATGGGTAGTGAAGTTGTTGGTTGTTCCGACGACGTGAGTTCGCCGGAGAAGACTGGGGTTGTTTGGTTGGAGGTTGCCGGAGTTGACAATGTTGTTGTTTGTTTGCCGGATAAAATGGGGTGACGATTTGTTGTTGTTGTTACCTGTGCTCCGGCGTGGAGCTATTCATTGTCGCCGAAGCAGCAAAGGAGACATCGGAGAAATCTCTGTTTCGGCCAAATCTGATAACAACGACAAAGGGGGCCAGTTTCAAAGATTGTATTATAGTTGTATTATAGGTATATTAAAAATGTATTAAATATAAACATCGTTATAATACAATTCGAATTCAATATTATACATTTTTATGAATTCGGAATGTTTGAAATTCACGTATAATACTTATAACACATTTGTATTATGAATGTTTTAGCTATATATATTCACAACGCATATTGAAATACGTATTTAATACGTATAATATATTGAATTCAAAATGTATTCAATTTGTTATTTATTTTTTTTCTCTTATTAATGATGCTAAAAACGTATTAAAATTAAATTTGAAACATTTAAATGCTATTCAAGTTAGTTTATGTGTTACTATATTAAAATTGTGTTTAAAAATGTATGAGTATATATGTATTTTGCTATTTTTGGTAAAAAAGTTATGTTTTCAACTCATGTACTATAATTAATAAATAAGACCACATATTTATACTATTTATGTAAATACCTCATTAATGTAAGCAATAGTTATGAGTGAATTACAACCATTAGATTTTATATCCCTTTGTTTTAATAAATAAACTACAACCATTAGATTTTAGGGCTTCTTTCATTTTTAGACCGTCAGTCAAGCTTAATTACAGGCGTTAGCCCAAATATACAAAACATATACACTAATTATGTATATTATATGTATATTTCTAATAAAATACACAAAACCTATACATTTGCCGACTATTTTGTAAATTAGATCTCCCAAAGATATTGAACTGTAATTTTCTTTAGATGTTGTATCTGGTTGAGTTGTGAATGTTCTGTTGAATTCAGCTCCATGGAATTGGGTTAAGTTCAGAAATGCTTCTAAAATGGGATGGTCTTGATATTTTGTCCCCCATAAAAAAAGTCTTACAAAAATGACCTCTATAAGGGATGGTCTGAATTTTTAATCGCCCCGTTTAATAAATTTTGCTCCTAAGGCAGACATTGTAATTCTTGCCTATGAGGGTCTGTTCATCACATTTCAAGACAATAAACTTGCACAATTGACCAGAAGTTCTGACTTATATGCAAAAGCTATAACTTAGATATATTTCCCATAAGACATACGTTCTAACTCTTGTCCATAAGATAGACGTTCTGACATTTCAAGACAATGAATCTGTACAATTGACCAGAAATTTTGTCTTATAACTTAGATATATTTCCCATAAGACAGACTTTCTAACTCTTGTCCATAAGATAGACGTTCTGACATTTCAAGACAATGAATCTGTACAATTGACCAGAAATTTTGTCTTATAAGCAAAAATTAGAGCTTATTTAACAAGGGCAAAAATTTAAGATCACATACTTTAGGGATAAAAATTTAAAATCGAATATTTAGGGGATAAAAATTTTAACACCGCCACTTTAGGAGACACTAGGCGTAATTTCCTGCATGGAATCACTTAGATGGGCTAATTGTGTTAAGGGTAGTCCTACAATAAAGGGCCGACAAGAAAGCCCAAATAAAAAAGGATTTTTTTTAAAAATATATATATATATATCGGCTCGTTATCTCTTTCTCGTCCTGGTTTCAAGAATCTCAGAGGCTAACTTCTCTTATCCTTCTACTTATCACTTTCTCTTCTCCTTTGCCTCAGTCTTCTTCACTTCAATATTTTCTTGGGGTTTATCTTAGCCCCATTTTTTTCAAGATTACAACTCATTTATGGTGAAAAAGTTAGCAGCTTTATTGACTGATTAATCTTTGAAAAATATCTGCTTTATGGAACCCCATTTTTTCATTTATGAGCCACCATATGGTTGTAACTGAATTTAGAGTAGATAGAAGATGTCTTATTTATTGCCACAATTCCAAAGCTTGCCTGATACTTTTGTACTTTGCTCCAAAACCCAACAGCAGACCACCATCCACCTTTGTAAGTCTCTCTTTCTTTATTTGAGAATAATGTTGTTATTGATATGGCAATTGGGAAAGTTTTGTTCTTGCTAAGTGGTAATGCTGAACGAGAAAAAGATTATTGACAATGGGAATTGCAAAGTTTGGTTCTTTATGTATGAGCTGTGTGAAATTTGCTTGTGTATTTTTGATATATTCATTCTTTTGCATTTTAATCTGCTCATGAATTGCTAGTTTAATAAATGGGATTGAGCAATCTTTCTTCAATGTTGTGTAGATTGTTGTTTTTTTTTTGATGAAGAAATTTGGAACGCAGTCAGGAATAGAACCCTCAACCTTTAATAAGACTCGTAAACCCATTGAGCCAAAGCTTATTCCTTGTAATGTTGTGGAGATTGTTTATTGAAAACAAGATCAAATTTTGGTAGACAAGCGTAAATGATATGGCTAAAAGTTTGTACTTTATATGAAATTTCAAATGTTTTAAGTGGGAAATGGATCTTGATGTTTCAATACAATAGCAACGATAATAACAACATACTCATTGTGATCCCACAAGTGGGGTGGGGTAGAGAGGTTGTCTCTGATAGACCTCCAACTCAAGAAAAGCGTTTTTTATAACAGGCTTGAAAGATACAAGAGTAAAAAAGCTATGATAAAAAATATTATAGAGAGAAAAATATTGAGAACGAAAATAGTAAAGATAACTAAAGTAAAAGAAACAACAGTGGCAATAAAATTGAAGAATTAGATAATGATAGAAGATCTTGATATTTCAATGGAGGAGAGAATTGGATTACAAAGTGGTTCTAATTGCATGCACTGCCTCCATTTTCTCTGAATCGAGGAGGTCCATTTATAGGGCAGGTAATTTTATTATTATATCAGGAAAAACATTATTCAATAGTTACTTTGATTCCGAGTGATATTTTCCTACTTAAAAGGGCAGCCGGTGCACAAATCATCCTTTGTTAGCAGGTTCTGGGGAAATGTAGACAGTACCCTAATGCTTGCATTAGTGGCTGTTTCCACAACTCGAAACCGTGACCTATATTAGTGATGGGAGAAAGGGTCCTTCAAGTATTGTAATTTTCTTAGCAATTAGTATTTTGATGGCCTGTTCGTTACAGCATAATGGATTAGAAAATTTTGGCAGCTTACTGCATAGCAGCGGTGTTCCTCATGTAGTTAATGTTGCCATTTTAAGGTCATCATGTTGTGGTTTCGATGACTTAGAATGGAAATATGTTGTTTTGCAAGGATGACTATGTTAATTATGCCCAGGAAAACTTAGATTCTCAGACTGTTATGAAATTCATTCTGTTCTCAGTAGAGAATTTATGTGCAAAGGAGAGCATGCTCGCTCACAAACACACACTGAAATACTGAATGGAAGAGAGGAAGAATCAGCAATGGGCAGTTAAGTCACTAACTAGACAGCTTCATATAGTTTTCCAAGTGAAAGCCTGACGTAAGTAGAAAAGTCCGTTGTCCTAGTTGTATTTTGAAGAAGATATTGGCTTTGCGCTTCAGTATTTCTTTTGAAATTCCTGATATGAATCTGTAAACTTGGATTTATGATCTGGTGCCTTTGCTCTAGTACCATTGTGGATTTCTAGATACGACTTTGACTTTGGGTGATCAACTTCTAGTTACTCCTTGCCAGTTTGCCTTTTCCTGATTTGCTCATATGCGGACCTGGAAGCAGGAATCGTCCCTGAAACTAAATAGTTCAACTTCTTAATAGAATCTTGTGGGTTTCTTTAGTCCGTGGTGAAAGTTTTTAATGATCCATCTTATACACGTAGACTTCTGTTGTTCTTACTGTATCTTGGCCAAAATGCAGCAAAAGGTAGAGACCATATTCATTTGAGGGGACAATGTGTCCTATCCACTGCATCTGCTGTAACGTCAACAGCAACATCTACTGTGCTTGGCATTGAGAAGCTACAGTTACCGTCTATTGAAATCCTCTCAAATTCAGTCGCAGCTGAGAGATCATGGAAACCACCGTCAACTGCCACAACCACAGTACTTGATATACAGAAGCTAAAGTTGCTGTCTTTGGAGGATTACCCAGATTCAGTTGCCCCAGATGGGCCATGGACATACATTGAGACAGTTGGTCCACCTACAGAGGTTAGAACTTAAATAAATAGCCTAGAAATTATGAAACATTAAATTTGAGAAACTGATAGGACCCGAGGTCTTCAATCTCCAGTGAAAATATGAAATAAGTTTCACATATAGTAAAAAGTATTTGTTTTTTCAAAACTCAGATGTACTTGCATTTTCAAATTATGGGCCAAAAGTAGTTTTAAACATCAATAGGCCATTATCTAACAATTGGTTGACATTGAAAAAGAAGAACAGTTGGTGAAAAGGTTTTCCTTTGCTTTAGTTATCTTGGTCAATATTTCCCAACCTTATTATTTACCTTAGTGCCATTTTACCAAGTTCCAGTCTCCTATATTGTACTCTATTTCCCGTTAATGTAAACCTTATTTGGCCATGACAATATTGTTACCAGTTAATTGTTGGCTTTTTATGTTTGCAGGCGAACATTAAACCTGCTTTAGCTGTAGAAAATTTTCTTGCTAGTGAGGAAGCTATCATAGCTGCTGCAGCCGCTGAAGCAGTTGCTTTGGCAAAGGCTGCATTGAAGGGCGCACAAGATGCTGTAATGTTGGTCGGCCATAACAATTTAAAGGACTACGATAATGTTGGCAGAGGTACTCTATCAGAAGCTAGGATTGCTCCATTTGAGAGTGTTCATCTGACTCAACCTGGTGAGACAAGGAGAGTTGATGTTGGTGCGGAATTAAAGGGAAGTGAGATGAAGTGGAGCGGAAGTAGTTTATTTGAGGACTCCCTTACAAGTTCTGATGACCTGGAGCCATCACCTGAAGAACTGAAAATTCTTCAGTTACAGCTGTCAAATGTCATAGCTGTAAAATCGAACCGTCAAACTGAGCGGAAGGCCAGAAGAGCTAAAGCAGTAGAGAGGGCTGCAGCCAATGTTGTGTCTGTGAAGTCTGGTTCTACTAGTCGAAAGAAGCGTGCTTCAGTACAAGATGTTGATTACTCGGATCCACTGCGTTACTTGAGAGGAGCTGCATGTAGTTCTAAGCTACTGACTGCATCTGAAGAACAGGAGTTATCGAGAGGAATACAGGTGTGCTTTAGCTTTATCTAAGTATTTGACCCTATGGTTTTTGTTCTTTTTCCTTTTAAGATTTTGCCTCTTCCTTTTTCCTTTACCACATCAACATTCTTTCATGTGCTTATTATACGAATTCCGGCTTGAATGGATTTCAATGCATGTAATGCTTTCTTCTCTTAAATTCTTCTTTTATCTGCTTTGCGTTTGACAATTAGTGTTAGTAATAGAATACTAAGTACATGCCGGTTGATCATATTATTTTTACTGAAGCAAGGAAATTTTCATTATTGTTTACTCGATAGATGAAAAGTTTGTAGCACCAAACAGATGTAATGTGCTCTCCTGTTATCTCACTTGACTTGCCTTTCGTTATTTTGCTCAAAGCTTGTTGTTCTTCTTGTAAAACATGAATCTGAGAAGCTGCATCGTCTCTTATGAAAAATTCAACATTTAAGTACATTGAGCTTCCTGGATAGTCTTTGAATCTTCGTTCTCTTATTGACCTCCTATCTGGGGTCATTCTTGGCATTGGCTTTTGAGATAATATGGAATAATCCTGTACTGATCCTTTTCAAGGTTATTTTTTCGTGTAACCAAAATTTGCCTGTGTCCATTAATCGATAAAAGCTTTCAGAATGAACCACAAAGTCTGCAATGGATAATTGAATGTTTATGGCTTCAAATGTCATATCTGTACTATATTTTGCTGTGGAGTTTGCTTCCTACTTCCTTGCAAATCATTTATTTCTTTTTCCGTTCAATTTTTAGACAATTTATCAGTCACCAAATGATACAGGACCTGTTGAAGTTGGAAAGACTTCAGGTGGAGCTTGGAGAGCGTTGCGGAGGTCAGCCCACTTTCTCCCAATGGGCTGCTGCAGCCGGAGTTGACCAGAAGACCCTAAGGAAGCGTTTGGACTATGGCATTCTTTGTAAAGATAAAATGATTAAGAGCAACGTGAGGCTCGTTATTTCTATTGCCAAAAATTATCAAGGAGTAGGGATGAATCTTCAAGATCTGGTTCAGGTATATATGGTGCAATTATATGCTATCTCAAGTTTACTTCTGTTCCAGTCAAGAGACTAGTTCTATTAAGGGATCAAACCATCTGAACTATCATCTGCTGATCTATCTCATTTTTGGAAATTTAAATGCAGGAAGGATGTCGGGGCCTTGTACGAGGAGCAGAAAAATTTGATGCTTCGAAGGGTTTTAAGTTCTCAACTTATGCTCACTGGTGGATTAAGCAGTCTGTTAGGAAATCCCTCTCTGATCAGTCCAGGATGATTCGGTTGCCAGTACGTGATCCAACTTTACGTGGACATTTTTATTTTATATGCCAATTAAACATTGTTGATCCTGAACTATTCAAAAAGAGAGAATGTCTATATATAGGTCTTGTTGACCTTCCATTTTCTCTCTTACCATTTTGAGTTTTATGTTTACAGTTTCACATGGTTGACGCTACTTATAGAGTTAAGGAAGCAAGAAAGCGATTGTTTACTGAAAATGGTAGACATCCTAACGATGAGGAAGTAGCTGAAGCAACAGGGTTGTCAATGAAGAGACTCACTGCTGTGATGTTAACTCCTAAAGCTCCAAGATCACTTGACCAGAAAATCTGGTTCAATGAAAGCCTCAAACCTTCGGTTAGTCCTTAAAACATCTCTCTTTTTCCAGTTTAGTCTGTCAGTTTTGTGTCCCGTCATGCAAAAGTCCAGCTTGACACGTCATTCTTTTAACAGTTGTGTTCATTGTTCCCAGGAAGTGCTTGCAGACCCTGAAGCGGAAACATCAGAAGAAATACTGACCAAACAGTTCATAAGACAGGACCTGGAGAAGGTATTAAACACCTTAAATCCAAGGGAGAAGCAGGTCGTTAAATGGCGATTTGGACTAGCGGATGGCAGGACGAAGACTTTACAAGAGATTGGTGAGTTAATGGGCGTTAGCCGGGAGAGAATACGCCAAATAGAGTCTTGTGCATTCCGTAAGTTGAAGAACAAGAAAAGAACAAAGTTTTTGCAGCATTATGTAAATGCTTAAAGTCTCTGTTATATATATCAAGAAAGTAGATTTGATCTTCTAGTCATTGAGTCTTTGTTGTTAGAAAAGTGAGGCTTAGATAAGCTTTGGTTCTTTAACTCTTCTTATTCTTCAGAACTCTGCAAATATTTTGTGCATAATACAAAATTTTGGCTCAAATAATCAGATGTTGTAAGTTATTGTAGCAGCTCCAATTTTATGGTTGATTCAAATGCTAACATTTGGATTTGTTGGAGGTTTAGTTTGGAAAGATCAAAGTTCCTTTCAAAAAATTTTAAAAAAATGTTACTTATTACCTTTCTTGAAGGGGAGCTTGGAGCAACGGTAAAGTTGTCTCCGTCCTGTAGGTCACTGTTTCGAAGATGTGGAAGCAACCACTAATACTTGTGTTAGGGTAGCTTGTCTATATTATACCCCTTAAGGTGCATCCCTTCTCCGTGAGATTCTTTGTGCACTGAGTTGTTTCCTTTTTTTTTTTTTTAATCCTTTCTTGCACGTTGGGATTAACGGTGGGCGTTCGGGCCATTAGGGATTGCATATGAAAATTTTGGTTTGAATTTTCAATTTTCAAATTGAAGAAATTACAATTCAAATCCAATTCGAGTAAGTTAGGATTGGATTGAATTTTTTAATTTCGATTTTGGATTAATTTATTTGGATATTTCAGATTTTCAATTTTGACTTTTGTACTTTTAAGGCAGGCCATAATAATTAACAGCCTCAATTCACTTAATAATATTCTACAGTTAATCAGGATTGAGATCACTCTGATGTCCATCCTGTGTAATTTCAAATTGAACTTAGTACTAATACTGGGGTATAGGGTGGTAGAGTACTAATTTATTGAACCTTTTAAATTGAACTTGTCGGCATTGGGACATATGATATGGGTAAGACAGAATATATTTACATAAGACATAAAAATTTTGAATTTTTTGAATACCCGAAAATCCATAGTACTAAATTTGATATATAATCTAATAAAACTCATAAATTTTAAAAATAAAATGCAAAGTCCAATCAAAGCCACGATATCTTGGTGAAGATACGAAATCTAAAGAAGAAAAGAGGTAAACGAAGGGTATGAATTTGAACTACGTAATAAATTGGTTAAGCATTTAATATCAAATCTTATAGAGAAAATGCATAAAGTACCCCCTAAACTATGACGTTATTTGTAAGTAGACACATAAAGTCTGTGGGGATCCTATTACTCCATTGAACTATTTCCAATTAAAATGTATACACCTTTTTTTTATCAATCCAAGTTATCAAAGAATATGTGTAAATCACGCACCAATCATAACTTGCCACGTGTCAAATTAGATTTTAACTCTTTTTTAAAATTAACTTTCTGTTATAAAATATATATTATTATATGAATGTCTACTAAATGTAATCTCCCACTACTCTTCATCATTATGAGTAGTAATACCCACAACTCCACCACCTCCACATTGATCATCCACAACTCCATAATCTTCCCCACATTCTCAATGATTAAATGTCATGTTTATGACATCCTTTGATGTTCCTATATGTAGCCCTATAAATAAGGACACAAGGATTTATATTGTATACATTCGAACATTTGGAAGAACAAGAAAACTCTCCTCTTGTCTCTAATATCTTATCTACTTTATTACTTATATTATTCTCTTTTAGCTTAGTTTTAAAACACGTTATCAGCACGATTGTTCTACCATTGAAGAATTGTGGTATTGAATCAAAACGAATACGAAAAAGGTAAAGGTAAAACTGTTTCATACAACTTCAGGTTAATCCCTCATCTTTTCATGATTATTCTTTCTCAACTGTTATAGTTAGTTATTTACTTTTGTTTTACTTTGGACCGAAATTTTGCTTCATTTACTGCAACAATCATCCTATGTCTCACGGATTAACTTTGGTGTTCTTCTCCTCTTAGATTTCATGTTATATTATTAAAGTTATAATTTATAGCAAGAAAGTTTTAAATCATTTGCTTGATGGTCATATCTAAGCTTGAAATATTGATTGAAAACTTACTTTGGTGTCCCATGTTGGTATTTGGCGAGCAACCAGATGAATATTTTGGATCTATATAAATTAATGTGTGAAAAGTCTTCTTAGATGGATTATTTGGCAGAATGATTAACCTTCATGATTGTCCCATTTAATTGATTTAAATCAGGTAGTATGTTCTAATGTTACTATATTTTTTGTTGGTTTGTAATTTTTTTTATTGTTCTACCTATTATGTTAAGCTATATGGATTTCTACAATCCAACCGTGGAAAAGTGAGACATTAGTGCATCCTGCCCAATTAATGTTGCTATTTCATGGCCCTGCTTATTCTCAAAAAGGTTCCATATGAATAAGGTGCTTAATTACATATTTTGAAAAACTAATTAGGTGAAATATGAACACCTAGAATATATTTTGTGCTTAGTAATATGATTCTGCTCCTTCTGCTATGCTAATAGTTTTAATATTTGTTTTAGTAGATTGACCCATGGAAGTCATGGAAGTTTCTTGGTGCAATGTGGCCTACTTATATCATTGAGTATGAGTAAGATGGTGGATTTAAGTCCCATCATATCAAGAGGGTAAGACATCGGGTTAGAGTCCCGATGCACCATGATGATAAGATATCGGGTTCGAATTTCATCAATTTATGGCCTAAGACGGCTTTATATGGGTAAGATATTGGGTTTAAGTCTTAATGCACCATAGTGGTAATATTGATGACTAAGACAAAATAATGTACTTTGATCAAAAGTCATGAAATCCGCCACATTGATTTGCTCCATTCTTTGATGTGAAAGTGGTAGTAGTGCATAAAAAGTCTGAAAGAAAAGTGATTTTATATATGTGGGCGTGAAGGAACAAAATTATGATAGTCATCATTATGGTAAAAATAAAGAACGTTATGGATAGTTAAAATGGTCCTTCAAAAGTGAAGGCAATGTTTACCATCAATTTGGTATAAAAGGTATATATTGGGCACGCGGTTGTCATGCAACCTAATTTGAAAAGTTTTCTAAATCCTCCATCAAATAAAAAAAAATAAAAAGTGAAGGCACTCGTAATCTTTCAAAGTGATGTAGATGGGTCATATAAATATGACAAATGTCAAGGCATGACAATGAGCTTATAAAATAAATTATGAAGCACATATGATTATAGTCTATTTCTTGAAGAGAATGCGACTTGTGATAAGCATTGCAAATGCTAGGCCATTCTTGAAAATGAATGTGTCAATATGTGATAAAAATTGTGAATAAAAATGTGATCATGGGTTGTATAAAAATCACAATTCACCTCTACGGGAGGTTTGAGTCTTTGATTATCAAACGGTAAAAGCAAAAAATAAGTCTTGTCAAATATGGTATCATATGTTTCATTATGAACTATCGAAGGGCAAAAAAAAGAAATAATTCTTTCATATAAAGGTTGTGACCATAAACAAAATTGAATGTTATTGTATGGCTACACAAATTTGTCATTGATTGTGTGCATATAATTTTCTCCTTAAAGGAGATGTTCATCACATGTATGGTGTTATAGAATATGAGGTAGTACACAAGTATTTGATAGATTCAAAAAAGCTAATGTGTTACTATATTGAGGAATGAAATTGTTCATGATATTCGGATTGTAGAAGTCTCCAAAAGAAACTTTTTGAGTTTCAAGGGAATTGACAAGAAGAAAAAAAAATATTATTATTTTGAGACTATAAATTATGAAAAGATTTTATATCTTCATATTACTACAATCAAAACGGGTTATAAATATTTATGTGAAAGACTACCCGTTTTCCTCCTCTTTGTTGATACAAATATGGGCATGGTGATGGAATCACATGCGAAAGTAAATTAAAAGTTTACAGGAATTATATAAGTTAGCGTGACCGGTTGACCATCCCAGTTCAAATATGATGCAAAAAAATAATTGAGAATTCATGTGGTTATACATTGAAGGAATAAAAAGATTCTTCAAGAATTCTCTTATGTTGCTTGTTCTCACGATAAAATATCATCTAGGCTAAGGTTGGGGTTGTATCCCTAAATTTTTGAAACGTATAGCAAGGTGAATATAGGCCCGTTCGCCTGCCATGTGGACCGTTTACTAGGAAATGAGATGCATCTATGATTGGTCACATGCGCTTTGCTATCAACTTGCAATTTGATTTTTGCAAGGTTGTTTGCTCAAATTGTTAAATTAAGAACACGGTTCCAAACTATAAAAGTTGATTATGTTGGTTGATTTAGTAGATATTGTGTGTCTCCAATTATAGCTGAACCATTGATTAAAAAAAAAAAAAGGCAGTCCGGTGCACTAAAGCTACCGCTATGCACGGTGTCCGGGAAAGGGCCCCACCACAAGGGTGTATTGTACGCAACCTTACCTTGCATTCTGCTATAGGCTGTTTCCAAGGCTTGAACCCGTGACGTCCTGGTCATATGGCTGAACCATTGGTTATGAGAACAAATCTTCCAAAAAGAAAATTTGGTAAGAGACGTGTTTATTTAAAATGTAGCAATATTTGTATGCATCAAGCCAACAAGGCTCCCCTATATGGTTGGTTCAAGGTCAGGAACCAAATTATTACCATCTAAAATATTTAAATGTGCATTATATGATTTAATTGTTCCATCACGCACAAGGATGGATCCCCACAATGAGGTTGGGATAAATGTTAGATTTTCTAACATTAGGGGAAGATATGATAAACAATTGAAATGAGTGGAATCAATTAGTTGGATCCTCGTATAAAATGTGAATTTGAAGTTCAAGAGATAATTCATTTGCAAAATATTGCAAACAATTGCCAGACATATTTACTGATCCAATGTTATAATTCAGTTGTAAATGTTTCAATGAGAAGTCTTTGAAGGACAGAGTCTATGGCACGCCTGAAGCGTGATAGACTAATCGGTTCCAAACATAAAACTCCTTAAAGAAGGAGAGAAGCAAATGATAGAGATGGTCATGATAATGAAGCAAGTGCTTTAAAAGAGCATTATGACATAACACTTTCTAAAACCTTGGCAAAGGTTTAGGTTCCTGAAAATGATGAAAAAGAAGAGAACGATCTCCATATGTTATCTCGTAATGGAACCAAGATCAAATAACCGTCGACGGTATTTTTGGTATAATGTAGCTCTCACTATTATAAATGATAACAAGGATCTTGAATTAAAATTTGTCAAATAGTGTGGACAGATAAAATACACAATTCAAGTATATTTTATTTCACTTGAAAAGTGATGGTATGGACTTAGTCTATAGACTAAGGTATAAAGTCAGTGAGGTACAATGAATTATTATGCAAAAAGTAAAATCGTAAGATATAAAGTATGGCTTGTGGCTTGGGGCATAAAGGTTTTTCGCATAAGTCCTGACATTATTTTATGTAGATGTGATCTCCTGTGATGGATGCAGTGAGGTTTCTTTCAGTCTGGCAATACCTGAAAAACTTGAATGTGTGTTTGCTATGTCTAGATAGACATTGTTATGAAGCATATAAAGCTTTTCGAGAATTTGTAAAATAAAGCTACATCAAATTCTTATATGGATTAAAGTGATTTCGTTGAATACCCTAATGATTGTGATATCACTAGATATAAATAATCTCATGAAAATGATGGATACAACGTTGGAAAGTACAAGTCAAGATATTAGTCAAGAAGAAATATAGCTTAATGTATCCAATGATAGAGGTGTAAAAATAAATAAGTATTAAAATAATATAAATTATTCTAGACTTTGAAAAGTATTGAAATAAATAGATTGATTAACTAAATTTGACCGAATAAATCGTTTTTGTAGATGCATTTAAGGGTGATAATATTTTAGATATGTTCAATATAAATTTAATGAATAGATTGGGCAAGAACAATATGTTTAATTTGGCTAAACGCTTTAAACAAGTAATTAGATTCATTCGTATCCTTATTGAATCTACTGAATCCAACAAATTCAGTGTAATTGAAAAATTCACTTAAATTTTAATATCATATATTTACGTCAAGCGCGATGTGACAAATATGTAAACTAAAGTTAAAATATAAAAGACATAATTAACAAGATATGTAATTTTTCCTTTATTTTTTTGTTTCTCCTTTTCATTTATTTTCTTAAATAATTAATAATGGGGAATTCTAATAATATTTCAGAATTATTAAGAAAAAAATGTTTAAATAAATGAATCGCGCATTATATTTGAACATTGGTAAGTATAAGCTAAAATATTAGTCAAGAAAACATATAGCTTAATGTATCCAATGATAGAAGTATAAAAAATAAGTATCAAAGTAATATAAAATTATTCTCGACTTTGAAAAATATTGAAATAAGTAGATTGATTAACTAAACATAACCAAAAAAATCGTATTAATAGATGCATTTAAGGGTGATTATATTTTAAATATATTGAATATAAATATAATTATAATGAATAGATTGGGCAAGGACATGCTTACTTTGGCTAAAACGCTCTAAATAAGTAATTGGATTCAGATTTATCATCATTGAATCCACCAAATTTAACATAATCAAAAGATTTACTTAAATTTATTTTTATCATAAATTTACGTCAAACATGATGTGACAAATATTTAGACTAAAGTTACAATATAAAAAAACATAATTAACAAGATGTGCAATTTTTCCAGGTTTGTTTCTTCTTTTCAGTCATTTTCTTAAATAATTAATAATTAGGAATCCTAATTTTTTTCAAAAATTATTAAGAGAAAAAATGTTTAAATAAATGACTAGCACATTATATTTGAACATTGGTAAGTATAAGCCAATATTAGTCAGAAAAAATATAGCTTAATGTGTCCAATGATAGACGTGTAAAAAAAAAGTATTGAAAAATATAAAATTATTTTGGATTTTGAAAAATATTGAAATAAGTAGATTGATTAACTAAACTTCAAAACAATTCGTATTAATAAATGCATTTAAGGATGATGATATTTTAAATATGTTCAATATAAATATAATGAATAGATTGGGCAAGAAGATGCTTAATATGGCTAAACCTTGTAAATAAGTAATTTCAGACCCCACTTTGTGGAAATACACTGAGTATGCAGTTGTTGTTGTTGTAAATAAGTAATTGAATTCAGTTTTATCCTCATCGAATCCAGCAAATTTAATGTGATAAAAAATTAACTTAAATTTTTAATCATAAATTTGAAGGGGAGCCTTGGAGTAACTGGTAAAGTTGCTGCCATGTGACCAGGAGGTCACGGGTTCAAGCTTTGGAAACAGCCTCTGACAGAAATGCAAGGTAAGGCTGCGTACAATACACCCTTGTGGTGGGGTCCTTCCCCGGACACCGCGCATAGCGATAGCTTTAGTGCACCGGGCTACCCTTTTTTTTTTAATCATAAATTTACGTCAAACGCGTTGTGATAAATATTTATACTAAAGTTACAATAAATAGCCACTGTTTCAAAAAACTATGAAATGTATTACATTTACATTTTATAGTAAATACGTAATATATACGTACTAATAATACGATAAAATAAGTGTTTCGCGCGTTTAGCTGATACCAGCTTAATGTAGCAAATATTTACCACCTAAATATAAGGGATAATTATGTAAAATGTCCATTGAGTTAAATTTATTACACAAAAAATAACCTACTTTTTTATTCTTATATAAAATAGCCTTTCGGCAAAATTAATTACAAGAAATATGGCCGACTAGTCTCTGCTTCTTCTTGTCGTTCATTTCTTTCTTCATTCTTTCCTCCTTGGTTTCTTCCTTCCTCCTCCTCCTCATCCTTCTTATTCCATAATCAATCATTAGAGCTTCTTCAAAAGCTTGATTTTAAAATTCAACGTATCGCAAACGTGAATTATTTTGAGCGAATTGTATATTAAAAGATTCGAAACATCGAGAGGAGCTCATATCTAAAATTTGAGAATGTTAGAGGAGATTTTGAATTGGTCGGGATTGAATAAAAAGAAGTAAAATTACTTGCAAAATAGAAACAAACCCAGAAGTTTTTTTTGGATTGGCTGAATTTTCCGGTAAAATTCAGGTTGATCATGTGGAGATCTGAGCGAATTTACTGAATTTTGTATGTTTTTCAGTTTGGGTGTGTGAATTCGATGTTTATGAGAAATTTCTGAGTTCATATAGTTGAAATTATTGAATTTTTGATGAAAATTGGAATTGAATTTGATGTCAATTGAATCATTGTTGGAACAATTCAAACTCTTGGAACCAGGACAAAAATGCGGGGAGGATGACATTTAATTAAAATATCTATCTACAAAGCTGTGGTATATCAATTCTAGAATGGATGGATTGATGTGTAGATTTTGTTGGTTTGAAACTTTTGAAGTTGTAAAAAGCCGAAATTGTGTATATGAAAATGAGCTTTGGCATTATTGGTAAACCATTATTGAATCTATTTTTTTTTTTTTTGAAGAAGATTGATACATGTTTATACACTATTTATACAATATCGATGCACATTTATATACTATTTATACAATATTGATACACTACATAACTTTTATACATTATTTATATAATATCGATAAACTTTTATATACCATTTATACAACATCGATACACGTTTGTGCACTATTTATACAATATCGATACATTACATATACACTATATAACTATTTATACAATATCGATACATTACATATACACTACATAACTATTTATACAATATTGATATATTACATATACACCGCATAACTATTTGTACATCATATATACATGTTTATACACCATTTATATAACATTGATACATGAAAAAAAGTTGTACGGAAAAGTTTGAAAAAATAAAATGAAAACAAAAAAAGCAGAAAAAAAGTTTTTTTTTTTTAAAAAAAATACTGCTGATTTTTTTTTTTAAAAAGGAAGAAAATGGCCTAATGGCCATTTTAAGTAATAATGGTCATTTTAAGTAATAAACAAAACCTTGGCTATTTTTATTATAAACTATTTACTCTTTTGTATATAAATAAAAATTTTCCTAAATATAACTTCTTCTTTTTTTTAACTGATACAATTGTTATTCACCTCATATAATAAATGTAACTGTATTTTATAAATACGCGAGATATAATTACTTCCTCCGTTCACTTTTACTTGTCACTTTTTGACATGACACATCCATCAAGACAATAATTATTGATATGACTATTTTACTATACTACCCCTATTAATTTATTTTTAGAGTAATATGTTTTGAAAATGGTTTGGAGAATAAACAATTAATGTTAAGGGTAAAATATGAAAAATTCTTTTGTCTTTTCTTGATACGTCAAATATGACAAGTAAAAATGAAAATTCAATTAGAAAAATAGTGACAAGTAAAAGTGAATAAAGGGAGTACATTCATAATTTTACTTTAAGTTATAGTTATTTATGACACTCTCTCTTAAATCAAATGCAAAGCACAATAAAAATAGATTCCCCCACTTCATAGTATTCAAAAAGATACTCATCCGTTCCTAAATAAGTGATTTTTTTAGCTTGGGCAAACCCCTTAAGAAAATATTTATTTTTAGAAGACAAAAAATATTTTTACTAACTTACTCGTAAGAAATACCTTGAAAAGATGTACCCTTTAATAGTTTCTGATTATGTAAAACCATCTTTATTTAAAGAAGGATAAAATGGGAATAGCATCAGTAATATCTTCTTGATTATTTAAAGAATCACTTATTTAAGAATAAAATAAAAAGACCAAAAGAGCACATATTTAAAAGCCGGGGGGAGGGGAGGAGGGGGGGAACAAAATAATACTTTTTTCATTTTAAATTGATGAAAAAATACATAAAATCCCCCCTAAATTTGTCCACACAATTTAGTTTAGCACTTTTGCTTTTCGAATAATTGTTTACCCCCCAAACTCGTTTCAAGTCAATTTAATACCCCCTTAGAGGTGAAGTGGCAAAGCAAGTGAGATTACTCTCCTACACGCGCGTGATAAACGAAAAACATAAAAATGGACAGGTCAATTACACACATGGCATCTTTTAATTGGAGGTTATTGATTAATTACGCTTAATTCTTAATGGATCATTTTCTTTTTTCCTTTTCTCACTCTTTCTTTCTTTTTTCCTATTCACTCAAAGTATACATTTAATTTTCACGATGAACCGAGGCCGAAATTATAATCGGACATTTTTTCCGGTGAACCCTCAATAGTTTACTGTGCTTCTTATTTCTTACTATATTTTTTAACCCATAATTTCAAAAACAAATCAAGATGGAGACTTTTTTCTTCTATAAAATAAATCACCATTAATATCATCTTAGTCCCTCACCAACTTCACCCACCTTACGAGAATTTTTCTGACCTCAGCCATCGGAAAAATTAATCTATGGCAGCATAAGGGGAGGAGATGATGATAAAGCCAATAAAAGGATATGAAATTTGTGAAAAACAAAGTCGTAAGTGCAGATCTTTGACAATAAATAAGAAACGTATGAATAGATGGTCGGAAAAATGAATCTTTGGTAGCAAATAAAAAAGGTATGAAAATAGTGGAAAAGTTTAATTTTTTGGTCATCAATGGCGAAATCACTAGCAAAGCGTAGATAGACACCTTTTATCGAAAATTTCAATTTCTCGATGTTTCATTATTCAAAGCTAAAATTTCGAAACAAACCCATAATGGGTAATCCAATCTTAATGGGTTATTGAGGGTTCAGGTTTGTTGTATTTGAACAAAGAAAAAAAAAACGCTGCCATGGCTGTTAAGTTTCAAGAATGGTGGAAGAGAAAAGATAAGAAGTGAAAAAAAAATAAAAAATAAAATAAGATTTGACACGTGGAAGAACGTGGAGAACACCTCCTATCATGAGTGTGGTTTTTTACTTTTAAGGAGGTATTAAATTCAGTTGAACCTAGTTTAAGGGGGTAAAGAATTATCCGAAAAGTTAGAATGCTAAAGTAAGTTGTGTGGACAAGTTTAGGGAGATTTTATGTATTTTCTCTAAATTGATTGATCTATTTTGACTTGACACGAAATTTGAGAAAATAAAAAATCTAATAATCTTAAATTAAAGTATGCTAAATGTATCAAAATATCTTAAGTTTTGTGGATTAAACGTGACTAGGCACAAAATTTGAGAAAATAAAGAATCTTATTAAACGTGTCATATGAAAAGTAGGTCAAACAAATTCAAACGGGGAGTATATACTCCCTCCGTTCTATATTAGTTGGTCATTTTCCTGTTAAGAAATCATAAATAAAAAGATAATTTTACTAATTCACGTATTAAGAAACTTCTTGAAAACTTTACAAACCAGTGTAAACACTTTAAAAAAAAATTAATCGCAAGGGTAATATGAGAAAAATTTAACTAACACTTTCTTGATTTAATAACGTGAACGACTAATATGAGATGGAGAAAGTATCTTGAAAACTTTACAAACCAGTGTAAATACTTTAAAAAAAAATTAATTACAAGGGTAACATGGAAAAAAATTAATTAATATTTTTTTGATTTAATAAAGTGAAAAATTAATATGAGACAACTATTTTTAATAAGATGACCAACTAATATGAGACAAAGGAAGTATAATCTTACAAAGAGGCTATAAAAGAAAAGGGAAAAAAATTGTTTTAGTCCATGTGTTAAGACCTTATTGCTCTTTTGATCCTTGTGATATTTGATCTTTCATATTTAACCTTTAATTAATCAAATTGGGTGATTTTAATCCTCTTAATAACGGTGGTTACCAATTTAAACAGACTAGTCACTATTGCCACGGACAATTACGGTATTACAATAAGAAACACTTCTTTACGAATGAAATCATAATAAGGCCATAACACAGAGACTCAAACAATTTTTTGCTAGAGAATGAAAGGAGGGAAAAGAAAATCAAAATATCTTTAGGTTCTGTTTGGAAAACCACCTGGTAATTGAAATTGTGTAATTACTAGGCTTGTAATTACATAGCCTAGTAATTACATTGACCTATTTGTTTGCCACAGTATAATTACAGTGTAATTACAAGTGTACTGTTTGGTTGCATAAGTGTAATTACATGGTTGTATTAACTTTTAAAATAAAAGTTAATTATCAAAAATTAAAATTACTAATATTTGATAAATAAGGGACTTTAAAAAGGATATTAGATTAGGTATTTAAGATATATATTGTGTTAATTAATATTATAAAATATAATTAATATATATATTTTTTAAATTGGTATGTTTTAGTCAAATTAATCATAAAAATTAAAAGTACATGATTTTTAAGAACATCATGAAATACATGTTTGATAAATTATTATATATATAATGCTATAAAATTATTAAAACATTTGATGAAAAGATAATCTATCAATTCTAACTACCAAAACAATGTGAAATATCAAGTCAATACTACTAAAACAAATAAATTGGGACCGAAAATCTAACATATGTTTAAAATTCAAAACAAAAAAGATTAACATAATACTCTTATGTCAAATTTCAATATGAAGTACATAAATATAGTTCAAAGAAAAGGAAAATGCAAGTCTATAACCTTATTAGACTATGAATTCTACTTTAATTTAAAAGTTAGAATACTAACACAATTATCCTAAACGAAAAACAAATAAAAAAATAAATAATACCAACAATTGCATGGAATCACAAGAGGTAAATGTTAGAAAATGAAATATAAATAAAGTAAAATAAAAAATATTAGAATAATAAAAATATTTTTTTAAAAAATAATAGAAATAAAAAATAAATTAAAACACAAAAATAAAAATAAAAATAATTAAAAAATAATTTAAAAATAATCAGCTTGTAATTATATCATGTAATTATCAGCAATTTACAACTTTTCTGAAAATTAAAAAGTATAATTATCTTTATTAATTGCATCCAATTACCCTTAATTTTGTGGATTAAACGTGACTGAAAATTTGAGAAAATAAAAAACCTTATTAAACTTGTCACGTGAAAAGAAGGTGAAACAAATTAAAACAGGGTATATATATAATCTAACAAAGAGCCTACAAAGAAAAAGAAAAAGAAAAAGTAAATCTTAGAGAGAGAAAGTGGATAGAGCGAGAATGAAAGGAGGGAAAAGAAAAAACTCAAGCCTTCCGTCGGACGCCACCAGCTCCGCCGGCAGCTGTACCCGTGACATCCTTGAATCCGATTTAGTCGGAGAAGCTGCTAAGCATCAAGAGAGAGATGAACCTTCTGAAGACGCCGGAGACGGCGGCGGTGACGGCGAGGAGGAGCCGCTGTCTCCGGTGGCCGGAGAAGAAGAGGAAGCAGAAGAGAAGAATGAAGAATCTGAGGAGATTCCGGTTGAAGAAGGAAGTGCCGATGGCGATGGAGATGGTGATGCTGAAGGTGAGAATGTAAAACCTAAACTCGCTGAAGGATTTTATGAAATTGAAGCTGTTAGGAGAAAGAGAACAAGGAAGGTTAGATTTTTTTATTTATTTTTTTGTATCTGTTTGATTGTTGATTACTCCCTGTGATCCAAAATAAGTAAATTTCCTATTAAGAAAAAAAACTAGGACATAAACTTTACTTTTTCATTTTTACCTTTTAGATATTATCAAACTACTCTTGAAATTTCAGCCACATTAAAATAAAGTTAATTAAGTCTCTTGGAACTCATAAGCTAGAACGTGTAAATGAAGTGCAAAATTGAAAGAAATTTCCAACATGTCTGTTGAAGAATGAACAATTCACTTATTTTGGACATTAAAAAATAGCTCAAAAATTCACTTATTTTGGACTAGAGGGAGTAACATTTAATACTAGTTGCTTTGATTAATGTGAAGTGGTTTTGTTTTAATTAAAATTTTTGCTGACTTTTTGGGCATTAATTTGTGTGATTTTCTTTTGGATTTGGGGATTCTTGGAAATGCTGTGGAAATTGAAGAGTCAAGTTCAGTATCTGATAAAATGGTAAGTACTCTTATACTAGTAGAATGCAGAAATTTTGTTTTTTATTGTTGTTTCTGGTTCCAAGTTCTCATTTTAGAAGTTTTTAGGTGAATAGGTGTTACTCCCTTAGTTCCGAAATATTTGTCACAATTTCCTTTTTGAGAGTCGAACGATATAAACTTTGACAAGTATTTTTCGATGTATTATTTTCATTATATATTGATATGAGGAAAAAAAATGTAATTTATGGTACTTTTTGTATAATTTTTACAAACAATGACAACATACCCTGTATATTCCCACCCAGACAAAAAAATGTAATTTATGGTACTTTTTGTATAGTTTTTACAAACAATGACAACATACCCGGTATATTCCCACACAGTGGGTCTGGGAAGGGTAAGTGTACGCAGTCCGTACCACTATAGTTTTTGAATTTCTAATTATTAATTTTAAAATATCAAATTAATATAATTTAATTTAGCTTTCAAAGTTAGTCAAATTGACTCTCGAGAAGCAAGAAATGTGACAATTATTTTGGAATGGAGGGAGTACTTTCCCTTTGGGACAGCCCAGTGGGGGAGCCTGACATTCAGACTGTAGTGCATGAGTTTGTATTTCTTCATGGTCATCATTGTCCAGTTTGGTTTTTCTGTTTCCAGTAAACTATGTGAAAAAAGAAAAATAAGTTGTAGGTGATGGATGTTATGGGTATTTTTGTTCAGGCGTGGCTGGCCGGAGACGGCAAATACATGGGAACCTGTGGGTAATCTGATGTCCTGTTCTGATGTTATTGATGCATTTGAAGAGAGGTTTCTTCTATTTTTCTAGTTTTAATCCCTTTTTTAGTTCCTTATACTGATTAGTGTATTGGGTATAGTTCTCTTGTTAATCTTTGGTACCTTTCTTGGTCTGTTTTCCTTTCATTTTTGAAGCTTGAAACAGCGATCAACACGCAAGCGTAAGCGGAAGGTTGGGGCTACACAAAGTCAACCCAAGAAAAAGCAACAGCAACAGCAACAGCAGTGTTCACCTGCAGCAGCTACATATGATGTGCCAGCAGTGAAGGTTAGGATAATTGAGGAGCCTACACCCTCACCTCCTTTGAGTGGTTTGAGGGCTACGAATCGTGCGGACAGTAATGGTAGTGACTTGAACAGCAAAGTAGACAAAGTGGTGAATGGAAATGGTTCGAGATTGAGTCTCTCTTTAGAAGAAACTGGAGAGCAAAATGAGTTGAATTTGAAGCTGAGTGAATTAAAAGGCGTAACGTCAACCAATGAGAACCCTGTGGATGGTAATGGTCTCTCAAATGGATTTCCAAAGGCCAATGGTGCAGAATTCTATCAACCTGATCGTTGCACTGGAGCTAGAAAGAGAAAATCTGGCTCTGTTCGGAGATTTAAACAGGACATTACCTCTGCTGCGATGGATGATATCCAAGATGCTTTAGCAGGTGGTCTGTTGGCTAATTTTGTGCAAGAAGGAAGTCACAATCATGAAATTGTGAGTGGTGACTTGGTTTGTAGAAACAAGCCTGAAGATTCCAAAGATGTGTATACCATTACAGAACTTGTCAAGCCTATTGGCTTTGCAGCATCTTTATTCAATGATATGCAGGATGTTTCAGTGACTTTTCTTGCCAAGAGGTTTGTGAATTAAAACCTACATTTCTATTTCTATATTTGCCAGCTAATTTTGTCAATGTGTGTTGTGCTTTTGTGATAATGAGAATGTGCAATCTCTCAACTTCTTATTTATTTCTTTAAAAGTCAAAATAATTTCATTGATATCAAACCAATACACTGTCACTATAAATGTGGGATCACATCAAACTTCAAAATAAATTTCATCCAACTAGCATCACAAAAATTTCATCTAAGAGGAGCAACGAAGCAGTAGATGATTCCTTGACTCACTAATTCCTTCACATAAAAACATTCACTGCATATGATGAGACTCCTATTCTGTATAAATTATCTTGTGTTAGACATGTTAGGATAATAGACAGATCATATCTGTCCAGCTATCTGGACAGATTTTTAGTTAGGAATATCTGGACAGATTTCAGTTATAAATATGTAATCTCTGTAAAGATTTGTGTAAATAGCTCTTAATACTTAGATATTGGAGATATTCTTAGAGATGTAACAGCTAGGAATGACATATATTAGGGGATACATAGCCGATCTTTAGGGATGTACATGGAGAGTTCTTTCTATTTAGTGACATAACTCTCAACCTGAGAGAACATTCAACAAAATTGACATGGTATTAGAGCCTTCTTTTCAGTGCTTTGATTCTTAGTGTGTTGAATCTGTCAGAATTTTTTATTTTTTGAAAGTTTTTGGTCTGCTTACTGTTAGCAGTCCTAAGCATCTTGGAATTTTAGTCTTGGTTCTGCTTTCTGCTTACTGTTAGTCAAAAGTCAGTCCTAAGCATCTTGGGATTTTAGTCTTGGTTATTCTAGTTATTTGGTATTCTTGCGTTCAAGAACATGGCGTCACATCAGTTTGAGTCCTTGCATGTTCGTTTCAATGGAAAAAATTACTCTGCCTGGGAATTTCAATTCCAACTATCTGTTACTGGAAAAGAATTATGGGGACATATAGATGGAAGCAATCCTGCTCCTAACGATCCTACAAAGCTCGGTGAATGGAAGGTTAAAGATGCTTGGGTGATGACATGGATCTTAGGGTCAATTGACCCTCTTATTGTTCTTAATCTCTGGCCATACAAGACAACAAAGGCCATGTGGGATTACTTACAAAAGGTTTACAACCAAGACCATAGCGCAAGGCGCTTTCAGCTAGAGCATGAAATTGCTAATTACTCTCAAGGATGTCTCTCCGTTCAAGATTATTTTTCAGGATTTCAGAACTTATGGGCTGAATTTACTTATATTGTTTATGCTAAACTACCTGCTGAAGCTGTCTCTGTAATTCAAGCAGTTCATGAGCAAAGCAAGCGAGACCAATTTTTGATGAAATTACGATCGGAATTTGAGAGTGTTCGCTCTAACTTGATGAATCGTGACCCGTTTCCCTCCTTGGATATCTGTTTTAGGGAATTACTTCGTGAAGAGTAGTGTCTTTTCACACAAAATTCTTTCAAGCAAGAAAACGTTCAAACTGTTGCTTTTGCTGCCCAAGGAAAAGGAAAGGGTAGGTATATGAGCAGAATTCCATGCTACAGTTGCAAACAATATGGTCATATTGCGAGCAATTGTGGTAAGAAGTTCTGTAATTATTGTAAACAACACGGGCATATAATCAAGGATTGTCCACACGTCCTCAAAATCGTAGGATCAATGCGATAAATGGTTCCACTTCTGATAACTCATCTTCAACAGCAACTAACAACCAATTTGCTACTCCGGCAGCTGGACAAGTTCTTACTCCTGAAATGGTACAACAAATGATTGTGTTAGCCTTTTTAGTTTTGGGGCTACAAGGTAACGATAGTACATCTAATTTTTTGCTTGTTAATTCTGGCGCTTTCAATCATATGACCAACTCGACTAGTGAGCTAAAAAATGTTCGGAAGTATCATGGCCTCTCACAAATTCAAGTTGCCAATGACAGTAATTTACCCATTACCAAAGTTGGGGATATTACTCAAACTACTTTCAAGAATGTTTTTGTATCAACAAAGCTCTCCATTAGTCTTATTTTAGTTGGTCAATTAGTCGATGACAATTGTGATGTGAATTTTTTTCGTAATGGTTGCCTTATGCAGGATCAGGTGTTGGGGACGATAATCGCGAAGGGGCCTAAAGTTGGAAGACTGTTTCCTATACACTTTTCTATTCCTCGTGTTCTATCTTTTGCTTGTACTCGTACAACTAGTGAGACTGAGTTTGGCATAAACGTCTAGGCCATCCTAATTCTATTGTGGTGTCTCATTTATCAAATTCTGGTTTATTAGGAAATAAAAATCAATTTTTAGTTGCTTCCTTTGATTGTTCTACTTGTAAATTAGGCAAAAGTAAAACTCTCCCTTTTCCTAATTTTGGTAGTCGTGCTGCGAAGTGTTTTGATGTCATTTATAGTGATGTTTGGGGCATTTCACCAATTGTTTCACATGCTCATTTCAAGTACTTTGTGACATTCATAGATGATTATAGTCGGTTTACATGGGTGTATTTTCTTCGATCCAAATCTGAAGTGTTTTCCATGTTCAAGAAATTTTTGGCTTACATTGAGAATCAATTTTCCACGTGTATCAAAATATTAAGATCTGATTCTGGTGGAGAATATATGTCTCATGAATTCAATGATTTCTTACTTGAGAAAGGAATCATCTCACAACGCTCTTGCCCATATACGCCATAACAAAATAAGGTTGCTGAGCGTAAAAACCGTCATCTTTTAGATGACACTCATACTTTATTGATTGAGTCATCTGTCCCATCTAAATACTGGGTAGAAGCTTTGTCTACTGCTGTCTCTTTGATTAATAGACTTCTATCGAAAGTGTTAAATCTTGAGTCTCCATATTATCGTCTTTATCACAAGTATCCTAACTACCATAGTTTTCATACATTTGGTTGTGTTTGTTTTGTGCACCTACCTCCTTCTCAACACAATAAACTTCTTGTTCAGTCTACTAAAAGTGCTTTTATGGGTTATAGTACTTCGCAGAAAGGTTTATTTGCTATGATCCAAGTTCTAACAAATTTCGTGTTTCCAGAAATGTTGTGTTCTTTGAAAATCAGTCTTTCTTTCCTACTCATGTTGAGTCATCTTTTGTTTCTCCTCTTCTTCCTACTTTTGAGGATTTGTCATTTTTTCCTAACCGGTTCAAACCTGGATTTGTGTATGAGCGACGTCGGCCAACTTTACCCCATCCCGAAACAGATCTGCCACTTGAGACTGCTCCACAACCAGAATCCGAGATTTCTTCAAAGTCTGCTCCTCTTGACACTTCTCGGCGATCTACAAGAGTGTCTCGTACTCCTAAACGATATGGTTTTTCTTCTACTTTATCCACCTTCTCTATTCCAACAGGTTACTCATAAGCCTCCAAGCTTGAATGTTAGTAGAAAGCAATGAAGGAGGAACTTTTGGCTCTTAAAGAAAATAACACATGGGATATTGTTCCTTGTCCTTCAAATGTCCGTCCACTTGGATGTAAATGGGTTTATTCAATTAAACTTCATTCTGATGGAACTCCTGATTGGTACAAAGCTCGACTAGTGGTTCTTGGCAACAAATAGGAGTATGGTGTGGACTTTGAGGAGACTCTTGCACCGGTAGCCAAAATGACTACGGTGCGAACTATTATTGCCATTGCTGCGTCACAAAATTGGCCTCTTCATCAAATGGATGTCAAAAATGCTTCTCCATGGTGATCTCAAAGAAGATATTTATATGAAACCCCCACCTGGTTTGTTCTCATACCTACATCAGATGTATGCAAGTTGAAGCGGTCTATATATGGATTAAAACAAGCTCCCAGAGCTTGGTTTGACAAGTTTCGTCTACTTTGCTTCAATTCTCTTTTGAGCAGAGCAAATATGACTCATCTTTGTTTCTTCAAAAAACATCAACAGGTTGTGTTCTTCTTTTGGTGTATTTAGATGATATTATTATCACAGGAACTGACTCTTCACTAATCACTAGCCTCCAACATTAGCTTAAGGATTTTTTTCATATGAAAGATCTTGGTACTCTTACATACTTTTTGGGGTTGGAAGTTCATTATGATTCTTTAGGTGTGTTCTTGAACCAACACAAATATACTCAGGATTTGATTACGTTGGATGGTCTTCAAGAATCTTCCTCTGTAAATACTCCATTGGAATTGAATGTCAAGTATCGTCGTGCGGAAGGAGATCTTCTTCCTGATCCAACTTTGTATCGACAATTGGTTGGGAGGCTAAATTATCTTACTATTACTCGGTCTGATATCTCTTTTGCAGTTCAACAAGTGAGTCAATTTATGCAAGCACCCCGGCATCTACATTTGGTGGCTGTCGGTCGCATCATTCGATATCTCTTGGGAACATCTACTCGTGGATTATTCTTTCCTAGTGGTTCTCCAATTCAGCTTAATGCATTTAGTGATTCTGATTGGGCTGGTTGTCCTGATACCCGTCGCTCTGTCACCGGTTGGTGCATGTTTCATGGAGATTCCTTGATATCTTGGAAGAGCAAAAGCAAGACCGTGTCACAATCTTCAACCGAATCTGAATATCGAGCAATGTCTACTGCTTGCTTTGAGATTGTTTGGCTTCATGGTTTACTTGCAGAAATTGGATTTCTTCAATCTAATCCCACTCTCCACGATAACAACACAAGTGCTATTCAGATTGCTACTAATCCGGTTTATCATGAAAGGACCAAACACATTGAAGTGGACTGTCATTAAATCAGAGAAGCTGTAGATAAGAGAGTCATTACTCTTCCACATGTATCCAGTGATCTTCAAATAACTGGTGCGTTTACAAAATCCATGGCACGGCAATGCCATCAGTTTCTATTGGGCAAATTGATGCTTCTTGATTCACCGACATCAATTTGAGGGGGGATGTTAGGATAATAGACAGATCATATCTGTGCAGCTATCTGGACAACTTTCAGTTAGGAATATGTAATCTCTGTAAAGATTTGTGTAAATAGCTTTTAATTCTTAGATATAGGAGGTATTTTTAGAGATATAACAGCTAGGAATGACTGATATTAGGGGATACATAGCAGATCTTTAGGGATGTACATGGAGAATTCTTTCTATTTAATGACGGAACTCTCAACTTGAGAGAACATTCAACAAAATTGACATGGTATTAGAGCCTTCTTTTCAGTGCTTTGATTCTTAGTGTCTTGAATCTGTCAGATTTTTTTTTTTTTTTTTTTTTAAAGTTTTTGGTCTGCTTACTGTTAGCAGTCCTAAGCATCTTGGAATTTTAGTCTTGGTTCTGCTTACTACTTACTGTTAGTCCTAAGCATCTTGGGATTTTAGTCATGGTTATTCTAGTTATTTGGTATAGTTGTGTTCAAGAACATGGCGTCACATCAGTTTGAGTCCTTCCAATTAAGTGAAATATACCAAATCTAATCCAACTTCCGACTCCTTTCGTTTAAACTGCATTCCGTTTTGCTTTGTGCTTTGTTTTGGTAACTTGTCCACCAAAATTGTTGTAAGAAAGAAATTCTTTGTTCAAGTTCAACTATTAGACTTCATTAGTTCCCTAGCTCTGGCATAGACAGTTTTTATATAGCAGCCAGATTTTTGTAAGCTTCAATGCGATATCATGTAAGTTGTAACTAATGCATCTTTTTGATGCCTTTTTAATGATATCCCTTAATTTATAAAAAGGAAAAAATCTTTATGGTCAGGATAAGCTAAAATTTTCTCTGTTTTTCAAATCAATTTTCAGTCTCATCATTCTGTTGTTCCCTTCACATCATACTTTAAGTGGTACTTTTTTAGTTTTTGTTGATTCTTTTCTTGAAGTTGCGTCACCTGTTTTTTCTATAACAGCAATTTAATGTGTACAAGATGCTATGACCAGTGTGATTGCTTCCTTCTGTTTTTGTTTTATTCTCTTTCCTTAATGGAGCGAGCTTTAACTTGACAGTTTTGTTCATGGTCACAACTTGCTCATACTCTCCGTGGCTTTACCAATTTTCGTACACATCTGGATAGATATTTAATTCTGACTTTTCAGTTTGATGATGATTTGCTGATTCTTCTATTAGTTTTTAGTTCACATTATAGCCCTTCTTATTGGTGCCTACAGGTCAGATGGAAAGGAAACACTGGTGGATAACAAGTTTCTGAAGATGAATAATCCGCTTCTGGTAACCGTTTCTCTTTTCTCTTGTATTGATTCTTGCATCACCAAAAAATTCAATTATCTTACATTTTCATATGCATTAATAACAGTCATTTCTCAGTTTCACATAAATATCGATACTTTTAGCATTTAGTTTTTAAATCACAATAACCTCATCTTGTAATGGTTTAGAAGTAGTACATTGATAGTGCCTGGTAATCTGAATTGTTAAACTTTACTCTTTTCCTCATTGTACTTTTCTGATTAGATTCTCACTAATTGTTTTGGATTATCACTTCAGATTAATGCTTGAACATGTTGTAATTTGTTTAAAGTAAACATTGTATGTATCATTCTGTTTTGTAATTACGGTTGTTATTTGACAATTGTGTTGATATACTTCTAAGTTCTAACTCTAGTTTCAGAAAGTATTTTCTCCTGCTTTACTTAGATAACTCTTAATGGAAATACCTTTTGTCTTCTTTTTTTTTTTTGGGTGTTTTGGCAGTTGATAAATTTCTACGAGCAGAATTTGCGATGCAATCCCTCTGTATGAGTTGGCTGCAATGAAGGAAATATATATGTGGCTCGATTAGCTTAATCTCTTACCTTGGAATCTCTTGCTTGGCTTATGTGTAAAATGTTGTAACTTACTAGTTGTTGCAGGCTAGGGTGTTAACCCCTATTAAGTTTATTAGAAAACTAGTGAATAGCATGCTAGAATATATATTATGAGAAACCTGTAGTAGGTTTTAATGTTTCTCGATATCCTATGCTAGAATATATACTATGAGAAACCTGTATCAGGTTTTACTGTTTCGCGATATAATATGCTTCAGAGTTCTATCTCGAATGTGTCACCCAGTAAATGAGATGCAGATAGTAATATTCTTCTGATCTGTTAGGTGTTATTAGAACTCATTGTGAGTTCCGTTCGATAGCTATGGATGTGGATTTGCAGTGCACGTATGCAATTGTTCTTAAGGGTTAAAATGTTTTACCGTGGCTACTACACAACAACATACCCATGTATTCCCACAATGTGGGATCTGGGGAGGGTAAAGTGTATGCAGTCCATACCACTACCTCAGAAACTACTACACATCTAATTTTTTCAAATACAAAGTTCAAGTAGTTGCAAGTGTACAAAGAAGAAGGGGAAGGGAACAAAATAGATGGAAGAATTATTTTAAGCCTTTTTGATATTCTATTTCTTGATATTCATGTTGGTAAATATTTTCTTCTTACTTAGTTCCAATGGTCATGAGGAAAAAAAAGAGCCATTGTCGATGTCTATCAGAATTTCTTGTTAAAGTTAAATATAGAAGCTATCAAATATTAGTTGATTTGGTAATAATCATTTATTATTCGAAACTCACACTAATCAAGATTTGTATCGCGTAAGACCCTCTTTGTATAAGAGATTTATACTTTCTCATGACTTGACTTTGAGATTTCTATTTAAGCGTGGAGGAATTTCATACATCTCCGGTTACTGGTTATTTTAGAAGTACAGCATGCAAAAGACAATGCTTAGGAATCTATATAGACCCTACCACCCTCTCTAGCTGCCAAAGAAAAGATCTCTATACATTAACTTCCAAAGGGAAGAATAAGGTGATGTGACCGTGATAGTTGCAGCCAAAAGGTCTACTTTATATTCTCCTTTTTGCATGCCAGGAGATTTCATATTTTTCCTGATCAACTGATACTACCAAACTAAGTTCTATTGTGTTAGGCAAAATATGGGGAACATAGGGCCATCACCAATGGTTCCTTCAATGATTGTAGTGTTTCTTAGCTTGCTCATTGTTTGGCCAACAATTTCTAGTATAGGTGGAGGTGCCACCATTCTTCTACTAGTATTGTTATTTCCAATCTCCTTGACAATTCTTGTATACTTGCTATCAATATTTATTCCTGTACAAAATATATCATCTGCTACATACTGGGAAAGCAGTAATAGTTCTGTTGCATATGATGGAGAAGGCTTGTTTGGGGTTGGGACTATGCTTCTAGTTGTCCTCTTCTTTGTTTTGTACAGTTTCTTGGGATGAGTTTTCTTTTGTATCTTTTTGTTAAAAAATACTTTGTTAAGATGATATTAAAAACAAAAATAGTACAAATTTGTGTAACGAGCAAAGCATATAGCAAATTCTTTAAAGAAAGAGATTAGAATATGTATTCCGACTTGTATAAAGACATATATAATAGGAAGCTACCTTTCTTGAGTAAATTCCCTGAATAGTCACTCATATTTTGGAAATTGCTTAATTATTTAACCCAATTTAACTCCAAAAATTAATCAAATTGCGATTTAACAAAATGAAATGTGAAAAAATTAATAGCCTGTTTGGCCAAGCTTCTAAAATCAGCTTATTTTCAGAAACTTTTGGTGAGAAGCAGTTTGTGTTTGATCAATACAATTAAAAAACACTTTTGAGCAGCAATTAGTGTTTGACCAAACTCTTAAAAGTGCTTTTAAGTATATTTTTCTCATAAGTGCTTTTGGAGAGAAATTATTTTTTTTAGCCTATGAAAAACTGCTTTTTTTACTCCTCAGAAGTACTTATTTTCTTCCACAAGCTTGGCCAAACACCTCAATTTTTTAAAATAAGCACTTTTGAGAAAAAATAAGCACTTTTGCGGAAAAATAAGCTTGGCCAAACAGTCTATAAGACAACTTTGAAGCTAAAATTTCTTATCGAGTTGTAATTATTTTAAATATTTTAAATCATGTTGTTTATAGAAATCGTATACTTGTGTATCGTATCACTTCTACCAAAGTTTTTTTTGTTTTCTTTAAGAATTATTATCTAATTATGTGACTAAAAAACTTTAATATAATTATGAATCTTTGTGAACAAGACGTCTACTATGCCAGTATATTATCATAAATAATAACAAATATAATATAAATTATATTTTTTAATTGAAATATTTATTTTATATTTTGGGTTTGGGCCTGTAAAATTAGTTTATTCAATAAAGCACCACTCATTGGAAGTACTCCCTCGGATCATTTTTACTTGTCCATTATATTAAAAATAAATGTTCAACAATACTTGTCTAATTTAAAAAATTAATGAATAATTTATCCTTTCATTACTCAATATATTTCTCATGACATTACATTTATTATGTTTAAAGAATAATGTAATAAAATTCTATACTTATTATTATTTATTATTTAGTGGACAAGTATCATTGCACTGAGGGAGTGAATGAAATTAGTGAAAACGACAAAAGAAAAATAAAAAAGTTTCCTATTTCTACAGTAACGCGGTTTTCAAATATCTATATATACTTCCCCGCCCTACTGTGTCCATCTTAAACCCTTTCGATAGCCGTTGTTGATCGTTGTTCCTGTTATGGCTGCAAAAATCGTCATTAAGCGGCGGCCACTCAATGGAGAATCGGAATTTGACGTCACTAAACGGCGGCGACTCATGGACGAATCGGAACTTGACGTCATTATACGGCGGATACTCATGGATGAATCGGGATTTGACGTTATCACTGATGACGACGACGATGAACAACTCAAATTCTTGCTATGTTCGGAGAAATTGTCGTCGGCATTCGATCTTATTGATGATGATGACGTATTGCCGATTCCGAAATTGAATGACAGTGGGGCTGACGTTAGTGTTGGAGTCACTGGAAGTACGATCATGGTTGCTGGATCTTTTTATATTCCGATATTGAATGATCAAAAGCCGTTAGGTGAAGATGCTAGTTTTATTTGTGCAAAAGAACAGACGATTGGTGTTGGTGGTTGGGCTAAAAAGGGGACTGATTCGGGGGAGTATTCGAGAGAATTGATGAAGAACGCCGAATTTGCAGTTCAAAATAATGATAATAGTAGTAGTGTTGATTTGATTGCATGCTGTAAACGTCGGAGATAGTGGGTTCATGGTGATCAGAGACGGAATAATTGTGTACAAATCGGAAATTCAGCAATCGAGGTTCAACTGTCCTTACCAATTGGGGAATGCGAGTAGTTCTGATGATCCGAGTGTGGCTGAGAAAATCAGTGTTCCGGTTATAGCAGGGGATGTAATCGTGTTGGGAACGGATGGATTGTTCGATAATGTTCATGATTTCGAGTGGAAACACTAGTGAATTCTGGGGTGGATTCGTGGGAAGGATTGCGCTATATGCATTGAATAATGCAACAAGCACGGAGCTTTATATGCTGTTTTCTAGAGAGTGTTCCAAAGTTGGTATTGAACACAATGGTGGAAAGTACGATGACATTACTGTCATTGTAGCCAATATTTGGCCTTTGTAGAGCTGTGATTCTTTAGGTATGATCTAACTTACTCGGAGGATAAGTGTTAACTATTAACTGTAAAATTATTTTTTGATCATTGATTCTTTATGTTTGGTTCCATTCGATTATTCATTATAAAACTTATTTTGTTTCTCCATTATGTTCTTTGTCTTCAATTCTTTTATTGCTTTCAAGATTTGGCCTTTGTAATATACGATTAACAAGATAATTGAAAAGGGTTTGTATGTGGAACCAATGAAGACTGTAACATGAGTGAACCAAGTGCAAGCTTTTGCTAGGAAATAACCTTTCATAAAAGGAACCTGATATGCTTGATATGTAACAACTTAATCCACCTTCTGCTTTTCTTGAGATTCTGATAGAACGATGAAATTAATTCAAAATTAGTGTTGAAGTCATTACTGCTGGAGCGTATAATTTATACACGCAGCGGAAGCATACATTCGGATCACAAACTTACATAATAACATGATAATATAAACTAAAATGAAAATTCAAAAAATACTTACTTGTTGAAGTTTTCACAAAATTCGTTTATCACCTTGTTCTCTAGGTCTGTTGCCTTCTACTACTTCCTGACTAATTTACTTCAACCAACACTTGTGTGTGGACTAGTTAAATTTTTAAGAAAAAGTATTTCAAGGTCAGTAAGAATGATGGAAAATCAGCCCCTATATATTCTACTGAAGTTGAAGTTGTAAGGGCTTTTTTCTCCATTATTTCACACTTTTTTTTTTTTAATTTAAGACCAGCCCATTAATTCTAACATTAAGTCAATAAACGTTTTTGTCCATTATGACCAATGTTTAATAGGTGTCTTAATTTCTGTCATCAATAAGATTTTATTCCTATTAAAACAAAACTGTGAAAAAACCTTCTTACTCTTTTTTCTTTTCAAATTAGTTAATTAGTCAGGCATAGTAGGGACCACATGTTTATTAACTGAGGCTTTCAATTATGATATTAATTTGCAAAAAAATGAATTACCATATCACAATAAATTACAAATTATTCCACTAAAAATTTGTAATTGCACTCATCGATTTAATTTCGAAATCTACCATTACATCTTATTTAACTCCCCATGTTAGAATTACCAACACCAATCAATTAAATCAATTTTCTGTAAATTTAATTTATTGACTAATTTAATCCTTTATTATTATATGCTTAACTTATTTCATGTGATGGATATAAAATTCACCTGCAGGGTTTTCACACGAAAACTCATAAGCAACCATAAAGGGGTGTCATCTATCTCAAGTCCGAGACATGATTCTATCAACTAATTATTATTTCACTAAGTGATTTGTCATCATCCAATCTATTAGGAATATATTGACTCATAAAAGAGTCTCACCTTTTAATAAATTAAAATAATAAATCAAACTACATAGATTATAATAATTATATCAAGATTAAGAGTATAAGTACATGTAATAGACTAGAGAAGTTATTTATTAAATATTCAGAACATAAACGAACATCTCTAATTGGTCCGTTCAATACAAATGAAATGTACTAGCACAAGAAGTTGAAATATTACTACTCCCATAATTAAGATCAAATTATATTTAATCTTGTGCTACAATCATCAAGATGTTTGTCCTACCTTATCTTTGATTGTGAACATTAATTTATAACTTATAAGAACCGACAATTTTAATCTTCCGTGCATGAGTTAAAATACTCCATACACAAAATTGTCTACTATATAAGTAAAGGACGCACATGTTAACACAATGATTATTCAAAGAAAGATTTTATTAAATTAAGTAAATAAAATAAATTTTCTTTACATGGGATGAAAATATAATACTATAACATAAACTATATGGTTAATAGTATATCCTAACAATTACCAGGGAGATCATTGAGAAAAACTTGAATCTTTGTCATTCTTCATACAATCTTCCTGACATTAGCTACCATGAAAAGGGTGTTTGGTACTGAAGAGCAACCCAAGCTTGGACTCTCCCATCCATCCTCATAGTTTTGTGCTAAATATATACATAAATGCTTTTAGCATAATATTTTTCACTTGCATATCGAACACAAGAAAATAAGTAAGAAACCATTTGTTTTGCTAGAAAACATTTCTTGGAAACCACTTACATCCTAAAAGCATTTGTATATATCTAACATAAAATTGTTCTATTTCGAATATTCAAGGGTGAAATTGGCTCATTTTTCTTGTTTTAGATAAACCGTTAGTAAGAATGGTATTTTTGAGCTAATTTGCTATTGAGGGGATTTTTAAGTCAAAAACGTAACAATGAAGGAATTTTTGAGCTAAAAGTAACGAAGGGTAAAATTAACCCAATTTAAATAGTTCAGAGATATATTTAACCTTTTTTCCTTATCAATAGCAATAAATTATCACTCCCTCATAGATATTGGAATACAATCTCTTAAAATTTATTCAATAACAATGATCTATCACTCCCTCAAAGATATTGAAATACAATCTCCTCAAATTTATTCAACAACAATAAACTATCACTCCCTTAAAGATATTGAAATACAATCTCCTCAAATTTATTCAACAACAATAAACTATTACTCACTCAAAGATATTGGAATATAATGCCTACAACTCAGAAGTATAAAAAATTGGCATTAACATAAAATAAATATCTTTAACAACTTAATACTCCAGAATCCACTAGTGTGGTACTTAACTGTATTGGCAAGTTGATACAAGCCGAATCAGTTTCAACCTCTCGAGATCTATGCTTCATGGTCAACACCTAAGGACTCAAAACTTGATCCCCTTAGAAAGCAAGGACGTGTTGGATGATAGCTTGGAGCACGAGAGGAGCTATATCGGATGATACAATCCAAGAAATCATTAAACAAAACCGCATTTGGATGATAGCTTGGGACACAGGAGATGCGTTGATTAAGGAGGACCTTTATTCGAAGTCAACAGGAGGGCATATGCACCAACATGTGGGCATTTGACATTTAGGGTCATTTTTGGTCTCATTTGTCATTTGGAAAAGGGCCTAAAATGCCCTTCACCTAGTGATAATGGTACAAAAATGTCTTTCATCCACCTTTAGGATCTAAAATGTCCTTCACATCCATCTTTGGGCTCCAAAATGCCCTTCACATCCACCTTTGGGCTCCAAAATGTCTTTTATTTAACATCCTCAATATTAAATTAAAAAAAAGCTTCATTAATGACGTGTCAACTTTTTATTGTTAAATTATAAAGATATACGTATTACATTTAACAAAATAGAACAAAGTAACTCTTTTCAAGCAAAAAATAATGTTCTAAAAGATAATTGTCAAGTATTACATAATTTAATATACAAAAAGAAATTATAAAAAAATAAGTAAAATATTTGCAACAACGATTAAGTTTGCTAATTTAGCAATACATTAGAATTATATAATTATTTAAATTAATCAATATTAAAACTCACATGCAATATTTATTATTAGGGGTGTTCATAATTTGATTTAGGTCCTTTCTTGGTTAAAACTAAAATCAAATCAATTTAGTTAATATTTTAATTATTAAAATCAAATATAATTCATATCCATCAATTTGGTTATTATCGGTTTGGTTCAAAAAATTTTATTTTAAAGAAAATAATCATATTTTCCTCTCTTATTTTTTCCCTAAAAGTAGAAAAAAAGTATTTCATCATTTTTCAATTCCCTACAAGTAGAAAAAAAGTATTTCATCATTTTTCAACTTATAATCTGTTATTAACCTATTACTATGGTGGCTATAATTTTCTTGAATTGTGAAGAAAATGTCTTAAAAAAAATTATAAGCTTAATTTAATCAAGTGAATAAAGTTAATTAAAAAATAAAATAAATATATACATAAATCTCATGTTTTTTTTTTTTTGAATAATAAGTTTGAATTCATGACTTTCTTTTAAAAAATGAGCTGGTAACAATGTGGATCGGGTCTATTAGTTTTTGGGTGGAGTTTTTTAATTTTTTTAATTAGTTAAATGGGGATCAATGGAAAATTGACATGTCATTAATGAATTTTTTTTTTCAATTTAATATTAGGGATATTAAATAAAGGGCATCTTGGAGCCCATAGGTGGATGTGAAGGGCATTATGGAGCCCAAAGATGGATGTGAAGGGCATTATAGAGCCTAAAGTTGGATGGAAGGCATTTTTGTACCATTTTCAATAGATGAAGGGAGTTTTAGGCCCTTTTCCGTTTGTCATTTAAGTTCACTTTTGGGCCCATTTTGGAATAAATAGCCCATGGCTATAAATAACTAAAATTTCTCTTTTTCTTCCTTAGTTGATGAATGATTAGAGATACACTTGCGAGTGGTTTTGAGCTTGTTGAGAGCTTTGTTGAAATTTTAGAAACGTTGATTGCGAGTGGATTAATTTCACTCGGGGTCTTCGTAAGAGTTAGGTTCTATTGTAGGATTTATCGTTTGAGAGTCATTGGTTTAATATATCTTGGTTTGCTTATGATTTCCTCCGTGTGTATCTATCTGTCTATTCTTTTCTTTCTTATAGTTTGATTTCCGTACTTTGTTTTCGTTTCCGTATTTTGGTTCGTATCACAAGAATAACATCCTGTTGTCTCTTTCACTCTTTGTCATTTCTTTCTTAAAGATATGATCTCAAACAAATAGTCAACAAGGGAATCTCCAAGTTGGAAATGACTAGCAAACAATTGTTCATTAACAGCTCTCATGGTTTTTGATAAATGTTTACCCCTGCTATAGGCATCGAAACAAACGTCTTCGTCGTGTCCCTCTCATCCCAGTTACCTTCTAAATGACCTGATTGTGTAAAAAAAATAAAAATTTATGCATTGTCAGTGTATGAAAGTTAAACTCTTTAACGAGATATTCAAAGAAAACAGGTTGTTAGAAGAAGTGAACTGGACCTCTTGTACTATTTCAATTAGTGATTTCGATAGAAGATCCAGAAAGGCACAGTGACTTCCATAGGGATCGGGAGTGTTCCTTCCAATAAATGTTAAAAGCATGTGTCCACCAGTTACTATTTCCTCTGAGCTGAATTGCAGAAACCTAATTGAGAAATCCTTCTCAAATTGCTTTAGGTAGGCTTCAGATACTTGAGGAGGACTTGTACTTGTTATATAGATGCTGTTGTTCTCAATCTTTTCCAGAGCCTACATGTTTCAGTATGTGTTGTTAGGGTTTTTGCCCTGATTTTCTTACCAAATTTAAGTTTTACTTTTCTTAGAAGGAAAATAAAAGTAATACCATAATTACTTTTACTTTTCCTAAAAGAAAAATATAAAACTTTTTCATATTTGGCTAACCTCTTTCTTGGAGGAATGGTTTTGGACCTCTATAAATAGAAGACCCCCCTTCTCATACCACAACACAATAGCATCCACAATGTAGTCTCTAAAGAGTTTTGGTTAGGGGGAGATTTGTCCCAATAGGTTTTATATTTTTCAATATTAGTTTTCATATGTAGGCCAATTGGCCAAATCCTATCAATAATATGTTTTAGTATGTTTTTATTTGTCATCCGATTTATCGTGTAAATGGTTTGCAACTAATAGCTTCCGCATGACGCCCTCTCGATTTCGAACCCAACAAGTGGCATCAGAGCCTACGGTTCAAAGGTCCAATGGTTTGGTGAAACGAGATTAAAAACAGGTTCAAAGCGGTTTCAAATCAAGCTGCAACCAATTTGATGATAATGAAGATTTTTGTCCAACTACATGTGGAGAACAAGTTTCAACCATATTTTCAACATACCTGCTGCTGCATTTTTAAAAATAAAAATAAAATATTAATTTTTAACCTATTTTTAACCATGATATTTTAAACCTTATTTTTAACCATGGAAAGCAGCAGTGATGAAAATTATGTGAAGAAAGAAGTTCATGCATGTGACATGAAGAAGACGGATCAAGTTATGTCAAGAAAATCAAGCCAAAAAGGGGAGATTTGTTAGGGTTTTTGCCCTGATTTTCTTACCAAATTTAAGTTTTACTTTTCTTAGAAGGAAAATAAAAGTAAGGAAAAAGGCTCAAATATGCCATCGAACTATTGAAAATGACTCATTTATGCCATCCGTTAAAAGTTTGGCTCATTTATGCCATCGCCGTTACAAAAAAGTTTATTCATGCCATTTTTTTTAACGGTGGTTTTTTAAAAACAACTTTGCCACGTGGCGTCTTCCTAGAGGTCCACGTTATTGATCAAATATGCCATCGAACTTTGAGAAAAGGCTCATTTATGCCATCCGTTAAAAGTTTAGCTCATTCATGCCATTTTTTTTTAACTGTCCGGTTTGGTGGTTTTTTGCAAAACCATTTTGTATACGTGGCCAACAATAATTCGTTCACATCATTAATTAAAGGGAAAAGACTCAAATATGACATCGAACTTTGAGAAAAGGCTCATCTATGTCATCCGTTAAAAGTTTGGCTCATTCATGCCATTTTTTTTAACAGTCCAATTTGGGGGATTTTTGCAAAACCATTTTGTACACGTTGCCAACAATAATTCTTCCACATCATTAATTAAATCAGCCAAAGAAATTTTAAAATTCCTAATAAGAAAATATCGACTTCTCCGGTCAAAATATTTCTATGCATTTTGTAACTCCTTTATAGGCACTGTAAAGAGTTCATCCATTTTCAATTTCTTCGAAATCGCCGAACACAATTCTGCAAATCTCAAGGCCAATTCAAGCCCGAAACAGACATCAACTATTTCAAACATCGAATCAATTAGTTACCGAAACACAATTTTTCAAATTCTTAAAAAATTGTACTTGAAGTAAAAATCAGAAAAATTCTATAATCGGTGAAATTACAGAGAAGAAAAGAAGAATATTTCAGCAAAATCAAATTAAAATCAAAACTTGAAGATTCTAATGGCTTGAAGAATCAGATGTACCAGAAATTTGTGAGTCATGAAAAATAAAATTTTAATTTCCCCTTTTAGAATAAAGTTCAATTTTTTAGATTTTTTATTTGGCTGATTTAATTAATGATGTGGAAGAATTATTGTTGGCAACGTGTACAAAATGGTTTTGCAAAAATCCCCCAAATTGGACTGTTAAAAAAAATGGCATGAATGAGCCAAACTGTTAACGGATGACATAGATGAGCCTTTTCTCAAAGTTCGATGTCATATTTGAGTCTTTTCCCTTTAATTAATGATGTGAACGAATTATTGTTGGCCACGTATACAAAATGGTTTTGCAAAAAACCACCAAACCGGACAGTTAAAAAAAAATGGCATGAATGAGCTAAACTTTTAACGGATGGCATAAATGAGCCTTTTCTCAAAGTTCGATGACATATTTGATCAATAATGTGGACCTCTAGTAAGATGCCACGTGGCAAAGTTGTTTTTAAAAAACCACCGTTAAAAAAAATGGCATGAATAAACTTTTTTGTAACGGCGATGGCATAAATGAGCCAAACTTTTAACGGATGGCATAAATGAGCCATTTTCAATAGTTCGATGGCATATTTGAGCCTTTTCCCTTATGTTAATGTGTAGTATTTGGCGAATAAATCAATTTTTTTTATATGTTATTAAATATTTTAATTTGTTAATTATTGTGATTTATGATACTTTTTACGTCATTTTCAAATAATATATATTACATCCTCTGTTCTAATTTATGTGGCACTGAAAGAATTTCAAAAATCAACCAAATGTTTTAAGTCTTTCAAATATTTTAAGCTGTTAATTATAGTAACTTGTAGTAATTATAACTGTGATAGTATTTGGAGAATCAATCAAATACTCATTATATCCATCAAATTAGATACTCATTGTAACTTATATTAGATATGTTTAATATAAATATAATGAATAGATTGGTCAAGAACATGCTTAATTTTGGCTAAACGCTTTAAATGGTAAGTAATTGGATTCAGTCCTATGCTCATTATATCCAGCAAATTCAACGTAATTGGAAAACTTACTTAAATTTAGGGGTGTGCAAAAATCGAACTAATAAAATTGTTATTGGTTTATTGTTATTAGGTTATTGGGTTAACGATTTTTTAATGGTTTTATAAAAAAAATTATTGGGTTATTGGTTCGATTTCGATTTTTTTCTTATTGGGTTATTGGGTAAACTGATAACCCAATAAGAATATACTAAATTACTACTTTACCCTTACTTACATTATGTATATTACTTATTATTATTATATATTTCTCTTAATTTCTCTTTAATTTCTACAAACTAACAAACCTATTCAATTTCTTGAAACCTATAACCCGATAACGGCATAAAGTTAAACCTTTTCAATTTCCTCTCTGGTAAACCGAAGGCGAGGTTTTGCGACGACAACTGTGAGGGTCGAGCGACTTGAATTCAACAACTAGGATTCAATTTTTTGAACTAACATTCAGTTCAAGTTTGAAGATTCTGGTAAATTAAAACACATCAAGTAGGATTTTGACTGCAATTACGATTCAGTTTCTTTTGATGTTAGTTGCTACTATTTCTATTTTATGAGTATTTTCTTATCGGTTAAACTGAAAACCGAACCGTTAAGGACTGAAAATCGATAAAAAAATATCTTATTGATTTGGTTATTGATTTAGCATATTTAAAAATTGAAAATCGATAAACCGAACCAATAATACATAAAATCAAACTGAACCGACCGATGCACACCCCTAGTTAAATTTATAATCATAAATTTACGTCAAAGACGATAGGACAAATATTTAGACTAAAGTTACAATATATAGCTACAGTTTCAAAAAATTCTGAAATGTATTACATTTAGATTTTATAGCAAATACGTAATATATACACACTAACAATGCGATAAAATAAATGTTTCGCGCGTTTTAGCTGATACCCGCATAATGCAATTAATATTCACCTCTTAAATATAGTTTTTTTTTATTGATACAACTGGTATTCGCCTCATACAATAAATGTAACTATGTTTTATAAATACGCAAGATATAACTACATTCATTATTATACTCTAAACTATAGTTATTTATGACATTTTCTCAAAGCACAATGGAAATAGATTCTCTCACTTCCTTAGTTTCAAATTGATTGGCCTGTTTTGACTTAACATAGAGTTTAAGAAAATAAAGAATCTCATGATCTTAATTAAAGTATGTTGAATATATCAAAATATCTTTAATTTTGTGGATTAAACGTGACTCGACACAAAATTTAAGAAAATAAAGAATCTTATGATCTTAAATTAAAGTATGTTAATTATATCAAAATATCTTTAATTTTGTGGGTTAAATGTGACTTGACACGGAGTTTGAGAAAACAAAAATTCTTATGGCCTTAAATTAAAATATACTTCTTCCGTCCCATATTATATGGTTATCTTACTAAAAATAGATGTCTCATATTAGTTGTCTACCTTACTAAATCAAGAAAATATTTATTAAATTTTTTTTTCGTATTATCCTTACAATTATTTTTTTTGAAATGTTCACACTTATTTTGTAAAGTTTTCAAAATATTTTTTAAGGGAAAAATTAGTAAAATTATCTTTATATGGGATGGAGGAAGTATTACATGTATCAAAATATCTATAATTTTTGTAGGTTAAATGTGTCATGTGAAAAGTAGTTCAAACAAATTGAAAGCGAGAGTGTATATATTCTTACAATGAGACTCTACAAAGAAAAAGAAAATCTCATAGAGAGAATGGAAGGAGGGAAAACAAAAAACTCAAGCGTTCCATCGGACGCCGCCAACTCCGGCGGCAGCTGTACCCGTGACATCCGTGAGTCGGATTTAATCGGAGAAGCTGCTAAGCATCAAGAAAGAGATGAACCTTCTGAAGACGCCGGCGCCGGCGGCGGTGAGGAGGAGCCGCTGCCTCCGGTGGACGGAGAAGAAGAGGAAGCAGAAGAGAAGAATGGAGAGTCTGAGGAGATTCCGATAAAAGAAGGAAATGCCGATGGCAATGCTGATGGTGAGAATGTAAAACCTAAACTCGCTGAAGCTGCTGAGCATCATGAAGCTTCTGAAGACGCCGGCGACGTCGACGGCGAGGAGGAGCCGCTGCCTCCGGTGGCCGTCGAAGAAGAGAAGAATGTAGAGTTTGAGGAGAATCCGATAGAAGAAGGAAATGCCGATGGAGATGGTGATTCTGAAGCAGCCGAGCATCAAGAGAGAGATGAAGCTACTGTAGACGCCGGCGCCGTCGACGGCGAGGAGGAGCCGCTTTGGCCGGTGGCCGGAGAAGAAGAGGAGCATCAAGAGAGAGATGAAGCTACTGAAGATGTGTATACCATTACAGAACTTGTCAAGCCTATTGGCTATTCAGCATCTTTATTCCATGATAGGCAGGAGGATGTTTCAGTCACCTTTCTTGCCAAGAGGTTTGTCAATTAAAACCTACATTTCTATTTCTATATATATGTTTGCCACCTAATTTTGTCAACATTGCTTTTGTGATAATCAGAATGTGCAATCTCTCAACTCTCTATTTATTTCTTTACAGGGCAAAATAATTTCATTCATATCAAACCAACACACTGTCACTATAAATCTATTGAAAAAAATATTACTATTTTATAATTAGAAATAATATAATTTTCTTCATTCCTATTTTGTTGTTTGTTTTTATATTTTCGTTTGTTATACTGTGATTTATCCTGAATCGAGCGTTTATCGAAAACAGTCTCTCTACTTCAGTTGAGGTAGTGGTACGAACTGCGTACACTTTAAACTCCTCAGACTCCACTTTGTGGGAATAACTGAGTATGTTATTGTTGTATAATTTTATAATTTCCTTGTTATTTTTACTACAAGTACATAAATATTTAAAATTTATTTTTATCACAATTTTTTTTTAAAAATTAATTTAAATTTTGTATCTAATCAGACAGTGCCACATAGATTCAACGGAATATGTGCGTAATTATTAGGAATCTAAGCTTATGGTGTCAGATCATATAATCCATGGCTCAGCAGCTTCAACATTCTGACTTGTAGTACAGTACAGTAGTAATTAATTAAATAGGCCCAGAAGACAGCTTAATACTTACTCCCTCTTTCCCAATTTATATGACACACTTTTCTTTTTAGTCAGTCTCAAAAAAAATGACACATTTTTATATTTGGTAATAATTTAACTTTAAAATACCCACTTTACCCTTAATGAAATGATTTACGACCACACAAATATCTATGACTCATTTTAGACCACAAGTTTCAAAAGTCTTCATTTCTTTCTTAAACTCTGTGCCAAGTCAAAATACATCACATAAATTGAGACGGAGGGAGTATTAAATAGTGCAACAGAACCACGTGCTCCTATTTCAACTCCCCCTTTCAAGTTTCAATTCTGTGTAATACCTTCACATAAAAGCATTCACTGCATATGTTGAGACCCCTATTCTGTATAAATTATCTTGCGTTAGACAAGCTACATGGGCAGCAATCCAAGTAAAGCATGCAGTTTTCGGAGGTGCCATGGTTTTCCAGATGGTTAATCTTGATTTCTTCCCATTTGCTTTAAAAAAAAAAAATTTAGCATGTGGTCACTGCGAATTTACCATCCTTCTGATGTTTCCTCCATAACGTGTCTTTAGATTTTTCATTTAATATACCAAATCTAATCTAACTTCCGACTCCTTTGATTTAAACTGCATTCCGTCTTGCTTTGTGCTTTGTTTTGGTAACTTGTCCATCAAAATTGCTGTAAGAAAGAAATTCTTTGTTCAAGTTCAACTATTAGACTTCATTAGTTCCCTTGCTATGGCATAGAGTTTTTGTATAGCAGCCGGATTTTTTGTAAGCTTCAGTGTCATATCTTGCAAGTTGTAACTAATGCATCTTCTTGATGACTTTTTAATGAAATCCCTTAATTCATCCAAAAAAAGAAAGAAATTCTTTGTTATGGTCAGGATAAGATAAAAGTTCTCAGATTTTCAAATCAATTTTCAGTCTCGTCATTCTGTTGTTCTCTTTACATCATACTTTAAGAGGTACTTTTTTGTTTTCGTTGATTTTTCTCTTGAAGTTGTGTCACCTGTTTTTCTATAACAACAATTTAATGTGTGTATAAGATGCTATGAAGTATGGCCAGTGTGATTGCTTCCTTCTGTTTCTGTTTTGTTCTCTTTTCTTAATGGAGGGAGCTTGAACTTGACAGTTTTGTTCATGGTCACAACTTGCCTCATACTCTCGGTGGCTTTACCAATTTTCGCACACATCTTGCTCAATAATTTAATTTTAACTTTTCAGTTTGATGGTGCTTTGCTGATTCTTATGTAGTTTTTAGTTCACATTTTAGCCTTTCTTAATGGTTGCCTGCAGGTCGGATGGAAAGGAAACGCTGGTGGATAACGAGTTTCTGAAGATGAATAATCCACATCTGGTAACTGTTTCTCTTTTCTATTTTATTGATTCTTGCATCACCAAAAAATTCAGCTATCGTACATTTTCACATGCATTAATAACAGTCATTTCTCATTTTCACATAAATATAGAAACTTTTAGCATTTAGTTTTAAAATCACAATAACCTCATCTTCTGGTAAGCGATCAAAATACTTGCTCTGATCTAATTTTGTCATGGTCTAGAAGTACTACATAGATAGTGCCTGGAAATCTGAATTATCAAACTTAATCTTTTCCTCATTGTACTATTCTGATTAGAGTCTCACTAATTGTTTTGGATTTGTTGAAGTGTGTGACCATCTCATCTAAAAGCTTAAGCATTATTAAAAGGATTTCCACGTGCTTGGTCCATGAAAAAGAATCAAGCCAGCATGTGAGGGGGCGTGTTGAGAATATAATTAAATAATAAAAATATGCTCTCTCTAACAGCTTAAGCTTTTAGATGAGATGGTCACACACTTCAACAAGATTATCACTTAGTATTATTCTGTTTTGTAATTATGTTTGTTATTTGACAAATATGTTGATATACTTCTAACTGTAGTTTCGGGAAATATTTCCTCCTGCTTTACTTAGATGACTCTTAATGGAAATACCTTTTTTGTTTTGGCAGTTGATAGATTTCTATGAGCAGATTTTGCGATTCAATCCCTCTGCATGAGTTGGCTGCAATGAAGGAAATATATATGTGGCTCGATTAGCTTAATCTCTTGCTTGGCTTATGTGTAAAATGTTGTAACTTATTTGTTGTTGCAAGCTAGGGTGTCAACCCCTATTAAGTTTATTAGAAAAGCTAGTAATAGCATGCTAGAATATATATAATGAGAAACCTGTAGTGGGTTTTAATGTTTCGCGATATAATATGCTAGCATATATACTATGAGAAACCTGTATCAGGTTTTACTATTTCGCGATATAATATGCTTCAGAATTCTATCTCGTGTGTCACCCAGTAGATGAGATGCAGATAGTAATATTCTTCTGTTCTGTTAGGTGTTATTAGAACTCACTGTGAGTTCCATTCGATAGCTATGGATCTGGATTTGCAATGCACGTATGCAATTGTTTCAAGGTTAAGATGTTTTACCATGGCTACTACACAACAATATCAGCATATCCAGTGTATTCCCACAAAGTGGAGCCTACAGAGGGTAAAGTGTACGCAAACCAACCATTATCTCAGAAACTACACAACATCTAATTTTTTTGTATACAAAGTTCAAGTAGTTGTAAGTGTACAAAGAAAAAGGAGAAGGGAACAAAATAGATCGAAGAATTGTTTTAAGCCTTTTTGATATTCTATATCTTATATTGATGTTGGTAAATATTTTCTTCTTATAGTTGGTTCCAATGGTCATGAGGGGAAAAAAGAGCCATTGTCGATGTCTATCGGAATTTCCTGTTAAAGTTAAATATTGAAGCTGTCAAATATTAGTTGATTTGGTAATAATCATTTAGTATCCGAAGCTCACACAAATCAAGATTTGCATCGCGTAAGACCCTCTTCCTATAAGAGATTTATACTTTCTCATGACTTGACTTTGAGATTTCTATTTAAGCGTGGAGGAATTTCATACATCTCTGGTTACTGGTTATTTTAGAAGTACAGCATGCAAAAGACAATGCTTAGGAATCTATATAGACCCTACCACCCTCTCTAGCTGCCAAAGAAAAGATCACTAGACATTAACTTCCAAAGGGAAGGATAAGGTGATGTGACCATGATAGTTGCAGCCAAAAAATCTACTTTATATTCTCCTTTTTGCATGCCAGGAGATTTCATATTTTTCCTGATCAACTGATACTACCAAACTAGGTACTATTGTGTTAGGCAAACTATGGGGAACATAGGGCCATCACCAATGGTTCCTTCAATGATTCACTACAATACAATGCATTTATAGCTACAAAATCTAAGCTATGAATTAAAAATTGTAGCTATTATCTAGCAATAGCCACAAAAATTTAAATTTTGTAGCTATTTACATATTCGTAAAATTTCTTAGCCACGAAAATTAAACTGATAAAGCTAATTTCTCATTTTTGCCACAATTACTAACAATTGTGACAATAGTTGCCTAAATAGCTACAACTTTGTTGCTACAATAAAATTTTATAGCTGGTCATAAGTTTTTGCGACACAAAAAAAGTTATTGTAGCAACATTAACTTTTTAGCCACAATAAACTATTTGAAAAAAAATATTGTAGCTAAATTAAATGTTTTGCTTCAAGATATAAAAAATTGTGGCAATAGTTAAATGATATAGCCACGTCTTTTTTGCTATGATAAAATTTAGTAGCTAATTACTATATTTTGCTACGAATTGAAATTTATTGTAGTAATTAATAACCTTTTAGCCATGAAATTTATTTGAAATAAAATATTATAGCTAAATATATCTTTTTGCTTCAAAATTTAAAAGAAATTGTTGCAACAGCTAAATGATAAAGTCATAGATTTTTTGATACGATCGAGTTTCGTGGCTAAAATTATTAACTTTTGCCATATGTTGAAATTTGTTGTAGCAATAATGACCTTTTAATCATGAAAAATGTTAGTTAAAACAAAAAATTGCATCAACATAAATATTTTTGTTTTGAATATTAAAAAATTGTGGGAATAATTGACTTAATAATAGCTATATAAATAAGTTTCATGATAAAATAATTTAGAATTATTATTGTAATAAAATTTTGTAGCTAATAATTATTTTTTATCCCGAGCTGCAATTTGTTGTAGTAATACTAATCTAGTGTATTTAGAGGTATTAATCGTTTGATTCGATTCAATTTTAAATGTCTACTTGTCGATTTAACATATAACTTAAATAAATAGGTGATCGTATCTAATTAATTTTAATTAACTAATTATATCAAACTTAAATATAACTTCACTAAGTCTCACTGAAGCTTCATCTTGATCGAGAGCTTAATTTCAGAAATGTTATTTTGACTCAAATTAAACATGTTTCATTAAAATAATATTTTGTCGATCTAATGTGATTGGAGGTGTTGATCGTTTGATTTAATTCAATGTTACAGCTTGCAAGTCTTAAATATAACTTAAATAAAAACTTGATTATACTTATTTCAATCAACTAATCATGTCAAATTTAGGAAAACTTCAATAAGTTTCATTCATATTTTACCCTGCCTAAGTGTTTTCAAAATTGATATTTGACTTGGACATGATTTATTGAGAAAATATTTTTAAAAATTTAATTCATTGTAATTAAAGATCATGTTTATTATTCAACTTGATTCAATTTTATAGAATCTTACTTGAAAGTTTCAAATAATAAACTTAATTTTTTTTAAAAAAAAAAGATAATCTTCAACAATATATAATTTATATACCTACTTATAACCTCAAACTTATCAAGCCAATATTTTTATTTTATTGCAACATGTTATCTTCAGATGTTAATTGTATTGTTTTTAAAATGTATAATTGATAATTTTGTGATGATGACACTTACATCACAGTATTATTGTGCTTCTCCTATTATATATAAATAGATTAGATAGATTTTCAAATATCGACAATTTTATTTTATTTTTGCATTTTCTATTTTAAACTTCACATTTAATTCATACAATTCATTTTAAATTCATATAATTTTTATATTTTCAATTTAAACTAAAAATAGTAATTCAAATTCATATTCTTATTTAAATTCAAATTGAAATAATCGAATGTTGTGGAAGTATGACTCCGCCATAATAGAGCACTTTAATATGGATTTGAATTCACATTTTTGATACAAGAAAAAATAAATTGATATGTTTTTATTTGAAATTTCTATCTTAAAATATTTTTCAAACTTGAATCTATATATAATAATAAAGGAGAATGTAGAAGAGGTGATGTGGCACCTCTCAATGGCCTCTATTCCCATTTTTCTTTTTTCTCCTTTTTTTGGACCTTTTTCTCTTATATTTCTCTCAATATATTTTGCTAGAAATTAAAATTACTTTATCAATTAGTCTATAATTAGCTACATTCATTGCTCAATTAAAAACAATATGCATTTATGAATATTAAACGGCTATAGCTTAAAAACCTTTCCTCATTCTACTAATTGATCAATTCAATTAAATTGAATTTCAAAGATGCAAAATAACAATAAAAATCAAAAAGAAAAAACAAAACAACCGATTCCTTTATTAGCAACAACCAACATGCAAAACCTCAGATTTTATATTGTACTAGAAACTAGAAAGTTAAAAAAAATTATTTGAAAAATCAAAGGTCACAACATAAAGAAACGTCACTTGGTATTAATTAATATTAATAATTAATAATTAATGATAAAAGAAATAAGAAGAATGGCACTTGGCAACAACATCTATATAATGGGTAGTGATGTTTGTGTTTGGATATTCAAATTTCTCTGTTTGTATATTTTTCATATGTTGGAATCTTGAATTCTCATATTATGATGTAATGCTTGATTTTTCTGGTCTTAATTAATATTTTATCTGCTAATCTATAATTGCCTTCAGATTTTTCTTAGTTTGTTTTTTTCCTGTTAGTTTCCAAAAACAAATAGATGCACGTTTTGTTATCAAATATATACATATTTGAATTTGATATTTTTCTTCTTTACATGTTTTTTTTTTCCAGGTTTATAGAGAAATTGAGTCCATAAAATTGCAGGTTTTGGAGAAAGAAGTGAAAGTGGCCGGTGGTGAGAGTTAGAGGAGGAGGTCTCCGTTACAAGTTTGATATTGGAGTATGTTCGAGCCTCTGAAGAGAAGGAGCAGTATATGGTTGTGGTTGGGACTTGGGGGAGATTACGATTTTTATCTATTTATCTTCTCTTTTTTTTCTTTTTTCTTTTTTATTTTATATATGCTTTAGTTTTAAAATTATTTTATTGTAGTTCCTTTGTTTAATCTATAGTAATTAATATAGATAGTTTTATATTGATTTTAGGTATTTTGCTGATGAAATTTTGAAAAGACTTCAAGAGAATTCAATATCAGTTATTTTTGGTGCATCTGTTTGGTTTTTTTCTTTTAGTTGACTTTTGTATTTCACTTAATTCTCTTCCTTTTTCTTTTTATGTTTTTCAATTAGATGGCAAATTTATTTTGTAGACTTGTAGATTGATTTTTGGCTATAAGAATATTCTGGTTGAGATTGAATATAATATAAAAAGAAGAAAAATATTAATGGATGTTGACACCCAATTTTGACCTCCCGATATCCTTCCAGACTGCTATTTTATCAAAAACATTAGTTTTAAATTTCCAATTATTATTTTTGGTATTGAATAGATTTTGACATTTTTCGTATTCATGATTTTAAGGCATGCAATTTATTCTTAGCATTCTTTATAATATATATAATTTACTAATTTAAATATAATATTTTCGTAAATATTTACTAAAATTATTTCTGCAAATATGCATACTCATAATTTATAAACACGTAGATTATTACTATTACTATTATTATTATTATTATTATTATTATTATTATTATTGGCATGCATAATTTACAAACATGTAATTTATTTTAATTTATTATTTTATCGCCAATTTCAAATAAAATACTAGGTGTCACTAATTCTTGCTTACGTAATTTACTCATCAACGATTTTAGTGATATTGATTAACTTTATAATATTTTCTTACATTTTTTACTGATTTTTATAGCGGTTCAATTCAATTCAATTTCCCCAATTTATTTAAAATCTAGCCATTTGTGTCCAATTTCGTGTCAATTTTAGCCTAGATTGAGCTTAATCTGGCTCAATTTTAAACCCCAAATCTGTTCAATTGAACTCAAGTTAAATACCCCTAATTTTTGGCCCTTTTTGTAATTTTTGATCCCAGCCATTGATCAAATTTGATCCAACGGCTGAGATCAACCCCCCATTTCCTTTCCTTTTAACCAAATAACCCTCCCAAACCCTAATTTGATGACACACACACACCAGCCGCCCCACCCCCTTCTCTCTCATCCGATTTCTCTCTCTTACTCTCTTCTCTCTTTCAGTCCTCCATCACCGGCGAGCTCAGCCGTGAGCCAACGCCGGTGAACCCACATTCTTCCTCTCTCGCGCGCAACCCCACCAGCAAACAACCACCGCCGCTCCTCATCTCCTCTCCCTCAACCTCACAGCTGCCTTTCTCTCTCCTCAACCTCTCTCTTCTCCGATCTATCCCTCTCGCCGTCACCTCCACGCCGGCGACCAACTCCACCGGCCAACCACCACAAACAGCCTCACACCCCTCTCTCTCTCTCCCCGATCTCCCTCATCTCACAACCCCCACAGCCGCCGCCTCCCTCTCTCCCGATCTATCTTTCTCTCTCTCTCCACCGGCGAATCCCTGCCGGTTGATGACGCGCACCAGTCGTCCGACCACCACCAACTTTCGACGAACCCGCCGGCAGTTCCACCAACACCGGCCTCCACCACTGGCCGGTGAATCACCATACCAAACGTCGTCGTGTCCTCTCAATCTCCGGCTAGACTCGACGGAAACGTTAAAGTAACCGGGTTTGTGTCCTTGTTTAATTTTTATGTCAAATTGATATTCTTTAACATATTGTTAGATCTGCGATTTATGAAGTTTGGTTGACATTTTGACTCAATTACTTGTGATATGTGCCTATTGATGTGCTTAGATTGTCATGTGTTAAAAATTCTAATTTTCATGAATTTATTGTCATGTGTTAAAATTCTAATTTTCATGAATTTCTTTGCATCCTAATCTTTCCCTATGATAATTTGCCGTGAAATAGTTAGAAATTAGAAGTCAATGTTGGGTCTCGAAGTCATGTGTTTGTGGATTCTGTGTTGATCATATTAGTTTCGCGAATAGTTGGGGAAGTCATTACGTTTGGGCTATGTTAGAATAATTTTGGTACTGGCATAGGTGATTTCTTTAATTAATATGTGATAGTTTATTTATTTATTTATTCCCTCTTGCTGATTAGTATTGAAATTGATGGGATTTTCTTCCTCTATTTTTATTGCCATTGTACTCGTTCAATTATGGTAAAGTACAATCTTTTGTCCTTAATTGAATTTTGATTGGCATATGACTTTGAATTTGAAATATGGTGATAACCTCACTATCTCCCATCTATGGAATTTTTTTTAAAAAAAATAGTGACTTGAGAATATCTTACCTACTATTTTTACTCCTTTTATTTGTTTAGACAGATTTCTAAAATAAATATACATATATATATATATATATATATATATATATATATATATATATATTCTTTTATTGATTAATTGATTTGCCTACCAAGAATAAGGAAAGAGACTTATTAATTGATTCTTGGCGATTATTCTCTTTCCCTTTTTAACCCCTAAATTGATTTTTCTGAATAGGACTCTTCCTTTATCACAGAGCTAAACCTCTATGCCTATAAAAAATGGTCCTTTTTCACTCATTAGGGACACCTTTTTGAAGCATCTATTCCCATACTAAAAAAAAGACTCTTGAGGTTTTGCTTGCTCTTGCTTAGAAAGGATTAGCTTCGGAATCTCCTCCCTCAATCTTTGCTTTATTATTTATTTGTCGTCTAACCGGTTAGTTGCCTAGACTATGTATTTTATTATGACATGCTAATTATGAATACTTCAAATCTTGTCTTAGTTATCTCTTGAACTCTTTAAGTTGTTGAATGTGATTAGCTGTAAAGTCTTTGTTTGCTTGCTTCTTTTATATGGTTGGTATAGGACTGTCGAATATTTGTTTTTGTGCACTTGGATATGTTTGTTTTGATTAGACAGGCACTATTGAACATTTGGGACTAATTGAAGAGTTGTCAGGGATGAGGAAGTCAAAGGAACCTTATCACCTAGATTTTATTTTATTTCAGATTTAATTTCATATTCTTAATTGGTCTGTAATAATTGTATAAACATTATTGTATAATGAATTATGGGGACTGCTTAGGGGGCGGGAATTATGTGATTTGAATATTCTTAGACGCCATGCCTATAGGACTAGTTAATAACATTTAAACATGTTAATTCAATTATTTTTATCACTTAGGCAAATATTTTAGGGTTATTAATTTAGTTATCTCACCCTCTAGAAATCATGTCTTAGGATTGTTTAAACAACTTTCAGTATGCTAAATCACTTTTCAGCGATTTTCACACTATTTCCCGCATATAATATATAGTTTTCAGCAATTAAAATCAATTTCCAGCACCTAAAAATAACTTTCCAGCATATTAATTAATTTTCAGTATACTTTATTTAATTTTCTACAAATCAAAATAATGTTTGCACACTTTATTTAATTTTTGGCGAATTTTAAAAAAAAATAAAAATAACCTCTGCACATTTTTATTTAATTTTCTGCAAAATTAAAAATAATTTTTGCATGTTTTATTTAATTTTCTGCGAAATTAAAATAATTTTCTATATCTTTTATGTAATTTTCTGCAAACTAATAATTTTCTGTACACCATACATCATTTTCTGCAAGTTAAAAAAAAAAAACAAAAAAAAAACTCAGCACCTTAAATCAATTTTCAGCATTTTCTAATCAATTTCCTACACAATTAAAATCAATTTCCTGTATATTTGAAAATTAAATTTCCCGCACAACTTATTAATTTTTTATGCAATTAAATCAATTCCTGCATATTTAAAGTTAAATTTTTTGCATAATTAAATTAGATTTTCTGCATATTAAATTCATTACTTGCACAATTAAATGAATGTTCTGCATGCTTAAATTTTATTTTTTTTCGCATGTTAAATTAAATTCCTGCATGTTAATCGCGCTAAAACCACTGTCTAGTTTGTATTTATTTTTTAACTGGATAGTGTTGATTCTCTTAAAATCATTAAGAATAAATACTATCTCCTAACCTATAGTTAGCGGGAAAGTAAAAAGGAATTACGAGGTCTAATTTCGAAGTTTTAAATTAAGTCGACGCATTCCCAAGAGTATCATCTACCAAAGCTTTGTAAAAGAGGATATGTGTACTTATAAGTAAATACGTGTTTATATGCAAAAAACTCAAATTTTTCATTTGTCTTTGAAAAATTATACGATTATTATTTTAACTTAAGACCGACCTCCAATTAAAAATGTTGCTAAAGTCAAATGAACACGATTATTAATATCGTGGCATCATTTTCATAAAGCAACAAATATTTTATTTCTTCTAAGAAAATAAAGTAGTATTGATTTTATTTAAATTTTGAAGAATTTTAAATTAAGTTATTTACTCTGTTATTTTTATTCCTTTACTGGTGGGGTAGTTTAGTTTAATTTAAGTTATTAATTAACCGATTTTTTTCGCATTTTCATCTCAATTCTCTCTTCTCGCTTATCTAACTTACTTCTTTATTTATCTACATATTTTTACCTTATCACGTAGTTAATTATTAATTAGATAGTAATTAAGTTGCATGTGTAATTTGTTTAATATCTTTTTTTTTTATCTTTTAAATATTTAGTTATTATTAAGTTAATAAAATAATCGACCTTTTGCTTATCACATTTTCCACGTAATATATGAGTTCGGTCGGGACCCACATTTGTGGACCTCGAAAGGTGCCTAACACCTTCCTTTCGAGGTAACCTGAACCCTTACCCGAATTTCTGGTTGACATAGGCTAATAATTAAAACAAGTTCATAATTAGTCTAGAATGGTGCCCTAACGCACCTTAATTCGTTAGGTGGCGACTCTTCATTCTTTAAATCCTAGAAAGAGTTTGTCACGTCGGATCCCGCTTTTCGCGAGAAAAATGGGGCGCGACAATGGATAACGAAGTACAATTCAATGAATAAACACTATTTTTTTAATTTCTCATTTGATATTTGGTATCCGCATTGGAGATTCCTCCAATTCATATAAGAATTTTTCCATTCAATGAATAAATGCCATATATAATCTGCGAATATCACTTAATATTTCTCATTTTTTCTTCATGTTTACACTTTTTGTGTAATGTTTTCTTTTACCTAAAATTGAAGTAAATTTAAAGAGCAAAAGTTTTGCTATCTAATATTCTCTCCCATTCCATCACACTTCTTTAAAAAAAAATAGGTAATGTAATCTAACTCATATATCCTGCCTCTGTAATCTAACTAATATATCCTGCCTCTTAATTCTATAATAATTAATGCTAAAAATAAAATTAATTCAATGGAGGAAATAAAAGGCTATATATAGAAAATATACTCCATACGTATTTGTCAAAGAATAAAGTGCATTCACTGTCAAACGCCACATACTCATATATACATAAGTAAAAACGAAATGTTTTGAAGTTGTATAAAAAGGGTAATTTTTTCTTAAGAAGTCTTTTTTAAAAAAAGTAAAATCTAATTACGAAAAAAATATCGTCTATCTAAGATGTGGCTATATATATATATATATATATATATATATATATATATATATATATAAATTTAAAATTTATATACATGAACTGTCTCTATCAAATTACTCTCTCCGTTTTAAATTAATTGACTTTTACTCTTCCCGTCTTAAACATATTATGTAGAAAGTTTGGAATTAAAGAGTTGCTAAAAAGGAAAAGGATCATTCTTTTTTAAACGGACTAAAAAGAAAAGTAGATCAAACAAATTAAAATGGAGGGAGTATATTATAAAGTTCTTTCTCAAATTCTATTTCTTATTCCCGAAAATAATATTACTATTTTTCTTGAAAGTTTCTTTTCATTTTTTAAGAAAACAAAAGAGTTAAATTAATTTAGAAATACATAGCATCTTCACATATACATATCAGCCAATAAAAGTTCTGATATTTTCATGTCCTCTAAATCAGCTTATAACCATATATATTTTGCGTGAAGTATATAAAACACACTTATACTGAGAATATTTATTGGTGATTTAATTAACTTATAATTTTTTTTTGTTTATATACATAAGAAGCTATTTAAAATCTTCTATTTCAACTATATTTTCAGAATAAATTATTTCAATTTTTTTTTTATGACCGCGCGAAGCGTGGCTAAATTCACTAGTTTTATAGTAACTAACACTTGTCATCACAATATTATTTTGCTTCTCTGATTCTATATAGATAGATTTTTTGATATTGATAATTTTATTTTATTTTATGATTTTCTATTATAAACATGACATTCTAGTTCATATAAATCATTCTAAATTCATATACAACAACTACCTAATGTAGTCTAAGAAGAGTAGAGTGTACGCAGACCTTATCTCTACCTTAGAAATAGAGAAAATCATTTAAAATTCAAATCCATATAATCATTTTTTTGAATTACTATGTTTTAGTGTGAATTGAAAATATAAAATTAAATTAAGAATAATCATAAATTTAACTAAACACTATAAGTTAAAATTTATTAAAATAGGAGAAAAGATAACAAAACTAACGATATCATGAAGGGCCAAAAAAGTTGAAAAGGAATATGTATTTTAGAATAATATTTATTTCAAATAAAACAGTTAACTTTTTTCATTAACTTAAAGTAAAATATATCTTTATTAGTATTTCGTTAGACAAAATTTGTTAGTTATTAATAATAGAATTTGTAAAAAGAAAGCAAAAACATACATATAGTACTATAGTAAAGGAAACAAAAAAGGCCAAACAAAAAAATTCTTAAACTTCTATCAATCAAACCAAATAAAAATTAAAAAAAATCTCAATCCTAAATCTCTCTACAGCCGTGCCTCCACCTTTTCCATTTAGATTTAAACCCCAAAATCTTCCCCCAAAAAATTTAAAATTAGAAAAGCCCAAAATTTCCCTTTAAAATTTTAAAACCTAATCAAATAACCTACTCCCCCTCCACTTTAAACACCTATATCCCTTTCCCATCTTCCCATTTCTTTCTTTCCTTCGCCCACTCCCCTCCCCCTTCGCCCCTCCCCCTTCCTTATCTTAGTTTGGGGTTCTATTTGAAATTTTTATAATGATTTGCTTATCAACTTTTTATTTTTGTAGGTTTTTACAACACGGGATTCTCGAAATAGATGAGATAAGTTTTTACAATATAGGTATTGCATTGAATTGTATATATTTTTGTTAATATAAAGATAACTTTTTTATCTGCATGAGTTTTAAAATATTGATACTGAAATTTGATATTTTATTACTCATGAGATTATACTGAGTATGTTATTATTATTGTATTGAAATTTGAGATCTACATCTACAGATCTAAGAGGTTTACTTCTTTTGTTGCTTTGCACTTTTTCTTGTTTTTATTTGTTAAAATTTTAGTAAAAGAATTAGATAAGACATATATATTTTTTCTCCTTGAAATTCTATATATACACATACTTACATATATAATTAGTTGGTCCTGATTTTCTTGGTGCTAATATATTTTATCATTATTGATAGGCATATTAATGGAAAAAGAGCAAATAAATGACAAATTGGGACGAATGTTGATCAAGTTAAGGTGCACTTGAAGACTGTGGAAGGAGAGATAGAGGACGACTATGCTGCTTTGAACTCAAACAAGATTGTATCTCAAGCGAATTGTATATTGTGACTATTCTCAAAATTGTAAAACGCAATTATATATAACTTGACAATTGTTTTAGAATCTCAAAAATAAATTTGTAGCTACATTATGTAACTTTTATGACGAACAATGCTAGTGGAAAATTCTATTATTGTAACGTATCAAGAATATGGCTATAGATTCACTTGTTGTAGCAAATGAAGAAGCTCTTTTGCTACCATTTTATTTCTTCTAATAAAAAGAAAATGGGATATGATGAATTTTTAGATTTGCAACTAAACATAAATGCTATAATTATCACGTATCAAGAACATTGCTACAATTTTTTAACTTTTTGTAGCAAATGAAGAAACTCCTTTGCTATAATTTTATATATTTCATGGCTAAAGGTATGAATTCTTAGCTACAACACAAAAATATTTGTGGCAAATATGTTTATTTATAGCTATGAATATTTTTATTTGTAGCTGAATATGAGTACTTGCCACGAGACTACGCTATAGATACTTAGCTATAAACCTTGAGTTTGTGTGGCAAATAAATAAATTTTTTGCTACAATACAACATCTTATGGCTACAATATGAAGATAGCTACCAATCTTATTCCTTGTGGTAAAAGAATAAAATCATTTGCTATAAGTATTTTTTTTTCGTGGCAAAAACTTTTTACCATCACAGCTACAACACAAAAAATCTCATAGCTATAAGTATTAGTCCTTAGCCATGGACCATGTAAAGTCTGTAGCTAACTTTTAATTATGCCACTTCTTGCTACGAATGCTACGGAAGAAAGTTTGGTGGCTAAAGTATTTAGCCATGGAAATTTTCCTATTTAGCTACAACATACTCTGTAGCAATATATGCATTTTGTTGTAGTGATTGTAGTGTTTCTTAGCTTGCTCATTGTTTGGCCAACAATTTCTAGTATAGGTGGAGGTGCCACCATTCTTCTACTAGTATTGTTATTTCCAATCTCCTTGACAATTCTTGTATACTTGCTATCAATATTTATTCCTGTACAAAATATATCATCTGCTACATACTGGGAAAGCAGTAATAGTTCTGTTGCATGTGATGGAGAAGGCTTGTTTGGGGTTGGGACTATGCTTCTAGTTGTCCTCTTCTTTGTTTTGTACAGTTTCTTGGGATGAGTTTTCTTTTGTATCTTTTTGTTAAAAAATACTTTGTTAAGATGATATTAAAAACAAAAATAGTACAAATTTGTGTAATGAGCAAAGCATATAGCAAATTCTTTAAAGAAAGAGATTAGAATATGTATTCCGACTTGTATAAAGACATATATAATAGGAAGCTACCTTTCTTGAGTAAATTCCCTGAATAGTCACTCATATTTTGGAAATTGCTTACGAAAATCACTTTTGTTTCTTTTAGGACTATAATATCACCCAACTATCACTATTTCCATCAAAATATACTTAACATGATAAAACCGAATTTTTGACCAAAATAATACATTATTTAAAGAAATTAACAAAAATAGTACATTACTTTACAAAATTTCAGAAATAAAATAAACGTATGTATGAGTAACGTTTTAGGTAAGATTTTACTAAAATATTTTAATGGTAAAAGTTAAAAGAGACAGAGATAAAACGTAACTGTGAGTAACGTTTTACAAGTAATATGTTATTGAAAGTTACGTCTCTTTGATTCAAATGCAACTATTAATTATCCACCGACAAAGTACAACTCATGAGTCTTTTCATTCTCTCACATCTTTTTATGGGCTACTTTTAATACTTTTTACTCTTCTTTCTCTTTTTATCTCTTATTTCTCCTAACAAACTACATCAAAAATCATATAGAAAGAAAAAAAAATGGCACAATCAAAGTGCTATTATACAAAATTCCCTTGCTCGTATCTAAAATAAAGAAAGATTCATTGCGGAAAAAAAGATCTCCTACACTAAATACAGTATATATTATAGTTTCTCTATATAATTTTCTAAGATAAAAATTAGATTAAACACTATTCAATTTAAATAAAAATTATAAAATAATAATATTTTTTTGCATGTGGTGGAATTTGATTAAAGTAATTAAGTTGAGTTTTTTTATTATGATTTCTTATTCCAACCTTCAAAATGTGTTATTTTTGCTTTCAGGTAACTTTGCAATTTTTTTTAACCCTTGTTTTCTTTATTTTCCATCTTTTTACCTAGTTGTGTTAGTAGAATATTTTATGATCGAGGAACAATTTTATATTTTACTACCTTTATTTTCTATTTATAAATATAGAAATATACTATAGAAAGTCTATTCTAAACTCACATTTATATGTTACTCAGAAATACATTAATTTCATATATATTCACTTAAGGTTGGTAAAAGAAAAAAATTAAATTCACAATTGAATAGTTTGTTAATTAATTCTGGTTAAAAACTGTTTATTTGAAAGTTACCAGTTCTCTCTATGATATTAGTTACAAAGTATAATTATTTAATACTTTTTAAAAAAACAAACATGTATTAAAATACCTGTTGAAATTACTTGCGTATACAATATATTTGGCGCACATCAATACTTATTTACTTGTTCAATTGAAGAAAAAAAATTGTTTACAATATAACAATATCATCTTCTTTAATGTTTAAAAAATTTTGGGTTTGAATGTACAGGTTAGGAAAAGGTAAAACGAGTAAGGGCATTTTGCAAATTAATCATGCTATGTGTATTTTTTTCTCATTGTGTATTATTATTGGTGTACTTTGTTAGAAGAAATACAAGAGAAAGAAAGAGGAGAAAAAAATAAGAAAAGAAGTACAAAAGAAAGTGGTCATAAACTTACTTTGTCAGAGAATAGTTAATAATTGTATTTGAATCATAGAGTCGTAACTCTCAATAACGCATTACTTGTAAAACGTTACTCACAGTTACGTTTTATCTCTGTCTCTCTTAACTTTTACCGTTAGGATATTTTAATAAAATATTACCTAAAACGTTACTCACGCAGACGTTTATTCTATTTCTGAAAAGTTTTAAAATAATGTAGTATTGTTGTTAATTGCTTTAGATAATGTATTAGTTTGGTCAAAAATTCTGATAAAACCTCCTTCTCTCCTAGTTGGATGCCATGTCATATTAAACTTCCTTTTTTAATAATACATTTATTAACCCGTTTAAACCAAACAAAATTTAGATGCGGTAAAAATAATACAAAGATGCAAAAAGTTTTCTATACTACTCTAGGGTTTTAAAGAATACAGCTTACCAAATTTTTAACAAATCATTTATACATATTAAGTGAATTTCTTAATATTTACATAGTTATGATCAAATTAAGTGAGTTCTGTTGAACTGGTAGCTAGAACTTTAACTCTACTTCTACTAAAATCCCCGAGAAAAATTATCTCAAATTACTTCTAAAATCAATATGGAATTAGCTATAGCCAAGATAGAATTGGAAGCAAAAACTTTACATACTACAAGATAATAACTAGTTGAAACTAAACTAGTTATATCCATAATTAGATATGAGTGTGAGATTTAAAGAACTCCATGCTTACTGCGGATAAGACTCATTAGGTGGGGAATGGAACCATGAAGTTGATTGTCTTGCTCGAGAGATAGCCTATACATGTAGTGTCTGAGCTACTGCTGTTGTTGCTGCACTCCTCCAGAGCTACCAGTTCTAATAAAAAATGGTAAAAGGCATTATTGATTACTTAAAAAACATATAAACTAAAATAGAGTAGACTGAATACAGAAATTACGTGCCGACGAACTTAATTGGTTTATGAATTATGATTAAGGAATAATTGCTTAGTTATTGAAAAAGGTATTTAAAAATAAGATCATACATTTGAGAAGCAAAACACGAGTAGTGTAGGAATATATTTTTTTGAGTCTTTGTATTGTTTTTTGCCGGATCTAAAATTTGGTTGAGTTAAATGGGTTAGTAAATGTATTATTAAAAAAAAAAAAAAATTTAGTGTAACATGACATTCAACTAGGTAGAGGAGGTTTTTATTGTGTTAAGTATATTTTGAGGAAAATAAGGATTGTTGGGTGATATTGTAGTCTTAAAAAAAATAAAAGTGATTTAAGTAGGCAATGTTTGAAACATGAGTGACTATTCAGGGAATTTACTCCAAGAAAATGTTATGTCCAAAAGTAGCTTGTTTACTTTCTTCAATTCCTTCTGGCTTAATACAATTAAGTCTGCATATAGTCATATGATGAAGGTGAAGATGGTTTAAGATGTTGCAATCTAAAAATTAATAAATACAAAACTAAAATCAAGTAAATTAGATATTAATATACAACAACATATTCAATATAATGCTCTAAAGTGAGGTCTGGGGATAGTAGGTATACGTATATCTTGTTAGGATTTGTCCTGAATTTCCTAGTTTACTTGAATTTTTACCATAGTTGTGTTTTACTTCATAAAGGTTTTCTTTGTGGAAAAGATTTCCTTGTAGGAAAAGATCTCTTCCATAATTAGTTAACCTCTTTCTTGGAAGAAAGGTTTTTGAACCTCTATAAATAGAAGACCCATCTTCTCATATCATAACACAACAGCATCCACAATGTAGTCCTTAAAGAGTCTTGTTTAGGGGAAAATTTCTCCCAATAGCTTTTATGCTTTTTTGATATTAGTTTTTATATGTTGGTCGTTTGACCGAACCATATTAATAATATGCTTTTTAGTATGTTTTTCTTTGCCATCTGAATTATCGCTTCTATGGTTTGCAAACTATTAGCTTCCGCGTGACGCCCTCTCGATTTCGAACCCAACATATCTTACCCCTATTCTGGAAGTGCGAAACTATTTCCGATAGACCCTCGACTAAAATATTATATTCGCAAAATATTAGAGAAAATTTTAATCACAATATTATAAAAACTATTTGTCTGATGACATATATTCTAAAAGCTAGCTACTCTAGTAGTTTAAGGTTGCGATCGTGGTGGTCAATGATGGTGGCATAGTGATAATTGGTGAAAATTGTGCAATTGTGATGGATTGAGGGTGGCAATGAGTAAGAGTAATCCTAGAAGTACAATTTCATATATTTGCTTATGTAGATATTATTAATGTAAAGATTAATTGTAGAGAGTTTAGTTATTACAAATGGCAAGTGAACATAAAGAGGTCGTTTGATATGAAGATTAAATTATTCTGAGATAATAATTCTGAAATTATAATTCCTTGACTAATTTATATTATATGAGAGATGGTATAAGATAATCATATATTGAACGGAATAAGATTGGATATTCCATATTTAAGTTTGGTATCATGTTTCATTAATGATATAAGTTAGTCGGGAAATAAATTTGTATCTTCTATCAAATATGATTTAAATTTAAAACCAAACTTAATGATGGGATATCCCGTTATCTTTCGTACCAAACGACTCCTAAGTACTTCATGTCCTCAATTTTACACCCACCACTGCCGAATCATTGAACAAAAAGTTCTCTTTCAACTCCCGACGATGACTTGCTCCTACCCAGCTCCGATTAACCCGACCCGAACCCGAATAGGTTGGATAGGCACCGGCGTAATGGGTGGTGCTATGGCTTCTCGTCTTCTCTCCGCTGGCTATTCCGTCACAATCCACGCCCGCAATCCTTCTAAAGTTGTTCATCTCCAATCTCAAGGTGCTCTTCTTGCTGATTCCCCAGCTGATCTTTCGAGTAATGATGTTATTTTCACTATGTTGGGACACCCATCAGATGTTCGACAAATTGTCTTAGAGAACTTGATTCCGTTTCTCAACCCGAACACTGTCATTGTTGATCATACAAGCAGTCACCCGGTTCTTGCTAAGCAAATTTTCGATGCTGCCCGAGAGAAGAACTGCTGGGCTGTTGATGCTCCTGTTTCGGGTGGAGATATTGGGGCGAAGGAAGGGAAGTTGGCGATTCTTGCTGGTGGAAATGAGGATGTGGTGAAGTGGTTAAACCCTTTGTTTGATGTGTTGGGGAAGGGGACTTTTGTGGGTGGAGCGGGGAAGGGGCAAAGCTGTAAAATTGCAAATCAGATTGTCGTTGGGGCGAATTTGCTTGGGTTGAGTGAAGGATTGGTGTTTGCAGAGAAGGCGGGATTGGATAAGAGGAAGTTTGTGGAGGCGGTGAAAGGTGGAGCAGCTGGTTCTATGGTTATGGAGTTGTTTGGTGAAAGGATGATTGAGAGAGATTTTAGGCCTGGTGGGTTTACGGAGTATATGGTAAAAGATTTGGGAATGGGATTAGATGTTGGAGCGGAGGAGGGTGATGGTGTTGTGGTGTTGCCTGGTGCTGCATTGAATAAGCAGATGTTTTCAGCTATGGTTGGTAATGGAGATGGGAAGCTTGGAACTCAGGGACTTATTACTGTTATAGAGAGGATCAATGGCAAGTGAGATTAGGAAAGAATTATCTTGTGCTAATGTTCTTGTTGACTTTGGCATCTTTGCATCTCATCAGTTGCACAAGTGGCAGTTATATTGGTGAGTTTGGATTTGGCTATTTGAATCTGTCCCTCATTGAATATGCTTAGTAATTTGAGGGCACTTTCCTAATTCGTTTAACAATACTGTGCATCTGTTTGGTATATACTCCAGAAGGAATAAATGTTTTTTTGGGCCATTATTTCTTGACAATTGATGGCTTTAAGCTGATAACTTTCCCACTTTAATGGTGCCAATGCTAGTCAGTTATTTCAAAATTCCAGTAAACAAAATTTGAAAAGCTACTTACTAAAGAATAAAATTACATATTGGTACTCGGTGAGTCTAAATGGTAAGCAAAGAGAGTGGGTTCTTGGGAACATTTTCACTTACCACTGCTACTATTAATATTCAATCAAATTTGCAAAACGATTGGACTCCTCTAACTTTTACTTGTCCACTTTAGCATATTAAGAAAAAGATAAAATATTCCATGTTCCATTCCCAAGAGTGACAAATTTGTGCCAAGGGACACTCTTGGTCTCCCTTGCAACTGATTACAAAGATTAAGAAGAAAAAAATACATAAAAGAAGAGGTGTAAGACGATAAGCTTGAGGGCTGACATGCTCTTTGGAAAAATTAGAGGGCTGAGTTGGCAAAATAAAAGGAGACTTCAACTATTTTTTAGCCAGACTAATCAGATTAAAGCAACAATTCTCAGATTTCAATGAGTTTTTAATAATTCTAACTTTCGGCTACGGACAAATGGTAAACTCAATTGTCAATAATAATCGATGACACATTTATGATGCTTTCTTTTGCTCTTCACTATCTCTATTTTCTTTCTGAAAGAAACTGAATCTAGGAACAGTAGAAAAAACAACCTTTATTACAACAAAATTCTGATGCCTGTCATTTTTCATAAACATCCAATGCAGCTTTGATTGGGACTCCCTTCAAATTCTCCAGGCTTGTAACCATCTGGAATGACGATAAATACCTCTTCGTATTAAGTTATACAGTCATATTAAGAAAATCTAGAATCTCACCTACAAGGAACTCGGTCCAATGTCTGACTGGCTGGTGATAAGCTGGTAAAACAAAACAAGGCATTCACAATAAAATTTAAGCGAAATGGCAATCTATTTTTAAGAATACAGGTTTCCTCCTGTATTCAAGTGACAAGCAATCGAATACGCAAGCTTCCGGTCACTTACCTTATTTTTAAGCTCCATTCCATCAGGAATAACTATTTTCATGCCTGGTCTTGCAGCAATACTGACTTTCCCCTAAATTTTCAAATAAAAAATGATCAGGAAGTATCAGAGAGCATTTTGAAAGGAAAAAAACACCTAATAGTTCTTTCTCAAAAAAAGTAGAAATTCCAGAATATATTGCTTACAACCAAAAGACTGAATCAAAGCAGCATGTCAACACGACAAATGTATTTCTTTGAGAAAAAAAAAAAAGAAAAAGAACAAGACAAAGGCACCATTCTGATGAGATTATTGATGTATTACCTTTAGAGTTATGCCAGTTCCAAACCAAACATCCCCAGTCACCTTCAAGCTATCAAGTTCTAGAATGCTTGGAATTAACTTGAAACGTCTATGAAAATCATCAACCTGATCAACAATTCACGCACGTTCAATATATGAAATAAATTGATAAATGAATGTTGTAAAGATAAGAGGAACATATTTACATTTCCAAACTCGGGTCCCAATTCAATAGAAGGATCCTTGGGATTTGCTCTCGCTGCATTTCTCACAAGAGTGCCTTCAGCTGAGGTGTAAAGATCTGACTGCAGAATATAATAATGATGACAAAGTTAGGCGATGTAGAGTCTAATATCATGAGTAGAAAACCCAGTTAACAAAACTACATCCCTTCAACCTGCAAAATGAGCAAATCTGATGTTCTTTCAACTGGAAGGTATCTTGACCATGGAATATCAATAGCAAATGCTCGATCGAAAAACTGGATCACATGAGAAGGTTAGGTGACAGAGGATATCAGAAAGAGCAACGCTAAAACTAAGATTGAACAAGCTTTGATATATATGCATAACAATATATTTCTACTTGAAGGTACTATTGCTTCGAGAACATATACTTGTGACTTTTGGATAATAATACCTTTGAACTGGTAAAACCCAGACCACTTTTTTGTAGTAGCCTCTCAATGCAGTTCATACTCATCCATCTGAAGAGAAATAACAGGGGCAAAATAATTTGATTCCTTTATTTTCTCCACCATGAAAAAAATAAACAATAATTTACTTACATTGTATTGATTGATTTGACATCCTCCCTCGACTTTGAGCCACGAACAATGAAAAACAAAAATTCAAAAATAAGATTCATCTTACAATGCAAAGCCTTGCACCTCTAATATACCACACTGTAACAGTTCACAAACGGATAAATTTACAGGGTCAGGGGGTGCAGGAAGGAGACTGACTGTGAAAGCCTATGTCACATGGACTTGACACCAGTATTGTATCAGGCAAGGGTAAGGGTAAGTATCCAGTACCAGTGCATTCAAGGGTTTAGCAAGTCTTTTAATGTATTTTGAAAAATACACATGAAATACCTCTGAGGTAGAGGTAAGATCTGCGTACACTCTACCCTCTCCAGACCCCCCTTTGTGGAACTACACAGGGTATGTTGTTGTTGTTGTAAACATGAAATACCAATACCCTTGACATATTAGTTGAAGCGAATAAATCAGGGCCATTCTTCATTCATTACAAACATTAGCTAGGGGCGTAATGGAAAACATTTTGAGTAATATCAATACATTTTTCACCTAATGGATCCATAATCAAGGTCATAACACTGATGCATCTGAACATAGACATGGTTTTTTTTTTATGACTTGCGCCCTGCTTTAAGAACAAACTTTAGATATTCAAAAGGAAAAAAAAATAAAAAATAATCACTTGAGGCTCTCATTCATCAAATCTCAGGAACAGATTTTCTTGGCATTCATGCACAATTTCTCTACAACTTCCTTATCCCTAATTGTATAATAGCAGCTGATTTAGAAGTTTTGAGCTTGTTACACTAAATGTGGTCCTTTATAATAACATTATCAGAGCATTTTGTGGCATGGGTAACATGGACCTGCATAAAATTTCATCAAACGGCAGTTTATTTTTCGGCATTTTCCACATCAAAAAGGACATCTTGAATGGAATGTATTTGTGCCAGATTCTCAGGAGATAAGATATACATTCAATGTTGTATGTTTTGGGGTTCTTGTTACGGTCTTATACGGTTTAATATGGAGAAGTCATCACAATCCTTCAATGGATTCTGAGTATCCTAATTGTGCTTTGGTGTCCGTTTTTCACTGATCACTTTTGCTAGTCTGCTTAGAGCCACATATTGGGTTTCTTATGTTTTCTCAAAGCTTAAGAAACTGCGGCTGGGGTTATTTTATAACTAAATTGTTTTGGGTCAAGGGTAAAACTCGGACCACTTGCGTGAAATTAAATGACTTCAGAACAGGGATTTTTTTTCATATTTTTTTTGGAGAAAGTCTGAACAGGGATATTGACAAACACCATATTGCACTGGTCTTGGACCACTTGCGTGAAATTAAATGACTTCAGAACAGGGATTTTTTTTCATATTTTTTTTGGAGAAAGTCTGAACAGGGATATTGACAAACACCATATTGCACTGGTCTTTTGAGAGCCACATAGTGGTTTGAGGTTTCTTATGTTTTTTCAAGCTTTAGGAACTGTGGCTGGGGTTATTTATGACAGCTAACTTGGTTCAGTTCAAGTGTAAAACTTGGACCTCTTGCATAAAATTAAATGTTGTCAGAGAAGGGATATTGTCTAACCAACCTGAATCCTTCCTTCCTGAGGCGGAAGATCCGTCTTCTCCATTCCTGAGGTGGTAGGCATAACCTGAAATTCTAAAAATTATAGCAGCAGCAAGCAGGTAAAAAAAGAACTGAAATCAGCAGCTGTTTAGTGATACCTCGATGCAATGTTCTATGTTGTTCTTAATCAAATGACTCAGGATTTCTGAATAAACAAATCAAGGAACTGTCCAAAACAATATTACTCAGAAGATAAAAGCATTACCACCTCATGCAGGAAAAAAAATAAACAAGTTCTAAACTAACTAGCACAAGGATACTTAGATCAACAACTTCAGCAAGGTTTTCTGACTGCAGTAGTAGGAAATACTCCTTACCCTGTAAAATATATTGAAGTATGTTCCTTATTCAGCATGATGTTGAAGTCAGCAAGCCTCACATAATTGAGAAATAAATTTATACATATGTTTGCAAACCCATGCTCGTTGAAACTTGAAAGTCAAGATAACTCATGTGATTGCACGAAAGAGTGTTCTAGATTTGCTCTAGGTTTAGATCGATACCATATAGTACTCTTCCCAATTCTATCATAGTTACGAATCTCAATTTTAGCTACTTTTCCTCATTTAATAACTCAGTTTTTATGTAGTAGGAATTTTGTTTAGTGTAGCCTAAACTACTATACAAGGAGTCATCTTTTATATTTGTTACCCAATTCAATAAGCCTTGATCCTTTTCTCCATACGGTATTAGAACTTCTACAACCTTGTGAAGACTAAAGTAGCTTAGGCCTCCTGCTTGGACAAAATTTTTCCTTTTATTCAAAAGTTTATTGTTTATTGTTCATGGGTCTTTCCAGTGACGTCCGGTGGTATCACGCTTCTTTTCAGTGATTATTCTGGGGGCATCATTCCCATCGACCACTATTCCAACCAATTCTTCAGAAAAACTTTTCAAGCAAACATTCCTTGAGACTTTTTCTTCTTGTTTCACAAATGTATTGTTTGGTTGCACAAGTGTAACATGTGGTTATATTAAATTTTAAAAATAAAAGTTATTTTTCAAAACTTAAAAATTTATATTAGACAAATAAGGGCCTTTATAAATGATATTAAATTAAATATTTAAAATATATATATTAGTCTTTTAAAAATATATTGATTAATAAACATATGTTCTTAACTAATATTATAAAAAATAACTGATTTATATTTTTCAAATTAGTATATTTTAACTAAATTAATCATAAAAACTAAAAGTAAATGATTTCTAAAAACATCATGAATTCATGTTTGACAAAAAGATTAATATTATAAATATAATATCATAAAATTATTAAAACATTTGACAAAAAGATAATCTATCAATTCTAACTAAAAAATAAATGACTTGCAATGTGAAATATCAAGTTAATACTACTAAAACAAATAAATTGAAACTGAAAATATAACATAAGTTCAAAATTCAAAATAAAATGTAAACACAATACTCTTATGTCAAATTTTTACATAAAGTACATAAATATGAGTCAAAGAAAAGGAAAACATAAGTCTATAACCTTATTCAACAATGAATTCTACTTTAATTTCAAAATTAGAATACTAACAAAATTATTCTAAATGAATAAAAATAAACATAAAATAAAAAAAATAGATAATACGAACAATTGCATGGAATCACATGAAGTAAAGGTTGGGAATGAGAAGTAAGGAAATAAAATATAAATAATAAAAAATATATTTTTAAAAAAATATTATAAGAAGAAGAATAAAAAAAGAATTTAAAATAATAGAAATAAAAAAATAAATTAAAACGAAAAAGATAAAAACAGAAATATGAGGAAGAAATTAAAAAGTAACCAACTTGTAATTACACCATGTAATTACCAGCAATTCACAACTCCTCCCTGAGAATTGGAGAGTGTAATTACCCCTGCCAATTACACCCAATTACATGCTGACCAAGTAATTACCTGGCCAACCAAACATGCCAGACAGTGTAATCACACCCAATTACACCAAATCCAATTCCAGGGTGGCTTTCCAAACAGGCCCTAAAGGGTAAAAGAGAATTCATCAAAAAAAAAAATTTAGGGTAAAAGAGAAATTTTAATAGTTAAGTTGTTTTTAATTATAGAAAAGTGACATTATTTTTGAGATAGACAAAAAGGAAAGTTTTCCACGTAAATTGGGACGGAGGGAGTAGTTTAGAGACACTATTAACGTGACTAGTTTAAATACAATGACTTAAGGTATTTTCTTGTTTTCAAAATTGGCAAACTCAAGATGATTCACCAAATATGAATTATGATAGGGAATGCTATAGGTCAAGAGAATAACTGCAATTAAATGTTTAAATTATCTAGATTTGATCTATGTATTTACGTCAGTAGTAATGTAGTATAAACATGCTCTTTCTAATTATGTCATAGCCAGGAATATCACTGCATAGGTGTTTTTTTTTTTTGGATCACCGAGAAATTTGTATGGGGCCAACCCTTAGGACCAATCGCAGCCTTCGAAACTTGAGCATAGTGGGACAGCCGCTCCACCCTTCTCCGTTTAAATATCAGGGCTTAGTTCACATGGTGCAGGGCTCGAACCTTAGATCCAAGTCACAAGTCCCTCACCTTTGACTTTTGAATCAAGTCCGGAGAGAATTGTGTAGGCAATTTTCCTTATTTAGTACCTTTCTTTATTTCATACAGTATGAAATTTCCTTGTTTCATGTAACCGTAAGCTCCTATTGAGGGATGCTCTTTTATGTTGATAACATCTCAGTTCAATTAGAAATATTCTCTTTTCACAGTAAGAGTGTTATGTGTGTGTATAGGAACAAACAGCAGAAAATAATAACACTGCTTAACAGGCCCGCGAAGGTCTTAATTGGGGTAGCAACAAAATTCAACACCATACACAACTCTACCTGAGAAATTAGCGGTTCAAGTTTTCCACTGGCGTTCAAAGAAAGGAAAACCTCCAGCAGATTGGACGGATATCTACCTTGTCAAAAAAGACATAGATGAAACCAATATTGTTCGAGATCTAGAGAAACTGAGCATCATGGCAATCAATTATAGGTTTAATGATCATTAGAACAGCAAATCAAATGCTTCAGTAAAAAGATGAAAAATAGGTGTTTATCAGATACAAGTAGAGCAAAATCGCTGCAGCCTAACTTATCTTTGAAATACTCTTAAATGCCTTAGGAAACTGAGAACATCATAATAGACTCTTTTTTTGCTTCCTCTAGCTTCTACGATCAATAAAGTACCTTAGCTTACTCTCTTCAAACACAAGAAAGCCCTTACTCAAAAATCCATAGTGTTCCTGTAGTTGCCATTTGTAGGTAGATCCTTCACACTAACTGGGGCTCAGACGCTTTTTGAAAAAAAGGTCTCCAGGAAACAAATATAGCACCATCAAACAACTTAGGAATTCAAAACATAGATAAGTTGCAAATTAAGATTGGGTCAAATGGTGGATTGTTTCAACCTGAGTAAAATAAACACAGCTTATCTTAAATTTTTTGATAGGTTGTTGAATCTTTCATTTCTCATTTGGAGTATCAAACTTTATATTAGAGGAGAAGGGGCAGCTAACCAACTGATATCACTTCCAAAATAACAATTGTTTCGAATTCAACATTTACCATAACTTCCTAGAATAGAGCCCGTCCATCAAACTGTTAATTTAATTAGGAGTCCACATTTCCCAAGTATAACTCAGTGGAACAAGGCATCAACAAAAGCAACCAAAAATGGTAATTTATAAAACGAACAGAGCTGCCAATTCTCATGCACTTTTTTAGGCAGAGATAAAATAAAGAACATAAGTCTGGTATAAATGGAACTTAAGGGATCCAAAAAAGTTTCTTAGAGAAAATAGTCATGAAAAAACATATATGGAGGTGGAAAATGCATTATACTTGTAAAGCGCAAGAAGATTCAATTTGCCCATTCCAATCATAAGGGGGTCACTAGCAGAGCAAGAGATAATATCAATCTGTGATAAAAGCTCGTAAAGAAATAAAGAAGCAAACAAAATTGTGGTATATATGAAACTTAAGAGGACCGACAAAGTGGCATAAAGAAAGTAGGATGAGAATGCACATGGCAGTGGAGAATGCATCACACATTGTCAATCCAATGGTCACACCAAAAAGACACAACTAAGAGAAAGTATGATTCTGATGTAGCAGGATCTACGAGATCATTGAACAGCAAAAAAGGTTCAACTTCCATTTCTTTCTTCTTTTTTCTATTTTTAAAAAAGAAAAAGGAGGGGGGGGGGGGGGGGGGCACAGGGTAAAGAGTGCTCATTAAAATATATCATACATGTCCTTGAATTACACTATAGTATTCCTAGTCCAAGAATGACACATTTACAAATAATTTAAAATGTTAATCTGTCAAGCAGAGAGAGCTATGCAAGAGGGAGTAGAGGAGACAGAGGGAAACATACAGTTTATCCTGTGCACTTGATTTATCAAGGGTCCGCGACTCTGGTATATCTTCAATATTTTCTTGTTGACGTTGACTCTAAAGATCCATTATAAGAGTTTTTTACTTCACAAAAAGAAGAAAGAGCAGAGAAGAATAAAACATAGTACACATCACATGTCAGAATATTTTAACAACAAACCTGAATAAAAGCGTGGATATTTTTATTCGGGTGCTTCTCCAAAACCTAATTTAAGTAATTAGCTCATTAGTTCCCAGAAAATCTCACTAAAAAAACTCAAGAGTACAGAAGATATAACATCAGTCACCTTCAGGATGCCACCGTGTGTACTAGGAGTATTCATCATAAGCAGTGGAATATTGCAACCATACTTTGAGTTGATGGACTGCAAGCATATATCCAACCAGTTGTCCAGAAATTATTCATTTCGAATTAGCGAAAAGAGACTTAAACCATGATTTGTACAAGAAACTGGGAAATACATCTCAGAAGGCCCAGTAAATGACCTACCTCAATATGATTGACGACCAAATCTAAACAAGTAAATCCATGGCATACTTCAAGTGCAGATCTGCATATCAAAGCAACACTAAATAAATAAAGATAAAACCACGACCAAGATAATTTTTCAAAAATGCACTACAAATTGAATCTGTAATTTAACTGCAATTGCATGGGTCCTTTATTTATCCTTCCAGAACACAACCATTTTTGTAATTGAACATTGAATTCACTCCAAAAAAAAAAGTATTGTCTTTTCAAATACAATAAGAACTTCAAATCAGTACAGGTCATGAGTGAGCTCTCTTAATAGTAAAAGAACATTTCATGGATGAAGATAAACGGGTGAAAGTTTTCCACCCACCTCAACTCATATTTCTTCTGTTCTTCCAAGGTAAAAAGTCAAATGCAATGACTTTAAAATCAGCAACAATGCATTTGGAGATAAATGAAATGAAGTTTAATAGCAATGTGTGTACGACAAATAAAATTTGTAAAGAGATCTCATATACAAAAATATCCAGCTATCCACAGTCCACGATTCATGTTCATAAGACAGAGTCCTACGGGATTTGCATATAAGATTTCCCGAACTGGAAAATTAGACTCCTCTACGAGACAATATTGAGAATCAAGAAAGAGATCCTTAAATGCTATTGCCAGAAGTTAATTGCAGATAAACTGTAGAAGAGATTCTTCACTATAATAGAGTACAACAAAAGCAGTTGCTTATAATCACTTCGGAAGAATAAAAGGAGGAAAAGAAAGAACTTCTAAACATCAGTACAATAAGAGAGGAAAACCAAGTGTTTGAGAAAGGAGACCAAAATCCAAAATTAGAGTTCACTGTCATTTTAAAATAAGTGGAAGGTTTTATATGCAAAACAAATAAGTCACATCCAAATGGAAAGGAAGTTCTTGCAACGTGGTACAAATTTCTCACTTTCTCCTCTAGAAATAACAGTGAAGAACAATGTAAAATTAACACCAGGTTCTTTCAGACCAGGAAATCATGAAAGTCTAACAGGCATGAAGTACCTCTAGAGTAAACTTATGTTATCACAGCAGCAGTATCTGTAAACTGTAAACATAATAAAACAGAAGCTCTAGGTGGTACAAGTCCCCAAAACCCGCATACCATAAAATCAAAATGGCACTCTCAATCAAAGAAGAGAACTAACAGACTTCCTATCTGGACAGATCATGTCTACTAAAAAGTGTCAACCTTAAGTCAATAACAATAATGTTACCACTAATATTTTGGAAATTAATAATAAATCAGTATATCTCAACTCTCAACTGAATGCTTACTTTGGTCCACTGAAACCCATATCTGATCCCAAATTACCATTAAACTTTAACACGACAAGTTTGTCCAGTAGCTGCTTAGTCTCAGTAAGATCTGCATAGAAAGGAGATCAAGTGATTGATATATCATTGGAAACATAATTAAAGCAAGATTGAGTTACCTTAATGCCTATGTACCTAAAAACCATAGGTATTCGTAAGAAGGATAAAGAATCAATAAGAATTTATTTTTTAAGGAAGAATTAATAAGCGTATAAGAATCACGCACTTACCCTCAGAAGCAGGCTCTAGTCTTTCATAAGGCAGAACGTAAATTTTATCCTTGCCAACTGTCTTGATCTTATCAAGTTGTTCAACTTCCTCTCTATATCCAGATTTCATGTAGAAAGGGGAAAAGTCAATGAAGCAATAAATTAAAACTTGAAATGCTGCATGAAATCAATAAAGTTATAACAGAAGCACTTAAACATCCAGAATTACAACTCTCTATATTACATCTAGATACCAAACTGTTTTAGATACTTCAGTTTTACACATGTAGCAATTTTATAGCTAGTGAGAAAGAAGAGATCGTTAGGCGAAATTGAATAATCAAATCAGTAACAATAAGACACATAAGTGGTTTTCTAATTAAGTAAGCTGATAAAGAACCAAGCATCTCTTGTTGCATAGCGGATTTGGCTGCAGAACTATGAACCATTGCATTCTCATTGTTTACTATCTCTTGGGTGTTACCAAGGGCTGTGGAAGAAGTAATTACAATTTGGAGATTGGACAGGATCAACAATGAAAGGAAGGCAACATGGAAGACGAAACCTTGTCTCTTTTGGAGTATATAAAAAAAAAGGGAAGGCAACATGGAAGACGAAACCTTGTCTCTTTTGGAGTATCTATTATATAGAATGAACAAAGTAGGAGACAGTTCCATAATAGTGAGAACAATGCAGAAAGCATTCAAAGATCATTTTTATTTCACTTGTATTTTTGGTGCCGAGAAAAAACCATGTTGTCTAGAACAGATAGCTGGTCAAACTTGGTTGAAGACGATGTATGAATCGAGCAGAGTCACACGCACATCTTGTACATATATCTTGAAACCGAGATGGTGCTTATTAATGTAACTTTTTGACTTGTCAAGAAACAAATACTCCGAAAAGCATGACTATACCAGAAAAACACATGAAGCAACCAATATAGTTCGAACCTAAGGTTCACTAGATTTTATTGATCATGCATGAGACATCTACACATATGAAACTCTCAAGCCTGCTACACTGGGTATGTTGTTGTTGTTGTTGTTGACTTTTCAAGTTAATTGGGTGGTTCTTAATTAGCTCCAATTATTTAACTGAAGCTTTTGCTGCTACTTTAGACATTTATACTTCTTTTTTTTTTTTAGAAGGTACTTTAGAGTCTTAGACTATACCTTCAGGTGTTATTCCTAGTAAATTCTAGAACAACTTTTCTTCCTTTTTAGTCTTACCATAATTCAAGCTTGTTACCCAACCTCAAAGATAACTCCTTTATATCCTTAAAAGACATCTAAAACCTATGGTACCTTTGAACTATCACAACAATGTCATGAAGTAGGAGGTAGCCTTGTTTATTATTCATAGCCATAGGTATTGTTCATCAACGAAAATAGACAGTCAATTCCTTTTCTCCTAGTTTTCAATGCAATCATGTATCATTCATTATCCAACCATCAAAATAATGTAATCAAATAGGCAAAGTTAAACCCCTCAGTTTCCCCCCATATCAGCTAGTCTCCTATATACATTTTACCTCAATGAGTGTGCAATTCAGATCGTTATGATATTGTATAGTGAACAAAACATCCTCATTAAGTCGTTGAACTTGAGATAGTCACTAATACACACATGTATGAATTTCGCTTCATTGACACCCAAAACAAGCACAACAACACACATAAATCAAATACCACTAAGAAGTGATGGTACCTAATTTCAGGCTTTGCAACCGCAGAAGCTCCCGAAGCAGCATTCAACCTTCTCTGCTCGTAAAGGAAAGTCTTTGTAATCAAATTACAAAACAAATACACAAATTGCACGGAGTCATTAGCAGGTACAGGATAAGTAATCTTCTTATAAATATCCCAGGGCATACTCGAATCAACAAGACCCACAATCGGTATCTGCAACTTCGCCGCCTCCTGAATCACCGAACTCTTCCTCTCGGAATCAAATATCACCACACAATCCGGCGGTTGAATCGCCGTAAGATTCAACTTCTTATTCCTCCCTCTAAACTTCCTGGGACTCGAACTGTTTGTCAAAAATCCTCCAAGACGCCACGAAGTATCATTCCTACACCCAATTGTTTTCGTCATCTGGTCGATAATATCATCAAAAAGGGTATTGGTATTCACGAAAATGAAGCGGGCCTTGTGGCGGACGAGTTCACCGATGAAGGAACAAGCGTTACGGAGACAGATTAGGGTTTTATCGGAGTCGATTATTGTCATTGCGTTACGGGAGCCATGTGAGTAGATTTTGAAGTGGTGTGCGGCTACTCGACGGCCTAAATGGGCGTTTGTGCTTAGGAGTTTTTGGATTACTACTGAATGGATTGTCATTGTGTGTGTGTGTGGAGAAATTGGGGGAAATGGGAGATGTTGTGTAGATTGATTTGATGGAGTTGCTGAGGTTCAGGGTTTAAGGGTTTGAGCACCAAGGGGGTGAGGCCTCCGGCAGCTAAAGTTGTCCAATTCTACTACCTCAGTTCACTTGTCCATAAATCAAGTGACAGGGGTAAAATAGGGGGAAAAAAATTTCTTCATATGCTAAAACAAACAAGTAAAAGTGAAAATTTATTTTCAGTATAGGTAGGCCTTTGGCCTCGAAAACTAAAAAAATTTGAAACTGAAGTTGAAGTTGGAGTTGTATTTGATCATGAAAATAAATTAGAGGTTTTTTTTTATTTTTTGAAAAAGAAGTTGAAGTTTTCACTTTTTTAAATATAATTCTAAATTGTATTTGAAATTTTTATGGCTAAACACTGTAATTTTAATTAAAGTAAAATAATTTTTTGAAAAAAATAAAAAATTCTCATGGTCAAACGAAAATGTGTAAAAGAGAATGAAGGGAGTATTGCATAAGGATGTCAATGTCAAATAGATCGGCTCAGCTCGATTTCTCTTGTTATCCAAAGATTATCTCGAGGATTATAACTTTTACAAGTGCATTAAATTTTTTTTGTTTTATTTGTTGGGAGGAAGATGTAAAATTATGTTTTCACAAGTTATTTATTATATAGATTGATGAATAAAAATTTGGTGGTGAGGTGGCATGCCACGTGGCATCCACCTCACCCAAATGTCAAGTCATATAGAACTTTAAATTGCCATGAGGGAAATATGTTAAAAGTAGGGGTATTTTTATTAACTTTAACAACAAAAGAGGTATATTTTGCCCGTATAACTAGTGGAGTAGGAGAAATGACAAAACTAGTTAGGTTGATTTCAAATGGTCCTTTAAAACATATATTTGAGCAACTTTAGTCCTTTATCTATTTACTAAAATATTGTACTCAATGGAGTAGTGATTATATGTCAAGCAGTCTTTGATGTAATAAATAATTCACTTTTATTGATTTTATTGTACTTCAAAATGTTCGTGTGGCATAAATTTAATTGATTCTAAGTTGTTGGGTGGTGTGGTAGAGATGATGTTTTGGACGATGCTTGTAACATGGCTGAAACAATTGCATTAGGAGTTGTCATCTCACTTCAAAGATAATTGCATGTAACTGTCCGAAATCCATAGAATTCAAACTCGATGACCTCAAAAGATAAGATAGGCAATGTAGATAACACTAATAATGTGAAGAACTTCTAAAATGTCAGCAGTAATGTTTTGTTTCTACACTAGACTGGAACAGAATGACCACCATTTATTCAGAAACAAAGTTTCAAACCACAATTAAGGTACACAATCTTTCTTCTTCTAATGCCAACACAAATACTATCAAAGATCACCCTCGCAAGTCAGTCTGATACATCAACTTCAAAGCAAAAAAGAAAAAGAAAAAAAGGACAGCCCGGTGCACTAAGCTCGCATGCGCAAGGTCCGGGGAAGGGCCGGACCACAAGGGCTATTGAAAGCAAAGAAAGTCAGATGACAATATCACCAACTCTTGATATTACCAATTATAAAGGATACTAACACTACAAACTACTGTCATTGGCCCCAAGCAGGGTCATCAGGAACTCCCTATAGTAACCTGATGTGTCATCAGCTACTGCATATTCGACAGTAGTATTCTTCATTTTGAGATATTCTTCCTTAACTTTCATCATATCAATTTCAGCTCTAGTTATAATGGTTCTAGTCAGAGAATCCTCATCAGTTCCTAGCCCATCCGTGGAGCCCTTTACGACCTGAAATGCCCAGATACGAAGGAGAAAAAAATGATGATTTAGTCAGGGTCATTAGGTGATAAGCACTATTAGATATCCAGGGGACATAAAGAGATGGTAAAACAATCAAAAGCTCTCGATATCAAGAGAAAGTGTTTTGAGGGGGTGGTGGTATTACATTGAGTTCCAGAAGGGAATCACCATCCAATTTACCGAATGATTAGAAAATTTTTCATAGGTTCAAGTATAATCCATGATGAAGCTAGTGTGCGTGCTATTTTTTTCTAAATAGAAGAGTTCTTTAAGGAAAAGAAGGGTACTAAAGAACAAGAACAAATAAAGTCTAACAAGGCAATCGTTTTTGACTATTTTTGTTACCTCAGCAAAATGCTTCTCCGGGGAGTCTATGCACCAAATAACCACTTTCAAGATAGATTCTAAAAGACCTTCGCCACAATTCATTATATCCTGTGATGGAAAGTTGGTCCAACAAGATAAGATTAATGGAAGAGTAAGAATAGTTGAAGCGAAGTAAATTAGGTGGCTTAAAGATAACTTACCTGATCCATGGAGAATCCATAGTTTTGCTTATAGCACTCGAAAGTTGCCTTAAGCTGATAAATGTTCCTGGTGCTGAGTATCAGGATGAATTCGTCACAATCTAATTGTTTTGTTCTAGTGGCTTCACGAAGCTTCGACGCCTCTAGATTAGCAGTACTATGGTCGATCAATTCCTTGTTGTATCTGTAGGAACTGACTAGACTGACTAGAACCTGCATTACAAGCTCTGAGCTTATTAGTAGGAACTTCAATGCTGATGGGCATTAATTTGTAAAGAAAAAAGGGTAAAAAAGTACCTATCTATTAAAAGAAATATCTGAATCTAAATTTTGCCCTCTGATACTTTGGGATCATACGTCCCCTTCATATTAGCAAATTGTCTCAGATTTTCCCTAGAAAATCTATTTGAGCTCCAAACCTTAAGTATAACAGAGGGTAATTTTAAACTATAGTCAAAAGTAGAGGATTAAATTTGAGCTTTTTTCCCGAAGTATTTTGACTTGCCACCCATCCAGGTTGGAACTCCTGTAAGAGGATTTGCTAATGACAAGGGTATAAATGATGCCAAAGTGTATCAGGGGGATATAAATAAGACAATTCACATGTAGAGAGGTAATTTGGATCTTTTTCCTTTTACGAATGCGAACAAACAGAGATTGAACAATATTGTTCAAAGAACACTATTCATCTTCAATTAATAGTATGCAACTGGAAACAGTGAGATAAATTAACCTTTTGGACAGGAAGAGAGGCATGTGCTATGATATCCTCTTCAAGTGAACAGCCAAAGAGAGCACAGTATGCTTGTCTCACGGCAACTAGATGATCAGGAGTAGACGCACAGGCTATCTCTACTATCACTTGTAAACGGGTTATGTCATGTATCCATGAATTTAGAACCTCATTCACTAGCCTCGCATCTCGTTCTGGAGGATCATATGCCCAGAGGATCACTGCTTTCTGTCATGCATCAAACATGAAAACGGAAGAAAGTTAAAACTTCGAGATTATGAAGTAACCATATTCTTTCTTTTACCATTCAAGAGTTGCTAGTCTGCAAGAAAGGAACAGTCAACAAGCTTTTCCATTTTTAATTGCTTTATTTTTTATTTTTATGACGATGGTGTCTGAGCTAGCTTGCGCACCTAGACTATCTCATTGATGACCTGCTACCTTCCACCAACATAGGCTTATGATTTATTTAGCATAGAAAACAGATAATTTTTACGAAGAAAAAAGAAAATACCCTGAAATCACCAGATAATTCAGAATGAAGATCATCAATAAGGGATTTGTTATAAAGCTGCTCATATGCTTCTTTGATCAGCTTCCTCTGGCTTGCATTTCTATGTCCTAGCACACTTATTATCGCCTTCTCATCAGTTCCCACTCCTAAAAAAAACCAAAAAAAGGATGTTACCCATCCTTATAGTTGTAGTTCACCAGCTCAACTGAACCCAGTATTTTCGACATGCAATATAAATATATATCTGAAAAATTACTAAAATTGTAACAAATGTTAAATTCCAAATGCATATTATTCCAAAAGTGCAATAAAATCCATGGTAAGAGGTTTAAGGTTGAACCATTGAATTTAAATTCTAAATCCGACTACGACGAAAAAGTGTATTGACCAAAAAGAAAAAAATCATCTACCAAGAAAATGTCCTTTGAAGGATTTCCTGAGTGTTTCAGCGTCTTGGGTGGGAGAAGGAACAACATCTGGTACTAAGAGACAGAACCCCATTTTTCTAGTTTTGGTTCTTTAGAATAAATCACAAATCAAGAGAAAATTAGCAAGTTAGTACTTATAGAAAGAGAATTAAATAGTGGATATGAATATTAGTAATAAATAAGAATTTCGGTTTTTATTTCAGTTTCAGTGACAAATACAATTTCCCTCCAAGTTTTTTTTACAGGTAACCGGGAGTTTGCAGTCTACTATTTGCCATTTATATTTCATTTTGGACCTTAATGCCCTTGTATTGGCTTTTATTACCAAACTCCTTTAAGTGCCTGATTTAAGTAAATATCCCTGTTTTAGGCCACCATTTTAATTTTATCTGTATTTTTTTTTAAAAAAAAGGGTAAATATAGCTCCTGAGAAATTATTCTTCCAGATAATGTTAGATTAGGATTTAATGGTTGCTCACACATTACTCAATTTATAGACAAACCATTAAAATGTCATTATGTATTGTTTCATATCCTGATCATATTAAATAAAAAAGTTAAAAAGCAAATTATATATAATAATAACAACAATAATAAAATAAAATAATAATAATAATAATAATAATAGAAGTTTTCTAATAAGATATATTTTCAACTAGTAGATGTAACCTATATATATGATTTTTTTTCTTTAATGATGCTTTGTCTTTAGCTAAGTCGCTATATTGATACCAAGAATTTGTAGTTTTTTTGAGAAATTTTTTTCATGTATTTTAGATCTATCTTGTCCTTTTATAACACCTTTTTCATCTACACTTGAAATTGTAGGTCGACTTAAGAAATATTTAAACCATCCCAAATGACCTCTTATTTTATCCTCAATTAGTGTTAACTACTTATACCTTGTGGAATTAATTTTATCATCTTTGTATGAGCTCACATCAATCTCAACATCCACACACGAATATGGGGGCTTGGGAGAGTAGAGGAGATGTGGATAGTATGTGGGAGACGACTGCCAGTTGTATCAGGGAGTCCTCTAGAGAGGTGTTGGGTGTTTCGAGAGGCCGATCTGGCAAGCACCGGGGGGACTGGTGGTGGAACGCAGAAGTGAAAAGGAAGGTGGGGACTAAGAAGGTGGCCTATGCCAAATTAGTTGAGAGCAAGGATGACGAGGAGAGACAAACGAGTAGGGAAGAGTATAAATTAGCCAGAAAAGAAGCTAAGTTAGCGGTTACGGCGGCTAAGACAACAGCTTTCGAGAGCTTGTATGCTGCCTTAGAGGAGAAAGGAGGGGATAAGAAGTTGTATAGGCTGGCCAAGGCTAGGGAGAGGAGGGCCCGCGACCTTGATCAAGTGAGATGCATCAAGGGGGAGGATGGCGAAGTGTTGGTGGAGGATGCCCTCATTAGGAAGAGGTGGCAGTCCTATTTTCATAGACTTTTGAACGACGAGGGGGACAAAAGTTTCGTGTTGGGTGACTTGGAGCACTCAGAGAGGCATCGCGATGATGGGTATTGTAGGCATATCGAGGTTGAAGAGGTCAAGGGTGCTATTCGTAGGATGCGTAAGGGTAGGGCGACTGGGCCCGACGAGATTCCGGTGGATTTCTGGAAGTACACTGGCGGGCCAGGTATGGAGTGGCTGACAGGTTGTTTAACATCATTTTTGGGGCGTCGAAGATGCCCGAATCTTGGAGATGGAGTACGATGATTCCATTATATAAGAACAAGGGGGACATTCAGAGTTGCAACAACTATAGGGGTATCAAACTGTTGAGCCATACTATAATGGTTTGGGAGAGGGTGGTAGAATTGAGACTGAGGAGGGTAGTGACTATTTCCGAGAATCAGTTCGGTTTCATGCCAGGTCGCTCGACTACTGAGGCCATTCACCTGGTGAGGAGATTAGTGGAGCAGTTTAGGGAAAGGAAGAAGGATTTGCACATGGTGTTCATCGATCTTGAGAAGGCGTACGACAAAGTCCCCAGGGAGATTCTGTGGAGGTGCTTGGAGGCTAAAGGTGTGTCCTTGGCATACACTAGGTCGATCCAGGACATGTACGACGGTGCGAAGACGCGTGTGAGGACAGTAGGAGGGGATTCAGAGCACTTTCCTGTTTTGACAAGATTGCACCAGGGATCGACTCTTAGTCCATTTTTATTCGCCTTGGTGATGGATGTTCTGACGCGGCGTATTCAAGAGGAGGTGCCTTGGTGTTTGCTATTTGCTGATGATGTGGTACTGATTGACTAGACCCGGGGAGGAGTTAATGATAAGTTGGAGGTTTGGAGACAGACCCTCGAGTCTAAAGGGTTTAGGTTGAGCAGGACTAAGACAGAGTACCTGGAATGTAAGTTTAGTGATACCATGCATGAGGCTGATGTGGTATTGAAGCTGGATTCTTAGGCCATTCAGAAGAGGGGGAGTTTCAAGTATCTGGGGTCTATGGTTCAGGGGGACGGTGAGATTGACGAGGATGTCACGCACCGTATTGGTGCAGGGTGGTTGAAATGGAAGCTCGCTTCGGGAGTTTTGTGTGACAAGAAGGTGCCTTTGAAGCTTAAAGGTAAGTTCTACAAAGTGGTCGTCCGCCCGGCCATGTTATATGGAGCCGAGTGTTGGTCAGTTAAAAACTCCCACATCCAAAAGTTGAAGGTAGCGGAGATGAGGATGTTGCGATGGATGTGTGGACTTACCAGGAGTGATAGTTAGAAATGAGATTATCCAAGAGAAGTTGGGAGTGACTTCGGTGGAAGATAAGATGAGGGGAGTGAGGTTGCGATGGTTCGGACATGTGATGAGGAGGTGTACGGATGCCCCAGTACGGAGGTGTGAGAGGCTGGCCGGGGATGGTTTTAGGCGGGGTAGAGGTAGGCCGAAGAAATATTTGAGGGAGGTGATTAGGTATGACATGGAGCAGTTACAGCTTACAGAGGACATGACCCTTGATAGGAAGATGTGGAGGACGCCGATTAGGGTAGAGGGTTAGTGGGTAGGAAGGTGGCCGTATTAGCGGGATATAGTGTTTGATTGTATCTGTGCTTGTTGTTTCTTTGACAGTTTCTGGTTCGCGTTGTTTTGGTGACATTTGTGATTTTCGAATAACTAGTTTATAGTGTTACTCTGTGGGTGTCTTGCTTCTTTGCTTACCTAGCGATGTGTTATCTCCTTTTGCTGTTGATTTTTCTGATTTTTATTGGTTATGGTTATTTGTTTTGAGCCGGGGGCTATCGGAAACAGCCTCTCTACTTCTTCTGAGGTAGTGGTATGGACTGCGTACACTTTACCCTCCCTAGACCCCACCTGGTGGGAATTTACTGGATATGATGATGATGATGAACATTCACTATGTATGATCTTTTATTTAAACAATTAACTTAACCTATTTTAATTATTGTGGTAGGTAATTACTCACTATACCTTTTGACATATTGATCATGTGTTTAACTATTTTTCTACCCAAGTTTACATTTTGTCACCATATTATTGGGCAACACCATTCACATTCATGGCTGATCATGATCTAGAGTTATATATATGGACGATCGATCAAGATTTCTAAGTAAGGGCCCAAATTAGGTTTTGATCTATACATAAGCTTATTGAATAATACAAATATATAAATAATTAAGAGATTCTTTACATTAAAGAAATTTACATCCTGGAAGCTAGATTTTGTTCCACTGATGACGTAGTCATTTGGACATGAATACGTTTTGATGTATAAAACAAAGTATTTTAAGTTAGCTTGAAAAATGAAATTTGAAATTGATTAGAAGTAATGTTTAGACATAAAAATATAATTAAAAAGTTTGTGGGTAAAAACTTAAAAAATTCTAAAACATGTTTTTCAAAATGGAAATAACGGTCTAATTTCACAAATAAATACTTATATAAAATAATTTTTCTTAGTATATTATTTTAAAATTTTGAAACAAAATTTATGAACACGTTCTTATTTGAAATTACTCTAATGTTTTGTTACTGGCAGTGAAGCCGTAGACCCAGCGACATGAAAAAAGTATTCTTTAGTGTGACAGGTAAAAAGATAGTTCATTTAAAAATTGAGTAAAAGCATATTTAGGTAAAAAGATAGTTCATTTAAAAATTGAGTAAAAGCATAGTTAGGTAAAAAGATAGTTCATTTAAAAATTGAGTAAAAGCATAGTTTTAATAGCTCTAATATTTCATGGTAAATTTGTTATGAGTCGAAAAAATAATTAAAAAATATACGTGTTATCATAGGAATTTGCCAAGTTCACATGAAATTCTTGGATTCTTTGGCCTGTGATAATATAAAGTATACATACTTTTACCAAATATCATGTATTAAAATAATTTAATTTGCACCAGACTACTAGTTCAATGCAAAAAGAATTTTTTTAACTTAGAACGACTATTTGAATTGTTATAGTGTTAAGTACTTGAAATTTATGATGTTAACTAGAAAAGATACCTTATAGGGAATGTACAAGGTTAAATTATCCTCAATTTCACTTAATCAATTGCTGGATATACTCACACGTTCTCTTGATAAAGAAAAAACATTTCCTCCTAATATCCAATCCTAATTTATCTAACTAAGCAAGTGTTAAACTATGTTGACTTAAAGTATATTTTTACTCCTAGAAAATAGTTATTATTGTGAGGAGTGCTTTATGAGAGTCAAACTATAAACAAAAAGAACCTGTTTATGAGGAAGTTGTTGTTATAGCTCTCGAGCTGTTAAGTTGATTCTTTATGTTATATGTTTAATAATATTGCAACCTGTTTATTTTAATTTACTAGAAGTTTTATAATGGGTGTTAGTTTGTTTCTTGAATTGCTAAGGCTTTCAAGATTATGTCGTAGAATCTTGAAAGGAAGAGTTGCAATTAGGAAGTATAAGGTCAGTGGCGGACCCAGGATTTTGGGTTTGTGGATGCTCAATCTATTTGAACGTATAGTTACTACTAATCATATAGTATAAGTGCACAATTATTTGATCATGACAAAGAAAAAATTTGATTAAAACTATTCATATTTGTATTATGGACATCGTGAGCTTTGATGAAAAACGCAACCGACTAAAAAAAAAAAATTGTTCGGTTAAGATCATGTTCAGGAGGGGTAAAAAAAAAAAAGAAGAGAAGAAGGTAACACAAAAATTGCACTGGGATTTGGGTCAAAACAGTGGCTACAAAAGAACTAAAAAAAATGCCTAAAAGGACTCCAGTGGGGTTCGAACTTGCACAAGCTATTACTGAAGAGTTTCCAGCACTACTCTTAAACCAAAGCACCCAGCTAGACTTTATGTTTGTGAGTGCTTTCTGGTTTACTATATCCTTTTTCTTCAATTTCTTATATAATTATACCTATTCCGAGACGAGGTCAATGGGTGCTCGAACACCCATTTTTTACCTGTGGGTCCGCCCCTGTATAAGGTATTACAATTAGTTCTTTTATAGCGATATAACCTAAATCTGTTCAAGTTCTTAGTGAAAATTTAAGGCAAATTCTATATGAGTTGGTCATGATTTTTTGTTGATTATATTTGCACTTTACTTTTTATTTAGGTGACTGAAGAATCTGATTCTTCAATAGTGACAGCATAAAAACAACAAGGATTTACTACTAATAATAATTATATTCTTTGGTATTTATTCAATTATATCATTTTTCTTCTCTACGTTCCCATAATTGATTATACTGTACCATTGATATGAACTAGTACGAACACTTGACATATTCAAGACCTCCATCCTATTTAAAAAGAAGAGTACTTCAGACTTCCTCATGATAAATACTTAAAATTTAGCATAATAAAAGTTTCACACCATCACTTACTCCTATTTTTTAAATTTTATTTCAAGATGAACACTCATGCTTTGCCACATATATACCAGAAGGATCTATTTTTAGTAAAGACAGTTCAATCATACTTTATATTTTGAATTAAAAAAAACTGAAATCAATTCAAAAAATTAAACGTGCTTAATTAATAACAAATTAAATATCTTATTGAAGAACATGTTATGCAACGCCACGTCGAAAGAGTAATTCTGAATGCCTAGACTGTTTCGATATTGAATATCAATATTACTGTTACCATAAAATATTTACACTATCAAAATACATAAGTTAAAGTTAGTTCAATCAAATAGGTCATTTATTTAATATCTTCCCACAATCTTTTGTTTTTTTTTCCTTATGGATATGTTATATATATGGTATAGTAAATTTATTTTAATGTAAATAAGCCGTTGGTGTAATCGGATTAATATTACTCTAACATTAATTATAATTAAGTAAATGCAGCAACATTCACTTAAATGTTAAATGAGGCAAGAAAGCACGTTACAATGCCTTTAATAGGCGATTAACTAAACTAAAACAATTAGTTAACTATTCAGATGTCTAACCTTTTTCCTTTATGTTATATCAGTAGAAAAAGCGTTACATGTACACTTTATTACACTTTTGAGTTTTGATCTAAATTAATTATGGTGTTTTGTCCCTTTAATTTATTCACCTTCCCACTAATGTTCTAAAACGTGTATTTTATGTGAAAAGTAATACTTCCATCGTCCCAAATATTTGTTAGATTTTCTTTTTTAAGAGTCCAACTACATAAACATTAGTCAATATATTAAGATAATTTTTTTCACTGTATAAATATGAGAAAAATTGTAACTTATAGTATTTTTTATGTAGCATTGAAATATTTAAACTGTGATTTTAATATTAGATTAATCTAATTTAATTTTGCTTAAAAAATTAATCAAATTACATGACAGCTACATCAGTGTATCTAACATCAATAAGCAAAAAAAACAAAGATCAGGGATAATATTACAATTTCGAGAAATATTGGGACATATTACAACTATGCCCCATGATCTAACATGACAACTATGAGAAAGAGTAGTAGTAATCCATGTTGATCTGACACACTTTTTAAGAAAATTTTATTAGATGTGTATTTTATTACATTAAATTTATTAATGATTCATCAAAAATACTCTAAAGTTGACAAATTATTTTATGTAATTATTTAATACTAATGATAGAAAAGAAAATATATAACAAAATACTCTTGATTTCAGAATTTAAATAAATAAATTGAAATAATTATTTTAATATGAGATCAAATAATATGAAACGAATGGAGTATTAAAATTAATCAAAGTATGGCGAATTAAAACAATTAATTTTTGCATTAATTATTGTGGAAGATCTTAATGGGACATAAATGCCATTTTAATTTTGTCTTTATAGATTTTTAATCAAACTTGTCCAGCCGGTGACTACATGTGAAGTGACCAAAATACCCAAAGAGCTTAGTATAAATAGAGCTCGAATTGAAGAAGATCCTCACAGCCAAACACACCAACTCTAACTTTGCCTCTAAAATACACACACTTAGAACAAATGGCAACTTCTAATGAGTTTAAGGCTTTCTCAGGTTTTTTTTTCTCAAATAATTAACTTTTCATTATAATTTATCAAATTATTCTTTCACTTGAATTTTAATTCATACGTAAAATTAAAAAAAGTCATTTAGAGTGTGTGATAATTTTAATTCATAATATCAGGTCACAACACAAATGGCCAACAAACAGGAACCTCTACTGATCAGTTTAGAGCTCTCACCAAGGCTTTTTCAGGTTTTTGTTTTCTCCCCTAACACTTCTAATCATATATTAAATTTAAAGGTGATTTTACAATTTGATGTCTTGTATTGCAATTTGTATATGTATTGATTTATTGGTTTTCCAAAAGAAGAAGAAGAAAAAAAAGAGTTTTTTTTATGTTAAATTTATGTAAACTACATCGTTTGAAATCATTGCACATTTTCTATGTTATTTTGTCATTTTATACCCAGCCAAATTATTGGCATTTGGTGTCACCCCTCTAATTGTCTTGAACAGTTTTGCTAACAAGAATAAGTCTAGAGTACTCAAATTATCAAAATTGGAAATGATATTTTATATTTTGGATTTTTCCTTTCAGGACTTGGAGTTGATGAGAAGTCATTTATATCAATACTGGGAAATTGGGACACAAAGCAAAGGCAAATTTATAGGAAAAATACTGGAGAATTGTTCAAAGAGGATGAACGTCAATTTGAGAGATGGGATGAAGGGCATGTTCTCCAAATTCGCCAAGAGTTTTTACGTCTCAAGGTACTCGCTCTCTTTTATACTTGTGGACTTTCGAGCCGATTGAAAATCTTATAAGAAAATAGTAGACCATGGTCTAAAGATTTCTTTTGAACCTTTTATGAGAAAACCACTAGATCATGATCTAAAGATTTCTTTTGAACCTTTTATGAGAAAACCACTATATCATGGTCTATAGATCCCCTTTGAATAAATTAAAAATCTTAGGAGAAAACATTAGATCATAATCTAAAAATCCTTTTGAGCAAACTGAAAATCTTATGAGAAAACATTAAACAACCGTCTAAAATTTTGTTGTCAACTTAATTTGTTGTTGCTATTCTTGAATAGTAAGTACTACATATTTTATTGTACTAAATTGTTTGCATAATCTATATATTGTAGGATGCAGTGGTGGTATACACAATGCATCCATGGGAGAGAGATGCTAGACTATTTAAGGAGGCATTGGTGAAAGAAGCTCAATTACCTCAACTTCATATTATTATTGAGACTGCTGCCACTAGAACTTCTGAACAACTCTTGGGAGCAAGAAGAGCTTATCATTCCCTCTTTGAACACTCTATTGAGGAAGACATTGTCTCCCATATCCACAATACTCATGAAAGAAAGGTACATTTTCGGTTTAACTTATATGCACTGGTAACTTGATTTTTTGTTTACGCTCTCATGTCATTTAAAATATGGTTAAAAGGTAAAGGAATTAGTAATGCGAAAGTTACGGCAAGTAACCTTCTATAATATGCTACATTGCACCTATAATGTAAAATTTTATGACACTTTTAGTGCGCATAAGCTAAACATATATTTAATTTTGAGATTTTTACACTACATAATGGCCTATATCAAAGGCCACAACAAAAGGTAACCCTGATCAATTTTTACAAATTTTACCCGGTATTAATGTATATAATCATTGTATAATCAGTTTGTATATATTATTACTGAGTGTACACTTAAAAAAAACTCAAATTGTTACATCTAGGCAGGTGAAATTCTTTTAGCTGACTGGCTAAAAATATTAAGATCCCTTTTCTCCTTTCTTTTGGATCATCAAATTAACTTGGGCTTTGGTTGAATTCTAAAATGTGATTTGATTACTGATTAGTCTTTTTTTTTTTTCCTCTTTTCAAAATAGCTTTTAGTTGGTCTTGTGAGTTCATACCGTTATGAAGGGCCAAGAGTTAACGAAGAGATTGCAAAATCTGAGGCTAGGGATTTTCTGAAGATAATTAAAGATGGTGGAAAGAAGCAGCTTATTGAAGATGAGAAAGCTGTAAGGATATTATCAACAAGAAGCAAGTTCCATCTCAAGGCTCTTTATTCCTATTACACCGAAATTAGTGGCAATTATTTGGACGAGGTAACATAAATTAAAAAATTATTATGGCGTTTGCTTGAATTTTTTGATGAGGTATTGAGATGGATGGGATCCTTTCACTCGTGATCAAAGGTCTCGAATTCGAAAAAACATGCAGAATCAGCAAAACGCCTATATATGTGGTTAATTTTCCCAAATCTTTTAGGAATGCCTATTTGTTTCACAATAGTTTCTTTGACTTTTTGGGTGAATTTCTGTTTTGCCCTCATTTCAGGACCTTGGTGGCAGCTTGATTTTAAAACAAACAGTGCAATGCCTTTGTACACCTCAAACATACTTCAGCAAAGTATGATTATAGTTTCCAAACTTAGGCACTTAATTATTATCTTTTTCTTCACATTTCAATTCTTTTTTTTATTTATATTTCACTTGTCATATTAGATTTTCTGATTTTGTTTGTAGGTTTTGGATGCGTCACTGAGACTAGACGTGGACGAGCCAGCAAGAGACTCAGTGACTAGAGTCATTGCTACAAGAGCTGATGAAGATATCAATCAAATTGCTGAAGAATTTCACAAGAAATATGGAACTACTCTCACTAATAAGATTGAAGAAATTGCTAATGGTAGCTACAAGGAGTTCTTACTTGCTTTAGTTACAAAATCAGCCTAATTTCAGATAATATATAGTACTGACGAATCATGAATGTTTGTGTTTTATGTTTGATGATTGTATTTCCCTTGGCTATCTACTTTTGTGTTCTTCCTTGGTTAAGACTTATATGTATTTCCTTATGTTCAAGAATTTTAATGTTAAATAAGTATTGAATCCTTACAAGTTACAACACTGTGATTCTTGTAAACGTTACCAAGTGGATTTATTGCTCATAAATTACTACTAAACTATTTCTTGTAACGAAAAGTCTCCCAAGTTTGATAACATAAAAAAATAGAATTATTAAATACTCCTAATAAATAAAGACAAAAGAAAAAGGGGTAGCCTAGTGCACTAAAGCTTCTGCTATACACGGGTCCAAAGAAGGGTCATTTCTGCAAGAGGCTGTTTCCACAGCTTGAATTCGCAACCTCCAGATCACATGACAATAACTTTACTAGTTACTCCAAGGCCCCCCTTCCACAAAATAAAGACAAAATGAGAAAAAAAAAATAATAATGACAGATCACATCAAATCATTGTTATTCGTCACACAAAATGAGTGTTGCTACGAATTTTACATATGATGAAATTTAAGTAACAATTAAAATAAATATTATACTTATTGTTATATTTAAATAAGGTAATAACCATCTAAACAAGCTGTAACCCATAGCAAACTACACCTTAGCATGTCAAAGAATAAAGTATATATTGATCTTGAAATCTTAATCCAGTAGAGGGAAAAAAATTGCAGATCATATTGTTAACCCGAAATGGGGGAAAATTATTTGATGTGATTGTTGTATGCAGAGTATCTCATGAAGCATATCAGGTGCACTATAAAAACACTTTTGTTTTGATCAATGTAATACAATAAATTTACTTTCATTTGCCATATTGTTTTTGCCTATTTGTTCATCTAGTGTTGGTTATTCAACTGTAGGGCTAGTAAGCATAGCATTTTTGCTCGAACTCGCCCAACCCAAACAAGAAGAACCAAACCGGACATACACATCTATTTGTTACTGAAGGTTAACCTGCTTTCACCATGGAATGGTCTCCGTCTCATCACTCATGCGTTACGCACTATTATCAAAATACTGGAACATACTTTTGATATTTCTAGTAGCTTATCCTTTTACCCTTTTAGTGCAGGTTTTAACATGAGTTATTGAAATAAATTACAATCAACCTTGGTAGATAATGTAAGGTGCACATGAATGATGAATCTAGGAATCTTTTTATTTTGAGTTGAACATTTTAATTCCTATGATGATTGTTTCTGATAAATCCTGAATCACAGAGTAACTTGTTTGATTATCTATGTGCCATAAGTTCGAATACAACTGAAGTTACTCATCTCTGGGCTATCTGTATAAGATGAGATTTTAGTTGGTTATGTTGTTAGTAGGAAATGAAACAATGTTAAAAGATCGTAAAGAACAACATCATATCCAATGTAATCCCACTAGTGGGTCTGGGAGAGGGTAGTGTGTACTAACCATACCCCACCTTGTGAGGTAGAAAGACTATTTTTGATACTCTCAACTCAGGTAAAAACATTGCAAAGCAGTTCAAAAAAAGGAAAACAACGAGAGAGAAGAAGCCAAGACAAAATGCTAAAGGAAGCATGACAAGGTATATTAAAAAGTAACAATCACTACAACAAATAATACGATAATCTTAAACATATCAAGGAAACAGAAGGGAAAAAACCTCTTTCTTTCTATTGAAACTTTGGATTTGTTTTTCTTTACTACTCTCTCTCAACATATGATACAACAGGTCTTCACAATACAATATTTGTAGAATCATCACTTTTGAGTGAGGAAAATAAATATGAAATACAAAACCAAAAAGATTTACATTTTTGAATGAACACTTATCACTCTCTAACTTACCAATCAACAAAAGAAAGAATTTCAATCAATCAAATCCTATAACTATCATTCTCTTTCTGTGTAAAATCAAAAGAAAATGTTCAAAACTCTTACGCTGCTGCCTGCAGCAGGAATTGAAAATCTGATCTTTGACGAAGGAGGGGTGGTGGTTCCACATCAGACAAGTTGATACTCTGGAAGGATCGCGATATTTCTTCTATAGAGAATGGTATGCTGTAATTTGGAAGATTAGTTAGTTGAAGAATGCAAATCAGTTTCTTTTGTATTTTTAAAGTTAATTACCTTGAATCCACATCAAGCAAGAATGTATTATTTGGAATGCTAGCCGAGTCTTCCAATGTTAGTGCTCTCATCTTGCTAATGACCTGAAATTCCAAAAATGATCAGCTGTTGAACTGCTGAAAAAAATGCAGTTTTCTTGACAAATATCTATCCGAGGTCTACTCGAGTGTTTGTTCTTTTAGAACCTTTTGTTAACAGAATCAGTAATACTATTAACTGAGAAGATGAAAAGAAATGATTACGAAGAAAATTAATTTCGACATGAGTTTCTTGCATCGTCATTGACTTATTTCTGAGGCTAAAGCCGTAAAGAGGCTGAATATGTGATTTTTTCTCTAGGGAGCTATGATGGTATCTTTTGCAAAATTGAGAGAATCCTGTGCGATCCACGCCCTTTGGATGTTTATTAATCATTAAAGTTGTTCTGGAATATAAAGGAGGGTAAGCTCTTTCACTGCTTGACGTGAGAATAATGCAAGACTGCTTCAGTAGAAAGCATTTTCTAGTGTATGTGTGAAGCTGCAAGCACTGTTGGCCTCTCTGTTGAAGAATAATGCAAGACTGCTTCAGTAGAAAGCATTTTCTAGTGCATGTGTGAAGCTGCAGAGCACTCTTGGCCTCTCTGTTGAAGAAGGTGACGGAGTTTCTCCCCAGCAGAGCTTAGACACACTTAAGAAGACTGGTGAGCTGTTATTATTTAATGTTTGTTTTATCTATCTTTTGCTATTTGAGGACATCTTGTCTTTTTGTTCTTCACTGAGAATTGTTTTCTTAAACTAAGAGAAGAAGTCTTATGCATGTGATAATTCTTAGTATTTACTTTTACATGATAATATATGCATGTGTTGCATGACCAGCTAGTTGCGGACCATTGACGTCAAACTGACAAACCCTTGAATACCTTTACAAACTCTCATGAAGGTTAGAGTATCTCTAGTAACACACTGAAAAAGGGTTCTTACCTCCGGAGATAAACCATGGGCTCCATATTTGTCGTCCCAAAACATAGTTCCAATGCGATATATTTGTGCAATGCTCAACATCTAAGAGAAAATGGGAAAAAAGCAACAGGGTATGAATTTCAGTTTTTGGTTCTGAGTTCTAATCATAGCTAGAATCCTCTTATTAAAGAATCATACTTATATTCCTCAGTGACTAAGTTCTAACATCATTGTTACTTAGCCTCTTAGTGATCTTCAAATGAAAAGAGAGTTCTTTTTCTTTTTTGAAAATTCAAAAGAAAGAGTAGTAGGGAGGGAAGTTGTCGGGACTTTGATTTTTTCTTTTAGCACAGAACTTAATTACCGGGCAGAGGTCACTCGCGATCTCATCCAATGCCTTCTGAGATTTTTGATGTAACACCTGCAAGGTTGAGGCATGATAATATAAGTACTCAGCTATGACGAAATCTGCTTACAGAATGATATCTGGACAATACTTACCAGAAATCCTACAGCTTGCCTTATGTGTTGAAGCTCATCCCACGAAGATCCAGCATACTGTTTCATGAGAACGAATTAAAATGTTGTTTCTTTATTTGAAAATCAGATTATTGCTCTGAACAACTTTTGTTACCTGCTCTGTTGCTTTAGAACACCAACTTTCCAGTTCTTGCAGACCTGCCTTCAGATATTCCCCATTGCTAAATGAGCAGCATTCACGTCGAAGCAACAAGCTGAAAAATTTTCATATGTCTGACCTTAGGATTGAGGACATTTAGGTTCCTTCTAAAGTGAAAGACAGTTAATTGGAATACGAGCTGAATACCTGTTGAAAAGCTGGACATTTATGTATGAGAACACCTGACTGAGTATTTTCCTTGTAATGGTGGAAGGGACCTGAAAACAAAGATGCAACTCATGAAAACTGGAGAGCTTCTCCAGACATAAAATTACGGAAAGCTAACAACAAGTTGTTACTTCACTTACATTATTTTCTGAGAGTATGGTCAATGTACTGTCTAGGCTATTCACAATGTTTTGCCAGTGTACACTGGATGCCTGTTGTTTGGCAATGATGTTTGAATGTATACTTCTAGATGACCCTTTTAAAGGTTTTATCCTTGCAGATCTTGGTGCCTGTCAATTTAATTTTAGAATTTACTTTGAGACTGCGGTAAAATTATAGACAAGGGATTATAGCATTAAAAATGGTGCTTACATGTATGCATTGGTTCAGAAATGGACTTATTTCTTTCTTTAAGTGGTCGCGAATCATTCCATATATTTTCTCAACACAAGCAGTTAGGTGTTGCTTAAACAATAGTGCTGGGTATTTAGCTTCAATCCTTGTTCGGATATTTGGGCTTCCCTCAATTCCGCTGTATCCGCTGGAAATTGCCATGCTTAATGAAGTTGAGCGAAAACCCTGCTGTTGACTCTTGAATGTCAATTATCAACATTACATACATGGTCAAAAATCTTATAGTATGAATATTTACCTGTGCCATTCTTCCAAACAATGTGGTAGGTGAGCTGCGATTGCGATATGGGGACCTAGTAGGCACATTACCAGCTTTAAGTGTGCTTTGCAAAAGGAACAACAGAGTTGAAGATGTTGACAGCCAGTAGGCTAGATCACTGGTGTTATCCTGATCCTTCATTGAAATGTCAATAAATTATTGTCAAATGGAAGTCTAAATTGCATTACATTCAACCATCATTAGGACCATTCCTAGTCAACAATAGATCATAGTGAAATTTCACCTCTATAGATGATCGGATTGTATGAATAATCCTATCAAATATATTCGTTTTTTCTGCTTCAAAGGATCTCCACTGCAGAAGTGCTTTGTATAGGGCGCATGCAGCTACTGGTCTCCCCTTGTCAAATCGCTTGTCTTCCGCGAGGCACTTTATCAGTATATCATGGTTTTCCTGATTATTGAAGAATGAAAACAGAAGAATCAGCAATGACTACAAACCATCACAACGTTATCTATCAGATCGACTTGTAAAGCTCAAGTTTCTACTACTTGCCTGCTGCCTATCTGTCAAGGATCTTTGCTTGGTTAAAGAAATTGGAGGGCTAGAATCCTGCAGAAAGAATTTAGGTATCATTTAGAATTTGTAATGTTCTTATTGTTGCGGTCCTTGGATGCATAACAGTCATTGATGAGAAGCTTATATACCTTAGATATTTGTTCTTCTACTTTCATTTCTTCATGCACTTCCACTGTTTGATGTCCATTATCAGCTGGATGTGTGTTATCAACGGTCTGAATAATCCATCCAGGAATGAGTGGTGTTGCAGTTCTACAAGTAACGATGATTATAATGAAAAAGGAGGAAATTTAGCTTACCTCAAGCCCTTTAGGTGCCCGATCCTCAGAACTTACTACTTGCTCCACAACTACCCTTTGAGTGCGGAGAAGCTCGTTTTCTGACTCCAAGTCTTTGATCGTGTTCTTGAGTCTGACGATGAAAAAGCAACTCCATTTGAGATTCATATAACAAAACATTATTATCTCTGGGAGCTAACTCACAACTAGAAGTTCTTCAAGAATATTGTTCCATTCTTGTGGAAATAGGTCCATGTAAGTATTCTTGAAGCAATTATATCTTGTAGAACTCATACAAACAGTGTAAATTGTTTCTCTCTGGGTTTATGTCCATATTTTTATGCTTACATTAAAGTATTGATCATGCAAACCTGTTTCATTGAGCTATCAATGTAAATGAGTTTATTATCTGTCTTCTAATTTAAGGATATAAACTATCTTATTTAGTGTTTTTTTTTTTGGTGCCTAGTCGCAACTTTTTAGCTTGCATAGGCTATTCCAAGATGTGTATACTTACGTGTCCATTTCCTCAGAAAGGGCCTCATTTGTTGATGCTACTAAAGCCTGCTGGCGGAGAACCTGATTCTCAGATTCAAGGTTGGATAGATTCAACTGTAATCTGAAAATAAATATTAAGAAGGACAAGAAAGACAATAAGTTTCATTTTAATTGAACTTGTAGTGATTTTCAAGCTTCAGCCACTTCAACATACTACACAAAGTAGTAAAGGAACTACCTTTCAATGGACTCTTGGAGCTCCGAAACTCTTATCTGGGATTCTTCTGCCTCTTTACGTGTGGCCTGGCATTCTTTTTCAACTTCATTGTAGTTCTGTTCGAAGTCTTCAACTCTCTTCTTGAGCTCTGTGATTTCTTCCTGAATATATGACAGGTAAATTGCATCAGGTGTCATGCTGTTAGAAACACACTAATTTATGACGTATCATGTATTCTTCTGCACAGAGATTGCAGTGACTAGATTTCCTGTTTTAATAATGAAATTTTTGAGTCTAGATAATCTTCATACGTCACACAAATTTTTATCTTCTTGTTTTTTATTGACTACATCGATTTCCAGGATTTTCCTTTTATGGTCAATTAACTCAAATATCTTAATGGAACTTTTTGATGTTTCAAACCCCTTTCTTTGGGGAGATGGTTATTCACTAAGTTTCTACATGTTCTATTTTCACACTTGAATTCTTATTTCGGAAGTAAACTCCAAAGGTTTTTGGAACGGACGGATGCTTTACCATTTACTGTAAATGCACAGAATTTTGTTTCCTGATTTTACCTCGAGTTTGTTGTTTTCCTCTGTCAGCTTCTCCACTTTGGTGTTGTCAATCACTGGTACCTCCTTGATAACTGGAGGAGCTTGTTCAATGGCTATCTTCGCTGCTTCTTTCTCATGGATGATTGCATCATGGGCTTCGTCTAGTTGTGTTTGCATTTCTTGTAAGGCTTTTTGCAGTTTTGAAATTTCTTGCCCCTTTGCTTCTTCGAGATCAATCTGGAGAAACACAATGTTTTCATTCTTACCATTATTATGACAGAAAAACATTCACTGTTTACCCATAGCATAAGAAAACTCTAATCACCATAAATCTACATTTCTTCACAAGTGAAAATTCTCTTGCATTCCCAAGTGTATGCAAGCCAGAATTCTCATTTTATGCATTCATGTACGTATATTCTAGTTGACTGTGAAGCACTAATGATCTTCTCTTGGACCTTCACTGTGTCGATCTATAGATTCTCACTTGGAGTACTTTAGACCGTTATGCAGTTTCCTTTTAGAGCAAAGCAAATTGATTGTACATACCCTTAAGTGTTTTTCAAAATCTAACCGCCACGTTAACTCCTCGACACGCTTTTCCAGTTTGTCCTTTGCTTCTTTAAGTGCACCAGTATCTCTTGCAGCCTGCAGTTGGAGAAGATTTCGATGCCAGTTAACATATAGCAGATATACTGACACTTAATGGATGTGAATACGCAGTAATGCTAATCTTTTCACTAAACAAGAAACACTCACCATCCTCAATTTCCGAAGCTCTTTCCTTGCTAACCTGCCTCTCCAGAGACATTGAAGTGAAAGACTTGCTTTTTTCTTCTGTTTGTAAGTTGAGAAGGCATGGAATCCTCTCCATTGAGTCTGCAGAAAAAGACAACAACAACAAAGTAAGAAAATAAGGTGATATTATCTTTTTATAATCAGTCTTACAATCGGATCTGAGGTAATAAGGTTGGTCTTAACTTCTGATTTTCTTCATATTAATGCTCAATTTATTTCCAGAAGGTTAATTTTCGGAAGCAAATACTGACAATACAAAATAGATTTGGACCCTCTTTAGATGTGGTTTTCTTATTCTGTTTACCTTGAAATAATTTTTGTTAACTGAATGAACTTAGGATGCAAATTACTTTTTGTGGTTCAAGCTAATTACCTGAACTATTTTAGCTGCTTTATTTCTCCTCCGCTGCCTATATTCATTTCGTGCTGCCATAGCTCTCATTCCTGTTTGAATGACTACAGCTGCTGCCTGTAATTCCTTGTAAGATTTTCTTGCTGAACGAGAACGTGCATGTTTCTGTATGCGGATTGAAGCAGCTTCCCTTTTCATTTGTTCATACAGCACTCTGGCAAGTTGTGCTGGGTAGGTAGAACATAGAATTTTCTCAAAGTCCCGACCAGAATACCATATAAAAAATGGAAAAACTAATGTAGCATTGTGTAGATTAACATGTTTGTAAGATTAATATTAAAAGAAGTAGTTGGAACCGTACTTTAGGGAAAATTTAGAACATGCCAAAACTAGAATATGTAAAACAGCAGGATGCAAAAAGTGCCAATCTTGATGTTAACATATTATGCTGACACTTCTGTTTTTTACCATAAATCGGTGGTCATTTGTATCATTGGGGTAAAAGTTACCTCTCCAAAGTTTCTGGAAATGAATTGTAGCTCTCTTTAGGGCTAGGAACTCCTTTCGGGTAAGATATGTTCGAATTTGTCTCTGAATGCGCTTTGCAGCATGAGCTAGAACTTCAGTTCTTCTGGCATCTAATTCAGCCATCTGGCCGGCTCTGAGAAAAACTTTGGTTTTCCCAATCTGAATAAAATTACAGAGAAGACTCTATGTCATGGAGAAATTTATGAAAAGATGCAATTTTTTGACCAGTTGTATGGAAATAGTCTTATTTCTTTTTATTTTTGGATAAGAAGTATGGCAATATTCTAGAGTTAATACCTGATAACCCTTTAGGCCCATTCTATCACAAATTGCAATGCATGCCGACTTCTCATCACATCTGCTTCAATGAAAGGAGATTAGCTTGTGATATATCAGTATGTTGCTGCTATTCATGGACATACAATAACAGTTTATGAGTCTAAAGAAGTATGTTTGATGCAAATATGGTGGTGGCTACTACTAGTGTATAATATATATATATTTCTCATGAAACATTTGCTCATTTTGGATTTTGCTCATCACTGCTCCCTGCCTCAAACTTCCAGTATTTGTTTCTTCATGAAAAGTATTTAAGATGTGAAACCAAGTTGCACAGATTGTGATATATACCCGTCAAGGACATCTGGAGCCAACATTCCAAAGCGGTCAAGGAACTCATCAAATGTTCTTTTTGTTGGATATCCTGCACAACTAATCCTGATCGCCTCTAAGACACCCTGCAAAAAGTTTCACAAAAGGTTTTTCAGAGAAAGAGATCAGAAAGAGAGAGAGAACTATGAGGAATCACGTATTTTCTGATTGAGAGTAGAAAATGAAAGCACCAAAAAGGACATGGAGGAGTTTACTTACCCCACATCTTAATTGGTTTAATACATTCATGTTCTCAAATATTCCTGGCTTTAGAACTGTATTGGGCTTTACACATCTGATGTAATGTGGCTCTGTAGTGCTCAAGGTCTCCATTAAAGATTGCAGTTGTTGCTGTATATGGAAGTTCCATTTGAAAATAAATCAGGTTTCATAGGATTTTCTGAAGTAAATATACTTGTTTCTGTCTTGTTGATAGGCTTACCTTAAACCGCGTGCCGATGGAAGAGAACTTGGACTGCTTGGACGATTCTTCAGGCAATGGAGGGAAGAGGTTTGCAACAAAAGAGCACTTAGAGTCCATCAGAAGAGCTTGAAATTCTGCTATCACATAGTCCTTGTTTTTGTCAATGAAGTGATCTGCTTGGTAAGTAACCTGTTTGATCAAACAATTAAGATGACCAGAATTCTTTGACTGACAATTGAATCGCCAAATATCTCAAGTTAACATACATCACCAGCGTAATGATTGATTGTAAAGTCAGTACGAGAAAGTTTTGGCTTGCTAAACCGTTTATTGGCTTTGTACGTCTGGTACATCTTTTGGGCAAATGTCTCATGAGTTGATTTTGGGAACATACTGTGCAAGAAATAAATTGAGTTATATCTTCTCCGTTTATCATTCTTCATTCTTCAGAAAAAGTCATTATACACTGTGTTTTGATAATTTAATGACTTTGTCTACCAAATTATCCTACTTCCACAGGTAATTATGGTGTTGAAAAGAGGAAGTTTGCGTACCAAGCTTCATCAAGAAGAGCAATAATGCCTCCAGGTTTCTGCAAATTTGATGCAAGGTTATCAAAGGTTTGCTTGTTGAATTAATATAAAGTGACAAAAGTGTCTGCAGTCAAAATGAGAGGTACCTTCTCAATAAGATCTAAAACATCTTGGTTATCTACAAACTCCACATAACTCCAGTTGATTTCTTCTGTCGTATAGTCTTCTTGTTCCATCTTGAATACGTGCTGTAAAATCAGAGTTTCTATTTAATGTTCTACTTTATTTTAAATGGGAGTGAAAAATAAAGGAACTGAAGAGTGAATAAGGGTTCTCATGCTTTACCTGGTTAAAATGCTGCTGCAGCTTCTCATTTGTTAGGTTGATGCAGAATTGCTCAAAACTGAGGTACAACATGAAACAAACTATTAATTTTGAGGTAAAGATTTTATATACTCACAAGTAGAGAAAACAATTATCCAAACCTATTGATTTTGAAGCTCTCAAAGCCATATATATCAAGGACGCCAATTATGCTTTTGGCGTCAGGATCTTGTCCAATTGAACTGTTTATCTTATCCACAAGCCTGCCACATAGAAGCTGTCAAAAGGATTTCATTTTGAATGTTGTTTTTTCGTGTAGCTGAATCTAGTGTTATTCTGGATAATTCTAATCAACTCAAGAAATAAAACTTCTGAATGCCTTTCTGGACTAATATGATACTCTCTGTGGCAAGAAGCTATCGTTCTTCTAGAGTTGACTATCTGCATGTCAACAGGACACAAAGCACTACAATGGGTTGGTTTCAAAATGTGAAACTAAAATAGGAAACCTGGCTTGAAACATATATAACATCATTCAATCTCAATAGGAAATTTCAGCTAGAAAAATTCTCCATTATCTTCAAGTCCTGTCTGATCACTCTTCTACTCGTTGAATCTTCCCAATTAGTTATTATAATCAGAATTATAGTGACGAGAATTTGGGAATTTGGTATAATTATGTATATTTTGTGGCTTCCTGTGATCATCTAGAGCTTCATTAGGAAGAAGTTACGGCATATATAAAGTCATGTTCCTGTGCAGCAAATATTATTGCCTATCAGCTTTGTGTTTATTCTGTATTTCTTTCACAATGCACTTGTAACTTTTGCTCTCCCTGGCTGTTAGTGCTGTAAATATCCAATCGTTTGCCGTCGCGAAAGTACTTTTTTACTTTGTTAGTATTAGGTGTTCCCCTCTCATGAGCTTAGATACCACCCACAGTTTTGCAGCCAGGGAAAGGTTTAGTCTGGGATCCACATTCTATATATTGCTTACCAGTCGAACAATCTGGAGTATACGGTCTTTGCCAGGGCATCCCTGCTCGTGGTTGCAGCTGCTGGATCCAGTAGTTTTGTGATGTTTCCATCAGGAGTTACAATGACACGCTTACAAAGGGAGTCTTCTAGTGCCTTCTCATCACACCTGTGCACATTTTATTAGTTCAAAGTATGCGGCTTGAGTTCTAAGTTGAGGTAAATCTTAAGGTATATTCTCTTACATGAATAGCTCTGCAGCTGTCTTCAGATGAAAAAGTGACTTCTCATCTTTTAGTTTGGAGGAATCAACCTCCTTTCCTTTCACAAAGTTGATGTTTCCAAGATGGAGTATTGCAGCAACAACACGAAATATAGCTTCCTACAGAAATGATGAATATGGGTTATAATATGTTCTTGGTGAATAATGGGATTTTTCCAATTCTTCTATGTTCTGGGCACACACCTGTTCCTCCGTATCGATTCCAACAACATCCATAGCATTTCTGGTTTCAAGATACTCTCTTGCATCGTCAACATTTGCAACTTCGTAACAGTTACTTTGGTTTAGATAATGAAATGTTCTTGGATTTCCAAGTTTGTATTTTTTCACATCCTGTAAAAGATTCCGTAGATCATCTAGGTGCTCAATATCATTTGTAAAGAGTTTGCAAATGGTCTGTCCCATGAAACTTACCTCTGGTGGTGCAGCACAAAGCATGTAAAAACAATGGTAGTTTCTCTCTGGGTCTGAAACTTGGCAAACACGTGACCTTTCAAGAAGATATGTCCTAACTGCAGCCCCAGAAATCTTCGCGTGCTTATCAAATTGAATTTCAACAAATTTACCAAAGCGACTGGCATGACTCAGTCATGTCAATTTCTTGTAGAGGGAAAAATATGAAAAGCAAAATGAATATGAAAGTGATAAATCTATGATGTCATTTTTGATTTACCTAGAATTGTTGTTCTTCACAGTCTTTGCATTCCCAAATGCTTCTAAAACTGGGTTGGACTGGAAAAGAAGAAATATGAATTTGCATTGTACTCTAGTAGTGGATCATTCGAGTATAATAGTAAAGAGCAATTATTGCCTACCTCCAAAACTTGTTGCTCGACTGTTCTTCCTTCAGTACCAGACCTACCACCCATGAACGCGAGATATCTCATTAACATTTTTGTTGTCTCAGTTTTACCTGCACCACTCTCTCCACTGACCAAGATAGACTGGCTGCCGTGCTCATTTATCAATGCCCTGACAAACTTGTTATATTAGGCAAGCTATTCATTTCTTGTGTGGCATAACCAAATAATTTCATTTGCACTTGTGTTTTACCTATAACAGGCATCTGCCACCGCAAAAAGATGTGGACTTAGCTCTCCAAATGGGGCTCCCTTGTACTGCTGCATCATATGGGTATCATACAGATGTGGAAGTCTCCGAAATGGATTCACCGCAATTAGGATATTCCCTGTGTAAGTCTGCAAAATTGGGATATTTTTACATCAATAACACTTGTTTTCTGTAGCTACTCTTTGTGAAGAAGTTCATCATTGACTGAAAAGCATTGACTTACATATATCTCATTTAGAGAATACCGACAATCAAGGTTATTCAGAACGCCAGGCTCATGGAGGTAAGCTAACTTGGTCATGTCATCAACCCCAGCTGGTGGTGCTTCTGTGTCCTTTGGGTATATGCTAGAAATAGAAGCAACTGTCTGAAGCAGAAAGTAGTGCTATGTCTTAATATAAATAGATTTCGGCTATTTGCATGTTAAAAACTTTAGTTTGTAGAAATTATGTTTATTGCATCGTAAAATCATCAAGAGAGCACATTTGTAAATCTTCATGGTAGAGTATACCTATCATGAAAACCAATAATGGTTCTTCTTGAGGCAAAAGGGAAAGCTGCATAAGCTGTCCTATAGGTATAATGTTGTTCTACATCTGATTGATTATATTAAACTTTTACTTCCTATTTGTTCCATGACCAATCCCATTGACTATATGTGTTTCAATAATCTTATAAAAGCTAATAAGCTCCTAATATTTGTTCAGACAGCATTTTTTGCAATCATAGTATATTCTCTGAAAGATGCTATCAGTATCAGATTTCTGTGAAGCAGTGAACTTATTGATTAGAATTAGACTGCTTACCGTCTTCCCATTAGTTGTGACTACTGTGGCATTTGAGCCTTTAATTGCTGTGACTTCTCCATCAATCCAGGCTTCATCAGGATCCTCAATCCACACCTGGGATCCAACTATAATGTTTACAGGAGTTCCCTGAATCACAAAAGATACAAAAGGTTAACAATTGATAAGTCCTTCATCAATTGAAACAGAACAACATAAAGTACTATTGATCATAATTAACAAGCTCACCATGGCAGTAGTTGAGACTATCTGATCATGGAATTCAAAGGAGAGTTGTTCTACGAGATCGATGAATTGATATAGAGGGAGAAAAGGAAGAAGGGAAGGGAAGAGAAATGAATTTCAGGGAGAATGTGGTGGTCTTAAAGGAATGATGAATAGATGAATGTAGAAACAGAAAAGTAATAAAGAATGTGAAAAAAGAATGTTTCAAAGCAGGCTAAAAGAAAGAGGTAATGAAGATGGTGGTAACTCAAAAGCAAAAGGCAAAGCAGTCACCCCCTCACCACCCCTTCCCCACCTCCTGTCACTTTTGATTCTACTAAGTCCACATAGGATGCTGATTTGGCACCTATACAACTTTGAGATACAGAAACTTTCTGCTACTTTTGGGTTGGCTATTTGTATAAAATACATTGCTTAAATGTAAAGGGAAAATCATTTTTCAATTGGTAGTACCTTAATAAAATACTAGTTGTTTGTTTTTATTTAAAGATTTATTCTCTATCTATGACTTGTGCTATGTAGTGAAAGGCCAGGGTGTTTCTCATGATGCTGTGCATTACCAAAAGCACTGTGTTTTGGAACAAGTCTGATTAATGTTTACAACTATAGTTAATATATGACTGAAGGTGGTCTCTTTTTGCATAATTGTTGGCTTTACTTTCTCTTAAATCAATAGGGAGTTAAAGATGATTAGATCTAAATTCACTACAGAAATGCCCCCACTTAATGCCTTTGCTACCCCATCTTAACTGGGCTCTCTACTTTCACCTGCTCTCTTCTTTTTTTTTTTTAACAGGTTTACTTTTTCACCACCTGAGATCTCTGTCAAAATCAGCACCAGGCGCCAGCCAGGTATTATTACCATGTTAAAGGCTTTCAAGATTCTCCAAAATTCTTGATAATGTTTTAATAACTTGTGTTGTATTCTCCTCCCTTAACCAAAGGTCTCGGTTTCGAGTCCGTGTGTGGGAAAATCCTTGTTAGGAAGCTTTTCCCCTGAATGGGCCTTATGCGGCGCAAATATGGATTAGTCGGGCTCCAATGTGGGTACTGGACATCGGATGGGAAACCAATACTCTGATTGTTTTCTTTTCCCCATTTTGATCTACTATTGATTTCAAGATTTTCGAAAAAGTTTCAGCTTTACAACACTGGCATTCAGATCTTTTTCACTTAGAGCCCGTTTGGATGAGCTTATTTTTTTTTGGCTATAAGCCAAAAGCCAGAAGTTAGAAATTCTAGCTTTTGGCTTTTGACTTATTTGTGCCTTTTTAGCTTAAAATGAAGTGCTTAAAAGCACTTTATAGATTTACCCAAATACTATCAAAGGACTTAAAAGCTATTTTTGGCTTAAAAGCATTAAAATAAGCCCATCCAAACGGGTACTTATTTTGGCTTTTACAATAGGTAAAGGAGATGTAATGAGCAAAATCTTGCAATACCAGATAGTCATACTGAAAGGGGTCAATGAGGGATCAAGAAAGGTAAAGCATGGGGATTGTAGTTGTAGAAAAGAGATGTACAGAAGCTGAAAAAAGTTAGCTGCCACTGCATCACCTGAAAAACTAATACATACTCCCTCCACTTCCAAATATTATTCATTTTGGTAAATTAAATTGTTTAAATATATTTAAAATTTTAAGAAGTATATAGTCATTTGTTACTTACTATTTTCCAAATTTACTCTTACTGCTCCAATTAATGTACTACAAATGATAGCTTAGATAAATATTCTTATGATTAAAAAGAGCACTCCGGCGTACTAAAGCTCTTGCTATGCTCGCATCTAGGGAAGAACTGGACTAGAAGGATCTATTGTATGCAAGAGTTTGTTTTCACGACTTGAACTGTGACCTCCTAATCACATGAAGACAACAACTTTATCATTTATTCCGTGGCTCCCCTTTAATTCTTATGATTAAGACTATTAAATATTTTTTGCAAAGTGTACCAAAACCTTAGAAGACATATAATATGGGGTATGGTGTCAAGGGTGGGGGTCCCTCATATTTTGCCTTATTGAAATAGTTCACCAATATTTTGGACTGACTAGTCATAGGAGGGGGCTAAAGATTATGAATTAGGAAATCTATTTCCATTCATTTAGGGCGGTGGGGATGGAGATTTGTTTGTTGAGCCCCTTTCACATGGGAGAAAAGGTTGTCATGTTGGGTCCCTTTCTTAGCTTTTCCAACTAAGCTTTCTTCATTCCCTCTCGTTCTTTTTTTAATTAGTGGAGAAAGTGGAACATTTTGTTTAGAGTTGGCATTAGTACCTTCTCTTATTCCTCTAACTAGTTGATTATTTTTGTATTAAATTGAATAATAGTGATTATTAAACTGGATTACTAAGGTGTGCTATGGATTTTAAAATAGTGGGAAAATGTCATCTTTGCCGCCCTGTGGACGGTGCCTAATTGGTAGGCTTTTCAGTTTTCCCTTCTTTGTTATGATGATTGCCAGTGCCACAACACAAATTTTATTGGAAATTTAAGTAAATATATCCTTCGTCATATAGTTTATCAATATAATCGAAATATATATTTATATATTTTGGATGTATATATATTGCGTATAGATTTATATATTATATATATAGTATAAAATATATACTATTTATATATTGTGTATATATTTTGTAAACTAGATGATTCAAAAATATTGAACTGTAATTTTTCCATTTTCTTTTGTTTAGTTTGGGTTCTTTTACTCCTTCCCTCCATTCCATATCTTTTTACACTTAAAGTTTTTTCACGACAGTTAAAATTAAAGGGTTTATAAATAAATATTGAGAAAAATTTAAAGTTTTCATGTGTTTAATTACTAAATACCTTATACTATAATTATAGTGGTTTTGCATATAATTAATTCCTAAGTTGGTATTTTTAAAACATCTACTTGTAATAATAACAACAACGAATTTTGTGGGACACAAAATGTGTGTGCGAAGTGTCGGCACAGGTATTTTCTTAAAATATGATTTTTGAGGAGAAATATATATTGACAGATGGGGATTTAAATAAGTCTATAGGAACAAAAAATTGATATAAGTTTATGAAGGTATTTAAACTTTTAAAAAGCCAGTCTAAAAGTATAAGCATTTCTTGCTCTCTCTCTTTCTTTTTTTTTTTTTCCCTTTTGTAATGTAATTGGATGTCCCATTGGGGACTATTTAGAAGGTACTAGCAGCATTACTTTTTTGTTTTTTTGAAAATGAAACATCAAATTCCAACTTATAAAATTTTACTTTATTTTTTGGTCCAAAAAATAGGTGGAAAGTGTCGTAACTATAATCATTGACTCTCCCTTGCCACGAACTATAAAAAAATAAAAAAGTTGAAAAACGGTGATGTTACACTGTTATATCTTTAGATAGCGAAACTTAGCATTTTATATTTGACAAAAATATTCCTTCATTTTTTTTAATATAAGCATGTTGTACTACTACTTGTAGAAGTCTAATTTAGAATAATTTACTTCCTTTCCTCTCACCCTTGTACTTTCATATTAGTTGTGACTTCATCTAATATATTTTATTCCATAATATATTTTTTCAGATACGTAATATGACCAAAAATTGCAAAATGAAATAAACTCCGTAACCTAATCATATGGATTCATCATAAAAATAATTTTGGCACATATCAAATTTATTTTGACTTTCCTATTTGTATTCTCAAAACTTGTGGCTATACTTATTAGCTTTGATTGACTGATTGTTGATTTTAATTTCAAGAATATTAAGAAAATGATTTCAAATGCTTAACTGATAGTATTAGATGAGAACTCACGCATAAGCTCATAGGGTAAGATGAAGGTCCAAAAAAAGGTTAAACAGATCGTCAACTTCACCTTGACATACTTCCATCAGCGCTATGAAAAGACAGCATTGAACGGGAAGAGAACTCAGACATGCTGTCGATGTGCCATGTTGGATCATGTTGATTTTATATATATTCCTAAATGTTTGAACAAATAGCTCATTATTGAGCTAGATTTTCTTTGTCTTTGTTGAAGGAGATTTCGTGGAGAAGTTTTTCTTATATTGGATTGTAGATGATGCTAAAGTTACATTTGAACTATCTAGTTCGTTGATGCAGTAACAAGGGTTGAGTTTTGCAGGGGAAAAAAATGATTTCAAATGCTTAACTGATAGTATGGATGAGAGTTTTAGAAACTATTTGTAACACTGTCTTATTTTGATGTTTCATGTGTTTTGTCTGTTTATGACTTGTTTGAATGGTTAGAGGAGTTCGATTCATTTTATGTTGAGTTGACACTCAAAATCCAGTGTAGCACAATTATAAGGGGCCAATAATATTCTTGTTTTTCTGAAGTTGAAATACAGGTGCAGTTATTTTCAACATTTAAGTACACTATTATTTGAGAATGCATAGTGTGATGATTGTGACTAGTGTTTTTTTTTTTTTTTTTAAATTTTTCATACAAAATGAGTTATATATTGCGATGAAATAAACATAGGAAAGATACTAATTAATTACTTCAAAAGAAGTGAAAGGAAATACAATACTGTTCATATGATAAATGAATAAGTTAGATAAAAGAAATTGAGGAATGAATAATTTAGTGATGAGAGGATAGATATATCCTTTTGCCAATTACACATTTAAAAGTAAGTTCACGAATAAGTTATTCAAACATTTATATAAGGATTAAAATATAGAAATTATATAATTATTGGAGTTTTAAATTTAAATGAACGTGTACTCATCAAGTGAGATGAATGTTTAGAATAGTCTCTTTTCTAACTCCATAAATTCCGACCTTTCTTATGAAGTAGATGACATTTATTGAATCTTGAAGGGACTTGCCTATATTTCCTCAAATAATATACGAACAATATCTTCCCCTCCTTCCATTCAACTCAGTTGTACTATTTTTTTTTTTCTAACAAGAAACACTTTATGTTGTTGAATGAATGATTTTCCTTAATTTTGTCGGTCCTTAATTATTTTTATACAAATATATTATCGTTGCCCATAATTAACAAATTAAATCACCACATTCATCGTTTGCTCTTCTGGTTGTTAGGATTTATTGAAAAGATATGGCAAGAAAGTGGATCATCACTCCAATAATCAAATGCACCAAAACTCCAATAAATGGCATGGCATGAAAAATTATCAATTCCAAACCACCAATTAAAATAAGACGGTCATCACTAGATCGTGCATTTTTAAGTCAAAGAAAATTTATAAATGGTTGCTATTTTAATCAGTATATTATCAATTTTATATGGTTCATCCTTGAGCAATCAATCCGAAAGGTAATATGAATTGAATCTACTCATTTATCTGAGCTGTTTTACTAATTTCTAGTAGCCCATCAAAAAGGTTGGGTCAATTTGACCTATTGAAAATTTGTTAAATAGACGAATTCTTTTATAAGTTCTCTATGAAGAAAAGAGATGTTTTAATTCGATCTGGAAATCAAATGAATCAATAAAAACTAAATATTAGTAAAATTATGATTTTGCGTTGGACGGATTAAATTATGAATACTATTTAATTCAAATTAATCTAACTGATGATTTTGACTCAAGTAATACTACCTCTAGTCCATATTAAACTTAATTTATGAGGCAATGCACATCTATTAAGAAAAGAAAATTAGGACATAAATTAGACATCACTTTCCTCTTTTACCCTTTTAAAGTCAAATTAAAATCATAAATATGAACAATTAAGTCTCTTAAACTCATCAACTAGAAAATATAAATGAAGGGCAAAAATGAAAAAGATTTCAACAACTCTCTTGAAGATTGAACCTTTAAGTTATTTTGAACATTGAAAAATATTTCACAAATTAAATTAATATGGACTAGAGGGAGTGCTAAACTTGTTTTGAATCACAAGTCACGAGCCACCCGTTGACCTAGTTTCCGTTTGACAAGATTTTGAAGTTAAACTTGAAAATTTGAGTTTTTGAAGTTGTGATTGTTGGAATTTGAAGTTGTGTTTGGACATGCATTTTACTTGAAAAAATTTAAAGTTTTGTGAGTGGAAGTCCCAAAAACTTGTTTGAGCCAATTTTTAAGAACTTGAAAATATTTGAAGATCAAATTTTCAAAATCTGATAAAATATCTATAGCCGTTCGCTAGCTCAAAAATTCTTATATTTTAGTACATTCTAAATAGAATGATATCCTTTTATATTTAGTAATCTTTAATCATAAACTTTCTATGTTGCTCTTAATAAAATAATTTATAATCACACAAATATATATGACTTCTTTTAAATCACAAGTTCTAAAAATTTCTTTCGTTCTTAATTTCGTATCAAATCAAATATCATCACATAAACGGAGGAGTACTATTAAGTAGTATCTCTAATACAGTACTCCGTTAATGTGGACAAACTTTTTTTCCTTTAAGTTGAAACAATGACACAACTAGAAGTGAAAAAGAGTTTTTGCATGTTGCTAAAGTGTCTATGCAACAATATTTTCTTTGGAAAGCTAATAACATTTCATGCTAGTAGCCAATAGCATATTTTAAGTGGTTTAAGTTAAAAATGACTTTTAAGCACTTTTGAAGTGTTTGGGTAAATTTAAAAAGTGTTTATAAACACTTAGTTTTAAGCTAAAATGCTAAAAATAAGTCATAAGCCATAAGTTAGAATTTATAACTTATGGCTTCTGGCTTATAAGTCAGAAGCCAAAAGCCAATCCAAACGGACACTAAATGTGTTAACAAATTGAACTTTGTCTTACTAATATTTTTTATATTTTGGAAAAAATAAAATGTGGGAATATACTGAGTATGTTGTTGTTATTGAAGAAAATAAAATGTCATTTGTTACTTTTTCTTTCTAACTACCCTTCCTTTTCAATTAATAGAGTTTAAATTAATGTCTTTAATGTTTTGTTATTAATGTTGCATTAGGATAGTATGTCTACAACGGTAGATGCTTTGTGCACAAGACATCACTAATGATACTCTCTCCGTCTTATTTTAATGGGACATATTTTATTTTACACGGTAATGAAGAAATCATAAATGTGATGATGGTTTTTACTATTTTATCCTTTACCCATATTAATGATATTTATTGGACATAGGAATGAACATTAAAATTGTAATTAATTGTAGGGATAAAATGGGAAAAAATTATTTAATTCTATCTTAATTTAGTAAGTGATTAACTAATATGAAACATTTATTTTTAGTAAGATGACTAACTAAAATGGGACGGAGGGAGTACTTTGTTGTTTCAATTTATGTGTCTAACACTTTTCTTTTTTTATCCATCCCAAAAAAATGTTACTTGATATAATTAGAAGTAATTTAATTTTAAAATTATCTTTATACCCACAGAAAGGGCCAAGGTGTATTTAAGATCACAATTTTTAAAATCTATTTTTTTTTTAATGCCAAGTCATACGGTGCTACAGAAGAGGGAGTACTAGTTTAGAGCCGTAGGTAAAATGATAAATTTGCTTGAAATATGCTTCTGAGTGAGGTGTCAAAAACACACCTAAACTATACTCTCTCTATTTCTTTTTATATATTCTCTTTTCTTTTTTAGAGTCAAAACAATACAAACTTTCACTAATATTTTAAGATATATTTCTTAATCAAATTAAAACTTTTTTTTTATAATTTATAATATTTTTTATATAATTTTTGAATATCTAAATTTTTATTTTAAGAAATTAAATTAATTTAATTTAATTTAGCTTTAAAATTTAGTTAAATTAACTCATAAAAAGTAAAAGAGCATATAAAAGAAATGAAAGGAGTACATTTTCTTGGTTGTCACACCTAAGCTATTAAAAATATGAGAAACAACATAAACTATTACGAATTAGTTTGACTTTCTATGCTTCTTGTTTTTATGAAAACAGAAAAAGAAAAAATCCGGCTGCTGATTTCGAACTTTTACTACTTTGGCAACTGAAATTTCACCCCCAAAGTTTGAACAAATACAGCAGTCTCCAGCTGATTTTATGAGCACTTTGTTGCTCTATCATACCAGAACCAAACACAATTGCCTCAACAAAAACCTCTCCTCTTTCAACATTTACTTCCCCTTCAAATTCTTCAGCACAATTTCAGCTCAATGCAGTCAACAACAGCCAATAAACCGCCCATTTCAATGCCTACAAGACCACCAAGAACCAGAAATCTCCGGGTTTCATCAGAAGGGGTTTTCCAATATCACCCAAGACATTGTTGGACGAGCAGTTCATGCAGTTTGCATAAAGGAACAACCCCATTTGAGCATTTTCCATTACAACACATTGATCAACATGTATTCGAAATTTTCAAGAATTGAAAATGCTCGCCATGTGTTTGATAATATGCCTGAGAGAAATTCGGCGTCTTGGAATAATATGGTTTCTGGGTATGTTAGGATGGGTGTTTACTGGGATGCTGTTGTTCTTTTTGTTGAAATGTGGGGTTGTGGAATTCAACCAAATGGGTATTTTATAGCTAGTTTGTTGACTGCATTTAATAAATTGGAAAATATGGTTCTTGAAGGATTTCAAATTCATGGATTAGTTTTGAAATATGGTTTGTTGAATGATGTTTTTGTGGGCACTTCGTTTCTTCATTTTTATGGTGTATATGGACTACCGTGTAGTGCTAAAACATTGTTTGAGGAAATGCCTGAAAGAAATGTTGTTACTTGGACTTCTTTGATGGTTGCATTTTCGGATAGCGGTTACCCGGATGTGGTAATAAATTTATATGAAAGAATGAGGGATGAAGAGGTATCTGCTAATCAAAACACACTTACTGCTGTTATTAGTTCTTGCTTGGCTCTTGATGATGATTTTTCGGGTCATCAAGTGTTAGGGCAGGTTGTAAAGTCTGGATTCCTGGACAATGTTTCGGTGTCAAATTCTCTTATTTCGATGTTTGGTAGTTTTGGTTTCATTGAGGATGCCTCTTATATCTTTGAGGGGATGATCGAACGTGACACTATATCGTGGAATTCAATTATTTCTGCACTAGCATACAACCAGTTAAATGGGAAGGCGTTCAGCTCGTTTTCTGAAATGCGTCATGATCACAACGATGTCAATTCAACAACACTTTCTTCATTGTTGTCTGTTTGTGGAACTACGGATTGTCTAAACTTAGGGAGAGGTGTACATGGTTTGTCGTTGAAATTGGGATGGGATTCTAATATTTGTGTGTCAAATACTCTTCTCTCCATGTATTTGGAAGCTTCAAGGGACAACGATGCTGAAAGTTTGTTTTTGGCAATGCCCGCAAAAGATGTGATTTCATGGAACTCCTTGATGGCTGGTTACGTTTTAGCAGGTAAGTACTTCAAGGTTTTGGAAGTGTTGACTGAACTACTTCACTTGCAAAGAACAGTTAATTATGTGACCTTTGCTAGTGCTTTGGCTGCGTGTTCGGATGGGCAATTGCTTGATGAAGGCAAAACTATTCATGCTCTTGTAATTGCTCATGGGCTCCATGACAATGTAATAGTTGGCAATGCATTAGTCACCATGTACGGAAAGTGTGGTATGATGTGGGAGGCTAAAATGGTATTTCAAAAAATGCCTGACAGGGAATTAGTCACTTGGAATGCATTGATTGGTGGCTATGCAGATAGCAAGGACACACTTGGGGCAGTGAGAACTTTTAAGTCAATGAGAGAGGAAGAGAATTCTCCAAATTACATTACTTTGATCAATGTTCTTGGTTCTTGCTCAACTGAAACTGATCTTCTGAAGTATGGCATGCCGTTGCACGGACATATAATTTTGAATGGTTTTGAGACAAATGAATACATCAGGAACTCTCTCATAACAATGTATGCCGACTGTGGTGATGTCGTTTCGAGCAGTCTTATCTTTAATGCACTACTGAATAAGACATCAGTGACCTGGAATGCTATGCTTGCCGCTAATGCTCGTCTTGGTCTCTGGGAGGAAGCCTTGAAACTTCTTCCACAGATGCAAAGGGAAAAACTGGAATTTGACCAATTCAGCCTCTCTACTTCTCTTTCAGCTGCAGCAAACTTGGCATCCCTGGAAGAGGGACAACAGATTCACTGTTTAGCTACTAAACTTGGGTTTGACTCAAATTCTTTTGTTGGCAACGCTACAATGGATATGTATGGGAAATGTGGTGAAATACATGATGTGCTGAAAATACTCCCTGAACCAAATATGCGTCCAAGATTGTCTTGGAATGTATTAATATCTGTTTTTGCCAGACATGGATTTTTCCAGAAAGCTATGGATACTTTTCATGATATGGCAAAGCAAGGTTTGAAACCAGACCATGTCACTTTTGTCTCTCTTCTATCAGCCTGTAGTCACGGTGGTCTAGTAGATGAAGGTCTTAGATATTTTTCTTCTATGACTTCCGAATTTGGAGTCCCAGCTGGCATAGAGCACTGTGTTTGTGTAGTAGACCTTCTTGGAAGATCTGGAAGGCTTCCTGAAGCCATAGCTTTTATTAAAGAAATGCCAGTGCCACCAAACGACTTTATTTGGAGAAGCTTGTTGGCAGCATGCAGGATGCACAGGAATACAGAACTAGGAAAGGTAGCAGCTGAAAATCTTCTGAGATCTAACCCGTCGGATGATTCAGCTTATGTTCTTTATTCAAATGTCTGTGCAACTTCTGGGAGGTGGCAGGACGTTCAGAATGTGAGAGCTGAAATGGAATCACATAAAGTGAAAAAGCAGCTTGCTTGCAGTTGGGTCAAGTTCAAGAACCAAATTTGCACCTTTGGGATCGCGGACTTGTCTCACCCGGAGTCGGAGCAAATCTACAAGAAGTTGACCGAACTTAGAAAAAAGATTCAGGAGGCTGGTTATATTGCTGATACAAGCTTTGCATTGCATGACACAGATGAAGAACAGAAGGAGCACAATTTATGGATGCATAGTGAAAGACTTGCACTGGCATATGGTTTGATTAGTACTCCTAAAGGTTCAACTCTTCGAATATTTAAGAACCTTAGAGTCTGTGGCGATTGCCATTCGGTTTTCAAGTTTGTAAGCAGCATCGTTAGTAGGGAAATCATATTGAGGGATCCTTATCGGTTTCACCATTTTAGTGGTGGCCAATGTTCTTGTGGTGACTACTGGTGATAATGGTGTTGGTATTCTCTGATAAATTTTAAAGATTTGAGTGGGGTTCTGGACTAGGCACTCTACTTAGATCATCAATACTCAAATGAAACGCGATCCGGTCATTGCACGTGAATCGTGGCAAAGTGGGTGTCCTAACCCTCATCTCACCCAATCCCTACCTCTCAGAGTAATCGTCTAGATTATACACAAATATTTTTTGAATAATAATTTTGCCTACGAATTAGATACAAGAAAATAAATAAGAAATCCCACTTATTTCTTCAAAGTTAATAACACTAGAGGGTAAAATTAATTTGAAAATTGGTCTTAATATTCCTACTGGATTCCAAATAGAATTAAGTTCAACATTCAACATAGTGAATTTTAATCAACGAGTTATTTTACAAATTATGTAGAAGAGCAAGATTTGTGAAAGTAACGCATCACCTTAGTTGATTCTTTTTTTTCAAAATGTTTATATGTTTGTTCTTGACTTCTTGCTCTTAGGTAGTAAATTTATGGGAGTAATTTCCCCTCATGCCCGCAATAGGGAAAAAGAAACGGTACATTCTTCAACGAAGATCAAAATCAAAGTAGCAAAACTTAAAACCCTAAACAACATAAACTACAACTACATGAGCACTATCTAACACACAAAAAAAGAACTCATATATTTAGCAAACCAAAAACAAGAACTGTCCGGTGTATCCACAAACTCATTCTATTGTTGAAAAATATTTTCTCTACAAGTTGTTCAAAAATGAAGAAAATAATTAACTTTATGAAAGTAGCGAATACAATTTTCACAAGTGGAACACACCTCATCTCCGAATCCGAAGCTTAAAGGGTCAATTTTTTGAGCTAAAATTTCAAAGGAGACAATTAGTTTTGAAAGAAACCAAAAGGGACAAAACGCTTTTGGCTGAGGATTTGTCCCTTGACGATCTTGTTAGCGTGGGACTTAAACTTATAAATCGCTGGGGGCCAAGCAATTTATAAGTTGCTAGTGGCCAAGCAACTTGTAAGTGGTTAGGCAACTTGCAAGTTGCTGGTGGCCCAACGATTTTCTCTTAATTTTTTTTTTTTTTTTTGCACAACCTTCTCTATATAAGCAATAAGTAATAAGCAGTTTCTTCTCCTCTCGTGTTTAAGTTGTTGTTTTTTCGCTTTCTAAAATTTCTTGTATAAAAACCGCTTTCTGAAGCTCTACAGAACGTTAAACCAATCCATAACAGAAAGAAACTCTATTAATTAGCAAAACAAATACACCAAATTAACCAAACCTATACAGGGTGTGATGTGTTGTTGATGTTTGATTCTTTCAAGGTTTGAAATCAGATCTGAGAAGGGTGGTAGAATTAATCAGATACAATAATCTTTGACTCTACCACACATCTCAGATATAGTTTCAAACGTTGAAATTTTCTTCTATTCATAATTTTGTTCATGACTCAATATACCTATTTATAATATGGAGTAGACAACAAATATGGTTTACCCTAATCCCTATTGCATTAGGAACACAAAAAAGTATCCTTAAACTTATACTACTTGTTATTTGTGATTAATTCCCTTACAAGTTTTAAGCAATTTATATTCTTGCTAAAGTTGTTGCCTTCCTTTCAACGCAAAATAATTATTTATTAGGGGTGAACAAAATTGAATTGCAAACTATATCAAACTGCAAACCGATCAAACAAAAAAAATAATCTGACTAGTGATTTGGTTTGACTTGGTTTGGTGTTGTAAAAAAAAAAATGCGACTATGATTGATTTGGTTTGGTTTGGTTTTAACTTAAAAAGGTCAAACCAAATCGAACCAACCCGATATTATATTTGTATAATTTTTAAAAATATTTAATATATAAATATATTTACTATGATGTAATGTATAAATATTTCTTAAACTTTTTCATTGTTTTTATCTTTCAACATATTATTTCAAGTTTAAACTTAGAATTTCAATAAGTTTTATAGCCCATTAGATATTAGTAACTCAAAGAAAGCTCAAATTAATACTAATGCAAACAAAAATATTCAATTAAACATTAGGAATGACAATAATGTTGGATATCTATTCTTTAACTTTGCATAAATACATAACCTAAATTTATTTTTCTATTTAATATTTAACATTATTTTTTTAAGAAACACCTAAGATAGTTGTATCTTGATAGGACTAAAGAAATATTTGAAACACAAGTTAATTATATGTTTGTATAAGCACTTTACCGAGAAAAAAACCCAAAGTTGAAAAAGTCAAATTTTATTGGTTTGGTATATATATTTAAAAACCCGACGCAAATGATTTAGTTTGGTATAAAAAATCCGAACCAACGCAATCACGTATACCCCTAACTTATATTATATATAGTAATAAACAGGGGCGGCTCAATATAGTTGGTGGCCTAAAGCGGAACTTCAAAATGAGGCCTTAACGAAAAAAAGATTATTATCTATATTTTTTTTATTTGAAGTTTATTTCTATACTTTTTGAGGTGCTAAGTTATGAATAAAATTGTTTATAATTGATTTCTCCAATAATTCCTTTTCAATTAATAGTATACCTAAATCATTCAATTTATCTTGAAATGTTGTTGATCCTAAGTAAAATTTTATCAATTTTAATTTTAAAAAATTTCTTCGAGTGAGGCAATTGTTATAGGAACTCTATAAGCAATATATGCATTTGAAAAATAATAAAATCTTTTTATCATAGTGAAATATTTCTTACCTTTCTACTTATTCTGTCCCACTTTAAATATTGTTTTAATTCTTTTCACGTCCATTAAACAAAATAACAAATACATGGTATAGTTTATTAAGTTACCCCTATTTATTAGATTTATTTTTAGAATATAGAAGTATTAAAAGGAAATATTCTTTAATGTTAAAGATAAAATTGAAAATAATTATCAAATTTAGTGTTGAATTCCTAAAGTGATAATTTTTTTAAGCTAAAACAACATTAAAATGAAAAAGAGAAAATATTAAAAAGTACTCAATATTTTCTAATGAAAAAAATCTACAAGATTATAAACCTTAATTACTAAAAAATGAGGCCTCCAAAAAGTGGGGGGCCTAAAGCCTTGGCTTCACTTGCTTTAGGTTGAAGCCGGCACTGGTAATAAATTATGATTATCATGACATATCATATTTTCTGGCTTCAGAATTATTAATCAAAATTAAGAATTGTTTTATTGTATATTGGAGCCATCACCAGTTTCAACACGATGTTTATCTTCTATTCTTCTACCAATATCTCAAAATCTTTTCTTGAAAATGTATAGCGGAAGACCCCATTCCTCCTCCTCCTTTTTTTTTCTCGAAAATAGTAGAATTACTTTTACTTTTTCTAAAAAATAAATATAAGACTCTACCATATTTGATTTATTTCTTACTTGGAGGAAAAGTTTTGAAATTCTATAAATAGAACACCCCTCTTCTCATATCATAACACAGCAGTATGCACAATGTAGTCATTAAAAGAGTTTTGTTTAAGGGGAGATTTTCTCTCAAATAGATTTTATGTTTTTCAATATAATTTTTCAATATGTAGGTCACTTGACCAAACCATAGCAATAAATATGCTTTTTAGTATTGTTTTATTTGTCATCTGATTTATCGTCACCATGAGTTGCAACTAATAGCTTCCGCATGATGCCCTTTCGATTTCGAGAGCATATGGTTCAATGATCCGATGGTTCAGATTGAGGAAAAGTTAAGATGAGAGTTGCAACCAATTTGATGATAGTGAAGATATTTTGTCAAAAAAAAAAAGTCCAAAAAAAAAACTACATGTGGAGACAATTGTCAATCATATTCTCGACAATTCTACTGCTACATTTTTAAAAATAAAGCTCACTGTTAACCCTGCAAAGGGCTTCAATATTTTAAACCCGAAATGGCTCATATATATTTAACCCAAAAGGGCTTAGTTTTTAAGCATGCCAAGCACCAGTGATGAAGATTATGTGAAGAACGAAGATCATACATGTGAAGAAGAACGGATCAAGTTTTGTCAAGAAAATCAAGTCAAAAAGGAGAGATTTGTTAGGGTTTTTGCCCTGATTTTCTTGTCAAATTTAAGTTTTACTTTTCTTGGAAGGAAAATAAAAGTAATACCATAATTACTTTTACTTTTCCTAAAAGGAAAATATAAAACTATACCATATTTGGTTTATTTCTTGCTTGAAGGAAAAACTCTATAAATAGAAGACCCCTTTTCTCATATCATAACATATTAGTATGCACATAGTCATTAAAAGAGTTTTGTTTAAGGAGATTTTCTCTCAAATAAATTTTATGTTTTTCAATATTATTTTTCAATATATAGGTCACTTGACCAAACCATATCAATAAATATGCTTTTTATTATTATTTTATTTGTTAACTAATTTATCGTCACCATGAATTGCAACTAATAGCTTCCGCATGACGCCCCTATCCATTCAAAATTTTGATATAGAAATTATAATTTGGATAGAATTAGCAATTCGAATATTAAAGGGATTAGGAAGTAATGCCGCCCTAGGTTAGCTTTTTGGCTTTTTATATCAACGTATAACTCATATTTGTTCGTTTTCATCACACTGGCAGGTTATTAATTTTTCTTTTTTCCAAAACATGTCGAGATCATTATTATGTGTGTTTTTGTTGTTGGGTATTTTCGTAGTGGCACTCACCCGGATGGTGGGGCATCATTATCATCATGTACCTTCAATCCGATAGTGGTGTTGTCAGGAGCGGAGCTACTCTTGGTCCAGGGGTCATTCGAACCCTCTTTGGTAGAAAATTATGTTATTTATACATGGTTAAAATTATACTTTATGTATATATAGTAAATGTTGAACCTCCTTCGGTTAGTTCGTATGTCTACTTCTGAACCCCCTTAGTGAAAATCATGACTCCACCACTGGGTGTTGTCATCCTCCTCAAGTACATGTAGCTTCATCTCTGGTTATAATGCGGTTCCATCATCGCATATGGCTTCACGAAATCATGTGACTCCATCCCCAGTTGATGATGTGGTTTCGCCACTACACAAGGCTCTATCATTACTCCCGACTCCATTACCCGTTGATAATGCCGTTCAGCCGCCACCGCACACTTGTTGTATCATGGTGGACGGTTGTGTACCAGATTTGCTCACTTCCTTTTTCGAGGGTGGAGTTTCATTATCCACAAAATGTTGTAAAGTTGTTTCAATAATTTCAGATGATTCCTTTTACAAAGGCTTCCCCATCTTCACACCATTTTTCCTAAGAAAAGGGAGAGCTATTGCTCTCATCGTCAAGAGTGAAGCATGACCAAATCTTAGCACATTCATTACTCATTACTAGTGTTAAAATGAATAGGATAGATAATGTAGTAGCTTTTTTTTTTTTTTCTTTTTCTTTTTTTGGTCATTTATAGTTTACTTTATAGGATTTCGTTGGTACTCAAATGTTTTCCATTAAATTCTTTACTCGTTAGTTCAATTGAATTATCATCTCTATTTTACATTTAATTACTACGTACTTATAGATTGGTAAGGATCCCCTCCAGTGAAGTTGCCTCAAGTTTTGTCCGGTACGGTAGTATGTTTAGATTGTGCCATGTAATTGAAATGAAATTTGAGGGCTGTGATTTATTGTTCCTAAAATTAGATGAAACGTGGTTACTGTCTTTCTCTCATTACCTACAACCAGCCACCATCCAGCTACCACCAAAACCACCGCCCTCTCTCTCTTCTCCCTTTCCTTCACTCTACTCTCATCTCCTTCTCTCCACCTTCATGTCTCCCATCTCCGGTCATCTCTAAACAAAAAAACCACTGGTGAACCACCACCAAAATGAAAAATGTAGAAATGATCTTCTAAGATATTAACTCAACAAAAAAGCTAGGTAAATTACCTAGAAAAGCATAGAAAAGAAAAATGTAGAGAACCGACGAATATGAAGAAATTATATCTCTCTATTGAAATTTCCAACTGGGCATTTACTCTTATTCTTAACTGAGGAAACACATAAAAAAAGTTCACAATATTTCTTCCCAAAAAAAGGGCCACTAAGCTCTAAGCAAAACAATCCAAGAGCAACAGTTTGAAATTGCCAAAATCTTAAACATAAAATTCACATGGCAAATGGTACAATTTTGTTCTCTTCGTTCCACAATTTGCTTGACTTGCTACTAATTTTCTTATCAAATTTGAGTTTTAATTTTCTATTGAAAGAAAATAAAATTATTACCATAATTGCTTTTACTTTTTTCTGAAAGAAAAATATAATTTTCTTCAATATTTGGCTAACCTTTTTCTTGGAGAAAAATGTTGAAGCTCTATAAATTGAAGATCTCTCTTCTCATACCAGAACACAATAATATCCACAACGTATTCGTTTAAAAAGTCTTGTTTAGGGGGAAATTTTCTCTCAAATAAGTTTTATGTTTTTAATATTACTTTTCATAATATGTAGGTCACTTGACCAAAACCATATCTAATAATATGTTTTTAGTATAGTTTTATTTATCATCTAATTTATCGTCTCCATGGTTTGCAACTATTAGCTTCTGCATAACACCCTAGTGATTTCGAACCCAACACGGGGACCATGTGTCTCGCCCCTAGATTGGAAGGAGTGGACAAGGGTTCATGTGAACACTTGCTATACAAATGACCTGCATTAAGCGGATGAGCCACTATTCATTAGACAATTACAAGAGTGGTACATAAGTAGCACTGGCCAAATGACCGCACTAATACAGTAGACAACTAAAATTATGATTACACAGGATAACTTTACATAGTCTGTTAAGTCTCTAATAGAATTTGTTACTATACCACAACAGATGGTCAGGACAGGATCTGTCATACCCAAGCTATAACTATAAATATGACTTAAAGATTGCTAGACATCTATTAGCTCTAGATGAGAGAAGAGCTCACTAACTGTTCTGCTAAATTGAAATGAGTGCCTAATATAGAAGTCTGCTACCTAGACCTGATCCTGTATATACAAACATGTGGCGCCTCTGAATGTAGGGACGCCAGTACATAGACAACATGTACTGGTACGTAAAGCAGATTGAATAACAAGTAGACATATAAGGATGCTCAATGAATTGAATAAAAATATGAGCAACTATGAACCGCTGAATACCAAAAACTCTCGTCTGGACTATAACTTATGAGCATATAAGTGACTGATACACAATATAACCTATAAGCTATGCATTTGCCTTATTAACTCGTCATGTAACGTCTTATGAGTAATTCATCATTATGAAACGCCTAATAATTTGCGTAGCTGATGTCATATGCCTACCTTTAATTCAAACAATCATATGATGGCCTAGTAAAGGCAATCTGTGTCAAGTGTAAGGCATATGTTGCTCAAATGCTCATGATGTAGTTTTGTACGTATAGCTATAATCACGGTCTTATACAAGTATTCCCCCCATGGGTGCACTATAAGGGTCTACCCGCAGGCCATATGTGTTGTATATCGACTCAAGTTAGGGGAACTAGTGCATGATATTCCAGCTGACTCCAAGTACAAATGATGCCACAAGGGCGGGTACGCCACAATATTCGGGCTCACAATAATGGTCTGGTCTCAATTGTGCACAGAATTATGTCGCGCATGTATGTCAAGCAAAATCTATGAGTACCCTCCCGTCGTTAACTTTTATCAAGTAGTCCCTTATGGGCCTGTGCAAGTATATTACGATAAATACTATTTAGCCATTTAAGTAGCGCTTTTCATATATAACTAACTTATTTGATAGTATTGAGTTATTTAAACGCTGGTTCTTTATTTCATCATATGACTATATCGCTATGTGATCCAATATACTAGTGTGACTATAGTATGACCATTTATTCTAATATAAATAGAAAGGGGTTGGTTCGTCGTTGTTGGTTTAGCTCTGGTTCACCGGAGCTTAAAGATCCTCACCAGAGAATATGGAAAAGATGAAAGATCTAGTTGGCTGCTCCAGTTCACCGGAGCAAAAGCTCCTCGCCAAAGCAGTGGAGGAGACAATGATAGAGAGGGAGGTTGTGACGGAGTATTGTTGTTGCTCCGACGTCGCAAGTTCACCAAAATTCGTGGGCTGGTGGAGAAGATGAGAGATTGTTGGTTGGTGGCAGGAGTAAGATGGAGAGGACGACTTGCTCTCTAATTGTGGAAGATTCTCAGTAGTATTACTCTTAAAGCACCTTATTATCTGTTCAGCGAATTTCTCCCAAATCTGTTGTGGATGGCGATGAGGTTGGTTTATGGTTTCGATGGAGTTGTTGTTCGAGTTTTACCGATAACGACGAGATTCTGCCAGGGATGATTTCACCGGTAAAGACCTAGATGAGGAAAAAGTTATATAAAAGTTGTATTAAAATTGTATTGCATGTAAACGATCATTAAAATACAATTCAAATTCAATATTATATATTGTTATGAATTCGAAAGTTGTTATTTCATAACATATATAATACATTTCTAACAACGTAAACTAATTTAAATTGAAACGAAATGTTTGAAATTCACATATAATACTTATAATACATATGTATTAAAAATATTTTAGTTATATATATTCACCTTGTATATTGAAATACGTCTTTAATACATATAATATATTGAATCCAAAATGTATTTTAAATTGTTGTTTATTTTTTTCTCTTATTAATGGTGTTAAAAACGTATGAAACGTGAATTTTAAATATTTAAATATTATTCAAATTAGTTTATGTGCTACTAGATTAAAACTCTATTTAAAAATGTATTATATATGTATTAGCTATTTTTGGTTAAAAAAACAAAGAAGATAATACATTTCTAACAACGTAAACTAATTTAAATTGAAACGAAATGTTTGAAATTCACATATAATACTTATAATACATTTGTATTAAAAATATTTTAGTTATATATATTCACCTTGTATATTGAAATACGTCCTTAATACATATAATATATTGAATCCAAAATGTATTTTAAATTGTTGTTTATTTTTTTCTCTTATTAATGGTGTTAAAAACGTATGAAACGTGAATTTAAAATATTTAAATATTATTCAAATTAGTTTATGTGCTACTAGATTAAAACTCTATTTAAAAATGTATTATATATGTATTTAACTATTTTTGGTTAAAAAAACAAAGAAGTTAGACTATCAATTATAAGAATAACAATGTACTATATTGGTAAATAAGGCTATATATTTATATTATTTATGTAAATTGGCTCATTGGAAAATGACTCACAAATTAAGTTATTATGGGTTAGATTGAGGGAGTATAAAATTAGGTTTAGAAAAGAAATCTTAATTTGGTTTAAAGTTGTGAATAGAAAATTAAAAACAAAAATCCCATTAAATTCCATAGAACAACAAAAAAGAAAATATCCAGATAAAAACTCACAAAAATAGATAACTGTTAGTCATGAAAATTCAAACCCTAAACTACAAAATGAGAACATTTAATTGAATTAGGACTATGATTAACAAGTAATTACAAAAATCAATGGAACTCCCAACAGCTTAAAATATCTATTTCCATAAGAAAAATAAATAAATTATTGGTTCCAAGCTTGGGGAAAAAAACTTTTTTCTAGCAAATAATGAAAAAATATTTAATATAGGTCCAAAATATTTGTTCAAAAATAAATTCAGTTAAACTTAGAAATAATCAATTGAAATTTCGTTAATTAATAACTATAAATTCCCAAAAATTGAAGAATAAGGGTTCCAAAGAATTGAGTAATCTGGATTGTAATTGCAAAGTTTATCTGAGAGCCATGGAAATGTGGAGAGCTATGTTGGTTATGTCCTTTGCGTTTTTTGTCGTCGTCACCGTCTTCCACCACTCGCTGAAAATTGATTCTCTGGAGATTTCTGAACTCAAACTCCGTCACTACCACGAAGCCGGTTGTCCCCAACTTGAGGAGATTGTGTAGCACACGATGAAGAAGTTGTTTACGTTCTGGTGTATTCCAATCAAGGTCGTCTCAATAAATTAATTAGTGGTTTAAAGTCAAAATTTAATATGAGGCCTTAAATATATGCATATAATAAAGTTTTAATAATTTAGAGTTATTTTTTGAGTCTTACGTACTACTTTTTGTTAGTGTTGTATTCTTAGAACAGATTAAGCATTTAACTTCACATAGCAATATTATATTTATAAAAGTAAGGACTAATTTTAATTAATAAAATGTTAGTCATTTGTAAGCAATGCAGTACCTTGAATATTGTTGTAATAACTTTATTTATTAATATGAAGATTTGAGTTGTTTAATTCAAAGTTCTAAAATATTTTTGATAAAAAAGTAGATAGTTCTTTTTTCTTTTTTTTTTTAATTTCAATTTTGTACCTTTATATTTTACAATCTTTAATATTATTTTAAGTAAAATTAAAATCATAAAATTCATATTAAATTTTTTTGGAGCCTCAAAATTTTGGTTGCCTAAAGCAAACGCTTTACTAGCCTTACCCCTGAGACTATTTTTCCACGACTGCTTTATCGAGGTATGTTTTCAATATTCTTAACATTTTTTATTTTTTATAATTTTATGCATTATTTTCTTCTTCTTGGGGTTGTATTGTTGGGGGAAATAGAGGAGGAAGTCAGAACTCAGAGTGATCAAGAAAATGATGATTTAGGAATCGTCTTTTTGGGGATGTATGTAAATGAGTCCTTCTCTTCTTCTTTTTAAATTTCAATTATCCCTGTGATTGCTGTGAGAGTTCACTGGATATTTTGTTGTGATTGCTGCAACATTACGTTATCAGTTTTTACACTATCATTTTTTATTCTTGAATCTAATAATGTAAAGAAAATGGATTCTTGAATTCAACAATTTAAAGAAAATGGATTCTTGAATTCAACAGTGTAAAGAAAATGGGTTCTTGAATTTTTACACTATCATTCAACACTTAAAAGAATGTTATCTAAAGAATAGGGAATTACAATTGTAATCCACGGGTTATGTATTATCATTTCAAGAGAATTTGATGAGTCGTTAAAATGATAGTGATATTTCTGTCTTTTGTTCACTAGAAGTATATGTTCGTTTATTGAGAAAATTCTGACAAAATAGGATCAGGAATTAATGATGGATATCTTTGATAGACAGATTCATATTTTGTAAGTTCGTTATTGATGGATAATTTTATAAAAAGATAATCTTTCTCGATAAAATTGAATGATTATGGATTAAAATTGTATCCCTTACGAACCATGCATGCACCTTTCAATGCAAAAGGTTAAAAAGAATGTGAATCGATGCAAAAGGCTCACTAGAAAGCCCCTTTTATGGCTTTGAAATACAAGTCGACAAAAAATTAAGATTCTTGTTTGACACTTGCCCTGTGTAATGCTGTCCATCCGTGTTGATCGCGTCCGTTGATGCTGGCTCCGTTTTCTAGGTGTCGTTTGATGGATCTTACCTCTCCTTTTCGAGCCGCCACACATAGGTTATCATCTACAGAGTCAGATCGAGGATTTAGAGTCAGTGAGTAAAGCTATTTTTATTGTTGTATTAACATGTTTTAACCGGTTATTGTAGTTATTTACTACCTTGTTTTTGTTGGGAAAGGTAAGGGCACTAACAATAGTGCACGACAGGGTAGCAGCGGAAGAATACCCAAGTCTAAACTTTCCCTTTCAATTTGAACCAAGAGAAGACAAACAAACCCAAGCACAATGATAATAAGGCAGCAAATATATCAACCAAAATAGATAAGCAAGGATAAAATAAATCAATCACACGAGACACCAGATTTACGTGGAAAACCCTTCAGTGTGAAGAGTAAAAAACCACGGGACCAAAAACCTCCACTATAATCACCAAGAGTTACAATAATGTTCTCCAAAATGGCCACCAAATAAGTGCCAAACAACGAGAAACACTAGATAAAGCACAACACCAAAAACTAGAGAATTAAAGGAGCAAAAACCTGAAAATGCAGCTACTGCTCACGAATGCAAAACTGGAGCTGCGGGGCACCAAATTCAACTCTGTCAGTTCCTAATCAAATATTGAGATGAGAGGAACAAGCTGTCCAAAAATCAGCTCAATCGGATAAGAAACGAAGCGGGAATCGCAATTTGAAGTTGGCAATTTAGTGCTGAAATATTGGGCGAAAATCTGCTCTATTTTCTCTCTATGTGGCTGCTGAAAACACTCTTTTGTGATGAGAAAATAAGACCTAAAAAGGTCTATATAAATATGCCCCATAGAATTGGGCCTATGGGCAAAGTGGGTTGGTCCAAATTTGGGTTTTTATTTATCCACATAGGAAGGGAAAAAGACCCATAACCCAACAATTCTCCCCCTCACAACTATGTGGAGGAAACCGCCATCCAGGCGATCATGCAACAATCTTCAAATTTTCCTCTTGGCAAAGCTTTAGTCATCATGTCGGAACCATTATCATCTGTATGAATCTTCTCAAGTTCAAGCAACTTAGAATCCAACACATCCCGAATCCAATGATATCTCACATCAATGTGTTTAGACCGACCATGAAATGTAGAATTCTTGCCAAGATGTATAGCACTTTGACTGTCGCAATAAAGCACATACCTCTCTTGAGCACAACCAAGTTCCCCCAAGAACCTCTTCATCCAGAGCAACTCTTTACAAGCTTCAACGGCAGCAATAAGCTCAGTTTCTGTAGTAGATAGAGCAACACATTTTTGCAACCTAGATTGCCAAGACACAGCTCCCCCTGCAAAAGTAACCAAATACCCTGAAGTAGACTTGCGAGTATCAACATCACCAGCCATGTCTGAATCAGTATAACCACAAAGAATAGGCTTTCCTGTACCAAAACACAAACTCAGACTAGAAGTGCCACAAAGATATCTCATAATCCACTTCACAACATTCCAATGCTCTCTTCCCGGATTAAAAAGAAAACGGCTAACAATACCAACAGCATGAGCAATATCTGGTCTTGTACAAACCATTGCATACATCAAACTACCAACGGCTGAAGCATAAGGAACTTTCTTCATGTCTTCCTTCTCATTATCACTAGAAGGACACTGCTTCGTGCTCAATTTGAAGTGCATAGCAAAAGGTGTACTGACAACCTTAGCCTTGTCCATGTTGAACCTGCGAAGTACTTTCTGAATGTACTTCTCTTGTGATAACCACAACTTCTTTGCCTTTCTGTCACGGACAATCTGCATGCCAAGAATCTGCCTTTCTGGTCCTAAGTCTTTCATAGAAAAAGACTTACTCAACTCTTGCTTCAACTTCTGAATCCTGCAAGCATTATGACCAACAACAAGCATGTCATCAACATAAAGCAACACAATAATAAAGTCACCATGAGAGAATTTTTGCACAAAAACACAATGGTCTGAAGAAGTCTTTTTGAAGCCTTGCTGACTCATAAAAGAACCAAACTTCCTGTACCACTGCCTGGGAGCTTGTTTCAAACCATACAAGCTCTTCTTCAATTTGCAAACATAATTCTCTTTTCCCTTGACTTCAAAACCTTCCGGCTGCTCCATATAAATTTCTTCATCTAAGTCACCATGGAGAAAAGCAGTTTTAACATCCATTTACTCAACCTCTAAATCTAGACTTGCAGCCAAGCCTAAAACCACACGAATGGATGACATCTTCACAACTGGAGAGAATATCTCATCAAAATCAACTCCCTTTTTCTGGTTAAAACCCTTCACAACTAATCTAGCTTTGTACCGTGGAACTGGATTACCATCTTCATGTTTCACCCAAAAAACCCACCTATTTTTCAAAGCTTTTTTGTCTTTAGGTAGCTTAACCAAATCAAAGGTATGATTATCATGCAAAGATTTAATTTCATCTTCCATAGCATCAAACCACCTTTCTTTTTCTTCACTTTCCATGGCCTCATCAAGACTCTCAGGTTCTCCCCCGTCAGTCAAGAGTACATACTCATTGGGAGAATAACGAGATGAAGGTATTCTCTCTCTAGTAGATCGTCTGAGAGAACTCTCTGGAGTATCAATAACATTTGGTTGCTGATCAACCACATCAACTTGTACTGGAGCATCAACATCATCATTCTGAACATGATCACCATCTTCATTATTAACTTGATTTTCATCATTATGAAGATTTTCTTCATGTGCAATAGTCAAAGGAACTGGATTAACATCAACTAGGCTCTCACTACTCTGAGAAACAACTTTCTCAGCTTTGTCAAAATCTTCAATTGTTTGGTCTTCAAAGAACACAACATCACGTCTTCGAACAAGTTTCTTCTCAACTGGATCATAGAAACGATAGTCAAATTCATCCTGACCATAACCAATGAAGATACACTGCCTAGTTTTAACATCCAACTTTGACCTTTCATCCTTAGGAACATGCACAAAGGCTTTACACCCAAAGACTCTAAGATGATCATAAGAAACATTCTTACCGGACCAAACTCTGTCAGGGACATCACCATTCAAAACAACGGTAGGAGATAAATTGATAACATAAGCAGCAGTATTAAGTGCTTCTGCCCAAAAAGAATCTGGCAGCTTAGCATCTGAAAGCATACATCTAACTCTCTCAACTAGAGTTCTATTCATCCTCTCTGCTAAACCATTTAACTGAGGAGTCTTTGGAGGAGTTTTCTGATGCCGAATACCTTGCTCTCTGCAATATCTATCAAAAGGACCAATATATTCACCACCATTATCTGAGCGGATGCATTTCAATTTCTTCCCTGTCTGTCTCTCAACCAAGGCCTGAAAACCCTTGAACACATCAAGTACTTGATCCTTGGACTTCAAAGAAAATACCCAGAGCTTGCGAGAATGATCATCAATAAAAGTCACAAAGTAAAGTGCACCACCATGAGACCTTACCTTAAAAGGACCACACAAATCAGAATGTACCAACTCCAGCAAATCAAGCTTTCTTGAAGGCGGATGACTCTGAAAAGAAACTCTTTTTTGTTTACCGGCTAAGCAATGAACACATCTCTTCAACTTTGCTTGTTTCACTCCAGAAAGCAAATTTTTCTTAGCCAAACTGTCAATCCTCCTCTCACTCATATGACTCAGCCTTCTATGCCATAACTCTGATGAAGTATCATTCTCCACCAAGTTTACTGAGCCTCTAGAAGTGGAGCCCTGAAATACATACAAGTTAGACAACTTGTCACCACGAGCCACAACCATTGAACCTCTAGTAAGCTTCCACTGGCCAGCACCAAGGGTGTTAATATAACCCTCATCATCAAGGTTCCCTACAGAAATCAAATTCAGGGGAATATCTGGAGCATGCTTGACATTATTGAGAACAAGTTTGGAACCATTATTACTTTTCAAACAAACTGTGCCAATGCCAAGTACTTCAACCTCATCATTATTACCCATTTTCAACATCCCAAAATTACCAGGAGTATAAGAAGAAAATAATTCCTTCTTGGGCGTAATATGAGAAGTAGCACCAGAATCCACAAACCAGCTAGACTTATCACGAACAAGATTAATGGCATTTTCACCACAAGCAACAAGAAGATCATCATTAGTAACAACAGCAACACGATTCTCATTATCGCCTTCTTTCTTTTGTCGTCTCATATCTCTTTTATGCTTGTAACAATATTTCATGATATGCCTATTCTTGTGGCAATAGTCACATGTGATATTCTTGTATTTGGACTTGGATTTGCTTCTACTTGTACCTCTGTCATTTGGACCTCTGGACTTGCTTCTTCCCCTATCTTCAGTAACCAAAACATCGGAGTGTGAAGCTGAAGAAGATGAGGCCTGAGATCTTCTTCTCATCTCTTCATTTAAGACACCACTCTTAGCATATTCCATAGTTACAACACCACTGGGAGCAGAATTAGTCAAAGAAACTCGAAGAGTTTCCCAAGAGTCTGGCAGAGTATTAAGAAGCCAAAGTCCCTGAATTTCTTCATCGAACTTTACACCCATTCCGGACAGCTGGTCAAGGACACCCTGAAAATCATTAATATGATCAGAAATAGGACTGCCCTCTTTGTACCTGATATTCATCAACTGTTTCAACAGGAACAACTTGTTATTACCAGTCTTCGAAGCATACAGTGTCTCGAGCTTGTCCCATAAACTTCTGGCATGTGTCTCATTTACAATATGATTTCTAACATTATCTTCAACCCATTGTCTAATATAGCCACAAACCTGCAAGTGCTCAAATTCCCAATCCTCATCTGTCATGGACTGAGGTTTATTAGAAGCAAAGACAGGCAAATGCATTTTCTTGACAAATAGGAGATCTTTCATCTTGCCTTTCCAAGTATGATAATTACTACCATTCAAACACACCATTTTGCTCATATTTGCCTCCATCATTCAAATCGACAATCAACAACAACCTACGCTCTGATACCACTTTGTTGGGAAAGGTAAGGGCACTAACAATAGTGCACGACAGGGTAGCAGCGGAAGAATACCCAAGTCTAAACTTTCCCTTTCAATTTGAACCAAGAGAAGACAAACAAACCCAAGCACAACGATAATAAGGCAGCAAATATATCAACCAAAATAGATAAGTAAGGATAAAATAAATCAATCACACGAGACACCAGATTTACGTGGAAAACCCTTCAGTGTGAAGAGTAAAAAACCACGGGACCAAAAACCTCCACTATAATCACCAAGAGTTACAATAATGTTCTCCAAAATGGCCACCAAATAAGTGCCAAACAACGAGCAACACTAGATAAAGCACAACACCAAAAACTAGAGAATTAAAGGAGCAAAAACCCGAAAACGCAGCTACTGTTCACGGATGCAAAACTGGAGCTGCGGGGAACCAAATCCAACTCTGTCAGTTCCTAATCAAATATTGAGATGAGAGGAACAAGCTGTCCAAAAATCAGCTCAATCGGATAAGAAACGAAGCGGGAATCGCAATTTGAAGTTGGCAATTTAGTGCTGAAATATTGGGCGAAAATCTGCTCTATTTTCTCTCTATGTGGCTGCTGAAAACACTCTTTTGTGATGAGAAAATAAGACCTAAAAAGGTCTATATAAATATGCCCCATAGAATTGGGCCTATGGGCAAAGTGGGTTGGTTCAAATTTGGACTTTTATTTATCCACACAGGAAGGGAAAAAGACCCATAACCCAACAGTTTTTGGGTCATAGAATAAGGTTTACTACCACCAATGATATGTTTTGCATTACTTTGACCTGATGCCGTAAGAAAAATGCACATTGACATGACATAGAAGTGAAGTTGAGTTAAACTTCTACTTGATTGTGTAAGAAAAGTTTTTACATTATCGTCAGATCACCTAAAAGATAATTATAAAGGTAATTAACTTGTCAATGGATCTAAATTACAACATCAACCAAACAATGTAAGGATTTTTCACTTTATTAGTATATTTTAATATGTTGTAGCAGGTAACCTACCTTATTTTCAAGTTACTAATCCTATTTTTCACAAATGATTACCACGTGTACTCGCTTTCCAAGTGATATAATAGTGTTAAAACTCTTTTATCACTTCAATGTATAGAAGTTAAACACCATAACCAATAATATATAATGAGTGAGATTAATAATCCTAAAAAATATGCAAGTAACGTGTTACAACACGTTTAGATACAAAGTATAATGTGTGTGTGTTATAGAGGACGAATGTAGTTAAGGGATTACGAGTTTTATTCAATTCAATAGTTTTGGTTTAAACTATGTATCAGACCGTATATATTCCAAAAATGTTCATTTAAGAAGCATACATAATATAGTTCGAGCCTAGTAAATCAAATGAGATATAAAGTAGAATTTCGATCTCAAACTCATAATATTCAAATATTGAATCCAAACCTAAACGAAGGGCGTCAAAAATATTGTTATGTCCATTTTCAGCAGCAACATCATAAGCCATTTTCCCATACTTGTTACGTACATTTTTCTCAGCACCTTTTTGAATCAACACACGAACCATACGTTCATCGCCCAATCCAGCAGCAATATGCAAAGGCGTGTCACAATTCCTCCCGTTTCGTGCATCAGCTCTCGCGCCATTGGCCAACAAAACACGCGCACAATCGCGCCTACCTCAGTGGTTGAGCCAGGAATTTGATGAAGGGTGTGCAAATTTTATTCTTAGTTATATTAAGAGTGTAAAATTAAATATACATTCATAATGGCTAATATTTAACCTCTATTCACCATATAATTTTTCGACGAAGGGTGTGCATCTGACCACCCTTCGTCGAAGATGGCTCCGCCCCTGGCCTACCTTCCTCCACCGCGAGGTGCAAGGCCGTGTTCCCGTCTTTCGTTAACGCATTCACATCAGCACCATTGAGTAATAGTAACTGTAGTACTCCAAATGACCATTTCCAGCAGCAAGGTGTATTGGGCCTGAAGCAGAGTAGTCTGTTCTTTCAGTTTTAGCCTGTTTTGCTAGTAAAAGTTCAACAATTAGTGATTCACCTAATGCTGATGCTGCTTCTAATGGGCTTGAACATGATCTACTATGGGCCTCTACGTTAGGCCCAAATTCAAGTAACAATTGGACTAAATCAGGCCTACTTTGTGAAATAGCCTAATGGAGTAATGTTTGACCTTCAAAGTCAACTGAATCAGCTGGTTTGCAATTAAGGTCACTTTTTCCAACACTTCTCTAATTTCATCCATATAGCCTTTTCACTAAATAGCACAAACAGGTGAACCTATAAACATGATTTTAATAGCACTATCTATGAAAACTTGTCTTTTCTTTGTAGTGAACCAATCAATTGGGACCATATCTAATAAGGTTGGAGAAGTGGCCTTGTTATTAATAGCTGCCCCTGGGGCAACAACACTATGTAGGAGGAATGTGAATCGATGCAAAAGGCTCACTAGAAAGCCCTGTCAAAATGGTCAGCCCCACCCCGCCCCGTCCAAGCCTCAAGGGCCAAGAAACTTGATGGGTCGGGGCGGGCCGGCCCTTCACAAGAAAGGGCCGTAAAATGGCCAACCCAACCCAACCCTAGAAGGGTCAAGGGCTGGGTTGGGCTAGCCCTTCATTTTTTTAAGAAATTTTTTAATTTTCAATCTAAATTCAAATTTAAAATTCTTACAATCCATATCTGAAATATATAACATCAAGAAAACGAGAAGATTTTCAAATCAAATATAGCAAATAATTATGTTGTTTCAATAATTCTAGATAAAAATCTAGCAAAATAATATTAAAAGAAAAAAATAACAATCTTTTTTAACAAATAAATAAGTAAAAAAATTTGGAAAAAGCAAACCTGTAAATTGATTGTTGAAGAACGCATATGGCTTAAAACTTCAGTTAGCAAATAGCAATTCTTAGAATATTTTGTTAAGTAAAATCATGAAACTAATTAATTATTCAAGCCATAAAAAGTCCAACCAAATATAAATAGTGTTTACTAACCAGGTGTTAAATTTAAAACTAAATAAAAAAGAAATTAATAAAGTAAGCTCCTCAGAAAGATTTCACAAACAATTATTATGTATCCGAGACTAATATATCGTCTTCTTCAAGAACATCACCTCTGATAAAGTTGTCTTAACATCTTCATCTTCATCTACAATTCATATAAAGTATTATTTAATTTTATACATGAATAACTTAATTATTTCCTATCGTCCACCTATCAAACATTATATAAGTTATACTTAGTTTAATACATGAATAACTTGTTTCATATCTAGTTACCAAACTACCCCTAAGTGTATTGTATATGTTACTTTTAGTTTTTTTTTTAAAAGAAAAATTCTTAATTTTAATATTTATTTTAATTTTAATTAAATCATACTTTTGGCCCACGGGCTGGCCCTGGCCCGACCTCGGTCAAGCCTCAAGGGCTAAGGGCTAACTGGGGTCGGGCTTAAAAGCCCAGTTTTAAATGGGCTTGAAAAATCTTAACCCAACCCTACCCTAATAGCGGATTGGGTTGGGCCGGCCCCATGGACCAAGCCCATTTTGACGGCTCTAGCCCCTTTTATGGCTTTGAAATAGTAAACAAATACACCTAATACAAGTCGACAATAAATTAAGATTCTTGTTTGACACTACAAAGTAGATAAATTAATTTGCCTTTTGATTAGTTTGATTTAGTTAGTTATAAGCTAACAAGGCAAATAGATGAGGGTTCAAAAGAGAGATCAATTCTAAGTAGTTTAGAAACACAATCTAGTGAGTACATCATGCATGAAATTGCAGTGGAAAACTTTTCTGAAACAAAGAGGGGGACTAAAGAAATTTAACCAATGGCATTTCGAAATCAAAGCCTTGTTTGCAACATTGTTTATTCTAAGAGTGAACGCAAAAGATGAAACTAGTAAAAACAATAACTTTTAACTTTACAATTGCTATTGCTGGGATTTGTTGAAATTTGGGTGTATTGCTGAGTTTGCTCCATGTAGATTAGTGGGTGTGAGCTTACCCAGGGTAAGTTCCTTTTGGCCCTTTTCATTTTTGCGAGTTTTGTTTTTTTTGTTTTTTATTTTGATTTTTGTACATTTTTGAACTAGGGTGAAAATCAAGATTTTGTTTTGGTGTAAATGTTGCTGGGATTGTTGAATTTTAAGTGTATTGCTGAGTTTGCTCAATTTATGTTAGTTGGGTCACCTTTGTTTATGAGAATTGTGAGCTTTTTCTTTTTGGATGTAATTTACATTTTGTACCTGGTAAATATCTGGGTACGCATCAAATCTTGTTTTGGGTAGTCGTGGAATGAAAAGGGGAAGTCTTGTTGGGATTTGATTAATGTTTTGCAGGGTTTACTCAATTTATAATAGCGGAAAACTTTTATTTCTGAGAATTGCGAGAGTTCACATTTTGTACGTGTTGAATGTCTAGGTAAAACTCAATATTGACTTGAAACAGAAAACTTAGGTATTTTACTTGTATGCTGATTTTTAAAAAGGTTAGCTTGTTTAACTTAGATGTTGGCTACAGGTAATTCCTTTGGTTTTAACTAAGATCTTATATTTAGAACTTTTGTGTTCTATTCATTCAAGGCTATGATGCATTGGTTTTGCTAGCAGACAGTAATGACAATAGGACTGTTGAACGTATGGCCATCCCAAATAGAACACTAAAAAGCTTTAACTTCATTGAAAGTATAAAGGATGAACAAGAAAAGGCATGTTCGGGGGTGATCTCTTGCTTCGGTATCCTTGTCCTTTCAACAAGAGATGGGGTTGTTTTGGTATGAATCTTTGTTGCTTATTTTACAACACCACCTTAAGTTTCTCTGTTCTTAATCTTATAGTTATATTCTATTTTACACGAGTCTGTTACGTACGTCTTATCTTGTCAAGGAGTAACTGAAAGAAGGTAGAAAAGTTCAAGTATGTCATCTTTCTTAAAATTAGATTAGTTAAATGATCGTGTAGTGCACATGCAGGTTATTTTAACAAAAAAAATTAGCATCTTCCTGTGATAATATTAAAAATTATGCATCATGGGAAGTTTCTTATAACTTATTTAACAGAATTGACATTTTATAATGCTCTGGAAAACTTATTACATGTTTGTTTTCCTACATATTAGGCTGGTGGACCACACTTTGTTGTGTCAACAGGCAGAAGGAACAACAGAAAGTTGTTTTTTGAAAAGGCCATACGATTTAAAATCCGCAACCAGACGGGAATATCAGTGAAACTCTTAGGCTGTTTTCCTTGGGAGGTGTTTAATGAGAGGGAAACAGTGGCTCTTCTTGGTAATATTTTAATTCCATAATTGATCATACATTGCATTTTTTGAATACATTTTAAAATATATTTTGTTCCTTGTTTCTTTGTCACATGTAGGAGAATGTAGCATTGGGAAGATCGGTTGTGAATTTATTCGGCCAAGGCTCAGTAATTTCATGGAGACAGGTTTACCTGATCCAACTTTTCCCTTCTACTTCTTTGAAGAGTTGAAGAAGAAGTGTCCTCCAGACTAGGGCTGTTCATGGTTTTGGTTAAAAACCAAATCGAACCGCAAATCAAACCAAACCGATTAAAAAAACCGACATATGGTTTGGTTTGGTTTTAAATTTTGAAAACCGTTACTATTTGGTTTGGTTATGGTTTTACTAAAAACAAAATCGAAAAAATAACCAAACCGAACCGATAAATTGTATATATAAATTTTATAATTATTTATATATTATTCACAAAAAAATATAAATATTTTGTTAAATTTAATCATAGATAAATTTAAGTCTTTTAACTCTAGCACTTACCAGATTATTTTTCAAACCCAACTACCCAAACTCAAGCCCAACAATACATTACTCAGCCTTTACTATACATTAATATTTCAACTCTCCAAGTCTCCCAACCCTACACAAATTTCACATTTTCACTCTCTTTCTGGGCAACTTCTTCTTTTTAGTTCTTAGAGAAGCAAAGGAAAAACCCTAACTGGTTTTCTCCGTCCAGCTTCTTTACTCTCTCTCTGCGTTTTTTTGATAGCTGGTCTTCACATTTTTACTGCAAATTAAGATTGAACAGGTCTTCTCTGTTCAATTGATTGAAAAGTAAAAACTTTAAATATTTTCTGGCGCTTGTATTGAATTAAGGCCAATCAACAGAAGTTTTTATGGAAGAAGGAATAGTTTTACAATCTTAGCCGCTAGTTATAAGTACTGACTTGAGGCTACAAATAGAAAAGACAGCTGCAATGATATGTAGTTAATTTCTCTAGCTCCTAAGTCATAACCAATATATATTTTGAAATATTTAAGAATCTTAATGTTACTTTATATTTTAGGATTCTTAACATAAAAACTTGCATTTGGAATAGAAATCATTTTCACAAATATTTTTCATTATCTCAAGTTTGGTTTTCATTAGCCTCCTGTTTTGTAAAGACCTGCAGTTTGTATGATCAGTAAGTATGTATGATCTGAAATTTTATATTCAAGTTTGGCTACTATTGTGGGAAGGTTAAGGCAATAGCAGATCCTAGTCATAACCGAAAAAACCGCAAAAACCGAACCAAACCGACAACAACCAAACCGACGGTTATTTTTTTGTGTGGTTTGGTTTGGTTTTAAAAATTTAATAACCGACTAAATTGGTTTGGTTATGGTTTTAACCAATAACCGATCCAAACCGACCCATGAACACCCCTACTCTAGACAATAACAGCACCCACAACAAACATAGGTGTCTGAGTGGGTCTGCAGTTTCAATGTACGGGTTTGGATCATCCTTTAATAATGTGAAAATTATCTTATATGTACGTTTTAGATTGTTTATTGTAAGTTATAACGATATTTTTTTATAATTATTTAATTAAGGTTTTAATTGTAACTTATAGCAGATTTTTTAAAATATATTGAATTTTTTTTAAAAAAAAATAGTTAATATATATTTATTAATTAAAATCCTTCCTAATTTTTAGTGTGTATCTTTCTCCTCTCTCCTCAATTACTGTGTTGATAATTATCAGAGGAGTAAAATCTGGTCAATAAATTATATTAATTTTTACACGTTTCTTTCCTTATCAGAAAAAAATAATAATTAATTACTTTGCCAATATTCAAACGTTTCTCTATTTTTACTCTATTGGGAAAAGACTTTATTTACCATTAACATATGCATCTTCTTTATAAAAAAAAATTCATCTTTTCTTTAAATTCTCTAGTTTTGGTTTTATTTTGTTTCATCTTTTTTTTCTCTTAACTGTTTATTTTGTTTTCTATACTTAAAATAGCATATTACATATTGAATTCATACACTACTATAATTTTATACCAATTTATATACTTTCTTCATACAATACAAAACAACTAATCACATCATATGAAATACAATTTATACACATTTTTCATATACTCTTTTTGTATGATACGAAACAACTAATCACATCATGTGGGACATCAATTTATATACCTTTCTTCATATATTCTTTTCATATAATATAAAAAAACTAATCACATCATATGGGGCATTAATTTATATACCTTTTTTATATACTCTTTTCATGCAATACGAAACAACTGATCAAATCATATGGGATATCAATTTATATACCTTTTTTACATACTTTTTTCATATAATACGAAACAACTAATCACATCATATGGACATCTATTTATATACCTTTTTCATACAATACTAATTTATATACCTCTTCCATAAAACACAATACAATCAATGTGTATCTTAATGGAAAAACAAAAATGACTAATGACATCATGTTTAATGGCTGGATTGGTAGATTTTCTACATTCGAATGATTATTGCTTTGGCCACCAAAGCAATTATTTGAATATAGATCTTTTATCTCCCGAGTTCCTTTAGTTGAATGTAAACTGCTTTCATCAACAATGAATTCGACACCACACTATTACATCCATAGTCATATCCCTCAACATTATATTATACACAATGGATGAAGAAATTCCTATTCACTTTTTCTTGATCCAAATATACCTGCACATCAGTATGCAATCACATTGGTCAGACTATTGTATTGTGTTTTTGAATAATAAATAATTCCTTCGAATTTGAAATTTGCATATCTACCTTTTAAATCAATACAAAACAAATAAAATATAATTTGAGAGATTATGATTGAATACATAAAAAAAATATCAAAATTATTTGAGAGATTATGATTGAATACATAAAAAAAAATACATGTGATATCCCATCTTCCTCCATATTGTATCATGATTGAATGTAAATTATCACCCTCCATGTTTTCATACAATCGATCAATTGTTTTCAAAAAAAATTTCCTTTGAATAACCGCAATTTCAGTTAAAATACTTTAATCAGTATTTTAATCCAATTCAATGCCTTAAGTACCACCCTTAATTGAGAGATTTTGTGTTTCAATTAGTATATTTTGCTGATTTGTTGCAGAATTAAGAAGAAGATTATTGTTAGAGAAGAAGAATATTTTTGGAGAAGAAGAACCCACTTTAAAACCGTTTGAGAGAAATTAGGGGTGATTGACATCCTTTAGTAACTGACATCTATTTTAAAGGGTATACTTTTTTACCAAAAAAGAAAAAAACACGTTTTTGAAGGATTTTTTTATTTATTTAAAAATACTATTAATTCATTTTTTTTTGTTTTTTTGTTTAAACGTTGCTATTAGTTGCAATCTAAGAAGAATTGCTATGACTTGCAATATACAATCTAAGGACGTATATTTCAATTTTTTCCCCTTAATAATCACTATTACAAGACTTTGATGAGAGGAAGAGGGATTTTGTTTACCGATCAACAGTCGATAGCTAATGCGGAGACATCAACAGTGGTGAGTGATTATGCCAAGATGGATGGGTGGTTTATATTTAGGATTGACTTTGCTAACGCAATGAAGAAGTTATCTGAAGTTGGCGTCCTAACGGGATCTGAAGTAGAAGTTAGGCCCAATTTCTCATAGGTGAACTTAATGAATAGTCACGCTTTCTATAGGATTTTCAACCTTACAGAAAAACAACAATACATACTTTTTTATGTAAATGTGACATACAAGCAAAAATTGTTATCTGTAATTGTTGTAGTTGATGCCAAATAGTAGTTTTACTGTAAGGATTGTATTTGCGTATAAGTTGAAATAGACACTGAGAATATGAACCAATATAGGCAATGATAAGTGTTGCATTGATTCTGTTGAAGGTGAATGGTGGATAGGATTGGTTTGTTAATTAAAGTTTCTTTGATTATTCTTTAATTACACAAGATGGTAATTTTTGCTTCAGCTGAATTAGTTATTGTTTTGTTGGTTTTATTTGTTTGGATAAGATAGCTTCTGATGACTAATTGATAAGGTAGAAGCTCATATTTGCTGGACAGATTCATGAGTTTTGAATTTTGGGAGTTAGTTCTGCATTTTTGTTTAAAGTTTTAAATTGTTTTGTATTATTTTTACTTGATCCAAAGGCCTATTGGAAACAATATACTGGGAATGTTGATGTGGTGGTTGTATGTTTCCACTTTCTTTCACTAAGACTAGAAAACTCTGGGCAACCTTATGGAGCCAATGACGTCTCAATAAAATTAGTGACTTAAAGCCAAAGTTTGATGTGGTATTGTATTTCACATAGTAATATTATTATTTATAATAGTAAGAATTCATTCAAGTTAATAAGACGTTAACCATGTGTTTTCAATACATTACCTTGGATGTTATTGTAAAAATATTATTTATTACTATAAAAATTTGAGTAGTTTAATTCATAGTTTTAAAATATTTCTATTGAATGATGATATTTTTTTTGTTTTATATATAAATTTTGTACCTTTTTTTTTTTTTTACTATATTAAATATTGTTAAAAAAAAATCATAAAATTAATAATTAAAAAATTTGAGGGGCCTAAAAAAAACTTTAGACGACTCATGGAGCAACATACTATTGCAAAAGATTTATAGATAAAGCTCTTTGCTCTCATTCTAGTTGTTTCTTTTTTCTTTCTAAACACGCAATATGAGCTATATCTTTTGATTCTTGGGAGCAAGTCCCACAAATTTAGACAAAGGAGAACCTTTTCTAGGCCATTAAAAATGCTGCAACAGGTAACTTGTTCCAAGGTGTCTAGTTCTCTCTATTTTCGTCATCAGTATTGTGTTCATTATGGGGAATCTTTCCCAAAGACAGTCGAGAAAATAAGTGCACTCTCATTACTTTTACGTTGTAGTTAATTTTCTTCTTCCTCTACTCAACTTTTAATGTGCCCCTGCCCCAGGGAAGGGAGTGGAGGAGGGGCACTTCACAAAATTTCCGGATTCAGGTGATCAACTATTCTTTCATAGTTTAGTTGAAGGAGATGACAGTATTTGAGTATCTCATTGAAGGATTATTAACCTTTTGTGGAGAACACATCATAGCTTGTCAGTAAAACTTGTTAACTTCAAACAGTCGTATTCCATCAAATTTCAACTTTCATCACTTCGTTCTGTGTATTCCGTTACAATTTTCAATTCACCCCTCTTCCCTAATCATGCAAAAGATTGAGTATGATAACTTGTTTGGGTTTATATTCTTGTCGCATCACCCTCATGATATGTATGTGTCAAAAGTTTATACTTCTTTCCACCCTTCCGCAGAATGTACTGCGATGAGGTAGTGATTCCAATGGCATCTATCTTCATACAGTCGTTACAAGTCAATGAGAAAGGATAATCCACTCAGGTCATAGGCAGCTTTAGTTCTTAGGAAAAGAAGTAAACTAGATGCTACTCCCAATAAAGAATGCATCCCCACCACATAAATGTCTGAATGTAACAGTTCCTACCCATGCAAACCTTTGATCCATCCAATGCAAGCACTTGGTTTGGTTTTCCCAGGTTTAGATACTTTCTTTGTAGCCATAGGTTTTTAATATTTTTGTATCAGGGTGTTTTGACTCTTATTCATCTCAGAACTTCGCATTCCTTGATCGACTTCGTTAGTCAGGGCGCCTGTAAGTCAGGATGGTTCCTACTTAGTTTAGGCACAATGTTTTTATGTGAAATGTATTCTTCATTTCATCATCTTCCATATAGGACTCCTGGTGATTTTTTTTAACGTTTCTCATATTCCGACATGCTTGTATCCATGCCGAATATTTCATCTGCATGATCAATCAGAAGCAGTTTTTTTTGATAAATTATGAATTTTTTGATTTTGCTAATTAGCTCTGAGTTCTTTGTTCGAAGTGATTTTAAATTTCTTGCTTTTGTCTATTACGCGAGTCCCTAATGCAGTTATATTTGTTAGCATTATTTTGGCTTTAAAAAAATTAAGCGACGGAGGCTGCCCAATGTCTATTTCCGTCCAATTAGAACGAGTAATTTTTACACTAATAATTCTCCCTTGGAATGAAATCTTGTACATTGAATTGTGTACTTTCTAGCTAGCGTCTAAAGAAACAATTAAATGTAAATAACATAAATATCACTAGTTTACTAGCTAATTATACTCTTTCCCGACATTTGCTTAAATTACATCAAATCCCTTATCTTTACGCAGCACATACATAACCAAACCACCATATACATTACTAACATATACATAAGTACAAAACTGTTTAACGACATAAAAGGAAAATGAATTCATAGTAGGAAACAAGATAATGCTTCTGGTCAATTCCCCTCATTTCCTTCCTATTTCCTTTCTCCTCTTTACCTATATAACCATTCCTTCTCTTCCCCTATTTTTCCAAAACTCAAACATTCACTATTCTCTCTTTCTTTTTCTAAATGGAGATAGAAGTGATGATGCCATCTCCTGCGCTGGCTGATTTCAATCTCGATAATGGCTGTACTACTCCTTACATGAGTGCACCTTCTAGTCCTCCACGTACTGCCACGTTGTTCTACAGTGCACCTGCTACATATTTCATACCCTGTAATTATATACATAAGTATTAAAATATAGCTCAAATCCAATACCTAAATTAACAGATAAATAAGCAACATTCTCTTCTATGTGTATGCATTGTCTATGTTACTCAAATGCACAAGTCTAATCAATACATTAGTTAACACACACTACTAAAAAAAAGGCAAAAAAACGACAGACAAAAAAGCGACGGACTGTGTCGCTCCAGAAAAGTGACGGAAAAAGCGACGTTGTCCGTCGTTTTTTTAATTTAATTTAATTTTTATTTATTTTTTATTAAAATCAACGGACAGCGTCTCAATGTCTGTCGCTTATTTTCGCAGATTATTGTGCCAAACAATTAATAAATAATTTATAGTTTTTTTTTAATAAAAGCGACGGATAGAGTTGCTATTAATTTTTTTAAAAAAAGAAAATTAATTTTAGAAAAGCGACGCAGTTTGTCGCTTTTTTAATTTAAATTAAATTTTTATTTATTTTTACAAACATCGACGGACAGCGTCGCTATTATTTTGTAAAAAAGGAAAATTAATTTTAGAAAAAACGACATTGTCTGTCACTTTTTTAATTAATTTTAATTTTTCTTTATTTTTTACTAAAAGCGACGGACAGAGTCGGTTTCGTTAAAAATAAATTAAAAATAATTTTATGAAAATGACACTGTCCGTCGATTTTTGATATTTTAAATTTATTAATAAATAAATGATTTTTATATTTTAAAAATTAAATCATATATATTTTTTTAAAAAAAACAACGGACAACGTCGATTTTGTCCGTCACTTTTTTAGTCCACCAAATAATTAGGGTAAGACTCACATCTCTCTCTATCTCCTTTTTTTCTTTTCTTTTCCTTCTCTCATCTATCCAACAACTCTCTCTCTCTCTCTCACGCTAATCTACGCCGGCAACGTCGCCGCCGCCAGATAGCAGCAGCAGCAGCCGACGACAGGCAACATCTTCCATCTCTCGCTCATCTCTTTCCGCTCCTTTTCTCACCAACACACAGCAGCAGTAGACAAGTAAAGATAAGTTGATTTCTCTTTATTTTCTTATATTGAAGGAGATTATATTCCAGAGAGATATCGACAAGCCATGTTTAATGAGTTTAAGGTATATTGAATTTAATTGTTATTTAGTTAACTTTAATATTAATATATATATCATCTAATGCTAGTCAATTGATTTTCAGACTATGTGTACTTGGTTGCGAAAGCACAATAAAGCCATGTCTGTTATTTTTGAAAATCATGCTGGAGCGAGGCTAAAAGGTTGGCTTGAACGTATTAGGCGTAAGGGAAATGTAAAAGAATGGCTTCTTAAAGAAGTGTATGATGACATGCGTGTTATTTGGGATTCTCCTGAATACAAGGCATTGTCTGAGAAAAATAAGCAAGCCAGAGCTAGTTTAAAAGGTGGCTCATTACACACCGAGGATGCAAAGAGTGTCGGGACCATAATTCGAGAAATGGTAAGTAATAACCTTAGATTCTAATTTATATGTTTATATAAAGTTCATTAAATACTACTTGATTATGTTTATTTATTTTTTGCTCGCAGACAAAAGCTTTGGATCGCGAACCGACTCAACTTGAGCCCTTCGAACGAACACATTTAAGGAAAAAGATGAAAGAGTCAGACCCGGATGAATGGATTGAGGCAAGCGCTGAAAATGCCAATGTAAGTTTTAAAAATTTACTTACAAAGTAATTGTTCTTTTCTATGTTATGCTCCACCTTGCTTAGTAATAGAAAAATCTTCTAACATTTCTTTCTTAATATGCAGAATGATTATAAATGCTACTTGTCTGAGTTTGGTCCAACCGCGCCTTCACAGAAAGAATCTATTCAAATTTGAACTGAAAAAGTGACCGGGGGGGGGGGGGGGAAACAAAAGGGAAGAGTCTATGGGATGAGCTCTCGAAATGAATTGGGACGCATCCGTTCAGGATTGGAAGGTGTTGGTTCCTCAGGCCAGGCAGAGGCAATTAAGGTGTTCAGCTTGCTGCTATGTCGAAGCAGATTGCACAGCTTACACGTGCCTTGGCACAGTCTGTTGCTCAAAATAATATCACTTGCAACACCGTCGAGGAACTTAAAAAACAAATGGTTAGCATGGATCGTCGTCGTCATCATCGTTCTCCAGCACCCAATTCAAGTAGCAAAGAAGACACAGAGAGTGACGAGGAGTTAGTTGGGGCTGCTCCTTAGTATTGTTGGATTTGATGCGTCTAGACACTTTTCAGACATTCTTGAACTTAACTTTTAACATTTTGAAAAAATTTACGATTGTTTAAGTGTTTTAGATGTTGTTGGATTGACTGTTTAGTGTTTTGAATATTGTTGGATTAATTGTTTAAGTGTTGTTGACTAGTATTATGTGTTATATGCGTAATGGGTGTTACTTGAGACTATACATATTGAATTGCATTTTCATTTGACAGGTGGGATGCAGAAAATGCAGTTTTCTGCATCCAAAAAATATACAGAAAAGCGACGGGCAGTGTCGCTTTTGTCCGTCGCTTTTCTGGAATTATTTTTAAAAATATTTCAGAAATTCGACGGTGTCCGTCGCTTTTCAGTTTAAATCTTTTTTTAAAAAAAAATATCGATGTTGTCCTTCGCTTTTCTTCTTCATTTGTTCTTCATATGAAGAACAAAAAGCGACAGACAACGTCGCATTTTTTGAAAAAAAATTCTAAAAAACGACGTTGTCTGTCGCTTTTTGTTCATCATTTGTTCTTCACATGAAGAACAAAAAATGACGGACAGTGTCGCAATTTCTGAAAAAAAATAAATTCTTCAAATAACGACGCTGTCCGTCGTTTTTAAAAATCATCGAGCCTTTTTACAAAGCAAGTGACTGCATCGCTTTTCCGTCGATTTTGACCAAAAAACGACGCGGTTCGTAGCTTTTGGCAGTCGTTTTTTAGTCTTTTTTTAGTAGTGACAGTTATGAATTTATTAGCTTGTATGTATATGTCACATACTTCATATACATAATTGTTATATGTACATTAGATATGTCTCAGAATAAACAAATACACTACACTATCTTATTTCCGCCATCATATTCATCATCAAAACATTACATATATGTATCAGAATAAACAAATACAATACATTATCTTGTTTCCACAAGCATATACGTCACCAAAATTGTATACATATGTGCAGTAACAGAAACTCATATATACATTAGATCTATGTATATGTAATAACAGAAACTCATATATACATTAGATCTATGTATATGTAATAACAGAAACCCATATATACATTAGATCTATGTATGTGTAGTACCAGAATTCCACATATACATTAGATCTATGTATGTGCAGTAACAGAAACCCACAGTGAATTATAGATCTATGTATGTGCAGTATCAGAAACCCACATATACATTAGATCTATGTATGTGCAGTAACATAAATCCACATATACATTAGATCTATGTATGTGCAGTAACATAAATCCACATATACATTAGATCTATGTATGTGCAGTAACAGAAACCCACATATACATTTTTAAAGTCCTGACAAAAATCTCTCTTCTCCCAAATTTCAACTTTTTTAGGCCATTATTAAATGACGAATTTGAACTCATTTTTTCGTTGTTGTATGAATTTGGGGACTGATTTCTATGATTTTGTAGATTCACGGGTTGGGGAAGTGCAAAAATGGGCGAATCCCGCAGGCTAGCGGCACACGAGGGTGGCGCGGCTATGGAAGAGTGGTGAAGAAGAGAGGAAGAAATGGTCTGGTTTTTGTGTTTTTTGTGATAATTCAAAAATGATAAACCGCTTGATAGTTGCCTTGAAAATAGCCTTTCTTTTTGTAGCATTAGGCATAAAAGGTGGGAGGATGGAGTGGATTGAGTAATGTATAAGGAATAAGGAGAGGGAAAGTGAGCTATAGGATATTTTGTAATTAGTTTGGGGATTTGATATTTTAAGTAATATACATAAGTTAAGTTGTAGTTTTGTGTAATTTTTCGACCATGCAACTGTTTCGAACTTCCCCTTGAAATCCTTAATTTTTACTATTGATGCTCGTATATTTTGTTTAACTGAGACTATCTTAATTAATCCATGTCCATATATATAAAGATGGTACTTGAGTCTAGCTCGTGTCTATGTTTTCGAAAAAAAAATTGGGTTTCTTCAGTAGGAACAAAATTGTATATAGGAGTATGTTCAATTGGAACAAGATTAAGGTAAGTGTCCAAACTGAATTTTCGAACAAGTTTAAGAGGTCGTATATGCGTTTGGCCTATAATGCCTCATATCGACTTCATAATTTTGATCATTTGCACTTTTACCCTTATTTTGCATTGGTCTTTAATTTTAACTCCATAGGGCAATTAACATTTTTTGCACCGCATGAGTCTACATTTTTGAATCATAGTATCCTACAAATTATACCTCGGCCCTTAAAAATATATATGCCCGCTAGACAAGTTCAATTATAGGGATAAAAGTTTTAAGTTCAACCCATCAATATATATTAATAAAGGAGAATGTAGAAGAGGTGATGTGGCACCTCTCTATGGCCTCTATTTACATTTTTCTTTTTTCTCCTTTTTTTGACATTTTTCTCTTATATTTCTCTCAAAAATTTTTGCTGAAAATTAAAATTAAAACCACTTAGCCCATGTAACATGCAATGAAGATACTCATTTACTGATACGTTGCCTAAAACCGTTTTCCTTATTACCACCAATAGTCACAGTGCCCAATTCATTCGTATTGATATCCTATATATATACTTTCTTTTGGGGTATGCTATTCTCATGTGTTGCGCCCTTGCACATTCTGTGCATGAACTGGGAAATATTTAGTAATAAATATAATGATCTTACTTTCTTACCTTCTAAATTAGTTTCTGGTATCCTATATTAATTCTAAGCAAGAACGTAATATGTTGGATTTTAATTTATTTTCTTATAATTCTTATTCTCAGTGCATTATCTTTGTGATGTATTATTTTTTGTAGGGATCGAATGAAAAGATCAAATGGTGTAACATGTGGGATTTTAATTTATTTTCTTATACTTCTTATTCGCAGTACATTATTTTTGTGATGTATTATTTTTTGCAGGGATGTTGGGATGGATGAAAAGAAGATCAAATGGTGTACGCATGAAAAGAAAACTAGAAGATGACTACAGAGAGATTTTAGGAGGAGCAACAAAGTTATTATCATCACACTGATCAATTGACATGAATATTTTTTTGGTAATGCTTTTTCTTTGTTTAATTTAAATACTTTAAAATTAGTAATTTTTTTTAAAAAAAAAATGATTTTACATAAAATTAGTACATTTTAAATTTGATTTTACAAAAAGAATCATTTGATGATCTCTGTTTCACTACATGCAAAGTATATATCTATTTTTTAAAATTGATAAATGGCTTAATTTTTTCATACTGGTGGTTTAGTTTCTCTATTTTTTACTAGATCTCCTCTTTGTTCATTTTTTTTGCAAGGTAATAGATGGTTAGAGATTTGATAAACTGACAAGGAGTAGGAACGTTAAAGAAAAATTATTTCTATAAAAATAGTTAAATCATTTATTTAGTTTTTACATATTATGTTAGTAAAATCAAATTTTATTTCTCAATATACAACTAAAAGTTGAATTGAAAGTTTTTATTTGTATGATTGTTAATAATTATATATAAGATGAAATCCACGAAATTTTATTTTTAATATTAGTAATTATTAAAATATTCAAAGTTAAATACAGTATCTTGTACTCCCTCCTTCTCAAATTACTTGGCAATCAAAAAAAAAAAAATTCTCTCAAAATAGTTGGATAGTTGGCATGTTTAAAAGATCAAGAGATAATTAATCATATTTTTCCAACTCTACCCTTATTATTAATTATTCTAAAATTAAGAGACACGTAAATAGATGAAGATTAAAGAATTAATAATAGATCTATTAGTCAAATCACACTTCTAATTAATTTTTCCTTAAGAATTGTGTAGAACCTAAACAACCAACTATTTTGAGACGGCGAGAGGATGGAGTAACGTACATTTAATTGTATATTACACAAAGTAGACCTCAAATAACACAAATGTATAAATTAGCTAATGAACTAACACTAAAGGAATGTAGGCGAGTTTTTTCTATAGAAAAAAAGGATAGTAAATCTAAATTTATAATATTGAGAACTGTTGGTGCATTTTATTATTAAAATAAAAATAATAAAGTGCATGAGAACTAACAATCATCATTTGATAATCACTAATATGCTGACAAATTCAAATTCAGCTATACTTATATTTAAGTTTGTTAGAGTTTTTTGTTTGTTCTTTTTTTTGTTCTCCTTTTACGCCATTCTTTTCCTCATCCTTTCATTTTTTTTCAAAAAATAAAAATAAAAATCAACGCAACTTAATTTTAAAAATAGAAAAGTCCAGGTCACAACTGAAACCAGCCATTTGCTTTAATTTGTGAAGTCCAACAAAAAAATAGAAAGAATTAACTTAAATAGCCATCCGTGATTAATTAAATTAAAAATAATTGGCGAATGTATAAGAGGAATTAACAAGTAAAGAAAAGGTAAAATGAAAGGAATAATTGAAAAAGAAAGAAGAATAAATGAGATATAAACACATCATTTTATAAAACCGCTGACTGTAACATACATATGAAGTGAATTAATAAAAGAACATAACTGCACGAAACAAAAAATAATGATATATGGTTATAATGCAAGGGTTTGTTCTTTTTTTTCTTTGGGAAAATTAACTATTTTCTAAGAACTATTAACTAACTAAGGTGATAAAAGGTTAGACAAAATATAGTGTGTTAATAATAAAATGGATTAAAACTAATAAATTTTTGAACATAGTAAGAAGATTAGTTTGTAAATTTAATGAGATAATTCGTAATCGCGCGAAGCGCGATCTAGTTTACTAGTTTGAAAGATAAAAATTAAAGGCCATTCCATTTGAATGGCAAGTCGTGCAAATTATCCTTATAGAAGTGTCAAAAAGAATTGGGCCTGCCCAACCTAGCTTCACGAACCAGAGATTTAAATGGACTGATAAGTTAGTCGTTTATTCTGATCATGGGCTTTCATAATGCTAGCCCAACCCTTGACCGCTGGTTTAGAGGGGCTGATTCTTTAATCAAAATTAACATTCTATTATAATATGATAAATAAAAGATATTAGTGTCCCTTATCCTAAATTAAATTGGATTACAATCTGGACCATATTTAGTGATGGTATGTATAATTGAAGAATTTTTAAGTCTCCTAAAGAAAATTATTCTTCATTCATGTTAGTAATCTTGGACATTACAAATTCAGTAAATATACAAACAATCCTCAAACTTCATAAAGGCATATATGTTAGATGATTATAAGTTAGTGAATTTTACCTGTTAATATACCAACAAAATCATAAATCTTTTTTTTTAAAAAAATATTATTAAAGTCATTGAACTCGCTCGCAAGGGCATGATTGAGCGGTTGGGAGGTAGGTCTCTCGTGTGGGAGACCTGGGATCGAATCCAATCTTCGTCTGCCGCGCAACTATGAGCTCATCACACGTGACTCGCCTACTGTGGTTTATATCTCCTGTGTGATTTGCGAACTATTGCATAATGAACAGGTTACCCACAAAGAGCTCACCCAAAAGGCAGAGGTTGTGGGTGTTCCTGGGGTTCCAAAGAGAAAAAAGTCGGTGAACTCTACTTGTAATTCAAGTTTTACTTATTGAATCCGGCAAAGTTGGACCCGAAATTAATTTTAAGTCAGTTTTTGTCCAAAGTAAAATAAATATATGGGCTGGACCAATTTCAAGTTGATTCATCAAGAAAACATAAAAGTTGGACGAAAAAGGCTAGCAGAAGTCCACAAGGATCTCATATTTTTGTCAATGCATACACAAAGGGATCCACAGGGGATACACATCTCCGCAACATCTTGTTTTGCCAAACTATTTTATCGCATTAAAATAACTGAATAAATATAGCGCATATAATCGACTCACTTGTGCGTGTCTGTATTCCATTAGCCCAACCCTTGTTCAAATTATTTTTTCCTCTTTTTATTTATTTGTTTATTTATTTATTATAAGACCTAGAATTTGACGTTGACCCTTGCCATAAGATTGAGGATGATGAACCTATAATTTCTTTGTAGACTTTTGCACTTTGGTAGGTGATGCCCACTAAATGCTTAAAGAAAACATAAACATTCAATAATATCATTCTTGAACCTTTGATTGAGAAAATAATAAATTATTCCAGTTGTGTCGTCCAGCTAAGCAATGGAGTAACAATGCCTATCTTCCTAGTCATTTAAGTCAAATAATTTTATTTGACCATTGCTCCAATGTATAAAACAATTCTAGTCAATTTGACGAACTGTTTTGTTTAGTGATATCATACCTATCACTGATTTATTCTTTTGAACCAATATGAGTGTATTATGAAAGATAGAATTATGAATGAAGATATTGAGGGAGGTGAGACTCAGATGGTTTGGGAATGAGAAGAGGAGGTGCATAGACGCTTCAATGAGGAGGTATAAGAGGTTGTTTATAGTACATATGAGGAGAGGTAGAGGTAAGCCGAAAATACACTGGAGATAAGTGATTGGACAAGATATGACACACCGACAGTTTATTGAGGACATGACCCTAGATAGGAAGATTTGGTGGTCGAGAATCATGATAAAATGTGAGTAGGTAGTCGAATGTTGTCTAATTTCCTTATCAATATTATTTCTATTACTCTCGTACTATTTTATTCTTCACTTTTACTGTTTCATTGGCTTCAATTATCATAGTATTCGTTTTTCCTACTGTTATCTTAGTTATCTATTGTTTTCAATAGGGATTCTTCACTAGTAGTATTGTATGCATTTGCGTTACATACTTAATTATTGATATGTCTTACTTGAGTCTAGAGTCTATTAAAAAAAAGTCTCTCTACTTTTTCAAGGTCGGGATGGATTGCGTATACGCCACCCTCAGTAGACAACCCCCCTCTCCACGTGAAATTAGACAGGGTTTGTTGTTTTTGAACTAATACGAAGTTGCAATTATTCTGAAAGAAATTCGGTGTGGAGGAGAATAATTAAAAATGTTGACTTATAACATTTTAATTGGTGAGTTGTGATTGGTTAATTTTCCAATTAGTATACTACATATTGATGACCTACAAGATAGAAGTCATTTCTTCTAGGAACAATAGTATGGTTGCGTTTGAACTTTCAACACGAAAAATGATTGAATTCACATTCTCATTTTTCTATACATGCACCTAACAGTTGTCAATTTGAGCCTTTTAAATGTCAAAGACATATTTGAGTGAATTTCATATACTTCTTATGCATTCTTTATATTCCTTAATATTGTCTGCTTTTACACTGACAAAACTAAACATTTAAATTACAAGATACTTTATACAACAGGAAATAATGACATCTTGATCAGTTTTTTTTCTACGTAAAGAGTTAGGATCTTCTATTTTTAAGACTAATATAAGCTAAAGCTTGAATGGATATATAGTGTTTAACGATATCATCTATAAATTTCAATACTGAATATTCAAAACGATTATTCCACAGTATTAGAATGTGTGACACTTATCATTATTTAAAATTAATAAATGTACAAATTTTTAAATAAAATAATATTAAAAAAATATATCAACTAAGTATTAGAGAAAATAAAGAAACCTTTTTATTATTATATAGTATTATGTTCTTTATAGAATGAATATCACTTTCAAGTGCTATTAGATCTTATGGCTGCTCCTAGGATCTTTCTTTCTTCTTTTAGGTGAGGATCAAAACTTCCTTTTTTTTTTTTTTTTTTTTTTTTGTTTTTAAATATGGTTGCGCAATTGATGGTCTTATATATAGGAGAAGAGAATGGGGAACGAAAATAGATTTTGGGTAAATCCCGACTCTAAAAGTTAACGTATAAAGTAAAAATTACGAAAATAGATTTTGGGTAAATCCCGACTCTAAAAGTTAGCGTATAAAGTAAAAATTATTACGCAAGATCATATAAAAAGATGAAATATTAATCATATCACATTCATTGTTGCAATTCAACCCCTTGTCCCTTCTGCACATCCAAAATTGGACATTTGGAGTGTGGAAATATAAGGAGGCCAAATGTTTGGTAAATTGATCATAAATGGGATGAGTCTAGTACTGATACCACAATTAAAAAAGGAAAAAAAAACCTTAACCCAATATTGTAAAAAGAGACCAAATATCCGCAATCCTTTCAATTCGGAAACTCACCAAGATCAGCAGAGATAACAACAATGATTACGTTGTGTGGTTGAGTGGATAGAAACCTTTATGAAGATGAGCATACGATGTAACTTGAACCACACCCTCACTTCACATTTTTTGACAGCGTTACGGTTAGAACGGCAAAGAACATTATTAAAAGGTTATTTAAATCCAAATTTTTATGGGCAAACATCATTTGAAATATTGAGACTTTAATTTGTCGAAAACCTAAATAAATCAAATCTATTCAAAGGAAATTAAATAAATTGTTGTAAGAGAAAAAATAAATGCACTTAGTAAGCTGAGATTTAAAAATTCTGGTGATTGATGAAGACATCCAGTAAGTGAAAATAAACCGAATTTCAGTATCGCCAAAGTTCGCTATAAACCCCAGTAACAAGAAGAAGAAAAATAGTTGGTGGAATTTTAAATATACTTCCTTCGTTTATTTTTACTTATCACATTTTATTTTATGAAAATTAATTTGACTAAACTTTGAAGCTAAATTGAAGTAAATTAATTTAATATTTCAAATTCAGATGTTTGAAAAACTATACAAAAAATGCTATAAGTTACAATTCTTTTTATATTAATATAATGAAAAAATATATCTCAAAATGTTGGTCAAAGTTCATGCCGTTTGAGTCTAGAAAAACATAACGTGACAAGTAAAAATGAATTGCGGGGGTATTTTGTTGAAAGATAAATATGTAGTATATGTTACCTTTCAAAATTTTTTTCTTTAAGGTGGTAAGCGCATTAAGAAATTTAGCATAAGAATCTTGACAACTAAACAGCATGTGTGATAAAAACAACAATTTCTGCGATGGCAAAATCAGAATTGGTCATTAAAATAAAATTCTAGGAAAAGAGGTCGTTCCACTTTAATTTGTTTCCAAAAGGTGGATGAGTACCAAACTTTTTTACAAATAAATTCCCCACTCTTTTTCCATCAATCTTTAAATGGGTGATCTGTCACTAGGTAGTCAGCTTGTCCTCTTTTCATAGTGCTAGTTTCATTAATCATATTGTAAATTAAAGAGATGATTAACAAATTGATTAAGTATTTAGAGCACTCCGGCCATTTTCTCTATATTAATTATGTCCAAATGACAATCTGATATCTTGTTCTAATTATTATTTTACGTATCCCATAAATTAAAGTAGAACATTGCGGGCCATCAAATTCAAAATAAATATACTTTAAAGGAGTACGTTCGATTCTTCTTATCTTTTTTGTTCCCTTTCTCCCTTAGAGTCAAATTTTCATTAAGGGGATTTAAAATATAAGGAAATAAATATAGTAAGAAGCAAATGAAATTCAACATCTATCTCGGATCAAAGCCAACGATTGGTTACAAGTTTTGCTGAATGCAGTAATTTTAGTCCAAATCTTGTATTTATATCAAATATAAGAAGCAAAGGGAATTTAACATCTGTTCAGGGGCGGAGCCAATGCTTCAGTTAAGAATTCAGTTGAACGCAGTAATTTTAGTCCAGACCTTGTATTTATATTTAAAAATGCATTGATCAATATGTACAATTACTAATTTCAAATCCAATAACTTTAAAGGACCAATATCTCGAATCATAGGCCTCAAATTTTGATTTTGCCTTTTCTTTTGTTATACATTTATAAAAAATAATTTTAATTTTATATATTTTCCAGTAAAGGAATTTAGATGAACTGCCTTTTGCCCCTCTCGCTGCCCTTGTGTCCTCTCGCCTTCAGAGAATATAGAACCATCAAAATCTTAGCTTATTAAGATATTAACTCATATAAGGATAAAGTTTTCTTGAAAGTTCTTGATTTTTTTAAACAATAGCAACAAAAAAATTTTATTTCCATTACAAAAGGACAAGACCATCAAGTCCTTATTATCTTTGGAATCAATTCAAATTTCTACAATTCAAATATGTATGTCCTCATCTTCAAAAGGTATGGTCCTTATGAGTTGCCTTTACCATTCATACAAACCCTAGCTAGCATCCATTATGCAATTGGCCATTAGTGGGATATATAGGCAATTTTGCTTCACATAATTGAATAGGAGCCTAACTGTGGGTCAAACCGAACCCGCCATTATTGCAACTGATTTGATGGACTAATAACTAATTTTTGTATGAATGTGTCCTCACCCATGTGTATTTTAAAGTGAAATAGGGGGCATGAGGGCACCTCTTGTCACAAGTATTATTGTTCACTTCTAACTTTTTACAACTTTTTTGTGTATATTCACTATAGTCTTATTCACTTCCATATATTCAAGACAAATTGCATTAAATGTGTTTGTCTTCGAATTACACATGCAACTTGTTTGCTAAATGCTAAAGAGGATTTTACTTTGTCGAATGTAAATCACAAGATGAACAAAGTTTCGATATATATTACTCCCTCTGTTTCAATTTTAAGTGTCGTATTTTTTTCCTTTTTAGTTTGTTTTTTTTAATAATGGAAAAAGGTCATATATACCCCCCGAAGTATTGAAAATGGTACGTAAATATCCTCTACTATACTTTTTAGTTATTTGTACCCTTGCCGTCTAATTTAGGGTACATATATACCCCAAACTATTGAAAATAGTACGTACATATCCTTCAGTTAGACGGCGCGCACGTGTCCTCATCCGAAAGGAATTAACCCATTTCCCCTTAGCAATTTATCCCCTGATCTGCCGGGAAAATATTCTACAGCCGGAGTTGGAAAAGAGTTTCACCCACGTGTCCTCATCCTAAAGAAATAATCTGTGACCGCATTGGTTTTGGTTTGCCAAGAAATAGGCGTGGGAGAAACTCGCTTCCAACTCAGGCCGTAAAACATTTCGCCGGTAGGTTAGGGGATAAATTACTAAGGGGAAATGGATTAATTCCTTTCGGATGAGGACACGTGGCGCGCGCCGTCACCATTTTCAATAGTTTGGGGTATATATGTACCCTAAGTTAGAAGGCAAAGGTACAAATTAAATAATCCAAAAGTATAAAATAGACTATTTACGTACTATTTTTAATAGTTCGGGGATATATATGACCTTTTTCCGTTTTAATAATTTTCTTACTACAACATTTTACATAACTTATCTAAAACCGCAAGGTAACCGTTTCTGTTGTTTGTAGTTTGTCGCATCCATTGAGTTCAAAGTAAAATTCATAATGATTACTACTATCTATGTTTCAAATATATTCCATCAGTTCAATTTATTTGTATGATTTTAATTTGTTACGAAATTTAAGAAAATAAAGAAAACTTTTAATTTTGTGGTGTTAAATATATCATGTAAAAAATTTAAATTAAAAAGTTGTCAAATAAAAAAGTAATATTATTTTAAAAACGGGCTAGAAAGAAAAGTATGAAAAAACAGATTGAAACGAAAGGAGTATATCTTTCATTATTAGTTTGGTGGCACCTTGTTATTCTGAGTTCTGACAAAGTTAAAGCAGAAATATATCTTGAGAATTAATTCCAAACATGAGAAGAAAATCACCTTTTCTTCAATATGCAGTGTTAGCTCGTGATTCAACATGGAACCTACGTTACTCATATTCTCCTAGGATTTGAAATATTTACGATGTAAGTTTAACAAGATAAGAAAATGGGTACGTGGGATTTAATTGGTCTTTAATTGTCCTTTTAATTCCATTACATTATGCTTATATATGGACAATTTTGGCCAGGAAAGACTAAAGACGATGCATGTGATCATATGGATAGAAAAATAGATATATGTCGTCTAGATTAATGTTGTTCACAAAGTGATGGGAAATCAATACAGCTAATTAAACAGTATAATATATTTGGAAACAATAAAAAAGAAAGAAAACAACTTTGAACAACAAATAACTTTTTCTTTTTGGAGATTATTAGTTTAACATTTCTATAGACAATTTCTGATGAAAAAAAAAAAGAAGAGAAATAATATGAGTAATTTCAGCGATGTAACAAGGATTCAACCTACGTTAGTCAAAGGGAAAAAGGTATGTATACCCTTCAATTTTGTGATTTAGAGCGGGGGCGTTTCGTCCATTAGGTCACTTAGGCAATTGCCTAGGGTCTCATATTTTCGTATATAACTAGATATATGTACTATTTTTAAAAAAAATTACTGAAATCTTTTGTTAGCATAAAAAAGGATAACAATCCATATTTTTCGAAAAAAAAAAAAAGATAAAAGAAAGACTAACTAATTAAAGTTTTACATGGAATATTTCTTAGCATAAAAAGGGGAACATCTCATTATTAAATAGAGTTTTACATGTAATTTTGTGTCTCAAAAAGCTAAAAGAACAATTTTATATGTAAGGTCCCTCGTTAGATTTTGGCTTTAGGCCCCCAATATGGTTGAGACGTCCTCGATTTAGAGCCAATATAATCCTCATTAAAAAAATGGTGTATATATATCTTCGTTGTTTAATAAAAGATAGATATATATTTCCTTATCGTCTAACAAATGATGCATGTTTACTTTTATCACTAACAAATTATACTTTAAAAAAATCATAAAATTAGTTTTCTAATTTCAAAATTATCACATGGCTTAAAAAGATTATCTCATCTATTTTTTGACCCTCTAGACTTGAATCAACTTTTAAAAAAACAAAATCTCTCTTTAGTTTAGACCCAATCCAAACATATTTTATGACTAAGTCGAAGAAAGGTTGAACTTATTTCATTTGAGTCGGATTTAGAAGGGTAAAGAAATGGATGAGGTATTTTTTTAAAGCTAAATGACATTGTTGAATAAAAAAATTGGTTGGGGGGTGTTAATCGGGATATGTATGCACCACTTTGAATAATTATCCAAAATTGTTCAGAGTTAAAAATATTCATAATCTCTTAAGAAAAAAAGTAAACATACACCATTTGTTAAACGATCTGTATGCACCACTTTGAATAATTATTCAAAATTGTTGAGAGTTAAAAATATTCATAATTTTGTAAGGAAAAAACTAAATATATATCATTTGTTAAATGATGGGATTATGCATTCACCACTTTGAGTAATTATCAAAAATTGTTGAGGATTAAAAATATTCATAATATTTTAAGGAAAAAAGTAACTATATACCATTTGTTAAACGATTAGGGTATGTATGCACCACTTTAAAAAATTATCCAAAACTGTTGAGAGTTAAAAATACGCATAATCTTTCAAGGAAAAAAGTAAATATACATCATTTGTTAAACGATCAAGGTACGTATGCACCACTTTGAATAATTTTCCAAAATTGTTGAGAGTTAAAAATATCCATAATCTTGTAAGAAAAAAAGTACATATACCTCATTTATTAAACGGCCGGGGTATGTATACATCACTTTGAATAATTATTCAAAATTATTGAGAGTTGAAAATATACACAATCTTTTAAGGATAAAGGTAAATATACACCATTTATTAAATGATTGGGGTATGTATACACCACTTTAAATAATTATCCAAATTGAGAGTTAAAAATATTCATAATCTTTTAAGGAAAAAAAGTAATATACACCATTTGTTAAACGATCGAGATATGTATGTACCACTTTGAATAATTATCTAAAATTGTTGAGAGTTAAAAATATTCATAATCTTTTAAGGAAAAAAGTAAATATACATCATTTGTTAAAATGATCGGAGTATGATGCACCACTTTGAATAATTATCCAAAATTATTGAAAGTTAAAATATCATACTCTTTTAAGGAAAAAAAAAAGTAAATTTACATCATTTGTTAAACGATCAGGGGTATATATACACCACTTTGAATAATTATCCAAAATTGTTTGAGAGTTAAAAATATTCATTATCTTTTAAGGGAAAATGTAAATATAAACTATTTGTTAAACGATCGGAGTATGTATGCACCACTTTGAATCAACAACAACATACTTAGTGTACTTTCATAAAGTGGGGAATGGGGAGAGTAGAGTGTACTTAGTCCTTATCACTATCTCAAAAGTGAGGTAGAAAAGTTATTTCCGATAGACTATCGGCCCAAGACAAAATACAATCTAGAAAAAAATTACAATAGAGGTATAAAAAATAATAACGAGTAACAAAACAATAGATAGTAATAGAACAATACTATTGCGACAACATAATACTACAAGTGATCTACCCAAAACACCATTTATCAACAAAAATCCCAAATACATTATGCACCAATTTGAATAATTATCTAAAATTGTTGAGAGTTAAAAATATTTATAATCTTTTAAGGAAAAAAGTAAATGTACATCATTTGTTAACCGATCAGGATATATATACACCACTTTGAATAATTATCCAAAATTATTCAAAAGTAGAAATATTCATAATTTTTCCTTTTTTTTAGTGCTATGTATTCCAATTTAAATAATGTGGAAGAGTACCAAAATCACATCACTCACAGGTCCACACTCTCATACATCAAACAGTACAACAAAAAGGACAAAGAATTGCAGCTGTGTAGTGTTTAGTGTCACAGTAACACTCTCCCATTACCCTTTTTCCCATCCATACTCCCCTGACCCCTCCCACCTCTCCACATTCCAATTCCGTTCTTTTACTTCCTCTCTTTCCTTCCCATTTTACCCCCCACTCTTCACGAGCGTCGGCAGATTTTCTTGGAATGTTCTGACCCACATACCAAAAACTCCTCAAGATTTCACTTTTATCTTCTAATATTTTTTTTTTGCATGGTTCAAGAATTCAAGTAACCCAAATTCACCTAAGTACATCAAAAAGCTTAGGGAATTGAGTTAGTTATTCATGGATAGTAAGGAAGTGATGTTTTGCTTGTTTTTGCTGTTTGTAGTGTCACTATGTTGTTGTGATGTTGCAGAAGCTAAACAGGGCATGTCTATTGCTGCACAAAAATTTGAAGTTCAAAAACACTTGAATCGTTTAAATAAACCTGCTGTCAAGTCCATCAAGGTTAAATCCATATACCCTTTTTCTTTTTTCTTATACCCGTGGTGTCCAGGCCAGCTTTCTCGCTTTTTGTTTTTGTATTGATGGTTTGTTTTGGGAAAAATAACAGAGCCCAGATGGTGATATTATTGATTGTGTTCATATCTCTCACCAACCAGCTTTTGATCATCCTTTACTCAAGAATCATACCATACAGGTTAGCTTTTGAAAAAAACAACAACCCTTTTTTCGGTTTGAATTCAATTTTTTTTTATCTTGGTGGGAAAATTTGACTGTTTATTCTTGAGTTGAGGGCCTATCGGAAACAGCCTCTCTACCTCTAAGGTAGTTGTATGGCCTGCGTACATTCTACCCTCCCAGACCCCATGTATGGGATTACATTGGGCATGTTGTTGTTGCATCTTGGTGGGAAAATTTTGAGTCTATTTTTTTTTTTTGTGGGATGTAGATGATGCCAAATTATCATCCAGAAGGGCTATTTCGTAATGGAAAAATGTCTACGACAGCAAAGAACAAGAATGGAGGATCAAAATCAATTGCTCAGCTATGGCATTTGAATGGGAAATGTCCAGAAGGAACAATTCCAATTAGAAGAACAAAAAAAGATGATATTTTAAGAGCAAGTAACATGGAAAGCTATGGTAGGAAGACAAATTTTTCTTCCATTCCTAAACCGGAGTCTGGTGGACCTGGTGGCATTGGTGGCCAAAATGGTCATCAGGTAAACCAAATTAACTTCTCTCTCTTCATAATTAAGATTTCTATAGTAGAAGAATGAATTGAATTAATTGTTTTCCTTATTTGTTTCTGTTCTTATAGCATGCAATAGCCTATGTTGAAGGAGACAAATATTATGGTGCAAAAGCAACCATAAATGTTTGGGAACCTAAAATTCAGCAACCCAATGAGTTTAGTTTGTCTCAGATTTGGGTTCTTGCTGGTTCTTTTGATTCAGATCTTAATAGCATTGAAGCTGGATGGCAGGTAGTTTTCTACTGCATTTACTTTTTCTAGTTTATTCCCGTGTTCACTTTTACTTATCCACTATTTCAAAAATAAATTTTCACTTTTAACATATCAAGAAAAAATTGTCCAATTACTGGTTTTTAAGAAGCGTGTAAAGTCCAAAGTTGACATGTAAAAGTGAACGCAAGGACTATCTTTTTAGATGACAAATTCAATTCTTGTTTGAGCAATTATAGACTCTATTTATTGTCATTATTTTTCTGTATCTACTAGTCTTATGACTTCTTTTTTCGCTTTTCTTGTCCATTTTTGGGGTTAAAAACAGGTTAGTCCAGATTTGTATGGAGATGGTAACACAAGACTTTTCACCTACTGGACTGTAAGTGAAATGTTTTTTCCTCTAATTACAGCTAGCATTCATACATACATGACTTTATACTAATCAAAGAATGTGTACTGTGAATTGTGAAGTTCATATTTGGTAATTGAAATTTTGTGAAAATTATTTTGTACAGACTGATGCTTATCAAGCCACGGGCTGCTACAACCTGCTATGTTCAGGCTTTATTCAAATCAATAATGAAATAGCAATGGGGGCCACCATTTCCCCTCTTTCCAGCTATCATAGTGCACAATATGATATTAGCATTCTTGTCTGGAAGGTAATTTTATATTATGGGATTCACAAATTTTGCATTGACCCTTTTCAGTTTACTTAATTCCTGTCAGCAATTATACCTCATAATATGTTTTACTGCATATTCTATTGAGGTGTCTATTATTTGAATGTGAATGCATTATTGATTAAATTATGTGAAGACAGAAAGAATCTCTGACATGTGTTGATGAGTCCATGTTTTCTTTTTCTATTGTTGCGCGGACTCTTCACTTTCGATGCCGCACCTGTGTCGGATTCTCCAAAAGTAATGTACTTTTGGAGAATCCGATACGCACCCGTTGACATTTTTGACTCTGAGCAACATTGTGTACTCTTCTGCCATTTAATTCATAAAGATCTGTTCTTTACTTATCTTGAAATTATTTTAAGTTTGATTTGTCTTAATTGTTAGGACCCAAAAGAGGGGAACTGGTGGATGCAATTTGGGAATGACCAAGTACTGGGATATTGGCCAGGCTATTTATTTTCTTACTTATCAGACAGTGCTTCAATGATTGAATGGGGTGGGGAGGTGGTGAATTCAGCATCTGATGGTCTTCACACCACAACTCAAATGGGCAGTGGCCATTTCCCTGATGAAGGATTTGGGAAATCTAGTTATTTCAGGAATATACAGGTAAAGTGTCATAGCTACATAAACTTAATGATGGTCAATTGAATACCGTTTGTCGAAAAAATTATACTCTGGATATAGAAAGCAATACTGCATTTTAGGTCAAAAATTATTTGCTATGTATATTTAGAATTTTTGAACACCCTTAGCGAAATTCCTGAGTTACGTCATGGAACAGGTAGTTGATGGTTCAAATAACTTGAGAGCTCCTCAAGACCTGGGGACTTATACTGAGGAAAACAGTTGCTATGATGTTCAACTAGGGAAGAATAATGATTGGGGGAACTACTTTTACTTTGGTGGACCTGGTAGAAATCCTAATTGTCCATGACCAAGATTCTAAATGTTCTTAAATCTTTTTTCTTTCTGGTCTTTTTAATGGAGTAAAACTTGTAATCTTACATGAGTTCTTGAATGATCATTGTTTTACTCTTTGTAAAACTTCTGTTTTAGAGGCTAGGTTAGTGCAGCAAAATGTGTATCATCTTTGGTTTTAATTGTATGAAAAGTTTTTCCCCTTGTTTTTTTGGAAGGTGTCTCCACATGAAAATGTTGTTGGGGACAGAATGGAGGGTGAGGTTTCTTAAAATGAAAAGGAACAATTCCCCTTTTTGTATGTAACATTTGTAACTGTTTGTTTGCTCCTGTCTTAGGTGCCATATATATATGTTTATCAATGGAGGAGATTTCATATGTTATGTTTTCCCTTTTCAATAGAGATAAAGACATCAAATACACCTTGAACTTGTTTCGAAAAGTCGATTACACACTCAAACTAATCTGGTGACCAATACACCCGAACTTTAATATGTATAGGAGTGTAATAGGTCGTCAGATTAGTTTGAGTGTGTAATCGACTTTTCGGGATAAGTTCAGGGTGTATTGATGTCTTTCTCCTTTTCAATATTAGTATTTTCTGGAAAAAGGTCAATAACTTTCAGAGAGAGAATCTCTTTAGGTTAATGGGGAGGCTAAAAGGAGATTCCTAATGTGACCTGCATATTGAAAGATGCTTCAATCATGATTAACATATTGTCACTGTTTATTCCTTTTTGTATCTGGAAAAATCTCTTTTAATACTTTCTTTTTGTCATGTCTAAGACTCTGATTTCTCTTGTTTAAACAATTTGGTTGATAAGCTTTTGCTAGTTTCTTTTTTAGAAAATAATCTTTAAATCTTCTGAGGCTTGAACCTCAGTAGTTCCCTTATCACTGCATTACTATACTACTCTTAATTAGACTACGATGAATGAGATATCAGTGAATTTTTGTTCTAGACCGATAATGTAGTCATTTCGAGAAAGATACTTGTATTGGATGAGTAACATGAGTTATTGGCACTTCTTCCTATGCACCTCTTTGTTGACCCCCACCCTCCCACCCACCCCATTTCTCTCCCCCTGAATTTATCTATTTCAATTTATATACTCTATACAACTAATACTTGTTCATATTACTAAAAATAGATGTCAAATAATATTTATTCAGTTTGGAAAATCAATAGATTAAATTTTTCAAATCTTCTTTTTATTTTTAAATTTCAGTCAAACACCTTCACGTAAATTAAAATAGCAATAGTCCTAGATATGAATAAGAGGAAGAATCTTGCACATTTATACGAAGCCATAATCCCATTTAAGTTGGGATCTACTGCACCATTGAACTGGCCCTCAGTGTTTCGTGTGCCAAATTGCTACTACAATGACAAATACAATGCCACGATCCCAATCAATTTGGGGTCTGCTCGAATCATTAATTCATTATTGTCATTTGTGCATATCACACATCATCTTTTCCTAAATATTTTCTAAAATACAAATAAAAAAGCAATAGTAACTCTTTATATTTTTATTGTCAAGTAAATCCTTCTGCCAATTCAATGATAAAAGAAAAACGAAAATCAATAAGTTTTTTTTTTTTCCTTTTCTTTTTCAAAAAATTGGAAAGGAAAAAAGATGTCGACTTTTAGTCATAAACCGTCGACACACTCCATGTGTGGTGACCCTCCTATTTTCTTCCACTACATAGGGTGATCTTTAGAGGCAATGCAACAACTCTGAAAATGAAATTTTCAAATGTCTAAACACACAAAGGTTATTAGATATTTTATATTTTGTAAGTAATACATACTTCCAATCAAGGAATACATAATCGTCTAAGCCAAATATTGCATATATTTTTTTGGGAACTTAATATATTATGACCCTCCTCCTTATTTAATTTCTACTTTTGAGAATGATTGTCTTGGAATCATATGTCCTAGTTCCAATCATGACACGTTGGCAACATTTCATGTTTTTACTCAAGTCCTCGGGATAATTTTTAGGTTCGTCGTATCCTGTCACAAAGGAAGAAGACGGTATGATCAATAATCTAAATTTGTAGTACTAGTAAATAATTAAGTAACGTTATGTTTATTCTATTTATAAGATAATTACTTAAATAGCTAAATTGCAATAAAATATTTTGTACATGATGATTCCGAGAAACTTCTACTTCATCAAATTGTGTGTTAACCATCGCAATATTCTAATTTCAACGACAAAAATACTCCCTTCACTCCAAACTAATTATTGTTTTAATCTTTAAAAATTAGTTTAAAATAATTGATGTTTCACAAAATCAAGAAGGTCTCTAATTCTATTTTCAATATTTTTCCTTGACACATTCCTAATTCTCATGCTAATTATGTTAACCTAACAAGAAAATCATAAACTAAGGGTATTTTAGTCAAAATTCTTCTAAATTCTTAGGAGTAAGTGAATTTCTTCTTCTTTTTAAAAGAACAATTTGAGAATTTCTTTTTTCTATTTACTCTCACTAGAGCTTTCTCTTGGTGACTCGAACCTGCAATCTTAAGGTTGAAAATGGAAGGTAGTTACAATCTGTTCAACCCCTCTTATCCAATTCGAGAATTTTAATTGATCCCTTAAGGAAAATTAGACCATCTTTCAAAGTCATTGGCGCAGACCTAAAACATCAATTGTTTTAGATTGAAAAAAGTACGTACCAAGTTAGATTTTTTTTTTTTTTCCTCTCTATCTAAGCCTAATATAATTATTGACCCCAATTAGCAAGTAGTTAGGCGGTGAGAGTGTGCAAGCTAGCTAGCTAGTCACCACAATTAATACCAAGAAGATACACAAATCCCATTTGCAAGCATTTTATTACTACAGTATTACACATAATTGCATAATTAGGGTGCATCAAATTAATTTACTCATGAGAACAATTGACCTTCGGTGTTATAGGGAAAGGCAAGCTAACTTGACATAGTCCAGAAGTCAGTAGTCATCCAATCTACGCAAGGTTTCATAGGTTTCGCTATATCTTTGCCCTTAAGATCACAGCATCCGATGAAGATGATCGCGAAAGCAGTAACAATAACGAAATAATTAGAATAACAACACGAGAAAATGATGATGGTCTAATAGTAAATTTATTTGGTGAAAATCGTTTTCACCCAACTTTGCTTTAAAAATCAAACTCTTCCATCAACTTTGAACAATAATCAAACTTCCCTCTTTATCCTAATTAAATCTTTAAAATGCCTATTGTATCCTTTCATCATGAACTTTTTTTTTTTTTTTTTTACTTCTTTAAAAATCATGATATTTTTATTTTTTAAAATTCATGTAACAATTTTTTTATAAAAATATAAACATTTGCAAAAAAAATAAGAAATACTAATTAAGATATATAAGCTAATGATGTTCTATAATGAAATAAATTAGCATAATGAAAAAATTAATTTTATTAATAATAATCAAAACTCTAATATTTGTTTATTTAAGTAAAAATAATAGGTAATAATAACTATACAAATATATTTCTATGCGGGAAATATAATATAATTAATTAAATTAAGGTCAAAATTTTTAAGATTGTATTTATTTAGATTTTAAATTATTTTAAACTATAATTTATGTAATACTCCATTAATGACAGTCAAAACTTGTTTATTTATATAAGCAATTGAGAATACCCCGTCGTTTCATATTATTTGACCCTCATACTAAAAATAGTTTTTTTTACTTTACTTATCCAGTTTATGAAATCAAGAGAATTTTGTAATATACTTTTATTTCCATCTACCCTTAGTATTAAATAACGGCATAAAGTAGTAGTAGTCAAATTTAAAGTTTCAAAGCATTATTAATAAGGTTAGTTTAGTAAAATACGCCTCTAATTAAAATTTTCTTAAGGAATGTGTCATATCAAGAAGGGTCAAGTAATATGAAACACATGGAGTAAGAGAGTGCGGAAAGACAAAAATGTAAGCACATACATGTACATAATATACACACACTTAATGCATATAATATTGAAATAACGGTCATAAAAATAACATTAAATTTTGTGACAAATTCATAAAAATATTATTCTACTTATAATGTTAATGAACTTAAATAAAAAGTTATAAACACCTAGGTTAAAAAAATAAATTATATATAATATAAAGAGGTATTACATGTGGGGGGGGAGGGGGGAGGGGGAGGGAGGGAAGGAGGGGAGAGAGGAAATTTTGATTTTTAAAACAAAATTGGGGGGTGAAAATGATTTTCACCCTAATTTATTTTTAGGTTCAAGATTAATTTTCAGATAGCTAGCTAGTTTCGTAACGATGATGAGTTTATATATTAGAGGTTGAAAAATTATATCATGAAAATCTAATTCGTTTAATCCGCTTAAGTTTGGGTAGATATTGACTACTCATTTATTTGCTTAGCCAAACCTATTTCAGCCTATCAAAAATTAGATCATATATAGTTTAAATTGAGCATGAAAAATTTTGTAAAAATATTTTCAATTTTCTTTACTCCCTCTATTTCAATTTGTTTGTACTTAACACGAAGTTTAAGAAAGTAAAAAAGATTTTTGACTGTTGTGATCTTAAATTAAAGATTTGCAGAATGTACAAAAATATAATGTAATTTATTCTTGTGGTTTTAAACATGTCATGTGGAGGGTTAGATTTAAAAAGTTGCCAACAAAGAAAATAGAGGTTAGATTTAAAAAGTTGCCAAAAAAGAAAATAGACATTTTTTTTCAAACAGACTGAAAAAGAAAGTAAAACAAACAAATTGAAATAGAGGGAGTATGTGATATGTTATGTATAAGGGTGTACATGGATCGGGTTGGTTCGGGTTTTTCACGTACCAAATCAAATCATTTGCGTCGGATTTTTAAATCTATGAATCAAACCAAATCAATAAAATTCGGAGTTTTCAACCTAGTTTTTTTTTTTTGAATTTTTAGGGGGTTTTCCCAGTAAAGTCTTCATACAAACATATAATTAACTTGAGCTTCAAATATTTCTTTAGTCTTAGCAAGATACAACTATCTTAGGTGTTTCTTAAAAAAAAGCACAAAATATGAAATGGGTGATGACAGTAGAATATTCAACAACAAAAAAAATCGTATCAAATAAATATTGCATATTAATAAGTTATAATAAAAGTAATCATAATTTTAAAAAAATTAAGTCATGCTAAAATAAGTCTAGTAAGTATTAATTACATGACTAAATATTAAATAAAAAAATAAATTTAGTTTATGTATTTATGAAAACTAAAGAAGATATCCAACATTATTGTAATTCATAGTGTTTAATTGAATATTTTTGTTAGCATTAGTGTTGATTTGGACTTTATTTGAGTTACTAATATCTATGGACTATAAAATTTATTGGACCATTCAAAATTTTAAGTTTAAACATGAAATAATAGGGAAACGTACCTAAATATGCCATATTTAGAAAATATTTATCATTTATAGCTATATGATTTTAATACATGCATAATTCACTTTTAATACATACAGGGGCGGAGCTAGCCTACAATGAGAGATCCGAACCCCTTCGGCGGAAAATTATACTATTTATACATGGTTAAAATTATTTTTTATGTATATATAGTAGATGTTGAACCCCCTTCGGCTAGTTCGTGTGTTCACTTTTGAACCCCCTCAATGAAAATTCTAGCTCCGCCACTGAATACATAGTGTAGATTTTTTACCAAAAAAACATAATACATTTAAGATACTTATAATGCATCTATATTGCATGCATAATTCACTTTTAGTACATAGTGTAATACATCTATATTGCATGCATCATTCGTTTTTAATATACATTGCATTTTTTTACTAAAACAAGTATAATATATTTTAATACACTTATAATACATATATATTGCATACATAATTTATTTTTAATACATAGTACAGTTGCTATATATGGTAAATATTTTCTAAATATGGTATATCTTGGTAATAAATAAAAAACATATTTAAAAGCAGTAAATATTTTATAAAAAGTATTCAAAAAGGTAATTTTTCGAAATAATATGTTGAAAGATAAAAACAATAAAAGGTTTAAGAAATATTTATAAATTGCATCACATTAAATATTTTTAAAAATTGAATAAATGTAATATTGGGATGATTTGGTTCAGTTTGGCTTTTTTCAGCTAAAATCAAACCAAACCAATTCTAGTTGATTTTTTTTTTTTCCAACACCAAATCACTATTCAAGTTTTTTTTTTAATTTGACTCGGTTTGTGGTTTGATTTTGTTCACCCCTAATTATGTCCATTCATAATAAAGAAAAACTTATTTTACCAAGTACTAAAAAATTATTAAAAAAACAAATAAAAAAATTAAAACTTAGTAATTAAAATTGAGCACGTGAGATTATTAGCCACATTTGGCTTATTTCAATCTAACTCATGTTAGCCCAAATAATTTTTTAGTGAATTATTAAACCATTATGTTATTAGCTCAATCTATTTTCACCTGCTCAATCTATTTTTACCTGCTCAAATCCAACTCAGTCACCCATTTTATACCTCATCGAAAAAGAAAATAATTGTCTCGGTTACTTTGCTGATTTGGTTTATGTCGTATGTGATGGAAAAAGGGAAGAGGAATATCAGGAGAAAGCTGGCAATATTTTCTTTTTTTGTTACTTGTAGTAGAGTTTGGCCAAAGAAGATACGTAAGTCTCATACTACTTTATAAAGGTCAGTTTCAACTAGGATCACTATCTACCACATTTTTCCAAGAACGATATTAATGTCTAAATTTTCTTAATGTAATATCTTTAATCTCAAAATTTTATTTAATTAAACATTGTGACTAGTCTTCAATTAAATAAAACTACAAATTAGTACTTATTAGACAGTAGTCCTTATTATTTAATGTCAATAATTTTTCTTATATCATCCTAAATGGAATATATAATTTCATTTAATCAAGAGTATTAATTAGGAGTTGGTTAATGTTGTTTAGCCACAGGTAAGCCTTTTAATTTCAGTTTAACTTGGATTTTGAAGCTGAGAAGATCATCTGGGAATTGAATTACGTGGTAGGTTTAATTTGAAAAATATTGAGTTATATTTTGAAGCTACTGATCTATTTGGGGGAGTTCTTTTGTAGTGTTATCTAAAAGATGGTGTAATTTTGTTATTGGAAAGTTTTGTCCTATGTTGATTACAACTGGTTTTTAATTTAATCTATTCATCTAGACTTTCACCTCCTGTAGTGATGGGTATTTGGCGCCTGGTCCCTATCCATAATATACTTTCCTCTCACTATTCGAGAGAGCTCGCTCAAGTTGAGGAAAATCCTCGAGTATCTTGCAATGCTCTATTTTTTTCTAATTATGAATTTCCACTATATTAGCTTCGCGATAGCAATGAGTGACTTACCCAGTGAAGTATTTTCCAAGAAGGGTTGATCATGTAAACCACCATTTTTGAATCAAGTTCCAGAAAATGGAAAAAGAAAAAAGATTCATAATCGTCGACACCCCTCCATGGAGGCTATTACATAGTGTAATCTTTAGAGGCAATGCAACAATTCTGAAAATAAATTTTTTTAAATAGCTATACATAAACGCAAAGTTTATTGGATATTTTACAAGGAATATGTTTTTTTTGGGAAGCTCAATATATTATGATTCTTCTCCTCATTTAATTTCTATTTTTAAGAATGATTGATATGTCCCAGACAAATCAAGCTATATACTAAACTCTGTTTGTAATAATAATTACATGTTTGTTTCGATCACGCCAAGGCTCATCATATCCTATCACAAAAATTACGATATGATCAATAATCTAAATTTGTAGAAGTAAATAACCTCATGTTTTAGTTAATTTATCAGCTAATTACCTAAAATTGAATGTAGCTAGCTAGCTTTCTACCTAATAGTTATAATTAAGAGTACATTGATTCCAAATTCACGAGAAACATATCCACTTGATTACCAAATTGTATTTTAAGTTTCGCAACATTTTTAATCTTAACAAAGACAAATATATTACAGCGCTAGCTAGGTGATTTATTTCTATCTATCTATCTGATCTAAGCCTAATTGATAGAAAGAACAATTTCATTTATAGGGTGCATGCATCAAATTAATTGATTAAACTTACTCGGAACGTCCTGAAAGTGATATAGCTAATATATCCTCGATGTTCAAACCTTGTATTTGAGATTTGACACATTCACAAATATCTATCTCATCTCCACGGTTTATTCCCATTCTATTAAGTCTAAAAAGTTCATTGCAACAAGTCTTTGGAGGCACCCCAGTACGCTTGTAGCCAGTCGTCATCCAATCTATGCAAGGTGTCAATCGTTTTGGTATCACATTGCACTTAACTGCAGCATTCGATGAAGATCAGATGGGCGCGAAAGCAACAACGAAATAATTAGAATAACAACAAGAGAAAATGATGATGGCCTCTTTGTGAAGTTTCGATCGAGATTCAGGTAATTTTCTTTTTAATTTTCAGATAGGTGAAGATAATAACAACATTGGAAGAGATAGATTTTTTTTTTTTTTTTTTTTTTTTGTTACTTGTAGTATGTATAGTTAGCCAAACTTGATCATTTTTATAAAGTTGTATGTGAGGTCAGGAATTTGAAGTTGGATCATTATCCACCATATTAATTTCCAACAAAGAAAGGATTATACACATGTTTCATTTCCTTTCGACATGTAAGGAGGTACACCTATGTTGGTGAGGGCCATGCGTACGTAATTCATTCTCCGTACAAAAACACTATTTGAGGACACCAAATAAAATCCTATTTAGTTGAGGCCCAATTCAAGTTCGTTAATGATACATGGTGGATGAACTAGGAACCAAATTTTAAAAACTTAACATAGCCATTAATAATTGTCCGGCATTCCATGGATTTTAATGGAGAGAGTCCGTTGGTGTTTATCTACTGAGGCGCCATTTTCCGTCATTGTCAAGTCCATCGATTTTCTCCCGGATTTGCCATATAACCAACGGAAGTCCGTCGGTTTTGATCCTCAATTTTTTTTATATGTTCTTAAAATGCTTAAAACACATGTTAAACATATGGAAAGTAAGGGTGGGCATGATATGGTATATACTGAATTACCATATCGAATCGAAATTTTTGATATCATGATTTTATTATTACGGTATTTGATATGATATATGGTAGACATTTTTAAAAAAATTGGTATTCAGTAGGGTATTTGGTATTTATAAATACCAGAGGCGGAGCCAGGATTTGAGGTTTGGGGTTCTAAATATCAAGACAGTCAATGATCTCAAACTAATATATAATAACCGTCAAACGAACAAACAAGTATCAATATTCAATATATTGACGGCGATGGAGAACTTGGCAAAGGAGAGCTACGAGCAGTATTTGAAGGAGTTTTAGATTTGAAAAAATTCGTGATCATATTGACTCTCGCTCAAAAATGATTGCGTGATGGGCAACTGCAATGGTAATTAGAACCCTAAGTTATTTTTTTGACTTTGGGGGTTTTGTGATTTAAAGAAAACCAATAGCCAATATTTTTTTATTCTAGAGTATTGATTGACAGATCTGCCTTTTTCTTTTTAACTTATTAATTTTTATTTTGTTTTCTAAATAAATGTTTAAAAATAATATGCAATTTTAAAGCGTAAAGGCTTTTCTTTTTAGAGCAAATCGTGATGGTTTTTTAACTTATGCAACCTATTTTATAGTTTTTGAACAGTGGGAGCACATAGCAAAAAAGGGAAAATAAGCTGTCGCTAGTGAGATTCGAACCCACATATCGGGGAAACCAAAGACTTTGCACGCTTGCCCAACACTGAACCAAAATATATTTATATTTACTAAATTTTCTAATACAAGTACAGGATCCGAACCCCCATTTTATACTGTATCTCTGCCCCTATTAAATACCATACTGAAATACCTAATATCATACCGAAGTATATAGTTACACAAATAATTAATTTGTATCTATTATAAAAATACTAATAAATATACAATCTAGTATTAGTATAAAAAACTAAATGTTTAGACGTTGAGACTTTGACTACTCAATCTTGATGAAATATCTTTTTTATGTAATTGATTAACAAGAGTTGGTTGTACTTTCTTTTTAATATATATTTCTATGAGTCATGTGTTAGTATGATACAATTGAGACATTATTTTCAAATGACAAAGTTATAATATATGAGCATATTTTGTCGAAGTTGAACAAACTATGGTTACCGAATTATCATACCGCAAAATACTAAAATCGAACTTCAAAATACTGAACCATACCGAATTAATTTGGTATGGTAATGGTATAATATTTTTAAAAATCGAATACCAAAATTACCGTATCAAAATTTCAAATACCATACCATGCACGCCCCTAATGGAAAGTATTACTTAGGCAAAAAGGTTCTAAGACTCAAAACGGCCGAACAATTATTACAAGCCGAGTATTACGACAAGGGAGAAGCAAAACTTTGTAGATAGCTTCGCTTCCTCCTCTATCGCTTCTTTCCTGGATTTTTGCTCATTTAAGGAAAAAAAAAATTCAAAATATTCAGCATTTTGTGTTTCAACACAAGTATTTTGTTCAAGCACATTGCTTTTGACTGCTAAGAATTTAATTACATGTTGCACTATTTTCAATATATCCAACAAACTAACAATTAAATGTCTAAGATCCATTTTTCCTTTTCTTAATTAGGATAATTTAATATAACCTTAACTATGTGCTCCACACTTTCAAATATTTTAAGTTGAGGAATAATCTTTCCACAATTTATAGAGGGTTTTACCCGTTTTCTTATAAGAAATTGTATTTTATAAATGACAAGTGAATTATAATAATATAGCTACATCTCATACTATCAGGCGCACCTGAACTAATTGTCATGCTATTCATCATATTTTTTAAAGTCATATTTTTTCTTTCAACTACATCGCATAATTAATTCTAGAGAATAAGGAGTATTGTCTCATGTATTATTCCTTCTCTTTCACAAAAGTCATTTAATACTACATACTCACCATCTTTATCTGATCTAACTCTTTTGTTTTTCTTATTCAATTGATTCTCTACTTCACATTTATAAACTAAGCATATGTCAAATACTTCATATTTATTTCTCAACATAAATTTTTTTATATATCTAAAAAAAATCTTCTATAAATGTTACTTACCTTCTCTTGTCATGATTTATTTTAAATCTCTTAAATCAATATGAGTCGAACTCAACAACTCAAATTCTCTTAATAAAAAAGCCCATGATTTCTCAGTACGTACGGCAAACTTTTACACTTATCAATACTCGAATAACTAATATAAAAAATGAAACCTTCAAAATGCATTCTCTTAGTATAAAACAAATTAACATGTCATTATCTATAGGATGCCATAGATAAAGAGCCAATCAGGTAAGCACAAGAGCACATATTGATCAAACGATAAATTTAAAATAGGTGAAAATTATAAAAGATCGGGATATAATTTTAAATAAAATCATAAAAATATTAGATAATTTTTTTCTGCCTATAAATTTTGGCCATAGCTAACACGATATATAAATTATAGGACTTAGGTAATAAATATTTCATGAAATAGTTGAGATACATATAAATTCAGCTAGGGATGGAAACGGGGCAGACAGGTGTGAAGCATGCTGGTTATCAGAGATGGAGCCAGGATTTGAAGCTTGGGGGTTCTGAAATTTAGGACGAAATAACGACCTCAAGGTAATATATAGTAACCGCCAAACTAACGAACGGGTATGATATTTAATATATTTAAAAAGCAACGAATCATTTAACAGTAAAATATACTAAATATTATCATTACAACTACACTCGACGACTTGTCATTTTTGAATATGATCAATGATCGGATCATTAGATACACTTTCAAATAATTCATCATCTTTATAACAAAACTAAACAAGTTATTTAAAACGTTGTCACCAGTTATACTTCGCAATTCATTTTTAACAAACTTCGGAGAGGAAAAATCATTAGTTTCTGTCTATTTTTCATTGTCAACTCATATAAAGATTGCAAATTAAGAAAAAAAAAATTACATTAAAAAATCAGAGTTATGAAACAGACCACATATTTGTCGGCTTGTCGTGAGTTCTGGGTTGGAACTTTGGGAAGCAAAACAATAAAAGTTAGTAAATATAAGAGAACAATACGAAACAGTCCTAGAATCAAAGATCAAAAATCAATTTTTGAATATATATTAGGCATTATAATATGAAACAAAATGAAATCAGATACGAAGTTTGAATTCCACATAGGGATGGGTGGGCAAATTTTTCTATAGCTTTTGAATTTATATTTGTAGAAGAAACTGAATCTCTTCTGTTTTAGAGGGTAATGTTTTCTTCTTCTTTTTTTACTTTTTTTAATTGTTACTTTTATTTTATTTTTAAAAATTAATGTTTTTGATTCTTTAAGAAATCTGCATATATTAAGGAGGAAGAAGGCGTAGATGGAATAAGGAAAACATTTTCCTTGACAGGGTACATTTTCTTTTTAAAAAGAAATCTACTTGGAAAAAAGATAAAAATTTGCTTGAAAAAGATAAAAAAAGTGGACAACAGCCGGATTTGAACCCACAACCTCACACGTTGAAGGACTTTAGCATTTTACTTCGTACCACCAAGGCACTAGCCCAGATATGTCTATGGGTTCGCAGGTTAATATATATGTATTTTGGCTGAATTTTCTAATATAAATACAGGGTCTACGCAAAAGCTACTGGGTTCATCCGAACCCCCCAAATATACTATAGCTCCGCCTCTGCTGGTTATAGCGTTCGTGGGGTGGGAGTGAGTTTGAACTTTTGCATGTGAGGAGCAGGTTCAACTTTTATAAATAAAAAAAAAAAAAAAGGAAAAAACCTCAAATATGCCATCGAACTTTGAGAAAAGGCTCATTCATGCCATCCGTTAAAAGTTGGGCTCATTTATGCCATTGTCGTTCAAGAAAAGTCCATCTATGCCGTTATTTTTTAACAGAAAACTTGGATGGTTTTGTAATACTATTTTTTTCACGTGGCCTCTTATTAGAGGTCCACGTCACCAAAATTAAACCAGCCCACCCTTTAATCCATTTGAAATTAAATAATTAATTTTAAAATTAAATTCCCCACCCATTAACACAATCTTAAATTCAAAGGTGTGCAAATGGGTTGGAAGTAACCTCTGCAAAACACCCTTAGCTGCAGATTCTCCATCATCATCGGTTGATCAAGAAGCAGACAAGGAAGAACACTGAAACATAATTACCTCTTTTAGTAGGTCTAATTGTTTAATTCAAATTCCCACATTACTAAACCTTACCTTTGAAAATTCCAAATGTTCTTAGCCAACAACATAACAAACAAAAAGACACAAATTACACTATCCAGTATCCACCACTTTGTATTCAAATTAAGATCATAGGATCAGCAACAACTAGATTAATTTCTAATGCTAATTTCAAATTACAAAGAAAAGAAATGATAAATTTAAAGTCTTGGTTTGCACTAGCAATTCTTTATGTGTTCCTATGTACTCATCAGCAGCAGCGGGTCAGATGCAATAGAGTATGCGGTAAGGCGTTTGAACTATACATTCCAAATTCACGCGAAACATTCCCTACTTCAACAAATTGTGTTGTTAAAGTATCGTAACTTTTGTAATTAATCTCAAGTCTCAACAAAGACAACTAATTAAAGCAACAGCTAGATGATTTCTTTCTGTCTATCTAAGCTTAATCAATAGCAAGTAATTCAATCGTGAACTAATTTAGCTGTGGCCGGTCACTGCATTTAATTATAAAAAGCTAGAAAACCCCATTTATTTTGTTACTACATGTTAAAAACGGCAGTTCGGTGCACTAAAACTCATGCTATGCCAGGGTCCGGAAAAGAGCCGAATCACAAGGGTTTATTGTACGCAATCTTACCCCACATTTCTGCGAGAGATTGTTTCCACAACTTATAAGTATTAGAAGGGTGCATGTGCATGCATCAAATTAAATTAATCAAACTTACTCAGAACAATTGACAGTTGGGATGGTAGGGTAGGACAAGAGGACATTACAGCCCCAAGTAAGTTGATTAGCTGCTTTTGCATTAACATTTGGATCTTGCAATTCTGATTTGATACATTCACAAATAGCTACTTCTGCTTCAGGAGTTTTTCCCATGCTGTTAAGCTTAATTATTTGACTGCAACAACTCTTTGGAGGCACCTTAGTATTCTTGTAGCCAGACTTGGTCCAATCTATGCAAGTCTTTGTATGTCTTGCTAAATCTCTGCACTTAACTTCATCAACAAGAAGTTAAGTAATAGCGTCCAGCTTTCAATGAAAATGATTGTGAAAGCGATGAGAAGGAAATAATTAGAATAGCAACAAGAAAAAATGATGATGATGGCCTCATTATCAACTGAATGTCGTTATAGTAATCTGTTTTATTTTCGGATAGGTAAAGATAGATAATAATAATGTTACGTTGGAAAAGGTTTTTTTTTTTTTTTTTTTTGTTGTTGTAGTAGTGTGTTAGCCAACTTGAGCATATTTATAAAGTTGTATGTGAAGTTAATTTAAACGTGGACCATTATTCACCATATTTTCAACAAGGATAAAGGAAGTACCACTAATTCATTCTCCCCAACAAAAGACTTTTTGAGGCCTCTCAAATTATATTGTGTTTACTAGAAGATTCAACAAAGTAAGTCTTTAACTATGTGCAAACCTGCTACAAATTAGAATGAATTTGGTAATTTAAGAGTTTTATTTTACAGAAAAATGTTTTCAAATTAAGGAATTTTTGCTTACAGTAAAATATATTTTGGATAAAAGTTTTTATTTTCTTTTATTCTCGATTGTGTAAATTATTTTTTGAGTTTTGGTTGTTATTACCAAAGTTACTAATATGAACAAAAAACTGGTGTAAGAATCGCCCATGAGCGAGTGCTACTACGAATTTGTGTTCACTCTTTTCTTGTTTCTATATTTGAATGAAATTTCTTTTTTCTGAAAAATTAAAACGAGAATCAGAAACTGTTTTCGTGGAAATTAATTAATGACGAGGCACCCTTTCTAGAAGGTGGTTAGCTCTCTAAGGTGCTCGTTAGCGCATTTTTTGCTTGTTTAATGGTAATATTCATAATTTATTATCAAAAAAATAATATTCCTTCATTTTAAAATGAATGGCCTGTTTTGACTTTACACGAAGTTTAAGAAAATAATGAAGACTTTTTTGAATCTTGTGATCTTAAATTAAAGTTATGTCAAATATATCAAAAATGTTTTTAAATTTTATAGTCTTAAACATGACATGTGAAAAGTTAGAATTAAAGTGTTGTCATAACAGGAAAGGGTCATTCTTTTTTAACCGGAGGAAGTAATAATGACGAGGAGTGAGAAGAAAAATAAAACAAGGCAGGTACATATTGATATTTACAACTACAAAAACACCACCAACACAAGACGAAAGACTACAGGCAATTCGGAAATAACATGAAGAAACAGGAAAAAGAAAACCAAATACTAAAGAAAAAAGCACAAAATTCATGGAATATTTATACTCATGAGCGCTTCATCTTTGTGATTTTATATCTTCTGGTCTACTCCAAATTAAGATCATTTTATCCTGTCAAAAGAACAAACATTTAAATGACATTATAGCAAATAATAAATATAGTAGGAGCAATTAGTACAAGTAAAAATCAATTCAATTACAATTCATTTAAACTAACATAAATTTTCTTGTAGTTTATTACCCTTCCAAGTTCACGAAAAAAAAGTACAAAATGATTCAACTCTGCTTTTTTTGGTTACGTATCTAGCTACTTATAAGATATTATATACTTATATTATTATTATGATCACAACTATAAGGTAAACTTAATTACTTCAGTTATATATACTAATAATGCCCAAAAAACTTGCACAATTAACCTGTAATACAGTACGTAGGTCACACGTAGCTTTCTATCATATAATTAGTATCAATTGATATTTTATCTACAATTACCTTATAAATAGTTTAGTAGTGTAAATATCTTTTTGTTGTCAATGTATAGAAGTTAAACTCGTACCAGGACATTTGACATATGGAGAGAGAGAGAAGGGCAAGGCAACTCCACATCTGCGAGGAAGTGCTTTAGCTGTAGCATCTGTGATTCTTATATTTTTGAATACTGAATGAACACATCTACAAACAATCGCAGTATTAGCAGTGTTGTTCGCGATTTGTGAAAGAGTTGAAACTCCAACACAACACGCGGCTGGAGGAATCCCAGTCACCCCACTCCCACCCCTAAAGAACACCACGCATGGTCTCATGGCTCGTACTACGTTGTTGCACTTAATGTTTTCGACGTGTGAGTAAGTTGGGAGAGTCATGAAGAGGAGTATTAAGACTACAGTAAGAAAAGGATATGTAGGCTTCATATTGGTGAAGTATTAGTATAATTGAGGATATTGAGATTTTTGAGTTTGATTTAATTTTCTTTCCAAATGACTTGTGGTTTATAGAAGTTTTTGAGGGGGACGTGAAAACAAATAAAGTTGTTGATTGATGACGTTCAAATTGGCTAAGACAACGGAGAAGATGAGAATGAAATGCATAGCTTAGATAAAGTAGGAACTACTTTTGTAATGCTCAAACGGTCAGTCTCCACCCCATTTTATTACTCTAATTTTGTTACTGTCTAGAGGCACTGTGCTTAGCCAAACAGGCTATAACATCGTCCTAGTGGATTTGCTAAAAAATAAAATAAAATATATATATATATATAATTCTTTTTGCCTACAAATTTGGTGAGCGGACCTACATCATACTCGTGGCGGACCAATACCTCTTATACAAAACTTGTATGTTAAAATATTAATTATCTATAAATATTTCATTTAGACTAAGTGATTCTTGCATATTAATTATTTAATTAACTCGAGGTTGCTATAGGGAATTGACTCATAAATTTTAAATCTTGAGTTTATCTATGCAACATATTGTATGGAAATAGGAATTAGATAATAAATATTTTGTGAAATAATCGAGATATACATAAACTAATCCAAAACTATTTCTAACTTTATATAAAAAAGAATGAAAGTCATGCTTGCACCTTACGTAGGATTTTCACGTGCAGGGTGTGGAAGGTGACATGTTAAGTTTGTTTGTAACATCTTTCATGACCCAAAAGAATAAAAAAGTTTGTTTGTAATATCGAGTTTGCCAGAAAGAAAATTATGCCGCTAGCTCATAGTTATCTCTGTGTCCCCAAATGCACTCATCGGATGATCATGCCAAGGAAATATAACGAAACGTTTTAGCTTTAGCTTGGATCATGTCATACATTTTTGTGATATTAGTGTTAATCAAAGAATCAAATTAATTCTCTTTGATCATGTTTTTCTTCAAATATTTCGTTAATATTTTAAATCGTTAACTATTGTGGCCTAGCTAGCTACAATATAATTTTTAAATATGTTAATCTTATAAAAGAAAACTTAGATATCCTATATTCAAATTCATACCAAAAATAAATTAGTTTAACTTTAGTAGTCCGAACTGCGTCACATTATCTTTGTTCAAATCGCGAGTTTGACCGTAATCATCCATTAATAAAATCGATAATATCATACAAGCCCAAAAAAGAAAAGGAATAACATAATTTTGATAAATTCTCATAACATACTGGATTAATATTTAATACAACGTAAGCTCAGCTGGTTTAGTATATTGTAAGAAAAAAGTAATTGGATTATCTCCTCATCAGAGAAAACACAATTTATTACATGCAGAATAGAAGTTCAAGAACTCTGAACATAAGTACATAACATATAGATATATTTTACTCCAAATAAACCAGAAAAAGACACCGTTCCCAACAAATTATTTGCTATATAGCCTTCCTCAAGCCAAAGAAATGCCTTCTATAAATATAATATCCTTAAAACACTTCAATTGATCCTGCAAGAGTAGTAACAATGTATAAAATTATCAAAGATGTTAATTAGTAGTGCAATATGTTGTTCATGGACATCTTACCATGAGCTTTAATGTTTCTACCTCATCTGACATATCTATATTTTTTCTTCTTCTTTCATTTTGGCAGTGTTTGATAGACAGAAGTTATTAGCCCATGAAAACATAGTTTGCGCAACTCGTTTAAGTTAGGGCGAATCATAATTTTGCTCACTTATTAGATAATTTTTCGCAACTCAATCATATGAGACCTTGTCAAAATATTTTAAAAGAAAACTTTTTTGGGGGTTGATTAAATATATATAGCCATAAAAAAAATTAAGAGTTATGTTAATTTGTACACTAATTAAACAAATTATAAGAAAACAAATTAAAAAAATTATAATTTGATAAGAGATGGGCAGATTATTGGGTTATGATCCATTGTTTCGACCCTCTTGACCAAGTCATCTCAACCCAATAAACCTTTGGCAGGTTAATGACCCGACATTTATTGACTCATCCCACCTCGATCCATGCAAATTCACTTTAATCTACTCAATCGACACCCCTACAACTATTTTATCTTTTAATTTCTTTTTCACTTGCTTCAACCAACATTTTAGACATTATTACTGATCTCTAATAGTAAAATGTTCCATCAGAACATTATCGATTTGTAGATATTATTATTAATTTGTAATATATATTTTTCTCAAAAGATAAATTCACTCACTAACCAAACATTAGTACCATTTTGAAAAAGTGTTACTCTCTCCATTTCAATGTGTTTGTCTTAGTTACTATATGGACAGTCAAAGAATATTTTTTTTTCAATCATTATTTTTTCAAATGCTTTCTAAATATCTTGAATTGGTAACTATTGCGACTTATAGTATATTTTATGTAGCTCCTAAATATGTAAGTTCTATTTTATAAAAAATGAAGATTCTATATCCGAATTCACATCAAACATTAGTTAATTTAACCCTCGTACTTCGAACTAAGCTAAGAAAATTGAAACAGAGGGAGGGGAAGGAAGAGTAATATTACTTGGTGCAGTCAACACTGGTTGAAATAGGGAAGGACAAGGAGATTCCACAATTCTGAGGAAGACTCTGTGCTAGTTGAGCATTAATATTGATCTTCTGAGATGCATTCTTTAGACAAGTGCATGCAGCCTTCCTATCTGGTGTAGTTGCAGTAGCAGATGCAAGAGATTGACAACCAGCACAGCAAGGTTGTGGTGGCTTCCCACCAGTGCCTTGTAAATAGCTTAGACAAGGCCTAATTGTGCTAATCACTGTGCCACAAGTGATAGCACCTTCTGAAGCTGGTGCAATAATTAGCAACATAAAAATTAGAGTCATGACTAATGGTACTACTGCTTTTGCTTGGCTTGATGAATTCATGGTTAATTAAAAGACTTTAAATTATTTTGAACTTGTTGTTGAGACTCTTTGTGCTTGAGTATACTGTTTTTATAGATGAGATTTAAGAAAGCTAACTAGCACAAGAAATTTATAATAAAGAAAGATATGGTTGGTTTAAGTGATTGAGTGCAAGAAATGATGGAAAATTATTGATGTATTTTTTAAGGCAAGGAAGTGACATCTATTCAACATAAATAATGGCCATTTTACATTTTACTTGCCTATTTAATTTAGTGGCATGGTCTGGAATTGAGCTGGATTTTATACATACAAGGAAAATAAATCTGAAGAAGGTCACTTGGATTAACTAGATATAATAAGATTCTGCTTGAATGTTAAGATATGGCATTGGTGAAAGCCTCTAGAAAATGGACATCTCAACTTTTTAGAATAAAATTTGCACAAGGATAGCTCAGTATTGTTTCTGAATTCTGGAACATTCACTTAATTTCCTTGACTGTCAAATATTTGATTTGTTACTTCTTCTTATAAAATTGTATAGAAGAACATATCCAACTGCACCACTTTTGCAAGTAATCCAACTCTAGGAGCAAAGTCATTGAAAGATCAAGGTGCCACAGACTGATGTTCTTAAATCTAGATGTCATTACGTGTACAATTTTTTACTAATTTGATGATTGAATCTTGTGTTAGACTCTAAGAGGTGGTTTGGTAGAGTGTATAAGTATGGTGTTGAATAGAGTGTATTAGTAATGCTAGGATTAGTTATATTGTGACTTGTTATACTAGAATTATTTCTTATTCACTGTTTGGTTTGGTGTATTAAGGGCAATACATCTTTAGCTATGCTTATCCATGTGTTAATAAGCCTTGTATTACTAATATCATGGTCTGTTATGTATTAGTTATACACTGTATAATACTAAATAGGATGGATAACTAATAAAGGCTTATATAAAGGGACAAATTCAAAAAAAAAGTACACATAGCAAATATAGTTAACAATATTATAGCCCAAAACATAAATTATTAGGAAAAATAACATAAACATACACCTTAACTTATCATATTTACACAAATCCCCACCCTTACAAAGTAATTATAAAAATTCCAACTAATTATTTATCTTCGTTGAATGTATCGGAAGCTAATTATGTATCTCGACAGACCCAAATTCGGAAAAAATATATCGGGAGCTAATTATGTATCTTTACAAAGAAAAAAATGTATCTTCACTGGATGTATTATATATCTCGACAGACCCAAAATCGAAAAAAATGTATCGGGAGCTAATTATGTATCTTTACAAGGAAAAAATGTATCTTCATTGGATGTAGAGGGAGCTAATTATGTATCTCGACAGACCCAAAATTGGGATTTTTAGTAATTATACAAAATGTCGGGATTTTCTGTAATTAAACTCCAAACTGTCGGGATTTATGTTGTTTGCCCTTACATTTATAAGCCCAGAATCCGGATTGGCCCATAAGTATAAAGTAACTTTTTTTCCTACAATACAGGGAACAACGCTTATTTCCCAGCCTCTTCTTCACAATTTTCACCTTCAATTCTCTCCCAAAAAACTTCATACACATTGTTATTCAAGCGAATTATATGCAATGCAACTCGAAAACTTCATATTCATCTACAATTGGTGAAAAAATTCAGCATTGTTTCAAGTTTTTTCTGCAATTCGAGGTTCTAATTTTTTTAGTAAATAAGCTCTGTTTCGAGTGGGTATGGTTACAAAAGATCAGTTATGTATTGAGGAGCCCAAATCTAAAAAATTGGATGATTTGGTGTAGTTTTGAAGTGCTTTTGGATGAATTTCGTGTTTGGATTCAAGGAAGAAGATGAAGTCCGTTTTTTTGTATAAAACTGTATAAATTTATAAATTATTGTATATACAGTAATAGTCTACTTATTGCGATGATTTTCTTCTTTCTCTTTCCATTTTATACATACTTATACAAAGTAGATTCATTGTACATATATACATATGTATATATTCGTATAATTATGTGTATTATTGTATAATTGTATAAATACAACATTATACAATAATATACAAAATTATAAAAAGTATAATGTTGTATACTTAGTGTATAGACCTCATAAGCAGCGATACAACTCATTTTCAATCAATTTTTTTCATGAAATCTCCACCTCTACTCGTTTCAAGGGCAGGGATCACCAGATATGGTTTGTGCTTGTATTTTTGGTGTTTGGGTGGTTTGGACAAGTGTATAAGGTTTTGAGTTTGTTCTTGTTGTTTGGTTTTGATTTGAGGGTTGAAATCATTTTCTTTGTGATTTTTGTGGGAAATCAGGGTGAATTGAGAAATGGGTGTTGCTCAAAAATTGATTTTGATGAAAAGTGTAGTGCAAAGATGAAATTTTGCAAGTCTGGGTTGTTGAGATTGTTAATAAATTCAGACTTAGAAGAGGAAAAAATAAACTAGAAATGGTGGTTTATTGGAATTGGATGATGAAAAGTAGTATGATGAAGACAAAGTGTTTGATGTTTTTGTCACTGAGAAAAATGGTAGAATGACAGCAGCTACAACAATTGTGAAAACAATTGAAATTGGGTCATTTTTGGTAAGAACTTAAAAAGTGAGTTATATTTTGTAATGTAACTTTGTTGGATGCACTTTTATGTAGTTTTTCCAAAATAAAATACGGTTGAATGATTTGTAGACTTGACAGGGGTGACTCAAGGGTGAGGGCTACTAAAGCATTTGCTTTAGGCTCCCAAAAATTTGAGGCCTCAAAAATTTTTATAGTGAATTTTATGATTTCAAATTCACTTAAAATAATAGTGAAGATTGTCAATTACGTAAAAAAAAATAGTATAAAAATAATTATTTTTTTAAAAAAAGCTATCTAGTTTTTACTAGAAATATTTTAGAACTTTTGATTTAAGCAACTCAAACTTTATATTAATAAAAAACTTTTTTGCAATAACATCAAAGTTAATGTATTACAAACAAATAACTAACATCTTATTAACTAAAATTAAGCCTTACTTTTATAAATAATAATATTACTATGTCAAGCTAAAGGTTCTGTGTCTTTTAAAAATATTATACTAAAATGAGTAATGTGTAAGAACAAAAAAGGCAACTCTAAATTATTACAATATTATTTTTGTGTGTGTGGATATATATTTAAGTCCTCTTATTTAAATTTGGATTTAAACCACTAATTTTACTGAGACGCCCCTAAAATTTGATAAACAAGTTACGTTGCAAAAGTTTCCATAAACCTTTTCCCAAATAAAACTGAATAAAAGTAAAATTTACGCGTAATTTTGTTAGTTTTGGGAACTTACATAGTGAACCTATTCTCATACAAATTAGAACAACCTGGTTAATATATAATACTGATGTGCTTGCTTAGTTTCTATTCTTATTACTTCTTTCATCGTTACATTCTAATCTCTAGGTTTTAGTATTATGGCGATTCTTTGTAATTCTCAGCCAACTCATATATTATTTTTCTTTCATCCACGCATTAGAGCTTATTAGGGTTCTTAATACTAAAAAAAGGAAGATTTCGACAGATACTTATACGTGTGATTATCATATCATTGATGTTAAAGAGTTGGAAAAAGATAATTAGGTTCTTCGGGCTGCCATGATGAAAAACCTTTACGCTAATGTGTTCTTCAAATCCCAACAACAAGTTCTTGGCGAAGCTTTTGATGGAAAAGAGATGAAGAAGAAGGCTAAGTTGTGGGAGAAGCAGTTGAAGGAAGAGAAAGTCAAGTCTCAACGGGAAAGAGATAGAGAGGCGGCTCGAATCTCCATAGCAAGCATCAAAAGACAGTTGATTTTGACGATGGCATTCAAGCTGAAATAGATTTATTGGCCATAATCGGTGGTAAAGAGTTTATATACTTGATTTCCAGTTCTCGATAAGGAGTTACTACCTTCATTCAAAAATTAAGAATATCTGTATTTGTAGGTTTTGGTGGTAAATAAACTTGTATACTCTTGTATCATAAGATAAAGATGTATTTGAGGCAAATTCATTAAGTTTGTGTAGGAAAGACAAGTATTTTTCAAAAAAAAAAAAAAAAACGTGTTATAGTATTTAGCAAATTTTTGCAAGTTGAAAGATGAAGGTGTCACATGAGAATGAAGTTTCTTGAATCTATATATATATATATATATATATGTCATTACGTGTATAATTTTAATGATTGAATCTTGTCCACAAAACTTACTTTAGCACTCTAACTTTATGGGTAATTCTTTACCCCCTAAATTCATTTCAAGTGAATTTAATACCCCCTTTAATGTGACGTGGCAAAGAAAGTGAGATTACTCTCCTAGACGCGCGTGATAAATGAAAAATATAAAAATAAACAGTCCAACTATACACGTGGCATATTTTAATTGGATGTTATTATTAATTACACTTAATTCTTAGTGGAACCTTCGCTTTCATTTTTTTTCTTATTTTTTCCTTTTCTTTTTTGTCTCATTCTTCTTCTTTCTTTCTTTTCCCCCAAAGTGTAAATCTACACCAAATTTTCACATGAACGGAAACATTGCCGGACATTTTTTCCAGTGAACTTCTCTGATTTAATTTGCTTCATATTTATTGTTTTCATCCATAATTTCAAAAATGATGCAATCCTATAGAAAATAGAACTAAATTGAGCTAAGCCTAAAGAACAAGGACTCAGAATTTTTCTTGAACAGCTAAACTCGAACCCTTTAGAAGAGAAAGAGAGAACCGAAAGAGAGAGAAGAGAGAAAAATATGATTTCCTTATTGATCTGAATTGATAGCCTTTATATTGAGATTAAGCAACTATATATAATGGAACCACCAAAATCAGTTGGAACCAAGTTTAGGAATCAGTTATAACTAAGACTCTTAACGGACTTTTAACTAGTCACGTGACTAACTCAAAATACAGAATTTAAACCTAACGACTTAATCAGCTATATTGCAAAAATTACAAATTAGGAACATCGGGGAAAATACATCTTTTATCAATTGACATGTAACAATACTCCCTCCTTTTGACAATCCTTAACCTCAAGGATTAAAATGAGGAAACTAGAGGGTAAAGGACTGATAATCTTCCCAGGTACTATCCTCTTCAGCAGTGTTGAGCCACTTCACCAACAACTGTGTAGCAGGCTTGCCATGCTTCTTGATCAATCTCCTATCAAGAATAGCTTGAGGTGTTAACAAGACATGACTGGCATCAGAATGAACCTCATGCAATGTAACAGTAGCAATGTGAGATCCCAATTTTTACTTGAGTTGAGAAATGTGAAAGGTAGGGTGGATCTTTGAATCAGCAGGAAACTCAAGAGTATAAGCAACTGAGTCTACCCTAGCTATAATCTGAAAGGACCAAAAAACTTTGTTGAGAGTTTTTAGAAACTTGATGTAGACCCAATCACCAACTGCATATAATCTATCAGTTCTACCCTTGTCAGCTTGTGATTTCATCCTACTCTGGGCCCTCTCTAAATAGAACTTAATACACCTCAGGGTAGCCTTCCTAGCTTGCAAACTGCTATCCACCATATCAAGTTGCGAATCAAAATGCATCTAAGGTAAGAGGGGAGGGGATGGTTGCCCATAAACAACAGCATAAGGGGTCATGTTGATAGCAGAGTGAAATATGGTATTATACCACCACTCGGCTAAGGCCAACCACTGTGGCCACTCTTTAGGCCTCTCAAAGGTCATACACCTGAGATAACACTCAAGACACTTATTCATAACTTCTGTTTGCCCAAGATGGTATGTAGAATAAGTAAGCAATGTAACTTTCTGTGGCTTGAACCACTCCTTCCAAAACCTGCTAGTAAAAATTAGATCTCTGTCTAATACTATAGTCTTGGGCATACCATGTAGTTTGAAAACCCCATTCATGAAAGCTTGCGCCACTTCTAAGGTTGTGTAAGGATGCTTAAGAGGCATGAAGTGAGCAACTTTACTCAACCTATCAACTGCCACAAAAATGACCTCATGGCCAGATACTTTAGGAAGACCTTCTATAAAGTCCATGAGATGTCTTGCCAAATCCTGTCAGGGATCAGAAGAGGTTAAAGAAGGCCAGGGTATGCTACATTTTCACCCTTGCGCCTTTGGCAAACATCACAACACCTAACATAAGAGTAGACATCTTGCTTTATTTTTTTCCAATAAAAGTCTTGCTTAAGTTTCTGCAATGTAGTAGTAATCCCAGAATAGCCACTACTAGGGCTGTCAAGGTATAAAGCCATCAATTTATTTCTTACAGTAGCCACAACTCCCACCATCATTTTCCTTTTTCTACTAAAAATATCATTATGATACCTGTAATAAGGTTTGTGAGGCCTTACAGCCTAGATGGTAGTATGGTACTGATTAACTTCTGCAAGGTAGGATTTTGCATCCAAGAGTCCTTGACCTCCTCAAGTAACTCCTTAGGCCTCTCAAAAGTCATACACCTGAGTTAACACTCAAGGTACCTATTCACAACTTCTGTTTGCCCATTTGTCTAAGGATGGTATGCAAAAGAAGTAAGCAATGTAACCTTTTATAGTTTGAACAGCTCCTTCCAAAACCTGCTAGTGAAAATTGGATCTTTGTCTGATACTATAGTCTTGGGCATACCATGTAGTTTGAACACCCCATTCATGAAAGCTTGAGCTACCTCTAAGGTTGTGTAAGGATGCTTAAGTGTCATGAAGTTAGTTTGAACACCCCATTCATGAAAGCTTGAGCCACCTCTAAGGTTGTGTAAGGATGCTTAAGTAGCATGAAGTGAGCAGCTTTGCTCAACCAGTCAACTACCACAAAAATGACCTCATGGCCAGATACTTTAGGAATACCTTCTATAAATTCCATAGAGATATCTTGCCAAATCCTGTCAGGGATTGGAGAGGTTGAATAAGGCCAGGGTATGCTACATTTTCACCCTTGCACTTTTGGCAAACATCACAACGCCTAACATAAGAGTAGGCATCTTACTTTATTTTTTCCAATAAAAGTCTTGCTTAAGTCTCTGCAATGTAGCAGTAATCCCAGAATGTCCACCACTAGGGCTATCATGGTATAAAACCATCAATTTGATTCTTACAGCAACCATAACTCACACCATCATTTTTCCTTTTCTACTCAAAATATCAGCATGATACCTGTACTAAGGTTTGTGAGGCCCTGCATTATGGATGGTACTGATTAACTTCTACAAGGTAGGATATTGCCTCCAAGAGTTCTTGACCTCCTCAAGTAACTGAGATTGAACTCTAAAAATACTACAGAGTTGGACAAGCCCCTATCTTCAAGAAAGAACATCTACAACCACATTATTCTTACCTTTCTTGTAGGGGATAAGATAATCATAGCCAAATAGTTTAATTAACCACTTCTGCTGGTTAGGAGTGGTGATCCTACTTCAAACTGTGTTGATCAATTTTGATTATGAATTGCCTTCCCAGAAGGTATCGCCCACACTTTTTGTACTGTTGATACCAAGGTCAACAATTCCCTTTCATACATTAAAAGGGCTTGATTTTGCTCAGACAACCCCTGACTAAAAAATTCTATAGGTATGTTACCTTGAGCTAGTACAACACCAATACCTCTACCTGATGCATCAGTCTCCATAATAAATTCCCTGGTAAAGTCTGATAGAGCCAAGACAGGTGCTGAAGTGATGGCTAGCTTCAGTTTTTCAAAAGCCTGAGAAGCCTCTTTATTTCACTTGAAACTACTCATTTTTAAGAGATCATACAGAGGTCTTGCTATAATACCAAAACCTTGAATAAACCTCCTGTAATAACCTACAAGTCCTAGAAATCCCCTTAAGCCTTTCAAGGTAGTTGGATGAGGCCAATTGACCACAGTTTCCACCTTCCCATCCATAGCCACCCCTTCCTCAAGAATAACATAACCCAAGTGGTCAATTTGTTTAACATCAAATGCACATTTGCTTTGCTTTACATATAGAACATTAGCTCTGAGTATCTTAAAGGTTTATCTCAAGTGAGAGATGTGCTCAATCCAATTAGACTTGTATACGAAGATATCATCAAAAAACACCAAAATAAATTTCCTGAGATGAGGAAGAAAAATCTGATTCATCAGGCTCTGAAATGTTGAGGGGGCATTTGTCAATCCAAAAGACATTACCATGAATTATAATGACCTTGATGTGTTCTGAAAGCTGTTTTTGGGATATCAAGTTCAAATATCTTAATCTGATGGTAACCTGACTTTAGATCTAACTTAGAAAAGTACTTAGCACTATGTAACTCATCTAGTAACTCCTCAATCATGGGGATGAGGAACTTATCTTTAACAGTATGAGTGTTCAACTCTCTGTAATCCACACACTTTCTCTAGGAACCATCTTTTTTCTTCACCATGACATAGGAGAACAGTAAGGACTAGTACTAGGTCTTATTACCCCTGACTCCAGCATCTCATTTACCAACTTCTCAATTTCATCTTTTTTGTATTGCAGGGTACCTATAAGATCTGATATTAATAGAAGAGGTACCTTTCTTCAACACAATTCTGTGATCATGATCTCTAGATGGTGGTAGCTCTTTGGCTCCTCAAACAGATCAGTAAACTCTTACAACACCACCTGCATATCTTCCTCATCTTCCTCCAGTACATCACCACTCATAGTGAAAAAACTAGCAGCCTCTATGGTAGGTACCTCTTCCAGATACATCCCTACATAGATCATACATAACTCTGCTGGTTTAGCTAGTAGTTTGGCCATACTTTTCTATTGAATCATCTTAGTTGCAACAGTCTTGATCCCTCTTAGAGACACCTTATGTCCCATGATGCTAAATTTCATCTTCAGTATTCTTAAATTCCACATATATAATATCACCTAAGGTAATCAACCATTGGACTCCAAGAACCATATTACACCCTCCAATAGGCAAAACTAACCTATCAAATTCAAATGATACCGCTTGCATCTTCCAAACTAATTTCTTGCATAAGTACTTGCAGTGCACCTTTTTCCCATCAGCCACAGACACAGCAAAAGGAGAAATAGCAGTTAAAACACACCCTAATCTCTTGGCAGTATTTAGATCAAGGAAGTTGTGAGTGCTTTTTGTATCAATCACCACATGTACAACCTTGCTCTTAACAGATATTGTGACCCTCATTGTTCTAAGGTCATGTAGGTCATTCATAGCATGAACAGACACATGGGGTAGGATAGCACCTTGATCATCAGTTTATAGCTTCTGACCTATCATAGTCAGGAACTCAGCAGGATCTACCAAGACCTCTTCATCCTATTCTACCACTTCTTCAGTACTTTCCTCCACCTCAATGGAGAATAACTGCCTCTTCCTCTTGCAAGCATGCCCATACACATACTTTTCATCACAATTAAAGCATAATTCCTTGGTTCTCCTTTCATCTATCTCAGCAGGTGTTAAAAGTTTGGCATTTCTGAAGTTTGGCTTGGGATTATTAGGAATGGTATTTTGTGGTTTTGAAACAATCTGGTTATTTTTGTTGAATTGTTGAGTAGAACCATAGAAAAAAATTAGATTAGTGGGATTAAATTTAGGGTTGTTTCTAGAGCTTGAAGGATTAGAAAAAACCTGTTGTTGAATTAAAAGAGTTTGCTCCTGAATTCTAGCTAAACTTACTGTTTTAGCTAATGATCAAGGACCTAACATTTTGACGGGTAGTCCAACTTCTTGTTTAAGGCCCCTTATGAAACAACTAACAACATAATCTTCTGAGAGTTCTATTCTAGTGAGTAATTCATCAAAATTATCAACATAATCTTGAACAAAATTAACTTGCCTCAAATCTTTGAAATCACCTATAGGATTATCATATAATTTTGCCCCAAACCTGACATACAAACACCTCACATACTCACCCCAGTTAGGCCATTCTCTGTTGAGCCTATGCTTCATATATGATTGACGCCACTGTAAAGCCTTGCCCTCCAATTTACAAGAGGCTAATTTCACCATTGCTTCTGTTGGAGTGTCGTCTACATCAAAAAACTGCTCACACTTATAGAGCCAATCCTTCAATCAAGTTCCATCAAAATGGGGAAAATCAACCTTGTAATTATGATTGGGGATGGGTTGATCTCTATCCTTGTTAGCTTCTCGATTCTCGTGGCCAATTCTACTTCTGCCAGCTTTACAAAACTCATGTCCCTCCATTCGATGACCTTTCTCTGCCCCTTTAAGGGGAGGACCCCTAGGATTTCCAATTCTGCAACAGTTGACTACTCCTTCCATGGAATTTTTCAATGTATCAACTTTCAGTCGTAATTCTTGCATACGAGTGTTGTGATCCCCCATTGTTACAAGTCAAAAGATCATTCTCTGATACCAATGATGCAATCCCACAAAAAATAAAATAAAATAAAATTAAGCTAAGCCTAAAGAACAAGGACTCAGAATTGTTCTTAAACAGGTGAACTCGAACCCTTAGAGAAGAGAGAGAGAACTGAAAGATAGAGAAGAGAGAAAAATATGATTTCTTTACCGATCTGAACTGATAGCCTTTACATTGAGATTAAGCAACTGTATGAAATGGAACCGCCAAAATAAGTTGGAGCCAAGTCCAGGAATTAGTTATAACTAATTCCTTTAACACACTCCTAATAGACTTTTAACTACTCACCTACTAGTTACGTGACTAACTCAAAATGCAGAATTCAAACTTAACGACCTAATCAGCTATATTGTAGAAATTACAAATTGGGAACATAGGGTATACAACTTGTATCAATTGACATGTAACAAAAAACAAACGGAAAAGGGCCTAAAATGTCCTTCACCTATTGATAATGGTACAAAAATGCCCTTCATCCACCTTTAGGCTCCAAAATGCCCTTCACATCCATCTTTGGGCTCCAAAATGCCCTTTACATCCAGCTTTGGGCTCCAAAATACCCTTTATTTAACATCCTCAATATTAAATTGAAAAAAATGTTTCATTAATGGTGTGTCAACTTTCCATTGTTAAATTATAAAGATATGCGTATTACATTTAACAGAATAGAACAAAGTAACTCTTTTCAAGAAAAAGGTAATATTCTAAAAGATAATTGTCAAGTATTACATAATTTAATATACAAAAAGAAATTATAAAAAATAAGTAAAATATTTGCAACAATGATTAAGTTTGCTAATTTAGCAATGTATTATAATTATATAATTATTTAAATTAATCAATATTAAAACTCATATGTAATATTTTTTATTAGGGGTGTTCATAATTTGGTTTAGGTCCTTTCTTGGTTAAAACTAAAATGAAATCAATTTAGTTAATTTTTTAATTATTAAAATCAAATATAATTCATATCCATCAATTTGGCTATTATCAGTTTGATTCGCAAATTTTTATTTTTAAGAAAATAATAATATTTTCCTCTCTTATTTTTTTTCTACAAGCAGAAAAATAGTATTTCAAAAATCCTTCCCAGAAAATCACATGGAGGATGGTATTCAAAATTTTCTGAGACTTTTTGGTGAGTTATCATTTTTCAACTTATAATCTGTTATTAACCTATTACTATGGTGGCTATAATTTTCTTGAATTGTGAAGGAAATGTATTTAAAAAATTTATAAGCTTAATTTAATCAAGTGAATAAAGTTAATAAAAAAATAAAATAAATATATAGGTAAATCTCATCGTTTTGTTTTTTTGAATAATAAGTTTGGATTCATGACTTTCTTTTAAAAAAATGAGCCGGTAACAATGTGGATCGGGTCTATTAGGTTTTGGGTGGAGTTTTTAAAAAAAATTTAATTAGTTAAATGGGTACCAATGAAAAATTGATACGTCATTAATAAATTTTTTTTTTTCAATTTAATATTAGGGATATTAAATAAAAGACATTTTGGAGCCTAAAGGTGGATGTGAAGGGCATTATGGAGCCCAAAGATGGATGTAAAGGGTATTATAGAGTCTAAAGGTGGATGAAAGATATTTTTATACCATTTTCAATAGATGAAGTGCGTTTTAGGGCCTTTTCCGAAAAACAAATAAAGATGGACTTTCTTATTTTAAAAAGCAAATCACCATTAATATTATCTTAATCTCTCACCAAATTCACCCACTTTACAAAAAAAATTCTGCCTTCTTCACTGGAAAGATCTTTGGCAACGTAAGCGGAGGAGTTATTGATACAACAAATAAAAATGTATGAAATTTGTGGAGAAGGAAGCCATAGGTACAAATCTTTGACAACAAATGAGAAAGGAACAATTAGACGGTCGAAAAAATGAATCTTTGGTAGCAATGGCGAAATTTCTGTTAAAAAAGGCATGAAATTTATGGAGAACTTTTGAATTTTTGGTCATTAATGGCCAAATCACTGGAGCAGAGATAGGCACCCTTCACGGAAAATCTCAATTTCTCAAATGTCTCATTCTTCAGAGCATAAATTTCGAAGTAAACCGTAATGGATTTTCCGATCCTAAAGGGCTATTAACTGTATTAAGGCTTCAAGTTTGCTGTATTTGGACAAAGCCAAAGTGAAGCTGCCATGGTTGTATACCTGTACTTGAACATAGCATCATATGCAAGTCTCACTCCCAAGTTTCAAGAATGGTAGACGAAAAAGAGATAAAAAGTGAGTTTCAAAAAATAAAAAAGTGGAAAAAAAAAAGAGTAAGATTTTACACGTGGAGGTGCGTGTAAAACACCTTCCACCATATGTTTGGTCCTCTACTTTTAAGGGGATATTAAATTAACTTGAAAAGTTTAGAGGGTAAAGGATTATCCGTAAAGTTATAGTGCTAAAGTAAATTTTGGGGACAAATTTAGGAGGGAATTTATGTATTTTCTCTTTAAGAAATTGTGTAATTGTTTTTATGGTACTATTAGTAAATTCAAAAGTCAATCCACAATAACACACATATATATAGCAAGGGAAGTACGAAAAGAACAGAGCAGGACAGTAAATTTATTTAGGGATCTCAGCAAGTATAGATTGGAAAAACAACTATGTAAAAAATTCTCAAATTCATTTGTTCAGTAAAATATCAGTAATGTGGTGACAATAGAAAGTAGTATTACAATAACAAAATGACTGAATATAGAAAGATAATACAGATAAATAAACCTCTTTTCAGTTTTGAATGAAAACTGAGAGGAAGTGGAAAACAAACAGAAAAAAGAGACCAATACACACTGATGAAGAATCAGCTAGTAAATGGATGAACTGTGTTACACATGCCCGAGTTTATGATACACCAAAGTGGCTGAATTGGTTCAGCACCTATTCCCCTAGCAACCATTCGGTACCTCCATTCGGTCAGTCGATCAGTAGCCTCTGCATATCTCTTCATTCCTGTTTCATCGCGATTACCTGACCACAATGTCTCTGCCATTGCTGATGTTCTTGGCCAAATTCGTGAATCCATAACAGTTGAATCAGCTTGTTCGGACCATAACGCTACTTCCCCTCCAATTACCAATTGAGCCTCCTTATCAGTCAGGCCATAGGTTATATCATAGTTGTAAATGGTTTCCCAGGTCTTGAAAGGTCCACACCAGGATCCACCATTGCCTTGGTCAGTACCTGGTGGCTGGTCATAGCGGCTGTCATTTCCAACAAAACTCCCATGGCCACAATCCAAGTAATAGTAATCTGCAGATGACACAATGACACGGTAGCCAGAAGTGACAAGCTGCTTTGTATTGTTTGGTCCCTTATTCCAAGTTTGCATAATAACATTCTCTGGAGAAAGCAGAGATGGATTCACCTTCACGTTAGCATTCAATATAACATCCTCCCAGTAGACTACTGTACGGTTGAGTGAGAGGATTTCAGGTAAGGTATTATTGATAAACATTTCAAGTAGCTGACTCTGAGTTCCATTACTAGCAACAAACTTTTGGATTGATGGATCAGTATTCCAACACGCTGAATTGATCTCATCTGCTCCCCCGTGAAAGAGTGAATCTGGAAACATGGCGATGGTATCGTGGATGACATTCTTGGCTACTTCATAGGTCTTGGGAATCAAGGGGTTCAGTTGACCAGTGCCTGGTTCAGCTGCAAGAGCTGGACTATGTCCAGCAGGCCACCAGAACATATTTGCACAAGTGATAATCTCAGGGTAAGCTTCAGCCCATGATCCTGTATGTGCTGCAATATTCGCAAAGTCTCAATGTGTTAAAGATAGCTTCACATATTCGTAAGACAGATTTTCTTATACAACTTTCTTGGACAATATGTGCTTGAATCAGCACGAGTGTGGCACATCTATAGTAAATAAGTAAAAGAAGTGTCTCCTTTTTATCATTTTAAGGTTTTAGATGCAACCGTTGACACAAAATGTCCACGTATGTAACTATTATGCCCTTTTCTGAACTTAACCCAAAAGAATATTATTAAAGATAAGTAAATGCTTCCAAGATTCTATTAAGTTCCATAAAATTAAATAATGATCCCCAGGATTGGATAGGTTAAATGATACTTCAGAATCTTCTCCAGTCCCAATACGTCTTAATTAATATATACAAACAAAATAATTGTACCTTGTAATCCATTGCGCATGAGTCGACATTACCTTTTGTGTAGTCGCATTCAAAGCTTTACGTCCAAAATGGTTTTGCCAATGGAGCTTCTATCATTATAAAAGTTGTTACTCAAGAAGAAGCTACCAAAAACTTTAAATATCCTTTTTCTTTCCCTTTGGCAAAGAGCACTTTAACTCGGAAAACACTTCAGACACTATTAGAAGCATTAGCAATAATTTTACACTATATCTACAAAGGAATCATACCGACATTTATAGGGAAATTGTTTTATGTGTTTCAGTCTCCAAAAGACTACCAATTAAACTAAGGAAACTTCATGTATAGAATAGAATGATCAATGATCCCTCAAAATGCAAGATAATCTCCATATTATTCTAGGTTACTCACGGTAAGTGAGTTAATTTTATTCAATATCCCCGCCAAGTTTTTTTTGTTTCCAGTTTGTGTATACAAAAGTTGTTTCACCAACAAAAAAGAAGCAGCATATAATGTTGTTCATAAGAATAAAGTACGTACCAAAATAAAAAAAGAATGAATTCACAAAGGTTCCTTCAAGTTCCAATAAATTACTAATTTTTTTAAGGGTCCTCTAGACTAATTTCACAGAATACTTGGCACCTCCTTTCAGCAATGATACTAGATAAATCTATACACTAAAGCTAATATAGATGGAAGACTCTACCAAATGTTTTTTGCCTCCGTTGAAATTTAAACCTGAAAATTCAGGATTCTTAATTACGTCATTGACCACTAGGCCACACGAGTCCGTTCTAATAAATTAATTAAGTAATGATCCCCATGTTTTTTTAAAACTATAGAATACTTCCAAAAGCCCAATTTTGTTCCTTCACGGGAATCACCTCGTTAATCTAAACAAAAAATATCTATGCTTTTTTGTGATCATCAAAAAGAGCTTACCAGGCATATCAATTTCAGGTAAAACCCTAACTCCATGCTCCATACCAAATTCAACAATCTTCTCCACATCGGCCGGCGAATACATCATCTCATTGCCGTACGCTCCTTTTCCGGCGAGCTCCGGCTCCGACGGAACAACAAGCGGAAATGAATGTGAATCAGTAATATGCCAGTGAAAAACATTCAACTTGTTCATACTCATAGCTTTAATAAGCCTTAACAAATCATCTACTCCGTAGAAGTTTCTCGAAGTATCCACCATCACACCACGGTGAGTGAAAATCGGTAGATCGGATATGTATACACCGGCGGCGACTCGAGTAGGGTTTCCGTACACGAGTTGTGAGAATGTTTCCAACCCTCGCATGGCTCCCCATACAGTAACGGCGGTTATGTAGGCGGAGGAAGAAGAACCGTTAGGTGTGGAGAGAGAGTAGGATTCGTTGACGCCGTGGGATAACGGTGAAGTGACGTCGGAGATGGAGAGTATGAGGGTTTGTAAGGGAATTGATGACGTCAGGTTGATCGATGGAGTGATGATGGGACGGTGGTTCTCGGAGAGGATAAGGTGGCGGTAACGGTTAACGGCCGGAGTTAGGTAACGGTGGGCCGGGTGGGAAATGGTGAAGTTCGGGGAGAGGAAGATGGATTTGGGGCTGGGCCAATTGAACGTTGTGGGCTTGGGCCAGACATTAATTGGGTAATTTGTAGCTATTGTTTGAGTAATGAAGATAAGGAATAGTGGAAGGACGGAGGAGAATGTTTTGTCACCTCTCATTTTGATGACCCCGTGAGTAGTCGCGAGCGAGAGCGGATTGGGGGTTTGGAGAAAAACAAATACGAAGCTTCTAATGTTACTTTGAGGAGAGAAATGAAATGACTTTGAAGGCGAAGTAAGCCAATTCAAAGATTGGAAATTTGGAAAGGACTATTTATTATGTTATTTTTCTAAATATCAAATTTTTGTTATATGATGAATATGGTTTGTTTGTTGAATCTTGTAATATTGTTTTGGAAAATAGACAGGTAGTTTGTTTGATATGTTTGGATTTATATTCTGGATTGGATGGATGGTAGGACTATATATAAAGACTTGACTTGGTTACTTTCTTTTAAGCTTTAAAAGTCTTTGCTTCTAATTTGTTGGTTTGTGATTTGGATATTAAGTGACTGAAACTTCAATGTTTTAGAAGCAGAATATTTTTTTCAAATTTATCCTTGCAGAATACTAAATTAAGTGAAAAGTTTAAAAGAAAATAAATAATAGTTTAGACAAATATTCATTGTAATTTTGTGCTTATTATGTTGGTAAATCTAGCTTAAGCATGAATCAAAATTTCCTTTTAGATGGGATAATGAAAAGCGTTCAAGTTTAGTTTATCGTATTGACTAAGTACTTTGATTTTTGGTTATTGACTGGGCGCACTTAACAAGTAAATACTCTCTCTGTTCACTTTTACTTGTCACTTGTGTCTAAAATGGATTTCTATTTTTATTTGTCACTTTTGACATATCAAGAAACGATAAAAAAATAAATTCTTGTTTTACTCTTATTATTAGTTAATTGATTATTTTCCAAACCATTTACATAAGACATAATGAACTAAATATCAATTAATAGAGGTAGTATGGTAAAATAATCATGTCAATAATTATTTTCTTAATGAATGTGTCAAATCAAAATGTGATAAGTAAAAGTGAACAGAGAGAGAGTAATAAATCAATGCATTTAACCTAACTTTTAAGTTAATACACAAGTCATGAGTCCATGATTAGTGACATAAATTAGTTTACAGATATTGCAATTTGCAGGCGAGGACGAAGCAGCTAAAGATTAGAAATAGTCGTTGCCCAATAAATTGGCCACGCGGCTGGTAGTTTTATGCTCTAAAGGACTCATTCGGGATAAGATAGGATAAAATTTGGAACAATAACAACCAAAATAATTGAATGGAGGCGATGATCTATCGAAAACAATTTTTCTACCTCACCTCTCAGGTAGAGGTATGAATTGTGTGCACTCTACCCTTTCCAAGCCCGTGGGAATACATTGGGTATGTTGTCATGGGTGGAGCCACCTTAGGGAAAGGGTGGTCCAGTGCACACCCTCTGTCAGAAAATTATATAGTGTGCAAAGGTTAAATATTAACTATTATGAGTGTATATTTAATTTTGCACCCTTTTCAAATTCCTGCCTCTGCTACTTAATGTTCTGTTAACAACCAAAATAATTTAACACCGTTGTATACTAATAAGGTATATAACATATGAATTGTATATCTGGTAGTATACAAGTACAAAACTGCTGGGTTTTTTTTGTAAAAAAATATTGAAAGTATGTACAAATTGTAATATTTTATTAGAGTATGATCTTCAAAGAGCTTTAGGAACTCAGATAAATGGTGGAATTGTGTAGTGCCAAGTGGTATGTGTTGAGTAATCCCTGGTATATTATTTGTAGATATTCAATACGGTGCAAAAGCCGGCGCCTGCAGGTTTGTCTTTATTTGTTTTGTTTTTCGCCCTTTAAAATTTTTTTTCGTTAATAATAATAATATGTCTTGTAACATATTAAAATTTTATCAATCCTTTCATCTATTCTTTTATGTTAATTGTTGAATTAAAAATTTACCCCCCATTCTCCCTGTTGGACCACAATTTCCATCAACATTAATTTCCAGGTTAAATATATATATGTCCATCTTTTTAATGGAATTATGAAATACCATATATGGGTCTTTAATTAATTGATTCAGGTGACTTCAATCATAAATAACTCGATCCATTCGAATTAATACAAAATAACTAAATTCATTTTTCATATTCAATTCTTTTGATATTTTATGTGTTGCGACTGAATGAATTTTAAAGACATCTTCTTCGTTTGAAGCTACAATTTTTTGTTCAATTAGTGCAAACAAGCTCCAATCCATTTTAAATTTAAATTCAACTCAACTTTTTCATCCTTTAACAATGGTGGATTTTTAAACATCTATTTCCAATAATAAATTTCGATCAAATAAATTTGAGTTGGGTGGGTTATTTATGAGTTGGGTCTAATATACTCGTACCAACAAATCAATACCACATATTTAGTTAAATTAGCCTTATATATATCATCTTATAATTATGCTAAAATAAGGAGCATTTTTAACTTACAAATTAACGTTAAGTACAATTGAGCAGGGGCAGAGTCACGTTTAGGCCAGGGTTTCATCCGAACTCGGCTCTTTCGGCGAAAAATTATACTATTTATGCATGGTTAAATTTTTTTTTTTATGTATATATAGTAGATGTTGAACCCCCTTCGGCTAATTTGTATGTTTATTTTTTTAGATTTTGAACTCCTTTAATGAAAATTCTGACTCCACACCACTGAAACTTAGTTTCAGTAGCCGGAAAGTGAAAAATAAGGTACCATTTTCAACATACATACTAGGGACATTTTTTATCCTTTTCCATTAATAATCTAAGCAATAACATTGTCGACATAGTGCGTCATGGAATATCCGTTTTAGGGGCGGACCCACGTGGAGTGTTATGGGTGCTCGAACACCCACTGACCCCGACACAGAACATATACATTTGTACAGAGATTTGCGGATATTAGTATAAAATAACGTGTGAGCACCCACTGAAACAAAAGACCCATTGGTGCAGTGGTCATGGTGCCGACTTTGGAAAGCTGATGGGGAAGAAGGTCTCTGGTCTGAATCCCACCGAAAACACAAAGATTATTTTCCCTTTTTTTAAATGCCTCTTTTCCTAAACATGACATTTTTTTCTTCCACTTCTTCCTTTTCCTGTTCTCAATCATAGAGGCAGAACATCAATAAAAAATATATATCATCCAAAATGAATGGTTTTAGTTCTTTACCCAAACAATTTATCTTGAGGCAATATGTTTTGTTGAAATTGAGGATGTTGTTCAATAAGACGTGAAAAATTAGTACAAGTATGTAGTCCTATTAACGAGCTGGTTTTATGGGGCTTATATTTTCAAAATTAGACTTAAGAAATTGGGAAGTTTTGCAAATTATTTATCCTCTTATTTAAGGTTATATCTTAGGTAAGCTGAAGTTGCGTCATGTTGTGTCTAACATTCATAAATCATACACATAAAATTGGCACAACTATAAATAGTGATAATTCGTATAAGAGAATGATTCTAAATAGGATGATAATATTTTTTCTAACCGCAACATTAAGCATGCTTCGCTAGTAAAATTATTTCTTATCGTCAAGTTTCAATAAGGATGCACTTATGGTTTGTGGTCAGTCAGACCGTAACAACCAACACTTATAGCAGTTGAGCACCCACGATCTTAAAATCCTGGATCCGCCAATGTATCCGTAAGTGTAAATTTTTTATAGTTTTCACTATGGCACTTTTCCCTAATAACCAAACAACAACAACATACCCAGTATATTCCCTAATAACCAAAATGAATAATAAATAAGCAAATAAATAGAAAAAGAAAATTTTGTTTCTAAAATAGTATTGCAAATAAAGGCGGAAAAGGATTTGATATTTATGGGGTTCTAAAATCCAGTGATACTCCTGCTTACCAAAATCACATTTCAATCTTGTTAATGATTTGATTAAAAATCGATTCAAAATAAAAATTGAATCCAATCAATTAAATAAATTAATACTTTTTGGGGTTTAATTTGATTTGGGACAGAGGGAAGAATATATTTTAGATTGTAAACTTTATATATATCATTTTTAATGCAATGAATTAAATGAGATATAAATTGTATAATCTGAAGCATATATTTAGCTTTAATACAATGAACTAAATGAGATATAATGTCCATAATCTAAGATATATATTTAGCTTTGATTCAATGAATTAAACAAATTATACTCCCCTCATTAATTTTTACTTGTCGTTGTTTCACTTTTCGAGGTCAATTTGACTAAACTTTACAATTAAATGGAAGTAGATTAATTTAATATTTTAAATTTTAAATTTAGATGGTTAAAAACTATACGAAAAATGTTATAAGTTGCAACCCTTTTCATATAAATATGACGAAAAAATATATCTTAAGATGTTGGTCAAAGTTCATGTAATTTGACCTTGAAAAATGAAATAATGACAAGTGAAAGTGAACGGAGGAATATTATTTTAAACCCTCAATCAGACAAATCATAAGTACTAAATACCTCATAGATAATGAAGTATCTTAATTTTTTAGCCAATATTAACAAAATGGTGTCATATTTCCCATATACATCATTTATAGATTGACAATATGGTCACCATGTTATTATCCTCGTACATACATACATATATATATATATATATATATATATATATATATATATAAATAATCACATAAATCAACACAAGATAAACTAAATTTATTTGTTTCTTCGATCCTATCTTTAGTATTCTAGACATTATTTATCCACTTAACAAACTCGTCAATGAAATAATCTCTCTCTTAGATCTGATAATTTGATTTAAATCAATCGTAATATCCTAATTAAGTTTGAATGTAGTGATTTGTCCATTTACTTCTTCCCCAGCTAATTAGCTAAGAGATAATCAATCCAATTCAATTAAGAGCTCATTAAATTAAATGGTAAAAGCTTACATTTAATTGTAACCTCCAAATCACACCATAAGTATACGAATAATAACACTAGTTAGTACTATATTTTAGGAAAATTCCATCGCAAATTATGACACAAATAAACCAGAAAATGAGGAACAGAAAATTCTTCACTGCTCCAGAAACTGTCAATTTTTTTTTTATTAGAGCTTAACCCTCCATATATATTATCCTATACAACAACAACATACCCTGTGTAATCCCGAAAAGTTGTGTGCGACGCTTTCGACAGCAATGATGACGTCATCAGTAGTATCGTCTCGGCTCTTTCTGCTACTACGCACTCTTCTCTTTAAGGTACGTACAGTAATAAACACACACACTCTCCTTTCCATGCATTTTTTTTTTTAATTTTGAAGTATATTGTTTAATTGATATGACCAGAAATATTTTTCTTTAAGAAGATACTTTCTTTGTTTTTGGTTATTTCTAAGAATAACATGTCTCATGTCTAACAAAAATCATACTTGTTAGTTGTTACCCACTAGGGTGGCTCAATTGGTTATGCATGAGGCTTTCTTGCTTAATGCGATTTATCTCTTCTATATGGTTTGTGGATTATTATATAGAAACAAGGATTTATCCTATGTGCATTCGAAAGATAGCGACTGCGTTTTATATTGTAGTATATTTTTCTCACTGCCAATTAAAGCCGTGCACAGGGTAGAAACAACAACGGAGAAAGATGAAGTTACTATTTCCATAGTGTCAATGTCTTTAGGCACAAAGCTAGCAGCTTAGTTGGGCCGCCCTATAAGTTGTGGGATTGGGGTAGGTCACTAGTTTAGTGGGCCTGCCCAAAGAAAATTGCATAATATTGCACGGATCATTCGCCAAAAAAATTTAAAAAAATCACATTAACAGAATAAAATGCATAAAAACAAAAAAAAAACATGGGAAATAATTGTATTGACTTCTCTTAGCTATCTCAAAAGCAAGAATTTCCTGTAGCATCCAAACTCAAATTTTAGTCATATATGTCCGGTACACTTTGGATTAAAGTGTATTATATTATAGATCATAATTAAAGTGAATCAAGGTTTATAAAATTTCTGCGAATCATATTATTTGCAGAGTTTCATGTTTGAATTAGTGGGTGTTTCAGTTATGAACCTCCTTTGATTATAACTTCCTTTAGATTAAAAAAAAAAACACCAGTTGAATATGTGGAAAAATATTTGGGATAACTTGTTAGAGATGCTTGTAAGATGAGAAGTCTTAAAATAACAAGTTAGTCACATGACACAATGAATTCGTGGTAATTCAGTGGTTTTTACGAATACTCAATAGTTTAGTTATAAAACTTTCAAAATGATGGTAGTTAGGGGAGATTTTGAATCTTTCATTTTAAAAAGTTTTCATGTGTACTACCACTTCTAACTCTTTGGAGGAGTTTTTGGAGCATGATGTACAAAAAAAAGTACTCCCTCCATTTAAAAAAGAATGACTTATTTTCTCTTTTAGTTTATTTCAAAAAGAATGATTCTTTCTTTTTTGTAAACACTGTAATTCCAACTTTTCACGTGGCATATTTAAGACTACAAGATTAAAAGACATTTTGGTACATTCGACATAACTTTAAGACCACAAGATTCAAAAATCTTTTTAATTTTCTAAAATTCTATGTCAAGTCAAAATAGTTAATCCTTTTTTAAACGGATGGAGTATTTTAATATGAGCTCATGATAGTTCATGAGGATTTTGTCAACACCTAATAATTTAAGTATAAAACTTACAAATTAAAAATGATGATGATTTAGAGTTTTTTAACCTATTCATTTGTCATAACAGTATCCAACATAAGCTATTATTTGACCAAACATTTCAAAATTTGTCATGACATAATAATGATTTATTGTATATTTGACCAAACCTTTAAGAAATAAAAAATACTTCTTTTTTTCCTTTTCAAAAAGTGTTTATATGTAAGTTTATCAAATAATTAAGATACGCATAAGTTGATTGTACACCAATATTTTTTATATATATATTTATCTATTTAATGAGGAAAGAAATGAACTTATTAATATGAAGTGGCCATAACAAATATTAGGAAATTAGAACCAATAATTAAAAATGTGTGGTCTTCAATTTTTTACCTCCATATGTCCTATGAGCAATTTTTCAAGATCAAAAGTTAAAATTTATTAAACTTGAAATTTTGTTCATAAAATCAAAAGTAAAAAGTTCAAGATCAATTATTTTCATAAAACAATCTTGTAAATCAACGCTTAACAAAAGGTTAACATGGTTGGTGCCGAAGCTTAGTTCGCTGCATGGTAATAAGTGAAAATTGCTCAAATGGTTGAGTACCTCTACCATCAATCGGTAGGTTGAGGCCCTGGTTGAAAAAGAGAAAAAAGACAGCATGGGCCATTTCCCATGTGCTAAGGTGAGTAGAAAATATCTCTATCGATCCTATTTGATTCGTTTTCTTAAAAGACAAAAAAAATCAAAAAAACGTTTTGTGATTCTTCTGATTTCTTTCGAAAAATGAATATCTACATGTGGACATGTGGTAAGTAGACTATTTTATTCACGTTATATGTTTATCAGTTGATGACATTTTATTTTCAATAAATTGATCAAAACTGAAAGTTAATTGTTAAAATAAAGGTATGTTTCCTTCTGTTTTTATTTAAACTTGGTTGCAACGAGTGAGTAATCTTTTTCCATATTTAAGCAGTCATAATAGAGGACATTTTACAGTATAAGAAATGAATATTTGAACGATAAATTGAAACAAAAATGTTACCCAAGAGATCACTTTTATTTCCTTTATGTACGTAAAAGTTGTATATTCTTCTCAGTTCTCGATGGATACTAATACTCTAGTATACTTGTGAGATGGTACTCAAAAAAAAAAATACTCTAGTTTACGTACTCAAAAAAAATATTTGTCATTTTAAAAGTTTAGAACTAAAGTTGATAATTGTTTCTATATCTTTAATATTAAAGAAGTTGTTCTTCTTAATAATTTTGAATTCTCAAAAAATGTCGAATAAATATGGATAACATGCATAGTAAATTATAGTTTGTGTTTATCAATTTAATTCTTAATGAGCATGAAAAGAGCTTAAAAAACAACCGTTAAAATATACTTTTCAATTCTTAAAAAACATCTACTCCCTCTATCCCATGTTAGTTGGTCATTTTTCTAAAAATAAATATCTCATATTAGTTGATCACTTACTAAATCAAGATAGAATTAATTATTTTTTTCTCATTTTACCCCTACAATTAATTCCAATTCCAATGTTCATTTCTATGCCCAATGAATATCATTAATATGGGTATGGGTAAAGGATAAAATAGTAAAATTTATCATTCCATTTATGATTTTTTTAATCACCGTGTAAAATAGAATGCGTCCAACTAAAATGGGACGGAGAGAGTAATAAATATGGAAAACATAATCAACTATATCTTGTATTTATTAATTTTCTTAGGGGATTTTTGGATTGACTATTAAAAAGTAACTTATAAGCTAAAAGCCAAAAGTCATAAGTAGGGGTGTACAGACCAAACCGTCAAGTCAAATTGAATCGACGAACCAAATCAAATCGAGAAAAAAAAAAATCGGCTTATGGTTTGGTTTGATTGGTTTGGTATTAACAAAAATAAACCCAAACCAAACCGACATATATAATACATATATAATTTTAATTTTTTAAACATAAAAATATTATTATAATCTACTTTCTAAATACTTTTAAGATTACTTTTATTAATTTTCAATATTTAGAAAGTAGATATATATTTAGATTTGGGCTTTAAATTGTAATATTTGTCTATTAGATGAATATTGATGCCTAATATTGACTATGCTCAAGAAGATGAATGAATTTTTTATTTTAGTTGAGCATTGTCAACAAAATATTTGATTTGCAATTAGATATTGTTGGAAGTATACTACTTAGTATTGATGTATATTGATGCACTGTTTAATTTTATTAGGTGTTTGTCATACTCTTTGAGAGTATATTTAGTAAAAATATTTTTGATCTTTTTAGTGAAAACATATTTGATTTTTTCTTCAATCACAATATAATTGTGAAAAAAATCCTGAGAAAACCGAAAAATCGAGAAAATCAAAAAAATCAACTAATACCAAAATCGAAATAGCCGATTGTATATTGATTTGATTTGGTTTATAAAGTTAAAAAAACCCGACATGATTGATTTGGTTATTTTTCAATAAAAAATAAAACCAATCCGATGTATGTACACTCCTAGTCATAAGTTGTTAATACTCTAGTTTTGACTTTTAGCTTATTTTTACATCTTTTTTTATATCTAAAAGTGTGTGCTTAAAAGCACTTTTTAGCTTTCTCAAACACCATCAAAATTTAGAAAGTACTTAAAAGTCAAAAACACTTAAATATAAGTCAATTCAAACACCCTATTAATGAGCACGAAAGGAGCTCAAACAGCCGTTAAAATGGGACGGAACGGAGGGAGTATATAACTACAAGGTTGACTTTGGTGGCCGGTTCCAATCGTGAATTGAGAATTAGAAAAATATGATTAAAAATTGGAAATACTTATAAAATTTATTAACAAAGTTTACAATTTGCATATAACATAACCACACGCCAAGCTTGTTGTTCTTATCAGCACTCGTCATGAATCCTGCGTGATAAAACATAACGTGCAAATCTTAACGAATAACGACTTTAGCTTTTAAGTTAAGGATAGCTAATTAAGAACTTAACTTGAAGAGTATTACAACTTCGTTGGCAGAGTTGTTACATATTGTTTTATAATGTGTCGTGTTATATTATATTATGTTGTATTGTATTATTTTGATGAATATAACGTGTGGATAGGTCGTATAGTTTACGTCGTTATATAATGTCACATATCAGCAATTTGAAATACAAACCTATAAAAAAAACAGGGTATATGATAGAGCTATTATTAAAAGGTAGTAAGATAATTAGATAATAAGCAAAAGAAAAAATGAGAAGAAAAAATAAGGCTAAGTAACAACCTGATCACACCAAATGTTGTTACATATAATGTGACTTTTTGCTCTTAAGTAATGATGAATTTAACAATATAATATAATAAAATTTAAGTAACAACTAAAACAAACATTGTGTATTTAAACTAATAACACAATACAATATCATATAAAAAAAACATCCTATATAAACCAAATAAATTAGAGAAGAGAATTATCATTATATTTTAATATAATTTCTCCCAAGAGCCACGAGGGAAAATAATAATCTCATAATTTTAGTGAATTATTAAGTTAATGATCAGTTTCCTCTGACTTTCAACATGATATTGATGACGACCCTTTTAATTTAATTTAATTTTAAGCCCTCTGGACCAATTAATTAAACTATATTTATACACCACCTACCTGTATCGATTATCAATCTACGATAATTAATTATTGCCATTGTGCGTACAACATGTTCCGTTGAATTGATTAGTATTTGTTGTGGAGCATATGGAAACTTTTAATCTTGTAAAATAAAATGGTGAAAAGGTCTAACAAGGAAAGAGTAAATGTTGGTCTCATTTGATTTCCCGGAAAATTTTTAGTTTAAACAAAGTAAATACTATTTTGATACATATTAACAAAAAAAATAATAAATATGTCACTAATGAATTTGGACTTTGAACGCAAAGAGTAGCATCGTTTACATATTCTAAAAGGGTAAAGAGTTCGAAATATACCCAAACTTTGGGGAAATTTGCTGTTACACGCTCAAATTTTGCGGGGGTCCTATGACCCCCCTGTACTATTTATTAGTGTATTTTTGCAACGTTTATTTGCACAGCTGACACCAAATGTGAATACACACGCGCTGAGCGCGTGACTAAAAAAGTGATCCAGCTAAGCAAATAAACGTCACAAAAATACACTAATAAATAGTACAGGGGGGTCATAGGACCCCCGCAAAGTTTGGGCGTGTAACAGCAAATTTCCCCAAAGTTTGGGTATATTTCGGACCATTTTCCCTATTCTAAAACGTGTAAAACATCATTTATCTAAAAGTATATTTATTGCTTGTACGATGCAGATGCTTGTTGACCCTATATTATTAAAAGTTAAGATCAAGATCAAGACATGTAGTTTTTTAAGATCTAAATGGTCTCCTTTGGTTAAGCATTATCTCTACCCTTCTGGCCATTGGACGAAAATTTGCAATGTGCAATTTGTTACGTGCTTGAAAAGGCAATTTGGTACACGAAGTATTCCATGTTCATTTACTGTTCGAAAAAGGACCGTATTCCAAAGGTGTATACTTGGTCATATAGCTAGAGTTCTCACTAAGGAAATTTAAAATATAAAGAATTAAATACACAAAAAAAAGTCATGAAATTAAACATCTAAAATATATAAATACATATCAAATAATTGACGTTATCTACTGTTTGCAACAAATTTTCTCAAAATGTAAAATAAGTTGTAATCACAAAAATAAAAGAAATGTAATTGTATTGATGAATCCTTGTGTGTACAATTCAATTTTGTGTATTCCCTTAATTCTTCTCAGCTAAATTTTTTTCATGGTTCAAGGAGCGTTAGTCTCGAATTTTTCGAACATAAGATGAATTGGACGTCCATTAGATGCATTTGATCACCAAGAATATTGGGTAGCACTTCGATATTTTGAGTTTATTTTGAGGAAGAACCCTCTTGATCACTCCAGCTTTAAAAAAAGACAATATTTGATATCGTGATCTTCTTGTGAATAGCCACAAGTTTATGGAATATTCTAAATATTTCTTCAAGGGAATATGTATCCTTTCAATAGGTATAATGGACCTTAGGATTTGAAGAACATTGATTAGGGTCATCTTGTAGAGGTTCATCTTAAATATAGTAAAATTTGATGTCTACATATATATATATATATAATATAATTTTTCAGCAAAGGAGATTCAAATCAACCCCTTAAGCCCATGAATGTAACGTACACAGACTACCTAACGCAAACAAACATATAAACATTTCAACTTGTAAGACAAAAGCAGAGAAGCCAAGCTTTTGGTAGGTATGCTCTTGACATTGTCAACAACTAGGAAGATATATAAAGTTTGTCAAGACAAGGAAAATTATTTTAGTATATATATAACCATCACATTAAGGTTTCATTGCATTCACCCATTGAACTCTTCTTTAAACCATATATAGCTAGCTAGTTCTTCTTTCATATTATTCAACTTCTCTTTTGCAGAATATATTTGTTGCTGGCCTCATTTTATTCCTTGCACTTCCTTCAAGCCATTCCTTGAAAGATTCAACTATGGGGAACAGCAACAATAAAAGTTTAAATCAGGATGATGCCAATGTGTCCCTCCCAATTGATACTCCCTTTAAGTTTCCTTCTCCATTGCCCACTTGGCCTTCAGGTACTTCATGATATTCAAAGTGCAATCTTTCATTATGTTATATCATGATATTTGCTTTATTAATATCTGATCAACTGTAGGTGATTAGGTCACCATATTACTAACTAAGCAATAAATATATTTGACAAGTGATATGTTAGTTATTCAGAAAAAGCCTTGGCTGAATTTAAAGTGATTGATTGTTGTTTTCTATTTATAGATACATTTTCTTGCATTACATGTTTAAAAAAAAAAGTCAATCAGTGCACAAAGTATCCAATGTTCACACAAGATACGGGGAAGGTGTGATATAGATAGTGGCTAATTCCATGACTTGAACTCATGACCTATTGATGTTTTCTTGCTAGAGACTATGTTTTAGTCGTATTTTGCGCTTAAAGCTCCATCAGATTTTTGCACTTTTATTTTGCGCTTAAAGCTCCAATAGATTTTTGCACTTTTTTGTGGTTTTGGCTTCTAGCTACTCTGATCAATTGTTCTGTTTATGTTGAATGTTTAAATATTAGGTCAAGGCTTTGCTAGTGGAGTCATTGATCTTGGAGGATTAGAAGTATCTCAAATATCATCATTTACTAAAGTATGGGCTAGCCATGAAGGTGGACCAGATGATCTTGGAGCTACATTTTTTGAACCATCAAATATACCAAATGGATTCTTTATGCTTGGATCCTATAGCCAACCTAACAATTTGCCCCTTTTCGGATTGCTTCTTGTTGGGAAAGATTCATCTGGAAACGCTCTCAAGACGCCAATTGACTATACACTTGTATGGAGTAGTGAGAACTTGAAAATCAAACAGGATGGTGTTGGCTATATCTGGCTGCCAATTCCTCCTGAGGGCTATAAATCCGTTGGCCACGTTGTGACAACGTCACCTCAGAAGCCTTCTCTTGACAAAATTCGTTGTGTTCGTGCTGATTTAACCGATGTGTCTGAAGTCGATGATTGGATTTGGAGAAATGATGGATTGAATGTGTACTCAACAAGACCCAAAGAGAGAGGAATTAAGAATCTAGGAGTGTTTACTGGTGCTTTCGCGGCTTCAAATGATGGAGCTGCAGCAAATTCACTAGCATGTTTGAAAAATGTCAAAGACAATTCATCTGCTATGCCAAATTTAAAACAAGTTCAAGCACTATTTCAGGCCTATTCTCCTTTGTATTACTTCCATCCTGATGAAGAATATTACCCTTCCTCTGTCAATTGGTGTTTTCAGAATGGCGTATTATTGTACACGAAAGGGCAAGAATCTACACCAGTTGCTGTTCAACCAGATGGTGCAAATCTTCCTCAAGATGGTTCAAATGATGGCGCGTATTGGTTGGACTTGCCAACTGATAATTCAGCAAAAGATCGAGTCAAGAATGGAGATTTTCAATCTGCGACTTCCTACTTACACATTAAACCAATGTTTGGCGCGACACATACTGATATTGCTCTATGGTTATTTTACCCCTTTAACGGCCCTGCTAAAGCAAAAATCGAATTCATTACCATAAAGTTAGGGAAAATTGGACAACACGTTGGCGATTGGGAACACGTTACATTAAGGATTAGCAACTTCAATGGAGAGTTACAATGTGTGTACTTTTCTCAACACAGTGGAGGAAATTGGGTGAGTGCACCTCAGCTTGAGTTTGAAAATGGTAATAAGCCCGTGGCCTATTCGTCATTCCATGGTCACGCTTCTTATGCGAAACCAGGGCAAAATCTGCAGGGGAGTGGTAACATAGGTATAAGAAATGACACAGCAAAGGGGCAGGTGAGGGACACTGGAGCAAATTATGCAGTGGTTGCTGGTGAATATTTAAAAATTGTAGAGCCAGCATGGCTAAACTATGCTAGAGAATGGGGTCCAAAAATTAGCTATGATATTGCAAATGAGCTCAATAAAATTGAGAGATTTTTGCCTGGAAAATTGAAGAGGGCTATTGAGAAACTTGTGAAAAGTCTACCAAGTGAAGTTTTAGGTGAGGAAGGACCTACTGGACCTAAGTTCAAGGACATGTGGAATGGTGATGAAAGGGGTTAAACATGGTTCATTCATGGTGATCAAAATGGGATTTGCTTTATTTTATTTTTATCTATGATTCTTCTGAATGATTGTATCATCAACTAGCCATTTCATGATTGTATCGTATGCTTTAGTTTTAATTGCGACCTCTTTGTCATTAGAAAGTTTGCTAGTGATTAAATTGACTTAGCTACAAGATGAAATACTGGTAAATGCCTTTGGGTCCGTTTGGCCATAATATTTGAAAATATCCAACTTAAAGTTGTATTTCAAAGTTTGAAAAATGTCTATAACCTATTTTTCAACACATTTTTTACTTTTGAAGTTGTATTTAAGTACACTAATTCAAGTATGAATCTCATTCCAAATATTTTCTATAAAAAGTATAACCGATTACGACTCCATCTTCAACTCCAACTCCAACTCCATAAATTTCAAATGAAGTGAAAAAATATTTGAAATTTATGACACCTTCTTAATTTGAGATGCATTAAATGTTTTTCTTTTGCTTATATTTGGCTCATCATATGAACAAAATTGGAGATTTTGTATTTCTCTTTTATCACATTTCCTCGATAAGTAAATATGTTTAGTAACAAATGTGATTGTTCAAGTGATATTTCTCATAAGCCTAACATTATGAAAGCATCTGAAATATTTTAGACTTTAGCAACTTTTCAAAGATTGTAACATATCATACATGCCTGGGATAGAGGTGTACATATCATATAACATATATCCTTATGAAATCATTCTTCCTAAGTCATGGAGATTTACACAGAATTTGGAAAATAATTATAATTAAAAATCGCAGAAAAAGTTCATTTATGTAGCTAGCAACATGTTATGTACCTTTATATATCGTTATACATATTTATACGAGATATATTTTATATTATTATACACTTTTATACAAATGTATTATTTATATAGGTACATAAATATTGTATAATAATATATAAGAATGTATAAATACTATATCTTCTATACTTAATAAGTGGGGATGCAGCGAAGCTGCTGAAGCAGCCAGGTCATGATCGACGTGCCTGCTTTAGCTACTTCAATCGTGATTTTACTATATCACCCTTAATTAATTATTATAAGTCATCTAAGTATTAAAAAATTAATAATATTTAATAAAAAAACTCTTGATGTTTTAAATTAACTTGACGTCTTATATGAGGCCCACTTAGATTTTTTTTCACAAGTATTTTTATAGTAATTTTACTATATCACTTCTAATTAGTTATTATAAGTCATTTAAGTATTAGAAAATAAATAATACTATTTAATAACAAGTATAAAATAGATACAAAATAATAAATTAAAAATGGACAGATAAAGTACTTTCAATAGTAATATCTGTGTCAAAAAGGAAGTATTTTTTTAAAAAATATAATAGAAAATTTCCACACAAAAAAATGACCTTTAATTAGTTGATTTACCACTGCATAAATATATAAAACTTATGTTAAAACATAAGTTTCAAAATCAAGATAAAATGTCAAAGATGAATAGACCAATAACAATATACAAAATCGTGATTTCATAAATCACCTATTTTTTCTAAACATAATAAAAAATTTAAGTGGGAATGAAGTAGGCAGCTCATGGTCGACATGCCTGCTTCAGCTGCTGCAATAGTGATTTTACCATACCATCCCTAATTAGTTATTATAAGTCATCTAAGTATTAAAAAATTAATAATATTTTATAGAAAAAGATAAAATAGACACAAAATGATAAATTAACTCTTGATATTTTAATTAACTTGGCGTCTTATATGGAGCCCACTTAGTTTTTTTCATAAGTATTTTTATAGTAATTTTACTATATCACTTCTAATTAGTTATTATAAGTCATTTATGTATTAGAAAATAAATAATATTTAATAACAAGGATAAAATAGATACAAAATGATAAATTAAAAATGGATAGATAAAATACTTTCAATAATAATATCTGTGTCAAAAAGAAAGCATTTTTTAAAAAATATAATAGAAAATTTCCAAAAAAAAAAGACCTTTAATTAATTGATTTACCACCGCATAAATATATAAAACTTATGTTAGAACATAAGTCTCAAAATCAAGATAAATACACCAATAACAATATACAAAATCGTGATTTCATAAATCACCTATTTTTTCTAAATATAATAAAAAATTTAAGTGGGAATGAAGCTGCTGAAGTAGGCAGCTCATGGTCGACATGCCTGCTTCAGCTGCTCCAATCGTAATTTTACTATATCACCTCTAATTATTATTATAAGTCATCTAAGTATTAAAAAATTAATAATATTTAATAAAAGAAGATAAAATAGACATAAAATGATAAATTAACTCTTGATGTTTTAAATTAACTTGACATCTTATATGGGACCCACTTAATTTTCTTTCACAAGTATTTTTAAAGTAATTTTACTATATCACTTCTAATTAGTTATTATAAGTCATTTAAGTATTAGAAAATAAATAATATTTAATAACAAGGATAAAATAGATACAAAATGATAAATTAAAAATGGATAGATAAAATACTTTCAATAGTAATATCTGTGTCAAAAGAAAGCATTTTTTAAAAAATATAATAGAAAATTTCCAAAAAAAAAAAGACCTTTAATTAATTGATTTACCACCGCATAAATATATAAAACTTATGTTAGAACATAAGTCTCAAAATCAAGATAAATACACCAATAACAATATACAAAATCGTGATTTCATAAATCACCTATTTTTTCTAAACATAATAAAAAATTTAAGTGGGAATGAAGCTGCTGAAGTAGGCAGCTCATGGTCGACATGCCTGCTTCAGCTGCTCCAATCGTAATTTTACTATATCACCTCTAATTAATTATTATAAGTCATCTAAGTATTAAAAAATTAATAATATTTAATAAAAGAAGATAAAATAGACATAAAATGATAAATTAACTCTTGATGTTTTAAATTAACTTGACATCTTATATGGGACCCACTTAATTTTCTTTCACAAGTATTTTTAAAGTAATTTTACTATATCACTTCTAATTAGTTATTATAAGTCATTTAAGTATTAGAAAATAAATAATATTTAATAACAAGGATAAAATAGATACAAAATGATAAATTAAAAATGGATAGATAAAATACTTTTCAATAGTAATATCTGTGTCAAAAAGGAAGCATTTTTTAAAAAATATAATAGAAAATTTCCAAAAAAAAAAAAAGATCTTTAATTAGTTAATTTACCACCGCATAAATATATAAAACTTATATTAAAACATAAGTCTCAAAATCAAGATAAAATGTCAAAGATAAATACACCAATAACAATATACAAAATCGTAATTTCATAAATCACCGAATAACATTGGGTCATGCATCGCACTTAAAAAGGAATGGATGGAGTAGTACACTTATTGAGATCTAAATGATTAGATTCAAACAAAAAAATAAATATATAGTTACGAGCTAAGATTTGAATGATCAAAATCTTGATTTTTATTAGGTACAAATAAATGAAGCATAAAACACGTAAAAAGAAAATTTCATCCAACATTTAAATATAATTTATACATTTTAAATTTTATTTTTACTAGAGTACTTTTTCGTTTCAATTTATGTGACACCATGTGATTAGGCATGGAGTAGAAAGAATGGAATGCTTTTGAAATTTATGATATAAAATAAATCTTAAATTTTGTGTGGTCATAATTCATTTTATTAAAAAGTAAAATGAAAATTTTAAAAACAAATTGTTTCTAAAAATAGAAAAATGACATTCTTTTTTGAACGAATTAAAAAGCAAAATATGTCACATAAATTGAGATAAAAAATATAAATTGAGCCCGTACTCAGCACGGGCAACAGGACACTAGTAAGAATGTATAAATACTGATGCAAAAATTTAGTTGTGCGGGATAAATTGAAAGTGGCTATGTAAATGCAAAGTGTTATGTTGGGCCATACATTTTTCCCAGAATTTAAGCACAATGCAGCTTCCGCATAGCTAAACTAGAAACCCAAATCCAAGGCGGAGGAGAATGGGCTTTTGGCTGTTTTGAGTGTTGGGCTTCATAACCACAAATTTTGGGTGATTCACAAGAATAATTTTGGAGGCGGATGATCTTGAACTTTCAACCTCGCCAGTCCAATAGCAAAACTTGAAGTACAATAATTTTTTCTCTTTTGAGAATTTTATCTACTAAAACAATTAATTAGAATTATATACAAGAATAATAAATCTTTTTAAAAGTAACATATATAGCATATTTTATAACAAATGTAGCCATTTAAATTTTGAAAAGAAAAATATTTAATACAATAATAAACCTCATTTAAATATTAGTAACCCCCTTCATTAATTATATTTCCATCAATACACACTCTTTCATAATGATCTCTCTCCACCATATTTTTGTGATGTTTTTAATTCAAATTTCTTTTTGTGTTGAGTGGTGATTTTTTTTATAAAAATTATTACTATATTACAATTATATATATTATATTAATTATATTATACATATATTAATTTTATATATTATAATTTTAATAATTATATTTGCAGTACTATTTAAAACATAAAATTTACATTCATACATTATTAAGGATATACTGGTAATATACAATTATCACATATATATATATATATATATTTAAAAATGAAATAATTATTAAAACTTGAATTGCAAAAAGAATAACACAATTAGTTTGTCAATATAGAAACAATTTTTTTTTTAAAAAAAGGAAATAAAAAAGGAAAAAAGTAACAAACAATTGTTCAACTACATTAACCAAGTACATTAATTTTCCTCATTAATGAAAACAATTTCCTTTTTTTTTTAATGAATTGATTTAGAATAAATGAGAATTTATTTAGGATTAGATTTGGCTAAATATATAATTATTGTCTGGCTATTACTGTAATTTTGAAAATAATGCTAAAATTCTATAATATGTTTTTTAAGATTGTATAGTTATGTAAAATGCTCTTTATTTTTCACCTTAAAGATTTGTCCATAAGACAAGCAGGAGTCAAAAGTTCTGCGATTAAACAACATACTCATAGAACTTGTGCAGGCCCGTCAATTCTTTGATTTAATTCTAAAAAATCTTTCTCAGCTAGCGGGTAGTTAATGTGTCAACAAATCTAGATTAAACAACATAACCTTTTTGTTTAGAATTTAGCAAAAAATTATTGTTAACAAAATTGAATATTAGACATATGAAAACCAAATTCTCTTTAATTAAATTGCATTTGGTACCAAGAAACCACTCTAGGTATTGGTTGTAAAGCCATTTTTTATGACAACTTTGAAGTTATATAAGTATTTATATAGAAAGGAAATTATTCGAATATTTTAATGTTGCACGAGGCATATATCTTTTGCCTCGTCGAGAGTTGGCTTGATGTACAAAGTTTAACAGATACCTGTAGACTAAAATGTCGCAATCTTTCTGGTACTTGAATCAAAATAACAGTGTGTCATGTGAAAATTAATACAAATTGTAAATTTTAGCGGTTATAAAAACTTTGCGCTCATTTTAATCTGTTCAAATTCATCTCAACCCGGTCATGTGAGACCCCAACCCTCCACCGAGCATTCTGTTAGTGCAATCCCATCAATTTGTTATTCAGTTATTATCATAGGGGGGTACTATTAATGTGAATCTTAACAACCAACCCAAACCAAACCTTAACATTAAATCAAATAAAAAATGAAGATAATGAAGGTAGATGACATGACTTGATCATTGTCATCGTCATCTTCCCTAGTCTCAAAACCTATATATAATACGTACAATATATAGGTCCCATGAACAACCCTATTTCTAAGCTGCAACGGCACGCAGACTAATGGTTACTCCCTTTGTTTATTTTTACTTGTCGCGTTTCGTTTTACGAAAGTCAATTTGACTAAATTTCAAAGCTAAATTGAAGGAGATTACTTTAGTATTTTAAATTTAGATGTTCGAAAACTATAGGAAAATTTTTATAAGTTACAATTCTTCTCATATTAATTAATATGATGAAAAAGTACATTTTAAAATGTTGGTCAAAGTTCATGCGGTTTGACTTTCGAAAAGCGAAACGTGACAAGTAAAAGTGAACGGAGGGAGTACATGAATGTACTCTATTTCCTGGTGCTAAGCTTTAAGTTATAAATTTCAACATCAAGTGAGTCTCCATGGTTACCGAAAGCAATGACACTTCATAACTTAATTTGTATATTTATATAGGCCATGATAATTTACATTCCAACAGCTATTAATAAGTTCTTATAATAAGCAAATGAACATCATAAATCATCATTCATATAAAGTGAATACAGTTCATGCTCAGAAGTTCTTGTTTTTTGGAAGTACTGCTGCAATGGAAAGAGAAATGTAAGAAGCTGTTATTATTACATTCATTATGCTTCTTATCAACCTTTTGCCAGATATTGAGGTTTAATTTGTTCTTTCTCTGCTTCTTTTTTTAAGCTTTTGACGGATATTGAAAAGGAGGAAATGAAGTTTATTCTTGCTTTTGGACTGTAGTATTAGATTGATTTGGAAATGAATCCAATATTTATGGTTTGGATTGATTTCATAAATGGTTACTCAATTTTTATTACTTTATTGCAGTAGTACTATTATCCTATTTTTGTTCTAAGAGTTATGTGTTGATCACTCAACCTTAGCTAAATATCCCGGAAGTTCATTTGGAGAAAATAAAAGAGACATTTTATATAATACTTGGGTAAAATTGTATGGTTTTTCGGTCATGTACAAAAAAAAAAAAAAAATGTTTAGTGACTTGATGTGATTCTTAGGCAAAAATTAGTAAGTTCCGATAATATTTAAGAAAAGTTATGTGATTTTTATGTTATAAATAATGTTGTAGTTTATATAGTGATTTTTTATTCAATAATCAATACACTAAAAATTGAGTAACCATCCGTAAAATCAATCTTGTTTATGGTTTAAGACTATTGTCACAAGTAGAAAATCAAAGATTGGGTCGATGTTTTGTATGGTTATAGAGAAAGTTACGTATTATGAATTATCAATATGACATATAACTGTTGCAACTCTTAATTTATTCATGTTTATTCTGTTTTCTTATCAAATATATTGGAAAAAACATTATTGACTGGAAATAGGAAATAAGTGATGAAACTCTGCGTGACTGCCCTTTAACAAGTACTAATAAGAAGTCTATCTTTAATAGTAAAAAAATTGGATGATTTATATGTATTAGGAAGTTAATGGAAAGAATAATAGTGGCGGAGTCGTCAGAATTGTCATTGAGAGAGAGTTTTATATTACATTATATACGTAAAAAATAATAATTTAATCTTATATATGTAATATAATTTCTCCACAAAAGAGCTCGAATTAATCACTTGCAACTGCCTAGCTCCATGCATAGTAGGAAGACTTGGCTTTTGTGGATAAGCACATTATGAAAAGGTCAACACTCAATTTTCTCACTAATTAGAGATAGTTTATGGCATTTGATTGGTTGTTTACTGAACTTCTCTCTCACTAATTATTTCTTGTTGACTCTAACAAATTCAACAAACCATTAGCAACCTATGGGAAAAGAATGGCCACGAATTAATTCATCTATTATATGATAATAAGTGACAAGATAATATAAAGAAAAGAAACTAAAAATGTAGCTAGAAATATAAGGAAATGTTGTTGTATATCATTAAGAAGAAAGTCAATTAGGTTACCCAACCCTTACTATTTTACGTAACAAGCTAGTGATTTTTTAGTCAAAATTATGAAACTAGTTCGCCTTATTTATATTTCTTTTATTTTTTATCCTCTAATTTATTTATTAAAGGAACTCTGTGTGTGTGTATATATATGTGTGTGTGTTTTTATGTTTTCCATACTTGCTTGGCAATCTTACAAATGGCTGGTGATTATGGCTCCATGACTTATTAATTATGCTTTCTTGTTTGTTCTATGTGCGTACTTCTATAATATTGTGTCTTTTCTTGTTTCTGCTTAGAGAGTTAGGTGTGGTTGAAGTGGATTAGTTGATAATTTTAATCAAATGACTAGAATATCCGGATTATTTTAGTTTTGGAACCACACACAAAAAAACAAATAGTCCTAAAATACAAGTTTGGAAATGAGACCACGTGGAATTAGACCCCAAAATACACGGTAAAAACAATATTATTTCTTTAAGTTATATGCATGTCTAAGGGAAATGTTTCAAAAAGGCAATATATAAGGAAAAGTCTTAGCTAAAATAATATAATACTAAAAGAAAATAAATTAATTTTGTTTGATGAGCATGTTTTTAATTCGTTCTATTTTAACTCATCTCTTTTACATATTGTTCCCTATAAAAGAAAATTATACACAAAAAGTTCAAATAGGAAAGAAATATACTTTGTACACATTAATCCTATCTTAGGTTGGAAATCATTAAACAAAAGTTCTTTTGGGCCTTTGGCATGGATGATAATTGATATGGAATTAAATATTAAACCCCCAAAAAAGTTTGTTAACCAAAAAAAATAATATCCCAGTAGAGTACTCATGCAGATCATTGCAAAATTATGGATAAAAGAAAGTTTCTCTAGGTAGAACAAAAATATGGTCAAAAGCTGCTAACCTCCCCTCTCCCCCTTCCCAAACACACAAATACATACATATATATATATATATATATGTCTGTGTATATATACATTTATATATAAATTTCCATTTCCTTGTATAAGTTGAGCATATCGCGGGAAATCAGATAAAACTTTCTTGGAATACCTAATTTTTCTACTTCTATATATGGTTTAGAAGTTCTAGATCTACTTCTTCATCACCTCCTCTTACCCCCACCCCCACCCCCACTCATTTTTTTCCTTGATCAAAAACACACCACACTTTCCCTTTCTTTCTTCAAAAGAAACAAAGCATTAAGGTAATCTCCAAATCCAATGATGTTCATTTTGATTAGTGTGTAAGAATTTTCTATCATTTCAATAACTTTCCATGATACAGTATACTTTAAATAAATTTGAACTACACTAGCTAGGCCTGCACTTGCACATATTTACATATAGTTACAAACATGTTTCTTTAAATTAATATTATTTTGTTACTTATAATTAGTTAAAGTTCTTGGTTTAAAGCACGATAAAATTCGTTATTCCCTTTTTTTACTTTTTTTTTTTCTAATCTTTTGTTAGAGCAGGCCGGCATATAAGGAGACATAGATTTGTCCCATACTATTGATCTTTACTTATTTATTAGTATTATTATTACTTTCTTGGATTTCTTAATATTATAATAAAGCATGCCTAGAAAGAAGAATTCATTTTGTTTGTTTAATTAACGTAAAATGAATTAGGAGAAGATTAATGGAAGGACAAAATCAAGGAGGTGGAGAAGTGAGAAGACTTCATATCATATATTTTCTGAGTAGAAAAGGTCGTATTGAACATCCTCATCTCATCAGAGTTCATCATTTCTCTAGAAATGGCATTCGTCTTCGAGGTTAGTTTTCTAATCTTATCATATATTATATTATTTTTCCTTTTAATTAGTTGTGAAAGAAATGATTAACGGGATTCTCTTTGATTAATGATTGAATAATTATAGATGTTAAGAGATGGTTGGGAGAATTGCGAGGAAAAGACATGCCAGAATCTTTTGCTTGGTCATACAAGAGGTTAGTACAAGTTTGTATAATTTCATGAATAAAAATTCATCCGGCTTATCACCGGTAGTTTTAGTTTGTTCAGGGTTCCAAACTCAACAATAGCAATCTCAAAGGAGGACTATTGTTGGGTGGTGTACTGAGATAAAAACTTACTCACTCTCGATATTTACTAAATTAATAATCATATAGAATACACTTTATGCATACATTCTTATCATTTAACTAATTAGTGTTAATCAATATATGTTTTCACTTCAACGGGCTCAACCTATTAGTTGATTATGATAAATTACCGTAACTTATTTAGTGTATACACATTGAGAATTTGAGCAGGAAGGGTCATGGCTTCTTGATATACCGATATTTTATTTGGGCAGATGCTTTTAAAGAGTAACGAAAGTGATTAATAGACATTGAGGTGTCTAACCAGCGGCCAAGCCAAGAATTTGGTAAAGAGTGTGCAAATTTTCTTCTCAGTAGTGTAAAGAATGCAAAATTAAATGTACACTCATAATAGCTAAATATTTAATCTTTGTATATTACATTATTTTTCGGTGAAGTGTGTGTACTGAACCACCCTTCGCTTAAGGTGGCTCTGACCGTGTGTCTAACAACTCTGATCTATGGATAAGAGTTATTGGACTTCAAATAAAGCGCGATGCATAATGCGCCAAATCGCCTAGTAAAATTTTCTATATACGAATTAACAGTTTAGAGTGCATGATTGTAATTTAAATATTGTATCTTGTCTATTAAAATCAGAATCGAGGTACAAATCTCATATCACAAAGTAAAATTTAATACTCTGATCCTCTAGTTGGAAATGGAAATCAATCATATCACACCTCAAAAATCAATCTCTCAATTAATTGTGCTGGAGATATATGATTTGGAAGTTGAGATTTTCTTTCCTAAAAATAGAAAAAAATTGAGAAGTCAAAATTTGTGATGCAGGAAATACAAGACTGGATATGTATGGCAAGACTTATTGGATGAAGATCTCATTACTCCAATTTCGGACAATGAATATGTCCTTAAAGGATCTGAAATTCCATCCATCACCCCTATTAGAGGTAAGTACCCCTTTGGGTTAATTTCGCCCGTGATCATTTAGCTTTTTTGTTGTAGGACTAAGTCATAAAACTATTTTTATAATAGTAAAGCTATATACTACACCAAAAATGATCTTTAGCGGCAATTAATTAACGGCAATAGCTTAATTGCCGCTAAAATATATGGTTTAGACGCATTTGCTAGTGACAATTACATTGTAGCTTTCTTTGTAAATGCCCAACTAATGCTGGTAAAAATTTTAGCACTCTTGTTAAAGTGTGTATTTATTGCCGCTAAAGGTTGTTTTTGTTGTGGTCGTTATAGAACTAACTATTTGTAACACAGTTTTGTGATCATTGATGAAATTAACCCTCCAATTTTCTTATTCTTTATTACTAATATTGAGTTAATTATTGTATAATCAGATCACCTATAAGGTAATTATAAGTAATACTCTAGAATAAGCATCAATTGATATCCTGATAGAAATAGTAACTAATTTATTATCACAAAGATAGTGGGTACAAATTGTGGAATCAAGAATGTATAATTCATAATTGAATTTAAATTTATAATGGCGACATGGTACATCTAATTAAGCACATTGTACAATATTTTTATGCTTTCTCGAAAGGTAGTGATAGCTTTTGAAAAAAAAAAAATTGTCAAGAAATATACTACCTCTAGTCCAATATAAGTGAACTGTTGAGACTACTTTTTATAGTTCAAAATAAGTAAAAAATTTAAAGTTCCAGAGTGTATTACTCATTTTTTCCGGATTTACCATTTTTTATGATGTTTTCAACTATTTTGCGTTTTCTAGGAGATGAACGGCAATACTTGCAAAATTATATTTATGGTTTCACACCCTTGAATCAAAAGAGTAATATTGGAAAATTACCCTTTAATTATGTACTTGACCAGAGGGAGTAACAATTTAACCACCTACTCTTCTCATTAAATGAATATTGCCTTATTTAGCATTAATTTAGTTCATTTTAGTGTTGGAGAAGGACATTCAATAATCAACTATCCATATTTTACTTACTTACAATAATCACTTCCCAAATAAAGGCAAATCCATAGATTTATTGAATAAGATGTCAATCAATCTTAACATCTCTAGACAAAAAATACCCCATCTACTCAAGGAAAAAACTATTAAATTGAACTTCCCTATATAAATCAAATTTTCTATTATAATTTTTTGCAGATGTTTCATGTGTTGAAAAAGGAGTAACAGGAACAACCATGCAAAAGGAACAAACAAAACAAGAAGATCAAAATCCAATGGATTCATCAAAGAAAACCCCTTCAGAGATTGAAGAAGAATCTCAAAATATTGCCTCTGAAACATCCACAATCACCACTGATAATTCACCAAAATTCCAAGAAGAAGAAGAAAAAGTTAACAACTTTGATAACAGTTTTTCTTCTAACTCTTCTTCCTCTATTTCTTCTTTTGGTTCAATGAAAACCAAGAAGAAAACAGATCAGGATCATCATGTCAATGAAAATGGAGAAAAAAATAGCACGGAGAAAAATTCATCGAAAAATCCTAAGTTGAACAAGAGTAAAAGCTATTCAAATGGAGCATATTCAAGTATTTTCAGGAATTTGATTACTTGTGGAGCTGTGGATACTAATGACGCTGGAATTGTTCCGCTTAGAAAAAATAAGTCTTCGTTAAATAGTGATAAAACCGTGAGTTTTTCGTCTGAGATTTGTAAAGCTGACAAAATTGGAGGGTCTCAAAGGATTTTTGGTACTACTTGGAATCAACAACCAACTAACGGAAGGTAATTTTCGCGTTTACATTTTTTTCACTTATGACGAATAGTTACTTATAGTTATCTTTTAGGTGTAGAAATTCATTTACGTTGTTAATGAAATGATTATTTTTTTATTGCAGGAAAAGCTGTGATGGGGCATTCAGTTTTTCAAAGAACAAAAGTGAATTTGGTAGTCGTAGATCAGTTTCTGCTAATTTCAAGCCAATCAATGGACCTAACTGCTCGTAAGTTCCTTTACAACTACATATCAAAATATTCTATGTTACAATCTTGAAAATCATAGTCAAAATTTTGAAGTTTGAGTGCCATTAAATTGTCAAGTACATAGGGACTTGAAGAATATGTCATTTTTTGTCTAAACTATCATTGATCTCTGCTAAACGTCTCACTTAATATATACTCCACTGTATTCCAGAGTAGAGCAGTATGCTTCTTGTTTTCCTAAAACATCAAAATAATTGGAACAAGTTCAATTTGTCAAAACGACTAATATTTAGGGCCAAAAGAGTAATGTTTTTGAGTTTACATTGTTCATTTCTAGCCTGAAAAACTCATCATTTTTGTTATAATGTCTCCGTCTTTTTAAAAGATTATAAGTACTAGATATGCTGTCGTATATATATACATATATTGCCTGTGTCTAGAATTGGAGAGATGTTGCAGACTTCTTCCACCTAACTAATTACTACTATTTCTTATTAAGAAAAAAAATTTTAAAAAAAATGTCAAAAGAAAACTTGTTTAACTTCTGTCATTAAGACCCTAATAGAGCATCTTTCTTTTGTGGTCAATTTAAAGATAGTGCCGAATCAACCAAAAAGGGAATCTGTAGGTCAAAGCTTTATCTTTTTTTAGTTTAACTTTTGACCTTTTCAGGTTGGCATCATCCAATAACCCCTTGAATGTGTTTTCATCTTTTTCTTCTTCCGTGTACATGAGTAGTATCTTCTACTTCGTTTATTGTTACATGTTTTTTTGGCTGTATCCATCGGGCTGCGTAGTCTTTCTTGATTTCCCGTTTAGTTGCCTTGTATCTTGCTAGGGTACTACTATATTTTCTTGCAACATGTTTAGTTTCTCATTCTTTTGAATCAAGGGTCTTTCGGAAACAGCCCCACTAGAATAAAGGTAAGGTCTACGTACATCTTTCCTTCCTAAACCCCACTTGTGGGATTATACTGAGTATGTTGTGTACAAGGAAAAACAAAAATGGAATAATATGTGAGCATAGTAGTATTAATTTGTGATTGTGTTGCAGGCAATGTGGAAAGCCATTCAAGCCAGAGAAACTTCATGCCCACATGAAATCCTGCAAAGGGATGAAAGCACTGACAAAGGGTGCTAATTCTGTTACCTCTGCTGCTACTGCTACTGAGAAGACATCCAAGGATGCATCAAAAGGGGATTCTGTTTCTGCAAAGTGTTTGACTCATTAAATGCTAGCTTTCCTTTTTTAAAAATTATTCTTTTTTAGCTTCTATTGGAATTAGATTATGGTTTTATTTTTAGAACTTGGACAAGCCTTCCATGTATATTTGAGTAAGAAGGTCCACGGGCAAAAGCCTAAGCAATTCAAGAATGTAGAAGTGAAGCCTCTTTTACTTGCATTCAGCAATTAATTATAAGCCAGATTTTCCATCTTAATCTCAAGTATATACTCTGCAGTAGCTTCAAATTACCCCGAGCAAATCCGAGTTAGTTGAGCCAGTTTACAACATGGATACCAGTTTACACATACCTAGTGTAATCCACAAGTGAGGTTTGGAGACAGAGAGTGTATGCAGACCTTACCCCCTACCTTGGAGGTAGAGAGGTGGTTTCCGATAAACCCTCGGCTCAAGAAAAAAGAATTAATAGGAGTAAAGAAGTCATGTCAAAACTAGGTGGATACAAAAATAATAAGACAGATGGGGTAGGAAGTCAGGGATATTTGGGGACAGACCAACTTTTGATGTTGAAAATATCTAATTTAAGATTTTCCTTCTCCAGTTAAGAGAAGCAATGAAGATAAACTCTTCTATACATTTGGATATTGAAGCACTAGCCATATCTACTCCTCTATAAATATCTTAGAGCCTCGACAATCAACTAGGAATGGTGTTAATGGCCATATTCATGTCCCCGGAACATACCTAATCTAATAGCATCAGTAAAGAACAATCATTTCCAGGCTGTTAGTAGTCAATAGCTAAGACCATTGCTGGTTTAACTTGCCTCCAAGAATCGAGGCGTCAATATGATCGAGCAAAAACCTATATAACTTCTTTTTTAGTCCTTCTACCCTCTCATCTACTCTGTTTCCTAACTTAACCATGTCATCCAACCACTGGTTGACCCTTTTAAGCTGACCAAGAAGACCTGCAATTTCAGAATTTTCTTCCACAGTATTCATCCCAAATCCCTTACTCAACGAATCTTCCAAAAAGTGTAAGAACCACGCCCGAGATGAAGAAAGCAACTTTTCCGCTAAATTTGCAGCCTCCTTCAGCCCACTCTCTCTGGACCATTCTTCCCTTTTAATATTTGTTCTTCTTGTAGCTGGTAAATGCTGCTTCGATCTAGATACTGATCTTCTTCCACTAAAATCAGGACCAGACAGGCCATTGGATTTAGTGCTTTGCTTGTTTATAGGCAAATGGTTTTCTGCATCACTAATCTTTGGATTGTTCTCTAGTAGAATGCAATGAGATTTCTCGTTATCCAAATTTTCCTTCTTGCCTTCCTTTATCAACAAACAGAAATTGGAAAGTTCGGAATCAATTGCAGCTTGAATCCAAGAGGCCGCGTTCTTATTTGTAGAAGTATGACAAATTTCTGGAAAGGGATTCTGCAGACACAGCTTGTCATTGCCTTTTGCTTCAGGAGTTCTCGTCACCAAGGATTTTGTAACAGCCGCTGCTTTCTGCATGTTTTGATGAAGGTTCAGAAATTGCTCAACCAGATGTCCAGCAGGTACTTTCTTCGATGATTCACATAGTTCTGCATACATGCTGTAGAGAGGTAGGTGGTAAGGAGGAAGGTTACCTTCTATGTCTTAAGGGCAGAACATAGGTTGAGAAAAAAACTAAAAGGACATGATGCAGGACAAATAGAGAATAAGGAGAAAGAAAAGGGAAGAAATGAGAAACGAGAGGAACAAAGGCAAGCAAAACGAGAATAGGAGAGAGAGATAAGTCCGAAAAAAAAAATAGAGAATGAGGGGGAGATTTAATTAGTATATCAATTCATCAATGTATAAAATTCAAATAAGCCAATGCATTAAACTTCTATTTATGTAATACAGAGTTGTCAACAAAATATTGTTGCTCTTAGAACTACTATTCTCTAACTTAAACTAAAAGGCAAGCCGAATTCTAGATTTGGAAGCAGAAATGAGATTGAAATAAGAAGTTAACTAAATTTGCCGCCCCAGAAGCAATCAAGAAAGCCGCAAGTGAAAATTTAACATACAAAAAGGTGATCTAATTCAACCTTTCTTGCTTATACATTGGAAAAGATAAAACAAGATAAAACATGTCTCTAAGGTTTACTTTTACTTTATTTCCAACCAATAGATAATGATAAATAATATCTAATAATCACAAGTAAGGTCATGGCGCAAGCCAAATGGGATACTGCTGAAGAAAGGAACGTGCCAACTGCCAACTCAAAAGGCAGCAAACACCACATAGTCTTGCATGGTACCAATATATAAACTATGAACCTGATGCAAGATAAAATTGTTGGATGAGCAATCGGGTGGAGTGCAATATTAGTGAATTAAAATAAAACAATCTAATTAAGATAGGCCTATATAGCGCTATTCTGGAACTAAGCAAACAAGACGTTACACGAAATTTATTTATAAATACACAGCAACAGAATATGTGAGTCAAATATTCAAAGGCAGAGCTTATATTCCAGTAGTTTCAAGTCGAGTACCGGTAAAAATACATGCGAAGTAGAGGCATTGAAATAAAAACTGAACCATTACCTCATGCACTGGATGACATTTTCTGCGGCAGCAGCTTCTTCTAATGCATGCATAGCAGACAGCAATGTGACATTCCTATGACTTGTAACTTCCTGAAGAGATTATAATACACAACTTCCTAGAAGATTATAATTCACAATTTGATAGACAAGCATACCGCTATCATAGACTAAAAAACTAAAACATTTATTGTTCACATACCTTGCCAAGGTCACGAACTGTTGATGGAAGTGAACTCCATGAAATCCTTGAGTCGGACCAATTTTCAAAACTGAGGGCCACCTTTGTCAGATTGGACGGAAGAGTCTCATCTTGTGTAAGCTCTAGATCTTTTCTAGTGGGCTTGCCAACTGATCTTGGTGAGACGATAAGCTCTAGATCTTTTCTAGTGGGCTTGCCAACTGATCTTGGTGAGACAATAAGCTCTAGATCTTTTCTAGTGGACTTGTTAGCTGATCTTGGCGAGACAAGCTCTGGATCTTTTCTAGTGGGCTTACTAGCTGATCTTGGTGAGACAATATTATTTTTACTTTTAAGCGGTGAAATGCTTGCAGTTGAATGCCTTGGTGTTGAAACTTTGTCTAAAGAAGGCTTCTTCAAAGAAGGAAGCTGCAAAATATCGACTCATCCAATTCAAACACAATCAACAGAACATAGGCATGAATCTTGGATAATATTATATGACTAACTAAAATTTCAGATGCATCAGATAAAACAACACCAATAACATGATTCGTGATGACTCATCATTCATACTCTATAACATATTAAGACGTACAGAAGCAAGCCATATAACTACGGTATACAGTTCTTAAGATTTCCATGGAGACAAACAGTGGCGAAGCCAGAAATAGAAAAGTAGACATATGTAGAAAATAAGGGGAGTTAACATATAATATATCTACGTAAAACTAAAATCTTGACCGAGCTAAACAGTGTAGATTTTCAACAAGGGGTGTCATTTCACATAAGGTGGCTCTGCCACTGGAGACGAAATAGCCAGGCAGCTTGACCTACAACACTGTGTTAGCATGAACAGATTGATCCAGTATCCAGTCCATACATCAATTATGGAACAGAAAGAACCTACATTTTTAGGGTTTAAATTTAAACTAAACATAAGAGCAAATAGTAAAATCTAAATATGAACTTCGTGTGATCTCTTTGAAGAACCAAACAAAGAAAAAGACAGGAACATTGAGATTAACCTAGTGCATTATTGTCTAACCATTTTTGCCCTTGGGTTCATAATTGAATCAGAACATTGACCTAAAAAGATAAAAACCAAAAAAGACTCTCCTAACAAACACAGCAGTAATGGTAATGAATAAACACAACAGAATTGCAGTTGCTAACAGCATTAAAGCAACCAAACTTAACTGTACAACTTTGTCAAGCCTAAATTAAATGAAGTCACATTCTGCCAAAAAGTTCATCAAACAAACAAAACAAGTGGGGTTAACTTACAGTATCCGAACCCGATAACCCGCTTCTGGATTTGGACCTAGGTGTTGCTCCAGCCCCATTTTTCTCTCCGGGGCTCCGATCCCATCCTCTTCTTACTGAATCCAAACTCAATCTCCTCATCTCTAACCCCTCCACCTTCCCATTCCCAATGGACTTTCTTCTTGATTTCACATCCTCACTCGCCGCCACGACCCGTTTAACTTCACTAATTTTCTTGCCCCTTTTCGGGTCGGGTCGGTTCTTGGCAGTGAGAAAATCACTGGAAATCAAATCTTTAGGATCCCCAACACATGGGCGCCGCTTGGGAACCGGCTTGACACCACGAAGAACCGGAACAGGGGAACCGGAGTCGAGCCGAGTTACATGAATGAACTGACCGAGTTGGATCTTGTCACTCAGTATCAACTCAACATCTTGTTCGGATACGGAAACGTAAGCTGAATGATGAGAATCAGATACGCGCAGATAAAATCCCCTGCTTTTCCATGGATCATCATCAAGTGAAGGAACAATACTAATCACCTGAAAACCCCATCAAATAAAAGATAAACAAAATGCACACAGTCGCTGAAACATAGAAAGAAATCATGAAATAACAGGATTTTTTGAAAAAAAAAAATAAAAATGGGTGAAAGTTTACATAGCCAACCAACTGAGCAACTATGATTCCGCAAAATAACGGAGATTCAAATCATCAGAGACAAGACAACAAAAAAGGTTGAAGTAATATCTTTTTATTTTACCAGCATTGTTAAGAAAAAAAAAATAGTAAAAAGATTATTTTTTTCGAAAGGAGCATTAACATGCCTGAAGAAGAGCAGAGCGGTGTTCGCCAGCGACTTTAGTATCTTTATCATCGAGGTGTTGCAAGAGTTTAAGCAAAATACCAGGCGTAAGAGAAGCCATTAGTGTTGAAAAAATACCAGGTCCTCTAAGTATTCGTGAAGAATTATTTTCTACAAATTCCCAACATTGAGTGCAATGTTGAAACAGAGAGTAAAAAAGCAAGATAATCAAACATGGCACAGTAGCAGTGCAACAAGGAAATGGGACAAAAGGGTGTCCCAAGAAACTGAACAAATGGGAGTAGCTTCAAGATTTGAGAGAAGGGGTATGGGGAAGAGTGAGTTGGAGAGGGGGGAGGGGCCTTAGCGAATCTCAAAAAGGTAGGACAGGTGTCAAATGGGGATGTGGATTTTGGGTGACAGAGTTGCAGAAATGGTACAGAAGAAAGTGGAATGGGCGCAGATATCAGAGTACATCCTGTAAGGAGGAAGCCAGTACAAGACAAGATTCAACTAATAAGCTACTATAGCTCCTAACCGGACAAATTACATAAATATAATCCTTTTTGATTTGAGACAAGGTTCAAATCAGGTCTCGAGTTCGAATCTTTGAAAATGGAGTAGCTTTTGTTAGGATGTTTTATTCTCAGTCTAAGATTTTCTGACACGAATTTGTATTTAGTTAGACTTTAACGTGAGTCTCAGATAGGGAATGAAAAATAAAAAAGAAAGGATTCAAAATGAATTTTTGATATGTACCGAAGAATTTGGTTAATTTTAGCTCTCATTTTCAAATTGAAACTTAAAAAATTTAAATTTTTAAATTGTGATTTTTAGAATTTGAAGTTGTGTTGAAAGATATATTTTACTTGAATTTTCTTTTTAAAGTTTTGTGATTAGAAGTATCAAAAAATGGTTTGAGCTAGTTTTTAAGAATTTAAAAATATTTGAAGGTTAGATTTTCAAAATTTGATCAAATTTCATGGTCAAACAAATATTTAAAGATAATTTTTAAAAAAAAATCTTATTCAAAATTTATAGTCAAACACTAGCTAAATTTGTTAAGTGGGCATTTGTCCATGACAATTATTCACGTTTTTTTGAAAAACATTTCGCTTTATTTGAAAAACAATACATGGAAAATTTAAATACAATTTCAAATTTGAAAAGCATCCAAAACATTGTTTTCACTTTTAATGTATTTTTTTTTTTTCAAATCTTACCCTAAACACAACTTTAACTTCAAAATTCCAAATAAAGTGAAAATATATTTATAATAATATGTAGTAGACCGTATATGAATATAATATAAGACATTATGTGACTATCTATTTTGAGATATTATTCTTTTAGAGCGTATTTGATTGTATGTTTCCAATAAATTAGATAAATTGATCAATTAATTTTTTTGTAAGTGGGGATATAAACCATATTTTTTCAAAAAAAAAGTAAATTCTAATTATTATTATTTTTCCCCAAAAAATATGGTCAAATGGAACTTCAACTCCAATTCAAACTTCAAAAGTTTCAAATAAAGTGAAAAAATATTTGATTTTCATGACTAAACGTGCAGTTAATACAATACTCTCTCCGTTTCATTTTATATGACATACTTTGATAGTGCATGAAGTTTAAGAAACAAGGAAAGACGTTGTGATATTTATCAAATTGTCCTTTATTAAAAAATATACTACTACTATCTTTAATTAAGTGGGACTTTATAAGTGGAACTAATAAGAGTAAAAAAAATAATTGTGCTTTTAAAAATAAGGAAAGACGTTGTGATATTTACCAAATTATTCTTTATTAAAAAAATATACTACTACTACCTTTAATTAAGTGGGACTTTATAAATGGAACTAATAAGAATTAAAAAAATAATTGTGCTTTTAAAAAGTTACTAAATAAAAAAATATAACATTTTTCTTTGAGACAGATAAAAAAGAAAAGTATGTCACATAAAATGAAATTAAGGGAGTAAGTACTATTTTAAGGATCATGTTTTTCATTTTCTCCTCCTATACATGATGCGTTGTTTCAACTGCACGGTTGTGGGGTCCCCTAAATTTTAAAATCTGATAATTTTCTTCCTTTTTTTGGGGTTTAATGATGGTTTTCTTCCTAAATGGTTGGACAATTATTCGAAGAAACTTTGTGAAACATTTTAGTAATTTCTTAATCCGACCAGAAAGAACCTCAAACACTATTGTGATTTGTGAGTGTCACCAAAAGTTAGAGATGTCCTTACAAAACGCTCCCACAATTAGAACATCATATGTCCTTCTAAATGCACTTAGGATTGCTTTACTTTGGTAAGTTCTTTTTTTTTTTTCAACTGGAAAATGCATTAGCACACACGAAAAAAAGGCATCAAACAAGTTATCAAATGCTAGTACATTCAATGTATACATCAAACTTCAAACCATATGTTTTTCTATCACCAACCTGTACCTTCTTTCAATGCACCATTTAAGGCCATCAACAAGCACTATGTCTTCCTTATTATAGGGATAATTGAAAGGAAGCTTAGGGAATATTGTTACTCTTACTTGATTACGTCTATCAAGATATCAAATATTTTGTATCTACACGTCATGAATCTATTGATTGTGTCAAAGTGAATCTATTTGTGATGTTTTATTGGAAAACTACTCGTATTATGGCCATAATGTGCCCTCGTGTTCCTTCTTTGAGCGCAACTCGATTGGTCGTATTTGCAAATACTCTCGCTACACAATTAACTAGGTCAAGATATGTCGATCGAGCTATATAGCAAAGGGACATCTCATGTTTGTAAGTTGAGTTACTTAGCTTGTTAAAGGCCATATAGGAATCTTCCTCTTGATCTATACAAGTTAATATGGAAGCTAAGGGGTTTTAAATCATATTGAGAGGTTGAGGCTAGGCAAAAACAAATCTAGAATCCTAAGTTAGAATTTTATTGTTCCAACCATTATGAAAGAAGATTCGAGATGCCCCCAAGGGCCCCTTTCCAACCAGTCAAGTTGCTCTTCATCGTCTTTTCAAAAATGGAAAAATCGATCTACTTTCATTTGATATTTATTAAAATAAAAATGTTATTGAATGATGTACGTAGAAGGTACAAATCGTGGGTCGAAATTAAAAAGTCATCGCTCTTGACTTATTGAGACTCTTGTTAAAGTTGTTTTCTATTATGACAAAAGCCTCAAAGGGAATATTATGAATATCAACACCTAATTCACATTCATCAGTTGCAAAGTAATGCCATCTTTAGACACAAAAAATAAAAACTTTTCAATATTGCCGGAATAAAAAAACAAAATGATATATTTGCGCTTTTCAAAATAGTTTTATGAAAAATAAGGTTAAAATTAAAAATATAATTTTATTTCAATGTGTCTAGATTAAACCGATTACATATTTTATACCGTGTGTATCTCAATTTTAATTCAATGAACCTCAAAACAACAAAAGTAGATCCACTAAATAATACTATTATTACCAAATTACCCCTTATGTGTTCATGCATTTTGCATTTCCAATATAAGACAAATTTGATATATACTTTTAATATAATTTTCACATAATTTCTATTGTTTAAATTTTATTTGAAAAGATAAAACAATTTAAATTTCGTCAAGTTATAATTAAACGTGGATCGAATTAATTCTCATTATTCAAACAATGAGAAGAAAAAAAATACTACGTAGTACATATGTTGGGTTTTCTTCCTCAATCAAAACTGAGAACATTTTGGCAAGGAATCATGAGAGAACAAAATCAAACTAAAGGACAAAGAGGTACTTCAATGAATAATACTCATGATAATACACATATATATCGAAGCATTTGACAGAGTACCATATAGGCCAAAGTCAAGATAGTGACTCTTCAATTGTAGTAACCTGACATCTTTAATATTTTTGATACCATGATGTTTTTGATACCAACAGATCTTTTTACTAGTACTATGTAGTAGACAAAACTATAGTATTTATATGGATCAGCTAATACATAGCTCAAAAAAAATGTATTTATATAGTAATAGTAATAGTACTATACATAACTAATTATTAATTAAACTATTTATACGAATCGGCCTATGTATACCTCAATGTTTTGTATTTATATAGTGAAGTAAAGTAAGATCACTGATGAGTTCTTCTTGAACTCATTCCAACAGATTAGATGAACGAAGAAGAAGAAGTTGAAGCAGTAAGAGAGGAGAGGAGAGGAGAAAATGTAATTCTTGTATTGAATAATCTGATGAATATACAATGGAGAGGATATGTATACATCTACAACTAAGCCTCAATAAGAGAAGTTAATCAAGTTAGTTAACAAATAACTAGTTATCTTAACAACTTTAACTAACATTAGGAACTAGTAAAAAGACTATACTGCCCCTTCTTCCTTATTTACTTTAACATTTCCTCTCAAGTTAGGTGTCAGGAAAGATATTAAGCACACTTAACTTGGATATAAGGTACTAATGCTGAGCTCTAGTTAGACCTTCTGTTAGGATGTCAGCTGGTTGTTCTGAAGTTGACAGATATTGAGGCTGCATCTTTCCTTGTTGGATGTTTTTCATAATAAACTGACAGTCTATTTCTATATGCTTTGTCCTCTCATGAAAGTCTGAATTAGAGGTTATTTGAATAGCTGATTTATTGTCAGTAAACATCTGAATGGGCAATGGCACCTTTACTTCAAGTTCTTCTAGTAGACCAAGTAACTAAGTGAGTTATGAAGTAGTAGAAGCCATGCTTCTGTATTCTGCTTCTGCAGAACTCCTCGATACAATAGTTTATTTTTTCTACTTCCAATAAACAAGATAGTGTCCAAGCTTGATAAGAAACCCTGAAACAGATCTTCTAGAATTAGCACAGGCTGCCCAATCTGCATCACAAAATGCAGTCACATTTTCTACTGTTCTGCTTGAAATCAAGACTCCTTGTCTAGGTTGAGTCTTGATGTACCTAACTATTCTCAAGGCTGCTTTCATGTGTGACTTATTTTGGCTGCTGTAGATATTGGCTAAGTGTTTGAACACTAAATGCAATATCAGGTCTAGTCACAGTTAAATAAAGCAACTTGCCTACTAGTCTTTGATAAGAGCTTATGTCAGTTGGTGGAAGATCTTTTGTACTATCTTTGTTGATGTGTTCATCATATTGCCTTGTTGTCAACTTTACATTAGTATCAACAGGAGTGTGAGCCGGTTTAGCTACCGATAACCCAAGTTCTAATATCAACTCCAAAGAATACTTCATTTGATGCATGAGAATGCCATGATTTGACCTTGCAAACTCTATTTCCAGAAAATACCTAAATTATCCTAGGTCCTTCATCTTAAACACCTGTTGTAGAGACATTTTTTCTTCCTCAATAAAATTTAGATTATCTCCTGTAACCAACATATCATCCACATAGACTAAGATGATTGCAGTTTATTTTTCTGTCTTTCTAGTAAACAGAGAGTAACCATGTTGACTCTGCCTAAACTTGAGTAATAACAAGGCTTCTGTTAGTTTAGCATTACATTACTTAGGAGCCTGTTTTAGGCCATATAAGAATTTGGTAAGTCTGCATACATGTTGGTCCCCCTGACTTACAAATCCCTAAGGAAGGTCCATGTATATCTCATCATGCAAATCTCCTTGAAGAAATGAATTGTGCACATTTATTTGATGAGAAGTTGCAATAGCAGGTATTGTTCTTACTGTCACCATCTTCACCATAGGAGAGAAAGTCTCTTGGTAGTCAATTTTTTCTTGTTGACTATATTCTTTTACCACTAATCTTGCCTTAATCCTCTCTATGTCCCCAGATGTTTTATACTTGATCTTGTATATCCATTTGCAACCTATTATCTTTTTTCCTTTAAACCATGAAAATTAACGCCTAGGTGTTGTTACTTTATAGTGCTACAATCTCTTCTTGCATAGTTGGTACCCACCTAGAACCCTTCACAGTTTCAGAGTAACTCTTAGGTTCCGACACACAAGAAAATGCAGACAAGTAGGCTTGATAAGTATGTGAAACATTATTATAGGAAACATGGTTAGCTATAGCATATGGAACATCTTGTTTTAGAGTGGTTAGTGAGACAAAATCATTTATCCATAATGGAGGATGAGTTGATCTTGCTGATGTCCTTGATGGACTAACTAGTCTAGACCTTGGTCTATTTCGAGGAATCACCATTATTTGCCCAGTAGTTGGTTGAGGAAAAGGAGTTTGAGCTACATGAGACAGGGGTGAATGATTTGTGCCTGCAGAGGCATCACTTGTACCAGTGTTCTCAGAGTTAGAAGTAAAAGAGATTGGAGTCTCTTCTAAAGGCACTTCAATATGCATAAACATAGGACATGTGGCCTCATTTGTTTGAAAGGGAAATACAAACTCATGAAATATCACATCTCTATTTATAAAGAAATATTTAGTGTCAAGATCATATAATATATACCCCTTTTGAACTTTAGAATAACCCATGAATATTGTTTTTCTAGTTCTGGACTACAGTTTTTCATTTTCCTGAACTTTTCTTGAAAAACACAAGTACCATAGAATTCTAAGGCGGCTAAAGAAGGTTTTTTTATTATGTAGTTTCTCATAGGGAGACATCCATATAACTGATGAAGGCTACCTATTGATGATGTAGACAACTGTCAACACACAATGCCTCTAAAACTTAATAGGTGTATTAGCCTGCAATTTTAGAGCTCTAGTTATTGGAAGAATGTGTCTATGTTTCCTCACAACAACACCATTTTGCTTAGGAAAATAAACACAACTCATCTGATGTATTATACCTAATTCTTTAACAAAGTACTACAAATATCATTCACAAATTCTGTTCCATTATCAGTCCAATATATCCTTATTGTCAAATGAAATTGAGTCTGCACATATTTAAGAAAATATGAATCACAACACAAACATCAGACTTCAGTTTAGCAAATAGATCTATGTCATTCTAGTAAAATCATCCATTATTATCAGAAAGTACTTAGAATCATTTGCAGTAGGGTTTTTATAAGGGCCCCAAATATCCATATAAATCATATCAAAGCATTCAATACTCTGTATACTACTGATAGGAAAAGGACTTCTTGTTAACTTGGCACATGAATACACAGTGCACTTATTTATTACATCTACTATATTTTGAGTTTTAATAGACAATTATTGATTCAGTACATTAGAAGATACATGTACAAATCTTTTATGATAAAGACTAATATCATCTTTTCTAGCATAGACATTATGTTCTTGAGTTGTATTAGCAGACAGAGATATAAAATTTATAGATTTTGCAGCAAATTGATTAAGCAGATAGAGTTCCTCCTTATGTCTACCAATCTCCTTCTCCTTTCCACTTGAGAGATCCTGAAAAATGTAAGTCAGAAAAAAATAAAATAGTACAATATAGATCCTTAATAGCTTGTGAAACAGACAATAAATTATATTTGAATTGAGGTAACACTAGAACATTTTGGAGTGTTCTTCTAGGAGATATAGGACTAGAACCAGTGTGTGTGACCCAAGATGTATCATCATTAGGTAAGTAAACTTCTTTTTGAAATTTATTTTTACTGATTGTTGCTCTATCTAGTAGTTCAATATCAGACACTATGTGATTTGTTGCATTGGTGTGTATGATTCATTTACTAAAACTACTAGTAGCTAACAAAGCATTAGATATACATGTACCATGACCACCTGTCAAGTCATCTTTTGATCCTGATCCTTGTGTATTAACAGACAAACAAGTGCTCCTGCTTAGATTTGAAGAATTTGATCATATTGTTCCTTAGTAAATACACAAGTATCAGGTAAATTCATATTAGACAGGTGTGGCATTTTCCCTTTTTCCAAGGCTTGGTATAGACTAGTGACATTTGTTGAGACTTGTTTCTCAAACCTCTGATCAGTAGCAATTGCAAACCCTTGTTAATTTTGATAAGTAACTCCTTCTCCCATAGCATTATATACATCAGACACCCCTGATCCTGATTTCTTTTTCTTGAGATTAGGTGGATAACCAACTAGTGTCCAACAGTTTTCTTTAAGATACCCTTTAATTTTGTAGTAATCACATTGAATATTATAGTCTTTCTTACGCTTCTAATAGTTCACTCTTGAGTACATAGCAGTGTTTTCATAGTGACTTTGTGTAGCTGATCCCAACAGACCAGTGGATAGGGAGGCAATTGCCTTTTATCCCTCAATATTGACAATCATGGCATGAGCTTGGTTGACATTAGGGAGAGGAGTCCTGATTAAGATCTGACTTCTTGCTTGCATATAGGATTCATTCAACCCCATAAGAAATTGATACAATTTTTGCCGTATATAGGCCAAGAGATCTCAGAATTTTTCACAATCACATCCAGCAGAAGAAACAAGAGTTTCAAACCTATTCCATAGACTCTGCAACTTAGTAAAATAACCAGAAACAGAACAGGTTCCTTGAGCAATTGTAGTAATATCCCTGTGAAGATTAAATGTTCTTGACCCATTGATCTTGTCAAACTTTTCTCTTAATTCCTCTCAAACAGTCCAAGCATTAGAAGCATAAACAATTTCACTAAGTAGATTATTAGAAACTGTATTCATTAATCAAGACAACACAATTGCATTAACTCATTCACGTTGACCCCAAAGATCCTCCCTAAAATTCTCTTTCTTACAAGATCCATCTACAAACCCCAATTTGTTTCTACCCAAGAGAGCTATACGCATAAACCTACTCCACAAAGTGTAATTCTCAAAATCAGTCAATTGAATAGAAATTAGGGCTATACCATTTATATCGGATACACGCAAGTAGAGAGGATGATTGTGATCAATGACTTGTGTTGATCCTTGTGAATTATTTTCCTGAGCTGCTAAGGAACCAACTCCATCGGTGTCATTGACACCATTTTCATTGCTCGCCATTGGAATTCTATTTTGAGTTTCTTTTGGAGATTAAAGAAAATCTTGAATGTTCTTGTGGAATTGCTGACTTCTTAACGGAATTTCGCAGCAGATTCAATCAAGTTTTTCAAGAACTGAACTACATCGATAAAGAAATTGATGGTGTGTTCTGATACCTTGAAGTAAAGTAAGATCACTTTGAACTCATTCTAATAGATTAGATGAACGAAGAAGAAGTAGAAGTAGTAAGAGAGGAGAGAGGAGAAAGTATAATTCTTGTATTGGATAATCTGATCAATGTACAATGGAGAGGATTATATATACATCTACAACTAAGCCTCAATAAGAGAAGTTAACCAAGTTATTAACAACTAACTAGCTATCTTAAAAAATTTAACTAACATTAGGAACTAGTAAAAAGACTATACTGCCCCTGCTTCCTTATTTACTTTAACATATAATAGTACTTTTTGTAATCTTAACGATATAGAATCTTGATGGTCAGCTTGTAATTTTGGTTTGAATTTTTAGATCACGGATTGAATTTTAAATTTAACTTTTAAAAAGAACCAAATTTTGAATTGAATTTTTGATTTGGGACTTCGAATTACCATATCCAAAATTTTATATTATTCTTATCCTCACATATTGGGTGTAAGCTCAGATATCTAATAGTAAGTTCAATATCCTACTAATTCAGTTAATAAACCTAATTAGGCTAAGGAATACTGCAAACTGAGATGCATTCATTATGACTGTATTTTTCATTGTTATTTAAAGATATGTTGTACTAGGTCATTAAAGAAGAATATTTGATGTTTAAATCAAATAGAACTTACAACGATCGAGTAATGGTTGACTTAATATCAACTATTGAAGTTTATTTAGATTAGGTATTATCTTTATAATGGTTTTCTTGCATGAATGAAAATTTTACTTAGATGATTGTGGTGCGAATGAGAAATTATTAAGGCAATTTGACATGAATATTTTACTAGGATGTTTATTTTTGCAAAAGAAGAAACTCAACTTGTAAACTAAAAATCAAAAATTCGAAATAACCAAACTGATTAACTAAAACCAAACTTAAGAAAACCAGTCAAGTCTAAATTTATTTGAATTAGATTTGAATTTTAATTTCTTGAATCCAGAAACCATATATCCAAATCAAAAATTTCATATTTAATCCAAACGGTCGGAGAGCCTGCCCCAAATTGTAATAGCAATCTAGTTTAGGACTACAGTTACAATTTCATATTGAAATTCTATCTTACACTACGTAGGTTCATGGTTTTCAGTCTTATTAAATTACTCTTTCGTTATATTTATTTACCATTCTATGATCTATAGCTAGTATTAAAAAAATCTCTTTAGTTTCTAAAGCTACAAGTTTACTATTTTTCAGTTTTAAACAATAAACTTCAATATTGTAAAAAACTGTTTTGAATTTCAGTAATTGTAAATATTGTATTTCAGTATTTGAAATTCAAGTAAAATGACAGTTTTATGAAAATGCTTTAATATTGCTAGCTAAAAATATTGTAATAGAATCTTTAACTAAATATTCAAGACAAAACTGATTTTTATGTTCCAGTGGTTTTTTTTTTAACTTCATCCAATTATTCTATTCTTCATTTTTAATATTCTTATGTCGAAAATTAGGACTAACTATTTTTGTTCAAAAATAAAAGAATAAGAATGAAATTTTGGGATTTCACTCTTTTGGCCCATTTAGCCCAATCATTGATAGGTCAACTTGAGGCAAAACATTTCACAGGGCTCCTATAGTTTTCTTCGGAAAAATAACATAAACATACACATTAACATATCACATTTATACAAATCTCCACCTTTACAGAGTAATTACAAAAATCTCAACTAATTATGTATCTTCATTGGATATATCGGGAGCTAATTATGTATCTCGACAGACTCAAAATCGGAAAAAATTATATCGGGAGCTAATTATGTATCTTTACAAAGGAAAAAATATATCTTCGTTGGATGTATTATGTATCTCGACAGATCCAAAATTGAAAAAAATGTATCGGGAGATAATTATGTATCTGTACAAAGGGAAAAAAGTATCTTCGTTGGATGTATCGGGAACTAATTATGTATCTCGACAGACCCAAAATCGGAATTTTCAGTAATAACGCAAAATGTCTGAATTTTCTGTAATTAAGCTCCAAACTATCGGGATTTTTGTTGTTTGCCCATTTTCTTCTTGGCCCATGTAACGACACGCACTAGTTGTAATTTCAACATTCTAACCTTACAGTTTCCATTTCCTAAATTGTGCATATATGATTCATGAGCCGGGGGCTATCGGCAACAGTCTCTATATCTCACCTTTGAGCTATAGGTACGAATTACGTATACTCTACCCTCTGGACCTCACTTTGTAGGAATACACCTAGTATATTGTTGATGTTGTTGTTGCATATATGATTCACAAACTTGGAGAGCTATACTAGAATAGACAAATATATTTATTGTGCCTTTCTTGTGGCTTTAGCAGAACATGTGAAACTTCCACGTACTGGAAGAATATGATACTTCCTCTTTCTCCTACTTCTCCTTAATGCTATTTAACGCTACTTCATTATACTTAATTATTTTTAGTTAATTATATTTAAACATTAAGGAGTCGTTTGATAAGGTGTATTAAAATAGTGTTGAATATGGTAAATTTGTAATACTGACATTGGTAATATTTCTATTAGTTATGTCGAGATTATTTTTTATGCATTTATTTAGCTTAGTGTATTAAAAGTAACATGCATTGCATGATTCTAAAAAAGATGTTTGCTTACAAATTTACCCTCCACAAATACGATGGAAAGGATGTGAAATAAGTTCAGAGGATTAATCGTATCTTTAACCATGCTAATGCATGTATTAAGAAATAAAAATCATTGAATGGCTAATATCAGGATTTGCTATGTATTAGTTATACATAGACTTTAAAATATACCAAACGAAGTCTTAATGATACACCTATTTATTTGTTGCTGATGAATTCTATCGAACAGTCCCTAAGAATTATATGATAGTTAACTATGATTAAACACTAAGAATTATAGTTAAATAAAACGATATGGTTATGTATTTCTGAAAAGATCTTGAATAATAATAATAATATTAACATTATGTAATAGTGTAGAAAACTCCCTTACACCCCTTAATTGTAACGTCAATAATCAACGAAACAAATATCTTGTGCACGTTGTGCAACCCAACGGGGCCATCATAGTTGCTATAAACATAAAAAGTTTTCCTTGTAACAATCATTAGTTATATAAATATTTTAATTTTGAAAAGAAAAATACAAATATTTAAATCTTAACGGGCATGACATTTGGGGATCCAGGTTGTTGGGTGGGTCTTCCAAATCAATTGAATTAATTATATGAGGGGTGCTAATGGGGGACCTCCACGTTATTAGTGGATTTTTTTTAGTTTAATTTGGAGGCTGCTAAAATAAAAGGCAATATGGAGCCTAAAAATGGATTTTGTGAGTATAATGGAGCTAATAAATTGATAGAGGGTATTTTTTAACCATTTTTAATAGTTAAAGGGTAATTTAAGCCTTTTTTCAAAATAAAATAGTCACAATTTAATATACTTGATATTCATACTAATGATATTTTATTTTTAAAAATTGTCAGCATAAAAAGATTCCTTAAGTAATGGAGGGGACTATCAGTTAAATTTTATTTTTTTTGCTTTATTTATATCTTTTAAAAATGTCATATTTGTTATAAAATGTACTATTTCCTTTATTTTAAAATAAATGATGTTTTTATATTTTTAAGAAATTTGTTTCATAACAGTGTGTTTCACATAATCAAAATTCAAAAGACATGATGTTCTTCCAATTTTACCCTTATTTAAATAAAGAAAATTATACATAACAAAATAATTATTAAAAAATTATATGCTATTCAATAATAATTTAAACATGAAACGTAATTTAAATTGAGTTATTTAATGAAATAAGATATTTAGGATTTCTTGAAAGAAGAAAAAAAATGAAAACAAGTTTTTGACTGTTTTCTAAATTCCAAATATAACTTAAAATTGTATTTAAAATTTTTATGACGAAACACTAATTTTTAAATAAATGTGAAAAACATTTCGAGAAAAACATTAGAAAATTTTCATGGTTAAAATCTCTATAATTATGAAAAAAACAATCATGGTTAAGATCTCTATAATTAAAAATATGTCATGTTCGCTAAAACCTATGTGAAATCAAGTGAATCTTTTTCTCTTTTCAAAAACTGATACCCTCTTTAAAATAGTATTATCATCATCATCATCTTCAATGCTATACTAGGTAGGCGTTTGGCCATAAATATTATTCATAATATTTAAAATATTTTTTTGGCTATGAAAATTAAAAAAAAAAATAAAAAAATCGCAATATATTTTCAAAATTTTTAATTTTTTTAAAAAATACCTCTTGAGGTGTTTTTATTTTTTTGGACTCAATTTTTCCTATTACTTTATAAAAGAATACATTCAAAGTCTAAAATATTTTTGAAAATACTATGGCTAAATACAACTCCAATTCTATTTTCCACTCTAAAAATATCAAATAAAGTTAATACAATTTTAATTTTCATGGCCAAACGGATCCTATATTTAGCCATTACATTAACACACACACACCCGTCCGCCCCACCAACTACCCCCTCTACTCTTTCACAAATTAAAAAAGAAATCAAAAAAACATAAAATATTCATTTCATCACGTGATAGAAATGTATCCTACCACTTCAAAAATGAGATTTAGTAAGAGTTTGGCCATGAATATTATTCAAAATATTCTAAAATACGTTTTTATTTTATTCCAGAATACTTGTTTGGCCATAAATATTTCAAAATACGTTTTCACAATATTTAAATTTTTGAAAAACAAGTGTTTTCACTATTTTTGGATTTACTTTTTGTACTTTTTAATTTATTTTGTTTTTCAAAACATTTTTTTTATTTTATAAACTAACCCAATTTTCATAAAACTCTAAAAAAAATTAAATTTATTTTCACTTTTTATATTTTTTTAACTTTAAAAATACCTCATTTTCAAAATATTATGGCCAAACACAACTTCAACTCTATTTTCAACTTCAAAAATACCAAATAAAGTGAATATGTTTTTGGTTTTCATGGCCAAACGGGGCTAGTGTTTGACTATAGTTTTTGTAGTTAATGTTTAAAATCTAAATATATTTTTTTAAAAACATAAAATATGATTTGAATATGGAATATAATTTAAATAGGGGTATTTTATGAAAATAAAAAATTTAGGATTTTTTAAAAATAAATAAATTAAAAAGTGAAAATAAGGTTTTGGTTGTTTTTCAAATTTCAAATACGAAGTTGTATTTGGAATTTTCATGGCTAAACATTGTTTTTCAATTGAAGTGAAATAATTTTCTAAAAAAAAAGTGAATAATATTCACGGCCAAAAGGGTCCTTAAATTCTGATCCTACCACTTCAACAATAGAATTTAAATTTTACATAATGCATTTTATTATTGTGTATTTTAAAGAAAGAGTGAAAATCATTTACAACCCCCAATTTTGTCTTAAAAATCAAACTCCCTCTCAACTTTGAAAAATAGTCAGTCTCCCTCCTTTTTTTCTAATTGACTTTTTTAAATGTCTATGCTATCCTTACATTATCAACCTTTGTCTTCTTTTTTTTTCTTCTTTTTCTTCTTTGGATTTCTTAAAATTATGATTTCTTCTGTTTTTTAATCTATATAACAAAATGTCTATAAAAATATTATTTTTGCCAAAAAAAGAAAAGGAAAAAATATTGATTGAGTATAAAAGCTAATGATTTTACATAATGATATGAAATAAATGAACAAAATAAAAAAATAATTGTATTAATAATAATGAAAGCTACAATGTGGCAACTTTATAAATATATATTGATGCAGGTAATATAAAATTAATTAATAAAAATAAAGGTATATTTTACAAACACTCTTAAAGTATTATTTATTTATATTGTAAATAAATTTTAAATTATAGTAATTTAAAAATATTTTATTAATGACAGTCAAAATTTATTTATCTATATAGACAATAGAGAATAAGATATAAGTGAAACTTAAAGAAAATAGGCATGTATATCCATACATACACATACATATATTCATACTTAATGTGTGTATTATTAAAATAAAAATAATATTTAATTTTGCAACAAATTTATAAAAGGGTTATTCTATTTATAATATGATTGAGCTTAAATAAAAATTTATAAATAGCTAGATTAAAAATAAAATGTTGTCTATAATAATAATAATAATTAAAAAAAAAAATTTTTTACATAGATGGAGGATTGCAAAAGTCAAGGATAACATACACATTATATATAGTAAGGGGGGGGAAGATGATTAATTTTCAAAGTTGAGAGGGGAATTTGATTTTTAAAGCATAGTTGGGGGGTGTAAATGATTTTCACCCTTTAAAGAAATGATATATAATATACTCCCTCCGTTCTAAAATGTTTGGCCTCTTTTGACTTGGTACACCCATTAAGAAAACATTAATTAGAAGTGTATTTTATAAAATTAACCCTATTAATGATGTTTTGGAACTCTAAATCTAACTATTGTTATTTTCCTATAGTTATTTAATACTGAGGGTAATATGGGAAAAAAGTAATAAAAAACTCTTGATTTACGAAAATGGACAAGTAATTTGAAAAAAAATAATTTAAAAAGAAGGTCAAGTATTTTGGAATGGAGGGAGTAGTCATTTAATGATAGAGGTAATTTGAGAAGAACATAATAAAAAAAATTTGATTTCACAAATGGGACAACTAAATTGCAACAAATATTTTTAGCAAAAGGCCAACTAAAATGAAACGAAGGGAGGATTAAAGCTGCTCAGGTGCTTTCAACTTTTATTTTCTTCTTATTAGTCGTCCCTCCGTATAATTTTACTTGACCCTCTTACTAAAAGTAATTGTTTTAATTTATAAAATCAAAAAAAATTATTATATTTTTTCAATATTACTCTTATTATTACATGATACATAAAGGATATAGTACTTAAATTTATATTTTTAAAATATATTTACTAAGATTAATTTAATAAAATAAACTTCTTATAAATATTTTGCGTATCAAGTCAAGAAAGTTCAATTAAAATGAAACTTAAAGAGTATTCTTAAACGTCAACTTCACACTTTCTCTGTCCAACTTGTCTATAGTACTATAAAACAAAATATTTATTTTTATTAATTAATTTAAAAAATAAAAGATATGCTAGAGGCAGACACCTCTTCATGGACATGTCTGTTTTTGTTTTATGTCGAGGATATTTTTGAAATATCAAATATCAAATTTCAAATTTCTTCATTAATGTGCCTGATTCATGCCTAAAGTATTTTTGAAACTTCTATTAAAGGTGGTTTACAATTATTTTTCCATCAATAGTGTAGTTCCACCTCAATAAAAGATTTTTGTTAAATAAATAGAACTCAAAATCAGTATTGTTAATAACATCATTAAACATATGTTAATAAGAAAATATATTTTGAGACAAACTAAAAAAAAATATCATATAAACTAAAATAAAGAATAACATAAAATCACTTGAGTATGATTTGTTGGGTCCGTGCTACACAACACAAATTGAGGCAAAGTGGAGGGTCTTGATAGTAAAATTCTTACTTCAATACTTATTCATTTTAAAAAATTAATAAATAAATTATATTTTTTATTTATTTTATTCTTATTATTAAATATCATTCATCATTCAATACATATTTTTAAAATATTAAATTAATTATATTCAAAATGCGATATAGTAAAATTATCTCTATCAATATTTATTATTTGTTATTTATATATCATATTAATAATGGATAAATATTATTAAACGGAAAGAGTATTTTATTATTATGCGTCAGTTTTAAGTAAGCATGCATGTGCATCAGTATAGAATACTGCCAAATTTATATCGCATGTCTACCAAGTGTTGACCATATACGAAATACAGAATTAAACGGGTCCACAAAAGGGTCTAAAGGAAACGGTTCGGATTAAGCTCTCAGTTTAATAAATTACTCCATCCACTTGTATTTGTCCACAATAATATATTGTTCTTAAAAACTAATAATAAATAAATTATATATATTTTGCCATAATACGCATATTTAATTGATGTATAGTCTCAATAAACTTGAAAAAATTTAACAAAAAGAACAGTTTTTAACATTAAAGACAAAACAGAATTTCCATATTTTTTTTGATATATTAAAATAAATACTAAGTAGAACCAAAAAAATTATTTTTAGTACCACGGACAAGTAAAAATAAGGAAGTACATATTGTGGATGCAAGGGAGAAGAGCCTAAGCCGGTCGACACCTCTATAAAAACCAAGCAATTTATAACACAGTTTCTGCAAGGGAAGTTCCTCTTTTACGTTCATACTCCTATAATGGCAAATAAGCTCAGGTAATTATTTAAATTAATGGTGTTAGCTAATTGGTACATTGTTTAAATTTCTTTCTTTTCTCTTGCTCGTGTGAATTAGTTAGCTGTCTCAAAATTGTGTAATTAGTTCATCAATACCATAAATTTCACTATTAGCAAGTATCTACTCTTAATTATTTGCATGTGGTAAGGTTGTAATATGTGCATTCTTCCCTAGCTAAAATTATAGAGTTTAAATTTGATGCATTGACGTTGTAAAAAATATTTATATATGTAATTACTCAGATCCAAAAGTATAATCTTTGGTTTGTCCTTTTTATGGCATGCGTTCAGGTTGGAGGGTAAAGTAGCTGTGATTACTGGTGCTGCAAGTGGCATTGGTGAAGCAAGTGCAAGATTGTTCGTAGAACATGGTGCTCGTGTGGTCATTGCTGACATTCAAGACGAACTTGGTCTCCAAGTAGCAGCGTCCATCGGAATAGACAAGGCCAGCTACCGCCACTGCGATGTCACTGACGAGAAACAAGTTGAGGAAACCGTGGCCTACGCGGTAGAAAAGTATGGCACTCTGGACATCATGTTCAGTAATGTCGGGACGCTGCACTTCAGCAGCGTCCTCGACCTGGACGTGAAGGCCTTCGATGAGACGATGGTCATCAATGCCCGAGGATCCGCGGTAGCAGTCAAGCACGCGGCTAGAGTTATGGTTGCTAAGAAAATCCGCGGCTCCATCATATGTACCGCAAGTTTAGAGGGCATCCTAGCTGGAGCTGCTTCATTGGCCTACGTATCGTCCAAGCACGCGGTCGTAGGCCTTGTGAAAGCAGCCGCACGTGAGCTAGGGCCACACGGGATCAGGGTGAATGGGGTGTCGCCTTATGGCATTGCGACACCCCTGGTGTGCAAAGCCTACGGCTTGGATGAGGGTCCACTCGAAGCAGCAATATATGGAAATGCTCACTTGAAAGGTGTTACGTTGAGCACGATGCATGTAGCACAAGCAGCACTTTTCTTGGCGTCCGATGAATCCGCTTATATAAGTGGTCAAAATTTGGCTGTGGATGGTGGCCTTAGTTCTATTTTGAAGCTAGAATAAATCCTCCCTCTCTTGTTAGTCTGTTGTGTCGTCTTATTAATAAATGCTAACTTGCAGTGTAGCAAATTGAATTTAGTTTGGCTCAATAATGTAGAACTTGTTTGGTTTCACTTTTGTAGCGTATTAATCCGGTCTTTGACTGGAGTACAGCCGTTTGTAACACATCCTTAATTATGTCTGTCAAATTGTCTATCCAACTTTAGGCGAGTTTTGCTGATTATGTAAGTTTAGTCTTACTCCATCAGTCCATCTTTATTTACCCACTATACTAAAAATAGATGTTCAACCATACTTGTTCAATTTAGAAAATCAATGGATAATTTACCATTTATGTCTATTTTACCCTTGTTATTAAATATTATTCATTATTGCACTTCTCAAAGCATTAAACTTATTACTCCCTCCGTCCAACAACAGTTGTCCACTATTGACTTGACACACAACTTAAGAAACAATAAATGATAGAGTAATTTTACTATATTATCCTTTGAATATAATAAATTTAGTGTTTTACTATCGAAGTTGTTGTAGCAACTATCGAAGTTGTTGTAGCAATTATCGAAGTTGTTGCAGTAACTATCGAAGTTGTTGTAGCAGCTACGACTGTTGCTACAGCAACCTTGACTGTTGCTGCAGCAACTTCGATAGTTGCTACAACAACTTCGATAGTTGCTACAACAACTTCAATAATAATTGCTACAACAACTTCGATAGTTGCTGCAACAACTTCGATAATTGCTGCAACAACTTCGATAGTTGCTACAATAATTGCTGTAACACAACAACTATTAGTAGTTGTTGCAACAATTATCATAGTTGTTGCAGAAACTAATAGTAGTTGATGCAATAATTATCGTAACTGCTGTAGCAACTATGATAGTTGTTGAATCGACTATCATAGTTACTTAATTTTCTGCATTATTTCTTCAATCATTTAAAAAAAATCAAAATTTTCTTTTCAAAGTTCTCAAAATTAAAAATAAAATAGTCCATAAAAGTTTAAAAAAGAAGAAGAACGACGATAAAAAGGGAAAGAAAAAGAAGAAGAGAAGATGGAGGAAGAGGAAAATCTTGAGAGAGAAAGAAAAAAAATAAGAAGAAGAAGATGGGGAGAAGGAAATCTGGAGAGAGAAAGAAAGATTGAAAAGATAAGAAAGGGAGAAAATTCTAAAATTTGAAATTTGGAATGAGAGGAAGTACTTTTTAAAAATTATAAGTTTTAAAAAATTACATTTTACTCCCCAATTAATTTAATAAGAATTTAAGTGAAGATTTGACCTTAGTTGGTAAAGGTTGTCGCCATTTTTAATTTAAAGATTTTTTTATCACCCTCCACTCATTTTTCTCAAGAAACTAAAAAACATAACTATGTACTACTTCTTGCAATCTTGGTGGTGCTCTTACACAGGCTACATATATGATCTCCTTAGCTATAGCTTCCCATGCTCTGCTCCTCTTCTAAAAAATGCGCAAATTTCTCTCTATTCACAAGGCATGAGTGACTTCAGAATAAATTAGTTTGAAGAGTTGTGCCTGCACTGTTTTACCTTTTGCTTGCATAATAGTCCACTATAAGTGCTGCCGCCAATCATTAGCACTATAGGGTGCTCTGTGCATCCATTGCAGTATTCTGTTCCACAGAGCTCGGGAAAAAGGGCTAAGCACAAATAAATGTTCACGATTTTCATCTTGTAGTTGACACTGGCTACACTTGGGTTCCACCTTTACTCCCCACTTTATCAATCTGTCAGTTTAAGCATCTTACCCTGCCTCTGTAACCAAGTAGTGAAAATGTATTTTGGCCTAGCCACATTCTTGTACATTAAGCATTTCCAAGGGACTGTAGGGTTGTTATTCAGGAGCTTGTGATACATTTGTCTAATAAAGGACTTGCCTGGAACCATCATTTGTCTGTTGCTTAGCATTACCCTGGCTTCAATGATCTTCCTCATCATCCAACATGCCTGCTTAGGCACTTGGATATCCTCTATATTCAAAGAGTGATATAGTAAAATTATTCATATTACTTATTATTTCTTAAGGTGTGTCAAGTCAATAGTGGTCAAGTAAAGATGGACGGAGGGAGTATATATTAAACACCTCTAACATTAGAGAAATAAAACGAGGAGTATAAAGTAAAATGATCGATACAGTAAAGCTAGATATAGATAAGGTGATGTGACATTTCTCTTAGACAATTATTGGCATTTATCTTTTTTGTCAAATTTTTTATCTTTTTCTCTTATATTTTCCTCAAAATATTTACTGAAAATTTAAATCACTCTCTCAATAAATCTATAATACAACAACAACAACAACATACCCAGCGTATTCCCACCAGGTGGGGTCTGGTCAATAAATCTATAATAATCCACATTAATTTGTATTAAATTTATTAGTAAAGGCAAACAACTTTTCTTCTCCCCACCTTTAATGACTCTTAAGGAGTCGTTTGGTAGAGTGCATAAGATAGTACTGAATAGGGTGTATTAGTAATGCTGGAATTAGTAGTGCTGGGATTAGTTATGTTGGGATTATTTTTTATGCATTGTTTGGTATGATGTATTGAAAACAACATGTATTGTTATATTTTTAAAATGACAATGTTTGTTTACAAAAATATCCTCTATATTCTATAGATTTTTGTGTTTTTTTTGCAAAGCTTTATTATTCATTCTTAAAAATAAAATTTTTTTTGATAAACATTTATCCACACCGGGTGTTTACATCCTATCAATAAACAAATGGCACGTGTCATTTTTTAAATCATAATTATTTATTTTTAACCATAATTAACTATTGTATTATATATTTGTACATATCTTAAATATAGAAAACAATATTAAAAAGCTTCATATTAACGTCAAAGTAATTGCTGGATTGCCCATTTTATTCCAAATTCAGTTGAATTTTTTTTATTTAAATTATCTATTTTCTTAAAAATTTGTAAGCTAATTCGTTTAAATAAATTTATTAGTACAAATATAAAACATATATCTAAGAAAATAAATAAAATAGTTACAAGGATTTGAGGGATATTTTTGTCTTTACATATATAATCCCATGGTATTAAATCCAATGTATTACTAATACCACCAAATGGAAGGTATTAGTTATACACCCTATCATACCATATAGGGTGTATAACTAATACATGTATTAGTTATACATAGGCCCAAAATTCCAACCAAACATAGTCCTAAATAATATCATACATAATACATGGACTATTTTTCCTAATACATTGTACCAAACGACCCTTTAAGTTCCTTTTTTTTGGGGGGGGGGGGGGGGGGTTTACTTAAAACAGAATAAGCTTTCTTCCCAAATCTATGAGTTTAATATCTTCTTCTTTTGGGGGGGGGGGGGGGGGGTTAATGAGTTTACGATCTTAATCTGTTGTCCCTAGAACCGTCTTCATACCTCATTCTTGGTGAGAATTCTCAACATTGCTCTCCTAATTTTATTTCCATGTTAAGGATTTTTTATTTGTCCAACTGTCTAAGAAATCAATCTTCTTCTTTCTATTTTTTTTTTTTTTTTTGTATATTCATTAACTTATTATATCTTATTTAAGTAACATGAAACAATCTATTCATAGCTATATATTGTACAATGTTCCTTCGAGGTGTCCCCTCCAAGTATTTTTATTTTTTTTTAATGAACAACCATTAAATAAGGATTAATAAGATGAAACGATTTATGTAAATTCTCTAATTAGTAGAAGATGAGAGGACCCATGTAAGAAACAAAAATGTTTTATTTATGATAGCGTTACTTATTAACTCATTAACATAATTAATTTAATATTTATGAACAGTAATCAGATATGAATGGAAAGGCCAAAGGACTTCAGTAGATTCTCTAATTATGTATAAGATTTATCTCTAATTACAATCACTAAAAAATGATACTCCTCCATTTTAAAATAGTTGGTCCTTGTTGACTTAACACTCTCCTTAAAAAATTATTTATTACTCCCTCTGTCCATCTTTACTTATTCACTATACTAAAAATAGTTATCCAATAGTACTTGTCCAGTTTGAAAAAACAAGGAATTATTTACCCATTTCTACCCATCCTACTCTTAGCATTAAATACAATTCATTTCTCAAAGTATTAAATTTATTATATTCAAAGGATAATATGATAAAATTACTCCTATCATTTACTATTTCTTAACATGTGTGCCAAATCAATAGTGGCCAACTATTGATGGACGGAGGGAGTAGGAGCTAATTTTATTAAATTAGTCTTATTAATTATGCTTTGAAAATATAAATTTGAGTATATACATTTTATGTAGTCATTTAATAATAGAGTAGTGTTGGAAGAACATAATAAAATTCTCTTGATTTCAAAAATATGATAACTAAATTAAAAAAAATATTTTTAACAAGAGGGTCAATTAAAACAAAAATGGGGGAGTATTATTTATGAAAAGCATTAAAATATTAATTAGAAGTTGGGAGGTGTTACATTAAATACTTTTTCTCAGTAATATGAGTATTTAATGCTCAAAAGGATTCCAAAAGGATTCCTCAGAGCATTGTCATTATAATAATCTACCACATGAGTAATCACTCGATCCATATTAGTTGATCACTTTCCATTTTGTATGGTAGTTAAGAAATTATTAATTTCATTTTGTATGGTACTTAAAAAAATTATTAATGAAATAATTAATTTTACTATTATACTTTTATCCATTAAATATTAATGGATATAAAGATAATTTATTTAATCCAAAGAGTATATTAATTGTAGGGGCAAAATGAAATTTTTTTAATTAATTCTATCTTAATTTAGTAAGTAATCAACTAATTTGAGACAATTATTTTTAGTAACACAACCAACTAGTATGGGACGGAGGGAGTAGTTTGTTTGATGATATTATTTGATTATTATTATTTTTTGGTTTATGACATTTATTTTTTAAAAGAATTTTCACGATAAAATGAATGTTACCTGCTCATCCCAATTAAAAAGATTGTTCCTGTATCGTTATAAATCTACATTTTTTTATTGGATGCAATTATTTGAATTCATTTTTTGTTTTACTATGTAATATATATATATATATCATTAAATTTATAAAAATAATATATTTCACTGCACAAGACGCTGTACCAGTTATCTAGCTTAGGAATAACTGTCAGATTAGACGCAGTACAATATAAATTGTGAACAGACTTGCCACCAAGATAAATCAGACCCTATACCATGGACACCTTAGCTTCACCATTTTACTGTCTGCTTTTTCTACTTAAGTCATAAGTAAGGCTTATGATTAAGCTTGAGAGAAATAAAGCTGCTGGTTAAAAGTTGAAAATGTAGGTACAGAAAACTAAAATCTTGAGATCAAAGACTAGTCAAGTTTTCATCCTCCTAAAAAGATACACTGGTGAGAACGACAAGTTAAAAAAGGCAGTCGGATGCACTATAGCTCCTACTATAAGCAGGGTCCAGGGAAGCACAGGTGCCTATCACACGCAACCTTACTTTGCATTTCCCCTAGAGGCTATTTCCACGGTGTGAAGCCGTGACCGACAGGTCACATGATAATCACTTTACCGGTTACTCCAAGGCTCCCCCTTCAGTGGAGAAAATGACAAGTAAATAGGGGAAAACCTTTTGGATGGGAGAGCTGTTACTCTTTCTGGAGCATCTTTTTCATTTCAACAAAATGGTAGTGCTCAAGTAACAAATCATGCTCCACACTGAAACCAATTTTGACCAGAAAGGATCAGCTGCATTAACAACGTAAAAGTAACACTGTAAAGTAGATTCTTAACTTTACATAACAGACTTCCTTGCAACCAACATATGACAACTTTAACAAAAAGATCACACTAAGACTGAAACTCAGAGCATGGAAAAGAACAGAAAAGTAAGTCTTCATGACATGATACATAACAGCATTGCTGGCTGCACTTCCCCAACTCTAATATTCCTAACATAGGTTAGAATATGACTTAAACCAAGGGGGCCTGGTCAAGCCTTCTTGGTCCTCGGATTACCTCCAAAAAGCAGCCTATTAGCTTGCCATAATTGTGTTCACATCTCGACAGCAGATGGAAATTATCACAAAATTCAGCACTTGGTAGACAACAGATATTGCTCTCCATCACATTTATAAGAAGTAATCAGGGGTTCTTCGTGTTACATCTGGTTCTCCCCTTCTTGGAGCTGGATCAAACTGCAATGACATGGGTTTTAAGGTGTTTCATTAATTGAGCCACACACAAGACCAAATTAGACCTTACATTTCACAGTTACATTCAAAGATTCCAGCGAAAGGTATCAGTAACTCCAAGAAAACAATTACAGGAATACAAGACACAAACTAGATTATAACAAAAAGGCATTTCTGAAAGGACAAAGAGGGATAAAGCACCTGGATAAACGTGTGCCCTCTGCAGTCATCAACTTCCAAAATAGAGGCCATGTTTCCACATCGATAACAATAATTTGGTGCACTAAAAATAGTGACAACTTTTTGTTCCTGCAACAGATGTCACAATTAATTAAGGCATTTAAAAAGGAAAAGCATCACAAGATGTATGCAATAAGAGGACGTCATTAGTTACATGGCTCCAGTTGTATCCCTCCATGACCAGCTGATGAGCCCGAGCAATCAGCTTTAGATTATTGGTATGGTGAAATTGCTCAGATATGTCCTGTAAAATTACAGATAGGTGCAGCATATAGTTGTTTGCCAGATGAAAATCTGAAGAAATAGTCCCCAAGAATAGAGGGCAAGAGGATGGAAATAAGAAATCTCAAGTATACAGTAAAAGTACCTGCCCAAAAGTGTATCCAGCACCCCGGGGTGACATACCCCAACCACAACGATCATCTGGGTCTGACCACAAAAGATCGCACATGGCCCCTTCATGAGGAACTTCTTGGACACGGTCAAAACTTCTTACGTTATCAAGGGTTTCAATGGATGGAGACAGTCCTCCATGCAAGCAAAAAATTTCGGATTCAACCTAGAATTTGATAATTGGCAACATGAGTAAAAGGAAGCGAATTGTTGCTCTTTAAAGATCCATCTTTCATGGTAATATCCAAGTATGGTAACAAAAGATATCAAATGGGTCATCAATAGGCTATGGAATCTCCCGAAACTGTACATATCAACCTGAAGCCACCACATGCCTGATAGAACATAGAAAATCTGAGTACAGAATCTATGGTGAAGTATTCGTCCTTGCCATGGCTTCTGATATTGGTATTCGTAGGTTGAGCTAACAAGAAGAGTCCATATTCCAATATTAACTCTAAGAATCCATGCCCTTACTGAATCCACTCACCTATTATTTTCTAAATAAATGAGGAAATTCTCACTTACATTAATTTTTTAAGAAATTAACCTGTCAATAGTGGAACCTATTTGCAGGGAAATCATTCCTCCCTAATAATACAAAATTGGTTGAAGAGAAAGAAGGAATGCTAAGAGGAACAAGCACTTAACCCATCTTCAAAACAACCCACCTCCAACTCCACCACAACATCCACTTCCCCTTTCCCCAAATCCAATTTCTACATTGGCTGGCTTAAAGAGTCTCAGGATTTGGGGCTGGAACTGCCTAACATTATCTGGTCTAAGTTGGTGTGATAATTTTATATGGCTTTAATTGTATATGTCTGGCCTTGATAATTTACCGAAGCATGTACGAGTAAGAAAAGTGAAGCAGCTCATTAAGCAGGAGACAATGAAGCAGTGTTTGACTGCTTCCAAAAACATACAAGAAACTAATACTTTAAACCAAAGGACAAGGCATTTTTAGCAGCTACTTTTGTAGATATAGTAGTGCTATGAAAAGTTTATAGGACAAGGCGAATAGCTTAATCTTTGAGCTCAGGTGCAAGCTCATGTATAGCATGCTACATTGCTATAAAGATAAAATCGTCTAAGAGACTGTAAAGATTAATCCAGAGTAACAATTAACTAACCAATGCCGTCAAAGGAAAATAATCAAATAGATCAGTAAATGTTTTCCAAACATTAGCATTGCCATACCTGTTGAGAAAACAAAATGCTTTATGTATCAGCATCAGAATTACACGAGGAAATAATATACAAAAGGCAACACCATCAACCAGAGCAATAGAAATCAGCTCCATATCTAAGTATAGGCGCTCATAAATGTATGCAGGCCAAAAATATGCAGTTTGCTAAAATTAAACCAGAAACGATCCTAATGGATAGACAAGTCTTAAATTGGAATTAAAAAACCAAATTTCTGAAAGGGTAATAATTATAAGCACCATGCACATATAACTTTAGATGAATGAACAGTTAAATGAACTAATGAGGAAACCGTGACAATAAACTTCCAAAGATAAGAGACCAGAAGATTGTACAATTAAATGAAATTATGAGGAAATTGCGACAATAAACTATCAAAGATAAGAGATTGGAAGGTTACTTAGTTCTGCGCTATGTTCCAATATTATAGAAATATCACTTCAAAATTGGTTATGCTACTCCATTTCTGTGAGATGGATCCTGAACACTAGTACTGACATGCATCAAAATACTTTTAAAGAGGGTGATTAGTTTTGACTTTTGAGAAATATAGTCTAATGTGCACAACATTATTTTACAGAGGGTGATTAGTTTTGAGTAAATATAGTTCAATCGTCAGATATTAATGGCACCTTAGAGGTTAGTGTAAGCATAAATAGGTTTTAATTATGTAAAAGGTTTATAAAACCTCAAGAAGCCAACTTTCTTGTTTGTCTTTCTGAAATTTACTGTAAGCTGCTCCTAGGACTGTAGGAACTGTCTTTGCTTGCGACACTACAAGTACTCGACCAGCATTTAACAAATATAGGATATTTCTTAACGCATAAAACCTAGAAGAGAAAAATCAATATATAAGATATATAATGCAACAGCAAGCGCTAAACTTACAACAACAACAACATACCTAGTATATTCCCACCACGTGGGGTCGTGGGGTGGGGGGTGGGGGGGAGTTAAGTGTACGCAGTCCATACCACTACCTCAGAAGTGAGATAGAGAGGCTGTTTCCGAAAGACCCCCGGCTCAAGAAACAACAGTGTAGAAAAGAAATAGTAAGGGACAAGATACGAAATGTAAAACCACACCCAATAATAATATAAACAGGACCCACCAAATAATCCAACAAAAAATAACATACTATGAAGTAATACAAATACTCTAGCTATAATCCCTACTAATACAACAAAATTCTCCTATCTACTAACACTGACGCCCCTTTCCTACTACCCTTCTACCCTAATCCGCCTCCTCCACACCTTCCTATCTAGGGTCATGTCTTCGGTAAGCTGCAACTGCTCCATATCATGTCTAATCACCTCCCTCCAATACTTCTTCGGTCTACCCCTTCCTCGCCTGAATCCATCCCTAGCCAACATCTCACACCTCCGCACTGGGGCATCCGTGCCCCTCCTCAACACATGCCCAAACCATCTCAACCTCACCTCCCGCATCTTGTTTTCGACCGACGCTACTCCCACTTTATCTCGTATAACCTCATTCCTAATCCTATCCTTCCTAGTACACCCACACATCAACCGTAACATCCTCATCTCCAACAGCAAACACTAAACTTGTCGATCAAAAATTGGGTAAGGAAGCTTTGATTACAAATCATGAAATATTATTAAAGAGTACTTATTATGTTAAGAATTAACATTTCAGATTTGTCCTCCCCTTTTTCCTACTAGGTGTTTTTCAGGTTTCAGATTTTTCTCTCAGCAATAAATTTGATATCTAGATGTCCTGTGACAGCAAATAAGAGAAGTATTTATCACAGGACCTTTACTAGGTTTGGGGTTTACATGCTTATCTTTGGAATGACGTCAGCAAAGTTTTTACCAAACATTATGCAATACTAACAACAAGCTAGGATTCACTTGGAACTGGATAAAGAACCATAGTCTAAAGAACTCACTTCCTCAAGCATTCATCATAGAACCCATAGACTTGTGTGATCTGCATTAAGGAAATAAAATTCAGCAAACTGAATTCAGAAAAAGATTAGCCTAGTTTAAAAGAGCACAAGAGTAACAAGTTCCTCGGAAACTTTTTACTACATCCTCACTCAACAGAATGCGGATCTCATCTTCTTCCCATCAGTTTGTCAGTGACTAAGTACTCCAAGAAGATGGAGGAAATTGATGCCAACATGTGATCTCAAAACAGGTAAGCTGGGCCAGATTAAGCAAATAACATTTTGAGAAAATCAAGGTGAATGAAAGCTTAGACTGCAGACCTAAGGTTGGAAGTCAAATCAATCAATCAACTATCCCTCAATCCCACATCATAGTTGGAACTCAAAGCACCTAGCAGAAACTCTACCAGAAAACTTTTGCTAGAAGATATTCATTGTATACAGATGTATGGACTGTAATAAAGATCTTGTAAGAATAGTACCGATAGGAAAAAAGATCTTGTAAGAATAGTACTGATAGAAACAAGATCTTGTAAGAATAGCTTTTACTTGAACCAAGTCTGCTTTTATTGAATCAATTGTCAAAGTTAATGTCCCGTCCACGGCCAACAACCCCCAACAATGAGAAGGGAAAGACTCATATAAAAAAAAAAGTTACAGAAACAAAAAGGGGAAAAGAAAATTAAAAAAAATGGAAGGAACGAGAGGAACTACTATAAAAAACCATGAGGAATGAACTCACCATCATGCACTAGTATTTAACAAGAATGGAAAACAAACCTATAAGTAACACTGCAAGATAAACTATTCAAATACTAATTCTAACCAGACACCTGCTTCAGCTCCAATGAGAAGGATGACCAAACCAGAAACAACGGGCTCAACAGTACTAAATTAAGAAAGAAGTCTGGAAGAAAAATTCGTTCATACCTGTCGGCTTTCATGATTTCCTCTAAGAATTGTTAGTCGTTGAGGATAACGCACTTTCAGAGCTACCAATAGCTGTAAAACCAAGATTACATGAACTCTTCAGCTACTAAGATTTTATACCAGAAGCTGTTCAGATAAATGCAAGTCTCATCCTAATCGATCAGATGCTATTATAGACAATGAAAGGTTTAAAGGCCCCGTGTTGTTTAAGAGACAAATCAAGAAGATAAAGAACAATCATATGACATACTCCGCATGTCCCATTTTAGTCAGCATCTCTTGACCAGTACTAAGATAAAGAATGGAAGTTTGGACAGATGATCACATTAAAGGGAGTTAAAAAATAATTTAATACAGCAATAGTTGAAATGAGTGAATACTAGATAATTTGTTTTGAACTTAAATTAAAAGCAGGAAAAAAGCATGTGAAGGTATTATTCTTACTATACACTACATGAATACTCAATAACCAGTCAAAAACTCATGCAAAGGAAAATCTCAATATGACATGATTCTGGCACACTCCTTTTTATCACTAATTCAAATGTAAGAATGCAGTTATCTTTATCCAAAAAAAAAAAATATTTATAGGGAGAAAATTTCACCATATTAGGAATTTCACGTGAAAATATGTCATAAATGCAGCAAATTAAGAGATTGTTTATTTACTTACAGTAACAGTTTCGACCGAATAATATCCACGGTCGACATAATCACCCATAAACAGATAATTTGTATCTGGACACTGCCAATATAAAAAGTAAAACACGATCAGCTACCTAATAAATACATTAGAAACATAATATAGGTAACATGAAAATTACATGGATAAAATCCCTTTTATGAGAATCAAAGATTGTTCAGAAATTAGGCAATGGAAAGTCACAAACTTTTATCTTATTAAGTTACATAACCGATAACCGAGGAGAGAAAATAAAAGATGAAACGGTTCTTTTCCTTTTGGGCTCACATATTATTTCAACAAAGGTGAAACCTATCATTAGATCCTACATCCGTGTACACTTTTTCTTTTCACTCACCAAACGAATGCAAGAAAATAAATTTCCTTCACACACCCCACTCCCGTTCCTCTACTAACTGCTTAACTGTGGTGGAATCCAAGCCAGCTTGTGTGCACCTGCTACCACCCACCAGCACAGGTATCAGGTAACTCCGCCCAACAAAGCTTAAGCAGATAGGAAATCTATTGGGATTCCCCCTCTACTTTGTGTTGCGTTTTCTTAAAAAAAGGGCAGCCTGGTGCACTAAGCTACCGCTATGCGCGGTGTCCGGGGAAGGGCCCCACCACAAGGGTGTATTGTACGCAGCCTTACATTGCATTTCTGCCAGAGGCTGTTTCCAAGGCCTGAACCCGTGACCTCCTGGTCACATGGCAGCAACTTTATCAGTTACTCCAAGGGTGTTGCATTTTCTAACTTTCCCTAAATATCAAAAAGTACGAGCCCAATAATGCAACTAATTGCCACAGTATGAGAGACTTGGGATAGGTAATTTTCACTTGTGCCTATTTTTTTATTTTCTAATTATTAGAGAATAAATAAGGATCTTATAATTTAGTTATCCACTGCCATTTATGTCTCCATTAAGCATAAAAAGAAAGCTAATGATACTTCTCTGTAATTTCCCATGCATAAATGCAGTGGTCAGCAAACTCACGCCACTATAAACTATGAATAGGCCTGAAATGAATCTGATACAGTAGTCAAAAGCATGTGTTGCTATTTCAAGTTAGATTCTTACTACAAAGAGAACCTATAAATTTCTAATATCCACAGGTTTTTTATTTTGATCACTGAGAAATCTCTGAAGGCCAAAGGCACAATATCCATCAGAATGTTTTATCATATCTTAGAAAATCTCATAGTACAAAATAAGAAAACAGCTATTTGACAATGCAAGTATAGATACTCTAACACTGCAGATTAACCACCCACAACCTCCAATTTAACAGCATTTGGTAAGAGAGGTTCGTATTCTTAGGATGAACTAGTTGCATCTTGACAGTTAAATTAGTTTGGCCAAACACACAAGGGGGCCATTAAAGTTACCACGATTCTTTCATTTTAGCACCTTAACTAGAATTTGTTCCTATTAGAAAATCAACGTCCAAAGTGTGTCTATGGAGCACCTCATTGATAATCACGGAAAAAAATCAATTGTGTGTCATTCACAATTGATTGATGTGGATAGAGGATCGAATAAAATGAAGACACATGGCATTTGGACCCATATATTATTAAAACAACATTTTTGAATAAAATTATATATAAAAGAGAAATGCTATTTGACATAATCCTCCTCCCACCTCCACCCCCATTGTTCTATCTATCTTCTTCCCGTACTCAATCCCAATCATTATACTAGTGTTTGTCAACCCCAGCGAGAGATAAAGGAGAAACAAGACAGGAAAAAAAGAAACTAAAAAGAATACTTCTTTGGGTTTTTCAGGCTCTTAGAGAAAGTGTGTTGCACAGACTGTGCCACATCACTTTATTGTGTTTAATAGGTACATTTTAAATGATCCGGAGTGTATGATAGGAACAGGCCCTAGTTAGTCGCCAAAAAATGAAAAATCGTGGCAAATTTAAGGGACCCCTTATGTATTTGGCCAATTAGTATCTTCCTTTCTGATCCAGTCAACTCTCTGCAATACCCGGACAATCTTTGCCTTTTATTCCTACATTTTTTTCTTAAGAACAAATGTCTTTATCCGCCATCCACCACAGAGAAGTGATAAAGATGCCACACCAAGAAGAAATTAGCAATTACCTGTCCACCAATCCTAAAAAGCTCAGCAAGATCATGGAACTGGCCGTGGATATCACCACATATAGTCACAGGGCTTTTTACTGGCTGCAAAGCAAAAAATAGAAAATAAATCAAAATCAGTTCAAAGACGTAAATATATAATCTCATGAACACGACATACATTTATTGCTAATATCCGTAGATCAGTGCATCATACAGATACGGGGTAAGAATACTCTTATCACTAGGGAAAGAACAACTAGTCATCACTTAGATCTTGAAATGAAAGAAGGCGACAAGGAGAAAAGTGAGCAGATACAATAGCAAAAACATTTTCTGATATTTAAATCACAAACCATGGCACTTTTTATAATAAAGGGTAAAAGACGAAAAAAGGAAAAAAAAAACGTGGAGACGAGCAATATAGATGTATCTTCTCAAAAAGACGGGGAAGGGGGCAGTGAGACGAGCCAACACCTTGGTAGTAATTTTAGAACACAGCACAAGTAACAGAAAATTTACGAGAACGTAAAGATTTATACCTGAACATTACTTTCTTCCATTAGTATCTCCTTAGCCTTCTCACATAATGCTCTAACCTAAATAGAGCACAAAAAAGATTAGTGGCCAGTACCTTTTCATGCAGATGGCATACACTAACACAGGAAAGAAAATAATGAAACATCACATTCAAAGAGATAATTTGCAAATAATTGAACGTCTATCAGCAGAACTGTAATAACTGCACGCTCCGTGAACAGAATATTAGTATATATAAACTAAACAACAGCCAGGAGTAGATTAAAATCAACAAAACAGATTCAACCCTTTGCATAACTTCTGACAGTGCTTTCTAGCCATAACATCAAAGCAATAAACAACAATTACTCAACAACAACAACATACCCAATAAAATCCCACAAGTGGGGTCTGGAGAGGGTGAAGTGTACGCAGACCTTACCCCTACCTCGAGGAGATAGAGAGGTTGTTCCTGAAGGACCCTCGACTCGAATACAGCAAATCAAAGTAGGTATAAAAAGAAAAAATGTCAGTCAAACAAAACATAGCAACTAATAAGGAAACAGTAACAATAACAAAATACTTCAATAACCAAAACACCATAAACAACAGATGATGATGGAAATCCAAATCAAGACACTACAAGAATAAGGTTAACACTACCACAAACACCGCCAAGCCTAAACACATCAAAATAAACAACAATTACTCAAATCTAACTTTAAAAAAACGCTTGTACATTGCCACAATAACAGATTCAACCCTTTGCATAACTCCTAACAGTGCTTTCTAGCCATACCATCAAAGCAATAAACAACTATTACTCAAGTCTAATAAAGAAAACCCTTTACATTGCCAAAATAACATAACATATATACCATTTTTACACAACACAACTAGCTCTACACAATCAACACACACAAAACCATATTCTTCCTTCTACAGACTCAACTCATTGTCAAGAAAATAAATCTTTTTCAAAAACATTTCACAAGAATACACAGAGATCTAAAGTCACTCAAAAACTCCACATACAAAACTAACAAAAGAACCATAATTTAGATCCCAGATAACAAATCAGCAATTATGTTTCACTAATCTTGCAAATAATATTTAATCCAAGAAACCATTTTTTCAAAAAAAAAAAAAATCAAGAACATATAAAGCAAACAAAAAAATGGGGCCAAAAAAAAAAAAACCAGATCCAGAAATTCTAGAAGTAAAAGACCTCAGGTTCAGATAAAGGCTTGCACTGCATAAGCTGAGAAATCTGCTCATCCAGATTTCCATGTGTATTAGCTATCAGATCCGAACTCATTTTCGTACAACTAAAATCTTGAAAAAAAAAAACTCAAAGAAATAAAATTCAACTTCAAGAATCAAGAACTGATTTTTCTCAATAAATTTTTTTGGTGAAAAAGAAGAACAACCCACAAAAGCCCTTTGATTTATTTATTTATTTATATTTTTCTTCTGGGCAAGAAGAAGAGAAATGCAAGAGAAAGAGAAAGCCCTCGAAATTTGTCGATCTACTCTTTATCGACTATGTCACAAAAAAAAAAAAAAAATGAATTTATTTAATTCATTTTCTTTTTGAAAATTTGGATCTGCTACTGAGTCCTAGATTTATTTATATAGAGAGAATATAAAAAGTAAAGGAAACTAACAAAAACAAAACTTTGGAAAAAGAAATGAAAAATTGAGAAAAGAAGAAAGAAGAGATTATTTGAGGTGGAAAGGAGCTTCAAGAAAAAGGTTTTTATATGATTAATTCAATTTTTATTATTTTTCTCAATTATTCATATGTTAGAAATAGAAAATAAATGAAGTAAATTTCTTTTAGAAAATGCGTAATTGGCCTAGCTTTCACAATTTGATGATTTTTAAAAAGTGCATATAGTTAAAATAGACTTTTGGATAATAATAGCATTTTTATTTGAGAAAATTTTTATTGGTCTTAGGCATAGTAATATTTCATATTAGGAAATAATATGAAGTATATGTAATTTAAAATAATATTTCATAATAGGAAATAATATGAAGTATATATACTTTAAAATAATTTGACCGAGTTTTTTTTCAAAAGTAATATCAAGTGGCAAATTACGAAAACATATATATAAAGATTTACTTTAAATTCTTATTATTTTAAGTTGATAAAAGTTGATAAATGACTAGAAACATTTACTACACCAAACTTTAATTATGTGTGTTTATTTGGTTACACGTGTTGGCGATAATACATGATATTAGGTTTTGCTCTTGTCAAGGGAGAGAATTAGGTAAGCATAATTTCGTGTCAAATATATTTTTGTCCTGAAAATAAATAAGTTTTGTTTTTACTATTATTACGAAAATATTACTTTCTTTAGCTTCATCTTACAAAAATTAACTCATTCTACTATCAAAACTATACATATATTCGAGTAAATTTCTCAAATTATCACTCAATTTTTATAAATATCTCACTAAAGTCATTTATAATTTCTTTTTGAAAAATATTATCATTTAACTTTATAAATTTTTCAAACAAGATGAAACTAACAGAAATGTTAAAAAAGCTAACAGAGATGTATCTTTTTTTTTACTTTTTTTAGATCCATATTTAACCCAATACCCATTAATTCATAATCCATAACCCATTGTAGCATTTGTATTAGGATTATTCAATATAGAAGTAGTGAGATCGACATTAAATATCTGATAAATGAATGTAGGATTATGGAATTGAGGTTGGTATCAAATACTAAGAGATGAATTTGATGATTTTATAAGATGTGGGTGAATGTATTCGAGTTGATCACTATTTTACAAGACATAATTAAAAAAAGAGAATTTAATAACTGGGTTCGAGATACAAATCTACCATTTTTCAAGATACATATTGATCACCATTTTTCAGTGTTTCGAATAAGCACGTTACATTTTACCATTTTTCAGTTCTTACATTCTTTTCTTCCAATCTCTGTTGGCATATCTCTTCATATTTCACCTTTTATTTTGAGCTTTGACAATAACAAAGGTGTTCTGATGAATCTTTTCGGAGGAACTAGAGAAAATAAAGAGAGCTATTACTGAGCAGAAGGTAAAGATTTTGATTAAAAAAAAAAGGGTAGTCGTTATTATGTTAAATGGATCAAATGGGTTATGGATTAAATATGAATCCTAAAAAAAAATGACATCTATATTAATCTTTTTTAACATTTCTGTTAATTTTAGCTTATTTGGAAAAATTTTAGAGTCCAATGATTATATTTTTAAAAACAAATCACAAGCAACTTTAGTGAGATATTTGTAAAAATTGAGTGAATTTGAGGAATTTTACTCATTTTTTTTTATAAACTTGATGAAACACCTTAAGTCTTCAAAAATTTTAAAAAAAAAAAAAATTTAGTTAGTTATAAGCTTGACAAGAGTGATTGTTAGCCTGTGAAAAAAGTACTAATATCCTAGAATGTAGTCTTAAGCATCTTCATCGATTAATTTAGATCATTTCATTTATATTATTATATCTTTCATGTCAGGTTAAAATATGTTAAACGAAAAGTTATTATATATAGTTAAGAATACGATTTTACGTATGAACATAGTTAGCATAAAGAAGTGGTACATGATATTTTTGGTAATACATAATTGACATGACTTCAACTTGTATTATTTTGCAAAGTCGAATCTATACTTATTATTTTTTCAATTAAGCACTTCCATTTAATAAAAATTATGCATAAGAAACACCTCTAATTGGTGATTAAATTATGTTATCTCAATTTATCTAATATGACTAAAGTGTGTGTGAATCATGTAATAAATAAGAAATAATTAAAATTGTGCCTTAAACATAAATTAGATATGAGATATATAGTACAACTAATATATGAGTGATTAGATTATGATCTTACACTTGTAAGTTTTCTATTAAATTCATATGTGACCTGCATTAAAGATAACAAGGTCAATATCATAATGTTGAGTCTTAAATAAAAGAGACATCCTTCTGTCTTCTTCAAATATAATCATAATTGAATCGCTATTCGTTTTTACGTTCCAATCTTTTTAGAATAACTAAAATAACAAAATCTAAAATATTTAATAGAACAATAATAAATGAATATGACCATATACAGACTCTTTAGACTTTGCATTTTACTAATTAAACTTTTTAACTTGCTTGAATTAGCTTTTTTGCTCCCTCATAAGATATGTGTTAATTGTCCCTATATTATAAGTCAAAGCGATTCTAATATAGCCTTTGCTTCGTTATTCCTAGTATCATAATCCTAATCAATATGTACTTGTTTATAGTCATACCTATTTTTACTTACATGTCTATTTGATTTGTCATATAAAGATTTATTAATCTCCTAAAATCCCTTGAACAAAGTCACTCGTATCCTTCACAAATTAAGTCTTAACTTATGCATTTAATCTTGTCTTCAGAGCATAGACATTGGTAATATTGGTGTCTCCGTCTTCGAGATAATCCTTATTACAACAGTCTTATCCCCAACTCATCTTACCTCTACAATTGTATCTCTAATCTTTGTTCTACAACAGTTTACATTTTATTTCTACTTTTATCCAACTCACAATATATATCATAATTATAACCTGTGTTATCTACAATTCATTGGCGTCCCTAATAAAGTACTTATGTTCTAGCTACCAACCCAAATTTGACTTTCTTTGATTAGTTTTTTTACTCTCATTCCTCCACGATGCGAGAATTCTTCTTATTTTGCACCAACGAGCATTAATGTGGTGAAACTAACTTCTCCATTCACATTTGTCTGTGACGTGGAAATCCTTTCATATTTTGCACTATATCAGGATGTTAAGATAGCGGAACTAACTTCTTTATCCAAACTCGTTCATGATGCAAAAATTCTTGTTCACACTCACTCACACCCAGACAACAATATGGTGGAACTACTTGATTATTCTTCATCACAGATGTGTCGACGTAATACATGTCTAGATCAATGTGTCTCAGCAATAATAAAGTCTCATTATACAGTCAAATCTCTCTATAATCACAATGGTTGTCTGAAAGTTTCATGGCTGCTATAGTGAGGTGATGTTATATATATACTGACATTTGACTTTTAGATTTCGTTTAACTATTATAAACAAAAGTATGCAACGTTAGAAAGATTATGAATGTAAAAAAGGCAAACATTAGTAGTCTTTCCTCATGAAGTTATGACATAATTAATAAGCATCATTTAAATACAATTTTTTTCCTTTTAATTAAATATTCGTACTTAAAATTTACTCTGTGTATGACATTAATGATGATTACCATAAATATTTAATATTTTATTTTATGTATAATATCTTTCTTACAAAATATTATTGAATTAATGAATGTCATTGTTGTTATAGGTAAAGTGTTGTTATAGAGAAGTATGAAAAAATGATTTTAGAGAAAATCATATAACGAGAGACCATTATAAAGAGATTTGACTATATATTGATAAATTTTGTGTAAACTATTAGTCTACTGTAACCTTACTCTTTATCCACCTTAAAACCGACAATATAAGCAACATCATATCGGTGGAGTTTCACAACTTTAATAAACAAAGACAAAAAAATGAATAACAATCAACACAAAATACTCCGTTCAATATTTCTGATTTTTATTACACTTATCGATCAATGATCCTTATTGTTGGGATCTATCCAGAAAGGCAATTTTTTTGTATTTGTGTCTCACGCTAATTGTATGAGGCTCTTTTTTTTTCAAAAATAAAAAATAAAAAAATCTCATAAAAGAATTAACCCAAATTGTAATATTCAAGTTCACCTTTTTTGTGAGACAAAAAAATCCCACACAATTAGTATCAGTTGTGTGAAGCACATAGTAAATAATTTTTCTATTCTTCATCCAATTGTAGTCTTCCTGTATTTTTTATTTTTTTTGGTCAGATGTCTTCCTCTATTTTATTCTCAAAAGAAAAAAAAATAAACTAAACACAAAATCCATATAATCTCACATATTTTCTGAACAAATATTGAGGGGCAGGTCGTATTACTGCAGCACTTCTCATAAGTTTCTTGAATGCTATATTGTTATATAATGTTGTATATCGCGTTAAAATGGATTATGCAGGTGTAATTATTTTTATTGGGTTATGTAAAATTTTTATTTTTCTTAAACGGTATATTTTTGAAAATATCCCTGATTAAAATGCAGAGATTTAGTGTCAATTGTGTCCAAGGGGCACCATATATGACCAAAAGTTTTAGTGACATTTGTTAGCACACAACAAGGTTCAGTCACTTTCTTTCCATGCAATGCCAATCTGCTAGATATTATTACAAGTAGTTTCTGGTTACATGCCACTTCAATAGTTTTTCAAATGAGTACATTTTCTTATAAAAGAAAGTGCACACATCATGTTTCAAGAGTTCTACAGCAAGTACATCTTTCTAGCTCTCTACATTTTTGACAATTTAATTTCAAGACTATAGTTCTGCATATCATCGTACTGATACAGATCCGAATATGTACACAAATAATTTGCTAAGGGATTCTAAATTGGTTGAAATTGCTTTGAAAGCTAACCAGAGTACCAATGGAATTAATGTTCTGTATAATCTTAGAGCTAACTGGTGTCTGCTGAAAAAATTTCAACTGTAAACATATCTATCAGCAAGGCTTGAATCCCTCTTTCTTTAACATATGACTGATTATAAGATCATCAGCTTTTAGGTGTTATCCCAGTAGAGGTTCCTCCAGAGGCACCAATGTGGGAGTCTGGAGGTTCATACTGCAGGTGACTATCACCCCAAGGAGTGCACAAACTGCTGGAACGAGACCTAATGCATAACGATTGAGGGAGAAGAAAGAGTATCTTGGACTGCAGTTGTGCAATTCCGGAGAGGATCCTGCATTAAAATGTGACAATTGCCAAAGTAAATAAAGAGCTATCTGATGAAAGGAAACTACAAATAATCTAATTAAGAAAAGGGAAATGAATTTCGTACCCTACTACAGATCTTAAAAGAAACTTTCTGGTAACAAATTTATAGTGAAGTAAAAACATCTCTGCTAGAAGTTTATAAGGGATGACGAAAATAAGACGGTGAAGCAAAAAGATCTTGGCAGATAACAAGGCGTCAATGAAATTTAGATGGAGCTAATTCACTAGTTTTTCCCAGACACGTTCAGCAATGGATGTCGAAAAATTAGCATGGATTCACATTGAAGCTGCGTATTCATCAAGGTAACAGAGAGATATGGAACCGAATTCTTACTCTGATATGACTCGAGAATGAACAAAGCCACCCCACATATCATTTTATCCAGAAAGCTCAATGATCCGTACACAAAAGCACAGCCATTGAGATCTCGGCCAACCAAGACACTTTGCATGCCCACTCCAGTAACCTGTCAAATCACATAGGAAAGAGGTGCACATGAAGATTGTAATTGTAGGCTTTATGATCACAATGCATGTTTTACAATGAAACGAGCATCATAAATCACACTCTTCCACTATTTCTTCCAGTCCCTGACACAATCAAGAGCCTGGCTTCCTCGTGGAATAATAGAAAACTATATACATGTATTGAAAGGCACGTAGCCGAACCAGATTCCACAGCTCAGAATATTATTGCCAACTCTCCAGTTAACAAGTTAATTGTTAGTTAGAAACTACATAGAACTCAAATAAGTGCCGGAAATTAAGCAAAATCCACAACGGTAGAGCTCCTTTGTGAAAAGAATATCATTAAGATATGAATGGAAAATTGTCCTTTCTAAGGAGATAATTATATCCACATATAAAAAAGGTGACAAATAGGTTAACCACACAGAGAGTCAATCAATGCTTGAAGGAGTACTTGGTCCATATAAATTTATCATAAATGAATTTTGTGCCTAATGAGAGCCTGAGCTGTTTCAAAAATAGTTTTGTTATCATGGAGCACCTCTCTAGCCTCTCTAGCCTCTCTATCATGGTCCATATAAATAGTTTTGTGACTATATAGTAGTTGATAAAGTCATTGCATGGAGCACCTCTCTAGCCTATGTCAGCAGAAATAAACAAGAAATATATGGACTATTAAGCCAAAGTTTGAACTTTCACTCAGTTAATAATTGATACCTTGTGGTTGACCAACCACCCATCTGTGTTCTTACAATCTTAATGCAAAAAATGGATATGCTGTAACAAGATGAATTGTTAAAATAAAGTTTCAAGATTTGATATCAAACTAAGCTCATAGAACATTAACCCTACCATTATCAAGGCATTTGCTATGCCAATGAATATCGACAAGATATACATAAATGCATTCATGTTTCTTGGAAGCAGGAGTATTCCTGTGCCACAAAGTACCCAAAGGAGACCTCCTGCAGTATAAAAGCCCTTCAATCGCTGGCTTGTCCACTTAATCTCCTGCATATAATACAATTATCAAGGAAACAGAACAGGCAAAAAAAAAAAAAGGCTCTGGAAAACTCAAAGATAGAATTGATGAAAAAGTTCTTTTCTGTGTGGACGAACCTGTAGCAGGACGGATACAATGAAGCTGCAGACAAAGATGATCGCAGGGACCTATCCACATCAATTAGGTGCAGGAACAAAAGTTAGTACTGTATTTCTTCCCTTGCCCTTCTCTTCAAATAAAAAGTTTTTATTTTAAATGGAAATAGTGCTCAGAAAGATACCAAAGCTTTTGAAGATAGACGCATCTGCAGGTCATTAATCACATAGAAAGCAAGAAATGCCTGCAATGCAAACAATTACAAGAACTGTATCGGTTATAAAACCAAGTGAATGCTTAGGGAAAATGATCTAAATGAAATCCATGTCACTATTGAAAAGGGCTACATTCAAAAGAAATAATACTCACCTGGGAGACATTAGTCACAAGTCTAGTAAGCACGTAAACAAGAGCAACTTGGTGATATAAAATCTTCTTAAACCAATACATCCAAGAAATTCTAACATAACCTTTGACATGAGCTTCTAGTTTCAACCTGCCCAAGAAAGGCAAAACTTCAAGATTAACATCTAAACGATAATTATCAAGAACTACCCCCTTATACTGACAGCTCATAGTACTTGAAAGCAATCTCTCATTTCGAAATTAGCATAATTCTCATTTTTTTTCTATGTAACCCAACTTATTCTTCAGGAGGGATTTTTTTTTTTACAACTGGGTTTTACACAAATACTTTTATGGAGAAAGAAAAGCTGAACAACTTTGATGAATGCCTAAGCTGGTTAGTGGTTAGCTCCACCAAAACTCACAAACAAAGTGATTTTATCTCCAATTTATCCAAGCAATCAAATAATAACAAACAATTGCATTTTCATTAAATTTCAGTTCTAGCAAATAATGCAGCCAATTCATTCACTCAAAAATAGAATTTCGGTTCTAGCAATAATGCAGCCAATGCATTCACTCAAAAAAAGAGAAATAAGACATGTGCAAACCTTGGCTCTCTGATTCCAAGAGCAAACACAATGACGAAGCAGCTTCCAATGAAAATTGATATATATGCAATCCAACGATACTGATCATTCAAAAAGTAATGAGAACAAACCCAAAAGAAGTATTAGAGTAAATAGAGTAACAACTAAAAAGTCAAACACCTGATTCTCAACAGCAGCAGGTGTCCCTGCTCCGACGACATTGAACACGACCAAAGCAACTGCATATAAGCTAAGGTTTGCAACCTTCAAATTCATCACGTTCAAACAAACGGAGAACAAACCAAAAGTTAATGACTGCCCACATGTATTAGGAAAATTTGCATTAAGTCATGGAGGAGACTACCAACCATTGTAAAAGCATTGCGGCAACTAGCTAAAACTACTCTGCTCGTCGAGTTCAGTGTAATGCAGTTCACCATTGACCTACAGCAAGCATATATCTTGTTAAAAATTTTCAAAGAAGTATCAGCTAATGTTCAGGTTGTGCTTGGTAAAATTTCATAGGGGGTTCATGTGCTAGAAGATTAAAGTTGTCCTTATCAAGTTATTACAATTTAGTTATACCTGCGCTCTATAAATTTCAGAAAAAGTTTAGCATGTTAGAAGAACAATTACTTGTCTAAAGGTGGTAACTTCATGATAATTATCAGGATCCTACATAGCTTCAGTGCGCAAAAGTGATGACCACTCTAGCTGGTGCGCAGGAGAGTGATAATTTCTGATATTAAAGATGGCGGCCTCAGGGTTAGGGACATAAGGGTCCTCGATATAGTTCAGTTGGAAGAATATGTGTGGTCTTGTGGACATTTGAGTGGACGAAAGGAGTGGTCGCGGAGAATCAAAAGAGATAGATATGGAATACAAGTTTGGTATTAAAGAATGAACAGATGTTGTCCTTATGGCACTGCTATTTGAGAGGAAACTATAAATAGACTGACAGACATTTTTCCGAAATATTGAGTTCAAAATAGGGAGGGGAAAAAACTTTAATTAGGGAATAAACACTAGTGTCGTGAGAGGAGTTCAGAGCAAGCTATATTCACCAGCTCTATACAGTTTACTATCCACAGCAATCAGGAAGCTATTGTAACAAAAGCAAGGAATAGCATATCACAGTCCAAGTCCATGGTACACATTGTCTGCTTTGGCCCAACTGCCTCACAACTTTGTCCCTTGGATAACTCATATCGGGTCCAAAAGTACACGTACCATGTGAACATATCCTCTGTATTGCAAAGTACTTTACTGTTCTCTCTCTTTCCGATGTGATATTTGCCTAAGATGTTTTCTTCTTATGGGTTGGATTTTCCTAAGATGTGAATACACCACCTCTTCGGAAGCTTGCCAACATAGAAGCCTGTCAGTCCGCTCCGTCATGATCATCACATACAACCGCCTTATGGACTTGGCCCAACCTTCAAAAACACATCATTAGGGTTTGGGTTGCTTTCTCATATACCCTACACATTCCTGTGTTTTGTCTGTGTGAAATTTGCCTAGGGTGTTACAGAGCGGGACTAGGGTACTTGGATTTACAATTTAGAGGTGTCGTCCAGGATTGTCGGATGGAGAAGCTGGAGGAATTTCTGACTTCATTGTACTCATCAAGCTAATGGCAGACCCCTGTCATTCTCAAAGAAACAGTACTATCCAGTCATATAGTTTACTGCATCAACAGGAGAGGAGTGTTTTCTTTTGATGAACATGGAGAAAAATACTTTTTTGGGGTGGAAAATCGACTTATTGCTGATAACTTGAGGAGGAGAAGAAGGAGTGGAGGACACCCATTAACTGGTGTTTTTATTATAAAGGATTGATGGAGGATCTAAATCATTTACTTAGTCGCAGAAAACGGCCCTTAAAATCGTGGACTAATATGTTAATCCTGCCATCAGAAGGTTTTCAGGAGTGAATGACAAGTCTTTAGAATGCCCGACTCAGTCTTGTAATATTTAGCACAAGAAGATAGATAAGAGCAGACATTACATGTGCGATACTTGAGTAGCAGCCCATCCCATATTGAAGATTGCAGCAAACACACTGTAACCAATAGTTTGCAGCATGGCCGAATCAGAACCAATAAGTTTGCAAGGCAAGCAACCGCCAAACACCGAAGAAAATGAGACAGCAACCAGGACAGATCCTGCAAGATGCCATACTTTAAAATGCCCGAATCTGTCTATCTATCATGTAAAACAACAAATATTAGTTAGAAGGTTCAAAAATAATGTCAAAAAAAATAAATTGTATGCACTACTAGCTTGGGATAGAGGCATAGTTGTTATTATTATTGTAAAAGACTATGTGCTGCTCTCATGTCAAAAGTTACTTATTGCATTTAACCAACCAATATATTATTAAGAAAACGACTGCATAAACAATACATTTGGAATACTCATAAAAGAAAAACTATACATTTTATAATGGACAAGCATATGTTTAGATGAGAAATGGTGAAAATGGTAGATCATGTTTTCATCTAGCAATGACTTCATGATCTCTCGTAGGAAGTGACGTTAAAATATCTGAACATGTTTTTCTAAAGTCCTCTCATCCATTTTCCGGAAAAATACAATAGATGCTTTAAACTCAGTAGGAAATCAAAGTCAGAAAAATTCGTGATATTTGAATTTAAGTCTAGTAGAGCTAAGTTTATAATCAAACAATTCAAGTGTCATAGCGAGTGTAAAAGTTTGAAAAAAGAAGTGATAAGGACCAAGTTCAGGTAGTAGTTATGTTCTTGAGAGATACCAGTTCCCCAGCAAATACAGTGGTCAATCCATCTGCAACTTGACCTGATAGCATTACAACTGCAGCATCACTGAGAAACAGACATGGTATACATGAGTACACAATCAACTGCTTCACAAAATACGTATCCTATATAGTACATACCCTTTTCTTTTGAGTTTATTTGGGAGAAGATTGGGGGTGGGGGGTGGGGTGGGGGTGGGGGGGTTAATGAAACGTGAGGGACATAGGCGTAGGAGTGTAGAAGTCACATGCTTGACAAATTGGGGAGAGTGCAGTAGTGGCCAACTGAATGGGGTGAATCAAGGATGAAATTCCACTATCAGAATTGAGAGTCTGGCAGCGAGCCCTTTATGTCTGGATTGCATTACCAACCAGTCGGGTGGAAGAAATTCAATTGTCATTATAAAATTCAATAATTCATACAGCGTTAGTTAGATGCGATATGCTTTTTTAGATAAGGTAAATGTATTTCATTCATAAACAAGGCCAAGATGGCCGTATACAAAAGATAAACCAAAAGGTAAAGAATCTACAAAATCTGATTCTCTACAAAGTCCACCCATTATTCTATACAACAAGGAAATTTATGGGTGCACCAAAAGAAAATAAGTGACCGGAGGCTATTCCTCAACTAAGAGAAACTCGACTCTACCCCCTCAAAAGCTCTCCTATTTCTCTCATTCCACACATGACACAACTCATATCAATGCAAGAGGGAGTAAATTCCATGCATTACATCTTCTCCTCCTATTCTCGCTTCAAAACATTAAATCTTTCACAGTTCTTGGCATTACCCAAGAAACTCCGAACCACCTAAGTATATCCCACCATAATCTCATGGTAAAGACACAATCAATAAGAAGATAATCCACTTCTTCCCCTGCCTCCTTACACATAGATGCGATATGCTAACAGCAGCATGACAGGGCAGTGCTCAATTCAATTTTCATATGCCCATCCCGAGTGTTGTATCCCCAGTCTAGGCTACAGATATGCCTTATGGTTGTATCTGAAAAATGAAAACAGTCTTTCTATTTGACCAACTAGAAGCTAAGCTCCTAGCACACTCTACTGAACTCATAATATTCACACAGCACAGTCTATTCAAAGTACATAAAGTTGTGGTAAGCATTAACTCGAAAATTGCGAAAAAGGTGGACATATGTTAGATTGTTATCAGCAGACAATCTACATCACAATAAAGTAAAAGAGGTAAATGTTAATTTTAAGATGCAGGAAGGGGTTTCTATTCCTTTTTGTCTTAATGCTAAATAGATTATTGAAAGACACATGCTCATCCGAGTGCCTAACAACAAGAAAATGAGTAACAAACCTTGGGGATAATCCAATATCTGTTAGAAAGACTAGGAGATAAGTGAACCAACAGGCTGAAGTTATGTCGTTGAGCATGTGTCCAACACCGTAATAAAACACTGAACACCTTCCAAGGGGTTTTGTCAATGATTCATCATCCTCAACATGATTAATCATAGCGGTATAGAAGTTTTGGCAGTGTTTCGATGAATAAGAAATCTGCAATCCAACAGATGAGGCTTCAGATGCAAAATTACATTGACTTAACAACACAATATTCACTGAGAAAATTGAACCACACAATAACAACCAAAAAAAGAAGTAATGAACGGATACACAGTAGATTCAACATTCTCACCTCCTGTGCTAACAGAAAATTTACATCTTGCAATCTTACACAAGTAGTGATGCTAAACACATCTTGTTCAAGGTCGATGGTTGCAGAAAACACAGTATATACACCAAATATAGCATACCCAAGAAACCAAATCACACAACAAGTGAAGAGTTCAAATAACAGCCACCATAGATGCATGATGGAAACACAAGTCACGGCAAAAGAAGGTATCAGATAGTGAATTCATAGCCTATGGCAGAAACTTTCTTATTGTTACTAACACGAACATTTAGAGGAAAAACTTTACTTTAAACTTGATTAATTGATAAAGAATGAAAAGTATTTAAACAAACTCCTATCAACTCTAGAATAGTTACGAGATATCCCAACTGTTTGTTAAGTGGTGTTGACGCTTTGAAAACTGCATTCGTACATCTTTCATAGCTTTTTTTCCCTTCTTTCCATCATGACAAGACAACTATGACTAAATTATTACGAATGCTTATAATTCATCACCAAACTATGTACTCTGCTTAGCCCTTGCTTATAACTATCATCACTACTTATACTCCCTTAAGGACCACTCTTGAAGTTATGAAAATTCAATTACCTAGGACATGCTTATACATTGCTTGAACTTTTAATCACCTGCTAATAATATCCTCCTATACTAGTCATGATTTGATGCAGAAAAAAAAAAGATCTTGATTACCCCCAACACCTTATCTCTGTCGAAAATACTTGGGATCAAGAAATTAGCCCTTTTAGTAAACTCATCTCTCTCAAAAAAAAACAAAAAAAAACTACAAAATCACCACACTCTGCATCCAAAAAGCAGAAAATCAACCTGAGACATGTTAATATTAATCACTCCCTAAGATCGTCTAAAACCACGAAAGCTTGCACAATATTTTTTTGATAACCGTAGTGTCCAGGTCAGCTTACACACACCTTGACTAATTGCCACCTCCCACCAGTATCAGGTATCACGTAACTTTATCCACCAAGGCTAGGACAGATGAGAAGACATGGCCTAGTGTTTTTGTCTCTGTTAGGTTTGAACCTCAGACCTCATGGTTCTACCACTTCATTGATCACTAGCCACACCGGTGGGTGCTAAGCTTGAACAATTTTTACTGCCCATGTAATCATTTCAATTTAAACATAAAGCAGCTACAAAAGAGTAACAATTTTTCACAAAATTGAATAAGAAAAATGTAAACTTTATACCTTGATTTTGTGCTCAAATCTATATAGAAGAAGAACCCAAACCCATAATTTATATCAAGAAAAAAAGAACTTATCTTTGATCCATAGCAATCAATTCACAAAACAGAAAAAAGTAACACTTTCTTGCAATACAAGCCAATCATCAAAAAAAAAAGTAGAAGCAGTTACTGAGTACGCATTTAAGCGTGATCTAAACGCAACAAAACGAGAGAAAGGGCCAAACAAACCCCTTTTGCTTGTTTTCTTCCCCCTTTACTTCTTCCTTTACTGCCACCGCTTATTCAAAATCTTGAAAGCCACCCCCTTTTCACACATATATGGGGGACTTCACAAAAATAACTGAAAAGGCAAATAAAATAAGATATATCTTGTTTACTCTTCTGATAGTATCATTTTCCAACACTGACTGAGGATTTTGTCTTCAAATATTTTAGGAAGATATTAAGCTCTGAAACAATTGGTCTCCATTTTTTGTACTCATATTTTTCTCGAGTGATGACACTTAACTGCCGAATCTTGGAATTAGCTAAAATAGAAAAATACTACTCACTCTATTTCATAATAAATACTCTTTCCGTTTCAAAATACTTGATCTTTTTTATAATTTTAGATATTTATTTCCAATTTTACCCTTAATATTACATTAAGTATCACACTATTTTAAGATTATTAAATAAATACTAAAAGTCAATTCTTAGTTTCTACTCTCACTATTATTATTTAATTATTAGAATACAAAGATAAATTAATAAAAATACACCTTCAATAATTATGTTCTTAACGGGCATGTCAAATCCAAAGGGGCCAAGTATTTTGAAATGGAGGGAGTAAATTATTGAGGTAATGCACACCTATTAAGAAAAGAAAGTAAGACATAAATTAGATATTACTTTATATTTTTGTCCTTTTTAATTAATTATCAAATTACTCTTGAAAATCTAAACAATAAGTAAATAGGAGCAATTAAGTTTCTTAAATTCATCACATAAAAAATCTAAATGAAGGATAAAAATAAAAATAATTCCAACATTACTTTTAAAAATTAAATAATTAACTTATTATAAAATATTAAAAAATGACTCAATAATTAACTTAATAAAACGGAGGGAGTACTTAATTTTAGATTCCTAAAATTAGGAAGAGATTCTTTGTCTTCGGTCAAATGACAAATTTTCCCCCCTACAATGACCCCACCACTTTACAGTCTTGTAGATAAGAAGCAGACGTTGCTTCCCATGCATCTACAAGTGGAAGGATATCCCGAGTGGAAGTTTTCTTGTAAGATTAAACAATATACTCCCTCAATCCCAATTTATATGAATTAATTTGATTCTATACAAAATTTAAAAAACAAAAAAAGATTTTTAAAATTTATGATCTAAAATAAGTAATAAATATTTGTGTGGCTGTAAATCATTTCATTAAGGATACAATAAGTATTTTAAAATTAAATTATTACTAAATATAGAAATGTGTTATTCTTTTTTGTATTGACTAAAAAAGAAAGTGAGTCATGGAAATTGAGATAGTAGTAGTATATCTTAATTTGTAATTGAGCTGAGGGTCAATTGAAAACAGTCGCTCTAATTCCATAAGGTAGGAGAAGTCGCTCTAACTCCAGGAGATAGAGTAACGTATGAAGTTGAGACTTTCTTGCTATTAGGCCCCTTGTAAGACCAATAAGATCAGGAAGAAGGAAATTAGACTGTAATCATGATTTGGACTCTATTATGATACCTCAATCTGTCGCAATAGAAATCAAGAATGGCGCTGATTAGAGTTTTCTCCCCTTTACTCACTCAATAGATTTATTTGATCTGATACGATACGGTACAGTACAAGACGATGGAATGCAATAGCCGATAGAATAAATGGTAGAGGGCTGCCTACATAAATTACATCATCATCATACTCCACTTATAAAATTACATTGGATATGTTATCGTTTTGTCTCGATTTTTAAGTCCTTGTATATACCAAGGTACAAGGTTTAACAAATTAAACCTCTTGCTAGTTACTCCTTTTCCAATTTACGTGATACACTTTTCTTCTTTTTAGTTTGTCCCAAAAAAATTTAAACTTTCTATAATTGACGATAATTTAAATTTGAAATTCTCCTTTAATTACTATTGATGAAATTGATTTATAGTTGTACAAATGGTCAATGAATGTTATTTTAAAAGTTTTTTTTCCTCTCTTAATTTTATGCCAAGTCAATCGGGGTACATAAATTGAGACGAAGAGCATGTCATTTGTCTCGACCTATTATAATTCCCTTCCAAATATATATTTTTTATTTCTTATATGTATTCATACTACGCAGACATATCATAACATTGTTGTAAAATCATATATAGATCATTCATAAATCTGTACCATCATATAAGGGGCGATTTGGTTCACAACGAATAACATAGGGATTGTAATGAAAGGATTAATAAATTAATGATTTAGTAAAATATTCATGAAATAACATATGTATAATCACATCGTGCAGAACATAAATCATGTCTAAACACTAAACACGTTGTAATCATTAAATTATTTTAATAATAATGCATAAAAGGTGTAAACATGACCTTTTTTAAAACATTTAGAAGTATCACCAGAGATAATAGTTCCTAAAAAATAATCATCTACAAGATTCTCTACACAATCCCAACTCCAAAAAATAAGCTGCATTTTAAAATTCAATTTCACGAAGACACGAAGACGTATTTATTAATGCTAAAAACGCCTCCCTCGAATCAAAGAATTAAGGTTTTGGACCCACATAAGGTAATTTAATGAATTTTCACAAATAGTCTTTATTAGTTCAATAATATTTTTTTCATTCACTTTTATTTGTCACGTTTCACTTTAAAGAGCCATACTATCTAAATTTTAACTAATATTTTAAAATATATTTTTTCAATCATATTAATATAAAAAAGACTGCAACTTATAGTATTTATTATATAGTTTTGTATATCTAAATTTAAATATTAAATTAATTTAATTTTAAAAATTAATTAAATTGATAAACATAATAAGTAAAAATGAATGGAAGGGAATAAATAAGTCAATTGTTGGTGAATGAGATTTCAATAGATCCCTAAATTTAGGAAAGATTCTTCCATCGTTATTGATTGGCAACCAAACGGCCCCTTAACGTCCACAACTATAAAGTTGGGCCAACAAACTAACGGGTTATGGGCCCACAAAGAATCCTAATCCAAATGGTGATCACTAATCAAAGTACGCTCTTTCTTTTTTTTTTTTTTAAAGAATACTAACGTCCTTATGTTTTTGTCTCCTTGGTTTAAAAAAAAAATTGAAACTTTTTGCCTACGAGGAATTGTGGATAAATCATATCAGATTCGAGGATTTAAATATTTTTTTACTGCTAATTTATTTTCAAATATTATTAAATTGTAAAAACTAAAATATTGGTTTAAAGTATTTTCTTGTTTTATTTCTGAAAATGTCAATTTCATTTTATTAATGATATCCTAAATTCTCATAATAATTATACTTCGTTATTTCTTTTCTAAATCCTTGTCATTCCTTTTTAAAATGCAGGACATTACGTTTACGCAATTGAATTTAAATAGGTTTGTCCTTATACGGAAACTTACAGCATTTAAATAATTATTAAAAGGTATTAATGCAGTATAAAAAAGAAAAGACAAAAAATGTAACTATGAAAAAAATGTCACAATGAAAAAAAAGAACCTTCAATAATGCAGTCGGTTTCATGAGTTGTCACTCGACTTTTATTTTGTTGCTCTAAAATTGTTAAATTATTTTTCATCACAAAAATATTACTCCATTTAATTTTATTTATGTGTCACAAATATTACTAAACTACTTCTTAGACGCATTTAGTATAAATTATTGATCTGGGGTCCAACCAATATAATCATGTAGGCTTGAATAATTTGATTAGAGCAAACCAAGATTCCGACGTAATCAAGATTCCTAAAACACATAGTAGTGTGAGAAAATGACAATAATAAGCTATGTGTCTCTCATCCAAATAAGAATTTGAGAAAAATAGAGACAATGAAAATGAAGAGAAACCAAATTCTTTAATTTTCATTTTTTTGCTTTGATATTATTAAATTAATTTTTATAATAATGTGAAAATGACAATTGATACGCCTTATGGATAATGAGTCATTTCTTAATTGGACTTGGCTCCCCTCCATTACACTTTCTCTCCATTTTCTCAAGTACACATTTAGATGAGTTCCACTTGTCAAATATAATTTTTAAAGGTCTAGATTAGATTCATTTAACGAGCATCCTAACCATAGTTAAAGACATATAATTTTGGAAAAACATTCTAATTTTGATATGCATGCTATATTAATCTTCCTACGAATTTGATACTCACTATCATTAATTTTATTTTGTAAATTTTACATCCGTAAATTAGTGAACTTCTCTAATACTCACCCCCACCCCCCTCCCCCCATCCACCCCACACCCCCACTCCCCAATCCAACCCCTTCCCCCCAAAAAAAATAATCCTAACAAGATATCCTTAACCTTAACAAAATTATACAAATAATTAAGTAGTAATATGTTCTATAATTCATTTCCTTACACTTATTTTTAATTTTTTTTTTAAGATTATGATACACAATATACATTCAATATTCATAATTTGCGGAAAACAAATTTCATCGTCCACATACATACTACTAAATTTTTTCCCGCATGAACAATATCTTTAAAAGTTCCTTATGAAATAATGAATTAGATTTTGTTTTGTTCTATGAAGATAATATTTGATTTGATGCTCTTTCATTTAGTTAGAAAACGAATAGGAACAAAATTGGGTAGAGTACGTATTGAAACATTCAGTGGAAAAACTATTTAATTTGATGCTTTTTAATTATAATTATATGAATGTCCTTGAGGTTTTTGGAGGGTGGAGTTTACTTATTTATTAAAAAGATATAAAATTTAGAGAATAAAATTAATGATACACTACTGAGTATCAAAAATTGTGAGGGAGATTGATGGCACATATCAAAATTGGAGAGTATTTTTCAAAATCTTCATGTTTTTAACCATGTTTAGGATGCTTGTTAAATGAATCTAATCTAGACCTTTCAAAATTATATTTGACAAGTGATACTCATCTAAATGTGTACTTAAAGAAATGAAGAGAAAATGTAATGGAGGGGAGCCAAGTCTTTCTTAATTATGGATACTTTTAAACTTGGCCATCATCTTTACACTCCACTACCCCTAAACTCACAATCAACTAATCTTTCAATTAAAAAAACAAAGAGGAATTAACCTAATTAAATATCCGTCCACTCAACCACTTAAATTTAAAATAGCTGGTGAAAAATAACAGTGTATGATCAATGTATAATTTGTATATACTGGCTAGAAAAATAAACTGTAAATCCAGCTAGCTATTTTTGTAAAGATCCCTTTAAAAAAGATTACTCTATGTCTAACCACCTATTCCTTTAACTTTCTTCCTTGGAATGTTTAGGTTAAAAATTTAGACATTTTTATTACGTTATGATAATTTAGAGAAATAAATGTGTGATTTTGGAACCCATTGAAATGATACAAGATCTTCACTAATAACCTTAATTTATTAAGTATTTTGGTGATAAATATATAAGTATTGTCTATTAATTGAAAAAAAAAGACAGTAAAACTTGAGTTTGTGCCTCAGTTATCGGATCGTCTTTCGTAGAAAGCACTTTATCCTCAAAATGAAACTTTTCGACACGAATTCAAATTACCGGAATCCAAAAACAAAACCAAAATAAACAGAAAACAGCAAGTTGGTTGGAACTTAGAAGGCAAAAGTCTGGACCACAAGTTCACAAGTAGTAGCTAAGACGTAATCCATGACAGGACTAGTGGGAGTTGACAACTTTTTGACAAAATGCCAACAGACAGGGAGCTCTTTTTAATTTATTATTATTATTATTAAGTAGTACTCCCTCCATTTCATTTTATGTTATTTACTTTAATCGGATATGGAGTTTAAAAAATAAGGGATGACTTGAAAATATTTATCAAATTGCCCTTTATTATAAATGTACTACTACAATCTTAAATTAAGTGAGACATTATAAGTGGGACCAATAAAGATAAAAGAGTAATTGTGGTTTTAAAAAGTTATCACATAAGAAAATGTGATATTCTTTGTGGAACAAATTAAAAAGAAAAGTAGGTCATATAAAATAGGACGGAGGAAGTATTATTTTTTTATTTGTCAGAAATAATGCCAGGACTCTTGAAATAGACTTCTTGAATTTATTCATCATAATAATTACACAAAGAGGTACATACTTTCCAAGATTCATGTAGTGACTTTGTGGATGTACAACAGTATTGTTAGTGGTTGAGATTTGACTATAATAATAGGAGTAATATATATAGATAGTCAAGGATGAGTATAATTAATTTAGGGCCGGTTTGGAAAATCACTTTGGTAATTAGATTTGATGTAATTGAGTGTAATTATACTGTCTGATATATTTGGTTGGCCAGGTAAGTACTTGATCAACAGATAATTGAGTGTAATTAACAGGGGGTAATGTAATTATACTTTTCAATTCACAGGGGGAGCTGTGAATTGCTGGTAATTACATGGTGTAATTACAAGCTGGTTACTATTTAATTTCTTCCTTTTATTTCTATTTTTATTTTTTTCATTTTAATTTATTATTAATTTCTATTATTTTAATTTTTTTATTTTTATTATTCTACTATTTTTTAAAAAATATTTTTTATTTTTTATTATTTATATTTCATTTCCCAACCTCCACTTCTTGTAATTTCATACAATTTTTTATATTTTTTTTTCATTTAGCATAATTTAGTTAATATCCTAATTTTAAATTAAGTAGAATTCATTGTTGAATAAGGTTATAGACTTAGGTTTTTATTTTCTTTTGAATCATAATTATGTACGTTATGTTGAAATTTGACATATGATTATTATTATTATTTTTGAATTTTGAACTTGTGTTATATTTTCAGTTCCAATTTATTTGTTTTACTTGCATTGACTTGATATTTATATTGCAAGTCATTCATCTTTTAGTTAGAATTGATAGATTATCTTTTTGTCAAATGTTTTAATAATTTTGTAACATTATATTTATAATATTAATCTTTTTGTCAAACATGCATTTCATGGTGTTCTTAAAAATCATGTACTTTAAGTTTTTATGATTAATTTAATTGAAATATACAAGTTTGAAAAATATAAATTAATTATTTTTTATAAGAACATATGTTTATTCAACAACAACAACATACCCAGTGTATTCCCACCAAGTGGGGTCTGGGGAGAAGAATATATATATATATATATATATATATATATATATATATATATATATATATTATAAAGGTCCTTATTTGTCTAATATAAATTTTTAGTTTTTGATAATTAAATTTTATTTTGAAAATTTCATATAATCATGTAATTACACTTACGTAACCAAACAGTACACTTGTAATTATATTATGATAAATAAACAGGTCATCGTAATTATTAGATTGGTAATTACTATCCTGATAATTACATTATTCAATTACTAAGTGCTTTTCCAAACAGACCCTTAAAGTTGATGTATAATTTTAATTAAAGGACTAGCTAACTGATCGATATTTAACAGTTAAGTGAGAATCTTCTTCTGCCAATCTTCTTCTGCCAATCCATCCTAATTAGTAGCATATTGCTTCCAGACTTTAACTTCCAGAAATGACAAAATGAGGTAACAAATCAAAAGAGTTTAATTGGAGCAACAAGTCAAAAGATACATACATCTTCCAAGAAAATGAAGATTCCTAAACACACATTTGTACAAGAAAATGACAACTGCAATTTTTTTTAAAAATGAATGAAAAATGACAATTGAATGGGGCTTCTCTTTAATGAGTCATCTTTTGTAATTTTGACAACTTCAAAACTGGGCCATCATTCTTATCCCTTCAATTAATTAAGGTAACTTACATAAATACCATAAGTTAAAAATTAAATAATAGTTTTTATCACATTTTTTATAAATTATATAATATATCATAATCTGTATTTTTTGATATATATATTTGACCGTGATACATATTAAATTTGATACATTTACAATTAATCTGTTATTTAATTAAGAAAATAACAGAATCCCTTAATTTGAGAGGAGTGATTCACATTTCAGCCATTATAGAAGGAATTACTGATCTGTTATTTAATTAAGAAAATAACATAATCCCTTAACTAATATATTATTTAATTAAGAAAATAACATAATCCCCTAATTCGTTTGAAATTTTCATTGATTTTCTTGTTAAGAATGATATAGCACATAATATCCCTATTTCCAGAAAGTGTAAAGGGTATTTTGGTAAATAAATATTTTTATCAGATCTGACCAGTACGCCGGAGGGGGTCTTCGTGCCGCCCGTCGTTCGCCGCACACCGATCCATCTCCGGCGAAATCGTCTCCGGCGACGTTGGTACCCGCAGATCTCATTTTCGGCGGTCAGATCGGTTCCGATCCTTGGTCCGGCAGGCGACCCGCTCTCCGTTTTTGGATCTTGCTTTTTCGGCTACCATCTTTCTCTCCCTAACTAACTAGCTGTCGACCACACCCTTTTTCCGGCGAAGTCTATCGGAAAACTCGCCGGAAACAACATTTTTGTTTTTTTGTTTGCTTGCTTGCTTTCACAGGCCATTTACAAATTTGGTGTACGCCCCGGCCAGCAGCTAGACCGACGCGCAGCAGCCCGACAACAGATTTCGGCGACAATTTCAGCAGCAGATTGCCGAATAGCAGGTGCACTCGTTCCCCTCATCTAGCTCTTGTAGGTTGCTTGATTGCGGTCCTGTACATTCCTACTTGCCTCCCCTAGCTTATAGCTTATAGTACACACATCTACTGTTTTAAGACTTGCCTCTCTGTTTTTTGCCTTACCTATTTTGCGTGCCTAGTAGTTACTACACACTTCATTACTGATTTAAGCCTTGCCTATCTATTTTTAGCCCTACCTATTCTACGTGCATATTTTTTTCCCTCTCCTATTGAGTAGTGGCTTTGGTGGTCGATGGTAGACTAGGGTCATGTCATAGGTCGAGGTTGGGGTCCTGGGGGAGAGCTGGGTTTGGGTCAGGGTCAGGGTCTGGGTTGAGTTCGGGGTTGGGGGCAAAAGGGAGTAGGGTTAAGCGAGATAAGGGAGCTTATAGGTTGAGAGTTGGGTCTTGGAACATAGGAACTCTGCAAGGGAAGTCTATAGAGCTCGTTAAGGTGCTTAGGAAAAGGAGGATTAGTATAGCTTGTGTCCAGAAGACCAAATGGGTAGGGTCTAAAGCGAAGGATGTGGACGGGTATAAGCTGTGGTACTCTGGTAGCGTGAAGCATAGGAATGGGGTAGGTATCTTAGTAGACGAAGGGCTTAGGGGACAGGTGGTAGAGGTTAAGAGGATTAACGATAGGTTGATGTTGATTAGGTTGGTCATTGGAGAGTCCACATGGAACGTTATTAGTGCCTATGCCCCGCATGTGGGCTTGGATGAGGAGGAGAAGAAGAGCTTTTGGGAGATCCTGGATGAGGTGGTGGGAGGCGTTCCGTGCACCGAGAAGCTTTTCATAGGAGGTGATTTCAATGGGCATATAGGGTCATTATCGAGAGGGTACGACGATGTGCATGGAGGTTTCGGTTTCGGAGAGAGGAACGAGGGAGGAGCCTCACTTTTGGAGTTTGCTAGGGCTTTTGGTTTGGTGGTGGCGAATTCGAGCTTCCCAAAGAAAGATGACCACCTTATTACCTTTCGTAGTTCGGTGGCCAAGACTCAGATAGACTTTCTTCTCCTTAGGAAGGGTGACAGAGTGCTATGTAAAGATTGTAAAGTCATACCTAGCGATAATCTCTCGACCCAACATAAGCTTCTGGTGATGGACTTGAAAATCAAGAAAGGCAGAAAGGAGAGGATTATGGAGGATCGACCCAGGATTAAGTGGGGTAACTTAACTTTGGACAATGCTTTGGAAATAGGGGAGAAGCTGACGACTATGGGGGCTTGGGAAAGTGGAGGGGATGTGGATAGTATGTGGGAGACGACTGCTGGTTGCATCAGGGAGACAGCTAGGGAGGTGTTGGGTGTCTCGAGAGGCCGATCTAGCAGGCACCGAGGGGACTGGTGGTGGAACGAAGAAGTCAAAAAGAAGGTAGAGACTAAGAAAAAGGCATATGCGAAGTTGGTGGAGAGCAAAGATGATGAGGAGAAGCGGAGGAACAGGGAGGGGTATAAGTTAGCTAGGAAAGAGGCGAAGTTGGCAGTTACAGCAGCTAAGACAGCAACTTTCGAGAGGTTGTATGCGACGTTAGAGGAGAAAGGTGGGGAGAAGAAGTTGTATAGGCTTGCCAAGGCTAGAAAGCGTAGGGGTCGTGACCTGGATCAGGTGAAGTGCATCAAGGGGGAGGATGGCAGGGTGTTGATGGATGACACCCGCATTAGGAGGAGGTGGCAGTCTTATTTTCATATACTTCTGAATGACGCGAAAGTCGAAGTTTTAACGTTGGGGGACTTGGAACACTCAAAGAGGTGTCGTGATTACTGCTATTGTAGGCGTATTAAGGTTGAAGAGGTCAAGGGGGCTATTCGGAGGATGCGTAGGGGTAGGGCGACCGGGCCAGACGAGATCCAGGTGGATTTTTGGAAGAGCACTGGCAGGGCAGGTATGGAGTGGCTTACAGAGGTATTTAACATCATTTTTAGGACGACGAAGATGCCGGAAGCTTGGAGATGGAGCAGGATGATTCCTTTATATAAGAACAAGGGGGACATTCAGAGTTGTAACAACTATAGGGGTATCAAACTGTTGAGTCATACTATGAAGGTGTGGGAAAGGGTGGTAGAGTTGAGACTGAGAAGGACCGTGACTATTTTCGAGAATCAGTTCGGTTTCATGCCAGGTCGCTCGACAACCGAAGCCATTCATCTTGTGAGGGGATTAGTGGAGCAGTATAGGGAAAGAAAGAAGGACTTGCATATGGTGTTCATCGATCTGGAGAAGGCGTACGACAAAGTCCCCAGAGAGGTTTTGTAGAGGTGCTTGGAAGCTAGAGGTATGCCTGTGGTGTACATTAGGTCAATTCAGGACATGTATGACGGAGCGAAGATTCGTGTGAGGACGGTAGGAGGAGATTCAGAGCACTTTCCTGTGTTGACTGGTTTGCACCAGGGATCGACTCTTAGCCCATTTTTATTCGCCTTGGTGATGGATGTATTGACACGACATATCCAAGGAGAGGTACCTTGGTGTATGTTATTTGCGGATGATGTAGTGTTTATTGACGAGTCCCGGGGAGGTGTTAATGATAAGTTGGAGGTTTGGAGACAGACCTTAGAGTCTAAAGGTTTTAGGCTGAGCAGGACCAAGACGGAGTACCTGGAGTGTAAGTTCAGCGCTTTGACGCAGGAGGCTGACGTGGTAGTGTAGCTAGACTCTCAGGCCATTCGGAAGAAGGATAGTTTTAAGTATCTCTGGTCTATGATTCAGGGAAATGGGGAGATTGACGAGGACGTCATGCACCGTATTGGTGCAGGGTGGTTGAAATGGAGGCTCGCTTCGGGAGTCTTATGTGATAAGAAGGTGCCTCCAAAGCTTAAAGGTAAGTTTTACAGAGTGGTGGTCCGACCAGCTATGTTGTATGGAGCCGAGTGTTGGCCAGTGAAGAACTCGCACATACAGATGTTGAAGGTGGCGGAAATGAGAATGTTGAGATAGATGTGCGGACTTACTAGGAGGGATAGGGTTAGAAATGATGCTATTCGAGAGAAGGTGGGAGTAGCTTCGGTAGAGGATAAGTTGCGGGAAGCGAGGTTGAGATGGTTTGGGCATGTGATGCGACGGGGCACGGATGCCCCAGTACGGAGGTGTGAGAGGCTCGCTATGGATGATTTCAGACGAGGTAGAGGGAGGCCGAAGAAATACTGGAGGGAAGTGATTAGGCATGACATGGAGCAGTTGCAGCTTAGAGAAGACATGACCCTTGATAGGAAGGTGTGGAGGACGCGAATTAGGGTAGAGGGTTAGTGAGCAGGAGTGTGTCCTTACTAGAAGGGAGGAGTGCCTTGTTTGTCGATGTACCTGTAGGCATAGTGTTATGCCTGTGCCTTGTAGTTTCTTGTTTGTGGTGTTTTTGTGCGATGTGCTCGATTTCGGAATAGTAGTTCTTAGCATTACTTCATGGGCGTTTTGTTTCTTTTACCTCGTGGTGTGTTACCTTGCTTTTGTTGTTTGTTTTTATGTTTCCTGCTTGTTATACTGCTATCTATTCTGAGCCGGGGGTCTGACGAAAACAACCTTGCTACTTCTTCTAAGGTAGTGGTATGGACTGCGTACACTTTACCCCCCCTCCCCCCCCCCCTCAGACCCCCACATTATGGGAATACACTGGGTATGTTGTTGTTGTTTCTTGTTAAGAACATTATTACTGATTCTATTCCTTAATAATATTTGGATTTACCATTAATATTGATTTTGTAATATAAGAATATTTTGTATGATTCTATATGCATGTATTAGTTAACTAATATTGTATGTTTCAAGTAATATTATTGGAAAGATCACAATATTTATTTGATACATTTGACATTATGTAGAAAGGGGTATTGTTTGATTCATATTATTTGATACATAACTTTCAAACACCTTACTTTGAGGCATAAAGAAATGATTACTTTAATTCATTGTTTTCATAAATTTACTTTAAAATATGAAGCTTACATATCCAGGTGATACATTTGAATGACTTAATTTTATGATTCATATGTATTGATATTTATCATTCAATCACCTTACTTTGAGGCATCAAGATCTGATAATTATGATTCATTGTCTTTATATATTTTGTTGATACATTTAATATGAATCGTAATTATATAGGTGATACATTTGAATGACAATTTTTTAAAAATACATTAAGTAATTTACATAAGACCAAGTTGCATAAGTATATATTGATACATATCATTCAATCTTATGTTTAAGTATATTTTGATACATATCATGACTTAATTTTATGATTCATATTTATTGATATAATATATAGCATTCAATCACCTTACTTTGAGGCATCAAGATCTGATAATTTTGATTCATTGTTTTAATAGATTTTGTTGATATATTTAATATGAATCGTTGTTACTTTGATTCATATGAAATATGAATCGTACTTATATATGTAATATATTTGTCTGTTAATTTTTTGATTCATATAAAATACATTTGATTCATATAAAATACATTTGGTAATTTACATAAGACATTGTGGCATAAGTATATTTTGTGATTCATAATTTTTGATACATATCATTCAAGTACCTATAGTTGGAGCAGAAAGAACTGATAAATCTTTTTTATAAAAGTTATATCTTTGTTGATTATACATTTGTGCGGTTCATATCTGATGATGCACTATTCTGATGCATATACTTGATACATTTAATACTACGATAGAAAAGGAATTGAAATTTTTTTATATGCATCAAATTCATGTACGTGATATATTTATATTATTTATTAGATTTGATACATTTTCATTGATACATATGACACTGAACATATGTTTGGATACATCTTTCGAAAAAGCTAGTCTTATGATTACTTGATAATAGATTCTAACTAAATAATACATAAATGTGCTAAAACAGTACAATAAATGAAGTACTATATCTCATTAATTGAAATGGAAAATCACTAGTTCATTGTTTAACAAAAAGAAAAACCAACACAAATAAAAATGTACTTATCGGAAAAACCAACACAAAGAATTACTCAAGATCTATCAGATCCTTAACATCTGATGGAATGTATGTGCATTTAGGCTTCGTCGGATCTTGATTATCGCTAATATATCTATTCATTGCCTTGTTCAACCCATAATCCCATAAGAGTGACGCATATCTTATATGATGAAGTCCTGAGTTAAAATTCGAAACAGGTATTTCAACTCCATCACTTAAATATTCAGCATATGCTGCTACAAACAGTCCACAGTCCGTGAAAAATAAGTAATTTTATGTTATGTAAAGTAAATTATTTATTTAACACTAAACTATTAAAATTAAAATCTTATACATACAATGTACCATATCATTCAAATGTATCAACAACTTAACTCAATGTCATATGTATCAAACTTTAAAAAAATGATGGATTTTTATCACCTTTGAGGGGGAATTGTGCATCTCCTCTGTTTCTTCCTCGTCAGACATTTGCATGTCTGTGGTGTCATTTCGAGCAGCATAATCTTCTCGGATCTTCTTCATCTTTACAGGATCGTTGCGGTGTTTTGATCTATTTTCGCGAAAATTGACAGAAATGTTATCAAAATTACCCTGAACAAAACCCACGTACTTCATCACTTGCAAAACCAACAATATTGTTTTCAAGTTACCCAAATTAAATGAGGGTAAAACATCAGAAGACATTAAAAAGGAACAAATAAAATACAAATTAACAATACAATAGATGTGTTTTGAAAATAATAGAAAGTAATCTTCTTAAAATCCACTTCAACAATCAACTCACCTCTCGAAAAAATCAAAAAAATATTAAAATTGATTTGACAGAAACTTGACGGATGTGGGCAGTAGATGAAGGTTGAAGATAAAGTTATTGGAACTCAAATTTGGAGAGAAGTTACCGCATATCTTGGGTGGGAAAATTTGAAAATGAAAATGGCGAGATTTGAGGCGGTATTGATGGAGTGTAGGCGGTTGAGGGAGAATGGATATATGTATCAAGGGAATATGAGTAAATATGATATTTTTTGAAATTATTTGAAAGATATGAGATTTTTAAAAATAATGGTTCTTAAGTTTGATTATTTGTGTAATTTTTTCATTAATGAAACTGCGCGATATAAGTTGAAAGGTACGGAGTGCTTATAATCTATCTATCAAGTCTTTTTAAGACTCTTGCAAACACGTTCAATCTTGAACATTTATGGAGATTGAATTTATAAAAGATCATTTTTCAAGAATTTTTCTATGTAGTTTAGTAATGTTGACACCTAATTTTTGCCCTCCCCGACTAAATTTAATCTTGAGTTTCTTCGGTTTTAAATAAAATTAAGATATTTGTTTATCCTGATAAACACTTTCTAAAATATTTATTTGAGTTAAATTTTCCATTTAAGTGATGAATTATACGTTCAGTATTCTTCAATACGAGGTTGTATGATTTTAATCGCTTAAGTGATTATTTTATCAAAAATTAGATTTTTTTTCCCATCAAGAACTATTGGGAATTAATTCAAAATGGATAAAGTTTTTATTTAAACATGTAAACTTGTTCTTAAAATGATTTATTTGGGAAAATATTTATTTGAATTTTATTAAACCAAGAAGCTCGGGATTAAATCATTTGTTAATTCATATTAAATTTGGTCGTAATTGAAATCAAATTGGCCATAATTGCAATGCAATTGGCCAATTGATTTTTAATTTGGCCTAAATTTAAATAAAATGGGCTGAGTTCTTAATCAATTGGGTTATTTAATTAATAACCTAACCTATCCTAACCCATTCCCTTTTCTATTCTACCCTATCCTAATCTACCCAAGCCCACACACCAGTGACCTCAGCCGGCCCACATCATTTTTGCCCCCTTTTCTCACCTAACAGAAACAATATCGGCCCACAAACACAACCCCTAACCCAACAACATAACAACATCAGCAGCCCACCTACTCACCCCACCTACCCAGGCCCAACAACTTCAACACACCGCCCCAACCCGTGTCTAGCCTACCCGGCCCAATGCCTCACACCCTTATAACCCATTTTCTCTCCACATAACAACAACAACCGACAACATTCAACATCAGCAGCTCCAGAAACCCCCAAGAACCCTAATCCCCAATTCCCTTTTTCAGCCTTCAAATCCATCTCTCCTCCCAAATTCGTACTTCTCACGTGCCTAACACGCATTACTCGTACTATGGAAGCTTCCAAGAAGCTCTTGGAATGCTGATTTTCCCCCCAAAGCCGAGAATCCATTTTCAAGAATTCAAAATTCGTACCAGAATGGTACAATTCCAGCTCATCCTTGAGCTTATCCTCTCATCTCGAATTCAAGAATCCCGAAAATACCCCCCGAATCCTTTGTTCCCACATCGAGTAGGAGCTGAAATTTGACCCTCTCCCTTTCCTATATATATGGTTACTGTTGAGGGAAGAAAGGAGGTCTGAGAGTTGGAAAATTCTGAGAAAAGGTCTTGAGATATAAAAAATTTGTTCAATCAAAAAAAAAAAAAAAAAAAAAGAATTTTCGAATTGGAAAGAGCATTTCCTTGGCTAGGTTTGAGTTTCTAGGCTAGAATCCTTGTAAGACTCCGTTGAGCGTTGGATTCAGGCTAAGAAACGAGGTGATTTTTCGGTGGTGGCAATAGCTCCGTCGACAACTCGAAATCCCGATTTGCTGCCCTGAGAAAGGTGAACTTTCACTTCCCTTTTCCTTCTTTTGTTTGTTTTGTTCTTTTTAAAATTCTGATTTTTTTTTTCGTAGTAGTGTACGGTGGGATTGTGTGCTGTAGAGGCTATGAAGGCCCTAAGATTTTCGTGTAATAATCGTCACATTTGTGTTAAATTAATATTCATGCCTTACGTGTTTGATTCCTTGTTTAGTTTCTAAATTCTTGTCTTAGCCGTTAGTCACTGTTTTAACTTTATAATTCTTGTTTTAGCCTTTTCTTCAAAAATTGATATTTCATCTTGATGTTGTTTGGTATTTCTTAAGCCTACCTTCTTTTAACAAAATTTCCTTATTGTGGTTCGATCCACTGTTTTCTCTTAGTTAAACGCCTCTTCCTTCAGTTTTTCTTTTTGCTTTAGCTCAAAGTTACCTTGCTTCAGTTAGTCCACTGTTTTTGGTTTAGTGTTTGCTTTTTCGTGGTTTGATTAATTGGCTTGATTCAAAACCTTTTGGCTTAGCCGTTAGCTCAATGTTATAGCTTTGTTTATTGGGATTTCGTTTCTCTGTCCTAGCTTGATATTACTTGTGATGTTTTGGTTTGCTGTTTAGTTTGTAGTGTGGTAATGGGACTACCTCTTGAGTTTCTTTGGCTCTCAAGTGCCAAAGGAATGATGAGCACATGTCCAAGAGTAAGATCATTAGTCCTATGAATCCTCAAGGACCATCTCAACTATTAAAAGCTTATCTTGAGCTTGTCCAAGAGAGGATGAGGATGAAGATAAAAACGTGGTATGTTATTGTATTTCCTTTATGAGATCTGTGGTTTTTCTTTGTTTAAGTCTTTTGAGTCTTGTCTTGTCTTATGGCTGGTTGTGTATGTTGGATGGCACTACTCCAAAAGTTTCCATAGACTCATAATGTCAATAAGGAACATGGAGTGTGTCACATTGGTTTCAAGTAATCCTGGGACCTCTCTAGGATGCATTTTGCCTCAAAGTTCTTTTTAAATTGTCAAAGAGAGGGGTAGGATGATTATAAGTAACTCAAACAGTGCGTTTTCACTCGGTTTGATCATCATTGTTAAATGGTTTCATTAAACAAGATTCATCCCTTCCCGTCTTCTCACTGCATATTAGACGTCTGTTTGATAAGTATGTTAAAGAATATTTTCCTTTCTCCTTCCTTTCCGAATCCCGATTCTTGCTTTAGAATATAAAATTTGTTTACATGAAGTGTAAGATCCCTAGAAAAGTTTGATATTTGCTAAATCATGCTACGTGAATTTCTTCTTGATTCTTCCCTTCCACTTTCATGTGACATTAAACTCAAACCCATCTTTGCATTCTTATATTTATGTGCTTTGTTGTTGACTTAGAGTCGGCCTCACATTCTTTATCTTTGGTTTTTCCTGAATCTGTTTTTATGTCCTAAAAATTGAAGCATGAGATCCATTGAAATATATTATACTGTTTTACCCCTTTTTAAATTTCATATGAATTCTCCCTGTTCTCGTCGGTCCACTGTCAAGTAGAGTGCATATTATTTTATTAAATCTGTTAAGCATTAATTTTAGGACATGTATTAATCTTTATTTTTTCTTTGCATGTGAAATTTGTCCGAGTCCCAAATGGACTCTTTCCCATTGTATTCCTCCCATGGGCCAATGAGGCCTATCCTTCCTTTCTCTTCAAGTCCAAGTCAAAGTCCAAATCCAAAAGGCTGATATACACAGGCGTACAGGTGGAGGAAGAAAAGAAAGTGGGCCCAAACCCACTAACAAGACTCTGCCAAAATTTCTAAGACTTGATAGTCTTGAAAATTCACATTTTTCGGGCCAAAGCCCTATTTGTATTAATACAGGTACAATGGGCCTCAAAAAGCCCAATCGATAGTTTAGGACAGGTGGAAGGAAAGAGGAAAATGGGCCCAAATCCAGTCCAGGCGAACAGAAACTGGAAATGGGCCTATGATTTCAACTCCCTCTCGATTTTGGGCAAAAGCCTAAGATCTTTCTACTTTCTTTTTCTAGATATTTGTGTTTATGTGCTACTAACTTAGAATTTCTTCTAACTTAGTTAAATTTTCCGGCCAAGTACCAAAACCTGTTTTCCCGACTAGTTTTCGGTTAATCCATTAATCAATTTATTTCTTTTTTTGACTTGTTAAATTTCATAAACAAATGATTTTCCTAAAGTTAGTCAAATAAAGTTGTTTTCAAATAATCCGGACAACCGCAAGTTAGCGGATATTCTTGGTGCCTTAACACCCTTCCAAGAGTATTACTATGAACCGCTTACCCAAATCTTCTTAACTTAAAGATTTTTCCTGTTTAAATCTTTCAAGTATTTTTAAAGTTTTTCTTGATTTTCCTACAAATTAATCAAGTGGCGACTCTGTCTTAGGATTGAGTTTGAACATTTTCCTAAATTTTCAAATTCAAGTCATTTTCTCCGCAAAACAAGTAATATATGTACCAGTGAAATGATGATGATGTTTTAAAATAGGTTTCATGAAAATACCGAACTCAGTACATATTATTGAAGTCTCACCACGTAGGGGAATTTCTAGTTTCAACATAGTTTGAGGAAGTTTCACTTGCAAAAGTTTTAAATTTTAGCACACTATATTGGAGTTTTTCCGTGTCTCAGATAAGAGTATTGTAGTATTGTTATTCAAATCTTTTTTCCGAATTGAAAAGTGGCTAAAAAATAACTAAGTTTGAGCCGTGACAAAAACTTTGATTATATATTAGCGGTCCAAAAAATGGCTAGCTATTTGCTGATTTCTCCAGTAATAAGCTAGAGGCCCTGTAAATTTGCACTGGTCTCTATAGCAATGATCCAAACCATTATGTTTAGTCCCATGCTGTGCTCAATCTGCCCATGCTCTAAACTCCAAGTATTCAGTGACATTGGTTTTTTAATCCAAAATACAGACAACATATATAGAGGACAAAAAGTGAAACTTCTTGAATCTTTATGCACAATTGGTGCACATGTGCCAAAGAGTTAGATTCTTGCTAAGATTTGTTTAGAAGGGTAGTGCTTTTTTGGAGATACAACATAGCAGTTTAAATGTAGGGGAATCTAACTTCCAGAAAGAAAATTAGGAAATGTTTCTTTTCAAATATTTCCATACAAGAAATTTTAGACAACTTAGCTGCATACACATAATCCTTTTTCTTTTTACTAGCTCTCATTTACATGCTAGAGCCATATCTTTTTTCAATTGGAACATGATTGACATGACATCTTTGAGAAGTATTGATAAATTAAGAATTACTATAAGAATTGAAAAGAGTATTATGTCTGTTGTTAATGTACAACTGATAGACTAGAGACTATTTATACACAAAGATCTATAATTACGATCATGATTTTAGCAACATATCTTGTACAAATATAAGGGCATATATCTTGCATAACATTATAGGAAGGTTTGGCTAAAGAGATGGATATGGAAATGGATTTGACAAGAAGAAGAATTGCATCAATTCAACAAGAGATCGATGAGCTCCTTAGGAAGAGGGAGGAAATCCGTCGTCAGACAGAAGTAGCTTTGGCAAAAGACAAGGAGTTGAATAGGCAGACTGCTGAGATCAAGGCAAGGATTGCTGAAATAGATCAAGCGTTGAATGAAGGAAAGCCAAAAAGGAATTTCGCCGAAGAAGTCAAGCGGATGGTGTCGGAATTCGAGGCGTGCCAAAGTAAGGCTCTTGGAAATCCCGATAAGCTTGTACTAGAGGTAGGAAGGCAGTCAGAAAATATGGAGGAAATAACTTGGCCTACAGGAGAAAAGGGGCAAATCACACTCAAGGTAGGTGCTAGAAACTACCTGAGGGAGTCAGAAGTTGTACAAGTCTCAGAAATTTATCAGTTATTGCTAGCCATGGGAACTTTATCCCCAATCAAGACCCAAGGACCCAAGTGTGATCCCCGGGATGAGCATAAGAAGTGCGCTTATCACCTTCTCCAAAAAGGACATACCACAGATGGATGTCGTGTGCTGAAAGCTAAGATATGTGATATGATCAATAGTGGGAAGATTGCTCATTTGTATGGACCACATGCTATGCTGGTATGTGATATGATCAAGACAGGAACTCCCATTACCAGCGGTGTTTCAATTCGTCGTGTGGACTTCACAACTTTCAAGGATAATTATGAAGACATCTATGCCAAGTTGGTTCAGGCACAAATCTTACATCCAAAGAAGGCTAATGCGAGGAAGAATTTGGCAAAATAGAAGAAGAATGATGACTCCTGCATCTATCACAATGGAACAAAAGGGCACAACATTGAAAAATGTCGAGCTTTCCGCTTCGAGCTGGAGCACCTCATCAAGATTGGGATGATATGTTTGGAGTTTGAGCCCGATCATCCATAGAAACGAAAGAGGTCAAAAGAACAGAGGCACTTTCTATCCGGAATCAAGCTTTAAACGTAGCAAGTTTTCAGTTTCCTTGTATTTACTTTTCCCTAAATGAAGTTTAGTGAATGAAATGAAAACGATCCCTGTTACAACCATTTCGAACTATGTAGGGCCTGATTTCTCCTTCGTGAGATACGTAGGCAGCCTTTCGGCCCGACCCCTATCTTCAAAAACCCTATTATCCCCCACCTCGGCGAAAGAAGGCAAGATGAAGAGTCGAACCTTCCTGATAAATTCTACTCAACCAAATCAATTGACAAAATCCTATTCATTGAAACTTTCGAGTCATTATGGATCAATTCACCCGCGATAAGAAACAACTCTATGTGTTCTTTGCCTACGTGATTATCTTGCATTGTTTATTACTAACGGGATCTAACACATCTGCCTTTGAGTTGTTTTTACTTTGCAGATAATAGAAACTACTCCGTGTTGTCATAAGCTGGCTGAACATCCTTACTTCACCCGATCAAAAGCTCACAAAGTTCCATCCCCTAGCCATCATTCAAAAATGACTGGAAGCGACGAGGATAAGGCATTGGCCATCAGGGACAATGTCATAGCAGAACAGAGTGAGATGATTGCTGAACTCGCGAGGAAACTAGAAATGCTTCAAGAAGAGGTGAATCATACTAGGGACCTGGCTAATTTAGCCATCACTACTAATGCTCCTGTCCCAGGAGGGCACGGTCCTCCACTCCAAATCCCTCCTCTCAACACACCTGACCTCAGGAATCATCCGAACAACATTTCATCCGCTTTCGCCTCTCAACTTCTCACAGACCCAATCGCCAATAATCCATCGGTTCACCAAAGTCACACTCCACCTATTCAAAACACCAATCGAGACAATAACCCAGACGCTTACCATCCACAAAATCCTTCCCTAGCTCCATAAATCCATCCTCAAATCCCACCGAACCACTCTCAAACACCACCAAACACCTTTAACCCCCAAAATGTCCTCCCTGCCTACAACCCCACTGCCGTTCGTCCTCAAAATCACGCTTCAGCATACCAAAACCCTTCCGCCACTATCCCAAATCCATCTCACATCCGACCTATACCCCCAACTGCTTTTCATGTCGTCACATCTCCTGATCTCTATAACCCTTTTCCTAATCCTGAGGTAGACCATTATGAGGAGAAAGAGAAAGAATGGAGGATCGAGCATGAAAAGGAAATGCTTGCAATGAAGGAAGAGATTATGAGGATCAAAGAGTCTCATGGAGCAGGGGATAATGATGGCCTTGGTTATGATGATTTGTGTGTCCACCCCGGTGTAGACCTACCAGAAGGATACAAGGTCCCCAAATTTGAAACATTCGGCGGTACTGGAAATCCCATGGCTCACTTAAGGAGATACTGTGATCAAATGGTTGGAATTGGAAGGAATGAGGCATTGCTAATGCGTCTATTTAGCCGAAGCTTGAGCGGCGAGGCTCTGGATTGGTTTACGTCCCAAGAACTGAGAAAATGGTCCGGCTGGAAGGCTCTGGCCAAAGACTTTATCGACAGGTTCGCATACAATGTAGAGATAGTTCCGGACCGCCATTCACTGAATAGGATTAAGCAAAAGAGCGGTGAATACTTTCGAGATTATGCTTATCGCTGGAGAAAGGAAGCCGCTAAGGTACAACCTCCTATGACTGAGGAGGAAATGGTAGCGGTATTTTCCCGTGCTCAAGAAGGCGAGTTCTATACTAGAATGGTGTCTGCGGTTCGGGCAACCTTTGCAGATTTGGTAAAGATTGGTGAATCACTCGAAGAAGGGATTCGAACTGGGAAAATTATCCAGACTCCAACATCAGCTGGGTCCTCTGGATTCCCTAGAAAGAAAAGAGAAGACGTGACTGCGGTATCCACTGATTCTATTGCTAATTTGAAAAGGAGATTCAGACCCAGGAATACTCTTTCTTCTCCGCCACCCCCGAGTCCTCAATCCATATTCTACGCTCAACCCCAATACCAAGCTCCACAGCCAAATATCTTACCTCAATACCAAGCTCCACAGCCAAATGTCCTACCACAATACCAAGCTCCACAGCCAAATGTCCTACCTCAGTACCAAGCTCCACAATCAAATGTCCTACCACAATATCAAGCTCCATTGCCAAATTATCAGCCTAATGTCCAAAACACCACCCCAAATCACCAAGCTAACATCCATGTAGCTCCAAATTATCATCAAGTACCACCTCCCGCTACTCAAAACAACCTTCCTCGTCCAAATCTTGAAAAGAAACCTCTTCGAAACTTCACACCGCTGGCTGAAAGTCGCACTCAACTTTTTGAAAGATTAAGAGCAGCCGGCTATCTCCAGCCTGTCCAACCAAAACCCACTAATACTAATTCCCGATTCTATCATGCTGATCAAAACTGTGCCTATCATTCTGGAGGAGTCGGCCACAGTACCGAAGATTGCATTAATTTGAAACATAAGATCCAGGACCTGATCGATCATAAAGTCATTACTCTTCAAACACCAGCTCCAAATGTCAATAGTAATCCGTTGCCTAACCATGGAGGGGCTACGGTTAACATGATCGAAATAGAAGATGAATGGGCAGTTAGTAAGACTATCACTAAAGTTGGTTCCAAAAGGCCTAAGAGGACGGAAGGGGTAGAGAAGATAGAGAAGGCCGTGGCTGCCTTAAGTGTTAATGAAAGGCCCCCATTTGTGGTAATGACCACCCCGACTCAGGCATATGTCCCAACACTGCCTAGAAAGGAGTTTATTGTAGAGACTGCTGCCGCCCATGGGATGACTCGGTCCGGAAGGTGCTACATTCCTGAAAATTTAGCCAACGACTCTTACAAGAAGGATTCACAGAAAAGGCCGATTACTGAGGGAGAAGCCGAAGAGTTTTGGAGGCGAATGCAACCAAAAGAATATTCTATTGTTAAGCATTTGGAAAAGACTCCAGCCCAGATCTCCGTGTGGGCATTACTAATGAGTTCCCAATACCACCGACAAGCGTTGTTGAAGGTCCTAGATGAAGCCTATGTGCCCGTTGGTACGAGTGTTGAAAATCTGGCCACAATGATAGGTAACGTTGTGGGAAGTCATCGCATATCATTCAGTGAAGAAGAGTTACCTTTTGAAGGAATAATGAATAACAAAGCGTTGCACATCTCTGTTATTTGTCGTGACCATGTGATTAATCGGGTTCTGATAGATGACGGATCTGGTCTGAACATTTGCCCCCTTTCCACATTAACTCAAATGGGTTACGATTTGGGAAAGGTCCGTCAAAGCCATGTTAATGTGCGAGCTTTCGATGGAGGACAGAGGGACACTATAGGCGAAGTTGATTTGTACATCCAAATGGGACCCGCCGAGTTCAAGACTAAATTTCATGTTATGGATATTAATCCTAGTTACAATCTGCTCCTCGGGAGACCGTGGCTCCATGGTGCAAAAGCGGTTTCATCACCTCTTCATCAATTGTTGAAATTCATCTGGGATGGCCACGAGGTGGTCATTCAGGGCGAAGGGAGTCACTTGAGCCACCCTAATGGTTATGTACCTGTGATTGAAGATATTCCAAAGGGCAGTAATTTTTATACGGTGGAAATCGTGAACGCTGCTGAAGAGGACCTAACATGCCAGCCTCACGTGCCTTCTATCTATAAGATGATGGCAACTGTGATGCTAAGAAATGGATTCGAGCCTGGTCGAGGCCTAGGAAAGAACTTGGAGGGTATCATTGAGCCGATCGTGATTCCAGAAAAAGCTTTCAAATATGGACTAGGATACAAGCCAACAAATGAAGACGAGAATGAGAAAAGGACAGTGATGGGTCTGCCCAAGCCATTGCCACTGCTATACCAGTCGTTTCCTGTACGCGAGATGCCGATGGATGATGGTCTGGGGGATGGGATAGGAATTCTGTTCGAAGATTGCAATGCTATAATAGAAGATTTCCCAGAGACTAGTGGAGTGAGGAAAGCTGCACCTGGAGAAACTTTGAAAAATTGGACATCCACTCCGCTCCTGACTCCTCGCCCTCTGTGGTAGATGAAAGGGCAAATTTCTAGTTTTTGAAAATCGGTGATGATCCGGAGGAGGCACCGCGATCCACCCTTTTATCTTTCAAGTCCTCTTTTCGCATATTTACTACTTTCAAAAAGGCATGGGCCTGTACTCGTGCAGGTCATGAGCCATAGTTTGTAAATATTTCCCAAGTTTCAATGAAAAGGCCTTCCTTTATCTAGAAAAACTATTTTTTTGAGTAATGTTATTCCTATTTCCCTATTTTTGTGTTATCTTGCTATTATCTGACTTGGTTTGTTTGTTTCTTTCAGTAATAATAACTTAAAACCTGCCAATATCATGTCATGTCAAGAGCTAAATGAACACAGTGATCTGAATGACAATGAATGGGAAAGCTATGATGAGGAACATCTAACAGAGGATTTGAAAGAATTTGAAAACCGCGAGAAGCCTAACCTGGAAGAAACTGAAGTGGTCAATCTAGGGGGCCATGATGAAGTTAAAGAAACGAGAATCAGTGTTCACCTGACAGAAGCACAGAAAAGAGAACTCATCCGCTTGTTAAGAGAATACATCGATGTATTTGCTTGGTCCTATGATGACATGCCAGGGTTGAGCACCAACATCGTGTCACATAAGTTGCCAATCAATCCAGAGTTTGATCCAGTAAAGCAAAAAATGAGAAAATTCAAGCCAGATTTAAGTTTAAGGATTAAAGAAGAAGTGACAAAGCAAATCCAGTCTAAAGTTGTGGAGGTCACAAAGTATCCAACGTGGCTAGCCAATATTGTTCCGGTGCCAAAGAAGGACAGCAAAATCAGAATTTGTGTTGATTACAGAGACTTGAACAGGGCCAGTCCTAAAGATAACTTCCCTCTACCCAACATTCACATTCTCATCGACAACTGCGCGAAACATGAAATGCAGTCTTTCATGGATTGTTTCGCCGGGTATCATCAGATCTTAATGGATGAGGAAGACGCAGAAAAGACGGCCTTCATCACGCCCTGGGGTGTTTATCACTACAGGGTAATGCCGTTTGGTCTAAAAAATACTGGTGCAACCTACATGAGGGCAATGACAACGATCTTTCATGATATGATCCACAAGGAAATTGAGGTATACGTGGATGACATAATCATCAAATCTCGCGAAAGTTCGGATCATTTGACACACCTGAGGAAATTCTTTGATCGATTGAGAAAGTATAACTTGAAGCTGAATCCTGCTAAATGTGTCTTCGGTGTGCCAGCCGGAAAACTATTGGGGTTTATAGTCAGTAGGAGGGGCATCGAACTCGACCCTTCCAAGATCAAGACAATTCAGGAGCTGCCCCCACCGAGGACCAAGAAAGAAGTCATGAGTTTCTTGGGGCGTTTGAATTACATTAGTAGGTTCATTGCCCAGTCGACTGTCATATGCGAGCCAATCCTTAAGATGTTGAAGAAGGATGCGTTGAACAAGTGGACAGAAGAGTGCCAGAAGGCTTTTGATAGGATCAAAGATTATCTATCCGCTCCGCCTGTTTTGGTTCCACCAAGAGAAGGAAGTCCATTATTGTTATATTTGTCAGTCTCAGAAAATGCTTTTGGATGCGTCCTTGGGAAACATGATGAAACCGGCAAGAAAGAAAAGGCGATTTATTACTTGAGTAAAAAGTTCACTCCGTACGAGGCTCGCTACACCTTGGTTGAGAGGACGTGTTGTGCTTTGACTTGGGTTGCCCAGAAGCTGAGACATTACTTATCCTCATATACAACATATCTCATTTCCAGAATGGATCCCTTGAAATATATATTTCAGAAAGCCATGCCTACAGGAAAGTTGGCCAAATGGCAGATGTTGTTAAGTGAGTTTGACATCGTGTATGTGACCCAAAAGGCAATCAAAGGACAAGCCCTAGCAGATCATCTAGCTGAAAATCCAGTTGACAATAAATATGAGCCACTCCGTACTTACTTCCCGGATGAAGAAGTTTTGTTCGTGGGAGAAGACATAGCTGAAGCATACCCCGGATGGAGGATGTTCTTTGATGGAGCGGTCAATTTCAAAGGTTCAGGAATTGGAGCGGTTTTAGTGTCAGAAACAGGTCAGCATTACCCGGTAACTGCCAAGCTACGTTTTCCTTGCACCAACAACATGGCTGAGTATGAAGCTTGCATCCTAGGCCTCGATTTAGCACTTGACATGGGTATTCGAGAGTTATTAGTCATTGGAGATTCAGATCTATTGATTCACCAAGTGCGAGGAGATTGGGCTGTGAAGAACTCCAAAATCACCCCTTACGTAGAGCTAGTACAGGAGTTATGCGAAAGATTCAAGGAGATTGACTTCAAACATATCCCGAGAATACAAAACGAGTTTACTGATGCTTTAGCTACTATATCCTCCATGATTCAACACCCAGATAGAAGTTACATTGATCCTCTGGAAATAAGTTTGAGGGAGAAACCAGTACACTGTGCACATGTTGAAGCAGAGGCCGATGGAAAACCATGGTACTTTGATATCAAGAGGTATTTAGAGTTTGGGGCATACCCTGAAGATGCCAGTAACATTCAGAAAAAGACAATACGACGTTTGGCGAAGAGTTATTTCCCAAGCGGGGAAATCCTATTCAGGAGGACCCCAGAATTAGGATTTCTAAGATGTGTTGATGCCACAGAAGCCACGAGATTATTGGAAGAAATACATGCTGGAGTTTGTGGACCTCATATGAACGGATTCGCTCTCTCTAGAAAAATTTTAAGGACGGGTTATTTTTGGATGACTATGGAGAATGACTGCAACAAGTACGTACAAAAATGCCCAAAGTGCCAGATACACGGACACTTGATTCGGATGCCCCCGCATGAACTCTACACAATGAGTTCACCATGGCCATTCGTAGCATGGGGCATGGATGTCATTGGTCCGATAGAGCCGACAACATCGAATGGACATAGGTTCATCTTAGTTGCTATTGATTATTTCACAAAATGGGTAGAAGCTATCTCATACAAAGCTGTGACTAAGAAAGTCGTTACAGATTTTGTCAGAAACAACTTGATTTGCCGATTTGGAATACCAGAATCAATCATTACAGATAATGGAGCTAACCTGAACAGTCACTTGATGAAAGAAATTTGTGAAAAGTTCAAAATCACTCATCGAAATTCGACTGCGTATCGTCCGCAAATGAATGGAGCTGTAGAAGCCGCCAACAAAAACATCAAGAGGATATTGAGAAAAATGATTGAGAACAACAGATCTTGGCCCGAGATGTTGCCTTATGCTTTGTTAGGATACCGTACGACGGTCAAAACTTCAACTGGGGCAACTCCATATCTATTGGTTTATGGAACTGAAGCCGTGATACCTGCCGAGGTAGAGATACCTTCCTTGAAGATTATTCAAGAGGCCAAATTGAGTAACGAAGAATGGGTCCGCGCTAGATGTGAACAACTCATGCTAATTGATGAAAAGCGAATGGAGGCTGTATGCCATGGTCAGCTATACCAACAACGGATGATGCGTTCCTTCAACAAGAAAGTGAGAACTCGCACGTTTGAAGTAGGACAATTGGTTCTCAAACGCATATTTCCCCATCAAGAAGAATACAAAGGCAAGTTTGCTCCAAACTGGCAAGGACCATATGTGGTACGTAAAGTGCTATCTGGAGGGGCCCTAATCCTGTCTGAGATGGATGGTCGAGAGTGGACCAAGCCAATCAACTCCGATGCAGTGAAGAGATACTACGTCTGAAGATAGTCTCTTCCCTATGTTTCCTTTCCTTGTAATCGTACTTTTCTTAGTATAATCATTTTATGCTTTGTAGTAGCTTAAATATCTTTCCCTTTTATGTACGAACTACGTTTGACCTGAATTCTCAAGAATGAGATACGTAGGCGGCCTATGTCGGCTTCGGTCAATCCCTTAGGAAAATCTATCCTTCCCTTTTATGTACGAACTACGTTTGACCTGAATTCTCAAGAATGAGATACGTAGGCGGCCTATGTCGGCTTCGGTCAACCCCTTAGGAAAATCTATCCTTCCCTTTTATGTACGAACTACGTTTGACCTGAATTCTCAAGAATAAGATACGTAGGCGGCCTATGTCGGCTTCGGTCAACCCCTTAGGAAAATCTATCCTTCCCTTTTATGTACGAACTACGTTTGACCTGAATTCTCATGAATGAGATACGTAGGCGGCCTATGTCGGCTTCGGTCAACCCTTTAGATTTTTCTATATCCCCGTAGCGTAGTCCTGAACTACGTTTGACCTGATTCCTGCTTCAACGGGATACGTAGGCGCCCCAACGGCTCGGTCATATCACCCCAGGAAATGGAAACTGGGGCAGAATTTTTGAGAAGGAATCTCAAAAATTCCAAAGAAGAAGACCATCTTTTGGCAAAGAGAATGGAGACCAACAAAGATTTTGGGAGAAAGTCTCAAATTCCCCAAAAGTCGAGATCATCTCAAATAGTATCTAACTGGGGCAGAAATTTTGAGGAAATCCTCAAAATTTCCAATAATACTTTGGAACAACTTCCAAATTCCCCAACACCGAGAGCTCAAGTCAACCTCAAAAATCACCAGCTGTGATATAACGCAAATAGCCTAAATCCCCAGATATGACAAGCTTCTGTAAATTGAGCTATTAAACTTCCCCAGCAACAACAATGAGTTTTCAGGGATCCTTCATTGGATGTCAGACATAGACATGCCTCAAGTGGAAGATGTTCATTGAGCTAGCACATGATATTGACTGACAGAGTTTTTCTAAAAAACTTTCACACAATTTTTCAAATCTATGATTTCAAAACCCTAATTATTTTTGAAAATATATACATATTTTCTTGACTAGTTTTGCCTTACATCTAGTCAAGCGGGGAGTCAGGGCGGAAGTCCAAACATGACGGAGCACCCAAAAGATAGCGAGAAGCAAACCAAAGATCGAAGGAGGTCAACGCGGAGTAGTTTCACCCAAAACTAACAATTTTTCTGTGGATGCAGGGATCACCGTACATAAATAGGGTCTCTTTCAAATCCCCTGAGCAAATCAAGAACCACACCCAAAACGCATAATGCTCAAGAACGGTATTCTTGGACAGCTCCAAAGATGGGTTGAATAGCTCATTCAGGATCAAAGGCCTCTTGATTTATCTATCCGGCTTCGAAAGATGTGGATGTCAAACAAAAGCGTCTTATCCTTGTTACGAAGATTTTATTCAAGACTTTTCCTAATAGTAGTCGCTAGTAAAAGCGACTTTGTGTCTACTAAATGGTTTTCTTGAGCGCAGGTATACGCGAAAGAGTCGGCATAACGGAACGATCAAAGAGATCACCTGACAAGGAAGAATAGGGACATCCTCCTCCAATTCGTCATGGGTCAAAACGAACTTATAACGTTCGAAAGTGGTATTTATAATTATTCCCAAAAATGGGTTTAACCATTTACTTTTCTCCACAATGATTTTTGTTTAAGCAAACAAAATCGTTTATATTGTAAATGCTCTTTTAAAGCTTTCCCAGAATTTGACTATAGTCGCTAGTAAAAGCGACATTGTGTCTACTAATTGCTTATCTTAAGCGCAGGTACATTCAAAGGAATCAACACGTCAACCAAATAGCCTAAAGGCCGTCTTATCATGTCAAAGCCGAAAAACCTGACGCTGGTCAATGCCAAAGAAGGAGGATGGGCATCGTCGAAAATTTATCTTATTGCATCCTATTACATCCTGATGCATCCCAATGCATTTCATTGCACCATGGAATTGCATTCCATTGCATCATATTGCATCCCATTGCATTCCATTACATCATATTGCATCATATCGCATTCCATTGCATCATATGGCATCATTTTGCATCATATTACATCCCATCACATTCCATTGCATCATTTTGCATCCCACCGCATTCCATTCCACCATATGGCATTGCATCATTGCAACATGTTGCATCCCATCATATTGTGTCACATAACAGGTAATTGCGTTTCATTATATATCATGTTAGCCCATTGCAGGACATTTCATTCCATGCCGAGAGAGCCATTTTATTTCATTACCGAGAGGGCCATGCCAAGAGGACCATTTCATTCCACTGCCGAGAGGGCCATTTAATCTCATTCCATTGCCAAGAGGGCCATGCCGAGAGGGCCATTTTATTTCATTCCATTGCCGAGAGGGCCATGCCGAGAGGGCCATTTCATCTCATTCCATTGCCAAGAGGGCCATGTCGAGAGGGCCATTTCATTTCATTCCATTGCCAAGAGGGCCATGCCAAGAGGGCCATTTCATTTTATTTCATTGCCGAGAGGGCCATGCCGAGAGGGCCATCATATCATTCAAACAAGTCTCCATAATCGCTCACCACGCAAGACGATAAAGTCTAGTTTTGGAAGATGCTTTGGAGCACCTCTATCCATTAACCACGCGAAGATAACATAATCTAGCGTTGAGGATATCTCATTATTTTATATATCTGTTGACATACAAGAGGTGATGTAACCCAGCGTCAAGGATATCTCAGCATATTTGTATCCAAAGGGACGTCCTTAAGTCGTTATCCAAAGACGGACGACAAGCTGGACTTCCTAAAAATTGACAATCTGAAAGTCATCTGTAAGTCACAATATTCGAGATAGGATAGTGTGCAATATTATCTGGGAGTGGATAGTCAACGGGTCATCCATAAGTCGCAACAACATCCTAACCGGATAGTATGCGAGAATACCCCAAAAATTGACAGCTTGAAGGTTATCCGTAAGCCACAACTAAATCCTTATCGGTCGATGTGCAAGATTACCAAAATTAACAGTCCGAGGGTTCTCTATAAGTCGCGCCATATTCAAGATTGATTATGTGCAGGATTACCCGAAGACCAATAATTTAAGGAATATCTATAAGCCACATCGCATCCAAGGTCGGATAATGTGCTGGATTAACCGAAGGGCTGACGATTTGAGGGGTATCTGTAAGCCATCTCTTATCCAAGGTCGGGTAATGTGCAGGATCACCCAGAAGACCGCCAGCTCAAAGGATATCTATAAGTCGCCTCATATCCAACATCGAATAATGCGCTAGATTACCCAAAGGGCTGACGATTTAAGGGATATCTATAAGTCGTATCGATACTAAGGATGCGCGGGACTTACCCGAGATCATATGCAAAAGAGCATTATCGACAGCCGAGAAGGTTATCGCATTGAACACAAAACCATACTGGTAGCCGAGAAGGTTATCAAACAAAAGATCAAGCGGTTGCAGGGACCGTTCTATACAAAGTGTCGTCGGTGTCTAAGAGGGCCACCCCACTTTGAAGATTTTTTAATTGCCAAAATCCATTTATTCAACAACCAAGAGGGTTGTTGTATCTATTATTTCAAAGAATTGTTGTCCTCCAAAATAGGTACACGAGAGGACGACATCGTTTCTCGGACAAAAACTCAAGTGGAGATATGGTAAGAAGCTATATACCCCTACGTGAATTATGATTATCACTAACAATTTTTTTTGAGATATTGTCGAGAACATCCGAGAGGATGAAAATCTCAAACCAAAACCACAGGTGCGGACAACTCCAAAAAGGATGCAGCACAACGTGGAACCTTTTCTTAGCAGCAAACCGGGACGTAGTCCAGAGAGGGACGCCAAACTCTTTGGACGCGAGCTAAAGGACGATTGCCACCACCATCAAACCACACCCCTATCAGAAGGCATGTGGGTACTTTGGAATATTTAGTTTAAGTATTCACTTCTGGGATATTTTTAAATTCATACCAGAGGTAACCTTTCTCCTTCAAATTCGAGTGACATCACACCTAGAGCTTTGGAAATTATCCGGGTAAATTCTTATCTATGGATGTGAAAAATGCCGCATTCATGGTCAGGAGGTTACAAGCCTCTTTTCCCTAGCTCAAGTCACTTGTCATTCATCCCAAGCCAAGGATTGTCTAAAATAAAAGACTATCTTTTCTACCGATTGAGTCAAACTACAAGCAGTCTGATTCCCTGAACCTCGGGGGATATGTAGGCTGGGTTCTTTTTGAAAACTCGACTGCATTCCAACTCCCCCAACATCTTCTCATTCCCCGACATTCTGGTTTTACCAAAAAATCCAAAATCGGAATAGCTTGTGAATTCTTTCAAAATCGTGCTTAAAAAAAATCAAGCGTCATGAACTATAAGTGGCCTGAATTCTCATATAACCTGAGATATGTAGGAAACCCAATACCGAGATCCGGCCATAACTCCTTGAGATTCGTGCAAAGAACCAACCTCTTCGAGAGATGAATGTGCGGTCGGTCAAAATTTGGAACGTCAAACTCCCTTCGCTCAGGGTTGTTTGCATTCACCCTACCCAAAGGGAGGGGGCAGTTGTTGACACCTAATTTTTGCCCTCCCCGACTAAATTTAATCTTGAGTTTCTTCGGTTTTAAATAAAATTAAGATATTTGTTTATCCTGATAAACACTTTCTAAAATATTTATTTGAGTTAAATTTTCCATTTAAGTGATGAATTATACGTTCAGTATTCTTCAATACGAGGTTGTATGATTTTAATCGCTTAAGTGATTATTTTATCAAAAATTAGATTTTTTTTTTCCATCAAGAACTATTGGGAATTAATTCAAAATGGATAAAGTTTTTATTTAAACATGTAAACTTGTTCTTAAAATGATTTATTTGGGAAAATATTTATTTGAATTTTATTAAACCAAGAAGCTCGGGATTAAATCATTTGTTAATTCATATTAAATTTGGTCGTAATTGAAATCAAATTGGCCATAATTGCAATGCAATTGGCCAATTGATTTTTAATTTGGCCTAAATTTAAATAAAATGGGCTGAGTTCTTAATCAATTGGGTTATTTAATTAATAACCTAACCTATCCTAACCCATTCCCTTTTCTATTCTACCCTATCCTAATCTACCCAAGCCCACACACCAGTGACCTCAGCCGGCCCACATCATTTTTGCCCCCTTTTCTCACCTAACAGAAACAATATCGGCCCACAAACACAACCCCTAACACAACAACATAACAACATCAGCAGCCCACCTACTCACCCCACCTACCCAGGCCCAACAACTTCAACACACCGCCCCAACCCGTGTCTAGCCTACCCGGCCCAATGCCTCACACCCTTATAACCCATTTTCTCTCCACATAACAACAACAACCGACAACATTCAACATCAGCAGCTCCAGAAACCCCCAAGAACCCTAATCCCCAATTCCCTTTTTCAGCCTTCAAATCCATCTCTCCTCCCAAATTCGTACTTCTCACGTGCCTAACACGCATTACTCGTACTATGGAAGCTTCCAAGAAGCTCTTGGAATGCTGATTTCCCCCCCAAAGCCGAGAATTCGTTTTCAAGAATTCAAAATTCGTACCAGAATGGTACGATTCCAGCTCATCCTTGAGCTTATCCTCTCATCTCGAATTCAAGAATCCCGAAAATACCCCCCGAATCCTTTGTTCCCACATCGAGTAGGAGCTGAAATTCGACCCTCTCCCTTTCCTATATATATGGTTACTGTTGAGGGAAGAAAGGAGGTCTGAGAGTTGGAAAATTCTGAGAAAAGGTCTTGAGATATAAAAAATTTGTTCAATCAAAAAAAAAAAAAGAAAAAGAATTTTCGAATTGGAAAGAGCATTTCCTTGGCTAGGTTTAAGTTTCTAGGCTAGAATCCTTGTAAGACTCCGTTGAGCGTTGGATTCAGGCTAAGAAACGAGGTGATTTTCCGGTGGTGGCAATAGCTCCATCGACAACTCGAAATCCCGATTTGCTGCCCTGAGAAAGGTGAACTTTCACTTCCCTTTTCCTTCTTTTGTTTGTTTTGTTCTTTTTAAAATTCTGATTTTTTTTTTCGTAGTAGTGTACGGTGGGATTGTGTGCTGTAGAGGCTATGAAGGCCCTAAGATTTTCGTGTAATAATCGTCACATTTGTGTTAAATTAATATTCATGCCTTACGTGTTTGATTCCTTGTTTAGTTTCTAAATTCTTGTCTTAGCCGTTAGTCACTGTTTTAACTTTATAATTCTTGTTTTAGCCTTTTCTTCAAAAATTGATATTTCATCTTGATGTTGTTTGGTATTTCTTAAGCCTACCTTCTTTTAACAAAATTTCCTTATTGTGGTTCGATCCACTGTTTTCTCTTAGTTAAACGCCTCTTCCTTCAGTTTTTCTTTTTGCTTTAGCTCAAAGTTACCTTACTTCAGTTAGTCCACTATTTTTGGTTTAGTGTTTGCTTTGTCGTGGTTTGATTAATTGGCTTGATTCAAAACCTTTTGGCTTAGCCGTTAGCTCAATGTTATAGCTTTGTTTATTGGGATTTCGTTTCTCTGTCCTAGCTTGATATTACTTGTGATGTTTTGGTTTGCTGTTTAGTTTGTAGTGTGGTAATGGGACTACCTCTTGAGTTTCTTTGGCTCTCAAGTGCCAAAGGAATGATGAGCACATGTCCAAGAGTAAGATCATTAGTCCTATGAATCCTCAAGGACCATCTCAACTATTAAAAGCTTATCTTGAGCTTGTCCAAGAGAGGATGAGGATGAAGATAAAAACGTGGTATGTTATTGTATTTCCTTTATGAGATCTGTGGTTTTTCTTTGTTTAAGTCTTTTGAGTCTTGTCTTGTCTTATGGCTGGTTGTGTATGTTGGATGGCACTACTCCAAAAGTTTCCATAGACTCATAATGTCAATAAGGAACATGGAGTGTGTCACATTGGTTTCAAGTAATCCTGGGACCTCTCTAGGATGCATTTTGCCTCAAAGTTCTTTTTAAATTGTCAAAGAGAGGGGTAGGATGATTATAAGTAACTCAAACAGTGCGTTTTCACTCGGTTTGATCATCATTGTTAAATGGTTTCATTAAACAAGATTCATCCCTTCCCGTCTTCTCACTGCATATTAGACGTCTGTTTGATAAGTATGTTAAAGAATATTTTCCTTTCTCCTTCCTTTCCGAATCCCGATTCTTGCTTTAGAATATAAAATTTGTTTACATGAAGTGTAAGATCCCTAGAAAAGTTTGATATTTGCTAAATCATGCTACGTGAATTTCTTCTTGATTCTTCCCTTCCACTTTCATGTGACATTAAACTCAAACCCATCTTTGCATTCTTATATTTATGTGCTTTGTTGTTGACTTAGAGTCGGCCTCACATTCTTTATCTTTGGTTTTTCCTGAATCTGTTTTTATGTCCTAAAAATTGAAGCATGAGATCCATTGAAATATATTATACTGTTTTACCCCTTTTTAAATTTCATATGAATTCTCCCTGTTCTCGTCGGTCCACTGTCAAGTAGAGTGCATATTATTTTATTAAATCTGTTAAGCATTAATTTTAGGACATGTATTAATCTTTATTTTTTCTTTGCATGTGAAATTTGTCCGAGTCCCAAATGGACTCTTTCCCATTGTATTCCTCCCATGGGCCAATGAGGCCTATCCTTCCTTTCTCTTCAAGTCCAAGTCAAAGTCCAAATCCAAAAGGCTGATATACACAGGCGTACAGGTGGAGGAAGAAAAGAAAGTGGGCCCAAACCCACTAACAAGACTCTGCCAAAATTTCTAAGACTTGATAGTCTTGAAAATTCACATTTTTCGGGCCAAAGCCCTATTTGTATTAATACAGGTACAATGGGCCTCAAAAAGCCCAATCGATAGTTTAGGACAGGTGGAAGGAAAGAGGAAAATGGGCCCAAATCCAGTCCAGGGGAACAGAAACTGGAAATGGGCCTATGATTTCAACTCCCTCTCGATTTTGGGCAAAAGCCTAAGATCTTTCTACTTTCTTTTTCTAGATATTTGTGTTTATGTGCTACTAACTTAGAATTTCTTCTAACTTAGTTAAATTTTCCGGCCAAGTACTAAAACCTGTTTTCCCGACTAGTTTTCGGTTAATCCATTAATCAATTTATTTCTTTTTTTGACTTGTTAAATTTCATAAACAAATGATTTTCCTAAAGTTAGTCAAATAAAGTTGTTTTCAAATAATCCGGACAACCGCAAGTTAGCGGATATTCTTGGTGCCTTAACACCCTTCCAAGAGTATTACTATGAACCGCTTACCCAAATCTTCTTAACTTAAAGATTTTTCCTGTTTAAATCTTTCAAGTATTTTTAAAGGTTTTCTTGATTTTCCTACAAATTAATCAAGTGGCGACTCTGTCTTAGGATTGAGTTTGAACATTTTCCTAAATTTTCAAATTCAAGTCATTTTCTCCGCAAAACAAGTAATATATGTACCAGTGAAATGATGATGATGTTTTAAAATAGGTTTCATGAAAATACCGAACTCAGTACATATTATTGAAGTCTCACCACGTAGGGGAATTTCTAGTTTCAACATAGTTTGAGGAAGTTTCACTTGCAAAAGTTTTAAATTTTAGCACACTATATTGGAGTTTTTCCGTGTCTCAGATAAGAGTATTGTAGTATTGTTATTCAAATCTTTTTTCCGAATTGAAAAGTGGCTAAAAAATAACTAAGTTTGAGCCGTGACAAAAACTTTGATTATATATTAGCGGTCCAAAAAATGGCTAGCTATTTGCTGATTTCTCCAGTAATAAGCTAGAGGCCCTGTAAATTTGCACTGGTCTCTATAGCAATGATCCAAACCATTATGTTTAGTCCCATGCTGTGCTCAATCTGCCCATGCTCTAAACTCCAAGTATTCAGTGACATTGGTTTTTTAATCCAAAATACAGACAACATATATAGAGGACAAAAAGTGAAACTTCTTGAATCTTTATGCACAATTGGTGCACATGTGCCAAAGAGTTAGATTCTTGCTAAGATTTGTTTAGAAGGGTAGTGCTTTTTTGGAGATACAACATAGCAGTTTAAATGTAGGGGAATCTAACTTCCAGAAAGAAAATTAGGAAATGTTTCTTTTCAAATATTTCCATACAAGAAATTTTAGACAACTTAGCTGCATACACATAATCCTTTTTCTTTTTACTAGCTCTCATTTACATGCTAGAGCCATATCTTTTTTCAATTGGAACATGATTGACATGACATCTTTGAGAAGTATTGATAAATTAAGAATTACTATAAGAATTGAAAAGAGTATTATGTCTGTTGTTAATGTACAACTGATAGACTAGAGACTATTTATACACAAAGATCTATAATTACGATCATGATTTTAGCAACATATCTTGTACAAATATAAGGGCATATATCTTGCATAACATTATAGGAGAATTATTGTGTGATTCTGTACCTTTGGAATCTGATATGATCAACAGTCTTGACTCTTGTCCATTAAAATGCATTTCACAAGATAATAAATTTACTAATTTCTTTATATATAACCTCTAGAAACTCCTTGTTCATATATATCAAATGTGGGACACCATAGCTCTCCATTTTGGGACTCAAGTTTGTAACTCAACAATATATAACCATTGCTTGTTAGGTCCAAGGTGAGATACTCTAATGTCTTAACCTTAAAGGTTTGTCTTCTCTATCATTCTTATTTTTACATTTGCTTTACATGAAAACTCACTTCTCCGCCATCCACTTAATGTATGAAAGAGGGAAATATGAAGACAAAAACTAGATTTAATTTTGAAAATTATGGTTCCCCAAATATAAATGTATATGGCTCAATCTGCTTCCCTCAAAAGTGCAAGAGTTTCTAACAACAGTTTCACATGTGTACAATTACAACATTGCTCAAACCTGTATACAATTGACCACATAGAGGATTTGCATAAACTGATGTACAAAACAATAGAGCGTATGGCTTATTACTATACTGAACATGTGTGTGCACCTTCAACCAATCAATCGGGGTACATACATTAAGACGAAGAGCATATCATTTGTCTCGACCTATTATAATTCCCTTGCAAATATATATTTTTTATTTCTTATATGTATTCATACTACGCAGACATATCATAACATTGTTGTAAAATCATATATAGATCATTCATAAATCTGTACCATCATATAAGGGGAGATTTGTTACACAACGAATAACATAGGGATTGTAATGAAAGGATTAATAAATTAATGATTTAGTAAAATATTCATGAAATAACATATAATCACATCGTGCAGAACATAAATCATGTCTAAACACGTTGATAAATCATTAGATTATTTTAATAATAATGCATAAAAAGTGTAAACATTGACTTTTTAAAAACATTTAGAAGTATCACTAGAAATAATAGTTCCTAAAAGATAATCATCTTCAAGATTCTCTACACAATCCCAACTCCAAAAAATAAGCTGCATTTTAAAATTCAATTTCACGAAGACGTATTTATTAATGCTAAATAAAAACGCCTCCCTCTGAGCAAAGAATTAAGGTTTTGAACCCACATAAGGTAATTTAATGAATTTTGCTAAATAGTCTTTATTAGTTCAATAATACTCTTTTCGTTCACTTTTATTTGTCACGTTTCACCTTTAAAGAGCCACACTATATGAATTTTGATTAATATTTTAAAATATATTTTTTCAATCATATTAATGTGAGAAAGATTGCAACTTATAGTATTTATCATATAATTTTTGTACATCTAAATTTAAATATTACTTCCTCCGTTTCAAAAAGAATGACCTAGTTTGACTTGACATGAAATTTAAGAAAATAAAGAAGACTTTTGAATCATGTAGTGATAAATTAAAGTTGTGTCAAATGTACCAAAATATCCTTTAATCTTGTAGTCTTAAATATGTCACGTCGAAAGTTGAAATTAAAGTATTACTAAAAAAGAAAAGGATCATTCTTTTTGAAATAGACTAAAAAAAGAGTAAATCATATTAATTTAACTTTAAAAATTAATTAAATTGGCAAACATAATAAGTAAAAATGAATGGAAGGGAATAAATAAGTCAATTGTTGGTGAATGAGATTTCAATAGATCCCTAAATTTAGGAAAGATTCTTCCATTGGTATTGATTGGCAACGAAACGGCCCCTTAACGTCCACAACTATAAAGTTGGGCCAACAAATTAACGGGCTATGGGCCCACAAAGAATCCTAATCCAAATCTAGTGATCACTAATCAAAGTACCCTTTTTTTAAAAAAAAAAAAAAAAAGAATGCTAACGTCTTTATGTTTTTGTCTCCTTGTTTTAAAAAAAATAAATAAAACTTTTTGCCTCCTTCAAAATGAGGAATTGTGGATAAATCATATCATATTCGAGGATTTAAATATTTTTTTACTGCTAATTTATTTTCAAATATTATTAAATTGTAAAAACTAAAATATTGGTTTAAAGTATTTTCTTGTTTTATTTCTGAAAATGTCAATTTCATTTTATTAATGATGTCCTAAATTCTCACAATAATTATACTTCGTTATTTCTTTTCTAAATCCTTGTCAATCCTTTTAAAAAATGCAGGACATTACGTTTACGCAATTGAATTTAAATAGGTTTGTCCTTGTACGGAAATTTACAGCATTTAAACAATTATTAAAAGGTACTAATGCAGTATAAAAAAGAAAAGACAAAAAATGTCACTATGAAAAAAACGTCACAATGAAAAAAAAAGAGCCTTCAATAATGCAGTCAGTTTCATGAGTTGTCACTTGACTTTTATTTTGTTGCTCTAAAATTATTAAATTATTTTTCATCACAAAAATATTACTCCATTTAATTTTATTTATGTATCACAAATATTACTAAACTATTTCTTAGACGCATTTAGTATAAATTACTAATCTGGGGTCCAACCAATATAATCATATAGGCTTGAATAATTTGATTAGAGCAAACCAAGATTCCGACGTAATCAAGATTCCTAAAACACATAGTAGTATGAGAAAATGACAATAATAAGCTATGTGTCTCTCATTCAAATAAGAATTTGAGAAAAATAGAGACAATGAAAATGAAGAGAAACCAAATTCTTTAACTTTCATTTTATTGATTTGATATTATTAAATTATTTTTTATAATAATATGTTATTTAATGTGAAAATGACAATTGATACGCCTTATGGATAATGATTCATTTCTTAATTATGGATACTTTCAAACTTGGCCATTATCTTTACACTCCACCACCCCTAAACTCACAATCAACTAATCTTTCAATTAAAAAAACAAAGAGGAATTAACCTAATTAAATACCCGTCCATTCAACCACTTAAATTTAAAATAGCCGGTGAAAAATAACAGTGTATGATCAATGTATAATTTGTATATACTTGCTAGAAAAATAAACTGTAAATTTGGCTAGCTATTTCCGTAAAGATCCCTTAAAAAAGATTACTCTATATCTAACCACCTATCCTTTAACTTTCTTCCTTGGAATGCTTAGGTTAAAAATTTAGACATTTTTATTACGTTATGATAATTTAGAGAAATAAATGTGTGATTTTGGAACCCATTGAAATGATACAAGATCTTCACTAATAACCTTAATTTATTAAGTATTTTGGTGATAAATATCTAAGTATTGTCTATTGAGTTTGTGCCTCAGTTATCAAATCGTCTTTTATATAAAAACATTTTATCCTAAAAATGAAATTTTTCGACACGAATCCAAATTACCGAAATCCAAAAACAAAACCAAAATGAACAGAAAACAGCAAGTTCGTTGGAACTTAGAAGGCAAAAGTCACAAGCAGTAGCTAAGACGTAATCCATGACAGGACTAGTGGGAGTTGACAACTTTTTGACAAAATGCCAACTGACAGGGAGCTCTTTTTAATTTATTATTATTAATTATTATTTTTTAATTTGACAGAAATAATGCCAGGACTCTTGAAATAGACTTCTTGAATTTTTTCATGCACAGTAATTACACAAAGAGGTAGATAACTTCCAAGATTTATGTAGTGACTTTGTGGATGTACAACAGTGTTGTTAGTGGTTGAGATTTGACTATAATAATAGGAGTAATATATAGATAGATTGTCAAGGATGAGTATAATTAATTTAGGGCCTGTTTGGAAAATCACCTGGTAATTGAATTTGGTGCAATTGGATGTAATTACACTGTCTGACATATTTGGTTGACCAGGTAATTACTTGGTCAGCACTCAGCAGGTAATTGAGTATAATTGACAGTTGATAATGTAATTATACTCTCCAATTCACAGGGGGAGTTGTATTTAATTTCTTCCTTTTATTTCTATTTTTATTTTTAATTTTGATTATTTTAAATTTTTTTATTTGATTATTCTAATATTTTTTTAAAAATATTTTTTATTTTATATTATTTATATTTCATTTTCCAACTTTTACTTCTTGTGATTCCATATACTTTTTCGTATTATCTATTTTTTATTTATTTTATATTTAATTTTTTTCATTTAGCATAATTTAGTTAGTACCCTAATTTTAAATTAAGTAGAATTCATTGTTGAATAAGGTTATAGACTTATGTTTTTTTTTCTTTTGAATCATAATTATGTACGTTATGTTGAAATTTGACGTAGGAGTATTGTTTTTTTTTGAATTTTGAACTTATTTGACATAGGAGTATTATTTTTTTTTGAATTTTGAACTTATGTTATATTTTCAGTTCGAATTTATTTGTTTTACTAGTATTGACTTGATATTTTACATTGCGGGTCATTCATCTTTTAGTTGATTAATTTAATTGAAATATACTAGTTTGAAAAATATAAATTAATTATTTTTTATAAGAACATATGTTTATTAATCAATATATATATAAATTTAATATCATTTATAATTGTCCTTATTTGTCTAATATAAATTTTTAATTTTTGATAAGTAACTTTTATTTTAAAAATTTAATATAACCATGTAATTACACTTACGCAACCAAATAGTACACTTGTAATTACATTGTGGCAAACAGACAAGTCATCATAATTTCTAGGCTGATAATTACTACTTTAATAATTACATCAATTTTAATTACCAGGTGGCTTTCCAAACAGACCCTTAAAGTTGATGTATAATTTTAATTAAAGGACTAGCTAACTGATTGATATTTAAGAGTTAAGTGAGAATCTTCTTCTGCCAATCCTCTTCTGCCAATCCATCCTAATTAGTACCATATTGCTTCCAGACATTAACTTCCTGAAATGACAAAATGAGGTAACAACTCAAAAGAGTTCAATTGGAGCAACAAGTCAAAAGATACATACATCTTTCAACAAAATGAAGATTCCTAAACAAACATTTGTACAAGAAAATGACAACTGCATTTTTAAAAAAAATGAAAAATGACAATTGAATGGGGCTTCTCTTTAATGAGTCATCTTTTGTTATCCCTTCAATTAATTAGACTGCGCGATATAAATTGAAAGGTACGGAGTGCTTATAATTTATCTATCTAGTCTTTTTAAGACTCTTGCAAACACGTTCAATCTTGAACATTTATAGAGTTGGAATTTATAAAAGATCACTTTTCAAGAATATTTTTATGTAGTTTAGTATTATATGTACCAGTGAAATGATAAGTGTCATGAAAATACCGAACTCTAGTACATATTATTGAAGTTTCACCACCTAGGGGAATTTCTAGTTTCAACATAGTTTGATGAAGTTTCACTTGCAAAAGTTTGAAATTTTAGCACACTATATTGGAGTTTTTCCGTGTTTCAGATAAGAGTATTGTAGTATTGTTATTCAAATCTTTTTTCCGAATTGAAAAGTGGCTAAAAAATAACTAAGTTTGAGCCGTGACAAAAACTTTGATTATATATTAGCGGTCCAAAAAATGGCTAGCTATTTGCTGATTTCTCCAGTAAATATAAGCTAGAAGCCCTGTAAATTTGCACTGGTCTCTATAGCAATGATCCAAACCATTATGTTTAGTCCCATGCTGTGCTCAATCTGCCCATGCTCTAAACTCCAAGTATTCAGTGCCACTGGTTTTTTAATCCAAAATACAGACAACATATATAGAGGACAAAAAGTGAAACTTCTTGAATCTTTATGCACAATTGGTGCACATGTGCCAAAGAGTTAGATTCTTGCTAAGATTTGTTTAGAAGGGTAGTGCTTTTTTGGAGATACAACATAGCAGTTTAAATGTAGGGGAATCTAACTTCAAGAAAGAAAATTAGGAAATGTTTCTTTTCAAATATTTCCAAACAAGAAATATTACAACTTAGCTGCATAGACATAATCCTTTTTCTTTACATGCTAGAGCCATATCTTTTTTCAATTGGAACATATTGTTTGTTTCAACCTGATTGACATGACATCTTTGAGAAGTACTGATAAATTAAGAATTACTATAAGAATTGAAAAGAGTATTATGTCTTTTGTTAATGTACAACTGATACACTAGAGACTATTTATACACAAAGATCTATAATTACAAGCATGATTTTAGCAACATATCTTGTATTTATAAGGGCATATATATCCTGCATAACATTAGAGGAGAATTATTGTGTGATTCTGTATCTTTGGAATCTGATATGATCAACAGTCTTGACTCTTGTCCACTAAATTGCTTACTTCTCCTCCATCCACTTAATGTATGAAAGAGGGAAATGTGAAGACAAAAACTTGATTTAATTTTGAAAATTATGATTCCCCAAATATAAATGTATATGGCTCAATCTGCTTCCCTCAAAAGTGCAAGAGTTTCTAACAACAGTTTCACATGTGTACAATTACAACACTGCTCAAACCTGTATACAATTGACCACATAGAGAATTTGCATAAACTGATGTACAAAGCAATAGAGCTTATGGCTTATTACTATACTGAACATGTGTATGTGCAGCTTCAACCAATCAACAATGCCTCAATTAATCTAAAATATGCAACTTCAAAAGTACATTATAATTTCAATCTTTCTGAAAGCTATGCCAACAAAGGGTCTGCCAAGGGCTTTGGATGTGAAGTTCTGAACTTTGTAAAGCATGTAACTATGACTCCAGCTAATGCAGCAACTCCTGGAATGAACCCCAATGAAAATCGTGTAACTGTGAAACAAGGATATGCTGGATCACACGATGCTGGCGTTAGACCTGCATAAGGGTGAACACTTTCATGTCAAAGATTTAAGTTTCATTCATGATATGTAGACGTTTGAAGAGAACGAAAGAGATAGCTTACTCTCGTATGACTCTAGAATGTATAGCATTATCCCACACAATACTTTCTCCACAAAGCCTAATGATCCATAAACAAAAGCAGATCCCTCAACTTCTTTATCAACTAGCTCACTTTCCATGCCTACTGAAGTTACCTGTTAACCACAAAGGAAACAGGAACATCAAGATTTGATTGTCAAAATGCAACAGTTTCCAGCTCTGAGTACACTTTCTTGGATGCATTAACTTGATTTCAAGATAACCAATACAACAATGTTTACATTGTAGAACATATCAATAGTCTAGCAATGTAGGAAGCGGAAATTTGTATGAGATAGCAGATTAAATTGAGGTCACAATAATTGGACTGCAGCATACCATCATGAAGGCATTGGCGATTCCCATAACCACGGACAAGATGTACATAAAACCGTTCACATTAATTGGTAGGGAGAGTACTACTGCACCACAAAATAGCCACAGGAGGCCTCCTACTGAAAAGATGGCCTTCAACCTATAACTGCTCCATTCGAGCTCCTACATGCAACCGGAATAGTAGCTTAGCATATGTAGACAAAGAACATGCCAAAAGTGAAGACCAAATGTAGAACAACCCCTTAGAGAATGAGAACCTGGAGTAAGACAGATGTAACGAAGCTGCACAAATAGATGATGGCAGGAACCTATATTACATAATAACAAAGCCCGATTAGCATTATTTGATTGGAAGATATAAGAGTTGTCAATTTTATTTAACTCGAGAACAAATCATACCAAAGCCTTGGAAGATTGGCTCATGTGTAGATCACTAATTACATAGAGAGCAAGAAACGCCTGAGATAACAAAGACAAAACAGAAACTTAGAACAGACAACTACTACATATGTGAATGATCGATAGTATATAACTTAAAGAAGCTGGCATAAAAATATAGCTACCTGTGATATATTAGCGACAACTCTCGTTAACACATAAATGCTAGCTACTCTGTAATACAGGCCATTTTTCAACCATCGCTTCCAAGAAGAACCACGGGGAATTGTCTTGTGAGCTACTTGTTTCACCCTGCACAACAGATCCAAATGTACATTAAATCTGGTAGTCTGTTTCCTCATTAATGAATTACTTTTAAGCCTTTCTAATCCACAAGAGGACTGAGTAGGTACCAAACCTTGGCTCTTCAATTCCAAGATGAAATATAATTACAAAGAAGCATCCGATCAAAACTGTGATAGTTGCCAACAAGTGGTACTGCAAATATAAATGGTAAAGTTCATTAACTCAAAGCACGTGCTCATGCATATTGAAAAGCACTCCTGGTATTCATGTACCTGCTCCTTGATTTCAACTTGTTTCACGGATGAATTAAAGATGAAAAATCCAACTCCATATACGATTAGGCTTGCAACCTTTCCCATTTTTGGTTCACAGTGACAGACAAGAGAAAAAAGGTTAGCTTGTTTAGCATTACAGCAAATTTGCAGATAAGACGAGTTATGTATAGAATAGTGTAATGGAGTATTAACCATTGTGAAAGCATTGCGACAGCTGACACATGCCACTCTGCTTGTTTGATCCAGGGTAATGCCATTCACCATTGCCCTACAACAAAGAAGGCCTATAATGTGGTACTTGAAACTAAAACAAGACTGACAAGCATAGAATGATTCTGTATTAAAGAAAATAAGAACATAAAACTTTGCCATTTCTAAGAGAAGATATGAAACCGCTTGCACACGATGAGCTAAGATGATTACATATGTGATACTTGAGTACAAGACCATCCACCACTGAAGAGTATATCAAACGTATAATATCCAATCATTTGCACAAGAGGCGTATCGATCCCAATAATTTTGCAAGGAACACAAACGCCCCAATAAAATGAAGAAAATGCAACAGAGACAACAACAGTTCCCACAGCATGCCATATTTTGAAATGTCCAAATCTGTCTATCTGTTGAGGAAAAATTAAACAAACCAAAGTAATACATGATTGGCAATTTTTTCATGTATATCAAAAGATTGAAGTGAAATATATGTAACAACTTCTCATGATATTACATTACAATGTTTTTCTAATGAAAGAAAAAAGAAGGATCAGAATTATGTTTCTTATTGCAGAATGATTAGTCATAGATATGTCAAGATACCAGTTCTCCAGCAATCATGGTCATTATTGCATCTGTGAATTGCCCTGTAATTGCAAGTGCTGCAACTTGTCTGTGAAACAGAAACAAATGGTAGAGTTAATCAACCAATCTCATAATGAAGTTCAAACTTGTGTGCTAAAGCCACTAATAGACTAACTAGATCCAAGACTTTGTAAGCCTTGAAATAATGTAGCTTCTGATAAAATGATGCTCTAAACATTAAGACTTCCCTTTCCAAACTTCTAGGAAACAAGCTTTTCGGTGTACATCACAATCCATAGTAGTATCCAATTCATGAAATCCTTGTCACAGCTCACAAGAAGTAGTAGCAGAATTATGCAAAACTATTTTATTGATTTTAAGTCCTTTTAATTTTCGCTTTTTTATTGTTGTTGTTTTATGAAATATTGGAATAGCAAAATCAAGACTACCAAGCGGTGTGATGGAATGGTCAAAGTTCCCCCACCTTTGACCAGAAGTCTTGGGTTCAAGTTTTGGGGAGTGCTCGGGGCAAATGCCAATTAATTAGGACTAGTAGGTTCCTAAACTAGCCTACAGCAAGATGTTCATACATAAAAAAGATAGTTCTAAAATTGTAATCAACTGAATGAAATTGGAGACATTAAGTCAAGATTTGCAACAGGGTGTGTGCATGCATGTACTTACTTTGGAGGCATTCCAATACTGGTCAAATAGAGCAAGAGATAAGTGTACCAATAGGTAGATGTTATGTCATTAAGCACATGTCCTACACCATATGCTAAAACAGACCATCTTCCCAATGGCTTTGCTTCATCATTTTCCACAGTGCTACCAGTCATGATGGAATTAATATGCAAACTCCAAGAATTCAGTTAAAAAAACACAACATATATAGCAAATTAATGAAGTGTAACTATTAGATGATAAATTAATATATGAAATGCTGAAGTTCTTTCCATTGACAAGCGACATAGAAGTATCAGTCTATATGACATGGAAAATTCCCCATTCAGAAGCAAGATATTATTAAAAATAAATAATGTATGTGGACACCTCCCATTAAATATACCTTTAATACGAATGAAACATTGCTTTTCAATTATTGCTTGCTGATTCAAGTTTTCCTATACAGTCATCAGCCAAAGATACATTACAAACAAGAAGCCAATCAATGCAACTGTGTCCCCATTTAATTAGTCCAATTATTATTTTAGTGATTTTTCTTCTGTTTTATGAAAGATTAATTTTTAAAAGAAAATTATATATAGTACTTTAATTCAAGAAATGTAACTATGACTAAAACTACTCCCTCGTTCCTAATTAAATGGTTGTTTTAGCTTAGACACCCCTTAATAAACTATTCATTCCCAGAGAGCAAATAGTATTTTTACTAACTTACCCTTAATAAATATCTTTAAAAAGATGTAATTCTTTAATAATTTATTGGTTATGTAAAATTCTCCGTAAAATTGAAAGAACATCATTAATTTCTTCTTGATTATCTAAAATAACCATTTGTTTAAAAAGAAAATGAAAAGGCTAAAGAACCACTTATTTAGGAACGAATGTATTATTATTTTTCAAACTAAACGTGTCATTAAACAAGGGTTTAAATTCAGTAGAGACGAAAGACAAAAAAAAGATGTCGAAAATTGCTTTTACTGGAGGAATTTTTTTTAGCATAAGAAGTTGCTTAGGTATAAAATGAATCTAATTTTTTGAATTTTAAATTTTCTATTGTATAAATTAGTTTGTTGATGTATCTTAGGTTTTTTGAATTTTTGTTATGAAGATAGAGATGCAACCCAACTAGACAACAAATAACAAGACTTTAGGTCCTAATTATCGTAAATTGACCTTCTGCAAAATTATTCCCAGGTGTTTGGCAACTGAAACGCAATCTTAATTGCCTAATTGTAAGTTAAAAACCTTCACTTCTCAAAAAATATCTAGATTAAGGTCTTTTGAGAAAAGAGCCAATTATTTTTGTTTGACCAAAATTTGCTTAAAAAGAAAGTTCTATCAAAACATTAAAAAAATCAAGTTGTGGAAATCCTCTTAGATCTAATCATTATCAGACAAGAATTTTAAAATCCCATACGCATATTAATAAACTTAAGTTTATTTGCTGATCTGTGGTCCCTTTAGTGAATCATTTTTATATGTTTTAATATACCCCCTCCTTTCACTAGTCTTTATTTTTTTTTTCTTCCAGTATTATTTCTATTATTAAGTGATTACATAAATTATTACTAGTTAAATTTAGATTTTCAAAGTATAATTAATAAAATTAATTTTGTAAAATAAATCTTTAATAAATGTTCTGGAGTGTCCAGTCAACATGAATTAAGTAAAATGAAATAGAGAAATATTTTAAAACTTAGTAATCAAGAGGATATTGGGACATTATTATTAGAATCTCAACGCCACTTTGCGGGTAATCAAGAATTCGAGATGATGACCTCTTCATTATTATTCAACTCTCATATGATGTTTGTATTCACAATAGTTGTTTACAAAATTAATTAGACAAAATAATATCCTATTGAAAATGATTTATTTTTTTCTTAAAAGAAAGAAAAGGGCAGCCATATGTTAATACAAACATATGTTACAAAAGAAACTGAGAAATCTATAACAAGGAAGATATGTTTTCTTTTCCATTCTTTTTGGAAAAAAAAATTAGCTATCCCACTTTAAAAAATTCAAAAATTTTCGATTTTTTTGTTCAGAGCCAGTTGTATCAGAACATAATTTTCGAATTATTGTCGTTTTACTAATTATTTATGGTACGGGAAAAATATAGGTGAATGATTTTAAAAAAGGCCCACTGTCTTGATCTCCAATGGCCTAAATATTGTTGGTTCCATACTGTAATGTCATGCAATCATTGCTTTAAATAAAAAAGTATGCAGGGCTCTAGACAAAGTTTTGATGTTTAATTGATGATATATATTATATTAACCATCTTATTGAACTCAATAGCAAATTGTATCAAAGTGTTTTGGAAGTTTGGTTGATTACATAAATAGCAAGAAATGACTGAGATAAATATATAGTACTATAAGCTAACCCGAAAAACACTGTACTATCGCATATGTGAATGATACGTAAAACATAAAACTTAGTAGTAATAAAGAAGCTGAGTAGAAAACTTTAGTTTATTACCTATGATATGTTAATTATAACTCTAGCTAACGCATATATAAATACTAGCTACTCTACAGTACAAGCCATTTTTTAACCATTGGGTCCAAGAAGTAGTACGACAAACTGTTCCCCAGAACTACTTGTTAATTTCTACCCCGCACAAGGGATATGTTAATGCAAACATCAGTATCAGAAACCAGATCGAAAACACACGTTAAAACTGGTAATTAATTGCTTCCTCGTTCATATACGAGGTACATTTGTGCCCTTCAAATGGGCTTGGGGATCAAGTTAATGGTAATGAACATAGGCTCTTTAGTCCGGCCAACATGAAGTATAAAGACAAAGCACCAGCCAATCATAACTGTGATGTGATTAAAAGGACCAATTAGAGATCCCAGATGCAGAATCACTAGCATTATCTTGGTGCTAGTTACAGACACAAAGTTACTCGTGCAACAGCAGTTATCGACATCGTTGCATCTTCAACATTTCTGTGAAACAGAACCAAAAGTAGAGTGAAATCAACAAATTTCATAATAAAGTTCAATCTTGAATTTGAAGTTTATAGGTTCTGCATTCTAGCATGAGAAATCATGGAGTTCTAAATTTATAATCTGTAAATATTGTATTTAATGAATTTTTAATATAAATATAGAGTTTGAATCAAAGCTATTTGGTTCTATCAAAAGCGTACCATAATGGTACATCTGCCTCTAGATGCTCGTTAATCTAACTTGTTCCTAGATTCTCTTCATTGTTTCTTTGAGTAATTAATTGATTGCATTTCAATTGTTGATTAATTCTTTCTTTCTTTCTATCTTAGATCAAAATTATTGGTTGTGTATTTATATATTGTCTTAGGTAATTAAAATTTCTTAGGTATGTCCGTGTACTGTTTATTCCAACAAATATTGTTTATTGTCATAATCTTCCTATAATTTTATTGCTTTGCATAATTGATCTTGGTGTTCATGTGGGATTGAAGAGTTCATCTTCAATTTCGTTGAATTCTCGAGCCCATTTCACATTAGTAGTGACAAGTCATTATCTGCTAAGTGGTATTATAATAAGCTCAGCTAAAAGAAGAAATGTAGGGTCTCTATCCCAACATATACTCGCAAGTAATACAATGCAAGTATCATGCAATAGATAGTTTAATGCATCAAACAACTCAAATATTAACTACTATGGCAGCTGAACCATTTGCTACCTAGAACATTTCACAGATCTGTGGCATTCCATGGTTCTGTTTAATGTACTTGTAAGGTCAAGGCCTTTTGTTTTGTTTCTGTTATTGCTTGTTAATTGGTTGGGAGGTTTTGTTTTGGTTTTATGTAACTCCTTGATTTTGTTTGTACTTTATATCGCAAATTTTATAAATAAAGTAGGGTCGATATACAAAATCCCCATCACCGCAGGAGATGAATATGCCTGGATCAGTGGATTGATTAAAAAGAAATGAAAAGCAAGCAAAACAAGAAGCTAACATTCGTTCAATGAAAAGAAATGATCAAATTTGACCTAAAGCTGTATCTTCACTCCCAGTGCGTTTCCTTGCTCAACGACTCCCAACATAAGTAAAATATTTTGATATTAGCCACGTAACCCAAATGCAGAAGGTCCATTGCAAATGCGAAGTTGTAAATGCTGAAACGTCTTAGTAAATATGAAATTCCAGCTGGTTGACCAACATAGAATTTGTGAATGAGGTCATCGCAACTGCGGAGTCAACATCTGATTTTTCATCACTAAGGCTATTGCGTTCGCTCTGTTAAGTGTTGCTCTCAATCTCTCAAGATTAAGTTCACAAAGTTATTGTATCCCGGAGACGATGACAGACAACTATCCCGGTGACACTTGAACAAGAATTTTCTACTTTGTTACCAGACAACTATGTTTGGTCATTCTAATCTGCGTGTTTTTGAACCACTCAACAAATTCAATTGTTACCCTAAATTGTGAATTTAGGGGTAAACACATAAAATATAACATAAAATGAAAAATTCGTTTTCATAAAAAAATTTAATTGTTATAATAAAAATGTTGTTATGGAGGATGATTGTAATTGAGAGGTCTAACTGTAGTGTAGTTCGAAGAAAGGAAAAATAAAAACAAAATTAAGATGGACATATCTATATGACAAAACAAATATTGCCTTCAATACATCACTCTGAGAAAAGAATCAGCGAATGCTATCAAATTAGAAGGACAAACAAGACACAGGCAAAGTAAGACTACAAGGATCATATCCATTTAACAAAATGATAGTTTAATTATTAGAGTATGATACAAATAAGCTTAGATTCATATGAAGAAATATGAAGTTAAAGACCATAGAAGGAGAACTCCAACAATTGCTTCTAATCCAAACCATCTCTTTCCAATATGACATCCTTCGGATTTCGGAGCACTTGCTACACCAGCAGGTGCCCCTGTGGGACTAGATCCAACTGCAAAAAAATTGCAACACAAAAGAGAGAAGAGTTTAACCTTTATACTCTTGACAACATAGAAGAATTTATGCACTATTATATCACATAAATGATAACTACAATTAACGTCCAAAGAAAAAGAAAAAGAAAAAGAAGTGGAATCATTCATTAGAAATAAAACAGGTTATCTGTTACAGTATTACATTGTTAGTGTGTATAAGTTGAATTCAAAAGAGAAAGGGAAAAAAGTTATCGAATTACCTGAATCACCAATTTTTCTTCAAAAAAGTGGATTTTAACTTGAAGAAATTTTTAAAAAATCTGAAAGAATGTAGTAGTATAAGTTACCAGAAGGAATGGGACTATTTGCAAGTGGACTGCCAGCAATGTTGCTTGAACCATTATAGAATACTTGAGCATCTGGTGAATTTGCAGGCAAGTGGAGAAGAGCTGCATATCATCACAAAGTTAATTTGTCAAGGATTAACTTGTTCATTTTTCAGAACAGAAAATGAAAAAGATTTTTTTTAGGGGGGGGGGGGGGGGCTAGTAGGTAGTAATATTTAGAGATTCAGTAGCTACAAAGATATCGATCAACACATTCAGAGGTGTATCCAGAATTTAAACTCTATGCGTTTAATCTTTTAAGATGATTAGGGATGAATTATATATTTGAAGTTATGGTTCATGTCTACTTGTTATTGCAATTTTAGTAAAATTTTACGCATAAGTTGAAAGTGATGGGTTCAAAATTCAATTGATCCCATACCTCTAATGGTACAACCACCCCTTAATGCATTGTACTCCGAGGATTAACACCCCATAGATCAGATTGTGAACTTTTTCAAACTATTAGTTTCACTAGGTCGAGGTAGAGTTTCAGCCTGCCTTCTGCCGAATATAAAAAACCTTAGATATGCCTAATTAACCTTTACTGAAATTCAGGTGAAGAGAGTCATTAAATAGTAACTCAAAAACAAGAGTGAAACTACGAGCTAAAGGCAGGCATGCCTTCCTCTCTTATAAGAGAATATGATGATACTACACTTGATAACTCAAAAATACAAATGTTGTACTTACCAGGGCATTCAGAAATGTTAGCAGCGGCTTGACAAACAGAGGGCAAGGTTAAAGCAAGTGTAACATTGATTTGAAGTCCCAAATCAGGATCATTTCTATCCTTAATTAGCAAACAAAGACACTTCTTCTTAGCTTTCAACACTTGTTTTAAACCAGTGCAGCAATCTGGTGTAGGAGCTGGTGCATTTCCTCCAACATAAGGCAAACATGTTGCTAAACCAATCAATGATTGTGTACACTCTTCTTTGTCCTTATCTGTTTCTGAACTTCCAAGTACACATAACATGAAGAACAACACCAATCTGAACTGATATTTCATGTTGCAAGAAGCCATATTGAAATTTTTGCCTTTTGGTAGTTCTAGTTATGTGAAGAAAGTGATAGTGGAAAGATAGAAATTCCTCTGGCTCTTCAAATTAGCTTATATAATCATTATTGTCACTAGCCATTGAGCCACTTTTAGAATGTAAGCTTTATTGGGTAAGACAGCTCAAATATATTTTTAATATGATGTGATACTATGACTATCCCCATTAAAAATGGATGTTTTTGCATTTTTTCATAAATAGCAACTTTTATATCTTCTTTAGCATATATCTAAAAATCTTCATAATTATTAATACTGTATATATATAATAATTATGAAGATCTTTAACAATCAAATCTTCATAATTGAAAAAAGGGAGGATCAATTATTAATCCTCATATACTTATAAATATATATAGTGTAATTAGTATAGAACTATATTTGTGATATACTTACATATACACACACACAAATGGCATATACAATTATTAAAGATTTAAATATTTCTATCTAAAAAAATCATAAACAAATAAATCAATAATGAACCAAATTTGTACATGATAAATATGTGTTTTATCCAAAATGGAAAAAAGGGAGGAAATGGTAGGGATATTTTTTTGTTTATAACCTCTTGATTTAGGAAACAATTAAGGACTAATTACAAAGGTGCGAAAATTTAGGCTAATAATGGGGCTTCAGTTTTGAATGGGATATGCTATAATAGGAATTTCTTTTGGCTACAGATTGATAGAGCAGATTGATATACTAACTTTAGTGCTAAAAATGTGTAATGTGTTTTTAACATTGTATATTTATGTAAAGTACTCAGTTTTTTCCAAAAGTCTCATGCTATTAAGAATATTCTTACACCTAATATAACTTTTTTTTCTTTTTAGCTAGTGAGACTTTGTTCTCAATGTTTGAATTTTGAGAGTCAAAAATTAACTTTAAGTTCTTTCATATACCTTTTAAGTATTTTAAATTGTTAATTATTGTAATTTATAATATTTTTATATGATTTTTGAATATTTAAATTTTGTTTCTAAGAACTTAAAAATTTTATATCTGAATTTACAACTATAATTAAAAAATTTAACTCTCGAAATTTGAATTGCGAAATATAAATTGAGATAGAGGGAGTAATATTGAAATAACTTCCCCTTATAAGAAGACTAGAACTAGCCAAGTGTCTGGATGAAGATTTAAAGATATACTCTCTCTAATCCAAAATAAGTGAATTTTTGAGATATTTTTCAATGTCCAAAATAAGTGAATTGTTCATTTTTCAAGAGACATGTTGGAAATTTCTTTCAATTTTACCCTTTATTTATACTTTCTAGGTTATGAGTTTCAAAAGACTTAATTGACTTTATTTTAATATGACTGAAATTTCAAGAGTGGTTTGATAATATCTAAAAGGAAAAAAATGGAAAGTAAAGTATAATTTATATCCTAGTTTTTTTTTCTTAATAAGTGTGCATTGAGGTAAAAATTCACTTATTTTGAACTAGCGAGAGTATTACTCAATACCATGTAGTGGTTGAAAAGTGTCCAAACAACATTTTCAAAACAATTTCTATTTTGCACTGAATGAATAGAGATTAAGATTTAAGGATATATTTGGTTTTATGTAACTCCTTTTATTTGTACTTTATTTCGTAATTTCTATAAACAAAGACGTATCAATACTGCTACCAAAAATAAATACTCCGTAAATAAGAAGGGTCAATACAAAATCTCCATCACCGCAGGAGGTGAAAGTCTAGTCAATGGATTGATTACAAGAATTGAAAAGCAAGCAAAACAAGAAGCTAAAGTCTCACTAATCTCATAATCAAACTTGACCTAAAGCCGTATCTTCAATCCTCGTGAGTTTCCTTGCTCAACGACTCCCAATCTAAGTAAAATGTTTTCATATTATTAGGCCAGATAACGCAAATGTGGAAGGCACATTGAGGAAACATCTTGGCAAATGAGAAATTCCAGCTGGTTGACCAATATAGAATTTGTGACTCAGGTCATCGCAACTCCAGAATCAACATTTCTTCTCCACAGTTGTAAGACAGACATGATTTTTCATCACTAAGGCTATTGCGTTCGCTCCATTAATTGTTGCTCTGAAGCTTAAGTTCACAAAGTTATTGTATCACGGGTACTTTGCCAGACAACTATCCCAGTGACACTTGAATAAGAATTTTCCACTTTGGTTTACATGCTCAGTTTGTCCACTTTTCCAGTTTATCATATTCTCTTGTTTATATTTAGCGATTTTGCATTAACAACAATCACTATTTGGTCATCCTAGTATGCATGTTTTTGAACCACTTAACAAATTCAGTTGTTATCCTAATATTTGAATTTCGGGATAAACACACACACATATATATAACATAAAATGAAAAATCCATTTTTGTAAAACATTTAGTTGTTATAATAAACTGTTGTTATGGAGGATGGTTGTTATTGAGATGTCTATAACTGTAGTGTAGTGTGAAGAAAGGAAAAAACAAAAACAAAACTAAGATGGACATATCTATATGACCAAATACATATTGCCTTCGATATATCACTCCGAGAAAAATATTAGTGAATACTATCAAATTAGGACAAAGACACAGGTAAAGCAAGTCCATTTAACAAAATGATAGTTCAATTATTAGAGTATGATGCAAATAAACTTAGATTCACATGAAGAAATATGAAGTTAAAGACCATAGAAGGAGAACACCAACAATTGCTTCTAACCAAAACCATCTCTTTCCAATATGACAACCTGCAGATTTAGGAGCACTTGCTACACCTGCAGGGGCACCGGTGGGACTAGATCCAACTGCAAAAAATTGCAAAAAAAACACACCAAAAAAAAGAGTTTAACGTACATATATTTGACAACATAAAAGAATTTATTCACTATTACGTCGCATAAATGATAACTACAACTAGGGGTGTCAAAGTGATGCCAAAGTAAATGAACCCGTCTAATCCAACCCAATATTTATGGGTTAGGCTCAAGATAATTTATAATTGGATTCAATCTCAACCCATTAAGCCTAAACCTATTTTTAAAAGATCTTCACTTGAGTCCAATTCAATCTTCACTTCAATCAATTTAATAAGGAACATGATTTCCTTAATGAAAAAGGAGAAAACAAGCGACAACTAAATTTTTTTTTATAAACTTTTTTAAAAAAATATTTCTTACCCCCTTAACCCCCCCTCCTACGCCCCCCCCCCCCCCCCCGAATTTTTTATTTTTATTTTTTAAAAAAAAAACTTTTTAAAATATTTTTTCTCACCCCAAACACACACACACCTCCTACCCCACTGAACCCTCTTAACCCCCCCCCCCTCCCCCCCCGGCACCTCCCAAAAAAAAAAAAAAGATTTATTTTTTTTATTTTTTTAAAAAAAGTTTCATGGATAATATTTTTCCTCTATACCGAACACACTTATAGTATATTTTATTTCATTGGTATAATATTTTGTGACTTTCATTTTCAAATTAAGAACTTGTTTTTTTATTTTTTTGAGTTGAAATTCAAATTAAAGTTATGAGAGGTAAATATCAATGTGTTAATATTCTTAAAATTAAGTGGGTCAAATTGGGCGGATCAAACCCAACCCAATTTTTAGCCCATTTTAACCCATTTTAGCCCAACCCATTTGAACCCAAAGTAAATTTGAATTGGATTGAACCCAACCCAATTTAATATCTCAACCCAACCCAATTTAATATCTTCAATTTCAGTCCAACCCGCCTATTTGACACCCCTAACTACAAGTGATGTTAAAAGCAGCGGAATCATACATTAGAATTAACACAGGCTACCTGTTATAATAATACTTACATTGATATATAGTGTATTAATTACAGTACTACATTTTCAGTGTGTATAAGTTGAATTCAAACGAGAAAAGGAAAAACAAAAGTATCGATCGGATCCCCTGAATCACCAATTTTTCTTCAAACAAGTGGATTTTAACTTGAAGAAATTTAAAAGAAATGTGAAAGAATGTAGTAGTAGAACTTACCAGAGGGAATGGAACTATTTGTACCATTAGCTATTTGATAGAATACTTGAGCATCTGGTGAATTTGCAGGCAAGTGAAGAAGAGCTGCATATCATCACAAAGTTAATTTGTCAAGGATTAACTTGTTCATTTAGAGATTCAGCAGCTACAAAGATTTCAGTCAAACACATTTGAAGGCGGATACAGAGTTTAAACTCTATGGGTTTAACTTTTTAAGATTCTTAACATTGAATCAGTTATATACTTAAAGTTATGGGTTCATGTTTACTAGTTATGGCAATTTTAGAAAATTAATACACATAAATTTATGCTCCGAGTCAAAAGTTATGGGTTCAATTGATCTCGTACCTATAAGCTATAATGGTACAACCACCCCTTAACACATTGTCCTCCGAGGATTAACAACTATTAGTCTTTGTTGAGGCAGAGTTTCAGCCTGCCTTCCACCGGATATAATTAACCTGTTGATATCCCGGAGAAGAGAGTCATTATTTGTGTTACGCATCTTTGAATACTAGAGAGGGCTTTCTTCTTTATCTCTCAAATTACACATATTGAAGCCATCCAGAGAAAGCTATTGTACACAACCCCTATCCGCCCCTTACTAATAATGTAATACGACAAATAGTAGCGCAAAAATAAGAGTGAAACTACGAGCTAAAAGCAGGCGTGCCTCTCTTATAAGAGAATATGATGATACTAAACTTGATAACTGAAAAATACAAGTGTTGTACTTACCAGGGCATTCAGAAATGTTAGCAGGGGCTTTACAAACAGAGGGCAAGGTTAATGCAAGTGTAACATTGAGTTGAAGTCCCAGATCAGGATCATTTCTATCCTTAATTAGCAAACAAAGACACTTCTTGCTAGTTTTCAACACTTGTTTTAAACCAGTGCAGCAATCTGGTGTAGGAGCTGGTGCATTACCTCCAACATAAGGCAAACATGTTGCTAAACCAATCAATGACTGTGTACACTCTTCTTTGTCCTTATCTGTGTCTGAACTTCCAAATACACATAAAATGAAGAACAACACCAATCTGAACTGATATTTCATGTTGCAAGAAGCCATATTGAAATGTTGCTAGAGGGAACTGAGGTGTCTTGGTTTTTGCCTTTTGATAAGTTTAGTTATGTGAAGAAAGTGATAGTGGAAAGATAAACATTCTTCTGGCTCTTCAAGTTATAACTTATATGTAATCATTACTGCCACTAGCCATGAGCCACTGGCGTAGCTACATTGACTTAAAAGTGGTCACTCCAACATTCTTCGTTAAAAAAATATATTGCGCATATAAAAAATAATACTGCATATATAGGTCAAAAATAATTTTTTAATGATATATACTAAAGATTTAAACACTCCTATCAAAATTCCTAACTTGTCTAGGACATAGTAATATTCAATTAACTTCCCCTTGAAACAAGCAAACAAAAATAGCCAGGTGTTTGGATGGATGAAAATTAAGGAAATATTACTCAATGCCTTGTAGTGGTTGAAAAGTGTTCACGAAGCCTTTTCAAACCTTTTCTCATTTGTCTCCAAGAATTGCTGGCTTTGTTATGGAAGATTCCAAGGACCACCAAGTGAAGAACTGAAAATGTTTCAAGAAACAAGAAAGCTAATTTTTTCTTTTATGATAGTGAAGTCTGAATTAACTTGTGGATACCTCAATTATTTTTATGATGTACATACCTGTTATTTTTTACCGCATTGATATTTGGTAACTCCGTCCAACAAGCAATTACAAAGTCAAGATTTTTTCTAAAAGATTCAAAATATAATAATGTAGTAGAAAATATTTTTGGCCTGCTATATACTAGGCTAATTTCTTTTGAGTTTTTAATTGAGGATGGGAATGTAGGTGGATTTTCAAAGTGGGCCACTTTACCAACCCACTATAGGATGTAAACCAATGAAACCTGGACCACTCCTTCATGCTTAGCTGATTTTGTATAGTTCATTTTCGTGCTGTTATCATTGGTTTGTCTTGCCTAAATTTAGCCATGACACCATTTCAGCATGCTCATGACATCATCTTCCATTCATTTTGTGGATCAAATTAAATTAGCTAACTTAACTTGTTAAATCTTATAAAATAGGAAAATTTTTATTTATATATATAAAAAAAAGTTTATAAAAAAAGTAACCTATTTTCTATTTATAGAAAAAATAGTCAAAAGTATCATGGGTTCAACAGACTTCAATTCAGCCCAAGGCCATTAGGCCATTTTTTTTTTTTTTTTTTTTTTTTCAGCATTAATTTTTTAAAAAAAAAACTTTTTTTTGCTGCTTTTTTTAATTAAAAAAAAAAAACTTTTTCTCTTTTTTTTTTCTTTCAAAACTTTCTTCATGTAATTTTTTTATGTATAAATAGTGTATAAACATGTATATATGATGTATAAAAAGTTATGTAATGTATATGTATTGTATCGATATTGTATAAATAATATATAAATGTGTATAGATATTGTACAAATGATGTATAAACATGTATATATGATGTACAAATAGTTATATAGTGTATATGTAATATATTGATATTGTATAAATAGTTATATAATGTATCGACATTGTATAAATGGTGTACACGCGTGTATCAATATCATATAAATAGTGCACAAACGTATATCGATGTTGTATAAATGGTGTGTAAACATTTATCGATATTGAATAACTAGTGTATACACGTGTATCGATATTGTATAAAAGTTATGTAATGTATTGATATTATATAAATGATGTATAAACGTGTATCGATATTGTATAAAGGATATATAAACGTGTATCGATATATATCGATATTATATAAATAATTATATAATATGTATTTATCGATATCGATATTTATTTGGCTATCATGCATTCCAACCTAATAAATAAAAGTATAAACAAAAAATAATAAAATGACATAAATGTTCCTTTTTTTCTATAAAAGAAATAAAACAATTAGAAGAGTAAAAAAGATTTTTAAAAAAGAGCAACGAAATTTTCTTTTTTAAAAAAAGGAAAAACATAGTGTAAAGTAGCAATAATTTTTTTTAAAAAAAAGTTGCAGCCAAAATTTTTCTTAAAAAAAAATAATAAGAAAGTTTTTTTTTTTTTAATAAATAGTGCAGAAAAAAATACAAAAAGAATTATTTTTTTAAAATGACGGAGCAAACAAAATAGCAAAAAAATCAAAAACAAAACTTTGAAATGGAAGCAAATGGCCTACTGGCCAAATTTGCTCATTTGTTGTAATATGGCCGAGTGGCCATTTTTTGAAATGAAACATGGCCGCTTGGTTATTTTAAGTAAAAAAAAAACAAAAAAACGTGAGTTATTTTTTGTGTAAGAAATTTAACTCAATGGACATTTTGTATTATTTTCTCAATAAAATAGTAAAACTTACATAAATCCCAATAAGTTTACCCCTAATTACTCCCTATCCCTACTCTTTGCTAAATTACAAATAATCCCTTATTTTACAATTTTCGGATACATAACTTTAAAGTTGAGATACATAATTTTGATTACTGAGATACATTCATTTCTGAAACTATTTGGTCGAGATACATAATACATTAACTAGACCAAAGGGAGATACATAATTAAAATTATGTATCTGAAAATTTATGGGTTTGTGGATGTATCCGGCTGTTTTTTTTAGAAAAAAGAGATTTAGGTAATTAATAAAAAGGATAGAGATTTTATTTAGTTTAGTAAAGATAAGTTGTGGTGTTATGTAATTTTTCCTTATTATGTAATATGAATATGCAGAAGTAGAGCTTTTCACTAGCAGAGACAAAGTCACGGTCCAGTTTAGGCCCAATTAATATTGTCCAATGTGGTTCAACTTTTGGGGCTCATGAATTTGTCCTTTTGGGTTTTAACCCAATTCCACTCGAATGGTCGGATCGATTTAAAATGTGAACTTATAAATTTAGGAAAAATAACATAAATATATACCTTAACTTATCATATTTAATTTACATAAATTTTCACCTTTACAAAGTAATTACAAAAATTCCAACTATCAATTGTGTATCTCAATAGAATTAGCGGGAACGAATTATGTATCACTGTGTATATCAGTGTGAGTTTTGTTTAAAAGATACATACACTATGTATCTTTGAATAATTACAGTGTGGGTAATTATGTATTTCAACAGAATATATCGGGAACAAATTATATATCTCGATAGCCCAAAAAATGGGATTTTATGTAAATATGCAAATGTGCGGGATTTACTGTAATTATGCATCAAACTGTTGGGATTTATGTTGTTTACCCATAAATTTATACGCGATCTCAAGTTAGTATACTATAATATAATAGAGTTTACAGTCAAATATTTATAGATATTTAGTGAGTTTTTTAATATATATATTCCCTCCGTCGCATATTAGTTGTCCACTTTTCTTTTATACACGTCTTAAGAAATCATAAATAAAAAGAGTAGTTTTACTGATTTAACTTTTACTGATTTAACCCTAAGAAATTTTTTTGAAACTTTACAAATAACTTGTTTTCACTTTCAAGAAATATTAATTATACGGATAAAGTGAGAAAATTATCATAAATTCTATTATAATTTAGTAAGTAGACAAATAACTTGTGACATATATTTATAGACTATAGTAAAATGGATAATTAAAATGAGACGCAAGAAATACAAAGTTAGTATAAAAGCTACTGAGAGTTCATGTAAATCTATAAATTACATGTGGTTCCACACATTTAGCAGTTGATATTTTTTATCCTGCCTTATATGAACACTAACTTTCCCCGTTTATTTCAATGTGAAATATATCTAACGTAAACTTCACAAAATATTTACGTTTTAATTCAATTAATTGTCAACAGTTCGATCGGTATCACAAGTCAACATGGAAAGTATTGCATCTCAAGGCGTACGTTGGCATCTGAACTGAAAAGTGAGTTCGCTGTGACAATTATCTTAAACAAATCTTATTTCGAAATGGAAGGAAAAGGTTAGGAGATCGATATATAAGGGTGAGTTCATAACTCAACTTTTGGGAAGCTTTTTAGGTTAACTCAAGAAGACAAATCCATGAGACCTATAAGCTTTGAAATGAACCAAAAGAAAGTCAGAGTCAGAGACTCAGAGCGGACAATAGTTTAACCGTTAAATCTGAACCGTTACAGAAAGGGAGCATAGAGACTCCAAAATGGTATAAAGCACAGCGTGACATTTTTACGCCATAAGCATATAATTATATCTAAGCAATTAGGCAGCAAATTTTATAGTACTCACTCACGGTCACCTACATAAAGTTTTGAATGACACCTATATGTATATGATAGCCAATAGTTTTTGGCCATTTGAGTGGACGAAATCAAGAGTATCCTTTAGCATTGTGCGGTCTATTTTCATCTAATTGTGACCAAGATTGGCCATGACATGTTTTTGGCTATTGTTCATGTAATCCCATTTTTAACTGACACCTGTGCTCGAACTTGCGATGGTTTAATGATGACAAATCACCAAGGTTACCTACTTAATAAAAAGTCCTTCTATATGACGACGGACCAACTTATTTACTCTCTCCGTTCCAAAATACCTAGTGTTTTTAACTTGAGCACAACCTCTAACAAACTATTTATTTCTAGAAAATAAAAAGTATTTTTACTAACTTACATTTAATAAATATCTTGAAAAAGATATAAATCATTACTAATTTTATGATTATGTAAAATTATCTTTATTAAAAGAAGAGTAAAATTGGTAGACATCATTAATATCTTCTAAATTATCTAAAACAACATTTATTTAGAAACAAAAGGAAAAGGCTAAAATATCACTTATTTAGGAACGAAGAGAGTATAATAAATTTGATTTCTAGCAGTAGAGTGTGACAATTAGTCTTAATTTAATGCAATGATTGATCATGAATTTCTAGCAGTAGAGTGTGACAATTAGTCTTAATTTAATGCAAAGATTTCTTTTTTGGAGTTTATTTTTATACACTAATCCTGAAAATGATATTTATACAATCATCACTTAATAGCTGATGAATCTCTATAATTATAAAAATAAGTAGGTAACCTAACTAATAACTAATTAATTAATTAAATTGATATCATAGGTCAAACTTCACTTAAATCCTTCTCTTTTCTTTTTTCACCTTCCAGGCTTAATCAAAAGTTACAAAGGAAGAAATAGCCATCAAGATACGTACGATATCCATGATATAAAGAAAACAAACGTACATATATAGTGGAGTTCCACTTTCTAATTACTCAGCTTTGTTTCACTTCAATTATTTAGAGAAACATATACTATATATTAAGTTCAGGTGCCACTTGTAGATAATATATTTAGCTTTTTATATACATAAGATTCTAGTGCTTGCTCAGCAAACATTATCAGAATAATTAATTCTAAAAAAATTTAAGCATAATTGTAAAATTAGGTCTTGGACCTAACTCACCCCCCAAAAGTTAGCTTAAAGGGAAGAAGATTATTCAAGCCTTATAAAGAGACCACTCATCTCATTAACCACCAATGTGAGACTTTTTTCATTCTTTAATGCCCCACCTCACGTCCAGGACTGGACATCTGGTGCATGGACAATTTTTAATTTGGAAACTCAACATTGGGTGAGATGAGTCCTACTCTGATACCATATAAAATTAGGTCTTGAACCTAACTCACACCCAAAATCTAACTCAAAGGGAGGAGGATTGTCCAAGCCTTATAAAAAGACCACTCATCTCATTAACCACCAATGTAAGACTTTTTCATTCTTTAACAATAATATACACTTAGGAGTAGTTTGGATGTGAGGTATAAGGTGTAATAATTCCGAAATAGAATACAAGATTATTTTATCATGCGTTGGTTGGAGGTATTAGATAATCCCGAGATATTTATCCCACCATTTATATCATAGTGATGTGATAAGTTATCCCAAATATATAATAAAATAACTCATCTCGGAATAGCTATCCTCAAATAAATTATTCTGGAATAACTTGTTCCCAACCAAACGACCCGTTACAAATACACATAGGCATAATTTGGGCTTATTCAAATATAAAATGATTAAAACCCACAGTAGATCTAATCTAACTGAATGCTCCATTAAGATTCGTGTCAAGATCCGATTAGTTAAAGAAGTAATGTTCACAGGACCCAAAAAAAATGGTAGCAAAGGGCAGGGTGCGTTCGGTATGGTTTTCAATTTTTCATGTTCAGTCGGTTTGGTGTTTCGAAAAATATATTTTTTTTTAGAAAAAATGAAAGTAGAAAAATAAATTTCATAAATGATATTTCAAGTTTATTGTCTTCTTTCCATCCATTTAATACCCTCAACCCCTTGACTGTCCCACCCCCACCATCCTCGAACCTCACCCCTTCCCATTCCTATAATATTTCACTATATTATATATAAATGTTCTAGGAATAATATTTGTTTTTACTTAATTACTTAGCCTATCTAACACTTACAAATAAGTAAAAATTTCAATTATTTTTCATAAAAGACATTTTCCTTCATACTGAAATCGCATCCCAAGTGTTCTGATTTTTAAAAAACCGTACAAAACGTATTAAACAAAATCAAGCACAAGAAAGAGATGCATATGGTCTCCATCTCAAAATTTTATGTATCCCAAATCCCTTCTCCCTATAATCCCAAATCTAGAAAGAGAAATGTACAAGGTTTTTTTAACGAAGATCTCCTCTCTAGATTTTTTGAAAATGTTATAACGTTTTAAAGGAAAAAAGACAAATTAATTCCCACTTGATACTTTTTTTCTCGAACCCTACTTATAATACGGGATGCTTTGTGCATCGGACTGCCCATTACAGTATTTTAAAATGGAAAGGGGAAAAAATCAAATGGAAGCCAGGTAGTAGATGAACATAAATGTTACTCATACTTTATTGTTTGTCTTTTTAAAAACCCTTCAAATGGAGATGCTCCCTTGTTCAATTAATACTGGAAATATGTACTTCTCATGTTGGGCAACTCAACTAGGTGAATAGATTGGGAATTATCAACAAAGCGAGTTATGACTCGATGAATTTTATCACAGTATAATTAAAATAAGGTGAAATCCTTCAGGATCCAATTATAAGGGGTTGTTTTTGTAATTCTAAGAACTTGAAGGAGGGCAAATGAAATTAAGTATAAATAATCCAACATTATTGCAAGTAAAAATAAGAGGTCCACGTCAAGTTTGGTTATGGTCGGTGACAAGTGTCAGTTGGATGTATATTTTAATATTATATTAAGGTATTGACTATATAAAAATTCACCGGCCAGTTGGATGCATATTTTTGGCACGTCAAAAAGTAAGAATCCTACCATGCACCCAAAGCTAACTTTAAAAAAGTCTCCTAATCTCCTTTATTTCTGCCCTATTCTTCTTTAATATCTCATTTTAATTTACGTGACACCATTTGAGATGAAATTTCTTCATTTCAATTTATTTGGTCTGTTTTAATTTAATACAAAATTTAAAAAAATAAAAAATATTTTTGAATCTTATGATATGAAATAAAAGATATGTCAAATATACCAAAATGCTCTTTAATCTTGTGCCTGCCACATGAAAAATTGAAATCAAATAGTTGCTAAAAAAAGAATGGATTATTCTTTTAGAAACAGACTAAAAAAAATAGGCCAAACAACCTGAAACGAAGAGAGTATACTGTATAACTTTTCTGAAATTTATGATTTAAAATAAGTTTTTAAATTTTTATGTGGCTAAAAATTATCTCACTTTTTTGTGTTTTTTTTTTTTTTTTTTTGGCGGGGGGGCGGGGAGGGGGGGGGGTTGATTTTTGCCATATAGATGAATTTTAAATTTAAATGTATTTCAAAATTAGAAAAAGAAGTACATATTATCAGAGAGACGAGGGATGGATTAGATCCGAATGCTCCCTCCGTTTCAAAATAATTGGCACGTTTAGGTTTTGCACAACTATTAAAGAAAAATTAATTAGGAGTGTAATTTAATTAATACTCCTATCCCTTATTAATTCTTTAATTCATTTATTTATGTGCCTCTTAATTCTAGAATAATTAATGCTTACGGTAAAGTTGGAAAATAATAATTAATGCTCTCTTGATCTTTTAAACTGACAACAATTTTGAGATAGGTATTTTTAGTAAAAATGCCAACTATTTTAAGACGGAAGGAGTACAAAATATGATGATCGAGCTCTGAAAATAGAGAAACTCCCAATAGAAAGTATTTTCCCAATTACAAATGAGTCATAACTCATAACACATGACATAAATTCAAATTAATTGATATAGTGGCTCCAATTATTGAATGCTTTAGAGAAAAATGAAAAAGTCATTAAATATCTCAGTCAAATAAAGGGAAAAAAAAAAAGACAACAATAATTGAGATTAGACCTAAAGAAATCAAAGTTTATAAAAGCCATAGTACTCTACTTCAAAACCAAGCAAGTCTCATTCCAAGAAAACAATCTCTTCTTTCAACACTTTCAGGCAAAGTTCCAAAAATGGCAGATAATTACTCATCATCAGGGCCTCCTTCAATACATTTATGTTTCTTCTTTCTTGTTCTTTTCATGTTTGTAAGTATTACATGGTACATCAACTATGAGTCCATCTTTGAAGGCATTATGGATCAATTCAAGCTTGTTCTCATGCTATCTCCATTAGTCCTCCTTCTAGTTGTGCACTTACTTTCGAGCTTTGAGAAATCTCTCTTCTTCATTCCTTTGCCTGAACAAGACTCATTTCATAGAGCTGGTGGTACTCCTTGGGGAGTTGGTATTCTCCTTGTGCTTCTCCTTTTCATGATTTCTTATCACTCTGATCTTCGCGAACGATGGTTTCCTCTTCTAAGTTGATGACGTTAATTTGAGATTTTTTAGCAAATCATTTATGTGTTATGAACGGTTACATGTAATTATCTTTTAGCTTTGAGTAACAAAGACTTTTGACTTTTTGAGAGTCAAGAGGAACATTAGCTAGAAAGAGAAGCCCTTTGTATATTGTCACTGGAATGTTAAATTAGTGTTTTTCTTGTTATCTTTTCACTTAGTTTCCTTATGTTCTCCACTCTTCAATATTGAAAAGTTCACTTCTTGTTTTCATGGTTTGGTTATTTGGATTTTCTTTCTTAGTAGTTGGGTTATGGATCGATGAGTAAAACTGTCATTTCTGGAGTGGTCAACAGTATTGGTTGAGCATATTGGAAGCTATATAACTATATTCCATTAGAGTACAAAGGGAAAAAAGAAATGTGGGAAAAAAATAATCAGTTTTACGTTTTTAGGCTCAGTTTAAGTGCAAAATTGTTGGGAGGAGGTCTAAACAAACAGTGAGAATTGTTGCAGCTTCAACTTAAACTTGACCATCGGTCACACAGTGCCATGGTCACAATGGTTTTTTCTTTTTCTTTTTTGATAACCATGGTGTCTGGGCCAGCTATCGCGAACATCGATTAAATCCACGAGATACTTGCCACCTCCCACTAGCAACAAATATCAGGTAACTCTATCCACTAAGGTTAGAACAGATGGGAAGAAACACTCGCAATGGTCATTGCCCCATTATTGGAGCTTTCACAAGAGAAGCTTATGTGGCTTACACACTTCTAATTACAGAATATTCAAAACAAAAATGCATAATTATAGTACTTGACCATTGAGATGTCCTATAATCCTATAAGCATCATCTTTTGATGTAAAAATGCTTTTCGAGGAATCTGAATATTGATCGTAATTCAGCTGAAAACTATATTAGCCTCAGATTTCAAATGCAGAAACTTGATGTCAATAAACAGCATCTTTATTGCAAATGGACCCGTTCATGCATGTAAGGGCAACTTCAATATGTTTTGGTTTATTTGCCCCTCACAATCCAAGTGAGCTTTCATTCACTTGAGGTATAAAAGGAGCCAGTTTCCAGAACTGTGTTAAAATCTTCTAAACTCTACTGGAACTAACACAAACAGCAAAAATTCTTCGAACTGCAAGCTATTTTTGCTGAACTTATTTAAGCGGGGTCAAAACTTAAAACGGTGGCACGAAGTATCTTATTTGTGCAAATCACCCCGACTTCCCTGATAGCCCTTGTACACTGAGCTGCTATGATCTGCACACTTAGCCTAGGCTATCATTTTTGAGTTTCTTATTCAAGCTCCTGTATTTTGCTCTCATTATCATCCTAGCAATGTTGTTTGGGACTCCCTCAAAATAGCTATCACAACATACACTTTCCTGAACCAGCAAGAAACATTAAAAAAAGCAGGGTGCACTAAGCTCCCACTACGTGTGGGTCCAAGGAAGGACCGGACCACAAAGGTCTATTGTACGCAACCTTACCCTGCATTTCTGCAAGAGGTTGTTTCCACTCCTGATCACATGGCAGCAACTTTACCAGTTACACCAAAGATCCTCTTACCGGCAAGAGATATACTTGTAGACAAATAATTCACTCATCTGAGAACCACCACGCTCACTACTGTTTCCCTCGCACCAAAAAGAGTGAGTCAGAGTCTCAATAACTAAAAATGCAGTCAAAGTAACTTCATATAAGAATAAATTCTACTTTTTCATCCTCTTAAGAAGTTTTTCTCAAGAAATGACTACATAATGAGATTGACTAGACAAGACATCATTAGCAGTATCACAGGCACTGCAAGGCACTTTTGTCAAATCTAACCATCTAAATGCTCCATCAGAATTGTTTTGTTGTCACCAACATGAATGCAGTACAGTAGAAGACATATATATTGTATTGAACCATATAAGAGGCACAAGCCTTTAGAAGGAAAAAAAAAATGTTATAGCTCTTTCAGAATCTTCCACTAGAGGCTACAAGCCTACTCCGTACTTTATTTTTTCTTTATGATCTACAAATCTATATGCGACCAACCCTTTGTACTAACCACAGCCTTTTGAAACTCGGGAATAATGAGCCCTCCCCTCTACCCTCCTTCACGTAAATACTATCTCGCTATGGTGGAAGATATCAGGACCTAGTCGAGAAGGGAAAAGCTATATGCGTGTGCTGACGTTGGTCGAACAATTTTTTAACAACATGGTTTTACAGTAGCCTACCATAATATGCGAAGTTCAGAATGCCCAGGGAAATTTGCTCTAGATCACCAATAAGTTAAACCCAGAAAAATCAGTGATGAGTACCAAAGTCTATAGAGTGCTAAACTAGCTTAACATAGTCAAAGAAGATTATCTGCATCCAACAATCTTGTATTGTCTGCATCCAATCAACTTGTTGAACACAAAAGTAAATTGTTTAATAGCAGCAATATTCAAGTCTCAATAAAATTAGTGGTCTAAAGCAAAATTTTAACGAAAGACCTTAGGTATATATAGATACACATAAAAGATAATAATTTGCAGTTGTCTCTTTATATTTTTCCATAGTTGTTTTTAATATAGTGTTCTTAATGACAGAAAGATCTTAGTTAGACATAGTAATATAAAACTAAGGACTTATTCTAGTTAATAAGATGTTAGTGATGTGTTTGCAATACATTACCTTGGATTTTGTTGTAAAATTTATTTATTAATATGAACATTTAAGTTATTTCATTATAAGTACTAAAATATTTTTGGTAAAAGATACATAGTTTTCTTTTTTTCTTTTATACAAATTTTGAATTTTTTTGACAATCTTAAATGTTGTTCTTAAGTGAAAATAAAATAATTAAATTCACGGTTAAAGTTATTGAGGCCTCAATAATTTGGGAGTCTAAAGCAAACACTTTACTAGCTTCACCCTTGAGCCACCCCTGACAATACTCCTTGTTCAATCACCAAATGAACTTACTAAAACAAAAGAAAGAGATGGCACAGCCTTCTGCCAACAAAGACCAGCATCTAATCATTACAAGGAACAACAGCTTCAAAACAGACCCTTGGATGGACTATGAAGACAAACACAAGAAAAAGTTTGACAATGCCGGTCGTTTGGTAGGAGGGATAAGGGATAACTAATCCCGGGATTAATTTTAAGATGAGCTTATCTCATGTTTGGTTGGGATAAAATTCATGGGATAACTCATCACGGGATTGTAGTGTTATTTTTATCCCTTCTTGAGGGTGGGATAACTAATACCGGAATAGCTAATCCCGGGATAAATTGTTTCCTAACCAAACGACCCTATATCTAAGCATGAATTGTAAATTATGGTTTAATTTACTGTTCTTATAAGCATTAAATGGCGTTTGAAATATCCTCTAACCCTTCTCAATTTGGCTATGAACATTAAACTCCTAGAGGTTGCTGTAAATATCAGGGAACTGATTCTTTCTCCAACTTTTGGCTTTTCCTATAAACAACTTTTGGACTCATATGTCTGCCATTAGTTCTTTAGTCATCAATCTATCATTACTCCTTTATCCATAATTTTTTGCACTTTTAACTTTCGAAGGAAAGTTTTCAACTTGTAATCGAATTTGCATTGTCCTATGGCTTTAAATTTAATGTGTCAGAACGCCAGAAAGATAAGAATCTCGGAAACTGTAGATTGAAGATGCTTTCCACACCAAAAGGGCATAATATCGTTACAAATCAATGACTTTTTGAAAAGTTTTTTTGTTTTGGAAAGCTTTACAAATCATTTTACTAGGATCGCAATGCCACTTTTCAGAAAATATAGCTATCAAATGCACCAAAGGTCCAGATCCTAAAAATATCCTACAACAAAGATTGATCAGCTATCCATTTTCTTCACTTGCTAATCTGAAGATGATATTTCTTTCATGCGATGGTAATAGACCATCGAAACATGGAGAAATCAGATGGGGATAGAGTATTTAAAGCTTGATATATAATAATCAACTACCACAAGCACTAGTGTACTACATAAGCTCACCTTTCTGTAGCCTTTCCATGCTTTTATTTCTAATAACCCGTAGATACTTTGGCTCTTCATCCACATATTTTCATAAATATCTTTCTATTAGAATTGCCAAATACCCTGGATATGGCAAGTGATATTAAGAGTAGCATGCTAGCGGTTATGACAGACAAGCTTGCAGTCATGTACTTTGGTCTTCCTATCAAATCCAAATTGGACAAGTCTAAATGAATCCCAGAATAACCTGGATTATAGGCACAACGAAATGTCACTAACTTTTCTTTTGATAAGTTGTCATCAACTACCTAAGCATCATGGTATTTATTGTGTCAAAAGGCCTTAAGAACAAGAATATACACTGCATCAACATGAAATACTGCTGATGCCATCCATAAAGTCTGGGACTCCAAGAAATGGAGAAATGCAAGAAAAGAAGCAATCTGAAAGCATGAAGCAATCCTCACGACTTCACTGAATAAGCAAATGAATTCAAAAGGAAAATGTGTAAGAGGAACCATAAAACTTAAAGTACATTTTATCGTCGTTTTCCTCTTTACCAAATGCAGCGCACTCAATATATCCATACAAAAGGATTATGGGAACTAATAGGCTTAGAACAAGTTTATTCCCCAGAAAACAGAGAAAATTTTTGGTACATCTGCATCCACCTCAATCCTTCAAAGGAAGGTAGTTTTCAATATCTGTGTTTTCGGGTGCAGTGTCCATGTAATGGGAGAGAATATTATCAAATACATGACACAATTTTGTGACAGGCAAAGAGGATAAGCTTTTCACAATATTCAAAAATAAAATTTCCATCCAACAGCTCTCCCAGGGAAAAAAATACGAGGATGTCACTGAATCAAAAAAATTGAAAAAAGCACACATAACTAGCCACTGAGGCAGCTCCCCATAGAGCTCATTAAGTACAAACATGCATAGAGCTCTTATTGAACAAGGAAAATATCTCCATCTGAGAATATTATCCATTCCTATATTTGACAACAAACATAACTTATATAAAAAGCTGACCTCCAAATCAGAAAATAATGTCCTCATCTCTCTGTGAAGAGCGGGACAGTATGTTATGGGCTGAACCAAGTGTAATACCTCTCTTCAAAGAAATTTCTTCAGCAGCCTTCTCCTCTGCATATAGCCTGGCAGAGGCCGCTTGTTTCTCTACCTCCCTCTTCTTGTAACCTTGTATCTTCTTCAGACGGAAGAAGTCTTCCCTTTCCAGTTCATCAAGTTCTCCCTTGATGTAAATAACTGTATTCTCCAACCGAGGCTTCACAACATTCTCCAAGGCGTTGACCCTCCGATTTGTGGTCTTGATTGCCTCATCGAGAGTCAAGAATGATGTTTGCAGCGAAGCAAGCTCAACAAGCAACTCAATAGATTTCACATAAGCAGCACGGCAGGCTTGTACCTGTTGCCCTCCTCTAGCTAATCCAGTCAGGTCATTCTTGGTCTCTCCTTCAGAGAAATGCTCGAACTTGGGGAGCTTCACCCCAGCAATATTTTCCTGCCGAGATCGAACTTTAAGAGTTGCAGTCTGGACATTTTCAAGGACAACGTGCTTGATGTTCTCACCAGCAGAATATTTTGCCTCTGTCAGAGCAAAGGAGGAATTTTTCATGACATCGCCCATTGATTCCTTGGTTGATACTATTTTCTTTAGAATCTGACGGAACTGCACAGTCAAAGCATCACTTTTCTTTTTCAGCAAAGCATGGCCTCTTGTTGCTCCAACAAGGCGAGCTTTAATAACTCCAAGCATCGTAACTGTGGGGACAACATTCAAACGCTGACTTTGCCCGGACATTTTGCCAAGCTACTTAGCTGAAAAGAAGAAGTGAGGATATAATTTTCGTATTAATAAAATTTCCCTTCGATATAAGACACAAAATTGAAAATGAGAGTTTAATCAAACATTAGAATGACACTTTAAGTTGGGTTTTTCATTTTCCTATAGGCAAAGTAGTCCTTAGTTACGCATATTCGATGTCATGAACCAAAAATGTCATTAATTTAGTTTTCATAGATAACCAAACTCATCAGATCTATGCTCCAGTAATGATGATTAAAACTTCCGGGAAAAAAAAACTAGTTAGCAAAGATGCAAATATCTACTTCTTTTACACACTACCTCAATCTCAAAATGTTTTTAGGCATACTGATTGATTAAGATGCTTAAAGTGAAAGTAATTGAAATTGAAATTGCATCATAAGAGCAACTTATAGCTCTTTTTTTTCTTTTTTAGCCAATGTCAATAGTTATGATTACAAGAAGGGAATTTCTGAACGACTTCATATTATTAACTTCTCATTCCATCTGGCAAAAGCTCAGAATTCAATGATAAATATCTCATTGTTACATCCTTTTGGTATTTCCCTTATTAAGAACAATTATAAGGAAGGCAGATCAGCAAAGCAGCATAACTTCAGAGCAATCACCCTATTGGAAGAAGTAACAAGATCACCCACTAATTAAAGATAGAAATAAACCAAGTTGATACTTTTTTTAAAAAAATGATGGCGGTATCTAGGCCAACTTGCGTGCACCTCAACTCTTCCCCCACTACCTACTACCTCCCACTACCACACGCTTAGGCAGTTCTAAGGAAATGGCTTGAAAATTAAGACCGTAAGCTCCAGATTATGGGGTATCTGCTATAGCGGAACACAAAAGGACAGATCTTTTTCTATTTATTTTTGGATAACCGTGGTGTTTGGGCCAGCTTTCATGGACATCTGTTTTTCTTTTTTGGATAACCGTAGTGTTTGGGCCAGCTTTTGCGAACCTTGACTAATTCCATGGATACTTGTTACCTCCCGACCAACACAGGTACCAGGTAACCCTGTCGATTAAAGCTAGGACAGATGGGAAGAAATCAATTAGTGTTTTTGTCTCCGCTGAGATTTGAACCTGAGACCTCAGAATTCTCAACTCACTACATTAACCACTAGGCCACACCCTTGGTGCTCTTTTTCTGTTTTTTTTTTTTTTTTACCAGATTGTTTTCTGAGATAATTGATACAGTACAAATTCACGGAGCACGTATTGTAACCAGATTCAGAATTCAATGTTAAATATGGTTGAAAGGGGATCCATAATAAACTTAAATAACTGCATTCCATGAACTGAAACTCACAATACAATGAAAAACAATTCTCTCTCTCTCTTTTTTATGATCTAATTCCCGTTAACAATACCCAACTGTCAGCTCATTATACATAGGAAGGAACAAATGAAAACTATCGGATAGAGAGTAAAGCTACGTCGGAAACAAAGAGAGACAAGGGGACTTACAGGTAGATGTGAGCGGAGAAGAAAGAGATCACGAGCAGAAGACGAACAACAACAGAGTGGGGTCAACTTGGGCTATTAATACCCTTTATTTATCGAAAAAAAAAACACAGACAACCAGACAGGAAAATAAAAAAAATATATATACTCCGTACTTACTAGAGTTGCAAAAAAAAAAAAGAAAAAATACTTACTAGAGTTGCGGGAAATAAAAATAAAATGGTGCATCTTAAAATGGTCCTAAGCTTATGGCTATAACTATTTTTCCTTGAAGTATCTAATAAATCACTTTATTTTAAGTTTTATTATTTTTTTGCTACCACTTAAATTATGATTTTCAAGTGGTATGACAATTGATAAACAAAGAATTTTTTAACTTAAAGGTGCTTGGATGGTAAAATAAGTTATTTATATAATTTTATTAGGATTGTTTAAAATTAAATTGTAATCGATAACTCAATCACAAAATTGATTTATTGATATTGGGTTATTGAATTAACGGTTGTTGCACTGATTAGAATGCTATAGTTAACAGTTTATAGGTGTGAAGACGAATTACTCAATTTTCTAAACATATAAACTATTAATCCATTTTAGATATATTAAGTATATGTTATAAGGCCTAAAGGTGAAGTCCCATTTAGTATTCTTAGCAGAACTCCTCGTCACTTCTAAGCAAAGCTGCTCTCCAAAATTGGTTGAAGAAAACTAAATTTCTCTTAATCTCGTCTTGTCTCTTCTTCGAGTTTTTGTTCTTCTCCTAATGTCCAACGTAAGTCAATTTATTTGCACCTTATATTTTAATTCTTGTTGCAACCCCCATACGGCCCATAGGTTAATTATATTCTATTTTTTTCTTATAACTTATAGGAAAAACTTCAGAAATAGCAAACTTGAATGATTAATTGAGCGACTTGTAGCAATAAGATGATAATTATCCTAAATAGTAACTTGTATTTTGTATTTGAGAATTATTTCTGTTGACAAATACATATACAAATCTATGGACTTCACTTTTTTTGGACATACTGTTGAGATAAAACAGGAATTGAATATTCTAACCACTAAAATCACTCGTCCATTGGAAATTGAAGATTTCATTTCCATAAAGGATGCTTATTCAATGCAAAACATGAAAATGAGTACGCTCAATTCAAATTCAAAAAGGATTTTATCAGTCAATTTTTTTCCCTTTCATCAGCTTCAAAATCAATCATAATTTCATCTATCAAATTATGTATAATGTATTTGTGGACTTTTTTATCAGTGAATATATGTATTTTGAATATAGTTGACTTTGATTTCGTAATTCTATTAGTTAATCTGTGAGAATAGTTTGTTTATGTATTTTGTGGGAAATTTAGCTTGTCATCTTCTGAAAAATTCAAATATGAGTGAAAGTGAATATATGTATTTTGAACAATATGCATTTGTTCGAAAAACAGTTTGTTATGTTAAAAAAAAAAGATCAGATCTTATTGGAATTGAATATATTTAGTTGAATATGTTAACTGATTAAATATGTTTAATGTGAAATTTTGAATTTTGATAACGATATTGATGAACTGGAGATTGACAATGACAAGCATCTCTGTTCTTGTGAAGCACTCTGAAAAATGGACACTTGAAAGAACTATGACGAATACATCACAAATGTTATATTGTTGAGCATAAATGCATCATACAACCACCTATACGATGTACTAACATCTCATATTAATGTAGATTTGAGCCGCAAAAATATCAAAGTTGAATATAAAATCACCGGCAATACAGGGCAAATACATATACATAATGACATGGGTTTGAAGGTGTATATTTTGCAAAAGAAGGAGATCAGGGAGATGAATTTTGAAGAAGATAAAATAAAGAGAAAATATACAAAATACAATTTAGTTGAATTTAGGGGAAGATAAAAGATGCAATAACTGAAAATAATGGTTACCTGATTTTGTGGAACACGATTTTATACAAAAAATGTGAGAAATATGAGAGAATTTAATCGAAAAAATAGGACAATAATTTTAAAAAAATAGAAAAACATGTAAAATAAAGAAAAAAATAAGACATGTGAATTTGTAAAAAAAAATAAAATACATATACACATACCCAAGTCTGCAAACATGTACAATCACTAAAAATACATATGCAGTGATAAATGTATTTGCAAATATATTTGTAAAAAAAAATAATATACGCTACTGTATAAACCTGGACAATCATTTAAAAATACATATGCAGTTACATATGTATTTGCAATTGTATCTGCAAGAAAATACATATACATATTCAACTAGAGAAAACCTGCACAACCACTTAAAAATACATATGCATTTATATATACGTATTTGCAGCTGTATTTATAAAAGATATGTATACATATCCAACTATACAGACTTGCACAATCACTTAAAAAATACATTTTCGAAATAAAAAACAACACCACTATTCAACACTTCCTCCTCCTCCTCTTCTTCTTCTTCGGAAGATTCTTTTTCTTCTTCGAAATATTTTTCTTCTTCAGAAGAAGATTTTTCTTCTTCTTCTTCGGAAGTTTTCTCAACTCCTGGACTTGAAATTTTGATAGTTCCTTCAAATTTCTTTTCCTTTTTTTTTTTTTTGGACTGTTTGTTGAATTTTGAGAGGTTTTGGAGAAGAAAACGTGATTCAATGAAAAAGATAAAACATGTAATAACTGAAATTAATGATTATCTGATTTTCAAAACACGATTTTGTATATAAAACGTGAGAAATATAGTAGAATTTGAAATTTAAAATCAAAAAAATAGGATAATAATTGAGAAAAATAAAAAAGAGGTATAAAAAAAAAAAAAAAGGGGGATAACTACAAAGCGTGAAAAGGGGAGGAGTTAACTGTATCAAGAGTAGTGGCTTGGCCCCACTAAAAATATTGCTATTTTTATTATAAAATATAATTATCTCAAAGTATTGCTATTTAGCTTAATTATGAGCTTATATTTGGTACTTCTTGTATTTTTCCCTAACTTATAATACTAGATTCAGAGACCTAACAAGAATATTAAACATGCAACTAATAAACAACAGATAGCTAAAGCACAACTAGTATTGTCTATAATTTTTATACATTATCTCTTCGCGATTACTGTAGAAAAGTATTTTTTTTTTTTGCATATTTTAGCTCCTTGTTCAGCTAATCTCTGAAGGAGAAAGAATACTTCATAACTAATGATACACTTTTGACATAACTTATCAACTTATATTTTTAAATAAAATTAGTTTTTGAATACATATGTTGCACGTATATCTCATGTTATTATACAAATATTTTAAAATAATATAAATTAGTTAGAGTAAATTTGAAGCTGAAAAATACAAGTTAAAATAGATACTTGGTGAGCCTATTCGGCCGGATTTAAATGTTGAGCGTAACATGATTAAATATCGTTTGAGCAATTAAATTTAATGATAGAAATATAATTCTCAAATGAAACATTCAACTTTACTGTTTGATTGCTTATTTTATATTTCAAAGACATACAATTTATATGTGAATACGAACGATACCAGCTAGCTACAAATACATTAATCTAGATGTTTTTACCTTGTATCATTAAGAAATTGTAGCCTCCCTCCTTTTAAGATTCGATCAACATATGTCTTCCTTAAGATTAATATTGACAGAGCAATGTTGTTCTTATTGTGATTTTAATTTTCATTGTCTCTTAAATTTAGTCAATACAACGTTTGATAATTGTTAACTCGTTACCGACCAATCGATATCTTATTAATAAATAAACTCTCTGTAAACAATCATCCCAAATTAAAATCTCATCAAATTTAATTCAAGAAACTAAATAAACTAGTTAAAAGTATAAATCAAATAAAAGAGCCAAAAAAGGGTTTTGTTGTAAAGAATATTGGTTGTTTTAGATTCTCTCATTTTCTATTAAAATTAGGTATTGTCAAAAAAATTCGCATTTTTCTATGTTTTGATGTCGATTGGCCATAGCTAAATCAAATACACATCGTATTTAGTTTTCAAAGAAAATTGAATAAAATCCAGAAAAAGGTGTCGAAGAAATTGTTCTTTCAATAATATGAACAAAAGTAAAAAATTTCTTATAAAACCAAAATACACAAATCCAGATCGATTCGATTATAGAAGAAAGTGAAAAATATGAAGAACAACTAAAGAATAAAAGAGAATCGTAACAACATTGGTAATGTAAGGGAGCAAGACATAGAAGCAGCTGAAATCCTTTCCCCTATAGCAGAAAGCTCTTCAAGTGTACCATCATATATAAAAAACCGACTAATTCCATAGGATACCTACCACCTACCACTAGCAAGAGGTAACTCTATCCCCCAAGGCTAGGATAGATTAAAAGAAATCATCTAGTGTTCTTGTCTCTGTTGGGATTTGAACATGAGATCCCTCATGATTCTCACCCACTTCATTGACCACTAGGCCACACCCTTGGCTGTGGTCTACAGTGTGTTCATGATAATGAAAAAAGATTTGAAAAGGATATAGATACACATGTTGCTAACAATCAGGCATTGATCACCAGTACACAAAGTGCCCTCCCTCAAACTTTCATGATTAATACAATCTTTCGGAATATTAAGAGGGGGTGTGGTCAAGCAACTCACAGATACAAGGTAGTCTTGGTGGCTATCTCAGAACCTTTTTCTCATAAAAGCAAGATGAAAGGTTATAAAATATTCTTGATTTTTCATCATTTTATTGCTAATACTAATTGACAGGTTTGGTGTTTTTGGAAAAATTGGGATCTACTTTACATTCCGGAAACAATGATCAAACAAATTACTATAAATTTCACAGAGAATCCTAATGCTCATGGAACTTTGTAGCTGCTGTCTATGCTAAATGTACAGCTTTGGAAAGGATTGATCTTTGGGATAGTATTACTGAAATAGACAAGAAGATTCAGAGTCCATGGTGTATGGGAGGCGACTTTAATGTCATCGTGGATCAAGATGAGAAGCTTGGAGGAAGACCTCACAGAACCTACAAAAGTTTGAACTTCATCACTTGTATGGACTCTTGTAGTCTAGCAGATGTTGGTTTCACCGGGCCAAGGTATACTTGGTGCAACTACAAGAGACCAAGTAAAAGAGTGGAAAAGATTGGACAGAGTTCTGATTAATGATGATTGGGCACAGAGATTTCAAAACAATATGGGTGAGCATCTCCCAAGAACGGGCTCAGATCATAGGCCTTTATTGTTCAAATGCAGTGATGACAATCATACCAGTATTAAATATTTTAAGTTCCTGAACTTTTGGACCGATCAAAATGACTTCATGGATACTGTTAGGGAATCTTGAAATAGCAAAGTGAAAGGGAATGCTATGTGGAGATAACAAACTAAGCTAAAGAATTTGAGTAAACATCTTAGCCACTGGTCAAGACACAATATGAGTGATATTCATGAGCATGTTAACAGTTGGGAGGCTAAGATGGAGCTTTTGAGAATTTTGATATCCTGAACAATATACTGAACAAGGCAGGGAAGATCTGAATAAAGGCTATGCTGAGTATGTGCGATGGTTAAATATGCAGGAGAGTCTCTTAAAACAAAAGGCTCAATTGAATTGGCTCAAGGATGGGGATAAGAATACCAAGTACATTCATAGTGTCCTGAGAAACAAAAGAAGTAGATTACACATTCAGAGAATTAAAGATCACAAAGGGAGGTGGATTCAACGCAATGACAATATTGCTCAAGCTGCTATCGACATTTTAAGAAACAGTTTAACCTAAAGCTCAAACAGGGTAATAATAGAGTTCTGAGCTGTATTCCTTGCATCATTACAGATGTTGAAAATTTCAACCTCAGTCCTCTACCAGATAAGGAGGAAATTAAACAGACGGTTTTATGGGATGAATTGTGATAGGTCTGCAGGGCCCGATGGATTTAACGGTAAATTTTTTCAGGTATGCTGGAGTATTAGTGAGGAAGATATTGTAGAGTTTGTTTAAAAAAAAAAAATTCCTAGGTAAGAAACTGACTAGATTTTGTACTCATACTTGCTTAGCTCTAGTTCCTAAAATTGACTCTCCTAACAGTTTCTTGGACCCTAGACCTATAAGCTTGCACAGTTTCTCCAATAAGATCATTTCCAAAACCCTCAGGGGTTGGCCTGGTGGCAATTGACTTGCGCCTTGGGGTTTGCTCCCTTTCAAGGTCGCACCTTCGAAACCCACTGGGTGCAAACAATTTTTGAGGGCCATCGGCCAGGGTAAAAACCTGAATTACCCGTGGTGCACTTGCAGGAAACTCCTTGCCCAGGGCCTGTGCACCCCCGGGATTAGTCGGGGCTCTAAGAGACTCGGACACCCGGTGCAAAAAAAAAAAAAAAAAAAAAAAAAAAAGATCATTTCCAAGATCCTTGCTAACAGACTCAATCTTCTACTTCCCTCTCTTATTTCTGACAATCGAAGTGGCTTATCTGGTAGACGTATCACTGACAATATCATGCTCACTCAAGAGATAATTCACAATCTCTCTTAAAAGAACGAAGGTGGCAACGTGGTTATTAAGTTGGACATGGCTAAAGTCTATGATAGGCTATCTTGGTCCTTCCTCAGTCAGGTTTTGTTAAGTTTAGCTTTAGTATGGAATGGATTGATCTCGTCTATAGAAGCATTTCTAACGTATGGTAGTCTATTATAATTAATGGTACTAGACATGGTTATTCCCATCTCTTTTTGTTCTAGCTTCTGCAGTCTTATCCAGATCCCTCAATAGTCTCATCCATAATTCAAATTTTATCCCTTTTACTATGAACAACAAAGGTCCTCAAATCACACACCTTGCCTATGCTGACGACATTGTGATATTCAGTAGTGGTAACAGTAAATCTGTGAATCTTGGAAAGGTGACTGTTTTGGCTACTTCCTTTACATTTGTAGATTGCTTGTCAATATCTTTTGTAGCCCAGAGGCAAGGTTCCATGTCCCCCTCTAGTCATTGTAAGATTTTAACTTATATATAACATGGTAGGGATCAAGCCAAACCCCCCACACCTTAGGCTCACAACGTAATGGTGATGGCATATACATTTAAAAGAAAGGCCGTTTGACTACCTATGTTTCTAAGTGCAGTGTCAATGTAAAGAAAGAAGGGAATACTATCAAATACATGACACAAATAAGCTTGTCCACAATATGAGGAAAAATAAAATTTCCAACCAACAGCTCTCCAGGAAACAAACGACAAGGATGTTACTGAATCAAAAAATGAAAAAAGCACACAAACTAGCCAGTGAGGCAGCTTCCTATAGAGTTCATTAGGTACAAACATGCACAGGAACTCTTATTCAACAGGAAAAATTTCTCCATCTGATAATATTATCCATTCCTATATTTGACAACAGACATAACTTATATAAAAAGCTGACCTCCAAATCAGAAAATAATGTCCTCATCTCTCTGTGAAGAGTGGGACAGTAAGTTATGGGCTGAACCAAGTGTAATACCTCTCTTCAAAGAAATTTCTTCAGCAGCCTTCTCCTCTGCATATAGCCTGGCAAAGGCCGCCTGTTTCTCTACCTCCCTCCTCTTGTAACCTTGTATCTTCTTCAGACGGAAGAAGTCTTCCCTTTCCAATTCATCAAGTTCCCCCTTGATGTAAGTAACTGTATTCTCCAACCGAGGTTTTACAACATTCTCCAAGGCGTTGACCCTCCGATTTGTGGTCTTGATTGCCTCATCGAGAGTCAAGAATGATGTTTGCAGTGAAGCAAGCTCAACAAGCAATTCAATAGATTTCACATAAGCAGCACGGCAGGCTTGTACCTGTTGCCCTCCTCTAGCTAATCCAGTCAGGTCATTCTTGGTTTCTCCTTCAGAGAAATGCTCGAACTTGGGGAGCTTCACCCCAGCAATATTTTCCTGCCGAGATCGAACTTTAAGAGTTGCAGTCTGGACATTTTCAAGGACAACGTGCTTGATGTTCTCACCAGCAGAATATTTTGCCTCTGTCAGAGCAAAGGAGGAATTTTTCATGACATCTCCCATCGATTCCTTTGTTGATACTATTTTCTTTAGAATCTGACGGAACTGCACAGTCAAAGCATCACTTTTCTTTTTCAGCAAAGCATGGCCTCTTGTTGCTCCAACAAGGCGGGCTTTAATAACTCCAAGCATCGTAACTGTGGGAACAACATTCAATCGCTGACTTTGCCCGGACATCTTGTCAAGCTACTTAGCTGAAAAGAAAAAATGGAAAAAATATCACTTGGATATAGACTACAAAATTGTAAATGGAAGTGTGATCCAAAATCAGAATGACACTGTCTGTTCGGTTTTTCATTTTCTTATGGACAAAGTAGTCCTTATTTATCCATATTCTAACACAATTTAAGCCACAATGAAAACAGTAAATTCGATGTCATCATGTCATGAACAAAAATTATCATTAATTTGATTTTCATGGATAACCAAATTCATCAGATCTATGCTCCATTCCTGATGATTAAAAACCCTGGAAGAGAAAATATATTTAACTATCAGAGATGCTAATATCTATTTTTTTACACACTAACCCGATCTCAGAACGTTTTTTGGCATACTGATTTAATTTGCATTCAAGGAGCACTCTATATAAATTTTTTTGAGAAGAAGGAGCACTCTATATAAATTATGATGCTTAAAGTGCAAATGATTAGAAGTTGAAATTGCATTTTTCCACCAAAGTCAGTAGTTATGATTACAGGAAGGGAATTTGTAAATGAGTTCATATTAATGACTTCTCATTCAATCTGTGTAAAAGCTCAGAATTCAATGATAAAAAATTAAAAATATTTCATCAGTTATGCCCTTCTGTTTTTCATTCCTTAAGAAAAATTATCAGCAATAAACCAGCACCACTTGAGACCAATCACCACACCGGAAGAAGCAATAACAAGATTACACATTAACTAAATAATGGTAAAATAAAACCCAAGTTGCTGCTTTCCTAATGCATTTGAAGTAATGATGTCAATCAGGGTTGTTTTATTTAAAATCCATTGTCAAGCAGTTCCGCCACTGGAAAATGGCTTGAAAATTCAGACCATAAGCTCTAGATTTGGGGGTTTCCGCTATAGTCATCTCTTTTTTTGTTTTGTAATCAGAAAAGATTGTTTCATCAGGTAATGGATACACTATACAGAAACACGAAACAATTGAAACCAAATTCACATTTCACTATACACTATAGTCTATACGCATCCCTGGCGCAGAGCATGAAACATTTGAAACCAAATTCACATTTCACTACAGACTACACGCATCCTGGAGTAGAAACATGAAACAATTGAAACCAAATTCACATTTCACTATACACTACACGCATCCTGGAGTAGAAACGCGAAACAATTGAAACCAAATTCACATTTCACTATACACTATAAGCGTTCCTGGAGCATAGACACGAGAAACCACCAAAAGGGACAGCCTGGTGCACTAAAGCTCACACTATGCGCGGGGTCTGGGGAAGGGGCGGATCACAAGGGTCTATTGTACGCAGCCAGCCTGACCTTACATTTCTGCAAGGGACTGTTTCCAAGGCTTTAACCCATGACTCCGTGGTCACATAGAAACAACTTTACCAGTTACTCGAAGGCTCCCCTTCAGACACGAGAAACAATTGAAACCAAATTCACATTTCACTATACACTATAAGCGTTCCTGGAGCATAGACACGAGAAACCACCAAAAGGGACAGCCTGGTGCACTAAAGCTCACACTATGCGCGGGGTCTGGGGAAGGGGTGGATCACAAGGGTCTATTGTACGCAGCCAGCCTGACCTTACATTTCTGCAAGGGACTGTTTCCAAGGCTTGAACCCATGACCCCGTGGTCACATGGCAACAACTTTACCAGTTACTCGAAGGCTCCCCTTCAGACACGAGAAACAATTGAAATCAAATTCACATTTCACGACCAAAGATTGTTTAAAGGGGATCCATAATAATTGCATTCCATGAACTGAAACTCACAACACAATGAAATGAAATGAAATGACATGAAAATTCATGATCCAATTCCCTTAAACAATATACAAAAGGCAGGTCAGCAAAAATACAAACTTTTTGGAGCCAAATTATCACATGATAAGCAAACTTGTAAATATCACAAAGAAGTATAAGCAAATCGAAGTTCAGAAATCAACATCCAACAAATGAAAGAAGGGGACTTACAAGTAGATTTCGCCGGAGAAGAAAGAGATCAGGAAGAAGAGAGTGGGGGTCAACTGTGCAAATATGAAAACTATTGGGGCCAAAATACAATTGCAATTTCAGACGGATCTCGCTGGAACTGGCTATATCATTGATATAACTCTCTGTAAATTTCGGAATTTGGAAGTTTTCGGGCAATTTATAAGAATAACTTTTTTTTATATAAGTTGAGAATGCAATATGTATTTTCAGAAAGAAAAAAAATGTAAATGATTGATCGAAGTTCCAAAAGCTATTCAAAGAAGATGAAGCAAATTTGGGCTGGATCAGGTTGGCTATTGGGCTGACCCAATTGAGCTATTTGTAGACCTTTGTTTGGTTTTTGATATAAAATCTGACCATGATGGACTCGATTTGATTTTAAAATAAAAAAAATTATACAAAATGTCAACCAATTGCTAATTTACTTCAATAGCAGCATATGTTTAAAGATTGTTGATATTAAAAATTAGGAGTATGTAATTACCGAGAGAAGTAACCAATTTTTACACGTCTAAATGTATTTTCAAAATACATAAAGTTGACAATAATTGGGTGATATTTGTATCTAAAAGAACACATTAGAGAGATTTTACCACAAAATTAATTTTTCTCGCACTTTTTTTCTTTGTTTGAAAATCAGGAGTAGAAAAAAAGAAAAAGAGAATTACATGATGAAGAATTAAACCATCACCAACAAAATAAAAAATTCAAATAGACATTCAATTCATTATTAACAAACAATAGTCATCTCGGTGGAATAAAAGAGAAGGACGAACTAGAAAGCCAAGAAGATCAGATTAGGTATTCCGTTGTTTTTACATTTGTAATCTATGTTAATACATATGGCGATTTAATTGATATACTGTATTAATAAAATTTTGTATTATTTGGGTATTTAATTAACCTCTTATATCAAGTTTATTTTTCCTTCAAAGTTAGTAATTCCAATCATTTTGAAAGATTAATCATAATTACATTGTAATTTTTAAGTGAGTATGATAGTATATAAAAATTAAATTCGATATAGGATGAAGTAATTAGAATAATTAAAACTTAGATGATCCAATAGATGTGAGACTACTTTTCCAGAGTCACGAAACTCGTGTCATTTTTCTTTTTGTTCACTTTATTGTTGTTTCTCTACGTGCCTATCACATGTGCACTTTGGGGTGTACGTTCGATTTTATCAAATTTTAATTTGATTTTGATTTTGAAAAAGTGTGCATCGAATATCAAATTAAACTAATTTTGTTCGGTTTATTTTTTTTCAATTTTGGTTCAGTTTAGTTCGGTGTTTTTAAATCGATTTTTTGATGCAGAATAAAAAATAAAATGAGAACCAAATTAAAATATAAGACACTAAAAAATTTAAAACATTGTAAATAGACTAACAAGTGAGGACAAATGCAAATACATATCATTGTAATGTTCCATTATTCATATCACCATACGGTGGTAGTATTTGTGTGAAAAATAGTTAGGAATTATAGTTGAAAATTATGAGTATTTATGTGAATTTTTTTTGGGAATTACAATAGAAATATAAGTATATTAGAAATTACAATTAAAAATTAGGAAAATGTGAAAGTAATAGGTGGAAGTTAAATGTTGGATGGGGTAATTGGATATGGGCTTTGAGACTTGATCTTGAAAAGTTTTTGGTCAAACATGAGCTAAATGAAAATTCAAAGAAAAAAAAAAACTTTTAATAAAAGTTTGTTCTTCTGTGCACCGAAGAACCGTTACCCCTAAATCGAACACCAAACCCAAGAACCGAACTATCGGAAAAAAAGAATCAAAATCGAATCGAAGAACCAAACTAATTCGTTTCGATTCGATTTTTTGATTCTCTAATTTTTATGTCCACCCCTATCGGTGCACTCAATTTTATTGGTACTTTTCTAATAGAGCAACTTAATTTTAGTATGCCTACAGAGAATCCAAAGCTTCATTTTTTTTGTTGGCCTTTGCAATTTTTGTCCAAGGCTTTTGCTTTAATTTTTCTCCATATCTACATCTACATAAAGCTTTTTGTTAAGAACAAAAATGATTCCCTTTCATTCATTCATTTCCTCTTTTTTGACATTTACAGTAACTAACTTGATCAATAAGACTCCTCCCCACTTGAATAAAATAGCTTTTAAACATGCATGACTAGTTTCTCATTGAAAAAAGAAAAGAAAAAAAAAAATCAATCATCAAAGATTTTAAAGAAAGTAGACATGTTAAAAAAAAAATTTGATAGCCTTAAATTTCATTCACAACATTTTGTCCCATCTCAACTTATTTCATGGTTATGGATTTTTAATTTGCTCGTTGTTTCATATAATAAATTAATAATTACGATTAATATTTGTCTGAAAATGTACATTAGACGTGCTATAAAATCCCCCAAGAATGACATGACATTACTCTTCAGCCGTTTTAACTATTTTTAGAATGAACTTCAACAGTTAGTTATATCTACAATTGCTTTAATTTTAGGTACATATTCATTTTAAGCCAAATTTTGTGTTCAAAAGAACTTAAAACATGAACTTTCTTCTTGGTTTTATACTTTGTTACTCTGAAATCTCAATAGGGGTTAACCTCATATAAAGATTCTTGAAATTCTTAACTTATTCATTGTCAACCAAGCTAGCTATATATATCTTTTGTTTCTTTTTGTCTTTAATTTACTTTAACTATTTGTTAAAGTGAAAGGCAAAAGGCTCTAGCATGTTATATGAGATAGTTCAGGAATATCTTAATTTATTACATTTAGAAGAAATTATTATTTGCAGTGAATTCTAGGAAATATTTATGCAGAGGAAAAAGATTACAAACTCTTACAAAAGCATAACTTATTTATAGAAAGATGGGGAAAATGCAAAGAAAAAGATACCTCTTTCCCACCTTGCACCCCCAACCAAAAAAGGTATTCAGAAAGAAAGAAATTAAAAAGAACAAAGGAAAAATAGAAAGAAACCTCAAAATTTGCTATTAATTAATTTGTTCTCTTTCTAAATGAAAACAAACAAGTTCTTAACCTTTTTATGGAGTTATAAGCATCTTGTTAGCTAGGATTACATGTTTTGGACATGAAAAAAAGTAAGAATATGACCAAAAAAAACATTTGATAATTAAGACTGAAGGAAGTCAGGACATTGTTGGTTTTGATCATTATATCTTCATGAATCATGATGAGTTAGTTATTCCAAAGAACATTTCTCACACATATAAGGACCCAATTCTACTGAAATATAAAGCTAAAGCTGTAAATTAAAGTTTGGAAACAAAGCCATTTTCTAAAGCTAAAGGGCCCCTCTCTAAAGTGTCTGCCATTTTGCCATCTGATCTATTCTCCTCGAAAACTGTATGTTATCATAGTAAATAAATAGTAGAGTGATATTTAACACTAATGATCGAGTGTGTATATATATGAAAAACAAGCCTATTGAATTTAGAAAATTAAGATATACTAACAATTGAAGTTTCCATAATGTAATTAAAATTTCTCGTCAATAACTTGTGAATTGATATTACTTACAAATTGAAGAGATACATACAAGTCACAAACACATTCAAATTATAACATTAAACAGAAAAATTAAGTGACATACGCGCAATTATCCAAAACACTCAATTAAGTCAAACACCATCATATAATAACAAAATAGAAAACATATTTATATTTTTATTGAGCACCTTAATTAATTTTGGAAGTACACGCTAATTAAAGAGCACCTTATAAAGCTTTTCCTTTTATCCATCTCCATTTACATAAAGCTCTAGCTGCAAAACTAAATTTATTCCCCCTTCCCCCATCTTTTTGCCCACCTCATTTCCTTTCTTTTTGGCATCTAAACCAATTAACGTGGTCAAGAAGACTCCTGCCCACTTGACGGTTAGTTGTGCTGCCCATGATTAGGTTCTACTTGCTCCGTTTTGTTTTACTTGACCCCTATATTAAAAAATAGTTATTTTAATTTACTTGTCCAATTCATGAAATTAAGAAAATTTTGTTATATTTTTCCTTTTCTACCTTTAGTATTAAATAACAACATAAAGTAATTATAGTCAAATTTAGAGTATCAAAGTATCATTAATAAAGTTACTTTAGTAAAATACACCTTCAATTAAAGTTTTCTTAAGGGGTATTGGACCTATCCTATGGCATAAAGGATCACCGGCAACCTCTGTTAGGGTTTTTGCCATGATTTTCTTACCAAATTTGAGTATTAATTTTCTATTGAAGGAAAATAAAAGTAATACCATAATTACTTTCACTTTTCTTAAAAGTGAAAATATAAAACTCTTCCATATTTGGCTAACCTCTTTATTGTAGGAAAGGTTTTGGACCTCTATAAATAGAAAACCCCTCTTCTCATACCATAACACAATAGCATCCACAATGTAGTCTTTAAAGAGTCTTGTTTAGAGGGAGATTTCTCCCAATAGATTTTTATGCTTTTTCAATATTAGGTTTTCGTATGTAGGCCAATTGGTCAAACCCTATCAATAATATGTTTTTAGTATGTTTTTATTTTTCTCACCCGATTTATCGTCTACATGGTTTGCAACTATAAGCTTCCGCATGACGCCCTCTCGATTTCGAACCCAACAACCTCTTCTAGTTAGGACTCCTTCATAGCTAGTTTCTAGTAGTTGGTTTCACCTAGAATACTTCTACTTCCTTGTATTATATATATGGATGTATCATTGTATTGTAACGTATGAAGAGCTCCAATTATTGTTGCCTCTAAGTCTACTCTAATATGGTAACGGAGGGGGTAATTAATTAGGGGGTGAAAAAGTTAAATCATATATCCCACAAAGATTTTCAAAGGAACAAATATGTACATTAATACAAACTTAAGTTGCATGATTGTTTCGTATTTTATAATTCACTTGGTGAGCTTGCTGTCTTTCGCAATTGACGTGAAAGGTTCAAACTCATCAGTAGCGTAGTATCCTTTTCCCCTTCCGCTCCTCCCTTTCATCATGTAATAAAAAGATTTTTTTTAGTATCTCTTAAAATTTTATAGTACTATTTCATAATTTTAGCTAGCGGCTAAATAATTTTTAAATTTCGACTTTAGTGGTATGTTCTGCATCATTGCTCACCATTCCATTTTATTTAAAGATTAATATTTTACTACCCGTGCCGTATATATAAGTAGGGATCAAGTATATGCTAAAACCATCTAGAATATATATCCAAATTAGAGCCATTAGTCCTGAGCGGATTAGCTAGTTTTAGATGTGTGTTCAACTTTTTAGTGATGTCTTTTCTACTTTTTTTTTCCTCTACAACTTTTCTAGTGAGGAAAATGGTGGATAAGTATTCATCAAAAGTCACAAAAGACAAGTTATATATGGTACAAAAGACAATTTATGTGTTAATCTTTGAACATGCAGCAAATCACTTTTTTGGATTTATTCTTTAGCACTTTCAACAAGGCTGACCTCCATTAATATTCTAATACTAAAAAATGCTTGAAATATTGGCTTTTGTTGACAACCTATTCCCTTGGTTCTTTTTCACTTTTGTGAAAGTAAAATACACACACACCCAAAAAAAAAAAAAAAAAAAAAAGAAGCTCAAGCATGTATATGGTGGCCGGTAATTGAGGAATCCCTTTGTCACACACTTACAAGATATTTTTATATATTTTGCTAATAGATTTTTAAGTAAATTTATATGTAGGGGAAAACATTGAAGTCCTAGAAAGATGCGGAAAATGCAAAGCAAAAATGCCTCTTTTTCTATTCCATGCTCACATCCAAAAGAAGTGAAAAAAGAAACCTCACATCCAAAAGAAGTAAAAAAAGAAACCTAGCTCAAATATATTTGCCTTTGTTCAACCTCCAAAAATACATTTATCTTAAAGAAACTTTGTTTAAAAGACTTTTTTTTTTTTTTTGGAAACCAACTTTGGATTATGTTCGGAGTTAAAAGAGATTGAACTTGAATAGAAAGTAAGAAATTAGCACATGTCAATTGGTAATGGACAACCAATTTCTTCTCCTTGTAAATGAAACAAACAACTTTTAACCTCTGAATATGGAGTTGTAATTAAAGTCATTTGATGTATGCTTTGATCAACAGAAATTGTAGTGTTCCAAAGAAAAGTCCTTGTTCCGTCAACAACATAATAAATCCACCATATATCTTATTTTTGTTTCTTTTTTGGGGTGTGATACTAGTATTAGGGTTCGGCTAATTAATTCGCGCGGATAAGTCTCACATTGTGACACTCACTAATAAAGGTGATTTCATACTTCGGACTCAAATCCAGTACCTTTAACTAAAAATGAAGGAATACTTACCGAAATGCTAGGGAAGTTACGTTGTTTTCTCTACTTGCTTTTATTGAGGAAATTATTTTCCTTATTTTTAAGAAACTTGTTTTCCTAGAAAAAATATTTTCTAAAAATTTGACCAATCGAATATGAGAAAATTAAAAAATATTTTCTGAAAAGTACCCAAAATTGAGAAACATCAAACTCAAACTAAAGCTAAAATAATCATCAACCTTATAATGATTACCTGTTTAATTTGTGGACATGGAGAAAGGGTAAGAATATGAAAAGAAAAATATAAGTATTGATGAGTCAGAAATTGTTGGTTTGTCTAAGTATAGTATTGATGAGTCAGAAATTGTTGATTTGTCTCATGATGAACTTCTTGATGAGTAAATTATAGGACTATACCAAAGAACATTCTCATACATAAAAAGACCCAATTCTACTGAAACATAAAGCTAAAGCTGCAAATTAAAGTTTGAAAACAAATTAAAGCCATTGTGTAAAGCAAAAGGGCCCTCATCTTCTTCTTCACATTCCAATGTCTCCGTCTATGCCATGTTACCCATTTGTTTCATATTAGTTGTCCACTTTATTTTTTACACGTCCTTAAGAGAAGAGTAATTTTACTACTTTACAAATTTATTACACTTTCAAAAAAAAATTAATTGTAAAGATAAAATGAGAAAAATATAATTAATTTTATCTTGATTTTGCTAAGTGACAAATAACTTAGGAGAATTAATATGAGAAGGAGGGAGTATAACTTTAGTTTTGTTGAGATTGTCTATTTTATTTAATTACATAATAAAACGACGATTATGTCTTCTAAAAATATTAAATAGCCTGAAAGAGTCGATGAGTTCCAATTTAAAGTAAATGTGATAGGCAAATAATAAAAACTTGAAAAATTAGACAATACCTAAGTCATAACTTAATGTGAGTATGTGACAAATTAAAGGACAAAATTAGTACTCTATATATTACTAGCCATAAAATGGAGTTAAAAGTAGAGTATCAACGAATATATACAGTATCAAGTCATCTTTACCTATTATAGTTAAAAAAAAAATTATAATCATGGAGTTCGGGCCATCTTGCAAGCACCTCGACTAATTTCACGGGATAACTGTCACCTCCCACCAGCAACAGGTACTAGGTAACTCGGGAAGAAATCACCTAATGTTTGTCTTGTTGGGAATTGAACCTGAGACCTCATGGTGCTCAACCCAACTTCATTGAACCGCTAGACCACACTCTTGAGTGCTACCTATTATAGTAATTTGTATATTTTATTTTAAGACTACAAATTTCATTTTTTAAGAAGATTAATATGCAATAGTTTTTGGATAACCTGATAGTATAAACAATTCTTTATATTGATAGTGTATAAAACTTAAATAATTAGAAGTAATAATTACTTGAGTTTAATTAAGTTATAAGATAGTCTTTCTTTTTTTTTACAAAATTAAGTATACAACTTTTTTTCTTTTCGAGGATGCATATATCTCACTATAACTATATTACTCAGATTCTGTTTTACTTATCCAAAATGAAATATTATGTCACATAATCCAATATACCATATTATACTATTAACATTATATTTGGAGGAAAGCATTATACATATCAATCTTTTAAGTGTAATAGTATATGAAATGTGTTTATATACACAAAATATATGAGTTAAGCTAGATAACAAACTCAAAATAATTTTCCTTTTTTTGAAAAACTCAAAAGTTAAAATTTTAATTATATATTTACTCCAATTGTGTTGCATTATTTATCTCTGCACGGAAAGCCAATAAAAAGTAAAAGTAAGAACATTGTCGGCTTCATGCCTATCTTTTGCTTTTACTTTTGTTTACCTATACACACTCTCTTTTCAGCTCTCAAACAGTCACTTTGTTTTCCTTTTTATTTAAAATTCCCCTTACATATATCCACAAACTTCATCTCCATTTCTCTATTCTCTTCTTCCAGTAATTTCCAACAACCAATTGTGTCAAACATGGAGATATTGTCACAAATCTGGTCATTCTTAGGCCTTCTAACAGTTCTCCAAAACGTTTTGCCCACTCAGCTTGTATCATTGCTTCACTCTTCCTATGAAAATATTCAAGATTTCTTCAGCCCTTATTCCTACTTCGAAATCCCTGAATTTAACGGTTATTGTGGTGTTGATGTTAACGATCTTTATCGACACGTAAATCTTTATTTGAACTCCATCAATTCCTCTTCCACTTGCCGTCGTCTTACTCTGTCTCGCTCTAAGTCTTCCAACCGCATTTCATATACTGTGGCGCCTAATCAGACGGTTCACGATGTTTTCCGCGGCCACCACCTTTCTTGGACGCATCAGGTCGATAACGTTCAGGACTCTGTTGAGGAGAAGCGTAGCTTCACCCTCAATCTCCCCAAACGTTATCGCCTTGAGCTCCTCACCCCTTACCTCGAGCAGGTAACTGCTCGAGCAGAGGAGTTCGAGAGAGTTTCTCGAGAGAGGAGACTATTCACGAACAATGGCCATGGTTCGTATGAATCTGGCTGGTCTTCTGTCCCCTTTCGCCACCCTTCCACGTTTGAGACGCTCGCCCTCGAGCCAGAGCTGAAGACGCAACTCATGGATGACCTAACTGCATTTTCGGAAGGGAAAGAGTTCTACCACAAAATCGGACGTGCATGGAAGCGTGGCTACTTGCTATATGGACCTCCAGGGTCAGGAAAATCGAGCCTCATTGCCGCCATGGCGAACTTCCTTTGCTACGACGTGTATGATCTCGAGCTCAGCAAAGTCTCAGACAACTCTGAACTCAGAGCCTTACTCATACAAACAACAAATCGATCCATCATCGTGATTGAAGACATCGATTGTTCTATTAACCTAACGGGCGATAGGATGGCAAAAACGAGAAATAATAACCAGTCAATGCACAAGAAGAATCGACATGTCATCAGCGATAACGCTGAGGACAACGGACGTGTGACATTATCAGGCCTGTTGAACTTCACAGACGGGCTATGGTCGTGTTGTGGAGAAGAAAAGGTGATAGTTTTCACTACAAATCACAAGGACAATGTAGACCCAGCGTTGGTTAGATGTGGGCGAATGGACATGCACGTTAGCCTTGGCACGTGTGGGATGCATGCCTTCAAGGTATTGGTGAAGAATTACTTAAGGTTAGACTCGCACGTGCTGTTCGACGTGGTGGAGAGCTGTATAAGATCAGGTGGGACCCTAACACCAGCTCATATAGGAGAGATCTTGTTGAGGAACAGGAGGGATGCTGATGTGGCGGTGAAGGCCGTGTTGACCGCCATGCAAGCAAAGATTTTGGGAGCTGACGTGGATGCAATGGAGGGCGGACACGAGTATGATGAAATGGCAATGACACAGGAGAGCATAGGTCGGAGGTTGATGGAGTCACCGGATAATTGGCCGGAAGGTTCACCGGAGAAAAAGAAGAAGAAAGAAGGGTCAACACGGGATAAAAATGTCAAATTCTTAGTAAGACTTAGATCGTTGACCAAGTCTGACTCAGGAAGAAGGGGTGTATAATTAATGGATGATTATCAATCTAACTCATTTATAAGTTAGGTTAATCTGTTAATCAGAGCCTTATAAAATGTAACGTTCAAGTATATCTTAGTACCACGTACTACTACTCTTTGAAATGGAAGTTTTGGCTGGATTTGCCCACCCCATTTTATTTAGATATTTGGTGTTCACTTTAGGGAACATTCAGATATTATATTTCAATAGAAGTCAAATTAGTAATAAAGAAGTATCTAGTAGAACTGTCACTGGAAAGGCATCATGCTACCGTCCAAATTATAAATCTTTAAAAAAAAACTATATATGTAGAATAATAGATCAAAGGATTAATAAGTAACCTTGACCTTAGCTGAACCTAAAGGCCAAGAAACATAATGGTTATTTTGGCAGAGAAGTAGAATGCGGTTATTATAAGAATTGAGAAGATAGCATATATATTCCTACTATCTTTAATCGAAAATAACAACACGAGCTTTGCCAACTGGCTGTCTGGCCTTGGGCCCATACTGGAATGCATCACTATCTAATGCTTATCAAAATTTTAAAAGGGCCACCCGGCACATTAATTTCTCGCTCCAGAATTTAAAGAAGGATCGAATTATAAGAATCTACTATACACAGCTTTATCATATATTTTTGAAAGAAAATATTTTCACAGCTTAAACTCATGACTTCCTGATCACAATTTTACCAGTTATGTCTCCCTCAATTCTTATCAAAATTGTCAAAACAAAATAAATCTTTGTACAGTAAAAATTTTACTCGGTCTCCTAGATTATGGAACCAAAGTCGCTCCGTGATTAGGTAGCTTGCAAGACCACTCTCCTGAATCAAATCGTTTTACAGGTGGAGCACCCTCTTAATGATCCTCTAGCAAAACAACAGTCAAAATTGAGTCTACGGTTGATCTGTATTCAATCAGCTTCGAGCCTAACGTCAAAGCGTAGGCACATGTTATTAGATAGCCTTAGCGCCTTTAAGCGTATGAACTTTTCACATTATGGCATAGATTTATGGGTATTTTTGCCTATAAAAGAGCCCTCTCAGAAGAGGGACAGGGATCGAGGAACTCTCTCTCGAAAATAGTTTTTAGCTACATTTTAGGATTCTAATGAAGAAAGGCATGAGACCTTTTCCTCCCTTATATTTTTTTCCTTTTTTGAGGAATTTGTATCTGATCATTATCTTGTTGGTTTAGTCTGTAGAAAAGAAACTTGATAAAACCTCAATCTACTTACCTTTAACCCCTTTTTATAAATTCTACTGTTATTTAGAATGATAATTTTCCAGCCAAACGGGTAGCTGCGAAAAGCTGCGAGTACATTAGTTTAGAACTTAGAATTAGCAAATAAAGTTGTTACGGTTAGTGCTACTAGATTAAACGAGGCTTTAGCATAGGAAAAAGCTGTAAATCGCTTGGAATTTTATTTTTTTTGATAAGTAGTAGTTGTACAAAAATTGGAACAAAGTGTAATTACTATATAAACTTGTTGAAAATGTCTTGTGCTGAGTAATATTTTTAATTTAAAAAATTAATTTTTCTCACATTTGGTGCTTACCGTTTTAAATTACACAATAACACTAATTAACTTATCATATCTACTTAAAATCTATACTCTTTTATTTAATTACATCCCATCCCATCCCATATTTCCCTTTTTCTCTCTAAAACTCACGGATACATTACAGAAGAATGTGATGTATCCGTGTAAAATTAAGTGAAGTATCCGGAAGAATGTGATGTATCCATGTGAACTAAATCAGAATATTGAAAAGAGTTGGAATAGAGAGTTGAAATTTATGTAACTTTTACTTTATATTATATCAAGAAAAAATGGAATTAAGGAATTGGCAATAGGAATAATTTCAAATATATGAAAAAAAAAAAATAATAATAATTTACAAAAAATATAGCCAACTTTTTTTTACTACAAAAAAATAGTCATCCCTTATGTGTGTCTTACGCTTTAGTTCTAATAATCCCTGCTTCGGAAAACAAAATGACCGGAGGACTTGGTCCTATATCTAGATTATATCCTATCCTACTAGAAACTTGTATATATATTTTTTTTTTCAATAATAATTTAATAAAGTTCTTCTCTGAGATGAGAGGTTGGGGCATTTGGTAGGCCCTTTAGTGGTTTTATCTGTAGTATAATTTTGGACAAAGTTAAAATGAACATGGTGTATAATAATAATAATAATAATAATAATATATATATATACACACACACATATATAATATATATGTAATGTATCGATATTGTATAAAAATTTGTATAGTGTATATATACATAATATATCAATATTGTATAAATGTTGTGTGAACGTATATCGATATTGTATAAATAGTCATGTAATGTATATTTAATGTATCAATATTGTATAAATGATGTATAAATATGGATATATGATGTATAATTATGTGCCTGAAATGTATATACATCTATATACACTGTTTATACAATATTTATACATTACTATCCAAAATAATTTTCATGAATGTATTTTCAGCCCAGCTCTATCAAAATTTGAAAGATAAATGCAATGATTTTCCGATGAACTACTGAGTGATTTTCCAATGAACTACTGGATTTTCGTGGTCAAATTTTGAAACATGTTACAAGTAGAAAACGATCTATTGAATTATACCTCCATGAACTAATCACAAATAATTCAAACAATAGCATAGCTGACCACAAAATGAAAATTTGTCAGGCTTAAATTCAAGTGCATCAGGCATTAAATAACCTGGTTTGCAAGTTCTTTCAATCCCGACCAACTTAAAATCTCCTTTAAATAGTCCCAAATTTTAGATATCAATTCCTCTCGATATTTCGAGTCTTTTGGTATATGATTTGCTTGAAACGGTTCACGTTTGCGGCACTTCAATTTTTATTTTTTAAAAGGAAAAACAACGAAGAAGAAGAGGAGGAGGAAGAGGAAGAAGGGAGAAGAGGAAAAAGAGGAAGAAGGGAGAAGAGGAAGAAGATCGAGTGGCCATTTTTTCTATAAATGAATTGTTCAAGTGAGGAAGAAGGCCGAGTAGCTGTTTTTTTGGTAAATAATATGTCCGACTGGACATTCCACGTAATTAACCCATATATATATATTTGCACATTCATTGATATGGGCTCATATTTAATAGTGGCAACTCATAATGGATTACAATCCATGTTAAGCAGAGCTTTTTCTGACGAAGCCCAAGCTGCAGCATCTCTGCACCTGAATTGTTGTGTTAATGCTAAGGTGTCAATGAGACAGATTAAGCTGAATTTGGATGAATTAAAATAGATTATGTTAATAAAAAGGAGGATTATTGATGCGTGCAAAAGTTATTTGGGCTAAAATCTATATCTATATCTACATCTACAATCTACATCTACATTTACAATATATTAAAAGTGTGAAGACCCTTAGAAAAGTGATTCGAACTTTCTGCCCTTCGTTAAATACTCTGCTTTAGACTAAATAGTCTTTTCACTTGTTTTGCAATAATTAAGAATAGTAATTTAATTATTGTCCTTTATTCAATTAATCCTTGCTAAATATTTTTGGTAAAATATCACCAATTTTAGTTCATTTAGGTATAAGACTCTTTATCTATAAAAGAAAAAAAAAAAAACTAAAACTAAATAATAAGTTACTTGCTCAAACCTACTCCTTTCCTAGGTAAGGTTAAATCTTTGTTTCTTCTACCCGTTACTTTTGTTGTTTTATTTTGATTGTCAAAAACTTCATAGTATCAGTTACTTTGGTAGTAGTTTTTCGAGTAGAATTGTCAAGCTACATCTTTTCTTACTTTGTCCTGCAATTTAAGTCTCTCTAATTTGCTCTATCTTATCAATTGTTATTTAATATTGAAGAGACAAATTCACTTGTGATTTGAGCTAACTTTTCTAAATTTTTAGTATGTTTTTAATGTTTACAGTAACAAATTATCATATATTTTTGATAGACAATTGCTAATTCAGCAGTTTCTATTTTTTGGTTATTTTAGTATGTTTTTGAAGTTTAGAATAATAAATTGTCATATATTTTTTATAGACAATTGTTAATTGAGAAGAGTTTTTTGTGAAATTTTGATTGTATCTATGATTGAAGAGAAAAATTTGCTTGTGATTTGAGGTAAGATTTCCATTTGGTATTTTAAAACAATTACAGTTTAAATTATTAAATCTTACCTTATTTGACTATACCACAAATTCTAAATAAATATTGTCATGCATTATCACTCTTTATTTAGGTTAGACTTCTTTAGGTTTATTTGTAATATGTAAGAATATCTAATAATCTTTTTTGTGGAAAAACGCTGTCATGTATTACCAGTTTTTATTTAGGTTTAGATTTTTTTGTTTAAGATTCTTTATTGTCGTGTGGCTTTTCTTTGTTTTAGATTATTCAAATTAGGTTAGATCAGCAAACCGCCATAGGTTCAGCCTAGGGCTGTTCAAAATCGAATCGAAACCGATAAGCCAACCGCAAAATTGACTTATTGGCTTATTAGTATTGGGTTATCGGATAAACAGTTGGTGAATGGATTAAAATTTTATAATTAACGGGTTATTGATGTGGGGACGGATTTCTCAATTTTCTTATCGGATAAACCGTTAACTCGTACTTACACTTTTATTTCTAGTACCTAAATATATAAAATAATAAAATACATATTATAATTTATATTATATAAATCCTACACCTAATGACCTAAAACCTAAAGTCACCTCACAAATTCACAATCTGAGGGGTCATTGATGTTATCTAACTACGTCTGTTAATGCAGAGGGTCAAATTCAGGAGGAGGAAGAGAAATGAAAAAGCCACAGAGAGATGGTTTTCAAGCACATGGCAGAAATATAGTATAAATCACTAGGTCCAGTGCTTGGCATTCTTATGCCAACATTCTTACTAAACTGAAAATGGTTTGTGCTATGAAGTCGGTGAATTGCACTTGCAGTGGGATATGATATCATTCACCTGATGTAGCATCCGCTTTGGATTAATCTTATTGCAATTAGGAGCTATGTAAATGTAATTGGAACAAATGTTACCATTATTGGCTTTGAAAATTATTAGTCTTTAAGGTACTATTGCTTATGACTTTGTGAAGTAGCACTTAGTATGTGTATGTTTTATATTTGTGCAAAATATTGTTAGCCGATACACCGTCCGATAATTGCCTACCCGCTACCGAATCAACCGATATCTTATAGGTTGGCTAGTGGATTAGTATATTTTAAATTCCACAACCGATAAGCCAAACCGTTAAGAGTAATTATCCGTCCGATAAATACCCCTAGTTCAGCCTTTGCAAAAAAAAAAACCTTGAATTTCATCCTTTCATTGTTGAAATAAAAAAAAATTATATTTTGTTTAAATTCAATATTATTTTAGAAAAGTGATTCGAATTTTCTGTTCTTTCTTAAAACACTCTACAATAGACAAAATCATCTTTTTACTATTTTCTCAAATTATTATATTACTAAATATTGAATATACATGAGAAGTAAAACTCTTAAATATATGAAAATAGTTTTAAGATTTTCTAAACGTGAATATATAAAAAGTAAACTCTTAAAAATATGGGAAAACTTCTAAATATATGAACACTCCAGCTTATGTACGGAGGTTTTTTATTATCAATTTTTTTTTCTTTGCATACGTAAAAGACCTCATAAAATATATGGGAGTCATTTACTATTATTTAAATGTGTAAAACTCTAAAATCAATGAAAATATGTATAAAACTCTTAAAGTATTTGAATTGATAACACTTCTCCTTTTATGTTACACATACACTATATTGACACAAACTCTATCATAACTTTTCTTTTATAAATTGAATTTCAAATAAGAATATATACTATTCTGCTTCTTCCTTTACTATTTTATAACACATTATCTACATGTGTGTTTCATGTTCTAACTATAGAAGAGTTATTTATTGATTCCAACATATTTATGATTTGCAATGATGAAAAATAAATAAATTATAATGTCAAATTATATCATTTAAATAGATTTTATATTTATTTTAACAATTGCTATTTTTAAATAATTTTATTTATTGACACACGTGCAAAACACGTACTCTAAACTAGTATACTAAAATATGGGTTATAACTAAATCTGTTCAGTTCTTACTAAATTTTAATTTTCTTTGTTCTTTTTATAAATTTTTAATAACTAATAGCAGTCTTTCTTTATTATGGTTGTATTTAACATATCAAATAAACTGAAATTTTTAAAAAAATATTTTAGCAAAATTTCTGATGGATCAATTTAGATTACATATCAACTCAATTGATTAAATTTGATTTTGCCAACCCTTTAACACCTATTGTTTCATATTTTCTTCCCTTAATAATAGAGGTACGAATAATTTATTTTCTCCCAACGAGTTGGCAAAAGATATGGGAAGAACATTTTCTTGAAGAGCTAATATGATTCTATAGTCATCTTCGATCTTCTTTGTTCGAAAAATGAACATTGAAAAGGAATGTTAGTCGGCTGGTGAAGTTGTAGCCCCCCCAAAAAAGATTCAGAGTAATTCCTTGCCTATTCTTTTTGTTTTCAACTCACAAAATTTTAATCCTTTTCAAATTGAATATATGACTGAACATAATTTCAACTTTTGAAATTTATTTCTTAACCACTTTCTTTTTTAAAAAAATAGTGGTTGTTCCATTCATTTCACGTCATTTTCATACAATTAATATTTCTTCATATAATAAAAAGAAGAAATAGAAAATCAATGGAGATATCCACGTGCCATAAAATGATAATTCTTGCTCCAATGACAAGATATGCACCGACTGTTCATATTCTCTAAAAAATAATCTTATCTTAAATTGTTAGCGTAGTTTTTACATTCAAATTAATAAAACATATTAGCAAATTCCCCATCCACACATATATATCCTATTCCCATATCACTAGCGGTGTACCTCAGAATCAAAATACTTAAAAAAATTTAATTATGGGACTGGTGATCATAGACGGATCAACAATTCTCGACTTCGTTAACAACGAAGAAGCATTCACAAAAGCAATTGACAAAGGATTTACCGATTTAGACCTCAACAACGACGGCGTTTTATCCCGATCGGAGCTTCGCAAAGCGTTCGAATCTCTCCGGCTTATCGAATCTCACTTCGGCGTCGACGTTGCTACTACGCCGGAGGAACTCACCAACCTCTACGATTCGATATTTGAGAAGTTTGATTGCGACCACAACGGTACGGTGGATAGAGAGGAGTTTGGGAATGAGATGAGGAAAATTATGCTGGCGATTGCTGATGGACTTGGTTCTTCCCCAATTCAAATGGCGCTGGATGATAGTGACCAGAGTTTGATCAAGCAAGCTGCTGATCTCGAAGCTTCTAAGATTCCTGCATAGTATATAGAATAAATATCTAAACGCTTTCGATTTTGTTTAGCAAATAAGTTCTTCTTCTGTTGTTTGAACTTTCAATCTCTTTGTTTTCTTACCATGTGTTGTGGTCACTTTGTATTTTAATATCCTAATTTACCAAGTTTTTTTTAAAGATAAATATGCCGCCTGCGTGGACAGCTCCGTCGATTGAGCATGTAACTAGGGCCTTTTTTTCCTTTCATAGTTGAAAAATTCTGAAAGTTGTGAACTTCCTATTCTCAGAAAAGAAGAGAAAAAAGAAAGTGGGATTACAATAGGTACGGGGTACTTGTTGTTTGGAAGGATTTTAGTAGCTCAGCTGGTACTGAACTCTCAGTTTGTTAGCGAGGGAGGTCTGATTCTCCACTTTGTATTTAGTTTGTTGTTGTTGATTGAAAAAAGTGGATTCCAAAACAAATTTTTGGTTCCATACGTTGCTAAATTCAAATTTGTTTCAAATCGTAGTAGAAATGTAGAAACATGAAACGTACAATAAGCTAGCAATAATATTTGTCTAACCACGAAAAGAAGCATTAAAGAAAAGTTGTTTGAATGAATACATAACTAGCAAATAAATTGAATAAAAATGAACAATAAAATTTTAGTTCCTCCTAAAAAGGAATAGATAAAAATGTCCCATCATTATTTTTTCTTAATAAAAAATAGAAAACAAAAATTATACGTCGCCTGAGAGATTCGAACTCTCGCGGGGAAACCCCATGTACTTAGCAGGCACACGCCTTAACCACTCGGCCAAAGCGACATTTGATATTTACATTTCAATAGCAATTATATTAGAAGGGCTATAGTCCCATGACCATTCAATAATTCAATGTCCTGTACATTATAGGTCCTTTGACGACTCTTTTGAGGACGACACATGGTTAATTGGTTCAATAATATTTAATCAGTAGTTTAATAATATTTAATCAGTTAAATATTATTCAACCAATTAACCATGTGGTGTCCTCAGAGGACTTATAATGTACAGTACATTGAATTATTTAGAATTTCAGAATTTTTTCTACCTCCTCCTGAACTCAAAAGGAATTTAATTTTATGAGATTATTTAGAAGAAATCAACATTGACTCATACTTCTCACATTTTTGTGGCTTTATGGCGATTGGTTCTGGCCCTTTCGTGCAATATTGTAATTTTGGATGCTGACATATGCCATTAAATGTTGAAAGTTAGGAGAACCCCTATCTTGATTCTGGAGATTGATTGATTAATTTAATTTGACCACGATTAATTATGCAAATATGGATACTTTTCAAACTTTATCCGTTCTAAGTTTTTTGAAATTTGACATTAGGACTCTCTGTCAAATTTTATATTTTTAATCACAATTTATATGACATACTTTCATTTTTAATTTTTCTATTAAATAAATTATAGTAATTCCTTATTTAAAAATAATTTAATTTTAAAATTACCATTTTATCCTTGATGAGATGAGCTATAGTTACACAAATACTTCTAACTTATTTTTGATCATAATTTTTTTAAAATAAAAATCTTTCTTTTTTTAACCAATTACATAAAATTGAGGTGGAGAGAATATTTGACCCTCTATGCACTTAAGGAAAAAAAGAAAATAAGGAAAACTTGGACCTTGTCAACTAGACCAATAACAAGCAAATATAAAATTAGTGGTAACCGTAATACATGACGAAATGGATGCATGTTCATGCGTCATGACGACTTCATCTTATCCACTCTTTGAAGCAATTTTAAACAATTTGGCAATTTATGCGTTAAAGCAACCGACTGTTAAAAAGTATACTTTTTGTTATTGAGGAATGTTCTGTTATTGGTCGTGATGGTCAAGCAAGAAAAACTACATTATCATTTAAATTTATCTGATTATAACAAATTACTAATTATTCTGTTTCTTTAGCTTATTACATCAAATTGTTATGAAGATGTACAACAAGAAAAAAAAAAAAAAAAAAATCTGCCGCACAAAGAATCCCGTATTAAATTGAACTTGTACATTTTGTAATCCATTATTTCTTTAATTTCCAATCTCCTAGAAGGGAGAAGGGAAAATTCTTGTTATTGTTTTTCAACGTACAATTTTTAATCTTTTTTTAATTTGATTGAGAAAACATGTGCTCAAATAGCGTGGAAATTTCCCCGTATCCCTTTAATTACTTGATAAGTTGCTTCTTCACCATGTCAATGGCTGAGCTGGCACCGGCCTCGTAAAATGGGCTGCCTAATTTGAAAGGCACAAGTTTCACTTTCTTCCTTTTTATTTCTCTATATATATACGTCTCCTTGGTTCATTTCACATTCTATCATATCGCTTCTTACTTACTTGCAACAACTTAATTCCTTTCTCTCTCAAAAAATTCATATTTTTTTTCAAGAAATTGCAACAACAACAATGATGATTATTGATGAAAACATGTTGATCAAAGTAGGTCTTTTTATTTTAGTTCAAGCTTTGGTTTATTTGATTCTAACAAAGTCTTCAAATGTATTCTCCAAGACACAAAGATCATACAGCTTCAAAACAGTTCGTTCTTTAAGTATTCGCCGGATGGCCGCCGCGCTCGCCGACTTACCTGTCGGCGGTGAGCCATGTGTTCCTCTTCCTTCCAAGGACTTGAAGACTTCCAAGTCTTTCAAGTTGTTAAAAGACAACTAGTGTTCGATGGCTTTAAAGATTATGGCTTGGATTATTTAGTAGCTTTTGTGAGCTTTTATTTAATTCTTTGATATATTCATCGATAGTTAAAGGACATCTCGAGGTATAAGTAGACATTAGTCTTGCTGGTTTGGACGGTAAAGCCCTGGTTAAGTTTGGGTTAACTTGTCAAGGTGAGTGTAAGTAATGGAGGTAGCGTTTCTTATGAAGCTCAAATTAGTTGATGTGAATTTGAGACAGTATTTTTGTTTTTGAATCTTGTAAATTATAAGTTGGTTGATCATTGTACAAATTTAAGCTACGTATTTTAATTACTATTGATTAAATTTTGTCTCAAGATTGTGCATAATTTTTTACTTCTATGGTAGTTAGAAAAAAAGCAACAACTACTTAATCATCAATTTTCAAAAACATTTGTCATTAATTTTTACAAACGACGAACATATAATGCAAATAAAATTTAAATTTGTTTCAAAATATTGGGAGTTAATTCCTACCTTAGAAATCATGTAACATTAACAATTAGAGTGAACGTTGTGAAGGTTTCAAAAAAAATAATAATTTATAAACCACGTCTGTATGGTAATTAAAAATTAAGGTCCTTTTAATTTTATTTTTCCTTTTTGATAGTTAATAGAATAATTAATCAGGTCCACAAGAATAATAGCAACTCAAAAAGGTTTTGAGTATGAAACACATTTATTTTAATCAAGACAGATATATAGTTTTTATATTCTTTTTTTTTTTCCATCACAAGACGTGCAGATGGGAAATTGTTGATTTGTGACTTTGATAGCTGATATCTCAAAAGGAATCCTTGGCCTACAGGTTGTGGTTCTTAATTTACAAATGGTAAGGTGAAAGTACTAGTCACTTTCTCCATTTTTACAAATGGCATTGCCATATAACTATTGAACAATTTGTGTTGGTCTTCTCAAGATTTTTATATGTCGTGGACAAAAGTTAATTAATTAATACTACCATAACATGAAGGGAAGCAAAATGCTGGCTCAATGACGGCCCCAGGAGTGTCATTGATCAACTACCGACAAGATAATTGGTATAGGACTTTCTTTTTTTTTTTTTTCTTCTGACTAGTCAAATAATTTAGTAGTCTAAATCAGATATATATTTTCACCTGGTGTCAGGGTAAATCATGTTAGAACAATGTAAAAAGTACCACAACACTTTATTACAAACAGGATGCTTAAATCATTATTATGAAGAGGTGATTGAAGGTATTTTTAGAAGTTCATCACTAGATATGAAATAGTGAATGAAAATATGAGCATTTACAAGCATTTTTTTTAGAATAAAAAGGGATGGCTCGGGTCGGGTATTTAATCTGTTTTAGGTTTGGGTTGGATTGGATTCTAAGTTGGTTTAGGTTCTTAATTAATATTTTAACCATTTTTTTTTAAAAAAATTAATTCATCACATCATTAAATTTAATCGAAAAATATAAATTCGATGAAGATGACCATTTCAGTTAAGTAGGTAAATTAAAGTGGCATTTGAAAGAAAAAAATAGATGACTTTAATTACTCCATTATTTAACTTTGGTGTTTTTCTTTTTTACACATATTTTAGATTTATCTTTGATGCTTAATTAAACTCGTTCCTCAACTTATATTGATCCAATTAAACTTAGAAAGTTTGAATTATGATTTTACTTTCTAAACATGACTTGACCATGAATTTGTCAGTTTTGAATCATATTTTGTAACGCATACACTGAATTTCTCCATAATTAGAGTGGAGTGACGACATAAATTGATAAATATTGTATTATGACACTTAGTTAATAAACAAACTTTTGGTAAGTAATTAATTAGGTGCTTGCCTATTTTTTTGATCAAATAATTATTTTAATATGCATGTTTATAAATCTGATCCCAACTCCCCGATCTTCTAACAGCCATACAATTTAAAAAGTAAAATTAGATCATATGGCCACAATAAAAACAATATTTTAAACTTAAAAAAAATTGCAGCAGCCTAATTAACACGACTCATCTTGATGGTCACCAAAATGCATGCAAGTTCGTGGAAACTCTCATTTTATCCACTCGTTGAAGTCAGACAAATGAGTTTAATAAGGTTAAGTATACTCCATATATAACAAAGTTCACGTGATAATTGATTATTTCTTCATAGATGACACGTAAGGTGATTGGTACGCAACAATTTTAAACAATTTGGCAATTAGGCGTTAAAGCAACAAATGGCTAGCTGTTCGAAAGGAGTATAATAATGACCTTTCTGTTATTGATCCTGATGTTCAAGCAATGTCATTAATTCATTACCACGAAATAACTTGATTTCCTATTCAATAATTCATTCAACCAATTTATTTATTAATTTTATCTTAGAGCTCATGAATCATAATTTCGATAAGGAAATATTATCAGATGTGATCAATATTTAAATTGTATTTATAATATATAGTTACAGTTTTAAAAAATTACGAAATCTAGCTAGTTATATTTTGTGTACTTTGAATATAACCGCACGATTAATACAATATATGCTGATACAACTTTTTTTCACATAACTTTAACCGATACAATTCTTTCACATATTTGAACTAATACAATTGATATCCGACTGATACAACAGATATATTCAGACTCTTTCGCTCAAACAACTTGCACATGCCTGACACACCAACTATAGCTATCTATGGTAAATATATAAATTGTAGCTATGCTTTGTAAATATACTATAAATTTGTGAAATTGAACTTGTTAGTATGTTTTAGTTCTCCAAGAATGTGGTCAATTTTAAACTAAACTGCGCTTTATAAATTAGATTATCAAAATTATAAGCATTTTGAAGCAAACATTATAATTTAATTTTACAAAATACTACTCCTATTTTTTCTATTTTCTTTCGTTTTAACTTTAAGTAGTCCTATATGGTCCGATCGACAAGAGTCCAACTAATCAAGTTATTTTTTTTATTACCAAAAATAATCAAGTTATTTTCTAGATTGAATATGATGATAATTATTGAGATAAATAGTAGAAATCTATATAAGAGAAAATTAAAATTGTCCAAATCGTTGAAAATTTGTAATGAGCCATATAATATTCTTCCACGAATCCTCTTTTAATTTGGACATCTTCATTATCTTCTTTTAAAATAAAAAATAAAAAAATTGGGGGTAGGAGAAGGGGAATAGGGGAGGGGATTACAATGTACGGAATCGAACCCTCACCAACAAATTTGGAATTCAAGTAACTAATCAACTAAGTTGTTAAGATTCCCAACATCTTCATTATCTCACCTTAAATGGTGACTATATTATGTTTCTCGATATCCATATTTTACTAATTTGTTTTTGACAAATCTAATAAATACAAGTCACCTATTTCCCGAATTAACGAATTCTACAAGTTTTACTAAGGACATCTTCTAAGAAATTACGTAGAGAAAGTTTATACTAATTGCTTCTCGAGTTCACACCAATAATCACATATGTATTTTTTTCCTTTCCTTCTCCAATCATTCATGTCCGTCTAACCCCAACCCTTTTCTCCTCTTAATCGACAATTCTTTGGTGTGGCCACTATTACCATCACCTACAACATCATCCCCATCGTATCTATCATGCATCAAATCACCGTCAATTCAAAATTAGAATTGAAAAATCAATATATCAAATTAAGATTTTTCAAATTAAAAATCACTATCAAAATCTTCTTTATGTGAATCCTGCTTTTGATTTTTGTGTGTTGAATTTTATTCGTCTTTTGTACTAGTAGTAGTAGTAACAATGCAGATTCAGTCACCAGTTTATGCATATTGGAATCAGAAAATAATAGTGCTATATGAAAAATCGAAAGTGTTGATTTGATTCGAAGTTCATGTTACTTTCCTTGTTTACAGTGGTTAATTATGAGTCTGTTAATTGCTTACAAGAAACTTTGGGTTTGAAGTTCATGTTATTTTCCTTGTTTGGGATGAAACTCTCAAAAAGCTAGATGTTTTCTCTGTTTTTGAATTCCTAAAATTCAATTTAATGAGTTTTGAAGAATTGTTTGAAATGTGTAGATTTTTTTAGATAAGATTTTAAAATTGAAGAAATAAATCGAAGCGATAGCAGTAAAAGAAGGCCAATAGAGTTGTGGAAAAATTGGTGACATTGAAAATGACGGAGAAAATGACCATGACAACTGATCTGTGAAGAAGAAAGAAGAAAGAAAAGAAAAAAAAATGAATAAGAAAAAAACAGTTCAGCAAGACAAATAGGAAAATAAATTTTATAAAGAAAATTTAGTAACAATAAATTTATAATCATTTTTTGAGTTAGTCACTCTCTTAAAGAGCGTGCATACACTCTCCAGGATAGAAAGCAAAAAATGAAGGGATAATTACGGCTAGTGGCCACTCGACCATATTCTTTACCAAAAAATGCCCAACTTTCTCTTCTTCTTCCTCCCTCCACCTCCTCCTTCTTCTTCTTCCTCCTCCCTTCTTCTTCCACCTTTCTTCTTCGTTGCTTTTCCTTTTCTTTAAAATTCGACGTACTGCAAACGTGAATCATTTCGATCGAATTATATTCCAAAAGACTCGAAACATCAAGAGGTGCTCATATCTAAAATTTGAGACTGTCTAGAGGAGATTTTGAGTTGGTCAGGATTGAATAGATTCAAGATAATTTTGTTGGCAAGCTGGGTTCGGTGTCCCTGTTATGCTCATGATTTTATGATTAGTATCCATGTTCTTGATGGGATCCTCTCTTTATGTCAAAGTAAAAGTTAGAGGGAGTTTGTTCGCCAGATTATTTCAAGTGGTTGTGGCGGTGTTTAGAAAACGACATATTGATGTTCAGATGAGTTATAATGATGAATGCTACTATAAATTTAACTTAGCAAATAGTTGCTAGCTATTTTCTCATCACAATAATTCTAAATTTTATTTAAAACAACAGAAAACAGAATCACTTTTCCCATGACTTACTAGTTACCAGTTTCTGGAGTTATAGAAGACCTTGCTCTTTACTTCAGAAGATGTAGAACTCAGAGTATCCTTTAACGCATCCAAGTATGTATGATGTATTTGCCCTAGGTCCTATAAAATTCCAAGCAAGAATTTCCTACTTAAATTTCTATAATTTCAGAAGTATTACTTCTGAACTTTTTGTGTCGAAAGGTTTGGTTTTACCATTTCCTACTCGTTTTTCACAAGTATATATATTCAGTCATGTTGTTAGTAGTGGACATACAATATCATACACGTTTATACACCATTCATATAATATCTATACACATTTATATACTGTTTATACAATATTAATACACATTTATACAATATTGATATCTTACATAACTTTTATACAATATCGATACACATTTATACGCCATTTATACAATATTAATACACATTTATACACCATTTATGTAATATTAGTACATGTTTATACACTATTTATACAATATCGATACATTACATAACTTTTATATAAAATTGATACATTACATATACACTATATATACATACGGAGGAAGTACTCCTTAATGAATCCTCTTCAATGATGATTTGAGGCAATACTAGAATTCACTCTGAAGTTCTCTATTGTTAATCATATACTCATGTATCTTTAGTTAACTAAATTTAATGAAGAAGAATGCATAAGAATCGTGAAAGAGTCAATTAGCAATAGACTACTGGCCATTTTTTTTGTAATTTTTCTTCTGTGCCTAGTATTTTTTGGCTATTTTTTTGGTAAAAAAATATGGCTATATTTTTTGAAAACTAATTACTTTATTGTACATATTTAAAATTATTCCAAAAATGAACGTAGTAATAATACCGCTCCAGAATTGTTCAATGGGATAATAGGATACCCGCAAGTTTTAAGTATTTTTTTGCAAATTCGAAAAAGCTTCAGTGGTGACTTTTTATGTCTTTTCTCTTTATTTTACTTGACCCTTATATTATTTTTTTTTTCTTTTTATGTCTATTTTAACAAAACGAGAGAAATTTATTATTTTCTTTTTATTGTCTATATAGTAGTACTTCTAGATAAGTAAAAATGGCCGATGGGGTAAAATTCCATGCAGCCGTTGATTTGCTTGGTATGTTACTTCTTCAACGTGTCAAAGACAAAACCAAGTTGCCGCCTAATTTGAAAGTCATAGGCTTCAATTACTCAAACTTTTTTCCCTCTATATATACAAGCCTCCAACACACCCTTTCTCTCAAATTATCCTTTCACTTCTAAAATTCTCTTCCATACAACTTCCTTATTCAACTCTCTCCAAATTCATACTAACTTTTCTTCAAGAAATTGCAAAAGAATAAAAGCTATGGAGTTTGACGAAAATATGTTGATAAAAGTAGGTCTATTTGCTTTGGTCCAAGCTTTGGTTTATTTGATCCTAACAAAGTCATCAAATGTATTCTCCAAGACTCAAAGATCCTACAGCTTCAAAACTGCTCGTTCCGTCAGCATTCGCCGGATGGCCGCCGCACTTGCCGACTTACCTGCCGGTGGTGAGCCATCTCCGACGTCCAAGGAATTGACCTCTTCTAAGTCTTTCAAGTAATTCAAAGATAACTAGTATCCTATATGGTCTCAAATATTATGGCCTAGATGGTTTGTAGCTTTGGTGTGCTTAATTTTAGATATTATTCTCTAATTTGTTGTTGGACATAGTTAAATCAGATTATTTGTTGTGAATTTGATATAGTTTTTTTTTTTTTTTTCCCCCATTTAACTCATGTAAATAGTTACTAGTTTGTTGTATATTGTAAAGATTTTATAAATTTATTGAAGGTCTGAACGGAGATCTGCTGGACCTTTATATATTAATAATTGAATTATGTCCATATTGTTTTCTTAATTAATACTACTGCTATTTTAACTATTTTTTCTTAAAAATAGTTTTGTCACGTCATTAAATTTCACAGAAAAATATAAAATTCGATGAAAATGACCATTACAGTAAAGACTAAAGTAGGTAAAGTAAAGTGATATTTGAAAGACAACAAATAGATGACATTGATTTTTTCCTAATGATGACTTTAATTGTGATTCAACTTTGGTGTTTTTCTTTTCCCATATAATTTAGATTTGTCTTTGATGCTTAAACTCGTTCCTCAACTTATATTGATCCAATTAAACTTTGAAAGTCTGAATTATGATTTTAACTTTCTAAACTTGACTTGACCATGAATGTCAGTTTTGAACCATATTTTGTAATGCGTGCACTCAATTTCTCCAAAGTTGATTTGGAGTGATAATAAATTGATAAATATTGTGCTGTGACACTTACCCGTTTGACCATGAAAATAAAAAAACATATTCACTTTATTTGGTATTTTTGAAGTTGAAAATAGAATTGGAGTTGTGTTTAGTCATAATATTTTCAAAAATATTTTAGACTTTGGATGTACTTTTTTATAAAGTGATAGAAAAATTGAGTCCAAAAAAAGTGAAAACACCTCAAGAGGTATTTTTCAAAAAATCAAAAATTGTGAAAATGTATTCCGAAATACATTTTTAATTTTCATGGCCAAACAAATATTCCTAAATAAAGTGAAAACATATTCCAGCAACAAACGCCTACTAGTTATACAAACTTTTGGTAAGTTAGTTAGGTCCTTGCCTTATTTTTGATCAAATAATTATTTTACTATGCATGATTATAAATCTGATCCCAACTCCTCTTCCAACGCCCATACAATTAAAAAAGGTAAAATTAAATCATATGGCCACTATAAAAACAATATTTTAAGCTTAAAAAATTTGTAACAGCCTAATTAACATGACTCATCTTAAATGGTCACGAAATGCATGCAAGTTCATGGAAGCTTTCATTTTATCCACTCGTTGAAGTCAGACAAAATAATTTTATAAGGTTAAGTATACTCCATATATAACAAAGTTCACGTGATAATTGATTATTTCTTCATAGATGACATGTAAGGTGATTGGTACGCAACAATTTTAAACAATTTGTCAATTAGGCGTTAAAGCAACAAATGGCTGTTCGAAAGGAGTATAATAATAAGGACCTTTCTGTTATTGATCCTGATTCCTGATGTTCAAGCAATGTCATTACCACGAAATAACTTGATTTCCCATTCAATAATTCATTCAACCAATTTATTTATTAATTTTATACTAGAGCTCATGAATCATGATTTCGAAGGAAATATATATGATGCGATAAATATTTAATTTGTATTTCTGATATACAGTTACAGTTTTGTGGTCAGGTCCTTCCCCAGACACTGCGCATAGCAGAAGCTTTAGTCCACCGGGCTGCCTTTTTAGTTACAGTTTTAAAAAATTATGAAATCTAGTTATATTTTGTGTACTTTGAATATAAAAGTATGCTGATACAATATACTCTGATACAACTCTTTTCACATAGTTTTAACTGATACAACTCTTTCACACATTTTCAACTAATATAGTTGATATCTGACTAATACAACAGATATCCGTTACCTGAATATAACTCTTTCGCTCAAACAACTTGCACCTGCCTGATACACCAACTGTAGCAATGTATTTTAAATATGCAAATTGTAGTTATGTTTTGTAAATATAATATAAATTTGTGAAATTGAACTTGTTAGTGCGTTTTAGTTCTCTAAGAATGTGGTCAATTTTAACCTAAACGGTGCTTTATAAATTAGATTAACAAAATTATAAGCATTTTGAAGCAAACATTATAATTTAATTTTACAAAGTACTAGTTTTTTCCTATTTTCTTTCGTTTAAACTTTTAAGTAGTCCTGTTTGGTCCGACAAGAGTCCAACTAATCAAGTTATTTTTTATTTTTATTTTACCAAAAATAATCAAGTTATTTTCTAGATTGAATATGATGTTGATAATTATTGAGATAAATAGTAGTACTCTATCTAGCTAAGAGAAAATTAAAATTGTCCAAATCGTTGAAAATTTGTAATGATGAACCAAATAATATTCTTCCACGAATCCTCTTTTAATTTGGACATCTTCATTATCTCACCGTAAAATTTAAATGGTGACTATATTATGTTTCTCGATATCCATATTTTACTAATTTGTTTTTGACAAATCTTATAAATTAAATTAAATTCACTTATTTCCCGAATTAACAAATTCTACAAGTTTTACTAAGGACATCTTCTAAGAAATTACGTATAGAAAGTTTATACTAATTGCTTCTCGAGTACACACCAATAATCACATATGTATTTTTTAGTTAATTAGTACTTCCTTCGTTTCATTTACACAAAAAATGTGTTGAATTTATTATATTAAATTTATTGTCATTCTATTTATTTCTTTTTAAAATTATGTCAAGTCAATACTGGACAAGTAAATATATATTTGAGCTCTAGAAGTATGTTTACTTAATACCGTATCATGGAGAATTCCATGCAGCCGTTAATTTGGTTGATAAGTGACTTCTTCAACAGGTCAAAGACAAAACCAAGTTGCCGTCTAGTTTGAAAGTCATACGCTTCAATTACACTCAAAACTTTTTTCCCTCTATATATACAAGTCTCCAACATACCATTTCTCTCAAATTATCCTTTCACTTCTAAAATTTCCTCTTCCTTATCTCCAACTTTTCTTCAAGAAATTGCAAAAGAAAAAAAAATATGGAATTCTTAGACGAAAATGTGTTGATAAAAGTAGGTCTATTTGCTTTGGTCCAAGCTTTGGTTTATTTGATTCTATCAAAGTCTTCAAATGTATTCTCCAAGACTCAAAGATCCTACAGCTTCAAAACAGCTCGTTCGGTCAGCATTCGCCGGATGGCCGCCGCACTCGCCGACTTACCTGCCGGCGGTGAGCCATCTCCGACGTCGTCCAAGGACTTGACATCTTCTAAGTCTTTCAAGTAATAGACAACTTGTTTTCAATGGTCTCATATATTTTAGATTTAATTTTGTGTGCTTGATTTTAGATATTCTTTGATTTGTTGTTGGACATATATAGTTAAATCAGATTATTTGGTGTGATTGATATAGGTTTTTCTTTTCCTTTAACTCGTGTAAATTACAAGTTCGTTGTATATTGTAAAGATTTTAATTTATTGAGGGTCTGAATATACATCTGTTGGACCTATATATATTAATTGAATTACGTCCATATCATTTTCTAGTCAAAATATTTGCTTCCCAATATTACCAACAGTTCAACACCTTTTTCGGCATCGTGAAATGATTATTTCTAAAGTTTATCAAAATTTAGGCTCAATAAATTAATCATTAATTTGTGATTTGTCGCAATTTATAATTATTTTTCCGAGATCAAGACGAACATAAGATCAAATGCAACTTTGCAAGTTTATCAAGAAACTCCATTTTAAAACGCCAAAACAAAATTTGTCTAATTCTTCTTAAATCTTTAAGGAAGTGAACATACTAATCATTTAGAAACTAATAAGAAATAAATATTTAGGCGCCAAAACTATTTGGGTTTTGATCGATCTGATAACATTCTAGCTACTCTCTCTCAATTTATCTGCTTTTTTATTTAATCAAGAGTTAATTTGATGACTAAATTATCTAAGTGGAGAATCTTAATAGTTCAGTTGATTGACTACATGAAATTTTACCTTGTTGGTGAGACTGGATTCGTTTCCACCTTGTAATCTCCTCCCCTATTTCTCTTTTCCCAATTCCCCAATTTATGAAAATAAAAGAGAAATGGAGAGAGAGAGTTAGAGAGAGAGAGAGAGAGAGAGAAAGAGAGAGATTAAATTATCAAGTTAAATCAAAGTAAAAGATTAAAATTATTTCTTACTTGAAACTAAATATTCAAATATAGTTAAACAATTAAACGTTATAGCTGGTTAATATTTTCTTGTATCAAACGTACACGCACACAAAAGAAGAAGAAGATGCTTTAACATCTCAGTCGAAATTTACCTTATTTGAATTTTAAGAATCCGAAAGTGACAAACTCTGGGACCGAATAAATAAAAGTTCAATCATCAACTCATAATCTATTACTAATATATACGTGTCTGCTGAAGTAGAAAACTCATGATGGACGTGTCCGCTTCAGCTGTTTCAATCATAATTTTACTATATTACTTCTAATTAATTATTATAAGTTATTTAAGTATTAGAAAATTAATAATATTTAATAAAAAAGGTAAAATAGACACAAAATCATAAATTAACTCTTAATGTTTAAAATTAACTTGGCGTCTTATACGGGGCCTACTTAAAAAAAATTCATGAGTAGTTTTTATAATAATTTTACTATATCAATTCTAATTAGTTATTATAAGTCATTTAAGTATTAGAAAATAAATAATATTTAATAATAAGGATAAAATAGATACAAAATGGTAAATTAAAAATGATCGGATGTGAATGAAGCTGCTGAAGCAGGTAACTCATGGTCGACATGCCTGCTTCAGCTGCTTCAATCGTGATTTTACTATTTCACCCCTAATTAATTATTATAGGTCATCTAAGTATTAGAAAATTAATAATATTTAATAAAAAAGGTAAAATAGACACAAAATGATAAATTAATTCTTGATGTTTTGAATTAACTTAAATTAATTCTTGATGTTTTGAATTAACTTGGTTTCTTATATGAGGCCCACTAAAAAAAATCACGAGTATTTTTTATAATAATTTTACTATATCACTTCTAATTAGTTATTATAAGTCATTTAAGTATGAGAAAATAAACAATATTAACTAATAAGAATAAAATAGATACAAAATGATAAATTAAAAATGGTCGAATGTGAATGAAGCTGCTGAAAAAGGTAACTCATGGTCGACATGCCTGCTTCAGCTGCTTCAACCGTGATTTTATGATTTCACCCCTAATTAATTACTATAAGTCATCTAAGTATTAGAAAATTAATAATATTTAATAAAAAAAGATAAAATAGACACAAAAATGATAAATTAACTCTGGATGTTTTAAATTAACTTGGTGTCTTATATGAGGTCCACTTAAATTTTCTTGCAAGTATTTTTATAGTAATTTTATATATCACTTCTAATTAGTTATTATAAGTCATTTAAGTATAGAAAATAAATAATATTTAATAACAGGGATAAAATATATACAAACTGATAAATTAAAAATGATCGAATGAAGTATTTTTCAATAGTAATATATGTATCAAAAAGGGAATATAAGAGTAGTACACTTATTGAGATCAAAATGATTAGATTTAAATAAAAAATTAAATACATAGTTACGAGCTAAGATCTGAATTATCAAAATTTTAATTTTTATTAGGTACAAATAAATGAAGCATAAAACATGTAAAAAAGAGAATTAAATTTTAAATTTTATTTTTATTACTTTTTCGTTTTAATTTATCTGACACCATTTGATTAATCATGGAGTAAAAAGAATGGGATGCTTTTGAAATTCATGGCATAAAATAAATCTTAGATTTTTTGTGGTCATAAATTATTTCATTAAAAAATAAATAAAAATTTAAAAACAAATTATTTCTAAAAATAGAAAAATGACATTCTTTTTAAACAAATTAAAAAATAAAATATGTCATATAAATTGAGACAAAAAAATATAAATATTAGGTTTGTGCTTAGCACCGGCACCATGCCACTAGTATATGGCTATAAGACGCAAATCATTCAGAAATTGAATTGGATTTGGTGTGTTCCTATTTCTTGTAGCCACGTACGTGTTGTAATAAGTTGCGTATATAAGTTAACTACTCCTTTCATTTGCTTTTACTCGTCAACTTTACACTTTTATGAAAAAATAATACTATAATAAAATTCATATTTTATTATAGTATCCATAATTATTAACATTTTAAAAAATCTTAAAAAATAATTTAGGTATTTGTAGTTAATGTTAAGAAATATAATAGAATTTTTTTTTTATCTTTCTCTTAATATGTTAAAGTGGACGAGTAAATAAGAAAAAATAAAAAATAGTATCATGGACGAGTAGAAAAGAACAGATAAGAGTATTCAATTGCTGCAATAGCTGACCAGTGTCATACAATTATCAACAATTTAATTGCTGCACGAGTTTTTGTTTTAGGATAAGTAAAATGTCACTGTTTGCTGAAAGTCTTTCCTTTTCTATTTTCATTTAACATTGCAAAGCATGAAACTTGGACATTTGCTAATGTGATTTTACATACTTTCTGTTCTTAAATGTTTGGACCATATTGGGTGACAATAGGTCAGCATCCAATTTGGTCCACCACACCAATAAGATCCAATGTTGTTATCTGAAAAATTCATGGATCCTGTGATTTAGATGAAGCCCAAGGTCAAAATTGGAAGTTGATCCTCAAGACTTTTTTTAGGCCAAAATTTTTATCTTGTGTTATATCACATTATATTAATTTATTATAATTAAGTAATAAGTTAAGACTTGAATTTTTCTAAAGTATATATGCAATGTAGGAGTGTCAGGTGAACGTGTTGATCAGCTAAATTTTAGTGAATCAAATTGGAATAATCAGTTAATAAATAAGCGGATCATTAAGTGGCCTAAAGTTTTCTTGGGATGAGATGAGTTTAGGGAAGTTTACATACATACTTGATTGCGGATCATTAAGTGGCCTAAAGTTTTCTTGGGATGAGATGAGTTTAGGGAAGTTTACATACATACTTGATTTTGGTGCCACTATTTTTGTTTAGTCCTAAGTTTATAAATTTTACACGATACACATTTCAAAGTACTTCAGATATGTTGTGATGTCTGAAATAAGTGGCCTAAAGTTTTCTTGGGATGAGATGAGTTTAGGGAAGTTTACATACATACTTGATTTTGGTGCCACTATTTTTGTTTAGTCCTAAGTTTATAAATTTTACACGATACACATTTCAAAGTAACTTCAGATATGATGTGATGTCTGAAATTTTATATGGCTGAAGTTCAGAAATTTTATACTTTATTTAATGACCAAATAAAATAAATAAATATTTTAATTTATTATGAGTGTATATATAACATATCAAACCAAAAAATACTTTTAAAAGTTTATCATGAGCCAATCTAAATTACATATTTAGCCCTAATCAACTCAAATTTTAAATAGTCTGAATTGAGCGAATTAAATGTACTAAGTCAATAAATATCAATTATTAACACGCTCAAACTCAGGGAAAGGCAAATCATATTTTTGGTGACTAGTTTTGTTACCCCTAATTTAATGAAAAAATAGTGCAAAAACATATTATGTACTCATTGTATACCTATAGGCTATAAACATCAAATGTGAAAAAAAATTCTACATTTTATGTCTAATTACTCCTTTGTAGGCTGTAGCAACTATCAGACTCTCATTTGACAAGTTTTAATGGAAATTCATCGTATGTTTTGCGCAAAAGAATGAAACTGGAAGATTTTCGTTTTTATTTTCTTTTCCTAATACTTTTGGTTGCTTATTCTTTTATGGTATATCAATGGCAAAATTTCAGAAATAGCTAACATTTAACTAATAAATGAGGCGGCATAGCTAACGTTTATCTAATTACAGGGCGTTGCTGCAGTTTAGTAGCTAAATATACAAATTAGAGATTGTATATACAAAATACAAATTCGCTTTAAAGATTTATATATGAACCTCAAAATTTGCGGTGTATACAAATGCAAACCCAAAAACCCTTTAGAAATTTCTATATGAACCCCAAAATTCTCTCACAAACGTATATGAGCACCGAAATTAGAGATTGTATATGACCCTCGAGATTTGTGTATGAGTCTCGAAATATACAAATATACAATACAAAAGAAATGTATATTTAACTATTTAATCTAAATCATAACTGCAAAAGATAATTATTTTAAATATTAGCTACGTTTTATAATTATGACTTGATATTTTCTACTCCACTTAATTTTTCCTTTATTATATCAATTAGTGAGAACTAGAAGTGGACCAGGCGAGTGGGCAGTTAGGTGTGCTTAGTTGACAAGGTCGATTGCTAAAAGATCAATCTTTTTTTATCAACCACATATTGTCTAACCAAATCCAATTCTTTCTAGATACGTTCCTCAAAGAAATCAGATTGTCACTTTAATTTGTTGGTGAAAAAATTGCTGAGCTTTTTGTCTTCTATTCCTAGAGATTTGCGGTTTGATGACATTTTGATTAAGCCCATCACAACATTCTTGTCAAATTAAGAAGAGTTGCTCACCGCAAGACAATTGGAAATTTAAAGAATTTTGAAGCCCAACTCTGAAACCCATTATGAAGTTTGAGTTCATGTGGGTAGGAGTGGGCATTCGGTATTCAATTTGGTATTTTCAAAATTTGGGTTCGGTAAGCGATAATTGAAAATAGATATCAAATACCATATTTTTAAACTTTGATTTGGTAATTTGGTAATCGATAAATTAAACTTCGGTTCGGTACGGTATTTGGTAATACCATATTCCTATTTCGTCTAACTAAATTTCTGAAAATCAACCTATTCATTGTGAAGACAACTGCAAATGTAATCAAGTATATAGGGTTGGTCCGGTTAGAACTTTTGGCTAATACTATTGTAAAGCAGAAGTGAAACAATGGATCAATTAGATATATTATATATATACGGGGTGAAACTTTATTTAATAAATAATTTGGTATTCGATAAATACCGAATATCAAACGATATTAATATCTTGTACCAAAATCGAATACCTTAATTTTGAAATTTTACCCCCAAATACCATACCAAATAACGAATTACCGAATACCAAATATCAAATTTCTCGATTCGATTCGATTCGGCAATACGATTTTCGGTATTTTATGCCCAACCGGGGATGTTGTTTGTAGTAATTGGGTCAAGGACTTTTTCTAAAAAAAAAAAAAAAAAAGAAGAGAAAATAAATTTTTCTATTACATTATTTTGAGAAACAGGATATTTGGCACCTAGGAAAAATATAATTTATACAAATATTATAGGGTGGAGACCGGGGACGGGGGTGTTGGTTGAGGTGGGGGCAAGGGTGACTTGCCGTCGTAGACCAGATGCCGGATGTGAAGAGGAGATAATTTGTATGGAGTATCGCTTATGAAATTTGTATTCACTAATCTATTAATGAAGTCATTTAATTTTCTGATTTTTAGTAAATTTATTTTTCTAAAAAATATTTTTTTAAAATATATTTTGATCAACCAAATAAGGAAATCGATAATATTTTTCCAATTCTTTGTCATTTTCATGGAAATTACGAATCTAATCAGAGTTCTTCTTTCATTTCCTTCTGTTTCTATCATATATATATATATATATATATATACAATAGATTATTACGCTTAGGGTTCTATTGGCGAGATAAAATGGAATATCTCAAGATTAAGTTTGTGATAAAATTTATATTGCGTTTGTTTAACAGTTTAAATTTATACTAACAACCAAACACAATACAAAATTTGTCTCAGACTTAATCATGGGATATTCTACCTTATTCCATCCAACTTGAAATTATTTCATCCCATCTCACAGATGGAATCAATTAGTCCAAAATTATATCCCATAATAATTTAGTCCACATACCAAACGACTGCAATTCCAAGTACAATAGAATACCTTACTTTCAATTATCCCGACCCTTACCCCATATTTAACTAAAGTTGATAATCTAGACCATCAAGAAACTTTTATGTTTATTTTTTATAAGAAAAACAATGCAACTTACTCTTTTGGTACATCGATCTTTCCCAAAATAATTTTATTCCAATATAAAATTAGTAAGAAATCCTAGAACGTGTAGACCTTCTCTCCATCACTCTACTTCTCAACACACTTGCAATATATGTAGATTAGATCAATAATAAAAATGCAGAGAGGCAAGAACGTCATCTATTTAACATCAGCCACAGCTTTATTACAAAACAAATCCATAAATTATTTATATTTATAAAGGAATCAGCATTTCATAATTAAAATATCAATCCTTATATGATCTGCATGTATTATTAATATTCCCTATAATTGGAGGTGCAAAGCACTTCTTTGATCTGATATCATGATGAAACTGCAGGCATTTCATATATGAATTTACAAAATCAAATAAATTAGTATGAATTATCAGTACAGTTTCTTGTCTCCCACTTTCTAGCTAGTCATGTAAAATATTTATAATAAAGAAAGAATAAATAAATATTGTATATTATTTAATTAATTAAAAGAGAATCTGGAAATCTCAATTATGGTTTATCATGAATGTTGGTATTATTCCAACAGTAGTTAGGTATTCTAACCTCTAGGATTCCAATTAAATTGAATAACTAGACAAGGGGAATTTTTTTAAAGGTAAAAAAATCTGTAATTAAGTTGGATTATTGGTGCTAAGTTCAACCAACTATGTAATTTTGGCGCAAAAAGGAATAATAATAATAACAGAAAGATTGAAAATTGGGGAAATATACAAGTGTTTCAAGCATCCATCTTTTTCCTTGAAATAATTAGCTATATAATACTATACATTGATGTAATTAAATATGATATTTAATTTTTCCAGTTGTAAGACTTTAGGGATGAAGGGGTTCCACAACAGCATAATGTGGACAATAATGTGTTAATAAGGAATTTTGGGATTTAATTTTTGACACTAGGAGTTTTAGAGATTATTATAGCATAAAGTCATAGAACTAATTAAAAAGTCAATTACTTAAATAAAAGCAATTTGCAACCAACAAGTGCTAAACCCCAGTACTTTCCTGACAGCTATACTAAAAGAGTACAAGTTGCTTATTAATACTTTCTAATGTGGGAAAGAGAGATGAATTCACACCGACGTGAAATAATACTATAAATCAACTTGGTAAAAAGAAAAAACAGTTTGCAATTGCAATGGAAAAAAAAAATCCTAAATTTCAGATATTTTCATTCATTATAGCAAAGTCATTGCATTTAATTTGATGTATCATAAGCAAAAAAAAAATGATTCATATTGTATTGAGTTACCAATAGCAATAATGTATCATAAGCTAAGAAAATGACTTTTTTTCCCTTTATTATTCCACCAATTTGTGATAACGTCTGACATGTGATGTCACAAACTACCTCACTACTATTTTTACAATGTGAAATGATTTGAATGAAAACGAAATTTAAGCAAAAACATAAAAAAAAAAAAAGGCAGTTCAGTGCACTAATCTCCCGCTATGTGCAGGATCCGGAAAAGGCCCTATCATAAAGATCTATTGTACGCAACCTCATCTTATATTTCTGCAAGAATATATTTTAAAAATTTATAAACTTAAGCACATCATGATAATATTTATGCAAAAAATAAAAAATTATCATTTACGAAAGATGTAAAAAATTTCCTTCCAGACTCCATTTTGTAAAATTATATTGTGTATGTCGTTATTGTTAAGAATGTAAAAATAAAACTTGAGTTGTTTCCAAAATCAGAAACCCACCGTTAGTTTTGGAACGACAAGAATGGAGGCTGGAGTATCAAATAAACACTATGAAAGTTAAAACTCGATCACATGCACTTATTATGTGTGGGAGACACAGGCAGGGCATACAACAAAGCTTAAGTAAATTTCATTTCTGTAATAAGATTAAGAGATTATTTTACTATTGCATTTCCAACAAATATTTCTATATATTTAATAAATTTCTCAATATAAAATTATAAAAATAAGATTTGCGTGAAAGTTACTAGATTCTTGAAAACTCGCACCATATACCCTAAATCTGCCCCTGCTTCCACACCGACATCACTAGACCCTAAATCTTTGGTGGTAAAAAAATTGTAGAATCACATATATAAGAATCTGCTTTTGATGAGTTCTGAGAGATCGTAATAATTTCGATCCTCAAAATTCAAATTCAAAATCTCTGAATTAAGAAATCATATTCATTTCATCATAATCCTGAAAATTAATATCTCAATATATAGCTCAATTACATGGCAGCACACACAAACTCAACATTTCATATTTCTTGGGGAAAAGGAGAAGAAGAAATTATATATAGTTGGTAAATTTAAAAAATGAAGAGAATCCCAATAAAACATGGATTATTAAATTACTACTTCATAATACTTTAATTTGGTGCAATATTTTATCCTCTCCAATGAGAAAATCCTGTCCAATTCTTGCTTCCAAAAGGCAAAACTTAGACCTTTATATCCACCAAACTAATTTCAACTCTCTAAAGTATTCCTCCTATTTAAATACCTCCTCACCATTACTTCAACATTAATACCAACAATATCCTCTAATTCTCTCTCTCTCTCTCTCTCTAAATTCCAATATTTTAGTTGCTCGAAAGGGAGAAAATGAAGCAATTAATCACAAGTGCAACCACTAGTCCAAGTTGTTCTAAGCACAATATGCATAGAGATTCACATACAATATCCAAATTGAAGCCAAAAATACGAATAATTCATATAATAGCACCAGAGATCATCAAAACAGACGTAGAGAATTTTCGCGATCTTGTACAAAGGCTAACGGGGAAGAATGCTGCACAAATCAAACGGAAAAAGGCGAAAAAAGAGAGGAAGATGATAGACATAGAATCATCACCACAACAAGATCAACATATGATGATGAACATGTTGCAAGATACTACTACAAATTATAGGATGAAAGAGGAAGAAAGTAGTACTAGTGAAGGTATATATGGAAGTATTGAAAATTCATCAAATGGATTTTTGAGTGGTTTTGGATCAATGGAGGGATTTATTCAAGACTTAGGTGAATATCCTCTATTTCCTAATTTCAAGCCTACTCAAATTAATATGTTTGGTGAGATGCCCCTTTGCTAGAGATCAAGAAATATTTTGTTTCTTTGAGAAAAAGAATTAAAAGTTCCTTTGATATAATTTTAGCTGTTCAATGTAGTGTTTGGGGATGGGGTGACCAAGATGACTTCTTGATTATACTTTTTTTTTCTAATTTCTTTTGGTTGGATTTGGAGTGGTGAGGAAGAGGGCAGATGCTGATTGACTTTGTTTATGTCCATTTGTAGAGAAGATTCATATATACATGTGAATATATATAATGTTTTCTTCAATTTCATGTAATTAATTGTTCACATCTTTGTGATTCTTTGATCCATATATTTTTTCATTACCCTTTCTTAAATCTTATCTTTTTGATCCTATAACCGTCTTCTTCCTTCTGCGTGATCGTGCTACCTAGTGTGATTGTGCTCGCATTAGATATCAAAAAATGTCAGTGAAAGCCCTTATTGTTGTTGCCCTAGTGTTATAGTATTCACTTGATAGGTACATTCTTACGGAATTCATTGGAAACTATTTCCACCAAATTCTTATTAGAATTTCCACATTATCGATGATGTTTAAGCAAGAACGTCCATAGAAAATCCGCAGATTTCTTGTAGTATCCTTACGGGCGCAAAGGTTATTAATGTAAAATTAGGTCTTGGGCCTAACTCACACCCCAAAACTAGCTCATGAGGGGAGGATTGCCCAAGTCCATATAAAAGGAGACCAATTGTTCATTCCTTTTCCGATGTGGGACTCTAAACAATTAGAGTAATATCTTATTGTCTATTTCAAGAACGCAACTAACAAGAAAAAATTGATAAGAGTAATGTAATTTTGAACGATTGAGCATAGCATTTTTCACTCTAGAGTCTAGTAGCAACTTGGGATTTAAAAATGTTCTTTACTAGGACTTCGCACATTTTCATTGGTTGGGAATGAACATGGAAATATGCTCGTTCAGTGAATTAATGATTATATATCGATCATGGTCCAAATTATACATTAGTTTCACTTCTGATTTAAATCCCTAAATAGAAATTTTGCACATTTTCGTTAATTCAGGAACAAGATCTATGCGTCTTGATAGGATCGGTTAAACATTCCTTTAGATAGCTTGATCTTTGACTATTTTGCTTATGTGTTATTCATATTCTTGTTCATACTCTGCGGAAGATGTGTGAATTGACCTGCTTTTTTCCTTTCATCAGTATGTGCAAATATGAAAAAGATGGGACGCTCACATACCGGAAGGAAGAGAATTATTAGAACTCTCTTAGTCGAACTTTCTTACTTATATACTCATTATACACTTGTTATACACTGAGCATACATCGGCTACGAGCCTACGATTACAGCCGCTGGCTAGGCAAGTGAATTTATTTTAACCGCCTAGCTAAAAATTTAAAGATACCTTACTAATTTGAAGTTTGGAATGTTCTCATCCATAAAATAATTCAGGAGTTAATAATGACCTAGTAATGAAAAAATTAGTCTGACATTATTAATTAATGCAAATCTGGTGAAGTTTATACAACTCAAAGATCTACTGTTTGTTAAATACTAGTATAAAATGTTAGGGAAAGAACTAAAAATGAGAGTTAGTACTCGTGCCTAAATTAATGTTAATGACATAGGTTACTATAATGTGTAATTTTGATCGAATCAATAACAACACCAATACAACTATGTTATATATGATCTAGAGTGATAGCAAAAAAAATTATGATGATATTAAAAAGTAAGGGGAAAAAGATCTAAAAGAAAAAATATTTTTCCTAAAATTCCTTTTTTATGAATATACCACTATAGTCCACAAATAGGGTGAGGGTGGGATGTATGCAAATCTTATCCCTACCTTCATAGGGTATAGAAAGATTATTTCCAATGGATCCTCGGCTCAAGAAAATCATTTTTCCAAACAGTTTGAAAAAAATATATAATTAGTGTCTTAATCCTCGTTAAGTAATTTGAAGAGAAAAGGGAATAATAGGTAGATATATCAATGGGCAAAAGGGTGTTTCATGCATCCATTTCTTTTTCCTAGAAAACTTTAGATTGATGCAAATTAATATTTCTTATTAGTTCTGTGAGTGTTCGTTATTTAATTAAGACTTTAAATCAATGGAGATCAAGGGGTTCCACAACATAATAATGTTGATAATATACAATGTAAACAACGACTTTTGGATTTAATTATTAAAATTACGAGTCTACAACTTTTAGAACAATTTTATAACATAAAGTCAAGCGTTCCCTAAGCAGACACCCTGCTTAAACCTAAAAAGTCAATTAGTTAAGTAAGAGCAATTTGCACCTAAGAGCTTTAAGTACTTAACCTATATAATTCCAGCATTTAGCTCTATTTACAATTTGCTACTATAATTTAATATGAAAATAAAGAAATAGAATGAATATACAAGACGAGAAAAGGTGTCTATTAATTAACATATCAAAAAATAAAATTAGTTAATATATCACATCAGAGGGAAAAAACATTTTTTTTTTCTTTAGATAGTTTCATCCATATATTGTTCATGTAAATAATGAGTAAGCCAGCTAGCAAATTTGTTATTGATATAAGATTTTCAGTTGCCACGAAAAACATGTGGCAAAGTCGTGAGTAAAAGGATTCAACTGACAAACTGAGTCAAGTACAAGTACCTCTCATGTTATCCCGCCTAAAAAAATTGCTTCAAATGACACACACACATAAATGTAACAGTATTACTACATAGGACATTACTACTGTGATTTGTCCTAAGGATGTCAAATGGACTAATTGAGCTGAATTTAGGCGGATCAAAATAAGATGAAGTACTAATGATTTGTCTAAGAATTACTTGGGTTAAAATGGCTGAGTGCACCCAAAGGTGTGGCCTAGTGGTTCAATGAAGTTGGGTTGAGCACCATGAGGTCTCAAGTTCAATTCCCAACAGAGACAAACACTAGGTGATTTCTTCCCATCTGTTCTAGCCTTGATGGATAGAGTTACGTGGTACCTGTTGCTGGTGGGAGGTGGCAGGTATCTCGTGGAATTAGTCGAGGTGCTCGCAAGCTGACCCAGACACCACGATTATCAAAAAAAAATAAAAAAAATAGCTGAGTTAATAAATGACCCGCCCAAATTCATGAATATAATGCTTCATTGCAAAGTGTTGATAAGAATTGATTCTTTAATTTTATATATAAGAGTTGATTCTTGTTCTTCTTATTCTATTGTAAGCTCTAACCTCTAGAGTTCAGATGATAAAAAAAAAAAAAGAGATCTCTTGTCCTTTTATAAACCGATTAAAAGAAAATGATCTTTTTAGATATCTTATATATAAAAATGAAGATGTTTTGTGTGAGAAAATGAAAATCTCTCGTAAAAAGAACATAAAACTAAAAAGAATTTGTAACAAGCTAGAAAACGATTTCTCCCATAAAAGATAACATTTATATAAGCGTTTAAGATTAATCAATAACAACTGTGTATAATCCTAGTCAAGTTGCTTCTTTTTTATTAACCAAGTCTAGTAAATGCAATTTGGGTAAATCGATCATGACAATTGAGTTAAGAAAATATTAAACCTTTTGAACTTGACATGATAATTGAATTAGGAAACACCACTTACTCTTCCACATTAGCCTAGAGATAATTAACATTAAATGGTAATAAGAAAATGTAAAAAATTGAAACAAGTTGAGAAGAAGATGGTAAAAATCTTCCCTCGTGCCATCTTAAAGTTGACTCTTGAGGTGGGAAAATCCATCACTTTCTTGGCGGTGATGCTTTATTTTCGTTTGGTTCGATAGACGGTATAAATTTATTCTAGAATAAAATTATACCGTCTATCAAATACATATAAATCTTATTCAGATATCTCACCTTATCCCATTCAGCTTGGGATTATTTTATTCCATATCTCAGGTGGAATAAAGAAATCCAAAATTTTCAAAATAATTTAATCTGCGTACCAAAACACGTTACATGCCTAAGTTAAAAATATTATACATATTTGTGTTACTTGATATATTAAATTAAAGAATACATAAGGGATAGAGATGAAAAGTTCGCAGATTTAATATAAGTTGACTTCAGATTAGCTAATATATTAAGTAAACATCACAGTTAATTACAAAGTCGGTTGCCATATCATGTCATACATACTATATTTCTGGTCGGAGAAGGAGGAGAAAAAAAAGGTTGGCAAACTAAAAATATATATACTCCAAGATAAATCCCATGTACTTAACATAAAAACTTGGATTAACTAATATAGTATTGTCTATAATTAATCTCTAAAAAGACAGATTAATATACTAAGGAAGTGGGTGGTGATAGGCTTAGTTTTCTCCATCTTGTACAGATTCATACTTCTGAATGTAATGTTAATTTCTTCGTTTGTTTTTGCTGCCAATTACGTACTAATTCCTACCCTATAAATATTATTGGCGTTTTTAATTTTGTGATACTTCCGTTTTTAATATTAAAACCTAGAGATCAGGTGTGAGTGGACAAATAAATTAAAATATATACTTTGGTTTACCGGGAGAGGGGTTGGGAAAAGAAAGTTTTACTTGCCTTCTGACTTCAAGTGTGAAAGGATAAATATGACATGTTGTACATATACAAACTTGTTGGTCTCTTTGATATCATTTTCCTTATCATAGCATATGTTACTAGTGGCATGGCGCTCAATATTTATACTTTATTTTTTTCAATTTATGTATCACACTTTCATTTTATATTCATCCAAAAAAGAATATCAGTTTCTTAAAAAAAAACATTTAATTTTAAAATATTTTACACAACCTTTTTTAACAATAATTTCCGTCACATTTGAAATATTCATAAATGTTACTATTGAAAAGTACTTCATCCGTTTATTTTTAATTTATCATTTTATATCTATTTTATCCTTGTTATTAAATAAAATGTTATTTATTTTCTAATACTTAAATGACTTATAATAACTACTTAGAAGTGATATAGTAAAATTACTATAAAAATATCCTTGTGAAAAAAAATTTAAGTTGGCCCCATATAAGACATCAAGTTAATTTAAAACACCAAGAGTTAATTTCTCATTTTGTGTCTATTTTATCTTTTTTTAAATTAAATATTATTAATTTTTTAATACTTAAATGAATTATAGTAATTAATTAGGGGTGATATAATAAAATCACGGTTGAAACAGATGAGGCAGACCTGTCATCAACTTATTAAAAATCTTTTTTTTTGGAAATTTTCTATTATATTTTTTTAAAAAAATACTCCCTTTTTTACACAGATATTACTATTGAAAAGTACTTTATATGTCCATTTTTAATTTATCATTTTGTATCTATATTATTAAATATTATTAATTTTCTAATAATTAAATAACTTATAATAACTAATTAGAAGTGATATAGTAAAATTACTATAAAAGTTACTTCTGACAAAAAATTTAAATGAGACAGATATAAAACGTTGAATCAATTTAACATATCAAGAGTTAATTTATTATTTTATGTTTATTTTATCTTTTTTTATTAAATATTATTAATTTTATAATATTTAAATAATTTATAATAATTAATTAAGGATGATATAATAAAATCACAATTAAAGCAAGCATGTCGATCGAAAGCTGCCTGCTTCAGCTGCTCAAACTCTTTGTATAATAAGAGAAAAAATATCTAACACGTCGCCTATACCTATGATTTCCTCAGATTTTACCCCTTCTTGTGACATGACAAATCTATAAGGACATATATAAAAGATTATTTAAAAAAAAAGGGGAGAAATGTATATTGTTCATTTGATGTTTACCTCCTCAAATCAATGAATACATGATTAGTGTCCTAATATTGCCTTTTGGATACTTACAAGTTACATCCAATCAATTAGTACATGACATACATGAGTTCTTTGAATACTTTAGGAGTCATTTGGTAGAGTGTATAAGAATAATATTGAATAGAATATATTAGTAATGCTGGTAATAGCTATGCTGACATTAATTATGCCGATATTATTTCTTATACATTATTTGATTTGATGTATTAGAAATAACATGCAAGGCATAATTTTTATAAAATAATATTTCTTTACAAAAACATCCTCCTTTTAACTTTGTACTGTTTTTTCAACAAATATCTTTTACCTTTATTAAAACTTCACTGGGGTTCACGAGAAATGGATGAAATTGTTTTGATTTTATGCAGTAATCGTTGCTGAGGAGAAAATTAAAAGAAAGAAAGACAATATAACTATTACTGTGTCTCCAGATCATGGATTCCACCAAGCTTCCATACACGATTAAGATGTATGTGAAAAGGATTACATCACAACAGCCTGTTCAGAAATGGTACATGTTATGGAAGAGAGAGATATTTCTTATTTCAACATGGCATACAAGAGAACACTATAATTTACAGGTCCTTTCTGCACAGGCCTTACTATTTTTTTAGCCGAACATACTCACTCATATACAGCTCCGAAAATCCAAATAGAAGTTTATTTGCTCAAGTCGTGAGCATTTTCACTGGTTTGGTCACCTACCTCTTTTCTTTTTACCTTCTCCTATCTCTCTTTTTCCTGGTGCATTTGATGCCGCATACCTGGAAACAAAATGTGTTATTGAGCAAAAGAAGCGAGTATAAAAGAATAAATGCAAGATAAGATAATTCTGACAGACTTCATATGTAGGAGAGCACCTAGATTCAGTCAAACTTCATCTACAGTATACCAGATTTCTTCTATGCTTGCTGAAGACTAGCCATTCAAGTAGCTCACTTTCATATTCTACTCTCGGGATAATGACTTCCAATCGTGCAAATCAACTTTTAACCAAAGACACTTCTGACAGGTGTGAAAAAGTACAATGCTCCTACAATATCATGAACATCTAAATAGAGTACTAGAAGGCTGCACTCATTCCTTTTGAATATCATAACAGATGCATAATTGAACATCACTGCCAGTTTCGACTATAAGACAACAATGCTTTTACCTTATTATCAACATCTAAATACAGTACCAGAAGGGTGCACGCGTTTCTTTTTAATATATCATAACAGAATAACAGATGCACCAAGTGAAGTTCACAGCAATCATAGAGTCTAAAACAGATTGGCATTTTTTCTTTTTGGATAACAGTGATGTCCGGGGCAAGCTTGCATGCACCTCGGCTATGCCACTGAGTACCTCGACTATTGCCACATGTTTTATCATAGACACCTGATAAAACAGGTTGGCAAATATTTCATGCATACAAAAGCTAATTGGATTGAGACTCTTCCAACAGCATCTTAAATAACACTATAACTTAATACCCAATTGAAAAACCAGCTTGACAAGCCTACTCCCAGCTTAATATGGACCAACTATTGAAACACAATATCCAAAGCCTTTATGCAAGTAGCACTCATTAAGTTCCTGCACTGCAACCAATGAAAAGCAAACAACAGATGGGGGAAACCAGGTTTGTCCCAAATATTGTTGTTAACCAGTGGTCATAGATCATGCTGACTCGCACTTCAATCCAGAATACAAATGCAATATATAATACACTTCAAGTCAAATCTTTTTACAACTGAAAATCCCCGAGGGCCAGTAGTGCATGGTTCAAAACTAGGAGGAGGATGGCTTGGCCCCTCTACCTAGTGTTCAGGGAAGTGTGATGCGAAAAAAAGTGACAAGGCTCCGCATCACGCATTAAGCGATGCGTGAAGCGATGAGACCGCATCATTGAAGTGAAGTGCAATTTAAAAGAAAAAGACCTAATAGAGCATCCAAATAGTAAATCATAAGTGAAAAGACCACAACAACTATATAATCAACAATAAAGACACAATATATAAGCAAAAGTTTAAATGAAAAACCAAAATCACAGGTTTGAGCATTGAAACACAACAACAAATAAAACAGTTCAACAAAATAGCAAAACAAACCAGAAAAAAAGAAGTAAAAACAAATCTAAATTAATAATGTCTCAATCTAAAACTCTTCTAGTTCATCAAGTTAAAAAAAGAAAGAGAAAAAAGAGGGAAAACAGAGAAAAAAAGGGGAAAAAAACGGAGCTGCAGTAAGAATAAAAACAGAGCAGCAATAAAGAAGAAGGAAGAAGAGCAGAAGTTAAAAAGTTAAAAAAAAAAAAAAAAAAAAAAAAAAAGAGAAGAAAAGAAACAGTGAAACCGAGAAGGAAGAAGAAAGAAGAAAAAGGAAGAAAGATTACCTTAAAACAGTGAAGTCGCAGCAACAATGGAGAAGAAGAGAAGAAGTCGCAGCAACCAGAAAAACTGAAGAAGAGAAGAAGTCGTGATAGCTAAACCTACAAAATCGCACAAGTGAAGAAAAAGAAAACAAGTCGCGACTCTTTTCTTTCCTTAAATTGACCCGATTTTTTTTTTTTAATTTAAAAATGGCCCATCAAATAAAATCAACACGATGCGAGCGCATCAGTATGCATCCCGCATCGAATCGCATCACGCATCATCAGAGAGTGATGCGCCCGCTTTCTGCAGATTGCCTCGCCTCCAAAACTCGAAGTGCCAAAGTCACGCATTGCATTGCATCGACGCATTATGCGCTGATGCGCCCGCATCCAAGAACACTACCTCTACCTTTCTCCACTTAAAGCTTTTGTCTATGGCAAGGGTCAAACCCGATTTTTTAATAAGGCAAGGTAACTCCATTAATGAAAAAGTACCAAGAAGGTACCAAATTACAAGAAAACCAGACAAAAGCTACATTCCCAGAAACTTAAGCTTCTCTAAATACTGGAACATGTTATCAATCAAACTACTACTACACCAAAGTATAAGCTTTGTAAACATCTACTCTTAACAAAAGAAATGTGAAGTTTCCTATCATCAAAAACTCTCCTATTTCTCAAACGCCATATGTTTCATATGATGCATAAAGGCTTGGTCCTCCAAATCCTCTTAAATCTGTTGACAATCTGCTCTGCCAACATTCAGTAATTGTTTGACTGTTTCAGGCATTACCCACTGTACTCCACAAATGTTGAAAAAAAGATCCCAAATTTGTTTTGTTTTCCTACAGTGTGAGATAAGTGATTTGTGGACTCAAGATTTTCTTCACAAAAGTAAATCTACAACACAGGGACAAAACCTCTCTTCTGCAGTATATTCTGAGTGGCTGCAATCCAGCCAAAACAAGCTACTTTCCTTGGGGCTTTAGTTTTCTATAACATTTTCCATGGCCAAATACGGTCCCAATGTCCAACTTGTTTCTGTAGAAGAGTATAGCTGCTGTTAACAGAGAAACTCCCTTTTCAATTGTTGTCCAGATTAGAGAGTCCAATTTATTATCTTCAAGAATAATAGGATCCGGTGAATGTAAAAAATGACTAATAACATCCATCTCCCAGACATTAAAATTTCTCCTGAAATTCAGCTGCCACCCAGAATTTATATAGCACTCTGCCACTTTACACTGCTTATTCAAGGAAATGTTATAAAATGGGAAACTTTTCCATCAATCTTAGATATCCTAACCACAAATCCGGCCAAAATCTAATTTTACATCCATTCCCTACCTTCAGATTAGTAAGAATTTGAAAATCGGGGCATAATTAAACAATTTGTTCCCAGAAACCACTTATAAATGGCCTAAAAATTCTCCCAGGTGTCCCAGAATCTTCTTTACCATATTCTGAGATAATGATCTCTTTACAGCATTCATCTCCATTTTCATTGGATCTCCATAACCATTTAAATCACAAGCTCTTGTTACGAACCTTTAAATTCCCTATCCCCAAGCCACCACCTTTTTATCCCTCATTACAAATAGCCCCTTTACCAGGTGCATCTCAAACCCATGACGTGCACGTAACTTACACATCATGTGTTGAGCTCTTACCACTAGATCAGGCAAGCCCATCTAATTATGTCCCCATAATGTAGACAGCATCAGAAAAAATGCAAATCAAAGTTGAATATAAAGTCTCTGGTGAGATTCAGAGCAAAAGGTTCCCAAGCAAAGGATTAAATCGGATTAAATCCACCAAAGTCCAAACCCATTGATTGATGTATTTCCTAGAGAGCCAACTATCTTTATTTGACTTTGATAAGCATAAATGCAAATATAAAACCTCGGGTGACAGGCTCAGGACTCTCTAAATGAAACATCTCAGGATTCACTATTCAGGCCAAGAAAGGAGAAGACATTTCTAATATTTCCAATAAGTAAATCATTATAAAAAGAAATATTTCCATTAAGTTACCAGTTTATAAAATTTTTGGTCAAGTTAGCAAAGAGCATGAAAAACATGATATTGAAAAGATGGAATTGTATTTTTCTTGTCTTAATGTTAGACTCTTAATACCGAATTGAGCGAGACCAATTGACTCATGAAAGGAAAGCGCTTCTAAAATTTACAAGCAATAGTTTAACTACGACTGCAAGAAGAGCAAAATCTTAAGAGCCATTTGAGAAGTACCAATCTAGCTAAGGATCAAATAACTACAAAACCTCTGAGATTCAGAAGACTTTATGCAGGCAAACTTCACTATTAAGTTACTAAGACTGTAGTCAGCAAATTGTGTATCCTAACACGCAGTCATCATCATCATCATACCCAGTGTATTCCCACCAGGTGGGGTCTGGGGGGGTAAAGTGTACGCAGTCCATACCACTACCTCAGAAGAGGTAGAGAGGTTGTTTCCGATAGACCCCCGGCTCAGAACAGATAACCATAACAAACAAAAATCATAAAAACCAACAGCAAAAAGAGATAACAAATCGCTAGATAATCGAAGAAGCAAGACACTCACAGAGTAACACTATAAACTAGTTATTCAAAATCACAAATATCACCAAAACAACGCGAACAAGAATTTTCCTAAGAAACAACACGCACAGATACAAGCAACCACTCTTCCCTGCTAATACAGACACCTTCCTACCCACTAACCCTCTACCCTAATCCGCGTCCTCCACATCTTTAAATAAAGTAATGAACAGAAACTAAAGGAAGGTGCTTAAATTGGCGAACGAAAAGCATACATACATCATTGTACAATTCAACTATGACCATCAAAACCCAATATATTTCATCCATCATCCACCAATATGTATCATCGGTCTATTTGGAGTTTTGGCGATATCAAACATCCCAGCATGAGAAGCTTTCTTCCTTTTGACCTGAAAGGAAGAATGAATCAAAAGAACTGTAGATAATAGTGTAAAAGTAGCATGAGTCTTAAATGCCAAATGATATGGAAAGAAGTTTGTCTTGCCCTGATGAAGACATGACACTACAAAAGAAGAGGACACAAATGGAAAATATGTAAGCAACATTTTGTGTTAGAACGTATTAGTTGCTACATACCGCTGTCCCAATGATCTCCCTGAGTTTATCATCACCCTCGCCAAGACGAATAGGATCCCTCAAACTCACCTGGAGAAAGCAAAAATAAAAGAAAAATAGTTGTAACACAAGGAAGCACATCCATTTCATGATATCGACTACATAGTTATGTCTAAGCCATAGTAATAATCTCAAACAACAAAAGTAGGTAGAGACCATGAATTCAGTTGTTAATGAAGCTACAGTCTAATCTCTATGAAATTGAATCCCTTGAATTAAAAAGGCCTTAAAAAAAAAAAGAATCTAGGGAGCAGTGATGGGACTACGTTTATAGAGGAATTTCATGAAGCCACATTTACATCTTATGAGTGACATGGTTCACCTAACCAAATAATTCCTCCTTGTAAACTCTTCAACCGATCGGGATAGATAGAACAGGAATGAGGAAGAGTTACTGCATAGATGATGAATATTATATAATAAAAAATATAAGAATCACTATACTAACTTATAATCAAAGTAGTAAGTCATGGGAAAACGATGCAGCTTTACTATTTGAAATGAGGTCTACAAATATGACAAATATATATCTAGTCGATAGAGACGAATCTAAGGGTAAATTTTAGAGCAATTCAAACTCCTAATTGCATAGAAAATCCTACAAGTCCCATGAGACAAAGAAGAATAGAAGATGGTCAAATATGGATCTTCATCCTCATGTTTTACAACTCCCTTTTCTCTGCCTAGGATATCCCCAAGTGAATGGAATTGAACAAGTAACTCCAGTAAATATCCTAGTGGAAGAAATCCAGAAAAGGATAGCATAGACAAAATTAAAAAAAGGGGAAATCTTGCATAAGTGCTACTGCTCTCTCCTGTCTTCCTCTTCTTCGTTTTTTTAGGTGGGGAGATAGGGACTTGGGAGTGCTGCTGGATCTTTTGGTGACAAGAATGGTAATCCTTCTAGGTTTTAAAATTATTTGAACACATCATTTCCCTAGTTTTGGCCTAAAGACCATTAGTTTTCTTCGACCAATAGTACCAGAAAAGTGACAAACACCATATTGTCTCCCCTAGTTCCTCATTTCTTCTATTTATTGACTCTTCCCCTCAATTTTTTCTATGTACAGAAGCAGAGTAGAAGTGCTTCACCAAGTTTCATCACTCCACTCTGCTTATTTTCTATACTAATTTATCTCCTCTTCCCAGCTACTATTCTTTCACCTCATGCATCTAATGGTTGGAGGCCACTGCAAATTCATTCTTCTTCCTCTCCTACTTTTTCCCTCTTTCTTGCTAAATTCACCATTTAGAAAAAATGTTAGACCAAAGTAATCAGGCTGATGAAGAAGAGGATAATAGAAACAGCAAGAGAAGAGAAAATAGATATATGGAGCTGGATTATGTAGCATTAGAGCTGAAGAAGAAATGACAAAGTACGAACATCAGAACCGTGAAAGAGAAAAGAAGTGTAGCGAATACAAGGAAATGTGCAGTATAGTAAACTTCTCCACTAGGGGTAGATAAAAAACTCATCATTACATTCTTGTCCAAAAGGACAAGGGAGCTACAAATGTTATTTGAAGTAGCAGAAGCTTGTGATTGGAGGAAAACAATACAAGGTATGACGTGCTCTAATTGAGAAAAAGAAGACATGTGCTACATGACTCAACAGCCTATGCAAGTTTTCACAAATTCTAGTCAAGAAGATAATCACCTCTGAGGGACCGAAAAGGCAAACTTTGAAGTTTCCATCAGCTAAAAGTCGCAGTCTGTTACAACCAGCACAAAAATGCTCAGTCATTGATGTAATAAATGAAACAGAGCCTTGATGCCCATCTATCCTGAAATTCTTAGCTGTCTCTGTGGGATGATCTTGAATTCTCTGAAGCCCTGTAAATTTTTCACCCTGTTCAGTAATATTGAGTGACTTAGATAATGTACAAAACTCACTTAAAAGAGAAACATCTGACAAAAGTCTACCATACCACTTTGTCCAACATTTCAGCATAAGGTACTAGCTTCTTGACATTCCAGACATTCCCATCAAACGGCATAAACTCAATAAACCGGACATTGATTGGCCTTTCGCGTGTCAACTCAACGAAATCACAAATTTCATCATCATTGAATCCACGCATTACAACACAATTTACCTGATTTACAGAGCACACCAAAAGACAACATATATAATGTACCACAAAGCAGACCATCAGGCAGAGTTGAAGAACTTCTTTCATCAGAAGCTTGTTTTTCAAATCAAGTCTTCAAAAATATGTTCCATTTCCACAGGTACAACCTGAAGAATCTCAAGCAAAATCTGTAGAAATTTCATGCATAAACTAGCGCTAAAAGCATAACCAGGAAGCAAAACTGGAGAGTGATGCCTTAGTCTCCTTTTTCCAACTTTGTCCTATTTAGAAAGTAACAAATCCTACTTTAACCATGATTTCTTGCTTTCTTTTGCAATGGTTTTCTATTCTAAATTGGTAGTTTTAGTTCTTTCCACAGTCTAAAAACTACAACATTATATCCAACAAATAAACCACCAAAGTCCGGTACTAAACCAAAAACTTGATCAAGCAAATCCTCAAGGTCCAAATTAAGTTAGTTGAACAGGAGGGGGTATCATTCTAGGGAGAATAACGTAATATAATCATGCTAGACAGATAGAGAGAACTTACTTTGACGGGATTATAACCCAGCTTTACTGCAGCATCAATTGACTCCATTACTCTCTCCTGCCCTTTGCGCCTAGTCATAAACTCAAATTTTGCTGGAACCAATGTGTCTAAGCTTATGTTCACCAAATTAAGTCCAGCGTCTTTCAGCTTTGGAAGTTTTTTTCCCAGAGTAATTCCATTTGTTGTCATCGCCAGGGTTTTAAGCCCCTTCAAGTTTGATAGTTGCAAGCAAAGTTCTTCGATATCCTTCCTAACAGTCGGTTCCCCACCAGTTAAACGAATTTTATTCACTCCAGAGCTAACAAACAAACTTGCCAAGCGAACAATCTCATCCTGAGATAGAAGTTGAGGACTAGGAGTGAGTTCTACACCCTCAGCTGGCATACAGTAGTGGCACCGTAAATTGCAACGCTCAGTCAATGATATTCTCAAATATGTGTGCAGCCTTCCAAATGAATCAATCAACATGTCAGAAATAGCTCTATTTTTGGATGGATCTTCGGACAATGTCTCGCATGAAGTAGAATACATCTTTGATGAGGGCCCATTGAGATGACTAGTAGTTATATTTTGACCACTGCTGATTGCAGATAGTAATGATGCTCTAGACGAAAAGCTGGCCTGTAGATAAACTATCAGTCAGCTGCAAGCAAACAATCGAGGAGTAGTGGAGGAATAGTTGTAACTGCACAAACAAATGGAGGAGAGAAGTGAAGGACCAAGAAAGAGGACCGGGATGCTGGCAGGTGGAAGTAAATACATCTAATTGTCCTATATTTTCCCAAATGCCAAAAAACAGTAGGCACGTGAAACACCTCTGTTAGCTGCCTGAGCAGCTCAACATGGCTATTATCTAAGATATCATTCATTGGTTTCCATACTAACACTATCAATGTTAATATGATGGTTGTAACTTTCAGGAAGTCATCTGCTTCAAAGGACCAAAGAAGATATGGCTAGTTCACCTTTTTATGTTTTTATAGCTTCGCATTCATGATTGTATTTTCAAATACCAAAATCTTATCTATAAACTAAACTATAAATCCTTGAAACTCTATTTGAAACAGTCATTTTTCTTCTTTATCTACATTTAAATGATGACTAATTCAAACTCCATTTGTTTCTTCAAGATTTGTTCATACGATCCCGGGAAGCTTGGCAAAGCTCGAAGTTTTGGACTCAATTCATTTTATGGAGTAGAACTTAGAAGTGGTCTAAGAGGCCAGACCATCAACCTAGACTCGCTTGGACATTTTTCATCTTGGGGTTAATTTTGTCTTTTTTGAACTTTTGCTCTAGTCAAGAATAAATAGAGTTGGCGCTTATTTATGAAATTTCTTTTGCATATCTTGGGATTAGAAAACTATTTTGAGAGAAAATTGGGACCTCTTGCTTCACGTTCAACTTCAGATTACATGTTTCCAAGGAATGGGATTTCTTGACAGGAATCTACTTCTTTATTATTTATATCTTGGGTTCTACTTTGTCATTCTTTGGAGGCAATCTAGTTTGTATGTTTGTTTGTTTCCTTAGACGTACATCTAAGGTTCTAGATTCCTCGAGTTTAACTCTTTTAGACTATTTATTGGTTACTCCTAATCGAAATCTATCTTTAGTTTTTGCTTTCAATAGTTATTACTTTACATGCCGTTGTCGTCTTTATCTCGAATCGTATCATCTCTTCTCTTAATTTTTGAGATTGAAGAGCTGACCAGCCTAGGTAAGTTGAGGTTTAGCTTGTAAATAACCTTAGCATAAGACCCTCTTAGCACGCAAGGAGTCAAATGTGAAACTTGAACTTCTAAAACTTCCAAAGGATGCCGCATCCATGTCAATATGACGACTCATTGAAGAAATCATAGACATACCAATAACCAAAGGGTTGTACATGTTCTATCAAAGTATTCTTCTTGTTTCCATTAACCAAGATATGCAAAGGTCTAATTCTAACTTTGAAAAACCTAAATAATTACTGCATACATGTCAATTTGGCGAATGATTGAAGAAATCACAGCCATACCCTTAACCATGTCTTTCATGCTAGTTTGACAAGAAATATTTGTAATCTCACTTCCTAGTGTGTTTGAAACAACTGTACATGTTTTGTCGCCGAAAACGAAAAGGAACATGATGAACAGAATCAATTGCCTTACTAGAGAAACAATTCACAACAAACAAAGTGAACGTATCAAATATTTGTAAATCCCTTTAAATCAAATGAGTTAAAATGTGCACACTATATTTAAAAAGATGATAAAACAATCAACGTGCAATCGGCTTTGTGAGAAATATTGTACCTAAACATGATCCATGTGCCTCATTTAATGTATAGTGAGTAAGTATAGTAATCAATGGAAGGAAAACATTGTTTTCAAAACAATAATGGTTATATTGAGAATGGTTGGTAAAACCCAAATGCATACAAGAATAGCAGGTAGAAACTAAATGTCTGTTAAACAAGCCGATAGATTTCTCGCTAAAAAAGGGCTCTACCACCCACCTAAAATGAAACCTACTCATGAGTAACTGACATAGTTTAAAGTACGGAGCAGCATAGGAAAGATCATTTGATCTAGCTATATAACTCGAGTTCCAAATTTCGATTTCAGGAGAAAAATCGAGTTCTAAAACTCCGAATTTTATTATATCAAACTCACATAATTTCACTATGTAACAAAGGCCTGAGGTTCATCACGAAACAGAAGAGTTTCACTGGAATCAGATAACTTTAATTCGACAGCACAATATGTATACCTGCAGCAATCAACGGAGTGTATGTGTGTGTGTGTGTGTGTGTTCAATATAAAAAATCCAATTCAAATCACGGTGTAACGGAGGCTTGAGGTTGATCATGAAACAGAAATCCAAAAGCGAAATCAGATAATTCAATTGAACAGGACAATACGTATACGATATACATGACCTATTAACAGTTGACTAACAGAAACAATTCAAATCACAAAACCATAAAAAATAGTAAGCATTTTTTTCCCTAAAAAAGTAAATTAAAAAAGAAAAAGAAGGAGAATAGAGTAATGTAAAAAGGATGAACCTACAGAGGTTAAGGATTTGTGGAAGAATGTAAATATAGAAGGCCGCATTTGAAAGAGCAGAAGAAGGAGCCCCCAAAATCCTGTTGTTGATGAGAGAAATGTTCTCGTACGGTTGAATTTTGGATTATATAGGAAGAGAAAGGAGCTGGGGTGATTGTTATTAATCGTGAAGTTGTTGGGCCAAGGTCAGTGAGACGCTTGTACTAATAAATAATATTGTTTTTGCATTTTAGGACACCTCCATGGTTACGGGGGATATAGCAGGCAGCTAAGCAGAGAGGATTTTTTTTTTCATCCCATCCGATATCCGCATTGAAATCTCGACTAATACAAATCACACAATGCACGGTCCATTTTGAGAGTGACGATCCCAATAAAATTTTTTTACATATATAAAGCTCAAATTTAAAACCTTTAATTAAAGATTAAATAATCTCACCCCTACATCACAATTCACGCAAATAGCAGAGCGGATCTTTCCCTTTGCGTGTGTCTCTTGAGATACGCTGAAGGTCAACACCCATCCCTGTCACTTTTCCTTTTCTCCAATAAGCACTATGCAGCACAAGTAAAATGAGTTGTATCTGCTTCAAATATTTATTTTTAAGTCTCAATCTTAGTTAAAGTTAAATCAATTACTCCCTCAGTACATATTTCTTTGTCCACTACGTTAAAAAATATGTATTATATTAAAAATAAATGTCAATAATATTTATTCAGATTAAAAAATTAATCAATAAATTATTCATTTCTATCTATTTTATCATTAATTATTAATTATAGTCATTACTTAATATATTTCTTAAAACATTAAATTAATTATATTTAAACATGATATGATAAAATTATTCATATTATTTAATATTTCTTAATTCATGTGTCAATTTAATAGTGGACAACTATTGATGGATGGAGGAAGTAGCAAATTTGTTAAGTCAATTCCTCGTATTGGCACTTAACTTAGAAAAATGTCTCACTAAAGTTATTTATCTTTTTTATGTTCTAATAGTGTCATTCATATTTATGTGTTTTTTTTACAAACAAATAATTGCTAAAAATAACTTAAAAGATGAAAAAAAAAATGATTAAAATAGTCCATTTAAGTTTGAACTTTAAATTTAAATGATCCTTATTACTCAACAATATGAAATACTAATAACCTTTTAACTATAAAAAATAGTGAGCAATTTTAGTTCGACTTCTGACCATGGTATTAAAATATAACGGAATCCATCAAAAATTGTGTTTGGTAATGTTAGAAATATGATTATCTGTACTCTATTTATTTGGAAACTTAGGAGTTCAATAATAAAATAATGTGCTATATTTATTCATTTTATAATTAATCTTTATTTTTTGATAAAATAGTTCAACTTTAGTTGTTAGTTTCTTCTACTCCAAAAATTATTATAAAAAAATTCATAATTCATAAAGAAAATGATGAATTCCTTAAAACAAGAAAAACTAGTGTCTTTAGCTAGTAGGAAAAAAATCATATATAAATATTGATACATATTAAAGGAATCATGATAATAGCATAAATCACTCGACGTCAATAAATTATGAGATTTCATATAATCATCGTGCAATTTAAAAATGTTAAAAAATTTAAATATTATTTTTGCCAATCTTATGATATTATTTGGGAGAAAATTATATTATCTCTTCAACTTGGCTTTAAAAATTAAACATCTCTCTCAATTTTGAACAATAAATGTTCTTCTTTTTTATTTCATTTAAAAATATAACTACCTATTTTGCGCTCTAAATAAACACACTTTGTCTTCTTTTTTTTTTTTTTGCTTGTTAATATTATGATTTGTGTCTTTTTAAATGTATATTATGTATTTATCTATAAAATAAATAAAAGGCTTAATTTATGAAGTAAAAATGTGAAAAATAGTTGGAGACCTATAATATTTCATGTCAAATAATAAGGATTATTTAAATTCAATGTTAAAACTTAAGGGACTATTTTGATCATTTTTCTATCATCTTTTAAGTCATTTTTCTCTAAATAAACACACATTATCTTTTTTTTTTTTTTGGCTTGTTAATATTATGATTTGTGTTTTTTTAAATGTATATTATGTATTTATCTATAGAATAAATAAAAAACTTAATTTATGAAGTAAAAATGTGAAAAATAGTTGGAGACCTATAATATTTCATGTCAAAGAATAAGGACTATTTAAATTCAATGTTCAAAATTAAGGGATTATTTTGATCATTTTTCTCTCATCTTTTAAGTCATTTTTAGTAATTATTAGTTTGTAAGAAAAATGCACAAATATGAATGACATTATTGGAACAAAAAAAAGATAAATGACTTTAGCAAAATATTTCTCTAAGTTGAGTGACAATATGAGGAATTGACTCCAAATTTGTCTTATTCTACAAATTAGACTTTAATATTTAGAATAAAATCATATTTTAAACTTTATTTTTGAACAGTTTATTAGCTTGTTTGGTCAAGTTTATTTTTTTAAAAAAATTGCTTATTTTTTTAAAAAAAAGTGCTTATTTTTTAAAAAATAAGGTGTTTGGCAAAGTTTTTGAGAAGAAATAAGTGTTTCTAGAGAATAACAGAAGTTATTTTTGAGAAGCTAAAAAAAATAGATTTTTCTTAAAACACTTATTTGAAAAACAGAGTACTTAAAAAAAAACACTTAAAAGAACTTTTAAAAAATTTGATCAAATATTAATTGCTGCTTAAAAGTGTTTTTTAAATTTATTGGCATAGTACAAATTATTTCTCGCCAAAAGTGCTTTTCTAAAAGGGATAATTACGGAATATAGGCACTCGGGCATACTATTTACAAAGAAACTAGCCCACCTTTATTCAAATTACAAGAAATGGCCATTTGGTCCTATCGCTTCTTTTTTTCCTTCTACTTCAGCCATTAATGGCTTCTTCCCCCTTTTTCTTTCTTCCTCCTCCTTCTTCTTCTTCTTCCTTTTTTCTTTGCTACTTTCAGTCTTCTTTCTTCTTCCATGATCAATCGTCCATTAAAGTTTTAAAGCTTGATTTGAAAATTTGATATACCGCAAACGTTAATCGTTTTGAGCGAATTATATATCAAAAGCCTCGAAACATCGAGAGGAGCTTATATCTAAAATTTGAGACTATTTAGAAGAGATTTTGAGTTGGACGAGATTGAATAGAAAGAAGTAAAGTACTTGCAAAATAAAAAAAACATTGTTTTTGTTTTGTAAAATTCTTGTCCACACCGAGTTACGAGACTATGTTTTAGCAAGACTTTCATTTACGCAATCTTACCAATTTAATAAAAATATAATACAAAATACAGATATGAAGAAGACTTAAAAGCATCATGCACTTTGGAAGAACACACACACATATATTCTAAAAGGCTTGGCTAGAAAAGTTTAGCTAGCAGAACCTCTTAACACTAAAAATTACGAAGATATTATAATGAACTGCTTGATAGATTGAACGTAACCACGAGAGGTTGCTTCCTATTGTGACTTCCTGCTATTTAGTATGACTAATACCCCAATTCAAATATGTCTTATTTTATAATAAAGAAATAGGAAAAGCAAAAAGAATTTCATTAATATTTTTTGTTGCTCTTTTTTAAAACCTTATTTTCTTTTCTAATTATTTCACTTCTTTTATGGAAAAAATGAATAGTTATGTTGTTTTATTATTTTTTGTTTATACTTTTATTTATTAAGGTGGGAACGCATGATAGTTAAATAGATATCGATATTGATACATTACATATACATTAAATAATTATTTATAAAATATCGATTCACGCTTATACACCATTTATGCAACATAGATACATTACATAACCATTTATACAATTTCGATACATCACATATACACTACATATCTATTTATACATCATATATACATGTTCATACACCACTTATACAATATCGATACATATTTATACACCATTTATACAATATCGACACATTACATATACACTACATAACTATTTATACAATATCGATACATTGCATATACAATTTTTGAGAAGTTATATATGAATTTTCGCTTGTGGTTAATAAAATTATTAGTTTTTTTAGAAAATGGTCATTTAGCCAAGGTTTTGATACCCGTTAGCCACGATCAAACAGTGGGTAAAATGCGAGTTTTACCGGCCAATTAGCCACGGTTTTCATATCATCTAACCACGATCAAACCGTGGCTAACACGCGAGTTTCTTGCACTTTTCGGCTATTTTTTGGTAATTGAAAACATGGCTATATTTGTTGTAAACTAATTACTTTATTGTATATATTTGAAATTATCCCTTTTTAAAAAATACTTTAAAATAAATATTTTTCAAAATAACCTAATTTTAAGAGTTTGGCCAAATAGGCTATAAATGTCAATCTTCAAAACTGGTACATATATTCTACAATTAGTTAGAGTTAAAATCAATTAACAAATTTGACTTATTCTCCTCGAAAAAAATAGCAAATTTATCTTATTCTATTTTAAACTTTATTTTTGAATAGTTTAAATCATAAACGTTTAGGTGAAGCGAAAAAAAAAATCTCCAGATATCAAAGTGGACACAATTCGAATTAAGTTGAAGGATACAAATTGTACTTTACTATCTGTTGCTACTGATTTTCAGTTTATTGTTACTCAATTGTACCCTTTGTTTGCTTCTACATACAATGTTATCTACAATTTAGATCTCACGCTCTCTACTTTATGCAACAAGTCTTGATTTTATGATTAAAAGTTCTCAACTAACAATGCATCAGATCTTGTTACCTATATAAATAAGATGTACAAAACTATCTTGTAAAACTTGGCTTGATAAATACTATCAAGTAATTATCATGTTTTGTATATTTATGTTTCACAACTTATAATTCTAATTGATCTCATATGTTGGGCTCGTGCTGACACGAGACATACCCCCTGATAATATAAGTAATCCTTTAAGACTCGTTTGACCATAGATATTTCAAATAGTTTTTGAAAAAAAAAATTGACGAAAAGTGTTTGGCCATACAATTTGTTATTATTTGATAAATAATTCAAATTTTTAAAAACTAGAAAAAATTAGTTTTTGGGCCAAATCTATTATTTGAAAATTTTTAAAAATTTAAACTTTACCCTAATCTTTTATATTTTATAAAAATATTCCACCATTTATTAATCCCAACTAATATCTATTTATCAACCAACCCAATTAGTAAATCTTGTTATTTGACTCAAGTATGTAATAGTATTGTGGCATAACACTTGTTAAAAGTAATGTAAAAAAAATCAAATTGAATTCTCCTTTGTTTGAGAAAATTTTAGTAGCTCCTACATTGTTGTGTGAAATTGTTTATAAGCAATTTGGAGTTTAATTTTATCACGTAATATATTTATTATAAAATGATAATACAAAGTTATAAATGATTTTAATAGTTTTTAGAACTTATAAGTGTAAATCATATTTCTTATTCCCTTTGTCCAATAGTACTTGTCCACTATACTAAAAATAAATGTGAATAGTACTTATTCAGTTTGAAAAATAAATGAATAATTTATCTTTTTTATCCATTTTACTCTTGGTATTAAATACTACTTATCACTCAATGTATTTTTCAAGACATTAAATTTATTATATTTAAAAGGTACTCCCTCCGTTCATCTTTACTTATCCACTTTTTTATTTTGGGATATCCAATGATACTTGTCAAGTTTATAAAATCAACAGATAGTTTATCTATTTCTACCCATTTTATCCTTAACATTAAATACGATTCATTATCTAATGATCTCTCAAAGTATTATATTTATTATATTCAAAGGATAATGTGATAAAATTATCCTTATCATTTACTGTTTCTTAATTTTTGTGCCAATAGAAAAGTAGACAAGTAAAGATGAACGAAGAGAGCAATATAATAAAATTATTTTTATTATTTATTATTTTTTAATATGTATAACAAGTTAATAGTGCTCGAAGAGAGTAAAAAAATCAAATATATTTCGAAAAAATATGATCAAACACTTGTAAAGCTTCACCCAAAACTGAATTCCCAAAAATATTTGGAAATGTATGGAAAAACGCTAGCTTAGTCTTTTCACTGTCTTCGTAGCTCTCCACATGTCCTTCACTCATCCATCTTACCAATCTTCCTATATAAGCCTCCCCCGCTCTCCCTCCCTCTCTCTAAAACAGTGTACGTGTATCCTAGATCTAAATCGGTGTCCCTTTATGTGATTGAATCTCTGCGTTTTGTGTTTTCGACTTATTCTGTGTGCTGTTGATTCGTTTTCCAGTGAAGAAAAATGGTGATGGTATTCAAGGTTACTCGCGTTGATACGACGCCATTTGAAGGCCAGAAGCCTGGTACTTCCGGTCTCCGTAAGAAGGTAAACCTGAAAAACAAATTAAGCCAAATCAAATTCAAAATAAACAGTTCGTTTTGTACTGAAAATTTATACTAACTGTTTTCATCAAGTTTTCTACATTTTCGAATTGATCTATGTGAAAGCACAGTTTTATCTACATTTTCGAATTCAATCCACTTTCCATTGGATTTGCTTGCTATTCTTATCTTTTCCTTAAAGTACTTATGAATGTATACAGATTGTAATCATCGGGGATATGGATCTAAGGAATAAATTGTAATCGAATGGGATCTTGTAGTAATGGAATGAAAATATCAAGTGGTGTGACAAGTGTCTCTGTGGAAGTTAATTTGTTTCTGCTTGTGTATAGCTTAATCGAATTCGCCTGCATCATCTTGTGATCAACTCTTTGAAATTACTTGATCATATTGACATGCTTCTCTGGACATAAACTAAGCTATTTAAATTAGATCAAGTAAGGAATTCTTACTTGCCGGTAACACCGGAGGCGGATCTAGGATTTGGAAGTTCTGGGTGCCACACTGCTTTGAAGAACAGTGTACATAGCGTTTTGTATAAGCTATATCAATATTAGAGCAATAAGTATAATTTATCATCTATTAAATAAACATTTGGCTCAATTGCTTAGGTCAAGGGTTCTATTCCTGACGAGGTTCCAAGTTTTTAACAATAATAAAGGCTCTCTTACTACTATATTTTTGTCAAAAAATATGTCCGCAGCTGGGTTCGAGCTAGCGTGCACGAGTATTGCAGCATGACTCTAGACCACTGACACTACGTGAGCTATTGTTTCACTTGGTGCCAAGGGTGGTATTTATACAGTTTCTCATACATATATACATATATAGAGAGAGTTTCAACCGAGACGTCCAGGTGCCGTGGCATCCCCACCCGTATACCTAGATCTGGCCCTGGGTAACACTATGAACTATGGTTAAGGACAAAGAGCAGTTGATTAGTCTGTGATGGCTTTCTCAGTTCTCTATCATTTTTTTTTTCCTTAAGCAGTATATGATTCTTGGGAAGGTCTAGTATCTAAACTGGTAGACGTACATTAGATATCAGATTCAGTTGTATGTGGCGAAAACATGCAATTTTTTGTGTGGTAATTTTCTAACATAAAATCCTATTTTTGAAAAAATTTAATCTAGTTCAATATATCTCTGTGAGTTCGTCAAATTCAAATTTTATAAGCTAGAAACACCAATCAAATTGGGTTGGAGGGAGTATTCATGACCCACCTAAAAGAGTGCTAACTATGTCAACGAAACATAGTTCCTTATAAGAGGTGTTAGCTTAATGGTAAACTATATCAGACTAGTTTGAGTTATACTAAGAGGGAGTGGGTGGTTTAAAAAATTAAACACACACAACCCAATTCCAGCCCCCCCAAAAGTTACAGTTATGTTCTTAAACAATATCTCTTTTAGCCAATTGACTTGTTACTAATTTGTTTTCGTTCACATTCCTGTAAGGATGTAAGCTTCAAACAGTCATGTGGTTCTTCCGGACACAGATTGATGCAATATCACAATGGAAGCAAAGAAATACGAAACTAAAAGACAATAAAGTGTAGGATAAATAGATAAGGCACAAGAAAAGGAAATCGATAGCAACCAAAGGGTATATTAAACCCTAAGACCTCAATCAATTAATCCTAAACAAGCACCTAATCTCTTACGAAGACCAACAAGGGAAATCGATTCACCTTGGAATCCCCGTTTCTAACCAAGTGTTCAATAAAAGCTTCACTGAGCTCTCAACTCTCAAAATGAGAAGTCTTCAATATTCATCAAATATCTCAGGAAGAAAAGATCTATTCTAGCTATTTATAGTCTTGGCTAATTTATTACATGAATGGCCCAAAAGTGACCCTTAAATGAAATTGCAAAATATTCAAAGTTGCGGGAAATGCGATCTCCATCGAGCTCGCATAACAGTTGCGCGATTCGCATAACTAACGTCTGTATCGCATAAGTGCTGCTTTGAGAGGCTTCTCCAATTTGTTCAATTAGTCTATCCTCTGTCCACTTTTGCAAGTCGCAATCGACTTTGGCGATGGTATCTCCCTCCTTTGGCCTTTTTTCGGTATCTAATCCTATCATCATGACATGAAACCCTTTGGATGGTATTGAGGTGTGCACAAGTATGTCCATCTAACATCTTCATGAATATACCTTGAAAAGCTTGTAATTCCCGCGCTCGGCTCCTTGTAAATGGCTTGGAGGCGACTTGGATTGCATAACAGCTGGAACAATAGATTAATTTGTGTGTTATGTTCATCTTCTTCACAACTCTCTCAACATTTTGTTTGAATATTTGCAAAGCTAGTAGTTTAAATTGTAGTTAAGCTGACTCATGAATAAGCCTGAACTTGTGGACATCAGTAGTTCTGCATGATCTTTAGTCCATCTGGAGTGTCTTGGCTTGTTTGTGCGCTGTTATCTTAATGGCTTTGAATTTTTGAGTATAACATCAAGTTGGATGGGTTGTTTCAGGTGAAGGTGTTCATACAACCTCATTACTTGCAAAATTTTGTTCAGGCAACATTCAATGCCCTTGGAGCTGACAGAGTTAAAGGTAAGGAATTTTATGTTTTCCTTTCCTAGCTGAATTCCTCCTTTACATTTCTTGCATGTAATGGATGTAGAGGTGAATCTAGGATTTGGAGGTTTTGGTGCCTCATTGCTTTGAACATAAAGGTGTTGCTATTTATACAGTCCAAATAAAGTAAACACTTAGCCGGTTTGATCAATTTTGTGCTTCGTTTCGGGTTATTCATCTTTTCGATTTATATTGAGAAATCGATCAAACGAAAAATTTAATAATTATGACAATTTAACGCGACACATACAACTTGGAAGAAGGAAACCACTTGCATTTTATGCTTAAAATAAAAAGAAAGAAAAAGAAAGTTAGGATAAATCTGCGGACAGCGGACTCTTCATTTTCGCTGCCGAACCCGTGTTGACGATTTATAAATGTTATTTTCTCAAAGAAAAGAGGGATAATTTCTAAATTAATTATTAGCATGTTGATTTTTGACAATTAGTTTATATTTTTAATGCCCATCTTGGAGAATGAAAGATTGAATTCTACAACATTCATGTAAGTTTTCTACAGAATAACTGAATCACAACACTCGTATCCCTACCTGGATTGGTACTCCCCGATTCTTATAATTTAAATTTTACGAATCAGACCCTTGGATTCGCCTCCATGTTACTCGCATCCAAGTCCAAGCAACTTAGGAAAAATAAAGAATAGAAAAAGGGTCAACAAATCCCCACTTTGTGAGACTACACTGGGTATGTTCTTGTTGTTGTCATTAAAGATCAAGTTAAAAAGTTCTACAAAAAACTTTATGAAAAGTGCACCAGATGGGATTCGAAACACGTCCCATGACAGCGAAATTTGACCCTTCACCACTGGCACCATATGTTCAACTATTACTCTAGGTGGCATGATTAGTATTTATTTTATTTCTTATACATATATACACAAAGTTCCAACCCAGGTGTCCGGTGGCGTGGAACCCCCATCTTTTTACATAGACCCGTACCTGAATGGTAGAGCTGATAGATATATCCCTTTTTTTGGGAGGTCAGTCGATGATTTTGTTGTCTTGTCCCTTCTTCTAATCACACTTTTATTGTACAGGTGCTACACTTGTGGTTTCTGGTGATGGCCGATACTATTCGAAGGATGCCATCCAGGTACAATTAATCAAGTTTTTCCTGTGCAATTCTTTATTTTGCATTGTTTGTTTGCTTTGCTTTAACACAATCAATAATATGAAAATGTTTCCTCTAATGCATAAGGGACAATCTGGAAAAAACAGTTTCTTTTTCATGTTTTTATAGAGGCCCGATGCCTAACTTGCTTAATGGTTATGTCTTAATTGAAGGATATAATTCAAAATATAAGCGCTTTGGTCTGTTCCATTGCAGATCATTACAAAAATGGCAGCAGCAAATGGAGTAAGACGTGTTTGGATTGGTCAAAATGGACTTTTGTCCACTCCTGCTGTATCAGCTGTTGTTCGTGAGAGAGTCGGGGCTGATGTAAGTACTTTGTCTCTAGAGCTACATCAGATTGCTTTATTCATATTTCCCTTTCCTTTTTGATGATATGGGTTTACTTGGTTCCAGTATCAGTTAACATAATATGTCATACTCAATACAGGGTTCTAAAGCTACTGGGGCATTTATATTGACAGCAAGTCACAACCCAGGTGGCCCTCATGAGGTATTACCCGCAATGTTTTCTTAATAAGTTTTTTACTTTTGATGCTTTCTTGCTGCATCTCTCCAACATTATGTGATAACCAGTTGTTGAATTGGAAAGTTTTTAATTTCTGTTTTAGGATTTAACTGATGTTATGGTCCTTTTATCAGCTTATGTTTGATTCACAGTTGAAACATACGATTTTTCTGTTCACTTTACGGCTTTTGATTTGCTCTTGCACTCTTGTGAGACCTGAAAATCGTGCTACGTACTAAGAGCCATTCTTTAGCTTGTATAATTGTAAAATTAGTATGCTTCCAATTTTTTGATAAAGAACTGTTTTGTTTATTGCTTCTTTGGCCTAAATATATATCTTCCTTTTGAAGATGAAAAACAAAACTTACACGTTCTGTTTTGCAATCTCGAGGGAGTTAGTGTTTATTTTTCGTTATTTGGGGGGGGGGGGGGGGACATGATGAAATATGCCTTTGTTGCAGCTGATTAAGAACCTATGAGTAGTAAGTACACACAACATGCATCTATGTACATTCCCGGTAAAAGTGTTTATTATTTGGAGGACAAAAGTTCTAATGGAGAATACTTTATGGTTGATGAAATGATTGTAGGTCTTCTTTCAGATTATTTAGTAGGTGTTTGGACATAGATTTCAAATATTTATCACTTTTTTTTTGAATTTACGGTGTTGGAGTTGAAGATGGAGTTGTGTTAGGTTATACTATTAGCATTGAGAGGTGTTTTATTTGGAGGACAACACCTGCCGCGGGAAACTAGTTTATGAAAATAAAATAAATGTGGAATATCCTATCAGGTTTTTTATAATTCTTATTAAAGTGTTTAGACTACCTTGTTTGGAATACCTGTTAGAGCGTTTAGAATACCTAGGTAATAAATTTTGTCAGCTTTTCCTGAAGAGTACAGTTTCTCATATGTATTCACATGTAGGATTTTGGAATTAAGTACAACATGGAAAATGGTGGACCTGCTCCAGAAGGTATAACAAACAAGATCTATGAGAACACCACAGCAATAAAGGAGTACTTGATTGCCGAGGGCCTGCCTGATGTAAGATGCACTGCTTCCCTGGTACATTTTCCGGAGTCTTAACTTGATTGATGAAGTAACGTTTTCATATGCCCCAACTTGATCGTAGGTGGACATAACTACAACAGGTGTCTCAAGCTTTGAGGGTCCAGAGGGGAAATTTGACGTTGACGTTTTTGATTCAACTAGTGATTATCTGAAATTGATGAAGTATGGATGTTTCTCTTATGTACAAAAATAAATGTCTTTCTGCTTTCAGTTGGGAACATATGTCAAGTAATGCTTACACATGTAAATATGTCCTTTGACATCGAAAGGTCAATCAACAATTTGTTGCAAAGGCACTATTCAGTTATTGCTGAACTTTTGAGTGTCATTCCTTTCCAATTTGTAAGGGCTCTGTGATATCTCTTGGGCTTGTTTTTGACTGAACATTTATAGGGGATTCATGTCTTTGGACCTTGTTCTAAAGTTAATTTTCATCTTTATTAGCGTTATATTATTCTTCTTTTTTTTTTTTGGTACTTTAATTTAGTTATTCTTTTTGAAGTAAATTTTCTTTTCTGACTCAATAATTTACATTGCACATCTGTTTCCAGGTCAATATTTGACTTCCCATCTATCCAGAAGTTGCTCTCTTCTCCAAATTTTAGTTTCTGGTATGCATGCACTTGGAGACCTTTTTGATCTACATTCCTCAGTCTATTCCTTTCCTGCTAAGAGTATCACATCTCTGCCCATTGTAGCTATGATGCACTTCACGGTGTTGCTGGTGTACATGCAAAGCGTATATTTGTGGAGGAGCTTGGTGCAGATGAGAGCTCTCTAGTTAATTGTGTTCCCAAGGTCTTCTCATCTTCCTTCAGTTGAGATTTACCTTGCATTAAAGCTGTTTGGCTTCTGTTCTTTGAAAGCTATATTTTAGGACTCCTTTTTTGTTTCTATGAAATGTATGATTAATTTAATAGGAGGACTTTGGTGGAGGGCATCCTGATCCCAATCTGACATATGCAAAGGAGTTAGTTGCACGTATGGGATTGTCTAAAACGCATTCTGAACCCAATCCTCCAGAATTTGGGGCAGCTGCTGATGGAGATGGGGACCGTAACATGGTCCTGGGGAAAAGGTAACATCTTCTTGATATATTTTTTGAAGTACGGCTAGTCACTTGCTTGAAGTTGCATCTTAAATTTTGTTTTTTTGTTTGTTTATTTTGTTAGATTCTTTGTGACTCCTTCTGATTCTGTTGCTATAATTGCTGCCAATGCTGTACAAGCTATTCCTTATTTTTCTGGAGGTTTAAAAGGTGTTGCCAGGTTTGTATCGCTTGGAGCTTAAAACATGATTGTTATTCTGTTAATACTTTTATTCAAGAGCAATTCATCTTGTGATGAAATCTGTCAAGAGCTTAATGTGATGCAATGCTAATCTTTCTACAGGAGTATGCCCACATCTGCTGCTCTTGATGTAGTTGCTAAACATCTGAACTTGAAATTTTTTGAGGTACTATAGCTTCATTGACATTTATATGTTATTTATTTTGTCTTTTGTTGGCGGAGGGTAGAGGGCATGCTGGATTTTATGTTTCCCATATCTGCCTTTGTTAAGGTACCCACTGGTTGGAAATTTTTTGGTAACTTGATGGATGCTGGAATGTGTTCAATTTGTGGAGAAGAAAGTTTTGGAACTGGTTTGCTTTCTGTACTTAATTCTTGTATCTAATTTGATACAAGTAGGTTGAACAATATAATTGGACATATGAAAGCATTGAATCTTTTTAATTATGTCTTCTCAGGCTCAGACCATATTCGAGAGAAAGATGGAATTTGGGCTGTCTTGGCTTGGTTATCTATCCTTGCCTATAAGAACAAGGACAACCTTGGGGGAGGTAACCTTGTGACTGTTGAAGATATCGTTCGCCAACACTGGGCAACCTATGGACGTCACTATTACACTCGATATGACTACGAGGTTTTTGTTTGACAGTTCCTATTTAATGTTAAATGAGCATTTCTGTGTCTGCTTAACTTAAATCATGTCAATCAATTTCTTTTGTTTCTTCCAGAACGTCAGTGCTGATGGTGCTAAGGAGCTTATGGCTCATTTGGTGAAGCTGCAATCTTCCGTTGATGAAGTTAACAAGTAAGCTATCCTTTAGTTTCAAGTTTCTCTCTGGAATACCCAATGTTCCTAAAGCATGACTTGGGCAATTTTTCACTCATTATATATTTCTATTTCTTTATCTTTATATTTTGATGATGCCCATCCTTTGTATGAGAAATTCCAGAAAAAAACTAGCTTACACACGGAGTAGTAGGTCGTCCTTCAATTGTAGTTATAACAAAATGAGATTTTAGACTGATCCTGTGCACCCAATGACACTTGGACCTGTTATACATAGCATGTAAGAGCGGCAGCTGTACTATAATGTATTTGTGGGTGTGTTTCTTTTTTAATCTTTTTGTGATTCATCTAGTGCTACCCTTTATTTAACAGAGACCTGATGGGTTATTTGTGAGGCGTTTTTTCGTCCCTTACCAGCATATAATATCTCTGACTCCTTCCCTCAAACTGAAAGCCTTTCGTAGTTGGAGTTTCAGGAGAATATTCTATACCAAATTGTAATCATATGCATGCCTTCCACTTTTTATCAAGTGTTCTAGCTGTCAGGATGCTCTTAGTGTCACGACCTTCTATTCCTAGCTTAGTTTGACAGTTTTAGCACCTTTAACAGGAAGGTGGTAGAATATAGCAAAAAGACCAGTAACTAATTTGTGCATCTCTTTTTCTTTTTCTTTTTTTAGATCTAGTGCTATTATTCTTGGGAGCCTTGGAGTAACTGGTAAAGTTGTTGCCATGTGACCAGGAGGTCACAGGTTCAAGCCTTGGAAACAGCCCCTTGCAGAAATGTAAGGTGAGGCTGCGTACAATAGATCCTTGTGATCGGGCCCTTCCCCTGACCCTGCGCATAGCACAGGAGCTTAGTTCACCGGGCTGCCCCTTTAATGCTATTATTCAATAGAGAACTACTGCATAACTTCTTGGGTTGTGTATCAGTCATAACTTTGTGGGTTCTGTATCGACATAAATTTTGTAGGAACTAAGTTATGTCTTGTAAGGCATAACTTGTGGGTTATGAACTTTTTAAGACATAATGTTCTGAAATTAAACTTAAGCTTCTATTGGCATAAGTTTTGTAGGAACTAAGTTAAACCTTGTAAGACATAACTTGTGGGTTATGTAACGGCATAAGTTCTGTAGGAATTAAGCGGCATAACTTGTGGGTTATGTAACGGCATAAGTTCTGTGGGAATTAAGCAGCATAACAACCTTGTAATACATAACTTGTTTTATATATTATGATAAGAAAATGTAACTTTTGTCATGAGATTTTTTTTTTTCCAATGTCGGCGGTATTTTCGGCCACTTTTTTGTTATTTAAAGTGCTGAAAGGCAAAGATTAACTACCACCGATTTGAGGGGCAAACATTAATGACCACCCAAAAATAATGGCATATGTGCAAATGACCAAAACAATATGACTCCTTTTATAGCTAGAAGAATGTGAGAGCCCAACTTCTATTTGTCAGTTTTTTCTCAGTAGAGTCGGCACTGTTTGAAGTTGAAAACAATGGCATGCCTCCTTTTTTCCCCCAAAAAAATACGCTTAGTGTTTACCATATTATCAGTCAGATTACTTGCCAATGTCACATTTTCTTTTCTTGGACCTTTTTGTAAATTTTAAAGGTGGCAATGGTTATTTTATTACGTTTTCTTTTGTCACGTCGGTAATTGTTATAGAACAGAAATATTTAATACCATTGATGTGTCTTTTCAATATGTAAATACTTGACCTTGAGGCAAGTTCCTATACAGGATTATAAAGGGGATCTGTTCAGATGTTTCAAATGTCGAGCATGCTGATGAATTTGAGTACAAGGACCCCGTTGATGGTTCAGTCTCAAAGCATCAGGGCATAAGGTATCTATTTGAAGATGGATCACGATTGGTAAGGAATCTCCCCTGCTCTAGCATTACTCAAAATATGGGAATTAGAGGCTGTTTTGCATAGGAATGGAAAATATATAGATAACTGGGGATACAGATTCTGTTCTGAATCGATTTCTCTTTTATCAAAAGAATTTACTCACAAATAAAGTTGGAGTAAATGGAGAAGCTTTTACGGCAACTGTTGTTTGGTGCATATGATCATGATTTTTTGATTGTAACTTTTGGTACTGTGCTAGGTGTTCCGTCTCTCCGGAACTGGCTCAGAGGGTGCTACTATCCGTCTCTACATTGAGCAGTATGAGAAGGATTCATCCAAGATTGGAAGAGATTCTCAGGAAGCACTTGCTCCCCTGGTAAGTAACATTGGAGCAAAGATGGTGTTTTGTCCACGTGTTTTGTTTCTTGGTGTTTTTGCTTAACAGATTTATCTTGTCACAGGTGGAGGTTGCTCTTAAGCTATCGAAAATGCAGGAATACACTGGCCGTTCTGCCCCAACTGTTATTACATAAACTTATTGAGTTTGCTTTTGTACGTTGAGAACTAAATAATTGAATAAACATACTGTCCTTGCTGGACGCGAACACCAGAGAATATGCAAGATGCTGTCGAGTTTTGAAAACTCATGTCTGGAGTTGGAAGTGTCTTGTTCAAATATATTAGTGCGGCAATTTATCTTTCCTTTATCTTTTATCTTGAATGACTACTACTACTAAGTTATTTTCTTTATAGATTCGTATTCATCCTTGACAACCTAGACTGATCTCATTCGTATTCATTCTTGAAGCATCTGCAACGATCATGACTTGTGTCACTGGTCGCTGGAAATCTTCACGATGCAGATGAATTTCCCTTTATCTATAGCCTAGATATCCTTACATGATGCTTTGCTATCTTAATATTCACATCACCACAGAATAAGGCATCTGATGCTTCGTCGTGTAAAAGGCAATCATACGTACGGTTACGGTATTGTAATTCGATTTGAATCGTTTTCTTTTTTTAAAAAACAAATTGATTAAATTAGTTTTTTCAAGTATTATTAATTAACTCAATCAAGTTAATTTTCATTGTTTTTAACTGTTTTTGTTGATTTTTTTAAAAAAACTGGGTGATAATATACCTACAAATACATGTTAAAATGACTATATTCCAGCAAAGTAGTGTCAAATCAACTATATATATATTTAGTACTAGATATACAAAGTCTGTGCTAGTACGGACTCAATATATATTATTTTATTTATCTCAATTTATGTGACATCGATAGAATTTAGATTATCAATCAAAAAATTTATATTATTTTTAGATATTTTAAGTTGTTAATTATTATGATTTATAATATATTTTCGTAGTTTTCAAATAATACTAGTCTATGTGAATGTGCGTTGCACGTTTGGCCCGAAATATTTGGTGCAAAATCAATCTCGTAATGATAAATTTTAAATATTATACATATTTAAACTTTCTTTAAAAGATTAATAACTTGAAGTTATATAATTTTTTAAATATGATAACTTCGAATAAATAAACATATTTTTGACTTATTATATGTCCTAGACATAAGACGAAACCAAAATTATAACTACAAAGTGTTTAGTTTTTAAAATTCAAGCACAAAAAATTAGATGTATTGACTTGTAGAACTAACTAATAGGAATTACATAACATATTAAATTGTATTTATTAAACCAAATTACATATGCTCGTGTTGACAAAAGAGGACTTTTAAGAAAATTAGTACTCATTAGAACGAATTTTCCTAATAATTATATAATTCCTCCTCCTCTTACTATATAATTTAGGACTCTAACTTTTTAAAACTTATCATATATTTCAGTATTTCTTAATTTTAAATAAATATAAGTAGTTAATAATTTGACATAAAAAGTGAAAAGACCATATTGTCTAAAGCGGAGTCTTTTAATGAAGGACAAAAAGTTCAAATAATATTTCTAAGGCCCTTCACACTTTTAATATAGTATAGATATAGATAGAGATATTTATTAAAGGTATAATAATTGATGAAAAAAGTGTTTTTAAATATATTTATTAAAATCATAATAATTGAAGGAAAAGTGAAAAGACGATTTTGTCTATTACAAAATCTTTTTTAATTTAATGTACGTGTATAAACTTCAAAAGATATAAAAAGTTATTAGTTGAATCATTAGCAAAATGGACAATGAAATAGATATACTTAAAACATATAATTCACATCTTAACTTAAAACCAATCTTATATCACTTCCAGCCTCAATTGCACAATTATGTAATTCAATATGAAAATCAATATGAGAACTCAACAACTAAGTTGATAAGATGAAAGAGCAAAATTACAGACATGATAAAAGAAATCAAATGGACAATGGCAATCCTCATGTATATTGATATCTATTCATGCATTATTGAAGCATAAATATGCTACGTAATTTCAAAGCAACATAAAAATTTAATGAATGAAAAATTGATGCTTATCAAAGAAAAGAATAGAGAGAAAAATTAAGCTGCAAAGGAGTGTTTGTTAAACCTATACATAATATCAAGTTAAAAGTAAAAAATATTAGCAGTACTCTACAATCCAATTTAGGTCTAATTGCCAAAGAAAATTATGTAAAGTTATTTTAGATGTATCAGAATACAAAATTTGTGTATAAAACTAAAGAAATAATTAAATGTATAGCAAAGAAATTGCAAACAATAAATTATGTATAATAAATCTTAGTAGTACACTGACCTGCCTTTCTTTTTAAAAATAAAAAATAAAAAATTAGATCAATTTCAAAATTTAGTGCAAAGATGACAATTATTCGAATAAGGGAGACAATAGACATACAAAGCTAATTCCGGATCATGCTATTATAACTGAAAAAAGAGTTTATTGAGATTGTATGTAGTGTTAATTAGAACTCCATTTACATTCAAAGTCCTATATAAAACAAAATTCTAAATATTTTAATTTTTCTAATAAAATATTTAGTTGAAAAGTTGCCTTTGAGATATATAGATGCCTTACCGTCGTCCATAATCAATTTGGATACAAATTGAATTGTTCATTAATAGCTAATTACGGGAAAAAAAAACTTAATTGCTAAACGTAAATTCTATGGTGAACACAGTTCTAAATAGTATATAATTTATTTTAGGTAAATCTTAATTTCTTATAAGGTAAATTATGTCATAGGAAAAAAAAGGAGTGCTAATTGAGTAAGAAAAGAATTTATATAAAACTAAAATTTAATGGACTTTAAAGTCCTAAATATTAGGAGTTCTTAATTCGAATAAGGAAAGATTTAATAGGAATATTTATTTGATTTCAAAGTATTAAATATTAGAAAAATAGTAAAAAGACAATTTTGTCTATTACAAAGACTTTTAATGAAGGGCAAAAAATTTAAACAATATTTATAAGGACTTTCAAACTTTTAATATAGTATAGATATGTTACTCCCTTTGTACCAATTTATGTGGCATTGGTACAATTTTGGAAGTCAACTAAATTTTATTGTTATTTATAGTATTTTTTATTACGTCCAAATTTATGTTGCACCGATAAAATTTCAAAAGTCAATCAAATTTTTTATATGTTTTTAGATGTATTAACTTGTTAACTATTGTAATTTATAATAATTTTTACATAATTATAAAATGATATATTACTCCCTTTGTCCCAATTTATGTGGCTTCGATACAATTTAGAGAGTCAACTAAATTTTTATATCTTTTAAATATTTCAAGTTGTTAAGTATTGTGATTTATAATATTTTTTCTTTTATCCCAATTTATGTGGCACTGATAAAATTTCGAGCGTCAATAAATATTTTTACGTCTTTTAAATTTTTATGTGATTTGTAGCATTTTTTATGCAATTTTTAAATATATAACATATTTAAAAAATAATATAAACAAATTAAAACGGAGAAAATATAAAAGAAAATATCTAAATAGGTAGCTGAAGCAGGCAATTCGACCTATTTCCTGCTTTAGCTGGTTAACTCCCTCTTATAAGTAGTAGAATTTTTTTACGTAATTATCAAATGATATATATTACTCCCTCTGTTCTAATTTATGTGGCTTCGATACAATTTAGAGAGTCAATTAAATTTTTATATCTTTTAAATATTTCGAGTTTTTAAGTATTGCGATTTATAGTACTTTTTCTTTTGTCCCAATTTATGTGGTACTGATAAAATTTTGAGAGAATAAATTTTTTTACATCTTTTAAATATTTATGTGATTTGTAGCATTTTTTACGTAATTTTTAAATATATAACATATTTTAAAAATAATATAAATAAATTAAAACGGAGAAAATATAAAAGAAAATATCTAAACAGGCAGTTGAAGCAGGCATGTCGACCTACTGCCTGCTTTAGCTGGTTAACTCCCTCTTATAAGTAGTAGAATTTTTTTTATGTAATTATCAAATGATATATATTACTCCCCCTGTCTCAATTTATGTGGGTTCAATACAATTTTGAGAGCCAACTAAATTCTTATATATCTTTTTAAATATTTCAAGTTGTTAAGTATTGATTTATAGTACTTTTTCTTTTGTCCCAATTTATGTGGCACTAATAAAATTTCGAGAGTCAATAATTTTTTTTTATATCTTTTAAATATGTAGTATTTTTTATGTAATTTTTAAATATATAACATATTTTAAAAATAAGATAAATAAATTAAAACAGAGAAAATATCTAAACAGGCAGCTAAAGCAGACATATCGACCTGCTGCCTGCTTCAGCTAGTTAACTCTCTCTTATAAGTAATAGAATATACTTAATGAAAACACTTATCTCTTCTAACCCCATTTTTTTTTTATTCTTTCAAGAACTTTTATCCTATAAATAATATTTCTTCTCTTTGAAAAGGTGAGCATTTCAAGAAAATCCTTTTCCTTGAAAATATTTGAGATACATTAATCAAAAGGTGAAATCAACAATTGAAGAATAGAAGAGCAACGTTCTTAAAAATTACTTTTGTGACTTTTCAAAGATAAAATTGTTATTTATCCTTTAATTTACTTGTGGGAGAGACTTCAACTATCTTTAACAAATGTCTTGACACACTTTTTATAAGCCAAACAAATTCTAGTTTGGATTTCTAATATTATGTTTATCTTTATTTTAACAATTTGATGATATTTCAAAGCAGTTGAAAGATATTATTATTTTTGTTCTCACAGTTTCGAGTCTATTCACCCCTGAATTATCTAAAAAAAATATACTATATAGTCATCCATCAAAATAATAAAAAATCAATAACATATATCTTTTATATCATCATATATAATAATATATTTTTTTAACATAAAACAATATATATTTAACTATACCATCATATATAATAATATATTTTTTTAACATAAAACAATATATATAATTAACTAATAAATAAGTATAATTATTTTGATCGATAAATCAAATTTGTAATTTCCTTACAAAATAATGATGAATGACACACGTGCCAAACACTTTAGTGGGCACAATTTAGGAGTACCCCACAAATTTGGCACAAGTAGTGCTTTGATAAATTAATCCTCCAAAGAGAGAATTGGATCATTGAAAAGTCATATTTATGTCCCTAAAAGGGACCCCGAAAAGTCATAATGGAGTGCTATTCTGGCGGCTTACCCGCAGCCTTAAAAAACACTTTGCTTTTGCATTATTCATCATTAAATTATTTTTGTTTTTTTTTTCTTTAGTAAATAAACACTACCCCATCCAACACAATCCAAAGACAAGAGGAAGAAATTTGGATGATAAATCATTCATCGCTTTTAATTTGAATATTATAAGTTTGAATCATTAAAAAAGTTAAAAAAATAAAAACTTTTAGTGAGAGATAAAATAAATAAATAATTTACTTTCTTTTTTTTTTAATCATAAATTATTGATATCTGTTGCTTAATATATCATTATTTATTATTTTTAAATAAATACTCTTCTTTTATTTCATTTTTAAATGAATAATATTTTAGATGTAAGAAAGATATTAATAATGTTGTCTTCAACTTAGCCTTATTTTGCCTTTTCGACGCCTTCAATATTTGAAGTCAAATGCCACTTCGATCGAATATATTACTACTAATATAGTAGTATATTATCATTAATTTTTTTGTAATTATCAATTTTTTCTTCTTCTTTTTTTCTTTTTCGTGCCAAAAAAGATACTAGTGTGTGTAATAAACCGAACATTTTGCCAAGCCAATAGCACAGCACTTTGAAGGAGCAAATTTCTTTCTTTTTTCGTTCCATCACCTTACTTGAGATCTATTCCCCTTATTTCTCTCCAGCTAAAAGGTAAGGTACGCATACTTATTTTCAATCTCCATTTCCACAATCTGTTGATCTTTATTAAATGATTTTAATGATTTAATCTGCTTTTACGATCTTATTTCAATTATAATTTGTGATCTATTTCCACATTTAGCTGATTTTCTTTAACAATCTCCTTCCAGTATTGAAGTGCCGATTTTCTTTTTGTGCTCAAAAAATAACTCATATTTCCGATTTTCTTTATAATTGACTTTGTGATGCAGTTAATTTTTTGATTTTTCGCGAGCAATGGTGTTCTACCGCAGCGTTTCGTTGCTCTCAAAGCTGCGTTCTCGAGCGGTGAGTTGCAAAACAATGAAAATTATTGTTCTTGTGATGGATTAATTATTTGATTCTTTTTTAATTGAATTCCTTTTTTTTGCTGAAATCTGTATATATATATATATATATATATCTGATCTGAATTCAATTAATTATTGAATTATAGGTCCAACAGTCAAATGTTAGCAATTCGGTGCGCTGGCTTCAAGTCCAAACTTCATCGGGTCTTGTAAGTTCTACGGTCTTTGGACATACCTCTTCGAAAATAATTAATGAGCGTTTTGATCGCGTAGTGGTTATATATGATTCGATTATCAAGCTAGTTGGGATCAGTTGTATGATTTTTTGAAATAATGAAAATTTTGAAAGTAATGAATCGGTATTTGTTGTTGAGCATCTTGATATGAGAAGGACATCGATGTTATTGCATTTTTTTCTCATATTAGTAATGTTAGGAATGAAGATGAAAATTCTATGTTGGATTTTATTTGGTGCACAGCTTCTACAGTTGGGTTCCCGAGGCCAAAATATGTCTGTGATAGGGCTGTCCTGAAGGATGGAGTAGGATGACTTGAGGAAAAAAAACCACTTTTGTACCTTCAGGAGTCGTTTGGTTGGAAACAAGTTATCCCGGGATAACTAATCCTGGGATGAGTTATCCCATGCATTTTATTCCAACCGAACATGGGATAAGCTCATTCTAGAATTGATCCCGGATAAGTTATCCCTTATCGCTTGTACCAAATGAGCCCTTACAGCATAAGCAGTCTTGTTTATTAGGACAAATGGACGGGGATCCTACCTCTTGTATCAATATGCAGAGTCAGTTCAGTTCCCAATAAGTACAATTCCTTTGGAAATCTAAATTCCACCCATGATTGGGTAACAATGAGCAACAAGAGCGACCTGACTGGAAGCTAAAGAAACGCGTTTTGGGAATTGTTGCGCGTTTTGGGAATTGTTGTTTGAGAGGGATATGACCCACCAAGCATCATGTAAAAGTTTATCTTCCTTCCGTCACCCAACTGAAAATAGGTGTTGCCCAGAAAATCCTCTCAATGTGACCCGATTGTTTTCCGTATAGAGAAGCCATAAGAGTTAGATGGGGACTTTGTTATCCGCTGATTGAGGATCCCGAGCTTGGTTTTCATGACTTTTCTCCATAGCACTTGATCCTCCCTTGTGAATCTTGATCTCCATAACCATTTACGAATGAGACCGTCATTTTGAACTTTTAAGTTCCTTGTTTGTTTTATTTTTTCTTTCATATTTTATTTTCTGAATTTTGATGACCATTATCTGAGTATGAAATGGTGGTTTGAGTGTCTCATTGTGTTTTTAAGTTAAATTCCCTACATCATTCCATTTAAGCACCTGGACTCTAGCTTATAGAACATCCTTTTTGGACAGATAGATTTTGCAGTGAAGATACTGCAGAAACGCTGTGATCGCTTTTAAGATCTGACTTTTTGTTAACAAAATGAATCCCAAGATAATGAAATTATTGTTTTTTCTTCAGGATGGCCTTATTTGGTCAAGTTAATCTGCCAATTGACTAATCGTGACAGTGTGTAAGCTAATTAATTTTGAGGCTGCATCTGATGTTACAGGCTAAATTATATGTTTGGCCAACTAATTTTCTTCAAACTCTTGAAGGCGATGACTCATGCTAGGTTGTAATGCAGTTAAGAGGACTCTCAAAAGTGTAGCATTTTTGTCTCGGATTGTCGGATGTCACCTGATATTCTTGTTGCAAATTGACTAGTCCAGTGAAGCATAAGTCTCTACAAGCATTACTGCTTCCGTTATTTTGTGCGATAGGTTGCTAGTATTCATTGTTATACCACAGAGGGCAAATAAACAAAAGAGGATACACATTTGTTGTTTAAAACCTAGGCTAATTGCCATTTTATGATTGATTACTTACCTTCTCTCTTTCCAACTTTGATTTGTACTAGGCAGTCTACAAATTTCCACCTGAACCTCTCTTGCCCTTGTTTGCTGTTTTGTTTTTCCACTCCAAAGGACAAATTATTTAGGCAGACGAGTATATAACCGATGTTTAATTTGCAGTACTTTGGTGAACTTGAAATGATAAATGCAAAATGTTTTATCCCTTCATCTTTTAATTACTTCGTCTTACACTTCTTTCTGAATGCCAACATATATTTCATTAATAATTTTATTTGATATAGGATCTGCGTTCTGAGCTGCAAGAATTGATTCCTGAACAACAGGTATTTATAGATTCATTTATTACCTCTTTAGTTCCCTTTGATTCCAGAGCTTAAGTTTGTGTATATGGGGCTATACTTCACATTTTCTACAAATTGATTTATTGATTTTGTTTTTTCCCCTAAACTACAGGTGAGAATTTTTTTCACCATAACACGTTCTCTCTCTTCTACCGCTGGAAATCTTCTATATAGAAAAAAAGAAGTGTCATGTTTTGTGTACACTGAGAGGGGCTTTCATAAAGTTATGGAGATTTGAGATAATCTTTCATGTGATAGATGTATATTTTCTGTTTCTCTAATTCTCGTAAATATTTTCTTTTTTCATCAGGATCGTTTGAAAAAGCTCAAGTCAGAACATGGAAAGGTTCAATTGGGAAACATCACAGTTGATATGGTAAATAGAAGTTTTTAGTTAAATATAAGTTTGGGGAAATGCTGTAAATCTGGATTGACGTTTGTTGTTCAATTTGAAAGGTTCTTGGTGGAATGAGAGGAATGACAGGATTACTGTGGGAAACCTCGTTACTTGACCCCGATGAGGTGTTACACTCTACCGTATCTTTATTCCATATTGAATGCAAGTCAATCACAAAATCATATTAATTTCGGTGATTGCTGCCGCACCACTCATTACCTTTGCTCTATTCTTTCAGGGAATTCGCTTCCGGGGCTTGTCCATACCTGAATGCCAAAAGGTATTACCTGCAGCAAAGCCTGGGGGTGAGCCCTTGCCTGAAGGTCTTCTTTGGCTTCTTTTAACAGGAAAGGTGAGTTCTTAAGTGCTTAAATTTATCGTATCACATAGGGAATCTGAAATAACATTCATTAAAACTGCTTCACGATGTTGCTCTAGTTTTATTGTCATTGAGTTCGAAGTATGAATTGGTAAGGCACTTTAAAGATTCTCTGTCGAACAGCTCTTAAGCCCTGAGTTTGGATTGAGTTGCCCCTTTTCTGCAAGTAGATAGATTTCTTTTCTCATTCACACCAAGCCGGACCTACTTTAATTATAGACTATTGCAGGAAGTGTGCAAAACTGAGTCCTGATTCGTCTAGAAAAAGTGCTATAGGAGTCCATGAGGTGGTTACTGTGCATGCTTAGATTTTAAGACTATACTTATCTTCTCTTTCTTACTCTTGTGAAGGTGCCATCAAAAGAGCAAGTGAATTCATTGTCTCAGGACTTGCAGAGTCGTGCTACTGTCCCTGGTATGTTAGCTGTCTTATTGTATTTTCTTGTTCATTCTTTTATATTTTATTGGATGCTATTAGTCTTTGGCTTTTACAATATAGTTATAACTCCTTAAATTTGAACTCTTTTATCATCAATTCAGTTGCATAATATTCATTCATATCACCTATGTTATCTTACTCAAGAAAAAAGTTCATTTCACTACTTGATGCTTTTACTTTTCTGAGGTTTTATCAATAACTTTATTTGCAGATCATGTATACAAAACTATTGATGCCTTACCAATCACAGCTCATCCAATGACCCAGTTTACTACTGGAGTCATGGCTCTTCAGGTGCAATTTGAACTATTTAATTCTCTTAGTTTCTGCTTTCAGTAATTTCCTAATTATCATGCATGCGCAATTAAAATATGGATCCTTTGATTTGAGTTTGACCTTTCTGATCTTCACTACCAACTATTTTGGTGCTTGTTTGTCATTTGTTGATACCACGCTTGCACAGTGATCCTGATTTAATTTGAGTATGACATTGTTGATCTTCACAACAGATGATTTGGGTGTTACTCAGAAAATATAGGGTGTGTGAAGTTGGTTAACCTCCTGCACCGATTGGCTTGGTGGTCTTGGAATCTGTAGCAACACTTCGTATATACTAAAATTTTTGGTGACTTGTCGTGTAATCAAGGATAGCTTGTCCTTTCTTCCATTGATGTCCTTCCACTTGCAAAGACTGAACAATTTATACTTTCATCTCTTTTAAGAGCCTGTTTGGATTGACATATTTTAGGTGCTTTTAAGCCAAAATAGCTTCGAAACGCTTTTGTAGTGTTTGAATATGATTAAAAAGTGCTTTCAAGCACTTATTTTTAAGCCAGAGTAACAAAAATAAGCCAAAAACTGTAAGCCTAAATTATGTCTCACCATAAATTAAAAGCCCATCCAAACAGGGTGTAAGTGAGTTTTGGGAGATTTAAGTAGGTGTTTCGGACATGATTTGGTTGAGATCCGAAAAATATAGTATTTTGAGTTGAAGTTGAAAAAGGGTATTGGGAGGTTGAAGGGGTGTTTGGACATCAAAACACAGTTGAAGTTTGTGAGTGAAAATTGAAAATCCTAAAAAGGTTTTTTTTCAATAACCATGGTGTCCGGGCTAGCTCTCGCGCACCTCGACTAAATCCACAGGATACCTGCCACCTCCCACCAACAACAGATTCCAGGTACCTCTGTCCAACAAGGCTAGGACAAATGGGAAGAATCACCTAGTGTTTTTTGTCTCTGCTGGGATTTGAACCTGAGACCTCAGGTTCTCAACCCACTTCATTGACCACTAGGCCACACCCTTGGGTGCAATCCTAAAAATGTTTTTCGAACTTCAAATTCACTATTTCAAGTTTGAAGTTGAAATAATGAGCCAATTTTAAGAAACACTTAATTAAAATAGTCTCCAAATATTATTTCAAATATTTGGAATCTTATCTATGGCCAAATGGGTCCTAACTCTTAAGTGCTGTAAGAGATGTTTAGCATCAGGAAGCACCTTTGAGTCGTTGATATTCATATTCTACTGACTTATTATTTTGTGGATCATTGAGAACCTTGGAATTAAAAGATGAAAGAAGGAATTTCATCTGTGTTTTTCATCTGTGTTTAACTCAAGCAAATGATGGTTTCGATTAATGCAGTCTTATTAGGAGATTTCAACTACCAATTCACTACCTTGTTTTCTCTGTAGGTTCAAAGTGAATTTCAAAAGGCATACGAGAAAGGGATTCACAAATCAAAGTGAGTCTTGTCAAAGCCATCTCTTGAAGCTGGTTATTTGTTTTACATGAAAACACTAACAATGTTGTATCATTAGGTTTTGGGAACCGACATATGAGGATTCCATGAGTCTGATTGCTCAAGTTCCACTTGTTGCTGCTTATGTTTATCGCAGGTCAGATTATTGTATGGCATTTACCAGTCTTCATTTTCTTGTTCTCTTTTATCCTCGTATATGTTGCACTTAAAAGGAGATGACTTTCTAATCTGCTTTCTCAGCTTAGTAGCTTTCTGTTATTGGGTTTTAAATGGTAATGCTAACATGAAAACTAGTCTTTGAAACTGTGTAAACTGACCCTTTTGTTTGCATTTGTGAAGGATGTACAAGAACGGCAACACTATAGCTAAGGATGAATCCCTGGATTATGGTGCAAATTTTGCTCACATGCTTGGTTTCAGTAGCCCTGACATGCATGAGCTTATGAGGCTCTATGTCACGATACACAGGTTAATTTGACACCTGAATTATGATAACTACTTTATGATACTTGCTTCTGAGTTTTTATGTCTTATCCTGGCAATCAGGATTTCCAGTTGCGTGTATTTTATAACCAGTTAGCACTGATTTCTTTTTGTGTTGCAGTGATCATGAAGGTGGTAATGTCAGTGCTCACACCGGTCACTTGGTGCGTACTTCGTTCTGTGGTTTATGGACAAACTTAGTGTTTACTAGTGTTCTTAACTCTTAACATGAAGTTCTTTGTCAAGTAGGAATATGCATATACAATAGCTTAAGCCTTGTTTTTTATCAATGATTTTTCCTAAGTCAACATTCTATTGTCAGGTTTTTCAGTAGCTCTAATTGTACTTCAATTCAGGTTGCTAGTGCTTTATCAGATCCTTACCTCTCCTTCGCTGCTGCTTTGAATGGTTTAGCTGGACCACTTCATGGTTTAGCCAATCAGGTTCTTTGTCTGCTTTACAGCTGTTGTTTCTTCTATACTATTTTGATTGCACACTAGGTATTACCATACTACTTTGATTGCACACTAGGTATTACCCTTGCTGAAATTTCCTATTGCCTATTGTCATCTGTGTATTTTATATTTATCCCCATTGCCCAAGGCTCAAATAAATGGAGGAGTGAAAATCTGAAATGAAATGGTGTGCGATTTAAGTTGAGAAAGATAAGTGAAATTATAATGAACCTGTGGAGGACTAAACTTCTAGTTACTAAGATGAACAGGCTCTATTCTCTAACTACAATTCTTCACAACTAACATGCCATGGTTGGTACTGCACCATATGTTTCAATAAATAATTTCCATCTACAATATGAATAAAAAACCAAAAATGGACTATATAATTTGATGGAAAGTCTCTGCTTATTTGTCCAGCTGTTCAGTAAATTTATTCACTCGTCCAAATAAATTCCATCCATTTATCATATGGTCGTAATTATTTAAGTATGTTTTCCCCCTCATTTAAAGATTATGTTGGTTTCTATGATACAGAATGACTTAAAAGTTTAACTATCTTCATTCTCCAAATGATATGTCTTTTTGTCTAGTTCTATCAAATTCAGAACTTTCCAGCTAGCAGCTGTTCCTTAGATATAAATATTGTGTATTATTTATTTTACCTCTGCTGAATGATTTAAGTTGACCCAGCTGCCACTTTCTGCTTTGCCATCAGGAAGTTTTGCTATGGATAAAATCTGTTGTAGAAGAGTGTGGGGAGAACATTTCAAAAGAGCAGTTGAAAGACTACGTTTGGAAAACATTGAACAGTGGCAAGGTAAGTATATTATGTGATCTGCATATTTCTATCTGACTGCTAATTTTATTTTTCAACCAATTGGAGCTCACTTTAAATGATAAGTTTGACTTGACATCACATGTTACTGAGGTTCAAAGAGTTAGTTCTCCATTCAGCATCATTTTTATATTTCATACAGTGTTCGAAAATATCAAAAATCAAATGCTTAACACATTCTATTTATCTACTGCTCTTCTCATCATAGTTGCTGAACTTTACTCCTCAAATGAGATTTGGTAGTTGACTTTGTCTCAAACAAAACCTTTTCTTAGCTTTTATTCTTCATATCTTAATGTGTTGACTGTTGAGTCTTTAAATAACTGTTCTCTCTCTCTCTCTCTGTATGTGTATATATATATCTCAATGTGCGTGTGTGTGTGTGTGTACGTATGTATATATGTACAACATAGAACATACGTACAACAGAGTCTCTTTCACCGCCGCCGTCTGTCTGTCTTTCTCTCTTTCTCCCCATTTTCTGGGAGGTAGATGATGGAGAACTTTATAGTTACGATCCCATATTTCTGAGCTTGAAATTCTCTATCATTCTCAAATCGCAGGTTGTCCCTGGTTTTGGACATGGAGTTCTGCGCAAGACTGATCCAAGATATACTTGCCAGAGAGAGTTTGCTATGAAGCATTTGCCTGAAGATCCACTGTTTCAACTGGTTAGTTCTTAGATGCCTGAAGCTGTACATTGATGGTGCTCTTTGATTCAATGTGTTTGATCTTCCCATCATGTTCTTTTGGCTTTTCGTTCTTGCAGGTTTCAAAACTCTACGAAGTTGTTCCTCCAGTTCTTACAGAACTTGGCAAAGTAAATCTTTCATCTACATTGTTACTGGAATTGCTTTAGTCTCTAATAGCAGTTTAGCATGATTGTTTGTACGTCTGCTTTTTTTTTTTTCCCCCTTTGCGAGAAGGTCGCATTCAAGTTTTACTAATTACCCAAAATCGCCAGTAAGATGATTGAGTTAAATGGAAAGAACTTAAAATATGGATTAAGATTTTGGAAGACTTAACTGCATCTTTCAGGTTGTTAGGTAATTATCACTTTTTACGCATGGCTGTTGGCCGATAATGGGATTTAGTGAGGTCTCGGTACCTTTATCATTGTATGTAAGACTTTCCCTTTATCTCTGTAGCCATTGTGTTTTCACTCAGAATCATTGTATCATCTCTCAGATTTTTCCTCAGCCTTCCTGTTTCACATGGAATTTCCATAAAATCTAATTGTGCTTTGTTTTCTGATGATCCCATAATCTGCTGTCTTTTTTTGTTGATGCTCTTTCCTCACTGCTATAGATTTGGCATTTCGTGTATTTACTGTACGCAGAATGCTATTGTTCATTGATTGGGGATTCTTTTGCAGGTGAAAAACCCTTGGCCAAATGTTGATGCCCACAGTGGTGTGTTGTTGAACTATTATGGTTTAACTGAAGCAAGGTATACAGATTCATATTGCTCACAAATTGAGTGGATGTAAATGGAAAAACTGATGTCGTCTTCCTTCTATTTTTTTTCCCGTACAGATATTATACGGTCCTCTTTGGCGTATCAAGAGCTCTTGGCATTTGCTCTCAGGTACTTTTTCCTATGGTTACTGTCTTATGGTGCCTTTTCGTCTCTCTGTTGACTCCCTTTGGACTTCTACTGATACTTCTTCCGGATCTTTATAGCTAATTTGGGACCGAGCTCTTGGATTGCCGCTAGAGAGGCCGAAGAGTGTTACAATGGAGTGGCTTGAAAACCATTGCAAGAAAGCATGAAGTTATTTGATTTCTCCACGAGCATAAAACACAATGTATAACCTTTATGAATAATTGCTTGAATAAGCAGTCGTTTCTTGGGGACAAGATAGGTAGCACGGTTGACAATTTTAGTTCAAACTTCACTGAATTTGTGTGAATGTATGGTTTCTCGAGCCTTGTCCCTGAATTTTGAACTTAGTCTAGTGGATTTATTTCTCTTCAAATAGAATTCATCACATGTTGATCCAGCATGTAAAAATAACAGGTCAATGCTACTAGTCACATTTTTGATTGCCATTAAACTTGTGAGTGAACATCTGTTGATTCACGCAATAAACTGCAATTTTGAAGTTTCCTGAATCTGCTGATTCGTGCAGTTCATGTTTGCATTACCAATATCTGATGATGATACGAACCATGTAAGTTCACAGATCTTCTTGGGTATTTACTCGAGAATTTGCATATTACAGATTTGGTATCTCTGTATGGCTATCGAAGCGTCTTTCCTGCTTTTCCTTTAAGTGCACCTTTCAATTTTTGGTTTCGTTTTGGTCATTCAAATAGTACAAGTTGGACCAGCGCAAGAATGCAGTTTACATAAGTTAAGGATCCAAGTTAAGAGTCAGTTGTATACTTTGTCATTTGTATACTTTAGAGGAGTCCGGAGCATAAAGGGCTATAATTTTGACCAAAAATTCCAAAACGGACACTGAATTGGGAAAGAAACCAAAACGGACAAAACGCTGGAACTGTAGCGATTTACAAATCGCTGAGGGGCCAGCGATTTACAAATCGCTGGGGGCCCAGCGATTTACAAATCGCTGGGGGCCCAGCGATTTACAAATCGCTACAGTTCCAGTGATTTACAAAGGCACGCTTATTCTTTTTTTGATTGACATTGCATGAAGGCATGCCATTTGATTCTTTTTTTGATTGACATTGCATGAAGGCATGCCATTTGATTCTTTTTTTGATTGACATTGCATGAACGCATGCCATTTGATTCTTTTTTTGACATTGCATGAAGGCATGCCATTTGATTCTTTTTTTGACAGTGCATAAATTGCATGTGAATATTTTTTGTTCTCATGCAACCAGGGGCGGACCCACATAGGTTCAAGTGGGTTCATATGAACCCACTTCGTCGAAAAATTACACTATATATATATGTATATATATATCAGCCTTTACCAACGTACAAGGTAAATATAAAATTTGAACCCACTCTACACATGTGAAATGCTTGGCCTAGTGGCAAGTGGGTTCAAATTTCGCCTCCTTGTGTGCCACAGCTCGTGTGTTCGAACCCCCACAGCAACGCCTCTTTTCTTTTTTTCTTTTTTCCTATAGGGTTTCAGCTGCAGCAGCCTATTGCTACTTAATACTAATATTAGAATTAAAAATTCCTTCTTCTCCCAATCCCCAACACCCGTTATTCCCCAATACCCCAATAATCTCTAATTCCCCAATCCCTAATCCCCATTATTCCCCAACAGAACACGTGGAAAAAAAAAAAACTACCGCCTCTAAGCAAGAAGAAGACAAGTCAATCTCACATCAACATTAAGAAATTTATCAAGTTTGTTCTTTACTCTCTATTCTTTCTTTCAGTCTTTTATATATGCAAAATTATTCCGGTTATTTTTTGTTTCTTCAACTTTAAAAATCCTTACTAATTAAAATTGAAGAAAATTACAATTGATTTTTTCTTCAATGTTAGTCACGTTTTTTTACAAACTTTCAAAATTCAAATGCTTACAATGACTCTCAGTTTTCTAATGAGACTTTTAATTCGGCAATACAGGTTCTAAATTCAATGAAGAGATATTTTGCTCCGGTATCATCAAAGTTGCCACAAGCAAGTTCATCCACTCAAAATACTCCTCGCGTGGAAGATAACTTGAATCAATTAGGCGAAAATCATCATTCTGCTAAAAAACAAAAGCAAGGAGTAAACTTGAATTCTTTACCGGCAGATCCAAAAGAAAGAAAATCTATTTGGGACTATCATCCGAATGATCGTGATGAGATTAGGCGAGCATATATCCAAAGAGGTCCTCATCAACCTCGAGTTCGCGAGTTTCCTCAAAGAGATATTTCTGGATTAAAACGTCGTTTTAATCGTAAATGGTTTAAAATATATCATGATTGGTTGGAGTATAGTGAGATTGAAGATGCCGCTTATTGTTTATGTTGTTATTTATTTCAAGATGAAAGCATTCATCAAGGTGGAGGTGAAGCATTTTCAAGTATAGGCTTCCGAAGTTGGCACAAAAAGAAAAGATTAGAGACGCACGTTGGAGGGCCGAACAGTGATCACAATCAGGCAAAGAAGAAGTGTGAAGATCTAGTACGACAAGAACAGTCAATTCAAGCCGCATTTGTGAAGCCATCCAATCAAACCAAGCTTGAATACAGAATTCGTTTACAAGCTTCTGTTGACGTGGTAAGACTCCTTTTGAATCAAGGATTGGCATTCCGTGGACATCGTGAAGATGAATCATCATTAAACAAGGGTAACTTTCTTGAAATTCTTTCATGGTATGCAAATCGGTGTGATAAAATTAGAGATCTTGTGTTGAAAAAGGCTCCAAAAAATAATCAGTTGACTTCTCATAAAATTCAAAAGGATATTGTCACTGCATGTAAGCTTGAAACGAATAAAGCTATTATGGAGGATCTAAATGGTGACTATTTCTCATTGCTAGTTGATGAATCTTGTGATGTGTCACGTAAGGAGCAAATGGCAATTGTTTTGCGATATGTTGATAGGGGTGGATCTGTTGTGGAACGGTTTATAGGGATTGTCCATGTTCATGATACTAGTGCTTTATGTTTAAAAGAAGCAATTGTTAACTATCTTACTCAGCATTCTTTGAGTTTATCTTGTATACGAGGGCAATGCTATGATGGAGCAAGCAATATGCAAGGGCATCTAAGTGGCCTTAAAGTTTTGATTCAGCAAGAAAGTAGATCAGCTCATGCAATTCATTGTTTTGCTCATCAACTTCAGTTGACTCTTGTTGGTGTATCTAAAAAATGTCTTCAAGTTGGAGAACTTGTATTGTTGATTTCCAATGTCTTAAATGTAGTGGGAGGTTCTTTTAAACGTATGGATGAACTTCGACAAGCTCAAGCAGAAAAAGTTCAAGAGGCGCTAGATATGGGCGAGGTTGAAACTGGTAAGGGCTTGAATCAAGAACTTGGTCTTGCTAGAGCTGCCAATACTCGTTGGGGTTCACACTATAAATCGTTTAAGAACTTTATTAGTATGTTTGGTTCTATTACTGATGTCCTTGATACTATTGTTGTTGATTCTGAATCTGTTGAAGAAAAAGCCAGGGCAACAGGATATCTCAGAGCTTGTCAAACATTTGAGATTGCTTTCATATTACACTTAATGAGAGATATTTTAGCAATCACAAATGAGCTTAATGAATCCTTACAGAAGAAAGAACAAGATATTGCAAACGCCGTTCTACTTGTTAAAGTAGTGAAGAAACGATTGCAAGATTTAAGGGATGAAGGATGGGATCCACTTATCAAGAATGTGTCTGCATTTTGTGTCAGGTATGATATTTTGATACCCAATTTTAATGAGCTCTATGTTAATTTTGGAAGATCTCGACGAAGAGTTACTGAGTATACTATCTCACATCACTATCGCGTGGAAGTATTTTTTAAGATTATTGATTGGCAACTTCAAGAACTCAATGATCGTTTTAATGAGGTGAGAACAGATTTGCTTATTGGGGTTGCTTGCTTGAATCCAGTTGACTCATTTTCTAGTTTTGACATCAACAAAATATTGAGAATGGCTAAATTATATCCTGATGATTTTGGTGAAAATATAATGGTTACTCTCAAGAATCAACTAGAGACTTATATTGTTGATGTTCGTGATGTTGATGAAAGGTTCTCTAATCTAAAAGGACTTGGTGACCTTTCTGAGGAGCTAGTTAAGACAAAGAAACACTTTAATTATCCTCTTGTGTTTCGTCTTGTAAAGTTTGCATTGCTCCTGCCGGTTGCCACTGCTACTGTTGAAAGAGCCTTTTCGGCAATGAAGTTGATCAAGAGTGAATTGAGAAATCGAATGGATGATGGTTTCATGAGCAGTTGTATGGTGCCTTATGTAGAAAAAAAAATATTTAATACTGTTTCTGATGAAAGTATTATGAATAGGTTTCAAGAAATGAAAACTCGTAGAATAATATTGTAATAATATGTTTTAGTTAATCAAACTTTATTTTGTTTGCTTCGTTGTGTATTTATTTTTTATATATTGAACCCACTTGGTGAAAAGTCTGGGTCCGCCACTGCATGCAACACACGTGAAGCCTAAAGAGTTTTGTGTTCAGTATATAAATTCTCCATCTCTATTTTCATACAAGTGCAGAAATATTGTGTGAGTAAAAATAAAATATTTGCAAACAAGATATAGGTTTCTAAAAAAATTCTATCAAAACACAAGTTAAGATATTCTCATCAGTAAGGTATGTTCATGTATATTTTTTATGTTATTTTTATTTTGAAGTACAAAAATATTATATCTAATTCTTAAGCTTAAATATTGCATTCTTTAAATATTTTTTATTAATTTTTCTTTTGATCATAACAAAATGATTTTTTTTATATAGATATGAATCCTTTGTTAAAGTTACAAGCTAAACACCGATCCGAAGCAGTTTGGGATGGTACAGGACAAGAAGTGTGTTTAAGTGCACGTCGTGCCGATACTGAATTTTGGCAGCACATAAAGCGGCGTCCATTGGATTATCGAATCCTTCAATATTTAAGTTTGTGTGGGTTTAGAGGAATCGTAGAAGTAGGATACATTCCTTACGATGTTGGACTTATAACTGCATTGGTTGAGAGGTGGCGCCCGGAAACTCACACATTTCACATGAGAATTGGTGAGGCAACCATTACATTACAAGATGTCGAAATTATGTTCGGCATGGTTATAGATGGAAGTCCTATAATTCTAGAAGGTGCTAGCGATTTAGGGGTTGCAGCTAGACGACAAATGATGCATGACCTAACAGGATGGGAACTTCCCGTAGATTGCTTTTCTGGAATTAGCAGAATATCCGTATCTAGTTTAGCTGATTATGTAAATGGCTTAGACAATATTACTGATGATACCCCCGAAATTGATGTGCAACAAAGGGTTAGGTTGCACCTTTTATGGTTGTGCGGTGGTACATTATTTCCGGATAAGTCCCATTCCAAAATTTCTTTGGACTATTTAATTGAGATGCAAGACTTAAATTCAATGTCGACAAAGGCTTGGGGCGCAGCCGCATTGTCATTTTTGTACTATTCTTTATGTCGTGCATCCATGTCTTCATCTAGCGATGTATGTGGATTTCTTTCCCTAGTTCAGGTACGTGAAACTTAATTTGTGGATTTCAAAATTTGTACCACTTAATTTTATTGTGTTAATAAAATTATTTGATTTTATATTTTTATAGGTATGGGCATGGGAGCGTATTATTCCACTTTAGCCAGCACCGCTCCCTCCGAGGGCAAACCATCATGAGGCCTCAACGGCACTTGCACGTAAGTGGAGTCGAGGTAGAATTCATCAAAATGAGGCGAGAGATGTACTAGCCATAATCAGGGATGTGCTAGATAACCTAACTATTGAGCAGGTAATGGTTTGTCATATTTATTAAAAAAAAACTTATAATGTAAAAATTTTAAAGTACCGTACTTGTTACTAGTAGATTTTCTTATATATAATTTTAATTACTAATGTTATTCCTATTTGAAAGAAGCAATATGATTGCTATTTTTTTTAATATTGATCTATTTGTTTTATAGTTTATTTGGGAGCCTTATTCAGAAGAAGTACGTAGTGAATTGCCCGAGTGGTGCCAGAGGGGACAACCTATTTGGATGGCTAGAGTGCCACTTATTTGTGGAATAGTCCGTGAGTGACATATGGTTGATCGTGTAGTTAGACAATTTGGTTATCTTCAACATGTACCTGGACCGTGTACTCACTTTCACGAACAACATGTATCGATTTGCAGAAAGGGTTGGCCGTGTTTCATCGGAATCAATGAATTCTGCCTCTCTAGGAACGCGATTGAGCTTTGCTCCTAATTATGCACCGCCGACTGAATCTGAGGAATCACCACCAGTGCAATTTCGCCATCAGGGACGCCAATCTGCACCTAAAGATAGTACACGTCAGGGTAGAAGAGGTCGTCGTAGAGCAGATAATGTGGTTGATCGTGCCGAAGAACATGTTGATAATTTCGGCTTGTCTTTGGCTACTACTGAGGCCTATTATCCCACATTTGACTTTGGTGAGCCCTCGACGGTTGTCTCTGATATTTCACATCAAGAAACTGTTGGTTTTGTAACGCCACCCATTGCGCAATATGGTTTTGCTCAATTCAGTGGATTCCATCATGCTCCCCAATCCAAAATGCGTGAATTTTCCATGAATAACTCTCCATTTGCTGGGGTGTTAAGTTTTTCCGATGTGAATCGCTAATCCATATAGTATATTTAATAATTTATTATTAATTAATTAATTAATCTTTATTTAATTATATGGCTCATGTTATTACAGGCAACAATGTCATCTGCAGGAACTTCCCAACAACATCTAAGATGTCATTTTTTGATTTATATAGTTCATTATATTCGTGGTCTTAAATAATCTTACCATTAAAAATGATTTTTATAGGTTGTTATTAGACAAGATGGACTTCGAAGATCAACCAGGCCACACGTACCAACTTATTGTGGCACGGGTAGTCGTCACAATGACGTTGCGGAACACTGATGAATAATATTTTTTATTGTCTTGATTTATATTAGTATTTTTAGTGTATTACCGAATAATTTCATTTGTAACTCATCGTTATGTTTCTTGGCAGTATAGTAATATTAATGAAGTAATATTACCCAAATGAACTAGTTCAACATCTATCTTGTGTGACGAATAATGAAAAAAATCCGTCAAGCTTTTGTCCCTAAACGTGTAATTTTGTAGTGAGAACTATTAATGACAATTACATTTGTCATACAACACAAAGTATAAAAAGCCATTTCATCAATGGTATCCAAATTTGTAAATGGTATTATTTCATTAGTTTCTTGTTAATTTCATTATCCAAATTGACTTATTCATCAATGGAGAAAATGTTTTACAAGGAAAACTCTCAATTGCAATAAGTAACATGCAAACTTATTAAATTGACTTCATGGCCAGTATAAAATTTATTCTTTAAACTTAATATCACATAATGATATAAACAGGAAATAACAAAATAAAACATTGAGATAATATCTCATTACAAACACCTCAAATTTATATATAAAATGAAATCTAAATGGAAATAAGTACATATCAATAGTAAATTAAAAAAGTATATAAAATGTTACTATCATCACATGTGTCCGCAAAATCTTCTGTTGTATTATCCAAATACGGAATTTCCATCGACGGATGACTAATACTATGAACAACCAGAGTTGCACCCTCTCCATTGATATCGTCATCATCACCGGATGTTTCACCATCATCCGTTGATTCATGTTCTAAAGGTTCATCACTGTCTGATCCACACACTCCATCATCAGCTATCTCTTCATTGTTTTCCACAATTTGTGTGAGCCGCGTCAGTGTACCTTCAAAATCATTAAATCTACAAAACAGGAAAAAATAGTTAAATATAATAAGTATAAATTATAACTTAATTCAATTAAAAAAGTTATTAAATTTACCCATCGATTGACTCCATTGGAAAACAACGTTGTTGAGTGCTAGGTCCCCCAATATCAGAGTTATGCTCACTCCGATCAAAGTTATGATACCGTGTATCAAGCCAACCATCACATTGTGTAGTCAAGTTATTTATATTATTTGAGTGCCTGTCAAATCCCCCCCCCCCCCCCCCCCTGTTTGTTGTTGGACTATACCACTTGAACCAACATTCAAATTCGGTAAATATGAAGTATCACAAAGATCAAATTCATTGTCGGTGGGTTCTTGAATGATAGGACAACGTTCAATTGACGCATATATGTCAAGACTTGTTAAGTTAATGTGACTACCAAAAATTTTAATAGTACGGAGAAATATAGATAAAGAATCATCATTCCAAATACAAGTCTCACCGTACGTTATAACTCCATTGGAAGGAAAAGACGTCGGATATCTTCCAGTGATAACCACTACATCTTCCGGATCACTTATACCCATTTTGTTTCTAAGTAAGCGTTGCAATCACTCATATTTAAGAGATAATGGAAACATTTGCACAACTACAGGCCGCCGACTATATATTACAGAACCAGCTTCATATAAGACTTTACCTCCCCAATATAAGTTCACTCTTACTGTATTTTCATTCATTTTTAATACAACAAATAAGCAGCTGCTTATGTTACAAGAACGAATACTAACTCAAAGAGTAGCTGAAATGAGTATAATATATAGAAGAGCTTACAAATCGCGGAACTGTAGCGATTTGTAAATCGCTGGGCCCCCAGCGATTTGTAAATCGCTACAGTTCCAGCGTTTTGTCCGTTTTGGTTTCTTTCCCAATTCAGTGTCCGTTTTGGAATTTTTGGCCAAAATTATAGCCCTTTAGGCTCCGAACTCTACTTTAGAGTCTGTGGTTTCCGACGACGGTTCAACTTCTGAGGTATAGTTATAAATGCTGGCTTTGGAGTATCCAACATCAAAGACATCTATATATATTTTCATTAAGTGGGTTCTTGGGAAGGTAGGATGTGTGTAGACCTTACTTCTATCTTTGTGAGATAGCTACAGAGACTGTTTTCGATAGATCTTCAGCTCAAAAGAAATGTTTTTGAAGCTGGATTGCAAGTTAGTATTCTTCAAATAAGGAAAAATTGGTTAATGCTTCAAAACTTAGTTCACTTTAATTGTATTCTTTTAATCCATCTTGAATTGGTCAATCAAGTTTTGGTTTATTGATCACATCGATGGACAAATTCAGAATAGATACAATCATTTTTGTAATTAAAATAAAAGCTAAGCTCAAATTGAAGAAAATGAAATATCTTGTATATAGAAATTTTTATGTCAATTCTAGCTCCTTATCTATGTTTTCTCCTTAGAATACCTTGTTAGTTTTCCACATAATGTCTCATTACTTAGGGGTCGTTTGGTAGGGTGTATAAGAATAATGTAAAATATTGTGTATTAGTAATACTTGCACTAGTAATACTTGTATTAGTTATGCTTGCATTTTTCTTGTGCAGTGTTTGGTTTGATGTATTAAAAATAACATGAATTGCATAATTTCTAAAGATATTTTTTACAAAAATACCCTTCATAAATATGGTGGGAAGGATATGAAAACGATTTTGAGGGACAATTATGACTTTAACCATACTAATGCATGCATTAAAATTCGTTGCATTACTAATATCATGGATTTCCATGCATTAGTAATCAGTGGCGGACCCAGACTTTTCACCAAGTGGGTTCAATATATAAAAAATAAATACACAACGAAGCAAACAAAATAAAGTTTGATTAACTAAAACATATTATTACAATATTATTCTACGAGTTTTCATTTCTTGAAACCTATTCATAATACTTTCATCAGAAACAGTATTAAATATTTTTTTTTCTACATAAGGCACCATACAACTGCTCATGAAACCATCATCCATTCGATTTCTCAATTCACTCTTGATCAACTTCATTGCCGAAAAGGCTCTTTCAACAGTAGCAGTGGCAACCGGCAGGAGCAATGCAAACTTTACAAGACGAAACACAAGAGGATAATTAAAGTGTTTCTTTGTCTTAACTAGCTCCTCAGAAAGGTCACCAAGTCCTTTTAGATTAGAGAACCTTTCATCAACATCACGAACATCAACAATATAAGTCTCTAGTTGATTCTTGAGAGTAACCATTATATTTTCACCAAAATCATCAGGATATAATTTAGCCATTCTCAATATTTTGTTGATGTCAAAACTAGAAAATGAGTCAACTGGATTCAAGCAAGCAACCCCAATAAGCAAATCTGTTCTCACCTCATTAAAACGATCATTGAGTTCTTGAAGTTGCCAATCAATAATCTTAAAAAATACTTCCACGCGATAGTGATGTGAGATAGTATACTCAGTAACTCTTCGTCGAGATCTTCCAAAATTAACATAGAGCTCATTAAAATTGGGTATCAAAATATCATACCTGACACAAAATGCAGACACATTCTTGATAAGTGGATCCCATCCTTCATCCCTTAAATCTTGCAATCGTTTCTTCACTACTTTAACAAGTAGAACGGCGTTTGCAATATCTTGTTCTTTCTTCTGTAAGGATTCATTAAGCTCATTTGTGATTGCTAAAATATCTCTCATTAAGTGTAATATGAAAGCAATCTCAAATGTTTGACAAGCTCTGAGATATCCTGTTGCCCTGGCTTTTTCTTCAACAGATTCAGAATCAACAACAATAGTATCAAGGACATCAGTAATAGAACCAAACATACTAATAAAGTTCTTAAACGATTTATAGTGTGAACCCCAACGAGTATTGGCAGCTCTAGCAAGACCAAGTTCTTGATTCAAGCCCTTACCAGTTTCAACCTCGCCCATATCTAGCGCCTCTTGAACTTTTTCTGCTTGAGCTTGTCGAAGTTCATCCATACGTTTAAAAGAACCTCCCACTACATTTAAGACATTGGAAATCAACAATACAAGTTCTCCAACTTGAAGACATTTTTTAGATACACCAACAAGAGTCAACTGAAGTTGATGAGCAAAACAATGAATTGCATGAGCTGATCTACTTTCTTGCTGAATCAAAACTTTAAGGCCACTTAGATGCCCTTGCATATTGCTTGCTCCATCATAGCATTGCCCTCGTATACAAGATAAACTCAAAGAATGCTGAGTAAGATAGTTAACAATTGCTTCTTTTAAACATAAAGCACTAGTATCATGAACATGGACAATCCCTATAAACCGTTCCACAACAGATCCACCCCTATCAACATATCGCAAAACAATTGCCATTTGCTCCTTACGTGACACATCACAAGATTCATCAACTAGCAATGAGAAATAGTCACCATTTAGATCCTCCATAATAGCTTTATTCGTTTCAAGCTTACATGCAGTGACAATATCCTTTTGAATTTTATGAGAAGTCAACTGATTATTTTTTGGAGCCTTTTTCAACACAAGATCTCTAATTTTATCACACCGATTTGCATACCATGAAAGAATTTCAAGAAAGTTACCCTTGTTTAATGATGATTCATCTTCACGATGTCCACGGAATGCCAATCCTTGATTCAAAAGGAGTCTTACCACGTCAACAGAAGCTTGTAAACGAATTCTGTATTCAAGCTTGGTTTGATTGGATGGCTTCACAAATGCGGCTTGAATTGACTGTTCTTGTCGTACTAGATCTTCACACTTCTTCTTTGCCTGATTGTGATCACTGTTCGGCCCTCCAACGTGCGTCTCTAATCTTTTCTTTTTGTGCCAACTTCGGAAGCCTATACTTGAAAATGCTTCACCTCCACCTTGATGAATGCTTTCATCTTGAAATAAATAACAACATAAACAATAAGCGGCATCTTCAATCTCACTATACTCCAACCAATCATGATATATTTTAAACCATTTACGATTAAAACGACGTTTTAATCCAGAAATATCTCTTTGAGGAAACTCGCGAACTCGAGGTTGATGAGGACCTCTTTGGATATATGCTCGCCTAATCTCATCACGATCATTCGGATGATAGTCCCAAATAGATTTTCTTTCTTTTGGATCTGCCGGTAAAGAATTCAAGTTTACTCCTTGCTTTTGTTTTTTAGCAGAATGATGATTTTCGCCTAATTGATTCAAGTTATCTTCCACGCGAGGAGTATTTTGAGTGGATGAACTTGCTTGTGGCAACTTTGATGATACCGGAGCAAAATATCTCTTCATTGAATTTAGAACCTGTATTGCCGAATTAAAAGTCTCATTAGAAAACTGAGAGTCATTGTAAGCATTTGAATTTTGAAAGTTTGTAAAAAAACGTGACTAACATTGAAGAAAAAATCAATTGTAATTTTCTTCAATTTTAATTAGTAAGGATTTTTAAAGTTGAAGAAACAAAAAATAACCGGAATAATTTTGCATATATAAAAGACTGAAAGAAAGAATAGAGAGTAAAGAACAAACTTGATAAATTTCTTAATGTTGATGTGAGATTGACTTGTCTTCTTCTTGCTTAGAGGCGGTAGTTTTTTTTTTTTCCACGTGTTCTGTTGGGGAATAATGGGGATTAGGGATTGGGGAATTAGAGATTATTGGGGTATTGGGGAATAACGGGTGTTGGGGATTGGGAGAAGAAGGAATTTTTAATTCTAATATTAGTATTAAGTAGCAATAGGCTGCTGCAGCTGAAACCCTATAGGAAAAAAGAAAAAAAGAAAAGAGGCGTTGCTGTGGGGGTTCGAACACACGAGCTGTGGCACACAAGGAGGCGAAATTTGAACCCACTTGCCACTAGGCCAAGCATTTCACATGTGTAGAGTGGGTTCAAATTTTATATTTACCTTGTACGTTGGTAAAGGCTGATATATATATACATATATATATAGTGTAATTTTTCGACGAAGTGGGTTCATATGAACCCACTTGAACCTATGTGGGTCCGCCCCTGTTAGTAATACACTCCTTGATACCAAATATAGGGGTCTTTTGGTAGAGTGAATAAGAATAATGCAAAATATGGTGTATTAGTAATGTTTGTGTTAGCTATACTTGCATTAGTTATACTTGCAGTGTTTGGTTTGGTGCATTAAAAATACATGAATTGCATATTTTTTTTAAAAGAATATTTATTTACAAAAATACCCTCCATATATATGGTGGAAAGAATGTGAATTTTTTTTTGAGGGATAATTGTGTCTTTAATCATGCTAATACATGCATTAGAATTCATTGCATTACTAATACCATGGATTTTGAGGTATTAGTAATACACACTTCAATACACAATAAAATTAGTTATACATAGGCTAAAAAATGTCCAAACAAGGTACTAGTAATACACATTAACTAATGCATGCGTTGTTCTTCCCAATACACTCTACCAAACGACCCCATAGTGTATAACTAATGCAAGCATTAGTAATACATAAGATGAAAAATGTACCAAACAAGGTATTAATAATACACAAAGCTAATGCAAACATTATTTTTTTAATACACTCTACGAAACGACCTCTTAGAGATATAACTTTACCTTTTTTGGATATTTGAATTATTTTTAGCCGAATTTCTGTATTTGTATCCGTACCTAAATTCATATTCAAATCTTAAAATTTAGACCATGAAGGATCAAAATTCTACATATGCCCTCGCTCATATCGAACACCTACACTCGAGTTAAAGCAACTTAGCTTGGGATTATTGAGAAGAAAAGAGAAGTGGGACAACCATTGTTGCCTTTTTTTCATCTATTCGTTCAAGCTAAATTTAGCATAATTCAATCTTCATAATAAAGCCATTTGGTTATTATCTTTTATATTTTAATACAAATAAATTGGAGCCGTCCGATTTCATTTTGGTGATGTGGCGTGATCTAAAATAGCCATTGAACAATACTTGACCAAATGGTAGTGGACTGGATCCCAATCCACTCACTCACTTTGTGAGTCTTTTAAAAAAAGCATATCTTGTGAACAAAAATTGACGTGCAACTTCGTAGTAGTTTTCTAAGTCATATTTTCCTAAATAAAATAATGAACTGACGTATCAACTTCTTTTTTAGTAGTAGCATTTTCAGGTGGACTAGATATTTCTTCTTTTTTCCTTTTCCAATAGAGTCCTGCCTTGACATTGCATGGTGAAACCTGGAAATTTCTGTGAATTTATTCCATGAACCATAACAATAAAAGATACGGTGTGATTCTATAAGTCTATAAGTGAGATATGAAGAAGATGAGATGTATAATTTTGTAAAAGTAGAGAGGTTATTTCCGATAAAATCTCGGCTTAAGTTAAGCGTATAAAGAAAATCAAGTACTTAAAATAAACAAAGAAGTCATACTGAAAATAATGCAGAAAAAAATAGTAACACCAATAAAACAATATGATAACTGAAGCAAGGTTATTCCAATATATAAAGATTTTTTCATACATGCTCATGTAATTGACGCAGCAAGAATAAAATAGCCATGGTCGAATCAACATAAAAGTGACAAATTTTATTTGTATTACGTGTATCCAATTTATGTGGTATATTTTTATTTATCTATTTTTTTTTTAAAACCAATTTACTATTAAGAGTCTTATTTACTATTAGTGAGATGATTTATAATATACCTGATTAAAAAGACTTATTTTTCAAGCACAAGATTCAGAAACTGAGATAGAAAGAATACTTTATTATTTTAAAAGGATTAATAAATGGATAAACGGCATTGACTTTAACAAATACAAAATAATTGCTAGAATGACTCATCCTAAAGGCTTCTAGTTAATGCGTTTATTAGTGATTATGTTTGATTATTGGAAATGTGGAGCCTGATTCGACTGGACGTATTTATGGAAATTGTATTTAATTTTAACACCTTATTATTCTTTTCCTATTCCGTGTATATCAACCTTCCATCTCTTTCTTTAACTAATTATTTGTAATTATACATTGTTTGCTTTCTTGTTATAATCCTTTTTTTCTTTTCATTTCTAAGCTATTTGAGAATTAGTAAAATTTAATTCAATTAGAAATGGATTCAAGATTTAAAGATTTTATAACAATTGCAAGTTAATATATGATAATAATTGAATTCAAAGTTAAATATCTATATAAAGCATGCCTCACAGTCTAGTTGGTTGCTTGTGTATTTAACTATGAAATGTTAGCGTATACTAGACTATTTGGAGGTGAGGTTAAAAAAAGGACGAGTAGGTAATATTTATGGGTTCATTCAATTTAATGATCATAAATGATACAATATATCTAGTGTAATCCCATAAAATGAGGTCTCGATTAAATTCAATGATCATGGACATTATAACTAATACTAATCAAATTAAATTATATCTCCACACTTGCGATTGAAAAAGAACTACTATAACTAATACTAATAATAAAGCAATAAAGTAGTACAATTTCGAAAACAAATGTCAAAAGCCTTTTGACACTCTTTGAAAGACCATTTTCGAATAACAATCTCATTATTAGTTAGTACTTTGCTGTCTCAATTATGTGATCGGAGTATTATTTGATCGAATATATATTTTCTTTTAAGATCTAAAATAAGTTATAGACTTTGAATGATTATAAAACATCTTATTAAGAATAAAGTGAAACAATAAAAAATAAATTATTGATAAATATATATAAAAATATAATATTTTTTTGAAATAGATTAAAGAAAAGATACCATATAAGTTGGGAAAGGAATTTTGGATCAAAATGGTGTTGGATGAGGGATAATTCCAATAAATGGGTTTGTCAGATTTTTCACGACCAAAATGGTGAAAACGCATGGCCAGTGGAGCACCTTCAATGTGCAATTTTCACGTTTAAAAATAGACGGATCGTTAAATATATTTCCACTGAAGGTGCTCTATTAACCATGAGCCTTCAGCCAATCTTTTACATTTTGAAGAAAGGCTCATTATAGTCATGAGTCTTCTGTGAATCTTACATTTTGAAGAAAGGCTCATTGTTTACAATGCACCTTCAATATTAATTCTATTATCCAAAAATCTGAAAAGGCTGCCATTTTCTGAACTGATGGGACAATGGAAGATAATTTCTAAACTCATTTGCTTGAAGGTGCATTGCTGCGCATGAGCCTTTAGGGTGTGAAAAAATTATCTTCTATTGTCCCATCAGTTCAGAAAATGACAGCCTTTTCAGATTCTTGAATATAAAATTAATATTGAAGGTGCATTACAAGAAATGAGCCTTTATTCAAAATATAAAAGATTCACTGAAGGCTCATGTGTACTAGAGCACCTTCAGTGTAAATATATTTAACGGACCGTCTGTTTTTAAACGTAGAAATTGCACACTGAAGGTGCTCCACTGACCATGCGTTTTCACCATTTTGATCATAAAAAATCTGACAAACCCATTTATTGGAATTATTCCTCCTTCAGCACCATTTTGATCCAAGTCTCTTGGGAAAGGGTGTGTTTAGTATATAAAAAATATTTTCAATTCAAATAGAAAAAAATTTCTTGAAAAAACTAAGTAATTTCTTTCATATTTTTTAGTGTTTGGTTGTAAGAAAAAAGAAATTATCCTAAAAATAATTTTATATAATCTAACAAAATACTATTTTGGGGCATTAGATGAATGGGGAGAAGATAATAAAATTAGAAAATTACTTCTAGAACTTGTTTTCCTACTTTTGTTAGAAAAGTCATTTTTCATACTTTTTAAAAAATTATTTTGACCAATCAAATATAAAAAATTAGAAGATATTTTCTGAATTATCCACGCCTCCCAAAGAGAAATACTCCTTCCGTTTAAAAAAGAATGATATACTTTTTTTTTAATCCGTTTAAAAGAAAATGACCCCTTTCCTTTTTTGACAATACTTTAATTTCAACTTTCCACATGACGTGTTTAAAACCACAAGATTCAAGGACATTTTGGTACATTTGACATAACTTTAATTTAGGATTATAAGATTAAAAAATCTTCTTTATTTTCTTAAACTTCGTGCCAAGTCAAACTAGGTCATTCTTTTTGAAACGTAGAGAGTACTATTTTTCCCAATTTGGAGAAGAATATCCAAATCCAAGAGGAGGAGGGGAAAAGAACACTACTATACTACTCAATTCACGTGTATTTAGATAATGTTGACTAGCGTTTGATCATAGATTTTTAAAGTACATTTTGAAAATTCATTTATAAGTATCTATTTATTATAAAATTTAATTTAACTTTTAAATATTTTTAATTTTTTTAAATACAATCAATTTTTGAATTTTTGAAACTTTCACTTACTTTAATTGAAATTTTTATAGTAAAATAAATGTTAGAAACTCCAAACACCAAATCACAAACTCCAAGAATGTACAGTGCAACGAATCCGTGTCACATCATTTTGTTTTCTACGCGCGTTTATATTTTCCTTCTTTCATGCTTTTACATACAGTACAGTACAATTTTCTCATATCAGTTAGGCGGCTCTTATCTTGTGAGCAAACATCAACTTCCACTCTTTATGTGTCACTGTCTTATTCTCTGCCTTGTAAGTGGTACTTTAACACTCACCACATAAAGTAATTATTACTGTACAATCGTCCTTTGTCATCTATTGGTCCTCTTTACAATCAGAACTTCCAACAATTTCATTTCTTGGTAACATGACTAGTCACTTTCTTGTTTACGCTGCTTAAATTCAGGTAATTTTGCACACTCTTTTCTGGAAAGTGTTATGTTCTTTGTCCTGTTTGATTAATCTTTCAAGAAAGTTTTAAAAAAAAAGTTAGTATTTTTTTTTGTTTTGATCACAAAAAAGATTCTATTTTTATGATACTCAAAAAGTTAGTAAAAGGTTTTGAGATTTTTTTTTTTGAAGTTTGATTTATGATCAAGGAGGAAAAAAAGGGAAATTCTGTTGTTTGGGGTTCTTGAATTTGGTATTTATTTTCTTGGTCTACTGATTGGTTGAAAATTTGGGTTTGTCTTGATATAAGGGAAGTAACCATGGTGACTCTGTGAAGTTGCTGTGGTTTATCAAGAATCAGCTGTGACTTAGGAAAGGTAGTTTCTTTATGTTCACTGATTTCCTTTTTCTGATTTTTTTTGGATAACGTGGTGTCCGGGCCAGCTTCGCGCGCTTCGACTAATTCCACGGGATACCTGCCGCTTCCCACCAACAGGTACAGGTACAAGGTAACTCTATCCACCAAGGCTAAGATAGATGAGAAGAAATCACCTAGTGTTTTGGTCTCCGCTGGAAGTTGAACCTGAGACCTCATGGTTCTCAGAAGTGGATTTTTCTTTAATTTGCAATGCGAAAATCTGTACTCAATTACTGTTTTTTTGAGTAATGGATATGGGTTTCTATGAAATGGGGTCACTACTTTTTTAGTGTGTAGGGTTGGTTGCTGCTAAGCATAGTTTTCATTATCTGTTTTGACAGGAAAAGTTAGAGGAAGCTGCAATTGAGCTTTGAAGGCTCAAAGAAAAATGGCTTACCAGAGAAAGGTATCTGATCTGCAACCGCCGAGGCGACTTCTGCGGACGCAGACTGCTGGTAATTTAGGGGAGTCAATGATGGACAGTGAAGTAGTGCCATCATCTCTAAGTGAAATTGCACCCATTCTACGTGTCGCCAATGAGGTCGAGTCCAGCAACCCCAGGGTAGCTTATCTATGTAAGTGATACTTGTCAATTTTTGGTGTTGAAGCACACGAACTTGGATTTGTGCTCATATTTATTTATCATGTGTATGTGTCAAAATTTTTGTTTCTAAATATGTTAGAACATGGAATGCAGTTTGAAATGTATGTATGGCAATGCAGACTATAGAAGCTTGAGTCAATAGGAAGAATGCAGACTATAGAAGCTTGAGTCAATAGGAAGTTTTCTGCATTGTGTTTTTACAAATATATGCTGTCTTTCTGCTCTGCTCCTTTTGTGAACAACCGGAAGAACTGTGGTAGAAGTCACAAGTAGGTTGAACAACTCATTTTAATATATTAAGGAAAAGTTGTTCTCATGGGCTTAAAAAGGAAGTTAGGAATAACTCCTTGCCTATACTATAATTGAAGCCATTACTATGATAAATACTGGATTACTCCATTTCCTTGCCGCATGATCAATTGAATGGTCAAGCTAATAGTTTAGTTATCTTTTTTGTTCAATCAACGTAACTCTTCTGCGCAGTAATTAGCATCTTTAGGATGCCTTTACCCTCCAATGCAACCAAAGATCCCCTTTCCTTTGTATTTAGTAGTGGTGGAGGAAATGATACCCTGCAGCTTGTGCAACTATCTGATGCAGTTTGTCTCCTGCAATTAAATCAGGTCGATTCTACGCCTTTGAAAAAGCCCATCGATTAGATCCAACATCAAGTGGACGTGGAGTTCGCCAGTTCAAAACTTCCCTTCTTCAACGGTTAGAAAAGGTAAACTGTTTTATACCACCACTATTGATATGCTTGTCATGGTATATGTTTAATATGGTGATGTTTCAACTTAATGTTTTTTGTGTGCTGGTATTAGTCAAATCATGTTGCTGTGATTTCGATTTCTGTGCAACTTTATTCTTATACTATATGGAGGGAATAAGTGGGGAGTAACAGTCTCCATATGCAAAGTCAGTAGCGCATAAGTATATTAGTAGATCCATAATTTGCATGCAGCATTGTTGGTTGTGCACACAGAATAGAGCAATCTTTCTTGGCTTTTCCAGATGATCAAGAAAACCTTTTTCCATGTGAGGTACACATGTAGGTATGTTCAATAGGTACAACACCTTTAAGGTAACGTATAGTTGAAGGAATAGGTAGATTAAGAGAAGATTGAGAAGGGGTGACAATGAGGAAGAAGAGATTTTGAAAGCCATGAGAAGTTCTAAGTGTTTAGCCTGGATTACTCGCGACAAATATTTAATTTAGAAACTGTCTCCAAATTGATTCATTGGGGTGATCATTGGAAAACTGCTCATGCTATCATCCAAACTTCAGTCTTAGTCATGCACAATTGGCTTGTCCACTAAAATCTTGTCCAGGATTTTTGGGTTTATTTTCCTTCTGTTCGTTAGATCCGACAAGTATCTGTAACTTGCTTCCATCACTTTTAGGCGTTCTAAAATATCAATGTGTACATTGAGGAACTTTGTTTATTTTCACATTTATGCAGGAAAATGAAACGACCCTTGCTGGAAGAACAAAAAGTGATGCTCGTGAAATGCAGAGTTTCTACCAGCATTACTATAGGAAGTATATTCAGGCTTTGCAGAATGCTGCTGATAAAGCTGATCGGTATATTCATGGCATGCTGAGACTGCCTACTTCATTTGCTGTTAGATTTTCTTCATGCTGATTCTTTTTGGCTGCTTCTATTTGTGCTTTCTTTTAGTGCACGACTTACAAAAGCATACCAAACAGCTGCTGTTCTTTTTGAGGTCTTGAAAGCAGTTAACCTGACAGAAGCTGTAGAAGTGGCTGACGAGGTAGACTAGTGTTTACAAATATGTTTTCTGATCTATTCAAGTTGCTATGGGTATCTAGGGCTCCAATTAACCTCTTTGCCATATGAGATATTATTGTTAGAAGTAGATGTGTTGTGGATAAGATGTTTGTCTATATGCTTCAGCTTTTTGTATACCATCCTAGCTTATCCTCTATTCTATATGCATTTTACATGTAGATTTTGGAAGCTCATACAAAGGTTGCCGAGAAGACTGAGATACTAGTTCCTTATAATATACTTCCACTTGACCCTGATAGTTCAAATCAAGCAATTATGAGATATCCTGAGGTTGAGTTCTAGTCCCTTTTCGTGTTTTCTAGACTTTACTTTAGTGATGCTTCTATCATATGCTTTTTCTCATATCTTTCATAGATTCAAGCTACTGTCACTGCTCTTCGCAATACAAGAGGTCTTCCATGGCCAAATAACCATAAGAAGAAAGTTGATGAAGATATTCTGGACTGGCTTCAAGCGATGTTTGGTTTTCAGGTACAGTACTACAATATTCTGGGAATACACATCAGATGAGTCATGTAAACATTATGAGCTTCTGTGTTTCACAATGTTATTTCGTAATTGGAATTGACAAGCAGAAAGATAATGTGGCGAATCAGCGGGAGCATCTGATTCTATTGTTGGCAAATGTTCACATCCGACAATTTCCAAAGCCTGATCAACAACCAAAGGTTGTTTGTTGTCATCTATTTCATATGAAATAGAACTTTTTATCTCTTTGTTTTGGTTTCTGACATTGACATCTACATCACTCTCACTAGCTGGATGACCGGGCACTTACTGATGTTATGAAGAAACTTTTCAAAAACTACAAAAAATGGTGCAAGTATCTTGGTCGCAAGAGCAGTCTTTGGTGAGTTAATCTCCTTTTTATCAATCAGTTGATATTGAGTTGTTTACTAGTACTGGCCGCTTTGTTAACTGATAGCCATGCAGTTGTATGTATTATGGCCTACTCGCATGCTGTTATGAGCAGTGGTGAAGTTGGGATCTATCATCTAAGTAGGTTGGGCAATTTCGATTGCAATCAATTAACACTAGTTATTAATGGAAAGAGAAAAAGACATGAAAGGGTAATGAAAAGCCAAGTGGAGGTGGTCAACTTTAGGAGACAAGGCCAACTTTGTTGTTTAATTGATGAGAAAGAGAACAAAGTAAGATCAATTTTTTTAAAGAATATTGTTATACCAGATTTATTGGGAGTTCACTTAGTAGTATACCTCAATGCACACTTTTCTCTCTGATAGAAATCTGAATTTTTTTTGTCGTTCCACTCTCAATTGCAACTGGTTTGACAAATATCCTCCAACTATAGCTCTTCCTATGACTTTCTAAATTTTGTCCAGTCTACTAGTTTCACTAATTTTACCAGTTTTTGCTTGCAGGCTGCCAACTATCCAGCAAGAAGTGCAACAGCGGAAATTACTATACATGGGTCTTTATCTTCTTATATGGGGAGAAGCTGCAAATTTAAGATTCATGCCTGAGTGCCTATGCTATATTTATCATCATGTATGGAGTAATTGTTTGTATCTTTAAGTGTTTGTCTGTACCTGGTTGTGTCAGTTTCTATTATTTTGTTTTTAGGTTCTAGAACTTGATTTATCTGTTACGTTGTGTTATTACTTCTCTGAGTCATTGAATCATAATTTATTTTGGATCATCTGTCGCAAGTATCTAATTAATCATCATCTCTTACTCAATAGATTATCAAAGGTCGCTTAGTGTATAATAAAAAGAGATCGAGTTACTCATTTGATTTTGAAAAGTGACCATTTTGAGAACTGACACTCTTTATCATTTTTGAACTTGGCATTTGAATGTTCAAAAATTCAAAATTGTGAGTTCTGTCAGTTTACTTATTTTTAAAAAGTGTTTATTAGTTGAAAGTTAATAACGATTCTTGCAAAATATGTATTTTTCGCTTATATCAGTATTGAATATATATCGTTATAACGTGAAGAGGAGCATTGGACTCGGAAATCAGTCATCATAACTTTATCTTTCATGTCAAAAGTCTTCTCCATGGGTGTAGTTTCCGTTCTTTCCTAGAAGATGTCAAGCTGTTACTTATGAAACTGACTTCATATTTCTTATGTTGTTCAGTTTGAGACCTGTTTATCCTATCTGCTGCTTTTACTTTTTAGGTTTTCCATTATATTTACTAGTTGCAAATCTTGATTCAGATGGCATTTGAACTTTACGGTATGCTGGCGGGAAGTGTTAGTCCCGTGACAGGCGAAACTATAAAACCTGCTTATGGTGGTGCAGATGAGGCTTTCTTGAAGAAAGTCGTGACTCCCATCTATAAAACGATAGCAAAGGTATTTCTCCTGCACTGCAGCCCAAAACACAAGATTTCTTGTTTTGAGATGCACCTTTATTTTATTTTACTTTTCTGCCTGAACAAACAGGAAGCTAAAAGAAGCAAACAAAAGTCAAAACATTCTCAGTGGAGAAACTATGATGACTTAAATGAGTATTTCTGGTATATTCTTTTACTTTATCTGAATCTCTATTCTCTTTTGTAACGTATCCTGATGATTTGCATGGCATTGCAGGTCTGTTAATTGCTTCAGGCTGGGCTGGCCAATGCGTGCTGATGCTGATTTCTTCCATCTTCCTCCTGAACCGGCTGATGTAAGTAATATCACCTATTATTTTGTCCTTCAGTTTGCTTTCCAGTTTTCTTGCAATAGCTCCTACTGGTGGGCATAAGATGATTTTCACACAAAAAAAAATCTTCCTGTTTTCGGTACTTTAACTGTACTTTAGCTGTTTTAACTGTTAATAGTGTTTTTTAGTGAAATTGTTTTATGCCAAAGAGAGACACCAACTCACCAACAAAAGGTTGGTATACGTGTTCTGTTTCAACCTTGTCTACCTCCTCTTAATTGCCTATAGCCGCAATTCTTTTCTCCCATCAGTGCAGGGTCAATCATCAGCTAGATACTTATTACCTGATGTTTCCATCCCTCATATAACACTGTCCACCAATATCATATTTTGTTGACATGTCCTACCTGTTGATTTTCTATGACATTGGATTTTCCTTAATGTTCCCGTAACGAGTAACTTTTACCAAATTGTGTGAGAACAAATTGTGAATCTAAAGAAGCATAAATGCACAAATTGATCTAGTCAACATGAATATAGGGGAGATGATGGATATTGTCTTTGATATTTCAAACCTAAAGAAGGGGGAAGAGTAGAACATCTGGAAATCCAGGGAATGTGTGATATTAACCCCTTAACATATGCCTTTGAAAATGTTATGGTTCTGTCTGCTATGAATATCTTAAGAGGTTATATAGCACGGGTCCAGTTATTGCCAAGTAAAGCACCTGGAGTTCCAGTGTCCTTGAAAATAGTGAACTCAAGTCAGACCTCATATGTAATATTAACCCCTTCAAAGACCGTCTTTTTAGTCTAGTTTCAATTGAATTTGCTTTTTCCTTGATTTGCATATCTATTGGAATGAGAGACCATCTGATAATGGGTAAAAAACTGATAATAAAACTATTAATGGGGAGGTGATGTTTCGAGATGATGGCTTCATGCCTGACAGTAGGCTGTAAAAATAAATTATCACCTAGAACATAAAAGACAAAGAAGTAAACTAATTTCACCACAGAGGTACAAGATGACCAGACTAGCTTTTATTCGTGGCTGTGATTTTATTCTTGGTGACTAGTAGTAAGAGAAAGAAGTGCTTGAAAAAGGATAATACAAGGTACAAATAATTATATCTTCTTCATTCATGATAATCTGTAAAGGTATCACTTGTATTCATGAAGTATAAACCAGTGTCACCACGTGTGAAAATAGCTAGATAATGAGGAGCTGGCTATTCATTCAGATACTACATTCAGAAAGATCTTTCTTGAAAGCTGGTTATGATGATAGAGGAAAACCCTTCAACATCATTAAGTATATAGCCGGGGTAGATGTTGTGCTTAAGTAGAAACTTTGTGTAATTTTAGGCATAAGATTAAGGCATCAGACGCATCATACTGTTGCATGCGGTCCAGTATATTAGATGAACCCATAAAGCATCGATGATCTATCAAATATACGATTAACTAAATTATTTTTCTCTAGAGGTGATACATGAGCTTTTCTCTAACATAATAGCTTGGTCATCTACGAGGAAGTTTAGATGATAAATATGCATGACCATCTACACCTATGTTTGACAAAAGATATGCTTCTTGTTCTTTATGTGGGAGAATATTTGAACATTGGTATTCATTATTGACTTGGTTATGGTAATGGAATTTGGCATGATTTCAGTTTTGAGATGATATAATTTCATTACTTTGGTTGCTAACCCCCCCCCCCCTCAAAACCCCGCGGGTGTTTTACTTTGAGATTCCATGCATAATTTCCTTAATTATGATCTTTTGTAGTATTGAGTGTTGTTGGAGAGTCTCACATCGGCCTCTTTTGGGATGTGTGGTATCTTTATATGCCTTGAGCAATCCTCATCTCTTGAACTAGCTTTTGGGGTTGAGTTAGGCCTAAGATGTCCTTACATGGTATTAGAGCGTGACCCATCCCAATTCTCATTTCTCGATGGTGGGCCCCCATATTAAAAATTGTCCACGCTCTAGATGTCCTGGGCATGAAGGGGTATTTTTTTGTGTGTGTGTGTTGAAGAGGCCCCCATCAGGCTCTTATGGGATGAGTGTTCTATTTATATGGCTTGGACAATCCTCACCTCTTGAGCTAACTTTTGGGGCTGAGTTATGCCAAGATCCATTTCTTTACAAGTGTTAAATGATGCTATTTGAAACAACTAATCTGTTACAACCAAGTGTTGCGCATTTAATCTAAATATTGATCATATTCCAGGCAAATGAAGCAACGATTAAAAGGAACCGATGGATGGGGAAAATCAATTTTGTCGAGACACGCTCATTTTGGCACATCTATAGGAGTTTTGATAGGATGTGGGGCTTTTTTATTTTATGCTTACAGGTTAGTCTCTCTCTTTTTCCTTTGTTTTAATATATTTCTTCTTTTATTTTCTCATTATTTGTATGACATGTTGACTGTCTTCTGATGTGCTGATTTACCTTATTTACTGAAGGCAATGATCATTATTGCATGGAATGGATCTGGCCAACTAGGTGGTATTTTTGAAGGAGATGTGTTCAAGAAAGTGTTGAGCATTTTCATAACAGCTGCCATACTGAAGCTTGCTCAAGGTGAGGGTTTATTTTTGACAGAGACTGACTAGATTATAAGTCAATATCCTTTTTGTTGTAGTTAATTTCCTCGTTTCTTACTGTGTGACTTCTGACAATGTGAAAGTAAATCACTTGGAGGGCATTCAAATGAAAGTTCTATTTTCCTATCAATATGAAATGTCATATCTCATGGTGTGGGGAAGAACTCAAATAGTTTTCGTTTTCAACTACCTTGATGAATATTGTTAAATAAATGAAAAGTTTCTCAAGATCAGTTACATTGAGAACACCCCTACTATTTTTGTGATAAAAAAATACTCCATCTTGTTTAAACCAATTGTATAGCAGTGGGACTCTTTCATTCGTAGTACTCCCTCGTATTTGAGACCATTGTTAACACTCGGATGACTTATCAAAGAGCTTATAAGGAGATTGAAACCTTAAATGAACAATGCGATAAGAGAGGCTTGAACATCAGATGGAAAAGCTGGAATTTTGAGTTTATGTTTTTTTTTTTTTTTTTTGAGAACTTGGTAACTTTGATTTTGAGTTTATGGGTTCTGAATTCTAGAAACTGCAGTTTACTGGGTTCTTGATATTTTTTTTATGAATACTAAGTATAATTTTTTAAATGTAATGAGTTTGAGCCTAAACTACTGGGTTTTGCCTAACCTATAGACATAGCTCTAGCTCCTCCCCTCGATGTCATCATGCTGAGGGGTTAAAAATGAGTAACATGACTAGTTCCTATGCTACTGAATTTGAGCCTCCACTGATTATTTGTCACATTGTTTTACCTTACTGCAAGTAATGTTCGAACTTTTTAATCTTAGCTAAGAGCTAGTTTCAACAACCAATTGTTGATCACATTCCTTAAATATGATTTAACTGGCCTCGGACTTTGTTATTCATAACTAGTAACTTAAATAAACTAGTGACATTTCAAGCGATGTCTACATCTGTCCTGATTTTCTTTGGCTTGCTTATGAGGAAAACACATGTCTAGTTGGGAGTTGATTGGCCTGCGTTTGTAAGATTATCCCCTTTTAAAACAAAAATTCTGGATAGGTTTCTGAAGAAGAACTTGGAGTCATGCTTTAAGTTTTGCAAAGGATGAGAAGCCTCTAGGGGTTTTATTGTGAACTAAGTCCTATGATTCATATATTTTATCTTTATCTGTTTTAGAAAAATCATTATAAATATGATTATTTTGTTGGCAATGCTACCTTGTGTATGCAGCGGTTCTAGATATAATCATGAGCTGGAAATCGAGACACAGCATGTCATTCTATGTCAAGCTAAGATATGTGTTTAAAGCTGTTGCAGCAGCAGCATGGGTGGTAGTGTTGCCAGTAACTTATGCATATAGCTGGAAAAATCCTCCAGAGTTTGCACAGACTATTAAAAACTGGTTTGGCAATGGTTCAAGTTCACCTTCTCTATTCATCATAGCAGTTCTTTTTTACCTGTCACCAAACATGCTATCTGCATTGCTGTTTGTGTTCCCTTTCATCCGCCGTTATCTTGAGAGGTCAGATTACAAGATTGTGAGTTTGGTAATGTGGTGGTCCCAGGTATGCAAACATCTCTCTTATTTTAGCTTGTTATTCAGTCTACTTTCCGCTTTTGAGTCCCTTCTTTGGATATATTCCCTTTTTTTTGGGTAGTCTTTGATCTCACACTTATAATCTAATGTGATTTTTATTACAGCCTCGGCTTTATGTTGGAAGAGGCATGCATGAGGATGCATTTTCTCTTTTCAAGTAAGCTACAACATTGAAATATTATATAGAAACAACTTTCATTTTATTCTGCTATTCTTTATGATTGATTATAATATTGATTGTAATGCTGTTCTTTCCAGATACACACTATTTTGGGTTCTCCTCCTGGCTGCAAAATTGGCATTCAGTTTTTACGCAGAGGTGCTTCCCTCATTTCTATTCTGTCATTACGCTCGTCTGACTGCTCTTAACGGGGTTCCTATTTTTGCTACTATTTGCTTTGATAGCAAAATCCTATAAGAGAACACGTACTTAGATGGCAAAATTGCATTTAGTTTTTAGAGGTTGTGTATTTTTCATCTTACTTTTGAAAGTGGTGCAAATAATACCTTTAATCGAATTGAAGTTTAATGGATGATTTTATTCCAACAGGTAAGCAAGGTATAAATACAATACATAGGTGCTAACTTAGGAAAGAAAATAAAGACAGATTCCTACAAAGCTGCTACTTACCTACAAATCTGCTATCTAATAATTATTGTGTCCATTACAATGTAAGATGTCTATATACACATTTTGTAACACTCCACCTCAAGTTGGAGCATAGATATTAATCATGCCCAACTTGTTACAAAGGTAATCAACTCGAGTCCCATTAACCGCTTTTGTGAGTAAATCAGCTAGTTGCTCTCCTGTCTTCACGTAGCTAGTAGAAATCAAGTTTTCCTGAATCTTCTCACGAATAAAATGACAATCAACCTCAATATGTTTAGTTCTTTCATGATACACTGGATTTGAGGCAATATGAAGAGCAACTTGATTATCACATCACATTTTTGATGGCATATGATGTTTTACCCCAATTTCAGTTAAAAGATGATGTATCCACATAACTTCACACGTCGACTGTGACATAGCTGTATACTCAGATTCTGCACTAGATCGAGATACAACACTTTGCTTCTTACTCCTCCATGCTACCAAGTTCCCTTCAACAAATACACAATAGCCTGTAGTGGATCTTCTATTGATTTTGGAACCAACCCAGTCAGCATCTACAAAACACTCAATACGAGTATGGTTGTGATTGCTATACAATATGCCAAGTCCAGGAGCTCCTTTCAAGTAACATAGAATTTGTTCCAAAGCTGCCCAATGTTTGACCGTAGGTGCGGACATAAACTGACTAACAACACTTACCACAAAAGCAATATTTGGACGAGTCACCGTGAGGTAGTTTAACTTTCCAACTATCCTCCTATATCTCTCTGGACTATCAAAAGGATCGTCATCATCTTTCAGAAGATGCACATTGGGAACCATTGGAGTACTACATGGTTTGGCTGCCAACTTTTCGGTTTCTGCGAGTAAGTCAAGAATATACTTTCTCCGAGAGAGAAGAATTCCCTTCTTGCTTCTACTCACTTCTATTCCCAAAAAGTATTTCAACTAGCCTAAGTCCTTCTTACGGAACTTAGTATGCAAGAAAGACTTAAGGGAAGAAATCCCCTCAGAATCACCTCCTGTGATGACAATGTCATCAACATATACAACAAGGAGAATAGTGCCAGTTGCAGATAGTCGATAGAAAACAGAGTGATCACATTTGCTTATTTTTAGTCCAAATTCCTGAACTACCTCACTGAACTTGCCAAACCAAGCTCGGGGGCTCTGCTTTAAACCATACAAGGACTTCTTCAAATGATAAGACTTTCCTATACTCCCCCTGAGCAACAAAATCGGGTGGTTGCTCCATATACACTTCCTCTTGAAGATCACCATGAAGAAAGTCATTCTTGATATCCAGTTGATGTAAAGGCCAATTCTCAGAAGCAGTTAGAGAAATAAACAAGCGGACAGAGGTAAGTTTGGCAACCGAAGAAAAGGTGTCTGAATAATCCACCCCATAAGTCTGAGCATATCCTTTAGCCACAAGTCTGGCCTTAAGTCTTGTCACAGAACCATCTGGATTAACTTTGACTGTGAACACCCACTTACATCCCACTGGTTTCTTCTCATTGGGTAAATCCACCAAATCCCACGTGTGATCTTCCTCTAATGCATGTATTTCCTCAAGCATCGCGTTTGACCATCCAGGATGATGCAAAGCCTCCTTCAGAGTTTTAGGTATTAGAGATAGAGTCTAGAGAAGCAATCAAGGATCTAGATGTAGAAGATAAGCGATCATAGGAAACAAAGTTAGCAATGGAATATGTGGATTTGCAAGTCCGTGTACCTTTGCGAAGAGCAATAGGGAGGTTAAGATTTTCTGGAGAATCAAGTGGAGGATGATTTGATGACAAAGGTACTGGTGCAGGGCTTGCATCATCTGTCTCTCGTCTCCTCGAATATACTTGAACAATTGGTGGTCTTTCTGGAACAGGTGTTGGAGGCACAATATTCGGTTGGTGCTCAATAGAGTAACTAGGAGACGGAGGAATAACATCTCCTGACTGCACAACATGAGTAACCTGATAAACTAACCACTCATCTTCCTCTTCTTGACCTGTAAAATTGGGAGGGGTATAGAAGAATGATGTAATCTCTGAAAATACCACATCATTCGACACCAGATATTTGCCAAGTTCAGTAGAATAACACCGATACCCCTTCTAGAGATGTGAATAACCTAAGAAAACACACTTCAATGCCTTAGGGTCCAACTTGGTAACAGATGGCCGAACATCACGAACATAACACGTATTTCCAAATACCTAGGTTCTACCGGAAATAATGATTTATTTGGAAAAAGAACATTATAAGGTGTATTACCAACAAGCACAGTCGATGGCATGCAATTAATAAGAAAACAAGCCGTAGAAACTGCATCAACCCAAAATGGTTTAGGAACCTTCATTTGGAACCAAAGTGTCCGAGCTGTCTCAAGTAGATGTCTATTTTTCCTCTCAGCGACTCCATTTTGAGAAGGTGTATCAACACATGACGACTGATGTAGAATACTATTTTGTCTCATGTACGACTGAAACACTTCTGACGTGTTCTTTAGCATTATCACTCCTTAGAATACTCACCAAAGCATTGAATTCAGTTTTGATTTCAGCAACAAAGGCACAAAAGTGAGTAAACACTTCGGAGTGGCTTCTCATAAAATAAATCCAAGTCATCCGAGAGAAATCATCCACAAAAGTGACAAAATACTTGTGTCCAGTTTTGGAAACGACAGGACATGGTCCCCAACATCAGAATGAATTAGCTCAAAAGATGACTCAACCTGTTTATTAACCCTTGGTCCTAACCTGCTTCGGTGATGTTTTGCAAGTTGACATGATTCACAGTCCAAAAAAGGAACATTTTGAAACTGGGGACAAAGCTTCTTTAACAAAGGTAAGAAGGATGTCCCAATCGACAATGTGCTTCAAATGGAGACATGACACTTGAGCAGGCAACAAATCGGGGCTCATATTCATCAAGAATATATAGATCACCAATTACACGTCCTTTACCAATAACCTTATGCGTCGCAAGATCACGGAACAAACAATGATTGGGAAAGAACGAAATATAACAATTAAGATCTCTAGTAAGTTTACTCACAGAAATCAGATTGAAGGCCAACTTCGGTAGATTTAACACAGATGACAAGGTAATAGAGGAGGTAGCTTTGACGGTTCCAGATCCCACAATGTTACATGTTGACCCATCAGCTACTGCTACCTGAGAGGGTGCTTTGTATGATCGAAAGGTAGAAAATATATTAGGATTACCCGTCATATGATCTGTAGCACCTGAATCAATCACCCAGTTGTTCGAAGAGGGGACAAAAAATGCTTTTCTTGAATCAACAAGGGTAGTAATTGAAGTGAATTCTTTAAGGAATTCTCGATACTGAGATAACGCTGCAAACTCATCCGCTGAAACCAAAATTGTTTTACCATTCTGATTTGTAGCCATATTTCCCCCTTTCAAATTATTTCAGTTATATTTTCCAACTCAAATACCCCACAATATCAATATAGGAAAAGCCAACAAAAAGACCAGCAAATCCAATAACCCAACAAAAATAATTATAGCCGATAGTCAACTACCAAATTAATTCGAAATCAAGAACAAAGTAGGATGCAAAGAACAAAGAAATCAGGAATCAAGTAGTTCGATATTTGAGAAAGCTTAGCAGTCGCAGCAGTACCAAGTAGAAATTCAGATCTGAATCGCAAAAGCTACAGAGAAAATATGAATATGAACCTGGAAGTGATGAAAAGCTTTCCAATCAATGTTCCAACACCAGATAAAACTTGGGTTATGCCGAGAACGATGAGTCGACACCGGAATTTCAACCCCTGAACGATCCCGACGGAGCACGCGCCACCACGCGCCGGCGCGTGAGAGGCAGATGAGAGATACAGGTGGCGCGTGAGGGTCACTCACTTCACAACCAGTTGCTGGAAAATATCTGTCCCGACCGGAATTATGATCTGCCGCCTCCTACAGTGGCGGTGAAACAAATTGACCACTTTGGAAGTGATCGATCCAAAATCCAAGCCTGTTTCGTGAAGGCAGTAACACACGATCGAGCTCCCTTTCGAAGCGGAACCGAAACAAGATCAAGGAGTCATAGGCTCTCATACCATGTAATCGAATTGAAGTTTAATGGATGATTTTATTCCAATAGGTAAGCAAGGTATAAATACAATACATAGGTGCTAACTTAGGAAAGAAAATAAAGATAGATTCCTACAAATCTGCTATCTAATAATTATTGTGTCCATTACAATGTAAGATGTCTATATACATTTTGTAACAATTCCTAACTTCCGCATTTACATGCAAAAATAGGACCTAATTTTAACAGTGTCACCTTTTGTATGAAAAAAAATCATGCGTCTTGCACATGACCCATTTCTTAGCCTTTGAAAATCTAAAAAATTCACTTATTTATCTGTTTTTGTGGATATTTATACAATTTTTAGCCTATTATCAACTTTTAAATAAATCAAGCTATTTAAAATAGTAGAAGTTGATGATCAGGAAGCATAGGGGTGTGCGTGATTTGGTATATACCGAATTATCGAATCGAAACCGAAATTTTCAGTATTATGTATGGTATTTGGTTTAAGGTTTTTTAAAAAATTTGGTATTTTGGTCGGTATTTGATAGTTAGAAAAAAACACTGTAATACCGATACCGTACCGAAATACATACTACATTACACAATGCACATATATTAGGTTATGACATAAATATATAAGGCCTAAAATTCTACTCTGTCAGTATGATTACCTTTTACCTTTTCCACTTTTTTTTTTTTGCTACATACTTACCTCTACCACCGGTTTTTTGTACCTACTTACCTTTCCGGTTTTCCCACCTTTTTAGAAATCAGAAATCGAAAATTTCACTTTCCCACCTATATTTATTCAGAACTGATGGTAGTCTAGTTCAAAATTTCATACATGATCATGCATGTCTTTCTTTAACTCCCTAAAAGGGCAGCCCGGTGCAATAAAGCTCCCGCTTTCCTTTAACTCACTCTCTAGAAAAATTAGAAGTTCCAAAAGGCGCTTTCTTTGATGAAGTGGTTTGTTCACGACGAAAAAAGAAAGTCACAATTCTCTACCTAAGGAAAACAAACCGAAGTTATCGAACTGAATAAACGTAAATCACAAGGAAAGAAACGTACATACCAAATTCAATTAGGTATGGTATTGGTATGGCATTTTAAGAACTGAAGACCAAACCAAAATGTCTAAAAACCATACCAAAAGTCCTTCTCAAAAAAAAATAAAAAAAAAATACCAAATGACCAATGAACACCCCTACTAGGAAGAGACTTATATTTTTATATTTTTCGTAGGTTCTCTTTAGTTTGAAAATGGTCAGTTTATTTTCTGGAAGCTAAAATTTAGGAAGACAACTGTAATATGAACTGTACTTTAACCACACATTCTCTTTTTAGATTGTTTCTAGTTGTATTTCCATGTAATAGTTTACGAGGAAAGAAACCTAAGGTATTTGTATGAATTCAGAAACTTGAATATCTTGTCATCTAGTCCAAGGCCATTATTCATACTCTGTGGGTAGCATAAATTTGTTTGTTGTTGAAAATATCTGCTGTTTAATGATCTTCATGCTAATTTACTTAGATATCACATTTTGACTACACAGATGTCAAATATTGGCCCTCAAAATACATGATCAAAAACTTGAAGCATTTTACTTTTGCAGATAAAACCTCTTGTAGGTCCAACGAAAGATATCATGAATGTTCACATCAGTGTTTATAGATGGCATGAATTCTTCCCTCGAGGTATTTAAATGGAAGTCAAATCGAGTATTAACATATACATGTGAATACACTTATGCACTAAATGAAGATTTGTTAATTAATACTGGTCTTCTTATGATTGCATACTTGCAGCTAAAAGCAATATTGGTGTTGTGATTGCACTATGGGCTCCTATTATTCTTGTATGGATGTCCATTTGCATGCCTTCTCATTCTTTCAGCTTCTCTGTTTTCACTTTTTCTGTACAACATCTAAATTGAAGACTATCCCAGGTCTATTTCATGGACACTCAAATTTGGTATGCTATTTTCTCTACCATATTTGGAGGCATTTATGGCGCGTTTCGGCGTCTTGGAGAGGTTGGTAGAGCTTCCACTCACTAATTGGTGTTAGTAACTTAGATTATTTACCATCCAATTTATAAGCTTTATAATTGGATGCTATGAAATTCTCTCTCAATTAAAATTTTCTCTTACATACTTGTTTGTATGTATCATCTCAATGTCAGATCTAGGTTTATTTATCTACCAAAAGCTTATGCATTTATTTGAGGCATCACATAGATATGCAGAAAGTACGCATGTAGTAATTGCTATTTATAGAATTTATGAGATGCATAATTTTATGAATGCTGCTCAAAGATCTCTAGCATATGAGGCAATTTAGATAAGATATTCTTTTCCCCCAAAGTCTGCTTCCACCTTGAATTCCATTGTTTTTCACAGTTTACTAGTTTTTTTTTTTTTTTGGGGTGATAAGTTCTCTTCTTGTGTTCTGCTTTCAGATTCGCACACTGGGAATGCTTAGATCGCGGTTTCAGTCACTGCCAGGAGCATTTAATGCCTGCTTGATCCCAGTGGAAAAGGATGAAAAACGTAAAAAGGGACTTAAAGCCACGTTATCTAAGAAATTTGATGAGGTCAAGTCCTAGACATCTCTTTGCATTGACTTTGCAGAGATCAGTATTAAGATTTTGTTAGTTGACTGGTCCTTGTAGGTCACTTCTAGTAGAGGAAAGGAGGCTGCAAGGTTTGCTCAAATGTGGAACAAAATAATAGAGAGTTTCAGGGAGGAGGATCTGATAAATAATAGGTACCGTGATAATGGTGGTAGGGGCAAACAATCCTTTTCTTGAGAGCTTGGATGGGCTGGTTTCCTCCGTATTCAGTTTCATGTTTTGTTTATTGTCTCTTTTCCAATTTCCTTCTCTTCCTTTTTGCTATCCCTCTCTTCTTCATTGCAATATTACTCTTCCAAAGCTAACTTGCTGTGCTTACAGGGAAAGGAGCTTATTGCTTGTGCCATATTGGGCTGACCCTGATCTGGACCTTATCCAGTGGCCTCCGTTTCTCTTAGCTAGCAAGGTTTGGGATCTTACAAGATTCTTTATTTTCTAAATCTTAAGGAAATCCAATGACAACCTTATTAACTGGTGTTTATCTCACATGACTGCTATTAGCTTCCCATTGCATTGGACATGGCTAAAGATTGCAATGGAAGAGATCGTGAGCTGAACAAAAGGTTGAATGCGGACAGTTACATGTGCAGTGCAATTCGTGAGTGCTATGCTTCATGTAACAGCATTATAAATGTTTTGGTCATTGGTGAACGTGAACAGCTGTAAGTTTCCATCTGTTACGTTTACTTACCAGCAAACTTGCAGAGAACAGTTTTGACTCCTTGAGCTGTTTCTAATTATTTAATTGGAAATCAATAATTTTCAGGGTGGTAAACGAAATTTTCTCAAAAGTTGATGATCACATAACTGAGGGTAATCTGATAAAGGATTTTAACATGAGCGCTCTACCTATCCTCTACGAACAATTTGTGCGGCTTATTGATTTTCTGGTAATAATACCCTATACAAAATTTTCAGCCTTAAATTGAGTAATTCATAAATGGAGTTCTACTAAAGTGTCTCTAAATTCCACAGAAAGAAAACAAAAAGGAGGACAAGGATCATGTAGTGATTCTCTTGCTTGATATGTTAGAAGTTGTGACCCGTGACATAATGGAAGACTCTGTTCCTAGGTAAATCATGTGGGGGCAAGTTTTCTTTGTTTTTTGTTTAATTGTTGATCATTTTGTTATTTTCGTAACTCCTTGTTGTAGTTTGTTAGATTCCTCCCATGGTGGCTCCTATGGGATGCATGACGGAATGATTCCAAATGCAAAATATCAGCTCTTTGGCACCCTTAATTTTCCTGTAACAGAAACAGAGGCATGGAAGGAAAAGGTGGGTATAGCTCTTCGACTAAATCAAGTATTAACATAGTATAAGTGAACTGTATAATTTGTTGCAGGATATAGTTTCAGGCAATCACTGGATTATAATATACAATAAGAAAATATGAGATGACAGGTCAAATTCGCATTACATGGTAAATATGATAAGCGAAGATTGACTCAAATAAGCAAGAGGAGGAACTTAAACACAATTTTTGTCTGTGTCCTCCTAGTTCAATTAAATATAATGAGTTTCTATACAGCCATCTTAAAAAGATATTCTCTTCACCCAGTCATCAAATACTATGGGATTTGAAATGAAGACCACTATTTGTGTCTGTGTGTGCACGTGCGCCATGTATGCGCGAGAGGATGTATGTATGTGGTTTTACATATAACTTTCCCATGCCATAAAAGCATGCAGTGAGATTTGGAGTGAAGAATGTGTAGGACAATCTTAGAATGATGTGTGTGTGCGCATAAAGAAAGAAAGAGAGAGAGGGGGGGGGGGGGGAGGGGGAAGGCGAGGGCGGGCACTCGGGGCGCGGGCGCGGGCGAGCGCGAGAGCGAGCACTAAGGTTGGAAAAGAAGTGTCAAAATCTTGTGCCAGGTTCTTGTTTCTAGGTGAAACCCTTTCAGTAACTTCGCTTTACATTTTGGGAAAGGAGCGTGATCAGTTATCTTCTTTGAGCCACACTCATATGAAGCTTCTCGTTGTTCCAGATTAGAAGGCTTCACATGCTGCTTACCGTTAAGGAATCTGCCATGGATGTGCCAACCAATTTGGAAGCTAGACGGCGCATCTCCTTCTTCTCAAATTCATTGTTTATGGACATGCCTCACGCCCCCAAAGTTCGCAATATGCTTTCCTTTTCGTAAGTTTCTGATTAAAACATCAGTTGTCAATTGATACGTAATCACAGTGCATCATGATACCCTTGTAGGGATGTTAGTTAAAACTCAACTTATTCCTGTGTAGCTTGTTGGTATTTTGAAGCCTCTTTTCAGAAAGAAAAAAACCCAGAGATTCTGGAGAAAATTGATTCATGACAATCATATAAATGTTTTGAAGACTCTTAAGGATATGGGGTTAAGGTCATTAATGATAGAGTGAGGCGCTTGCACCTTGTGGGTACTACACTGAAACCTGTAGTGTCTTTGGATAAACTCTGTTTGGTTTCATTGCCCTGGGAAACAGTCTCATACAAGAATCTACTCATACAAGAATCTAACTCTTGTTTAAGTTATCACTAAAACGGATAAACTAGTCTTGCTTTATCCTTGTGAAAACAGAAAAAATGGGAAAATAGTTGTATAGGAGCTCTTCTCTGCATCCTAATATTATATTAGGTGAAATACATTTATGAAGCAAACATATAAGTAACACTATCTACAGTTTAGTCGCTACGCTACATAACATTTACGTTTAACAACCTCCCTCCCAAGCTGGAGTAAATATATCAAGTATACCTAGCTTGTTACATATTAATCTGCTCTTGGATTACGAAGCGCACATATAAGAAATACTATGTACAGTTTAGTCACTACGTTACATAACATTTACATTTAACAGCCCCCCTCCCCCAAGCTGGAGTATATATATCAGGTATATCTAGATTGTTCATATTAATCTGCTCTGGGACTTCCAAGAGCTTTACTGGAAGTATCTGCCAATTGATCATTTGAATTAACATATGCAGTCATAGTATCCCGGGATTGCAACTTCTATCTAACAAACTGCAATCAACTCAATGTGTTTAGTCCTCTAGTGAGTAGTTGTATTTGATACAATGTGTAAGCTGCCTTAGTATCACTGTATCACAATATGACTTTATAGGATGAGGTTGTTGTATTAACTCGTAACCAACTTCTTCAAGCACAACAATTCAGATGTAGTTAAGGCCATGGCCTAAGCTTTGCTTCACTGCTTCAACACTTGATCGAGCAACCATATTTTGTTTTTTTTACTTCTCCAAGAGGCTATTTTTTTTTTTTTATGTTGTCAACTGGTCCGATTGCCTCAACCGATGACCTTGACCTGGTGAAACTATTATTAGATCAAATTTGAGATCTAAATCAATGCTATTATTTGTTTTAGTGAATGGAATGGTTACTGCCCGAAATAAGGTGGTGATTCAGTAGTAATTAAATGCATTATGGGTTGCTGCTCGAAGTCAGCATGGATAGATCTACAGAATGGTGATGAATGTTAGTTTATGTCAGTATGGATAGATCTACAGAATGGTGATGGATGTTAATTTATCTCTATGTTGATGATTGCGTGGAATCTAAGGGAGCTTGGTACAGTGGTTTTTCTGGAATTTAAGAGATGAGTTTTTTTAAAAAACTTAAGAAATTTAAGATATGATGTTATAGGAGAGATTAGTAAGATCTTACATGCCTAAACAGGAAAAACCTAAGTGTTAGCGGACTGTAACTACTCAGTCAGTTAGATGAGTGGTCTTTTCCCTGGTATGTTTATTCAGTATACATCTTTCATCTGTGTGCCTGCCATAGAAGTCAGTTTCTTTAACTTGGACCAATTGACGTCTTTTTCTTTAACTATTATATGTGATTTTATTTTTTTTCCCTTTTTTAGTATTTTGACACCTTACTACAATGAGGAGGTTCTTTTCTCAATAAATTCGTTGGAAAGGCCAAATGAAGATGGTGTATCTATACTGTTTTATTTGCAAAAGATATACCCAGGTTAGTTTTCTAATTTTAAGCTTAAGCATTAAATGGACTTAACTTGACATATTGTGATTCCATGTCATACTTAATGCCTAAATCAATTTAAAAATCCTTTGAAGATGAATGGGAGAACTTCCTTCAAAGGGTTGACTGTAGCAGTGAGGAAGATCTTAAGGGAAACACTAGATTGGAAGAAGAACTCCGTCTATGGGCATCATATAGAGGCCAAACGTTGACCAAAACAGGTATGGTTATCTTTATGGTTGTTTGAACTTTGATCTTTAGCACCAGCATATTTTCTTGACAATTTTTTTATTTTGCATGCAATTGATCAACTGTAAAAATAAGTACGAGGTATGATGTACTATCGGCAAGCTTTGGAACTTCAAGCTTTTCTTGATATGGCAAAAGATGAAGGTGCGTACGAGAATTATTGGTATTCTTCTCATCATCTTGAAGAGTAGGGTTTGTCATTAATTGCAGTTTTTACATTTTTACAGAGTTAATGAAAGGCTACAAGGCTGCTGAATCTAATACTGATGAACAGCCAAAAAATGAGAGGTCCTTGATGTCGCAATGTCAGGCAGTTTCAGACATGAAATTTACCTATGTTGTGTCATGCCAGCAATATGGAATTCAGAAAAGGTCTGCTGATCATCGTGCTCAAGACATATTGAGACTAATGACAAAGTATGATCCAGAATAAACAACTTTGGTTTATTTTATGTTTTCAAGTGTCTATTTTTTATTTGTAAAGTTTGTTCCTTGTGTTCTTTGTAAGGTACCCTTCTCTTCGAGTAGCTTACATTGATGAGATTGATGAAACTGGCAAAGATAAATCAAAAAGGACTGGTGATAATAAGGTTTATTATTCAGCCCTTGTGAAGGCTGTACCAAGGTCTGTGGACTCGGCAGAGCCAGATCAGAAGTTAGATCAGGTACCTATTGCAGGTGTTGAATTTGGAACATTATGCATCACCTAGAAGCTAAACAAATCACTTTTTTCCTATTCTAGTTTTCCTTTTCTCTTTCTGGGGCATTGCCTTTATTAAGAATGTCATAACAAGAGTTCATCTTAAGTTCTATTTTGGTTCTTGGATGTATGGTCCTGGTTTGTGGCCTTCCTTTTATAGTTTAGTTCTTCTGGCTGGAAATCTCTGCAAATTATTTTCATCAATCTACATGAAGTTTGAAGAGGTCAAGGTTGAAGAGGTCAAGGGTGCTATTCGTAGGATGCATAGGGGTAGGGCGACTGGGCCCGACGAGATTCCAGTGGATTTTTGGAAGTACACTGGCGGCCCAGGTATGGAGTGGCTGACAAGGTTGTTTAACATCATTTTTAGGGCGGTAAAGATGCCCGAAGCTTGGAGATGGAGTACGATGATTCCATTATATAAGAATAAGGGGGACATTCAGAGTTGCAACAACTATAGGGGTATCAAGTTGTTGAGCCATACTATGAAGGTTTGGGAAAGGGTGGTAGCGTTGAGACTGAGGAGGATAGTGACTATTTCCGAGAATCAGTTCGGTTTCATGCCAGGTCGCTCGACTATTGAGGCCATTCACCTGGTGAGGAGATTAGTGGAGCAGTTTAGGGAGAGGAAGAAGGATTTGCACATGGTGTTCATCGATCTTGAGAAGGCGTACGACAAAGTCCCCAGGGAGATTCTGTGGAGGTGCTTGGAGGCTAAAGGTGTGCCCGTGGCGTACACTAGGTCGATTCAGGACATGTACGACGGTGCGAAGACGCGTGTGAGGACAGTAGGAGGGGATTCAGAGCACTTTCCTGTTTTGACAGGATTGCACCAGGGATCTACTTTTAGTCCCTTTTTATTTGCCTTGGTGATGGATGTTTTGCCGCGGTGTATTCAAGGGGAGGTGCCTTGGTGTATGCTATTTGCTGATGATGTGGTACTGATTGACGAGACCCGGGGATGAGTTAATGATAAGTTGAAGGTTTGGAGACAGACCCTTGAGTCTAAAGGGTTTAGGTTGAGCAGGACTAAGACAGAGTACTTGAAATGTAAGTTTAGTGATTCGAAGCATGAGGCTGATGTGGTAGTGAAGCTGGATTCTCAGGTCATTCAGAAGAGGGGGAGTTTCAAGTATCTGGGGTCTATGATTCAGGGGAACGGCGAGATTGACAAGGATGTCACGCATCGTATTGGTGAAGGGTGGTTGAAATGGAGGCTCGCTTCGGGAGTTTTGTGTGATAAGAAGGTGCCTCTGAAGCTTAAAGGTAAGTTCTACAGAGTGGTCGTCCGCCCGGCTATGTTATATGGAGCCGAGTGCTGGCCAGTTAAAAACTCCCACATTCAAAAGTTAAAGGTAGCGGAGATGAGGATGTTGCGATGGATGTGTGGACTTACCAGGTGTGATAGAGTTAGAAATGAGATTATTCAAGAGAAGTTGGGAGTGGCTTCGGTGGAAGATAAGATGCGGGAAGTGAGGTTGCGATGGTTCGGACATGTGATGAGGAGGTGCACGGAAGCTCCAGTACGGAGGTGTGAGAAGATGCTTTCAGGCGGGGTAGAGGTAGGCCGAAGAAATATTGGAGGGAGGTGATTAGGCTGACATGGAGAAGTTACAGCTTACAGAGGCCACGACCCTTGATAGGAAGATGTGGAGGACGCGGATTAGGGTAGAGGGTTAGTGGGTAGGAAGGAGTCCGTATTAGTAGAAAATAGTGTTTATTTGTATCTGTGCCTGTTGTTTCTTTGGCAGATTCTTGTTCGCGTTGTTTTGGTGATATTTGAGATTTCGAATGAATAGTCTATAGTGTTAGTCTGTGGGTGTCTTGCTTCTTTTATTATCTAGCGATGCGTTATCTCCTTTTGTTGTTTGTTTTTATGATTTTTGTTTGTTATGGTTATCTGTTCTAAGCCGGGGGTCTATCGGAAACAACCTCTCTACTTCATCTGAGGTAGTGGTATGGACTGCGTACACTTTACCCTCCCCAGACCCCACCTGGTGGGATTACACTGGGTATGATGTTGTTGTTGTTGTTGTACATGAAGTTTGTGCCTGGATACTGAAAATCCACCCAATTGTTGCTGGAGATTATAATTATATATCTGTTCAAAATCCACACAATTGTTGCTGGAGATTATAGTTATATGTCTGTTGTCATTTACAAAAAGTAGGAACAATCTCAAACTTTATTCATCAGCTACAAACCGGCTCTTATGTTAAGAGATACATATGCATTTGCTGGTCCATATTACTTTTTAATTCTCTGCAATCAACTTCTGAAATATTGTTGTTTAGGTTATTTATCGAATAAAACTTCCTGGGCCTGCTATATTGGGAGAAGGAAAGCCAGAGAATCAAAATCATGCAATTATATTTACTCGTGGGGAAGGATTGCAAACAATAGATATGAACCAGGTAGGTATCTGATAAGATTCTCATTTACAAGGAGAAAAAGTGGGCATGTTTGGATTGACACCTCATTATTATTTTTTCAATCAAAAAGGATAACTACATGGAAGAAGCGCTCAAAATGAGGAATTTGTTGCAAGAATTTTTGAAAAAGAATGGAGTAAGATATCCGACTATTCTAGGATTGCGGGAGCATATTTTCACTGGCAGGTATGTAGATGGGCCCTTCTAGCGAACCAATAACTTTTTGTTGCTACAGTGGAATCGGAGAAAGATTTTACTTGTGCATGGGTATTTCATATCGACAGTGAAATGTATTTTCTTTATCAGCTGTCATTTTGTTTTCTCTGTGCAGTGTTTCTTCACTAGCGTGGTTTATGTCAAATCAGGAAAACAGCTTTGTCACAATTGGGCAAAGATTGTTGGCCAATCCATTGAAGTAAGTAGCCAAGAACTAGTTAGGATATGAAGTACTGAGTCTTTTGTCGAGGGCCAACTTGAACTGTTATATGCTAGTAGTATTTTGCCCTCCTTTCTCTTCTTTTTTGTTTTCTGTTCTGTAAGTAGCCTAACGATGACAGCACCCCTTCTCTCTCTCTCTGTCTCTCTCTCTCTCTCTCTCTCACACACACACACACACACACAGAGCACGTTCCCTGTCCTCCCTTGTGTAGCCAGAGCTAAATGTCTGATATTCAGTACTTGAACTCCTTTTCATGACTAGCTGCACTACTTATGAAGGTTCATGAACTTTCTCATCTTCTACGTTTTCCTTCTTGTCGTCCTGTGACTATTTTTTACTTGGTAAGGTCTGATTACCTTTCTGAAATTTTAGGAGAAAGTGATGCGACGTCCTATTTTAATCTGTAGTTGCGTGGATTCTGCATCATAGTAACACAAAATTTTCTTTTACTTTTCATCTCAGTAGGTCAAAAATGTTTTACTGACATGAAGTTTCTTGTTTATTGTGGATGCTCAGAGTACGTTTCCACTATGGTCATCCTGATGTATTCGATAGATTGTTTCATTTAGCAAGAGGTGGTGTGAGCAAGGCTTCCAAAGTCATCAACCTAAGTGAAGACATATTTGCCGGTATTTGGAAACCCACTAACTTTAACATGTAAATCCTGTAGTTTTTGTCTACCCTTACAATTTTTGATGCATCTTTTAGGTTTTAATTCTACCCTACGGGGGGGTAATGTTACTCACCATGAGTACATCCAAGTTGGTAAAGGAAGAGATGTTGGCCTTAACCAAATTTCACTGTTTGAGGCAAAGATAGCAAATGGAAATGGTGAGCAGACAATGAGTCGTGATGTATACAGGCTTGGACATCGATTTGATTTCTTCCGTATGCTATCATGCTTCTTCACCACTATAGGATTCTACTTTACTACCTTGGTACTGCTCAACTGCTTCTCCAGTTTAGACTTTCATGATCCTAACCGGGTTTGATCTCTTTCTAATCTATCTAAATGAATGTCTCTTCTTTGGCAGATAACTGTCATTATTGTATATGTATTTCTTTATGGTCGGCTGTATCTTGTCGTCAGTGGGCTTGAAGAAGGATTGAGTTCGCACCCAGCTATTCGAAATAATAAGCCTCTTCAAGTTGCTCTTGCCTCTCAGTCTTTTGTGCAAATTGGCCTATTGATGGCGTTGCCTATGATGATGGAGATAGGCCTTGAGAGGGGCTTCCGCAATGCCTTAACTGATTTTGTGCTGATGCAACTACAACTTGCTCCTGTTTTCTTTACATTCTCTCTTGGAACAAGGACCCACTATTATGGGAGAACATTGCTCCATGGGGGTGCTCAATACAGAGGCACTGGTCGTGGTTTTGTTGTATTTCATGCCAAATTTGCTGAAAACTATCGTTTGTACTCCCGAAGCCATTTTGTCAAGGGAATTGAACTGATGATTCTACTTCTTGTCTACCATATATTTGGTAAATCATACAGAGATATGGTGGCATATGTTCTTATAACCGTATCTGTGTGGTTCCTGGTTGTTACATGGCTCTTTGCCCCATTCCTGTTCAATCCCTCCGGATTCGAGTGGCAAAAGATTGTCGATGACTGGACAGACTGGAATAAATGGATAAACAATCGAGGTGGTATCGGTGTATCGCCAGAGAAAAGCTGGGAATCTTGGTGGGACAAAGAGCAAGAGCATCTCTATCATTCAGGGATCCGTGGCACTGTAGTCGAGATATTGTTATCAATGCGCTTTTTTATATATCAATACGGACTTGTATATCACCTCACAATTTTGAAAAACGAAACAAGTTTTCTGGTACGTCCTTAGTTTGCATTTTAGTCTGCAGAAATGATTAGCTAAAATATTCAAGTATTGACTCCTTTTGTTTGTTGCTGCATATTCAGGTTTATGGTATTTCATGGATCGTCATTTTCTTGATATTAGCAGTAATGAAGGTGAGTTCAAAAATTTCACTTTCTCATTATATTCATTGATAAGTTCCCGCAATATCTCAGAAATTATAGAGATACACAATCTTTTATCACAAAATCGTAAAAAGAATACATTAGTATGTGATGGTTACCAGCTATATAAAAGAAATAGGTTATAGTATTGCCTTAAAGCTGTGTTTTTCAGGCTTAGAAAATACACTTATCTTATAACAATGCTTTTCCTAAAAAGATTCAACTACTGGTGCTTTTCCTAAAAAGATCCAACTATTGGTAATTACTGAGGTCAGATGATTTAATAGAAGGTAATCAACGATGGTCAGTCTAATTAAAGCATGGTTAATATTTGTTTTAATCAGTTGATTTTTTAAACTTATTGACTCATGCCCTTAACCCAAGGGCATACATGTAAAGTCATAGGAGGAGTAGTTTGCTTGCTTTTCCTCAGTCAGTTGAGCCAATTTTGCTGCACTTTCTGGTGCTTATGCTGATGAAAGTTTCGGCTTGCCTTTCTTCATTCATTGCAGGTCGTGTCTGTCGGAAGGAGGAAATTCAGTGCTGATTTTCAGCTCGTGTTTCGTTTGATCAAAGGCTTCATTTTCCTCTCATTTGTTGCCGTACTCATTAGCTTGATTGCTGTTCTACACCTGAAATTTCGCGATATTATTGTTTGCATTCTCGCGTTCATGCCTACCGGATGGGGATTGCTTTTGGTGAGTGCCAATTTTTTGGTCTCAAATACTCTTTTCTTTATGCGGTTCTGACTCTTCATCCTGCGTTCTTTCAGATTGCTCAAGCTTTGAAGTCTTTTATTCGGCGTTTGGGCTTCTGGGGTTCTGTCAGGACACTTGCCCGTGGTTATGAAATTATAATGGGGTTGCTTTTGTTTACACCAATTGCATTCTTGGCTTGGTTTCCATTTGTTTCAGAGTTCCAAACCCGAATGTTGTTCAACCAAGCATTCAGTAGAGGTCTGCAGATTTCCCGTATTCTTGGTGGACCAAAGAAGGATCGTTCCTCGAGCAACAAAGAGTAGTTTTCACTGCTACAATACTCATTTCCAGATCGATCCTGGGACATCTTGATGATATAACACAAGAATATTTTCTTGTAAATATTTATATATATGTATCATAGTTCATGTATAAAATGTCAGCTAGCTTATGTATATATAGTTTCTACAAATTGTCCAGTTGAGATGTAGACTTGTACAGGATATATTTGAAATCCAAAGGAGAGGGTTGGTTATGGATTCTACCTGATAAATTTATTAAAAGCTTGTTAATGGAAAGCTTTGCATAAAAGTTTTGAAGTCCTTTTCACTTGGTGAATGAGGTTATATCTATTTTATTAATTTATTATTAGGGGTGTGCAAAAACCGAATTGACCAATAAACTGAACCGATAAAAATGTTATTGTTTTATTGTTATTGGATTAATGGTTTTTTAATGGTTTTATAAAAAAAATTATTGGGTTATTGGTTAGATTTTGATTTTTTCTTATTGGGTAAACCGGTAACCCAATAAGAATATACTAAATTACTACTTTATCCTATTTATATATATGTATGTATTACTTATTATATAGTTCTCTAATTTTTCTTTAATTTCTACAAACCTATAACCCGATAAATTTAAATCTTTTCAATTTTCTCTCTGGTAAATCGACGGCGAGGGTTTGCGACGACGACAACTGCATAGTTTGTGGATAGGATGGTGGACTTCTTATTTTGTGGAATTTAACATTGCAAGACATATGTCATGTTAGCTTCTACTGTTTTTATTTTGTGAGCATTCTTGTTGATTTATGTTAGTTGCTACTGTTACACAACATTGAAAATCATTGCGTGAAATTGATATTTGTTTTATGAGTATTTTCTTATCGGTTAAACCGAAAACCGAATCGTTAAGGATCAAAAATCGATAAATCGAAAATTGATAAAAAATATCTTATTGATTGGTTATTGGTTTAGAATATTTAAAAATGAAAAACCGATAAACCAAACCGATAATATATAAAATCGAACCGAACTGACCGTTGCACACCCTATTTAGTATCATATGTCATAAACTATTCATTATTTGTTTCATTATACCTTTAAAACGTGAATACGGCATGGGAATTGGTAAAACTTATTTTAATTTACTTCATCCCAACCTCTACCACACTACAAAGAAACAGTTTTTTGCCCTTGCTGACATTTGCCCCGGAAATAAAGAATGGGTTAGGGGGTGTTTGGTAGGGAGGCAAATGTTTTCAAATGTTTGGGTTAGTTACTCGTAATATGTATTTTACTCCACTCTTACCTTGTACTCTTTTCGACATGCAAATATTTGTTCTTTCACGATCACCAAACACCATCTTTATGTTGTTTTTTTCAAAAGAAACTTTCTCCTATCATAGTACGTTGAATGCAATTTTGAAATACAATTATGAATCCTGAGAAAATTCTACATCAGTAATTCCCGACCCGCCTCTTTGTTCCAACACAACAAAAAAGAAAGAAGATAAAAAAAAACCATAAGAAAGGAGATTTAATAACAGAAATCAGGTTTAAGGCAACATAAGATAAACATGGACAAACTTTTGAAAACTATGGCGGATCTAAAATTTTCAAATAAGGGGGTTTGAAATATAAAAAGTAAACACATGAAGGGGTCAAAGGGGGTTTAACATTTATTATATATACATAAAAAAATAATTTTAACCATATACAAATTATGAACCCCCTGTGATGCCCTTGCTAGCTCCGCTGCTGATCAGATCCATTCCTTAGGGTTGATACAAGCATCCAAGAGTTTCCATTCTTCAGTACCTTCATGTGGTTGGTGGTCATACTCCCATCGTGCCGTTAATGGAAGAGATACAAGAATGCTCTCGATCCTACCTCCCGTCTTGAGACCAAATGTAGTTCCACGGTCATAAATCAAGTTGAATTCCACATAGCGGCCTCGCCTTTGTTGTTGCCATGCTTTGTGTCCGTCTGTGAAAGGGGTATTCTTCCTCTTCTCTATGATAGGTATATATGCTGGAACAACGGAATTTGCACACACTGCTGAAAAGGAAAAAAGCATTTCTTGATCATAGTCGTCGTCGTTCAAATCATCAAAAAATATTCCTCCAACACCTCGTCTCTCACCACGATGCTTAATATAGAAATAGTCATCACACCATTTCTTAAACCGAGGGTAGAAGCTATCATCAAATTTGTCACAAGCAGTTTTTTGCACCGAATGGAAGTGCTTCACATCTTCCTCGAAAATGTAAGAAGGTGTAAGGTCAGTACCGCCACCAAACCACCATTGTCTTGGTGCTCCTGGTGCATCTTTTGAAACATCAGTCTCAAAGTAACGATAATTAAAATGCAGTGTTGGTGCAAATGGATTTTTTGGATGCAACACTGAGCTAATCCCAGCAGCAAAAAAGGGAACAGGACCGGGCTTGACGACATCTCCATTATCAGTTGGTCTAGCAGCCCGATAAGCCTCAGGAGGCATAACACCATAAACAACAGAAACATTAACACCAGCCTTCTCCCAAACAGCTCCATCTTGCAAAACCCTACTGATTCCACCACCACCACCAGGTCTTGACCAAACATCTTCCTTAAACTTTGCCCCTCCATCCACTTGTTCCAACGCCAAACAAACACTGTCTTGCACTTGTCTTATCGTCTTCTCAAACCGACCTCTAACAGAAGTACTCGAACTTGACGTAACAAAGGATCCTTTATCGGATTCCCGAAGAAAAGATGATGCTTGAATTTGAAATGAATAGTTGACCTTGGGTCTTGGTTTTTTAGTTGTTCTGTAGGGAATCGATAGGGGAGAGTTAGTGAAAGATGAAGAGGAAGAATGGAGGGAAGGAGAATAAGGAAATGAGGTGGAAGAGGAAAGAATTTGAGTAAGCATTGTTGATTACTGTGATATTTTTCAAAATGTAACTAGTTTAATTATTAATGTTTTTTTTTGTTTTGGAAGGGTGATAGAGGGTTTTTTAAAAAGAATCCAAAGGTGATTGCAGCAGTTTGTTTCTTAAAATAACGCCCACAGGTTAAAACTCCTCTAGTTTATGACTGCCGCAATTTGATTCCAATACCAATTTGGTATGAGCTGCCCATTGTTTTGTTAGGGAATTAGTCCGCTTGGCTGAAAATAAGTTATTCCGTCATTAGCTATTTTAAAATTAATTATCCATCTCAAAGGTGGGATAGAAATAACACTATAATTTTGGGATAACTAATTTCGAAATGAGTTATCTCATCCATTTTATTCCAACCAAACATGAGATAAGCTCATCTTAAAATTAATTTCGAGATTGGTTATTCCTTATACCCTGTACCAAACAAGCCCTAAGTCCTACTTCTACCACTTTTATGTTCTACTGATGTTATATTAATCCAGAAATAAATAAAAAAATTAATTAATAATTTAATTATGTTGATTTGAAGTTTAAATTTTATAATTTGGACATGCTACTTGAATTTCTTAAGTTGTACTAGTTTTTTGAAACATAAAAGTTCCACAATTTGCAGATATTATCAAAACTTCCCCATCTCTTACACAATCTTATTATATAAGCAAAATCATTGTTTATAAGGTATTGGTATATCCTAAGACGCCGCATTAACAAATCACATATCTTCATAATTCTTTTATAAACTAACCTTCGTGATTACATGTTATTTCAAATTTTTAAATACATATAATTTTACAAAGATTCTCTAGTCAACAGTTACAGTAACAGTAACTAATTATTCTTTAATATAATTTCTCTACATAGTACGAACAATTTATTCACGCCAAGCATAGGTCTTATTTTTTTTTTAAAAAAAATATTAAAATGATGAATCCTTTTTTACAAAACATAAACTTATTGTTCAAATTTTATTCACAATTTAAAATTTGAAATCCTACTTTTCAGAGGATTTAAAATTTAAATTTTATAAATAAACACTTATTTCAAATCAAAACTTGAAATTGGAATCTTAAATCTTATGAACTTATGGAGTAGGTTCTTACAAAACATTGCATGTGTAGTAGTTTCTCCGTTTCATTTTATTTGGCTTCCTTATTAAACATAGTTGCTTTAATTTACTTGTCCAATTTATGAAATCAAGAGAAGTTTATCATTTTCTTTCAATATTATCTCTATCAGTAATTAACTATATAAAGTTTAGTAGTTACTAGTCAGGTTTAAATTTTCAAAACATAATTAATATGATTAGTATAATAATATAAACTAATAAATATTTTCTTAAAGGAATGCTAACTCAACATGAGCCAAGTAAAATGAAATAGAAGGGGTAATTAAAACGGATTCTTGCGTAATTATACAAGTGACAATTTTTTTTTCAAACAAAGTGGCAGCATGTATATATAATGTAAGCATATTGTATAGGTAGACAGATAGTTATGCCAAATGTATATACATCCAATTATTCAACCAAAAAAATCTGAAGCTCTAAATCAATTAAAAATCACCTCAAATGTGCTCCAAAATTCTACAAATTCAAGATATGAGCTCCTCATAATCAGTGTTTTAAAAGGTGTGGGCGTGAGGCGAGGCGTTTCACCTGTTACGGGGCAAGGCGCAAGCCTCGAGGCATTGGGGCGTAAGCCCCATAAATTTTTAATATCTTATAAATTAATATAATAAAAAGATAAAATTACCTAACAATTCAAGAACATATAAAATAAGTGAAAATGTACATAGAAATGCTTCATCTTAAAACATTACTCAAAATCAACAATTGACTAGAAAAAATAATCAAAAGTGCTCATCTCAAAAGACTAGCTCATCTCAAAAGACTAATTGGACTTTTTTTAAAAAAATTGAGAAGAAATTTATAAATTAACTTCTAAAAAAGGAAATGTGAAGCAGGAACCTAAAATCAGAAGTATCAAACTAGAAAAATGATGAAGTACGATGAGTTTTTGCTTTGTTTATTGCACATTTATCATTCTCCCCCTCCCCCCCTCCCCGCCCCTTTACCTAGTGAAAGACTAAGTGAAAGAACAAAAATTTAGGCTAAGAAGAAAAAATATTTGGACCTTTTAAGCTTTTTAACTTCTCAAAATTTAATAACAAGTTGAATTTTATGATTTTTTGTAATATATTTAAGTTTTTGCAGGCTTATGCCCCAAAAGAAACTCCCCCAACACCTAAACGTACGCCCACACCGATGGGGCTTACGCTTCACGATACTTTCTCCCCCATAGATCGCCCCAATGCATTTTTATTATGCCCCGCCCCGAGACTCACTCCAGAATTGCCTTTTAAAACACTGTTCACAACACTTCCAATCTTTTGAAATAACACTCAAAAAACGAAGCTCGTTTGCGGGAACTCAATATTTGAAACTTGACTTGGAGCTCCAACAGTGCTTGCTGAGTTGTAATCAATTAAAGACAACTTCAATCTGCTCCAAAATTCTTCAAACTCGAACTATGAGCTCCCCATTGCTTTCCCAATCTTTTGAAATGACACCCACTCAAAACAAAGTTCGTTTTGGGACTACCCAAAATTTGAAGCTTGACTTCAAAAGCTCCAAAATAACTGCCGAGGTGTTCTTCAACTACTTGCTTGAAATTAAAAGTGAGCAAATGGCTATTTCCAGTAATAAATGTATCATCGGATTATTTTGGCTAAGAATTTTTTGTTTTACTGGACATTTTGGGTCTGTTTGGAAAGCCGCCTGGTAATTGGATTTGGTGTAATTACTAGAGTAATAATTACCAGCCTAGTAATTACACAGTCTAGTAATTACCATAACCTATTTGTTTGCCACAATTACTAGTGTACTGTTTGGTTGCATAAGTGTAATTACATGGTTATATTAAATTTTTAAATAAAAGTTAATTATCAAAAACTAAAAATTTGTATTAGACAAATAAGGGCCTTTATAAATGATATTAAATTAAATATTTAAGATATATATATTGTCTCTTGAAAATATATTAATTAATAAACATATGTTATTAACTAATATTATTAAAAATAATTGATTTATATTTTTCAAATTAATATATTTTAATTAACTTAATCATAAAAACTAAAAGTACATGATTTTTAAGAACATCATGAAATGCATGTTTGAAAAGAAATTATTATTATAAATATATTGTCATAAAATTATTAAAATTTTTGACAAAAAGATAAATTTATCTAATCTAATTAAAAAATGAATGACTTGCAATGTGAAATATCAAGTCAATAGTAATAAAATAAATAAATTAGAATTGAAAATATAACAGAAGTTCAAAATTTTAAATAAAAAAAAGTTAATATAATACTCTTTAAATTTCAATACAACATACATAAATATGATTCAAAAGAAAAGAAAAACGCAATTCTATAACTTTATTCAACAATGAATTTTACCTTACTTTAAAAATTAGAATACTAACAACATTATGCTAATTGAAAAAAATAAACATAAAATAAATAAAAAATAGATAATACGGACAATTGCATGAAATCACAAGAAGTAGAGGTTGAGAAATGAGAAGGAAATGAAATATAAATGATATAAAATAAAAATTTTTTTTTTTTAAAATATTAGAATAAGAAAAATAAAAAGAATTTAAAATATAGAAATAAAAAATAAATTAAAACGAAAAAAAATAAAAATACAAATAAAAGGAAAAAATTAAAAAGCTTATAAGCAATTCACAACTCGTCCTTGTGAATTGGAGAGTGTAATTACACCTGCCGATTACACCCAATTAACTGTTGACAAAATAATTATTCGGCCAACTAAACATGTTAAATAATGTAATTACACCCAATTACACCAAATTCAATTTTCAGGTTGGCTTTCCAAATAGGCCCTTTGTTTTATTTTATTGCGTAATCCGAGTATATATATGATATACTTCCTCCGTTTCAATTTATGTGATGTAGTTTGACTTGACATAGAGTTTAAGAAAGAAAGGAAGATTTTTGAAACTTGTGGTCTAAAATAAGTTATAAATATTTGTGTGGTTGTAAAACATTTTATTAAGAGTAAAATAAATATTTTAAAGTTAAATTGTTATTAAATATATAAATGTTTTATTTTTTTTTAAAAATGACTAAAAAAAAAGTGTGTCATATAAATTGGGACAGAGGGAGTAATTAGGTACCAGTTGATGCGACCACTTATGGTTCCATACTTATCTCATGCTTTAGCCATCATCCACGTGATTTACACGTGCCTTTACTCCTTCCCCTTTTTCTCTCTCCACATTACCCCATTCACTTCACACAAAAACACTAATCCATTTCCCCACACCATTTTAGCGGTTTTTTTTTTCCACTTCACTTTACGGGTCAACAATCATGAACCAGTCTCAGCTACTGAACCGGAGCTACCACCCTTGGCCTCCACCTTTACCACCACGGCCCGGGGCCACAATGATAGTACCCGAAAATCAACAAACTTACCGGTCGAACCGGAGTGATTGGAAACCCCACCGGTCAAACAAACCCCGCCGGTTTTTTCATCAGAAGAAGAAACAAAGAGAAAATTACCGTTTTACCCCTCTCACCCCGCACAACACCACGTCGTTTTTAATCCGAGCAAAGAAATCCGGCGGAATAGCTTCGTTAGTTTCTCCTTGTCCGGTAACTCCGGCTGTTCTACCGACGCCGAAGTTTTCTCCGGCGAGGGATATTTTAGCTGATGTAGCTAAGGAAGAGTGGGGTGTAGACGGGTACGGGTCGATGAACGGGTTGATCCGGGTCCGATTACCCGAGAATGAACCAGAAGAAGAGGATGAAGGTGAAGGGGTTATTGTATCTTGGAACAGTGATGTTGAGGAAGTTGAGAAGAGATTAACCCATGATTTGAGCCGTTTTGAGATGATATATGACCCGAGAAATGGTGGGTCGGGTCGAGATGGGTATGATTTTGGTTACAGAGTTGATGATTTGGAGGAACATATAGAGAGATTGGAGGAGGAAAACATGGAGTTGAAGGAGAAAATGTATGTAATGGAGAGGGAGTTGGAGGAATTGCGTAAAAGGGTTCGGTATTTGGAAGGTGAAGATGAAAATGGGTCGGATAATGAAGCTGGTTCTGAGAAAAGTGTAGGAGATTGAGGTGGCCATCAAGAAGGGTAACCTTGGAGTACCTGGTAAAGTTACGGCCATATACGTCACGCGAACAGCCTCTTGCAGAAATGCAAGGTAAGGCTGGGTCTTGTGGTTCGACCCTTCCCTAAGCGCATAGCGGAAGCTTTAGTGTATCAGCCAGCCTGCCTTTTTTGTTTTCTTCTGGCTCTGTATAGTTTTGTTATGTTTTAGGTGGTGAAAGGTCTTTAGTGTAGATCTTTAGATATAATCATCCTTTTTGTTGTTTGTTGTTAACTTTTGATGGGTAGAAGTAGTTGGTAGTAGTAGTCTTTTGATCTGACTAATAAAACTTGTTAATTTTGATCAACCTTGATTGCTCAATTAAGCTCAATATTTTAGTTAGTGAAATGTTTAGTTTAATTGCAAGTACCAGTCTTGAAGAAGGCCATGTAATACATGTAGTCCCACATGGTGGGATTTGGTGAGTGTATAATGTAAGCGGATCTTATTCCGTTGACAGGTTGTTTTTGATAAACCTCCCGCTCAAAGAAAAACAATCCTAATAGTCCAGCAAAAGCATATCTTATCCCGCAGAAGTATGAAAAGTATTTTTGGCAGTGTAAATTTTTATCAGGATATATCTTTCCAAATATTTGAGTGTCCTAAGCTACTCCATGTTCGACAACAAATGTATGAAAAACTTTGAACCCTCAACGTTCCCCTTGATGAATAATCAAATATACTTTTTTTTTGGTCAACAAAACGCACCTTTAAAGCTATATTTCTTAGAGAAGAAATCCTTAAATTAAAGTGTGTGCCTGCTGTAGGAAATTTGGTGAACTCCACTAATAATTATGTATAAGAAACCACAAAAGCAATTAGCGTAAATCTTCAAGTTATACTTATAACAGCTCGCAGCAATATTGAAAATACAATGAATGCTAACAAACATAAAATCATTCAAACATAGGAATTAAATAATTACTTCAAAACGACATGGTAATACCAAGATTCAAACAAAAGGAAATACTTGAATACTAGTGAATGTGTGTGCGTGTTTAATTATATTACTGAATGTTCATCTTCATCACTGTGATGATATTGTTGAATATCGATAGAAGGTCAATAATAGTAATAACCGTGTGAGGGCCCAACGTAGCTTGCAGCATTGTCCAGAGCTTGAAGCATGGTCATGTTCTTCATATGTTGTTCTTTCAATCTGCGCTGAGCATCATAATATGTTAATTCTGACGACTTCTCTTCTTCTCCTCCTTCATTTTCTTCTGGTAATTTGTCTGGTGCCGATTCAGATACTGGCTTGCTTTTGGGATTTTCTCCTGGATTCTTGGCTGATTTTTTCTTTGTTTTCCTAATTGGACTTTTTGTTGGTGTACTAATGACCCTTTCATTGGTTGGCACTTTCATGTTCTCTGCATTTTGTTCTCGTTCTTCATTCTCTTCTGGTGATTTGTCTGCTGGTTTCTTGTCCAGCGATACTGTCTTGATTTTGGGATTTTCTGTAAGATTCTTGGCTGATTTTTTCACTGTTTTCCTGACTGGACCTTTTGTTGGTGTATTGATGAGTTGTTCGGTAATTTCTTTGTTGATTGGTTCGTCCAGCTTTGGTTTCATGATCACTACATTTTCTTCTCGTTCTTCATTTTCTTGTGGTAATTCGTGTGCTGGTTTTCCGTCTGAAGATTCAGTTACTGGCTTCATTTTGGGATTCTTGGTTGATTTTTTCTCTGTTTTCCTAACAGGATTTTTTTTTGGTCTACTAATGACCGGTTCTTCCTTTGGTTTCGTGTTCATCACTGCATTTTCTTTTGCTTTGTTGACATATTTAGAAATGCTACATTCGATATGTGTTCCAAAATCACAATCAGCACAGTAATAAAACCAGTAATTATGATCCGTCTCTCCATGACAGAGATCACAAACAAAAATGGTGCTTTCGTCCTCATCAGCAACAGAGCAATCAAATGTAAGTTTAAGTTCATGATGATGGTGTTGAGCAAGTAAGACAGTTTTGGGCAAAAGGGCACATTGCACGTGCAGATCAAACTCGCAATGAGCACAACTTAAGCTACAAGATCTTCCTTCTGATCCACAGGCATTACAGGTAAAAGATCGGCTCGAATATGTGGGAGTTGGAAGAAGGGTTAAAGGGTGAGAAGGATGAGAAGGGTGCACTAGAGAACGAGGCGCGTTGAGGCAGTTGTCATGGAGGTAGAAATTGCAAGAGATGCAACCATGAAAGTGATCAAAAATGGGCTTCTCACAGGCTTGACATTGAAGTTCCTCACTTTCGCCAAGAACAAGTGATTTCAAAATATGGTGGTGGCTGAAATGTTGGTTATCTTGGTATTTCATGTCTGTCAATTTGCTTAGTCTCTATGTGTTTTCAATGTGTGATTTCTTTTGGTGTGAGATGGACATGGTTTATAGCGATTTCTTGAAAATGAATTATGTGAATTTAGTACATCCATCATCAAGTTTACTTGGTATTTCTTATTCTTGAAGTCAACTTCTGACTTTTAAAGATTCTCAAGAAATGACATTACATAAAATAGTGTAGTTTCCTCTATCTGGTAACATGACTAAATATTTTGCCTGTAGCATTGGCTGGCTAAAATGATAAGCATCTTAGAGAAAGAAAACCAACTAGCTAGAATTAAAAAGTGATGGAGTTGCTTTGACTATAAAACTATGTCTGTCTAGCCCCGGTGGAGCGAATATGATAATCAAGCCAAGGCTGCTCCTTCTTCCCCTCACTCTTCTTTCTTTAATATGAATCTTGAGTCATCAAAAATACATCGGTCATAAGTTTTAAGTTCCTGCAAATCTACAAGACTTTTCTTTCTTTGGGTGTGTTTGGCTCGAAGGATGAAAATAAGCGATTTTCTTACTTATTTTTTGGTATTTGGTTAATAAATAAATTATTATTCCAAAACTATTTGTTAATAATTGTGATAAACACTAAGACTGTGGAGGTAGGGTGGAGGGGGATGAGGGTTGGGGTGGCTCTTAAGTTTTGCATCAACTAATTAAGAACTAATATGCTGAATAATTACTTATGTTTAGGAGAGAATTGCGGAGGGAGAAGACTTGACTATGTCTTGGATCACCCATACAATCACGAGAGAGGAAAATGAAGAAATACTGGACCTCGTCTTATTACAGGTTTTATATCTTCATATATTCCCCATGTTCATGAAGCACGTTATGAATAAATAAGTCTCTTCAAATAATAACTCGAAATATTAAAAGCTACTTACTATTAAAAGATTACGCGCAATATTATTGACCTTTTTATGAGAATAATTTACCATTTAATTTGATTAGTATCGAAATGAGCCTTTATAAGGATATTCCAATTTTTATTGGTGGAAAGATGATTCTAAAAATTTAATAATAACCAGAATAATTAAGAATCAATCAACGTAACACGCTTCAAATCGATGGTTAGTATAATTCATGAAGAATGGATTAGTTGAGTCAAGAATTCACCTACGGACTAACTAGCGATTTTAATCACCTTTCACTAACCTTCGTTAAAGTATGGACATTTCTGCGAGTATATTCAATCCTTGTCAATAACTATACAAATATCAATAGAAAGAAAAAGATGTATACAGATGCGAAAGTAAGTTGAATGAATCCTGTAAATAAAAAAATATAGACTTCTTTTGAATAGCTATGTTATGGCTCCGGAGTTAAAAGGAATTGATTGATTAATAGTAATTATTATTCAAAAAGTCACATTTCTTCTCGATTACAATCCTTCTTCAACAAAAAAGTAATTTTCGAAAATAATAAATATAATTAGTTGAGTTACTAAATGAAAATCAACTCTGAGTTAAAGTACTAAGTACTAATTCCTTCTTGTGAATAGAATTAACATTCAAAGGATGAAACTTTCAATCTTCTTCCTCTTTTCTTTTTAGAATCTAAATCTGACATCGAGAGGACTGATATGGTTACAAAAAAAAAAACTGTTTTAAAAAAAACTTAAATTAATTCTCCTTAAATATTTTATTTTTCCATTTGAAAGTAGGGATTGAACAGGAAGTTGAAGGAATCCAATTAATTCAGGAATATGAAAGAGTTTTAATGTTACACGTTGAAGGCTTTTATATAAACACACTTATGATTAATCATACAACATATGCATCTTACTGTAAACGGGTACAATAATTTTCAGGTACTTTCTCATTAAGTAAAATTTTTCTTTAAATTTTCTTGATCCATCTAAGTTACGACCTCTTTTTTAGTGTAGTAATTAAGATGAACAGATGGCTGTACTTCTTAATTTTCTACTGTGGTTCAAACACTCTTGGTTACTAGATTCCAGCATTTTTTGTTCTCCTCTCGTGAATTCTTTTTCTCATTGGATCGATTTTTCATATTGGTACATATATGCCGATGGCAATGTGAAGTTGTATCATAGATTGATCTTGTATTTTATTTCTACTTATTTTCTTGGAATTACAGTATTGAAAAGGTAGAAATAAGATATTGCTTGCTCTTCGTTTAACTTGATGAAAAGGATATCCATTATTAAGTGTATATAAATTCTTCTTCTAATAAAGATTTTGGGTTGGAGTATGAAAGTTACTCTAAGGCTTTCTTTAATAATAATTAAAAAAAAAACTCAAAATTATAGGAAAGTAAACATATTATAATAAGTGCTTTGGCAGATGCATGGAACTTGCCATGTAATTGCTTTATTTCTCATTTAATTAATTCATTTATTATTTATTGGTAGGACAATTTATTGTTTGGGGTTAAAAAAAAAAGTAGTAGAAGAGTAGTGTTTAGATAGGGCTTAAGAAAGTTGTTTAACTTTTAATGGACATTTTGGTAATTCAATTTTACAACTTAGTGGCTTCGACCCACTTTTAGAATAGTATAATATGATATAATGATTAATAAATCATTAATAAGTTATATAGGTTGTATGGGAATTTTTAAGAACTTATACTTTCTTTGTTTACTTTTACTTGTCTACTTTAGACTTTACACGCTCATTAAGAAATAATACTTGATATGAGTATTTTACCACAATACCTATATTGATTAATGATTGTTGTTTAGTTTTAGGTCTTGAATTATTTTTTTTTGGATGATAAGTAATTAATGTTGATGACGGTAAACGTGAAAAATGATACAATATGTTTTTCATTTGATATGCTAAAAGTGAAAATATATTTTAATTATAGTTGACAAGTAACAGTAAACAAAGGAAATATATTTTGTGATGCCATATCTAAGTTCTTTTCACCTTTTGAGCTTCGTACATATATATTTCACCATGTATATCAATGAATCATTAATTCATAAATTGGTGCACTAAGCCAAATATTGCATCATTCTCACTCCTTCACTTTAGCCGTCCAAATTCCAATGTGTCTCAGTTACTAGAAAAGCTAGCCTTGAATCTATTGACTAATCTTCTGCATTTTGGATTAAATATATTTTCTTTTGTCGATTTCTTTTTCACAATCACATTAAATTGTAATAACATATATCTTTTTTGTATGACCTTGTTGGGGAATGTGTATATGTAATTTTGAGAATGAAGTCTATTTCAATTTTCAGGTTTACATGATATCGACTCATTAAACAACCCATAACACCTAAAATATTTGCAAAATGAACTTGTAATTTTTGCAGTTGATTATATTTTTTTAATTATTCATTACACGAATGTGTTTCATTATATATATATATTTCTTGAATGAGTCGTCACAAATTATCGTGAAAAACACGTGCAACGCACGTGCCCAAAATTAGTAAATAAAAAAGTATAGACTTCTTTTGAATATCTATGTTATGGCTCCAGAGTTAAATGGATTGATTGATTAATAGTAATTATTATTCAAAAAGTCACATTTCTTCTCGATTACAATCTTCTTCAACAAAAAAGTAATTTCCGAAAATAATAACTATAATTAGTTGAGTGACCAAATGAAAAATCAACTCTGAGTTAAAGTACTAATTCCTTCTTGTGAATAGAATTAATATTCAAAGGATGAAACTTTCAATCTACTTCCTCTTTTCTTTTAAGAATCTAAATCTTACATCGAGAGGACTGATATGGTTATCATTCTGCCTAAGGCATTAATTTCAGAAAGTATTTGCTCATAGATAAAGTGATAAACATGAAACCATAACGTAAATGGAGAAACTTGAGCATCAACAATCACTGATACAAAGTTGAAAGAGAAATAACAAAACAAGAAGAAGAGACATTTATTTTTCAATAAAAAGTTAAAAACTGAAGAACACCAAATTAAAGCGGATGCATTAGGTGAAGAGTTAGACGTAACATTCGAGATGGACTACCATAGGTCCAGAGCAGCCTGTCTTCCTCGTGCCTCAATCTGAGCACGAATTTGAGCTGCTATAAGCCGATCATGAGCATCATTCACTGAATTTATCATTTCCACAGCTGGATTTGGATTTGGATTTGGACTTGGACTTGGATTTGGATTTGGATTTGGACGCTGCTGTCTAGGGAAAACACCAACTTCAGGACTAATTTTCGCACACTGCAAGTGTGACCAGAAATCACACCCAGCGCAAAGGTAAAACCAATCGTCCCTGTTCATGATCACATTGCATATATCACAAGTGTATTCCAGATTCTTATCTTCGAAAGGAGAACCGAAATGGAGCCCCAATTGATGCGGGTGAATATCGACAAGTATCGAGCTAGGACAGGACGCACATTGCAAGTGAATATCAAATTCACAACAAGCACAACTATAGCAAAATCCGTTGCCAGCAGAGCCACATGCCTTGCAAGTATAAGAACGACTAGAGTAAGTCGGAATTGGAAGAAGGGTCAAGGGATGGGAAGGATGAGATGAGTGATCGAGAAAACGCGGAGCGTTGAAGCAGTTTTCGTGGAGGAAATATTGGCAGCTATTGCAGCCATAGAAATTAGACTTATTGTTATTTGGTTGCTCACAAGCATTGCAAGTGAGAGTTTCACTTTCAACTTGATTGACAAGTTTCAAAATGTGGGGATGGCTGAAGTGTTGTTTACCTTGAGATGTCGCATTTGTACTCTTATTCTGTCTTCCCATTGATTTTCCTTGTAACTTTGTTGAAATCAGTAATCAATATAAGGGCGTAGAAATAGCTAGCAAGAATTCAGTGAGTTACATTAATATCTAATTGCTTTTATAGATAATAATTTAGCTATGATAATTAGTTACTCCTAATAACTTGGCCACGTTAATTGATTCTTTCGACGACTTTGCACATGTTTTCCCCCCTTTATTAACAGCAATTTGGCCAATTGCTATTTAAGTATATTTAAACATCTGTAAGCATATTGACTGACTTAGGGCTGTTATCCAATGGCTACTAAAATAATGGGGAGCATCTTGGTATAATTTGACATTGACTAAATGCTGCCTTCTTGTTGGTTTTCTGAAGTTAATTTCCTTATGCATTCTCTTCTCACTTGTAAGCTCTATATGACCAATAAAGGTTGCGGTGAATCCACATTCAAGTGGAATGAGGCCCAAATCTGCCCCAAAATTCAAGTCTTGGATTCGAGTCCTGAATATAGAATCACCTTTAGACAACATTTTACCCCGGGACTTCCTGGTGCAAAATCTGGATTTAGTCGTGAGGCCCCAGTATGAATATCGAACACTGGATGAAACAAACAAACAAACAAAAAAAACTGTCGAGATTTATTTATTGGTGGTTGTCTCTGTTATATAAACCGTAAAATTAGATGCACCGAATTCGGCAAATTGATAACTTGGGAAGTCAACTGTATTGAGGTTCATGGATGTTACGGTAACAGTCAACTGTTAGACTCTTTGCTCTTAGCAAGTTGGCATTTCCATCATTCATTATCATAGTGCTGACTAATACTTGATTCATTTAGATTTTGTTCTAATTTGTGTTGATCATCTGCTGAACGTTGGAGTTTGATAATCTTAATGTCTCAAAATTAACTTGCCAGACGAACAGTCATATGTCTGCTTGATTCTCATGCTTTTATCGAGCTTCCGAAGTTGTTCTCACCTTTTTGTCATCCCTTAATTCTTTTAGCATTTCTAGTGTCACAATCTTTTAAAGCTTACGGAGTCTGAATTCTATTTTTTTTTTAAGTTATGAGTTTTAAATCAAGAATTTGTACATATTTTAAAATAAATATAGGGTTTGTAAGAAGGAAAGATTAGGGAAAGGGGTAATGGGGGAGGAGATTACTGTTGTTTTTCGAATGCAAAATCTGTATTCAATGAACTTCAACAATATGTTCAATCTAAAATATGAACAACCAAATAAAGTTTTAACTCTGTATTCAAAACTTTGAAATTTGACAATAAGTTCAACCCAACTTATGAACAACAAAAATGAAGTTCAAACTATTTTCTGGAAAATAGCAAAACCAAACATTTAGAAAAAGATGAAGATAGAAAGATTCAAGTCCACTGAATTCACTATGTATTCCTAAGAAAATTATTCCCCTCAAGTACCCGAGGTTATAGGATATATCCTCCCAGGAAAAAATGAATCACTTCAACAGAATAGCGGTACCTCAAATTCTGTCGAACTACGAACACACTTAACAGTAGCAAATCACACTTGAGTTTTTCAAGAAGAAGAGCTTTTTTAATTTCAAAAAATCGTCTTCATATCTGAGGAAAAAGCAGATATTTATAGTCAAAGGTGTTGCTTCAGAAAGGAAGCAATGGTTTTGAAAAAATTGCACTGTTTCGGACCGTCGGGCCCACATGCGGACCCATGTGCGCCCGCATATGGCCACATGCGGACACATGTCCCACTTTCTTCAAAATAGAAAGTTAATAGTAATGTGCGTTGCGCAGATGCACATATGCGCCTGCATCTCACCTTTTCATTCAAACAGTGAACCGAAGGATCGCGTCCCTTCTAGGAGCATTGTGACATGCGTGTGTCTACAAATGGAGAAATTTCAGATTAGATTGTTGGATTATTAACTCTCAAGTTTTAAGTGAATTTTGTCCATAAAGATAGTCTCTCGATCATTAAAGTCTAAGTCGGAGCCGAGTCGAGCGACGGCAATGACGGCGCGAGGCTTGTCTTATTCTTGCCTCACTATCCATATGGAGTAATGCCTCTATATTTAAGCATAAGAATGTTTCCTTCTCCCACCAATGTGGGAGAACACTCTTTTCATAAAGTGAATACACATTTCACTTTCCCTCCATTTTTCATTCACATTTCACTAGAACCCAACGATTACAAGATGGGAATCGAACCCTTACCAACAAGGTGAAAGTTTAGGTAGTCAACCAACTGATTTTGCAATTTTTTCGATTTTTTTAACATCTTTTATTTTCTGCAATCTTCTCATTCTTTTAATTTAGTTTCCTCTGTATTATTAAGCAATCTCTGCTCCTCTTTATATATTTAAAGATGATCAATGGTACGGTAATACGAAAATAGTAGCCTTTTACAAAATCCTTCTGCCTCTTTATGCCTTATGGTATCAGAGCACCTCACGCTCTAGAAAGTTTTCGATCCTATTCTCTCACTGTCCATCATGTTCCATGCATCTAGCTGATTCTCTTACGAATATTGTACCTGCTGCCAGTTTCCTCTCTTATCGATCCAATATAGGTGTTGTTGGAACCACCACCTATCTTGCTGCGGCATAATAAGGAAAGATAATTCCTGGGATCTCTTCCCTTCATTCTTTCTAATTTTGTAATATTTCAAATCTTTCAGATCTTGTTAATATCCCTCATCTTTTATAATCTTTTGATTCTGTTTATTTAGCTTCCCTTGTATTAAAGTTTATCAATATAATGCAAAAATAGTAGCCTTTTGCAAAATCTTTCAGCTTCTTTAATTTGAATTCATAGACAACACTCTAGCTTCAGCCCTATATTTTAGTTTAGCAAAACTACACTTTTAACCCTTGTGTTATAGGGCAAATGAATGTAAGTCCTACTCTCAGTTGTGGCGCCAATATCGTCTTTGGAGCACTGTTGCGATGAGCGTGATTTAGAAGGAAAAAACTAATGCTTAAAGCATAGTTAAGTCAAATGGTGAAATTAATCTTATTATTCTATGCCGAAGTGTTTTTGTTCCTTTTACTCTGTAATCTAAAATTTCATTTGTCAACAAGCGCCAGAAATGTGTTGTGTTTTGAATCTCATCCGGTTTAATTAATTCTATAATTTGAAAAATATAAACTTCTTTCGGATATCTATGTGACAACTCTCGAGTTAAAGTACCAATCCCTTTTGTCGAAAAGAATTATTATTCAACCGATGAAACTTTTAATCTTCTTTCTCTTTTCTTTTTCTTGAATCGGTACTTTTACAACCAGAGGACGGATATGGTTATCATTCTGCCAAAGACATTAATTTTCGACCCAAGAAAACAAAACAAAAAACGAGAAAATCAAACACTACTTTGTAATAGATAAGCATATAGGAACCAAAGAGAAAATCGAGAAACTTGATTCATCAACGATCACAGATACAAATTTGAAAGAGAAATAACATAACAACAAAAAAACATTTATTTTGCAATAAAAATTGATGAACGCAAAAACGGATGCATTAGATAATCAGAATAGAGTTAGATGCAGTTGTATGTTCATGATGGCCTGAATAAATCCAGAGCAGTCTATCTTCCCCGTGCCTCAATTTGAGCACGAAGTTGAGCTGCGATAATCTGTTCATGAGCATCATTCGCTGAATTTATCATTTCCACTATTGGATTTGGATTTGGAATTGGACGCTGCTGTCTAGGGAAAACACCGACTTCAGGACTAATTATTGCACACTGCAAGTGTGACCCAAAATCACGACCAGCGCAATAGTACAACCAATCGTCCTTGTTCATGATCACATTGTACATATCACAAGTGTATTTCGAATTCTTATCTTCATAAGGAGAACCGAAGTAGAGCCCCAATTGATGCGGGTGTTTGTCAACAAGTACTGATCTTGGACAAGATGCACATTGCAAGTGAAGATCATATTCATAACAAGCACAACTGAAGCAAAACTCATTGCCAGCAGAGCCACAAGCCTTGCAAGTATAGGAACGACTCAAGTAAGTTGGAATTTGGTGAAGGGTCAGAGAGTGGGGGTGTTGGATTCTAGTGCAAAATGTGAATGGAAAATGGAGGGAACAAATGGAGGAAAGAAGTGAATTGTGGTTTCACTTTGAAGAAGTAAAGATCTAAAGAAACTTTGTTATGCATATATTGAGATGCATTCCTTCATGTGGATAGTGAGGCAAGAACAAAACAAGCCTCGTGCCACCATCGTCATCGCTCGCTCGGCTTCGGCTTCAACTTCGAATTTGAAAAATGATCGAGAGACTATCTTTTTGGACAAAATTCATTTGATACTTGAGAATTAGTGAAGTTTTAATCCAAAAATCCGATACAAAAATATTCTCCATTTGTGGACGCACATGGTATGTGCGGACGAATATCACAATACACCTCGAAGGGACGTGACCCTTCGAGGCACTGTTTCAAAGACAGAACGTGACCTGCGTGCGCAGGTCAGTATCTGCGGATGCAGATGATCCAGCGCAGGTCAAGAGGAGCATTCTGTTTTGAGCTATTTAAGGCACCTGCGGGCGCAGGTAGTCACGACTGTTCAAAATAGTGCATCCGTTTGAGAACTATTGCTTCTCTTCTGAAGCACCAACTTTTGGCTATAAATACCTGTATTTTTCCTCGGGTATGGTGACGAATTTTAGTGAAAGAAAAACACTCTCTTCTTCTTGAAAAACTCAAGTGTGATCATCAAATCATTGAGTGAGTTCGTTGTTCGGTAGAATTTAAGGTACCACTACTCTACTGAAGTGAATCATTTTATCCTGGAAGGAAAGATTCCATAACCTCGGGTACTTGAGAGGAATAAATTCCTTAAGGACATGCCGTGAATTCGATGGACTTGATTCTCCATTTCTGCCTTCATCTTTTTCTTACCATTTTGTTATTTTCCAGAAAATAGTAGAAACTTCATTTTGATAGTTCATAGTTGTTGAACTTGTGTTTGAAGTTGTTGAACTTCTTTGTTGTTCTTGAAACTTGTTTTTGAACTTAAAGTTGAAGTTCTTGTTGTTTAAATACAAAGTTACAACTTCATGTGATTATTCTTATTTTATTTTAAACATGTGATTGAAGTTATTGTTGAAAAACACAGATTTTACTAAACCCGAAAATACAACAATCTTAAGAAATTTAAAAGTACTTAGTTAATCTGTATCGTTCTGACTTTGTGGAGACTAAATATTTTGATTTATTCTCCCTCGGTTAGAAGAATATAAAAACTTCATCGAGAAATTAGTGTGGAAATTCGGTTCAAAGAATATAAAAACTTCACTGATTCGTTGAACTCTTTGTATTAGTTTTTGGAGTTTAAAATCTATGGATTTTTACTCTGTTTGAATTTGTTTTTAATTTGAAGAATATAAAAACTTCGTTAGATTTCAAAGTTCATTAGGTTGATAATTTGAGGACATAAAAACTTCATTGTTGACTAGAAACAAATGCTTAAAGATTAAAATCTTTATAGTTAGTATTCTGAAATACTAAAGTGCTTGTCAAAGCTTGACAAGGAAATGACTAATGAAACTGAATAACGAATTGATTCGATTTTGATTGGTGTTGTCCCAACATCAATCAATGTTGCGTCATTAAGTTGTTCAGATATTGCTGAAGCAATGGAAACGATAGAGAAACAGGAAAAATATTCTAGTGTGAACTTCAAAAAATGACAGCAAATGATGTTCTTTTGGCTGACCAAACTTGAAATGCAAATGTTCACAAGTAGATATCTGTAACACCCAAGTATTTATGATGTCCTTCGTCATTTGTCGTAGGCTTATGAGCCTAGATTCGAGAATTTTATTATTATCGAGCGTGTTCAGAAATATTTGATTTAAATTAGAATTTGATAATGAGTTATATTTTTATTCTCTTCCTAAAATATCTTAAATATTTATGAAAAAAAAATAATAATAATTTAGCTATGATATATTTGTATCTATTTATTTTTCAAAAGTTTATACATTATTAATATTTTAATGGAGATAGTAAGTCTAGTTATGTTGATATATTATTATTATGAGAGGTAGGTTTTATTTGAAATAATTTTCTATTAATTATAGTATATTCAAAAAGTTATATTAATCACCACGAATCTATGCATTATCCGAGTGTGTATACATTGGGATAAAAACATTAAGTGTGTGCCACTCCACTCCACGTGGATATAGAAGGAATGGACACCATATATTTTGCAATTAAAGTGGTACTGCCACTTGCCCACTTAAGATCTTACACTAGTAATAAATTATTATAAGAAGCTCCCAATTTATTTTAAGCTTTTATGTGTAATGTGTACATATGGATAGATACAGAAAGCTTTCAATATTTTATTTTCATTTTTCCCCTAAACAACGTCTAGTTTAATAAACTACAGATGTGATATCCATCATTGTATACTTGAATCGTCTCAACCAAACATCTTGCAACCTTAAAGACCATGGTCAACACAAAAATCTTTTATTGTACTTCTAATTATCTAGCCATGTGTGTGCGGTCGTTACTGTTAAAGTGGGAAAAATATTTTGAATCTATATTTGATTGCTATCAGAAAATCAATTATCTACATCAAGTTATTCAAGCCCGAATTCTAGGTATGTTAAGGCTATTCTTGTTCTTCTTTGGCATGATTCCATAAGATTTGTAATTTTTGGGTTAGTCTGTCATATCCGGATGATAGATGTCTTTACTTTATTATTGATATTACCCTAATTAAACTGTCATATCTCGTGTTGGGTCTATTTATGGAATTGTTTGTTTATTATTATATGCTTTGTCTTTGATTTCTATGTAGTTCTCTATTTTTGTTTGTTTTTGGTGGTTATTCACATGAAATGTAATCTTGGTATGTATGTCTCTTTATTAACTAATTTTGGTTGGCCATGAGGAATTAGGAAACGATTAGTTCATTGAAGAAATATTTGTAGAACTTGACACTATCCATTAATTAAATGAAAAGGGATAAGAAGCTCAAAAATGATAGGAGGTAATGAAACTGGTGTAGATGATTTTTTTTCAAGTATACTTTAAACCGTTGTCTCAAATCGGTACAATACATTCATCTGTATAGATTAATATCTACTAAATAAGGAAAAAAATGGATGTACTAGTCTTATGCTTGACAGGAGTGTGCAACTTAGTTTTGCCTAGTATAGGATATGGACTTTGAGACAAAAATTGTTTACTCTATTTGACGTAACAATGATCCCTTGGAGTTGAGGATGTTTGTTCTACTTATTGTAGTATCAGTTACTAATTAAACCTTTGTCATAGGTACCTAATAAGTTGAGGAGTAGGAGGTGGTATATATACTATTGCAATTATCAAGTTCTTGTGATTGTTGGGGGTGATATTCTTATTATGATTATGGTATGGGAAATGCGAGTACATATGGATTGCAAGTGGGTTTGCTCTTTATATTTAGATATTATGATGGTCTTGTTGGCCTGTATAGCGATTTACGTACTCTTAGCTATCATAGTGGTCTTGTCGGCCTATATAGAGAATTAGCTATTTCTATTAAGAACACGAAATAGGGAACGCAATATAGGACAGGTTCTGCCCAGTTTTCCAATTTAGAAACCTCCTGTGTGCTACTGATAGTATTTTAATGATATCTTTTTGTACAAAATGTATTTTTTGGTGATTCTAAATTCTTTGCAACCCCAAGACATGTACCTACAACTTTCATGAAGGCTATAAAGCTTGGTTCTGCCGTTTGCCTACTTAAAACTAAGCTACAACACTAGACAGTGGGGCTGTCCAGATTTATTATTTTGAGGATTTAGTGTAATTTGCACAAATTAGGCTTACTTTTGATGCTAATTATGACACATATCAACAAACTGGAATTTCTGTAAGTTCAAGAGATATTTAATTGTGTGTCAAGGTTGTGCATACTCATGTATATACTGAGGGACTCGAAATAACTGTTCAGGTTACCATTTGCATTCTTTAAAATATGGTTGGACTGTTTATATGTTAAAAGACAAAGGTTTGTGTATAAACTTGAACTTGTATTCTTGTTACTTGCTGGCTTATGTGAAATGTCCATTATTATCTATGCTTCAATTGCCTATTTGATCATATACTTCATTCGGTTCACATAGTCAAATGTTCCTCCATTTCAATATCACTTTTGCCGTGTTTGGATATAATGAGTCCTTATAGAGTCCTTGCTCATTTAATTATATAATGTTATGTCCTTCTTGAAAATGTGCATTTTGTTCCTAACTGGAGTCTGCCCACGTGCCTCAACAGTCCCCTGCTCATGTACTCTTTTATTTATTCTCACCTAGTAAGTATTTATTATAGGGACCAAACCTATTCACGGAGGAGTTACATGTATCGACTCGAAATGCATGTCCCATTTGAAATGTCTGAATGAATGTCCAATCAACATTGTGCTGAATAGAACTATTTGCTCCTTTTTTTTTTCTTTCTTATACACCTTAATGGACCATTTATACATGCCCTAAAGTCCTTACTTCTCACACGTCTTCATGGCTCATTTGTGTATATTCATTGTGTCTAATGAAGTTCGTTGAGTCATACAAGTTCCTAAGTATCACGTTGAAGTTCCTTTTTACTTCCTATATCATTGTTTCTGCCTCGAGTATTTTATTCACATATCTACATCACATGTCTATAGTTCCATAAGCTCCAATAATGTTATAACCACCAATGCATCAATCTCATAACAAAAGAACTGAAGTAATGCATATATGTGTTTCTTTGAGTACGGGTGGTAGCTCAAAGGGGCGAAAGCCTAGCTAGAGACGATCCCGAGATTATTGGATCAGGGGGCAGCTTTAGGGGCGAAAGCCCAGCTCAAGCCGAACCTGATAGGGGGCAGCCCAAAGGGGTGAAAACCTAGCTAGGGCCGAACCTGATTTATTGATTTATGGGTGGTAGCTCAAAGGGGCATAAGCCTAGCTAGAGACGATCCCAACTTTATGTTATGACCCACTGATCAGTTGGGGCCCGGGTACGATATGATATGAGTGATGATGATAATGAACATAAAAGGAAAGTAATGAATGTAATGTACATGGTTCCACACATACAGAACGGTGGTTTATCCATATTGTTTACTCACGTGTATTTGATTTTATTTGAGTTCCTATAGTTCATATAGTTACTTATAGCCTTACATACTCAGTACATTCTTTCGTACTGACGTCCCCATTGCCTGGGGGGCACTGCATTCATGCCTGCAGGTTAGTAGGTAGAAAGGGATCCTTGCTACATATGATCGAGTTCAGCTGATGGTTGGTATGCTCCATTCTTTTCGGAGTTTCTGAGTCTAGAGTTTGTTTTGACTTTGTATATTTAGTAAGTACTATGGGGCCTGTCCCGACTGGTGGCTAGAGATTTCTCATCCTAGAGGCTTGCAGACAACTGTTGTGGGTTTAGTAGTCAGCTAAAGTTTAGGTGACATTGTATTATACTTTTGTTATATTTTAGTCTCTCTCAGTTGTATTTCTTTTAATTCGGTTTGGCCTTGATGGTCCATTAACTTTGTATTATTTAGTTTCAGTCGATTCACTCAGTCAAGTGTGGCACCAGGTGCCAGTCGCGCCTCCCTGAGTTTGGGGCGTGACAATATCCTCATGTTCTAGAAAAAGAAATATTTGAAAACCAAGTGTTTGGTTTAGACGATCTTGTGATTCGTCTGAAGATAGAAGAAGACATTAAGTTGCGTGAGAAATCAGCAATGATATGTGTAAATCTTATTAAAGATAATGTTGCTCATAATATGAAGAGGAAGAATTCTTCTAGACAAGAGAAAGAGCAAAACAAGAAAAAATTCAAAGGAAGTGCTACAATTGTAGTAAAGTTGGCCACAAAGCTCTAAGTTGTCAAGTTCTGAAAAGGAACAAGAAAAGAAATAAGATAAACATGTTGGAAGCAACTGGAAAGATTGAAAATATTTGTGCAATGATCACAGAATATAATCTAGTTGGAAATCCAAATGAATGGTGGTTAGATTCAGGAGCCACTAGACATGTTTGTGCGGACAGAGAAGCTTTTGCTACTTATGATAGCGCTGATCCCAAAGAAGTGATCTTCATGGGAAATAATTCGACAGCCAAGGTTGAAGGAAGTGGAAAGATATTCCTAAAAATGACTTTCGGCAAGGTGTTGACTCTCAACAATGTTCTCCATGTTCCTACTATTAGGAAGAACTTAGTGTCGACAACGCTACTCGTTAAAAACGAGTTTAAATGTGTGTTTGTTTTGGAGAAAGTTGAAATAAGCAAGAATGAAATGTATGTAGGAAAGGGATGTCTCAATGAGGGCTTTTTCAAACTTCATGTAATGGCCGTTGAAATGAATAAAACTGAGGCTTCTTCTCACTTGCTTGTGTCAAATGAATTATGGCATGAACGTTTGGGACATGTCAATTACAAAACCTTGCGAAAATTGATTAACGTGAAAGTTTTGCCTAACTTTGAGTACAGTAAATCAAAGTGTCAAACATGTGTTGAATCGAAGTATGCTAGAAATCCGTATAAGTCTGTTGAAAGGAATTTCAATCCCTTAGACTTAATTTACACAGACAATTGTGATATGAAGTCGACACCATCTCGTGGTGGAAAAAAATATTTCATAACTTTTATCGATGACTGCACTAGATACTGTTATGTCTATTTACTGAATAGTAAGGATGAGGCAATAGATGCATTTACGCAATATAAAACTGAAGTTGAAAATCAGTTGGATAAAAGAATCAAATGGGATTGCTGAAAGGAAAAATCGAACCTTGAAAAAAATAATGAATGTCTTACTTATAAGTTCAGTTTTACCGTAAAACTTGTGGGGGAAAGCTATCCATACAGCTAATCGAATACTCAATAGAGTGCCTCATAGAAAGACACAATCTATTCCATATGAGAAATAGAAAGGAAGGAAACCTAACTTGAAATATTTCAAAGTGTGGGGGTGTCTAGCAAAAGTCCAAGTTCCTAGACCCAAAATGGTGAAAATAGGATCAAAGACTGTGAACTGTGTTTTCATCGGATATGCTACAAATAGTAAAACATGTCAATTTTTGGTTCATAAATCCGAACATTTGGATATCCATGATAATACGGTAATTGAATCAGATAATGCTGAGTTCTTTGAACATATGTATCTGTATAAGACTAGACATGAGTTGTCTAGCGAAGGATCTAAACGACCTAGGGATGAACTAAGGGAGAATGTACTTAATGAAGAGAATTCAAGGCGTAGTAAGCGACAAAGAACGTCGACTTCCTTCGAATCAACTTTTGTAACATTTCTTCTTGAAAATGAACCTTTAATGTTTAAAGAAGTGATGTCGTCTGCGGACTCATCCTTTTGGAAAGAGGCTGTCAATAGTGAGATTGATTCAATTTTGAGCAACCATACTTGGGAGTTGGTTGATCTTCCTCCAAGCAATCAACCTTTAGGTTCTAAATGGATTTTCAAAAGAAAAATGAAAGCTAATGGTACTATTGACAAATACAAGGCAAAACTTGTAGTGAAAGACTTTAGAGAAAAAAAAAGGCCTTGATTATTTCGACACATACTCGCCAGTAATAAGGATAACGTCCATTCAGATATTAGTTGTATTAGCTGCGGTATATGGTCTTGAAATTTATCAAATGGATGTGAAAACAACCCGAGGGTTTTGTGGTTCCTGATAAAGAAAAGAAAGTGTGCAAACTTGTTAAGTCACTTTATGAATTAAAACAAGCACCCAAACAGTAGCATGCAATGTTTGACCAAACCATGTTGGCAAACGGATTCATGATAAATAAATATGATAAATGTGTTTACATTAAAGACACTCCAAATCACAAAGTCATTATTTGTTTGTATGTGGATGACATGTTGATCATCAGTAGAAATATTTCTGACATAAATGCTACGAAACGATCGCTTGAGAGCAAGTTTGATATGAAAGACCTTGGAGTTGCGGATGTGATCTTAGGGATAAGAATTCATAGAACTTCATAAGGGTTGGAATTGTCACAGTCTCACTACATTGAAAAGGTACTTGAAAAGTTTAAGTATTTGGATTTCAATATTGCCAAGACTCCATTGGATGTGAGCTATGCGCTTTGAAAGAATGAAGATGAAAGTGATTCACAATTGAAATATGCAATAGTGTTGGGTAGTTTGATTTACATCATGAATTGTACGCGACCAGATATAACATACGCTATTAGTAAATTGAGTCGATACATGAGTAATCTTAATCAAACTCATTGGATGGCAATGAAAAGAGTTTTGGGGTATCTAAAACATACTCAAGACTATGCTTTGCATTATAACAAATATCCTGCAGTAATTGAAAGATATAGTGATGTAAATTGGATCACCGGATCGAATGAAGTAAAATTCACGAGTGGATATGTATTTACATTAGATGGAGGACGAGTCTCTTGGAAATCATCCAAACAGACATGTATTGCCCGCTCTACAATGGAATTTGATTTTATCACATTAGATAAAACCGGTGAAGAAGTTGAATGGCTCCGAAATTTCTTGGAAGATATTCCTTATTGGACCAAATCATTGGCACTAGTATGCATACACTGCGATAGTCAAGTGGCAATAGGTAGGGAAGGGAGCATGATGTACAACGATAAATCTCGTCATATAAGACGGAGACATATCACCGTTAGAGAACTTCTCTCTAGTGGAATTATCATGATTGACTATGTGAAGTAAAATGATAATGTGTCGGATCCACTTACAAAAGGCCTATCTAGAGAGGGAGTTAAGAGATCATCGAAGGAAATAGGTTTACGGCTTAGGACATGTCATCACATCAGTAACTCTACCTAGCAAACTGGAGATCCCAAGAGCTAGGTTCAAAGAGATCAAACAAAGTTGTGACTGACGATTCAACATTGTCAATAAACTCAACCCATTCTCATGATGAAGACAATGTTCAGGAAACAAGGATAAGACTTATGGTTGGAAGTCTTTTAATGATTTCTAAGTTTGGTAGATTTGACCAAATAGTTTGATCTATAGGATTGAAACATTTAGGAATCACCTATGTGAGGGTAAAGTGGAAGCCGCTTCAAGGAGAATGATAGTAAAGGCCTATTCTCTAAGCTCTCATGAAACCAGGTTGTGTTCATGACTAAAACGAACAAAACTGTGAGAACCATAAACGATAAAAGGCAGGTTGTGTGACTTGTGTTATCTAGGTGTACACTAAAGTTTGACAGTTCAAATATATCACATCTACCGATTGACCGAGTGCATCCGATGCAAGCTCACTACGGAAAGTTCAAAGGGAAACCTACTTATCCAGATGCAATTAGTCTTTGCTTGTAGATCACACACTTGTCCGAATATTTTTTAAATGAAATAGCCATTCCCCATTTATGTGGGGGATTGTTGGGTTCTAGTGTAAAGTGTGAATTGAAAATGAAGGGAACAAATGGAGGAAAGAAGTGAATTGTGGTTTCACTTTGAAGGAAGTAAAGATCTCCCACATTGGTGGGAGAAAGAAACTTTGTTATGCATATATTGAGATGCATTCCTTCATGCGGATAGTGAGGCAAGAACAAGACAAGCCTCGTACCGTTGTCGTCATCGCTTGCTCGGCTTCGGCTTCGACTTTGGATTTGAATTTGATCGATTGAGAGACTATCTTTTTGGACAAAATTCATTTGATACTTGAGAATTAGTGAAGTTTTTAATCCAAAAATCCAATACAAAAATATTCTCCATTTGTGGAAGCATATCGCATGTGCGGACACATGTCACAATGCACCTTGAAGGGATGTGACCCTTCGAGGCACTGTTTCAAAGACGGAACGTGACCTGCGCATGCAGTTCGGCGTCTGCGGATGCAGATGACCCAACTCAGGTCAAGAGGAGCATTCTGTTTTGCACTATTTAAGGCACCTGCGGGCGCAGGTGGTCACGACTGTTCAAAACAGTGCATCTGTTTGAAAATCGTTGCTTCTCTTCTGAAGCACCACCTTTTGGCTATAAATACCTGAATTTTTCCTCAGGTATGGTGATGAATTTTAGTGAAAGAAAAACACTCTCTTTTTCTTGAAAAACTCAAGTGTGATCATCAAATCGTTGAGTGAGTTCATTGTTCGGTAGAATTTGAGGTACCACTACTCTACTGAAGTGAATCATTTTATCTTGGGAGAAAAGATTCCATAACCTCGGGTACTTGAGAGGAATAAATTCCTTAAGGACACACCGTGAATTCGGTGGACTTGATTCTCCATTCCTGTCTTCATCTCTTACAGTTTTGCTATTTTCCAGAAAATATTAGAAACTTCATTTTAATAGTTCATAGATATTGAACTTGTGTTTGAAGTTGTTGAACTTCTTTGTTGTTCTTGAACTTAAAGTTGAAGTTCTTGTTGTTTAAATACAAAGTTACAACTTCATGTGATTATTCTTATTTTATTTTGAACATGTGATTGGAGTTATTGTTGAAAAATACAGATTTTACTAAACTCAAAAATACAACAGTGGGAAGGATGAGACGAGTGATTGAGAAAATGTAATGACCCTCCAGGTCATTTTCTCGATTTTCGATTAAAGTTTCGATTCAACAACCCTTTTTCCGCCATTGTTGGATCTTGGAGCGTGGGAAAGTGTGGGGAATCATTCTTGAGACTAAGGTAAGTTGTTTTAATGTCCCTTGACCATTCCCATTATTTTCCTCATAGAATTTCGCTCTTTTCCTTGTTAATTCTTAGAATTTAGTCTTGAAAATCCATAATTTTAGGGGCTGATTTGAGCCTCGATTTACGATTCATTTGTGCTCAACTTTTGGGCACATATTCCTTATCGTTCGAGGGGCCTCGTGATGGATTCAATTTTGGGATTTCATTAGCGGGCCCCACGGGCCCATTATTGACCTGATTTTGGGCACGGGGTTTTATATTATGATATGTGTATCGTTTTACTCATAATAACGTGTAGGTTATTATTTTGATAGTGTGACATCGATTCGGGATCATGGAGCAAGGTTGAGCGATTTGTGAACACTTCAAGAATTGCGGTTCGGCATCGAGGTAGGCTTCTGTCTATTTTTCTCTATGAGATTGTGTATAGTGTGGAATGCATGCTAGGTAAAGAATATAAGATATGATCATGGCTAGAATAGTATGACTTAGCCTATGTTATGGAATTTGGGGTAGAAGATGTCACCCGAACCCTAGTATAAATATTGTCCATAGAGCCCTATTGCCATTGAATATAAGCATGTTAACAACAGTTGATGATTAAGGATCCTTTGGTATGAGTTTTACCATTTGACTTAGCAATTCGGAAGGGTTTTCCCCGATTAGATCCTTGTGGTGGCTTTATACCCTTGATTATTGTTGTTGCCCGGGGTCATGAGACCTTACTAGATTGGTTACATGTTATTGGGCTCGAGACGTTGATTATGAGGCTAGTTGGACTTTGGTGAGTATTCCGCCCTTAGCAAGGGAAAGATTATCAGTTATAGACGCTTAGGCGCTTATGGTTATGTTGATTGGATACTGGTGATGACATGCATACTATCTAGTGCATTCCTGCTCATTTAGTGGTACGATTCTAACCAAAACCTTGATTTTACTACTGTTTCCAAAAAGGAGATTTATTCCCACTTTTCACTTTTAAAAGGGTTATTTTATAACGGGAATCGTACCACCTTATTTTACTGGATAATGAGCTTTTGGAATTGAAAATGATATTTTAGAACTCCGACCGAGTATGATTCTGGTTCATTATTTATCCACTCATTTTACCACTGCTATTTACTTCGGTCGAGGGATATTTCGACCCTTTGTACATGATTTAGTCCCGAGCATGATCTCGGACAATGGACTTATGGATTTATATCCTTTTAGACACGGTTCGAGTCCGTGCACTAATTATATATATATATATATATATATATATATATATATATATCCCTCCGATACTGGACGGAGTGGATGGATTGGATGGTTATTGGAAGTCCTGGATCGGGACCAGGCAATGTATATGGATTTTCCCGAGTCCCCTAGGGACCCCTTCATCCAAGAGCCGTTGAGCCGGAGAAGCTTGGTCGCCGTAGGTCCTGCCTTTGCGAGCTAGGTGAGCTGGAGGAGGTATATACCCTTGGTATGGTATGGATTGAGATTGTGGAACCGGTTTGAGTCCGGTGCCCCCAATATGCTTTGAGATTGTGGAAGCAATTCGATTCCGGTGCCCCCTACATGGCTTATATTGCATTCATCCATTCATATGCATTGCCTATCACCAGTATAGTTGTTTGGCGCCTGTATCTATCGGTCGTATGGGAGGTTGAATAGGTACAGGTTATGGTTGCTGTTTGCTGAGTGTTTCTGTGAACCTTCCGGGCTTATGGAGGCCCGGTTAGGTACTTGTTTGCCCGGACTAGCCGGTTACTTTATTATGGTTTATTATGGTTAGTTCGTGACAGGTTGGTTGTGGACTGGTACCTGAGATTAGAGGTACGTTTTTGATTCCTTTATCCTTTCGGTAGATTATATTATGGTTGGTTTACCCAGGATTTGTCACCCTTTGGGTATAGGCTTGATGAGGCCTTGTACTACTATTATATATCCTTCTTTCACTCTTCATTTGTATATTGGCCAGTGATATACGGTATTGCACTTTAGTTCCTGAATGATGTCAGGACAGGATAGTTATCCCTATTGCCCCATTAGCATTGTTATGCCTAGTTTCGTGGATAGTTGACTGTAGTCACTTTATGCCTTCATGTTATTTATGCTTACATTATTTCTGGAGCTCAGTCGGCCGTTGCCTACTGAGTACCACGTTTTTGGTACTCATACTACACTTCTGCAGCCTGCAGGTCATAGTGTGAGTTATCGTCGTTGATGTGTCTATCGTGCGGAGCAACTATGGATCGGAGATATGGGGTGAGCTCCCGACGTTTTGGAGTATCCCTACTCTCCCTCTTATTGTTAGACTGTTCTCTATGTTGTGTCAGAGACGGCTTGTATACATACATTTTTCCTGTATTTCACTTGTACTCCTGATGTATTAGAAGCTCTTGTACTGGCTCCACCAGGTTTTGGGATTATATTAGCCTTGTTATTATATTTATTCCGCTGTTTCCCTTTATTCCCCCTGGTAGTCCGTTACTAGCCATTCCGGACTACGGGTTGGCTTACCTACTGGTGGGTTATAGTAGGTGCCATCATGACCTATGAAATTGGGTCGTGACAGAAAACGCGTTGAAGCAGTTTTCGTGGAGGAAATATTGGCAGCTGTTGCAGCCACATAATTAGGCTTATTTTGGAGAGCTAGCAAGTTAATTTGTTCAGTGATTACACTAATTAACTTGTAATTTTATTTGTAGATACTAATTTAGCTATGATAATAAGTTAATAACTTGGTCACGTTGTTTCTTTCGACAACTTTGCATAACGTTTCTTTTTACTAAGTTGTTTCAGACAACAATTTGGCCAATTGATATTCAAAATTATATTTAAACATCTGTAAGCATATTGACTGATTTAACTTTATGAACCAATGGCTACTAAAATATATAGCGAGCATCTTCGTAATTTGACTTTTTGTTCGTTTTATGAAGTCCACTGTTAGGCTTTTTGCTCTCGCGAGTTGCCATTTGATTTCATTTGATCAGCTAGCAAATAATTATTAATTTAGACTTTGTTCTTGTTAAGAGTCCCACATCGGGAAAAAGATGGGTAATTGGTCTCCTTATATGGACTTGGACAATCCTCCCCTCATGAGCTAACTTTTGGGGTGTGAGTTAGGACCAAGACATAATTTTACAGTTCTAATTTGTATTCGTCTTCTAAACTTTGAAGTTTGATTATTGCAATGTTTCAAAATTAACTTACCAGACGAAAAAGTCATGTTTGCCTTTGAATGATAATTAACAAAATATGCATGTTTGCCTAATTCAATCTCATCCTTGATCGTTTTCCTTGCTAGTGTTATGGATCCTCTCAAGTTGGATGTCACTTCACAAATATGATTTTACTCTTTGATTGAATCAACTGCCACTACTATAAGATACAGACCTTGAATTCGTATATAGATTTGCCTCTTTACACCTTTTGCTTGAGACTAAAAAACAGATCCTGATTTCTTTAACTAGCTCATATATATTAGAGATTAATGAATTAAAATGAAGATTGGTCCATATATATAAATACTTTTTTTGAGCCAAGGTAATAGGGATGGTTGCTATGGTGGCACTCTCCTTTGTATTAACTCTAGTTTCCACCCTTCTACCCACTGAATTCCCTAAAGGCTAAAGGGTCGTCTAGTCATATGTGAATTATGCAGTATTATAATGTATGGATTGTTTATGTGGTGATAAAAGGAAATTTTAAGAGACGTTGATTAATAATACAGGGATTTTTATATGGTAATTAATAATGCTCGGGAATTGTTATTTTAAGCAATGATGGACCCTATGTTGCTTGGACTCTTCAAAAATGTCAATGGATTCGTGTTATTGGATTCTCCAAAAGTAGCGTGTTTTTGAAGAATCCAACACGGATGCGGCATCAGAAGTGAAGAGTCCGCACAACTTAGGAAGGAGCTGTGTATATGCCTATGAGTGGCTGAGCTAAAACTTTAATATTCTTTCGTTTCAATTAGTTTGTCTGATTTCCACTTGACACAGAGTTTAAGAAAGTAAAAAAGATTTCTGAATGTTGTGATCATAAACTAAAGATTTGCAGAATGTATCAAAATGTCTTTTGATCTTGTGTTCTTAAACATGTTAGGTGGAATGTTAGAATTAAAGAATTGACGAAAAAGGAAAGACACATTCTTTAATTATTTTTGAGATTTTTAAACTGACTAAAAAAGAAACTAAGCCAAATAAATTAAAACGGAGGAAATAGATTTTAATAAGAAATTGACTTTGGGTCTAACTCAACCCAAAAACTAACAAATGAGACGAGTATAGTCCTAGGCAAGGCCACATATGAGACCAAATCTCCATTCCATAACGAATGCGGGACAAACTCAACAAAATTTTGAACCCAATCCTTCAAATGGTTAGTGGATACCTCTGTTTGGTTGACATAATATTTTATTTGAATTATCAGAAACAATTTAACATGATTCTTGGTAGTAATAAGAGTGAACAAAAGAACATTGCTAACTTATTGGACATACCTGATATAGTTGGTAATAGTAATAATTACTACTAATAACATTTGATTTTGAAGAGAGTGATCTGAAATACAAATAACACACCAAAACATTTATTTTGCAATAAAAACTGAACGTCACAATACAGACATAAGATAAAAATACACATTATTTTAATCAAGATTCAGTTAATAGTAACTGTATCTTCGTGGTGGTCCGATCAAGTCCAGACAAGCCTCTCTTCCTCGTGCCGCAATCTGAGCACTAAGTTGAGCTGCAAGTATCTGTTCATGAGCTTCATTTGCTGCATTTATCATCTCCACTGTTGCATTTGGATTTCTATTTGGGACTGGATTTGGATTTGGATTTGAAATCGGACGTTGTTGCTTGGGGAAAACACCGACTTCAGGACTAATTATTGCACACTGCAAGTGTGACCCGAAATCACAACCAGCGCAATAGAACAACCAATCGTCCTTGTTCATTGTCACATTGCACACATCACAAACGTAGTCGATACTCTTATCTTCGTAAGGAGAACCGAAGTGGAGCCCCAATTGATGCGGGTGATTATCGACAAGTATCGAGCTAGGACAGGACGCACATTGCAAGTGAATATCAAATTCACAACAAGCACAGCTGAAGCAAAATCCATTGCCAGCAGAGCCACAAGCCTTGCAAGTATAGGAACGACTCGAGTAAGTTGGGATTTGGTGAAGGGTCAGAGGGTGGGAAGGATGAGACGAGTGATTAAGAAAACGCGGAGCGTTGAAGCAGTTTTCGTGGAGAAAATATTGGCAACTATTGCAGCCGTAGAATAGCTTGTTACTGATGTTTGGTTTCTCACAAGCATTGCAAGTGAGAGTTTCACTTTCAGGTTGATTGATAATTAATTTCAAGATATGTGGATGGCTGAAGTGTTGTTTGCCTTCAGATGCAGCAGTTGATGAACTCCGGTTCTGCCTTCCCATCGATTTTCCTTTTCAATTTTATTGTTGAATAAGTAATCAGTGAGGGGTGTGCAATGGAAATAGCTCAGTGATACTTATAGATAGTATTAGTTTAACGATGATAATTAACTTGGCCACGTTGTTTTCTTTCGACGATGACTTTGCTTCCATATTTTCTTTTTTCTTTTACTAAGTCGTCTCTGACAACAACTTGGCCAATTGTTATGCAAAAGTATAATTTAACATCTGTAGCATATTGACTGACTAGCTGTTACCCATTGGCTATACATTGACTTTGATTAAAACGTTGGCTTCTTGTTTATTTTTGAAATTAATGCCGGAAGAAGGGTGATTTGTGAAGGATGTATTCACAGGTCAACTGTATTTGAGGTTCATGGAAGTTTCAGTTGACGTTTTTGCTCTTGCAAGTTGGCATTTCATCAATCATTTTCGTACGACGTGCTGGTCGACTAATAGTTCATTTTTAAAGCTTGTTCATTCCAATCTGTATCAGACATTGGAGTTTGATTATTGCAGCATCTTAATACTAATTAATTTGTTATACCAACAATCATATGTTTGTTTGATTCTTTTCCTTCGATCAGTCGTCTTAATATCTGGTGTTATCATATTTCTCAAGGTAAATGTCACGTCCCTATCAGATTTCACATACGTTGCGCGCAAATCACCATCAGAACACTGTTGCAATGAAGGGGTTCAGCTAAAAACTAAGGGGTCGTTTGGTAGGGTGTATAAGCATAGTACAAAATATTATATATTAGTAATGCTGGTATTAGTTATGCTTGCATTAGTTAAGCTGAGATTATTTCTTATGCAATATTTGGTTTGGTGTGTTACAAATAACTTGCATTGCATATTTTTTTTAAAAATATATTATTTACAAAAATACCCTCCATAAATATAATGAAACTGATGTGGAAAAGGTTTAGAGGGGTTATTGTGTCTTTACTCATGCTAATACATGCATTAAAGTCTCTTGCATTGCTAATACCAAGGGTTTCCCATGTATTAGTTATGTATAGGTTGAAAAAGTGTACCAAACAAGATATTAGTAATACACAGAGTTAACACATGCATTATTTTTCTAATGCATCCTACCAAACGACCCTAAGGCTTAAAGATATATAAAGTGAACTTGTTTTCACATCCGTGCATACGTAATTTGTGAAAATAATCTTATTATTCTACGCCGAAGTTCTAATGTTCCTATTTTATTTTTGTTCCTTTCACTTTATGATTTAAATTTCGTTTTTTGACCCTATATTTTATTTGAATTAACATGCTCCTGCCCTTTCATCTTCAATTACATGGTTTCTCACTTTGGGAGAGTGCATTTAGGAATTAGGGGTCAACTTAGGATATAATAATCACGTCATCTCATGTAACAACTCGAATTTTTAGACACAATATTAATGTATATTATACTCTTTTTTTGTAATAATTGTGAAAATATTACCATTGCATAAGAAACAATTATTATAAAATCAAAGAGCATCCAGTATCACCACCCCCTTCTAGGAAGGTTGCAACAATTATCTGAACCTCAAGCACAAACAAGCAATCTAGTTACAAATTCTCGACACAAAGCTAAGGCATCAATGAGCTCTTTTGGAGCAGTGTAACATATTTGTTCTCTCTCTAATCTCCCTTTGGATTTGTGATATAGCAAAACTTACATTTACATGTATGTGCCTTAATATCTTCCAGTTTCGCGCTAGCCAGGTGCATAATATACTTACTGAATTCAAATTACAACTGAGCATTCGAGCAACAAGGTAACAGGGAATAATACTAATGAAAAATATATTAGAGTAATAGAAGACGAAGGTAACTACAATGGGATGAGATACTAGATCATAAGGAAGATAGAGACTAACAGACTGAGCCAAAGCTTCTATATAATTCGGATAGCCCCTTCTTTCTAACACACAATCCTTTTTAACCAATTGCTAACTCAAATAAAACTCTCCAATATTTTACTCGACCTGATAACCCCAACTGAATCAGCCTCCTTCACTAATTGATCTAGCCCATAGACCCTTACGGATCCACAGTTCACAACATCTCAAGTAACTTCGTTCACATTTTATGTCACTTTGAATATGTCCGTTTTAAAAAGTACATGTGATTAGTTGGAATTTAATTTAAAATCATACACGTGCGACTAACAGAAAAAAAGAGAATAATTTCAAATATATACAAAAAAGTAATTAGTTTACAAAAAATTTAGCCAAGTTTTTTTTATAAAAAAAATAGCCCTAATATGAACTAGCCACAAAAAAGAATTACAACAAAAATAGCCATTTATGTGCAACTCACACTTATCCTTAGTACTAATAGTTCTACTCTAACGACTCCAGTCTCAGTGCATTTCACTCTCTATTTCTGGTTTTTATTTTTTCCACTTGAGCTGTAAGTGACTACTTTTGGTTAAATAAAAGTCTTTATTTATCAAAAAAAAAAAAAATTCTACTCTAACAACTTCATGTAATTACCATACGTAAAGCAGTGTTTGTCATCAATATGAGGTAATTATAATATATCATTATTGTATAATGTATCGATATTGTATAATATAGTGTATATATAATATATCATTATTGTATAAATAGTTGTATAGTGTATATATAATGTATCGTTATGGAATAAATGTGTATAAACGTGTATCAATATTGTATAAATAGTTATGAAATGTATATGTAATGTATCAATATTGTATAAATGGTGTATAAATAGTATATAAACGTGTATCGATATTGTATAAATGTGTATCGATCTTCTTCTTTTAAATATGAGGCACATCATATGAATGCAAGAATTTCCAACCAAATGAAGTTAGCAAAAGCCATTAGCCTTGGGTTATTTCCGGAAAGAAGAAATTGCTAAAGATGTCCAAAATCTCAAATAACCAATCGAAGACTAAGTGAGAAAGATTGAGGTTTAGATTAGAGAAAACAGAAGAAGCAAACCAGTGGCAAAAGGAAGATATAGACCTGCTTAGCAAAAGAACATATTTTACATTTTTCCTTTACAATCCATCAGATAAAAACAAATCAAAATTTCCAGACGTCATGATAATAACAGAGAAATCATTAATAGATGCAGAACTTTCAAACGCACATATTGAGATTGAGATAAAAAATGGTTTCAATCATGCTTAAATGGAGAGATTAGAACGAGAAGCTTCTACCATGAATTCAGGTTCAAGAGTCATAATATTTCCCAAGTAATGGATGAAGACTTGCTAATGGATTCAATTATGCAACAGGGAAGTGATCAAACAGTCTCAAATTTTAGATATGAGCTCGTCTAGATAGTTTGTGTCTTTTGGTATATAATTCATTCGAAACGATTCACGTTTGCGGTATGTCGAATTTTTTAAAAAGAAAATAAAATAAAAATGAAAGCAACCTAGAAGAAGAAGAAGAAGAAAGGCCGAGTGGCCATTTTCGAAAAGTCGGCTATTATTTTGGTAAATAATATGGCCGAGAGGCCATTAGCCGTAATTATCCCAAAAAAAAAAAATTACGGAGAAAAGGAATCAAACAGTTGTAATAGATATCGTAAGATGGAGAAACATGACCATCAACGACCATAGACATACAAGATATATAAAAGAGACAGGAGTATAACATAACAACAAATTAAGCATTTAATATTTTGCAGAAAACATGAATAACATCAGAACGGATGCATCACACATTAGATGATGATGGTGTATATGTAGAGTCATCAGTAGTAAATGTATCTTCGTGTTGGCCTGTCCGAATCCAGCATATCTTCTCCTAATCGTGCTGCCATCCGACTAGCAAGTTGATATTCAAAAAATTGATCACTAGTCTCATTAACTGAATTTATCATCTCCAGCGCTGAATTTGCATTTGGATTTAGATTTGAATTTGAATTAATTGGTCGGCTTCCGGGATAAACAACAAGTTCAGGGCTAGCACACTGCAAGTGCGCCCCGAAATCACAATCAGCACAATAGTACAACCAATTGTCCTTGTTCATTACTGCATCACAAACATCACAAACATATTCGATAATATTGTCCTTATCTTCGTAAGGAGAACCGAATATGAGCTCCAATTGATGAGTGTGTTTGTCCACAAGTAATGAACTCGGACAAGAGGCACATTGCACGTGGATATCAAACTGGCAACGGGCACAGCTAAAGCTGAATCCGTTGCCAGTGGAGCCACAAGCGTTGCAAAGATAGGAATGAGTCGGGTAAGTTGGAATTGGGTGAAGGGTTAATGGGTGGGAAGGATGAGATGAGTGATCGAGAAAACGCGGAGCATTGAGGCAGGTTTCGTGGAGGAAATATTGGCAACTGTTGCAGCCGTAGAAAGGCTTGTTACTATTGTTTTGTTGCTCGCAAGCATTGCAAGTAAGAGTATTTTCAGTAGGATTGATAAGTTTCAAGATGTGGGGGTGGCTGAAGTGTATTTGATTATCTTGATACGATGTCGTCCCTCGGGACGATGTCGTATCGGTCCGGTTTTTTCTTCCCATTGATTATTACTTGTAATTTTGTTAGATAAAAGCGAGTAAATTCAATGATTTACACTAACATTCGTAATTGTATTTATGGCTATTTAACGATGACGATGATAGTGTAATACCTAGGGATTGTTACATGTACGCTGTTTCCTTCAACTACTCTTCTTTCATTTTTTTTTTTCCTGATTCCCTTGGTTGTCTCCGACTAAAATTTGGTCAATATCCATGCAAAAGTTATTTTAACAAATTGTATTGGCATTTTGACTTGGACTAAAATTTTCTTCATGTTTGATTTTTTGAATTTAAAGCTTGAAGGTTTCTGCTAGATAGTATATAATTTTCTGATGGTGTGAAAATTATTTACACTGATAATGAGAGTATTATTTAAACTCTATATCCATAGACTTGAGGGAGCCGGGATTACCGAGATAACGTGTGATTGCTGGAATTGTGTGATATAAGTAATCAATGCCCCTTTGGTTTCAAATATCTACGTGTCACACTTTTTTCTACTCACTTGATATAAAAGTTCTTTCTTTTATAACAAGCCAGAAAATCAAAAGATACATGAAACTATCACTACCACTTACTTAAAAAGGAAAATTTTGATATTTTGCATATATTTAACTTATATATAAAAAATTCTTAATTTTTTTAAAACTCCGTACAGTATATTCAAACACTTCAATTGCACCGGGGGAGTATTAGTTTTAAATCCACCAATTTCGTCAAATTGTTAACACAACTGTCATAAGGTTCACGGAAGTTCTACTGTTGACTTTTAATTTGTTCTTATCAGTTAGTTGGCATTTGATCATTCATTTTCATAATCCGCTTACTAATAATTAATTTAGACGTGTTAAACTTTGTATCAACGTTGAAGTTTTAATTATTGCAACATTGAAACCTAACTTGTCTAACTTGTCAGAGGAGCAGACATATGAATTCATTATCTTGATTATTGTACACATTAGAAACTAATGAAAATAAGGATTGGGAAGTTTTGAGGATAGGGATAGTTGAATTGACGAGCATCGAATTAATCTCCTTATTCATTTGGCTTTTCCTGGTTTCATCTTTTTGTTTAGGCAAAATTGCACCTTTCACCCTTGTGTTATAGGGTAGGTCATTTTTAGTCCTTGTCTCAAATGTTACCCATAAGGTAACCTTCAATTATTTTTTTCATGTGCATCTCAAGAATTTCTGTTACGTATGTATAAAAGGTTCAACAAAATAATCAATTGACTAGTTAATTCAGTTCTCTAATTGTAATTTGTACCTCAATAACTAGTGGCAGTTTTAGATCACAATACTACGTACCATCATATCTAGGCCTTGTTGCAGGGTTCATCTTTTTATTCACCACACATAGGAGGACTCACCGGAATAGTTATGGCAAAATTTGGGCTAGACATTGCTCTATATGATATGTACACGAATCTGTTCGGATTTGGCCATCGTCGGTTTGAAATTTCAAATTTCGATTTTTAAAAATCCTCATTCAAACTCGATCCATTATAGGTCCAACTTGATTCATTTTTTATTATTTCTATTGGGTTTCACAAATTGGCTTGTTCGATTTCAAAACTTCAACAAGCAACTATTTTTATATCAATTTTAGAGCAAACATTGGGAGTGAAAGAGATGGATTGATAGAGTCGCAATTTAAATCTGTGAAGTGATATGGTGAAAAAGTTTAGGAATAATGAGATTTAGGTCTGGGCCATGGGCTATACCGCTATTATACGTTAGATACTGCTATATATGTATATAAATTTCATTTTTTCGAATCATTTCGGGTTGTAAATACATCCAACCATATCCGAATTGGAAAATCATAAGATTTTAAAAATTGAATTTGTAAATCAATTCAAATTATATTATCCAAATTGCTTCAAATCGTCGATTTGGAAATTCGGATTGAACCGATTTGTACACAAGCCTAATCATATCTAAGTGGTAAAGCTTCATCACCAATATTTTAATTTCCATGACAAGAAGTTTAAAAATTAAAGCTGGGAGTTAGAAAGGCTTCACATCATCATAATACACCCTTTATAGTGTGATGGAAAGCCAGATGAAAATTGCTTGTTGGCACTTATTACATTGTCAATAAGTTCCATCACCAATATTTCAATTTCCATGAAAAAGATAGTGTTTGCTTTTGATGTCACATAAGGTGATTGCATGAACACCAATATAAAGAACGCATCACTCTGTGAACTTACAAAGGAGTAGTTTTATTATAATTAATTGCTTGTTGTTGTCCAATCTCCAATCTAAAGTGATTGATTGTTGCTATTTACTGGAGGGTTCATTAAAGAAAAGGAACAAGGAGATTTTAGCAAGCTAGAACACCTAAAACAATGTTCTTTGAGATAATCATAACGTAGGAAAAGCAAACATATGTGCCAGTATATGTACTATTTTTTACATGACAAGAAGATAATACTCCCCGAATGGGAGCCTTGGAGTAGCCGGTAAAGTTTCTTCCATGTGACCAGGAAGGTCACGGGTTCAAGTCGTGGAAACGGCCTCTTACAGAAATGCAAGGTAAGACTGGGTACAATAAACCCTCATTGTTCGGCACTTCTCCGGACCTTGCGCATAGCAAGAGCTTTAGTGCATCGGGCTGCCCTTTAGGAGATAATACTCCCTCCGTTTCAATTTGATTGTCCTGTTTTGACTTGGCTCGGAGTTTAAGAAAATAAAAAAGACTTTTGAATCTTGTGATGTTAACTTAAAGGTACGTAGAATGTATCAAAATATCCTTTAATCTTGTGGTGTTAAACATGTTATGTGAAAAATTGAAATCAAAAAGTTGTCGAGAAAAGAAAGGAGGATTCTTTTTAAACAGACTAAAAAGAAAAATAGAATAAACAAATTAAAACATAGGAAATAGTATCAAACGATTGTAAATAAATAAACATAGAAACTGTAAAGAAGACGGAAACACATATCCATCAACATGAACAATAGAAATACAAGAGCAGAAACAGAATTGTACTCCAAAAGAAAAATAACATAACAGCAGCAAAGCATTTAATTTGCAGAAAATTAACAAGAATTCAAAGCTGATTGCATATTGCATGATAGCAATTAGTAGTAATAGTATCTTCGTGATGGTCCATCGATCGAATCCAGCATATTCTGTCTTGCTCGTGCATCAATCTGAGCACCAATTTGAGCTGCTATAAGCCGGTCATGATCATCATTAACTGAATTTATCATCTCCACTGCTGAATTTGCATTTATATTATTTCGACGCTGCTGTGATTTCGAGAAAACACCAGCTTCAGGAGATGCACACTGCAAGTGCATGCCGAAATCACAATCAGTACAATAATAGAACCAGTAATTAAGATCTACGTTGTCTTGACAGATATCACAAACAAAAATAGTGTTTTCATTATCAAAAGGGGATTCAAATATGAGCTTAAGTTCATGCTGATGGTGTTGGGGAAGGACAACAGTTTGGGGCAAAAGGGCACAGTGCATGTGGCTATCAAAGTCGCAGCGGGTACAGCTAAAACTAAAGCCATTGCCAGCAGAGATACAAGCATTGCAAAAGTAGGAACGGTTCGCGTAAGTCGGAACTGGGAGAAGGGTCAAGTGGTGGGAAGGATGAGATGAGTGATCGAGGAAACGCGGAGCGTTGAGGCAGTTTTCATGAAGGAAATATTGGCAGCTATTGTAGCCATAGTAATTAGGCTTATTAGTAATGTTTGGTTGCTCACAAGCATTGCAAGTGAGAGTTCCACTTTCAGTTGGATTGATAAGTTTCAAGATGTGTGGGTGGCTAAAGTGTTGTTTACTTCCACATGCAGTCTGTTTCTCCCTTCCCATTTTCTTGTAAGTTAGTATTCAATAAGAAGGGGAATGATCACACTGCTAATTCGTATGGTCGTATTTATAGCTACGCTATATGGAGTACTACAAATCTTTTGCCTCGCTGACCAAATAATTTCCGAGATTATAATTTTGAGATTATAATCCATTAACTAATTAATTTATACTGTGTTTCGTTAATGATATAAATAAATTTAATCTCAAAGCTAATCGTGAAATATCCCACCTTATTCCGCTCACCAAAGTTGGCAATGACTTTATTCCTTCAATGACTTGGTTATCTCTTTTGTAAGTCGTCTGCAGCAACAACTTGGCCAATTGTAATTTCAAACGTTCATACTCCCTCCATTTCATTTTACATGGCCTTCTTACAAAATTAGATATTTCAATTTACTTGTCCAATATATTAAATCAAACGAAGTTTATCATTTCTTTCAATTCTACCTCTATAATTAAATGATTACATAAAGTATAACTATAAGTAGTCAAATTTAGATTTTCAAAGCATAATTAATAAGGTTAGTTTAGTAAAACAAACCTATAATAAATGTTTTCTTAAGGAAGTGTCAAGTAAAATGAAACGCGGAGTAATTTAGCCGATTGATGGAGTCAGCTACGTACAAATCATGCGAGCATTTTTGCAATTTTCAAAGGCAGCCAGAATTCACGAAATGGACATGGCTGAGGCGTCGACATTCTGCTCGTAGACTTTCATTTTGCCCACAAAGAATCCATATTTGCATGTAATTATCCCATTTATATAAATGACTTAATCCTATAAATAATTTGTATACCTTTAGTGCATACAACTTCAAGTGTACCAAATTTTTCTTTAACAAACAACTTAACTATATCTTACTGAAAAACTTAATTAGATGTATCAATATTGTACTCATATATAAAGACTTTGTGCTCATCACCACAAGCTTTACCTACAAAGTATAAGTAACATTATTACTACATTAATAATACAAAAGAGAATTAGCTGTATTTGACTTCATATATAGATGGTCTCGTGTGTAATATATATAAATGGGAAGTCAAATCCACCGCAAATTCGGACAATTGATAAGTACTTGGGAAGTCAACTGCCAATTAAGGTTCATGGAAGTTACGGTAACACTTCACTGTTAACTTTTTGCTCTTAGCAAATTGGCCTTTGATTGGATCATTCATTTACCGTTATCATACTGCTGACTAATACAAATTAATTAAGATTGGCATGTTCGAAAATTTTTATGATTGAGGGTCAACCAACAAAAATTATGCGAGGGCACCATTTTCTTTTGACAAGTGTATTTGTGGGTCCCTTTCCTTCTTTTCACACTTTCATTTCGACATTTGCATTTTGTCTTTTTCTTTGCAAAACATCCTCTATTTTATCTCTGCGCCCTCTTTTTTTACTAACGTTTCTATATCTCTATTTTTATAGTACTACCTCTCAATACAGAAAAGATGTATTGATACTACTATTGTCTTGTGCTTTCACAAATTCACTTGGTTGACTCTTTTTTCCCATTAATTCTTGTACCCCCAGAAAAAAAAATGATTTGTTATGTAATATGGATGTCATGTGACATATATATGTGTGAATGTCATTAATGAGAGATAAGAGTTAGTAGCTAAATTGAACTTGAACACCAAGATTACTTATTCAATTTGGATTTGAACTCCAAAGTTACTTGGTCAAATTGCCAAGTTGTTGTCATGCTAAACATACTTAGGGAGTAAGTTTGGTGGCTTATAAATAGCCATCCTTTTGTACATTTTGTGATATACAAGAAGTGAAAACAAGTACTACTATTTTCATTCTCTAAAGTTGTCTCTTTCTTTATTAGTTTGATATTTTATCTTTATTTTATAACACGTTATCAGCACGAGACTCTGCCATCTCGAGCAAATACTTTTTCAGGTAATAAAGGTAAGAACTTATTGTTCCTAATATAATGTCAAATCTATCTAAACGTGAATTTGTTGCCCTGTACATATCGGGCAAAGCCTACTTATCTTGGGCACTTGATGCCGAAATACATTTGAATGTGATGGGTCTGGCAGACACCATCCAAGATAAGAACCAGGCTTCAAACCAAGACCGTGCCAAAGCTATGATATTTCTCCGTCATCACCTCGATGAGGGATTGAAAATGGAATATCTCACTATTAGGGATCCTCTTATACTGTGGAATAATTTGAAAGATAGATATGACCACCTGAAGATGGTCGTTCTTCCACAGGCACATTATGAATGGACCCATTTGAGATTACAAGATTTTAAAGATATAACTGCGTATAATTCTGCTATGTTTAGAATTAAATCACAGTTAACTCTATGCGGAGAAAATATCACAGATCATGATATGTTGGAGAAAACATTCTCCACCTTCCCTGCCTCGAGTATGCTCCTGCAGCAGCAATACCGAGAAATGGGATTCAAAAAGTATTCTGAATTAATTTCGCATCTCCTTGTTGCTGAACAACATAATGATCTTTTGATGAAAAACCATGAAAGTCGACCTCCTGGTACTGCTCTATTTCCTGAAGTAAATGCAGCAAATTTTCACCAATCTAGGCGTGAAAGAGGTCCTGGCCCCAGTCGTGGTCGTGGTCGAGGGAGAAATTTCAATCATGATGATCGTTTTGCACTGAATAATAACCCTCAGCACTAGCAGTGTAGAAAGAAGGGTAAAAAGCCTGAAGCGGTGCAAAGGACAAATACAGAAACTAGATGCTATCGGTGTGGAAGAAAAGGGCACTGGTCACGTACCTGTCGTACGTCAAGACACCTGGTTAATCTTTATCAGGCATCCCTCAAGAAGGTGGATAATACTGCAGAAGCAAACTTTATCTCTGAAGATAATGTTGAGCCTATGCAGTTAGACGTTGCAGATTTCTTTGAAATCCCTGAAGGAAATATAGATCACCTTGTCGGTGACGGATCTGCAATAGTCTAAGTACTTTACTTTTTGTTAGTTGTGTCAGTTTACGTTTCTGTTAGTAGTGTTTCTCTAATCATGTAAATAAATAAAGTTTGTGTAAATACGTTGTTTGCTAGTAATACTATAATGTTTACTTTGTTTATATTTTCATCTTGAAGAATGTATGGATACTCCTCAAATTTTATTTGGATCAATAATCGACCGTGAGGATATTTGTGTAATTGATAGTGGAACAACGCACGCCATATTTAAAGATGAGAAATACTTTTCTCAGTTGCTTAGGAGAAAAGCCAATGTTACAACAATTTCTGGTAATTCAAAATTAATTGAAGGCTCCGGAAGAGCTACTATATTTCTGCCGAAGGGGACGAAGTTTGTTATAGAAGATGCACTATTCTCTTCTAATCCCCGAGAAACTTATTAAGTTTTAAAGATATCCGCAGAAATGGATATCATGTTGAGACAATAAATAAAATGAATGTTGAATATCTTGGCATTACCAAGAATATCTCAGGCCAGAAATATGTATTGGAGAAATTGCCAACTTTGTCTTCTGGCCTATATTATGCAGAAATTAGTACAGTTGAAGCACACTCTATCGTAAACCAGAAGTTTACTGATTTGAATACTTTTGTGCTGTGGCATGACCGAATGGGTCACCCTGGATCAATAATGATGAGACGAATCATTGAAAATTCAAAAGGGCATCCGCTAAAGAACCTGAAGATTCTTGCAAGTAATGAACTTTCATGTGCTGCTTGTTACCAAGGCAAATTGATAACTAAGCCATCACCACTGAAAGTTGGCGTCGAATCCCCTCATTTTTTAGAACGTATACATGGGGATATATGTGGACCTATTCACCCATCCAGTGGGTCATTTAGATACTTTATGGTCCTAATAGACGCATCTTCAAGATGGTCTCATGTGTGCCTCTTATCGTCTCGCAACCTGGCGTTTGCGAAATTATTGGCACAAATAATACGATTAAGGGCGCAATTCCCAGATTATCCTATTAAGGCTATTTGCCTAGATAATGCTGGAGAATTTACATCCCAAGCTTTTGATAATTATTGTGTATCAGTTGGGATAAAAGTTGAACATCCTGTCGCTCATGTTCATACTCAAAATGGCCTTGCTGAGTCATTTATTAAGCGCCTACAGTTGATAGCTAGACCACTACTTATGAAAACGAAATTGCCCACTACTGTTTGGGGTCATGTTATCTTACATGCAGCATCACTTGTTCGTCTCAGACCGACTCATTATCATAAATACTCTCCGTCACAATTAGTCTTGGGTCATGAACCAAATATTGCTCATCTACGAATTTTTGGTTGCGCTGTATACGTGCCAGTAGCACCACCACAGCGCAGTAAGATGGGCCCCCAGAGAAGGTTAGGAATATATGTTGGATTTGAATCACCCTCCATAATTCGCTACCTTGAGCCGTTGACTGGAGATTTATTTACTGCTCGATTTGCAGATTGTCGATTTGATGAAACAAATTTCCCGCAATTAGGGGGAGAGAAACAGGAACTCAAAAGAGAAATTGCGTGGAAAGTTTCGTCATTATCTCATTTTGATCCACGTACCCCTATATGTGAACATGAAGTCCAGAAGATCATTTACTTACAGAAAATAGCAAATCAAATGCCAGATGCATTTACTGATTTGAAAAGGATAACTAAGTCACATATCCCTGCAGTGAATGTGCCTGTCCGAATTGATGTCCCAAAAGGACCATCCGCTAATGTCATAGCTTCTGAATCTCAAGCACGCCTGAAGCGTGGTAGACCATTGGGTTCAAAGGATAAAAATCCTAGAAAAAGAAGCACGAAAAATGAGAAAAGTGACACTATAAAAGAACCTCATGAAGAGGCTCAAGATCTGATTAATCCTGATATTCCTGAAGAAATCAGCGAACCCGAGATTCAAGTGAATGAGGAACTTTCAAAAAGTTCCACCGGTGATGAGATAAATTTAGATCGATCGAAAATTATGGTAGATAATGTTTTTGCATATAATGTCGCACTGAACATTATGCAAGACAGTGAGGATCTTGAACCTCTATCTGTCGAAGAATGTCGACGAAGAAATGATTGGCCAAAATGGCAAGAGGCAATTCAATCAGAATTGAACTCACTTGCTAAACGTGAGGTTTTTGGACCTATAGTCCAAACTCCTGATGGTGTAAAACCAGTTGGCCATAAATGGGTCTTCGTGCGTAAAAGGAATGAGAAAAATGAAATTATAAGATACAAGGCACGCCTTGTCGCACAAGGATTCTCTCAAAGACCAGGAATTGACTACGAAGAAACATATTCACCCGTTATGGATGCAATAACGTTTCGATATCTCATCAGTTTAGCTGTACATGAAAACCTTGAAATGCATCTAATGGATGTGGTTACAGCTTATCTTTATGGTTCACTTAATAATGAAATTTATATGAGAATCCCAGAAGGATTAAAAATGCCTGAAGCATATAGTTCAAAGTCTCGGGATATGTGTTCAATCAGATTACAAAGATCGTTATATGGTCTAAAACAATCAGGGCGTATGTGGTATAATCGCCTTAGTGAGTACTTGATAAATGAAGGTTATATAAATAATGTCATTTTTTCTTGTATTTTTATTAAGAAAACAGCATCAGAGTTTGCTATACTTGCTGTTTATGTTGATGACATAAATCTCATTGGAACTCCAAAAGAGGTCCAAAATGCAATTGAATATCTAAAGAAAGAATTTGAGATGAAAGACCTTGGAAAGACAAAACTTTGTCTTGGTCTGCAAATTGAGTATTTAGCATACGGGGTCTTCATCCATCAATCTGCCTATACTGAGAAGGTTTTGAAACGATTCTACATGGACAAAGCACATCCATTAAGTACTCCAATGGTTGTCCGATCACTTGAAGTGAGTAAAGATCCGTTCCGACCTCCAGAAGAGAATGAAGAAATTCTTGGTCCTGAAGTACCATATCTCAGTGCTATTGGTGCACTTATGTATCTTGCTAATGCTACAAAACCAGATATAGCATTTTCTGTTAATTTGCTAGCAAGGTATAGTTCTTCCCCTACACGTAGACATTGAAACGGAGTTAAGCATATATTGCGATACCTAAAGGGGACTATTGATATGGGTTTGTTCTATACTAATAAAGTTAGTGCAGATCTTGTTGGTCATACAGATGCAGGTTATTTATCTGACCCACATAAAGCTCGATCTCAAACAGGTTATGTGTTTACATACGAAGGTACTGCTATATCATGGCGATCTACAAAGCAGTCTATTGTTGCTACTTCTTCAAATCATGCTGAGATAATAGCTATCCATGAAGCAAGTAGAGAATGTGTATGGTTGAGATCGGTGATACATTATATCAAAGAAAGATGTGGACTGAAGTGTGATATCAAGGCACCCACAATTCTATTTGAAGATAATGCAGCATGCATAGCGCAACTAAAGGGAGGATTCATAAAAGGAGATAGAACGAAGCACATTTCGCCAAAACTTTTCTACACACATGAACTCCAAAAGAATGGTGATATTGACGTGCGACAGATTCGTTCAAGTGACAATATTGCTGATTTATTCACTAAGTCTCTACCAACTGCAACTTTCGAGAAGATGGTGCACAAGATTGGGATGCGAAGATTCAAGTCATTAAATTAATGTTCTCATCAGGGGGAGTTAATAAGCGTTGTACTCTTTTTCCCTCACAAGGTTTTGTCCCACTGGGTTTTCCTTGTAAGGTTTTTAATGAGGCAACACTGAAGGCGTATTACAAGATGTGTGTACTCTTTTTCCTTCACTAGGCTTTTTCCACTGGGTTTTCCTAGTAAGGTTTTAACGAGGCACATTATCTATTAATGGACATCCAAGGGGGAGTGTTATGTAATATGGATGTCATGTGACATATATATGTGTGAATGTCATTAATGAGAGATAAGAGTTAGTAGCCAAATTGAACTTGAACACCAAGATTACTTATTCAATTTGGATTTGAACTCCAAAGTTACTTGGTCAAATTGCCAAGTTGTTGTCATGCTAAACATACTTAGGGAGTAAGTTTGATGGCTTATAAATAGCCATCCTTTTGTACATTTTGTGATATACAAGAAGTGAAAACAAGTACTACTATTTTCATTCTCTAAAGTTGTCTCTTTCTTTATTAGTTTGATATTTTATCTTTATTTTATAACATGATTCTTAAACTTTTATTTCACATCTTAAGAAATCAAGCATAAAGAAAACGTCAAAAAGATAAATCATGAACGAGAAATACAAAATTTGAATTAGCAATAATTATTGGATAGATGCCAAGCAACTAAAGAATTTAACAAATATGTAAAAGAAAAAAGATAATTGAATGCTAATATCATTAAGATATTAATTATAATAAATATTAATCATCATTAAGATACATTAAGAGGTCATAGAGTAAACAAATATATATATTTAACAATTAAGAATTAAGTGATTAAGATTAAACTAAAAATAAAATTAATGACGGGAATTTAAATAATTAAATTAAATTGTGTATTTAACTGTAAATAAATAAGGTACTTGAAATCTTAGTAGCTCATCTGGTTGGTTACATGAACTTTTACCTTGTTGGTGAGAGTTCGATTTCTCATTTTGTAATCTCCTTATCCATTTTTCCTATCCTCTCTGGAACCTCACTTGTTATTATCAAAGCTCAAAACAAATAAATAAAATTCCTTCGATAATTTTGTATTGATGTTATATACTTGTTGAAAATTTTAAGTTATGAAGTCTACAATCACAAAGAAAAAAATAATTCAAATTTTTATAAAGTTCCGTCTTTTAGTTATATCAAAAAAACAAGATTCAAATTTGGATTAGTATTAATCCATTTTGTATTTTTAAATTTTTGACAAATGAAAAATGACTATGAAAACTGAAAAGAAGAGTGAAAATAAAATATAGAAGAGGAGAATGGTGTTGGAAAGAAGAAAAGAGAACAAAGGGTGAAAAGAAGGAAAGGGACCTATTAATACACTCGTCAAAAGAAAATGATGCCCTCACACAATTTTAGTTGGTTGAGCCTCAACCATAATAAAAATTTTCTGGCATGTCCAACTTGTTATGACTTTCTCTACTCACTTGATATAAAAGTTTATTCTTTTATAACGCGAGAAAAAAATAAAAGTGCATGTGGAATTTTCACCACCACTAGTAAAAAGAAAATTTTACGTAAATTTAGCTTATAGTATATCAAAAAAATCTTTAATTTTTTAAAACTCCGTACATTACATTCAAACACTTTCAATTGCACGGAAGGAGTATAAACTTAAATTCACCAATTTCGCCAAATTGATAACATGGGAAGTCAACATTATTAAGGTTCATGGAAGGTCTACTGTTGACTTTTAATCTGCTCTTATCAATTAGCTATCATTTGATTTTGATCATTCATTATCTTAATCTACTGACTAATACTTCATTTAGACGTGTTAAAATTTGTATCAACGCTGAAGTTTTGATTGTTGCAACATTATAAAGAAACTTGTCAAAGGAGTAGAAATATAAATTCAGTATTTCGAATGTACACATTAGAAACAAATGAAAGAAAAGGATTAGGAAGTTTTGAGGCCAGGGATCGTGAATTGTCGAACTTTATTCATTTAGCTTTTTCTAGTTTCATCTTTATATTTAGGCAAAATTGTGCGTTTCACCCTTATGTTGTAGGGCTAGTGCGTTTCTAGTCCCGGATCGGGGTCGAGAGTCGAGTCTCAGACCGATGTAAGGTCATCAGGGTTGGGCCCAAGTTTGAGTTTCGGGTCCCAAGTTAGATATTGAATTGATTTCCAGGAAAGATTGGGAGTCAGGTTACGAGTCAAGTTTAGGTATGTGCCACCATATGTACCATCTTTTACCTGACAAAGAGATAATAATATCAAGCAATTGTAAATTGATAAACATTGAAACTGTCAACAAGATGGATAAACATGTCAATCGGCTCGAACAATAGAAATACAAGAGTCGAAAGAGAATTGTGCTCCAAAAGGAAATCACATAACAGTTGCAAAGCATTTCACTTGCAGAAAACTAACATGAATTCAACGTGAATTGCATAGTGCATGATAGCAATTGGTAGTAATAGTATCTTCGTGATGGTCCGTCCACCAACCTTTAAACCATTTATATCTCATTTAACCAAGGGGCGGAGCTACAGCCACCCAAGGGTGGTCAGATGAACACTCTTCGTCGGAAAATTACACGGGGTCTATAGTGTCAAATTCTGTGTTTAAGGAATATATACTTAATATTGAACAACCTTGACACAAGCCCCTCCTTTGGTGCAGTGGTTAAGAATGTTCATTTGAACCACGTGGATCTGAGTTTGAACCTCTCTTGAGTATATATTTTTTTGTTCTACTTGGCAGCAGGTCACACGCACCATCATTAATCTTCAAACAAGTACTATTATTTTAGTTGATAAATTTTAGTTTACCTAAAATTCTTAAGTATTTATTTTCTTGATATTGCAATTTTAATATATATAGAGTTATACAAGTGAATAAATTATTTTAATTTTGAAACATGTTGTTATGAAGATAATAATTGTATTTATAATTTTATCCCACAAAAAATGCAATTTCGAAGGGTATAAATACATTTTTTTTGTTTTTTTAGTATCCCTCTCTAGGAGCTCCCACCCCTTTTGCTCCCTTGGTAACTCAAACTCATAACCTCCGGGTTGGAAGTGAGGACAATCGGTCAACATTTTAGTTAAAGATTTGTGTGTGTATAAATCTAATGAATCAAAATCGATAAATCTGTGTTATTTTTTAGTGTTTTTTTTTTTAAAATAACCTTTTTCTTTTATTGTGTGATTTTTGTTTAGTATAAATTTTTACTCGTTTGTTCAACCAGTATTTCACTTTATACACATTAATTCATATATATATTTATAATAAAATTAATGCGCTAGAAAAAAAACCTTGACTATTTGTATTTGACAGAAATAGATGTTGGGATCGTTCATGACAAGATCGCTAGGTTAACAAGATAACATTTAACTCACTGATCAAAAAAATTATTTTTGAACACCCTTGATAAATTTTCTGGCTCCGCCACTGATTTAACCATTACTCTCACCAACATATAGCTCCGTTTGGTCATAAGAAATATTTACTTTTTTTTCGGAAAATCTTTTCGTTTTATTAAAAACTGATGTTTGGCCATAAAAATTTCAAATATAACTTGAAGTTCTATTTGAAAAGGTGAAAAAAAGACTCAACTTGTTTTTACTTTTTTCTAATTTCAACTTCACATTTATAGTTACAAAAATCTCTTCAAAAAAATATGACCAAACTCAACTCCGACTCCAGCTTCAACTCCAACTCTAACTCCAATTTTTTTTTTATTTTCATGGCCAACCGCCTACAAAATTTATTATTACTTCAAATCAACTCTTACTTTATCGTTTATTATTCACCAAATTTATCATTTGATCAATAAATGTCGTATTTTTTTAGAGTAGTTTTGTGATAGTGTATTATACTTCTGTTATGAATTCTTGCTTATTTGGTAAGATTGTATAAATAATTGGGGCAATTTTGATAGTTTTCAACAACTTATGGGCTTTTTTGTTTATAAGAAAAAAATATAATTAAAAATCCCAAATTGCATGTCCAAACAAAATTTCAACTTCATCTCATATGATGATTTTAAATCATGATTTCATATCACATGGCCACCCTTAGGAGTTCATTTAGCTTTTTTTGTTTGTTTGTTTCATCTTTTTATTTAGGCAAAATTGCGCGTTTCACCCTTATGTTGTAGGGCTAGTGCGTTTTTAGTCCTCGGGTCGGATTTCGGACCGGTGTCGGGTCTCAAACTGGGGTCGGGCCCCAATTTTGAGTTTCCGATCCCGGGTTAGGTCTTGAGTTGGTTCCCGAGGCAGGGTTAGTAGTTAGGTTCGGGTATGTGCCACTATATGTACCATCTTTTACCTGACAAAGACATAATAATATCAAACAATTGTAAATTGATAAACATAGAAACTGTCAACAAGATGGATAAACATGTCAATCGGCCTGAACAATAGAAATACAAGAGTCGAAAGAGAATTGTGCTCCAAAAGGAAATATGAGTAAAATAACAGTTGCAAAGCATTTCACTTGCAGAAAACTAACATGAATTCAACGTGAATTGCATATTGCATGATCGCAATTAGTAGTAATAGTATCTTCGTGATGGTCCGTCCACCGAATCCAACATAGCCTGTCTTGATCGTGCCGCAATCTGAGATTCAATTTGAGCTGCTATAAGCCGCTCATGAGCATCACTAACTGAATTTATCATCTCCACTGCTGAATTTGCATTTACATTATTTCGACGCTGCTGTGATGTTGGACTTGGATCAGGAGATGCACATTGCAAGTGCGTCCCAAAATCACAATCAGCGCAATAGTACAATGATTCATCCGTGTCCATTATGACATTGCAGATATCACAAACAAATATGATATCCTTATCTTCGTATGGCGAACCAAAGCAGAGCTCCAACTCATGTGGGTGTTTGTCAATTAGTATTGATCTTGGAATTTTCAGTTCCTTTTCCTCTACTTTTTCGTCTTCATCTTCCTCTTCTTCGTCAGTTTCCACTTCTTCCTCTTCCTCAGTTTCCACTTCTTCCTCTTCCTCGTCTTCCTCTTCTTCCTCATCCTCTTCCTCTTCCTCTTCCTCTTCCTCATCCTCATCCTTTTCTGCTTGATTGATTTCTCGTATCTTGATTGGATCCTCCTGTGTTTTCGTGATTAGTACTGGATTTGCTCTTGGTTTGTTGACTACCTGGAGTTTCCGTTCTTGTTGGCTGACAGATTTGGAAATTCCACATTTGATATGGGTACCAAAATCACAATCAGCACAATAATACAACCAGTGATTAAGATCTACATTGTCCTGACAAAGATCACAAACAAAAACGGTGTATTCATCGTCGACCTCATCATCAAAAGGGGATTCAAAAATGAGCTCAAGTTCATGATGATGATGCTGGGATAGGAAGACATTTTTTGGCAAAAGGGCACAATGCATGTGGATATCATAGTTGCAACGGGCACAGCTAAAGCTGAATCCATTGCCAGCAGAGCCACAAGCATTGCAAGTAAAAGAACGATCTGAGTAAGTCGGAACTGGGAGAAGGGTCAAGTGGTGGGAAGAGTGAGAAGAATGATCGAGAAAACGCGGGGCATTGAGGCAGTTTTCATGAAGGAAATATTGGCAGCTATTGCAGCCATAGAAATTAGGCTTACTAGTAATGTTTGGTTGCTCACAAGCATTGCAAGTGAGAGTTTCGCTTTCATCTTGATTGGTAAGTTTCAAGATATGGGGATGGCTAAAGTGTTGCTTACTTTGACATGTCCGTTTCTCCCTACCCATCTTTTTTGCAACTTTCAATTGTTGATGCACTTATCAACAATTGGACATGAACATACTAGCTAGTTCAATGACCAAACTAGCTAATTGGTATTCGTATTTATAGGTACTCTACTCAGTAATATAATTTGGCAATGCAACGACTAACTGGTATGTATTCATTTTTCTTGGTCACTTTGATTTTATAAGTCGTTTCCTACAACAATTTGGCCAATTGTTATTAAAGAAAGTATAATAAGCATATTGACTGACTAAACTACGAACTAATTGAAGTGTCGAGAATCCTTGAATTTTTCAAAGCCAGCCAGGATTTGCGAGATGGAAGGAGAGACATTGTGCTCGTAGACTTTCATTTGCTCATTATTTTAAGAATTATTTTTCTTCTTATTATTCTCAGATTGAGTTGTTGCTTCTCAGAGACCAGTTCCAAATAACAACTAATAAATACCATTGGCACCAGCTCTTGCAACGATAAAATTATGTACTTGTTAAATGCTTAAACTTTTAATTAAGATGGTCATACACTTCAACAACCACAAGCTTTATATCCAAAGTAATAGTAATGCAAAAGACGTGTTAGCGCGCTCTATTTCGCTTTATATAGATGGTCGTTTGTGATATAAATAATAAGCTACGTCCACCAATTTCGGCAAATTGATAACATGGGAGGATGAAAAAAGAAACTTAAGAAGTCAACTGAATTATGTTCATGGATGTTACGGTAAAGAAATCCACTGTTGACTTTTTCTCTTTGCAAGTTCACATTCTGATCATTCATTATCATCCTGTTGACTATTGACTAACAATTCATTAGAACTGTACTAATTTGAATTCATTTTCTGAAAGTTGAAGTTTTAATTATTGCAACTAGCTTGCTAGACGGATGGACATTTAAATAAATTATTAATTACATCGTATACTATACAAGCCATTGAAACAGTCTCTTGTAGAAATATAGGATAAGGCTGCTTACAATAAATTCTTGTGGTTCGGTCCTTCCCGGACCCCGCACATAACATGAGCTTTAGTGCACTAGGACTGCCCTTTTACAATACGTCATGAGGAAAAAAAAGGGATTAGAAAGTTTATAAGTTTTGAGTTCAGGTAGGTGGAAATGAGAGCACTCTCCTTTTCTTGTTTCATCTTTTATGTAGGTGAAACTGCACATTTAACCCTTGTGTTATAGGTCTATAGCATTTTTAGTCCTTGCCTCAATTGTTCTGGCCAAGGTAACCTTCAATTATTTTTTATTTGCATTTAATTAAAAAAATTGTGATGGAAGTATAGAAGGTTTAAAAAAAACAACGAACTCATTAGTTCAATTTACTGTGTCTCTCCAGTGAAAAGTTAGGTACTGTTCCACTATGAAATAACGTAGTATAAAAGGGGACATTAAACTTTGGAGTATACAGGAAATTGCCTAGTGTAATATAATTGAACTTTCTTGTAGGGTAGCTTCGTCAGATGATTAAATTTATTATTGAGTTATTTATCAATTTACAAGAACGGTAGTCCTATGGAATTTGGGTGGCCAATAAGTGCTTCTTATTATTTCATAGCTCTGTTAGAACTAGGCTGATAGCAACGGTGGAAAGTAGTCCTTTTCTTTTTTCTCCAGCAAAATGATCTATTGTATCCTTCTACTTGTCTGAGTTTGTATTGTGGATACTTCTACTTAGCCCTTTTGTCATCTGAACCCCTGAATCCTTCATAACACAAGATTTTAAACCCTTTTTTCGACTACTTAATTGAGCATGTAGCACAAATGTTGACACATAATTTTAAAAATAATTCTAAAATAACACTTAGGAAATAACGTGGGATAGAGTTAAAAGACCTCAAAATCTTTTCATCTTCTCATTCACTCATTGTTCATCTAGGCACCTGAACTTTTCTTTTTCCACTTTCCCGTTTGTTTTCACAAAATTGTTCGAGTTTTCTTGTTGTTTTTGTTCGATTTTCAAGCTATCTATGTAAGTTTTTTAACTTATTGTCATAATTATTTGTTGTTCGAGTTTTGTTGTTGCTTTTTGTTCGAGTATTTGTGTCGTTCTTTGATTTTAGGATTATTGATTAGCACTGATTTTGTTGGAATTTTTTGGAGGCTTTGCTTTGTTTTGTGACTAATGTTAGTGTAAGATGTTTTTTTAGTAGTGTTATGCCATTGATGGCATAAAGTCCACAAAAACAAAAACAAATTGTTCCACAAAAACAAAACAAACTGTCATGGTTAAAATTGAAGAAAAAAATAAATTGAAAATACACAAAAAAGAGAGGTGTATAAGGACAGGCAAAAAAAAATAATGGAGAAGAAATTTGGAGAGAAGATCGAGAAAGAGGCAATAAAAAGCTTAAAATTGTCCAACAATGGTGTTAGATGTAAATGGGGAAGAAGATGGCTGATATTAGAGGTGGCAAAATCAAACCTAACCCACCCAACCCGTTCAAGTTTGGATTGGTTATTGACCCGTCCATTTATTAGCTCAACCCAACCCGTTTCAACCCGTTAAAGTTTGGGTTAATATGTAACCCGAATTGATTTTTGAGAAATCTTGTTAAAATATTTTCAAAAGACTTTTTTTTATTTGATATGTTATATTTAGTCATAAAAAAAAAAAAAAATTTATTCGGTACTAAAAATTTATAAAAAAACAATTAAAATTTAGTAAAAATTGAGCGGGTTGGGTTATAACCGGCTATAATCCTTTACCTAATCCGTTTGGACCCAACCCATTTTAACCCCAATAAATCTGGGTCGGGTTGGGTCTTGACCCGTTTGTTATCTTGACTCATTTTGACCCGCCCAATTGCCACCCCTAGCTGATATAAGTGCTTTAAGTGACCATTGGGCCCTCTTTACAAAGTCTCACGCTCCAAAAATGTTTGTAGCACACGCTCCTTGGTTGTTTATGTCACATAGGATGACAAGTCAAAAAAAAAAAGGTCTAAAATGTTGTGTTACAAAGAATTCAGATGACAAAGAACTAAGTAAAAGTGTCCACAATACAAACTCAGACAAGTACAAGGATTCAGTAGATCATTTTATCTTTTTTCTTTTCTTGCTAGTAGTAATTTTTCACATTATTGTTGCGATCATCATCATATTATCATTTTTTGTTTATTGCTTTTATTGTGTTATTATAGAGTAGCTACCTTTGCTAATTTGTAGAGTGTGCCATCGAAATTATGGTTCAGTAAAATTATTAACATTCCACTTTGAAGCGATGGAAACAAACAAGAGATTTATTTTATTGATTTATTTTATTGATAACAAAACTGAAATACAAAATACATATTAACCGAAAATAAATAAAAATAACAAGTGTCGAGTAGAATACTCGAGATGCATAAACACTTACCATTACGAACAAAATAACACAGATCCTTAAATAATCAATTAACTCTTGTCTCCCTTGCAAGGTGAGTCCAGTGAGAAAAGAGTTTTATTTTATATTCCAAAGATGAAAAGGAAATCTTCAATATTAATAACGATAAGTGCTACGCCACATATTGGCCATAGATTGGGCGTTCATATAGGCCATCTGAGTTTGAAAATTAAGCCTTGCCTGTTGATTTTGAGCTTTAATCGTTAACATCAACAATCTCTGCTGATCAGTCATCTCTCCGTCTTCTTCTTCTTCTTCTTCGTTCTCAAGGCTCGAACCATCTTCTTTTTTAACCATCACGCATTGCACGTGTGTGCCTAATTTGCACTCGGCACAATAATAAAGCCAATTGGCATCATTGCAAAGTCCATTACAAACCTCACAAAAGATGTGGACATAATCATCAATGGGAAATGGCCATTCATATTGTAGTGCAAGAGAGTGTTGATGATCCTCACGAGTCACATTTTCGGCCAAAGAGGTAGCACATTTAGCATGGAGACTAAAGTTGCATTCGAGGCATTCGTAGACAAAGGATTTCGGTTCTTCACCACAAGCATTGCAACCGAAATAATACGAGTCTCGTTGGGGTAGAGTAGGGTACAAAGTGAGAGGATGATTAGGATGGGAATTGTGTTGTAATTTTCTTGGCAATTCGACGCATGATTTGTGAAGGGTAAATTCACAATTGGGCATTGTGCATTTGTAAGCAGTGCCACAAAGTTTATCCTCACAACCTGAGCAGATTATTTCATTTGTTTCTTGAACTTCACAGAGTTCCAAGGCATGGGAGTGACTAAAATGCTTCATTGTTTTAACTTCATTCGCCACACCTCTGGTTTCCTCTTCTTGATTGCTTTCTTGTATTTTGACTGGTTCCTCCTCTGTTTTCGCGATTATTGCTGGATTTGCTTTTGGTTTGTTGACTGGGCGTTTTTGTTCTTGTTGGATGACAGATTTGGAAATGGCACATTCGAGATGTGTGCCAAAATCACAATCAGCACAATAATACAACCAGTTATTAAGATCTGCTTTGTCGTGACAGAGATCACAAACGAAAACAGTGCTTTCGTCAGCCTCGTCATCAAAAGGGGATTGAAAAATGAGCTCAAGTTCATGATGATGGTGCTGAGATAGGATGACAGTTTGGGGCAAAAGGGCACATTGCATGTGGATATCAAAGTCGCAACAGGGACAGCTAAAGCTACAGCCGTTTCCAGCAGAGCCACAAGCCTTGCAAGTATAGGAACGATTCGAGTAAGTTGGAGTTGGGAGAAGGGTCAAGTGGTGGGAAAGGTGAGAAGAATGATTGAGAAAACGCGGAGCGTTGAGGCAGTTCTCATGGAGGAAATATTGGCAGCTATCGCAGCCATAGAAATTAGGATTATTAGTAATGTTTGGTTGCTCACAAGCATTGCAAGAGAGAGTTTCAGGTGGATTCACAATTGGTTTCAAGATGTGTTGATGGCTGAAGTGCTGTTTACCTTGACATGCCTGTTTCCCTCTTCCCATTTTCGTTGGAACTTCTTTAGGATTTCAATAAGAAGGTGCCAAATACAAATGTTTTGCAGTGATCACTCTTGATAATTCGTAGTCGTATTTATAGCTATTAATTACTGTATGAGTTTAAGTTACATACATCACTACTGTATCAATTTAATTTAACTATATATGATTACTTAATAAGCTGGCAACTAACGTGCTTCCTTCAACAACTTGGTTTGTATTTTTTGTTTTTAAGTCTTCTTAAGTCGTCCCAGACAACAATTTGGCCAATTGCCATTCAAAAATATATTTAGGATATTGACTGGCTCAATTACTAATTATAAAATGGAGATTATCCTTGCATGTTAATGGTTTTTGCTATTAATCATATAGATGCTAGCTTGAGGGAACCTGCAGGCAGGCAGGATTCCCCAAATGGAAGGGCTACATTGTGTTTGCTCATTATTTTAAGAATCCCATCAAGTATTATTTTCTTCCTCTTATCCTCAGTCTGAGTTGCTTCCTAGAGACCAGTTCCAAGTCACACCTAATATAATTTTAGCACCAGTTTTGGTTTCTTTGTTAGTAGACCAAAGGTACTTTGTTTCTTAATTTGAAGTGCTGCAACTCTCAATATGGAAGGCATTAGTCTGTCTGCGTTGAGGAAAACTTTATGGTACTAACTGCTACTCCTCCGTCCACATTTTTACTTGTCGAGTATTGACTTGGCACACCTCTTAACGAGCAATAAATAGAAGGATAATTTTACTATATTACTCTTTGAATATAATAAATTCAATGCATTGGAAAATGACTATATATAGTTAATAATAAGGGTAAACCACAAACTAAATGATAAATTATATTTGATTTTTCTATATTAGACAAGTAAAAGTGGACATCTGTTTTTAATATAGTGGATAAGTAAAAATGGACGAAAGGACTAGTTTCTTTCTCTCTCTCTCTTAAGTAGAGTCTTTCTATTGTTTTCTGAAATCCGTTACATAAATAGGGGTTAAAGGCAAGTGAATTATGATCAGTCTTATTCATTTCTTTTGGGATTAACCACCAAGGTGATGGGGGATACAAAGATATTCATTACTGAGGGAAAGGGGGAAAGGCTAAAGTCATCCCCCATGGAAATTCAAAGAAAAGAAGACCAAGAGATTATACAGATCACTTGAGTGATTTTCTGATGATGTCTCCTGCGCTTCCAAATGGACGCTTTTATAGGCCAACACTTGAACCGTCACTTCGATGTAAAATGACTACACACATAGCACTGAAAAGGCTACCTAGTAGCACGTACCTAAGAACTGCTGTTTGGTCGAAGGCTCGAAACTGATTGTTGATATCCTCGAGGATCACTATGAGGGTGCTTCAAGCGTGGGACGGCTAGTCTTTGGTTAGAGGCCCATCGAGCAACCTTGGTCACCCCGGTGATCGTTGCTTCGGGCCATGCCTCCTCCAAATTTTCGCGGATCATAATCATCGGTCTGGCCAATTTTACCTCACATGTCATGGTCTGATTCGTCCTTTTACTGAACGCAATTTTTCCCCATACATCTATAATATTTTACCACCCAACTTTTCTTTAAAATCAACTTAATTGTATTTTACTGAAATTAATTAGATCTTATGATATTTCTCATAGACAAAGGCTTCTGCTCATCATTACAATATAATTAACTTTAAATAAGATGATCACACTTCAATAGCCACAAACTTTTATATCCAAACTAATAGTAATACAAAAGACGTGTTAGCTCTATTTGGCTTTACAGATGGTAATTTATGATATATATGTATATGATAAGCTATATCCACCAATTTCGGCAAATTGATAATTTGGAGGATGAAAAAAGAAACTTGAGAAGTCAACTGTATTATGTTCATGGATGTTACGTACGATAAAGGAATGCATTGTTGACTTTTTCTATTAGCAAGTTCACAATATTCCCATCATTCATTATCATACATACTGCTGACTCTTTCCTCATAATTCATTTACACCTTTACTAATTTGAATTCATTTTCTGGAATTGAAGTTTTGATTATTGCAACTAACTATAATTGCCAGATGAGCAGACATTTGAATACATTCTTTCAATTGTATATATTAGTAAATAATTAATAATAATAGAAAAAGGATTGTACTGTAAATAGAAAAAGGAATAGGAAGTCTTTAAGTTTTGAGGCTAGGGGATGGTTGAAATGAGAGCATTCTCCTTTTATGGTTTCATCTTTTATTTGGGCAAATTTGTAAATTTAACCCTTGTGTTGTAGGTCTAGCATTTTTTTAGTCCTTGCCTCAATTGTTGTGGACAAGGTAACCTTCAATTATTTTTTATTTGCATTGAATTAATAATTTTGTGATGGGACCAACTTATGGCTGATTTAAGTTTATAAGCACTTCTAATGTTTACAAGCACATAAGCTAAAAAAAAATGCTTACAAACTAGTGTAACCAGCTAATAAGCTTAGTCAAACACATTCTAGAACTAGAGTTCCTTTTAAATAATGATGAATTGACACTTCGAATTCTAATTTTTCACATCATTATTGTTGTTATCATTATACTATAGATAATCATTTTGTTTATTGATTTTATTGTGTATTTCTAATTGTAGAGTAGTTAGATAGTGCCTACTAAATTATGGTTCAGCAAAATGGTTCCACCACAAGCGATTGGAACAAACAAGAGACTTATTTATTGATTGCTGTTAAAATTGAAATACAAGAAAATTAAGTTACTGGAAAACAAATAAAAATAAGTGTAGCTAGCTCGTTACAAAGAAAATAGCACAGATATATATAGGATGGAAAGCAAAAACTCCCAAAATAATCAACCAGCGCAGCTTAGCTTAGTAATAACGATAAGAACTACCAAACAAATTATTCATAAATTGGGCATTCTGACGGGCCATATGAGTTTGAAAATTCATCCTTGCCTGATGGTCTTGAAGTTCGATCGACGCCATCATCAATCTCTCCGCATTAGTCATCTCTTCGTTTACTTGTTCTTTTTCCATCTCAAGGCTCGAACTGTCTTCCTTTTTAACTGTCACACATTTCACGTGCGTGCCAAGTTTACACTCGACACAACAATAAAGCCATTCGCTATCATTGCAAAGTCGGTCGCACACCTCGCAAGAGATATACACAGAATCTTTAGTAGGAAATGGCCATTCATATTGTAGTGTAAGAGAATGTTGATGATCCTCACGAGTCACATTTTCAGGACAAGAGGTAGCACATTTAGCATGGAGACTAAAGTTGCATTCGAGGCATTCGTAGACAAATGATTTTGGTTCTTCACCACAAGCATTGCAACCAAAATAGAGTCGTCGTTCGGGTAAAGTAGGATATAAAGTGAGAGGGTGGTTAGGATGGGAATTGTGCTGTATTTTTCTTGGTAATTCGAAGCATGACTTGTGAAGGCTGAATTCACAATTGGGTTTTGAGCAATTGTACGCTGTGCCACAAAGTTTATCCTCACAACCTGAGCAAATTATTTCATTTGTTTCTTGAACTTCAGAGAGTTCCAAGTCATGGGAGTGGCTAAAATGCTTCATTTTTTTACCTTCATAGAGTTCCTCCTCAGTTTTCATGATTACTACTGGATTTGCTCTTGGTTTGTTGACTGGCAGTTTCGGTTCTTGTTGTCTGACAGATTTCGAAATGCCACATTCGATATGTGCGCCAAAATCACAATCAGCACAATAATACAACCAATAATTAAGATCTACATTGTTGTGACAGAGATCACAAACAAAAACGGTGCTTTCATCAGCGTCGTCATCATAAGGGGATTGGAATATGAGCTCAAGTTCATGATGGTGGTGCTGAGATAGGAAGACAGTTTGGGGCAACAGGGCACATTGCATGTGGATATCAAAGTCACAACAGGGACAGCTAAAACTACAGCCATTGCCAGCAGAGCCACAAGCCTTGCAAGTATAATAACAATTCGAGTAAGTTGGAACTGGGAGAAGGGTCAAGTGGTGGGAAGGATGAGACGAGTGATGGAGAAAACGCGGAGCGTTGAGGCAGTTTTCGTGTAGGAAATATTGGCAACTATTGCAGCCATAGAAATCAGGCTTATTAGTAATGTTTGGTTGCGCACAAGCATTGCAAGTGAGTGTTTCAGGTGGACTCACAATTGGTTTCAAGATGTGTTGATGGCTGAAGTGTTGTTTCCCTTGACATGTTTGTTTTCCTCTTCCCATTTCCTTGGAATTTCGTTAGTAACCAATAAGCTAAGGTTTTGAGTATAATCTAAGTGAAATAATCTTGCATGTTAAATAGAGAAATCTTGGCAAGTTGGTGACATGAAAGTCCAATATTGAGGTTCAAGGAATTTACTTTCTGGAAAAAATTTCGGCATAATGAGTCGAATGATGACTTTGTGATGTTACGGATTTGGATATATTTGATATTTCATAAGGGTATTGAGTGATGATTACAAAAAGTCAAAGATGAACATAGACTTTAGACTTTGATTGGATCAACTTGTGCCATATTTGCATAGCAAGTTGCTTAATGGACCGATCCTACGTGCTACGTTTTTGAGCAACTTTCGTATATGATCTAGGAATACTTCATAGGAAGAATACATGAACCTTTTTAACCTTTTACGCGTTTTATTCAATTCACATTTAAACTATTTTTTGTCCTAATTACACTCGTTAAATTAGCAATTTGATGGATAGCCTTGACCCCATAGACGTTAATGTCGCAAAGAGCGTAAAACACACTCTTGTAATTGCATGGGCTTAAAAAACGAAAAATCAATTTCTAAGTGAGATATTTTCTAACTGTTATTTTTTTTTATTTCTTCTTTAGATGCAATAACAATTTATTCCAACTGCATAATTTTTCTCTTTTTTCCTAGCTAAATCTGTAAAACGTTTAACCGAAACTCAATTACTTTTAGCTAAATAAAAAATTTCAGCCTAAATAAATTTCATGCTCAGTGATCTAGTTATTGTTGACTTATTTTTCAATTTACAAAAGCAGTAATCCTATGGATTTTGGGTGGCCAATAAGTGCTGCTTATAGCTGTTAAAACTAGGCTGATAGCAAGGCTGGGCCTCCATGTCCAGCTTTGAAAAGTAAGTCAAAACTTACCCATACCCGGTATTTACATCAAACCAATATATATATACCATTTGTTTGAATTTAGAATTCATTTTATTTAACCATAATTAATTAACCTATATTTTACTTCATTAAATCACTTAACCATGATAAATTATATTAGTTTGATGGAGACACGAGTGTTGGTAAGTTTTTCCCCTTTTTCATTTCTTTTTTCTAGCTAGTAGTACTTCTTCCGGTTGGTAATATAAAAGTTGATCATAATTACCAAAAAAGAAACAATCACAGTTATTCCCTTATTTACCAAATATAAGCTTACTGTTAACATCTAAAGAGTTCCTTTTGACTAATAATGAGTTATTGCTTGAAATTTAATTTTTTATTGTTGTGATCATCATCATATTATCATTTTTTGTTTATTGCTTTTATTGTTTTTATTATTTTTTTTATTATAGAGTAGCTAGCTTTGTAAGCATTTATGGTTCGTCAAAATTATTAACAATATGTCACTTCAAAGCGATCCAAACAAACACTATATTTATTTGATTGATGCTAAGATTGAAATACAAAAAACAATAACCGAAAACAAATAAAAAATAACAAGTATCTTGTAGAATACTCGAGGTGCATACAACACTATTGTTACTAACAAAATAACACACATACAGAAAGAGAAAGGAACAACTCCTAAAATTATCAACTCTCTTCTCCCATGCAAGGCTATGAGTTTTTATTTTATATTCCGAAAAAGAAAATGAAACCTTTAATCTGTTAGAATTTGAAACTAAGGAGAGGAAAAAAGATAAGGTTCAGCAGATGGTTCTTTCATTCATTTCCACATATTACAAAAGACATACACACATATAGCTACATAAGCTTTCAAAAGTCAATAGAGGGCCATACCTATCCAACCACTCTTACAAGACACATTCCACAAAATAAGGTCTACCACTCCTTTAAAACTAAACATAATATTTTAAAGAAACTAATAAACAAAAGACTATCTAGAAAAATCTCATATTCTAACACTCCTCCTTGAGATTTTTCTTGGATACTCCCAGCTTAGCCCTTAGAACTTCAAATCTCCCCTTAGGAAGAGCCTTGGTCAAAATGTCTGCAATCTGCTGATCTGAGCTGCAATGAACAAGTGTAACCTCGCCATCCTTCTCTGCTTGCCTGATAGCGTGAAACTTCACATTTATATGCTTGCTACGACCATGTTGCACTGGATTTTTGGCCATAGAAATTGCTGACTTGTTGTCAACCTTAATGACAGTAGCTTCAATGTCATTTTGCTCCAGATCACGAAGAATTTTTCTTAACCATAGAGCCTGATTAGTTGCACCAGCAGCAGCTATGTATTCTGCTTCTGCAGAAGATTGAGCTACCACCTCTTGCTTCTTTGAATTCCATGAGAACATGCCTGAACCAAGTGTAAAAGCATATCCAGAAGTGCTTTTCATATCATCAACGCTTCCTGCCCAATCACTATCTGAATAACCCATCAATTGCCCCTGCTCTTCCCTTTTAAACCAAATACCATAATCAGAAGTTCCCTTGATATACCTCAACATTCGTTTAGCGATACCAAGATGAACTTGACTTGGAGAATGCATAAACCTCGACAAAAGACTTGCCGCGAACATGAGATCAGGTCTTGTTGCTGTCAAATACAGCAAACTACCAATTAGACTTCTATAAACAGTTGGATCAGCCCTATCACCTCCTTCAAACTTCGAGATCTTTTCATTGTGAACCAGTGGGGTCGATACAGGCTTGCACCTCTCCATCTTGAACCTTTTAAGAATATCCAATGCATATTTTCTCTGAGAAATGAAGATTCCATCAGTAGCTTGATGAATCTCCATTCCCAGAAAATAATTCATTTCACCCAAATCTGACATCTCAAACTTGGTCTCCATTTCTTGCTTGAATTGATTCACCATAGCTTCATTGCTTCCGGTTACCAGAAGATCATCAACATAGAGTGACACCACAAGCACATCTCCACCTTTAGCCTTCTTCACATATAAAGTGGCTTCATTTTCACTTCTCTTGAAGCCACAATGAATGAGATGATCATCAATCTTACTGTACCAGGCTCGAGGAGCCTGTTTTAACCCATACAATGCCTTATGTAATTTGTAAACTTTATCCTCCATTCCTGTAACTTGAAAGCCTTCCGGTTGGTCGACATAAATCTCCTCCTGCAGCAGTCCATTTAAGAATGCCGACTTCACATCTAGATGATACAACTTCCAATTTGATTGAGCTGCCAAAGCAAATAGAAGTCGTATCGTATCATGTCTTGCAACAGGTGCAAATGTGTCTCCATAATCCAGACCTGCAACTTGTGCATAACCTTTCACAACAAGCCTTGCTTTATATTTATAAACTGAACCATCTGGATTAAGTTTGGTTCTATAAACCCATTTCACACCTATTACATTTCTATCTTTGGGTTTATCAACCAACTTCCAAGTGTCATTCTTCTCAATCATACCAATCTCCTCCTTCATGGCTTCAATCCAAACTTCATGTCTTGATGCCTCTTGATAGGTATTGGGTTCCGAGATTGCAACATTGCATCTTTCATATATCTCGGAAAGGGACCTTGTCTTCAAAATTGGCGAATCAAGTGAGGATTCACCGTCTGATTCTTCAACTTCTTCCAGATTTTCAGAGCCAAATAACTGTGTTTCAGGCAGCGGATGCAAGTTCTGAAAACCTGTATTTTCTTTTTCAACTTGCTCCTTATCCCAATTCCAATAAGCGTGCTCATCAACTACTACATCTCTTCTGATGGAAATATTTTTTGCTTGCAAGTTGAAGACTCTATAACCCTTGGCTTGCGATGAATAACCAATAAAGATCCCCAATTCACCTTTCGGTTCGAGTTTGCTTCTTTTGATTGAAGGAACATGAGAATAGCATATCGAACCAAATATTTTTAAGTGCTTGGCAGATGGTGTTGTTCCACTCCATGCCTCAATAGGAGTTTTACCATCCACAGCTTTAGTTGGCAGCCTATTTAACAAATAAACTGAAGTAGAAACAGCTTCTGCCCAAAAACTTTGCGGTAGTTTCTTTTCAAGCAACAAACATCTAGCCATTTCAACTACAGTCCTGTTCTTCCTCTCCGAGACTCCATTTTGTTCGGGTGAATAACTTACTGTCAGCTTGTGGTCAATCCCCACATCTTCACAATACTTAGCGAACTCATTTGAAGTGTATTCACCACCATTGTCCGACCTCAAAGCCTTTAGCTTACAACCACTTTGTCTTTCAGCAAAAGCTCTAAATTTCTTGAAAACTGAAAATACTTGAGACTTGTTACTCAAAAAATACACCCAAGTCATCCTTGTCAAGTCATCAATAAAGAGCACAAAATATTTATTTTGGCCCAAGGATGATGTCTTCATAGGTCCACATACATCAGTGTGAACAAGTTCAAGTTTTTCAGTTGCCCTCCAGGTAGCACTTTTAGGAAATGCTTTCCTATGAACCTTACCCATCTGACATGAACCACAAACTTCTTTAGACAATGAAATCTCAGGTAAATCCTTAGTCAAGCCCTTTTCATACATAGACTTTAAAGTAGCATAGTTAAAATGCCCATATCTTTTGTGCCATAACCATGAATCGTCCATACTTGCAAAATTGGCACTATCAAACTTTCCGTCTACTGGAAAGATCCTATCCACCATTTCTACTTTATCAATCAAAGTATCATCAGAATCAAAAACCAAACAATGTTTTCCCTTAAAAAATAAGGAATAACCTTTAGACATCATTTGCCCAACACTCAACAGGTTACATGCTAAAGAAGGAACATACAACACATCATGTATAAACTTTGTACCTTGTTTAGTTTGAAAGGCAACTGAACCCTTTCCATGTGCTTCTACTGTTGCACCATTTCCCATCCTAACTTTAGCTCTAAGTGACTTGTCAAGTGAATGAAACATGAGCTCATTATAAGACATATGACTCGTACACCCACTGTCTAGGAACCATTTGGATTGGTTGGTTGTGTTTTCTTCATGAGTAGCCATAAACAAGCTTTCTTCCTTTTCCGACTCTTCAGTAAAATTTGCCTGTTGAACATGGTGTTGTTGTTGATTCTGCTTGGCCCTGCAATTCTTCTCAATATGACCCATTTTTCTACAAAATCTACATTGAATCGATGGCTTTCCTTTGAACCAACAGTCCGTTTCTTGATGATTGGTTCTTTTACAGTGGCTGCAAGGTGGAAACTTTCCTTTCTTTGGAAACTCCTTCCATGGCTTTCCCTTTGCTACTTTATCTCCCTCCATCTTTCGATTGTCCTTCACAGGCTGCTTGCCTTTATGCTTTGCTTGAAATGCCATTTCTGCTACTTCTTCATCTCTTATACTTGATCTTTGTTCTTGGGCTTGCAACTTGCTGATCAGTTCTGCTACTGATAAAGTCTTCAGATCACAAGATTCCTCTATTGCTGAAATCTTGGACTCGAACCTTGCCGGTAAGCTTATCATCATCTTCTCCACCACCTTTGAATCTGAAAAAGTTTCACCAAATAATCTTATCTTGTTTACTATTTCCAGAAGTTTGGCAGAGTACTCTTTCACAGTATCTCCTTCTTTCATCCTTAACATCTCAAATTCTCTTTTGAGAGTTAAGAGTTTGACGGTCTTCACTCGGTCACTTCCATCGAACTCCTCTTTTAGCTTCTCCCATGCTTCTTTAGGTGTTTCACAAGCCATTATTCTTGTGAAAATCACATCTGAAAGTGCTGAATGAAGACATGTGAGAGCCTTTGGTTTCTTGGACTTTGCATCTTCATAATTCTTCATTTGTGTAACAGTTGGGTTTGGTCCAAGTGGAGGGGGGTCATTTTCACTTTCAATTGTTTCCCATAGACTAAGAGCTTTGAGATAAGCCTTCATCTTTATCACCCATATGTGATAATTTTCTCCAGTAAACATAGGAGGGCCTGCACCCAAGAAGCTGTTGGATGCCATGTTACTGCTGCTTATCTTTTGCCTTCACAGATCCCTCAAGAAGAAGAGCTCTTGATACCACTGTTAGAATTTGAAACTAAGGAGAGGAAAAAAGATAAGGTTCAGCAGATGGTTCTTTCATTCATTTCCACATATTACAAAAGACATACACACATATAGCTACATAAGCTTTCAAAAGTCAATAGAGGGCCATACCTATCCAACCACTCTTACAAGACACATTCCACAAAATAAGGTCTACCACTCCTTTAAAACTAAACATAATATTTTAAAGAAACTAATAAACAAAAGACTATCTAGAAAAATCTCATATTCTAACATAATCATAACGATGAGAGCTACGCCACATATTGGTTATAGCTTGGGCGTTCATGTAGGCCATTTGAGCTTGAAAATTAAGCCTAGCCTGTTGTCCTTGTGCTTTGATCGTCGCCATCATCAATTTCTGCTCATTAGTCATCTCTACCTCTTCTTCGTTCTCAAAGCTCGAACCATCTTCCTTTTTAACCATCGCACATTGCAGGTGCGTGCCTAATTTACATTCGGCACAATAATAAAGCCATTTGCTATCGTTGCAAAGATCATTACAAACCTTGCAATAGATATGCACACAATCATCAATGGGAAATGGCCATTCATATAGTAGTGTAAGGGAATGTTGGTGATCTTCACGAGTCACAGTTTCAGCCCAAGAGGTAGCACATTTGGCATGGAGACTAAAGTCGCATTCAAGGCATTCGTAGACAAAGGATTTTGGTTCTCCACCACAAGCATTGCAACCAAAATACATAGAGTCGCGTTCGGTCAAAGTTGGGTACAAAGTGAGAGGATGATTAGGATGGGAATTATGTTGTAATTTTCTTGGCAATTCGAAGCATGATTTGTGAAGGCTGAATTCACATTTGGGTTTTGTGCAAGTGTAAGCAGTGCCATAAAGTTTATCCTCACAACCTGAGCAGATTATTTCATTTGTTTCTTGAACTTCACAGAGTTCCAAGTCATGGAGGTGGCTAAAATGCTTCATCTTTTTTATTTTATTAGTCACACTATTTATCATCTCCACTGTTGAATTTGGAGTTTGATATTTTGGAATTGGATTTGGATTTAGATTTAGATTTCGACTTTGCTGTGATGTGGGGAAAACATCAGCATCAGGAGATGCACACTGCAAGTGCAACACGAAATCACAATCAGCGCAATAGTACAAGGATTCGTCTGTGTCCATTATGATATTGCAGATATCACAAGCAAACATGGTATCCTTATCTTCGTATGGAGAACCAAAGAAGAGCTCCAACTCATGTGGATGTTTGTCTATTAGTATTGACCTTGCACTTTTGAGTTCCTCCTCCTTTTCTTCTTCGTCTTCCTCCTCCTCTCCCGCTTCCTCTTCCTTTTCTTCCTGATTGGTTTCTTGAATCTTGATTGGTTCCTCTTCTGTTTTCATTATTACTACTGGATTTGCTCTTGGTTTATTGACTGGCAAATTCGGTTCTTGTTGACTGACAGATTTGGAAATGCCACATTCAAGATGTGTACCAAAATCACAATCAGCACAATAATAGAACCAGTAATTAAGATCTACATTGTCGTGGCAGAGATCACAAACAAAAACGGTGTTTTCATCGTCGACCTCATCATCAAAAGGGGATTCAAAAATGAGCTTAAGTTCATGATGATGGTGCTGGGATAGGAAGACAGTTTGGGGCAAAAGGGCACACTGCATGTGGATATCAAATTCACATCGGGCACAGCTAAAGCTAAATCCATTGCCAGCAGAGCTACAAGCCTTGCAAGTATAGGAACGATTCGAGTAAGTTGGAGTTGGGAGAAGGGTCAAGTGGTGAGATGGATGAGATGAGTGATCGAGAAAACGCGGGGCATTGAGGCAGTTTTCATGGAGGAAATATTGGCAATTATTGCAGCCATAGAAATTAGGCTTAGTAGTAATGTTTGGATGCTCACAAGCATTGCAAGTGAGTGTTTCGGGTGGATTCACAATTAGTTTCAACAAGTGGGGATGGCTGAAGTGTTGTTTGCCTTGACATGTTCGTTTCTCTCTTCCCATTACTATTTCCCTTGTAAATTATTAATCAATAAGAAGGGGAGTGATCACACACTAGCTAATTCGTATGTCCTATTTATAGCTACTTTATTTAATACTAAAAATCATTTGGTTCGTTGATCAAATTATCTCGAAATTGTAGTATTGAATTATAATCTTGGAACTAAGTTAACCCACCTGAGAGGTGAGATAATTCAAACTTTGATAAGATAAGATGAAACATTTAGGATCAAGATTGTGATTAAATTTATATTGTGTAAAATTAATCTCAAAGTTAATTCTAAAAAATTTCACCTAATTCCGCGTATCAGAATTGGCAATGACTTCGTTTCTTCAACGACTTGGTTTTCTCTTTTGTAAGTCGTCTCCAACAACAACTTGGCCAATTATATTGCAGTTTCAAACGTTTATAATTTAGCATATTGACTAGTCAGCTACGTACTAATTATGGAAGCATCTTTGCAATTTTCAAAACCAGCCAGAATTCACGAGATGGACTGGCCGCTGAGGCGTCTGACATTCTTCCTCATAGACTTTCATTTTGCTCAAAAAGAAACCTTATTTTACATGTAATCATCCCATGTATATAAATGACTTGGTCCTATAAATAATTTGTGTATAGACCTTCAGTTCATACATGCAACTTCAAGTTTTACTTAAACTTAATTAGATATATCGACATTTAACTCATAGACAGGCTTTGGGCTCATATGAGTAACATTATTCCGCTAATAATACAAAAGACGATTAGTTGTGTTTGACTTCAATTTATAGGTGTTCTTGTGTGTCATATAAATGGGAAGTCAAATACACCGCAAATTTGGACAATTGATTGATAACTTGGAAAGTCAACTGCCAATTAAGGTTCATGGAAGTTACGGTAACACTTGACTGTTAGATTTTTTCGCTCTTAGCAAGTTGGCCTTTGATTGGATCCTTCATTAATCATTATCATACTGTTGATTAATACACAAATTAATTTAGACTGCCATGCTCAAATCTGTTTCATTCTTCTGGACGTTGAAGTTTTGATTATTGCAACTTTGAATACTAACTTGCCATAGGAGAGAACGTCTGATTTCATTATTTACATCGTATACAGGGGCGGCTCAATAGATTTGTGGGCTAAAGCAAAATCTTAATAAGAGATCTCAAGTATATTCAATAAAATTAACTTCTGCATCGGTCACACGTGTGTCTCATATGGGTCGCACGTGCATCATGTGTGTCGTACGTGCATCTCGTGAGTCATGTGTGCATCTCGTGCGCCAATAAAGCTGAAAATTAAGAGAAAGACAAATTGTTACAGGTGAATAGATTTTCACAGAACATGCAAAAATTTCGTGTTTTTTTTTCAAATTTACAACCATAAACTGCTTATGAAAACAATAGTAAACTTCCAAATAATCTAAGAGGTAATTCCTGCCTCCTTAGTTAGGAATTTGTATCAACCACCCAGCAAAGAAGGCGAAGACCAATAGCAAAGAAGGCAAAGACCCAAACCTTCATAACGCAAAGAATCCACATAATTGTTGTGGTCCTAATCAGTGACATGAATATGGATACAATCATCTCCAAATATGCGCCTAGTAGTTATGTTCCTTCAGGGGTAGAATGCTCACGTCCAAGCACAAGGTCCATTTAATATTGAAAAGAATCTTATGAGGAGAATGGCAAATGATGTTGCGATGTTGGAACTCTGTGTACTCAAATGATAGATGGAATCTCCTTTAGCTAGGAAGAGACTTAATAATAACAAACCTTAAAATATAATGCAAAATGTTTATATATATTATTTCAGATAATAAAAATGCCTTTAAGAGAAATCTAACCAAGGAAAGAAATGATGAAGTGTCTGCGCCACAAACATGCCTACATATAGAAATTAGTGTCCTCAATCGACCAAAGAAGGTGTAAGTCGAATAGGTAAATCCTCAAACTCCAGTGAGAATGACACTAGCAATGAGTACGTGGCGCGAGAAAAAGAAGCATGGTAGGAATATTTTATGGACTGAGGGAACATAGGCCGAAGTATACTATCGAGTCTAAACATATGACTCATTGTATAAATTGGGACACTATGTTAACCACTAGAAGAGATGAATGCGACGATCTCCTCATTTTCCCCTTGTCTTCTCTCTTTATCGAGGCTAATAAGTCTTGTAGCTTTGCTTCCATTCTGCTTCTTCGTATCCTCCTGAGGCCCATTTTTGCCTCATTCATTCTCCCTTTCTTAATGAGAAACCTTGGGGTCTCAGTAAGAAAGAGAGATAATGAAATTGGAGGAATGGTAAAAAAAATAAAAAAATACAACACCCAAGGACAAACGTCATCCTGATCTGAGATTATGGGAAGTGGTCAAGTTGATGCTTTTGGTCAGGGTGTTTGCACATTGAAACATGACATAAAAGGTAAGTGAGATCCAGTTTTTCACATGTCCTATATTTATCTCGCGGCATATGATAGGAATCACCTGTAAAATCGTAAATCTCATAAGCATGATATGCAATGTAAGTGGATTAATTAGTTCTAATTTTTATAATTAAAAGAATCAACTAGCTATCAGAATGAAAAAAATATATATAAAAATGGATAATTAAAGAGAGAAACACCAATTTTTTGTAGGAATTAACGTCATGCTACATCTGATCATTGAGAGGCCTACTCTTACCACACCATCATTTGGGAACCAAACCACGAGAGGGCTTCCAACTAGGGAAAGTATAGACCCGACAACAAGCACCAACTTCGTTCCTCTAAACTGGATAAGTATACGAGCGACCCATGTTGATGGAGTGGTAGAGAGTCGCACAATAGATATTAAGATCATGAGGCAAAAATTGATATAAATGCAAAAGTTATTTGCCGTGGCTTTCACTACTCTAATGTGACCAAGAAGCCATCCATGGTGGTAGTACCACCTGAATCGTAATTTCAAAAAATGTATACATTTAGTTCAGTTAGTAATTGTTTGCTTCAAGATTTTGTGTTGTTATCGTTTCCATGTAGGTTTGTTATTGTTGAAAATCATTCACCTCTGTTGATTAAATAAGGGAATGATCATAGACTTTCTGGATCTTAGAATTTTTTTTTGTCTGACTTGAATTACCAGTTTTACCAAGTAGTATATTAATTACTATTATTAATAACTAGTTGCAATACAGAACTAATTGGAAAGTACAAGTTATTTTGCCTACATGGTCTTGGAACTTTAACTAGAGTAATAAGACCTATACCCTCCCATCCAACATTTCAATAGGACCATCTTATGCAAGAAGTTTTAAATAGGAAGAATAGGTGACACCTATATCTTGCATTGGGTAGATACATGAGTTGTACAATTTATTTACTTAGAGAGTTCGCTTATGCAAATTTGGCTTACAACATGTTGATTATGTACGTGGCTTTGAGAGAGAAGGGAAATCTGAAAGGAGACTAAACTCTAAACAATTTAGTTACCAAAACCAATTGCGAGGACATAGACACAAGAATTTCTGTATTGCTGGTGTTTAGGGGCGGGTCAACGAGATTTGTGGCCGAAATTAAAGTCAACCTCATTAAGAAGCCTTAAATTTATTAGATTATAGTATTCATATATTTTTATTTAATTTTAGTGATAATGTACAAACCATCTTATATATATCTTGATCATTACATAGCATCTCGTATAAATCTTGATTATTACATACCATTTTGTATATGTCATGATCATTCACTCGAATACATGCTAGCTTCCATCATTGAAGACATTTGTTAACTCTATTCACCAGTACTTAAATTATTTTAATAAAAAACATATATTTGCCATTAAGATAAATATATTTATAAATTCACATAATCAAATAATTTCAATTGTGTATCAATAAGTAAATGTCAAAATAATTTCATACATTTAGGATAATTCAAGTCTGTTCAAAAGTTAAAATATGACCGTAATAATCCACTCTTTGTAAGAAATATTCAACTGGTACAAATTAATAGACCATTCTTTTAATTATCAAAGTCGTCATTATAAAAATTTATTTTCATATATTAATTATATGTTTATTATAAAATTTGAGTTATTTATTTGAGTAGTATCTATCACATTCATTAAAAAGAAATACAAAACCTAGTATTGTTTATTCCTTTCTCCGTCCCATTTTATGTGAAGATTTTACTTTTTGGGAAGTCAAATAAAAAAAAAATTAATGTAAATTTGTGATTTTGTAATAAATATTTAAATCATTAGCTATATTGACTTGTTTTGCTTGTCGTAAATTTTTCAAAATATAATTATTTTTTTAAAATTAAAAGAAGAATCTAAATCGAATTTATAATTAACTTTAAATATTTTAATCCTCATATTTTAAATTCTTTTACATAAAGGTATAATAATTTCTGATGGAAACACTATTACTAACCAAGAAGAAGTCAAACACCTCATCAATGATTCTTCTCCAGTCTCTATACAACTGAGCATAACCTTTCAAAGTTAGAGACTCTCCCCAGCCCTGACTTCCTACCCCACCTCACTCAGTCCAACGTTGCTCTCCTTAATGCCCCTCTCACTTAGGCTGAAGTCCACTTGGCCATGAAATCCTTCAAGGCCATTAAAGCTACAGGGCCTGATAGCACCCACCCCATCAACCAAAGATACTGGAATATAGTGAAGGACAAGATTTTTGCCTTCCGCAAGGAATGTTTTGACACTGGAACCATGAACCCCACTATGAATGAAACTCTCATGTGTCTCATTCCAAAGTGTGCAAATGTCAACCAAGTCAAAAATTTCAGATCCATTGGGCTATGCAACACTACCTATAAATTGGTCACAAAAATCATAGTGAACAAAATTAAGGCTTTCATTCTCTCTATCATTAACCCTAGTCAAGCAAGTTTTCTTTCTAGCAGGAGGGCTTCTGACAATGCTATCATTGTCCAGGAATTCATTTTCCTGCTGAAAGGGGGGAAAAAAAAAGTAATATGATCCTCAAAATTGATCTTGAGAAAGCTTTTGACAGATTACAATGGGCATTCATTAGGGATACCCTAATCCACTTCAGGTTCAGTCCTAATCTTGTCAAACTCATCATGTCCTGTATCTTCACTAGTTTCATTTCCATTCTGGTCAATGAAGTAAGAACTACCTCTTTCAACCCTTCAAGGGGTATTACGTAGGGTGACCCCATTTCTCCATATATATTTATCATGTGTATGGAGAGATTGTCTAGGTCCATTGACTCCCTTATCTGCTCTAGCACTTGGACCTCAATCTCAATCTCAGGCTCTGGGCCTCACTTTTCTCATATGTTTTTTTGCAGATGACCTCACCTTTTTCTCTAGAGCCACCCCTGAAAACTGTAGAATAATAAACTTAGCCCTCACTGATTTTCATAACAAATCTGGCCAAAAACTCAGTCTCCAAAAGTCCAAAGTGATCTTCTCTTCAAATTGTAATCTTCACACTGCCAACCAGTGTTCTACCATTCTTAGCATTCCATCCAGTAACAACTTTGGGAAATACCTTAATTTTCCAATCTTTCACTCAAAGCCTACTAACAATGATTTTCAGTACATCATTGACAGAATGCACACTAAGCTTGCTGGTTGGAAGACAAAAATACTTAATATGACTGGTAGAACAGACCTAAACAAAGCTACCCTTAGTAGTATTTCCTCCCGCACGATGCAGTGCATCCATCTCCTTTCCAAAATCATCAGTGCAATCAATAGAATTTAAAAAAAAAATATGTAGGGCACAACTGCTGAGAAGAGGAAGATACATCTTATTGGTTGGGACACTTTGACCCTTCCCAAAGATAACGGCGGATAGGAACTCCAAAAGAGTGAGATTAAGAATAAAGCACACCATGCAAGTCTTGCATGGATAATGTACCATAATACTCAAGCTCCCTGGGCCAAGATCCTCTACCAAAAATACTGCAGACCTCAAGTCAATAATTCCAAGAGAAGGACCATATCTAGAACCTGGATATGCATTAAAGAGGGTTGGGACATATGCATGAAAAACTAAAGATGGACCATTAACAAGGGTAATAGGGCCAGGTTTTTTTAAGACAGATAGATCCCCAATATGGACTCTATCAGAAGCTACATTCAATGTCCCTTTAATAAGGGAGAGGACCAAATTAATGTCAATACTTTGCTTCCTAATGGTAGATGGGACCTCAACTTTTTGTCCTTTGACCTCCCCACTGATCTCTCCTGTATAATCCAAAATTATTTCATCCCTACCCACTCCACAAGAGAAGACATTCTCCATTGGAATGCCACCAAAAATGGCCTCTTCTCCATGAAAAGTGCCTACCACACTAGTAATGAAACCCGGCCTTCAAGTGAGATGAATGGTAAAGATTTCCATTAGATTTGGCAGCTTAAATTCTCAAATAAGCTGAAACCTTTATCTAGCTTTTCCACCACAAAAGACTTCCTACTTGAAGCTACCTTCACAAGATAGGTCTCAATGTCAGCCATCTCTGCAACCACTGTAATAACCAAGAAGAAGATATGTCCATAGCTTCTTCAATTGTTCAATAACCACAGCTTTATGGGCAGACTGCCCAGATCAGCACCTCCATACATAATTTTGATTCCATCATCATCATACTGACAACTGGTTAACCAACTAGAAATCTCTAAAAGGTAAACAATTCAACAATTGGTTACTATGGGCATCTAATTAAATAAAAATGACAATCTATTTAACAGTAAGAGTGCTACTACCTCCACTGCCAACATCATAGCCTTAGCCACTGAATACTTTTTCATGGTCGATAACAAAATCACCAGCAAGAGTATTACCACTACCATCCAAATCACATGGGATTCTCCCGATCCTGGAAAATACAAGCTTAATACAAATGGCTTAATCAAGAAATAACCTGGTAAGGGGGGAATAGGAGAAGTGTTTAGGAATTACAAAGGAGGTTGGATTCTAGGCTTCAATAAAGCCTACAACTATGTCTAAGCTCTTCAAGCAGAACTACTATCTATTTTAGAAGGACTTAAGCTAGTCCTGGCAAGAAACTTAACTCCCCTAGAAATTGATACTGATTCCCTTCAAGCAATTACCAAAATTACCCATAACTTTCTCCCCTATGATAATATTATCTTTGACTGCAGGTCATTAATCCAGGCATTGGGAGCTCCAGCACTTATAGCCTGTTTGGCCAAGCTTATTTTTTCCCAAAAGTGCTTATTTTTTCTCAAAAGTGCTTATTTTAAAAAATTGAGGTGTTTGGCCAAGCTTATGGAAGAAAATAAGTGCTTCTGAGGAGTAAAAAAAAGCAGTTTTTCATAAGCTAAAAAAAGTAGCTTCTCTCTAAAAGCACTTTTGAAAAAAGCACTTATGCAAAAAATATACTGAAAAATACTTTTAAAAGCTTGGCCAAACACTAATTGCTGCTCAAAAGTGCTTTTTTAGTTGTATTGGCCAAACACAAACTGTTTCTCACCAAAAGTGCTTTTTTGAAAAGCACTTTTGAAAAAAGCACTTCTGAAAATAAGCTGATTTTAGAAGTTTGGTCAAACAGGCTATTAAGCACATATGCAAGGAGCAAAACAGATTAGCAGACCTCCTAGCAAAGGAAGGGGCCAGCAATGCAGTTTTTGAAGCTCCATAAATTTTGATAGTTCCTCTTATGTATGTCGACAAGGATGTGGAAGCAGACATAGTAGGAACTACTTTTTCTAGAAAAATTGTGGCCTGTAATTTTAATATTTCTAGCTCTGTTAACTTACATTTGAACAAGGGCGCAGCCCCTGAACCTTTTATTTTGTCTATTAACTCCTAATTAATATAATTACTATCCGTTTAACCAAAAAAAAATTATAATATATAAAATTAAGAAAATGGGGTCTTGGATTTTTTTTTAGGTGGAGGTGGATGGGCCTAAAGCAATAGCTTTAGTGGCTTCTTCTTGTAGCCAACCCTGAATCCCTGATCGTATACAGTAGAAAAAGGATCAGAAAGATTATATATTTCTTTTAGCTTTTCTAACTTCATCTTTTATTTTTTATGCAAAATTGCACATTTAACCATTGTGCTATAAGACTAGTGCATCTTTAGTTCTAGCCTCAATTGTTCAATTATATTATTTAGTTTGTATTTACCAATTTTGTGAGAGAAGTATATGAATGCTCTTTTGAAACATTAGAACAAAACTAACTCATTAACTCAATTTTCCAATTACGCTCAGTGTTTTAAAAGGTGGCGAGAGCATGAAGCATAGTGTTTTATTACTTAATATGAAGTGAAGGCGTAATCACCTAGATATGGGATGTACTCTCATGAATCTCTAATTTTTATTTTATAAGTTAATCAAATAACATAATAACACAAAAGTATACAACAAAATAACATAATAACACAAAAGTATACAACAAGTTTTAAAAAATATTAAATAGTATTAAGGAAACCTATAAAAATAAAATATCTAGCATATATATTTTTACAAGTATAAAAGACAAAATAGTGTAAAAGTTATCATGAGATACAAATCAACTCTAATGTTCTTTCTTCCAAACAACTAACAGCCTGTTTGGGATTGTTTTTTCGTCAAAAAAAACACTTTTTTTTAGAAAAAAACACTTCTTTTGAAAAGATGGTGTTTGGTAAACTTACAAAAGTGCATTTAAAAAGAAGCAGAAGCAGCTTTTCTGCTTTTGGGAAGAAAAATAAAATTTCTGCTTTTAGAAAAAAGTAGAAGCAGAAGCAGAAAATTAATTTATATATATCAAAATATCCCTTATTAATTAATTAGCATATCTTTTAATTTTGATTTTAAAATTTTATACTTCATATTTACATCATAATTCTTTGTTTTGTTTTATGATTTATATATTATTATTTTATTCCTCACTCTTTTTCTTTAAATAAAATTGAAAATTCATTGATGGTGATGATCGAAGAATATATAACTTTTTATTTTTTTAATAATTAATGACAATAAATGACCGACGAATCACGTTGCAAGATCAAATGGTATTTTTTGGCAGCACTTGTAAATATTGATTCTCAAATATTTAATCTTTTTAAATAAATAAATATTTAATCTTGTGGTGAAGTTTTTCATATATAATGATTTAATTTATGGAATAATTTTTAAATTCATTTTGTTTGATGTTTCTAAGTAATATTTAAATTATTATGATAATATTATATCATTATTTAATATTTTTAATGTATCTATGTATATAAATATTGATTGAAAATTTTATAGTACGTACTTTTTAATTAAATAAAAATAAAAATTTTAATTAAAAAATATTATAATAGATATTTAAAATAAATTTTCTCTATAAAATGATTTTAATAGTAAAAGTCTATTGATACATGTCCTTTTTCGTCATTTGTCTCTCAAAAGCACTTCTTGAAAAAGATTATCCAAACTCAATCTGTTTATCAAAAACACTTTTCTAATGAATTTACCAAACACAAATTATTTTTTTTCAAAAATACTTTTCTGAAAAGCTATTTTATAAAAGTGTTTCTCAAATAAACGGTTTTCTAATAGCAATCCCAAATGAGCTCTAAAGAAGCACAATATCTTTAAAATATTATCAATTTTCATATTTTACCTCCCTAAAAGTAGATAATCAATACTTATATAAACTTTCTCAATGCTATAATTTAAAGCACTATTTTTTCATAGTTAATAAATACAGAATTGGGTATGTTGTTGTAATAAATACAAAATGTCTTTCAAATATTAAAATAATAAAAGTCTAATAACTTTGAGAGACTATGAGATGAAGATCAATAGCAAGTGTAACATATAATTTCCAACAATTTATTTTATTCAGAAGAAAGGTACAAATGATATTCACTATCATGACGTTCTCAATTAGTAAATATCCAATACTATGATTGGTTTGAATTACTTACTCTCAATCGTTGAATGTTAGGCGTTTTTACAACGCACAATCCAAATTTCACAAAATTAAGCCACACATGTGAAACTTAGCCGCGTTTTACAAGTGTCCTGCCCTTGAGCGACCCCCAGATAGGTCCGATCCTTAAGAAGCCTTTAGTCTTAAACAAGGATTGCGCCTCAAGTTTGCTAATCTAGTATTCCAGTGGCAAATCTTGTACACGGGACATTAAAATTTGGACTATAAACGGAAACCTCATCGATTAAATTTAACTTTCTTGTGGGATAGCCTAACTAAGCAGATGATTAAATTTAACTTTGTGGGATAGCCTAACTAAGCAGATGATTAAATTTACTTTGTGGGATAGCCTAACCAAGCAGATGATTAAATTTGTGCATGGTCAGTAATATATTTTTGATCGACTTATTTCGACAATTTATACCAGACCCTGTGGATTTAGGTGGCCAAAATGTGCTCCTAATTATTTCATAGCTGTTCTTTAATTTATTGTCTAAAGATAAGCTGACAATAAACATCTAGAACTAGAGTCCTTTTAATTAATGATGAATTAACACTTAGATTTCTAATTTTTTACATCGTCATTCGTGTGAAAATCATATTACCAATTTGTTTATTGCTTTTACTGTGTACTTGTAGAGTAACTATCTTTATTATGGTTCAGCAAAATGATTAAAATTCCACTTCAAAGCTATGGAAACAAACAAGATATTTATTTTATTGATCGTGAGGACTGAAATACAAAACACAAATTAACCGAAAACAAATAAAAATAACAAGTATTCAGTAGAATAGTCGAGGTGCATACAAGCTCCTTCAAACACTACCGTTACAAAGAAAAAGGAAGGTGAGTCCATGACCAAAACCATAAGGTGAGAAAAGAGATTTATTTCTATTTTAATCATAACGATGAGAGCTACGCCACATATTGGTAATAGCTTGGGCGTTCATATAGGCCATTTGAGCTTGAAAATTAAGCCTAGCCTGTTGTCCTTGTGCTTTGATCGTCGCCATCATCAGTTTCTGCTCATTAGTCATCTCTACCTCTTCTTCGTTCTCAAGACTCGAACCATCTTCCTTTTTAACTGTCGCGCATTGCAGGTGCGTGCCTAATTTACACTGGGCACAATAATAAAGCCAGTTGCTATCATTGCAAAGTCCATTACAAACCTCGCAAAAGATATTCACATAATCATCAATCGGAAATGGCCATTGATATTGTAGTGCAAGAGAGTGTTGGTGATCTTCACGAGTCACATTTTCAGGCCAAGAAGTTGCACATTTAGCATGGAGACTAAAGTTGCATTCGAGGCATTCGTAGACAAAGGATTTTGGTTCTTCACCACAAGCATTGCAACCAAAATACATCGAGTCACGTTCTGGTAAAGTAGGGTACAAAGTGAGAGGGTGATTAGGATGGGCATTGTGTCGTATTTTTCTTGGCAATTCGAAGCATGATTTGTGAAGGGTAAATTCACAATTGGGTTTTGTGCATTTGTAAGAAGTGCCACCAAATTTATTCTCACAGCCTGAGCAAATTATCTCATTTGGTTGATGAATTTCACGGAGTTCCAAGGCATGGGGGTGGCTAAAATGCTTCATTTTTTCTTCTTTGTTAGTCACACACTTTGTACTACTGTGGTTTTGAATATAATGTAAGTGATATAAAATTGCATAGGTTAAATACAGAAATCTTGGCAAGTGGATGACATGAAAGTCAAATAGTGAGGTTCGAGGAATTTACGTTTGTGAAAAATTTTATGGGATAATGAGTTGACTTATGACTTTCGGTGTTGCGAATTGGATATATTTGATATTTTTCATAAGGGTATCTAAGGGTGAACAAAATCGAATCGAAAATCGAATCAAACCGCAAATTGAGTCAAACCGGAAAAAAAAACCGACTAATGATTTGATTTGACTTGGTTTGATTTTGAAAAAAAAAAACGACTATAATTGATTTGGTTTGGTTTTAACTAAAAAAAGTCGAACCAACCCGATATTACATTTATACAATTTTTTAAAAATATTTAATACATACAAATATTTACTGTGATGTAATTTACAAATATTTCTTAAACTTTTTCATTGTTTTTATCTTTCAACATATTATTTCAGGTTTAAACTTAGAATTTTGAATGGTCCAATAAGTTTTATAGCTCATAGATATTAGTAACTCAAATAAAGCTCAAATCAATACTAATGGTAACAAAAATATTCAATTAAAACACTAGGAATGATAATAATGTTGGATATCTTTTCTTTAGTTTTGCATAAATACATAACCTAAATCTATTTTTCTATTTAATATTTAGTTATGTAATTAATACTTACTAGACTTATTTTTGCATGACTTAATATTTTTAAATTATGATTATTTATATTATAACTTATTAATATGCAATATTTATTTTATACGATTTTATTATTATTTTTGTTGAATATTTTATAGTCATAACTCATTTCATATTCTACACCTAAGATAGTTGTATGTTGCTAGTACTAAAGAAATATTTGAAGCACAAGTTAATTATATGTTAGTATGAAGACTTTAACGGAAAAAATCCGAGGTTGAAAAATCCAAATTTTATTGATTTGATTTGATATGTATTTAAAAATCTGACATAAATAATTTAATTTGATATTTAAAAAATTCGAATCAACCCGATCATGTACACTTAGGTATCGAGTGATGATTAAAAAAGTCTTAAGATGAACATAGACTTTGGACTTTGACTAGATCAACTTGTGCCATATTTTGCAATAGAATGGACCTACCTACGTGCAACCTTTTTCGAGCAACTTTCGTATATGGTCCAAAACATTTGTAAATAGGAAAAATAACTCGAAACTTTTTAAACTTTACACATTTTATTCAATCTACATTTGAACTATTTTTATCCGAACTACATTCCAACTTTGATTCGTTTTTATATATATATTAGTTCAGTTCATTTTGATCTGTTCATATTCTATCTAATCTGTCTATTTGACTCATGCTAGCTTGAGGGAGCCAGCTAGCCAGCCATATTTTGCTGTAGCAAGTTCCTTAATTAATTGATCCTACGTGCTACATTTGAAAACTGAAGCAATAAAAAATTGGCTTAATTAATTTGAATGGATTCCAACATTTGAAAAATCGATTTAAATGATTTATTAGTTTCTCTTTAGAATAAAACCAACTTAAATTGAACCATCAATACCATCCAACTTCTAACCTACTTCCTGTTTTGATCTATTTTACATTTCCTCCGTTTCATATTAGTTGGTTATTTTTTTTTTTACACGCATGTTAAGAAATCATAAATAAGAAGATAATTTTACTAATTCACTCCTTAAAAATCTTCTTGGAAACTTTACAAACAAGTGTAAACAATTTCAAAAACAATTAATTGCAAGGGTAATAAAGAAAAAATTTATTAATGCTTTATTGATTTAGTAAGGTGGGACAACTAATATGAGACAATTATTTTTAACAAGATGATCAACTAATATGGAACGGAGGAAGTACTACTTTAAATCTCTTTTCTTGCTGCTAACATTTATTAGTTTGGACCATTTTATTGGTTTTAGCTCCTAATTAATACTCCCTCCATGTAGAGAATAGCAGAAGAAAGGTAATATCGGGGAAACCTTCAGCTAGCCCAAGATCGTTAACTAAGATTGAAAGACTCAACTAAAGAAGAGGAAGCTAATAAGGAGAACTTTGTATAGAAGAAAACTTCTTGAATTGAGCTTTCTTGGGTTGATTACAAATGCCTAGGACCATCCCTATTTATACTTGTTTAGGGATGCTTCTAGAAATAAAAAGATCTAGACAATTCTATTATCTACTACAAATATCTTCCCCAAGTATCTAGACTCTACAATATCTAGAATTTTCCTAAGTACAATATCAAGGAGACTACACTATAACTTTCTAGATTCTTCTACTTAGAATCATCTAGCATATCTTGATATTTCTTCAAGATAATTATTCAAGTTACTACACTAGGGCATTCTAGAAGAATCTATAATATTTCAAAAAATCAACTTTAATATTTTTCACACTCCCCCTTAAAGTGATTTTTTGGAGGCTACCCCAAACTTGTAGCGGAAGAACTCAGCCGAAGCTTTGAACCGTGCCATGGTGAAAATCTTAGCATTCCTTTCTCGACTCCTCTTTCTTTGTCATATGATGAAGATTTTTCATCATCGATTGGCCCTGCAAGAAAATGTGAATATGTACCAACAAACTTTTTATCCCTGTAACGTATCGATTTCACAATATTTCCTCTTGGCCTTTGCGAACAAAGTGAGTCATATTCATGTTGAGTTCCCCAACTCCCCCTTTCTCTGAACTCCTCCACAACTATATTATCTGGAGACACACATGTGATGGGCAAGTTTGGAGTTCCAGGATTTAATATTTTAGAGCTTGCTCCTTCTAACGCAACTCCATAACACAAGGAGATTTCATCTGTATCAACCTCCTTATTTGATTTGATGACAATCTGATCATCAATTTCCCGTGAAGCCTCAGCACCATAATAGGATCCACCACTAGATTACCTATCTAGTTTTTCAATCATACTATGTGTCTCTTCATCTGAAATTGAGACTTCTTTTTCAACTTGATTATTCATTTGATCTTTAGCTTCTTCATCAACTTCCAATATTTGATCTGAGCTTGTGATTGACCTCGATATGATAGATGATTGATCAGATACTTCAACTTCCACTACATCTCCCTTAATGCTTTCTCCAATTAAGTCATCATTGACATATGCAGCTCCAACCAAATTTAGCGCAGGTTCAGCATCCTTCACGTCCAAACTGTTATAACCAATTTTAGTATCTGCTTCTTTGATTTCCTCAATAGCAGTTGCCATGTCACCAGTCTGCACGTCTTCAGAATTTTCTTGCTTCTTGTTGATGACATCAGTGCCTTCCTTTGCCACGTGATGGACTATATTATATCCTGAATTCACCATCCAATCTCTTTCAAAATTAATGGAAGCCAAGCCATCTATTGCTCTACTCTCAGCTGCTAAGCACCTTTCCCATTCTTCTTCTTATTCCACCATATTTTTAGTTTGAGCCATGTTGCTCTCCGTGGCTCGACAAAATCTTCTTATATGTCCTACTTTACCACACCGATAACATATGGGAGGCTTCTTACCATAATTGATATAAGACTCTTCCTTCTTTCCAGGAGAACTTGAACGGCTTCCTGATGATCGAGAGTGAGGCATATCTCTTGCTTTTTCTTTAATGTTCCTCTTGTCAGCTACAAGAGCATTTCCTTCCCTTTCTGTGACAAATGCACCAGCCAACTGTTTGGCTAGTAACTCCTTTGACGATAATAAATTCTCAAATTCCTCCAAGGATGGTTGTTGAGCCCATCCTTGAATCGATGTAACAAAGGGAATATATTCTGGTTTCAAACCACGAATAATATTTCTTCTTATTCGTGCTTCAGAGATAGCCTTATCCGGATTTAATAAAAAGATCTCAGAACATAAGTTCTTAATCTTTAAAAAATACTCGGCAATAGAAAGATTACCTTGGGTGGCGTTAGCCAATTCATTCTCCAATATCTGTAGCCGAGCTTCATTCTTCTTGTTGAATAACTGATCGAGGGTCTTCCATATTTCATGAGCTGATTTGCACCTTATAATATGATCAAATAAACTGGATGAGATTGACCTCTTCAAGATGAACTCTGCTTTCGCATTGATCTGCTTCCACTTCTTGTATGCGCTACTATTTTCCGGTTCGTCGTCAGGAGGACTTGAGTTACTCCCATTAACAACATCCCACAAATCCTCACCTACAAGGTATGATTCCATACATGTCTTCCATACCTTGTAATTAGACTGATTTAACAACTCCATTCCTAGTCCATTACCACGACCGCTGAAATCCATAGAGAGAAACCAGTTGAATCTATCACCAACCTGATCTTGAAATAAAACCTAGAAGCCAACGTTTGGCTATGGCTCTGATACCATGTAGAGAATAGCAGAAGAAAGGTAATATCGGGGAAACCTTCAGCTAGCCCAAGATCGTTAACTAAGATCGAAAGACTCAACTAAAGAAGAGGAAGCTAATAAGGAGAACTTTGTATAGAAGAAGACTTCTTGTATTGAGCTTTCTTGGGTTGATTACAAATGCCTAGGACCATCCCTATTTATACTTGTTTAGGGATGCTTCTAGAAATAAAAAGATCTAGACAATTCTATTATCTACTACAAATATCTTCCCCAAGTATCTAGACTCTACAATATCTAGAATTTTCCTAAGTACAATATCAAGGAGACTACACTATAACTTTCTAGATTCTTCTACTTAGAATCATCTAGCATATCTTGATATTTCTTCAAGATAATTATTCAAGTTACTGCACTAGGGCATTCTAGAAGAATCTATAATATTTCAAAAAATCAACTTTAATATTTTTCACACTCCATTCACGTTTACTTGTCATTTTTGATATGGCACACATTAAGAATTTAATTATTGATATGACTATTTTATCACACTATCCCTATTAATTGATGTTTAGAGTAATATGTCTTGAAAATGGTTTGGAGAATAAGCAATTAATGCTAAATAAATAGAAAAAATTCTTTTATTTTTTCTTGATATGTCAAAAGTGACGTAAAAATGAAATTCCAATTAGGAAAATAGTGACTAAAAGTGAATGGAGGGAGTATTTGAGTAAATTCACCAAAGGAGTGGCTGGTGAAATGGCTCAATATCTTCCTAGTTCAATCTTCAAACTTCTACGGCAGCGTAGATCTTAAAAATAAATTTCATAGAATTAATTATATAATGTATAACTTATTTTCGATTTTCATACAAATTAATATAACTATAACAATATACGAAGTTTAATATCATTTGTATACAACTCAGCATACAATTATTATGCAACTTTAATGTAATTTTGATTCAATTCAACTTCGACTAGAACTAGAACTGAAATTCAATCCAAAACGGACTCAATTATAATCTTACACAAATAGTATCAAATTTAAAATTCAAAATCCCCCCAACATTCCAGTTCTTTTAAGATTTCACCCATTCGAAATGTTCATTGCGACTAATCTTTTTTTTTGAACTTGTGCTTCGAATTCCTTTAATAGTTGACAATGGAGTTTTTTTAACTTGGTTCCTCAATTTTCAACTTCTTGAAAAAGCTTTAAATGATAACTAAATGAAATAGTAGGTGAAGGTGAGAGAAGTTTGAAATTGAAAGACAAATCACATGAAGGAGAAGGGGGTTGCATCAAAGAGAAAGGTTGAGTACATGCTCTTTTTCCCCAGAATTGTTACAAATTATAAAATCTTGCCATATTAAATAAGAAAAAAAAAATGCCTATAATGACATTAGACTAATCATATATAGTATTGCTTGGTTATGTGGGGTGCATTTTTATATAAAATATTAGTGCAAGTAAAACTTCCTTTAACATTAAGTTATGGTGATCATCAGAATTTCTGTTTCAAATCCTAACGAACAGACAAAATTTAAGCAACAAAATTTGTCTTAAAGCAAGATAAAAGTGATCGTCAAGATTTTAACATAAATCCAAACGAATCGCCAGAATCTTTTCGACACTAGCGGCTAAAAATTCTAGTGATTCATCAATATTTAGCCGAAGTTCATAACGAACACCATAACTTATACTGTGTACACAAATTTCAGCAACACGTCTTTGTTCAAAATTAATTCAAATTATTTCAAATCAACTCCAAATTTTCAACAGCTGAATACACAGTGCGTTCCCTTAAATTGCACATTTGTTCATTAAACCTGGGCAGTTCACCTACGCTTACGCTTGACACCCCAACTGACTTCGGGGCTTTTTTGCTTTTTGCCTTGGATAACACGGGCAGTTGAAGAACCTTGACCCTGTTATTAAAGAGAAGAGTAAAGTGTCACTTTGATAATCACAAAGACAAACTTGAACTTACTAAACTCACTGCTAAACCATATAAAAGGTAGCGAGACTCTGAAGAGTGATGAACTTGAAGCAAATATGGCTATAGTTAATTAGTTCCACAGAATTACTGACAAATTGCCCAAAAAGTATGAAAAGCTGAATTTAATTGAATGTTTGCAGTAGATACAAACAAGAGAGAGGGAATTTGAGCTAAGAAACTCCATTCAGCTTATTAGCTTCCAAAATCCCAAGTCAACAAGCTACAAAAGAGATGAATGTGCTTCCACTAAAACATTTGACATTTTCGAAGCCCAGACCCTAATTCCATAGGCAACCTAATCCCAGGTAGCAACCATTCCAATAAGGACAATCATGGTCGGAGTTTAATTGATACCAAATAAGTAAACCTGAAGAAATCAACGACCTTCCCTCCTTAAGAAGTTAACAATCTGTGTTCGTTCTTCATCTATGCCTCAGTTTCAACCAAGATAAAGTCGGCTATATGAATGCTCACTATTCCACTTAAGCTCATCTCATGTCATCATCACACCAAACAAAAATAAAAATGTACAACACATGTCATCCCACAAGTGGGATCTGGAAACAAAAATAAAAATGTAAATAAGACAACTTAATAATAATAATAACAACAACAACAACAACAATAATAGAAGTACTCTAACTGTCTAACACGACCAAAGCCTCATTTATTTGCACTTAATGGAGGTCTGAATCTGAATGTTCAGACCTAGGCCATCAAGTACATTTGTTTTCATTAAGATTTAAACACTTAGTCTAAATAGGTCTTAATTATTAGATCTTGAACAAAGTCTTAATTATTAGATCTTGAACAAAGTCTTAAAATCGTTAGGGACTCATATGTGGATAATTTTCACCACCGCTCTATCAACAGTCATCGATCACTACCACTAACAACCTCTGCCATCACAATCAACACCACCATTAGAAACCATCACTGCTAGCAACCACTAATGTTAGTCGTCTTACCTACCAGCTCCATCATTATAATTATATCCATTGTCATCACCATCGCCGTCACTGCCACCACTTCAACTACCACTCTTCCAACTACCTCCACCATCACAACTAGCGCCGCCACCAACTACCACCAACACATCGTCGCATTCTTCGGCCACCACCATCACAACCACCACTACCAATCGCCACCATCTCGACAGTGACTACAACACCAACCGTTTCCACCATCACAACTATCATCACCAGTCACCACCATTACTAGCCACTAAAACCAAGCATTACCACTACCACTACAAACCATCTCCACCGTCGCTAGAGAATATAAATGTTTCATTTTTTTATCAAATAATAATTTTATTTTATTAAATTTGTATTTTTTAAATATTTAATTAATTTTAATTTTGATTTGTATACAAATTATGTTTACAAATAAATAAATTATGCACATTCAGATGTTGAAAAACAAACAAGTCTTAATCATTCAGGGTTTAGACCTAGAGACAACATCTTAATCATTCATATGTGCATTTAGATTCAGACATCTTAATTTTAATTAAAAAAAAATGAGGCCTGAGACCTATTCGCAACTAGCAGATATCACCTATGTGAATCTTTTTCCTCCATTGCGTCATATCTTTAGCTAACCTGAATTGATGTCATCATTACAATTCGAGTTCATTGTTCACTATAGAAAAAGAAAATTAGAAAGAGAAAAGAAAAGGAAACATAACGAAGGCCTAATCAACACATAAAACAATATAGACATATAACAACTGTACTATTGCATCACTGATTATATAGCAAACTAAATTTAGCAACTACTGGCCGTAGGCTAGAAGTTTCAAACTAGACAATACTGGCAACCTGGGATACACCACGATTAATGATTTTCCAAACCATGAGTTCCCATTAGTTCTTATATTTCATAATGGCATTGTGGCATACCCAAGAATGGTGTTCCGAAACCATGAGTCATGGATGTGTGTTTTCTGGTACTAACCATAGCTTATAACCCATAGTTTTAAAAAAAATCGGATTTTTCCCACGACAGATGGCAGTCCATATATTGACATAAATACAAAAGTCTCTTATATACTTTTTAATGGCGGTCACTTGTGTGCACACAGCAATGCCATGAAGTGAAGATTGTGAATTGAAAAGGGGATTAGAGGTCAATAGATCACAATGATGAGACTAATCCCACTAAATTAAAGATCAGGCAGCATGGCAGAAAAGGAAGAATACCTGTTGCATTCCGACCATTAAAGTAGCCACCACCTGATCTTGGATCCTTTTGTCTATTTCTACTCGCATTTGTCTACGCTCCTCTTCAATTTGAGCTTGAAACCTTAAGTCCATTTCAGCTAGCATTTGTTCACGTTCCTCTTGCAACTTTTGATCCATGTCGGCTTGCATCTCTTGACGCACACTTTCTATTACAGAAGACAGGTCAGCTCCTAAGGTTGCAAGTTCCATGTGGCTCTTTTTTAGAGGCTTCTTTCCATAACCTTTTCCACGAACATAGCCTGTTCTCTCGCCAAGTATAGTATTTAAAATCTCATCTCCAGTCATTGGATTCTCGTTTTGTTCGTATTGTTGTTGAGCAACAAGTTCCTGGATCTGGCCCTGTAGTTATGCAAAACCATTTATACTAACATATAATAATAATAAGGCGGAATGGTCTGGGAGACCCTCGTACTTGTTCCGGATTGTCATCTAGGTCCTGTACTCCACGAGGTTTCATCTAGACCCCCGAACTTGTTCAAAATGGGTATTTTAAACCCCTCCAAATTTGTGTGTTGCTCAATTGCTTGACGTGGATAACAAATCAGATTCTATGCCAAAATAATAATTTAATTATCACATTATTTAAACAACAGAGAAAGGTCTAAAACGCCCTTAAACTATGACATTTGGTATAGCATTGCCCTTCGTTTACCTTACGCGCCCAAAATGCCCTCGACGTTAATATTTCGGGCCAAAAGTGCCCTCGATATTAACCTTTTGGCTCAAATCCACCCTTGTTTCTAATGGTCTCCTTAAAGTAAAATAATTAAATATTTACATATTACATGGCGTAATCTGATTAGCCCAAATTTAAATCCTTCCCAAATAAATAAATAAAAACCACCCATGACCCATATTTTGACTCAATTGCCTGAAAATAATATTCAAAAAATGATTAATTATATGGCATTTTCATATTTGCCTATTTTAAATCAAACCTTAGTTTATTAGAACCCAACTCATAATCCGAGATCCAACTAAATTCATACCGGCCCCGTCCGTTTGGTTCATCTAAAAAAATTTTTTTTTTTATTAATGAACATGTACTTACCCAATCTACTTGTCCATTCCTTTTTTTGGTTCTCTTTCTTAATCTCTTCCTAATTAAGGTATTAGGGACTCTCAAACTTCGAACGAATTTACTTGGTTCATATTTTATTTTATTTGTATTATTATCATGGGGGAAAGAATATAGGAGAGAAAATATTATTTTCACTCCTTTATTTTACACATAGTTGCTTAATATTAAATCATTTTCTGTTGAACTAATTGTTTATATATAAAGGGTAGCCCGGTGCATTAAAGCTCCCACTATGCACGGGGTCCGGGGAAGGGTCGACCACAAGGGTTTATATTGTACGCAGCTTCCCCTTGCATTTCTGCAAGAGGCTGTTTCCACGACTCGTACCCGTGACCTCTTGGTCACATGACAACAACTTTACCAATTGAACTAATTGCTTTTTAAAAAAAAAATTAATAAGGTAAGTGTATTTCATTCATAAACAAGGCCAAGTTGGCCATATACAAAGGAAAATATCAAAAGGTAAAGAATCTACAAAATCTGATTCTCTACAAAGTCCACTCATTCTTCTATACAACTAGGGAATTTATGGGTGCACCAAAAGAAAATAAGAGCTCTCCTATTCCTCTCGTTCCAAATAACCCACATCAAAGCAAAAGGGACCAAATTCCATGCATTACGCCTTCTCATATTCCCGCTTCTCCAACAAAACATTAAATTTTCACAAATTTTGGCAAGCATATTCAACACAATCTCATGGTAAAGGCACAATGTATGAGAAGATGATCCACTTCTTCCCCCGTCTCCTTACACTTGTAACACCAGGTGACACAAATAACCTTATGCTTTCTAAGATTTTCCGACTTCAAAATCACCCCTCTAGTTGCTAGGCAAGAGAACCAAATTGCATCACATTGAAACACAATATGTCAGCTGAATTAATTGTTTCCATACAAATATCGTCGTTATTTTCCTCTTTTTTTTAATCTGTTGTAAGTTGAAAAGAAAATTAAAATTTATAAAAAGAAAATTAAAATTTATAATAGTGGACAAGATTTAAGAAGAAGAAAAGTAGAGGGGGAGGGGGCAGGTGAGTGTAGAGAGAAGACTTGGCCTTTTTAAATTTTTAATTTACTGTAGAACTCAGAACTAGACCAATCATATGAGGTCATATATTAAGTAATTTCAAATTATTTAATGAAGAAAGGCCTAAAATACCCTTAAACTATGGGATTTTGTATAGCATTGCTCCCCATCCACCTTGTGAATGTGGGCCGTTAGAAATAAGGATATAATAGGGCCAAAAGGTTGACGTCAGGGTATTTTGGGGCTAAAAGGTAGACGAAGGGTAGTTTTGTACCAATTCGAATAGTTCAGGGGCATTTTAGGCCCTTTCCATTTAAATAATTCTAATTCATAAATTTTAAAATTTAAAAAAAAAAAAAAAAAAAAAAAAAAGAGGGCAAAAGTTACAATTAAAGGAAAACCCTTCCTTCCTTCTTGAAACCCACCCACCACTCATCAAAAAAAAAAAAATAAAGAACCCACCCACCACTCACCCTTCTTGAGACGAACAATGTCAGGTGTCATGGCTCCTCCACCATGAACACCATCACCTCCAATATCAACTCTTCTTTCCTATGATCTCACCCTCATTCCTCTTTCAAAGAAAATTATCCATTCATAAAAAATCCAACAACAAAACAATTAGGAAACTAAGAAAAAACATAACCTCTCCTAAATTGAAACTCAGATTAGAAACCCGAGAAATTAAAATTTAGAAGATCTGAAGAAAACTCAAGAGGAAGGGGCAGAACAAAAGGGGGTAGAACGAGGGACGGAGTGTTATGTTTCTTCCTTTCTTTATTTATTTTTCTGATTCTTTTAAATAAAGTAAACTCATCAATTCACGCACCAAATGTGTATATAAAATGTAAATCACGCATTTTGTCCACTTCAGCCACATCAATGCCACATAAGCTCGGTTAATACTCAGAAGGGATTAAAATACCTGTTTTGAACACGTGCATATTAAGGGATCTGGATGAAACCTCATTGAGATCAAGGACCCGGAATGACAATCCGGAACTACAATAAGGGTCTCTCAAACCATTCCGCTTAATAATAAATATCAAAAAATAATAATAACAAGCCAATGATTATGGAAAATTACGTAAATTTGTCGAGATTGCTGATCTGACCACATCAGTTCTCCTTTAGCATTCTTACGCGTATGTTGGAGCTCCCAGACACGATCTGGTGGTGCTTTTTCTCCTGTAAGAGGATCTCTCTACAATATATTTCAGATGAGGAAAACACATGTGAGCACATAAAATGACATAAAGATATAACAGAAAGTATATGATGGTTAGAATAAATGCATTTTCACCGTGGATTCCTCTACTTCTGCAAAAGACTTTGAACCACAAGAATGCTTTGTTGTTTGCTTTTTCCTGTTTATTTTATTTCTTTCGCTTTTAGCCTGCATATAAGTCAAACAGATTAAGACACCAATATTCAAATGATAATTTATCAAACATCTTTTTATCAAGCTACCTTGAATGCCTGGCTTCCAAAATATTGTATCAGAAATTTCCAATCCTCAGGCGTAACATCTTTTGGTGGGTGGGACAGTCTCTCCTCATCCGTATCATAAAGCGAGTATTCAGCATGCAACCGAGTCTTCCACGTTCTAAAAAGCCTTTTCATAGTGTTGGCCACAAAACCTTGCAACACATGCTCTCCCCTACCACCACCTACTTCAAATTTCTCCTGAAAACACATATTTAAAAGTTATACCCCCCCGTCTCAATGTGACACTCTTCCTTTTATCGTCAGTCCCAAAAAAATGACAGTTTTCTATATTTAGTAACTGTTTAACTTTAAACTTCTCATTTTACCCTTAGCGAGATGATTTAGAGCCACCCAAATATTTATGGCTTGTTTTAAACTACAAGTTTCAAAAGCTTCCTTTCATTCTTAAACTTGATTTCCAGTCAATTTCCATCGCACATATTGAGACGGAGGGAGTAACTGTGTTTTTTCTTTTTTGGAGAAGGTACGATGATTTAATAAATAAATAGCACAAAGAAAGTTATAAATGTTATCCTAGCAACATAAATAATGCAAGATATCTAAACGTCAAATATAGACACATCTTGAAAGTATTACCTTCACCTTCAGCCACATCTTTTCTCCATGTTTTGCAAAAATTTTTGCCCATTCACCATCTATAAACGAGATAGTGCTCCTCATGATCAAGCCACAATAATTGACAATATCTCTAGCCCCGGGACCTACAGCTCTATCGATGTCATCCGGAATGTGAACTATGATTTTGCTACCATACTTGGTTTTCATATCCACGTTTACGGATCTATATCTTCCCCTGCCTTTCTTAGATTTGCTGCAAGAAACTGTGAAGCAAGACATATAGGACAATTAGGAAATTTAACAGCAAATGAAGTCTATATAGATTACAAAAGAAAAATGGAAACCAGCTGAAAAAAGATTTAAAAAATAGAACTTCTTTATCTCTAAGCAAAACCAAACGACACATTTCGGAGCAATCCAACGGAAAAATGGCAGACAAGAATTATAGGAGGATGTTGAAGGAATACTTTCAAGAGATGGTGGTTCTCCGGTAAGGAATAGTGATATACCCAGATATCCTTTAGTTTAACAGTGAATGTATCAATAATTTCACCAAAATGATGGCTTAAATATATAGTTCCTCTTTTCATGGTTGTCCCTGCTATAGAAATGGTGTGTAGCTCATCCTGATGACAGCAAATACCAAGAAGAAACTTGCTTAGTACAAGAAATTAAGTTCAATGCCAGCACACTACATGAGTAGATTACAGCATCAAGAAGCACAAATTTCAGAGAAGATTGCTAACTTCTTTGTCACTGTGTGAAAACTGCTAAGTTTAAAGATATAGATGGACAACCTGAGAAGGAACAAATCTTACTTGATGGCCATTTGTCAATGATTAAGAGACCTTAACTTTTGCAATAATTTTGAGGAGGTCCTTCAGTTGTTTAATTAGTTAGGCTTCCGTTACTACCCAACTGATAACTAACAAGTCTATCTTTTTGTAACTTCCAGTACTACTTCACACAAGCTTTGGTAGCTAGCTCCATGATTTCTCCAAGAATCATAGGTATCTCTAAAAGAAAAAAATGAATGCAGTAGTTTGGCGGAATCCCAATGCTATCTGGTCAAGCCCTGAATCACCCTACCCCAGATTTCATTGAATCTATACATATGCATTGCATTGTCATAATAGATATTCAAGTGTTGTCTCATAATGGAACAAAAGTCAATCATGCCAATTACAGAGGCTATTGCAAGATGATGATGAAGAAAACTTACACATTAGAGACTAGATGTGAAGTCCATAGGACACTTATGTAGGCACAGTATAAATAAATGAGGTTAGCGGGTAATAATCTTTCTACATTATTATATTTAAATGGAGAAGGGTAGAGTGGCGGACCCATTACTAACCGAGTTTCGAACCGTGAACCACTGGCTCGCGTGGATTCCTCAGTTATCAAAAAAAAAAATCAGTACACTTACATCCTTCAAGATTCTTGTTGAAAGGAAGAAAAAAAAAACATCTTCTCATCAAAACATAACTGAGCAACAATATAAGTACATAATAGACGCTACAAAGTTGGACAAGGGCGTAGCGCGAACAACAACAGAATACTAAAATCAAGCTACAAGAATCTGTCCTCGAAAAATCTAAATGAACAATACAAGTTAAAATTGCATAATAATTTTTCCAAAGTACATAAGAGAAGAGGGAAAGAGACCAATTATAAGTATTGAGATACGAGAAAACTAAACCAATTATAAGTATTGAGTTACGAGAAAACTAACCTTCACCACAATTTAAATTCTCTGAAGAGGGACGTACACTTCCTTCCATATTCCTTGACAATTGTAACCTAGCCAATGGTCTTTGACTTGTTCCAGGGCTACTTAAGTCTGGAGAAGTCAACTGAGTTGCTCCAGGAATCCCTGTTGGTTGTGCTTGTGGCTGAGATGCTTGATCAAGTGCAGGTCTATATGGTGGATTAATATTTACGGATGAAGCCACTGCTAAATTATCACGTACTCCTTCAATATTACCAAGCCCGCGGTCCCTTCCACCTCGCCGACCTCTACCTCTACCTCTCGCAGATCTTGCCATTTCTGCAACATCACATAAAAAGTATATAAAGATTCAAAAAATAATTATATAGTAATGAAAGAATAAAAATAAACAATAATGAGATGTGGACCCCAAGGACGCTTGACGTGCCTTATTACTAAGAACCCAATAATCAGACAGCCAAAACAGTAAGGCTAAAAATATTGACAAACAAGTTAAGTCCATCGGAAAATTCATAGGCCCAACACATTTCTGGCAATTGAGAACAGATAAGTGTATGCTTGAGGCCAAAGTCCTTCCTAGAGACAAGGCAAACGGTATGTTGCGAACTCTTCAAAACTGCCAACGGGTGCGTGTCGGATCCTCCAAAAGTGGTGCAATTTTTTGGAATATCCGACACAGCTGCAGCAACATTTTGGAGAATCTGAGCAAGATATTTCACTCAGGCTCATGTTTCTGTTATTTGGCTGAACTTGAATAAAATCTCCAATGCCCTTTGTAAAGGAGACAGTCGATTGATACACGTTATTCAAAAGAGTAAACAGAATAACATAAAATTGATTTCTGAAAACCTTATTCAAAATATGGACTTGCTGTTATTAGGTTAATGCCCCTTATTGCAATTGTTTACTAGTCCATGTGACACTTACGTAGGCTCAGTATAAATAAATGAGGTTAGAGGGTAAAAATCTTTCTACATTATTATATTTAAATGGAGAAGGGTAGAGTGGCGGACCCATTACTAACCGAGTTTCGAACCGTGAACCACTGGCTCGCGTGGATCTCTTAGTTATCAAAAGAAAAATTGGGACAGTATACAGCCTTGAAGATTCTTGTTGAAACGATGGGAAAAAAAAAGACAGCATAATATCATTACAACATAACTGAACAACAATAGAAGTACATAATAGACGTTACAAAGGTGGAGAGGGAGCGAAAAACAACAGAATACGAAAATCAAGCTACAAGAATCTGTCTTTCAAAAAAACTAAATGACCAATACAAGTTAAAACTGCATGATAATTTTACAAAGTACATAAGAGAAGAGGGTAAGAGACCACTTATAAGGGTTGAAATGCGAGAAAACAAACCTTCACCGCTATTTAAATTCTCTGAAGAGGGACGTACACTTCTTTCCATATTCCTTGATGACTGTAACCTCGCCAATGGTCTTTGACTTGTTCCAGGGCTACTTAAGTCTGGAGAAGTCAACTGAGTTGCTTCAGGAATCCCTGTTGGTTGTGCCTGTGGCTGAGATGCTTGATCAAGTGTAGGTCCATATGGTGGACTAATATTTACGGATGACGCTACTGCAAAATTATCACGTACTCCTTCAATATTACCACGCCCGCGGCCCCTTCCACCTCGCCGACTTCTACCTCTACCCATTTCTGCAACATCACATAAAAAGTATATAAAGATTCAAAAAAAATATATAGTATTGAAAGAATAAAAATATACAATAATGAGATGTGGACTCCAAGGACGCTTGATGTGCCTTATACTAAGAACCCAATAATCAGACAGCAGAAACAGTAAGCTAAAAATATTGACAAACAAGTTAAGTCCATCGGAAAATTCATAGGCCCAACACATTTCTGGCAATTGAGAATAGATAGTGTATGCTTGAGGCCAAAGTCCTTTCTAGAGACGAAGCAAACGGTATGTTGCGAACTCTTCAAATATGCCAACGGTTGCGTGTCGGTTCCTCCAAAAGTGGTGCAATTTTTTGGAATATTCGACACAGGTGCAGCAACATTTTGAAGAATCCGAGCAAGATATTTCACTCAGGCTCACGATTCTGTTATTTGGCTGAACTTGAATAAAATCTCCAATGCCCTTTGTAAAGGAGACAGTCGATTGATACACGTTATTCAAAAGAGTAAACAGAATAACATAAAATTGATTTCTGAAAACCTTATTCAGAATATCGACTTGCTGTAATTAGGTTAATGCCCCTTATTGCAATTGTTAACTAGTCCATGGTAGGCTCAGTATAAATAAATGAGGTTAGAGGGTAAAAATCTTTCTACATTATTATATTTAAATGGAGAAGGGTAGAGTGGCGTAGGACCCACTACTAACCGAGTTTCGAACCGTGACCCACTGGCTCGCGTGGATTTCTCAGTTACTAAAAAAAAAAAATTGGTATATTATACAGCCTTGAAGATTCTCGTTGAAACGAAAGATAAAAGAAGACAGCATAATCTAATTAAAAAATAACTGAACAACAATATAAGTACATAATAGACGCTACAAAGTTGGACAAGGGGGTTGAGCGAACAACAACAGAATACTAAAATCAAGCTACAAATATCTGTCTTTCAAAAAACTTTTTTTTAAACTGGTAACATTTGCATTATAATTTTACAAAGTACATAAGAGAAGAGGGAAAGAGACCACTTATAAGTGTTGAAATGAGAGAAAACTAACCTTCACCACTATTTAAATTCTTTGAAGAGGGACGTACACTTCCTTCCATATTCCTTGATAATTGTGACCCCGACAATGGTCTTTGAGTTGTTCTAGGGCTCCTTAAGTCTGGAGAAGTCGACTGATTTGCTTCAGGAATCACTGTTGGCTGTGCTTGTGGCTGAGATGCTTGATCAAGTGTACGTTTATATGGTGGATTAATATTTACGGATGACACCACTGCAAAATTATCACGTACTCCTTCAATATTACCACGCCCGCGGCCCCTTCCACCTCCCCGACCTCTACCTCTACCTCGTGCAAATCTTGCCATTTCTGCAACATCACATAAAAAGTATATAAAGATTCAAAAAAAAATTATCTAGTATTGAAAGCATAAAATATAAAATAATGCGATGTGGAATCCAAGGACGCTTGATGTGCCTTGTACTAAGAACCCAATAATCAGACAGCAGAAAAAGTAAGGCTAAAAATATTGACAAACAAGTTAAGTCCATCGGAAAATTCATAGGCCCCAATACATTTCTGGAAATTGAGATCGAATAAGTGTATGCATTGAGGCCAAAGTCCTTCCAAGAGACAAGGCAAACGGTTCACTGATATGTTGCCGAACTCTACAAAAATGCAGAGGGTGCGTGTCGGATCCTCCAAAAGTGGTGCATTTTCGGAGTATCCGACGCAGGTACAACAACATTTTGGATAATCCGAGCAAGATATTTCACTCAGGCTCATGTTTCCAATATTTGGCTGAACTTGAATAAAATCTCCAATACCCTTTGTAAAGGAGACAGTCTATTGATACACGTTACTCAAAAGAGTAAACAGAATAACATAAATCGATTCCTGAAAATCTTATTCAGATTATGGGCTTGCTATTATTAGGTTAGTGCCCCTTATTGCAATTGTTTACCAGTTCTCTGTTATTATCCTGCTTTATATGACTTATAATATCACGCGTCCAACTGCAACAAGATTAATTTTTTATCCTTTGCAAGTGTACAAAGGCCAGGTCCCTTCATAGCCAAAGTTGGTGTCTTAGAGCCATTTCTGGTCTTTTTAATGCTGTAAGGTGATGAACTTCTAAGACCCAGAGAGAGGTTTTACCAGAAGGTGAATAGACTAACACAATACCTGTTCGGGAACAACTGCCAGCATATGTTATCTGCTGGTAATCTGTGGACTAAAATATTATAAACTTAATAGGAAACTACTATGTCAAGGAAAACATAGTATCCTCGTAGTTGGAATATCATATTACATGACAAAGGAAATTACTTTCTTCATTTTCATTTCTTCTGCTGCTTAAGCGATGAGGTGGAAAAGATGTAAGCCAAACAGTCTTCCCGTGTGACACAAAATACATGTGAATGTGGGAGATACAGTAAGTTACATCCAGACCAAGTTAGGATTGGAGAGATCACTGAGGTTATCAAGCACAACAGCAAAGTCATAGTAACAGACGTGAACTTGAAAACCAAGCATGTGAAGAGTGGCATAAGAATGACTGGGGCTAAACAATCAAGGTTTTTGACTTCCTTCTCACTGTTTCCAAACTGCGTGAAAGTTATCTTCAGTTTCTCTTTTGTTATGGCTGGTATAAACTAATTGGCCCTTGTGAAAAAGTAACTGTTCAACAGTAGTGTGATGCTTTACTCAAAAGAGCAGAAGGTAGCCAATCGGGCGGGACATAAAACACTTGTGATGAAGACGGTTTTCAGACAGCAAAATTTTGTTTCAACATAGTTAATAAAGCAATAAGTAAATTTTAATTGGGAATAGAAAATCAGCGAGATTATTGATGACATAAACGTCTGAATTGTAGTCATTTGATCACTGAGTCCTGCCTGAACGATCATAGCACAGCATTCTTCTCCTTCATATTGGCGATCAACTCTGGGACAGACAGTGAATAAAGCTCATCCCTATTTGACTGAAGATGGTAGGGTTCAATGTACCATCCTTTTTTCGTTTTATGTCAGTGATTAAGAAAGTCCCAAAACTTCATTTTTTTTCTTTTTGTATTTCATCAGATTAAAACATTTTCATTGTTTAGCTAAAAGTTCACTTTTTTTTTTTAACTGGAAACATAACAAAGTGTGTGGGTGAGAGAGTTTAGCTAAAAGTTCTCTATTGATATCAATCCAACATACATAATTATTCCTATTTTTAATAGATAATAGCAGCCCAATACATAATTATTACATTATTTTTGGCTTTGGAACTAAGTGTTAGTGAATCAGCTCCATTTGCTCATATGGGGACAAATGAGATTTAGGGTTTCCGAAGCAACCAACGCTTAGCGAGGTTTTGAACTCAGCTGGGTTTATTACTCGAGAAGCCCAATTATAAACAAGTATAGCACATTGATAGTATAAGAAGAACACAAAACTAGATGAATGAAAAGGTACCTTTGTTCAATTTTTGGGTGTATTTGATGCTTAAACACAAGGCTTTATGCCCAGAGAATTGAGAGAGTGAGGAATCAACCTTCGAAATCTGATTTGGAGTTGTAGGTAGAGAGGCCGTCACAACAAGAGTCGATGGTGGCGACCACAAAGTATAAGGGAAATTGTCAATTGGGGGATCTTTTGCTTTATATATCATCTCACAAGACACCAAATGGTGGCGACCTAGTCACCATAAATAGGTTATGTGGATTGTGGCGATTGATAAAGGGTTGCCACAACAGCTTTTTCACCCAACAAAAATTTAAAGACTCGTTTGGCAGGTAAATTTTTCTCTTTTTTTCCAAAAAACTTTTTAATTTTATTTGAAAATGAACTTTGGTCATAAAAATTTAAAATACAAAAAAAAAAATTACTGTTTTAGAGCAAATTTGTTGTATTTTGAGGTAAATTAATCAAGTTGAGTGACTTTGCTAGTTTTGAGAAATTGGGCATATAAACTATATTTAGAAAAGTGCATTCAAATTCTAAATATGTTTTGCAAAAGTATGGCCAAACACAATCAAATTTTTAAAATTCTAAATAAAGTGATTTTTTTTTTTGTTTTCATGGCCAAATATCCACTAAGTTTTAGAAGTGGGAAATGTTTTTAAAAGTGAAAATATATTTCAGAAATAGCGATACTTTGAATCTTAATTATCAATAATAGCAATTGTTTGGCTAATTATCAAACATAACAATGGTTTGGTGTATCAATTCGCTTTGTATATATTGCATATGTTACTATAGCTTGTATCTATTTGTATTGTATTAAAGTGAACAAATTCACCGCGAATTGATACACAAAGTGGATCACTACAACTTCTAGCGAACAGATACACGACGAAAGAGATAAAACTCAAATTCTTTTTTATATATTGTAATTTTTTTAAACTCTCACTATTTTTAGTAAATATAAGGCATATGCTTGCTAGTAATTTTCCCAAATTTTAATATGTGTACTATATCCAACCTTTTGAGTTTTGTACTACTAATATTTATTCAATGCACGTTTAAATTATTTTTTAAAAATAAATTTCTATATTTGATTATTTGATAGTGTTTACCTTTTTTTTAAAATAATTATCTGATAGTGTTTACCGTTTGAACAATTTCGGTCCAATAAGAGTATGATGCACTCACAAATGTTAGAAAAATATGCGGTTAAGTCGGACTATCACTTAGCTAGAGAAATAGCGAGAGTGTGAACAAGCGAGCAGTGAGAGACCCCAATCTAGCTATCAATCCTTTTCAAAAGATTTATGTAATTTCTTATGGTCTATGAACATAAACATTTCATTCGGAAATGTATTGTAAATGTGTTGCCAGACAATTAGGTTATATCCAAAAGAATGAGACAAGTTTGTGAAGTATGTAAAAGGTGGGGAATAGAGAGTGAATCTATTGATCACATGCTTTTTAGATGCCCTATTACTAAATTAATATGGATGTTTTGCCCGATTAGTTGGTCAACCTTAGAAAACACTATGAATTTTGCTAGATGATGGAATGATATATTCGTTAATGCCAAAAAATATCTTGAATCCGTTGAACTTATAAAAATAAGTGTCCCTATCATGTGGAAAATTTGGAAGGCCAAAAACTCTAAGAGTTTCAATGGGGATATTTGTGAACAGGAGGAAATTATTAACGAGACACTTTTTGATTTTCATGAGTATGAAAATAATTTGCTTCCTACTTCTTCTCCTACAATTGTAAATGCTAGTACTAATAATAGAAATATTATCGTGGCACAAGATGGTGTTGTTATGTTTGTAGATGCTAGCTTACATAAGGAAAAGAAGGTGACAAGCATTGGAGTGACTGTTATGGATAGTTGTGGTAACTTGCTTCAAGCCTTTGGTACCTCAATTCAATTCGTTGGAAGGGTCATAATTGCTAAAGCAATAGCAATTTGCAAGGCACTGAAAAACGCTAAGGAAAAGGGATGTTCAAAGGTGCAAGTCTTATTAGATGCGAAAGGTGTGGTGGACATGCTATTGAAAATCAAAGAAATACAGTTTCATGGGAGATAGAAACGATATGTGAAGACATTTAGAATCTTATGAATTTCTTCGTAGAGATAGATGTGGTGCATAATCCTAGATCTTGTAATATGATGAAGCTCCTTTTCCTTTTGATATATTACGGGCTATTCAGTTTCCTGACTTGAATTCTTGAATGGATGTAAATTCAATACGGGTGATTCGGAGTTTACTTACAAGTTACAAATTGTCAAACTCAAACAAAAGGGTCGTGCAACACCAAAAGGAAAGGATGACTATGAACGGCGTACGGATGATTATGCTTATGTGTGTAATTTAGTCTGATGTCTTTTGTAAGGTTTTTTTCTTTGTTTTTTGGTACTATTTATAAGCGTTTTTTCCTCTGTGGACTGTTATATATAAACCACAATTTTTTTTGCACTTATATTTGTTTTAGTAGTACAATTTGAAGGATAGTTCCTTTTTAGTTCATTCTATATAGACTAATCATAGAAACTGTATAAAATATAAATTTTTTTAAATATTATTATTAAGGTTGATCAGGAGGAGAAACAAAATTACTCTTGATGAAGGGATTCAATATATTAAAAAAAAAATAATTAAAATATATATATGTATATATTAGAGCCCGGAGGGAAGAGAGAACCAGAGGAGGTAACAGTAAAAAGAGAAAGAGAAAGAGAAAGAAAATGATAAAAGAAGAAGGAACAATATTCATATTTCTTTCACCTTGGAATTTTGGTATTACCATAATAGCATCTTCTTCCATTTCCTTATTTATTTATTTCCTCTTCTCTCCTCTTTTCTGTTTCATTTTTGTTTGTCCTATTACGCCTATTCCATAATTAAAAAAAATAAAAACTATAAAACATGTCTAACAAATAATTAAAAGTCCTATCTATCTCGCGTGAGTAAGATTTTGTCACATTAATTAATACTTTTATCTAAATTCTTTCCAATATCGCATATATGAGGTGTTAAGACTATTAGGGATCATTTGGTTGGGGAACAAGTTTTTTCGAGATTAGTTATCTCACCCACAATACGGGATAAACATAACACGACAATTCCAAGATAATTAATGATGAGATGAGTTATCTCATGCATTTTATCCCAATCAAACATGAGATAAACTCATCCTAAAATTAATCCCGAAATTAGTTATCCGTTATCCCTTGTACCAAACAAGCACTTATATTTAATTTTATACATTTAAATGTTTCTACTAATTTTTAATATTGAGAATTTTGTATCAATTCTCCCATTCTTTTCAATTCTCAATTAGAATTTTCAATTGTGCATTTATTGATGCAATAAAAAAAAAGGGAAAATGCATTAAAAAAAATCTAAACTTGTCACCACAACTTACTTTAGCACTTAAACTTAACAGACATTTCTTTACCCCTCTTAAAAACTTTAAAATGTATTATTTTCCTCCCTTAGTGGCTCAATCAATTGTGCCTGTGGACACGCCCAAATAAGGCGCGTTAACCCCTTAATTTGGCCCGATAATTTTTAAAAAAATAAAAATTAATTACACCTTCATATACCCCTAATTCCCTTTCATCTTCAAACCCTAATTTCTTCTCTTCTCCTTCATCTTCAATCAACCCAAAATCTGCCCTTGATTTGAAATTGATTAACGAAACAAGAACTTTACTCCATAAGCTTTGGTTAATCATATTATTTTTTCTTCATCTATTGTTTCTTATTTCTCCTTCATCTCTTATTTCTACGAAAAAGGTAAAATCCTTCATCTATTGTTTGGTTAGATTTTCTTATCATTTTTTCTTATATTATCAGTCTATTTTGAAGTTTATTAAATTTGTTAGAATGAAGTGTTTTGTAGCACAACATGAGATCAGTTAACTTGTCTAAACTTTGTATGGAATAGAATGATTTTGCTTTGAACCAAGAAGTCCGCTGCAATCATGGAATTGTGGTGCATTTGAAGACATCTTGGACTTAAAGTAATCTCGGTAGAAGATATTGGGCATGTCCTTATTATGGAGTAAAGATCAATTTTTCTCTATTGTTGTTTATCCCAGCATGGTTTGAGCACTAATTCTTTCTTTTTTTTTAAATCATTGAAGGGTCCAAGATCTTGCGACTTTTGGTGTTGGAGGGATAAAGAAAATATTGATTCGAGGTCCAAATTTGTAATTCCTAAATTAATAGAAAAATTAGGTGAGTTGGAGAACTTAGTTGAATCTTGTCATCAAACCATGCAACCATCAGTCAATGAAGTTGTGAAGATGAAAACTTCTGAAGAAGTTGACAAGCCTAGAATGTCCAAACAAGATGATAATTATGTAGATATGAAATTGAAGAAGTTGGAAGAAGAGATTGAGAAGATGAAAGAACGAGAGAAGAAATGGAAAAGTAACATGGTTAAAGGAAGGATTGGGGAGAATGTACTCATCTTTATTGTGTTTTGTTGTTGTGTTATAGTTATAAGTTATTGGTTTGGGATGATCTATATAAAGAAAGACTCAATAGAGTTACCTTAGGATTTTGGTGTGTAGCAACCTTTGATTTGATTTGATCTTTTGTAATCATCCTTTGACTTGTCTATCAATCTAACATAGTTCTTTGTTTGTGTATGGGATTGTGTATTCTATTTGCAATTGAGAATATCTTGTTTGATGTTCCTTATGATGTTATTGTATTTGTAGTTTTTTATGATAATGGTACACAGAAATAGACCAAATGATGATATTGATAGAAATCATATACCCAAAGAGCAGTCCTAATCGCATAATATTGCCAGAAATATTCATAAAATTGCAGTCACAACTGCATTTTTAACATAGCAGAACATTGCAGTCACAGCTGCATAATCAAAAGATCAAAACATTGCAGTCACAGCTGCATAATTGTTTGAAAAAAAACAGACATCACACAAGAGCAGTCACAACAGCATAATTGTTTTACAAAAACATATCCAGCAGCACAACTACATAATTATTTACAATACATGACAATCACAACTTCACATCAGTAAATTGAACAAATCAGACTTCAAATTTTAGACAACTGATGAACTTGTTTGGCTCAGATGATTCATTTCAGCAGCTTTGGTACTTGTCTTCATCCTTTTTTGTGCTCTCATTTCTTGAAGTCCTTGTTGGGTCACAACAGGCTTTCCTTTCTATTTCACACCTAATCTTGATTTGTGATGCCCAAGAGTTCCAGTTACTATAGAGGAGTTTAAAGGCATTCCAGGTTGCATTAACAAAAAAAATTGTATTAGACTTGTTATCATTGACTTGAATACTAAAAAGTGTAAATTCATTCAAACACTTACATTGTGGATTTTAAAACCACTTTGTGTATGTAGCACCCCCATCCCAACAATCCTTGGTCTTTTAAAACTTGTCCCTCTACCCCTACCAGTAACACCACTAAGATTAGATGCAGAATCAGCACTCTCTCTTCCCCTTCCAATGACACCACCAATATTAAATGAAGAAGCAACACTCCCTCTTCCCCTTCCAATGACATCACCAACATTAGATGAAGGAACAACCATCCCTCTACCCCTTCCAGTCCCTCTTCCCCTTCCAGTGACACCACCTACATTAGATACAAGAACAACAGTCCCTCTACCCCTTCCAGTCCCTCTTCTACTTCTAGTGACACCAACCATATTTACAGCAGCAGCTGCAGCAACAACCTATAATACAAGAAAGTGAATTAGGTGAATAACTTAACAAGGTGATAACAGTATATTATATCAAGAATTTAATAAAACATAAGGTGAATTAGTAATAACTTAACAAGTCAAATTTTACCTGTTTTGTAGAACCTTTTGGTCTTCCTTTTCCTCTTCTTGGGCTTGGTTGAAACTGAGTTGGACCTGCAGAAGAACCAACACTTGAACTTGTCCCTCTTCCTCTACCAGAACTAGTTTTTGCACCCAAAGGACAACCCCTTTTATTGTGACCCTTTGTATGACATGTGCTGCAGGTCATCTCAACACCTCTTTTGGATAACTTACCTGTCTTGTTTTCAGTTTGTTCTTTCCTTCTACATTTACTAGGTCTTCCTGGCATTTTTCTAACTTCAGGTGGTATAACTGGAAAGTTGGTTGACTGTGACCACATTTGCATTCCAGTGACAGGTTGATTAAAAAAGCTATAGGTCTTTTGGTATGTTTCCTTATTATACCAATGTGAGACATAGTGAATAGGCTCCAATCTTCTAAAATGAAGCGCAACTATAGTATGACAATAGGGTATACCTTTAGCATCCAAGATCTATAAGTACATGTCTTGTTATTCAACTGCACTATAAATATATTGCCCCAACTGTCTTTAACCTCAAAACCATATTCACCATTCCATTCAAGGATACACTTCATTGATTTTGAAGTGTTCTCTACCAATACCTTTAAAGCCATTGGAGAAATATTTATTATCCAAGTATCAGAGAACTGGCTCAACTCTGCTATTATTCTCATCACTTTGACCTTATTTCTTCAAGCATTGTGATGATAGTCTTGTACCTTGCCCCCAAAATCCATGAGTTAAAACTTTCAGCCATGTTATTGTCAACACTATCACAACAGCTAAAAGTCTTAAAGTAAACCTTGGACCATCTTTCTATGTTGTACCATAGAAGATCATCACAAATCTTGTCACCTAACATCTCCATGTGATCTAGATTTCTTGTCAATTCTTGCTCATCTGTTGACTTGGCACATTTCCAAAAGCAATTTCTTCTTTCAATGCCTTTCCAATCTTTGGACCAGTTAGCTAGAATGTGTCTTGCACACATTCTTTGTTCTGCATTTGGCAGTTACTGTACAACTGCAGTGTCAAGACCCTTCAACAACATATAAAATGATTAGGTGACATAAGAATAAGGGAAAAAATAATGTAGTTAAAAACAGAATTGAAAAAGATAGAGCAAATTACCTTCTGCATATCAGACATGGTTGTCAATCCTGTCCCATCACCAAACTCTAGATCATGCTTAACAAGTCTAATAAACCATGTCCAAGTGAATGTGTTTTCAACTTCAACCACTGCCCAAGCTAGTTGTAGCATTTGGTTGTTCCCATTTTTACAAACAACCACAAGCAATTGTCCTTTGCAAACACCTTTCAAGAAACAATCATCAAATCCAATACATTTTCTACATCCAGCTTTGAATGCTTTCTTCAGAGCATCAAAACATATGTAGAATGATTGAAACCTTTTTCTTCCACCTTCAAAAGTTTCTTCACTAAGTGTCACCGCATATGTGCTGCCTGGATTAGTCTTTAAAAGCTCATCCCTGTAATCAAGAATTCTTTTAAATTCCTCCACATGATCACCTATAATCTGTTGCAACACAATATTTCTAGCTTTTCTTACCACAGTTCTCCCAACATACACCTCCAGCTCTTTTTTCACTAGATTTTGCAACTGAAACACTCTAATTTCAGGCTCAGAAGTAATTCTATCCTTGTACCTCTCTGCTAAATACTTTGAATTCACCAATTTGTTTTTCGTTGTGGCAGTGCAGACATGCACTGAAATATACTTCTTCACAACAAAATCCCTTGACCTTGAATCATGACTACCAAATAATAACCATGGACAACCTTCTACACATTTTACCCTCACCCTAGTTGGTTCATTAACAAACTTGTCCAACTCTATATGTTCTTGAACTGCATACCTAGTAATAACTTCTCTGAATTGCTTAACATTGGCAAAAGCTAGACCAGTTTCCCAAACAATTAACTTACAAGTAGGATCAAACACAACTCTTCTTTTAGTTCTTTTTGCTCTCCTTGCTTTTTTCACACTTCTTGCAGGTTGTTGAACCTCATTCTCATCATCAACATCTACATCAGTATCTATTTTACAACTAGCCTTTTCATCTGAATCAAAGTATGGCTCATCACCACCTAACTTACCCTCTAGAGTACTTTTTTTCTTGGATAAATACTCATTATGCCCCAAATCAACTCTTTTTTTGCCTAAACTAACCCCTTCAGATCTAGACCCCCGTTCTTTCTTCCTTTTTGTTTTGGAAGCTCTCTTTTCTTCCCTCAAAATCCTGACCTCCTCATGAGTATCACTACCATATTCATCATCACATTCAAGCAAATCTCCATAATCTGAATCTTCATGTGATTCACTTTCACTTTCCCAATCAGAACCTATTACAGGAACATCTGATGTAGTAGCAGCAGAAGTCCTGCCTAACTATTCCTCAACACTAACAGATCCCCCACCCAACCCCCCCTCAACACCAGCAGAAGCCCCACCCAACTCTTCACCAACAGTAGAAGAAGCTCCACCAACACAAACAGTAGAAGAAGCTCCACCAACACCAACAATAGGTTGTGTAGATTCTTGAGGTTGTGAAGCTTCTTGAAATCCTAAATTATCACTATCCACAAACGTTTGTGCAGATTCTTTATCAAAAGAAGCAGAAGATTCTCCACCCACATGGGTTACATACTCAAGGGCAGGGGGGACCACAATAGGTTCTTCAATTAAGAGTGAGACATACAGTTCAACCACATCCCCATTTTTTAATTGAGGTACAATACCCAAAATATCCCTATCACATGTAACCTTTACCAAATGACTACACTTAGGTGGTTTAATATAAACAAGACAAGAGGAACAATTATATCCAATTTCCTTAACATAGCCTACAAACTCAAAGTAAGAGAACTTATCAACATCTACGTCTAAACAATCAGTCTCAATACCTCCGATGTATTTAATACGAGGCTTTTGCTGTAATATTCCTCCATGGTGAAACCTCAACATAATATTCACAAAATCCATTAGCAAACTGCAAAAATTGAAAAAAATACGAGCTTTAGTGTAAATCGAAAATCGGAAAATCAACCTCTTTGAAAATCTAATGGATAAAACCCCTAGATGCAAAATGATGTAAAATACTAACCTCCAAGACTGGATAATTTTAGTGCTTGTCTACAAAAGCACCTCCACACTTGATGAAAAACACATCGACGATTGAATAGTTGCAGAGATTAGGGATTAGGTTTTCTTTTTGGATCTTTTAGAATAGAAAATGGGGAAATGACGGGTAGGTTTAGATTTAGGGATATTTGTTAAGACACGGGTCGGGTCGGGTTTAATTTGGAAACGGGTAGGAATTTTTAATATTATATGTAATATAAATAATTTAACGCGGATCGGGTTAATTTTGACTCATTAATGACGTGGACGAATCAAATCATGCGTGACTATACAACACTAAGACTTGACTTGGACTGAGCCACTAAGAGAGGAAAATAATACATTTTAAAGTTTTTAAGGGGGGTAAAGAAATGTCTGTTAAGTTTAAGTGCTAAAGTAAGTTGTGGTGACAAGTTTAGGTTTTTTTTATGCATTTTCCCTAGAAAAAAGCATTTTTATGCAATAGAATGTTGCATGTTATGTATACATATGACATTCAATACGCATATATGAAATATAGAAAATGAAAAGTTTTTTTATGTAATATATAATGTGACAATTAATTAATTTAAATAGTTATGTGCAAATCATTGATGCTTTTCTTTCCATTATTTTAGATTTCATGAAATAAACATATTTTGGCTGGACAGAATACATATCAAGGCACGATAATAACAAAGTGGGTTTAATTGGTCACAAATTTAGAATATTTGAACATTGAAAAGTTTCACAATATACTCTAGAGATGGAAAATTATTTTTGTGTATAGTGATATGATACAACATATGTTTGGTATTATTGTATACAATCAAAACATTCCACGATTGAGCTTCAAAATTTAAGGCTCTTTGACTATTTTTTAATATATAAAATAGATTAAATTATATATTTAATAACATATTTTATGATCGTACGAAGCGCGGCTAAATTTACTAGTTTAATTCATAAATATTCAATGTACTTTTTAGTTTTACCAGTCCATGCACGTCACTCATGGATTACTGTTATATGCCTAGTTGTAGAATTGAACCTTCACATCTTGATTTTGTTATGAGATTACGTTGTTTTCCAAGTTTTTAAGAATTAGTTCAATGTTAATATTATGGTTAACAAGTATACCTAAATTGCACAGAAACCATTATATACGATCGTGGGTTGCACTTTCTATCACACTGATTATTGATTAGGCACAGCTGTTTTGTGAGGGGAAAATTGGGTCCATCCATATGTCAACCCAAAAGCATATTAAATTGAAGGTTAATGTATATATCATCTTAATCTGTCCTTTTATATAACGATGTTAAATGAATTTGTTCATCAAAACTTGGACAAACGAAAGAAGATTACTTTATACTTTTGTCTCTATCAAAATTTGAACATGAAACCATAATCTTCAATCCACTATAATGATCGGCCACAGCCTTAGGTGGCATGCATCTTAATTGTCAATAAATATGACAAAAAAAGTTCAATGAATAGAACCAAAAAAGTGGCAAATATGTAGAATCAAATTAAACAAATAACATAGCACACATCGAAAACTTAGTTGAAACGGTAGATTAAGTAACATCAAAAGGCATCTCTCGAGGCGCATTGGATTAATTTCCACACTAAACATTTTATTTTTCTCTCTTAACTTTGCACTTAAGAGAATAAAAAAAATTCAAAGTTTCTCAAATTTCTAAAACTTGAATTTCTTGAGTAGACACACAATCCAAATGTGCACCACATTTACAAGCCAAACAACAATAAAACCAACAACTCTTCCCAACACCTTTCTTACAAACATAACACAACACATCCACTTCCACTTCCACCTCCTTTCCTAAAAACAAGTTACTACTATTATAACACAACGTAAGAGGATGTTGATGATCTTCCCTCTCTTCCATCTCAGGCAAACAAGCACACTCCACGTGAAGATCAAACTTACATTTCTCACAATGAAACGTAAACGCGTGGCCCAAATTCCCACATGCATCACACGTGAATTCCCCATCGTTATATGGAGGGAAAAAATGAAGACTTAAAGTGTGTTTCGGGTGAGACTTATGTTTAATTTGCCTAGGCAAATCGAAACAAGAGTCGTGGAGGATGAAGTTGCAGTTTAATTTTGTGCACGTGTAGGTGGACCCACTGGAGAGGTCGTGCTCGCAGCCGGAGCAGATGACTTGATCTTCTTCATCGAAGTGATCGGAGATTTTTAATGGGTGGCGATGGCTGAAATGGGTGAACTCTTCTATTGGAGGACTTTCCATTGTGTGATCTGATTGCAAAAGTCAAACTTTCATGTTGTGTATTTATAATAGGGGGCAATTACATTATTTGTCCCTTACTTATTAACATGTTGCAAGTTTGGTCCTTGTGATACTAGAATAAATAAATTTTACCTTCGATTGATGTATTTCTGCGCTTTTAGTCCTCCCACTATCAATTAAATATCTATTAAAATAAATTTTTGAGTAAGGGTAATGTGTTCGGTATTGAGGGAAAATTCTCTCCATTAAAAATGTTTTAAAGAAAAATAAGTGTGTTTCTTACTTATTTTCTTGTGTTTGGTACGTAAGCAAAATGTTATCCTAAAAATATTTGTATATAATCTAGACATATGGGAGGTGGGGGTGGGGTGAGGGTAGGGGTAAGGGTGTGGAGTGGTGGGGATGAGTGCTACAAAAATGATGATGAAAATGAGGTATGTTGGAAGATGGGGAGGACATAATAAATGTGGAATTCATTTGTAAAACTTGTTTTTCTTGTTTTCACAATGGAAGTCATTTTCCTCGTTTTTAAGAAACTTGTTTTTCTAAATTTTGGCCTGCCGAACATGAAAAAATTGAAAACTATTTTTCTCAATACTGAAGACACCCTAAATGTAAAATCATGTGAATGATTGTCTTTAATTTTATGTTACTAAAAGAAAGTAATGCTAATATTTTCATATGTTATTTTGAGGTTGGAACCTTGAAATTTTGCTAGCGGAGAAGTTCACACAATTCTATTGATTGAAGGTTAAATATGTTCAATTAGATATTATAGGGGTCAAACCAAAAAAATTTAACAATTGAGGGACCAAAATTAATACTATTTCAATTACATTATTTTTTTCCTCCTTCCCCTTTTCACATGGAACTGGCATAGTTAAGACACAACTCCTTGTGCACTTCTATGAAGGTGACAATTTTGTTTGACTAAGTCAAGCTTATGCCCAGTTGATACTCCCTCCGTTTCATTTGACTTGATTTTTTTTGACTTGGCACACCCATTAAGAAAATATTAATTAAAAGTGTATTTAACCCTATTAATGATGTTTTAAAATTCTAAATCTAACTATCACAATTTTTTTTAGATATTTAATACTGAGGGTAATATGGGAAAAAATAATAATAAAACACTCTTGATTTGCGAAAATGGACAATTAATTTGAAACAAACATATTTAGAAAGAAGGCCAAGTAAATTGGAACGGAGGGAGTAGGTTGTTTAAGTTTGAAATAATTAATCTTTGATTATTCTTATAACTTATGCTCGAAAATTATTTAAATTAAGTTTGTATGTCTCATATTAGAAACGGCAAGCTCGATTTAATTCGGTTTGTCTTCTTTTAAATAGGGACGTTGAAAAGTATTTCGAATTTGACTAGTTCTTTTAGTTTGATATTTATTATTTTTTGTACTAACATATTTCCCGGCCAGGCTCAAGAGATTAAAAGGTTAGATCCAAAAAATAATTGAATTTGGATTAATCAAAGAAAGAGAAACACTATTTAAGGTGCACCTATAATGCTAAATTAGAGACAGGTTTTAGAATACTGCTTGAAAATGATCAAGATATCAATGGATACTGGTCGAAAACGTAGTTATCCAAAGTGTTGGAGTGATAATAATGGTGAATATGACTGTGAGAAGCATAATTAACAACCTAAATAATTGATACAGTTGAGGCCAAATTATTAAGACTATTCGCTTTGATCCGATCCTTTTGAATACCTCGAGAATTGTGAGGTAAATAATTGATATAATTGAGGTCAAATTATTAAGATATAATCCGCTTTGATCGGATTATTGTGAATATCTTGATAAAACTTACGGACCTCAAATTTGGCCTCTTAGTTTTTTATTACTTCAAAACGCACATTTATAATAGAATCCCGAACTTATATTTATATTGCATCTAACTTTTTCCACCCATCTAATGCGGAATTTGCCTAGGACAAAGACATATTTTACTCCAAGTCTTCTTTTGAATTTAACGGCCAACAATTCGTTGGTTCGACAAGGAAAAAGACGATGCTTAATTTATTGCCAGAACTAAGCAACTTATTCTGGGTGTAGCATTTGATTCAACTAAGCTGATTGGAGTTGACTAAAATTTTTGGTTTTTTTTTTTTTTCGTTTTGAACTATATGTGTCATGTTTCTAGGAGTTTAATAGTATTTAGACATAATAAATAGATAGATGTATTAACTTGGCGTCAAATAACAACTAAACATTCCAACTTTGAATATACACATCTAGACACCTCCAACTCGTTTCCATTGTATCAATTAAAAACTTCAACTTACAAAATGATCATCTAGACATCTCCCAAATTTATTTGTCTATTTATGTATTATGCCTAGTATTTATTTATGTGATATTTTAAGAACATACAAGCGTCGTGCATTGACATCGGTCATCATAAGGAACATCTGGTAAAAGGGCAATGTGGGAGCCTGACGACCCTCTAAAAATAATTGTTTTGCATGTCCAAAGAGTTTATCAAGGACTGGGTCTAGCCTATGGGCGATAGCCGCGTGCATCCACAAGTGTTCGCACCGCACGTTCTTGAGCAATAGTTGGAATCTTAGAATTTCGGGTGAAAAATCCACTCCTAGGATGCTCTTATATATGTTTAACAAGTTTGGTGTCATTTGGAGTTCGTTTAGCTAAGGGCTTGACTTAGCCAAGGAGCATTGTCATTGTCGTAATTAGCTGAAGCTTCTAAAGGCTAAGTATGAGAATAGGATGAAACTTCATGGAGTTGTGAAGGAAGTCAAGAGAATTTGTTAGGAACAAACGACACGTGATTTGGAGTTCGGAAACACCCATTATGATTCTTTGATAGAAACATGTTTACTCTTGACACTTGAGTTTATTTCTTTAAAGCATACATAAAGGTATGCATGGTGACAGTCTACCAGCAGCCCTCCCAGGGCGTGTTGGTAGTTGTAGAAGTATACAACTACAAGGATAGATCAGTAATTCACCTAGACTAAGTTAGTTAAAACACTGTTAACAGTTAGTTAGGGAGTCAGTTAATTAGGTAGCTAACAGTTCAATAGTCACACTAACTTACACACTAACCTATACGCTAACCTACACTCTAACCTCACATCTATATATACTTGTACATTATCACATTGTAACATATTATTGATAAGGAATAAAGATTCAATTTACTCTCTTATGATCTCTTTTTCCTCTGTTGAAGCTTACTCTTCTTCTTTTTGTTTGTTCATTTCTCTTCTGTTCATAATTGATCATTTCCATTGATCATATTACAACATGGTATCAGAGCCATCGATCATCACGATTTCTTTCACACTGTAAAGTTTGATTACCGTTCGATTGATTGCTTCTTCAGCTACAATTCTCAAAATTTTGTTCTTATTCTTCTTTGCTTCCGCAATTCTTGATCAAGATTCCTATAATTTTTGAAGAAACATGGAACATACAAATGGTGCGATTCCAACTTCCATTCCTACCCGCCAAGGAGCTGAGGATGGATATTTAATTCCCAATGGGGTTAATCAGAATTCAATTGAAAATTCTGCTTCTGCAAATCAGGTTCTTGGAATTGATTATAATCATCCGTTATTTTTACACCCTTCTGATGTTAGTGGTATCCAAATTGTATCGTTTTAATTAACTGGGATAGAAAATTACTCCATCTGGGCTAGATCTATGCGTATTGCTCTTCTGGGCAGGAATAAACTAGGTCTAGTTGATGGCACTTTTAGTAAAGAAAAGTTTCCAGAACAGTTATGGAACCACTGGGAAAGGGTAAATACGATAGTATTATCTTGGGCAATGAATTCTGTGTCTAAAACTCTGCTTGGGGGCATCATGTATGCATCTACTGCACAAGCAATTTGGCAGGATCTTCTTGAGAGGTTCAATAAGGTTGATGGATCGAGAATCTTTAATGTTCATAAAGAAATTGCAACTTGTGTACAAGGCACTATGTCTGTATCTGTTTACTACTCAAAATTGAAGGATTTATGGGAGGAGTTTGAAGCTTTGATCCCAGCTCCTGGATGTGATTGTGAAAAATCCAAAGAGTTTGTGCTCCATCTTCAAAAACTCAAGTTGTTCCAGTTTTTGATGGGTTTGAATGATTCATATGGTCAAGCTAGAAGCCAAATACTCATGATGTGTCCTTTGCCTCTGTAAATAAGGCTTATGCTATGGTTCTTGGTGATAAGAGTCAAAGAAGCATTGCTGCAACTGCAAGTGTGTTAGGTCCAAGTCCAAGTAGTATCAATTTAGACATGGCTATGTACACCAGAAATCAAGTAGGAAGTAGCTCTAACAGTGGTGTTAATACTCATCAAAGGTACAACAATGGAGTTGGTTCAAGTACTTATCAAAAGTACAAGAAAAGTTTCAATCTTGTGTGTGAATACTGTAAGAACAAAGGTCATACTAAAGATGTGTGCTACAAACTAGTTGGCTATCCTAATAATTTCAAGACAAAAAAGAGAACTCTCAATCCATCTGGACACAGTGCTGCTTACAATGTGTCAAATAATATGAATACAGAAGAATGTTCTTAGTATGCTAATCATTCACAGAATTAAGTCATGAATGGGACTAGACAATGTTTCCAGGAGCAAGAGTTTGATGAATTAGGAGGCCACATGCAGCATTTTAGAGGTGGATACTCAGGCACTTCAAGTGATGGATATGTTGGTCCCTTTAATAGGACTCAATATGATCAGATAGTCCAGTTGCTCAATCAGACTCAGATTGCTCCAACATCCTCAGTTAATGTGGCAAATGCTAATGCTAATGTTGCAGGTATTGATAAAGCTTTATCTGTATTGACTAATGATTCATCTGAATGGATTATAGATACAAGAGCCACAAATCACATGGCTTTTGATCTTGATCTTTTGGATAAAACTTCTGTCCATGAGACAGTAATTCCCAAAAGGGTGCATCTACCAAATTGAGACATTTCCTTAGTCACTCATATAGGAAATAGCTCTATCTCAAATCAAAGCACTATCTCAAATGTGTTTTATGTACCACAATTCAAGTACAATCTCATATCTGTTCCTAAACTAACAAAAGAACTGCAGTGCTTTGCTTTCTTTTTCCCTGACTTTTGTGTATTTCAGGATCTCTTCACTGGGAGGGTGAAGGAGATTGGTAAGCTTGAAGATGGTCTATACATGCTGAGGACTAAATATAGGATCAACAACAACGAGGATGGAAAAATTACTGGTTGTCTGACTTCAACTGTCGAGGAACTAGCTAGGACAAAACCTGATTTTAGGCTATGGCACAAACGGATTGGACATAGTTCATCTACTGTCTTACAGAAATTGTTTCCTAGTAGTTTACATATCATAAATGATTCTTTGCATGATTGTTCTATATGTCCATGTGCCAAACAAACTAGAAGTCCTTTTCTATCTGGTAGTATAAAAAGTACTATTTCATTAGATTTGATTCATGTAGATCTTTGGGGGCCTTACAAAGTTCCTACTACTGATGGAAATAGATATTTTCTTACAATTGTGGATGATTTCACAAGGTTTACTTGGGTTTTTTTACTTAAACAAAAGTCTGATGTATGTATAGCTTTACAGAATTTTTTCTTGCTTATTAAAAATCAGTTCAATAAAACAGTAAAGATTATTAGGTCTGATAATGGTACAGAATTTACCAATTCTACCTGTGTAAATATGTTTACTCAATTAGGTATCATTCATCAAAGATCATGTGTATATACACTTCAGCAAAATGGTGTGGCTGAGAGAAAGCATAGACACATCTTAGAAGTTACAAGGGCCTTAAGACTGCAAGCCTGCATTCCCATTAAGTTTTGGGGTCAATGTATACTAACTGCAGTATATGCTATTTTGGGACATAAATCTCCTTATGAAAAATTCTATAACAAAATTCCATCAATTAATCACCTAAGAGTAATAGGCTGCTTATGCTTTGCTAAAGACTTAACACAGTCTGATAAACTCATGTCTAGGTCCCACCCTTCTATTCATATGGGATATTCTGATATGCAGAAAGGTTATCTACTTTACGATCTAACTAACAAATGTTTCTTTGTAAACAGGGATGTTATTTTCAAAGAGGATGTTTTCCTATTTTATTTTCAAACTACTGAGACACAGTTTCTTTTCCCAGCATCAGCTGATAACTCAATAGATTGGCCTACTCATATTCAATTCAGATCCTCTGGTACTGAGGGTCAATCTATAATGACTCCAACTACAACCTCAACTTCTACTACACCTTCTCATGTGCATCTGTTTAATCCTACTGCTCAGACTCAACCAGTTCCTGCACATGAGGATATGGTTCAACAACCTGGAATTGAAGAGGTGCAACCAGTAATTGCACCAACAACATCAAGGAGGTCAACAAGGGAAAAACAACCTCCAATTTGGTTAAAAGACTTTGTGTCCCTGAACATTCACAAAGATGTTCCTTGCAGTCTAGATAACTACATTTCATATGCTAATGTCTCTGGAAAAAATCAAGCTTACATTGCTTCTTTTTCATCTGTAACAGAACCATGCAGTTACTCTGAAGCTATTAAAGATCCAAGATGGATTCAAGCAATGCAGGAAGAAATATCAGCATTGGAAAGCAATCACACTTGGACTATTGAAAAACTACCTGAAGGAAAGGCAGCAATTGGTTGTAAATGGGTGTACAAGATCAAATACAAAGCAAATGGAGAAATTGAAAAATTCAAGGCTAGACTAGTTGCCAAAGGATACAGTCAAAGAGAAGGAAAAGATTTTCAAGAAACATTTTCACCACAGGTGAAAATGGTCACTATAAGAACCATTCTCTCTTTGGTTGCTGCTAAACAATGACATGTCCATCAAATGGATGTCTACAATGCATTTCTTCAAGGAGACTTGCATGATGAAATATACATGAAGATGCCACAGGGATTTAATAGTCAGGGGGAGAATATAGTATGCAGACTAGTTAAATCCCTATATGGTTTAAAACAAGCACCAAGACAATGGAACACTAAGCTATCAGAAGCTCTACTAAGATTCAAGTTTGTATAAAGTCAACATGATCATTCTCTGTTCATCAAGAGGACAACACAAGGAATCACTTTGATACTAGTATATGTTGATGACATGCTTATTACTGGGGACAGTCTACAACTGATTCAAGAAACAAAGGTTGCTCTTTAAAATGCCTTCAAAATGAAGGATCTGGGAGAGTTGAAATACTTCTTAGGTATTGAGTTTGCAAGGTCAAAGAAAGGAATTAGTATGCACCAAAGGAAATATGCATTGGAATTGATTTCAGAAGCAGGATTATCAGGTGCAAAACCTGCTATTACACCCATTGATGTCAATACTAAGCTCACATTCCAGACAATATGATGAAGTCAACAAGGAAAACCATAACTCAAATGAAGATCCTCCAGCTGATCAGAATACTTATCAAAGACTGATAGGAAAATTGCTATACTTAACAGTGACTAGACCAAATATATCCTTTGGGGTACAAACACTTAGTCAATTTCTTCAAGTCCCAAAGATATCTCACATGGAAGCAGCACTAAGGATCGTAAAGTACATCAAAAAGCAGTCTGGTCAAGGAATTCTACTTTCAAGCAACTACAAAAATGAAATTACTGCTTTTTGTGATGCAGACTGGGCAACATGTCCTAATACTAGAAGATCAGTTACAGGATTTATGATAAATCTTGGTGAATCTCTTGTATCCTGGAAGTCTAAGAAACAAACTGTGGTTTCAAGAAGTTCTGCAAAAGCAGAATACAGAAGTTTAGCTACTACTATTGCTGAACTAACTTGGTTGCTCGGAATGTTGAAATAAATAGGAGCTGAAGTAATGCAACCTGTCAAGGTGTTTAGTGACAGCAAATCAGCATTACAAATTGCTGCAAATCCAGTATATCATGAGAGAACCAAGCACGTAGAGATTGATTGTCACTTCATAAGGGAAAAAATTCAACAAGGTCTGGTTACTACTCAATACATATCCACCAGAGATCAGCCAGCAAATATTCTTACTAAGGGACTTCCTAAGGTTCAACATGAGTACCTGAAGACCAAACTAGGTGTACTTGACATATTCTATCCCACCTAGTTTGAGGGGGAGTGTAGAAGTATACAACTACAAGGATAGATCAGTAATTCACCTAGACTAAGTTAGTTAAAACACTTTTAACAGTTAGTTAGGGAGTCAGTTAATTAGGTAGCTAACAGTTCAATAGTCACACTAACTTACACACTAACCTATACGCTAACCTACACTCTAACCTCACATCTATATATACCTGTGCATTATCACATTGTAACATATTATTGATAAGGAATAAAGATTCAATTTACTCTCTATGATCTCTTCTTTCTCTGTTGAAGCTTACTCTTCTTCTTCTTGTTTGTTCATTTCTCTTCTGTTCATAATTGATCATTGCCATTGATCATATTACAACAGTAATGGATCTCCCCAAGTGTGCTTCCTTAAAATAAAACCTCAAGGGCCTGCTTAGTCCCTCTAAAGAGTGTCTATAATATCCATACGAGTTTGGGAACTCTATGGACATGCAACACGAAATGTGGCCTAGGGATAGAATTTGGTACCCAACGAGGGAACTATTAGGCCCTGCGCTCCCCTTGAGATGGAATAATAACTAGGCGATTGAGGGACTCTCTCCAGAGCCTCGTGAGCTAACTTGTGAGCTTCGCTCAGGTTCTGTAACACCCCGTACGTTTCTAAGTTTAGCTGACAACTGTAACATTTATGAAAATATGAAAACATGAGAGAATTGATGAATTATGTATCAATATGTGGGCATTTAAAAGTCTTGCACATTGGGGCCCAAAAAGAAGCCCAAAATCATAAGGAAGACATGGCCCAAAAGAATTTTTGACCCATTCTTGCATTGCTAATCCATTGACCAAGTAAACCCACTAAGTGTGTGGATAAGAATCATTCAAAAGGGACTATATAAACCCATAAATCAGATTTTTATTCATTAGATACACACATGCCTTTTTAACATCTTTCTTAAACATTATCTCTCACATAAAAACCCTAAGGCAACTACTTGTTGGGCAAAGATCACTCTTTGGTAAGTATTTATTCTCATGGTTCAGTATATAATATGTTTAAGAGGGTGTATAAATCATGTTGGTTGTGTTGGCAAAGTGTTGGACAGTGTGTTATGTGTAAAACTGTCTATTTTTGCAATCGGAGAATGGTTTTTGTCTTGTGAACTTGAACATGGACTTATGGTCATGAAGGAATTGAAATTGAAGGATTAAATATTGACATATGAGATGTTATTATAGTCTTACCCTATTTCGTTCTTGTGTATAATGTTTGGAGTTGCTATTGTAAAATTGGTTATGGTTTTGGGTGACGTATTGGTCGTAAAGTGCAGTTTTGGGTGTTGTTATGTGTGTTGTGGGACCATGGCTGAATGTTGGTGTTTAAGATGATCAAAAATATGTCAAAATAATTTTGGTTATGATCATGGACCATTCATGGCATGAAAAGACCCAAAAGAGGCCATTTCGGACCAAAACGGGCATCCGCCCCCGCAGACGAGGGCATCTGCGGGCGCAGATGCCCCTGGAATTTTCCAGAGGCTATTTGTGTGCGTACCTCAGCCACCTGCGGGCGCAGGTGGCAACGTAAGTCAGCCCAGTTTTCCGTCTTGAGTGGTTTAGTTTCTAGTTGATCCCCGAAGGCCCCTATACCCTTTTGGGATGTAATTATCAACTTGTGATGTCGTTTTAATGACTTTAAAGTATCATATGGAGGTATGTTGGACTGGATTAAGTATGTATGATTGTTCATATGTTGTTATGAAGGAGTAATTGCGACGGAATGATAAAGAGAAAAGCGTAAAGGGTAAGTGTGGTGTGAAATGCTATCGATGTATGATCTCTTGGTCAATGTGCGTAATGTTGTGGTGTTGTTGATATGATAATGCCTTGGAGTGTATTGTAAGGGGGTGACATGATGTTATACGGTAGTCATACAGTTCATTGTTGTCTTGTACGCCTGTATAGTAACTAGTTGCTAATGTAAGTTCCGGTATGAACTTGTATTGTAGAGTAAGACGTAAAGAAGAAGCTGGACTACTGTGTTCATACATAGACTTGTGTATTCATACTTCGAAGTGCAGGTATGTAAGGTTACTTTGTCCGTATCTTTCTGCAGCATATAGAATTCACATTGACGTTACACTTGTCCTATTCCGAAATGTGCTAAGGTATTCTATTCCCGGTTACCAATGGTTATTATCACATATTTCCTACTCATTGATCAATTGTGAATCACATGTCTCATATTCATTGATAATGTTCCAAAAGCCCAATAAGGTTGTGTTCCAATGGTTCCAATAGTGTTATGTTTCTAATAAGGCTATGTTTCCAACAATGTTTATTCACATGTCTCTCACTCATTGATTATTGACCCAAAGCTTCCCATAATGTTATGACTATCATTGTATCAATCTCAAAGTAATGAATAAAGTAATGCATATATGGTTAATGATCAAGTATGGGTGGAAACTTTGGGGGAGAAATGCCTAGCTCAAGCCGATCCAAAGATTGTTGGATCAGGGGGCAGTCCTGGGGGTATAAGCCTAGCTCAGACCGAACCTGACAGGGGGAAGCTCTAGAGGTATAATCCTAGCTCGAGCCGAACCTGATATGTTGGTTTATGGGTAGCAGTTCTAGAGGTAATAACCTAGCTCGAGCCGAACCCAATGCTTTGATTCTTAGGGTGGCAGCTCTGGGGGCATAAGTCTAGCTCGAGCCGATCCCAACATAACGATATGTTATGTTAAACCCACTGTCAGTCTGGGCCCCGGGTACCACAGGTCACAGGCAAAGATGAAAAATCATAGAAACAAAGATACAAAGAAAGAAAAGAAAACAATATACATGGTTTCCAAAGTACAGTATTGTGACTTATCCATATTGATCATTTATTGTATTTGAGTTCATTGACATGTTTACATATCATACAAGTTTCATATGGCCTTACATACTCAGTACATTCTTCGTACTGACCCCTCTTGGGGGATTTACCTTACTTGCTGCAGGCGCAAGTACTAGTAGACCTCCACAGTAGGTTGTCAGTTGTTTCCGATCATTGGTGAGCTCCAGTTAGTTCGGGGCTTCTTCGAGTCACAATTGTACATATGTTTTGGTGTTGTACATGTTGTATAAAGCGAGGACTTGTCCCGACTTTTAGTTCATTTTGGTCAATGCACTTGTTAGAGGCTTTTGTAGACAGATATAGGTGTATAAATGTAAAAGGGTACATGTCGTTTTTGACTTGATGGCCTCAACGGCCAAGTTTCATATATGTATATATGTCACATGTTCCATGAGTTTCGTTGTTAGCATTATAAGCTCCTCCGTGATAAGGGTGTTTCTGATGGCATGCATATGAATGAACGTAAGTACAGGTTGGTTCTCTCGGGCCTTATCGGCTACGGGTGTCAATCACGTCTCGATGGGATTCGGGGGGTCACAGGTTCGACCATTCGAGCAAGGGTCTGTTGGTCTAGACTTGCAATCGGGGGGAGACGCTGCACCATGTGAGATGAATGTATGGTGTGTGGCCTATATATGTTTGACAATGACATAAGACAACTGAAGACATGATATGGAAGACACACATGACCAAGGCCAATGACCGGATGTTATCCTACTCAGTATAAGAGTAAGCTAACGGTGCTTGCCTAACAAGATCTTTCTCTCCGATAACAGTTCACTTTCCGCGGTTCTCAGTCTGACACCAATCAGCCTCAAGCTCAGCCACGTGATGGTACTCAAGTGCTATTAAATAGTCTTTTCAGACTAGTGTGTAGTCTTTTCATACTATAGCATAAATATAGCTTTTTAGCCCATAAATAAGCCTTCGGTCTGTGATTCTTGGTCCATCAGCTTCTTATTCTTAATTATCTTTACTTTGTACAATTTACATTCTTGCTTTTCATGCTCTGTCGATTCAGGCCAAAAGAAAAGGAGCTTGATCGAATCTAATTCACTTTTCTTTTACTAACTTTTTTTTACAAAATTTACCGTAACTTAAATAATGATTTCACCATTAAATAGTATTATCGTTATTCATTTACTTGTTTAGAAGACTTTAACTTTCTTCAAGAAGTGTGTCCACGTTCCTCTAAATAGAACAAACATGTCTCATATTATCAAAATATTTTACTTCCTCCGTTTAAAAAAGAATGAATTGTTTTGATTTGACATGAAGTTTATGTAAATAAAAAAGACTTTTCAATTTTATGGTCTTAAATTAAAATTATGTCAAATATACCAAATGTTCTTTAATCTTTTCCCAATTCCTCCCATCAAACTTCCCCTAGCCATGCCCTAATATTTCTGAAAGGTCAACAATGTGAACGCTCAAGGATATATGGTGGGTGCAGAATGTGGACCAATATTTATGTCATCTTCCACAATATATATGTTGCTGACAAGTTGTCGTGTGTATCATTGTGAAGACAATCACGTTATATATTCACATACATTTGGATTCTTTCCAAGACTTTGACATACTGATTTTTCGAAGCAAGTAAATTGCTAAAACTGTATCTTTGCGTCTAGTTTAGATTAATAAAAGGCATAATACATAAACATGTCCTTTAACTTAGCCTCAGCTTGCATCCATGACCTTCAACTTTGGATGTGCACAAGAGGCACTTAAACTTGTATAAAGTCGAACAAATAGAGACATTCATCCTATGTGGCATAATACACGTAGGATGTCATATAGGATGTGAATTGGCTATATAGGACGCATGTGCCTACTTGTTCAACTTTGTACAAGTTTAAGTGTCTACTTGTGCACACTCAAAGTTAGAAGGCATAGATGCAAGCTGAAGCCAAGTTAAAGGGCACATTTACGTATTATGCCAAAAAAAAACTCACCTAATTTATATACCCATGGATTCATGGATCTTGTTAAGGCAAGCTTAACATGTTTGTAACAAGTGAAACACTACAAAAAGAAGAACTAACTTTATATAGTTATCTACTCAACTGCCCGCTTAAACTTATAATAATCAGATGGATTTTTTTGGCTAATGCATGTTCTTTCGCTATCATTAGTTAATAAGTATCCCAAAGCTTATCAATAGATATTTTATTTGACAGTATCACATTATTATATTTTAGATAATAACGCACACCTTAGATTGGACTAGTCTTATTTTGCAAGTATTGAAAGGTCTACATCCCATGCCGAGTTTGTGGAATTTGAAATAGCACAATTCACACAATGACATTTATTACAAAAACCTTTAAAAATGCAGCTTTCAATGTCCCAAGAAGAAAGTATTCTTGCATCTAATCCATTTCAACTCATTATTCTATTTTTTCCAAATTCCTTAGTATTGTTTCATACACCAAGTGGTCACTATTTACAAAAAAATTAAAAAAATCTACATAATTATATCCCTCTTAAACTTTTGGTAAAGTTTTTGTACAACTAGCTAATTCAACTCTCTATGTTTCATGGAAATTAATAGCCATCCTATTTATTTTTTAAAAAAAAATACTTTATCAATAATTCCGTCAACCCTATAGTTTTAATTTCTAAAAGTCTACAAAGCACGTTCCTTCATGAATTCACCTAGTGAGTATTGCGACTATTTTCCTCCTCAACCACGTTAAATCACTAAAATGGACTTTGACTTTGGTTACCATACCCATCCCCAATTCTACCCCTTGTCTTTCCTTATTTAGTGAACAAATCTTGCATATGTAAATATAAACACATCATTTAGTGTTACGATTCGCTACTATACTAATCGATCAAAAAATTTAAATTATATATACTGACAGTTAAATTTATCAAAATTGTTCGGTTTAATTATTGAAGAGCACCTACACTTCCAAACTTGAGCAAGATTAGAGATAGGTAGCGATGGGGAGGTTGAAGTTGGAAGCTCAACAATCCAAGAACACAATAAATCATTTCAGTCATCCTCACACTTTAGAGCTAATTACTCATCAAAATTTTGTTCCATCACAGCTATGTTCAGCCTGCAAAATGCAAGCTACTGGATCAGTCTACACTTGCAAATCTTGCAATTTTTTCCTCCACCTTGAATGTTCCCAAATGCCACAGCAAATCAATCATCCATTTGACAAAGAGCACCATTTCACTCTCCTCCCAAAGCCCGTCTACCCTGAGGGGAACTTCCGGTGTGATGCTTGTGGGAAGACTGGAGATGGATTCTCTTACCACTGCGAAAGTTGTGGCACTGACCTTCACATACTATGTGCTGTTCTCCCACTATGTATCACTCATGGGTCTCATCATCACCAGCTTGAGCTTCAATTTTCATCTCCTTATCCTAGTAAATCATTTCGTTGCGATATTTGCAAGAACATTGGAGCCAATCAATGGCTCTATAGATGTGATACTTGCGGTTTTGATGTTCATATGAATTGTACAAAGTTGCAAAGTCCACCACATCAAAGTCATTTCTATCATCAGCCAACAACAAGTACTAATTCTAGATCTGCTCCTCAGCAACATCAACCGCCTGGCCTCGGCCAACATCATTATGCAGGTAAAAACCTATCCACACCAAGTGTTTCCACCAACTTATGTTAGCTAGTAATTAATTAGTATTACAATAATAACAATATATTCTGTGTAATTCCACAAGCGAGGTCGGGTTACATAGACCTTACTTTGAAAGATAGAGAGACTGCTTTCAATAGATCCTCGGTAGACTTTTAAAAGAGTAACACATAAAATTAGAAAAGAAGAGAGTAACGAGTTGTTTTTTTTTTTTTTTTATAGAGCTATATGTGTGTTTCATATTGAGTGATAGATGTGAGAATGACGTGTGAATTTCATGTCTGCAGGGGTAGATCACATGAATCAGGGGATTAATTACGAAATGTCACCTCAGGAAACTCTACGAAAGCAAAGAGAAGACGAGGATAAATTGATGGCAGAGATGATCATGGGCGCCGTTTCTCATGAGAGCCAACGACTTAACCAACTCATTGATGTAGGGCTAGGCCGTACGAATCAAGGGATTAACAACGGAACAACTACTGCTGCAGCACCACAATTCGGGACAAGTCAGAGCAACGAAATGTCGTACCCTGAAATTCTACGAAAGCAACGAGAAGATCAGGATAAAATGATGGCAGAAATGATCATGGGTGCTACAACTCGGCAGAATCAACAACTAAGCCAGATGATAGCTGCCAGTTCTATGCATAACCAAGCAATAAACCAGCAATTTAACCAAACACTTATGAGTTATGGCGCTGGTGGTGCAGGACAAGGAGGAATACCAAATGTATACCCAAATATGATGGGTGCTGGTGGATTGAATAGTGGAGGACCAGCTGTAAATTTCTTGGGTGCATTGTTTGGAAACCTTAATTTCTGAAAATTATATCAGAATACTCAGATAAAAGAATAGTCAAAAGAATCTTGATTAGTGATTTTGCTTTCCTATTTTTGAATCATGTCCACTGCAGGCAAAGAACAATAAGCAATGAACACTTTGTCCATCTGCCTTTTAACCATATGTAATGTAATTCTATTTTGTAATTTGTTGTTGTGAGTTTTAGTTATTATTACTACATTGTTTGATTGTCATTTTTTGTTGCCGGTATAAATTTATGCAGGATGGAGTATGGAATAAGAATACGAGAATTAATAATGATATTAGATAAAACTACTAAAATGTTCGAAATTACCCTTATCTGTTGAAAAATATTTTTCTAAAAAAAGTAACAACATATATTTTATTAGAAAACAGAGTGTGCTTGTGGTGAAAAATTCAGATATGCTTAATAATGAAATAAGTTTCTAAACACACAAGAAATAGTACTCCAGTCATCAAACTTATGCAGGTTTTTAAGGAAGAATGTTGGTACTGCATATGTTTTCTAATTGAAATATGCTAAGGATGTTCCCCTATTTATGAAACGATACATCATTTTCGAAATGACACAATATTTCGAAAAGACACATTATTTCTAAAAGGACACAATATTTTCGAAATGGCACGTTGTTTTCGAAATGACACATTATTTCGCAAAAAGACACATTATTTCTGAAATGACACTTTTTCCAAAAAACACATTATTTCCAAAAAAACACATCGTTTCCAAAATGACACATTGTTTCGCTAAGCAACGTGTTGTTTCAGAATTTTATGTCCATAACCGTTTTTCCTTTTGCTAATTCCTGTTATTTTCTCTTGAAAATTCCAACATATTTTAAATCATATGCAACGTAAAAAAATTAGTACTTCACTAAAAGAAAAAAGAAACCAAAGTATTAAATGAAGGAAGAGAAGAAAATGATTTCAAATAATTGCTGGAGGATTATTGAGCATCTGAGAAGATGTTACTTCACCATGGTTGAACATTATTCATCTCCAAATATCTTACCAAATTGTAATGATATATCAATAGTTAAGGATATTGTTCATGCTTACAAGTTGCCCAATATTTCATGAATTCCAAATTCAATGTGGCTTTGACAAGTCGTTGCTAGACAATTTTATCTCTCCTACACCATAAAATAATAGCAAAAAAAGTTATTCATCTCCTCTTGAAAAGTTCTATATCTTCTCGTATCTATATGAGACCACATTGAAGTAAACTAGAAAAAGGAAAAGCAAGAATTTTAATTAAAACATCTGAGTTCATAGAATTCATTGTGTGTTCTTAAGGAATTTAATCTCTTCATTGTATTCGAGGTTTTGGATTACTTCTTCTCAGGATAAAACGGATATACATGTCGCTAGAGTAACGGTACCTCAAACTCCAATGATTTCATCGAGCAAAGACGGTAACAAATTACACAGAGACTCTATATATATTTTTGTTTGTAAAAAAATATGCTAGAGAAGTTCAGAAAATTCAACACCGAAAAATGAGAGAAACCCGTCTTTTTATAGCCTACAAGGGGTAGTGATAGAGGGTCAACTTGTTTGTTCGCACCCACTATGGTAGCCACACGTAATATGGCTTCAACCCTTTACTTTTTGAACTCAACACTTAGTTTGCCTAGGCTTACGAATTTAGAAAGACACAAACACATATAGGAACAAGTCCTAACTTTGTATTTAACTCGTGCCATAAAGAAGCACACAAATCAGCCTTACAAAAATCTGACTAACATAACCAAACTTGCCATTAAGACAGCCTGTTTGTGCCTATATATAGTCCACAGCTCCTGTCACATGGCAGGCACATGCACAGCACATGCCTTTATCCTAATTCAGTTAACATTCCCAACTGATAGGCCTAATTCAAAATTTGTATTACAAATTCAAATTACAATTAGCAACAAAGCCAAGCCACATATCCAGGGCGGTTGTAACTGCCCAACTGTCGTCATGTGCAAAACACATGCCCAGTGCCAGCACATCCTTGGTCAGCACTTGTGCCAATTTCGCACCTAGGCCTTGGGCATCTGTGCACTCGCCCATGCCACTGTCTTGTCGGCACCCAAACCGCCTGTTCGAGCCATGTCTAGCCCAGCTTGCCTTGCCTTAGCCATGCCTCCACAATATGACTTGCCTTAGCCTAAATCAGCCTTAACATTGTTCCGCCTTAGCTTGCCAGCCCTTGTCATGCCTTAGCCACACCTTGCATGTCTTAGCTACACCACTATCAAGGTCTTGCCATTCCCTGCTGACACGCGTCATACCATGCTGACATGCCCATACCAGCAGACTAGCCTTAAGCAAACCTAACTTTTGCCCTCACTATTTGATCTTCTCTAGGTTGATCATGTAAATCTCTAGCCAAGCTCAAGTCATTCAAACCATCAAGCTGGAGGTCTAACAAACTTCCCCCACCAGATGAGCTCGTCGTCCTCGACGAGGTAGAATCAAAGTAGGCATTGATCTCGTCTTCAAACTGCCATAATGATGAACCTTTTTCCCAAGTAGCATCACACACTTGTTTGCCCTTCCATTGAACCAGAAATTCTGTTCGCCTGTTCTTCTTGCCTTGCCCCAAAGTCCGGTGATCCAAGATCTTTTCAATCTCCTCTTCATACTGTCGCTGCACAGCAGGAGGAGCACGTCTTGTAGCTAGGGGTGGGCGTTCGGTAATTCAATTCGATTTCGGTTTATTTAGTTTGGTTTTTTCGATTTTCGGTTATGGAAATCTATGTACCAAATACCGAACCGATTTAGTTCGGTTCGGTTCATTTTTTTTAAGTTCGGTTCGATTTCGGTGTATAAAAATTGGTTTTTTCGGTTTTGGGCCTGCTTAATGGGCCAAATTCTATTTGTAAACTGAACCGTAAATAAACAAACTTTTCTACAACTTTATTAATATTTTATTTCATATTGACATATGAATCAAAACTGCTACGTATAGTGAGAACCAATTAACCATATAAGTGACCAATATTGCAATATGTGACAGCATTAAACCACGATATTTACTTGAGATCATGATGTATATTATATATATCCCTAAGACATATCTTGTTCAGCATTAAACATTTAAACCAATTAGCTAATATATGATTGTTGTTCTGTTTTATGTGTTTACAGGTGATTGTTATAGGAGCTAAGATAATATGAATACCTATATAATATAGTAGTTTTTTGACATATAGGTCATCCACGTTTAAGAAACAAAAAGTCAAAAATGATATAGACACCAAGATGATTTCACATTTTTTTTGTTCATAGGGAACTAATGACAGATTCCAGATTGTTATAGGAGCTAAGATAATATGAATACATATATAATATAGTAGTTGTTTGACATATAGGTCATCCACGTTTAAGAAACAAAAATGATATAGACACCAAGATGATTTCACATTTTTTGTGTTCATAGGGGACTAATGACAGATTTCAATTACTGGAAATTGTTAGTGAAAGTTAAACGGTAAAACAGTATTGTCAAAGATGAGGAGAAGCTGAGTACTTTTCAGTACTCTGGAATTAGGTTGTTCTTGCAACCTCCATTGCCATATTTATGTCTATGGATACACTTGATGAAGGCCCCTCTACCTCACAAAGTACGGGTAAGATTCGTGTATACTCTACCCTCCTCACACTAAGTATGTTGTTGCAGCCTAAAAGCTAAAACAGCAGCATAGTTTAGTAGCTTAAATCAGAAGCTGCCCGCACTCCCGCAGCTAACCAAAAACAGAAAATCAGTAGCAAAAAGTACCACGCACTGCACGCAGCAACACCAAGCATAACAAAAGTACAATTCCATCCACATTGACATAGCAGCCTAAAAATAAGGCAATTCACAAGCTGCAACAGTCAACTGTCAACACATCACATAGCAGCCTAAAAATAAGGCAATTCACAGCTGCAACAATCAACTCATCACATTACAGCCTAAAAGCTAAAATAGCAGCATAGTAGCTTAAATCCCGCACTCCCGCAGATAACCAGAAACAGAAAATCAATAGCAAAAAGTACCAAGAAGCAATACCAAGCATAACAAAAGTACAATTATAGCCACATAGCAGCCTAAAAATAAGGCAATTGACAAGCTGCAACAGTCAACTGTCAACACATCACATAGCAGCCTAAACCCTTAAGGCTAAAACAGTAGCATATCAGCTTAAAACAGAAGCTGCACGCAGATAATCAGTAGCTAAAATAGTCTTAAAAGTTAAAATATGACAAGGGCAAATCATCTGTTTTTAAGCATGAAAGATCAGCTTCTTCCCGTCTTTCGTAAAACACTTCTTGAAATGCTTACGCAAAAAAACTGTGCCACATTTTTTAGGATGACAATGAAAGATTAAGCCACATTTCAAGAATCTTGCTTTACGCACATCCTCATTATCTTGAACCACCTCATAATGTTCCCAAATAGCCGAGTAAACTTTAGGTTTAGGAGGCATCACTTGAACCTTCAAGATAAAACAAAAAGTTAGAATATAACTTACAATTTACAAGATAAAAGAATATAACCAAACAAATAAAGTATTGAGCTCACCAATGATCACCACTACTAAGTACTAGCAAATTGCAATCATAGATCAACAATGCAAGAGTCTCTTCCACTATTTGCCATCTCTAAAAATAATTTAAACAAATATGTTATACTACAACACAAATAAGTATTTTATCTTTTTGTAAAAACACACAAAAATACAAAGTCTTACCAAGTTCAATTTTCTCAAGAAACTCCAAATTTTCTTCAACACAAATAGGATTAGTCTCTTGTCTAAGTCAATCTTGAACACAAATAAGGCATTGCACACATTTAGAAGTCAATGAACTTCTAAATGGATCAAGAATACGATCGCCGGTGCTAAACGCACATTCCGATGCCACACTTGACATTGGAATAGCCAATAGATCACGAGCCAACTGTGAAAGGATAGGAAACCTAGGAGAATTAACTTTCCACCAATTTAAGATCTCAAAATCCTCAGATTCATGTTCAGATCCAGGATCGGGCACAGGCTCTTGGTCTTCACCAAAGTATTTATCCAACTCTGATTTAGTACCTCCAGTACTACCACTATCTTTTGTCTTTTTCTTCATGTGAAGCTTATTTCTCACAGAATTTGTTTTCAAATTTTGAGAAAGAACAGAATTAGATGAATCAGATGAGTCAGATGAAGTGTATCCAGATGAAGATGATTGATTTTTAGAACCTTTTGAATACTTTCTTACATAGTCCGCAAACAAAATCCTTCATATAAATTTCTACTTCATCACTTACTTTCTTTCCCTAATAACTCTTCAAGCGCAAAGGTAACATACTCGAACTTATTATGAGGATCCAACACAAAAGCAATAAAAATCATTTTGTTCATCTTTTCAGGAGTCCCCCAATAATTCTTGAACTTTTCTTTCATCCCCTTAGCCATTTTGCACAAATCAACATCATCACTTGCCATGCATACTTTCAAATAAGCATCAAGTTCACATATATCCTCAAAATGAACATTACAAGTGACATACCGTGAACCTAAAACCTTTAAGGTGAGCTCATAAAATCTTTCAAGAAACTTTATGACACTCCTCACATTTACCCAATCATCACTTTGGATTGAACCTGCAACACTACCATCTTCACAAACATCAGTAGAAAGATAAGAATTAAAGTTATCATCATAAAGATCAAACCTCTCAAAGGCCTTCTCAAACTTTTCTGCCGCCTCCAACATCAAATAGGTGGAATTCCACCTAGTAGGCACATCTAATGATAACATCTTACCACATTCTATCTTTTGCATTTCACAACATTTCATGAAGTTTCTTGTTCTTGCAGAAGATGATCTAACATACTTAACCATTTGCCTTACCCGTTTGATAGAAGGACCAATTTACTTCAAACCATCTTGTACAATTAGATTAAGTATGTAGGTCATACATCTCACGTGGAGATGCTTACCATCCATCACATTGGTTCCCCACATATCTAACTTTTTAGACAACGCTGAAACTGCAACATTATTTGAAGAAGCATTGTCAACAGTAACAGTGAAGACATTGTCCAAATTCCAGTCAAGCAAACAATTACTAATACACTCCGCCAAATGCTCACCTTTATGACTAGTGATAGGGCAAAAATTCAATATTCTTTTGTGAAGCACCCAATCTCTATTGATAAAGTGAACAGTCAAACACATATAGTTAATTCTTTGCACCGATGTCCATGTGTCTGTTGTAAGACAAATTCTTGATTTCATTTCTCTAAAAGACCTCTTCAAGCTTAGTCTCAATTCACCATAAACATCATAACAATCCCTTGTTATTGTTCTACGGGAAGGAATCCAAAATAAAGGTTGGGCTTTACTCATAAACTTCTTAAAGCATTCCTTTTCTACGAAGCTAAATGGTAGTTCATCTATAATTATCATCTCGACTAAAGCTCTCCTAACTACTTCTTGCTCAAATTTCCAATATTCTCCCGATGAATCCTTTGCTTGAAAAGTTAACAATGTTTGAGCACCAGGCGGGGTGGGCAGGGGCTTATATATTTTGCATCTACCCAAATGTTGTCTCAGTCCACTTGTTCCATTTTTAGTTGAATTAGCAGCATAATTTTGATGACAATACAAACACTTTGCCTTAACTAGTTTACCATTGTCAAATATCTTTTCAAAATGTTCCCAAGCAGTAGATCTACTTTCCATTTCTTTCCTTTTCTTTGGATCCGTAGTGTCAATTGAGTTGTCATTACTATTATCAGGTACACTATCAGTTGAACCAGCCGCACTACCTCGACTTTCATCAGCCATCTATGTAAAATTTGACAAAGAAAACAAAATTAACAGTGTTTACACTTTACCTTTTGTAAAGTTAACTCATTTCACAAAATCAGAAAACTCATTTCACAGAATTGGAAAACTCACTTCACAAAATTAAGAGAAAAGGAAGAAAACAGCAACCCAGATCCTAAAAATTCACAAAGGTAACCGTCAATAGTTCAAAGTTCAAACACACCCACTACCTCCAATAACATTTTTGTACCATAAAATCACATATCTATACTTCAAATCCACACCCAAGTCAACAAAACCAATATGATAAATAGCAAGAAAAAGTTCATACTAACGAGCGAAAGCACTTCCATCTTTAGCAGAATCGTCGATTGAAATGAAAACAAGAAAAGGGAAGAAGAAGAAAAACAAAAACAAAAAAATCAGAAAACGATACCTGATTGTTTTCGCCGTTCACCGTTCGTCGTTGGTCGTATCGCCGCTGGTCATTCGTCTTATCGAGTGAAGAAGAGGGGCTGAACTTTGAACTTTTGAAGTGAACTGCTGAAGCCTGAAGGAGATGATATGAGTTATGTATTAGGTTTAAATGATAAATAAGTGGGCTATTGGGCTTGGAAAAATAAGTGGGTTGTCCGCTTTTAAATTTCGGTATTTGTATTGTGTATATATAATCCTATAATATATATGTATAATAATTAAAAAAAATTAGAAGTATATTATAAATTTCGGTTTAACCGAAACACCGAATTACGTATACTCAATTACCAAAAACCGAACCGAAATACCGAAATTATTAAAAAATAAACCGAAACCGAACCGAAAAACCAAAAAATCGAATTAATTCGATTCGGTTTGGTATTTCGGTTTTCGGTATTTATGTCCACCCCTACTTGTAGCCGACCTTGCTGGATCTTCAGTATCTTGATGAAAAGGCTTCAAAAAACTCACATGGAAAGTAGGATGGATTTTTAGCCTTTTCGACAGATTAAACCGGTAAGCTACTTCACCCACTCGTTCCATCACTTCAAAGGGTACATCATACTTCGAAATCAGGCCACGATGAATCATCTTGCTACTGATTTTCTTCCATATTTGGGGAGTAAACTTCAGTAACACTTTGTCCCCAACGTGGAATTCTAAAGCACGCCGATGCCTGTTAGCATACTTCTTCATTCGCATTGCCGCTTTTCTCAAGCTATCCTACGCTTCATCTAGCAACTCTTGCTTGTCTCGTACATACTTGTAGGCAGCAGGGCACATGCCCTCTGTTTTGGATCTAGCGACTTACAACGGCGTGTTAGGCTGCATGCCCAACACTAGTTCAAATGGACTCTTCTCAATTGCCGACGACCTGTACAAATTATAACAAAACTGCGCACTGTCTAATAATTCCACCTAATTTCTCTGACTTGCAGTAACATAATGACTCAAATATTCTTCAAGTAGATGATTGATTATTTCGATTTGTCCATCAATTTATGGATGATTCACTGTTGAGAATTTTAGTTCAGTACCCATCATATTGAACAATGCAGTCCAAAACCGACCTATGAACCTAGTGTCTCGATCACTCACAATGTCAAGTGGAACACCAAAATGCTTCACCATGAACTTATAGAATAATTCAGCAGCTATCTCAGAAGAACAAAGGGTAGGAGCGGCAATGAAACTAGCATACTTTGAAAACCTGTCAACCACTACCATGACTGACGCTTTGCCATCAACCTTTGGAAATCCGCTAATGAAATCCATAGAAACGAAAGCCCGTGGACGTTCCGCAACAGGTAGAGGTTGCAGCAACCCTACTTCCTTCTTCCTTTCAGTCTTGTCAAGTTGATAAACAAGGCAAGACTTCACATAGGCCTCAATGTCATCTTTCATTTTTGGACAAAAATAATTTCGGGACAACAATGCCATCATTCTATCAATACTTGGATGACCAGCATAGACATGATCATGTGTTTCTTTAAGGAGTTTTCGACGCAACCCATCACTTTGAGGCACAACGATTCTCCCCCCTTAAAATACAATAGATCGTCCTCGATCCAATACCAACTAACTGTCCCCTCTTTCACTTGATCCATCAACTTGACATATAATGAATCATATGTAGCGCTAAACTTTATCTTATCTAAGAAATCAGATTCAAGTCTAGTGATTGCATAAACTACAGCAAATACCTCTTTGCAACTCAATGCGTTCGCAACTTGATTTTGCTTACCAGGTTTGTGTATCCAAACGAAGTCGTATTCAGCAAGAATCTCCTGCCATCGGGCCTGTTTCGGACTCAATTTCTGTTGAGTTTTGAAGTATGTATTAGCCACATTGTCCGTCTTGAGAACAAACTTCGTTCCCAGCAAATACAACTGTCAAATTTCAAGACAATGGAGGACTGCCACCATCTCCTTCTCGTGAGCAGAATACCTTTGTTCCGCAGGATTTAATTTTTTGCTCTCAAATGCTACCGGATGATCCTCTTGCACCAGCACACTACCGACAGCATAATCAGAAGCATCAGTGTGCACTTCAAATGGCAAGTCAAAATCAGGCAACCGCAATAATGGTTCAGAAGCAATGGCTTTTTTCAAGAAATGAAATCCTTGTCACATGCTTCAGACCAACCCCACTTAACATTCTTCTTCAACAAATTCATTAATGGGGTAGCCTTCTTTGAGTAGCCATCAATAAACTTTCGATAATAGTTTGCTAATCCGAGAAAGGATCTCAATTCTTTAACCCTATTCGGTGTTTTCCAATCTACAATAGTCTGCACTTTCTTAGGGTCCATTCGCACCTAGTTCGCACTAACCAAATGGCCTAAAAATTTGATCTCGCGACAAGCAAACTCACACTTTTCCATCTTAACATAGAGTTGATATTCTCTAAGTAGTTGCAGCACTATTCTCAAATGCAGCAAATGATATTCTAGTGTTCTATTGTGAATGACTATATCATATAAGTAAACAACTACAAAGTCATCAAGGTACTCATAAAGAACATTATTCATTAAGTTGCAGAAAGTAGTCGGGGCATTAGTCAGCCCAAACGACATTATAAGAAATTCATAGCTACCATATCTAGTCACACAAGTGGTCTTTGGGGCATCCCCCTCGGCTATACGCATTTGCCAATAGCCAGACCCTAAATCCAATTTAGAAAAAAACTAGCCTTAGACAACCTATCCATCAAGTCTTGAACCAGCAGCACCAGATACTTGTTCTTCACAGTCACTTTGTTCAGTGCACAATAGTCAACACACATACGCAGGCTACCATCTTGTTTCTTTTGGAATAGAATATGGGCACCATAGGGAGCCTTTGAAGGCTGGATCAGTCCGGCCTCCAGCAATTCAGACAACTGTTTCCTCAATTCTGCCAACTCTAATGGAGACATGCGATAAGAAGGGTGTGCCGGTGGCATTGAACCAGGAATCAGTTTGATCCTGTGGTCAATTTCCCTCCTTTGAGGCAACTCTTTAGGCAGTTCTGGTGGCATGACATCCTTGAATTCTGTCAAAACTTAGCAACACTATCCGGGATATCAACCTGCACATCGGGCTTCACTTCAACCAAGGCAGCAAGATAACCAGTCTCACCCTTCTTCAAGCCTTTTTCAAAAGCCGTAGCAGATAACATCGCAATAATTTTGGAGTGTTTCCTCTTCTTTTCCTTATTATAGGGTCGAATACCTTTCACAAATCCAGGGTTAGATGCCGCTATGAACATTAGACCATTCACATGAGGAATAGGAGCAACCCTGAATTTTTTCATAAAATCAATCCCAAGCAAAAAAATTGAAGTCATCAAGCGGCACCACAGTCAAGTTGTGCAGTCCAGACCAATGACCTATGGTCAGCGGAACATCCAATGACATGCCATAGCCTGACTGTGGTGTAGAATTTACAGCCTTCATCTTTGTTACACAAGTAGTCACCTTCAGTCCATAAACCTTCACGATTTTTGAGGCCACAAAAGTGTGAGTAGCGCCGGTATCAACCATTATCACAACACTTTTATGCCCAATTTTTACATCAACGTACATCAAAGAACCATAGGCCTGCGACAAATCATTAACACTTTCAGCAGTATTGACTAAGGCATCAGCATCATCATTTGCCTCTATGTCCACCAAATTCACACTAGACAACGTGTTCAGCAAACGTAGTGGGTTAACATAGGCAGCAATGTCCTGTCCCTTGGCTTGTTTCTAATCTTCAGCAAGAAGAGCATTGATCTTCCCCTGTTTTGGACAGTTCCTAGCCTGATGCCCAGGGTTTTGACAAGTCCAACAGACCTTCTCACTGGCCTGCTTATTTTGGTTAGATAAAGCAGCATCCACCTTTCCTTTTCCCTTGTCATTCCCCTCTTGCCTACGATTATCTTTCTTTCAGTCTCTGCCCTTCTCCTTCTTCTTCATTTTGGAAGGAGTAGGATCAGGGGCAGCACTGTTAGAACGAAAATCAATCAAAGCATCCGCTGCAGCAATGGCACTAGGCAGATCTTGAACTTTCTGCCTACGCAGATTGTTCTGTGCCTATCCTTGCATTTCAGAAAGAGAGAAGTTTTAATTACCCCCTGAACTTGCAAGGTTTTATTTAGTGAACACCTAAACTATTGGTTGTCTTAGAAACCCCCCGTAACTTGTTATTTCAATATGTCGAGTACCCCCTCGTGGTGCAAAGACCACAATCGTGTAAACACGCGCGTACACGTGGAATAATAGCTTATATGTATGTCCATGTGGATAACTAATATCCGATCCTCTTTTATATTTACCCTATATCTATCAAAAATCATATATAATCACTCACTTCAACACCATAGTGCATACAACCGAGGAATCTACATCCGGGGTTGTCATCCGACCATGAAATTCTCACAATTGGAGGAGACCCACATGCACAAACAAGCCTCCTATTATAATTCATGGAGTAAGAAATTGCAATTTAAGTAGGCAAGATAGAAGCAATTGAAGGTGATAGAGGAAATTGAAAGAAAATTATTTTAAGAAATTTTGGAAGTGATGGAGGAGAAGGAAGAATAAATAGAATGAGAAGAGAGAGGGGGGGCTTTGAAACTGTGGAAAAAATAAAAAAATTGGTGATTTTTAAGTTTTTGAACGTTGGAATAAGATGATATAACAAATATTTTACTCCCTCACGCGCCTTCTCGAGTTTGTACTCACTTTTCGTGCCAGGTGGACCACGATGGGGTACTTGACATATTGAAATAACAAGTTCCGGGGGGGTTTTAAGACAACCAATAGTTTAGGTATTCACTAAATAAAACCTTACAAGTTTAGGTTTTTTTTTAAGACTTCTCTCTTTCAGAAATGAAGTTGTGCAACTTATCTTCATCAAACATGTTCTGAATATCAAGCATCAACGACTAAAATTCCTTCACATAGTCCCGAATGGAACCAACTTGTTTCAACCGCTTCAATCTGTCCCTAGCAACCCAAGATGAGTTGCTAGGCAGAAATTTTTCACAAAGTGCATCCCTCAGTTCTTCCCACGTATCACACTTGGGTCTGCCAGCACTTTCGTCATCAGTATTCTTTGTACGCCACCACAGCACTGCATCATTCCTGAAATAGCAACCGTCATAGTCACTTTGTTATTTTTAAGCACATGAGCAGTAGAAAAGTAGTGTTCCAAGTCCCACAAAAAAAATTTCAATTCCTTAGCACCACGAACACCATCAAAATACTTTGGTTCTGAAATTTTGATTTTGGCATGTTCTTCGCCGCTACACTACGAACTAGCAACAGCCCGGCGAAGGACCACCACCTCCGCTTTTAAATCTTCATTTTTCTTCAAAAGGTCGTTAATTCGTGTATCCACATTTTCACTGAAAGTGACAAGACCAGCCAATTGACTGTCTACAGCATCACGATAACTTGACAGTTTTGTGTTAATGTCATGAATCTGAGTCATGACTCAACCAATTCATCTATGTCGTCTATCAAGCCAATCAGCGTCTCCAGCCTTGCAACTTTTTCACGTAACTCATTGTAACTCGCTCCTCCAACCATTGCAACACCAAGCTCTGATACCAATTGATAGAGGGTCAACTTGTTTGTTCGCACCCACTATGGCAGCGACACGTAATATGGCTTCAGCCCTTTACTTTTTTCAGTCAACACTTAGTTTGCCTAGGCTTACGAATTTAGAAAGACACAAGCACATACAGGAACAAGTCCCAACGTTGTATTTAGCTCGTGCCATAAAGAAGTACACAAATCAGCCTTACAAAAATCTGACTAACACAGCCAAACTTGCCATTAAAACAGTCTGTCTGTGCCTATTTATAGGCCACAACTTCTGTCACATGGCAGGCATATGTACAGCACATGCCCTTATCCTAATTCTGTTGACATCCCCAACTGATATGCCTAATTCAAAATTTGAATTACAAATTCAAATTACAATCAGCAACAAAGCCAAGCCACATGTCCAGGGGTTGTAACTGCCCAACTGTCGTGCCAGCACATCCTTGGTCAATACTTGTGCCAATTTCGTACCTGGGCCCTGGGCTTAGCCATGCCTCCATAACATGACTTGCATTAGCCTAAATCAACCTTAGCATTGTTCCTCCTTAGCTTACCAGCCCTTGTCATGCTTTAGTCACGCCTTGCATGTCTTAGCCACGCCACTGCCAAGGTCTTGTCATGCCCTGCCGACACGCGCCATGCCATGCTGACATACCCATGCCGGCAGACTGGCCTTAAGCAAACCTAACTTTTGCCCTCACCATTTGGTCTTGTCTAGGTTGATCATATAAATCTCTAGCCAACCCCAAGTCATTCGAACCATCAAGCTGGAGGTCTAACAGGTAGTATGAACATGTGCTATTGTGCCTTTATCGAAAAAGTCGCATAGCCCATCAAAAAAGTCCCAACTCATCGGAAAGATCACAACACATCAAAAAAGTCCCAACCCATCGAAAAGGTTACAATCCATCAGAAAAGTCACAACTCATTGAAAAGGTCACAACCCATCGAAAAGTCATAACCCATTCAAAGTGAAAGGTGTTATTCAAATTGCATCCTTTCTCTTGGTGTCTTTTCGAAAAGCACTTTATTTCCCATATTCAAAATACACCATTCTCTTGGTGTGTTTTCATAAAAAAAAATATTTTTCCATTCACGACTTTTAAAACCCAACAAGATCCAATTAAGGAGAGGTTGCTCGGGTGGTAAACACTCTCCACCTTCAACCTAAAATTGTGGGTTCGAGTCACGAACAGAGTAAAAAAGGTGGGAGTTTCTAAAAGGATTAAAAAATAATAATCATACGGATCAAACAATTATTCGGGCAATAATCTAGCACATTGACTTGAGTTTATGAACTAGCATCATCACCAAGCGACTAACTTTTATGAACTAGCATCATCACCAAGCGACTAACTTAACTCCAACCAACAAATTCATCAAAAAAAAATTTGGTGAAGAAAAAAACATTGTATTTATCCTCACGAACCAATATTACTGAGCATCATCCTCATACAGAGCTACCAGTAGTCTATGCTATTCTAACTCAAAAAGTAATTCACTTATACATGTAATCCATATGCTATTTCAATATATCTTCTATCCATTGTTTGTATCTGTGACTTTGTTTTCTACTAAAAAAAAACTCCCGTCGCATTTTGCACTCTTGTTTAATCTGCTCTAGGATCAAGTGTGGTCGAGGGACCTGGAGATCCCACAATGCAACATTCCTCGTTTTCCAAATCTTGTACACTAGTGCTGCTAGACAGGTAAACATGGGCTGATGATGTTAGTTGGTCCATCCACTTTTCCTCCACTAGCTCCAATTAATCAGATATTATAAGTTTTTTTTAATAAGTACGATTATTACTTCTTTTTTTGTCCATAAAATGAATTAAAAGCACTTGTATAGACAGAGACCCCCAAGATATTGTCTCGGTAGTTGCTAATTTTAGTTTGAGCGGAGCACATTTGTTTTAAGTAATAGAAAGTAAGTTTGAATCGAGCAACTTATGTTATAACTCCCTATTTAATCTTATCTTGATCTAATTTCATCCTAACACATACACATTAAAGCCTTATGGTCGTTAGACGTTAAACCATGATTCAATAATAAACTTTAACACATTTTAATCGTCTCAATCCATTAATTTGATACTTTAACATATCAATAGTTCAAGCTCACAATCATGACCTACACATACTTTTCAACAATATCTTAAAAAGTAAATAAATAAATCATTATAACAATACCATCATGTTATTCTGCTTCTAGTGGCTCCGCAACTACTCATATACAAATAATACAACCACATTATTCCAATAAAGTAGGGTCTGAAGAAGTTGAAATATACACAGAGGTTGTTTCCGATAGACCCGACTCGGACATTTCCCGCTACCCTCACAAGTCACAAGATGGGTGCCCAAAATCCACTAACCCAAAGTTGCTTGGAACCCATGAGCATGAGCCATCCAATCCAATAGGCTTTTTCTTGTTTGTTTAGCGCGGGCCGGCGCTTTCTCCCCTTCTTCTCCCTCGGATACTCTCATATTATCCCTTTTCCCTTTTCTTTTTCTCTCTTTTCAGTGTGTACCTTTGTTGTACCAGTGGATGGCGGGTCTTTCAAGAAAACCATCGAATTTTCTTCCTGAATTTTACAGGTTTTTAATCAATCAATTCTTGAAATTGGATTTTCATCTTTCATTTATCTTCTTGTACTTGACTTTTTTTTTGTGTTTTTCTTTAGGTAGTATCTAGACTAGGAAAGGCTTTGCTTTGTTGTTCTTGAAAAAGGGTATCTTGGAAATTAAGTATAAGGAGGATTAAACTGGATGTCTGATAATTTGATGGATGATATAGTAATGGATCTGGATTTGAACCAAGAACCTTTGAACCCATCTTCTGGTTCATCTTTAGGATTAGGGTCTTTGTTAAGTGATTTAGAAACTGCTCACAGTAGGATAGAGGAGAGAATTAGGCAACTTGAGGCTGTTACTGCTAGAGCTTTGCAGCGTCATACGTGGCGTCAGGCGAGGAGTACTTTGGTTACTGGTGATGTTTCGGTTGACCCGGGGGTCAATGTGGATAGTGTGATGCAAGGTCAGAATGGGGTGGGGAATTCGGGTGTGGTGGAAATGAATGTTGAGAGGGGTAAAGGATGCAAAAGGGATAGTTCACATTTGGTAGCGAAGGCGTTAGAGATGGATTTAGTGGTTAATAAGGTAGATGATGATGGTGGGAGTTTTTTCGACTGTAATATATGTTTGGATATGGCGAAAGAACCTGTTTTGACTTGTTGCGGCCACTTATATTGTTGGTCGTGCTTTTATCAGTTACCTTATGTTGATTCAACTACAAAGGAATGTCCTGTATGCAAGGGAGAGGTTTCAGATGCAAATGTTACTCCCGTTTATGGTAATGGAGATGGTGAAAGCGTAAAAGAACTGGAGTCTGGTCTGAAAATACCACCAAGGCCAAAGGCGCACCGAATAGAGAGTGTTAGACAGCAGCGTGTCACTCAGGGTTTGTCTCACATCCCGGTAGCAGAAGCACTAAGGAGAATTAGGACTAGTATTGGATTGGGGAACCACCCACAGCAACAGGACAGTGGTGGAGTTACTTTGAGTTTTGCGAGCAACTCTCATGTGTTGCCAACTGCTGATACCTTAAGTAGTAGGAGACTACGTTCCCGTCTTTTTTCAAGGGTGTTGTCAGAAGGTGCTGCGTCTCTTTCATCAGAGTTGGATAATGCACAACGGATGTTTGAGGACCTTGCAGCATCACTCACTGATCGGCTTCTCCAAAGAAGTAATGCGGATGTTCTACCAGCCGTTCAGGGAGCAACAGGTGACGGTGATTCTTTCAGAAGAGATGCTGCTCTCATACAGTCAAATTATCAGACACTGGATGCAGTAGCAGGGACAGGTTCCACTGCAGCTGTTCCGTCCTCTTCTCAAGCAAATGAAATTTCTGCTGCTGCTGTTCAATTGGAAAACCTTACAACTGATACTGGTAATCTGCCTGCGATACGATCTTCCTTGGCTTCCAGGAGAAGAAGCATTTTGTCAAGGCTTTCTGATGTAGATATCCGTGAGTCTAGAAGGAGAAGATTGAATTGATGGCCTTTTAATGAATAAGGTATAGCTTCCCAGGTCTTCTGTCTACTCAATTATCTCTCCTTGCCAATGCTTGTCATTTTCATTCCATCGTGTTCGTTGCTAACTCTAACGTGGCTTGGGTAGAAACAACTCCCGAATATCAGCAAAGTATCACATTGCCCCTGACTCCTGTTGGAAGTGTATGTCTACGTCATATGTAGCTTCTTCTAGTTTTGGCATTTACTAGCATGAATCGCTTGGTAGGAGGCTTCCTCAACAAATAATTAACTCTTGCTGCATGTATTAGGTACTTTTGTCAAGAACCAGTATGAACTGTATCTGTATGTTATCTACACATTTGATTGACGTTCATGATTGTTCAATGGAAATTCCCATTTGATAAATGTTATTTTGGCTTTCTACTTCATTTGGGAGTTATCTAGTGCATTTTGAAATGTATCTCATTACAGCCTTTTCATTGCTATCAATTGTGAACTAATGTGTTTTCAGAGGTGTAGAAAAGAATAGGAGAGAGAACAATTAAAAAAAGAAGAGGAAAGATTTTGAGAATGTTCAATTTGGTTGTTCTCTCAAGCGTTGGAGGTTTATGTAGTGTTCACATTGGGTCTGAATGAGGAAAATGAAAATATATATATATAGAACAAAATCTTTCTAGGTCATTCATAATAATATGCACTGAACTAAACCATAATTTCATAAAACTGATGCAATGTTTACAGGTCCTCACATATCAACACGTTTGTTACACATCCTTTTGACTAACCTCAAGTTGAAGTGAACAGATCTGTATTGTCATAATTATTATAATCAATTATGGGACATCAAAAAGATTTTATAAAGATATCTACTAGTTGGTCATTTGAGTGGTAAAATTGGTGGCAACACATCCGACTCAATTTTGTCTATAAAGTTGGCTACATTTATGTTAGTGTTTCACTCTTCCGTGAAATATAGAATTTGAAGCGATATGTAGACCTGTTTGATTATCACAAATCTGTTTCATATATTAATCTCTATTACATTTCATCTCGTGCAAAAGCTCTTTAAACTATAGAAGCTGCTGAAGCCACTTGATACTTTGCTTTCATTTTGTTTGACCATCATATTTTCGTTTGCCAATGATTTGACTATCACATCTTATTTCTTACTTTCAAAAGATATTAGATCAATTCGAATTAAAATACAATTGTTTGAAGTTTATCATCTCTTAGAAGGAGATCTCGTCCATTTCGCTTCAAATTACGAAATAATCTATGCATTTTCCCTATCTTGATACAATATATTTGTTCCCAAGGTTCTTCGATATATCTAAAAATGTGAATCATTGCATTTCAAATGACTCTCACAGAGAGTTAGAAGAATTGACTAGCTATTGTAATAGAAAAAGAGATATCAAGTTGTGTGATTATAGGACAAAGGAATTCGTCAACAAGAAGTCATTATTGACCAGGGTCTTTTAGAGGGTCCCTTTCTCAGCGAACATGATTCAAGTCTATAGATTATTTGTGTGTTTACAATCCACCGTACTAGTATTTCCCAGTATATCCAATGCCTAGTTCTTTTGTGAAGTGACAGTATCATGGTTAGATTGTGCCAAGTTAATGTGCGGGAAATACGATAGTTTTTGTGCAGGAAATACGATAGTTTTTCCAAGTCTTTAATTTGAATATGTATGGCGAGATGCTAGTTTAGGTAAGGAATGTCTTCATGATTATCTCTTATTAGGTTAATGTCATCAAAGTAAAAATCTAAGACAATATGTTAGCATGAGATGAATATTTTTAGACCATGGAAGGATCTGCTTCCCCTCAAGCAAGTCAAAATGTTGGACAATGAAACAAAAATGACAAAATCATGTCCTTGGAAATTGTTGGGGATTGGCGTAGCCGAGACACTAATCCAGAATCCTTTTGTCCAACAAAACCTAGTAGTTGCTCCAATAGGCTTCTTCAGAAAGTTCACTGGATGAAGGACTTTCCTTGTCCAACTGATTTTGAGACCGATGAAACATGAGTCTCATGAGGACCGGGAGGCAAACAAGATGCAATTTTGGCCACCTGAGAAAAGAAAATTACCGCAATCAGAGTTTGAGTACACCCTTAGCGGTCAGTCAAACTTTAAAGCTATAGATAATATCATTTGGTCGAACCGAGATGCATTAGCACTGTTTCCTAAGATCAGCGTGTTTACCAGTTTCATCATAGGGACCTACCTGTCTTGAACTCATAATAGCCTATGAATAAGCAATCGTCGAGATTGAGTAAGCTATTTAGTTTAGTAATGATTCAAATGGATTAATAACAATAAAAAGTTGTTCAAACATGAATTTGAGGTTGAAGGTTCATTATTTTAGAGTTGAGTTTGGAGTCTTAGTTTTTTTTTTTTAAAAGATCTTTTTCCCTTTGGGAAGATACAGGAGCGAAAGAATCAACCTATTGATATTGGAAGACCCTCCATTGGATTATTCCTTCTGACTCAGCATATGAACCATGAATTGTCTTAAGAAGATAATTTAATCAATCCTCCGTTTTAACTGTAAGCACCCAGGAATATCTGATGGTAATATTACCATGTGATAAAGGAACTATTTATTTGCCTATCATTTCGAACAATCATCTTGAACTTTACTCGGCAACAAGGATAAACATTTTCTTCTGCTACAGTTTGAGGTATTGGGGCATAGCTTTGCAATGGAAGTTTGTTAAAGGTGATAAACGAGGACTGCAAGTGGATTAAGTACATTATCGAAGGACAATGGGAAGATTAGCCTCATTCAAAAAAGGCTCAACCAGTTGGGGTGATGATCTTCAATCAAGCAATAAGTCGTAGGAGCAGTCTGTAGATCTGTAGCATGAAAGGAAAAATTAATTGGGTTAGGAAAGGAGTAAGCTCAAAGAGGAACCTTTGGAATAGGGAAATTCAAATAAGACATTCAGGTTTCTTCGGGGTAGGAAATAAGACAAATCAGCTCTCTTTTATAGAAAAATACATAAAGAGAAGGCTTAAGTTAGCTTCACCACTGGTGGCAATACAAATTAATACATAGCAGTCGAAGGTTGTGAATATTTGGCACAGAGAAAAGAACTTTCTGAGATTTTCTAACTTGACCAGATGCAACTGTTGTGAAATGTGTTAAGATGAGAAGTCCAATAGATCTCAGCTTTCAACACTAGAAGCTAGGAATAACTGCTTGTTTTCAACTTTGCATCCATTGATCATGTCTAATTTCCTTTCTGTACTAAGGTTACAATTGAACTGTCAATTGTGCATTTCAATTAGATAGATTCATTTTCTAGGCAAAACCAAATGAGAGATAATAAGAGCCAATAATAGGAGCTATCTGCACAACTTGGGCATTGAACTTATTTGAAGAAAACTTATACAAAAGGAAAACATGTTCAGATATTTGTAGTTTTTGCTTAAAGATTTTTTAGGGATCTGTGAGTGGAAGAAAAACTTATCTTTGAGAAGTACAACCCCAAGACCACTTCTTTGAGAAAATGTGAACACTTATGAAAAATATTTTTCTCAAGAATCCGAATATTTTGCAGAAGTAAATGCGACCTAGGAAATTCTGGCAAACATAATCCGGTGATTACGTATAGCAAACTCCTGATTGCTTATTAATTCATTGGTTGTTGCTCTTTTCCTTTTCCACTTGCTAAGGAATATCAGGAACTAGGAAGACAGCAATTTTACTTTGCGAAGTTTATAGGTATAGCCAAGTTAATGAGTAGAATGAATGTTATCTGAATGTGCTGAGAATGAGTATCTATGCATAAGAGCATTGAAACCTTGTCTTCGAGGTGGACACACTGTCTTGATTGTGATTATAACATTTGTGTCCATGACTTTTAGTATGGAGGAATACTATCATATGGGTTAACTGCTGCTCTGCTTTCCACTATCTACTCCTAGGTTCTCTAGAAACCATCTTTGATCTCTATGATCACAAGATGAATACATATTTCATGCCCTTGTCTGTGTCATTGTATGTCCAATAGTTATGCAGGATTACACTTCCTCTACTTAACCATTAGATTGTCTTCACTTTTTTTTTCCCTGGCTGTATTTTTTTCCCATTAACCACTGGTAATAGCATTGGAAGGTGCCGCGGTGCTTGTTAAATTGTCTCCGCCATCTTCTTCCTCTTTTAAATCGTCTTGTGCTAAAAATTCATCCCTATATCCTTTTAACCCTGCCACTCTTTTCTTCTACCACTCTTTTCTTGTTACTCTAATTGCCATCACTGCTTGTTCATTGATAAGCTGTGCATGACTATGTTCATTGATGCAATTAGTTTTTTTGATTACCTTATCACAAAAAAAAAACACTAAATTGTGTCGATCAACATAGTCATGCACAGCTTATTTGTGGATATACATTAATTTCTATGGATTACGAACGTCAATTTAGTACTTGGGAATCAGGGAACTATGTCAAAAACATTGAATACCTAAGATATTTCTTAGGCGAGTGCCCTTAGCATGGTTAAAATTTGGTGGATAATGTTCATCCCTTTATCCTTTTTCCACTTAAATATCAGGCTTTTGTTTGTGTCAATGTTTCAATTGTTTCGTCCTATCTACACTTCACTTGTTGCGTCATTATCACTAGACCAAAGCCTTCTACTTTCAGAGATGCAATTTGAATCCATCTTTTTCCGTAGTTTAGTCCATTAAGCTGCGGCGACGACAGTTGATAAGATTCCATTAGTTCTTTACTACAAGTTTCGTATCTCTTGATTCGAGTCAATTTATGAACATTGCTTTTGTTGTCGAGAAAGAGAGTGGGGAAACATAATTTATTCTTGTACTTTACGTTGTTCATAGCCCGTAACGATTAGATAACGAACGAAAGTCGAGAGCTCAAATCTTGTGAAGCAAATGGAAGAACGGCAATTCATGTTTTAGAATTTATACTATAACAATACATGCTCCTGCAAATGGCCACCTAAGATGCATTATGCCTTGTCAAACACCTAACATACTCTGTGATTATTACATACTGTTACATTACGTATGGTTCATATTGTATTGTATTGTATTGTTTTGAAAACTCATTGTCCTACACCTTGTCTCGTCATTTATATGAAGTATCGTACACCATTAACATTATGTATCAGCCAAAACTCTTGAAAATGATTCATTAGAGTGTGTGTTCAGTATGTCTGGAGATATTTCTAGGAATATGAAATCCATGATAAAGTCATTTTCTATTGATCAACACCACACTGAAAATATTCTTTTTTGAAAAAAGACGCTTTTATGGAATACATTTTTTTAGCAAACATTTTCCATGAATTCTAATAATATGTAGCTTGCGATGTATGACCAAGTATACAAGGATATAAAGTTTATTAGCACTTCATTTGGAGTACTAGTTAACCTCAATAAACAAAATGAAGGAGAATAGATGGAAAAATTAATAATCGTAACTATAGAAAATAGAAGGAGCATTTGGGCCATTTCTCTAAACTGGCTCTATAAACATAAACTGTAGCTAGCCCAAGTTCATTATTGGAAACATCTCTTTTTTATCCAAACAATAATTGTCAAAAAATTCTTTCTAATAACTTTATCTTCATTCCTTTATTCCACAACTCAAAAAGCTTTTCTTTTTCTAATGGGTTGTTGCCATCAAGGGGTTGACATATAATATATTTGGATAAAATTTGCCCACCAACAAGCAACATTGCTATCTTTGTGAAGAAGCTAGCTTTTTCCTCCCAGTTGAAGTTGTTGGTTTTTGTTTGTTCCTAAAAAGAGTTGTGAGATCCTCAACTTGGTCTTCCTTTTACATGTACATTATTGTCATCATCCACTATATATACAAGTGACCTTAACTTTTTTTATTATTCTCTCCTGTTCATTTCACAATTACATATCGATTACGAGGCTTTCCACTATGAAAGGTCAGAGATAGGAATTTAATTTATATAATACCAATAGTTTACGGAATTTTTACATTATCAGTATATTTTAGCAACGTCTTAGAAGATACTTATATTTTTGGGGCCGGATTGATCTCACTTTTTCAATGAACGGATAGCCTCACAGTCAGGCAAGTTTATATCATTACGCTCACGAGCAGAATCTTAGTACGCTCATGAGCAGAATCTTAGCTTGAGCCCATTTTTATCTATGAATATCTTTTAACTAATCTGATAATTGAAATATTCTTTTACATTATCACCGTATCAAAGTTAATGATCTCGAAAGAACTGGATAATGCATCACTTTATGATTTCCTTTCTTGTTCTTTTCCCTTTTATCAAAGTGATACCCTTAGATCTTGTAGGTTGATTATGACTTTTATTCTTAATAGTATGATTGACCATTCCATTAGGCAGTAATAATGACCGTATTAGCCTTCATTAGGTGTCTTATGCACAATTCTATTTAGCAAAGCATAGGTTATATTAGACAAATAAGCTAGTAGGATAATGTCGATCCAAGGAAACCTCCCCAAAAAAGAAAATTGATTTTGAGATGCAAATATTTTTTTGATGTTATGTATGCATGTAGGGATGTGGGGACAAAAACACCAGGAGGTAAAGTGTGGGGAAATCTTGTGAGGACCATTATAATTATAAATAATGATAGTGATGATGAGAGGGGACTGACAAAGAGGTAAAAATGGCTTTTTTATATCTTTTGATGATTGTATAAAAGCTATCCACGTGATTGACCCCATGAGATTGGTCACACGGGACTACCATTGTCTACTTCTATCTAGGATTCTACCCAAATTCCACCTTTTTTATAATAAACTTAAGCTACGAGAGAATGTTTTTTAAAATATTTTGATCAACTAATAAGAAAAAGAATTTATGTATAACAAACGCACCCTTACCCTTAAAAGTATAAAAGTTTCAAGTACTTTTTTGTATTTAAACTTTCACTCGTTCATGATGTTCACTTGAAAAACGATACAATTAAATTTACAGTGACAATTACATTAAGGATACACATCTCGAGTTAATTCATATTCGATAATTAGCAGTTGAATACCACATGACCTCAATAACAAATTGGTGCTGAGCTTTACCGAACTTACCTTTGAAACTAACAGTTTTACCGAACTTGCTTTCATGAGCGTCTTTTGCTAATGCCACGTGTCCATCCCTTGTTCTGCCACACACGTAAGCTACATTTTACCCAATACATATAATAGTTTGCAGAAGTGCTTCAAATAGAAGTTTTAAGAATGTTTTTGTTATAAGTGCTTTGAATGGGCGTTAAGTCTCCATTACTCTGAATTTCATGTAAATCTACCGTTCAAGTATGATCACTTTCTTATTAATGGCCTAATATAAGTTCCTTGTTTGACATGCTCGAGATTAAAATAAGACGATATAAAACAAACGCAAAACTCCGTCAAAAAAAAGTTCTAACTAGTTAGATACATTGAAGTAGTAAATGCATTTTCCTACTTGTCCAAAATGAATCATGTAGCCAGTCATGTCCAACATTGATACTCCTAAATTACCATCCAGCTATGAGTATGATATTTGTGTAATCGATCATTCTTAATTTTTATTGGTAATTTGGATACGATAACCATAAAATTGGACATCAAAGTTCCTTCGATGATGAGAGTTGATACTAGCATTTTTATGTCACCATTGACTTGGCCACTATACTACCTGACATCTTGAATAAATTTTGTCTTCAGGGGAATCTTAGTATACTTAAAACTAGCAAATATGCTCATCATTTGAAACTTAACAAGAGGGATTAGCCCAAAATGTTTTTAGTTAGATTCATATATATCAAACTTAAATAATTCATTTGACTATATTATCTCATCTATAATATTTTTAATCCAAAAAATTTTAGATGTCTATAGGTTTACGCTTTATTAATTATACAAGGTTTATTTTGTTATAGAAACTTTATAACAAAATATCGAACTTCTATTTATCCAATTCAACAACAACATTTTCAGTGTAATCCCACAAAATGGGGTCTGGAACTTCTATTTATCCAATTAAATTATTTTTTTTATTTATACGGCCAAATAAACTATCCGTTATATTATAAAATATAATAATTGCCTAAAAAGAGACAAAAGAAATTAGGAGGGGTTGACCGAGAGTCAAGCGTGCCTTACGACTACTGACCTTGACTTTCTCCATTCTAATTATTTGACATTTCCCTTCTCTAATTTCTACCCCCCTTTTCGGGTTATTTAGACTATTCATTAATTTTTTATAATTAAGTTTCACATTAGGATGGTTCAAAGGGTATATATAGGACAAATTTTAATTTATGGAAAATAAGCAATCACAAAAACAATATGAACATAACTTTATTGATAAAGAATATGGGTATAATTCTGTTTGTTTCACTGATTATTCTCTCTGAATTTTCTTCCTAATTCGAAGGCCATTAGTAATGTATTTCTCGAACGTAGGAAGATTTAGATTTAATCTCCATGAAAAGAGGATTTTGTGGATCTTCTTGATTTATTTGATTATCAAGAAGAAAGGGTTGTGATATTCCATGAGTTTATGGAATTTTTTATATGCCTTTTCCGGGGAATATTTGCCCTTTATATAGACGTCATTTAGGGTTTAGGGTAGAGTAACCTTCAAAAAACTAGGTTTAGGGTAAAGTAATCTCCAAGAACATTAACAAAAATTGGATTCGTCTTCTAGGGTTTCACAAAATTTTGAAGTCTACAAGTACTTATAGTTTATCTAATAAAATTATTAAAATCTGCTTATTTAAAAAAAATATATAGTATATATATCAGAAGTATTTTTTTGAAAAATATGAAACGTAGTTGTTTGTGTCTCACTAATTAATTTGAAAAATACTTTTATCAGTTTTAGAGTGCTATTTTGTGGTTGACCAATGTTTCAGAAATGTTTTGAAAAAAGAGTATTTTTAAAGTATTTGAAAGAAAAATAATTTCTACTAAGTACTCGTACTATTTTTGACCAAATATTTTAATTCTTTAAATAAATACTTTTTAGAAATAAAAAAAGCCCCTTATGACTTCACAAAAGTAGTAGTAGAATATTAATGAAAAGGATAGGTAAGAAGTTATTTAAAAGAAGGTGATTGGATTTATTTGAAATTGCAACATCAAAAATCAAACAATTATTAAATGTGTACGACTAGCTAATTGACGCCTAGCTAATCGTGTATTTCATTTGCACATATTTATTTTCTTTTTTGGTCTATATGATAACTTTCTTCAATTTCTATATTAATCTATGTATGTAGTCATCATGGTATGATAAAGACTATATCTCGAAGGATCTAACGGTCAAAGCTCTAATTAGCATCAACCATTTAATTCCACAAATAATTAGCATCCAAACAAAGAATAATATTACGTGTAACGATTGAGCACTTTCAAATTTGTAATAGAATGTGTCATTACCGAATTCCTACAAAAAATTTCCTACAATAATATTAAATTACTAATTATTGAATAATTTAACAAACGCGAATTGTATAGTTCTACTAGTTATGCAATTTGCACACGAACAATTAAAGTTTTTACAAGAATCTTTAGGTAAATGTCCTCCGTCATTTTTATATAAAAAGAATTCAACTTAGAGCATTTTTCTCTTTATTGTAGAAATTAGTTTATTTGATAACCACAAGAATAAAGATGAAGTAAGTTATAAATAAACAATTATAAAGCATTATATTACTAAGTATTATTATTATTATTATTATTATTATTATTATTATTATTTCCGGCATGGAGGTGGTGGCGCTAAGGGACCAAGTTGTTGTACGCATATTCCAATGATTGCAAATGTTGGAGAGCTGTCCCCTTCACACTTTGATGCATTTCTATAAAAAATTCTCTTCTTACACCTTTTGTGTTTTTAGAACCGTTTTGCCATATAAGATAAAATTATGATATGAAATCATATGAGGTGAAGTTGAAGTTTTATTTGGACATGTAATTTAGGACTTTAAGTTTGTATTTTTTTTTTCTTATAAAAAAAAATTTCATGAATTTTGAAAAATATTAAAATTGCACCAATTCTTTATACAATCTTACAAAATAAGCAAAAATTTCATAACAAAAGTATAATATATTATTAAAAAACTATTCTAAGAAAATAAAATATTTATTGATCAAATGATAAATTCGGTGAATAATAAATAATGAAGTTGATTTGAAGTAAAAATAAATTTTGTAGGCGTTTGTCCATGAAAAAAAAAAAATTGAAGTTGGAGTTGGAGTTGAAGTTGGAGATGAAGTTGGAGTCGGATTTGTGTTTGGTCATATCTTTTTGGAGAGATTTTTTTAACTATAAAGTTGAAGTTGAAATTAGAAAAAAAATGAAAACAAGTTGAGACTTGTTTTCACTTTTTCAAATAGAACTTCAAGTTGTATTTGGAGTTTTTATAGCCAAACATCATTTTTTTTTAAAATCAAAAGATTTTTCAAAAATTTTAATATTTCTCATGACCAAACGGGGCTATACGTTGGTGAGAGTAATGGTTAAATGAGATATAAATGAATTAAAGATTAATAAAAGTAATAATATGAACTATAAATTTTATTTACATATGAAATAAATGATTGATAAATATAAATGGTGGGTTCTTTTTACAAAATATAAACTTGTGGATTACTTTTTGTATTTGAAAAATCTCAAATCATGATTTTAAATTTTCAAATCATGCTTTTTGGAGAATTTGGTATTTCACGTCATGATATGAAATCACGAGATGAAATCGCAGGACCAAATGCTAATTTCATTTCATGATTTCATATCACAAACATGAAATCGCATCACCAAACGCCTACTTAATCTCTATTTCTATTTTCCTGTCTAAATTTGTTTGATTTGATTCTATGAGGGCTAAATTAACTAATATTTGATGTGGATTTGACTAAATAATTTTTAATTTTTCTAGTGATTTCTTTAATTGTTATGCTAATGATTTTAAAGCAAAATAAATTTTCAATAGCATTGTTTAAAAAAAAAAAAAAAGAATAGCAGTGCTACTGAGGTCATTTGATAAGTGGGATAAGATGAAATGTCTCAAATTAAATTTAAATAAAATATAGGAGTAACATTTTTAATAGACGATATAAATTTAAACCATTAATTAACCCCCAAAAAAAAAAAATCTAATTCAGTCATGAGTTATTCTACTATAAACTATTTAATTTAAAATTATCTTATCTTATTTAATTTTAAAATTATAATTTCAAAATAATTTAATCCGTCACTATAGATTTTTGAATTGGTCCCACAAATATTTATACAAAATTTATAGATTTTCTAATGTTTGAATTGCATATTCGAGTGAGTTCACGTGGGGTTCCCCACCTTTAGCTTGTTTTACTCGTCTACCTATTTGGGGAGTCACGTGTTATTCTTGACTTTATTAAGGAACTTCACGTGATTTTCCACCCCCTCAACGTCATTTTCTTCGTTGCTATCCTCACTTCCTTTTCTTTTAATAGGAAAGGTGAGGAAAATGTTTCTAAATTATGTTGAAATATAATAATTTTATTTTTTATTAAAAATATCTCATTTTTTATTTCTAACACTATTAAAATCGATTAAGTTGTCAATAGGGTCTTGGAGTATGTGGACTAAATCATTTTGAAAATAAAAGTTTTAAGATTATGATATTTTTTTGAATGACATGTGTATCAAGTCTCACTTTCATCATCATTTTATGCATTACAAGGCAGGTCTCCAAACCAGATACGAATCTAGCATTTAAAGTTTATGGTTCCTTAGGCAAAATAAAAATCTGAGATTTGAACCCACAACTAAGGGGTCGATAAAGCTTTAGCATGTTTCTACTGTGTCACTAAATCAATAACACATTACATTTTATGGATTCCCTACTTATAATTTTTATATATTTATTGAATTTCTCAATATAAATATAAGATCTACACGAAAGTTACTGGTTCTCAAATATCCCCACCGACCCCCTAAATTCGTCCTTGCGCCAAACTCCATCTTACTGTTAATTGTGTTATGAGTCTCGTCAACTAAAACTATGTCATTTGTAAATAGCATATATCATGCCACTTCCACCTTGAGTCACACTAATGCATCCATCAAAACTGGCAAGTGCTCTGAGTTTCCTCCATTATCCTCCAAGGTTAGTAAAAATAAACAAAAAGATCATACACTTTTTAGTCCATGTTTGACTTAATATACTTCTCAAGAAACAATAAGTAAAATAGTAATTTATTATATCACCTTTAGTTATTTTAAGTCATCTAATGTTGAGAAATTGATTTAAAATAACTAAAATATTAATAATATGGCTAAAATAAATATAAAATTAAATCATCCTTTAAAAATGAACATCTATTTTGTACTCTCTCTGTCCTAATTTATATAACTCATCCTTTTTTTAGTCCATTCTAAAAAAATAACACATTTCTAGATTTAGTAACAACTTAATTTTAAAATAATCATTTTACACTTGATGAAATAATTTATATTCACACAAACTAGGGCTGTTCAAAATCGAACCTTAACCAATAACCCAACTGCAAAATTAGTTTGTTGGCTTATTGGCAATGGGTTATTGGATTATTGGATTAATGGTTGGAGAACATATTAAAATTATATAGTTAATATCTTATCGGTGCAGGGTTGGATTACTCAATTTTTTTATCGGATAAACCGTTCACATGTTAAAAAATATCATATTTGTATTTGTACCTTAGATAAATCAAGTATCTTTTATAAACCCATGAACTAAAACTCCATTCTTTATTCTATTCACTTCTTAGCTTAGAAAATAACAATGTACTTCCTGTGAAATCTAATCATAAAGCGTAATCAACCTCCCTAAAACATAAACGAAACCTGAAATTAATTCTTAAATCAAAAATAAATTATTCTTGATAGCAAGAAGGATCGTAATAAAAAGAAAACAACTCCAATGTGTCATTCACAAAGTTTGATATAAAACAAAATTATTTTAAGTCATATAAAAGTTTTGATTTTTCTATCGATCCAGTAATTAAAAATGTTGCAAATGTTTAGGTGTAGAAGAAAATTCTCATTTGATTCTATGTTTTAACCTATTAAAAAATTGTACGAACAAAACTCAACATGCCTAAAAGATTGATAATGGATGAATCATAGTATATACAAACAACTTAGTCGGTGAAGAAATGGAGGACCTAGAATAACCACTTGATATTTTATTGTCTCTTAGACTTATCCGTTATACCGCCTGATAACTGTCCGTCAATTGTTAATTTGATACCGAACCACCGTTCTCTTATCGGTTGGCTAGCGGATTAGTATATTTAAAAATCGATAGCCAATAAATCGAATCGTTTAATATAATTATCCAATTGATCCATCCGATAAGCAGTTCTAACACAAACATCTTATATTTATTTTAGATTATAAATTTTTAATTTTTTTTTTTTTTAAAAAAAATTCTATCAAATTAAAGTAAATCATATAAATTTTAACGGAGGGAGTAACATAATGGAGAAAACATATGGTTGGAGAGAGTAGTAGATTTTGGAAACAAACGCCAAAAAAGAAAAGGAGTTGGAAAGTAAAAAAAGAAGAAGTACTCAAGTTCATTGGTAAAACAAATATAGGACCTAAAATAATATATAATAAAGTAAAAAGAGTTTCGTATCTTCATAGATATTTTCAAAAATATATAGATGCACCCCAAACCCAGTAACCTTTTATTTGCTTTTTCCTCTCACAAGTCAAACCAAACGTCATCTCTCCAATCTTCCTCATGCAAAGTCAAATCACGCATGCCCTGACAACCAACACTTGTATTTCCTTTCTTACCCTTCCCATTAACCTACTAATATTGCCCTTTGTGTTGTCTATTATAGGGGCAGAATTGTCAAATCGAATTTTCTGGGCACTAATCTCCGTCAAGATTTGTAGCAGAGAAAGTTATTAGGATTCTGTCGTGAAGGGGGAGAGTAGTCTGTCTGCTACAAATCATTAAACAGTTTAGTGTGACAGAATGTTATTGGCCCAATGACATTATATGTACATCCACACATAATAATGTTACCAATAATAGGTTCATCTTGCCACTCTGATTCCTACTATCTCCTCTTTAATTTTTGGACATTTGAGTCGACTAGTCAACTAATTTATTTAGTGTAGTGGATGGTTGATCGAAAATAGTTTTTCTATTACTCCTTAGCATCCATCGATAATGATTTTTTCGTCCTTTAGCATATTTCATTTTAGTTCTCACCTATGTAGTGCAGATTTAGGAGGGGGTAGGGTGTTCACCCGAACCCCCTCGATAAAAAATAATGCGGTTTACTTAAGGTATTTTATTTTTTTTTGGTGTATATATAGATAGACTTTGAATCCTCTCAACCCAAGATTAAAGATTGACTTAGTAGTTCAGGGTATTCAAAATTCACTTTGAGTTGCAAGCTCAAACCTCAAGCATTACATTTTAATTTTTAGAACCTCAATAGTAAAAATCATGAATCCGGCATTGCCATCACCCCTACCCCTACCCCTACCCTACCCTCTACCTTTCAGAGTATTTATATTTAGCTAGATTACATATAAATATTTTTATAATTAATTTTTGTTTACCTATAGAAAAAATAAATCGAAAATTCATCAAAAGACATTTTCTTTCGTACCAAAGAGACCCTAGGTCGAAATAATATTCTGTATGTGAAGTGTGAACAAAGGTATATTTGAGCTAGTTTGAGAACTATAAGGATGTAGTATTTGATTTTGACCCAACTATTAAGACAAGGTGAACTCCAACATTTTCCCCTTTCCTTCAACCAACTTTTCCTATTAAGAAAAAGTCTTAACAAGCTTTCATTCCACTGTCTTTTTCAATTGTTGGAAATAAATAATTGAATAGAGAATTCATCCATTTTTGCTTTTGTTCTCAATGATGTGAAGACAAATGATCATTCAACATTCAAAGGAAACGTTTGAAATAGAAAAAACCAATAAGAGGTTTTGGGTTCAAGTCTTTTTGGGTATAGAATCGCCTTTGTTAAGAAACGCTTTACTTTGCAGTGTGGAACTTTCCGACGTAAATCCAAATTAAATCGGGCTTCAGTGCGGGCATCGAACATCATGTGGGAAGTCGAAAAAAAAGTAGAAATAGAAGAAAAGGGGAAACAAGTGATGCTATTCAATCATGGTCCAAAAATTACTCCTACCTTCCATTCACTATACAAAATGTAGTTGTGCACTTTTTACTTGTTTAGTTTAAAAAATCAAAAACTAATTTATTTAGTTTCTATTTATTCTAATTTCTATTTATTCTAACATATTATATATAATTATTTTTTAAAATATTGAATTTATAATATTTAAAAAATAATATTTTATTATAAAATTATCATTTTATTTATCGTTTCATATATAATGAGCTAAGTTAAGACTGGATAATTAAAAAAGAACGGAGTAAATAATGAATCTGCTCCAAGAAAAAAACCGTTGAAGAGTAAATAATACACCTGCTGAAAGTAATTTCACATTAATGAAATACATACATATCGTGCAATTTGTGGGTCACCTTAATTATGGAAGTCAAGCAAACTTTGATTGACGGATTTTGAAGGTTTGAAAAAATTGGGAGTGTCAAAAATTAATAATGTCATGCTTTTGGTATCATTTGCAATTATTGAAAGCCGTATATACATGTTTCACAAGTAGGGAAAAGGTGATCCCATTAACTCCCACACCTTCGTGTTTCAACTAATCTTCCTTTTTAACCCTAAACTTTTGAAATATATAAGTTTTATTCCTATTTATTTTAGTTAAAATATCAAAAAGAATAATTTGATACATTAAAGCTCTCGCTATGCTCATGCATATAAATGTTTGGCATTTCTTTTTCCTTCTTGCTTCCAAGGGGGTTTACGTGGCTCACATGCAGATGATTATTCATTTACATGAAGTGATTGATTGGCAAATATGACATTTAATTATTTAACCTAACACAGCTGATCATTACAGTTTCATCGACTCAAAAGAATGAACCATTTATTATTGTCAATAAATGTCAAAGAAAATTATATTCTCCAAAAGTTGTTGAAAAAAGTAATTGCCTTCTGATTGAAATGGGGTAAAATTTCTTTAACTTTATCTCCTCTTCGGATCTTCTAGAAACTAACATTCCTCGTTATGATGCCAAAATTACCAAAGGAAACATAAAGTTTCGTTTTGTGCCCAGCAACAGTTTAGAGAAAATTATGTGTTACTTTAAGTTTTAGGGAAAAGGTCAAATTTGTCACTTTAGTATGTAAAAGAAAATTATTTTTATCCTTTGTTATATTTTTCAAACAAGAATAACTATGCAGTTATTCAAGTGGCAGGTTCAATATGTCTCTCCTCTATTAAAATTTGTTCAACGTGAACGTCCAATTTCGTGTGTCATGACATTTCAGTGTCATGAAAATCACGTGACATGTTACTTCACCATTGCAATGCATTTACCCCTCTCTTCCCCTTCTCCCATCACTCGATATTAATATTCGATAGTATTTTAAATATGATAATTAAATAAAAACATTTATCATTAAAAAGATATTCTGATTTTATACAGTAATTTTTTATTTTAAACTTTTTCACTTTTATGGAAGTATAGAAATAAATTGATACTCATATTTTTGGTCATAGTAGTATCATCATATTATTGAACATAATATGTTGCCCAATGCTAGCAACATGATGAGCATAAACTGATGAGGACGTTTCTTAAAATCATATGTCCGACAATATAATATATGAAAAAAAACATTTGAAATCATACCTCAAAATGATATTTTCTACGGCATAGGATACAATGAAATTGAAACATTAATTTGTTGGAGAGTGGAACACCACCAAAATGATGGCAGAATTCTATGTTGAATATATATAGGCATTATGATGGAAAAACCAACAGGAAAAATCAATCTCATGATGACTGTGTAATGACCCATTCATATTTGGAGATAGTTCTGTCTATATGCAATCATTTTATTTATTTATTTTCCATACCGACAATCTTTCCTTTTTTTGAGGCGAAAAAGGGAAGAAAAATAATGAGGTCATTACGTAATTATTGACGTTCAAGTTTGGATTCTTCACTATGTTATACAACTGTGGATATAAAAGCCAATTTAAAATTTATAAATTAATATTGCCTCTATTTCAAAAAGAATGATCTATTTTGATTTGATATAGAGTTTAAAAAAATAAATAAGACTTTTAAATTTTACGGTCTTAAATTAAAGTTATGTCAAATGTACCAAAATACCCTTTAATCTTGTGGTCTTAGTCATGCCACGTGGAAAGTTGAAATTAAAGTATTGTCAAAAAAGAAAATGATTGTTTTTTTTTAAACAGACTAAAAAGGAAAGTATGTCATTCTTTTTTAAACAGAGGGAGTATTAATTTTATTATTAAGATTATATCTTTATATTTGTTATTTATTATAACTTCAATAAATTTTTATACAAATTTATACTTCACATGAAAAATATTGAATTCAAATATAATTCCAAACCGAAGACACGTGAAATGTTTTCTCTTGATATGCTAGAAGTGGCCAATTTAAGTAAAAATATATTTATTGTATAATGAATAACTAAAGTAAAACAAAGAGAGTACGTGACAAAACAAAACTGAATGACCAACTGTGAAATTTTTCCAGCCTTTGAACCTACTCTACACATAGGCAGCTCGTGTGACAATTTAATGTGTGTAAGTTATTCATCGTCGACATCTTCATATATAGTCACAAGGTTTTCATCACGAGAAAGATCTAGCAAATTAAATGTACTAGATCTCATTGGAATAATCTTCCACCCCTGCCCTATATTCACTCTATATTGCAATTTGCAAGTCATACTTGTCGCACAGCACTTAAGGTATGTTAGCTATATGTTAATTTGAAGTAACAATAAAATTGTTTTTGTGTAACGAATTTGAGACGTGAAACTAGTATTAATAGAGGTAGCATAGCTCATTTTCAAGTTTCTTTTAAAATACGAGATAATTCGTGAACTGAACTATCTTTCAGTAATTGAGTTGAGTTATAAAGTGAATTAAACTTGCTCTAAAAAGCCACGATCAATGGAGAGAGTCCAATATACCCAATGATATAGCTCACTGTTAAAGATATAAACTCATAATAAGAGTAATGATTTTGAAAGTAAAAGATATATAGTACCTTCGCCTACTTTTGTTTAAACTTATCTCATGCATGGAAAGAACTTAAAGACAACTTTCTTCCTAAAGTTATTAAGAAGGAGAAAATCAAGAAAAAAATTAGGCAGTTACTGCACTAAACTCCCGCTATACTCAGAATTTGGGAAGAGCCGAATCATAAGGTTTTATTATGCATAGTTTTACTTTATATTTTTATAAAAAATTATTTTTATGACTTGAAATTATAATCTCCTGATCACGTAACAATAATTTTATTAATTACTGCAAGACGTTCGTTCGAGAAAATCAAGAAAGAACACATATAAACTGTGGGAATGAATAGAGAAATGTACTACACAGTAGTTGTAAAATGTTGGTATGGACTATGGATATTTCTTGGATTAATCAAAAACTGAAACAGAAGCAAAATCGGATTTGATTTGACGTTTGCCTGCCCAAAACCAAAAGTGGAGCTGTTTAGGGGGCCTATTATGAGTCAAAATCCTGTAACACTTGTCTTCTTTTATGCTTCATTCATTATCCTCTCAACTTCCCTCCCAAATTACCTACTTTATTTGAGTTTAATACCCACCCACCCCTTGTCATCACACGTCCAAATTCAATTTCCTCCTCTTCTTTTTTTTTTTTTTTGGTGGTTCTCATGATTAAATGTTGAATTCACACAAATAAATTTCACATGGTTAAATATTTTCTAACAAAAGCAATTTGATATTAAATTAAATTTAAATTTAAAATCTGATTAAAATGAAAGAGCAAAGGAGCATTTTTGTTCCATGACAATCCTTATTGGAGAAGTATCTTTTCTTGAATGGATCTATTTGCGGTATCCTTAAAAAAATAATCTTGGACCTAATCCAAATCAAAAGTTAGGATTGCCCAAATTCATATAAGGTGTTAAGATCAAAATAATTAGGTGTTATGCGGAAGCTAACAAAGCAAACCTCTAAAGACGCCAAATAATAAGACTGTCGAGAAATATACCAAAAAGAGACACAATAATTTAACCTGATTTGATCAATCGACCAATATCCACAAAAGGAGATAAGCAATCCACTATATAAAAAAGTATATAAAACATCGAGAGAGACAACCTCATACAATTTACTAAGAATAAAAAAAAGTTCTCACAAGTGACACCGCAACACTTGTGTCTCACAAATTCTCCCCCCAAACAATACTCTCAAAGCCCTTATGACTACATTGTGGATGCCACCAAACTAGAAGGAATGAGTCTCTATTTATAGAATCATAAACTTTTTCTTACAAGAGAAAAGATTAACCAAGTATGAAAAATTTATATTTCCTTTTTCCTAAAAGGAAATCCAATTATGGTAAAAAAGTCGGACAAATCCCAACATAAGGAAACTAATTTTTCATTCCTTTGTCAATTCTCTCGCACGTGCTGACTTCATTAACTGGATCGTTGACAATATAATATGAGGAGTCAATGTCGATGAACAAAGAATTGTGATGAACATGGTTCTGATACTATACAAAGAAATAAATCTTGGACCTAGTCGTTCAAGATTCATATAACTCATGAGGGGAAGATTGATCTAGTCAATATAAGGAAACCGATCGTCCAATCCCTTTTCCGAGGGAATTCTTAACAGTACATGTGCTTGTTATTCGGTTAGTTCAAACATAAATTATTTGAGTCTATTAAAGAGGAAAGTAATTTTATATTTTTTTTAATTAGAGAAAAAATTTAAATATATCATCGAATTATTAGAAATGACTCAAGGATAGTCCAATTATTGATAAATTTAATTTTAATATTTATAATATATGTTTGGTTCAGCTCATTTAATTTTAAATAATTGAACATCTAATAATTTTAGTAAAGTTGAAAAAGTTTACGAGCAAAGGAATAAAAATACACATTTCAATTAATAGAAGACCAAATATGCTTATAATATGAAGAATTAAATTCAAAATTTACTCCATCCTCCGATCTATTTTACTTAAAATGTTTTTTTATTACGTTCCTTAGAAAAAATATTAACTAAAAGAGCAATTTCACAAAATTGTCTTTGTTTGCTATTTGATCTCAATTTAGTATTATTTTCTTCTTATTTCACCATATTAATTTCTATACATATTTATTGAGTAAATATAAAAGTGAAAATTGTAGTTTTTAGAGAATTCAGAGTAAAAGAAGAGAAGCAATGTAGTTCTTGATGAACCAGTAAGAGAGGAAGAGGAAGAATGGATGAGACAGAGAGAAAGAAGGAGATGAGAGTTCCATTGGAAATTAAAACTTGTGCGAATACATCAATGTACCTTGTGTATATATACAGTGCTAACCGACTACTTGTAACTAACTTGTGAAGTGTTTAACTAACTTAACTAATAACTAACTTTGTGAACTAATAATCTCCTAGCTGAAAATACATACTTCCTCTTTAATCAACTACTTTAACTAACTTTCACATCACCTATATCGACACTCCCCCTCAAGCTTGGAAGTGAGAAAATGTTTTGAACTCCTAGCTTGGAGCCGAGTAGTTGATGTTGAACCTTTGTCAACCCTTTGGTTAGCATGTCAGCTGGTTGTTCTTGAGTAGGAATATATTTAGTGCATACGAAACCTTTCATAATCTTCTCCCTTATAAAATGGCAATCAATCTCTATATGTTTGGTCCTTTCATGATAGACTGGATTTGCTGCCAGTTGAATTGTTGCCTTGCTATCAGTCAACATTTCTACTGGTTGTTGCACTTCAATGCCTAAGTCTTTCATTAATCCAACCAACCAAATGATTTCAGTCACAGTAGTGGCAATTCCTCTGTATTCAGCTTCAGCTGAGCTTCTTGAAACAGTAGGTTGTTTCTTTGATTTCCAGGATACGACAGACTCTCCAATCTTAACAAGGTAACCTATCACAGACCTTCTTGTGTTGGGACATGATGCCCAATCTGCATCATAAAAGGCTGTAATTGTAGTGTCTTGAGTACTTGATAATAATATGCCTTGACCCGGTTGTCCCTTTAAGTACTTGACAATCCTCAAGGCTGCATCCATATGAGACCTTTTTGGTTGCTGTAAGAATTGACTCAGATGTTGTACACCAAAAGAGATATCAGGTCTGGTCATGTTCAAGTAGAGTAGTTTTCCAATCAATCTCTGATAAGTTCCTTGATCAACTAGTGGATCAATATTAACCTCTTCTGTCTTAAGATGTTCATTATACAGTTTTGTAGTTAGCATCAATTGGAGTTACTGCAGGCTTTGCATTACCTTAACCAGCTTCAGAAATCAGTTCCAATATATACTTTCTTTAATGCATAAGTATACCTTGACTTGATCTTGCAAACTCAATTCCCAAGAAGTACTTTAACTCACCTAAATCCTTCATCTTGAATGTTTGATTCAACTTGGCTTTAGTTTCTTCAATAAGTTGAACATTGCTACCAGTAATCAGCATGTCATCCACATAAATCAATACAAATATGGAGCCCGCTGCTGCTGTTTGTTTGATATATAATGAGTGATCATACTCATATTGTTTGAACTGAAAGTTTGTCAATGCCTCAGATAGTTTAGCATTCCACTGTCTAGGAGCTTGTTTCAAGCCATAAAGGGATTTATTGAGTTTGCATACTTGATTCTCCCCCTGACTCTTAAATCCCTGAGGCAACTCCATGAAAATCTCATCATATAAGTCTCCTTGTAGAAGGGCATTGAACGCATCCATTTGCTGGATGTGCCAGTTTCTTTGTGCAGCAATAGCCAAAACAGTTCTGACAGTCTTCACCTTAACTACAGGACTGAAAGTTTCTTGATAGTCTATACCTTCTTTTTGACTATAACCCTTGGCAACTAACCTTGCTTTAAATCTCTCAACTTCACCAGTTGACTTGTACTTGATCTTGAAGATCCATTTGCACCCTATAGATTTCTTTCCTGCAGGCAAATGTACAATGTCCCATGTATTATTATCTTGTAAGGCTTTGATCTCTGCATCCATTGCTTCTATCCACCTCGGATCAGATGTTGCTTGTTTGAAGGTCTGAGGTTCAACCTCACATGACATCTTTGATAAGTAGGCTTGATAGGTTGGTGCAAGCTTCTCATAAGTCACATACTTATCTAGGCTATATGGACCTTCATGGATATTCAGTGAGACAAAGCCCTTCATCCAAAAGGGTGGTTTAGTGCCTCTTTCTGATCTTCTAGATGGTGCTTGAGTCCTAGATGGTTGTATATCTGGTGCAACATTTTGTTGAGCTATGTCTGCATCAGCTGCGGTTGTATCATGCAGACTCACTAGATACTCTGACACATCATTTATTCCAGTGTAGTTGAAGATTGGTGTAGAATCCTTTTGTTGGAGTTTGAATGGAAAGATGGTCTCTTTAAATATGACATCTCTGTTAACAAAGAACATGTTGTTAGTTAAGTCATACAAAAGATAACCTTTTTGAGTTTCTGCATATCCCATAAGTACAGATGCAGTAGATCTTGAACTTAGTTTATCAGAGCCCTGGAAACTGTTCTTTCTGGCATGAACCATCAACTATCCCCAATTTATTTCTGCCTAGTAAAGCAATTTTCATGGATCTAAACCAATCTGAGTAATTCTCTACTCCCGTTAATTGAAAGGAGATAATCTGAATGTCACTTACATCAGATGAATGCAAGAAAAACGGATGATTGTGATCCATACTACCATTGTTGCCAGAGCTTCGAGGTTGTGGATCTGCAGAATTGTTATCCATGGCTATATCTTCAAGAATCGTATACAAGTTTCAATATGCTTTCCAGTGAATTTTTTCCGAATCGAGCAATGAATTTCTTGCCCTAAGGATCTGATACCATGTAGTTTTTAGAGAATTCAGAGTAAAAGAAGAGAAGCAATGTAGTTCTTGATGAACTAGTAAGAGAGGAAGAGGAAGAATGGATGAGACAGAGAGAAAGATCAAGAAGGAGATGAGAGTTCCATTGGAAATTAAAACTTGTGTGAATACGTCAATGTACCTTGTGTATATATACGGTGCTAACAGACTACTTGTAACTAACTTGTGAAGTGTTTAACTAACTTAACTAATAACTAACTTTGTGAACTAATAATCTCCTAGCTGAAAATACATACTTCCTCTTTAATCAACTACTTTAACTAACTTTCACATCACCTATATCGACAAAAATAAATAATTACTCCATTCGTCTCAAAATAAGTGTCAGTTAGCTCATTTCAAGTCCACTAAGAAAAATAATAAAAACAATATATAGCTTTCTGAATTATCCTTATATATAGATGTTTTTTGAGAATTTAGCACTATTAAGAAAATATAGTTCTTTATTTTTGGTAACTAATCACTTGTATTAATCACCAAGTAAGGCTATGATAGTTCTTTAATACTGTAGCAATATAGTTGGAAACAATGACTATTTTTTGTCTTGAATTTCTAAATCGATACTTATTTTGGAATAATTTTTTTTGGCTAAAGTGATAGTACTTATTTTGGGACGGAGAAAGTAATTATATTTTTATTTACTAAAATGGCAACTATTCTGAATACTCTTGTTATTTCCTTCACCCGTAAAAATCAGAAAATTGAAATGAAATGATTGTTCTAAGCCCACAGTTAAACTGTGTTTCCTTAAAGAATTTAATCCCCTCACAATTGCCCAAGGTTTGGATTAATTCTCTCAGGATAGAATAGAATACTATTCATCAAAACCGGCAATAAAATTTGCTGAACTTCGTCGAACTCAACTAATGGAGTAAATCACACTTACTTTGATTTCTTTTGTAAAGAAGAAAGTTTTCGACTTGTGAAAATAATATATTTTGTATCCTTCATCTGGGGAAAAAATCAATATTTATAGCATATGAGGTAATGATTCAGAAATGATGCAATGGTTGAAGAAAAAACACAACTTTTCAAAATGGTGCCTGACCTGCGCCCGCAGGTGGCCACTTGCGGCCGCTAGTCAGCGTTTGGCACAAAACAAGTAGCTACTGATTTGGCCTGCGCTGGTCACCTGCGTCCGCAGGTGCCACATGCATGCGGAGGTCGCCAAATCATTCTCAACAATGCCTCGAAGAGTCGCGTTCCTTCGAGGTGCATTGTGACATGCGTCCGCATCCGTTCATGTGCGTCCGCATATGGAGAAATAATTTTCTATCGGATTTTTGGATTAAACTATCAATAATTTTTAAGTTTCAAATGAATTTTGTCTAAAAAGATAGTCTCTCTACCGAAGTCTAAGCCGAGCAGAGCTAGCGATGACGACGGTGCGAGGCTTGTCTTGTTCTTGTCTCACTATCCACATGAAAGACTGCGTTCCAATATATACATAAGAAAGTCTCTTTCTCTCACCAATGTGGGAGAACTTCACTTCATTAAAGTGAAGATTTACTCTTTACTTTTCTCTCCATGTTTTATCCCTCCATTTTTCATTTACTTCTTATCAACCAAACCCAACAACTCTCTCCATCCATTATTTGTACTAATCCATATTGATGAAAGATTATGGTGGATCAACTATTTTAGTAAGCACGACAACTAAAATGGATCAGAGGACATAATAACGGAGGAATCAAATGTTTTTTTAACCCTAATTAGTAATATTGGATTCTGTATTGATGGTGGAGGTTATTTAGTACTATTCATTTTTGAATATTCTTTCTAAAGAAACAAATTGATGGCTAAAACAGCAAAAGAAAGTAAAAAAACTTTAATTTGAGGGTGAAACAGAGAACTGTTTATATCATAATCTTTGAAATGGATGACGAGGTGAATAGCCGTCTGGCCATAAGCTCCTTTTTGCTTCTTTTTTTTTTTCTTTCGTAAATAGAGTTTTTTTTTCTTCTTAAAATAAGTTTTAAATTTGATTTTTTCCCACTCGTAAGTATAATTTTTTCAAATTAAATGGATATTCTAACACATTTTACACTTTTATATACTTTTTTCAAGTACTGCTTGTTTTTAATATCATTTTTTTTATTAATATTCAAACGCCTGTGCCTGTTTAAATATCTATCGAAATGTTTCACTTTCTTGTCTTCAATAAGTAGAAGTCAGTAAAATTCTAAAGTCGTTGTATTAGCATGGGAAATATAAATAGAGAATGTTCTTCATGCGGATTAATTTTGCAATGAATTCTCGGAATTATGCATCGTTTTATCTTTTCTAAAACAAGAAGTGAAAGAGTTACTTCGAGCCTGTTTGAATTAATTTATTTTGTACGTACTTTTTAAATTAAAATAATTTTTAGTATTTTTATATTATTTGAATAAAACAATAAAGTGCTTTTAATCACTTGTTTTTAAGTCAAAATAATAAAACAAAGCAAAAAGCCACATTAGAGCCTGTTTGTTTGAATTAATTTATTTTGTACGTACTTTTTAAATTAAAATAATTTTTAGTATTTTTATATTATTTGAATAAAACAATAAAGTGCTTTTAATCACTTGTTTTTAAGTCAAAATAATAAAACGAAGCAAAAAGCCACATTAGAGCCTGTTTGGATTGACTTATTTAAGTGTTTTTAAGCTAGAACAGTTTTTAAACATTTAGTAGTGTTTGGATAAATAAAAAAATATTTATAAGCATTTGATTTTAAGACAAAATGATAAAAATAAATTAAAAGTCATAAGTTAATATTTTTAACTTATGATAAAGCCAAAAGTCAATCCAAATAGGCTCAAAGTTCTAAATATTTTGCCCCTCCAAACAGGCTCTTAATTAAAGTTGTAAACATGAGGCACTAATTATGCCAAGTATTCCCGTGATATCATGCATGATTTTATCCTTTCTGGTCAAACCATGCATTCTCACTTGTCAAAATAATTTATTTTCACAAGCAATCTTGGGGTTCACGTATTATAATTTACTATGCTCCTCCTAAATATTCCATAACAATCCTCCTAGTACGGAGTCATTTTTGTTATGAAGCATTTTATTTTTTACTATAAAAATTTTTTGACGAAAATTCAAATTTAGTCGGACTTTAATGCGGGTACCGTATTGTGGATAGAAAACTGAAAAAAATAATAATTTCATTACAAGTTTATTGTGTCACTTTGCACGCACCTTAAAATAATTTTAGGCCAGACACATCGTCAGCCCCTAAATTTGGCACAAATTTTTATTTTGACACATCAACTAGCTATTGTTCATTTTAAACACCTAAAGTACTGTCCCACTGTGTCATTTTGACACTTTTTGCACAATTAGCTAATATATATCGTGTGTGAGTTATACTCACGAATGACGTGTAAAGTGTCGAATTAGATGATGACATTTGTCATTTGTGGCCAAAATAATTATTAAACTATAAATTTTAAATAAAAAATTAAACCCCCATCCCCCATCATCTTCTCAGGCATACCCCCGCCCTCCCTTCCCCCATCGTCTTCTCCAGCACACTCCTCTTACCCCTCCCCCCCCCCCCCCCCCTTTCTTCTTGGATATATTCAAAATTCTCTTTATCTCTGTCCATCACCACTTACTGTCTTCTTCATAGATGTCATTACAATTAGCATAATCATAACTAGAAAAAAACTTGTATTGAATTTTTTCTTTCTTTACAATAATAATGAGATGCTTCTTGGAAGAATTTGATACCTTATACATAGAACTATATAAAATTTATGTTCTGTAATTTTTGCTTTTTCTCATGGTGTGATAAAGCCACAAACTTTGCTGCTTTTATTGAGAATTATCGTTTGGTGAAAATCCACCAAAAATCAAATCCTCACATATTTGTAGATATAAAAATTTTCCAAGAAAATTCTCATAATTATTTCAATATTTAAATCCTAAAATGGATTTATTCTAAATTTTCAAAATATTTTCCAGATTTTTCTTTAACTATCTTCTTTTACCATGGAAGGTTTAAGTTTGGGGAAATGGTGGCTGAAAATGGGGAAGAAGATGAAAAAAATAAAATAAAAATTGATCAAATGAGTTTTTTACGTGTAGGTAAGGAGTGGTAAGGAGTATATCACATTCACTATGCCATGTCAGTAAAAGGTGCCAAAATGACACAGTGGACATCTAGTTTAGGTGTTTAAAATAAACAATGGTTAGTTGAGGTGTCAAACTGAAAATTTGTGCCAAGTTTAAAGTTTTGACGATGTGTCTGAAGATAATTTTATAAAATTCTATTTCCAGAAGAGTCTGATTGCTCATGATTCTCAATATACTATTCTATTATTAATTTTATTTTTATAAACTGATTGCTTTTACGATATTTAAAATTTTAGGAAAACAAAACATTTATGTTGAATTTTCTAAATTTACACTTACTAGTTTCGATACGTGACGACTGACGAGTAGTTACAAAATACTCTTATGATTTAAATATTTTTAAAGGAAACATGTAAATAATTTCTCAGAGAGATAATATGAAGATTTATTTATTTTCGTAATAATATGAAGATGGACGAGTGATAATGAAATGACTTTGTCTTAACCAAAAAAAAAAAAGATGACTTTGTTGAAACATTCCAAGAAGAGGAGTTAAATATTGAAAAATGTTGCATGGTGAAAAAGGGGTCCATGTTGCACTAATGATTCAGAGGCATTAAAGGAAGGTAACATCAATGCTTACATGACATTTTCACTTTCGGTAATCAGAAACAGAAATAAATACCTTTCACTTTCCTCATCTAACTGAATCTTAACTACTTTTGATTGTTAAAATCAATTGCTACTTCTCTCTTTTAGCAACTTGTTTCAATTTAAATTAACACTAGTACTAGTGTTTTTTTTCATTTTTACTTTTCTAATATATTAAAAATAATCGTCCATCTTTGCTTATTTAGTGTGAAAAATCAAGAAATAATTTACTATTTCCTCAGTCTAACAATAGTTGTCCACTATTGATAGGAGTGATATAATAAGATTACCCTTCTACTCCCTCCGTTCCTAAATATATCTTTACTAAAAATAAATTATTCTATTGCATAATACTTGACATTTTATAAAATCAAGGTATAATTAATTGTTTGTTTTCACTTTTATAAATAAAGATAATTTAATTTGCATGTGCAATTAAAAATATAAGGCAAGTACTTAGGAATTGATGAAGTATGAATTTCTTTCAAAAAAGTAATTAAGAATGGATGAAGTATTCATTTCTTTCAAAAAAATGTGTCAAGTCAAAAGATGAACGAAAGCGACCACTATACTAGTATACTAGTCTAATTGAAGAAGTCATTTACTTATTGGCCATGTAATCCTATCGTTGTTTTCATAATATGGATAAATTAATTACTGTATATAATTTCAGATATCGGATAAGATCGATTGTTTAGTGTCAATAATCATGTATGGTGAGATAATTTTGTTAATTAAGTATATAGTGGATGGTCATTAAATTGTTTAACTCAAATGATCAAACTAATCTACTAAGACCAAGAAATAGTCAGTCAAATCTGACGTTTTTACCCATGCCATTGGTCTTCTTAAGTGTTCTTTTGTTTCCAATCGGTATTCGATATTTGTATTAAAGCTCGATTAAATTTAAATTCACATCGAAAAGTCTCATGTTGGGGTTAAAACACTTACTATTAAAGACGATTCAGTACCTAAGAAAACTCAAACCCGAGACCTATGATTAAAGATAAAGATACGTTTATCATTATATTACAACCCTGGTTGGTTCTTCAGTTATATTTACATGTGTTAGTTATTTTGTGTTTCATGTTTTATTTGTACTCTATTAATCAAAATATTTATTTTGTCTCAATTATCTATAGTTCAAATGATTGTAAACTTTAATCAATATTTTAAAGTACATTTTTTATCACATTGACATGAAAGAAATTATATTTTACATTATCTTTGTATATATTTTTTAAATATTTAAGTTTAATTTAATTTTAAAAATTAAGTCAAATTAACTCCCCCAAAAGGAAAAAGAAAACTACACTTATTTTGAGGGTGAGGGGTTACATATTATGCTTAAATTCTGAATAATTTAGGCCTCCTTTCTTTTTTACACTTGATCAATATCTTAGTCTTAATCATCTAGATCTCCATCATTAGGTCTGTTTATGTTTTAGGTCTAAATATTAAGCATTCTGATCTTAATCATTAAGTACGCTTATTTTAAATTTTACAATCATTTAATGTTTTTTGAACTGATCTGAATGATTAAGATCGAGAATAAATTTTTAATATAATTAAGATGTCGATTTAAGTAACTTCTGTAAAAGTTTGTAGTTCACCACTACGTCTTTCACTTTTTTATTGATCGCTGTCGTCCAACATTATATCGATTATTATCCCCACCATCTCCAGCCGCAACCAACATCATTGTCAATTATCATTGTCAATCACCACCATCATTAGTCATTATTTATAATTATCACTATTTAGGCCGCTAATCGCTATTGACAATCATCACCATTAATCACTGCTATATATCATCAACTACCATTAGCTATCAATATTATCCACCAATATAATTATTGATTGCCATCACCAATTACCACAATCAACAACTATGAAAAATCACTATTGTCGGCTACCATCACCACTAGCTACTACCCACAATCAACAGTTCAACACTATCACGTAATACAATTCTTAGTAGACATCCATAATTATCACCGCTAGCCGTTACCATCATCAATTGTCATATACATAAATATTTAAAAATATTTTTTTGATATCGTATTAGATTAATTTAATATTTTATTTTGAAATCTGTATTTTTAACTTCTAAACCAATTTAATAGATTTAGATGTTTAGAAAATATATCATCTTAATTATTAAGTATTCAAATCTTAATATGATATTTTATATTCACATGTGTATTCAGTTTTGAATATCCAATTCTTAATATAAATTTTAATATATATTTAAATTCAGATATTTTAATCTTAATAAAAAAACAAGTAAGGCCTCAATGTCTCATAAACTCTATTATACTTTACATTTGATACGAACTTCATGACTTCTGATATGAAGAAAAAAAACCATACTTTAAGAGGGATTAAACAAAAAATTAAAAATTTGAGAGTGGGGAGATGATCACACGTACTTTTCTATTTGGGCATATGGATATGATTGTTAGGCAAGTATGCAAAGAGGTTGTCTCTAACATTCTAATATTCCATTATGAGGGGCGCCCCAGCCAACTACTACTTTTTCCACCTCCTCATTAATATATTTTTTTCAATCATTAATAATAATGACATATTCATACATATAAAAATTCAAAAGAATAATTTTTCTCTGATTTAATAAACTTTATTCCTTCAAATTTGAGAAATAGCAGGGAAAGACCTTTCTTCTTGAATTATATTATTTTATATATATTGACTTGCTGACCACAATATCTTCTTTCAATTTATTATTTTTAGGCCAACTTTGGCTTGTTGCTAAGCTCATAAAACTTGAAGTCTACTAAAGTTCATATGGTAGCATAAAATATTAAAAAGAATATCTAGTACTTCGGACGTACATATTACTCTTAAATAGTGAGTAAAATATTATTTGTAAGCCAATTTGTGTTTTCAATTGTATCCCTAATTCAACATCAACTTGAAATAAAATATTTAATGTTGAAAATTAGTTTGAAAAGTATTTCAAGTGAAATAATGACTTATACTCATAAAACTTTAATTTTTGTTCAAACTAAAATTTATATTTAGGCACAAGTTCAATTTTTAAAAGAGTATTTTCAAATTTTCTTAAAGTACTTTAGACACTAGGTGTCTAAGACGAGGGAAGTACGAAACTTTGGTCGTAGCATTATATTTTTTATTATATACTAATAAGATGTCATTAATAAAGATTTAGAGTCATCAGTATAGGCTTTACCTGTTGGGTCGGGCTAGCCCAGCCCAGTCTGACTCATGATTTGATAGGATTAGATTAAAATTACTACTACATAAGATTTTTTCGCTCTCATTAATCAATTTGGAATGAATATTATAAAATGAAAATTCAAATTAATTGAAATTTCAGGTAAAGTACATGTCACAACTCACAAGTATTATTATTTTTATTTTTTTGAAACCCAGATAATTCACAATCGCTACAATCTCTGCCACAGACTCTGTCTTTCGGATGGGCACTCTATGGTGAATATTTTGTGCATACTAGGTAAACCTTTCATTATGTAATAGTCTACAAATCACATAGGGGATGTCAACCGCACTAAACAAGCACTGTGCGACACACTCGATTTAGAAGGTATTAAGGGGGATTGATCACGAGTCATTCATGTGGATAACCATTCTCCAAACAACCTGAGCCATCCCAAAGTACTATTATTATACTATTTTTTTTTTTTTTTTTATTATTATTAATATAGGCTGTACTAATACTAAATAGAGCATAGGTGTAGTCTAATTCCCCACATAATTAAAAGCCTAAACACGCGCAATGTTGATAAAATAGAATTGCATTAGGGTCCCTCTGAATCTTTCATAGAAGGTCCTCTCCTTAACTTATATACCCCCCTCCCCCGCACACCCCCCTCTTCCCCCAAACACAACCAAAAACACAAAAAAAAATATTCTAAATTAAACAAAATAATACATTAACATGAATAGAAGGCTTTCACGTGTGTTGTCAACCTGAGATTGTCGGTTCAAACATATTCTCAAACAGGTCAATGCAAATAAACAATATGGTCCCATATACTATTAATAATTACTACTCCTTTCATTTAAAAAAGAATGACCTACTTTTTTTTAGTCTATAAAAAATAATTTTTTTTTTGACAATACTTTAATTTCAACTTTTCATGTGACATATTTAAGACCACAAGATTAAAGGACATTTTAGTATATTTGACACAACTTTAATTTATAACCACATAATTCAAAAATCTTTTTTATTTTCTTAAATCTCGTATCAAGTCAAACTAGATCATACTTTTTAAAATGGAGAGAGTATATGTTAAAGACCAACTTCAGCAACAAGTTAATCTTTCCATGGAAATATGTTGGTATAGTATATTATGTCGGAACTAAAAATTTTATTTAGGAGTTTAAATTATGAAGTAAATACATGAAAAAATCGAGGAGAATTAAATATTTATTATATATATAAAAATAATTTTAATTATATGAATAGTATAAGTTTTCTTCAAAATCGATTAGGATGAACCTCTTAACACTACCCAACCACGTCCCGAATGAATATAAGTAATTGGTTACAGTAATCTTAATGATTCAATAGTGGGATTCATCATCAGGAACATAAGATTTGATAACCAGCATGGCTAAGGTATGTCGTGTATCTGACACTTCGAAATATGTACAGTCCTTTAATTTTCATTTTGTTATTTTACTAGTAGGAAAAGAAAAACAGAAAAAGATTGAACACATGCTTGACAAGAGTACGTTCTTTTTTATATTCTTTTTTTTAAAAAGATTTTTTTTTTTTAAATTTTCCACTCAATATTTGATATCCATATTTATTATTGATATGTTTCATATTAAGACCTCAACTAATTTCATTATTGCTTACGATTATTCAAGGAAAAATGATTATTATTAAGTTCTTTTTTTAAAAAAAGAAATTCAATCCAAAACTTTTAATTAATAGTGAAGAGATTTTGTAATTTTCTAACAATCCTAGGCGGTGGCTAACAAGAACTCTAAAGTGTTATTTAGTTCGCAAACTAGATTATTTCAGAATTATAAGTTTTTAATTAATTTATCTTATTTGAGAGGTGAATGAAATAATATCAATTGTACTTTATTTCTTTAATGATAAAAATTTATAGTTTTAATTAAATAAAATATAAATTCAATCTCAATTTTAATACTAGAATAATTACCTTATCTCATTAACCAAAAGCAGGAATAAAAGAATTAGACATGAGAAACAAACCAACATAATGCTGGTTTAATTATTGGTACTTGTATCATCTCTTTTTGACTAGACATTATCATAAATTTGCCCATTAAGACGGAAGTGTCAAAATACCAAAAAGTGGAAAATATAATAATACCACTCCAAATTAATTTTGAAAAGAAAAAAGAAAATAAAAAGACTAATAGGGAGGGGTCTACTCTTTTGTTCAAAAGGGTACCCCACCCAACAACTCCTAAAACATCATAAGTATCTCTCTCTAGCATTTAATAATTAAACAATTCACAAATTGGATAGAATCTCTATAAAGACTCTTTCTTGTGCTTTCAATCCAAAATCCCCTTTTTTCTATTTTTCCCTTTACTCTCTCTCTCTCTCTCTACTCTCTACTCTCTTTTCTCCTCAGTTCTTGACTATTTGTATACTCCAAATCCAAAAATCTTTTGTGTTCTTTTTCTCCATCACATGAAAGTATGGAGCTTGGATTAACCTTAGGAGATGCTAACACTGCTACAACAACAACAACAACAACAACATCTTCTCCAAAATCATTTTTCTTGTCAAAGAAAAATGTTATTTCTACTTCTTCTTCTGATCATGAGAAGAAAAAGGGTTTAGGTTTTTGCATGGCTTTAGGAATTAACTCATCATCAAGTGGAAGAGTAGTACAAGAAGATGAAGAAAATACATCTGAAGAAGGGACAAATAATAATAATAATAATACAGTACCAGTTCAGCTTGATCTTCTCCCTCTTGATCCTGTTCCTGCTCTTCCTCTTAATCTGCCTCAATCCCTCCATTGGTCCTCTGATAATGGTAATTTTTATTGTTATGTTTTTTTGTTTTTTTTTTAAATTTAAGGTAGAGGAGGACGAGTATAAGATGGAAAGTCGAACACTTAGCAAAGTGAAAGTTCAGGTAGTCGAGTCAACTGAATGAACTACTAAGATTTTATTAATGATAATTTGTGCATATATCAATAATAATATAAAGATTTTATGAACATGTTTTTTTAGATACGTATACGAATAAAAACACACACATGCAACATAATATACTAAGTTGAATTCGTGTTACTCTAAGGTTGAGTTTGGACCATTTTCCATTTTTTTTAAAAAAAAAAATAATTCATGAGCGTGTTTTTTTTCCCTTTAATATACTTGTAATATTGTATATTTGTTGTTTCAACTTTTAATATTTTTCGTATTGAAATTGATTATTTTGGATTTTGACGTACATAATCACTATTAATTATTCGTGTGACTTCATTTTCCAAGAAATTTTTCTAAATTTTAATAGTACATATTTCCATACAAATAATTAATTTTATAATTGCTATTTTTACAGGGAGTTCTGAAAATGGTTCGTCCGGGAACGGCGGGTTACCGGCGGCGAGGGGCTTCGACGTGAACCGGCTACCGGCGGTGGGCATGGAAGAAGTTTCATCTCCAAACAGCGTAGCGTCGTCGTTCCGTATGGATTTTGGGCTATTCAAAAGCTGTGTGAATATAATTGGCGTCGGAAATAAACGGAGCTCCGACTCCGGCGGCGAGCCGGAAAGAGCATCGTCAAGAGCTAGTGATGAAGATGAAAATGGAGTCAATACTCGGAAAAAGCTTAGGTTATCGAAAGAACAATCAGCTTATCTTGAAGAAAGCTTCAAAGAACACCATACTCTTAATCCTGTAAGTATAAATAAAATAAATCATTTAAGTTTTTTTTTTTTTTGGAGTTTCTAGGTTGAAACAACAAGAAAAGGACAGTTTTTGATATATAGTATATAATTTTTATTTTTTTTGTTTTTAAAGTGTGTTTTTCTGATTTATTGTTATTTTTCCTTGTTTATTGTATGTATGGTGCAGAAGCAAAAGCTGGCACTTGCTAAGCAGCTAAATCTAAGGCCAAGACAAGTTGAAGTCTGGTTTCAGAATAGAAGGGCAAGGTTGGCTCAATATTATCTTCTTTTTGTTGACTATTTGATCTTTAGTTTAAGTTTTACGTCGTCGATGTAAATAATTTTAAAGATTATTAGGTTATTCAAAAGATGATATTTACAGAAAAATTTCCTCCTTAGAATGTGATGGAAATTCGGAAAATACTGCTGATAATTTAAAAATTATTTCACCAAAAATGTACTATAATTTAAAACTTTTGATTTATACTCCATTAGATAATTGAAGGCAACAAAGAAAACATTTGTTTGTGACAGATGAGAATTTAATAAATGGTCTGGTTTGGTCTATTTCCTCACTTGGGTACTCGCCATTTTGCAGCAACTGCTTTCAATAATTCTTGGATAATGTGAGCACTTGTCTTTATATCTATGCAAACCACAATTAATGCAAAAATTGAATTATAGTCCTATCATTTTCTTGGATTTAATTATATTTAGATTATTTTTCTTTTGTTGGTTGAAATAATACTAGAAGTATTGATAATTAAATTTTTCTACTTTGATTGTAGGACTAAGTTGAAGCAAACAGAAGTGGACTGTGAGTACTTGAAGAGATGTTGTGAGACACTAACTGAAGAAAACAGAAGGCTACACAAAGAACTTCAAGAATTGAGAGCTTTGAAGACTTCTAATCCATTCTACATGCAACTTCCAGCCACCACCCTAACTATGTGCCCTTCTTGTGAAAGGGTGGCTTCCACCACCACCTCGGCTCCTCCCATCACCTCCACCGGGACCACCACAACCACCACTTCCAAAGCCCCTCCTACCACTACTACCACCACAGCTACTAATGACACTATTCCTAAAGCAATTCCATTTCTTAATTCTAGACCAAGATTTTTCCCATTTACTACTACTACTAATAATAATCCAAATCATTCCCACCAATCAGCAGCCTCTTGATTGAAAAAAAATGTGAGTTTTAATTTCTCTGATGTAAATATACTAATCATTGGTTTGGTTTTTTCCTACCTCGGAGATCTTAGTAGGATGAGTTCATGAGGAGGGGTTTTATTTGTTTTGTGTCCTTTTGGGATTATTGATGGTTTTTTTTTTGTCTCTCAACATATTGAGACTGTTTTGGTTACTTTACATGTGAAAAAAAAAAAAGGAAATGGTCTGAGAGAAATGTTTGTAGTTGTACTAGGTCCCTTTATTTTTGTCTACATGATTTATATTTCACTTATACAATTTATCTTGTTCTTGAAAATGCTGAGTTCCATGAGCTATCTTTTGTAATGGTTTAAATTATTATACGTTGATAGTGTATAAAAGAACTACCATAACATTGCTTAAAAGATAAATACTAATGAGTAATTATACTTAAATCTCTTTAAAAAAAATTGCAATTGCAACGTAATATCACAATTTTCTTTGAATTCCATTTTAAGAAGGATACTACGTCCTTTTCCAATTTTCTTGATTTTAATTTTAATTCACTATCATTCATTTTAAAATGAAAATACGTATCCAAAATTTCGTTACACTACGCACGTAAAATATTAAAATTACTTAAACATTTATTCGACTATATCTTTTCTTGGACAAAAATTATATTCAGTCAAAAGTCAAAACACAGTGAAGTGATACTCCCTCCATTCCCTTTTGTTTGTCTTTTCTCTATTTACGTGACTGACTTTTTTATTTTTTATTTTGTTGGCAAAAAAGTTATTTTTTATAATTAAAATTATTATTTTAAATATTTTTATTATTGATAGATTGCGTACAATAGATTTTTATTGTTTGGCCTTCCCCAAACTCCATACTTCTAATACGCCAAACTATCTTTTTTTTTATAGATCATAACTTAATGATTTTGTGTTAAAGTTAATCGATATCATATAAATTGAGACGTAGAAAGTAATACTCCGTGTCAATAAATTCAAGTTGAATTAAATAGTGGGAAAATGAGGGATTGTTGATGGGTGAATGATGAAGGGCATATAATTGTCCGGTGGTTCAAAGCATGCTTTAATACTCTCCTTATATATTGGTTTGGCATGGGAGACTATCATATGTCTGTTGGTGCCCCTTTTTAATGATTTCCTTCACATTCAAATTACTCATTATTATTATTTATTATTATTATGAGGGCCGCGTGTGGGAAGAAAAGAGAAAAGGGGGGGACAAAGATGGCAATATTTATCAAAGTGTCTGCTAAAGTTAGGTACCCTTTATGACCACCCAATAATGAGTACACACGAGCCAAGTACACTCTTCATTATTTCATTTGAATCATTTCTATACCTCTCCATAACCACGTGACCTCTTTCTTTTTCTTTTTTTTTTTTTTTTTAAAAAAATTTCTCATTTAATATTTGATAGTATCTATTTTTATATTTCAATTAATTTAAATTTGTCAAAAGTATTTATCAAAATTTAAATGGAACTTTCTACTAGTAAATATATATTTTTTTGAAATCTAATTTCACTGCGACCTTAATGATTGATTGGCACATCACCTCTCATCAAACATGATTGTTTCACTTTTGTCCCTTTTCTCAAATTATTATCTTTCAAGGGGTTTTCAAATATAAATGAAATGGGTGGTCCTGCCCCCAATTTAGGGGATAAATAAAGTTGTACTAGTATTTTGATTTGAAAAAAAAAACAAACATTTATACAATATTTTTGTTTGACTTGTTACTCAATAAATAATGCGGACAAGTCACTTAATTTTTTTTTGGTAAAGACTTTTTCTTAAGCACCTACTCAATAATACGAGAATACACTTTATATTAAACGGAATTAATAAATTCGATATATGTGCATTCGTATTATGCATAATTCATAACTTTTTCATCTTCATTTTGATCTCATCAACAGGCTGCTGGTTAACATGAATTATGAAATTCAGATAACTAATATTTGTCATTATTGAGAGTTGAGACAACACTTTATTTATAGATTAATATAAGAAATTAAGAGTACGCTATATCTTAGGCTAGGGATCTTCAGAAAACAACTCTCTATATAAAGTCCGCATATACTTTGGTTCTTTTTCAACTTCACTTGTGACTTGTGAGGCTTCAATGAACATATTGTGTATAAAATGCCAAAGTGAAGGAGGTAATTGAACTTTGGTGGTAAGAATGAAGGAAGAAACAGAGAAGAATGAATGATATTGTCTTTTACTATGTATATTTTCCTATAAATCCTTATTGTTCTCTTCCTTATCATTATGTATGGTCAATGTCATAATTATGTTGCTTCTTGTGTATTCTGCAATATAGAATGGTCGCTTTCAGTTTCCTTTTGCCACATTTAAGTACCCCAGCTGTCTTCACTCTTCACTCTGCCATTTTATTTTTATTGCATTCCATATTCAAAATACAATTACAATATGATATCTAACATTTTAACTAAATATATTTGATTTCTAATAATTATTACTCCCTCCGTTTAAAAAAGAATGACTTATTTTTCTTTTTAATCCATTTAAAAAAGAATGGCCCTTTCCTTTTTTGACAACACTTTAATTTTAATTTTTCACATGACATATTTAAGATTACAAGATTAAAAAACATTTTGGTACATTTGACATAACTTTAATTTAAGACCACATAATTCAAAAGTCTTATTTATTTTCTTAAACTCCGTGCTAAGTCAAAATAGGTCATTTTTTTTTAAACGGAGGGAGTAGTAGATTTGTCTGTTTTTGGTCCCAACCCCCGCTCCACACACATGTACCAAAATTTTCACAACCTTAATAAGTGTATAGTTGAGACTTGATGTATGTGAACCAAAATTAAAATTTAATAATTAGTTGAAGCATGAAAAGTGCATTGTACGTACCTTAATTAGTAGATAATCAACTAACCAACGTGTTTAACTACCAAAAATGCGAAAAAATTTGAGACATATACTTCTTGCCATCTGTGTCGGCCTCCTAAATAGAAATGAAAAGATAATTGGACTAGCTCGTTGCACTCTGTTGGGAGGTTGTTTTCATAATGTATCGTATTATATTGTATTATTTTAATGAATATAACATTTGGATAGATTATAACATTTTTCGTCATTATATAATCGCACACATCTGCTATTTGAAAGATAAATCTATAAGAAAAGTAGGGTCAGACAAAGTGAGGCTGGTCAATAAATGGTCAAAATGGATAGCATTTTATTTCTTAAAAGTTTGGTTTAAAATTAAAATTTCAAGTCAACTAAATTAAATTAAAAAATCACCTAAATGATTGAGTGACTTTGCGAGTGAAATATCAATAGTTAAGTGACTTTGAGTTATAAAATAAAGAAAAGTAACTTTCTAAGTGAATTACCCTTAATTGAGTGACCATCTTAGAAATTAACTCAGAAAAATAGAGTATGGAATAGATTTACGATAAAAAGGTAGGGTAAATGATAAATAAGATTATTTAATAATAAGTAAAGACAAAATAAAAAAAGAAAAAGAAGATCAAATAATGACATGATTGCACCAAATCAGTCGTTATATAAAATGAAATTTTTGACCGCTACTTAACAATTGATTTAACTTACTACAAAATTTAAGTACAATCAAAACAAACGTTATATTTGAACTAATAGTAGAATACAAATTATACCATATAATAGTTACTAACAATTATCCAAACAATTAAGCTGTTAATGGAGGCGATGAACTTCTTCCACATGGCATTGGCATGGTCACTCCAAATTAATCATCAAATCACCATCTTTGTTGTTGCGCCAATTGAGAGAACATGTTAATGGAGACAAATAATACACATAACCTAATCTCCAACACAGCAAAACATCAGTGTCATATATCTTTTTTAAAAACTTAATGATATAAATATTTCTTACATTATCTGTTTATAGAATTTAAACACACACACACACAAATAAAATAAAATTATGTGTGAGATGACAAAATGAAGTTTCATGATTAATATAATAAATGACCGACCATGGCCCCTTCTCTAACCCCACAAATTAACCCTTTAATTAACACATATAATTGTGAATAATAATATGTGACCAAAAAGGGACAAGGACATGACCTAATCAACAAATAGAAAGTTCAACTCCTATTATTATATATGTCATCCAATGATTTGTGCTACCTTTGTTTTGTCTATCTATCTTCAAACCAATAGATACACTTACACATTCCTTATGAATTTTTATTTTATTTTTTTGAATTTTTCTTTTGTTTCTTTATTGAGTAGTCCTTTTCTTACCAAGCCTATAAGGAGACAACAATAATGACAAGGATTATTATTAATCAAATCAAGAAAAATCTTTCTGCCGATGACTTCTGTTCCTTTGCTACTAACTTTTAGTAATATTCAAAAAGATTTTAATGGGTCCATTAAAACTTGGTCATAGTTATCCTTTTCTTACCTAATTTTTTTTTTCTTTTCAATTTGGTATAGGAGACTTCCTAGTAAGACTCCATTGAGTTTAGTGTCTAATTTACCTTGTCAATCAATATAAAGGTTGCTTGAATTGTTTTAAGAGTTTAAATTTTATGCACCATCGTCGTTAATTTATTATATTTTTACATTATTAGATAATATTAATCTGTTATAGTAGGTAATTGGCTTTTTTTAATTTTTTTTATGTGATATTTTTTTCCTTTTTCCATAATTTCTATCCCTAGAAACCATCCGTCTTTATAGGCTATAGCTCCTCGAATCAATTAAATATTTTTCTCTCTCTAATTTTTCAATCTGCTTTAGTGTAGTCCCTTCTTTATCTTTTTAAAGAACAAAAATGGAGTCTTGAGAAAAGATTTAATCCAAGAACTCCAAGCTAGTCAGAGTGTTGATAGGAATATTCTTGCCACTAAAGTTCGATTCATAAGAAATTACAGCAAATTTCTAAGAAAAAATTGAAAATCACACAAGTTTTCAACGATTAGATGTTTGAGACACTGACAAATTATTTATTTTATTATTTTGTTTAAAGATTGAGGAATTAGTTCAATGGTTGATTTACCATGATATTGAGAGAAAATATAGTTCAGTAAATAGTATTTAATTATGAAATTTATTGTGTTTGCTTGAGAATTAAGTACTTTACTAGACGAAAATATGGAAACGTCAATTTTTTATAAATAATGTTGGAAAAAGAGAATTTTGGTTACTGACAATTAGGATTCATTTTTTCTTTAATATCTTTTTAGTCATAAATACAATTACACAATAACAGTAAATAAATTACCTTTTAAATTACCTGATGGAGTAAAAGAAGTTTTACACTAACAGTGCACAGAAACTAAACTCTTTTTTTAAATATGGACCTTGTCAACAATGCAATTTATTTTTACTCGTAAGGGTGGTTGTCAGTTGGTGTACCAGGTGGTATCCCTAAAAAAGATCAGAGATCAATTCCTCCTTATCAATACTTTTTTAGTCGAGCTAATTGTTGCATCGAGTTTTTAGTGCGATTTACATCTCATGTATGACTTGCGAGCAATTACATAAGGGCCAAATTACTAAGTGCACACCTGAAGAATAGTCACTATGAGTTTTCTGGGTATTCTAAAAAAACAATTTATATATACATAATGGTCACACTAAGGACGCTTAAAACGTGAATTTGTTTGCATTAACTTGAAATATTTGACACTTAGGTTGAGAATAATATATTAATCAAGTGGGGTTGTTTTCAATGAATTAGTATTTAGCAAGAAAGAATATAATTTCAATCTTTACATACGACAAATCTTCGCCCACATCATCGGAGAAAAAAAGAAAAAAAATACTAGCAAAAGCAATACTTAAAGTAGCATAATACATACAAAGTTAATTTTTAATAGTGATGATAAACTTTATATCATCTTATCATCACCTTTTTGATAGAAAATGCATGAAAGCAATAGCAGCCTTGAGTTTTGGATAAACCTTAGGTTGCATCAATTGAAAAGATTTTTTTTTTTTTTTGAAGTGTGACATATACAAAGCACATTATAGTAGATCAACATCTTCCAAAAGATGGTTTTACTTTAGTATAACACCTCAAGAAATTAATTATCAAAGTTTTCAAGTATTTAGAAAATAAATAAAAAGGTTTATAAAATTAACATTTGGTCCGATAATGTTGTGATGAACTTTATTAGTACTCCATTAAAGATAATAACAATAGTATCTAAGTGTTGATTTCATTTTCCTCTTTAGTTAAAAGCATTTCTTACGGACTAATTTTCTTTTTGAAAAATATTTTTCATCATATACCAAATTGATCCGAATATAAAAGATGGTGGATTTTGCCCTAGAAAGGATAGGATACTTACCAACATATATAGTTCAACCGACTAATTTACAAAATATGTTTTAAAAAATGATTGATATATACAACATATACGTAGGTTATGTATAAGTATGTATATTATATATATAAATGTGTATAGTATGTGTATAGTGTATGCATATTTAGTATAAACATATATAACCTAATATTGTATACATATTTTATAACCTAGATCACTCAATTAAATTGTAAATTTCAAGGAAACCCAAAGATCAAGTTCCCTTTGACTTCTCTGGAAATTATAATTTGTGGTTATCCTATGTTCTTTGTATCTAGTATATCAGTGCTTCAATAATTTTGTTACTAATTGTTTTTTTTAATTAAAAAAAAGTCATATTCAGTTGCCTCGTGACTAATTCTTAACTTTCTTCCAAGTCCAGCGATGATTAAAATCAAATTGATTTGACTAGTATCAGATGCAAGATTTGATATTATCTTTTAGGCTGTGTTTCGTCAGGTTGGAAAATAAGTGAAATTTTTGCGTTTTTTTTTTATTTTTTAATCTTCGATACATAAATAAAAAATATTATATAATTCAAGAGTAAAAAATATTATATAATCCAAAAGTAAAAAATATTATCATAAAACATTTATATATAATTTATATAAATATTACGGAAGATAGTGGGGGTGGAAGCTATAGGGTGTGGGGTGGTGAGGACGAGAGGTACGGAATTGGGGTGAAGCTGAGATGTGTTGGAGGGTGGAGAGGAGTGAAGACGTAATCAATGTGGAAATTGAAATGCTGCTGCATGCTTGTGGAACTTGTTTTTCCTGCTTTCTTTTTAAGGAACTTATTTTCCTAGAGGAAAAATATAAATATTTGACCAACTGAACAAGTGAAAATTAGAAACCGAACTCATCCTTAATTAATCCATCAAATTAATTACGCTACACCTATTAACCTTAAATAGACATACTACCAAACATTCTAAATACTAAAATCTAAAAAGAAAACATAAGTAATTTCTTCACGACATTTCACGATTATTATAAATTTTTCAACCTTTTAATAATAAATATATATACAAAAGACTGAGACATATCAAGTTCTTTGCGCCTGCCTAAGTTGCTATAATAAGATTGCCGGTGTTGTATTAATTATTATGATGTACAAATTGATATAAAATTGGTGAACCTCGATAATTATTTTTTTAAAAAAATATGGTTGGTATTTTCAGTAAATAAGGACACAAATAAATTTTTTTAAAAAGAATTCTAGCTATCGTGAAAATTATTCTAACCATCAAAATGGTACCAAAAATAATACTAAAAAATTGGGGTGGTTTACAATTTCTATTGTTCTTTGATTCTTTCTCTAAATATACACATAATTAATTAGTATATTAATTAACTAATTGGGTGGTGGCACATTCTACACGCAATTGGTAATGATTTGAGTAGAAATTAAATTTCTTAGGCGTTGAAAACTTATTTGACCAAAGAGACATAATTCAAACCTCAATTATTAATAATAATCCGTTGAATCACATGAGAAATTAATGATTTTAAGGTAAGAGCTTTGTTTGTCTGCACTCTGCAGCCACCCAACAATCAATTACTTTTTTTAAAAAAAAATGGTAGCCAACAATGTCAAAGATTTTGTGGGAGTGGTTGGATTGGGATCATTATACCTATGATTACAACATTATTTTCTAAGTTTCTTTTACCTCTTTTTATTTTTACAGGAGTATAAAAAATAACTGTATATAATCATTCATAATAAGTTAAAATAATAAGAAAAAAATAAGAAAGATAACCTATTACGATACATATAGTGACAGAATTTATCATAATGTCAGCTCATATAAATTGAAATTACAAAATATTGAAGAGTTCAACAAGAATTTTGATCTGGATTTTTGTCAATTGTTATGCCTTATATGTTGGGTAAGGTTTTGTGACATCAGTTCTACCACCATCTTTGAATAATTTGTTGCCCAATTACGACCTCATTAAAAGTCAAATTTAATGCTTGCTAGGTAAATATATTGCTTTCCTTGATTTTTTTACCCCTTGAGAAATTTTCTTTGAGAAGGAGCCCCCTTCCTCCACCCTGCCCTCGTTAAAGGCAAAACCTGAATTTAAAGTTTATAATATTTTAAATTTTCTTATACGTTCATAGCTCATTTTATAAGTTATTGAGTTTTTATATATATATTCGTGTCAGTTTGTGCGGACTAATTCCACGGAATACCTATCACTTTCCACCAACACTAGATAGAACAACTAGGAAGAAATCATTTAGGAGTTCTTTGTATAAAAATTATATTTTAAGATATTTATATAAAAATTACTGGATTAGTCTGAACCCGTTCACCCCGGGCCCTCATGGGGTTCTTTTTGTTGTGGGGGGTTGCTGAAGAAAAAACTATATGTGGTGACTGGTGACTCATAATTATCGAAAAGGGAAAAACAGTTGTTGGATGAAGAAGACTTTTAGGAGATTTCACATGTTAAAATGCCAAAATAGATGTCTTGTTGATGAAGGAATTTGTTGAATATGGTAGATTAGTAGTCTTTATCTTTTACATTTTCTTTTTGTGCAATGGTCATCAAAGTGGTGGCTTTGTATATTCCAGTCATGATAGCAATTTCACTTTCTTTTTTTTTTCTTTCTTTCTTTTACTTTATGAAATTGAACAAATGAGATCAATGAACTCAAATCTAAACCCCAATAGCACTTCGAGGATAAAGTCAACTTCTTATTTGTGCACTAAATAGAAAGGGACTAGGATTGGATGCTCTTGGAAGAAGCAAAATATAACATAAAAAGAGAAAATAGTCACCACGCCAGAACTAGCTGGACCACATAAAAGTGAAGAGAATTGATTAATTCTCCAAAAATAAATTCTAAAAAGTACCTAACAAATAGAAAGCAGTGAAAAGTGTATCACTCGGTTCATCTCGAATCAACTTGTATATATCTCGATTATTCTATTGAATATTTGATATTTTTTATCAGTACAAAATCGAATAATTCTATTCACCAAAAGTTAAGCAAATGATAAGAAATTACTTAATATCTTTTTGTGTTTATTGATAGATGAGCTACCTCCATTTTTTACCCTCTATTATTCGACTTTGCACATTTCATATGTACACATCGATTTAATGGGCTAGATACATTTTTGAATAACTTGCTTCGTGTAACGTGCTACTTACATTTCTTGTATTTCCCTCTATAAGATCATATCCAGATCAACTTTTACACATCTCAATTATCTTACTGAATATGTGTATTGAGTAATTTTGCCGCGTTTAGGCAGATTAAGAAATCACCTATCGTCTTTTCTGTCCATTGCTATATGAGCTACCTCTAGTTTTCTACCCTTCTATTATTCAACTAAGCACATTTCACACAATAACACATATATGCAGTAGAGGCAGGCTATGCAAATGATCTAAACTTGTTCAGCTCATTTAAACTTATCAGTTAAATTTCAAGTGTACCATAATTCAATAATCTAAAGGGCAACAAAGAACATCAGCAGAACCACTAAATTATAATTCAGAAACATTGATCATTTATTTCCTAGCTTTATCATTAACTCCTATTCTAATAGCATCTACCATGTTGCGAGACAGGTGATACTGTTGAATGACATATCAGTTAAAATAAATACAAGCTAACAAGCAACACTAAATTACACTACCAAGCCCGCCTGTTCTACAGGCGCTAATTGCACCAGAATACACCATTTTGCCCACAACGTCAACAATATCGAACCTGAGCGGCCCCCACAGTCCTTCAGGGTATATATATGATGACCAAATATGAGCGCTCCATCAGGGAGCAGATGAGAGAGCCTAAGAACCAGTTGCATAGTTTAGTTTCCAGAAGCTGGATCATTTCTGAATTGCTGCTCTAACATTGGAGGGAGAAGAAGAGCAAGCCTGGTTTTGTATCTTGCAATTCGTCTAAGCCTTTCTTCCCTTAATCTGCATATTTTCCAAGCACAATGGGTTAACTGTATTTAATCACCAGTAAAAAATTTCTCGACCAATTTCTCACATTAAATACATATACCCCCCCCCCCCCCCCCCAAGGAAAGGAAGAGGGAGACATGAAACACCTGCTCGAAGAATGGCTGTGGAATATAGTGAAGATTGAAGCAATGGCTATGAAACTCATCACAGTTCATTATCTGCTTCATCAGATCCAGCATCTAGCCGGAAAGTGAAGACCAGGTCAGTTTGTCGGCCTGATCTCCTAATTTTTGGGCTGGAGGGAGGTCATTATCGGAAATAGCGAAGATGGCCAATCACCAGCCACTCTCAGATCTCGTGCAGCAGAAGAATCGATTAAGGACGAAGAAAGGGACAGAGCAAGTTAACCACATGATTTGAGATGGACTACTTTTTTCCTTTTCTATTAGATTTAAGTGTCAAATTTTTATCCATTTATCAAAGGGCTAGTGCCTAGTGAAATAGCGTTGGGATTTGGGGTAAAAGAAAAACATTGTTATCCTATATATTATATATATAACAAAATTACCTGTTTTCTATTTATCAAATGGCTAGTGCCTAGTGCTGCACTCATTCCCTTGCATAACTAAATTACTGGTTTTCCCTGATCTTAACAAATACCAAATGCCAAAGTGAAGCTAATAGCAAAAGAAAAGGTAGATTTTGTAATATGGGACATTCCCACCTCTTTGGGCCACCTTGGGAAAGGGGTCAGAAAGAGCTCTATCAACAAGGAAACAGTTATAACCTTAATTACAAAAAGCCAAATACTAGAAAGGTTTTTTACCGTGATCTAATCCCTTTAGCACGCTTGACATGTCTTTGCAAAAGTTCTTTCGGAGATAAATGCTCGACAGATTCCCCATCCTGCAAGTAAACAGAAACGGAATCACTTGTTCAATTCTATAATTGAAAGCCAATTGTCATCTCTAAGTCTACTCAAAAACATAGAACAACTAGGTACATCCCTACAGGCTGCTTGGCAATCAGAGACGTGTGAATCCTAACACATAATAGATGACCAGAAAATTAGAAATTACAAAGCAATGAACTCGAGACATGATTAAAGCAGCACCCAGAAATTATTTTTGAATGAGATCAATGCCTTTGTGGTCATGCTGAGAGCAGAAAATTCAGATCATGTTTGATACAATTGAACTTGCTTAACCTTAACATATTATAATATATAGATACACATAAATTAATAGGGAGATACAATGAAACTAATATGGAGCTCATGTGAAACAAAGTAGAATGTTTGAAGTCCTAAAACTTCAAGAGAGGAGATTACAAATGGATACAGCCTCTTTGGATCCAACATCTCCCCCATTCCTTAATTGATTGAACTGCTCACATTCAAAAAATACTTCACACCAACGAATTCACTGGGCAACCAATCCAGCTCATGCATGGGTCCACACCATTTATTGTAGCTGGAATTCAGACCTGGAATCCAGACTGTTACTCCCATACCTTAACCACTAGGTCATCCTCTTGAGGTTGAGGACATTCCTTCAATGAAGTTAACATAAGGAACTCAAGGACTTCAACATAACATGAAAAATACCATACTTGCGAAACTTGGCAATTCGAAGCATTGAAGAGTACCCCAAAGATTGCTTGGGAAAAAAATCTAGTGAACTCCTCAGAAGCAAAATATTGCATTCAACTTGGAACAATAAAAAGAAAATGTTCAATATGCATCTGACACTTGATTATGTACAATTTTTTCTAATGTGGTGAATTTTATTTTATCTATGAAAACCTTATCAAAATATGATAGTTCCAAACCTTATTTTACCAAAAAGTTGATAGGGATGAGAAAATTCACCATTTTAAGTATAGCATAGATGAAAAACTGCAGTCCTACAATGAAATGGATGGTATAGTACAAAATCCCAGCAAGTGCCCGATGGCATAGTACAGGTCATTAATCTTATACTAGACATCAATAACAGTCTGGTAAGTTCAATGCTCAGCAAGGCATAAACATGGTCAGTACTCCCGATTCTAGAGTGAATCAAACATAGGAAGGTGATTTGCAGTAGAATAGATTCATCATTCATATCCTTTCAAAAGATAGATTGTAGGATAGCAACCACGGTAACAAAAATCAAGAAGGGTTTAGATGGGAGTTAATTGACACGGAAAAAGTAAGACTGGATGGAAAAATTGAAAATGAAACATAGAAATTAGAAACTACTAGAACAATTTGTCATGCAGTGAAGTTGGGCATACCAAATGCAACCCATCCGCATCTGCTAATTCAGGGTTTCTACAAATGAGGACCCTGTCCAAGATACTTATTCTAGGTGACATTCTTGCACCAACAACACATATTTTCTTCCTTCTCACCTCGCCACCCCCTCCCCCAAATAAGGAATGTAAAAGTGAAGTAAAAAATCCTGCCCTGATTATGTTCAACACAAATATAAACCATGATTTACTAGTAAAATGAGTTAGATACTTCAATTCCCCATGCCCCCAGCAATCATTTCCCCTGTAATTTAGATTACAAGACAAACAACAACAGCTAAATTATTTCCAAGCATCTTATCATTTTGGTACACGAATCGTACTCAAACTTTCACTCACTAAGTAGATAAACTCAAGAGCTCACCTCTTCCTCTTCTTCTTTATCTCCATCCTTTTTCACAGGAGACTCGGCATCTTGTGGAGCTAGCGGCAAGGGTCTAGGAAGAGATCTTATCCCATCCATGTATTGGGACTGCCAACGAAATGTAAAGCAAATAAACATTAAAAGGAACACATGCTATTTAAATTTTAAAAAGTATTTCTTGCAAAATTTCAAACACCACATAAGAAACTCATCAAACACTACAGTTGCATCATTTTTGTCAAGAAAATTTAAATTAGTACACAACAAATGCAAGACCAGAGAGAAGAATCAGCAACAGAGAAGCAAGAGAGAATCATGATCCGAATTGGTTTGAGATCATGATCTGAAATTGGTTTCAATTTCATCAAATGTCCTCCCCTCTACCGCTACAATTCATAAGTCTTACCTTTTCCTCAAAAAATTACTTCAAATAAAAAAGAAAAGAGAAAGGAAAAGGGTAGCCTGGTGCACTAAAGCTCCCGCTATGAACAAAAACAAATATTATCCTTCGCTAAGAACTTAAATGAATGAGATTTGGCTGCAACTACTTGGATCAATATGAGTTTTGAAGAGTACTGAGAGAGAACCATGACCCGAAACTAGTTTTGAACATTTAGATCAGGCCAAAAATCAAGTAATATAACTTGAAATTATGTAACTATACTATCTAAGCAGAATCAGCTAAATGTTCAAATTTTGATGAAAAGGCTTTGAAACGCTCTGATACCCAAATAAACTTATTCAATTTTGAACATCTTATTAAGTTGGTCATTGGAGGGTTGCCGCTGAACATTTTTAGTGCCTATGCGTCGCAAGTGGGTTTGGGCGAGGAGGAGAAGAAGTGTTTTTGGGAGGTCCTGGACGAGGTGGTGAGAGGCGTGCCCAGCTCAGAGAAGATTTTCATAGGAGGGGACTTTAATGGGCACATTGGGCAGTTACCGAGAGGTTATGACGATGTGCATGGAGGTTTTGGTTTCGGGGATAGGAATGAAGAAGGAGCATCGCTGCTGGATTTTGCTAGAGCCTTTAGGTTAGTGGTTGTGAATTCAATCTTCCCGAAGGAGGAGGAACACCTGGTTACCTTTCGGAGTGCAGTGACCAAGACTCAGATTGACTTTTTGCTGCTTAGGAAGGGCGATAGAGCGTTGTGTAAGGACTGTAAGGTTTTTCCTAGTGAGAATCTCTCGACCCAACATAAGCTTCTGGTGATGGACTTGGATATCAAGAAGGCCAGAGAGAGGAAGGGTGGGGAGGATCAGCCCAGAATTAAGTGGGGTAGCTTGACTCCGGTCAGTGCTCTGGAGATGGGAGAGAAGTTGGCAGCAAAGGGTGTGTGGGAGAGTAGGGGGGATGTGGATAGTATGTGGGAAAGGGCTGCCAGTTGCATCAAGGAGACAACGAGAGAGGTGTTGGGCGTCTCAAGGGGCAGACCCGGCCACTTCCGAGGGGACTGGTGGTGGAACGGAGAAGTTAAAAAAAAGGTGGAGGCAAAGAAGGTGGCGTATGCTAAGTTGGTTGGGAGTAAGGATGATGAGGAGAAAAGGTCGAACAGGGAGGAGTATAAGTTAGCAAGGAAGGAGGCTAAGCTAGCTGTTACAGTGGCTAAAACAGCAGCATTCGAAAGCTTATATGCGGGTTTAGAGGAGAAAGGCGTGGAAAAGAAGTTGTTTAGGCTTGCCAAGGCTAGGGAGCGGAAGGGCCGTGACCTTGACCAAGTGAAGTGCATCAAGGGGGAAGATGGCAGAGTATTGGCGGAGGACGCCCTTATTAAAAGAAGGTGGCAGTCTTATTTCCATAGGCTCTTGAATGACGAGGGGGACAACAACATTGCGTTAGGGGACTTGGAGCAATCAGAGGGATGTCGCGATTACAGGTATTGTAGACGTATAAAGGTTGAGGAGGTCAAGGAGGCTATTCGGAAGATGCGTAGGGGTAGGGCGACTGGGCCTGACGAGATCCTGGTGGATTTTTGGAAGAGCACTGGTGGGCAAGGCATAGGGTGGCTGACCCAGCTATTTGACGGAATTTTTAGAACAACGAAGATGCTCGAGGCTTGGCGATAGAGTACGATGATCCCACTATACAAGAACAAGGGTGACATCCGGAGTTGCAATAACTATAGGGGTATTAAGTTGTTGAGTCACACTATGAAGGTATGGGAGAGGGTGGTCGAGCTGAGGTTGAGGAAGATAGTGTCTATTTCCGAGAACCAGTTTGGATTTATGCCAGGTCGCTCGACGACAGAGGCGATTCACCTCGTGAGGAGATTAGTAGAGCAATATAGGGAGTGGAAGAGGGACTTACATATGGTTTTCATAGATCTAGAGAAGGCATACGACAAAGTCTCTAGGGAGGTTCTTTGGAGGTGCTTGGAGGCTAGAGGTGTCCCCGTGGCTTACATCAGATCTATTAGAGAAATGTACGATGGAGCGAAGACCCGTGGGAGGAGATTCAGAGCACTTTTCGATTTTGACAGGGTTGCATCAAGGATCAACTCTTAGTCCGTTTTTTTTTCGCCTTGGTGATGGATGTTTTGACGCGGTCTATTCAAGGGGAGGTGCCTTGGTGTATGTTATTTGCGGATGATGTTATTTGCAGATGATGTAGCTCTGATTGATGAGACTCGGGGAGGTTTTAATGATAAATTAGAGGTTTGGAGGAGAACCCTGGAGTCTAAGGGGTTCAGGCAGGACCAAGACGGAATACTTGGAGTGCAAGTTCAGTGAGTCGACGCATGAGGACGAAGTGGTAGTGAAGCTGGATTCCCAGGCTATTCGTAAGGGGGATAGTTTTAAGTATCTGGGATCTTTGATTCAGGGGAATGGAGAGATTGACGAAGATGTTACACACCGTATTAAGGCAGGGTGGATGAAATGGAGGCTCGCCTCTGGAGTTCTATGTGATAAGAAGGTGCCTCCTAAGCTTAAAGGCAAGTTCTATAGAGTGGCAATCCGACCGGTCATGCTGTATGGAGCGGAGTGTTGACAAGTTAAGAACTCCCACATACAAAAGTTGAAGGTGGCGGAAATGAGGATGTTGCGGTGGATGTGTGGTCTTACGATGGGAGATAGGGTTAGAAATGGGGCTATTCGAGAGAAGGTGAGAGTGATTTCGATGGAAGACAAGATGCGGGAAGGGAGGCTGAGATGGTTTGGGCATGTGATGAGGAGGAACACAGATGCCCCAGTTAGGAGGTGTGAGAGGTTGGCTATAGATGGTTTTAGGAGAGGTCGAGGTAGGCCGAAGAAGTACTGGAGGGAGGTGATTAGACAGTACATGGAGCAGTTACAGCTTACAGAGGACATGACCCTAGATAGGAAGGTGTGGAGGACGCGGATTAGAGTAGAGGGCTAGTTCTTTGGTGTGTGGCCTGGCTAGTGGATAGGGTTGCTTGGCTGTAGCCACGCTAGTAGTCGCAGTGCTTGGCACGTACCTTGGAGTCCTTGGTTCGAGGGGTTTGGGTGTTTTCGGTTAGACCTTGTATAGTACTACTATATGGGTGTCTTGTTTCTATTTTCGTTATGTGTGTGTTATGTCATGCTTGTTTCATGTTTTACTACGTCTTTATAAACTGCTTTCCTATCCTGAGCCGGGGGTCTATCGGAAACAGCCTCTCTACTTCTGCGGGAGTAGTGGCATGGACTGCGTACACTTCACCCTCACCAGACCCCACTATGTGGGAATTCACTGGGTATGTTGTTGTTGTTGTTGTAATTTTGAACATCTTATAACTTCTAAAGTTGCAAATACAGCCTTCCTTCAATACTCTAGCATTGACATATTTCTCTTCAAACCTAATACTATCTTCACAATAATGTAAAGAAACATATATTTTTCTTTGACAACGTCAAAATCACAACACAACTAAGGTGACGAACTCTTAAGTAAAATCACAACCTAAAGCGGTGGAATAGAACTACAAATCTCGAAATGTATATATTGGAAAAATAAGAAGTAATAATTCTTAATTAACAATTCCATAGACACGTTCTTTATGTTGTAAAGTATAATTGAATCTTTAATGTTTTGTCATCTTGGAAGATGAATAGTAGTCTATTTTTTTCTCTCTGACTACTATATTTCGGAAAGGGAAGCTTTCTCCCTTGGCATTCTATAGAACATCTTAGGTAACATCAGTTGAAGTAATCTATACTAGGGTTGGCAAAACTAGCCATGAAAACATGACCTGCACAATCATTCCAAGTCTTGGCTGGTCATTGACCCGCCCATTTATTAGTTCAGCTCATCAAAAATATTGAGTTGATACGTGGCCCAAAATACCCATGACAGATCTTATCAAAATATTTTGATATGTTATATATAGTCATGATAAAGAAAAATAGTTCTATTAGACACTAAAAAAATTATAAAAGAACAAACAAAGAAATTGAAACTTAGTAAGAGTTTGGCGGGTTGGGTTATGACCCACTTTTTAGCCAATTTCAGCCCAACTAACTTTTGGCCTCCTATTTTGACCCACCCAATTTCAGTCCAATCCACCCATTCGACACCCCTAAATTCTATACATATATGGAACCTTCAATACACAGCTGGAAATTAGAAGTCCTTAACAAACGAAGATAAGTGAATTTTACATGTTTTTGATGGACAGTGAATTCTCAATCAATAATTTAACTCTTGCCAGAAAGAAATGACATTGATTGATGCAACTTATAATTAGGTTTTGACTGAAAGAAGCAGTACAAAACCAACGATCTCATATATATGTGCTCAGTAAATATGAAATTTAACAAACAGTATTCAGCACCCCAGTTAATTCTGAATAAACCGCAATTTTAATCCTCTTGGTGGAAAACACCTCATAGTTTTCACAAAACTAACTAATAGTTTTCACAAAACTAACTAATAGTTTTCACAAAACTAACAAATAGTTTTCACAAAACTAACTCAAATTAGTTATAGACTCCATTGTTTTTCTTCTTTAAATAAATTACCTTCTTATTTTTCCTATCTCATTCCATAATAGGAGCATTAAGAGGATGATTTTATCTAGTCTATTAACAACTAAGGCTTTCCAATAAATAATGTGTTTTCAATCTTTAAAGATGCATAACATAAGTTTCTTCTACGTCAATGTTTCTACTAACATTCCTCGAGGAATTCTTCACCAAAGTCAACAACAACATACCCAATCCCACAAAGTGGGGTATGGGAAGGGTACGATGTACGTAGATCTTACCCCTACCTCAGGTAGAGACGATTCTTCACCAAAGTCAAATCACCCAATTCAGCTACTGCTATATTCGAAATCAAACAATTCTTTCTTACGAATTTCTCAAATATTTTAAAATACTTTTTACTATGTATAAACTTTATTGCAGACAAATAAAAAATCGATATCTGAACTCACACTGAAATTTAGATGACTTCTCACTCATAATCGAGACTGCAATTTTTTTTGAGATGTAGAGCAATATTTTTTTAGGCAACCAATTTAAGGTAAACAATACAATTACTTCTTACATCTCGTCAAGAATTAGAAGTGTTGTTAACTCTCATGCGATGATTTTCTTTCAAAAATCAACATCCATTAAAAGTTACTAGTTTTTACTCCATCTAACCCTCCGACCCTATTCTAAGTGAGTTAGTTTGAAAGAGCACAGATATTCGTAAGATAAATATGGTTTGTATATTGTATTAATAAAGGTTAAAAAACATCAAGGTAACAAAAGATAAGTTAGGGTGCATTCAGTTTCTTACATATAAAGAATATCCCAACCTAAAATTCAATATTCAACAACATGCCCAGTGTAATCCCACAAAGTGGGGTCCGGGGAAGGTAAAGTATATGCAGAGTTGCAGACCTTACCTCTAACTTGGAGGTAGAGAGGCAAACTAAATCTAAACCCTAAAATTCTATATTATTAATACAAAATTTGGTTAACATTTTCATTTTATGGCAGAAATAATATCCACATAACCTGTTAAGAAATCTATATGTGGGGTGCACTACTAAGATAAGAGCCCTGTAATGACAAAAACAAAAGAAGTTAAATAAAAGCCCCTTACATTCTAGAAACCTGGCTTACTTTTATAGGAAAAATAATAATCATGATCATATTATTTTGTTTATTGATTACCATGATCGTATTACATGCCAAGACTTTCTAACAGTTTGTAGTTAAAAGCCCTACAATTAAACCGAGTACATACTACCTATTAAAGCCAATTCTTAGTTTTGATGTCACAAAATTTTGAACTTAAAAACACAAACCTTAATGGCAGGATTATATTTGAGTTTTAGGAAATATTGTGCATTGTCGTTAAAAATAACATCCTTTATCAAGAAGCAAACATCTGACAAAAAATGTATATGCACTAAATAATTCGATAATTATTATTTACACCTTACAGTCTCTACACTATAATCCTTGATAACTAGCTGGCAAACCAAATGACCCTGATTGTTATGGGAAAAATATCACATCACTGTCTAAACTCTAAAATTGAGTTGTTCAAGTGATTGGATGATGATATTTGAATTTAAGAAAAAAAAAATGATACTTTTAGGATTTCAAGTTACATTTTTTTAATGTGCCACTAGAAATGAATCCAGAATAAGGAAGGAAACAGACTAGCAATTGAGTTTGCACTTCATATCCAAATTTTCTTAGGTACTTCTAAATAGCGGCAGAAAACAGATCAATCATCCATCAAATAATGCATCTAAATGAATTTAAATTTATTGAAGAGGGGAGTGTTATCTAAAATATATTATGTTTGGAATTATGTCAAACATTATGGAACTTCCAAAAATGGAAGGGTATCACATACAATTTAGGAAGGGAGGAGTACATAACATTTATACTCAACCCACATATATACACACATTAGGACACATCTTTAGGATATTGTAATTTTCAACTCAAGGAAATATATATCAACTTTTGGAATATTTGACGATGATGTCTCACATCATATTGGAGCGGGATGGATGAAATGGAGGCTCACATTCAGTGTTTACGTGATAAGAATGTGTCATTAAGACTTAAAGGTAAGCTCCATAGAGTGGTGATTAGACCGACTACATTGTATGGGGCGGAGTGTTGGTCACTTAAGAAAGCTCATGTTCAGAAAATGATAGTAGGATAAATGAGGATGCTGAGATGGATGGGTGGCCATATCAAGAGAGATAAGATTAGGAACGAAGAGATTGGGGACAAGGTAGGAGTGGCCCGTGGTGGACAAGATGCGGGAAGGAAGGCTGAGATGATATGGACATGTGCAGAGGAGATGTGTCGATGCCCTAGTGAGGAGGTATGAGAGGTTGGACGTGGTGGGCCTGAGGCGATCCAGAGATAGGCCAGAGAAGTCTTGAGAAGAGGTAATTAGGCAGGACATGACGCAGCTTCAGCTTACCGATGACATGACCTTTGATAGGAAGGTATGGAGGTCGAGTATCAAAGTAGAGGATTAATAAGTTGTCGAGCGTATTTTTTTTCCCGTACCAGGGGTATTAGTATCTTTTTACGCTTGATTATTCTTAGATCTACTACCTGATTGTTTCTTTTACTCCGTTTATCTTATTATATTGTTGTTGTTACTATTTGTTATTGCTTTTTTTTAATCTCTCCTTAGCCGAGAGTCTATCAGAAATAGCCTCCCTACCGTCTCTAGACCCCACCTGTGGGATTATACTAGTCATGTTGTTGCCATCGTTGGAATATCTAGAAAATAGTACAACAACATACCTAGTTATATCCCACAAGTGAGGTATTGGAAGGGTAGAGTGTACACAGACCTTACCACTACCTCATGGAGGTAGAGAGGTAGGGGCTGTTTTTGAAAAACCCTCGGCTCAAGTGCAGCAAATCCAGGTACAAAGAAGAAGGAAAAAGGAAATAGTGAAAAAAATAATGCAACTAACAGGTAACAAGACAGTCTACAAGAAAGAAACAAGAACAACAAAATAGTGCAATAATTGAAGCACAATAAACAACAGATTATGATATATCTCACAAGCATTGACTACAATACTACGGCTAGTACAATAACAAACACCAACAAGCCTAACCTTCGAAAAGCAAAACAACACACCTACCTGACTAACCTTCTATCCTAATATGTCTTCTACACCCTCCTATCTAAGGTCATGTCCTCGGTAACCTGAAGCTGCACCATATCCTATCTAATTACCTCTCTCTAGTACTTCCTCGGCCTACCTTTACCTCTCCTCGTATCGATAATATCCAACCTCTAGAACATCCTCTCTGGGGCATCTGCATCTCGCCTCTTCACTTCACATGTCCAAACCATCTCAATCTCGCTTCTCTCCGGGACTGACTGTTAAGAGTGCTACAAGTGACGGCTCTATAGTCTAACCTATGGGTTCACATACTAAACCAATAGCTTTTGACCAAACGTATTAAGAAATCCACCAAATATTTGACCGTGAACCCAATTATTATCATATATTAACTCAAGGTCACTGTAGGATTCCATAAACATCAAATACTAGATAGCATCTGTGTGTTACATGCCTACAACAACAAAAAATATATATATATATATATATATATTCCCACAAAGTGGGTTCTAGGGAGGGTACGTGTACGCAGTCCATACCACTACCTCAGAGGTGAGATAGAGAGGTTGTTTCCGATAGACCCCCTGCTCAAAACAAAAACAGTCTAGAAAAGGAAAAAAAAAATAATAATAAAGGGAACAAGAAACAGTAGGTATTAACACACCAAATAATAACATAAACAAGATTATCACCAAGTAATACAACAAACGATACCACACTCTGAAACAAAACTAGCACTATAAACAAGATTATCACTAAGTAATATAACAAACGATGCCATACTCTGAAACAAGACTAGCACTATGGCCACTAGCACGGTTTACAAAACAAACTCCTACTACCTACTAGCAAGGACGCACTCCTTCCTACTATTCGTCCATCCTAACTCGCATCCTCCATATCTTCCTATCTCGGGCCATGTCCTCGGTAAGCTAAAGCGGGTCCATGTCATGTCTAATCACCTCCCTCCAATATTTCTTCGGTCTACCTCTACCTCGCTTGAAACCATCCCTAGACAACCTCTCACACCTCCACACTGGGGCATCGGGCACCTCCTCATCACATGCCCGAATCATCTCAACCCCGCTTCCCGCATCTTGACTTCCACCGAAGCCACTTCCACCTTATCTCGAATAACCTCATTTCTAATGTTATCATTCCTAGTAAACCCACACATCCATCGTAGCGTGCTACATGCCTACATATGTGAAATTGCATACACAAGACTGTAAAAGGGTCTCACTTGCTAGTTCTGCAGGCATCTATTTGACAATCTCACCTAATAACCACCTGGACACCCAGTCAGTGCAACTGAACATTTATGCAGTTAAAAAAATTATATACCAACAAAAGTAACATATACCAAACAACACAGAATTGCAGCAATTGACAAGATAGTTCATAATGCCAGGGTGTAATAGCTAAAGGTTGAGAAAGATGATAAGAGCTTCTGCAACCATGAAACTATGTTGAGCGAAGTCCAATATCACAGGATCAATAAGTTCAAACTAGGACATAATCATGATTATCCTGTTTCCAAGACCACCCAAAAGGGAATTTTTTGTATTTCTTATGTTTGAATGTACTGATCAAAAACAAGAGAAATGTGCTAATAAATGCACATAATGTTACAGAAACAGATGAAAAATTTAAAAGCCTAAGCAGCACTTCAGGAGAACATGGTTCTCTATTCTTATTCACAAACTCAAGTTGCATCTAAGAAAGTTATGTTAGTTGCACAAAGGAGCAACTAAGCAGCAAATTAATCTGAATATGAACTGAGCTTTTACAAGCCAGAAACCCCAAGTCACTCAAGATACTGTAAAAAGAAAATTAACATTTCAAAAAGAAGGAACATGAGCAATGCATAACGAATTTCTAATTGAGCAAACCTGAGTTTCATCTGGAAGCCCATTCCTCAACCATGAGCGACAGAGGGTGTAGAGAGAAGCATTATCAGAAATTCGGACCTACATCAGAAAACAAAGGTAACTATCATGCAGTAAGAATACAGAGAATATCACAGAGGGGATGCAAGGAAAGCAAAGCACCTATACGAAAGTTAAACAGTGAAATGCTACAATGAGGTTCATGCTAAACCACAAAGATCCAGTTTGCAGAAGAATTAATCAAAATAGCCTCACAGATCAAAAGCTCACCAACAAAGAAGAAATTGGGTAAAACTGATAAGAGAACCTGTTGTTCTGTCAAGTCAAGGAAGTAGATGCTTTTTTCCTAGGTGCGGTTAAGTTGTACATAATTCATCACAAGCGCAACATCAACTTAATATAGAAAGGGTGCACACTCTAAGGCAGATCCTATATACATTGTAAGAATGCCATCACCAGACATAAGTAAAAATCTCACCCCCACCGGCAATGGGCTGTAAATCAAGAAAATAGATGTCTAGTGTCACATTACATCTTAATTTCTCTTGCCATAGCCCATTGACAATAATACCACATAAGGTAAAATGAAAAACCACCGCTGAGATAGATCAGAGAAATTTAAAATTGTAGTTGCACATTTTTCAAGTGAACAAAGTTTCTAATTTCATTGTAAAGGCACATTGCATATCACAAAAGAAAAAGATCAACAAAATTAAAAGATCGTTGGAGCGAAAGAACCAACTGCACAAATCAATCAACTACCCTCTATCCCAAACTAGTTGAGTTAAACTAGTCACAAATGCTTAAAGATAATCTATTTAGTACCTAACTTCCAATACTAACATTATTCACAACTAAATTACATTTGGCTTCACCTGTGCTGCAACGCAAAGATGTGTGAAATTTAAAAGGGTGCCAAAACAATGTCATCTATCAGGGCCTTCTCCATAAAAAATTTGTTTTGGTAGCTAGAAATAATATTATGTACAACTTCATGAAAGAGTAGTGATAAAATAGTTAGCAGATATGTCAAACTACAAACATGTTTTTTCTTTTCTTCTTATCTTTTAGGGCAGGGAATGATTTAAATGACTTCCATCTGTCAAAATTATGATCATGTCAGGCGAGAACAACAAATATTGTGAGTATTTCACAAATCAAACCAAACAACAAGATTACCTTTCTGTCTCTGATTATAGCGAAGGTGTCATCCTTACTTCTGTCCCTACCCCAAGCAAAATATAGAGCTCTAAGAATTGCCATATTAAACATATATGGGAAACAGGAAAACTAAGCAAAACCTACATTACCTCTTCTCTCTGAAACCATTACAATCTGAAATGGCAGGCTGAGTAGAAGCAAGCTGGAACACAGAAATATAGCAAGCAGTATCAGGATACAAAGAAGGTGGCAAAATTGTGAGCAAAAAGATAAAATAAATCTATGAAACACACTAAAAGAATGTAATTTCTCATTTAAAATTGCAGCACTGCATTACTGAGAGTCTGAGATAGGTCATCAAGTAACTGCAGGACAATACTGCCACAAAGCATGAAAGTAGTGAAAACAAGCCAGTAACACTCAAAGATTAAAGTGCAGTTTGGATTAGATAACAGACAAAAACAGCGAGAAAATAGTCTGTTAACAGAAAATAAACCAAGTTATTTTCTGAAAACAAGAAAAATTTCTTCTCAATACTTGCGAGCCTAGTCTGGGCTTTATGAGTAAACTCTTATGCCCTTTTTATTCCCCTTTTCTTCCTTGTACTGATTATAGGAATCGAGCCCCAAGTTGTGTCTTCAGGTTTTTTTTTGTTTTTTTTTTTTGTGGTTGGGGGGGGGGGGGGGTTGGGAGGTGAATTTGAAATTATGTTTTTCCTTCACCCTGCATTTATTTAAATTCCAAAACGCATGTAACTGTAACCAAAGAAGTTTAGCCGTTTATAGAATATTTAAGAGTCTGTTAGACCTGCTGTTGCTAAGGTTTATAAACGCAGGAAGAAGGGTGAAAATAAGGCCTGAATATTACTGCTTTATTTAATTACTAATAATTATTTGTATTTCTAGCAGTTACATAGAAGTTAAGATGGTTATAAAGGGAAGATAGGCAGTTTATTCTGGAGGATTTGGGTCTGTCGTAATCTGGAGGATAAGGTTCCTCTAAATACCTTGGTTGTTGGGTGAATTATTATTCTCAGATCTTGTCTGTCTATTAGTAAACTTGTTTTATTTGTTGGTGGAAATAAATAACAGTGAAGTGTGTTGTTTATCTTTGTGTAGTGTTTGGAAATTTACTGCATAAGGTTTTGGGTTCCTAACAGAGTCACATATGGAAGTCAAAGTAAATGTTTTAAAGCTTTAGTGATATCTTCTTTCCAACAGAAAGTCAACACCAAACTTCTAAAATCAGATCCAGACACTGCATTTGTTTCTCAAGGAGAAAAGAAAAGGCAAAATATTTTGATTTCCATAAAAGGAAACAAAAGCCAAAGGTTCTCAAAGCAAGATACTACTTAAGGAAGGATGACAAATTAATTTTAAGAAAATCTCAAGCCACTTGCAAACACCTTTATGCGCAAATCTATTATATTGTCCATTGATTCCACGTAGTTCAGTACAGCGATGGATGCCAAAAGTTAACCATTATTGCTTTTGGTAATCAGCAGATTCAGCACATATACATATATCCTCAAAACTTTTTAGTGTGAATGATAAAACACTTCTTTTTTCCCTACTGTCTTGTTTGCTGCTTGCTCCTTTCTTTTTTGGGGTCCAGAGGAATTTATTGACAGATCAATGTGACAGAGAAAATAAGATTTGAAAAGACTCATGGGTGTATATATGGGAGACAGAACATAAGAAAAAGAATGTTACAAAGAATTTGTGGTCGTGCTAGGTTGAGACTCATGAGCAGCCTTCATTCCTCTTCTCTCTGTGTCTTATTTTTTTCGGAAAAGGGCCAAAAATGCCTCTGGACTGTCCAAAAGGTCTAAATATACATCCACCTAGTTTGCTGAAGACACCCTCTTGTTACCTTTTGGCTCACTTATACCCTTATGTCTAAGCGTCAACGTTGTATTACGAAAAAAGTCTATTTAAATTCCACATGGCATTTTATTATTGATCGAATTTTAAACTCCGACCCCAATTAAATAAATCCACCCACCTGATTTTCTGACTTACCAGACCCAAACACTAATCCGCACATGAAATTTCACTGGAAAAATCATTTTTAACCATTTTTGCGTACAGTCTACTCTCCCAAGACCCCACTTGTTGGAACTCACCAGGGATGTTGTTGTTGTTTTATTGAAACATGATAAAATACTTGTAGCTGATTTTGGGGATTTACTTCCCACTCCTTAGCTAATCTAGGATTACTCTAAATAGCTTCTATGAGACATTGCCTCGTCATATACAAGAAAAAAATACTCGCCCTGTCACAATTTGAGTGTCTCACTTTCCTTTTTGGTCTGTCCCAAAAAAGAGTGCCTCAATTTATATTTAGTAAGTTTTCCAATTCCAAGATTCTACATGATAAATTAAAGACCACAAGACTTACAGGACTACACACATCTTTAATTTAAGACGGCATGATTCAAAAGGCTCCTTTGGAATCTTAAACTTCGTCCTAATCAAACTAAGACTAAGACATTTAAATTGAGATGGAAGGAGTAGCATTTTTGGAACCAAATTCATCCATAGTGTTAATATGAATATTCACTAAATTATTCAATTAAATTACTTTTAATAGTAATGTGGTTATACACACCTCAACTAATCCATTGGACAACCCGTTACATCCCACAAGCATAGATCCCGAGTTATCCTACCCACCAAGGTTGGAGCAAATGTACCTACATTGAATGTTGTTGTTGGGGGTTGAACTTGGATCTCCGGATTGTAATTCATATACTCAACTAATTAATCATCTCCTTGAAAGCAAATGAATTTGATGTGTATTATTTAATTTTTGTAGATAAATTATCTGTAAAGTACATCGATTTGACGATTTTAAGTTATTTGTATTAAAAATATGCATTTTTAAGGAGTTGTGCTTGAATAGTTCGTTGTGGCCTTTAATTTGGATTCTGACCTTGAGAGTATCTCTATAAAAAAAAAACCTTTAGGAGTCAGCACTGGGCTTGGGCCAATTCGGGCCATTTTGACATGTGGGCTGGAGTTTGAGATGCCAGGGATCAGCTCCAACACCCCATGGCAGGGACAACATCAGCCTATGACATTATGAGTTAACAAAGGGCAAATGTCTCCATTAAAGGGCTATGGTGAGGTGGTTCATCGCCTGCGGTCAGCCCACTTTCCAGGTATAGCCGCAACCTTACCACCACACCTCATTGAAGAAGCCTAAAGCTGGCTGCAAAATTCCAATAAGCTTGACAAGGTTATCAAAAAGGTACAGCCTATGGATTATGAACTACAACTCCTTTCAACCTCAAGGATACACCAAAGGTTCCTCGTTTCTCAACTAGGAAGGTGGCTTCCACAGATCCCTTCCATCAACCCCCATTGATTGCTGCACATAGTCCCCTTTGATGTAATCAGCAGCCATGATAGACATGAGGATGGATCAAAGAGGAAACTTTTGTGCACAATGGGCAAATCTGGCAAGATGTTGGGTTTATTGGATCCAAATTCCCAATTTCAAAATATAAGGGACAAGCATCTTTTATAGGCAGGCTAGGTTATAGCATGTGAAAGTTCTACTTTAATCTCACGTAATTGACCTAAGCATCAGAACTAGTTTAGTAGTTAAAATCATGTTTCATTTCATAAAGTCCCCCAAGATCAGTTAGTTGCAACCAGCTACCTGAATGATATCACCTCCCTGTGAGCTCATTGTGCTTCCCTAAAAATGCACTTATTCGCTCGAATGATCATGAATGGAGAACTTGTTACTCTATTCTTTCAGATCTTCCCCTTTTTTCCTTGTTTCTTTACTCTGTTTTTTCCTTCTTCTTTTGTTTGCTTTAGTAAATGCAACAAGATACTTATTGATACCAGCTAAGAATACATAGTCAATTTACTATTTTTCTTAAAAATTCGAGTGGCTTTCATAAGTAAGAGTGAATCACTGAACAAAAGCACTTGGGAATTTGAAAAATCAAACCTTTCATATAGCGGATGTTGGATAATCCACCCTTTCAATTATCAAGCTAATTAAAGTGAGTATAAAAGAAATTAGGAAGAAAAAACCTTGGGATGCGAAGAACTGACAACTGGAAATCCCTTAACCGCACCAGTCAAGACACCACCAGGAACAGCAGAATTGGCAGCAGGAGACGACCCAAGAAGAGCGTGTTGCAAAATGGTTGGTCTAGCACCCGTACCCGAACCCAGATCCAAATGATTCAGCCCAAAAGTTGTCTAACAACTGGCCGATTCAGGTAATTACTAGGTCTGGACAAAAACCCGCGGCCGGAAGAAGCAACCAAATAGAGAATATTGTGAAGATGAGAGGTCTGGACTACCGAAAAAGGTCTAAATATACCCTTCATCCCCCTATTTTGCTGAAAATACCCTCTGGTTACCTTTTTCGCTCTCATATACCCTTATGACTTAAGGTCAACACTGATTTTTTTTTAAGAAAAAATTATTTAACTTCCACGTGGCATTTTATTACTGATCCAATTTTAAACTCTGACCCCAATTAAACAAATCCACCCAGCAGATTTTCTGACTTACCCGACTCAAACACTAACCAGCACGAAAAACATGAAATTCACCGGGAAAACAATCTTTTTTAGTACACTCTACCCACCCTCCAATGACCCCACTTGTGGAAATTCACTGGGAATGTTGTGTTGTTGTTGTTCATGATAAAATACTTGTAGCTGATTTTGGGAGTTCACTTCCCCGCTCCTCATCTAATCAAGGATTACTCTAAATAGCTAGACATTGTCTCGTCATATACAAGAAAAAGAAATACTCCCACCTTCCAATTTAAGTGTCTTACTTTCCTTTTTGTTTTGTCCCAAACAGAGTACCTCAATCTAAATTTCGTAAGTTTTTCAATTCCAACATTCTACATGGTAAGTTTAAGACCACAAAATTCAAAAGACTCCTTTTGTTAAACTTGGTTCCGGTCAAATTAAGACACTTAAATTGGGACGGAGAGAATAGCATTTTTTGAACCAAATTCATCCATAATCTTAATATGAATATTCAACAAATTATTCAATTAAATTATTTTTGAGCTCATTGTAATTCCCTAAAAATGCACTTGTTCGCAAATGATCATATGAATGGAGAACTTGTTACTCTATTCTTTCAGATCTTCCCCCTTTTTCCTTGTTTCTTTAATCTGTTTTTTCCTTGTTTCTTTTGTTTGCTTAATAAATACAACATGATACTTATTGATACCAGCTAAGAATACATAATCAATTTACTATTTTTCTTAAAAAAATAGTGCGGCTTTCATAAGTAAGAGTGAATCACTGTACAAAAGCAACAATAGAGAAGAAACAAGTTACAAGGAGCCACCTTCTAATTCGCAAAACTGAAACCTATTTGATAATCCACCCAAAAAGTAATTCTTTTTATAACCGTGGTGTTGGGCTAGCTTACGCGCACCTCGACTAATTCCACTGGATACCTGTCACCTCCAATCTGCAATAGGTATCAGGTGACTCTGTCCACCAAGGATAGGATAGATGGGAGGAAATCAACTAGTGTTTTTTGTCTCAACTGGGATTTGAACCTGAGACCTCATGGTTCTCACGCACTTAATTGACCCAAAAAGTAGTAATAACATGCAAATTTAATTATCGAGCTAATTAAAGTGAGTATAAAAGAAATTACACAAACCTTAGGATGCGAAGAACTGACAACTGGAAATCCCTTAACCGCGCCAGTCAAGACACCGCCAGGAACAGCTGAATTGGCGGCAGCAGGAGACGACCCAATAAGAGCGTGTTGAAAATGGCCCGGTTTAGCACCCGTACCCGAACCCGGATCCATATGATTCATCCCAAAAGTTGGTCTAACAACAGGCCGATTCGGGTAATTACTACTAGGTTTGGACAAAAACCCGCGGCCGGAAGAAGCAACCGGGTATAGAATACTGTGAAGATGAGATGTCGGGTCGGGATTAGGAGGTTTTAGGACTAATTGAGAGTAATTAGGATTGGTGGTGGAGGGGGGTAGGCGTTGGGTGGGTGGGTAGTGAGGAGAAGATTGAAGGGAAAAAGGGGTGGGTGGTCTTATAGGGATAGAGAAAACTGATCTTGTGGTGCTATCGGTGGTTGTAGTTGTTGCAGCGGCGGTTGTGGTTGTGGTGGTTGTGGCGGTGGTGGTAGTGGTTGCGGCGGCGGTGGTGGCCGTAGGATCCGGCGGAGCTGGCGGGGTAGAAAGTGCCATCGGCGGAGTTGGCGGGGAAATTTTTTGAGGGTATTATTATTTTTGTATTGGGGGAGAAGAGATTACTATTAGAATTTGATTTTGAATTGGAAGTCTTTGAAATTTGGCTAACGGTGCGAAAAGGTTACGCTACTAACTTGAGAAAATTTAATGAAAGGAGTCTCAAAAGTCTTGTTTTAATTTTTGGGACCCTTGATCAAATGTAAGGATCAAAGTAGTTTAAAAAATCAAATTAAGTTAATTGGGGATCCAATTAATATTTTTAAAACTTTTTAATCTTTTAAAAAATACAAAACAATCCACAACCATTTTAAAATAAAAAACAAAAAGACAAAATCAGATTTTTATATCTCACAACTCCCTTCTCTCTCCTCTCAAATGTCTCACCTCTCTCTCTCTCTCAAACCCAACAACTGTTGGAACTGACAGACAACAGATCGACGCGATAGCAGCCTCCGGCCACTTTCAACCTCCGGCGACGGCAGATTCGAGTTCTTCATCATTGCTTTTTAACTTTCAACAGTCAATTTCTCTCTATTCACACGTAAATGCTTCTCTGTTTTTTTGTTTTCAAAAAAAATTAGGTCTTTTTAGTTATGAAGAAAAAGAAGAACTTGAGTTAACTTCTCTTCTTAGTATGGGTTAACAATTTTAGTATTTGATGCTTAAAAACGAAATGGGAACACAACAAATGGTATTTCTTCTCTTACTGTGGTGGTTGATGTAAATGTAAATGGTATTTTTTTTCTGAGTGAAATATGATTCTTTGTTGTTGTTGTAGTTCTTTTTCTCGAACATTGTTGTAAAAATAGTGAAACTTGAATTTTAATTTTTTTTTGGAGTTTATCTGTTGTGACCAAATCCAACAATTGTTGATTTTGTTGGTGTTTGTTTTGTTTCTGTTTCTTCTTGAAATTTGTTTGTTGTTATTGTTGGGGGGGGTGTTGGTGTTGTTGGTGGTGTTGTATTTGTAAATGCTGGTAAATGTTCATGTTGTTGGTGTTGGTGTATTGATTTGATAAATGTTGGTGTTGTTGGTGTTGGTGTATTGGTAAATGTTGGTGTTGATGTATTGATAAATGTTGGTGTTGTTCTTGTTGATATATGTATTATGTGGTAAAAATGTTGCTACTGGTTTGATTTTTTCCAACAGATGACTCATATGTTGCAACAGATGACCCATCTGTTGCAATTGATGAGTCATCTGTTGGAAAAAGCATAATAATTATTCCAACAGATGACTCATCTGTTGCAACAGATGGGTCATCTGTTGGATGAAATCAACACAGTTATTCCAACAGATGACTTATCTGTTGCAACAGATGGGTCATCTGTTGGAAGAAATCAAAACAGTGGCAAGACTGGTTTGATTCCTTCCAACAGATGAATCATCTGTTGCAACAGATGAGTAGTCTGTTGGAATAACTGTTTTGATTTCTTCCAACAGATGACCCATCTGTTGCAACAGATGACACACCTGTTGGAAGAAATAAAACCAGTGGCAAGACTAAGACTGTTTTGATTTCATCCAACAAATGACCCATCTGTTGCAACAGATGGGTTATCTGTTGGAAGAAATAAAACCAGTGGCAAGACTGGTTTGATTCCTTCCAACAGATGACTTGTTTGATGTATTGATAAATGTTGGTGTTGTTCTTGTTGATATATGTATTATGTGGTAAAAATGTTGCTACTGGTTTGATTTTTTCCAACAGATGACTCATCTGTTGCAACAGATGGGTCATCTGTTGGATGAAATCAAAACAGTTATTCCAACAGATGACTTATCTGTTGCAACAGATGGGTCATCTGTTGGAAGAAATCAAAACAGTGGCAAGACTGGTTTGATTCCTTCAAACAGATGACTCATTTGTTGCAACAGATGGGTCATCTGTTGGATGAAATCAACACAGTTATTCCAACAGATGACTTATCTGTTGCAACAGATGGATCATCTGTTGGAAGAAATCAAAACAGTAGCAAGACTGGTTTGATTCCTTCCAACAGATGAATCATCTGTTGCAACAGATGAGTAGTCTGTTGGAATAACTGTTTTGATTTCTTCCAACAGATGACCCATCTGTTGCAACAGATGACACACCTGTTGGAAGAAATAAAACCAGTGGCAAGACTGGTTTGATTCCTTCCAACAGATGACTTGTTTGATGTATTGATAAATGTTGGTGTTGTTCTTGTTGATAGATGTATTATGTGGTAAAAATATTGCTACTGGTTTGATTTTTTCCAACAGATGACTCATCTGTTGTAACAGATGGGTCATCTGTTGGATGAAATCAAAACAGTTATTCCAACAGATGACTTATCTGTTGCAACAGATGGGTCATCTGTTGGAAGAAATCAAAACAGTGACAAGACTGGTTTGATTCCTTCCAACAGATGACTCATCTGTTGCAACAGATGAGTAGTCTGTTGGAATAACTGTTTTGATTTCTTCCAACAGATGACCCATCTGTTGCAACAGATGACACACATGTTGGAAGAAATAAAACCAGTGGCAAGACTGGTTTGATTCCTTCCAACAGATGACTCATCTATTGCAACAGATGGGTTATCTGTTGGAAGAAATAAAACCAGTGGCAAGACTGGTTTGATTCCTTTCAACAGATGACTTATTTGATGTATTGATAAATGTTGGTGTTGTTCTTGTTAATATATGTATTATGTGGTAAAAATGTTGCTACTGGTTTGATTTTTTCCAACAGATGGGTCATCTGTTGGAAGAAATAAAACCAGTAGCAAGATTGTTTTGATTTCTTTCAACAGATGACCCATCTGTTTCAACAGATTACCCATATGTTGCAACAGATGAGTCATCTGTTGCAACAGATGGGTCATCTGTTGGAAATATTTTGTTTTGTGTTGTATTTATTAAATTTATTGTTACCCTTTTTTTAATGATGCACAAATCAATTGTAATATTTTTTGTTTTTATCTTGTTTGTAGATTAAATGGCTCCCAAAAGAAAAGAGAGTGGATCAACTTCTGACAACACAAGTAAAAAAGCTAAATTACAAACACCATTAGAAGACCTTGCTGAACAAGCCCTTTCACAAACAAATGAAGATGTACAGAAAGAGAATGAAAATGTGGAAAGAGATAATGAAGAAGAAATTGAAGAAGAAACAGTTGAAAGTTCTAGAGCTGATGTAGAAAAGAAAGGGGAGGAAGAAGTTATAGAGGAGGAAGATGAAAATAAAAATGAGGAAGAAGATGGAGATGGTGGGAATAGAGATGATGAAGAAAAAGAAAGTGATAAAAGAGATGAGCTGGAAGGTGAGGATGAAGGTGATGAGGAGGAAAAAGAAAGTGAGGAAGAAGATGGAAGGCAAAGTGAGGAAAATGAAAGAGTTGATGATGATGCTGAGATATCGTTGATCTCTCATGAACGTAGATCGAAAGCCCAGCATGATCTTGTCAAAACTTTTAGTATTGACAAGTTCAAAGTTGAGATGCCTATAGATAACCCTACAGATTTGACTGGTGATTTTGTAGTTAAATCTGTTATGGGTAAAGGTTTTGATGAATTTAGGAAGATATTGAGGGATGAAAAATTGGAGGATTACTTTAAGTCCAGCTGTTTAGGACACTTTCTTGATCTACCGGAGGATAACAATGTACGCTTTCAAATGACCATGGCGTATGGTCTTCTCAAGCGCAGGATCAAGTATATGGGTGATGATACAACTTTGAAGGATGAGGAAAAGAAGATGGATGAGATTTGGATAAACTATTGTGGCATGCCGGTTTGTTTTGGCATGAAAGAATTTGCCATAGTGACTGGACTGAGATGCCACCCTCCATCTGAACCTCTTCCCACAGCTACACCCTTAAAAAAGCCAAAGGCAAGCAAGCCATCTAAATCAGCCAAGAAAGGAAAGACACCCACCAAGACACCCACCAAGACACCCACCAAAACCAACAAAGGCAAAGACAAAATAAATGAGTTGTTGGCTGTTGTTGGACCTAGCTATAAAGCCAAGCAATTGAAAGTTGATCTCCAAAACAAAAGGTTTTTGAAGAAGCACAAGGAGCCATTGTGCTTAGTTTGGTTTGTGCATTCCATTTTATGGGCCAGAGACACCAACAAAGTCATAGAACCTGAACTGTTAGTGCTTTCTCAGGATTTGGAGGCATTCAATAATTATCCATGGGGATATGAAAGTTATTTCTTGACTGTCAAATATTTGTTGACAAAGTTATCTTCAAAGACGATCAGCTTATACGGCTTTCCTTGGGCTTTCATGGTAAACTTCACTCCTAGTTCCTTAGTGTTTCATTTGGTTATATTATTGACTAGTTATTCTGATTTTTTATTTGCATCATGTTTACATTTTTAGGCGTGGGCATTTGAAGCCATTCCTCACCTTCGACAGCAAGTTAAGGACTATTCGGAAGAGGTTTCTCATCCAAGGATCATTAGGTGGTTGTCTGCCAAGAATAACTCAAGGATGAATCCCCTTGATCTCTTCAACCCTCCTGATGATGCAGTAAGTATTTTTTTAAATAGAATAACTTTACTCATTTTAACAAGTATTGCAACAGATAACTCATCTGTTGCAACAGATGACTCATCTGTTGCAACAAATGGATCATCTGTTACAATAGATGGATCATCTGTTGCAACAGATGGATCATCTGTTGGAAGAAATCAAAATAGTCTTGCTATTGGGTTAATTTCTTCCAACAGATGTGTAATCTGTTGCAACAGATGAGTAATCTATTTGAAACATCATAAAAATTATTCCAACAGATGGGTCACCTGTTGTAGTTCTATGAAGCAGATGTCTTATCTGTTGCAACAGGTTACCCATCTGTTGCAAATTATGGGTTGATTTTAATATATCTACTTTTATTTATAGGTTGTGCATCCCTGGATAGTCCCTACTGAGCAAGAGTTGGAGATGCCTGCCTTTCTTACTCTAGGGATTGTTCAAACAAAACCAGACCCTAAGGTGGATTTGATAAAAAAAGAATTGGGTGGAGCAACAACCATCAAAAGGGAAGCACCTAAGGAAGGTCAGATTGTTCTTGCTGAGCCTGCTGTTGAGGTTTTTGGTGATGCTGCAACAGATTTAGGTGTTGGTGTTAATGTTGGTGGTGGTAGTGGTGATGGTGATGGTGTTGGTGATGCTGGTGTCAGAGATGATGGTGATGAGCATGTTGATGATGCTCATGAAATTTTTTTTGAAAAAAGAGTTGACCATGATGATGGTCATACTGGTGGTGGATATGGTGGATTCACCCCTTTCAGTGGGCATACCACCTCTTTTGGCCCCTCTTCAAGCTCATGTTCTGCATGCAAATGCCAAGAATGCAAGGACAGACATGACAACTTGATTAGTTCTATTGATGCTCTGACTGTTGTTGTTAAGGAATTGACATCTAAGAGGGGTGTCATTCCATCAAGGAAGATTACAGAGCCATTCACTCCATTGGAAGTTAAGAGGAGGAAAAGAGCAATTTCCAAGGTACTATCAGATATTAAATCAAGAAAAATTGCAACTCCTCTTCCTTGCACTGTTGAGCAACTTCCAAGGGCCATAGGAGAACAGGGAGAGCTGAAGAAGGTGAATGTTTACAAGTTGGTGAATGCCACAAGAAAGGCTAAGCTGAATGCCCTGATGAAATCAAAAAAGGCCCCAGAAGAGTACTCCATGCATCAATTTAGTGCAAAAGACTTCCAAAACATGACTAATATGAAGGTGTGGTACGAGGACTGGGTAAGTTACTTCTTCTAATCTTTTATTTATTTAAATTTCATTAGTATGTTCATTTAGATGATCCATCTGTTGCATTAGTTTGCAGTAGATGGGTAATCTACTAACAGGTTCAGAGAACTTATGCAACAGATTACCCATCTGTTGCATTAGTTTGCAGTAGATGGGTAATCTACTAACAGGTTCAAAGAAGTTATGCAACAGATGACTTATCTATTGCAACAGATTATCCACCTGTTGCAACAAATAAATCATCTGTTGCAACAGATTACCCATCTGTTGCATTAGTTTGCAGTAGATGGGTAATCTACTAACAGGTTCAAAGAACTTATGCAACAGATGGGTAATCTGTTGCAACAGATTACCCATCTGTTGCATTAGTTTGCAGTAGATGGGTAATCTACTAACAGGTTCAAAGAACTTATGCAACAGATGACTTATCTGTTGCAACAGATTATCCACCTGTTGCAACAGATAAATCATCTGTTGCAACAGATTACCCATCTGTTGCATTAGTTTGCAGTAGATGGGTAATCTACTAACAGGTTCAAAGAACTTATGCAACAGATGACTTATCTGTTGCAACAGATTATCCACCTGTTGCAACAGATAAATCATCTGTTGCAATAGATTACCCATCTGTTGCATTAGTTTGCAGTAGATGGGTAATCTACTAACAGGTTCAGAGAACTTATACAACAGATGACTTATCTGTTGCAACAGATTACCCATCTGTTGTATATTTTCAATTATTATTATATGTTACTAACTTATTTAAATTGTATTCTTATGTCAGTATGTTGATGAAATTCTTTGCCTGATGCGGGAGAGGCATCTCAAATTCACTGGGTACTATGATCTCGGGGATAGGATCATGGACCTCAACTTCTACAGTTACTTTTTAAGTAGGTACAACAAACTCAGCGAAGAAGCGACAACTCCTGGTGGCAGAAAAACTGAGGAGTTACTTACTGAGTTTGAATGGGATGAGGACATGCTGGATTACTGTAGAGGGAAGAGGCCATATCCAGGTGCCATGGATTGGACGGAGGCAAAGAGGATTCTCGCAGTCCTGAACTTGGAGAAAAAACATTTTGTGACTGTTGAGATCCTTATGAATGAAGGAGTCATGAATGTTTACGACTGCAACATACCAGTTATTGAAGATTGGCAATTTTGGATTTGCATGGAGCCTTTGTTGGAGTTGTTCCCAAAATTGTTGAAGCAAAGTGGCATAATGAATCACTTGCCAGAAAAGTTGCTCAACGAACGATGGGCTTTTGATGGTCGAAAACAGAACATTCCCAAAAATGAGACTGGTGCCGCTTGCGGGTCTTACTCACTTGCATTTATTGAGCTTTTGATAACCGGCACTTGTATTACAACTCCCAAGACTCTATTGAACGATAACTCAGTTTCAAGGATGCAAGAGGTTTGGGCTGCTGGGGTGGCATTTAAGAGTTTGGAGCCCTGATGTGGGTTGTAATTTCTATCATATCAGTGTAATTTTTAGACAACATAGCAATTTTTTATTTTTAGTATCTTTAGTTAATTATATTATGTAATTGGCGATAACAATATTTTATGTTTGATAAATGTACAGTTTTTAATGTCATGAATTATATTTTTTACTTAGATTTGAAAATTTTGGATTATTAAGCAGATATGCTCATCTGTTGCAGCAGATGTCTAATATGTTTGATCATTTCCAACAGACTCTACACCTGTTGCAACAGATGGGTCATCTGTTGCAACAGGTGACCCATTTGTTTGACACAATCAAACAGATATTACCATCTGTTGCAACAGGTTTGTCATCTGTTGCAGCAGATGTCTAATATGTTTGATTATTTCCAACAGACTCTACACCTGTTGCAACAGATGGGTCATCTGTTGCAACAGGTGACCCATTTGTTGGACACAATCAAACAGATATTACCATCTGTTGCAACAGATTTGTCATCTGTTGCAGCAGATGTCTAATATGTTTGATTATTTCCAACAGACTCTACACCTGTTGCAACAGATGGGTCATCTGTTGAAACAGGTGACCCATTTATTGGACACAATCAAACAGATATTACCATCTGTTGCAACAGGTTTGTCATCTGTTGCAGCAGATGTCTAATATGTTTGATTATTTCCAACAGACTCTACACCTGTTGCAACAGATGACCCATTTGTTGGACACAATCAAACAGATATTACCATCTGTTGCAACAGGTTTGTCATCTGTTGCAGCAGATGTCTAATATATTTGATTATTTCCAACAGACTCTACACCTGTTGCAACAGATGACCCATCTGTTGCAACAGGTGACCCATTTATTGGACACAATCAAACAGATATGACCATCTGTTGCAACAGATTTGTCATCTGTTGCAGCAGATGTCTAATATGTTTGATTATTTCCAACAGACATTAAATTAAATCGTGATTGTCAATAAAAAAGGTTATTTAACCATAATTAACTTTCAAATAACAAGTTCAATTACAATCTTAATGAATTTAATATCATTTACATGTTCAACTGACTGTATTCGTCCTAAATAGAGTGATCAATCGACTAAATTGATGTGAATTGCTTCATTGAATCATGATTGTCAATAAAAAAGGTTATTTAACCATAATTAGCTTTCAAATAACAAGTTCAATTACAATCTTAATGAATTTAATATCATTTACATGTTCAACTGACTGTATTCGTCCTAAATAGAGTGATCAATCGACTAAATTGATGTGAATTGCTTTATTGAATCATGATTGTCAGTAAAAAAAGGTTATTTAACCATAATTAGCTTTAAAATAACAAGTTCAATTACAATCTTAATGAATTTAATATCATTTACATGTTCAACTAACTACATAACCTATTACAATAGATTATAACTTGTTGCAACAGATGGGTCATCTGTTGCAACAGGTGTAGAGTCTGTTGGAAATAATCAAACATATTAGACATCTGCGGCAACAGATGACAAACCTGTTGCAACAGATGGTCATATCTGTTTGATTGTGTCCAACAAATGGGTCACCTGTTGCAACAGATGGGTCATCTGTTGCAACAGGTGTAGAGTCTGTTGAAAATAATCTAACATATTAGACATCTGCTGCAACAGATGACAAACCTGTTGCAACAGATGTCTAATATCTGTTTGATTGTGTCCAACAAATGGGTCACCTGTTGCAACAGATGGGTCATCTGTTGCAACAGGTGTAGAGTCTGTTGGAAATAATCAAACATATTAGACATCTGCTGCAACAGATGACAAACTTGTTGCAACAGATGGTCATATCTGTTTGATTGTGTCCAACAAATGGGTCATCTGTTGCAACAGGTGTAGAGTCTGTTGGAAATAATCTAACATATTAGACATCTGCTGCAACAGATGACAAACCTGTTGCAACAGATGGTCATATCTGTTTGATTGTGTCCAACAAATGGGTCATCTGTTGCAACAGGTGTAGAGTCTGTTGGAAATAATCAAACATATTAGACATCTGCTGCAACAGATGACAAACCTGTTGCAACAGATGGTCATATCTGTTTGATTGTGTCCAACAAATGGGTCACCTGTTGCAACAGATGGGTCATCTGTTGCAACAGGTGTAGAGTCTGTTGGAAATAATCAAACATATTAAACATCTGCTGCAACAGATGACAAACCTGTTGCAATAAATGGTCATATCTGTTTGATTGTGTCCAACAAATGGGTCACCTGTTGCAACAGATGGGTCATCTGTTGCAACAGGTGTAGAGTCTGTTGGAAATAATCAAACATATTAGACATCTGCTGCAACAAATGGGTCACCTGTTGCAACAGATGGGTCATCTGTTGCAACAGGTGTAGAGTCTGTTGGAAATAATCTAACATATTAGACATCTGCTGCAACAGATGACAAACCTGTTGCAACAGATGGTCATATCTGTTTGATTGTGTCCAACAAATGGGTCACCTGTTGCAACAGATGGGTCATCTGTTGCAACAGGTGTAGAGTCTGTTGGAAATAATCAAACATATTAGACATGTGCTGCAACAGATGACAAACCTGTTGCAACAGATGGTCATATCTGTTTGATTGTGTCCAACAAATGGGTCACCTGTTGCAACAGATGGGTCATCTGTTGCAACAGGTGTAGAGTCTGTTGGAAATAATCTAACATATTAGACATCTGCTGCAACAGATGACAAACCTGTTGCAACAGATGTCTAATATCTGTTTGATTGTGTCCAACAAATGGGTCACCTGTTGCAACAGATGGGTCATCTGTTGCAACAGGTGTAGAGTCTGTTGGAAATAATCTAACATATTAGACATCTGCTGCAACAGATGACAAACCTGTTGCAACAGATGTCTAATATCTGTTTGATTGTGTCCAACAAATGGGTCACCTGTTGCAACAGGTGTAGAGTCTGTTGGAAATAATCAAACATATTAGACATCTGCTGCAACAGATGACAAACCTGTTGCAACAGATGGTAATATGTTACAACAAATGTGAATATCTGTTTGATAGTGTTCATTGAAGGATAAATCTGTTGCAATAAAATATGAACACACACATACTACAGTAGTTGGATCATAAACAAAAATATATTTTATACAATAAATAACATACATTACATCACCAACTAAACAAAAATATGAGTTAAAATTATCAAGTCCACAAAGTCAACAACAAGACTGTACAATAATTAATTATGGAGCATTTCGATTTGGACATGTAGTTCTTTTGTGGCCAATCGTCTTACATATGGAGCACTTATTTTTTCTCATTGGAAATGATTCTCCGACTCCACGCCTCCTCTTCTTAGCCCTTCTTCCCGGTTTGCTTGGGTCAACATATGGAGGAGGTATTTCTCTCTGTAAAATCTCCAAAGGAATAATCCACGAATCTTCGGGAGGTATCGGATTAATTTCCTCACAATATGCAATTATGTACTTCTCCACCGAATAATATGGAGATGCGTACTCATAAATCTTGTTTCCAAAATCTGCACCATATTGGACTCGAAGCGCTGCCATAGCATGTGGACAAGGTATTTTATCCAAGTCAAAAACTCTACATGTACAAGCTCTCTTTTGAAGATCGACCGTGGCAACATCACCATGACCGGTGATAGTGAACTTGTAGTTAGATATTTGATGAGCCAATAACTTGTTTCCCAAGTTGATGTACTTTGATATTTGTTTTTCCATTGTAGGAACAAGTCTGTTTGGTGAGTTGGTCAACTCCATACGCCTCTCGTGGAAAATTTTTGCAAACCTTAAGTTTATTTCGTCAAATAGAGCGACAATGGGAAATTCTCTTTCAACCTCAAACATTGCATTCACCGACTCAACAATGTTTGACGTCATAATATTATACCTATAGAAAAAAAAAAACCACTTAGTAAGACATAGAATTACAATAAACTCAAACAAGACAATTACACTCAATTTATAATATTGTACCTATTTCCCGGACAGAATGCCCTGCTCCATTTGTGAAATCCGACACGTTCGAGATGTTCGGCTGCCTTGGGTACCATATCCCTTATTTGATTGAAATGGTCATAGAACTCACCTCTATCGTACGCTTTCGCTGCTTTATAAAAATAAGATACGACCTTTGAATTGTGAAAGTTGTTTCGAATATTTTCTCCAAGGCGCCTCATGCAACAACCATAATGAGCTGAAGGGTAGATAATCGAAACCATCTTTCCTATACTTGGATGCCTATCAGAAATTATGCACAACTCATCCGTATCATCTACATAGTTTCTCATTTGTTCAAAAAAATATTGGTATGAGGCATCACATTCCTTGTCCACTACACAAAAAGCCACCGGAAAGATATGATTCTCCGCATCTTGTGCCACCGCCGATAGCAATACTCCTTCATACTTGCTCTTTAAGAATGTCCCGTCAACGGCTATGACTTTTCTCATTTGTTGAAAACCATGAATCCAAGTCGCATAGGCTACAAAAAAGTACTTGAACCTTCCATTTTCATCAACCTGCAATGCCGTCTTACTTCCTGGATTTGCGGACTCAAGCATATAACGGTACGCATCAAGCACTGCATACCCGTGCTCATGTGTTCCCCTAACCAAAGACTTTGCAATCTCCATGCCCTTATAAATCTTCCAATAACTCACCTTACAACCCAATTCTGTACGGAGTTGATTGGCCATATCTCTTGTAGACGGGCCTTTACCATTGGGGAAGCTATTTTTGAAGTATTTACCGATGACCTTTGCCGTGGCGTGCGGATTATGGCTCGTAATATGCTCCGAACCACATGTGTGATACTTTTCATAAGTTCTAATACAGAATCTGTCAGAACTTATGAATTTCACAGCCCTCAACCACCACTTGCACTCCGAATGTGCACATCTGAAACAATACACACTACGCGAATTACTCACCTTCTTGAGTCTGAAATCTTTTTTCAAGCAAGCAATATGCAATGAAGTGACTAGTTCTTCCTTGTTCTTGAATGTCATTCCCTTGTAAAAACCTGTTTCATCATCTTGAAGATTGCTCGACTGTGTTGATTGAGAACTGCCCACTGTATTGCTCGCAACAACGGGTGTAGGTGTTTGGTCCTCCTCCTCTTCATCTCCACTCTCATCATCTGGAATATTCATGTCCGCACCATCCAATTCATCATTTAACATATCTTGTTGGTCTTGTTGTATACTCTGATTCTCTATTGATTTTTCAACCACGTACACCCTTAAAATGGGCCTAGCTGCATCACTTAGATAAGCACGCAAACGAACCTGATCGCTTATCTTAAAAGGCAGGACCTTCTGATTTTCAAAAGAGCTGTGCATGTAACTGATGACAAGATCTTTTGGTTGGCAATTAAGTCCACAATTGCTGATGATTAAGTTCACAAAATCATCATACAATACATCTCTTTGGACTGTCATCGCTATCGTTTCTAACATGTCACCATCATTCCAACGCCAAATAAATCGATTGTTCTTCTCTATCCACTCACCATGACAATCAACACCTACTGTTATTGAATCCTCCATTAATGGTACCTAAAGAAATTTGTTTAAAAAATTTAATAATGATAGTAATTTGAGTGGTTATGTAGAACAACAAAATTAAATGCACTATCATTGTCCCAACAGATAAGCATCTGCTGCAATAGATGAGTCATCTGTTGCAATAGATAACTTATCTGTTGCAGCAGATGACCTTTCTGTTGGGTGCATGTTCAGATTCAGAAGCTCAATCCAACAGATAGAGCATCTGTTGCAACAGATCACTCATCTGTTGCAGCAGATGACCTACCTGTTGGATTCATGTTACAGTAGCTCAATCCAACAGGTAGGTCATCTGCTGCAACAGATGGGTAATCTGTTGCAACAGATCACTCATCTGTTGCAGCAGATGACCTACCTGTTGGATTGAGCTACTGTAACATGAATCCAACAGGTAGGTCATCTGCTGCAACAGATGAGTGATCTGTTGCAACAGATTACCCATCTGTTGCAGCAGATGACTAACCTGTTGGATTGAGCTACTGTAATATGAATCCAACAGGTAGGTCATCTGCTGCAACAGATGAGTGATCTGTTGCAACAGATTACCCATCTGTTGCAGCAGATGACTAACCTGTTGGATTGAGCTACTGTAACATGAATCCAACAGGTTAGTCATCTGCTGCAACAGATGGGTAATCTGTTGCAACAGATCACTCATCTGTTGCAGCAGATGACTAACCTGTTGGATTGAGCTACTGTAACATGAATCCAACAGGTTAGTCATCTGCTGCAACAGATGGGTAATCTGTTGCAACAGATCACTCATCTGTTGCAGCAGATGACCTACCTGTTGGATTTCTGCTGCAACAGATGAGTGATCTGTTGCAACAGATTACCCATCTGTTGCAGCAGATGACTAACCTGTTGGATTCATGTTACAGTAGCTCAATCCAACAGGTTAGTCATCTGCTGCAACAGATGAGTGATCTGTTGCAACAGATTACCCATCTGTTGCAGCAGATGACTAACCTGTTGGATTCATGTTACAGTAGCTCAATCCAACAGGTTAGTCATCTGCTGCAACAGATGGGTAATCTGTTGCAACAGATCACTCATCTGTTGCAGCAGATGACCTACCTGTTGGAACTACTTTAACAGTAGTGGAAACAATCCAACAGCTGTTGTAAATGAATACAACAGCTGTTGGATACGCTACAGAAAATTGTTGAAAAAACAGCAGATATACCCAGATGAGAAATTGAACTAAAAATCATTATTTTTACTTACCAAAATCACCAATGAAGTAATGCCAGTTATATACGAACAAAATTTGGTCCAAAATTTCAAGCAAGAAGAAGAGGTAGCAGCCACAACAACAATAACAATGGTGAAGAAGAAGAAGAAGCAGTAGCAGCAGCAATAACCACAACAACAAGAACAAGTAGAAGAAGAAGAAGAAGCACGAACGACAATGGAGAAAAAAAAATCGCGCAGGAGGAGGAGAGAGAAAATGGGAGAAGAGGCAATTATTTTCCCTCTCTTTTTTTAGTTATAATTAGGGTTTTATAAGTTGGACCAAAGTGTAAAAAAAAAAAACTTTGAGGGCAACTCCCACACACCCCTCAAACTCCTTAATCCTTAATCTAATATTTGTCACCCCTACTCAATAATTAAAACTTGAGTCACCACAATTTCATTCTCAAACTTTTTGGTCACCCTTAATTCAATGGCCCTACTAACTTTGAGGGTGGTACGACGTCGTTGGTATGATCCATATTGTTGCATTTTGCACTTCAAGTCCCTTGTACTAGTTTAGTATACGTGTGTCTCATTCTCTCATCAATCAATAAAAATCATTAAAAAATAGTAATTTATTTTAAAAATAAATGATATATTTATTTAGATAATATATCTTGATTAGGAAACAATTTTTACTTTCATATATAATAGTTAAAAATCAGACATATGTTTAACCCAATGTTAATGAATTAATAGTGCTTCTTTTGCGTCTCACAAGAATATTATACTCAAATTTGAATACAAACATATATTGTCTTTATCAAAATTTTTAACAAAGCCAATTCATCTAAAGTTGAGTTGAGTTATGTAATTGATGTCCACCCCAATAATATAATTTTTTAACCTAAACACTAAGATTTCAAACAAGTAATTTTTTTTAACAAAAAAAGGTAGACAACAAATTCAAGACTAAAAAGAGAAAAATTCTTTCATGAGAGAATATACCTTATAAAATATTTATTCATCTTAGTCTCTATCATATGTAGGACACCAAACAATTATTAAATTTGACATTGAGTTTTTGAGGCATATTAGCGAATTCATGAGCCGCAAGTCAATATAAAGTTGTGGTAGAATAATTGGAGTCCCTTCCTTAATTGAATGTCTCATATTTTTAAACTTCAATCATCAATTCTTTTTTATATGTTGCACCGATTAAATAAAAGAAGACCTCAAAAATTAATTTGCCTTCAAAACTTTGTTCATCAACCGTGTCTATATAATCATCGTTCATCCATCATCAAGTGACCTACAAAATCAGTAAAGCAAATCAAATGTTATCAAGATAATCTCCCCACATAAAAACAAATTAAATCAAACAACAAAAAAACAACTTAAAACAAAAAACAAAGGATATTCACCAAAAATACGTAATAAATACACATATACCTTAAACATAAAAAATATGTATACGTGTTGATGAAAGAAAATCTTAGACCTCTTACCATATATTTTAGGATTCCTTAATTTCTAAAATACATTTTTCTCGTACATATATTTTAGGACTCTTTAATTATTAATTCTCCCAATTGGTTTCCAAAATAAAAATTATTTTAAAAGCAAATACATGCTCTCGTTCTTGCTTGCATATTTTTTATGGTTTCACCTCCTTTACCAATAATAAGCCAATCAAAAATTGATATCAAAAGTCAAAATTATGTCGGTAATTTTGTTAGAACATAATGCCACACCAAATTTGACAAAAGAAACTATTCATAATAAAAAATAAAATAAAAAAATTTAAGCATTCTAATCTTAAATAGTTGAGTAAATTTTTATAGCTGATGTGTGGTAGTAGGCCTTTCGACTGCTACATAAGTCAAGATTGCAATAGAAATTCAATATCATTGTCAATATAAGAATATGTTTGGATAAACGAAGGCTTTAACAATTCAATTAATATCGTTACTATTATAACCCGTCAACACGAAATCATTTGTTGAAGCTTGCACTTGATGATCTTCATGTTGTTAAGTTATATTTGTAATTTTGTTTTTCTAAATTTGATCCAATATCAAGTAGACATGTAATTTGATTTAACAAGGAACCCAAAAATATAGATCGAAGCACACAACTTAAACACAACTAATATAATCCCCCCATCACCCCATCCCCACCACCACCACCACCACACCACCCCTCAACCCCAATCAAAAGTCAAGTCAGTTTTCATGACTGCAAAACAATAACACAACAAAGTTGGCTCCTCCTTCCTCAAGTCAGGGGAGTGAGCACGATAAAGTTGTATATTTTTCTGTACAACACCCTCCATCCAGACATCTAGCTGATAAATATGGTCACGATTCTAGTAGGGAGAATTGATATAAAACTCAACAACATAAAAGTTTTCGAAAAAAAAATCTTCAAAATTAAACATGTCTATATTCTACATAGGATTGCAGACCCACAAACAAAAATGGAGCAAGCAAACATGAATACATATTTATAAATTAAAGAGCCTTAATGCCCATTATGATCAATTGTTAATGAAGATAGAATGATATCCAGTTTGAGCAAAAAGGAGGTTTAATGAAGATAACCCAGCACCATAATTTTTTAATTTTCAATTTTTCAAGTTCATATTCTCAAAAAACTATGAAATAAATAAAAAATGTATATACATAAAGTACCATAAATTAAAAAATCTCACAAATCACAAATAAATCAAATAAATACATAATCGAATTTATGCATTTAATATCAAATCGAGAATCAAGTCACCCATCTTTCACATACATCTCTTCTCCCCCTGCAAAACAAAGGAGAAACCTTGAACGACGTTAACAAAAGACTTATAATAGATTAAATTTATTTGGTCAATTAACCTACATATGATTTATATAAAAAAATTATTGGAGACTAATTTCTCTACACAAGACTTTGTTTGAGAACTACATTATGAATGTATTATTGTAAAAATGAATGATTCTCAATTTATAGAAGTCCAAAATATTTTTCTATAAAGAAAGTCACCAAAATATGGGAGATTTTATTTTTCTTCCATAAATTATTTTACATATTAAAATAACATTAGTTCCAAATAAATCCAAACACTTAATTCTTAACTATTGACGTGACTAAATATGTTAAAGTAAATTATAATAAAGCTTTAATTCATTCCATTTATTTTATCAATCTTATTACTTAAGACTTTCTCCATGTTACTTTTTCTTATTTGAATATTCTAATATAATGAATTTTACAATACATGCTATGGAATTAGTAATACTTTCCAATGACCTTCAATCGAAAAACAAAAATTGATCTTAAATAGATGGAGAAATAGCACTTGCTTAATTTTACTTTGTGCCAGAAATAATCATTAAAACAATAATTTATTTTTATTGAGCTAAAGTTATCATTTCCTACTACCATATATTTTAGGATTATTTTTTATTTTTTGTGGGTAGGGAAAGGGAAATGGGGGAGGGGATTACAACGTGGGGAATCGAACCCTCACCAACAAGGAATAACCTAACATTACATAATTTATAGAAGATATAACTGAAAATACTTGAAAATAAACTGCTAAGAAACTGCATATTCCTACAACACAAATAGAATAAATAGAAAGAAAAGACATATATTATCAATAGAAAAATAGAGAAAGACGAAGAACGATACACATATTTATTCTTTAATTTTTCTTTACACTATCGAGAAATAAAATAATAAAAATTATGAGCATATTGTTGGAATCGAAACAATAGGGCGGCGTGTGGAAGCTAACAAAGAAACCTTGAACGATGATAACAAAGACAAATTATAAAAACATAACTTGTAATAAATTAAATTGATTTGATCAATTGATCTACCTATGATTGACATAAAAAAGAAGAAGATAAAATTGGAGAATAATCTCCTCAAGACAAGACTGAAAGGAAGAATAGTCAATTTATAGAAGTCCAAATCTTTTTCTTCTGGAAAAGGGATTCTCTAAATATGAAAAAAAATTACTTTTCTTTTGGAAAAAGTAAGAATGAACTATGGTATTAAATTATTTAAGGTATTATTTTATTTTTTTAACTAAACAAATTATTTATGGTAGTATTTAATTTCTTTTTCTTTTCGGACCATAATTGTAATTAAAATTCTAAAGTGACTTGTTCTCTTTCTTTTCCCCCAATTTATCATATCGATCTTTTCTATTAAAATTAATTAAATAATAGTATGCACCATTTTCCATGTTTCACGTTATCATATATTTTTCGTACATTATTTTCCATGTTTCACGTAACTAATTTTAGCATTTTTTTTACCATATATTTTAGTAGTTTATCGGTATTATATTTTTCTTTTACTATATATTTTAGGAGTCAATATTATAAATATAATCAAATAATATATTAAGGAAATTAGTAAATGACGATTTTGTCTATTGCAGAGTGTTTAATGAAGGACAAAAGGTTTAAATTACTTTAATAAGGGTCTTCACACTTTTTATAAATTGTAGATTTGTGGGAAGTCATTTACCTCCTAGAGTATTTGTAGTGGAGATATAGTAGGCGGTTGGCCATCAAAATTAAAAAAAATGGAATTGGAGTCGGGTTGTGTTTGGTCATACCTTTTTAAAAGACTTTTTTTAGTAGGCGTTTGGCCATGAAAACTAAAAAAATTGGAGTTGGAGTTGGAATAGGAGTTGTGTTTGGTCATTAATATAAATTGGGGTGATTTTTGAATTTTTGTGAGAGAAGTGAGAGTGAAAAAAGTCACTTTTCCAAATACAACTCCAAGTTATATTTGAAATTCTCATGGTCAAACACCAACTTGGAGTTGTATTTGGAATAAAGTGAAAAAAAATGTTTCGGAAAAAAGGAAAAAAAATACATGGCCAAACGGGCATAAGTGCAAACAATTTAAGGGTTGTTTTCGCTTCTTTCCAAATACAACTTGTATTTGGAATTTTTATGATCAAACATCATTCTTTGAATAAAGTGAAATAATGTTCCGAAAAAAGTAAATATTTCTCATGGTCAATTTGTATTAGGTACAAACTTGAATAAATTCTTTTGTTTTTGCTAAACCCTGTAAGTGTATTAAGAAATTTATTAAACATGTAGAAATATTTAGTTGTTAAGCTAATATTAAAACGAGGTATAAGTTCAGTGATAAATTCAAAATCCATCAAAATTTAAGTTTGGATTCCGCCTATTATCAGTTCATGTAAGAGATGAAAGTAATCTCTATCAAAAAAATTTATGTTTTCATGACTTCAACACAATACCTCTTCTTAAGGATAATGAAATTATAATTTTTCCACCATATCATTTCCTACAAAGGAACAACAAGAACAACATGCCTAATATATTCAGAAAAGTGAGGTCTAGAAAGGATAGAGGTATATGCAGGCCTTACTCTTTCACCTGCAAGGTAGAGATGTTGTTTTCGATAGACACTCGGATCAAGAAAATTATTTTCAAAAAGGTTTGGAATAAGGCAAGATTAAAACGTTAAGATGAAAATATTGAAGAAAGGAAAGTATCTACGGTATAAATATTCAAATAACCAAAATAAAATAAACAACAGTTGTAATAAAATCAACGCATAAGACAATGTTAGCATACTAGTAATAATACTGGTAAGAGAACGAACAAAAGCTTCACTGGGACCTTACTCTACCACTACAACAAAAAAATGCTATAATACCTACTAACAGTCTATCATGATCCTCGACCTCCGTGTTTTCCTATCTAGGGTCATGACCTCCGTGATATGCAGATGTGTCATGTCTTATTTAATCACCTCTTCACAATTTTTCTTCGATCTACCTCTACCTATCCTTAAATTTATCACTGAACCTTTCACACCTCTTTACTAGGATATTTATGATCTTCTTCTACACATGTTTGAACCATCTAACTCTCACTTCCCACATCTTGTCCAATGCGACGTTTACTCCCATGTTTCCCATAAATCTTCGTCCTTGATCTTATCCATTCTAGTATGTCTGCACATCCTTCTAAGCATCCTTTTTCTACTCCCTCTTATCTTCTAAATGTGTAAATTCTTGGTTGGCCAACACATAGGACACCAAAACGAGCCTCTATTTCATCCACCCGGTCCAATATGATGAGCGACATCTTCATCAATTTCTCCATTCCCTTCGATTATAAACGTAAGATATTTGAAACCTTCCCTCTTGGAATGACTTGTGTATGATCTTACTTCCACATCGGCCTCATGTGATAGGACATTATTGGACTTACACTCTATGTACTCTGTTTTAGTCCTACTCAACCTGAAGCTGTCATGCTCTAAGTTTTTCTCCATATTTATAATTTATTGTTAATTCCGCCACGTGTCAATACATCCATCATCAAAAGCAAATAAAATCGAACTACATGGCTTTTTTTAACTTGTCGTTTTCAACTTAATCAGTCTTGATATTAAGCCGATCCACTTTTTGGCTTATCATTTTTTTATTTTATTTTTTTGCTTATCATTATTTTGTTTATCTTAGTTATTCCTCCCGTTTCAATTCGTATGTTTGCTTTTAACTTGACATGAAATTTAAGAAAATAAAAGAATTTAGAATCTCATTGTCCTAAACTAAAGATCTGTAGAATATATCAAATTGCCCTTAAATATTGTGGTTTTAAACATGCTATGTTGAAAGTTAGCATGAGGTAGGGGTAAGGGTGAGAGGGTAATATGAGTAGAGGAATAATTAGCATAGGACATAGTTTATGAATTTAGTTTATCCTACTCCCCTTTCATATAAAATAAAATAAAAACGTTTTAAAAAATTATAAATATTTTAACCAACACATGAAAATATTAGATTCTCTTGTACCAACTGCCAAGGCAAACACACCCTAAACTTTTACACATTCTAGAAGACCGACCACCTCCTAGATCATGACCACGCCACCGCCACTGTATACTAACTCCCTCACCTCACCACCACCAAACCCACCGGAACCACCGGACTCGTCTACCTCTATGGATGAAGATAAACATGACAAATCCTCATTTAGGACAATACTTTTGGATAAAAGCAATGATCTAAATGTCACATTCCAACAGTGACTTGAAACTCCGATCACAAACCATGAGTCAATTCATCTCTCAGGAGAGGAAATCCAAAGACTTCACAAACCATGACAATATTCTGTAATTATTAAACTATTCGAAAGAAAGCTCTCCCATCAATACCTAAAGGAAAAACTAACAGAAATGAGGAAACCAACAGAACCACTAATTCTTATATACCTTGGGGTATGATTTCTACACGGTAAAGTTTACACAAGGAGTGACCATTAACAAAGTCGCACATCAGAGCCCGTGGTTCGTTGCAAGCCACTTCCTCACTGTTCAAGAATGGAATGCCCAGTTTTGTCCCAGAAGAATCGATGCTTACCCACACAACCATATGGGTCAGATTACCACAACTACTAATTGAATACTAGAAAAAGTTGGCCACAAATTGGAACATTACTAAAAATTAATGCTTGTATATCAGCAACCCTTAGAGGTCGCTATGCTAGGATATGCATCCAAGTCCCGTTAGAAACACTAGTCAAAACGAAAGTTATTATCAGGAATCATAAGCAAAAAGTCATCTATGAGGGAGATGTAATTATGTGTACAGGGTGTAGGAGAATTAGACATATCACTAGGAAATGCACACACCTACAATCACCTCCACGAGTGATACACAACAGTCACTAACAACTGAAGCCATACCCAGTGACGTCTGGAAGATGGTGTCCTTCCCCAGGAAGAAAAAACCACTGAGTGCGAAGGAAAATAGGTCCAACCAAAGCCATTCAAACACAGGTAAAACAATACGATCACTCAGGTAAGTTTTCTGTCTCTACTTCTAAACTTGCACACCCTAGCACTACTCACCACCCACCTGGTCATAGTAGACATATCACTGCTAATGGGTACAAGAACAGGAAAACAAAAAAACCTACTGTACAAAATCGGACCATTTTAGACCACACAAACCCCGTCCACGCTGAAACGGGTCTCACTGAATCGGTCCCAGCCTCTCACACCACCAACTGCCTTCTTAATGGTAATTTATTAAGTATCTCTCAGCCAAATCTCAAAAACACGGCTGATGAGTCCTCAAAATTAAATGAAGATAACCAAAATTCTTCACAAGTCAGAACCATTAAAAACACTAGCCCCACTAGGAACCACTATGTCTCGCTCTCTCTCCACCCTAACAGCTACTCCCCTCTTACCTCTGCACCAATGGGAGACCTCATTCAAGCCTCTTATCTATTGGACCTCCCTCCATCTGCAGAAGGTAATCATCATAAAAATATTATTGAAATAACACCGACCATCGCATTAATTTACTCCTCTCCTCTTGCCACCACTAGTAAAGAAATGGAAATGGATCTAGAAATGCCCACCACCTTGTCACGCCCCAAATTCCATTGAGGCAGATTGGCACCCGAAGCCGATATGGCCCGAGAGAACCAACCTTTGCTTAGGAACATTCGTACGCATAACCTTGTATGAATCTTATTATACCTCATGCAACTAGGCGGAAGTCATGAACATGGAAACATATGCCATATATATATATAAAACTTGGCCGTTGGGGCCATCACGTCGAAATGAACGTACATCTTACATTCACATACCCACATATGTCTACAAAAGCCTCTAACAGATGCATCAACAAGACCAACTTAAAGTCGGGATAAGTCCCCGCTTTATACTACATTTACAACATCAAAATAAATATACAACTATGACTCGGAAAGCCCCGAAGCAACTGGAGCTCACCAAGGATCTGCAAATGGTCCACAGCCTACAGAGGAGGTCTACTAGTACCTGTGCCTGCAACATTTAAAGTAAATCCCCCAAGAGGGGTCAGTATGAATGATGTACTGAGTATGTAAGGCTCATAAGAAATTCATCATACATAATAACAACAATAATGGAGTCAATATAAAAGAAATAGTGAATGTGAATAAACTCTCTTTCTGTATGTGGAAACCCATGTACATTACGTTTTTTACTTCTCTTGTCTTCATACTTATTCATCTTTATTGTTCTACCCATGCTAGGCTGTTCTGTCGCCCTTGGGATGAGATTAACCCATGCTAGGTACTTTGACCCCTGGGATGTTATGTGAACCCATGTTAGGCTTTCGTGTTACCCCTGGGATGTCATTAACCCATGCTAGGTGATGTGACCCCTGGGATGTACTGTGATAACCCATGCTAGGATTTTGTGTCGCCCTTGGGATACCACCCATGTTATTGGGATCGACCCATGCTAGGTATTTTAACCCCTGGGATACCACCCATGAATACTCATTATTTATACATTACTTCTTTCTCTTATTATTCTTACTTTCATTGCAAGAGTGATACATTAAAGATCATGACATTATTTGAAGCACACTCATATACCCATTTAACTTCACTCCTTAACTTCATGAGATTGACATCTTCACTTGTGAGGAATAGATGTATTAGCTTGCACATTACTTTCTTCATTATTCTTATGAGATTGGTACTTTTATTTGTGAGAGATTGGTACGAACATAATCATAATGTTATTAGACTTTGGAACATAACATGATTGGAACAAAATGCTTATGCAAAATAATTAGACTCTCTTTACATCTTCACTCTCTCTTGAGATAGTTCTCTTAAAATCTACAACATCATGACAGCTCAGGAACTTCAGTCAATAAATAAGAGATAAATGAATCATAATTCATCTAAGAGTAGGACACATGTGAATAGCAATATATGTCCATCTTAGTTGGAATACTATAGAACCCCTTTGGAATATGACACTTTTGGAACCTTAGGATAATAATTGTTGAATAAGACACATGTGATTATCAACTGTTCATCAACCTGAGATGCGATACCTTAGACCATTTTGAAACTTTTGACATATTAGCCAATGAACATGAGTCAACCAATGGACATGAGTTATATGATTCACCATTGACCAACGATTAAAGAACACATGAGTAACACTAGTCAACTACCGGATATGGAATACCTTAGAGCATTTCGGAATCGAATAATTACTATGTCAATGTGATCACCATATGCTGCAGAAGGCTATAGAAGAGTAACATTACATACCTTCACTTCCAAGTATGAGTACACGAGTCTATATATGAACACAACAGTCCAGCTTCTTCCTTACGTCTTACTCTACAATACAAGTACATATCGAAGCTTACATTAGCAACTAGTTACTATACACGCGTACAAGACGACAATGAACTATATGACTGTCGTATAACGTCATGTCACCCCTTACAATACAATCCACTGCATTTTCAGATCAACAACACCATAACATTCCACACATTGACCAAGAGATCATACATCAATAGCATTCCACACTACACTTACCCTTTACGTCTCCTCATTGTCATTCCGTCACAGTTACTCCTTCATACCAACATATGGACAACAATACATACTTAACATAGTCCAACATGCCTCCATACGACCCTTTAAAGTCATTAAAACGGCATTACAAGTTGCTAATTATATCCATAAAGGGTATAGGGGCCTTCGGGGGTCAAAGGGGGACAAAAACATGCAAAACAGGGTTCTGGAAGTGAACTGCGAAGCCACCTGCGCCCACATATGGCTGACCTGCGGCCGCAGATGGCCCTTGGCAGTGTCCAGGGGCATCTGAGCGCAGGTGCCTCACCTGCAAGGGCGGGTGCCCATTTTCGGCCAAATTGGTCTCTTTTGGGTCTTTTTATGCAATGAATGGTCCATGATCATAACTAAAATTCTTTTAACATATTTTTGATCATCTTATATGCCAACAAGCAGCCATGGTCTCACAACACACATAAACATCACCAAAACCTCAATTTCTTTTCAATCCATAACCAAATTTACAACAACAATTCCAAACATTATACACAAGGATAAAACAAGGCAAGACTATAATCACATCTCACATGTCAATATTGAATCCATCAAGTTCATTCCTTCAAGATCACAAGTCCATGTTCAAGTTTACAAGACAAAACCATCCTCCGATTTAGCAAACACAAATTGTTTTACACATAGTGAACTTCTCACACTTCACCAACATAACCAACATGGTATAAACCATCTTCCATGCATAAAATATATTAAACCATAAGCATAAACACTTACCAAGTCTTGCAAGATGATGATCTTGGCCAAAGGAATGAAGAGTTAGGGTTTGTGTGAAATAAGAAAATGTTGTAGAGAATTCTAGAAAAGGCATGGGTGTAACAAATGATATAAAATCTGATTTCCCTCATATATATTTATCCAATTTTGGCATTAAATGCATGGTTTATTTGGTCAAATGGAAGATTGGATCATTTTGCTCCATTGGGCCAAGTCTTCCATGTGATTTTGGGCCTCATTTAAGCCCAATGGCTCATGACTCATTAATGCCCAACAAATTAATGTATAATTCATCAAATTTCTCATGTTTCACTAATTCCATAACTGTATACGTAGTCGTATAGGTTCGACAACATACGGGATGTTACACCTCCTACAAAGGTCTAATCTCATGTACTAGGCCCAATATCAATTATCTCATCACTAACATTACAAAATACATACTTTGTACTCTCGACTCTTGAGTAACCATTGTTCAATGTCGTCATGTAGGGTTTAGTAGGTACGGGGTGTTACATTCTCCCCCCCTTAGGAACATTCGTCCTCGAATGTTAACAGCATCGTCTCATGTGCAACAAATGCATCTTTATATTAGCATCTCTATACATATACTCATATAAATACGTGTATAGTCCCAACGGAAACAATATGAAATGAAACTCTTATGCATATTTTTTTTTCCAAACCCCATTACTTCTTGCATTAGTGACACTTTCAAGAGTACTTACTCATCTATGATCACAACATCTACTATACCATTACGATTTGTTCTTTTCACTACACTAAACTCACCGACAGGTGGAAATATCTTAACTCATAACTCCAGTGTACTATTAAATTCATGGTAGTCGATGGAGTAACATACGATACAATATACCTGTATCTTCATCAGGAGACGCCTCTTCATTCTGCCGGTCCACTAGAGCATAGGTGCGATTTTGGGCTCCACTAGAACTAGCTGCCCCTCTAAAATCTCTACCACGACCAATAGACTGAACACCTCTGCCTGGGGAAGGAACTGATGCTGATGATGCAACGGTTGATCCCGTAGGTCGTGCTATACTACTCGCACCCCTTTGTGGGAATTCTCTCATTATGTGCCCCTCTATGCCACACCAAAAACAAGTATTTGTCCCCAACCGGCATTCGCCTAAATGGTACCTTCCGCAATGCTGACACGGAGGACGAGAAAATCCTACTGTCTATGAGCCTTGCACTCCACTACTCTGTCCAGATGGACCACCTCTAGACCCTCGGAATTGAGAGTGAACACCTGTTGTGGAATAAGAGAATGAGGGTCTAGGCGCTAACATTCGAGATCTAGATTCTTCTGGGGACAACATAGACCGCCCCATAGGTCTCGCCCTTTTTGATGGCCCTTCCTCCAATTCCTGTGTCCTTCTTCTTTGCCTTTGATCCTTCATTTTCTGCGCAAAAGCCTGAATTCTAGCTATGTCCATGTCTCGATTTAAGTCAGCAATAGTGCAGTCTCGTACCAAATATGGCTCCAGTCTATCCACATATCGATGGACTCTATCTTCCATGGTGGCTACTACATTTGGAGTATATCTAGCCAAGGAATTAAACTGCAAACTGTATTCTTTAACACTCATATTTCCTTGACGTAGATTTAAAAACTGATCCGTACGAGCCTCACGGATCTCATAGGGAAGATAGTGATCCAAAAATGCCGCTTTAAATTCTTCCCAACCAGCTGGGAGTGCATCAATGCCTCTTGATCTTTTCCAGTCCTCATACCATAATATGGCCTCACCCTTCAATCTGCAAGCTGCTAGCTCAACTGTTTCTACACCTGTTACGTGCATCACCTCTAGTGCTCTTTGAACTTGGTCTACAAAATCCTGTGGATCTGCTTTCAGGTCTGACCCAGTGAATATAGGAGGGTCCAATTTTAGAAATTCCTGTGTACGCCGACTAGCTGCTCTAGCCGCGTCATCTTCATTTACCATTGGACCAGTTCGTCCTTGACTTTGTGCTGCCACTAACTGAGTCAACATATGTACTGCATTTCTTAAATCCTGATCAGTGGCATTCGTAGGTGGTTCTGCAGTTACTTCTCTACCTCTTGGCTCTTCGGGAGCTGGAAAAGTAGAGGAAGACTGCGATGCAATTTCAGCATTTGCTCCACCTTGACTAGCTTGGTCAGGTGGTAATCTACTCATTCCTTCTCCAGCAGGTATATCCACCTGCTTACCCTTACCTCTGCCTCTTCTCGTGATCAACATGGTTACTATATCAAAGAGAAACATTTACCATGGTCAGATTCACTTCAACTTACAACACTGGCTCTATCGCACGATCTAGAAGTGAAGAAAAGAAACAACATCCTAAATGTCCCGTAGCCTCCTACTTATCAATGTGGTGCACAACACATCGATAAGTAAGACTCTACTCAGACACGGCTTTGTAGACACCCTTAGAACAACCTGCTCTGATATCACTTTTGTCACGCTCCAAATTCCATAGAGGCATGATTGGCACCCGAAGCCGATATGGCCCGAGAGAACCAATCTTTGCTCAGGAACATTCGTACGCATAACCTTGTATGAATCTTATTATACCTCATGCAACTAGGCGAAAGTCATGAACATGGAAACATATGCCATATATATATAAAACTTGACCGTTGGGGCCATCACGTCGAAATGAACGTACATCTTACATTCACATACCCACATATGTCTACAAAAGCCTCTAACAGATGCATCAACAAGACCAACTTAAAGTCGGGACAAGTCCCCACTTTATACTACATTTACAACATCAAAATAAATATACAACTATGACTCGGAAAGCCCCGAAGCAACTGGAGCTCACCAAAGATCTGCAAATGGTCCACAGCCTACAGAGGAGGTCTACTAGCACCTGTGCCTGCAACATTTAAAGTAAATCCCCCAAGAGGGGTCAATACGAATGATGTACTGAGTATGTAAGGCTCATAAGAAATTCATCATACATAATAACAACAACAATGGAGTCAATATAAAAGAAATAGTGAATGTGAATAAACTCTCTTTCTGTATGTGGAAACCCATGTACATTACGTTTTTTACTTCTCTTGTCTTCATACTTATTCATCTTTATTGTTCTACCCATGCTAGGCTGTTCTGTCGCCCTTGGGATGAGATTAACCCATGCTAGGTACTTTGACCCCTGGGATGTTATGTGAACCCATGCTAGGCTTTCGTGTCGCCCCTGGGATGTCATTAACCCATGCTAGGTGTTGTGACCCCTGGAATGTACTGTGATAACCCATGCTAGGCTTTCGTGTCGCCCCTGGGATACCACCCGTGTTATTGGGATCGACCCATGCTAGGTATTTTAACCCCTGGGATACCACCCATGAATACTCATTATTTATACATTACTTCTTTCTCTTATTATTCTTACTTTCATTGCAAGAGTGATACATTAAAGATCATGACATTATTTGAAGCACACTCATATACCCATTTCACTTCACTCCTTAACTTCATGAGATTGACATCTTCACTTGTGAGAAATAGATGTATTAGCTTGCACATTACTTTCTTCATTACTCTTATGAGATTGGTACTTTTATTTCTGAGAGATTGGTACAAACATAATCATAATGTTATTAGACTTTGGAACATAACATGATTGGAACAAAATGCTTATGAAAAATAATTAGACTCTCTTTACATCTTCACTCTCTCTTGAGATAGTTCTCTTAAAATCTACAACATCATGACAGCTCAGGAACTTCAGTCAATAAATAAGAGATAAATGAATCATAATTCATCTAAGAGTAGGACACATGTGAATAGCAATATATGTCCATCTTAGTTGGAATACTATAGAACCCCTTTGGAATATGACACTTTTGGAACCTTAGGATAATAATTGCTGAATAAGACACATGTGAATATCAATTGTTCATCAACCTGAGATGCGATACCTTAGACCATTTTGAAACTTTTGACATATTAGCCAATGAACATGAGTCAACCAATGGACATGAGTTATATGATTCACCATTGACCAACGATTAAGGAACACATGAGTAACACTAGTCAACTACCGGATATGGAATACCTTAGAGCATTTCGAAATCGAATAAGTACTATGTCAATGTGATCACCATATGTTGCAGAAGGATATAGAAGAGTAACATTACATACCTTCACTTCCAAGTATGAGTACACGAGTCTATATATGAACACAACAGTCCAGCTTCTTCCTTACGGTACATATTAGAGCTTACATTAGCAACTAGTTACTATACAGGCGTACAAGACGACAATGAACTAGATGATTATCGTATAACGTCATGTCACCCCTTACAATACAATCCACTGCATTTTCAGATCAACAACACCATAACATTCCACACATTGACCAAGAGATCATACATCAATAGCATTCCACACTACACTTACCCTTTATGTCTCCTCATTGTCATTCCGTCACAGTTACTCCTTCATAACAACATATGAACAACAATACATACTTAACATAGTCCAACATGCCTCCATACGACCCTTTAAAGTCATTAAAACGGCATCACAAGTTGCTAATTATATCCATAAAGGGTATAGGGGCCTTCGGGGGTCAAAGGGGGACAAAAACATGCAAAACAGGGTTCTGGAAGTGAACTGCGAAGCCACCTGCGCCCGCATATGGCTGACCTGCGGCCGCAGATAGCCCTTGGCAGTGTCCAGGGGCATCTGCGTTGGCGCAGGTGCCTCACCTTTCGGCCAAATTGGTCTCTTTTGGGTCTTTTTATGCAATGAATGGTCCATGATCATAACTAAAATTCTTTTAACATATTTTTGATCATCTTATATGCCAACAAGCAGCCATGGTCTCACAACACACATAAACATCACCAAAACCTCAATTTCTTTTCAATCCATAACCAAATTTACAACAACAATTCCAAACATTATACACAAGGATAAAACAAGGCAAGACTATAATCACATCTCACATGTCAATATTGAATCCATCAAGTTCATTTCCTTCAAGATCACAAGTCCATGTTCAAGTTTACAAGACAAAACCATCCTCCGATTTAGCAAACACAAATTGTTTTACACATAGTGAACTTCTCACACTTCACCAACATAACCAACATGAGATAAACCATCTTCCTTGCATAAAATATATTAAACCATAAGCATAAACACTTACCAAGTCTTGCAAGATGATGATCTTGGCCAAAGGAATGAAGAGTTAGGGTTTGTGTGAAATAAGAAAATGTTGTAGAGAATTCTAGAAAAGGCATGGGTGTAACAAATGATATAAAATCTGATTTCCCTCATATATATAGGTCCCTTAAGTCTCTCTTATCCAATTTTGGCATTAAATGCATGGTTTATTTGGTCAAATTGAAGATTGGATCATTTTGCTCCATTGGGCCAAGTCTTCTGTGTGATTTTGGGCCTCATTTAAGCCCAATGGCTCATGACTCATTAATGCCCAACAAATTAATGTATAATTCATCAAATTTCTCATGTTTCACTAATTCTATAACTATATACGTAGTCGTATAGGTTCGACAACATACGGGATGTTACACCTCCTACAAAGGTCTAATCCCATGTACTAGGCCAATATCAATTATCTCATCACTAACATTACAAAATATATACTTTGTACTCTCACACTTGAGTAACCATTGTCCAACGTCGTCATGTAGGGTTTAGTAGGTACGGGGTGTTACACACCTCTAACTTCAGTACTCAACCTTCTACTAATGGCAAACTCCCAAAACAACAACCAGGAGCTAACCCTGAAACCCTGGATCTTCATCACAGCTCCACCACCTCCAAACCACTCCCCCTCCTCATGGCTGGAGCTTCTTTTTTAGGACAATCCAATAACCCTGAATATGAAGATAGGAAATCAGTCAATTGTAGTCATAATTCAGGACTCTTCTTACCTTGCCCTTCTGATCAACGACGCTCTGAACCACGTCATCCAGGGTTTGGAAACCCAAGTCTGGTTGCAAACTCTTCTGCAACCGGCATGATGACAACCCCACAACAAATTCCCTCTCAAGAACTCAAACTTCTCATGAACCAGGTGTTCCAGAACTTTTCATTCTTCCCAGCAATAGCTCCCAACATATAAATCCCCACGCTATCCTTTGTTCTCTGGACTCCTCAAGGAACAAACAATCCTGAATCAATGCAGGAGGGCGTAAACCAAGAAGGGGAAGGAAACCCAATCATAGAACTACTGCATACTCTGAAAAAGAGCAATGAAGAACTAGAACAGATTTTAGTAGCCTTTGGAGAACAAAAAGTAGACGTTTTCTTGTTGGAAAAACTGACAATGAAAGAGTTCAAAGAGCCTTCCAGCGAAGCTATTATAGTTTATTGTCCAGAGAGGATGAGAATGTGCACTTTGAATCTGAGGAACAAAAGAGAGAACGTAACCCCGGATATAGCCCTGAACCTATTGGGGGAAAACAATGAACCTTTCCAAAAGGGGAAAGGGAAGGACCTACTTCACCACACCCCACAACTGTCATCCCTAATGAACTTCATAATATGGAATGTTAGGGGTGCCAATAGTGCTACCTTTCGTCGTCAGTGCGACACCATGGTTAAGATGCACAAAGTTGTTATGCTTTTCCTACTCGAAACAAGGATGACTGATCAACAAAGGCTCACTAGTGCCTTCAACTTTGATTCCCAAATCCAATCTTTTGCCAATGGGCTTTCAGGGGGCATTGTTATTATGTGGAAAGAAAACATCTTGAAGCTTGATAACATTTCCATAACTCCCCAAGGGATCCATGTTATGGTCAAGGCACACAATGACTCTAAATCTTGGCTCTTCTCTGCTATCTACGCTAGTACTTGCTTAACTACTAGGGCTACTCTCTGAGATGACTTAATCTCCATTTCACAAAACTATAATAGAGACTGGCTCAATGGAAGAGACTTCAACGAAGTCCTCCAAGCTAGAGACAAGTTAGGTGGTAATAACATTAGCAATACTAGAGTCAATTTGTTTAGAAATTGCCTTAACCAATGCAATATTGTGGACCTGGGTTTTAAAGGTTGTAAATATACCTGGACTAACAAAAGGTACAGAAATAGACAACACATTATCCTAGAAAGATTAGATAGATGTGTTGCAAATACCTCCTGGATAAAAGAGTACCCTGAAGCCTCTGTCACACACCTTTCTAGAACTAAGTCTGACCACTGTCCACTTAAAGTCCAATTGCATCACCCTTACCCTACCAACCTTAAACCTTTCAGACTTGAACCTACATGGTGCAATCACCCCCTCCTTCAAAGATCTCATCCACCACTGTTTTAACTCTCATGCCAACCTGACAACTGCTATTGAAAAGTTCCAAAAAGAAGCCATCATTTGGAACAAGAACTCTTTTGGCAACATCTTTCATAAGCTTAAAAAAGTTTTGGCTAGACTGGATGGCATCCAAAAGTCTGATAAATACGATTGCAACCCCTTTCTCCTAGACATGAAATCTCAGCTCCTTACTGAGTATGACACTCTTCTTAAATTTGAAAAGGATTTTTTTAGAACCAAGTCTAGGATAACCTGGTGTAGTGAGGGAGATGCTAACACCGATTTTTTTCATGCTTCTACTTTAAATCGAAGGAGGAAAAATAGAACTACTTTCCTTAGAAATAGAAATGAAACAGGCGACTGGATTCATGATAACTCTGAGATAAAGGCTCAACTTACCACCTTCTTCACCACTCTCTATACCACTGAAAAAACTATCTCTGCCATCAACGCTCATACTAATGATAGGACTGGCCCTATTCTTAGCCCCAACATTAGTAGCACTTTAGGCACTGCCCTTAGAGACAGTGAAATCATCAAGGCTCTCAACTCTTCAAAGCCCCTCAAAGCTCCTGGTCCTGATGGACTGCACCCTTTGTTCTACCAAAAACAATGGGACATAGTGGGTGAAAAAAACTCTAAATTCTGTAGGGAGGTTTTCATCAACAACTCTATGCCTGAACAGGTGAACTCCACTCTCCTCTGCATCATACCAAAAATAACCAATGCAGCTACTCCTAAGGATTACAAGCCCATTGGCCTCTGTAACACTACCTACGAGTTTGTTACAAAGAACATTGTCAATAGAATCAAGCTTATTCTACCTCTCATAATTGGCCCTACACATGCCAGTTTCCTTTCTAATAGAAGAGCTGCTGACAATGCAATTATTATGCAAGAATTCATCTCCTATTTTAATAAAATAAAAGGGAAGAACCCTAACATGATTTTGAAAATTGACCTTGAGAAGGCTTTTGATAGAATAGAGCGGTCTTATATCAGGGAGACACTCCAATTCTTCAATTTTCCTCTAAACCTCTCCAAGCTTATCATGTCTTGTGTCAGTGGTTCCACCATCTCCATTCTTATAAATGGAGGGAAAACTGATTTTTTTAAACCTTCAAGAGGTATAAGACAAGGGGATCCTATTTCCCCTTATCTTTTTTTACTGTGCATGGAAAAACTTTCTAGAAGCATTGATTCAGCTGTGAATTCTCACCTTTGACATCCTATCAAAATCACTAACAGAGGCCCCTACCTCTCCCATCTCTTCTTTGCTAATAATCTCACCCTCTTCTCTAAAGCCACCAAAGATGAGTGCCTTGTCATCCTGAACATCCTAAATAATTCTGGTATTGACTTTGGCCAAAGGATTAATCATAAAAAATCTAAGGCCATCTTCTCCAAAAATTGCAGTACTGAGACTGCTACTGAATGCTCCAACACTCTTAAAATCAAAGTTAGTAGCACTTTTGGTAAATACTTAGGGTTCCCTATCTTCCACAAAAGGCCTACCAATGGAGACTTCCAATTTATCATTGATAATATTAATAACAAGCTAGCTGGTTAGAAGACCAAATTCTTAAACCAAGCTGGCAGGACTGTTCTTGTCAAAACGACCCTGAGCATTCCTTCACACATTATGCAGTATATCAAACTTTCATGCAAGATTACTGAAATGATAAATAGAATTCAAAGGAATTTTATTTGGGGGTACTACTGTTGACAGGAAAAAAATCCATGGGGTAGAATCCTGAATAATAAATACAAGAATCCTAACAGGACCAACACTGGGGCAAGAACTGTCTCTAGGACTTGGCAATGCATCCAACAAGGCTGGAAAGACACCATTGCCGAGCAAAAAAGGATCCCTCACAAAAGGGATAAAATTAGGTTTTATGGAGACAACTGGATCCCAAATCACACCTCCATAAGGGCCATGCTTCAGGGCCCCATTACATATGAAGAAAAAAACCTATCTATTGTTGACCTCATCTCCAATGAAAGTTGGCTTTTTCAAAACCTGTCTCTTGACCTCCCTCCTGACATCAAGACTCTGGTCCATAGTACCTTCATCCTCAGAATCTATTGTTGACCTCATCTCCAATGAAAGTTGGCTTTTTCAAAACCTGTCTCTTGACCTCCCTCCTAACTTCAAGACTCTGGTCCATAGTACCTTCATCCTCAGAATAGCCATCAGCAGGGCAAGCTCATATGGGGGCTCACTCCCAATGGTACCTTCTTTACTAGTACTGCTTATACTCTCATAAGCAATGCTACTCACCCTACCAAAGAAATCTGTGAGCATTACCAAGACATTTGGCATGCTAAGTGTCCAAATAAAATAAAGCATTTTCTCAGGTTTGTCTCCCATAAGAGGTTATCAACTAGCCTTTACCTAAAATAATTGGCTTGAATATAAACCCTGTTTGTCATTTCTGTGAAGGCTACAATGAAGACATTGACCACATCCTCTTCCAGTGCCAAAATGCTAGAACATTCTAGAATGGCCTCACCAACCAAGGTACTACCACTCTTCCTATAGACGTGTCCACTATAGGAACCAACAATTGGAGGACTGTTTGGATCTTTTTAAAAGGAAAACCTTACAATAGATGGATTACTGGGGATATAATTATCCCTTTTTACTTGTGGAACATATGGCTTAGAAAATTTACCTCAAATCATGGCTACCTTTGATTTGATTTTCTCCTATACGACTTTTCTAATAAGAGGAAATAGTAAAAGGACAACTACGTTAGATGCAGTTATATTCAAGTCAATAAGAGGCAATCACTAAAATATGGAAGGAAAACCTAATGAAAGTATGAGACGAATTTCACACCAAAACTAATTCTAATCCTTAAAAATGGGAAGGAAAATTACGAAGTTTATTCTTAAAATATGGAAAGAAAATTAAATTACTTAACCTAATTAAATAATTATTTGAGAAAATAAGTGAAAGACTATTTTGTCTAAAGTAAAGACTTTTAATGAAGGGCAAAAAGTTCAAATCACTTTTCTAATGGTCTTCACACTTTTAATATATTATAGATTATAGATTATAGATATGGATATATATATATATATATATATATATATATATATATATATTAGGAGTCCTTAATTAAATAAAATAATAATTGAAGAGAAAAAGTAAAAAAATGTTTTTGTCTAAATCGGAGTGTTTTAATGAAAGGCAAAAAGTTCAAATTACTTTTCTAAGGGTCTTCACACTTTTAATATATTGTAGATGTAGATAGATATAGATTATAAATTGTTAATTCTGCCACGTGTCAATACATCCATCATCAAAGCAAATAAAATCGAATTACATGGCTTTTTTTAACTTACCCTCTGTTTGGATGGTGGTTTCCCATGGTATAGTATGGTAAGGTTACAAAGAGAACCATGTTTGTTTTGATTTTTTTTAGAATGTATAGTATGATATGGTTTAATTTCATGGTTTGGTAACCATGAAAACCCTCACTTTATGTAACCACCGATTTGGTGGTATCCTATGGTTTGCTTTTTTTTTTTTTTCAATTATACCCTTACTTAATATTACATAATCCCATTTTACCATTTACCCTATATTATTTAACTCCACCTACTACCCCGACCCCACTCCTACTAGCCTCCCCCCCCCCCTAAAAAAAAATTTTTATTTCAATTTTTTTTTCTTATCCCACACCCTTACCCCTACCCCAACCCCACCTCAAATTTTATTTATTTTTACAACAATTTCAAAACTTTTTTCTTACTTCACCCCCTACCCCTACCCCCACCTCCTACCATGCCCTCCCCCCCACCCACCAATTTATTTTTTAAAAAAATTACAATTTTTTTTTCTTACCCCACCCCACCTCTTACCAGCCCCTACCCCATAAAAAAATTAATATTTTAAAAAAAAAATTCAAAACTTTTTTCTTATCACACCCCCTACCCCTACCTCGATCCCCCACTCCACTACTCCTCCCACTTCCTAAATTTTTTTTGAAAAAAATTTAAATTTTTTTTCTTATCCTGTCAATTCTTATTATTTTGTGTTAAATATATACAAATATTTTTAGAAAATATTTTTCTACTTGCGTAACGAACACAAGAAAATAAGTAAGAAATAACTTATTTTTTCAGAAAATATTTTCCACCGAACACACCTATAGCATACACAAAAAATACATTCAAACTTTGTACTTGTCGTTAGTGGTAACGTCTCAAAACACCAAAAAGAAATGAAATTTATTACTATAAAAAAATGAATCAGATTACAATTATTTTGATCTACTCTTTTGATGATTTTTTTAGAATTTACATGAATTTAATAACTTCATATATTTACATGACATAATTTGTGTCAAATTAGCAGGAAGAAAATTATTTTAAATTATTTTATTAATAATTATTGATAAATTTAATATTTATAATAATTAAGGACGTTTTAATAAACTTAGCAATTACAATACAGTATCATACCGTCGAACCAAATAATAAAACTATTATTTACCATATAGTACCGTACCGTAAATTATGAAAACATGAAAACACCATTCAAACAAAGTGTGAGTCGTTTTCAACTTAAATCAGTCTTGATATTAGATTCTCCTGTACCAACTGCCAAGGCAAACACGCCCTAAAATTTTACCAGAAGGAGAAGTTCCATCAAACGGCGGAGAGGAGAAAGGCAAAGTCCACTGTTTGCCACTTTCTGATCTCTATTTCAGTTGGCAACATTCAACACCATCATTATGATCTTCGTGGGTGGAGCTCCCTTATATACAGATGATTCTTCCTCTTCATTTCCTCAGGTATTTTATTGTTTTAACTCAAATCTTAATTAAAGGGTTTAACCCACTTAATGCATATTGTACAACTAATCCCTTCTTTGCCCTACATAATATTTGATTTAGAGCAATGCTGTTGCAGTCTAATCTTTTAAAAGACTCCACCTTTTTTTCTGCACTAAATTCTTTTGGTCTTAGAATTGTCTAAAGATTTGATGTAGTTGTGTAGAGAGAACAAGTTTTTTTTTTTTTTTTTTAATGAAGTAATAAATTGTGTACCCAAGGGTGTGGCCTAGTGGTCAATGAAGTGGTTTGAGCACTATGCGGTCTCATATTCAATTTTCAGCAGAGGCGAAAACAATAGGTTATTACTTTCCATTTGTTCTAGCCTTGGTGGACAGAGTTACCTGGTTTGTGTTGTTGGTTGGATGTGACAGGTACCCCGTGGAATTAGTCGAGGTGTGTGCAAGCTGGCCATGACACCACGGTTATCATAAAAAAGAAAAAGTAATAAATTCTATTAATGTTGGGTAGCGAAAAGTAGAAAACGTGCAAAAAGATATGGTCTTTGCGCTGTTTTCTTGATCTGTACAGTGCACCAAAGAGGGGTTGCTTGGATTGGATTTGTAACATATGACTTTGTCAGTTGTCAGATCTTTTGTTCAAGTTTGGTTAAGCAGTTTCATCAATTGGAATCACTATTTGGTTATTGTACAAAAAGAATACCGTAGTAATCTTTGAGCTAATTTCTCCTTTACTCTTGAAAAAGACTGATAATCTATCGATTATTTAGATGAAAATAATCATAGGAAATTTTGACCTACCAAAAAAAAAATTCATTGGCAAATTTATATTCCGATCAAATAGTCGGAAGAGAGGTGGACAGATTCTTTATCACAGGCAAATATTTTTGGAGATGCATAACTGAGGAGCCCCTTATGAATTTTGGATGGAATAGCACATACAGAAATATTTTTGGAGATGCATTACTGATGAGCCCCTTACGAATTTTAATTGATTAGAAACATCTGAGGAGGTTGCTTTGAATGACTCCTATTGACCAACAAGATTAGCTGCAGATGGAGTCTTTGTCACATTGAATCCTGAAATCTCATTGTGTCATACTTTATATCTGCATTGCAAGGGATACAAAGCCTTGTTTTCTTTTTCTATCTAGCTACTTGATAAGAAGATCTAATATGAACAGGGACATGACATTCTGATGGATTTGATGAAGCATCCTATTCTGGTATCTGCCTCGTCTTCATTTAATGATGCTGCAGAAAGGAAGTTCTCTGTTTCTAAAGACTCTAGTTCAAACATATCAAGACATAATAGATGGGTTTACATTTTCCAGAGAGAATATGCAACTGTAGATCCTGCACTTGTCGATGTATGTTCATGCTTTCTTTAATAATCCTACTGAAATGACATCTGACTTTGTTTCCCATCTTTCTTCTAATTTGCATTTCTTCTTTCTTTTTTTATAGTTCTAGACTTGCTCTTGCATGAGAGAGTCATTTTGAAGTAGCTTTTCTTGTCTCATCTGTCTTTATCAACCACTTCTTGTGCCACAAATCACAATATGCCTGATTTCTGCATAATACCTAATCTTTCTAATAGTTAGAGAAGGTGTTTCCTATAACTATTGTGTTAGCACTATAAAATTCGGCTAGGCTGTGGCTTAGAAAAAGTTGGGAAGGTTGTGACTATCTAATGTGCCCGCTGCTGCAAACGAAAAAATAATCTGTGCTTGAAAAAAGATAATTAGTAGATCATAAATTAGTTGTAACAGTTCTTTATCAAAAAAATTAGTTGTAACAGTTGAGAGTGTAATTCCCTCGAGGGAAAGCAATGCATTTTGATGGTCAGATTGAATATTATGCGCTAGGGTAATTCTTTCCCCAATCTGCCTGATTGTAAAATGCACTATGTGATTCTATGCTGTGCACCTTGCAGATATTCTTTGTCTGAAACTGGGTAGGTGCAAAAAGTTTAGAATGATCATTGCCATTTCTATCGTGGAACTGAAGTGTCCGTTATGCTTACAGTGTGCTGATTCAAGTGTTTTGTGTTAGGACTTGTTATTTCCCTTTTCAAGTATGTGGACACTTTCCTGATCCTTTATGGTTGAAGCATACATGTCCCCAATACTGTGAGTTTGTAGCTATATAGATTCATCTCACACAATGCTGATCTACTACAGTACCTAAAAAATTGTGAGGAACTTTTTCAAAAATTTCCCCTCTTTTTCTGCTGTTCTAAAAGATCTCTTATGTTCTTGAACATAGGTGGTTGGCACGGATGAGGCAACAACTTGCATAGGCCTAGTCATAAGGAACCAAAAAAGTGGAATGTAAGAGAAACCATTTAGACAAAAGATATCACTAATTTGCATTCAGATGCTTAAGTCTAACTATTGTGATTGTGACTTCATTACAGGACATCTGTTGCTCACTTGGATTCACCAGATGTTGTTGATATTGGCCTATCCCAGATGTTGGCTTTTGTTATCAATCAAAGCTCTGATGCCATGTTGGATGTATTCTTCTCTAATCCTTCATGTTAAACAAATTTTTACCTCTTTTCTTACTGTGGATGCTGAAATTGGAAGTGTATACTATGCAGGTTCATCTAATTGGTGGTTTTGATGATGCGTCGCCTGAAGTCAGGCCAAGACCCTTCTTATTCTTTGATTTTCACAGAGATAGTGAGTCATTAGAGGCTAGATAATGAAGCTGAATCTGTTGGGCTTCTTGTGCAGCATGTTAATGGTATTACAAAAAGTCACGGAAAGTTGGAGGGCTATTCCTTTCCTTTGTGTGAGAAAATAGTTGACGGCCTGGCAAAGAGTAATATGAAGTTCCAGATTCACACTCTCCATGTTCTTGGGCACAATACAAGACGAGATTCTGAAGGAAATGCATACCCCATCTTCACTGGTTTCCTGGTAATCTGTATTTTGTATTTCACAATAGCTTATACCGTTGATTATCACTATTCAAGAGAGGGAAAGCTTAGTGGTAAAAGTCACCCACCCAATCTAAAGGTTAGGGGTTCGAATCACCAATGGAATAAAGTGGGAAAGGACCGTCACTATTCGTCTCCCGGTTAGGGGAGTTTGCCATTTTAGAAAACAAAATAGCCTTTATTAAAGAGTCGTTACAGTTCAACATTCCAAGTTGCAATACCACTTCTGAGCTGCTAGATAAATCATGTATATGTCCTGAATTCTTATTTGCTGTAGATATAACTCGTGAGGTATCTCTAAGAAATCCAAGTTCGTTAAACGTACTAGTCAAAAACGAAGACAATTGTATGTGACATTTCAGAAATTGTGAAATTCAATTCTTTTGGAGGAGCAAACTTTTTCATGTTCTTGCTAATGGAAGTTGTTCTGTAGTTGGGAGCAGAAAAAGAGATTACAGACTTAGGTTGGGAGGAATACAACATTACCATTATCATTTAAAAAAAAAAAAACTTAGGTCGAGAGGAATACAACATTACCATTATCAAAAAAAAAAGAAAACAACTTAGGTCGGGAGGCTCTTTGTTCAAATTGGGTCCTCAGATTATATTGATTCTGAATGGACGCCATTCTAGTGGTTGGTATTCATGATGCATGAAAGGGAGAGAATTGTGACTACTAACATGGTTCTGAAACGCACACATGTAGAGATGGAAAGTAAATATTAATTACCGTGTCAAGGAGAAAGAGTTATTGGGTTTTCATTTTATTACTAAATGGTATGGTTGAACACAGGTAGGCAATTATGAGTTACTTACCCATTCTCTGTGTGCCTCGAGTCAATTAGCTGATTACCAATCTTTTTGGTTCTCCTTTCTGACAGAAACAATTTGTTTGAGCAAAATTTTCTCAGTATATTTATTCGCCTTGGTGATGGATGTTTTGACGCGACATATTCAAGGGGAGGTGCCTTGGTGTATGTTATTTGTTGATGATATAGTTCTGATTGACGAGACCCGGGGAGGAGTTAATGATAGTTTAGAGGTTTGGAGACAAACCCTGGAGTCTAAAGGGTTTAGGTTGAGCGGGATCAAGACGGAATACTTGGAGTGCAAGTTTAGTGATTTGACGAATGATGCGGACGTGGAAGGGAAGCTGGATTCCCTGGCTATTCGGAAGAGAGATAGTTTCAAGTGTCTTGGGTCTATGATACAGGGGAATGGAGAGATTGACGAGGATGCCACACACCGTATTGGTGCAGGGTGGATGAAGTGGAGACTCGCCTCTGAAGTTTTGTGTGATAAAAAGGTGCCTCCTAAACTTAAAAGCAAATTCTATAGAGTGGCGACCGACAATGTTGTATGAAGTGGAGTGTTGGCAAGTCAAGAATTCCCACATCCAAAAGTTGAAGGTGACGGAGATGAGGATACTGCGTTGGATGTGTGGTCTTACTAGGAGAGATAGGGTTAGAAATGAGGTTATTCAAGAGAAGTTGGGAGTGGTTTCGGTGGAAGACAAGATGCGAGAAGTGAGGTTGAGATGGTTCGGGCATGTGATGAGGAGGTGCACGGGTGCCCCAGTACGGAGGTGTGAAGGTTAGCTATGGATGGTTTCAGGAGGGGTAGAGGTAGGCCGAAGAAGTATTGGACATGACATGGAGCAGTTACAGCTTACTAAGGACATGACCCTAGATAGGAAGGTGTGGAGGACTCAAATTAGGGTAGAGGGTTAGTAGGTGGGAGTGTGTCCTTGCTAGTAGGAAGGGATGCTTTGTTTGTAGCCGTGCCAGTAGTTGTAGTGCTTTGCGTGTGTCTTGTAGTTTCTTGTTCGTGGTGTTTTGTTGATGTTTGTGAATTCGGATAGATAGTTTATAGTTCTACTCTGTGGGTGTCTTGTTTTCTGTTATTATCTATTGGTGTGTTATTCCATCTTTTTATTTTTTATTTTTTTATTATGTCTTTTTATACTTTTTTTGTTCTAAGCCGGGGGTCTATCGGAAACAGCCTCTCTACTTCATTTGAGGTAGTGGTATGGAGTATGGACTGCGTACACTTTATCCTCCCTAGACCCATTTTGTGGGAATTCACTGGGTATGAAGTTGTTGTAGAATTTTCTCAGAATAAGATCTTCTTAGATAAAGATTCTTATTGTTTTCAAATTTGTTTGCTCAGGTGGAAACTGCCACTGGGTCTATTGTCCCAACAAACTTTGACGCAACAACAAGATGTCCTGACGAAGTTGTTAGGAGAATACGAGTGACTGCATCTTTTGAGGACCGCAGTTGGAAGGGAAGACTACTAGAGACCTATGATACTCAGGCTGACCAATTTGTGATTGCTCCATGCACTTGGTAAAACTGCTTACTTTGGATTCTTTATTTACTACTTGACTACTTCTCAGCATTACCTCGGGGTGTTTCTATTTCTTATCTTGTCATGTAATTTCTCAGTTTGCTGTCTTAATTCCCTGAATTTGTCATCTAAATTCCTTCTATGTATTTCAATTTTCTTTAGATGAATGGTGAGGGCAATTTATAGATACATAATCATATTAACTGAGACACTAGTGAGCTAACAAGAACTTTGACTAACTTCATTCGGAAAATAGACTACAAATTAATTAACAATTAATAGAATCGTTGCCATCAAATCCATGATCTCTTGGTTGCACTTTTTTTTTTGGCTTTGCCACTTAAGCTAGGCCTCTTTGATGTTTTAAACATATCTCCTAATGAATTCCATTTTTATACCACAGGAGCATGCGCAAGATGCATATTGCCCTCATGCTGCAGAATTTATCCGATGAGGAAATCCTTCTTACTTGTTCCACCTCTCCTTCTGCCGAGGCTCCAGATTTCGTTGATAACCAAAGAAGGTACTACAATAGCTACACAATTATGACACACTAGTTCCTTTCCAGGATCACGGATTAGTCAGCGTGCTTCCCAGTGAGACATCATTTAAACAAATTCTTTCTACAGGCAGTGGGACTATTTAATCCAACACCCAGATTGGAGTGAAACATTCCCTTTCAAAAAGCCACGTATATTTCAAAGGACAGAAGATAAGAGTTGGGTGAGGCACCAAGCAAAGTTTAGCAGCTCATCTTATGCATACGCTGATTAACACCGTGTTGTTCAAGGGGGCAGCTAAGGGAAAGGGGAAGTTGATGCGTGTTTTATTTTAAGTACAAATGTTTCTCCTGAGGCTATTCGGTATAACTGAAAAGGGGAAAAGTATGTTAACTTTCCAATTTCCTTCCATCTTCAAAGGGGTTATGAAGCTCAAGGGTGATATTCCCCCTCTCCATCCATTGCAGGTTAAATCAGTTGTCTTGAAGAGCCTTGTTTCTGTGGAAAACAGCAGGAGTCACAGCTAAGACTTTCCTTTAAAAGCTCTATTGATATGATCCACTATTATTAACGTGCATCGCACGTTCATAGAAACGAGTTGATAAATAAAAGCTTGAAATGATATGGCAATTTCTTAATTTGATTTTCTTAATGCATTGCTCGACTGGATAAAGGTAGCAGTGACCCCCCTTTACATGTTCCATTGATGAGCCAAAACTTGGAATGATTGGCAATTTTCTTGTTAGGTTGTCTTATTATTTGTTTGATACAATAATTGGTTTTCAGATAATATCATGCGACTTGGCAATTCTGGAACTAAAAGGAAAGGGAGGACCACCATTGTAAAGTGAAAAATTTAAGGTTAACACAAAGAAGATCAAATAATATTACTCCGTCCGTTCCATTTTAATTGGCAAGGTCCGAAATACAACTGTCAAACTACTTAAATTTTTATGTGGATTCAAACATAAAATCTTTACAAATAAATTTTGCATTCTTGGAAATTACATAAAATACTACTATAAGTTATAATAGTTCATAATTCAAAAATATCTGGAAACTATATTAACCAAAAAAAGAAACCTGGACTTGCCACATAAAGGGACACAAGAGGGATACTAAATACTCAACAGGCCAGGTGCTATTCATAGCTGCTGCTAAAACAACATACCTAATGTATTCCCACAAGTGAGATATGAGGAGAGTAAAGTGTATACAGATTTTACCCTTACCTCGTAGAGATAGAGATGTTTCCGATATTCATAACTACTACGATACTAAATTAGTAAAGAGGGATATAGCAAAAGGGATTGTTCTGAGCTCTTTTGACATTTCTCAATTTTGAAGCCCAATTATTCTTCTAAAGCGGCAGTAACAAAAGCGTTTTACCTGTCACCAATGGACTTCTGTCCGAGGACACCTAATGCTCACTGGGAACAACATACACAGATATGAAAAACCTGGGCAACACCATCCTAAAAGGATATATAGTACACTAACTAATACAGCACACAGAATATCCTTTCAATGTTTATCCTTCTACTATCTCCTATTGGCAAACAATATTTTTGCTAATACACGGTATGAATACTATGAAATCAAGCAAATGGCTTCTGCAACTCACTAGGCCCATGAGCAAAATGGCATTTCTCTCCAAACGTGCATAAGCCTTTTGAAAAATTCGCGCACATCTTTGTTTTAAATGGGCCAGCAGGACCCCGAGTAACTGGGACAGCATTTTTTAGCCCGCCTGTAGGACCTTTGGCTTGGAAATCATCATACGCCGGACGCGCTTGCTTCCCAATCTCCATCTCGCTATGAGCAAAATGGCACTTATCACCAAACCTGCATCCTTCTGCAGTGTTGAACTTGCTGCAAAACTTCGACTTCACAGCTGGAGCAGGACCATCACTAAAAGAGGCACTATTCCTTCCAAATGGAGGTGCTGGATTCGAACCCATGTTTGATAGCTGGCTCATAGCAGTGTAGCCAGGAACATAGTGAAGAAAGTGACATCCTGCCCCAAATGAGCATCCGGAAGTGCTACACCGCATCAGGAAAATGATTGTTAGCATAAGCGCAACTGAGCAGCAAAATGCAACCGAAGAGACAGGCAAATGAAGCCGAGAACAGATAATACACTAGAGTGAATATTGTAAAACCGTCAGCATGTTTAGAAGATTAGCTTTCTCCCTTCCTGTTTTACAAGTTCATGATATTGTTCCAGCAAACACTACCTACTATTACTTACATAGAGGGACTGCTATTAAGATATCATGGCACTAGAAAGAAAACCCTGTCTGTTCAACATGAACTTACCGGCGAGAGATGATTGAAAACTAATATACCAAGTAATATTGCTAAAAAATATTATCACTAAACAATGACCACAAGTATATCAAATGAGTTTATTCCATAAATGTAAGGCACGATGCACGAGAAATCAACACCAGAATCATTAATCTGGATGCCAGGTAAACCAGCGGATGGATCAACTGCTTTCTGATTACTTGAAATTAGAAAGAGAGTACATCAGGAACTTCAGTCTGAACAAAATAAATGAATTTACCAGGTTCATTCTTCCTCTACATCAAATTCTTGATGCTAAACAGTTCGATTTCAAAACATAAACCAGATTTATTAACCACACACTCACAAAGGCGAGTTAAAATTACAACTTCAAATGGGGAATAGTCTAACATAAAAAGAAAGCCCAAAAATTGTAATGCTTCCAGGTTTGCATGATTGGCATATACATAACATGTAAGAAAAATTTGATATTAGTTATTATACATTGGTACAACAGCAGCAATGATGATCGCAATCACACCATAACCTCAGAGTAGTTGAGGTGAGGTTGGCTATGTGAAACTTTTATATCAATTCCGCAAGGAACAATTTTATTTCAATACTTAAGATAAATAAGGGTTTGTATCGCTACAGATTTGTAAACAAACTTAAGGATTCCTAGCAAACACACGACCTAATGCAAGTTCAATAAAATAGTGTTCCCCATATTGGTATGATATTGTGCAAGTAATGGTATTTACCGGGCAGAAGATCAGCTTATCTACAACCGTACAGCATTAAACCCTACGCTCATTTCATATAACAATTGATAGTCTCCATCTCTATAACCACGGTATCCTTTTGTCCATACACCATTTATGGAATTTTCTGTTACCAATATTAGCTGGCAAAGAAAAGAAACTTTAGTGTTTAATCTTCCTGTCGTTATTGAAGAAGTTGGATTTTTAATGCTTGTATGTACGACAAAGAATAGTTATGCCAAAACAGTACCATCGCTGAATAATTAAAATGAGGAAAACAATCGTATTGAGTTCATATTCCAACCCCAGATATGTTCACGACTTCCAGTACCATCTGTGTAGTTGGTTACCAGGCAGTCATGGATCTATTAAAGAACATTGCCACTAATTTAGTCCAATCACTAACATATAATCTAAAACAATGTACATTGATAGAAGCTCACAACACAGGCACACTAGCTACAGCGACTTAGAGAGTACAACAATAAAATTTAAGTTTCACAGAGATTATATAGAAAATTTGGAAAGTTTGACAAGTATCAATTTCAAGCTCTATTCACACTCTGTGAATCACACATCCACACTCAACCTCAATCTTGAAAAAAGAATTTTCCCACGGGAAAACTTAGATAAGCAGTTCTTGATCCAACACTTTGGCTTGAACATCCTCAATGGTAAAGAAATTTTCTATAGGGAACCTGCGAGTAAATACAGCTGATTGAAAATGTCCGGAGAAGCAGAGGTATAGAGTGCTTGTCCTTTTATTCTATCTTCTTATTTTTTATGAGCGAGAAGTACATCTAGGGCCAACCCTTAAAACCAACCACAGCCTCCGAAACTCGGGGATAATAGGCCCTCCTCTCTACCCTTCTCGACTTGAATACCATGCTTAGTTTGCAGGCAAGGCTCGAACCTGTGACTTAAGTCACAACTCACAAGTCCCTCAATCTTTGCCAGTTGAACTAAGCCCTGGGGCTTCTTTTTTACATTCATGATGAAATTATAAGTAGTGCTCCAACGACATTTGCCTTGTAAAATTAGAATTCCGCATGCTGCTGAATTTTTTTTACCATCACTGGCTTGTCATTCCATATGTTAAGGTTCAAGCATTACAAAACATTATAACATAGATGAATCAAATTGAGAATACTTATTTTTGATGAATTAAACATGACACCTGAAAAACTTCATGCATGGCTTTGATTTGCTTCCTACACCAGTCATAAAGGATTCTGATTCTGTTGCAAAAGATTGAATATTTCTCTTTAGTTTAATTTCCAGTGAAATTAGCAATTGCCAATATATTTAATATATTAAACTATTCACACAGTACAGTGATGCAAACAACCCAATTTCAGTAGTTCTCATTACAAAATCCAAAATCACCTAAGCTTTACTGTATCATTAAACAATATATGCTAAAACACTGGAGGATGTTCCCACACCAAGCTACTTTGTGGGGTAGGGGACCAGACTGGTGACTGCTGCGGTTGTTGCCTGCAGGGTATGTGACACCCCACAAGTTGACTAGTGCTGAGCCAGAAGATTTTCCTTTGGATCGTTACAACGCTTTTTGAACGGTTCAAAGTAAAAGTGAATAGGTAAGAAGTGGAAAGCCCCATATCAATCCATCTCCATAGGAGACAATATGAGCAAAAGACAATAATCCCTACCACATAAAAGAACTCACTCCAGGGGGAGGGGGTATTCAGAAAGGGCAGTCGCGGGCTCTTTCTTTCCTTGTAGGGAAGGTCTTGGTTTGGTATGGAAATAGAGAAAACTTGTTATGTTCTAAGTTACGCGGACTCTTCACTTTCTATGCCGCACCGTGTACACGCACCCGTTGACATTTTTGAAGAGTCCGAGCAACATAAGTTATGGTTATGCGGCTATATACAAAAGGCGGGTGGGGCTTCAGACAGCCTTTTTTTTTTTTTTTTGAATAGTTTCAATCAAAATTCCATCGATTGTAGCTAGTGATTGCCCGGATCACACACCAAACCGGGCAATCACTAGCAAACGAATTGAATTGTTCCATGGGTGTCTCAATAAAATTAGTTCAAGTGATAACACTTTCTAAGCAAACTTACAAACCTATAAAGATGAATCCTTCTGCCAAAACTCACTTTGCTAATAGAGTGAAAAAAAAAATCTCCACAAAAAATTAGCAAGATCCAGAAAGAGAAAACTAACCGTTTCTTGATTTCTTGATGTCTCCATGGCTACCAAAACCGCCACCTACTCTTCTCTTTCTCCCAAATTCCATTTTTGCTCCCTACCAAGAAAAATTCAACAAAAGATAAATCAAATAATTAATTATACATATAACAAAAAATGAACTGAATTTGAATATGTCAGATGAAAATTTTGCTTACAATTAGAGGGGAAAAATGAGAGCAGTACAAAACACTAGGGTTTTGGTTTGTTCCCTTTGAGATTCAAACTTATCCTTAATTTTGCTTATGTAATCCTCGTATTTGTTCCTTCAGGGAAAGGAAATGCATGTAATCCTCGTATCCACAGTGAAAACAAAATTTCATAAATAGCAAGACTAGTGCATCTTTGTTACCAAAATAGGGATTTATTTGCACTTTGGGAGCTAATTTTATTGCGTGACAATAGTTTCAGAAATTACAAAACGTGTCAATAAGTTGTTCTTCTAGACACATAGGCTTACATATATTATCTGAGATGCATCAGTTTGAGATTCGATTTAGTTTCAAAGATATATGTATTTGATGTCAAATATGCACGAATATATTTATTAAATATTTATGATACACAATGACTTTTTATTTATGTGTTTTTATGATGTATCTATATTTTCATAATTTTATGTATTTATTTATTTTTAATGTATCTGTAGCCGGAATCAATTTCATCCAGTGTATCAAATATTAATTTTTGCTATAATAAATATCAATTTAATCTAGTGCATCAAATGTTGATTTAATGTATCCAGTATCAATTTTAAATAATGTATCCATATATATGTATCTGCTATCAAAAGATATATGTATCTGTGCATATATACATAGTTAGAAGAAGAAGCCCTCGTGTATCGATATGCGCATAGCTAGTGTATCCAGATACATATATCTTTTGATAGCATATACATGTATTTGTACATAAATACATAATTAAAAGAAAAAATCTACATGTATTTGTTCATAGATAACCTATCCAAATACATATATCTAGTATCTGCTATCAAAGATACATGTATTTGTGCATAGATATACAATTAGAAGAAGAAGCTCCCATCAAAAAATATATCCTCTTCTTCTTCATCTGAACTCCCCTCACCCCTTTTGCTAAAAACTCTAATAGCAACAACAAACAACACAACATCGAACCCATCTTTCCTACCCTCTCTGCTAAAAACCCTTCCTCCGATACAAGTTAATATGAAAATCTAATCAAAATTCTAACTCCTTCATACATAGATTAACAGATCCTCTGACCGGTTAAAAAATATTTTCATGTGACATAAGTAAATTTTTCGACGAAAAGGGAAGATGGGTGGATGAAAATGGAAGAGTGTGGGAGAGAGAAAAACAGGTGAAATATAGTAAAAGCCACATTGTTGGAACTAATGTGAGTGATGTTGTGGGAGGGGGAGGGGGGAGTGTAAGATACTTAAACCTTGATTTTAGATTGTAATGTAGGAATATGTATCTTACATTACTTTGTAAGAAATTTCTCTCTTGATATACTATGTAATTATTTTAAACTGTTGATAGTTTATGTATATATAGTAGGAATATTTGTCTAGATATGTAGTTTTACCTATAAACGATATGTGTGCGTTCTTGCTATTTATAAATTTTCTTTTTTCTCTATAGATATGAGGATTACATACATTATAAGAAAAGACTTACTTTTCAGAGTGATCTTTCTCGATTTCAGAACGGAAAGATTAATTGTGCCTTTCTTTGAATTGATTTATTTGATTGAACTTTCTTATTCAACTATAGGGGTTGATTTGATAGTTCTGATATTGTTATCTATAATATTGATCCGATTCAAGATCATCGAGAGGTAATATATACGTTGATAGTATAAACATACATGGCGTACATATAAGAATTAGGTCTAAAATTTAGGAATATGTTTATCAATGTATATCTACTATAAAAAATTTAAAATATAATTACATTTTATAATTATTAAAAATATCACTATAAAGTACAACTATGGAGCATAATAAGTTAGGTGAACCAATTTTTCTTAGAAGAAAAAATGAATTCTTACGAATATGTACCACTAAGGTAAATAGTTTGTAGCTAATGTAGCTACCTCTTTTTACATAAAAAATGGCCTAAAACATACGCTCAAGTTATAGGGGCCAAGTTAACTAATTCACATGTATATATAATGAATTTTTATTGTATAAAGTATATAACTGTATATATGTGATGTATAATTATGCATAAGAGATGTATATATACATGTTTATACAATATTTATACGTTATTATATAATACATATGCATTGTGTATATATATTGTATAAATACTGCATAATCATGTGTGTATAATGTATAAAAAATGTATCACACTATGATACACAAAATCAAATGTAAACAGGTTGTCTTCTTCATTCACTATTCAGTTGCTCGAATCAGTGTGAAATATTTTCAATCACCATTAATCCATCTCCCAAGTAGATTTCCAAATTTTGAATAACTCAAACCTCTAAGACCTCAATAATGATAGTTCTTAGATTTCTACATTTTAACTATCAATAATCACCAAACTAAGCTCAATTGAATTTCAATTAAATTCACACTTCAGAATCGACTTCTTTGAGCTATTTCCAACAAAATGAGACGAGACTCATTTAAGCTTTCACAATAATTTTCAAATTTGTAAAATTTAAATTCTTTTGAAGAATGTAATAATGATTTGCTAACCTGAGATTAGAATGAAAAATGCGCAGAGACAAAGGAGAAACCTAGGAAGAAAATAAGTCTATATGACTATCTAGTAATAAAGTAACAACTAGGCTATTTTGAGTAAGAAAGATAACCGAATGATCACTTTGCTTAATTTTCTCAAGACATAAAAATCCCCTTGCATCCCAAACATTGGTCAGGAATTCAGCCCAACCCAACAAAAACTAACACATCCCTCATTTGTAATCTTATTGAATGTGCATCTTATAAGATTTTTGTGGACTTCAATATTGCTCATTAAGAATTAAAAAAAAAAGTTTCATCAAGTTTAAATATGAAAATATGTCATTTTATTTATAATTAACTACGAATAAAAATAGGGCAAACAACATAAATTCCGACAGTTTGGAGCTTAATTACAGAAAATCCCAACATTTTACATAATTACTGAAAATCCCAATTTTGGATTTGTCGAGATACATATTTAGCTCCTGATACATCCAACGAAGATACATTTTTCCTTGTAAAAATAATAATTAGCTCCCGATATATTTTTTTCGATTTTGGGTCCGTCGAGATACATAATACATCCAACGAAGATACATTTTTTCCTTTGTAAAGATATATAATTAGCTCCCGATATATTTTTTTTAATTTTGGGTCTGTCGAGATACATACCTAGCTCCCGATACATTTTTTTCGATTTTGAGTCTATCGAGATACATAATGAGCTCCCGATACATCCAACGAAGATACATAATTAGTTGAGATTTTTGTAATTACTTTGTAAGTGTGGGATTTGTATAAATATGATAAGTTTAAGGTGTATGTTTATGTTATTTTTCCTAAACTATAGCATCATGTGTTGAGTAGAAGCAAAGGCCTCACCAATTGCCCACAGACCCACATCCACCAATTTTTACACCTTTACACAACACATAGTCACCAGCTCAACAATCATATCCCTAAATTAAACTTGCTGAAAATGATGAAGTGGATGAATTTCCAGTCTAGATATCCAATAAAAATATCTAATTAACTACTAATAAAAATATAGCTACTCCAAGAAAACGATGGGAAGAGATTAAACTTAATCAAGTTTAAATATGAAATGTGCATTAAAGTTCTACACATTTCACAAAAGAACTACAAAAATTCCTTCATTAATTGTCATAAATCTTTATGAAGTGGATGAATTTCCAGTTTAGATATCCAAAGAATACAATTTTTTTTAAATGGAACCATAGCTGTTGCATTATGGTAAAAGTGTTATTTTTTTCAACACTAATAATAGTAAAATTATACATTAAAATTCTTATGTCTTGAGCATTTATATTTTAAAAAAATATAATTCAGAAAAATAAAATCAGGCTTAAATTGACGCCTACCAACTACTTTTTCCTGTTTTCTTTTTACAGAATTTGCAATTGAAACATGGATGGGGATTAATGTCACCCCTCAAAATGATTTCGAATATCAACACTTTTGAGCTGTCGAATATTTTATATTAAAAAATAATTGTTTAATTAAAATTTAAGGGCAGCAGATTTATATAGGTCGGGGCGAATTAAAGTCTTCACGAATTTACGGGAGTTTACATATACGAATTAAAAGGAAGGAGAGAAGCACTTTTGAGTTTTAACTTTTGCAAGAGTGGAGTTTATTCATTTTTCTCTTTTTCTTTCCTTTTCTTATGCACATTTTATTTCAATATCTATTTTGATGACTGATTAGTCTAAATTCATGCTAAAAAATTTTACTTAAGAAATTAAATATTTCTTATAAAAGTTAATTTTGTTTTTAAATATCAAATCCTGAAACCTTATCGCTCCATCACAAATTTTGGTGGTGCATTTTATTTGGTAGTTCAAGCAACCTTTTAGGGTGGAATCAAAATTTTCAAAAGTTTGTTCCTCTTATAAGGGAAAAAAATAGTGTTCATGTAGACACTTTAATTTAGAGGATAAAATCCCGTCAAAATATGGATTAAATCCTAAATACAATGCATATTGATCCAAGCGAAAAATTTTATGGGAAAATTACACAAAACTACAACTTAACTTATATATATTACTTAAAATATCAAATCCACAAACTAATCACAAAATATCTCATATCTCACGTTTTCTCTCCTTATTCCTTATACATTACTCAACCCACTCCATCCTCCCACTTTTTAAGCCTAATGCTACAAAAAGATAGCTTATTTTCAAGGCAACTATCAAGCGGTTTATCATTTTTGAATTACCACAAAAAACATAAAAATCAGACCCTTTCTTCCTCTCTTCTTCACCTCTTTTCCACTGCCACCAAAATAGAAAAATCCTAGCCATAGCCGCGTCACCCTCGTCTGCCACTAGCCTGCGGGATTCGCCCATTTTTGCACTTCTCCAACCCGTAATTCCACAAAATCAGAGAAATCAGTCCCCAAATTCCTACAACAACGAAAAAATGAGTTCAAATCAGTCATTTAATGGCCTGAAAAAGTCAAAATTTTGGAGAAGAGAAAGAGATTCTGATCAAGACTTCAAAAATGTATATGTGGGTTTTTGTTACTGCACATACATAGATCTAATGTATATATGGGTTTATGTTAGTACACATACATAGATCTCATGTATATGTGGGATTTTGGTACTGCATATACATAGATCTAATTACACTTTGGGTTTTTGTTACTGCACATACATAGATCTAATGTATATGTGGGTTTATGTTACTGCACATACATAGATCTGATGTATATGTGAGATTCTGGTACTGCATATACATAGATCTAATGTACATGTGGGTTTCTATTATTACATATACATAGATCTAATATATATGTGGGTTTCTGCTACTGCACATATGTATACAATTTTGGTGATGTATATGCTCGCGGAAACAAGATAATGTATTGTATTTGTTTATTCTGATACATAAATGTAATGTTTTGATGATGAATATGATGGTGGAAACAAGATAGTGTAGTGTATTTGTTTATTCTGAGACATATATCTAATGTACATATAACAATTATGTATATGAAGTATGTGGCATATACATACAAGCTAATAAATCCATAACTGTGTTAACTAATGTATTGAATTAGACTTACATATTTGAGTAGCATAGGTAATGCATATACATAGAAGAGAATGTTGCTTATTTGTCTGTTAATTTAGGTATTGGATTCGAACTATATTTTAATACTTATGTATATAATTACAGGGTATGAAATATGTAGCGGGTGCATTGTAGAACAACGTGGCAGTACGTGGAAGACTAGAAGGTGCACTCATATAAGGAATAGTACAACCACTGTCGAGATTGAAATCAACCGGCACCAGAGATGGCATCATCACTTCTATCTCCATTTAGAAAAAGAAAGAGAGAATAGTGAATGTTTGAATTTTGGAAAAATAGGGGAAGAGAAGGAACAGTTATATAAGTAAAGAGGAAAAAGGAAATAGGAAGGAAATAAGGGGAATTGACTGAAAGCATTATCTTGTTTCCTAATATGAATTCATTTTCCTTTTATGTTGTTAAACAGTTTTGTACTTATATATATGTTAGTAATGTATATGGTCGTTTAGTTATGTATATGCAGAGTAAAGATAAGGGATTTGATGTAATTTAAGCAAATGTCGGGAGGGAGTGTAATTAGCTAGTAAACTACTGATATTTATGTTATTTACACAAACTTTATCATGTGAGAGGCCCAAGTATTAGATGGCAGACAAAAGCTGTGTGAGTTTCCTGTCATATATTGACAGGAGAAATACCGGGTCCCACTGTAATAAAAAGGAGCCAAATCCTAGCTGTCTTATTTCTCTCTCTCTTTCTTTCCTTTCTTACATTTAGAATTTATTTATGTTTTGATTTAAATAGGTAGTTGATTTACTTGCTCAAATAAATTCGTTTTTAAAGTTTAACGAAAAATTGTAATATATTTCCATTCAACGGAAATCCTCAACTTCAATTTAAAGTTTAAAATGCAAAAAATTATTTTTTGAAATAATACTTGTTACATAAAAGACATTCAATTTTAGCTAAATTAATTTTTGTCATATAAAAGATATTAATATTTACTCAGATTTTTTCTACTTTTATTAAAGAATTTATTTTCTTATTTTTAAGAAAAACTTAATTTCCTAGAGAAAGAGTTTTTCAAAAATTTTGTCCAACCAAAAATGAGAAAATAAGAAAATATTTTTCAAAAAATATTTTTCTTAATACCAAGCACACCCTATGTGACAAATTTTAAAGTGGATGACTTTTATGTGATACTTCCTCCATCCCATATTAGTTTAGAACTTTTCATTTTGCATGGTGCTTTAAAAATCATAAATAGAATGATCAATTTTACTACTATACCCTTTATCATATTAATGTACATAAAGATAATTTGTTTGAACTATACAAAGAGTATATTAATTGTAGGGCTAAAATGAGAAAATTTTAATTAATTTCATCTTGATTTAGTAAGCGATCAAATAATTTGGGACATATATTTTTAGCAAGATGGCCAACTAATATGATACAAAGGGAGTAAAAAAAATTTTGTGTAATAAATTTTAAAGTTAGATAACTTTTATGTAAAAAAATAATAAAAACTATTTCTCATAAACTCAAAGTTGAATGAACACAATCCATATAGCAAAGGAGAAAAGATAGACAACTTATATTTGCTATTTTAGATCGAAATATAATTTTTAGTGTCTATTTAATGATGTGGCGGCTTTAAATTTGTAGAAAAATAATATCAAAAAATTAAAATCAATATTTAAATGTATTTAGGACCCAACTCATCTAAATTCGATCCAATTCTTAACCCTACCTGCTTCAAATGATTTTGCTATACCAGAGATGTCCTTAATGATTAAAAAAAATATGATGATTCTTCAATTTCTAACACTCTAAGTACTAGAGACGTCTTTTATAATATTGAACTATAATAAACAATATCATATAGACTCACGAAAAACAGATTCATCACTTGTGAGATTCAGTATTCAATTTTTTCAACACCAATAAAAAAGAGAGCATAATAAAAAAAATAAATTGCCACCATAATCAAGTGACAAAAAATTTAATTCGTTTACAAATATCTACAAATAAAAATTAGGAGGAAAAAAAAAGAAGAAAACTTCAATTTACCATAGGATCGAAACAGGAGCAAAAAAATAATTAGAAAAAAGGGCAAAAGAAAGAACAGTAAGGAATTATACAGTTTCTATACACATTCTAGACAATAATTATATAGTTTATATACACATTTTATATAACCTTTAGATGCAATTATTATTGAGATACGTATTTTATACAATTACTATACATTTTTTATACATATTCTATACAGTTTTTGATTTATATTTTACACCGATACATATTTTATACAACAATGATACAGTTTCTATATACATCTTATCTAGTTTCTATACATATATCTTATATACATACATATTTTATACAATAATTATACAATTTCCATACAAATTAATTTTATACCATAATTACTACTAAATCTAAAAGTCAAATAAAGTGTAAATATAACAAAAAAAACAAAACCAAGAATATAGGTTACAAAATTTTTGCAAAATTACACCAAACAAAGTACAAGCAATGATAAAAGCCAATAACCACAAGAAAAAAATAAAAACAACAGGGAAATTTAATTGCTCTTTATTTATCTATCTATAATCCCCTCTATGCATATATAAAAAATAATTATACATCTCCTTTCTTCTTAGTTGAAAATTAGAGATGATTACTGGTGCATTTTTATTTTTTTTAATTTTTGGTTGTATTGGGTATTAGAAGATAATCTTCTGTTTTTTGGTGTGTGATTGAGCACTTAAAATCGTTAATCTTGTGTAGTTTTCTTTTATCATGATTGTTAACATTCTTTTTTAAGTTATTTTTAATGGATTTTTAAAGGAAAAAAGGGAGAGTTGTAATTGATCGCTAATTTTTAGCTCATATAATCTATCTTGTTGATTATTGATTAGATCAGTAATTTTGTTAGATCTGATTAATTGAAATATTCATTGATAAATATTGAAGGTTTATCTTCTTCTTTTTTTCGAGTATGAAAAGAAATTCTAATTTCTTTCTAATTGAAAGCCAGAAACCACACGAAAAAAATAAAAGAAAAACAGCAACATTAATATTTTAAAAAAGAACAAAAGTAGCCCAAAATTGAAATGACTATTTATTGGAATTACTTGGGTCGACTGGCCACTCCATGTTCAATGACCCAAAAGTGAGCTATTTGTTTGGAGATGGGTCAGCCTGATGTGTCCTTTTTCCTTTACTTATTTTGCTAAACTTTTGAAAAGACGAAAAGTGAGTTCAATCTTTCTTTGATAAAGAAAGTTGAGGTGCTTGATCAGATTTTATAAAATAATAATTGATAATAATCTAATAACAGAATTATTTTTTTAAATTATTTTTTTTCAAAATCACTTTTGAAATCTCGATCAACCACAAACTACGACTCTAGTACTAATAAAAATATTTTAAAATTAATTAAACAAATACAAACTGCTACTCTATAAAATTACATTTTGTTTTAACTTAATTCTTTCTATTCTACTAATGAATAAGGGAAGGCTATTGTACGACGAAGGGTATTTTACGTAAATAAAATCAAAAGCGAAGGCAAATATTTAAATCTCCTATTCTGCTGTGAGTCCACGTGCTACTCATGGACATACCCACGTCAAACTTTAGCTTTTCAATGTTGGTGTGGATTTCACTATGAAGTATTTGGTTGTGATTTTGGTGTAGTTAAATCAAATTGAATGAATAATACAAATGAAGGTTAGTTTTCAAATGAGAGGTTCTTTGTCACAATAAGACCTTATAAGCTTGAGGGTAAAGTTGAAATTTGATAATGTCTTGAATTGAATGGTCTTATTCTACAGTACGTGGAGTATAAAATATGTTAATGAATTATTTTTTATCTCTTTAGTAGTTTAGTTGGTAGGCGAACAATTTTGGTTGCAGTGTTTTTGAAAATAAAAGTTGGTCTACGAAAAAAGGAAGAATTGCTAGAGGGAAAAAGGAACATTACAACGACTGTAAGAGGTAAATTCACACTTTTTTCACATTACTAAATTAGTAATGTATTTTCATGTTTGTTTTTTTCAACTCGATCCCGTTAATACTGAACAATACAAGTAAATTTCAAGAAAATGTTGGGTTTTTAAACTGATAAGTTGAATTTATGATAACTTTATCTTTCAAGTATATGGTTCTTAGTTTAGTATGCGTGTTAGTTTTGTTCTTCAGTTCTTAATTTTGGGTGAAAAATATTTAATTTCTAATATTATAATCATACTCACTTTAGTACTAATTTATCTTTACTTTGATCTTTTCTCGAGCAATTCAATTTTTGTTTTGTGTGTCATAACGTGTTGTTGCTTGGACTAGAATACATATGAAGTTATATTTTGTGCTTTTATTGCTCAATAATGCAAGGCAAAATGGTTTCTCATACAGTGCCATGATTTACTGGAGAGGCAGCTGAAGATCCGAAGGTATGGAAAATATTATCAAAGAAGTTGAAAATAGGCATGTCAAGGATGAAAAAAAGTGACGAAAAAGAAGGTGAAATTTATCTTGCTTCTTTACAAAGTGATTTACTCTTTATTCCCGTGAAAAAGGATTCTTCAATCTTTACAAAACCTTTTTGTAAAGTAAAAAGTTAATGTGATATCCCTACTAAACTGCTACATGTTAATCAAGGGATGATGTATCCAAAAAAATTCTTTTAGGAATCGATTTTTCGACCAGATCTCCCTAAAAATCGTACGTGCATGTCTCCCCGCATGTGTTCAAAGAGCAGCTATCCGGTTTTGCCTTCACTGCTAATGGATGACTTAAATGGTATGGCTCTTAAGTTGTAAAGTCATATCATTTGTGGAGAGGCCAGCCGTCCGGAGCTAATGACTATCTTATGACCGTCACCAGTTCAAGCCATGAGGCCAATAAAAGGGAATGCTTATAAGACCCTCTCACTGGTTATAACTGAATTTTTGTTACAATAAGTAGTCAAGGTAATTTTTGTGCTCCCTCTCTATTATTTGATATTTTTGACCTTCTCCAATAATGTGTAGTGAACTCAATGTTAACAATATTATTTCTGTTGCTGGCTATAAAATCTGCTACCAGATTGCTTTGGCTATTAGGGATGAAGTAGAGGATTTGGATAAGGAAGGATCAATGTCATCCCAATTGATATGTTTCTTAACGAGATGCTTCCTTTGAGGAAATATGAACTTGATTCTACTAGAACATGGCTCTCTGCTTCTTCTGAATCACTACACAGGTCCCCTTTACTCTTCTTTTTATTTTTACCTTGAAACTTTTTCTAACTGTATATTCTTGCAGTGAGAGCTTATCTTTTGTGGTTGGTAGTTACACACTATCTGTTCTTGTGCGTCTTTTAATTTGTTGAGGGGACTATGCAGTAGTAAAAATGTGAAACTTACTCTTAGATATAAGATTTTATGAAAAGATAAAAATTGAAAATAACCTGAGAAAAAGTTGAAGTCTTCTTACCTTCAAAACATATGGGATTTTGAAATTTTAATTCTGCATTATAGGTTTACCACTGCATAAACATAAAACAATACATTAGACTACTAGCATATTTAATTAAAAGTGGGGAGGCTGGATAACAATAACAGACACCTCATATATTGCCTATAATGTGAGAAAAATTAGAACAGGACCCTAAGAGTAGTGCTTGTATCAAGACTTGCTACTATGACCCTTATCAGTAGTGCTACCAAACTGTACTACAGCCGTGCCTAGATTTATATCGCCTATAGTGAAACTGAGATATGAATATTGGAAAAAAAAATACTAATAGGATGCCTCGCCTAAATCAAGTTCAGTATAAATAGATAAATACCCATTATATGAAAAACTTCACATTATGTGCAGATGCATCTTTGTCAATGAATCTCGCCCAACTGCGATTTACATAAATTCTGCAGTTGACAGGTCAAAAATTATGTTGATTCAGGTTCTTCTTTACACAGTTACCATCAATGCAAAAAACTGGAGAGTATTGACATGGTGAAACTGCTCTAGGTTTGCTTTTGCTTTATCATATGCTTATATGGATTAATGAATTAGCTATGAAGCTGATTTTATATGATGCATTTATCTGGTATATTTCTTTTCTCTGTCTTGTGAGGAGGACAATGCATTGTGACCTTTTAAGAGCCAAGTTTCATTTCAGACATCATCAGTTGTAATCATGTTGCACATTAGGCCATACAGTTTCTACTAAATTGAAGTGAACTCAACAAGTTTAGTTTCAAGTAAAACAATTGGTATAGTAGGGAAGTAGTGTCTCAACTCAGTTCAGATTATGACTTATGGCCATTTATGCAAATTAAAATAAAATGTAGGGTGTGAATTATAAAATTTAATAACATAGAAGACTAATATAGAAATGGTGCTTCTCCGGTGAAGTATATCCTTTACAATATTTAAGAGATTGTCTAACGGAGGAATTTGTTTGGTATATTTCCTTTGTCTACTAGCACTTTCATATTGGGTAGCAGCGAGAGACTACAGATAGACCTTTGTGTTTAAGAGTTCTCGATCTTCAAGTATATACTTTACTGTTTTTTAAAATTTATGAAATTATAGAAAAAATTGGTGTTTGTTGAGTGCACCATTATCCTTTTAGTGAAAGATTCAGCAATTTGAGTGTTGTAATGTTACTCTTCTTTCAATAAAATTAAGAATTTACTGATATGTAGACCTTACTCTCCTAAGGTACATGTGAAAATGAAAAGAATACTTGAAAAGAATAATGTAAGTGCCTATTGAGTACAACACCCTTGGAATTTACTGAATCATCTTTCCCAATATATACCCTTGTAGTATAGTTTATTTTCTTGCAGAGTGAAAGTATAAATGGGAACCATAAGAAGAAAATATGATTGTTTTTGTTGTTGCATCCTCCCTGATATAGATCTTCTCGACAAGATGACGAATGTACCAACAAAGCAAAGCTGGAATGCACTATGCTTCAACTGCTTTTATTATAACTTCTTTTGGGTACCTTGTACAAATTTGTTCCTCAAATGGATATACATAGTATGAAGTATATATAGTTTATTATTTAATCAGCTTGGTAATTTTGTAGTTGTATAGGAAATAAAAACATTGAGCAAGTACGCCCGTGCCGAGCACGGGCACGGGCAATCTAGTTTTTTAAAATAAACAAATGTTTGAAAGTTTGACCAAACATGCTACAAATTTCACTAATTTACTTATATCCTATACACTGATTGAATCAAAGTCCAATGTAAATTATCAAGTAATTCAATCATGTTGATCGGATTATGAAGGTTATATGAAATTTGGTATTTTCTTCTATGGCCAGTATTATCATAATAGTAATGGGAAATGACATAAATGTCACTTCGACCAAAATTATTTTCACGAAATAGCCATTGATTTTGTAATTCCAAAAGATAGCCATTTTAGGCCTTTTTGTCGCTGCTACTGCCTTCTTTTTTTTTTTTTTTCCAGTTCATATACCATAATGATACAGTCCCCATGCCACATTCATATAGTTTATACAAAAAAACATATTCAGATATAGTTCATATACCATATTGATACAATTTTGATACCATATTAATACAGTCCCTGTACCATATATACCATATTGATACAACCTATATACCATATTGATACAGTTTCTGGCCATTTTTGAAATTAGTTTGGGCCGACTGGCCATTTTTTGGAATTATTTTGGGCCGACTGGCCATTCCATGTCCAATAGCCCAAACATGGGTCATTTATTTTTTGACGGGCCATGTGGTGTCCTTTTCCCTAATAGTAAAACTTATCTTTTTGTTAATAAAGGTTGGGTTGGATGGATAGGCTCCCTCCGTAACCAGTCATCTATAGTAGCAAATAAATTATTTTCGTCTATCTCTGGGTTATAGTCATAGAGATCCTCTTATTCAACTACTTTGACCATTTTCGAGCACCTCATATCTTTTTCTGGGTGTTCGAAGATTCGATCATTTTTATATGTATCGAATACTGGTAATAATATTAGCAAACGAACGTTCTCCTGTGCTTCCAAACATGCTAAGCTCCACATATTCTTGTATAGTCAAAGAGGATTGATTCCGTAAAAGGTGAGATCAGTAAATGACAGGATTGAAGAAATGAAAACGACTCGATAAGATCCCTCCATTTATAATCAAAGATTTCAGGCTTGGGATTTGAGCATGAAAAAATTCTATTAGGGAGTTTTCTCTTATGTGGCGCGAATTTGAATTAATCAAAGTCACAATATGGATATCGAGCATCAAAAAACCAAAAAAAGAAATACAATATTTTAAAAAAAATTCAAATGGAATTTATATTGGCTTCTTTTGAACTTGTAACATAGTTAAAACAAGTTACCAAAAGAAGAAAAATTTTGGGGAAAATACAATGTGAGAGATGCAACCAACATTAGTTGTGTGAGACTCTACTCATCTCTTGACACTTAGATAGTAGGTCCATTTGCTTATTTTTGATGCATCATCACCACCTTCTTCCACCAACCCCTCCTCTTTTTTCATTTTCTTATTTTTCTTATTTCTAACAAATAACCAACTTTCAAATAATAATAATAATAATAATAATAAACATAGATGTTTTATTTTACTTGTCCATTATTGTAAATTAAAAGAGTTTTATTATTTTTTTTCAATAATATCCTTAGTTTAAATAACTACATAAAATAGTAATATCAAATTTGTAATTTCAAATCATCATTAATTAGATTGATTTAGTAAAACACCTTTAATCTTCATCAAGAAAATGATGGCATATATACGAACAAAAACACTAAGAAGAAATTGGAAAAATATTGGGACTATAATAAGCTTGAGTTAATATGATACTATGTTTAAAAAGCTAGTACTAATTAAGAAGACATTGAAATTTTTTTGAGTTAATTTAATACTATAAAAAATTTAATAATAAGTTTATTTTTAATATTCAATTTCAAAACTGTTTTAGTTATTTTAATAAAAATAATATTTGTCACATTTTTTTTAATCAAATACATCAATTACTTTATTAAATTTGAGAGTTGGTTATTTGTTAGAAATAAAAAAAATAAGAAAATGAAAAAAGAAGAGAAGTGGGTGGAAGAAGGGGGTGACGATGCATCAAAAGTAAGCAAATAGACTCACTATTCAAGTGTTAAGAGATGAATGGAGCCTCACATAACTAATATTGGTCGGACCTCTCCCATTATAAATTTTTTCTTCCCTAAAAGAACAAGATTTACGCAACTTTAATGAGTCCAATCAAATCTTTGGTCCATTCACACATCTGCCACTAAATTAGATTTCATGGGGGGGAAATGATTTATAAATCTGTCAAGTGAAGAACTATAATAAGATTCCCCAACTCTTCAGAGAACAAAATAATTAAATATTCCATACTAGAGCAGTACAACTACCTAGTTTAACTTTTGCAATTGAATTTATAGTTTTTTTTTGTTTTTTTTTTTACATTATCAAAATAATTTAACAAGTGACAGTAGGAGCGAACATTAAATTCGAGTCTCATATTCTCTAAAAGAAAAAAGATAAGGACTATATTTTTATGCAACTTTTAAAAATAAGAAAATAAAATCTAAAAAAGAGTCCAAAAAAAGGACATTTGTGTAAAACAGCCTTGACTTGGTTTTTCTAATCCAAGCCTTCTATGGACCGAAAAAGAAGAAGAAGAATTAACCTAAATAGCTATTTACCTAATTGATTAAATTAGAAATAGCCACTAGATGCATAAGATATACTCCCTCCATTTCAAAAAGAATGATCTATTTTTCTTTTTAGTCTGTTTAAAAAGGAATGATCTTTTTCTTTTTTGGCAATACTTTAATTCTAACTTCCACGTGGCATGTTTAAGACCACAAGATCAAAGGGCATTTTGGTACATTTGACATAACTTTAATTTAAGACCACAAGATTCAAAAGTCTTTTTTATTTTCTTAAACTCCATGTCAAGTCAAAATAGGTCATTCTTTTTAAAACGCAGGAAGTATATATGTGTGTGTTGGTGTGTGTGTGTATGATTATATATAATATGTGTATAATTTATATATACTAATTGTTCGGCTATTTGTATAAAGATTCCACGGCAAAGCTAGAAAACGCAGATCTACATTTCGTTCCACAAAACTGGGCCTGGGCAAAATTTCACCAAAGCTCGATAGAATGAATGAGTGGAAATAAAAGTAAAAAAGAAATTACCAAGAAAATGACTGATTGTTTTCACCTTGTATTTTCTTTTTCTTTTTTCCTAAATGAATGTTGTGGAGCCTCCTTTCCACTGTCTTTCCTCGAATAAGGGAGGGAAAAGGGCTGGCAAAAGGTCATTACACTCCTTTTATCAGTGTCCCGCATACTCGCTCTGTTTTAAAATAATTGATATTCTTTTTTAAAATATTTATTTTATTTAGTTGTTTTTTTATGAAAATCAAGAGAATAGTATTATGTTATTTCAATACTATCCGTATCATTAACTAACTAAGCAAAGTGTATATACTCAAATTTATATTTTCAAAGCATAATTAATAAGGATAATTTGGTAAAATAAACTTCTAATAAATTTTTTCTTAAGGAGAGTGTCAAGTCAACAAGGGTCAACTATTTTAAAATTGACGGAGTATTTTACTAACAATATTTTGAATAATAATAAGAGAAAAGTTAGTTTAGTAGAGAAAATTTTATTATTCCATAGTTTAAAAATTTAAATTGTTAAAAGCATTGGGAATCCATTGAATTTAGAAGCTTTACCAAAAATATTACTAGATGAATTTACTAAAGAGATGAGGCATATAAACACATCTAACTATAGTGAAACTGCCAGTTATCCATATGAAGTACTTGACTACTAATTTCACTATAGTTCATGTATGTTTCTATATATTTTCCTTTGTTAAACATTTGAAACATAATACAAATAAAAGCAGTGTCAATATCACTTTTAATCCTTCAGATGACTAGCTTTACTTCTTGTGATGTTTGGCCAATTTAATCTTTAATCAATTAAAAATATGTTATCACTCCGAATCCTTCAATTAATGTGAATTTAGTCCTTGTGATACTTTCTTCAATTGAAAATGTGTACTTTTGATTCTACTAGTTTAGGGTACGTGCCCTGCGCGTGTTACTCTCTTCAATGAGTTCAATTTTATCACTTCGATATTATAAAGGAAAATATATTTTGATTAATAAATAAATTGACAATTTAATTAAATACGAAAAATACTTAAATAGAAAATTAATATATTCATACAAAACCATATAAAAGCATTAAAAACCACATTAAACTAAAATAAGAAAAACTACCAAGGCTATATATAGAACGACAAAAAAAAGCTTAAAAAAATTCCCGATATGACATATGGAGCAATTTATATGTCATTAGAAAGTGTCAGAGGACAACAAATTAATTTTTACTATTATAAGGTAAAATAATATGTTATAGAAAGATTTTACCTAAAGTATTCCTATTAGACACTTTCAATTTTGAAAAATTATTTTTCTACTTATTCTCACTCATCTCTTAAATATCTAAGTCAAACCACATAAAATTTGTCAGAAGTGCCAATATGAACACTTTATTATGTGTTCAGGTGCTCGATTGAAATAAATCATAATTTGAGTGTTTAAATAAAATTTATCGACAAATTTAAAAAATTGTCAACCTATTTCGTCAATATATCATATTATTGTATCTCCTCTAACATCTCTGTATACTATCTCAATCATATCTATCAATTTATTTAATTTAACTTTAGGTTCATAGTTGCATTACAAAATTTAATAAACTATACTTTAACTAACTCTAAAGCAACAAAATATAAAATAGGGTGCAAAATCAATTTATTTCATGTTCCCAAATTAATCCAACCCTCATTCATTGAATTTCTCCTAGGCCCTAGCCAATAAGTATGGGTGAACCAAATTATAGTGAAATAACATAATTAAAACTAAGTCACAATCAAACAAAGAAAGAAAATATAAGGAAAAAAAAATGAGATTTTTTTGATGACTTTTTCGGCGACAACTTGCTTGTTTCGTCCAATTTTTTTATCAAAATTTTTCAACTGAAAGAGAAACACAAGAAATTATTTTGAATGCACAAAAACATGCATTAAATCAGAGAGAAAATCATATGCACAATTAATTAAACTCTATCAAATTAATTTATAGAACATTACCTGTATATAAATGTGTGTTTTGAAGCTTTATAGCTCTTGAATATAATTATCCTTAGAGGTGTGAAGACCATCTATAGCAATAACAAAGGAGTTATAATTTCTAAATAATTTCATATTCCCTGCCACATACGTAGTTGGACAAGTCTGAACTCTACTCGGAGAATAAGCAAATGTCCCTAATAACTAAATTAAGTCAATAATAAATTCTTTATAATTAGAAAAAAGTACACATAACATAAATATCAAACTTGCAATACCTAATATCCACTCTAATGTTGTCATCTATTAAGATTATAAAACTTTAGGAACAAATCAAAATTTTAGAAAACTTATCTCATATTACAAACAAATTTATCTCTTCAAATATAAATACTATTTAGATCTCTATTAGTAAAAAAAATAAAATATAAACATAAATTAGCTTCAAGAACAGACTAAAATTTTAAAAAACTTACCTCGAATCATTAGCAAGATGGTATCAATATTTCATTTGGTGAAAGAATTTTAAACTAAACCTCCTAAACCTAATTCTACCTTCTACGGCTCTATAGGAATTGAAGAAAACCTAAGTAAGAGACACAACTGATAGACGTAATATTAATTAATTGGTAGTTAAAGCAATCCTAACACTAAAGGGTCTTTTAATTCTCTATATAATTTTTTTTCATACATTATTGTAAAGATATTTAAATAATAATTGAAGTAAATAAGTGAAAAGACAATTTTGTCTATTGCAGAGTCTTTTACTGAAGGGCAAAAAGTTCAAACAATATTTATAAGGCCCTTCACACTTTTAATATAGTATAGATATAGATATAGATTACTTGGGAATATTGACAATTATATTATGATTATTAAATGTGTTATCACTTAATTACCCATATATGTTATGTGAAGTTTGTAATACTGACTCATATTTGATAATAATATAATTTTATAAATAATTCAAGTATAGCATATTACATATTTTAATTAATTGAATGTCAAATATGCTATATCATACATATTACAAGGATTAATGTAAAAATATATTAATAATTAAAGAACGAAAAAGTCTAATTTTACCTAGAAGAATGTCATATGGAACAGATTAGAAAGGATAATTAGAAGTATACTTTATGAAATTGTGTTAGAGTTGCTGGGAAATAGATATATTTGGAAAAAGTTATGAGTTGACATAAAAAAAACAAAAAAGAAGAAGCACCATTCTGAACTTTTGTTTTTTTATTTTTTATTTTTAAAGATATATGCATGTAGAGATTGTAACTCAGCCTTTATTGATAGTTGAACGCCTCAACTTTTATTATGATCATCTAGACATTTTAACTTGATATGTATATTTCTCATGAACATCTTTAACTCCGAAAATGTACATCTGTATATCTTTAACGATATTTTTAGATAGGGGTGAATTGAGATTTAAACTTTGTAGGTTCAGAATTAAGTTTTTACTTCCTTCGTTCAATAATATTTATCCACTATTGACTTGACACACATATTAAGAAATAAAAAATAATAGGAGAAATTTTACTATATCACCCTTTGAATATCATTAATTCAATGTTTTGAAAAATGTATTGTGTATGACTATAATTAATAACTAAGGGTGGAATAGGTAGAAATAGGTAAATTATCTATTAATTTTATAAACTAAACAAATATTGTTGGACATATATTTTTAGTAATGGACATGTATTGTTGGACGGGGGATTAACATTGAACCCGTTGTTTTGGCAAGTTGAGTTTATTTAAAAGAATTGATAATTTATAAATCAAGAAGTAACTTATTAATTAGTAGTTAGTACTAATTTTTTAAAAGAAATTATTCATACCGTTTCAGTTAGTGAAGTTTAATTTAATCTCAAATAAGACCATTAGAAAGAGATAAATGGTAGTTAATTGAAAAAAAAAACTTTTATGATTAAGACACATTAAAATATGTTAACGGGGGTGTAACCAAATCTTAAAAGGCAAATAATATTTCCTCCATTTCAAAATAGTTAGCCCCTGTTGAATTGACGCTCCCCTTAAGAAAATATTTATTAGGAGTTTATTTTATCAAATTAATCTTATTAATTATGTTTTGAAAATATAAATTTGAGTATATACATTTTATGTAGTCATTTAATGATAGGAATAGTATTGAAAGAACATAATAAAATCCTCTTGATTTCATAAATAGGACAACTAAATTGAAACAAATATTTTTAGCAAGAGAATTAGGGTTGCTTATCAGGCGGATCGGACGGATAATTACACTTTACGGTTATCGGCTCTTAAATATTCTAATCTGATAGTCAACCAATAAAATATCGGCTGGCCTGATAATGGATTAATAATTATCGAATAGTTAATGAGCAATGTATCAGCTAACATCCGCAATATCTTCTTTTTTTAATGAAATTTATGCTTCTTACGAAAAAAGACTTTTTTACTGTCCTAAATACAATAATAGGGAGGATAGTAGTACTAAAAACTACTTGAAAACCATCAAAATAGAAAATAAGAAGGACCAGCAAGTCAACTGACAGTGGCATAATCTCCTCCAATACTGTTTAAGATTGTAAATTGTTGATAGAATTTGTGGCATTGATTATCCAGTCAAACAATCTTTTATCACTGACTACATCTTTTCTATGATATATCAAAATGAATAGTTATTGATTCACAAAGCAACGTAATGACCTGAAATTCATTTTTTACTTTGCTATACAGAGGAAGAATCAAAATATAAATGAGTTCACGGAGCATTAGGATAAATACTTTGTACTTTATATATATAAAGTAAAAGTGTAAAATGCAAGTATAATAATTCTTAACGGGATAATAGTTTATCCGATAAGAAAATTAAGTAATTTGGCCTTGCACCAATAAGCCGTTAATTATAAAATTTTACTCCATCACCAACCGTTTATTCGAAATCCAATTACCAATAAGCCAATTTCCGAGTTACTTTTTAAATAAGGCATATAGTCATTAATTGTTTATCTAAGAAATATATAAGGGTAATTTAATTAAATGGCCTTGTGATTATTACGACTAAATGATTTTCTTTATAGGTATTTTAATACCTTAAAGAAATTTACGGTTAAATATTTGAAGAAAATAAATAGGACTCTACACCTTGAGTGTTTATTTTATTTCTTTTTGTGTCACTAAAATTACATGAACGAAGAGTAAAATCCTCGTGGAAAGGGGTGGTAAGTCGATCCAGAAAAATCTGGAATGTTACTTATTATAGAAATCTTTTTATTGTGGGGGCATTTGTCTAACATTTTATAAACACTATAATGAGATGTTGTCATTATGTTATATACGTATACTAGTTGGCTATTCCCGTGCTAGGCACGGCCCAATGTTGATACTTAAAAAATTTAAGATATGTATAATTCTATCATTTAATTAGAGCCTTCATTTGTTTAGTTGATAAATTTTTATATATGTATATAAGAATATTAGGTCAATAAAATTAATATAAGAATATTTAAAGTTGTTAATATGACACCGATAGAATTTCAAGAGTCAATCAAATTTTTTTATTTTTTTTTAAAAAAAATTTGAAGTTGTTAATTATCGTGATTTATATTACTTCTTACATAGTAGTTGTCAAATATATAGTAAAAGTCTTGAATACTTGAATTTGTTAATTATTATGATTTATATTATTTTTTATATAGTAATTGTCAAATATATAGTAGAATATTTTTAATTCTTAATTATTTTTATTTATAATATTTTAATATAATTTAGTGAGACAAATAAATTAAAACGGAGAAAAATATAAAATTTATTTTTTTCAATATAAGAATATTTTAAGTTGTTAATTATTGCTATTTATAATAATATTTTTATATAATTTTTAAATAAATTATAAATTTAAAAGAAAAATAAAACAAATAAATTAAAACAGAGAAAAATATAGAGTAAGATTTTGTGAAGTGGGACCCGCTGAAGCAGGCATGTCGACGGAATCGTGTCTTCTTCAGCTGCCATACTCTCACTTCTAATATAGTAGAAAATAGTATAAATTTTCTAAAGAAATTCTAGCTTTGAGTTGTAAATAATATTCTAGATATTTAATTTTTTAGGCAGTCAACCAAAAATGTTCAATATATATATAAAATTAAATTTTGCTTTCATGTTAACTTTATTAATAATTTACAAAAAATATACATGTGCAAAACATGTGCTTAGAAATTAGTGTTATTAAATAATCTTTTACTTTTTCCGTTCATTTTTACTTGTTATATTTTGACTTGACACACCTATTAAGAAAATAATTATTGATATGACTATTTTACCATACTACCCTTATTAATTAATGTTTAGAGTATTATGTTTTGAAAATGGTTTGAAGAATAAATAATTAATGATAGGGTATAGTAGAAAATCTTTTTTTTTTGGTCTTTTAATAGAAATCAATTTTAAAAATAAGTGACAAGTAAAAGAGAACGGAGTTTTTAAAATCACATTTATTATAGAGTATTGTAACTATTATCTCGTAGTTTGCTCTATTACAAGAGGCCTATCTCCTCTTATTGCTTATCCTGAAAGAGACGAAATATGTGTAATATAAGTACAGTTAATCCTAAAATAATGTTTTTATTTAGAAAAATTATACTGAAAGCCTAATAATTACTCCCTCCATTTTTTAAGTACTCTTTTTGGGTTGTAATTTTGTTTTGTGTATGTTTAAGCCTTCAGAGATATTTTAATTATAATTTTTCTAATATGTCCTTGAGTTTAAATATAGTAATAATCAATATCAACGTGAAAAAAGATAATTTAATTAGTGGTAAGTTGGTAAAGCTACCTTAATTTTATAGAAGTGAACAATTTATTAAAGGGTGTGTCCAAATCAAAAGAAAAGGAACGGAGGGAGTATGTTAACTACTCGTTTTGACATTACCGTATGCATGTCTTCTGCGTTACCTTCGACTCTTTCCTTCGGAACGTAATTATTATTTTTCTATTTATTTATATTCACACTCGAATAAACATTATCACCCATTATTGATTTAGACAATCTTCATTCATTTCAAATCAGGTACTAAATCAATAAAAATAGTATGAAAATTTCTAAGAAATTCTAACTTTGAATCACGGACAATAATTCTAGATACTTAATGTTTTAAGCGGTCAAATAAATATGTTCAGAAAATTCTGTTGGGAGCGCCACTCCCAGAATGGGCCCTGCAATGCGAGATCCGTATTAGTCGGGGCTCCAATGCGAGTATCGGATGTTCTCTTACGACTAATCCCTAGAAAGACGAGATTTACATACTATAATTTTGGCTAATGTTGCAATAACTATTTTGTTCAAAAAATCTGTTGAAAAAACCATAATAGTTATGTTAGCTACTCGATTTGGCCAACTCATGCCTTTGAAACTTTCATTTTCTACTTGTTTATATTCTCACTTGGGTTATAATAAACTAATAATTTTCATTAGGGAGCTCTTTTAATCCTAAAAATCTTACAATTTTTTTATGGCCAATTTGCCCGTTATATTTACCCAATTCTTGAAATAAATGCCAACATAATTTCAGTAGTCTAAGCCTCTAAGGTATAGTAGTCTTTAAAATTGGGGAAGTATCCAGTCCCATTTAAAGCACAACAAATACTATTATTCCTAGAGTAAATAAAAAAAGGAAAAAAAAAAAAAAATTAAAAAATATTTAATTAAAATTTGTTTTACACGATAAATAAAGCGCGAAACTAGTAAAACCAATTCCGCAACTCGCACGTGCTACCGGTTCCGAAACGATTTGAAGGAAGGCAAATAAGGAATTCGAATAAACCCAAAGGGCAAAATAGTCAATTCAGGAAATTAATCACTTGCTTCAGATCAGGCCCATGGCTACAACTATAAATGCCCAAAGTCCTCACTCCTCAATTCATCTACCCATTCAAAAACCCATAAACTAAAAACACAGAGACGCTATAAAACGGAGCACAAAAAAGATAAAAATTAAACAAGGGTATAATTAATCTACACGAACAAATTAAAAAAAGCAGAATACCTAATCAAACCCTAGGATAAAATTTAATTTCATTCGACTTAGCGTCCCTGTGATTATTATTTTTGTGTGTATGTGTATATATTTGTGTGTGTCTATGTGTAAAGGAACATAGAATGGAAAACGACTCAGCAGCTGCTACAACGACGACGAAGAAGAAGACGACATGGAGTACATGGGAGGAACTTTTGTTAGCGTTTGCTGTGAAAAGGCATGGTCTAAAGGACTGGGAATCTGTAGCCATGGAACTCCAATCCCGTATGTCGTTGCCCGCTTTATTGACCGCTCAAATTTGTAAGGATAAATACCGTGACCTCCGCCGCCGCTTCATGAATAGCTATAACAATAGCAGTTATGATGAGAAGATTAACGACAGATTTGATGACGGAGTTGAACAGGACGTTGATGGGAATGGAGATGTAACGATTCCTTGGATTGAGGAGTTGAGACAACTCCGTGTTACTGAGCTTAGACAAGAGGTTCAACGCTCCGATCTTTCGATCCAGTAAATCTCTTTGTTATATTTTTTTTTTTGTTACAAAATTTTTGATAAATTTTATACGTGGAAAAAATAATTCAGTATTTGGATCTGAGAGATTTTGATCTGTGAATTGATATGAACAGGTTGTTGGAGTTGAAAGTGAAAAAGATGGAGGAAGATAGAGAACGGAGTTTGAAGGAGGAGAGTTTAGACGATGGACAGAAACCAGATCTGGAGGATGTGAAGGAAGAGAGATCGCAAAACGACAAAAACAGCGGTGCCGATGTTAAACCGGAGGATTCGACCGGAAAGGCCGTGTCCAGCGAGGAATCAGACCGGGAAAACCGGTCGTTCAACGAGTCTAATTCAACGGAAAACAGAGAAACCGGTGTTAAAAACGAACCGGAACCGGTCGAGATCGGTGAAGATAAACCGGTTCAGGAAGTTAAACCGGTTAGTGAAGAGGATTCATATAACGACAGCAGTTCAGATAGACAGGAAGAGAAAAAAGTCCGTCGCGACTCGGGCGATTTACGCGATACAGTGAGCGAGTCGAAGGAAGAGACCAAGGAAAACAGTGACGTGCAGAGCACGGCGACTTTAACGAAGAGAAAACGGCAGCGCAGCGGCGGAGACGGTGGTAAAAGCGGCGGAGATGCGGTGGAGATGGCTTCTCCGGCCGTTGGAATTAAAGGGGAGGTTGCGGCGAAATCAGAGCCGTTAACTGAATTTTTAGATATTATCAGGTCGCATAAGCGCGGCTCTGTGTTCAAGCGCCGGCTAGACAGCCAGGTAATGCTTCTCTACATCGCATTTTCAAATTGGTTGGCCTACAACTATTTTCTGATCAATTTTGGTCGTTTGGACTTTGGACCACTTAAATTTTTTTTTAAAAAATTAATCAACAAAATGGTTATTATATTTAACAACAAATATCAACGGATGAGATTCGTTAAAAGAAAATTTCATGCAAAATTTGATGAAAAGAAAATAGTCAAAAAAGATATCGATAGTATTCCTAGTAAAAGAGAAAAAGTGGATAAAACAAAATGGATTAGTGGCTTCAATGTATGACGTGTACGTGGTCTTCACATGTTTGTTGCCCAAATTTTCTTTTTTCACATAGTTATTATTACTATACCTCTTCCATCTTTAGATTCAAATTTCGTTACATAATGCATAGGAAAAATCAATAATTGGCCTCGTTTCTCATATGTTGTCTACATGTGACAGTCGGGGAAAAATTGTTGATTATTCCTACTCATAAAAGAATAGGAGTTTCTGTAGTTGATCTAACTGTTCCCATGCAAAAGAGGAAATATTATTTTGCAGCAGCCCTAACTTTAGGTTTTTTAATAGGCTACCTAAATAAAACTTGTCATTTGGCAGATTTACTAATTTTACTTATTTGGAAAAAAATTTGTTTCGTGTCTCGCATGTTCACATCTACGTGAGACTTCTTTTTTGTTTGTTTGTTTCACACGTTGGTGAATTAGAGTGTTTGGGCTCAAAATAATAAATTTGAGTCCATTAATATGTGAAACAAAAATAAGCTTCATGCATCATTTGCGGAGGAATTAAGATTTCTTGATTACTTATAAAGTAAATATATTTAAAGTAATTTTTTCAGATCTCTTATGTATAAAAATAAAAATATCTTACAAAAAAAGATGGAATTAATTTGGTGTGACTATAAAAACTTTTTTATTAGAAATAAATTGAGAAGTGTAAAGTTAATTATGGTAGGGTGATTCGGCTTCTCTCCATTTTCATTGTCTCTATTTTCTCGAAGTTCTTACTTGGATGAGAGACACGTGACATAAGTTAAAATTAATGGTTGTGATTTAAAATATATTTTACATCCAATTTGTGGATAATCCCACAATTATGGCTACAAATTATTTTATCTATAAATATATATTTTTAAATAAATTCTCTCTCCTCCTATTTTTTTTCCCTACACTACTCAGTACTTCCTCATTGTATATTTTTCAATATCTGGTTAAGTTAATCTTAATCATGATTTAACAAATTAATAAAGAATGAATTTATGATTGCAGAAATAATCATGACTGCAGAAGAATTTGTTTTTGAAAATATAAATATATGATTTTACCAAAAAATTTATTATTAATAACATAATTTAACATCATCAATATTGTAATAAAAATTATCAATTAGTATAATTAAAACACACCTGTTTATTGAAACTGTTAAAATACTGTCATCCTTACTTATAACTAATTTTAAAAAGAAAGTGTCTAATGATTAAAATGAAATAAAAAAAAATAACCAAAGAGAAATTGAAAAATATATATTGAGGAAGTAGGAAAAAAAGAGAAGCGTAGGAAAAGAAAAGGTAGGCAGAGAGAGAATTATTTGTAAAATATATTTTTGGATAACATTGTCTAGCTATAATTGTGGGATTATTCAAAAATTTGCAAGTAAAAATATAAAATGTTTATTATATAAATCATAATTATAATTATAATTTGATTAATTAAATTATAATTATTAATTTTAACTTATATTATGTATTTTTGTCAAAGTAAAAACTTAGAAAAAATAAAGATAATAGAAATGGAGAGGAGCCGAATACATGATAGTTGATAGGTCCCAACTAAGACCCCCGAACAAATCCTGGAAATTGGTGAATTTGGATGGAGAATGGGTCCCACTAAAGAGAATGCCTTGTTTGCATCTTGTGGCAGTGCGTTGGAGCCACTAGAATTTAATCTTAGGATCCCTTTAAAATTAAAATAAAGAAAATAAATCCCTTTAATGGATCAGGTGAATACCGTGGGTCAGCCCATTAATATTGTAATGGGCCTTTATGATGATATTCAGAAGCCCAATGCATACTCTTCCCTTTCCCCTAGAAATGATCCACCACTTATACTTTGAATAGAAAAAAAATAATATTGTAAAAATTTCCTACGTTATTTTTAATTAACTTATTATAAAAAAAGTCATATAACTAAATAACATTGTAAATAAATTATAAACAAATTTCTATTCTTTTCATTATTTGTTCTGGCTTCTTTATTTGTGGTTTAACGTTTGACACGCCCAATAATAATAATAAAAAATAGTATTAAGAATTAGTGGTATTTGTCTAAATCACCTATTTTGCCATTATACCATGCTGCTTTTAAGTGTTACCACGGTTAATTTACGTGAGACTTTGTGGTCCAGGATTGATAATGTTTTCTTTTTCCCGATCTATATATTTTGTATTGTATATCTTTGATGTCTTAACAATATTATGTTTAATTGCAATATTGAGATCACATAGTTCAAGTTTAACAGTTTTACATGTTCATGAAAAATTGGAATTAAACATCTCAAACTATTTTCACTTGCAAAAATTTACGGCAGTAAAGAAAAAATTATTCAAGATATTTTAGCAAACAAAATGTCTTGAAACATGTCAATTAAGAATATTATCCTTAGATTTCGTAAATATCTTTGGTATTAATTAACTAAGAAGTCGATAATATTTGAAAAACCCTCCATGTTCTTGCTACATCAAGATTGAAGAAAAAAATGGAGGATATTTTAGACATTTTCATTATAATTACGTTTGGAAAACAATGCGGCGTGCATGAGTTAGGAGGTGAAAGTTATTATTTTGTTCTTATCCTATTTTTTCCAAGAGATGAAATGCTACTCACCAGATCGAGCGCGTAATTTTGGTCAACTCTACCCCACTTATCTTCCTTTGGCGTAATGTTGGAAAGTATATAGAGGGAAAATAAAAAGGCATACTTTAATGTATTTTCCTTTTCTTCCAACGAATGGAATTTATGCCACACCTAGGCAGCCTATCATCTTTATTAATTCCAATTCTGTATTTTTTAAAATATATAATTTAAAGTTGTAGTTGAACATTTTGACTTCCCATGCAGAAAACGGACAAGTACAAGAGTATAATCCGACAACATATGGATCTTGAAATGGTTCAAGCCCGGATTGACGACGGATCCTATTGCTCTTGCCCCGCCAAATTCTACTTGGACCTCCTACTCGTCTTCAACAATGCTATCGTCTACTTTCCTAAGTCGTCGTCAGAATCAACTGCAGCTAATGAACTCCGTAGCATTGTTATTGAAGAATTAAAGAAGACGAGAACCCAGTCAAAGGATCCATCACCCGGACTTGGACCATTAAAGATCCAACTCAAGTCCGAATTGGAGAGATCCGATTCTTTGCTTGCAAAACACAAATCTACCGTTCCTATAGTAGTTTGTCGCAAGAGGAGCTCCATTTCAGCTAAAGCAGCAGTTTCTGGTACTAACAAGCCGGAAAAACAAGGTGATAATAAACCTCCTTTGAATCCAAAGCCAACGATAAAGTCTTCTTCGAATGAAGAAGAGAGTTCAATCAAGCTTGGGGTGAAAGAAAAGCCAGTGACTGGGGCAAGAAGTATGAGGAGGAGCAGCATAGGCCGTTCGAGTAATAATGCTTCACCATCCCAAAACAACAACAACCAGAACGCAAATACTAAGCAAACCAATAGCAGCTCGGAGAAAAAGGAAGACGCGAAACCAGAGAAGAAGAAAGAAGAATCTAAAAAACGAGGAGCTGCAGCGGACTTCTTGAAGAGAATAAAGAAGAATTCTCCTACGAAAGGAACGTTGGTGGAGGCACTGAAGAATAATCCTACGGAGGAGGTTGTTACTGTTAAAGGTAATAAAAAAGAGCAGCAAAAGAAAAAGGTTGATGAACGGAGAGAAGCTCCAGTAAGGCGTAGTGGCGGTGGTGGTGGTGGTGGCAGTGCAAGCAAGGAGGAAGGTAGTCCGTCTAAAAGGAGCGTAGGTCGACCACCGAAGAGAGGTGGTAGAGAAGTAGTTGTGCAGGAAAAGCGTGGAAGGGAAAATATTGAAAAGGATGATTCCTCTAAACGGCCAAAGAAACGATCAAGGAGGTAACATTATGATGAATCAAGTTAAAAGGACTGATGTTAATTAGTTTAGATCTCATTTTGCACTGTATATTTCACATTTTGTATTTTTAGTGTCAGGTTTTGATTTTGGGATTTTACATTTTAGGATTAGTTTACATCTTTTGCTTCTGTAACATGTTATTGGTGTTTGTACCTTTTCCTTGTTACAGTGAATTTTATTTTCTCAATTAGTTTATGCTAATCGTCCCAGGCCATTGGTCATTGTTTTTAACCAAAGATTAATTTAATAATGTAGGAGAAAGAGGAGGAGAGAAGAGAAAAAGGATTTAATTTAACCTGTTGTATGGAGCTGTTGACTTATTAAATAAAGTTATCTGTGTTTTTTTTTTTTGGAAAATCTTAAAAAAACATGTCGTTTTGAAAATATTTAGGCAACGTAGCTCAATTATACAATATTATATGACATTATATAATATTATACTTTGGGGGGAAATCATTATATATAATGTATCAACCTAAAGTGTATAATAGTGTCTCAAAGGTTTATACACAAGTATGGGCTAAGTCATGTGTTTATACACAAAGTATGAGCTACATGACGTAAACATTTTGAAAAATAAACATAGAGCATAATTTTCTCTATTTTTTTTTACTTGGTACTCCCTCCGTCCCAATTTATGTGATGTACTTTGACTTGGCACGGAGTTTAAGAAATAAAGGAAGACTTTTGAAACTTGTGGTCTAAAATGAGTTATAGATATTTGTGTGGTTGTAAATCATTTCATTAAGGGTAAAGTGGGTATTTTAAAGTTAAATTGTTACCAAATATAGAAATGTGTCATTCTTTTTGGGACTGACTAAAAAGGAAAGTGTGTCATATAAATTGGGACAGAGGGAGTATATAAAAGTTAAAACTCCAAAGATAAAGTAAAATAAAAAGAAAAAAAATGGTCTCAAGATGAAAAAAGTGGAAGTAGGCTCTCTTGTATATTTTTCATTATTTAAGAAAATAATGTCTGTTCTCTCATTTGATTTTTCAATATATATACTTGTTACTTTTCTCACAATAGAGTAAAAATTTCCTATCATGTTCTTATTCTCACTTGAAGTACAACATTAGTATATTCAGTTTAGGCGAAAAAGACAAGGACCAAGTGATGTATACTTATATGATAAATTGAACTTTAACTTATAATGATTTCTCAATATTACCAAAGCCCATAAAAGCAAGATATGGGTAGATATTGTTGAAAAGGGACATTGTGATGTAGGGATGGCAATTGGGACAACGGTGCGAGTTTTGATATGTTAAAATTATAATTTGCTTTGTCTTGCCTTGTTTAGCTTTTTCTAATAATTTTGCTATTAGAATTATTTATTAAATTTGGCCTTAATATTAACTTCTTATTATTACGGTCTAGTAAAACGGGCTGATTATTAATAGTTGGTGAACAAGACAAGTCATATATTTATGCGTATTCCATATGAGCCTATACCATTTCATATAATAGGTGTGGTCTGATAATAGTGTAGGCCTGTTGAAGACTTGTGATCCCGTAATGGAGAGACACAATAAGTTAAGACTTTTAAACCTGTAAATATAAGGCTAGATCCTTTCTCTTGTCTTAACCTAAGACGTACTCCCATAAGCTGCCAGCAGTCATAAGTCAAAGGTGAGGAAGACTCAGTCTAGTTCGTCTTCAGTCGTGCATCGCTATGGAGGACAAAGGTACGCACTTTCTCTTTGCGTATTTCACTATATTATAGGTGTTCTTGATTTATGTGAATTTGTAGTTGTGTTTCTAGATTATTTTAACATTTGTATTGCCTCGCTTAAATTTTTCCTTTTTACATTTTTTGTTTGTCTTTCTATAAATATTTATGTTATTAACATTTTGAAATTTTAAATTTAATTTAAATTAACAAGATTATAAAAAAATATTTTTTAAAAAAGTGTGCTGACCGGTCGAAATCTGCAGCCCACAGAGTGATGAATTGATCTTGCTGTTTTCTGACCGAATGGACTAGGTCGATCCACTGATAGCTCTACTTTGAAATCATTTTTATCAAATATAATTAAATTTAATTCGTAATTTATTTAAGATCGCATATTAGCCAAATACTTTCTCTGTTTTGTTTTACTTGGCCCATATTGACTTGACATTCCTCTTAAGAAAATATTTATTAAAGGTTTATTTTACTAAACTAACCTTATTAGTTATGCTTTAAAATTCTAAATTTGACTATTAATGTCTTATATAGTCATTAAATGATAGGAATATTATTGGAAGAATATGATAATTTTTTTTTTTTAATTTCATAAATTGGACAAGTAAATTGAAACAACTAATTTTAATAAGAGGGCCAAGTAAAATGGATCGGAGGGAATATGATATTATAGCACATCACAATTTTCCATTTTTTGTTAGACACTATATATCGATGTATAGGTTTCTGGAATACTCAAAAACCATTTATAATTATCCCTTTTCAAAATTAAGATTTATGGTCTAGCCAACCGACAAAATTAGTTGGGATGAGTATTTGTTTTATACCACTATCCTTTACAAATAAGTGTATGAAGAATTAAATAATTAGTCAGATCTTAATAATTGGTATTGTCTATTTTAGGTTTCTTTTTAGAGATTATTTTTATGTTACTTTTGCATGCAGCATGGTCTTTTATTGGGGTAATGAAGAGATTAAGTGATTCGTCTACTCATAACATGACAACAAAGTTTATTTGAATGTCTAGTTCAATAACTCGGATTACTCTCTATTTTATTGAATTATTAGTGAATAAAATTGTTTTAGGATTTTTTCATATGTACGTATATTTTATCTAATTTTGATACAAACAACAATATATCAAGTGTAATCTCACAAGTGGGGGGTTTGAGGGGAGGACACACGCAGAACTTATCTCTACCGTTGAGAAGAAGAGAGGTTATTTCCCGATAAATTCTTGGATCAAAAGAAATATAATGGGCGCAGGAAAGTAAAAAAAAAAAAAAAAAAACGACAAAAACAACAATATATAAAACAAGTATAACAAGTATAGCAACAGATAGTAATACCCGTTGGAGAAAAAACAAACTATGCGATACCTAAATCATTTTACTAGCAGTATGACAACACTCAATTACCTATCAATCTATATCATAATCCTCGACCTCCTTATCTTCCTATCTAAAATCATGTCCCCAATAAAGTGAAGTTATGCCATGATTTGTCTAATCACTTCCCCAATTCACTTTGATTACAATGTCAGATAAAAATGGTTATAACATTTGGATCTCGAATATTGGATACCAACGTTGACCAAATATTTCTAGTTTTTCATTTGTATTAAACCGCAACATTCTTGTATACTTTTTTTTTTTTCCTTCTAAAAAGTGAAATAATGACGTCTTGAAGCATAAACATCAAACAGATTATTCAAGAATTTGTTTAATTGTCAAGATATTTCATTTTACTTACTTATTTGCGTACTTTCTTTAATCCTAACACAAAAACAGAAACAAACACACTATTTATAGTGTCTATACGCAAACAATAAAAAACTAAATAAAAATATTAGTACCTTTTAATTAAGGAGTGCGTCCAAATATGATTATAAAGACCCGAATTGAATAAATGAAAGAAATCCTTCATAAATGACAAAAATATCACTCTAAACAGAGACCAGCATCTCTAAAATAATCGAACAAAAATGTCATGTCATTCAAAATAGGACAATGCAATTTAGGAAGTTGACATTCCTCAATGCGAAGAATAAAAAAAATGAAAGCCAATAGAAGAACAATATTCACGGGAGTCGAAAAATACTAAAGCCACACAAGACCATGCATTACCACAACACAAAGTACAATCTGATACAAAGAAAATGAAATAAAACATAGTTGAGGAAATGTCAATAACATAAGCACAACTAAAGAAGTTGAAAAAAGTCTATAAATAAAAAACAAAAGCAAGCAATCTGTTGATTGTTTGTGTTCTATCGAATAATGGTTTGGAGGAAATCAATGAATTTCTGTTCAACTACCATACCAGAAAATTAACTATTATTTGGTATAACTTGAATGTTTATTTTGTTGTCCCAAATAAAAAATTATCAGTCAGATGAATTCACTAAGCCAATTGACTATGATTAAACATGCAACTTAAAAGGATTGAATAATCGAAAGAAACTAAATGAACAATGAAGAGAGAGAAAAATGCCTTAACTTTTTTTAGCAAATTATAACCAATCATTTTAGATATTGAACCATTTGATGGATTGTATCATATAATAGGACACATGAATTTTGGAAAGATAAATAACAATAACTGCAATATGTCAAAATGCATATCGTTATCATTTGCATATGTTGGTCCTTATTTCGTTTTTTCTCAAGAATAAGTCGTAATTAGGACTGGCAAATGCTTATTTGACTAGTCCGATCGTTCATATTTTAATGAATTGGGCATGAGCTATATCATAAATGGGCTAGGATTGAGCACAACCCATCCAAATCAGCTCATTATTTTGACCCGAACTGACCCATCCCCGAGCCAATTTTTTTTGCCTTTGATTGTCTTTATGGATAATTGGTCAATTGTAAATTTGTCAAATTTTTTTATTTTTTTTTTCATTTTTTCTTCGTATGATCAGATTTTTGCTCCAAATTTAGGTGTTTTACTTGTAAAGTTACTGAGGAATAAGATGATGGAAAATATGAAATCTTTTTTGTTTATTATTATGAAATAAATAATAGTTTTGAAAATTAGTTTTTTTTGCTTTTTGAGATTGCATGAATTGGGGAGCTCGCCGCTCGGTGCACTAAACTTTCGTTATGCATGGAGCTAATAATAAATATTATTGTCTTATTTATATAAGAACAATAAATTGTCAGTACAAACTTATCTAATGTTAAAAAATAATGTTCGTATTTTATATTATAGTAACTATAGACACCTACAATATTAATTTTATACAAGGATTTTATCAACCGTTTATTAAGAATATTTTTATTTTTCATTAATTTACATTACAACGAATATCAAATAATAAATTATTATAAAATAAAAACATGCATGTATAGAGTTCATGAATTCATGATTTATCTTTGAACATAGTATTATTTATCATCACGCAACTGCAACACTAAATTTAAGAATAAAATTATAGAATAAATTTAAGAAAATGATCAGAGGAATATAAAATAGTTGAATACAATTACTTATTTCCTGGATAGTTTCCTTTACTAATTTAGCTGGCAAATATTGTTCTAGTTGGTGGAAGTTGGAAAAGGAAAAAAAAGTTAAAAAGGAATTGATGTTCCCTTCAATTTTTTTTTCCTCAATGTTGAAAGCTGGAAAGCTGTATTTATATTAAAAAAGATTCGGGTTTTGATTTGTTAAAAGGGTGAGAATGTTATAAAAATTTGAATCAAGTTGGAAGGATTGGATTACGACCCATTGTTTTACCCATCTTAACCCAATTTATCAATCTTCTTGACTCAAATGAACTTTGAACAGGGTTGGGCATTAGCCCATTTACTTATTCAGCCTATCTTAACCCGCGCAACTTCAGCCCAAACAACCCATTTGCCATCCCTAGCCGTAATTACTGAAATTAACTACTCCCTCCGTTTAAAAAAGAATCACCTACTTTTTTTTTAATCTGTTTAAAAAAGAATGATCCTTTCCTTTTTTGACAATATTTTAATTTCAACTTTCCACGTGGCATGTTTAAGACTACAAGATTAAAGGACATTTTGATACATTTGACACAACTTTAATTTATGACTACATGATTCAAAAGTCTTCTTTATTTTTTAAAACTCCGTGCCAAGTTAAAATAGGTCATTCTTTTTGAAACGGAGGGAGTATAAATTTAGTGTATACAAATTAATAAACTCGGTCTTCGAGTCGTCCTGAAAGATATTCAGGATGAAGTCGATGAAAGTCATAGACGGAGTTCATGACCTTAAAGAATAAGTTGGGATGAATAATTAATATTTATTTTATATCACTGTCCTTTACAAACAAGTGTATGAAGAATTATAATTAGTAGTCAAATCTCAATAATTGTTATTGTCTATTTTAAGTTTTTGTTATGTTACTTTTGCACGCAGCATGATCTTTTACTGGGGTAATTAAGAAATAATCAAGTGATCCGTCTACTCATAAGTCATAACATGGCAACAAAGTTTATTTGAATGTCTTGTTCAATAACTCGGATTACTGTCTTTTTTATTGAAGTATTAGTGAATAAAATTGTTTTACGAAATATTCATATATACATACATATATATACTTCATCTAATTTCGATACAAACAATAATATATCCAGTGTAATTTCACAAGTAGGGGGGGTTTGAGGGTAGGATATACGCCGTCCTCACCTCTACCATTGAGAGGAAGAAAATTGTTTCCGATAAATTCTCGGCTCAAAAGAAATATAATTGCCGCAGGAAAGTAAAAAATAAAAAAAAAGACAACAAAAACAACAATGTACAAAACAAGTGTAGTAATACACATTAGAGAAAAACAACAACAACACGATACTTAGAACATACTATTAGCAGTATCAAGTATGACAACACTCGACTATCTACTAACCTTTTATCCTAATCTCCAACCTCCACACCTTCCTATTTAAGATCATGTCCTCAATTAACTAAAGCTACGTCATGCCATGTCCTATTGTTGGATGGAGGAAGTATATTATAGTGTGTTTATTTTTACACCATCGTGTGATTTAACATTTATTGCGGGTTCTTACTTTATTTCAAGTTATTTAATTGTCCTTGTTTAAAATAGTTACTACTTGTTATTGTTGGTAACTTAATGTGATAGTGTAAAAAATTGGTAATTTATCGATGTACAAAACTTAAATTCTCAAGTTATATAAGTTGATTAAGGATGAACAATATCGAACCGCAAACCGCACAAAATTGCAAATCGAGTTAAACCGAAAAATAATTTGACCAGTGGTTTGGTTTGATTTGGTTTGGTGTTGCAAAAAAATTCGACCATAATTGATTTGGTTTGGTTTTAACTAAAAAAGTCAAACTGAATCGAACCAACCCGATATTACATTTATACAATTTTTAAAAATATTTATTGTGATTTAATTTATAATTATTTCTTAAACTTTTTCATTGTTTTTATCTTTCAATATATTATTTCAAGTTTAAACTTAGAATTTTAAATGGTCCAATAAGTTTATAGCCAAAAATATCCAATTAAACACTAGGAATAACAATAATGTTGGATATCTATTCTTTAATTTTACATAAATACATTACCAATTTTTTTTTAAATTTAATATCTAGTCATGTAATTAATACTTACTAGACTTATTTTAGCATGACTTAAATATTTTAAAATTATGATTATATTTTTTATAACTTATTAAATATGCAATATTTATTTTATATGATTTTATTATTTGTTTTATTGAATATTTTATTGTCATCACTCATTTCATAATTTGTGTTATTTTTCAAAGAAACACCAAAGATAGTTGTATTTTGCTAGGATTAAAGAAATATTTGAAATACAAGTTAATTACATGTTTGTATGAAGACTTTACCCGAAAAAACACGAAAAAACCGAAAAAGAGGTGAAAAAGCCAAATTTTATTGATTTGATTTGGTTTATAAATTTAAAAATTCCGACGCAAATGGTTTGGTTTGGTATTTAAAAAAAATCGAACCAACCCGATCCATGTACACCCGTAAGTCGTTGATAATGTAAAATTGTTTTGTACAATTATGTAATTTGACTTGTACTAACATGTCAATTTTCATTTTTTCCCAAGTTATAAATTAATATTTAATATAAAAATTTATTTATCTTTATCCTATAAATAACCAAACCGTGTCAAAATATTTACACAGTTGGTGAATTAGGACTTTAGAACGAAAAGAAAATGTACAGAAACATATGAATATTTGTCCTTATAGTACATTGAGCACATTCCTTAGGTAGCCTCATTTTATCAGAATACATCCATCTTCTTTAATTTGTAAATTACTATCCTATTTGCTAAAATTAAATAGCATAAGAGATAAAATAAGCTTCAGTGTGAATTACACTTCCCTTGTCTTGCAATTTGTATTCACGAATTCACTAAATGCTAGTAAATCACTGCTAGCAAAGATGGACATTCCAGTTAATAGACACATAGGGCAAAGTATAGCAACTAATAAGAGACAAACGGTTGATAATACCATAAATGTTAATTATATTGACAAAAATCAGACAACATGATACCAACATTTATAGCCACTTTTATTATAAAATGGACATTTGATAACATACACAAAAAAAGGTTTCAAAATTTGATCTAAAGTATCTAATAATAATATCTTATCATGAGTTCAGGTACTCTATTTGAAATAAATTGTATTTTAAGTGTCTAAATAAATTTTGATGACAAATTTAAGGTAATAGATATAAACCAACAAAAAATAGGTGAATAATTAAGTTCCTTCCATTTTTTCTTAGGAAAATTAACTCAAATAGTAGCCCTTATAAGTTTTAAACTCAAAATATCCATACTTTATTTTGATAACCCCATTATAATCAGCTTCCACTCATTGTTTACTTTTATTAGCCAAACTAATAATTTATTTTTATTCTAATCACTTTTTTATATGGATAAAGATAAATACTAATCCTTTAAACAAGGTAGTATACATCTCTCCATATTAATATTAATTCCCTCATATCTCATATCCCTCTCCCCACCACCCATCCCCCGACCAAAATTCCCTTCTCCTCTTTTTTTTTTTTCTTTTCTCTATCTCAGAAAATCAAAACCAAGTTGTTCTTCAATAACAGTATTTTCACGAACAAGATTAGAAATCAAAATATTTGAAAAACAAGTTCAATAAATGGATAATTAATTGAACCAATATAAATTATTCATAATTATCACAACTTTTTTCTTTAAGACATGAGTTCCGCCTCTAAAACTGTATGTCTCGAACTTTAGTTTGTTACTTATACGTAAATATTAAAAGAAGATGAAAGATGGAAAAAATAAGTTATTTATACATTGTGTAATCAGTGTATAATCATTATATAATAGGTATATAATTAGTGTGTATATATTACACATTAATTATGCATTGTGTATTATCCTTATACAATATTTATCATTGTGTAATTAGTGTATAATTAGTATATAATTAATGTGTATACTTTACATACTAATTATACATCGATATATACATTTATTATACATATATAAATTTTCTAAACTTTTTGGTGAAAATCTGATAATATTTTTTTGTCATATAAGTTCAAGTTTTATAATTATTATAAAATATGAATATAATTAGTATGTATACGCTATATAATATTTATACACTGATTTATGTATTTATTCTACACGTATAAATTTGCCTTGGTGATGGATGTTTTGACGCGACGTATCCAAGGGGAGGTGCCTTGGTGTATGCTATTTGCTGAGGATGTGGTACCAATTGACGAGACCCGAGGAGGAGTTAATGATAAGTTGGAGGTTTGGAGACAGACCCTTGAGTCTAAAGGATTTAGGTTGAGCAGGACTAAAACGGAGTACTTGGAATGTAAGTTTAGCGATTCGACGCACGAGGCAGAGGGGGTAGTGAAGCTAGATTCTCAGGCCATTCAGAAGAGGGGGAGTTTCAAGTATCTAGGTTCTATGATTCAGGGGAATGGCGACATTGACGAGGATGTCTCGCTCCGTATTGGTGCAGGGTGGTTGAAATGGAGGCTCGCTTCGGGAGTTCTGTGTGATAAGAAGGTGCCTCTGAAGCTCAAAGGTAAGTTCTACAGAGGGGTCGTCCGTCCGGCCATGTTATATGGGGCGGAGTGTTGGCCAGTTAAAAACTCCCACATCCAAAAGTTGAAGGTAGCGGAGATGAGGATGTTGCGATGGATGTGTGGACTTACCAGGAAGGATAGGGTTAGAAACGAGATTATTCAAGGAAAGTTGGGAGTGACTTCGGTGGAGGATAAGATGCGGGAGGTGAGGTTGCGTTGGTTCGGGCATGTGACGAAGAGGTGCACGGATGCTCCAGTACGGAGGTGTGAAAGGTTGGATGTGGATGGTTTTAGGCGGGGTAGAGGTAGGCCCGAAGAAATATTGGATGGAGGTAATTAGGCATGACATGGCGCAGTTACAACTTACAGAGGACATGACCCTTGATAGAAAGATGTGGAGGTCGCGTATTAGGGTAGAGGGTTAGTGGGTAGGAAGGAGTCCGTATTGTGTACGAAGAAATGTTTATGTGTATTAGTGCCTGTTGTTTCTTGGGCATATTCTTGTTAGTGTTGTCTTGGAGATGTTTGTAACCCTGAATAAATAGTCTATAGTGCTACTTTGTAGGTGTCTTGCCTATTTTCGTATATAGTGATGTGTTATCTCTTCTTCTTGTTTGTTTCTATGGCTTTTGTTTGATTGTTATCTGTTCTAAGCCGGGGGTCTATCGGAAACAACCTCTCTACTTCATTTGAGGTAGTGGTATGGACTGCGTACACTTTACCCTCCCCAGACCCCACCTGGTGGGAATACACTGGGTATGTTGTTGTTGTTGTATTTTCATCCAAGTTTTTTAAATTTTGTATTTAAATTTTTTGGAGATAATAAGAAATGATATAATTTCTAGAGAAAGTTAAGGGATAATTGGTTGGAAAATAACAGATTCAATATAACTCCCCCTTTTTAGGGATTCTTTTTTTTTTCTTTTTTTTAAAAATAAAATTTAACCATCTTATTTGAATAATCTATGACTATTTTTTAAACTTATTTTTAAGGCTACAAAAAGTTTTGACACTAGTAGACTTGGCTAAATGAGTTTTTTTCCCCCCCTTTTTTTTATATCTTGAAAATTCAAGTTTATTATGGTAGCTTATTTAATAACTCATATGAAATTAAGATCACAAACCTTCTATAAATATCCAAGACCTTAACATTTTATTTTCATCACATTTTACATAGAGTTGAGCATCAACTAATTGAGGTTAATTTTATTATATCATTTTGCTTATTATATTGCTTTCTGTTAATTGTTTCTGTAGAGGTCAAATCTTTCTATAATTAAATTATTTGTCCGAATTTTTTCTTTGTCTGTTATAAAAAATGTGAAAGTTGATTTCAAAGAAAACACAGTCGTTACAGTGAATTCAGGTGTTGTAGAAAGGCCTGACTGTAATAACTAATGTTTTCATCTTTTTTCAGTTATCAATTAACTATGAAAATGCCCTAATCTATTTCGTGCATATGTATAGTTAAACCTCTCAGTAAAAGCATCGTCTTGTTCGGGCGTTTTGACTATTATAAAAAATGTGAAAAATTGATCTAAAATAAAACTCGACTATTACTGTGAATTTATGTTGTTATAAAGAACTCTGACTGCAACAATTAATTTTTTCATTTTTAGTGATTAATTAACTATGATAATTCCCTCGTCTATCGTGTATATACACACAACCAGATCTCTTTGTAACTGCTTCCTTTATCGTGAATTGTTGTTATAGAGATAATTGTTATAGAGAGGTTTGACTATAACAACTGATTTTTTATCTCATTTTTTTTGTCCAGTGATTAATTAACAGCGAAAATGGCGTCAAAGACTGATGATAACAGTGATCGGAGGCGCGAGATTTGCACAGAGCTGGAGGATGTGAGGCATCATTTGAGAGAGATTGATTTTCAACTGCGAGATGTTGTAATAGGAGATAACGCTGAAGAGTTGCTTAATCTGATAAGTAGACGCGCCACTTATTTGGAAATAGAAAAGAAGCTTGAAAATGAACTAGAGACCAAGTATAACTTTTTTTATCGTAGATACCTTTGATTAATTTTATTTTCTTCCTTATGTATTGGAAGATTATAAGAATTGTTATAATGATAGTTTATTGTTGGGAGAAAATATTGGAAGCATATGTCTTCTAAATAAAGTAATTTATGTACTATTTAGTGGAAGAGTTACAAAATAAAGTAGCATATCTCGAAAATCCTTGTTAGGACTTTTATGATCCGTATTCGGTATTGCTACACCTTAATATCTTTTTTTTTAAAAGAAGTCTAAAATATAAATTGAATCGGAATTAATTTATATTTAATTATAATATTATTTGATATAACATAACGTAACTTCAAATTTATAGACACATATCACAAACTGAAATAACAGATAATTTATAGTGTATTGAATTGTATAAATTTTTGGGAGAAAATCGATAATTTTTTGTTCAGCTATCTATACCAAGAAATTAACTATTATTTGGTATAACTCGAATGTTTATCTTATTATTCCAAATAAAAAAATTATCAGATGAATCACCAAGTCAATTGACTATGATTAAACATGCACCTCAAAAGAATTGAACAATCGAAAAAAACTAAATAAATGCCTTAATTTTTTTAGCAAATCGTAACCAAAACATTTTAGACACTAAATTTATTCAAGGGATTGTACCATGTAATATGACACATGAATTTGGAAAGATAGCTACAAATTTCGAAATGCAGGCCATTATCTCTTGCATATGTTGGCCCTTATTTTAGTTTTTTTCTCAGAAATAAGCCGTAATAACTGAAAGTAACTAGGAACTAACTATATACAAATCGATAAATCCAATCTTCAAATCGTCTTAGAAAAATTTTAAAATGAAGTCGATGAAAATCATAGACGAAATCCATGACCCTAAGGAGGCCAGAGTCATTGTCCATTTCTTTACATTCAACTGCCTAGTATTTAGGGATGACGATTGGGGCAGGGCGGGCAGGACAAAGGCTAAACGAGATAGGGCATAGCTTAAATAGGGTGGGATGGGGGTCAAAACTTTTATTTTCAAAAATTAAGCGGGATGGAGCAGGTGGTAGGGGGTTCTTAGCGTAGGCTTGTTTTATCTTTTCTTGCAATTCAGCCGGAATTTGGGATCTTTGCTAACTCTAATTCTACTTTCATTAGTGTTTTATTTCTTTATTTAATTACATTCAATTTGACTAAAACCAAAATTTTGATATAACAGGTTGCATGATTTCTTTGATCATGGTTCAAAAATTGATTTCTTTAATTTTGATCCAACAAATAAGATGAAAAAATTGGCAGTCATCTAGAGTAGAATTAACAAACAATTCTGATATTGCAAGAAGATTATCCTTCTGTGATCTGTCATACTTAATATTCCCAAAGATTTTATAGCTGTTGGAAAAAGTAATTATCAACAGTTTATGCAAGTGGGTTTTCTTCATTACAAGTAGGGGTGTGCATCGGTCGGTTTGGTTCGATTTTATGTATTACCAGTTCGGTTCAGTTTTATGTATTAGCGGTTTGGTTTATCGATTTTCGGTTTTCAAATATGCTAAACCAATAACCAAACCAATAAGATATTTTTATCGGTTTTCAGTTTATCGATATTTAGTCTTCAACGGTTCGGTTTTCGGTTTAACCGATAAGAAAATACTCATAAAATAGAAATAGTAGCAACTAGCATGAAAAGAAACTGAATCTTAGTTGCAGCCAAAATCCTAAATGATGTGTTTTAATTTACAAGAATCTTCAAGCTTGAACTGAATGTTAGTTCAGGAAATTGAATAGGTTCGTTAGTTTGTAGAAATTAAAGAGAAATTAAGAGAAATATATAATAAGTAATATATATCTAATATAAGTAGGGGTAAAGTAATAATTTAGTATATTTTTAGTATATTTTTATTGGGTTATCGATTTACCTAATAACCCAATAAGAAAAAACCAAAACTGAACCAATAACCCAATAAATTTTTTAAAAAAATCATTAAAAAATCGTTAACCCAATAACCTAATAAAATAAACCAATAACATTTTTATCGGTTCGGTTTATTGGTCGGTTCGAATTTTTGCATATCCCTAATTACACGAGGTAAAAAAATAATATAAAACAAGTTATATACTACATATTTAATAATTTTAGAACTTTAAATTAGAACCCTATAATTAACAAATAGTTAAGTTAAATGTTATGTTAAAGGCTTAAATTGAAAAGAATATTTAATTTGATTAAACAAAATAAAAAACATGTAAATGGGCTAAATGGGGCAGGCGCGGGAGGGTTAACTAGGGCAGGGTAGAGATAAATCTATACAAAGAATTAAATTGGGCAAGGCGGGGCAGGGCAAAATTTTAGTAGGGAAAAACTTAATCCTCCCCACCCTATTGTCTTCCCTACTAGTATTCTCATTTCTCTTTTCTACTAATAATATTAGTTGAAAACTTAAAATCACCAGTGATAAGAGAAAATTATTCTATGAAGTAGCTGCTTCTCATTCTTAAAATCACCAGTGATAAGAGAAAATTATTCTATGAAGTAGCTGCTTCTCATTCATTCATATTCTAAGTTCTTTTCTCCCTTTCCCTCTCCATTTATTTATGGATTTTACCAAGTTGAAGGTCAAGATTTAATGGGGATTAAAATACCAATTAATAGTACAAATTGATAATAATATCACTCAAAAATTTGATAATAATGTATAACAGTCAATTGGAAGAATAACATAATTGGAATACTAGTGGCTTCCATAAGTGAGAGAAGTCATACCCCTATTTGGTAAAAATAACATTTTTTTGTACATTTTTATTTATCCAGTATTGACTTAACATACCTTTATTAAAGAGCAATAATTAAAATGAATATTTTACTATTATATTAGTCTTTGAACATAATAGATTCAATATTTTGAGAAAGACATTAGAAAATAACTATAGTTAATTGCAATAGTAAATGAGGAACTAAGTGATAAATCATCTCTTAGTTTTCCAAATTTGACATTTATTATTAATATAGTGAATAAGTAAAAGTGAACAGATGGAGTATTTTCCGTCGACCAAACACAAAACGATTTATTTTGTGACAGATAATCTTTTTCGTAAAATTATTTCCTGCCATACCAAACACGCCTAAGGATGGTTCTTTTGCAAAAAGATGATTTGTTGTTTTCTCAGACACCACACAACAGAAGTATTAAAAACGTTTTCTACACAATCCAAGTCCTCTCAAAACCAGTTTACCACAAATAAAGTTCAACTGGCTTTTCTTTTTGGTATACTGTATTAACTTTTCTTTTTTTTGATAATCGTGGTGTCCGCATCGAATATTGGATACCACGGGATCAAGCATCCGAAATCTTTATCCTCATTCTAATGGCTAAAGAAGGCCACTGTCTTTTGAAGCTAGACTACTCAAATACAATGAAATTTCTAATTTAACTTAACCTAAATCAGCAATGACTTAGTCGAGGTGCGAACAAGCTGGCCCGGACACCACGGTTATCCAAAAAAATAATATGTTTCTATGTCAATATGCAATATTAAAGCGGCCGTATCTTGAACTTAGTGATTTCTACGTCTACATGAAATAAAAATTTACCAGATGGTCAGATACATATTTGTTCTTAAAAATGTAGCCCTTTGTCTTCTCTAAATAGAGGAGTGAAACAAAATGATATGACATTAGATATCGTTCCAAGCTTCCTATGATTATTAAAAACAACTTGACGTGAAACTGATTTTTGTAAAGAAGCAAATTTGACAAGAAAATAGTAAGTACCATAGAGAGAAAATGCACAATTATGTCCTGCAGGGTATTTCCACTTTCATTCACTCCAAGACCACAATTTAGAAGCATAGGAGTACTTTGATATAAATTACGCCATTACTGTCAGTAAGGAACTTGTTCCACATCATTCAAATGGGAAACTGTACAGCAAGTCAGAGGTATTGAGGGCTAAGGATACAAGAACATAGGCAAGAAGCAATCCATTTTAGTCGCAACAAAATGACAACAGTGTGGAGGCTGTAAGCCTCTAATTGACAATCTAGACTCTTGTAAGATAGAACGAGGAGACACATTTGTTTTGACTTGTAAATATGGCTTCAACACAACTTTTGTGCTAGTATTAATCTACCTTTTCTAAGGAAAAAAAAGAGGGGGGAATGGCAATGTCCCTAATTTTGGAAATACACTGATATTCCTAAACAATGATCTTGTCATAAGTCCTTCAAAGTTATGCTTGTTTGAAATCATAACTCCATGATTTGATTAGTAAAAAAAAAAAACAAAAAAAAAACGACAAAAACAACAATGTATAAAACAAGTAAAACAAGTATAGCAACAAATAGTAATACACGTTGGAGAAGAAAAAACTATGTGATACCTAAATCATTTTACTAGCAGTATGACAACACTCGACTACCTACCAATCTATATCACAATCCTCGACCTCCTTATTTTCCTATCTAAAATCATGTCCTCAGCCAGCTGAAGTTGTGTCATATTTTGTCTAATCACTTTCGTCAATTCATTTTGATTACAACATCGAATATTGGATACCAACGTTGTACCAAATATTTCTGGTTGTTCATTTGTATTGCAATTTGTATTAGACCGCAACATTTTTCTATACTTTTTTTTCCTTCTAAAAAGTGAAATAATGACGTCTTGAAGCATATACATCAAACAGATAATTCAAAAATTTGTTTAATTGTCAAGATATTTCATTTTACTTACTTATTGGCATACTTTCTTAAAGAATCCTAACACAAAAAACAGACAGACACAAACACACTTTAAATGTTCCAAACATAGTGTCTTCTAGTCCTTGCTGTCCCAAGATACCTTCTTTTTCCCCATCATTTTGACTAAAGTTTGACAAGTAGCATTTTTATGAAGAAAATCACTTTCTCAGTTGAGGGGTCATGTGAGCATGTAAATTCATGTACCTTCAAAAAATATTTAAGTTATGTATATTGTTGTGTAATTATTTTTTCACTATCTCTTATGATTCTATTGTGAAAAATCTCACATCGGTTATATGGGGAACTGATATGGGGCTTATATAACTTTGGGCTATTCCACTTTAATAGCTGGCTTTTGGGGTGTGGTTCTCCTAAGGTTGTATTAATGGTATTAGATTTACCTATTACTCTCCGTGCCCACCGTGCCTTGGATGGTGACGCCGGTATTATAGTGTTCGGCCGGGGCTAGCAATGTCTAGCGCACAATCGTCGGGGCGCCTGGGCATCTGACTCGAAAAGAGCTACCTACACAAGTAGAGTGAAAGCTATCTAGAGTGGAGCCGTCGAGGACGAAAGATGCAGAACGTGGTGGATTGTTATGATCCTATTACGAAAAGTCTCACATTGGTTATATGTGGAACTGATGTAAGACTTATATAACCTTGTGCTCTTTCACCTTAATAGCTAGTTTTTGGGGTGTGGTTCTCATAAGGTTGTAACAATCCAAAATGTCGTTATGCTGAAATAGGAGGTAGAGATTGCACCTAGACTCCCCTCAACAAAATTTTGAGGAATTCAGGGCTAGTCTAGTATTGGATTATTCTTGAGGAGGGTGTAGTTGGAAAAAATCTGGTGTTAATGTGGTTGGTAATAGCGGAGTTTGATGTGATAGTTGGATAGCCAACGAGTATAGGAGGCCGTAGCAACTTTCGGCACCTGAAATGGAGTTATAGATTTTCAGTTATAGCGTCTATCATGGAGGGGTTGGTTCGCGATGTCGAAATTCGTGGTGTGTGTTGTAAAATGAGAAAAACTGAGGAGAGGTCTCAAGTTTCTTTCTCGGACCGCTGCAACGGTGACAAGAACCGCAGCGGCGACCTCCGTGAAAAGGGAGCGAACCGCTGCAGCGGAACTTTAACCGCTGCAGCGATAATTACCTTTGTAGCGGTAACGCGAAGTAAAATTTTAGTTTTAAAAATCAGATTTTTTTTTTACTCCCCACTTTTTCAAAAAACGCAATAAGGCTCTAGGAAAGGCGATTTTCAGAGGGTTTGTGGAGTTTTTCATCTTTGGATGTAAGTAATTACATTCTAGACTTGAATTTACTTTGTTTAACCTTAGAAAATCACTAGAAAATGAATTAATGGTGGATTTTGAGGGTTTAATCCTAGTTTGTGAAAATTGATGAAAACTGATAGGGATGTGTATAAATTCAGTAGGAGATGATCCTAGGGTGTTAGAAACACTAATGGGACTAGAATTATGATTATTTATGCTAATTCAAGTAGGGTTCATGAAGTTTCAATGATAAGAAAATCCTAAGATGATGAAATAGGGCAAGTGAATGGCTAAAATTAATGGGTTATGATCCCTAACGGCTAAAAGAGAATGAATTATTGAAATGAGTGTATATTCTTATTGTTGAATAGATCAAGAACGAATTGAACGAGAACGAAAGGGCAAAAGTGTGGCTTAAAGGGGACTTTGGGCAAGGAATTGAGGTAGGCTATAGTTTTGTTGTAGCACTTAGACTCTCTTGATTTTGTGCTTATTTGTGAACTTGACATCTATGATTGCCTTCTAGCATGACTTGTGATTTAATGACTGCATTGCATTTTTATTTACATTGTGATGATATGTTGAGATGATGGGTCGGGTACTACACCGATACGGATATGATTGTTGTGTTATGGGTCAGGTACCATGCCGGTACGAATGTGAGAAAGGATCGGGTACCATGCCGGTATGATATGATGCACACATCTTGTATACATGTACTAATACATATGCATTGGGTGCCTTATGATGATTATATATAATGATGAGCTGTTGATAAAAATGACTAAGTGTGAAAGCATGTGAAAGTAAACTTGTGAGTTGTAATTATGTGATGATATATGATGTGTTGAGCTGAATGATATCATTGGTTATGAGTTTTGTTGTGATCGCTTTTATACTTGTTTGGCTTGCTTACTTGTACATTATTTAGTTAGTTGACCTATGATGCTTACCAGTACTTGTGGATGTACTGATGCAACCTGTACTCTTCTTTTGTTGAGTGCAGAACATCTTCTTGCGGTTGACACGTGACCTCGACTCTAGATAGTGATTCAAACTTGATTTTGAGGGTGAGCACCATGTCCGGGTGACCTTCAGATTTTCTTGTGATGTTGATGTACTTTATTTTGGGACTATGGTGATTTCCTCTTTTGTTATGTTTTTGGATATTCGTGTTGGTTTCATACTTAATTTATTCTTAGATGTTCTTGTACGATGACTTTAGGTCCCAGAGATGTAATAAATAGAGGTTTCCGCAGTCTATTAGTGACTTATGAACTTTATGGTTTGACACTTTATTTAAATTCATCAACAATTGAGTTTTAGAACTTGTTAAAGATAAAAGTTAGTATAAAGTGAATGTGAATGTAATACTTGGTTAATTTGAGGGTTGGGTTAAGTATGGTTCTCCCCTCATAGTTTAGGGTGGGTGTCAATCATGACCGTTTGGGTCGTGACAAAGGTTGTATCAATAGTATCAGAGTCATCCATTATCTACCGTGCCCACCGTGCTTTGGATGGTAACGCCGGTATGGCAGTGTTCGGGGAGCCTGGGAACCTAACTCGAAAAGTGCTACCTACACAAGTAGAGTGAAAGATCTATCTAGAGTGGAGCCATCGAGGACGACAGATGTGGAGCGTGGTGGTTTATTATGATCCTATTGTGAAAAGTCACACATTGGTTATATGGGGAACTGATGTGGGGCTTATATAACCTTAAACTCTTTCACCTTAATAGCTAACTTTTGGGGTATGGTTCTACTAAGATTGTATTAATGGTATCAGAGTCACCCATTACCCTTTGAGCGCACTATGCCTTGGATGGTGATGCTGGTAACACAGTGTTCGGCAGGGGCTAGCAATGTCTAGCGCACAACTGTCGGGGCGCCTGGACACCTGACTCGAAAAGAGCTACCTACACAAGTACAGTGAAAGCTATCTAGAAAAGAGCCATCGAGGACGACATATGCAGAGCTGATCCTATTGCAAAAAGTCCCACATTGGTTATATGGGGAACTGATGTAGGGCTTATATAACCTTGGGATCTCCCACCTTAATAGCTAGCTTTTGGGGGTGTGGTTATGCTAAGGTTGTATCACTATTCTCAAGTTATGAACGTCGATAGTGTAGAATTATTTTATACAATTATGTAATTTAACTTGTAATAACATGTTAATTTTTATTTTTTCAAGTTATTAATTAGTATTTAATATAAAATTTATTTATAAATAACCAAACAGTGTAAAATATTTACATCGTTGGTGAATATGACTTAGAAAGAAAAAAATAGGTACAAAAAACATATGAATATTTGTCCTTATAGTACATTGAGCACATTTCTTAGGTAGCTTCGTTTTATCAAAATGATACATCTATCTTCTTTGTAAATTTCTATCATGTTTACAAATTTAAATAGCATTAGACATCAAATAAGCTTCAATGTGAATTACACCTCCCTTGTCTTGCGGTTTGTATTCACAAATTAACTAAATGAAGTCATTATTGTAACGATCCAAAATGTCGTTACACTGAAATAGGAGGTAGAAGTTGCATCTAGACTCCCCTTAGTGAAATTTTGAGAAATTCAGAGCTAGTCTAATATTGACTTATTTTTAAAAGTGTAGTAGTTGAATAAAATCTGGTATTAATGTGATTGGTGATAGAGGGGTTTGATGTGATAGTTGGATAGCCAACAAGTATAGGAGGTCGTAGCAACTTTCGGCACCTGAAACGGAGTTATAGAACTCTGGTTATAGCGTTTATCATGGAGGGATTGATTCACGATGTCAAAATTCGTGGTGTGTGTTGTAAAATGAGGAAAACTGAAGAGATGTCCCCAGTTTCTGCCTCGGATCGCTGTAGCGGAAAAAGAAACCGCTGCAGCGGTACTGCTGCGGCAGTGACAAGAACCGCAGCGGCGGCTTCCGTGAAAAGGGCGCGAACCGCTGCAGCGGTAGTGCGCAGTAAAAATTTAGTTTTAAAAATCAGAAAATATTTTCATTCTTCATTTTTTCGAAAAACTCAATAGGGCTCTAGGGAAGACGATTTTCAGAGCATTTGTGGAGTTTTTCATCTTTGAAGGTAAGTAATTACATTCTAGACTTGAATTTACTTCGTTTAACCTTAGAAAATCACTAACAAATGGATTAATGGGGGATGTTGGTGGTTTAACCCTAGTTTATGGAAATTGATGAAAAGTTATGAGAATATGTATAAATTCAATAAGATATGATCCTAGGGTGTTAGAAAACACTAATGGGACTAGAATTATGATTATTTATGCTAATTCAAGTAGGGTTCATGAAGTTAAATGATAAGAAAACCCTAAGATGATGAAATAGGGAAAGTGAATGGTTAATATTAATGGGTTATGATCCCTAAAGATTAGAAGAGAATAAATTATCGAAATAAGTGTATATCCTTGTTGTTGTATAGATCAAGAATGAATTGAATGAGAACGGAAGGGCAAAAATGTGGCTTAAAGGTGACTTTGAGCAAGGAATTGAGGTGGACTATGATTTTGTTGTAGCACTTAGACTTTCTTGGCTTAGTGCTTGTTTGTGAACTTGACATTCATGATTGCCTTCTAGCATGACTTGTGATTTAATAACTGCATTGCATTTTTTATTTGCATTTTGATGATATGCTGAGATAGGGTACCACGCCGGTACGAATATGATTGTTGAGATGATGGGTCGGATACCACTTTGATATGATATGATGTTGATAATGATGTTAAGAAGGGTAAGAGATGATGCGCACATCTTGCATACATGCACTCATACATATGCATTAGGTTCCTTATGATGATTGTACGTGATCATGAGTTGTTGATGAAAATGACTAAGTGTAAAAGTATGTGAAAGTAAACTTGTGAGTTGTAATTATGTGATGACACATGATGTGTTGAGTTGAATGATATCATTGGTTATGAGTTCTGTTATGATCGCTTTTATACTTGTTTGGCTTGCTTACTCGTATATTGTTGAGTTAGTCGACCTATGATGCTTACCAGTACTTGTGGATGTACTGATGCTACCTATACTCTTTTTTTTTTAGTGCAGAACATCTTCCAGCGGTTGACACGCAATCTCGACTTTAAATAGTTATTCAGACTGATTTTGAGGGTAAGCACTATGTCCGGGCAACCTTCAGATCTTCTTATGATGTTTATGTCCTTTGTTTCGGGACTTAGACGATTTTCTCTTTTGTTAGGTTTTTGGGATATTTGTGTTGATTTCAGACTTAATTAATTCTTAGATGTTCTTGTACGGTGACTTCAGGTCCCGAGAATGTAATAAATAGAGGTTTCCACACTCTATGAATGACTTATGATTTTGATGGTTTGACACTTTTATTAAATTAATCAATAATGAAGTTTATAAAGATAAAGTTAGTATAAGGTGAATGTGAATGTAATACGTGGTTAACATGAGGGTTGGGTTAAGTATGATTCTCCCACCATAGTTTAGGGTGGGTGTCAATCATTACCGTTTGGATCGTGACAATTATATTGATCAAAATTAGACATGTTGATACCAACATTTATACCCACTTTTATTTTATAATGGTCATTTGATAACACGCGCATAAAAAGTTTTAAAATTTGATCCAAAGTATCTATAACCATGGATGGCTCAATATAAACGGTGTCCTAAAGCCAATTTTGACAGGAGACCCTATTTCTTTTGTTCAATATTTTTTAAAAGTATGATTAACTTATAAATATATTACAAGTAAAATTCAGGTCTCATCCTTCTTAAATAAAGGTCTTGTGTTCGAACCCCAAAATGAAAAAAAAATCGTGGTAGGGATAGTTTTTCTCTTAATTCAATTTTGCGTGTCTCAAAATCAAATTAATTTAGAAATTCAATACAAGTACTGAACACCAAATTTAAAAATTTAGGGCCTCCAAAATTTTGGCCTAATGTCGTTGCTTCAGTGGCTTGACCCTCTGTCCGCCCCCGCTAATAGCAATACCTTATTATGTGTTCATGTTTTCTATTGAAATATATTGTACTTTGAGTATCTAAATGAATTTCACTGACAAGTTTAAGGGGTCATTGATATATTAAACTAAAAAAAAATAGATGAAAGAATTAAGTTCCTTCCATTTTTTTCATATTTTGAGAATCCAAGTTTATTATGGTAGATTATTTAATACAATAACTCATATGAAATTAAGGTCACAAACCCTCTATAAATACACAAGGCCACAACATTTTATTTTCATCACATTCTACATATAGTTGAGCATCAACTCATTGAGGTTAATTTAATTATATTCTTTTATTTATTATATTTTTCCCCATTAAGTATTCTTATAGAGGTCAATTCTTTCTATAATTACATTATTTATCTGAATTTTTTCTTTGGTTATTGTAAAATGTGAAAGTTGATTTAAAAAAACAACAACAAAAACTCGGATGTTATCGTGAATTCATATGTTATTGAAAGGGCTGACTGTAATAACTATTGTTTTCATTTTTTTTCATTAATCAATTAATTGCGGTAATTCTCTAATCTATTGTGTGTATATATGTATAGTCAAAAATCTTATTAAAAGCATCGTTTTGTTCGAAATTTATTTTTGGTTGTTATAAAAAATGTGAAAAATTGATTTAAAATAAAACTTAACTATTATCGTAAATTCATGTTGTTACAAAAGAGGTCTGATTGTAATAACTGTATTTTTTTTCTTCATTTTTAGTGATTAATTAACTACAAAAATGCCCCGATCATCGTGTATATACATACAACCAAACTACTTTGTAACTGCATTATTTATCGTGAATTGTTGTTCTAGAGATGTATGTTATAGAGGTCTGATTGTAACAACTATTGTTTTATCTCATTTTTTTGTCTAGTGATTAATTAACAGCAAAATGTCGTCACCCTCTGATGATAACAGTGATCGAAGGCACGAGATTTGCACAGAACTGAAAAATGTGAGGCACTTTTTGATAGAAATTAATTTTCGAATGCAAGATGTTATAACAAGAGATAGCATTGAAGAGTTGCTTCAACTTGATACTAAATATAACTTCTTTGTCGTAGGTATCTTTGATTGATTTTATTTTCTTCCGTATATATAGGAAGATTAATCAATCAAAGGTACCTACGATAAGAAAAGTTATATTTAGTCTCAAGTTCATTTTCAAGTTTAGAAAGATTATAAGATTGTCATGATAGTTGGTTGATTGTTGGGAGAAAAACTGAAAAGATAATATAAACAAGAGAATTTTATTCTTTATGCATTTGAAATTCTACATTATATTGAAAGCAAACGTCCTTTACAAGTAATTTATGTACTACTTAGTGGAAGAGTTACAAAATAGAGCAGCATTTCTCGAAAATCCTTATTAGGACCTTTATGGTCCCTATTCGGCATTGCTACATTTTTTCTATTTTCTGAATATTTCTTTTTAAAAAAAGCCTTGAAAAAATGTTGAACCAAATTTAATTCACGTTCAACTACAATATGATTTGATATAGCATAACGTAAATTGCAATTTACATACATATATCACTAACTGAAACAACGCAAATAATATATTATTTATATTGTCTATACGCAAACAATAAAAAATTAAAACAAAAATATTAGTACCTTTTAATTAAGGAGTGTGTTTAAATATGATTACAAAGAACTGAATTAAATAAATAAAATAAATCTGTCATAAATGACAAAAATCTGACTCTAAACAGAAATTGACATCTCTAAAATGATCTAGAAAAAATGGCATGTCATTCTAAAATAGGACAATGCACTATAGGATTTTTCTGTCAATGAATTTTTCTTCAACTCTCCATGCCAGAAAATTAACTATTATTAGGTATATAGCTCGAATGTTTATCTTGTTGTCAGTCAGATGCATTCACCAAGACAATCGACTAGCAACTCAAAAGGATTGAACAATAGAAAGAAACTAAACGAACAATGAAGAGAGAAAAAAATGCCTTAATTTTTTTTTTTTTAAACAAATCGTAATCAATCATTTTAGACACTTAATTATCCGATGGATTGTACCATGTAATAGGAAACATGAATTTGGAAAGATAAATAACCAGAACTGCAATATGTCAAATGCAGACCATTGTCTTTTGCATATGTTGGTCCCTGTTTCATTTTTTTTTTTTTCAAGAATAAGCCACAATTAGGGCTGGCAAATTTAGCCCCGACTCCATTTAACCCTCCAATCCGTTCAAATTTTAATGGGCAAACAACATAAATTCCGACAGTTTGAAACTTAATTAACAGAAAATTTTGATATTTTGTATAATTACTGAAAATCCCGATTTTGGATCTGTCGAGATACACAATTAGCTCCCGATATATCCAACGAAAATACATATTTTCCTTGTAAAGATACATAATTAACTCTCGATACATTTTTCCTGATTTTGGGTCTGTCGAGATACATAACACTCCAACAAAGATACATTTTTTCCTTTGTAAAGATACATAATTAGCTCCTGATACTTTTTTTTCGAATTTGGGTCTGTCGAGATGCATAATTAGCTTCCGATACATTCAACGAAGAAACATAATTAATTGAAATTTTTGTAATTACTTTATAAGGGTGAGAATTTGTGTAAATATAGTAATTTAAGCAATTTTAATTGATGGGCCATGAGCTACATTATAAATGGGTTAAGGTTGGACACAAGTCCACAACCCATTTTAACCATTTATCATGCGCAACCCAAATTAACCCTGACCCATTACTTTAACCCAAACTGACCCATCCAAGGGTCAGTTAGTTTTTCATTTGATTATAGATAATTGGTTAATTGTAAATTTATCAAAAGAAATTTCATTTTTTCTTCATATGATCAGATTTTTGCTCAAGATTTATGTGTTTTACTTGCAAAGCTATTGAGGAATGAGATGATGATAAATATGAAATCTTTTTTTTATTTTTATTATTATGAAGTAAAAAGTGATTTTGAGAATTGAAATTTTTGTTTTCTTGAGATTCGATGAATTGGGGAGCTTGGTGCACTAAACTTTCATTATGCATGGAGTTAATAATAACTATTATTATCTTATTTATACGAGAACAATAAATTCGCATTATTAGTACAAATTTACCTTATCTAATGTTAAAACATTCTTCGTATTGTCGCTTTTATATTATATTAACTATAGACACCTAAAATATTAATTTTATAAAAGAATTTTTATCAACCGTTTATTAAGAACATTTTTATTTTTTATTAATTTACATTACAAAGAATATCAAAGACTAAATTATTATAAAATAAAAACATACATGTATAGAGTCCATGAATTCATGATTTATCTTTGAATATAGTACTCCCTCCGTTTAAAAAAGAATGACATAGTTTTCTTTTTAGTCTGTTTAAAAAAGAATTACTTTTTCTTTTTTTGGCAACACTTTAGTTTCAACTTTCCACATGACATATTTAAAATCACAAGATTAAAGGACATTTTAGTACATTTGATATAACTTTAATTTATGACCACAAGATTCAAAAGTCTTTTTTATTTTATTAAACTTCATGCTAAGTCAAAACATGTCATTCTTTTTTAAACGGAGGAAGTACTACTCATCATCAGACAACTGCAACACTAATCATTGACTCAATTATGGAAATATAATAAACAAATAAAATTATAGAATAAATTTAAGGAAATGATCCGAGGAATATAAAATAGTTGAATATAATTACTTACTACGAGCAGTATGACAACACTCAACTATCTACTAACCTTCTATCCTAACCCTTGACCTCCACATTTTTCTATCTAAAATCATGTCCTCAATTAATCAAAGCTATGTCATGTCATGCCCTATCTAATCACATTCTCCCCTAGTCCATTCTAATTTCGATATCAGGTGAAAATGGTATAATATTTTTCGACATTTGGATTTCGAATTTTGGATACGGACGTTCTACCAAATATTTCTACTTGATCATTTGTGTTGCAATTTGAATTAGACCGCAACATTAAGCTTCTATACATTTTTTTTCCTTCTAAAAAGTGAATTAATTAATGACGTCTTTAAGCATAAACATCAAACAAACCATTCAAGAATTTGTTTTAGTTGTCAAGATATTCCACTTTAATTACTTTTTGGCTTACGTTTTTTTAATCCCAACACACAAAACAGCCACAGCCACACTTTAAATGTTTGTCCTTGCTGTCCCAAGGTACCATTTTTTCCCTATCATTGACAACGTTTGAAAAGTAGTCCATTCCTTCCATTTTACTTGGCCTTCTATCACGAACTAAAAATCGAGATCTTGATGGCACCTGTCACTCCCACCATGACAGGTAAGCCTAAAACCTCAACCCAAACACAATTACTCAAAAGTATAGAAGCAGAAGGAAATAAGAGCAAAATAAAACCCGAATAATCTCCAAAGCAGATTAATAGAGTAGTATAGTCGAAATATAGATAATTCCAGATCTGGTAGTCACTAATACAAGCCTCTAAATACAGAAATCAAAGAAAATTTTGAGTATCTCAAAATGTGAAAAATGCATAAAGATAAGGGTGGAGGAGATTTCAGTAGTCTCTAAAATCAATAGCAGCTACCTCGAATCTCCAAAGATGCTAACACAGAAGAAACCACATTAATCAATGCCCATAGGTCGTTGAATCGGTACCTTCACATAAGGTGCAGAAAAAGCAAAGGTGAGTACTGAACCACGTGTACTCAGCAAGCATCATCGACCGACTCTAATTCAAAGTGGTGACGAGTAACACCACGTCAACCCTCTAAAACAATCATACAACTTACACTCAAGAAAGCTACCCTAATCCAACAGAATAATCAAGTCTAACACACATAAAGATATCATAACACAGTCCAAGAAATCCTCAATATAGCGAAATCAAGTAACAAATATTCAAGTACTCAATAAATAGTACAAAGTCAACAAATACACTTTGTGTAACACCCCGAGACTACCCCCTCGACGTCACACGGTGCTTAGGACTACAAGTAGCACCGAAGCTAACACATGGTATCTGTACAATACTGAGTCATATTCAATTCACTTAAGAGCATGAGCGGAAGTTAGTATTTATTCATAAAAACATGAGGGCGTATATGAAATCTAAAGTCTGTCAGCATAAACAGAAAATAGTCTCAACATGAGAATTAACTACAAAACTACTACGTCTAGGCAAGCCTCTAACATACTGACACAGCTGACCCGAAATCATGAAAGTCTGGACTAATGAAATAACATAGGAAATCATAACCAAGTCCTCGGAACATCAGGACTCACCAACTGGATGGGAGTAGGCACTGACAATCACAGCTAATCATGAGTTTGAGGGTGAACACCAGAACTTACATCATGATAGGATACAGAGCACATAGAGTATGTGGTCAGTACTTATGGAATGTACTGAGTATATGGGGGTGCATGCAATAAGTAAAACTGGTATGTATCATAAGGTGAAACCATGCATGCTAAGTGTATACAGACTCATCATATTGCATGAATAAAATTGAAAGTTGAACTGTCATAAAGCATAGGTAGTAAAACATAATCAAATAACATCAGTGAGTCATTACACTTAGTTTCTAAAATCAATACTTCTGTGGGAGTTTCTCTTAACCGACATGAACAATATAAACTAATGTGGAGTTCTATGTATACGCCCCATTGAGAGGACCCAATATACCTTGCCAGGATATAAAGGCATGACTGAGTGGAATCCAATGTATACGCCTCATTGGGAGGACCTAATATACCTTTTCCAAGGGTATAAAGGCATGACTATTATGGAACCATAGGATGAATGGCTAAATAGACCTACGGTGGCACATAGTTCTAGGACTTGGGTACGCTAAACCCGTGTCTGCTCGGTGCTCAATACTACTCTCAAAACCATGCAAGTGTTCATAATATATGAAATTCACCATAAGATGAACATACGGGTTTATAAGTCTGAAAACCCATCACGCTTCTGTTTTTAATTCATGTTCATAAGTAAATATGCGAGTTTCATATTGAGTCTGAGTTCACGAGTCTGAATTTCATGTCAACTAAAAGAATCATGTTAAAACCATGTACATTTACCATCTTATAGGATTTTATGTCAAAAATGCTAAAATTCAATTCATAAGATCCACCATATGAGTAAAAACATAAGTAAATCATGAATTCTTGTGATAATATGCAATTCAATTCATAAAGGACATAATAGTTTAAAATCATGTAAAGTGGGCATGAACCCTATTTGTAAAATTCGTAAAATCACTTATTAAAACGAATTTCTTGGGCACAAGGATGAAAGGAAACCCTTGTTCAAACCCCACATACCTGAACTTATCGATTTCTTGGAGGAACGTTTGAGTTTGGAGCCCTTGAGGTTGATTTTTTGAGAGAAACCCTTGTTTTTGTGTTCTTGAGAGTTTAAGAGGAGAGTAATCGATGAATTTGTGTTACGGAATGAGGAAAAACGTTTTTGTATCAATTATAGGGGCCATTTAGGATTAAAATGACTAGTTTATCCTCGAAATACTGAAGGAAAATGAAATTTTAAAGTCGCGGAGCACCACTAGCGTGGCACGGTGAAATCGCGGAGCATCACTGGAGTGGCACTCCAATATCGCGGAGGAGGAGGTCTGCGACACCTTGAAATTGAGGATCCTCACTGTTTTGACCCCGAAATTCAGTTTTCTTCCGCGTTGCCTCCATGACACGTCCAAAACGCGGACCTTTAGTGGTTCGCTCACAAAAGGCACATAACTTTTTCCTCCCTTATCGGATTAAGGCAAAATTGGATGCGTTGGAAAGAAGACTCAAATACCTTTCATTTGGTGAATCTTGAACTCAAAAACTCCTTATATTCTAGAAGTTATACTCGTTTGAAGTTAACCCTTGTAAGATCGAATACTAAAACTCAACCGATAAAAATGGTCTCAACTCAACTTTGCCCTAAGTGTTTCTTATGACCATGATTCGCATCAAAAACACTCACCACACTAGAAAAATGATCATGAAACTTATGTATGGTTATAAATCATAGCTTTTGGGCCTATACACATATGACGAACGGTTTTAAGCTTAGCTAAGAATTGGTGGGGTGTTACACCTTACTCAATCTGAACAAGAAAAGAATGAATGCAGTGCAATGCATATGTTGCGTACAAACCTACCAAGCAATGGATTCAAGATCAGGACCCATGAGGGACTCACAAGGTCTATGTACTATGCAGGCGTGCACTCCGATCTCAATAAATATATTGTGCAGACGTGTACTTCGATCCCAATAATAGATAATAATATGCAGGCGTGCACTCCTACCCCATATGAAATACAATGCATGATGTGCAAGCGTGCAACTCCGATCCCAAATTAAAATAAAATTAAGCAAAATATTTCATGTCTTATGCCAGATAGACATCAATTTCAAAATCAACTCAACTTATCAAGCGGGAGTATTCTCATTAGCTAGCATTTTCAACAATTTATTTACAATAGCAAGTTTGCCCAATCATGATAGCAAATAGGGAAAAATCATTCAAAACAGACAATTAACTGATTTTAACCCCTCAAACAACACCGGCACCCGCATAAATGCTCGTCACTTCATCTATACGGGACCCAGAGAAGGATCTATTAAGGCCCGTGAGGGTGTCACGCCACCTGCAGACTTCGACAAAAAATCTATATATATAGGTATATATATACAGAATGTATATAAATATTAAAGGTGCCACTTAGAGAATCAAAGTGGCTTCTGGTGCCAGTGACAAAGGGGCGTGAAGTCCTTCCTAAGGGTATGTGTTTGAATCCAGTTGGCAGCAAGTTTTTTTAGAAATTTTGTTTAATCAATTGCATCCAGCCTTTTGCCAGCGCATCAACATATTCCTTTTACTTATTTTTATATTATATATTGTTGACTTAGTATTAATTAACAATTATTATGACTAATTTAATTTATTAGTCTTTGACTTTTTTTTAATTTCTTATTAATTAGTATTTGTTTAATATAAAATTAAAAGATGTATAAGTTATATTCTCTTCCTCTCTCTCATCAAATTAAAAAAAAAAAACCTATCCCTTCTTCTTCTCCCAAAATTGATTCTGCCAATAAGGGGTGGACATTCGGTTCTTCGGTTCGATTCTTTGATTTTTGATTTTTCAATTATGTGTACCAAACACCAAACCAAACTAATTCGATTTAGTTCAATTTGATTTTTTTAATTCAATTCTTCAATATTTGAATCGAACAACTAAAATATAATATAAATTATAATAAAAATTGTGTTTCGAACTTCCACCAACTGTATTTACTTCGAGCAGCTGCCAAGAAAGCAACTAGCAGTGGCCACTGTATTCAAATTTCAACTTTCGCTAAAGGCTACAAAGTATGCTCCATTTGCCATTACATTGCCTTCACTTCTTCAATTCCAATCCCTCCAATTTCCTTATTATGTGTTCACTCTTAATGTCACTTATAATTAATTAATGGCATCCAATGCTGCAACGCAAACTTGAGCACAAAATAATAGCAAATACATTCAACGAGCACCGCTAAAGAAACATATTTTGAATCAAAAAAGAGGAGAGAAGAAACGTAGAGAATCCTAGGCAGAACTCAAAATTAAACTCTAGTGGGTTTGTGTTGAAATCTGCAATTGGTTGGGCTTGGGTTTCAATCTGTAATGTTTTTAAACTTCGATTCTTTGGTGCACCGAAATATCAGAATCCTAAAACCGAGAACTAAACCAAAAACGAAACTTTTAGAAAATTAGAACAGAAGCTAATTCGGTTCTATATGATTTTTTGGCTTTTCTGTATTTATGTCCACCCCTACTGCCAATCCATCGACCTTCTTGCTTCTTCTGCAGTTTACTCAATGAGTTTACTTGACACCTGGAGAGTCCAAATCCTGGATCCGCCTCTGACGGGACCCCCATGTCACGCCCCGAATCCCAACGAGGCATGATTGGCACCCGAAGCCGATATGGCCCGAGAGAACCAATCTTTGCTCACGTTCATTCATATGCATGTCTCTTTACGAATAGCATACTTTCTCATGTAACTGATGAAATATATAAGATACCATTGGTGAAAGTCATGGAAAACATGTACATTATATGCAACTATGGCCGTTAGGACCATTCCGTCTAAATGAATATACACCTCTTACATTCATATACCTACATATGTCTACAAAGCCTCTAAATAAATACACGACCATTTCATACCATCTACAACATCAGATCCAATGTATAACTATGACTCGAAAAGTCCCGAATCAACTGGGGCTCACCAAATATCTGCAAATACTGTCAACCTACTGCGGAGGGCTACTAGTGCCTGCACCTGCAACATGTAAGGTAAGTTCCCCCGAGGGGGTCAGTACGAGGAATGTACTGAGTATGTAAGGCTATACGTAAATATATGAGATATAGGAACTTTGTTGAAAGTAAGTACAAGTGAACACATCATGTGAATAAATTACCATAAGAATACATGTGGAATCATGTGCATTACTTTCTTTACTTCATTTCACTTTCCTTTACTTCTTCATGTGATCATCAATCATGTATTCCCAGGCCCAACTGATCAGTGGGAAATAACATTGGGATCGTCTCTAGCTAGGCTTATGCCCCTTTGAGCTGCCACCCATAAATCAATAAAGCAGGTTCGTCTCTAGCTAGGATTACGCCCCTTTGAGCTGCCACCCATAAATCAATAAAGCAGGTTCGTCTCTAGCTAGGATTACGCCCCTTTGAGCTGCCCCCTATATCCAACAATCATTCGGGATCGCCCCTAGCTAGGCTTATGCCCCTTTGGGTTGCCACCCGTTCTCAACAAGTGTTCATTACTTCAATTCTTTACTTTGAGATTGATACTTCAACTTGTGAGAGATTGATACTTTAGTGGTTACAATGTTATAGAAACTTTGGAACATTATTGAAACATTAATCAATGAACATGAGTCATATGAATTACATTTGATCAATGTATAAGGAACATGTGTATAATAATGATTAACAACCGGGAATGGAATACCTTTGGATATTTCAGAAGGGAACATGTGTAATGACAATGTGACACTATGTGTTGCAGAATGATACGGAAAGGGTAGCCTTACATACCTTATGTTCTCAATATGGATACGCAATCTTACTCTTGAATACAACACTTCAGCTTTCCCTTTACGTCTATTCTACACACCAAGTACACAACCGGAACTTACATTAGCAACTAGTCACGAAATAGGCGTACAAGACGACAACGAACTATGTGACCACCATATAAAATCACATCACCCCCTTACAATATCCTCCGCTGCATTTCCATCTCAACAACACCATAACATTACACACATTGACCAAAATATCATACAGTGATAGCCTTTCACCCATACTTACCTTTTACACATTTCTCTTTATCATTCCATCGTAGTTATTCCTTTATAACAACATATGAACAATCATCCATACTTAACATAGTCCAACACACCTCCATACGATACTTTAAAGTCACTAAAACGACATCATAAGTTGATAATTACATACCAAAAGGGTATCGGGGCTTTCGGGGATCAAAGGGATACGAAAACAATCAAAACACAATTCTGGGCTGACCTGCGTTGGCACCTGCGCCCGCAGGTCAGCCACCTGCGCCCGCAGATGGCCTTTGGCAGCAGCCAGAGCCATCTGCGTTGGCATCTGCGCCCGCAGATGCCCTCGTCTGCGGGGGCGGATGCCCCATTTTGGTCCGAAATGGTCTCTTTTGGGTCTTTTAATGCCATAACTGGTCCATGATCATAACCAAACATATTTGAACATATTTTTGATCATCTTAAACACCAAAACTCAGCCATAGTCTCCCAACACACATAACAACACCCAAAACCACATCTCACTGCCAATACGGCACCAAAACCATAACCAATTTTGCAATAACAATTCCAAACGTTATTGACAAAAATAAAACAAGTTAAGGTTATAATCACATCTCCCATATCAATATTAAATCCATCAATTCACTTCCTTGAAGACTACAAGCCCCTTTTTCAAGTTCAAGTCACATAGAAGCAAGTCCATTAACAAAGAAGCAAAAGTGGATTTCTCAACACTTGTAGGCATAACCAACATGGTCCATGCAATCTCTCATGCATATAATATATTAAATCACAATAATCAACACTTAAAAATACTTACCAGGAGATGATCTTGCTCAAAGAGGATAATAGCTTAGGGTTTGAATGTAGAGAGAAAACCCCATTTTTGTAGATAAGTGTAAAAAAATCTCATGTGTGCTTAAAATGAACAAAAATTCTGATCCCTTTGCCTCTATATAGTCCCTTAATGATCCTTATTTAACCAACCACTTGGTCCAATAATAAATGTCTACTTGGCCAAGATGAATGGGTCATATTCTCCCTTTGGGCCATGTATTTTATTTGATATTTGGGCCTCATTTAAGGGCCCAATGACACATGCTTTGTTTAAGCCCAACAAGTAAATGCATAATTCCTCAAAAATCTCATGTTCAAATAATTCCATGCATGTTATGGGAATTAACTGGGTTCGGAAATATACGGGGTGTTACACCCCATTCCCTCTTACTCCTATTACACATAACTAACACATAATTACTTCGAAAAAGAGTCAAAGAAACTCTCAACTTGCCTTAAAAGAAGACCCATGAAGTTAACCCAAAGCCGAAAGGATTAGATGGAAGCTTTACCCTTTTTAACTCCAAACGAACCCAACCCAATCAAATACAACATTACCAATTTATAAATTCTTACTCTAAAAATCCTAGTCCTAAAACTCAATTTCTCTAAATTTTGGAATCTGAAGCAATATATGAAAACAGTAAACCGTACCCTCAAATACATCGAAACTGTTAGACAAATACCCATTCTGTAACTATTGTCCAACCATTAACAAATCTTTCCTTACCATTAACCTACTGTCCAATTATTACAAGTAATCATTTCAAAATCATTGACTAATACTATATTAAATTCATAACTAATTTTAAAGTTACCTAGAAGATAACTAACCCAATTTGCCACCATCTAACTTCAAGTCATCCTCACTACCTCACGTTACCCATATGATAACAGTAGTAATTTAGTAGGATCATATCCTTGTTAGCATAATTAATTATTGTATACAAACTAACTACACGACTTCAACCCTTGTTAGTAGTATTCCTATTCATTTAATAGCTAACCATATTTGCCATTAATATCTCATCATCACCTCATGTTTAAGCTGCCTAATACTACAGCAATAGAACTAATTAACACCCTTAATACCATTCCACCTACCCATTGCATAAGACATGATTTGGTTATCAATTTACTCCTAATTCCGTCACTTTACACATAAGACTACTTTGTAAAATCAACTCAACTCAAATCATTGTCGTGGTTATGGAAGTAGGTAGATAGGCCAGTACGAAATTAATTCACATAAAAAAATAGTTGCTAACTGTCGTGCCCCAAACTTATTATTAACTAGGTAATTTCAAACCCTTCCCACTTAAGTTTTATTCTAGTATATGGGTCACATTAAAAATAAAAGTGTTAATTTGGCTCATTAACCACCAACTAAAATAATGTCTAAAATAACCAAAACTTTGAATAGATCCTTAGAATTTATTCGGAACCCTGTAGAAATAAATAAAATATGTAAATTGACTAAAAAGCACGTTCCGAACCTATTGAAAACATTAGAACACCAATCCAAAGTCTTCTTGATCAAAAGTTATCATGGTCAAACTTAACTTTCTTAAAACTCCAAAACCAAATCAATAACATAAATCGCTCCCGGACACCTCGAGATTCATACTACCCATCCCCGCAAGTCATAAATCATGTATAAAAATTATTGGGAGGGTTAAAATAAGAAAAATTCACAAAATGACTTGGAGGGTCGTTACACCTTCTTTTCAAATATGTTTTTTTAAAATTACTCCCTCAGTCAAACAATATTTTTCCACTATACTAAAAATAGATGTCCAACAATTCTTGTCCAGTTTGGAAAATCAATGCATAATTTACCATTTTCTATCCATTTTACCCTTACTATTAAATATTATTCATCACTCAATACATTTTTAAGGCATTAAATTTATTATATTTATTATATACTTGCCGAAACCGTCGGTTCGGTTTTCGGGCAATTCGTTTGGGTTTTAAGCCCATTTCCCTATTTTGGCACTTTTGAAGTTGAGAAATTGGTCTTGGACCAAAACTTCTAGTAGATGGACTCAGATGAGAATTTCGACAGTTCCGTTAGATTTAGAACGTAGATTTTAGGCTCGGGGGACACTTGGTTCGGGTCCTGAGGCTTCTGGACTCATTTTGGATTATTGGTTGAAAATTGATTAAAATGGAACTATGGATGTGGGACCCACATTTAATCGAAACGACCTTGGATGGAAATTTTGATGGTTCCGTTGAGTCGAAAATATCAAATTTGGTATGGTAGCATAGTTTGTTTGCGCGCATGGGGTTCCGAACTAATCCCGAGCTCCCGATCGGAGTTCATAAGGATTTAGCTTTTTGCTGGTTCAAAGCAGCTGGGGTAGGGGTATTTTAACCTTCGCATTCGCGAACCTCCTCTCGCGTTCGGGATTCAGGTCAGCCCCGACCCGATCCATTCTCTCATGTTCGCAATGCTTTACCCCAGCAGCCTTCGCGTTCGTGGATCGTCTCCCGCCTTTGTAAAGAGCATTTCTCTTGGCTCTCGTGTTCGCGACTAAGGACCCTCACGATCATGATGGATAATCCTTGGTCCTATATATTGCTGAAATCCGTGATTTTCCACCATTTTTAGGCCCCAATTTCGCCATTATTAGGCCTAGGAGCTCAAGGGAGTGTGGGAGTTAAAAATTGGAGTTGGAAATATGTAGAGGACGTTGAGGTGGTCATTTCCCATTAATTTCCTCGTAAGTTTTCAGCCTAAATCCTTTGTTTAATTCTTGTTTTTCCTCATATTTTTATTATCTCCTAGGACTAATTTGAGTCCGGATTTGTGCTCCGTTCGTGCTCAACTGTTTAGCACACATTTCGTGTACTTTGAGGGACCTCGTGACAGATTTAATTTTGAAACCCCATTTACCGGCCCCACGAGCCCGTTCTTGACCCGATTTTCGACCTAGAGATTTATATTGCAATATGGGTCACATTTTACTCGTATTAAAAAATAGGTTATGAATTTGACAGTGTGGCGACATTTTAGGATCGTGGAGTGAAGACGGGCAGTTCCTAGACGGTTCGCGATTGCGGTTCCGCTACAAGGTAGATTTCGATTTACTCTTCTCTATGAGATTGTGTATTGTATAGATTGTATGCTTGGTAGGAATTATAGAATAGGTTTTAACCTAGTTGTATCATGACTTGACCTATTTAGGGGATTTAGAATAGAAATGTGACCCGAACGTTAGACTAGAATACCCGTTATGATTGTAGGATCCTATTACACTGGATTTAGACTTGTTTAACCATCGATTGACTTGAAGGATCCTTTAGTATAAGGCTTACCGTATTACTTAGTGAATTGAACGATATTTCACGATTAGATCCTTTTAGTAACTTTATGCTCTTGTTTACCAAAACTTCCGACTTATGATGCTAATATCCTGTTAATTTATATATTGTTGGGCCCGAGGTCGTGGTTACGATACCAGTTGGACACCAGATTACTCTATCCTTTGAAAGGATGTGGTTATAGTTTATAGACGCTTAAGGTTGTATTGTTTGGATACTGGTGATGACATGCATACATCTATACGCATTCATGCTTATTTAGTGGTACGATTTTGATTAAAACCTTGGTTTTACTACTGTTTTCTAAAAAAGAATTTATTCCTACTTTTCTTAACTTTAAAATTGATTCTTTGAAAACGGAAGTTGTACCACCCTTATTAGTGAATTATGACATCTTAAACTAAACATATTACTTTGGAAATTAGACCGAGGCTGATTCTGGTCTATTATTGATCCACTCATTTTACTACTACTTATTCACTTCGATCGAGGAAGATTTTGACCCTTTCTACATTATTATACTGTAATAGTTTCGGATTCGATCTCAGGCAATGGATTTACAGACTTATACTTATTTAGTCTCGATTCGATTCTGAGCACTTATTATACTCTTATATCTCTCCGATACTGGATGGAGTAGATTTGTTATGATGGATTATATGGAAGTCCTAGTTCGGGACCAGGCAGTGTATACAAATATTTTGAGTACCCTATGGGTTCCTTCGTTCGATGAACCACAGTATGGAGAAGGATGGTCGCCGTAGGTTCTGGCTTTGCTAGCTACTGAGCTGGAGGAGGTGTATACACTTGGTACGTTATGACACTTGATTGGTTGATGGTACTGGATTATCCTTGCATTCATCCATTAATATGCATTGCCTATCACCAGTATAATTGTTTGGCGCTTATATCTATCGGTCTTATGGGGGATCGTATAGGTACAAGTTTTGATTGTTGTTTGCTAAGTGTTTGCTTCTGCCTCTCCGGGCTTATGGGGGCCCAGTTTGGTTATTGATTGTCCGGGCTAGCCGGTTACTTTATTTTTTAGTTATTACTATATAGTTCAAGGCAGGGCTGGTTACGGATTGGTACCTGAGGTTGTAGGTACGTTTTTGAGTTTCCTTATTCTTTACTATGGTAAGATTGGATTATCATTAGATTATCTTATGATTATGCATATTACGATTAGAGACCCTAATTATGCTAGAGATAGCTCCCATATCACTTATGATCCTTGAGATATTAGACTAGCTCCCTCAGAGTAGTATCGTCGGATTTGGTTGTCGGTATAGCGTTTATATATATATACATACTATTCCCTAGTCATGATTTGTATATCATTTCTTTCTTTCCTACTACTATTATACATTGTATATACATTTCTTCACTCTACTATTGTATATGGTATATCTTCTTCTTCACTTTATTACCGTTTATGGTATAGTTACTTATGGTATTGTGCTTTGTCCTGGATTATTGGTAGTTCATGATAGGTTATCCTTATCGATTCATTAGTATTATTATGCTTAGTTTTGTATATAGCTGCCTGTAAATTATATTCCTGCTTTACATGTTATTTATACTTGCATTATCTTTGAAACTCAGTCGGTCAATGCCTACTGAGTACAACGTGTTTGGTACTCATACTACACTTCTGCAGCCTGCAAATCATAGTACGAGTTCTCACCGTTGATGTGTGCATCGTGCGGAGTAGCCATGGATCGAAGATCAGGGGTGAGCTTCTGACGTGCGGAGTATTCCTGCTCTGTCTCTTATTGTTGGACTGATCTCTATTTTGCGTTTCAGAGATGGCTTTGTATATATTTGTTCTGTATTTATTTTGTACTCCTGTTGTAGTAGAAGCTCTTGTACTGACTTCACTAGGTTTTAGGGATATATTTACTTTCTTCTTGCCTTCTTTCTCATTGTTATTTAGTTTTGCTTTTACGTTTCTTACTAGTCTGTTACTAGCTATTCCGGACTATGGGTTGGCTTACCTACTGGTGGGTTATGGTAGGTGTCATCATGACCTGAGAAATCGGGTCTTGACACAAGTCAATAGTGGACAACTCTTGTTGGATGGAGGGAGTAGTTGTCTATATTCGCAAATCAAGACTGTTTATTACTTCTTTCCCATATTATCCTCAATATTAAATAACTAAAGAAAATAAGTAATAGTTAGATTTAGAGTTTCAAAATATCATTAATAGAGTTAATATTTTAAAATACACTTCTAATATTTTCTTAATATAATGGGTGTGTCAAGTCAAAAGAGGTCAAGTAAAATGGAATGATGGGAGTATCGTTTTTAGGAAGAAAATCACTTTCTCAGTTGAGGTGTCATGTGAGCATGTAAATTCATGTACCTTAAAAAAATATTTAAGTTTTGTATATTGTAGTGTGTTTATTTTTACACTATCGTTTGATTGAACATGTTATTGTGGGTTCTTAATTTACGCTATTTCCAAGTTATTAAATTGTCCTTGTTTTAAATAGTTACCACACTTGTTATTGTTGGTAACCTAATATGATAGTGTAAAAAATTGGTAATTTATCGATGTACAAAACTTAAATTCTCAAGTTATATATGTTGATTAGGGGTGAACAAAATTGAACCGCAAATCGGATCAAATTAAAAAAAATAATCTGACTAGTGGCTTGGTTGGTGTTGGAAAAAAAAAATCCGACTATAATTGGTTTGGTTTGGTTTTAACTAAAAAAGTGAAACCGAACCGAACCAACCTGATATTACATTTATACAATTTTTAAAAATATTTAAAACATAAAAAATATATACCGTGATGTAATTTATAAATATTTCTTAAACTTTTTCATTGTTTTTATCTTTCAACATATTATTTCAAGTTTAAACTTAAAATTTTGAATGGTCTAATAAGTTTTATAGCCCATAGATACTAATGCTAACAAAAATATCCAATTAAACACTAAGAATGACAATAATGTTGGATATCTATTCTTTACTTTTGCATAAATACATAACCTAAATTTATTTTTCTATTTAATATTTAGTCATATAATTAATACTTACTATACTTATTTTAACATGCCTTAAATATTTTTAAATTATGATTATTCTTATTATAACTTATTAATATGCAATATTTATTTTATTATGATTTTATTATTATTTTTTGTTGAATATTTTATTGTCATCACTCATTTCATATTTTGTGTTATTTTTTAAGAAACACCTAAGATAGTTGTATCTTGGTAGGACTAAAGAAATATTTGAAGCACAAGTTAATTATATATTTGTATGAAGTCTTTACCGAAAAAAACTCGAAAACCCAAAAAATCTCGAGGTTGAAAAACCCAAATTTTATTGATTTGGTTTGGTTTATAATTTTAAAAATTCGATGCAAATAATTTAGTTTGGTATTTAAAAAGATCGAACCAACCCGGTCCAGGTACATCCTTAAGTCGTTGATAATGTAAAACTGTTTTGTACAATTATGTAGTTTAACTTGTAATAACATGTCAATTTTCATTTTTTTTCAAGTTATAAATTAATATTTAATACAAAAATTTATTTATCTTTATCCTAGAAATGACCAAACTGTGTCAAAATATTTACAAAGTTGGTGAATTAGGACTTTAGAACGAAAAGAAAAAGGTACAGAAACATATGAATAATTGTCCTTATGGATCAAATAAATGCTAGTAAATCACTGCTAGCAAAGATGGACATTCCAGTTAATAGACACATAGGGCAAAGTATAGCAACTAATAAGAGGCAAAAAGTCTACATACCATAAATGTTAATTATATTGACAAAAATTAGACATGTTGATACCAACATTTATAGCCACTTTTATTTTATAATATTATAATGGATATTTGATAACACACACAAAAAAAAAGTTTCAAAATTTAATTCAAAGTATTTAATAGCAATATATTATCATGTATTCAGGTACTCTATTAAAATTTAAATGTCTGAATAAATTTTGCTGACAAATTTAAGATAATAAATATAAACCAACAAAAAATAGGTGAATAATTAAGTTCCTTCTATTTTTTCATATCTTGAAAATCCAAGTTTATATGGTAGCTAATTTAATAACTCTTATGAAATTAAGGCCACAAACCCTTTATAAATACCCAAAACCTTAACATTTTATTTTCATCATATTTTACATAGAGTTAAGCATCAACTAACTGAGGTTAATTTAATTATATACTTTTGCTTATTGTACTTCTTTCCATTGATTGTTCCTATAGAGGTCAAATTTTTCTATAATTACATTATGCATCCAAATTTTTTCTGACTGTTATAGAAAATGTGAAAGTTGATTTTAAAGAAAACTCAGTCGTTATCGTGAATTCATGTGTGATAGAAAGGTCTGATTGTAATAACTAATGTTTTTCTCTTTTTTCAGGGATCAATTAACAACGGAAATGCCCTAATCTATTTTGTGTATATGTATAGTTAAACCTCTCAATAAAAGCATCGTCTTGTTCGGACTTTTTGACTGCTATAGAGAATGTGAAAAACTGATCTAAAATAAAAGTCGACTAGTATCGTGAATTCATATTGTTATAAAGAACTCTGACTGTAATATTATTTTTTTTCCATTTTTAGTGATTAATTTACTATGATAATGCCCTCCTCTATCGTGTATATACATACAACCAGATCTCTTTGTAACTGCTTTATTTATCGTGAATTATTGTTATAGAGATAATTATTATAGAGAGGTATAACTGTAGCAACTGATTTTTTTGTTTCTTTTTTTGTCCAGTAATAATTAACAGCAAAAATGGCGTCAAAGACTGATGATAACAGTGATAGGAGGCGCGAAATTTGCACAGCGCTGGAGGATGTGAGGCACCTTTTGAGAGAAATTGATCTTCAAATGCGAGATGTTGTAGCAGGAGGTAACGCTGGAGAGTTGCTTAATCTGATAAGTAAACGCGCTACTTATTTGGAAACAGAAAAGAAGCTTGAAAATGAACTTGAGACCAAGTATAATTTTTTTTATCGTAGATATCTTTAATTGATTTTATTTTCTTCCTTATATATTGGAAGATTATAAAAATTATTATAATGCTTAGTTTATGGTTGGGAGAAAACATTGGAAGCATATGTCTTCTAAATAAAGTAATTCATGTACTATTTAGTGGAAGAGTTACAAAATAAAACAGCATTTCTCGCAAATCTTTGTTAAGACTTTTATGATCCCTATTCGATATTGCTACACCTTTTCTATTTCTTGACTATTTCTTTTTAAAAGAAGCCTAAAAAATAAATTGAATCGGAATTTAATTTACACTCAATTACAATATTATTTGATATAACATAACATAACTTCAAATTTACAGACACATATCATAAACTGAAATAAACCAAATAACATCCAATTTATAATGTCTATACACAAATAATAAAAATTAGGCAGAAAATATAACTCGTACCTTTTAATTAAAGAGCACGTCCAAATACGATCGTAAAGACCTAATTTTTTTTAGCAAATCATAACCAGTCATTTTAAATACTAAGCCACTTGAGGGATTGTATCATGTAAAATGACACGTGAATTGGGAAAGATTAATGACAACAACTGCAAATCTCGAAATGCAGAGGCCATTATCTCTAGCATATGTAGGCCACTGTTTTAGTTTTTTCTCAGAAATAAGTCATAATAAGCCGTAATTACTGAAAGTGACTAGGAACTAATTATATACAAATTGATAAACCCAATCTTCAAGTCATCCTCAAAAATTTTTAAAATGAAGTCGATGAAAACCGTAGACAAAGTACATGATCCTAAGAAGGCCAGAGTCATTGTCCATTTCTTTACATTCAACTGCCTAGTATTTAGGGATGGCAATTGGGGCAGGGTGGGGTGGGGCGGGGCAGGGCAAAGGCTAAATGGGGCAGGGCAGAGCAGAGCTTAAGATAGGACAGGGCGGGTCAAAACTTTTATTTTCAAAAATTAAACGGCGAGGGGCAGGTGGTAGGGGTTTCTTAGCGTAGGCTTATTTTATATCTTTTCTTGCAATTCAACCGAAAATTTGGGATCTTTGCTAACTGTAATTCTACTTACATTAACGTTTTATTTCTTTATTTAATTACATTCAATTTGGCTAAAACCAAAATTTTGGTATATCAGGTTCTATGATTTCTTTGATCATGGTTCAAAAAATGATTTTTTAAATCTTGATCCAACAAATAAGACAAAGCAATTGACAGTCATCTAGAGTAGAATCAACAAACAATTCTGATATTGCAAAGGAGATTATCCTTCTGTCATACTTAATATACCCAAAGATCTTATATCTGTTGGAAAAAGTAATTATCAACCGTTCATGCAAGTGGGTTTTCTTCATTACACGAAGAAAAAAAAATAAGGCAAATTGTATGCTACATATTTAATAATTTGAGAACTATTAAATTAGAACCCTATAATTAATAAATAGTTATGTTAAAGGATTAAATTGAAAAGAGTTTTGAATTTGATTAAACAAAATAAAGAACATGTAAATGGGTTAAATGGGCAGGCGGGGGAGGGCTAAATATGTCACGATTGGGCCGAAGCGAAGCATTTAGAGATGGGCCTTTTAAAAGGAGAATCAGCCCAAGAAGTAATTTGCAAGAATGGCCCAATAGACAGTATTTCTAGTTAATAAATTAGTCCTTAATTTATGTTTATTTCAATTAAGTCCTCATGTGCAGGACAACTCCAAGGTGGACACATGTCAGTTCGTACTCGTTTGTTAGTGGCTGAGCTGGGAGATTCCTTCCTAATATTTAGGAATGATGATGTATTGTGAAAAAGACATTGGATATTGAAATATTATCCTAATTTTGCAATTTTAATTTATTTTCTTTTTTCTGTTCTTCATCTGGTCATCGCTCAATGCTATAATTGGTATCAGAGTATTAGATCTTGGCTCCAATGGCGGAAAGTAGCGGAGACAAATCTGTCGGTGATGTTCCCTGGAGTTTGGAACTTCAAATTCAGAGCTTCATCGATGTTTCCATGAAATGGGTGGAGAACTTAGAAACTATGCAAAAATGTACTGAAGAATCCAACCAAAGATTGGAAAGCATCATTTTGGATATTCATCGGCGCGGAGAACCCAGGTCGGCACCACGGTCGTATTTGGCGCTGGCTCAAGGTAGCTCGTTTGTAGAGATGGGTTATTCTTTAGTGGGGGGTGGATCCCGACCTCGCTCAACGTTGGGAATGCCAACCCTGACTCCAAGCAACCTTAACGTCTATGGGGGTCAAATTTATCAGTTGGCTAATCCTTTGGTTCTATGATTAGGAACAGCCCCTACAGTAAACGAGTCTTTCTCTTTCGTTTCAATGACCCCATATTTCACTCGCAACCTCAACCCCACTTTAAATTCAATCATTCTCATCTTCTTGAGCTCCTCTAGATCTTTTACCCCTTTTCCTTCTCTATCCTGACCCTTTAGTCATCCTCAAATGAACCCCCACACTCCTTCGTATCACTCTTCCAGCGGTGATCCTCCGACCTTCGAAATCTATACACCCTCATCCGTTGTCGAGGGTTAAGCTCCATATATACAACCATTTCCTCCGCAGTCCGCTCCGGTCTCTTTTTCCCTTAATCAAATGTCGGTTTACTCCAGCCAAACACCCATGACTAATAACCAACTACCCCATTTTTTGAACCCTCACTCATCAGCTCCACCCACTCTCTTTTCACTACCTAAAAATTCCTCTGGAAATCTTCGTTTCCTCAAGGTAAAACTCTCATTTCTAGAATTTGATGGGGCAAATGATAGGTCTTCTTGCGAATATTACTTTGATTTTTATCAAGTCGTCGAATCAGGAAAGATGACTTATGTGGCGGTGGGAGCTAAGAACAATTTGAACAACTGGTTTGACTCATACGTGATTAACCATGGTGGGAAGATTAATTAGGGATAATTTTTCTTGAATTTATGTGAACGTTATGATGGGACGGGCCCTCTGGATGTTATTACGGAATTCAATAGGTTATGACAAGAGTCGAATGTAGCTAGCTACCAAAAGTGATTCGAGGATGTGTGTTGCAGGGTTCATGTGGTTCGACCCTACTTGGATGAATTATATTTCATCACATGTTATGATAGGGGTTTGAGGGAAGAGATAGGCCCAATGGTGAAGGTAGCTAATCCGACAATTTTGGAGGAGGCGTATAATATGGCGTTATTGTATGAGAATCCTCAAATGGCACTAGCTAAGCAGAGCATTTCCAAAACCAACAGACAACCCTTTTCATCTTATCCCACCCAATGAAATTTACCTCCCTATGCGGGATCGAAGTCGAGCCCAAGTCTCCCCAAGCCACTACTTCCTAAGAACTCGACGATTGAGTCTTTGTGAGAGAGAAACCTCTGTTTTCATTGTCATGAGAAGTTTACCCCAGGGCATTAATGCAAGGGTAAAGCAATCAATACTATAGAAGGGGAATAAGAGTTTGTAGAGACTTCTGATGCTGAATTAACCAATGAGGTATTGGGAGAGGAAGATGAACAAATGGCAGTGTCCTTGAATGTGGTTTTGGGCTTGCACGATTCTCCCAACACAGTCCATATTGAAGGTTTGGTCAAAAAATAGCCCATAACCGTGTTGATTGATAGTGAATCGACCCATAGTTTTGTGGATTCTCAAATTATTAAGTAATTGCAATTAAAGATAAGTCCATTGGGTCAGAATATGAAGGTGAGAGTTTCCAATGGTCAAGAAATGTTATGCACTCAAAAATACCCAATTTTTACATAAAAGATGAATGATGAAGTGTTTTCGTTTGACTTACGGTTGTTAAGAGCTGGAGGTAGTGATGTAATCCTCGGAATGAATTGGATTGATAGGGTTGAAACCATAGTGTTGCAAACCAAGCCCCACAATATTTTTTTCTATAGAAATTATAAGTTGGTCACACTTTTTGGTTGTGGAACGGGTAGAATTATGGAGGCTAAGTCCATAAAGAAATTGTTGGACATAGGCCAATGTGTACTCACAGGAACGTCCATTGATCCAAGAATATTTGGACCTCTTCTAAGAACCCAAAGGGCTGCCTCCAACAAGGTCATGCGACCATGCCATCAACCTCCTACCAGGGTCTAAGCCGGTTAATCAAAGGCCCTATCGCTATTCCTATGAGCAAAAAAATGCCATCAAAAAAATAGTGGCAGAGATGATGAAGTCCCAGCTTGCCACCACTAGTACGTCCCCCATTTCATCCCAGTGATCCTAGTTAAGAATAAAGACTTTTCTTGGAGATTTTGTGTAGTACTATCGGAGGCTCAACGAGATTACCATAAAAAATAACTATCATGTTTCGGCGTGGAAGACTTGTTAGACGAATTACATGGTGTACAATTTTATTCGAAATTCGACTTAAGGTCGGGTAATTATCAAATATGAATGCGTCAAGGAGATGAGTTTATGATTGCATTCAAAACACACCATGGTCTTTGGGAGTTCAAAGTTATGTCGTTTGGGTTAACAAATGCCCTGGCGACCTCCAAGCCTTAATGCATACTATTTTCAGTCCTTATTTGCTAAAGTTCGTGCTTGCATCCTTTGACAATATCCTAATCTATAGCATGAGTATGGAGGGTCATCTCAAGCATTTACATGTAGTGTTCGAGGTGTTACAGGAAAACAGATTATATGCCAAGCAGTCCAAGTGTAGTTTTGCCCAACCACAAGTGGAGTACTTGGGCCATATCATATCGGGCCAAGGCGTGAGTACGAATCCCTTCAAGGTAGAAGCTATGGTAAATTGGGCTTATCCAAAGACACTTAAGGAATTACGGGGATTCCTAGTCCTAATGGGTTATTACCACAGATTCATCCAAAATTTTGCTCTCATCAGTAAGCCTCTCACTTTTTTGCTTAAAAAAGGGGGGCTTTCCAGTGGAATGCCGAAGCAGGGGTAGCATTTGAAAGGCTTAAGCAAGAGATGCTAAGAGCATTCGTCTTAGCCCTACCCGATTTTAGCAATCCTTTTGTGGTCGAGGTGGATGCTAGTGGAACTGGGGTGGGAGCAGTATTGATGCAAAATCACAAGGCAATGGCTTTTTTGAGTCAAGCTTTATGTCCTAAGCATCTTGGGCTGTCAACTTATGAAAAAGAGTTGATCGCCCTCTTACTAGTCGTAGAAAAATGGAGACATTACTTAAAACCCAGCCACTTCATAATCAAAACCAACCACTTCAGCCCCAAATCCTTGAAAGACCAAAGGATAACAACGGCCTTACAGTATAAAGGAATCTCCAAACTTATGAAGTTGAGTTATGAGATACAATTTAGAAAGGAAAGCGAGAATGTGGTGGCAGATGCGTTGTCACGATGATTGAATCCAAAGAAAAGTGTTTGGGGTTGAACGTGGTATTGCCCAAGTGGACACAAGAAGTGCTAGAGAGCTACACAGGGGACGCAGGGGTTCAAAAGGTAATTACTCAACTGAGCATCGATTCCCAATCTATTCCAAACACAAGTCTGCTAAAAAGGATTGTGAGAATGGATGGAAAAGTATGGGTGGGCAGCAATGGTGAATTGAGAGAGAAATTAATAGAGCTAATGCACTCTATGGCGTGGGGAGGTCATTCAGGTATCATGGGAACTCAACAAAGGCTACAGGCTGTATTTTATTGGTCGAGATTACTCAAGGAAGTTAAAGAATGGGTGAAAGCTTGCGAGATCTGCCAAAGAAATAAGGCAGAAAATGTTTCTTACCCCGGATTGTTACAACCATTACTGATTCCCACTCGTGCTTGGGAACATATGACGATGGACTTTATCGAAGATTGACGAGATCACATGGGAAGGACACTATACTCGTGGTGATTGACAAATACACGAAGTATGCACATTTGCTTACCCTCACTCACCCTTATAACGCGTCACAAGTAGCCCAATACTTTTTGGACAACATATGCAAACTACATGGAGCCACAATTTCAGTCATTGTCGATAAGGACCCCATCCTTACAAGTATGTTTTGGAGAGAATTATTCAAAGGATTTCAGATAGATCATAAATTAAGCATGGCTTACCATCCACAAACCGACGGACAATCCAAAAGACTCAATCAATGCATCGAAGCCTACCTACGGTGTATGACGGGCCATAAGCCCAAAGATTAGAGTAAATGGATACCAATGGCAGAATTTTGGTATAACACCACTACCAATCCTTCATAGGAATGACTCCTTTTAAGGCATTGTATGGTATGAACCTCTGCAACTTTCCTTTGAGCTCATCTCACAGTTCAAACTTGAGGCGGTGGATCAAGAATTGAATAGGAGGCAGTTGATCAATAAAATCTTAATCGATAATTTGTCTAAGGCTCAAAACTGAATGAAGCAATTCGCGGACTCAAAACGCAATGAGAGGGAATTTGAAGTGGGGGGACGTGGTCTACCTCAAGCTGCAATCATATCGTCAAATGTCGGTAGCGATTCAGAAGAATTTAAAGCTCTCGGCTAGATATTTTTGTCCCTATGAAGTGATTTGCAAAGTTGGAGCAGTGTCTTAAGAATTGAAACTCCCTCAAAGTTCAAGGATTTATCCGGTGTTCCATTTATCGCAAATAAAGAAGAAGGTGGGTGACAAGGTGGTTCCATCCCAAGAACCTCCCTACTACAAAGATGATGATCAATTATTGGCAGAACCAGTGGCAATATTAGATAGGAAGTTGGTTAAGAAGGGGAATAAGTGGTTGACTCAAGTCTTTGTACAGTGGGCGAATTTGGCTAAAGAAGAAGCGACTTGGGAAGATTATACATTTCTCCACTCTCAATTTTCCGACTTCAATCCAGAAAAGTGAAGGCTCCGGGGAAAAGAAGAATGGAATTGTCACGATTGGACCGAAGCGGTGCATTTAGAGATGGGCCTTTTAAAAGAAGAATCATCCCAAGAAGTAATTTGCAAGAATGGGTCCAATAGTCAGTATTTCTAGTTAATAGATTAGTCCTTAATTTATGTTTATTTCAATTAAGTCCTCATGTGTTGGACCACTCCAAGGTGGACACGTGTCAGTTCGTACTAGTTTGTTAGTTGCTGAGCTGGGAGATTCCTCCCTAGTATTTAGGAATGATGATGTATTGTGAAAAAGGCATTGAATATTGAAATATTATCCTAATTTTGCAATTTTAATTTATTTTCTATTTTTTGTTCTTCATCCGATCGCAGCTCAATGCTACAAAATAGGGTAGGATAGGACTAAATTTAAATAGGGCAAAGAATTAAATGAGACAGGGCGGGGCAGGGCAAAACCTTAGCAGGGCAAGACTTAACTCGCCCCGCCCTATTGCCTTCCCAACTAGTATTCTCATTTCACTTTTCTAGTAGTCGCATTCGCTGAAAACTTAAAATCACCAGTGAGGAGAAAATTATTCTATGAGGTAGCTGCTTCTCATTCATTCATATTCTAAGTTTCTTTCTCCCTTCCCCTCTCCATTTATTCATAGATTTTACCAAGTTGAAGGTCAAGATTTAATGGGGATTAAAATACCAATTAATATTACAAATTGATAATAATATCACTCAAAAATTTGATAATAATGTGCAACTGTCAATTGGAAGAATAACATAATTGGAATACTAAATGGCCTCCATAAGTGAGAGAAGTCCTATTTGGTAAAAATAACACTCTTTTGTATATTTTTAATTTATCCGGTATTGACTTGACATACTTTTTTAAAGAGCAATAAATAGAATGATAATTTTACTATTATATTAGTCTTTGAACATAATAAATTCAATGTTTTGAGAAAGGCATTACGAAATAACTATAGTTAAGTGTAAGAGTAAATTTTGACATTTATTTTTAGTATAATGAATAAGTAAAAGTGAATGGATGGAGTATTTTCTAACAACCAAACACAAAGCGATTTATTTTGTAACAGATAATCTTTTTCGTAAAATTATTTCCTGCCATACCAAACACGCCTAAGGAAGGTTCTTTTGCAAAAAGACTTCTTGTTTCTCAGACACCCCACAACAGAAGTATTAAAAACGTTTTCTACACAATCCAAGTCCTCTAAACACCAGTTAACCACAAATAAAGTTCAATTGGTTTTTCTTTTTGGTATACTGTATTAACTTTTCTTTTTTTGTTCAGCTGATCAAGCTTCCTTGTATTTTTTTTTTGATAATCGTGGTGTCCGGACAAGTTTGCGCGCATCTCGACTAAATCCAGGGGATCAATCATCCGAAATCTTTATCCTCATCCTAATGGTAAAGAAGGCCATTGTCTTTTGAAGCTAGACTATTCAAATAAAAATAAATTTCTAATTTAACTCAAAACGTCCTTGAAAAGCCAAATTTACAACATCAGCAATGAAATGAACAACTAAAGAATAATTAAGCTGTTCAATTTCACAGTTCCAGCACCAGTGCATCAACAGAACCTTCTTTTTTACATGATCACACGTTAAATTGCTACGGTTTAATTTTACAACAACACTAAACTGCCACTAAATGAAACAATAATCCAACTACGGATAGGCCTATGCAGACAACAATTAGACTACAATAACATAATGTTAGCAAAAGCTTTCCTTGAACATGACATTGTACAACTGACCTAAAATCATTCTGTTGTTTCATAACATATGGCAACCCACCATCTAGAATACATGAATGACCTTTGCTCCATTTAGTTGTTATTTCAGTGGCTTGTGCTACAGCTTATATATACCACACAGTTACCATCATGGTATCCCTGTCATTCCCGGTTCATTACTTGCATGAAATGTTCATCTGCAGAAGAAACACAAATCAATAGGGAATGAAAGTATGGGGATTGGTAGGAGGAGACTCCTAGTGCGTTGAAGTTAATAAAAAGCAGATGCTATGAGATAAACACATTAATCTTCATTCATTTTCCAATACACAATGATTTTTGTTATAGCGTTAATTATAAGTATACTTTTTATTAAATTTAATTATAAGAAGTGCTCCAACACCAGATAGACCCCAGGATCCACTTTACTAGTGATTGCAGACTATTTTCCATGTAACCTTGGTGGAAACACACAACAATCGCATGCTTATATGGTTCACTAAGAAAAGCCAACAGAAAAATGAAGGTTCACATACCCTCATCCATGTATTCTACATGATACAGAGATAACCTTTTTACTCCCTACTCTTCCATATTACACTTCTCATTCTCCAAAAACCCATTTACGTAACAAAAACTGTCAACCGGAACCTAATTCCTGTTATGGTATTCAACACAACTATAATACCATCTAACACTATTACACATTTCTACTATTCTTGTTTTGTTTTTTTTGATAACTAAACCACAAGGTCAAGAGCCTCACGCTCTACCAACTGAGCTAGACGGGCTCATTTCTAGTATTCTTGTTACATCACACATGATAAGTAGTAACTTACTTTTAGGTACTTTTGTGTAGATGTTCTTTGCCATGTCATTTATTTCATTAGAATTAATATGTTTCTAGCCTCCAAGGGCGTGAGTCAATGAAGTGGGTTGAGAACCATCCGGTCTTAGGTTTAAATACCAGCACTAGGTGATTACTTCCTATCTATCCAAGTCTTAGTGGACAAAGCTACCCAGTATCTGTGCTAGTAGGAGGTAGCAGATACCCCGTGGAATTAGTCGAGGCGCGAACAACCTGGCCCGGACACCACGGTTATCCAAAAAAATTAATATGTTTCTATGTCAATATGTAATATTAAAGCGGCAGTAACTTGACTTAGTTATTTCTACTTCTACATGAAATAAATTACCAGATGTCTTCTACCTCTACATGAAATAAAAATTTACCAGATGGTCAGATACATATTTGTTCTTAAAAATGTAGCCCTTTATCTTCTCTAAATAGAGGAGTGAAACAAAATGATATGACATTAGATATCGTTCCAAGCTTCCTATGATTATTAAAAACAACTTGACGTGAAACTGATTTTTCTAAAGAAGCAAATTTCACAAGAAAATAGTAAGTACCATAGAGAGAAAATGCACAATTATGTCCTGCAGGGTATTTCAACTTTCATTCACTCCAAGACCACAATTTAGAAGCATAGGAGTACTTTGATATAAATTACGCCATTACTGTCAGCAAGGAACTTGTTCCACATCATTCAAATGGGAAACTGTACAGCAAGTCAGAGGTATTGAGGGCTAAGGATACAAGAACGTAGGCAATAAGCAATCCATTTTAGCCAAAACAAAATGACAACAGCGTGGAGGCTGTAAGCCTCTAATTGACAATCTAGACTCCTTGGATAGAACGAGGAGACACATTTGTTTAGACTTGCAAATATGGCTTCAACACAACCTTTGTGCTAGTATTAATCTATGTTACCTTTTCTCAGGAAAAAAAAAAAAAAGGAACAGCAACGTCCCTAATTCTGGAAATACACTGATATTCCTAAACAATGATCTTGTCATAAGTCCTTCAAGTTATGCTTGTTTGAAATCATAACTCCATGAATTGATTTTAGGCCACTTCTCCTACCAAATTAGAAAGTCCAGCTCATGTTATGGTATTAAAGGTATCAAGAAAAAGATCATTCCCAAATCTACATAAAGTAAAAGGGAAGTAGAAAGAAGAAGCATTGGGGAAGGTCTACCAAGCTATTATATTTCTTTCTTGGCGGAATACATAAGCAATCCCCTAAACTTGTTTGTTTTTTCCGTGTTGGCACCTCAATTAGGCCACGTTCCTATTGAACCCCTGAATCTTCCATAAAGTGTGTCAATTAAACACAATTTTTAGAGCAACCCCAAATGTTTTGTGCGTGAGGTTCAAAAGCTGCTGATGTGGCAACATTACAAATAAAAAAATGACACATCATTATAATAATAATAATTAAAAAAACACCCTTTTCTTCCACAAATTCACATCCGCCCAACTCCTGCCGTCATTGTAGTGCCACCAACAACAAACCACCCCATTTCTTAATAATTGGACTGCAATGACTTTGTCATTCCAATATATAGTATTTCAGATTCTTTTATACATTCTTCTTAAATTTCTAGCAGAACATTGTACAACAAATTTCGGAAAAATGAGATGTAAATCTTGTTGATTCATAGAATCAAACTTGTTAAAGTTTCAATAATTCATAGTCAAAAAGATCTTGAACGCATTTAATGAATAGGTGTGTTGATAGATGTGGAAATGGATTATGTGAAAGAAGTTATCTTTTGTGAGGAAGAAAAAAGAAGACGATGGAGAGAAGAAGGTAGTCGTCGCTGTTGGCGGCGGCGGTGGGTCGGTAACGCCGGCAGCGGTGGGTGTGGATAATGACGATGGGTGTAATTTTGATAAAGGGGAGTGAGACAAAATTTATATGGTATGGAAGCGAATTAACAGTGGGAAAAGAATAAAAGAAAGAGAAAAAGCCAAAACACCTTAGGGAGATATTTTATTGCTGGAGATGGTGGCAATGGTGGTGAAAAAGGTGAAGATAACGGCTGCAAATTTAGGTTGAAGAAGATAAGAATTTAAAAAAAAAATTATAAGCAAAAATATTAGAGCCTCCCACTCTCTAAAAGGAGAGTGTACTACACATGTGTCATGTCAGCACAATGTGCCTAAATAAATACACTATTATATGAGTTCAGGTGTTCAATAGGTAAACCTTATAATTTAAGTGTCTAAATGGAAATAATGAGCAAGTTTAAGGGGCTGCATATGAATTACGCCTTCTTTTTTCATTTTCTGTCTTGAAAAGATATTTTTTCCAAAAATGCCTTGGCTTTAAATACGGGAGGTAAAGATTGCGCTTAAGGAGATAAATTGAATTTGACCTCAAATTGAAATAAGTTAAGCCAAACAAGTAAACTTATAGGACTTGATAGGAACACAGACTTTGAAAAGGATCATGGAGTTTTTCTTTTGATAAGCTGAGAAGGACAATCGAGTTAAATTCTCCAATTGAAATGCACTAATCATGATGATAAAATGAAAAGAAAATGCAGGAATGTTTTGGCATAGTCAGACTCATACCACTCTCGCCATCAGAGATCTCTCCGAGCCTTGAGATGGCCTCCAGAAGTGCTTGCTCATGGTCCTGCATAGTAATATACTTAATTTCCTTTGGCACAAATGGGCGAGCAGTAAGCATTACCGGACAGGTGACTGTATGACGCTTACCTTTAGCACTTTCTTTGCCTTCTCGACCTCCAAAGGATCTGGATGACTGGCGCCAAAGACCCTCTCCACCTGACAACATTTGCCAGTTTATGAACAAATATAGAAAGTGTAACATCTAAATGCGCAATAGATATTAAAACTACTGCTGCTAACCTCTTTAATCAGTGTCTCTGTGTTAAGTAACTGGATGTCATCAGATCCCTTCTTTCCTCCATTCTGTGACGGTGGAAAGCCTTTTCTGGACTGAGGTTTAGCCAACCCCCTTCCCCTCCCTGCACCTGGACCACTATCACGCCCTACAGGCCTATTCACACCACGGCCTGATCCACCATAATTTCCATGACGATAAATTCCTGGATCTTCTCCCTCCCACTGAATATCTTCTGGAGAAATCTGCCAGAGAATAGATATATAAGTTTGACCCTTTCAAGAAAACTAAAAGAAGACAACTGATAACCAAATCATGCAACCAAGAATAACAGAAAAAATGAAATGAGCTAGCTATAGAGTATGTTATCATTGGACCGTGCAAGTCATTCAGCCAACATCTATATCAAATTAAAGTTTTCCTACTCAATTAGAGCAACTCCGACAATTATTTATTGAAGAAGCAGCAAATATAAGGACTTGAACTGATAAATATGGAGACAAAGGAAATTTCACAAGGACACACCTTGGAGAGAAATTTAATATAAGGACTTGAATACCAGATATTCTTGATAGTCATCCATATGAGTCGTAGTGATATAAAATCGGAAACACGGAAAAACAAAGAATAAAGAAACAAAGATACATAGAAAGATAGAAGGTAGACACACAAATTGAAATCAAGGAAACCAATACTATATTAAAGTAAAGACCTCCTTGAATGTCCAAGATAACACCTAAACCTATAAAAACAAGCAAGACATAAGAATAGGACTAATAGGCAACCATGGTTATATTAAAACCAAGACCTCCTATTAAGAACACCAAACAAGCACTTATACTATAGAGAGAACCTTCAAGAGGAATGATTTCCTCTAGCAAGCAATCCCATCAACATTCAATAGCAACCAAGGCCATAGCCTACTCTCACAAGAGTTCACTCATCAAACTCAATACAAATCAAAATAGTCTACCTAATAAAATGATAAAGTGTAGTATTTATACTAAACTTGCTAAGGATGAAGATTAAGTATGATTATTACAAAAATACCCTTAATGAAATAAGGGCCTTCTTAATCTTCTTAGGCATGAGAGGCTTGTAATTTAAAAATTAGCATCTTTGCATACATAGCCCCTTTTCTTCCGAACCTTTGTACTTCCATTTTAGCATGTTCCTAAGCTTCAAGCCTTCATTCCAAACCTCTTTCAAGCTTCCAAAGTATTGACTTGATACTAAGCTCTTGAACTCCTTCACTTGTCTTGAAGTGCATGCATCACATAGTCTCATACAGAAGTCAAATATTAATGTAAGCAAAATATTCTTGGTTTCTCTACTTCTTCCTAGATATATTAATCCCGTTAGCTCCCATCCTGTTATATGGTGGAATCTTTCTGTAAGTGCATACTCAAGAAGACTTGATAATGGACCAGTAATCTCCAAAAATACATGGTGTGAACTTCATTTATAAAGTATCTTTAAAGGCACATTCAGTAAAATATTGGACTTGGCATGCATAAAGTTATAGCTATATAACATTTATGGAAAAGAGGTTCCACGTAAAACACATTTAGTTGCCCATCAAAAAACAGGGAAGTTATACCTTCAAGAAAAAATATGGTGAAGTCATCTTTACACATGTTTTTGCCCTCTTTCCAGCCTTTTCCAAGGGAAATGGTTCAGATTGGAAATTTAGAATTATCCTGAACTTCAATTCCGAAATTCCCTTGAATTTATTTGCAACTGGTTCCATAATAAATGCAAACTTCTAGTGAATACTTTAGGGACTGCTTGGCAACATCACAAGCCAAGGAATACAAAGCATGCAACGTTCAAAATGGTATAAAAGCTATTTTTCTTGGTACAACCACCCTCATAAACCAACAAGAAAAAGAATTTTCCAGCAGAACAGCAAAAAAGGTAATCAAAAGCTGAATGTCATCAGAACATAGCATCCATTACCTCTGAAAGATTGACCCATTCCCACGTCTCATTTGCAGTACTCATGTCATAAACAAGAGCATGTCTACCCTGAAAATGTGCAGCACAAGATTATGCATTCAACCACGAAAAGAAAAAGAAAAGAAAAGCTTCAAGCAATAAAATCCGGTGTACCTCAGCTTTGTTATAGTCAGTAATGACTGCCTCATAAAAATTATTGTCATCAGGCCATCTAGTCCTTACTTTCCTTCCAATCAATGAATCAACTGATACTCCTTTAGCAGGTTCAGAAACCCGATTATCGAGTTGACCTCTTCCAAATGGACCGGAGGGCGGGTACTGCATTTTCATTGAAGATGCACCAGGCATCATCTGGCCCTATGAATAGATGTGTAACAGGAAAATACTCGGAATAAGAGAATAGTTAAACCATGCATTGGTGAACTGTACAGAATAAAGCATAAAACATCAGACATACAGATTTACTTTTTTTGCCCTTAGGCCCCATCATAGGCCCTCTCTTGGCAGCAGATGAAGATGGCTGGTTTGCAGCAGCCAGAGCAGGTGGGTGAAAAGTAGGAGATGGTCCAGCAAAGGACTGTGGTGGTAAAGATGGAGCTATCTTCTGTTTCTTCCGTGAAGCTGAGACAGAAGGACTGGGTAATGGGTCGTGAATAGCTTGACCAGTGCCAAGCATACCAGGTTGATGAGCCCCTGATTGCCTCCACTCCCTATAACCAATAATCAAAAGCTAGCCTTCAGAACTTTGACAAACTCTAGAAAATCAGAGATTGGCTAAGCAAATTCAAGATGGACAAAGCGACCAAGAGCTAACCTTATTCTTCGGATGACATCATCAGCATTAACTCTACCAAGAAGTTCTCTATGCTCTTCATTGGACAATCTTAACTCTTTTCTTAACTCCGTTATCAAACTTTCTTTCTCCTGAATAAAATATATTCATTGAGCAGTCATTTAAACCTGATCAAACAAATGCACATATTAGATTTCATGGTATGACAAAAGGTACCCAAGAAATGGCATCAGCTTGAGCTTTAAAGGCTCTTAGAACCGAACTGTATGCTTCTTGCTCAAGCTGGTGAATTTGGGCTTCCATGTCAGTTTCACCATACATCCTTTGGTAGGGTACAGAAGCCATGACAGCAGATCTCCCATTTCCATTCATGCGGCCACCACCTCTCGGAATCCTACTTTGATGTGATGGGGGAAGATCATCATCTGTTCCTGCAATCACTCCAACAGGTTGAGAGAAAATCGAAGTACAACGAACACCAGGATTATGTATAATACAACACAAGGTATGACAATTATCCATATAAGCGCTATGTGTCTAAAAAAGGCATCAAAACAGATGATACAAAATACATTACTTGAACTGTCACCATAGAGACGACCACGGAGCAGTGTGGATTTCAATCCAACAAAAGAAATTCCCAATATACCATTTTCAGTAAAAAAAAAAAACTAAAAGCTAAACTGCAGCTGGAGTGACAATTTTTATAGATCTAAAATGAGATTTAAGCTTTCATTCAGTATCAAGATCTTATTGCAGACCTACAAGAATTTGAAGACAGTCCCAAAGCTGCATACAAGATAATAATTTAACTCCCAACTCTACTTTACATTTTGCTTTTCTACAAAAATTTAACATTTTTAGCAAGCTAGTTTTCATTATTTCATAATAAACCCAATACTTTCAGCTTAAACTTCTCACTACAAAATAGGTCAGGCAGACCCAAAAAGACCAAGAAATTGAACACATATTGACAACACCCAGAATCATGTAAAATTTAACCACCCAAATTTTAAAGAAAAAAGCAAAAAAAATCCCTCAAACAAAACATACCCAGTACCTCAATTGCCAACAACTGCTCAAAATTCCCAAAAAGATCCAATTTTTCAGAATGCAAGCTCTAATCTCACTAACCTTGAACCCAATTTAAGCTACAAATTTCCCAAAACTAAAGAAAAAGGCTAAAAAAAATTCCTCAAACAAAACATACCCAGTACCTCAATTAGCAACAGCAGCTCAAAATTACCAAAAAGAGCCAATTTTCACAATACAGACGTTAATCTCACTAACCCTGAACCCTAATTAAACTACAAATCTCACAAAACTAAACAAAAAAAGATGGAATCTTGAAAACACTGACCACTGCTATCATACGGTTCGTAGTCCATAGCCAGCTTGCAGAGTGAAACAACCAACCCCCAGATTAACAAAACCCAAATCAAGATTTACAAACAATAATACTAAAGCCTCCAATTGTTAATTAATAGAAAAATTAAGGAAAACCCAAAATACTTAAAGTGGGTTTCTTGAAATTTTTGAGGGTTAGGATTTACGAAACAAGGGAAATTGTGTGATTATGATTGAATTGAAGGTGAAGATGAGAACGAGAATCACCACGAAAACGGACGTGAAATAGGTTTATGCAATTTGGTTTATTGGAATGTTTGGAATCCGCTCTGCCCGGTTGAGTCGACTCGTTCGAGTTGGGCTAACTCGGACGAATCGCTGAGAGACAAAAAGGGGATTTGGGAAAATTTGTGTTAGGATGTTTTTGATTTTGACTAAAATTGACTTTGGAAATACCAACTTAAGACATGTGTGAAATTGAGAAGTTGTTTATTTATCACACAATATTAGCAGTAACTTTTTACTATTTATTAATACGTTTTATACTAGATTGTATAATTTTATTGTGGGTAGTGGTTAGTGGGTGATGGTGATAGCTGGTGATGATAGTTGATAATTGTTAGTGTGATAGTAATAATTAATGGTGGTGGATTGATGGCAAATGAAGATGGTGTTACTGTTTATTGTTTCTTGTAATAGCTAGTGGTTGATGATGATAGCTGATAATTGTGATGATAATAGTAATAACTAATAGTTGAATGAAGATGGTGTTATTGTTTATTGTAATAGCTAGTGGTTCATGATGGTAGTTGGTGATGACAATTGATAATTGTGTTTGTGACAGTAATAATTAATGATGGTGCATTGGTGGTGAATAAAGACGGTGTTACTATTTATTATTTTCTGTAATAGCTAGTGTTTGATGATGACAGCTGATAATTGTAATGGTGACAGTAATAACTAATGGTGGTGAATGACCCCAGTGCTATTGTTTATTGGTTTTTGTATTTCGATCATTGTTTTATTTTGTTGTAGTTCCTCTTCTTTTTAAGAAAGTTTTATCACGATTTCTTTCATATTTTGTTATGGCTTTTTCGCTTTCATTATTTTCTTTTTTTAAACTACTTTAAAATGTTTTTTCCTAAGCAGAAGGTCTATAGAAACAACTTCTCTGATATATAGTGATGATTATCGTTAGTAATTGGTGGTTGTCGTAATAATGTTAGTTGATGATCATGATTGAAACTGGTCGCTAGTGGTGTTGATAATTGATTTTGACAGTAATGATGGTTGTGATCGAAGACCATGGCTGTAGATAGTGGATAGTGATAGTAAATAATGGTAGATTATGATGGTATCGGTGAATGCATAAAATTCATGAATTATCATTTTTGCAGAATAAAAAATTGAATAAACATCTGAATGGTACCAAATAATAAGATTTTATTATAAATCTTAGTCATTCAGATCTATTCACACACATTTAGTGATTGCAACATGAAAAATCAAACACAACTAATGGTTAACATCCAAAATTAAAAAATAGTAGATGAATTTAATAATTAAGAATAAGATCAACCTTTAAGTGCAAATAACATCTTACACTCGAGGCTAACAATAACAGTCACAATTATCTTGTGTATACGTCATGCTTACCAAAACATAAAAGAGCAACTAAACGTTTCAAACGTTTAATTTATGATTGAGAACCCACCTTGTATAATTGTAGTATTTCTATATCTATTTATCTAGTCTTTTAACATAATGATATTTATATGTTTTTAACTTTTATCCTTTAAAGCGGAGTTTACATTGAACACAACTATAATTTATTTATTTTTTAATATTTAATACTTCAAAATTGACTAAAATTTTATTTACGGAAAAAGATAAAACATGTCTTTAAACTATGCGAAATTGAACAAAAATGACCTTTGTTAATAGTTTGGTCCAAAGATATAAAATCAGCTTTGCAGCTTTGTCAGCAGCAATGGGAAGGAGGAAGGTGTGACAGTGTCCTCACCTTACCTTTAACCATTTAACTTCCGTAAAGATAAAACATGTCTTTAAACTACGCGAAATTGAACAAAAATGACCTTTGTTAATAGTTTGGTCCAAAGATATAAAATCAGCTTTGCAGCTTTGTCAGCAGCAATGGGAAGGAGGAAGGTGTGACAGTGTCCTCACCTTACCTTTAACCATTTAACTGACGTCGTTAAATGGCTTAAGGTAAGGCGTGAGGCTTCCCCCGCCTTTGCCCCTTTGGCATTTTTTCATTTTTCTTTGCCCCTTCGAAATTTTAGATGAAAAAAGTTGTCCTTTAAGCTCCGGACTCCCTAAACCTGCTAATTGCCCTCGTGCTCCAAATGACGCTGGTGGAAAAGTGTAACAAACTGATTCCCAACACACAAACACTGATGTATATTATAAAAACTGAATGGAAGTACACTGGAATACAAATACTAAATCAACCATTAACGGGAAAATAGAGGAACAAGGAAGGGATAACTAGAAAGAGATGAGAAAGCAATGATACAGAATAGGAGATGAGAAGCATAGACTTTGCCTTAGGCGCAATACACAATACGCATGCCCTGTATTTTCCCCTAATCCCATATATAATTCCCCGACGTTCTATTGGGTTGTTTCATCCTTGGGCTTCTTCTAAATTTAGCCCGTGGCCCAACAGTCCTAGATAGATCAGCCTCGTTCAGCAATTCTGGCCCATAAGTTCTTCCCGGTTAGCCCGGTTCACAACAGAAAGGAAGAGGTTTTGATATTCTCTATCCAATCTGAGTTGTAGACTTCAAACACCGGTTTTCTTTTGTCTTATAAATTGAGGACAGTAGTATCCATTCACCTAGCTATTTTATTTTGTACTAGGTTTTGTATACTGAATTATATCAATCATTGAAATAACACAGTTGCAATTTCCTAAATGATGTTGTATTCATGCTTTAAAGCTCTATTGTATATAACTCAGAATTTCATTACTGTCTTTTGTCATCTTAGTCCAACTCTTGGTGTACTCCTGTTTTCCTCACAATGGTGTATCCGATAAGCACATCGCTACGCTATTTCCATACAATGGTGCATGCTTTTCTTTGTGTGTTGAAGTTCTTGACAATATGCTAATCATAGACTGTTCATGTGACCCCAAATTCGTAGAGGAATTGCCGGAATTGGTGTTAGAGTTGCTCTGATGGTGCTAGAATAGGGGGGATTCTGTTAAAAGTTAAACGGTCAGTTAGGGCATGGATTAAAAGCACACTAATTTGATAAACAAAGACTATTAATGCTCTATGAAAAAGAATCAGTATGACTTTAAATTCGAAGCCCAAAGATGAGGGAGGATTTTGGGCGTTTTCTCCATAGGTTTCACTCCCAGCAAGAAGATAATATGAAGGTAAGAAAATCTGCAAAAATGTTGAGCACTAGAAACCTTAATTCCAGTAGACTAATCAATCTATTAGCATAGAAGATTTCTTCCAGTCACAGGCCCAAAAAAAGGGAAGGAAGAAAGGGAATCACATAAAAAAGTTAACCACAAGAAGAGCTGCCAAACTTTGGTAAAATAAAAAAGAAACCAGAGAAGGTAAATTAAGACCCCTCTAATGACATTATTTTTCAACTAATAGCATATTGCATTGATGATATTTTAAGGCCATAGGGACATGAAGACTAAACGAAGTTTTGCATATACAACTCACAACTTAAAGATAAAAGCATAGATGATAAAAAAGGTAAGCAGTGAAGCAGTGACTAAAACTTCAAGATCACAAATACACATGACAAAAACACGTACAGTAAAGAGCTGATCCGAACTGTAATTACGAGTAGAAAATACTCCAGGCACTTTCTTAAGACAACTTTCAAGCTTAAGGAAAGAGAGTAACAAAGTAACAGCAAGCAAAAATATTAATCAAAAAATTGAAATGCGCAAGAAAGTAGGGTTTTTCTTAAGGGCTTACTGAAACTAAAAGCTCAGAAGCAGGCATCATTTTTAAGATGGAGTCAAACTCAGTTGATTTTAACTTGGAAGTTGGAACTAGTTCTACAAAATCTCTAGCAATCTGGTAAAGCCAAGTATATTTTAGCATACTTGCACACCATAATAGTATTTTAAAGCGGCAGAAGGCTTAAGCTTGTGATCATCATATATAATGACTTTTGGCCAACAAAATATACAATTATGTAGCTTGTACAAGCTCTATCTCTGGCACAAAAAGTCAACCATTGGAATAGAGTGAAATACTGACCTGAGGATGATCTCGTGAGCTTGAAAAAAGATAGCATGTCTCAAGGTTAAGTTCGGCATCCCATTCCAACCAAGTGAACGTACGATCTCCAGATTTCATAAATAAATCAATATATAATAATAAAGGAGAATGTAGAAGAGGTGATGTGTCACCTCTCTGTGGCCTCCATTCCTATTTATCTTTTTTCTCATTTTTTTGACATTTTCTCTATTTTTTTCTCAATTATATGCTATATTAAAAACCTCAAAAGTCATACTTTTAACTCTCTTAATTATATTAAATATATCACCTTTAATATTGACTCGTACAATTCCCCCATGCACGTAACTCATAGTAGTTAGTCAATATTTACTACCCTATTTAGTATATATCATTATTATATATTTAATCCTCACTTCAATGGCATCTCACAATTTGGAGCTAATGCACAACATATCATCACAAAGCAGTACATATTGCAACTTACAATTTTGACGACATATTGGCAAAATCTGAAGGTTTTACATACATTGCAAAGCAGCAATGAGCAAATTAAACTCCTAATATATCAAAGAGAAGACTTCATATCAGGTAAAGCTTTAAAAATCTTTGGTTATTTTTATCAGCGGTAGATATTTTTTTGTTACTAATTTATTATTTATTCATTGTAGTATGATATGAATGTGAAAAGTTATTCAGAGACAAAATAGTTGTATTACAGGTTTGGAGTCCTTTGCTTAGAATTCTATTACTTTGATATAATCTTATTTTCTCTAATATCTATTAATTTTACTTCATATCCTTTGTTTCATTCTGTTTTAGGACCTGGAAGTGAAAGTTTCTATTTTGATCTCTAATGGGCATGCATTTTCTTAAAGTGAAAGCAAATTTATCAAGGTTATAGTTTCTAATACTATCAATTGTTTAATCATAATTCATATATAAGGTATCAAAATATTTAAAGTCGCCAAATTAATAGATCATATACTTCTATGTTTTTTTTTTTGTTAATAAATATTTGTGATCCATGTTATTACAAACTTTCAAGTATACATGATTTTTGAATATCTGTAATTATTGTTTGGGATTTCGCGTATCTTACAATGCTTTGCTTTTGGTTACATTATTGGACGATAAGAAATTTTATTCTCTAGATTGAGTTTTTGTGTAGAGATCAATGTTGAAACAAATTTTTTTTTTTTTATTGATTTACATATATATTTTCTAATAAAGGTTATTGACAATCTTAATCTTTCCTGTCTGCATCATTTTAATTTTCTCAATTTATGAATGATAAGAAACTTCACAACTAAATTTAGGTTTTGTAAATACAGTCAAACCTCTCTATAGTGGCAGCGTTTGACCGAAGATTTCATGGCTGCTATAGATCGAGAGGTGCTATTATATATATATATACTGACATTCGACGCTCAGATCTAATTTAGCTGTTATAAATAAAAATACGCAAAATTAGAAAGAGTATGAATATAAAAAAGGCAAATATTCGTTGTCTTTTCATTGTGAAGTTATAAAATAACTGATCTGCACCATTTAAATATAATTTTTTCTTTAAATTAGATATTCGTGCTTGAAATTTATTGTGTTCATGACATTAATGATGATTAATACTATAAATATTTTGGTATTTTATTTTGTACATAATATATTTTCTTACAAAATATTATTATATAATATTTGACTATGTTGTTATAGAGAGGTTATTTTACAAAGAGTGTACCGCTATAATAGTTGTTGTTATAGGTAGAATGTCGTTATAGAGAAGTAAAATATAACATGAAAAATCAGTTCCGAAGAAAATTAGGCCACTATAGTGAAATGTCGTTATAACGAGGTGACGTTATAGAGAGGTTTGACTCTATTAGAATTTCTTAAACAATATTAATTAGTAAATTAAAGTTTTAAATTAGAAGAAGTGTCCTAAAATAAAAAGATGTGTCCCTTTTATTTCTTTTTGAACCATCAATTTTGTATATAATTGATACTACAATAGACTTTTACTTTTTATTTCTAACATGTAGGTTCTCCATCATTTAAAATTTAAAATAGTCAACGAATAATGTTTCAATATGACGGTAAACTTGTCAAGCCTTCTTATTTGTTCAATTATAGAAAGAAGCATCACTTGAAGATTTCTAAAATAGAACAACCATTATGAGGCCGCGATGATCCTACTTTTTTGGATAATGTATTTTGAAACGTACCTGGAATTATTTTTTTACCCAAAATCAAAAGTGTAATATCACTAATCACTTGAATGACGAGTAAGAAATGCTCAATTTTATTCCAGAAGATTACAGGAAATGTCTTTCTCTTCTTGATGTATAGACATAATAATTCTACCGTTAGGTTTAATCAAGTCTTTAAAAATCAAACTACATAATTTATACTCGACAATGCAGGAGATATTTTGTTCATAGTTTTAAACAAATCTAACGAATTTCATGGTTATTGATGCGGTTAGCTCTGCCAATACTGATTAATTGTTTCAATAATGATAATAATTTTTTGATTTGTTGTTTAGTACAAATATTATTACTTTGATGTATGATTTTTTATATGAATTGTCAAATTAAAAACGAAAGTACTGGTACAAATTTTTAGAAGTTTTTCTTGGTTTGACGTTTAGGGCATAGATTATTATTGTGATAATAGTTTAAATTTATTTTCATTTGGTTGATTGAAAAAACATATATGTGAGAACCCTTTGCCCTTTAGATGAACTAAAAATGGAAATGGGAAAAGTTGATCACATACTTTGCTGCTTTAGTATATTTTTATACATTGAACTTGATCTTTAAATATTTTTTATGTATACATCTTTTGTTGTATATGTCTAATTTTCAAAATTTCAATTTCATTTTCGTACTCCTTTATATCAAGAAAAATTATTTTAAAAAATGTGTCTAACCGCGCGAAGCGCGGATAAGTTAACTAGTTGATAATAAATATAGTTCTTATTTTGTGGCCAACAACTGTCAAGGTTCAACATAAGGATTATAAAAAGAAACTGAAGTCATAGATTTATAGACATCTTTTGGTTGGTATCTTAGTAATTAGCAGCAGTAGTAAAGCAACATTATCAGAATGAGCTTCAGTAGAAGCAAATAAATGAAAGTAAGTTTCGGAACTCTGTACTGCTATTTGTTGCAGGCAAACCCCGTCAAAATGCTTAGATAAGCTAGATATTAGATGCCTCGAAAAAGACCATCTCGCTCCATTTAAAACACAACCAGTTATCTAAAGTGAAGCAGAAAATCCTTTAAGAGGGTTGAAATTCCACCCACTTTGCTAAGCCTGTATCATTCACAGCTATGTGTGGCATGTACAGAAGTGGAAATAGCAAGATGGATGCTAACTTAAATAGAATACGTACTGGTTTCATAGAAAATAAGAGCACTTCTTTTCTTGTCATGTACCTGAATAAGCAAACCTCCCATCTGCTTAAAACTGATCCACCAGTTAAATTTGTTCAATCTGCCACAAATAGCTTAAACACTCAGACAAGCGCCAAGTTAATTTGCATAGCTGTTTATGCACAGTGATTATTTGATGCAGTGATCACTAATTTCGACAATTATTAGAAAGTATAGTATGCTTTTGTTGGACTGCAGATCAACCGCTGAACTACTTTGCAACCTTTCTACCTACCGTGCATGCTGCGCACGAACAAATTTTGATTCTGTACCTCTAACATTTGTTGCTAGATGAAAACTACTTCAAGAAGAGCATATTACTACTACATTGCTTTCACAAAGAGTAAAAAAACTCAGTAACAGGAATCTTACTATTTCCACTTCAAATGCATCCAAGCTCCACATGTGATGCTTTTGGTAAAAGATTAAGCATTGACCCACCCATTGTGACTAATAGTATACACTATCATTTAAAACCAATACAGTAGCATTAGGATAACAAACCGAAATCAACTCAGTTTTGAACAACTGATAAAGGAAACGAACACAAAGCTTGTAAAATGGTGATGCCACAGAGCTTGTAAAATGGTGATGCCACAGAGTGAGGACTTTCTAAGTCAAATCTTGGGAACTACAAAATAATGGAGTTCAATTCTCCTTATCTACATTAAGCAAATCTGTTTGGTTATCTGGAGCATTTTTCATATGTTGCATAACCATAACAGATGTCAAGTAATTCTTTGTCGTAGTATTTTGGGATCCAGATGAATTTATACCTCCCAAAATACACGGCAACAGCAAGCAATGAACAAGTGCCATAAATGGAATTTCTTCATCCCCAAAAATCACAAGGTAAAAAAAGAAACATTTGCACCAAATCAGAAAGATATCCAAATTCCCCCTAATTCCAGATAGAGCAGTTTTATGTATGTGTACCCAAGCCTCATCACAAAAGAGTGCTTCAGTCTTCAATTGTTGCAAATTTATCACACAAATGTACAGTAAGACCTTCAATTTTGAATAAAAATGAACTAGTTGATTCACTAATTAGATAAAAACTGCTAATAAACCAGCAGTTTACACACTCTCTCCACGAATCAATTTGAAATGGCAGTTCTTATCAGTCAGATCATTATACTTAATGGCAAGATTCGGCTCACGAACAATTTTAGGCCAAATAATTTCTCTAGCAGATGTTAAATTTTGATCCAATAACCAAGTCACAAAGAAACAGCAAGCAAAAAGTTAAGTAAATAACAAAGTGAAATGATGACAAAGAAAGTAGGGATTTATAATTATAGGTGACAAAAAAGTTTGAAAATTAAGAAAAGGTGACTCAAGTTTTAATTATTGAGTAGAGGTAACAATTTTGTCATTATTGTTAATGACATGCAGCAACTATCAACAACTTCCTAATCACTAATTAATAAAAAATTTGACTTGAGTTGATCAAACTTGTCACCAATTTTAATTTCAACACTTTTTTGTCACCTCCTTCTCAATTTTCTCAAGAAAGAAAGTCATTTAAGAAATCATAAACTTGCCATAACAAAAGCAGGCACATTATTAGCATACTTATCAGACTATAAAGTATCATGAAGCAACAAAAGTATTATAAGTACTTATTAAAAACAAATGTGTAATTATTCAGAAACTATACAAATTCTAGCTGACTCAAAATGTCATTCACAAGTTGAATGAAGGTGAGATACTGACCTGAGGATGAACATTTTTCAACCTTGCGCATCTTACATAGCACATCCCAAGGTTAAGGTTAGCATCCCACAAGTCATGAAAAATATACATCAAAATTCCACAAAAAATGATTGTTAAAGTGATGCTAATTGACTATACAGCAGTGAGTGTGCAGCACCAGAATCAAATAAGCAATCACTAAATAAAAAGATGTTCAATTGTGGGAAAACATCAATCACATGGTTTCTGAAAGCGAGATCTTTGATTGAACAACGAAGAATTACAAATCTCACTAATCAGATTCCAGACTACTAGTAACCAACAATACTTCAACGGAAACCAGCTACTAGATCTAAACCACTAATTCTAGCATCCCAACAACATATGTAAACAAAAGTATTTAACAGATAGGCACTAATTGACTTTAAACCATAACAAGCATCTTCCTAAGCCCTTTCTCCACGAATCCTCCTAGCAAGCTGAATATCCTTGGGCATGATAGTGACCCTCTTACCATGAATTGCACAGAGATTGGTATCTTCAAAGAGTCCAACGAGATAAGCCTCAGCAGCCTCTTGTAGAGCAGCAACAGCACTGCTCTGGAACCTCAGATCTGTCTTGAAATCCTGTGCAATTTCCCTCACCAGCCTCTGAAATGGCAGCTTCCTGATCAACAACTCGGTAGACTTCTGGTACTTCCTGATTTCTCTTAGAGCCACAGTTCCTGGCCTGAAACGGTGAGGCTTCTTCACTCCTCCCGTCGCCGGAGCAGACTTCCTAGCAGCTTTGGTAGCTAGTTGCTTCCTTGGAGCCTTTCCACCAGTGGACTTGCGGGCAGTTTGCTTAGTACGAGCCATTTTGATTGTGTCAAAATGATAAGAATACTGGAGTTGTGCTTCAATGGGGAATTTGAGAAAAGGGTAATGGAGGATTTATAAAGAGAGATGGAGGGCGGGAAAGTTGAAAATTTCGGAGTGTTTGAAATATTTTGGGATTGTGGAGATTGAGAGTGAATGTAGGCCGTTGATTAAGATTTTTTATTAACGATGGAGATTGGAGAAGAGATGAATACCCGGATAGCGATCCATGTGATACCAAAGTAACAAATGTGTAGTTGCCACGTGGATACAAGAGCTAGTTAGCCTGTAATTGTTTTCTTTTACCTTTTTATCAATTCTTTTTGTACCATACAGGTTTAGGTGGGCTATTTTTCATGAAGAAAATGGTTAGTTTGTGAAAAAAAGAGTTAAATAATGGGTTCTTTGACCTTTTAATTACATGTAATGTAAATCATAAATCTTATTGTGATGGATTATTTTTTATTTTTTTACTGTAATGGATTTTTGAATTTTCATATATTTTACCAAAAACTCCACCAATCAAAAAAATAATTTCTTGAATCCATGACGGTATAATAAGAGAACTTATTGCCCTAAACATTATGAATTTACGTTGTTATTTTGACAGTAGATAAATGGGGAGTAGGATTATGGGTGAATTAAATTTGCGATTGATGGATTTTCAACTCCAAGGGGTTGGTGGGATGGGATAGTCTAGCATACTATATGGATTACGATATCTCATGTGATTATTTTATTTCGTCTTCTATATGAAAAAACTTATCCACCATTTTATATTAAAATAGTTGGATAAAATAATCTTGAGACTAAACAATACTCATTAAATGCAAAATAAAATAATTTCACAAAATATCCTAGGATTATTATCCTTATCTCACTAATCAAACGTCCCCCAATAGTGAAATTGAACTTAAGTGATATATTTGAGGGCAGAGCAGGGGAGAGTAGGGGTGGGCATAAAAACCGGAGAACCGAAAAACCGTACCGAACCGAATTAGTTCGGTTCTTCGATTTCGGTTCTTCGGTTCGGTTTCGGGGTTTTTTTTCGGTAGTTCGGTTCTTCGGTTTGGTGTTCGGTTTAGGGGTAACGGTTCTTCGGTGCACCGAAGAACCGAAGTTTTATTAAATTTATTTTTTAAAAAAAAAAATTTCATTTAGCTCATGTTTGGCCCAAGACTTGTCAAGACCAAGCCTCAAAGCCCATACCCAATTACCTCATCTACATTTACCTTCCATCCTAATTACTTTTACATTTTTCTAATTTTTAATTTTAATTCCTAATATACATATATTTCTAATTGTAATTTCTAAAAATTTTCACACATATACTCCTAATTTCTAATGGTAATTCTTAAAATTTTTTACACAAATACTATCACCGTATTGTGATATGAAAAATAGAGCACTACAATGATATGTATTTGATGTTGTCCTCACTTTATAGTCTATTTACAGTGTTTTAGATTTTTTAGTGTCTTATATTTTGATTCGGTTCTCATTTTATTTTTTATTTTACACCGAAAAACCGATTTAAAAACACCGAACCAAACCGAACCGAAGTTGAAAAAACTGAACCGAACCGAACTAGTTTGGTTCGGTGTTTGGTGAACACTTTTCCAAAACCGAAAACCGAAGAACCGAACCAAAATTTGATAAAATCGACCCGAAGAACCGAACGCCCACCCCTAGGGGAGAGTGACACATAGCCACTTTTTAGATCACTAATTAAAATTCAGCCACCATTTTGGAAAAAAAAAAATCATTGAATTTCAAGTGTGAAGAATATAATGAATCTATTTTAATTGTTACCATGCTGACCTACCTGAGTTTAGAAGTTTCAATCTTGAATATATAGAAAGCACTCAACTTACAAATTTTTTAACTACATATCAGCTTCAGAAGATATTGATATTAACAAATAGAAGTCCAGGTCAGGAGAATTTTGAAGATATGTAGACACTAGACAGTATATGATTGTGACACTACTTATCCAATAGATTAAGTTGACTGGTTCCATCACTTTGTTGACACATTCACAACAAAAAACTTACTTTCTTCAGCTGCTAAAGTATTTAATAATGAGAAAATAACCGTTGATGAAACCATTTGCAATCTATGTATAAGCTGAGTACTTCAAGTCAACACTGAAACTAAAAAGAAACTCTAACAGGCAACACAGACCAACAACCTGACGTAAAACAAGAGACTGGCTTATTCAACACCTTCAAAGAAAAATGGAGAGAAAAGGCAATATCATCGTTTCTAAACATAACTTAATTTTTCTGATTAGACCAGTATACAAAATCTCTAGCAATCTGGTATAGTCAAGTATACTTTAGCATAGCAATCTGGTATAGTCAAGTATACTTTAGCATACTTCCACATCATAATAATATCTTAAAGCCACAAGTTTTAAACTTGCTCTCAACATATAATTATGACTTTTGCCCAACAAATTATGCAATTCGGAAGGCTTGGACGAGGTCTAGAGAATTCATGTAGTTGCAATTGTAGGTGAGGTTGAGAGTTGAAACCCTTCAAGATTTAGCATATGTGTCTTCTATGTTTATATTTTGTTAGTATTCAGTACTTAAATAGCTAAAAGTAAATTTCATACCTCCATGAGCAGATTGATTTGCAGTTTGGGAAATATTACAAGCTCAAGGAGATGCTTAATTGGCATAACCATTTGGGAAGCTTAGATTAAATTTTCTATTCCCGGTTGCATTTAGTGAAGTTTGTATAGCATCAAGGGTTACTTACAGGAATTTGTTGTAACTTGGAAATACCTTTCAATTTATCAGGAGGAGACCCTCTTAAGCAAGACACTGAATCTATATGTGAAGCACAGATATTTCCATAGGTTTGCCCATTAAATGTGCTATAATTGCGAAGCAAGAACCTGGATTCTGATGCCACTCTTTTTAGAAGACAGGCAGCCAATAGAAGGACAGCAAAGATACCAGAGAAGATCACATCTTTTTAACATAGATCTCAAAAATATTGTGGTCGAAACAAGTGAACAACATTGAACACAGAATTTTATACTTGTGTAGTAACATATATGATGTTATTTTGCCCGGCTTATACATAATGTTCTGTGGATCATTTCATCATTAGGCCACAAATCAAGAGAATTAAGTATTAAGATTCCACAAGAAAGAGCTAAACCAAGTGATATTAGTACTACACACACCAGCCAACTATGTAGGTTCTACGTCAGTGTTAAACAAAAGTTGCAGGATTCACAGAACTACATCTAGACCTTTTGGTTGAAAATATTTTAGTACTTTATTACTGTTAGTGAAGTCACACTACCCCGAATGAACTTAACTAGGATCAATTGATAAGACGATCACAGGGTTAAGGTTATGGACTCCGGACCACTATTGTTGTACATGTCGAGCAAAATGTTGTGTGATGTTAGTAATCTAAGAATACTAGGGAATCCACGCAGCAAGCATGGCCCTAACAAGGAAGTGTGTTGCTGCAATTATTCATTTAGTAAAAGTTCTTTTTCTTTTGGCATAATATCAAATATCATTCAACAAAGTCAAACAATTTTGTAGGCTGTATGCCATCATTTTCTCTTGGCAAATCGAGCCAAATGATTACTTAAAACATCAGGAGAGACAACGAACTGATTCCAATTTTCTCAACAGAAAATTCAAGAAAACTAATCACCTATTTAAGCAACAAACAATTAGAAAGTAACGGGGCTTTCTAAACTGTAAGACTGTAACTCGTAACTACCAGCCAAATCGGAAACTATCAGCCAAATTTTCTCGCCTCTTAGGAGTCTAATTAGTTGGTATCTTATAACAGCAAATGGGCGCAAGGGCAACAACTCTTGTTCTAACGAAGTCCTCTCATCAAAAAATTGGCTAACAGCTAAAGTTAAGCCAACAAACACCTTCAACTTTCAACTAGTACTGGAGATCCTAGTTAGATTCATCATCAACAATTTCACCTACTTTGTGTATCATATCATATCATAGATAACAACGTGACCATAATTTCTATCAAACTCCTCACCACCCCAGGGTCACGCGGTGCAGGTCTATACCAGTACTGATCATTAGTACGGAAGGTAAAGATGAATGTTTAACACTTTGATCGGATAGTTGTTATCTATCATTTCATAATGTATCGTATTATAACATCATCCAAACTAACAAGTGACAACACACTACAATACAAAAAGTAACAAGCTGTAAAGAAGAAGTATCATCGTCATAAATGTTTAATCTTTGAAATTGAATTGCCATAGTGCTAATAAGATCATCATAGATGCTTGATTAAGACCCTTGAAGCCCAGAAGGGTGGTGGACGTATGTGAAAGCAGCTGCGCGCCACCATATGAGTTTGAGATCAATGTTTCAACCTCCATGTATATGTATCTATTCTATTTATAATAATGACACTCTGACTTACCTCAACTCAAGGGAAAATCAAAAATTGGAGGACGGATTATGAAAATTAGTTGAAATAAATACAATAATTTAAAACATATTACGAATTTTGTTTCAGATAAACCATCATCGTCACGGTTGCTTGATGCTTCTCAACTCCTAGCACCTACTATATAATAGCTCCTTGGGTAGTACTAATACATTACATAACTAATTACTACTAAAATTGATACTCCATGAACTACAGAATCATCAAATACCTGATAAGACAATTGCTACATAAAAAGTTAAAAAATAAAAGAGTACATTCTCGTCTACAAGCGTGCGAGGAATTTTAAGACTAAGATAACATTCAAAAACCCAAATACCGCGTAGACAGCATGACGGCGACGATCCAATTGCTTCACTTCATTGATGAGTTGAAGAACAGCAGTTTGAATTGGTATGTCACCTTGTTTCTGCAGGTTACTAGGACCACCTTCTCAATCGAATTATTTTCCATAAATGTGGCAACAGTATACGACCCATATAACAAGCTAAGCCCTATATCTATGTCACCAAACTCATACATAAAGAACCCCAAAGAGAGGCGCCAAATTGAAGAACCAATAGAATATTCTGACCTCAACGTATCCATAGACTTTAACAATATCTCAGTTCCTCTACAGAACTCCTCGGGCATTATATTATAGAGCTCCTTGGGTAATTGATCCATATACTCATTATGGGGTGATAATGAATATTGTTTGCACGATACACGTCGATTTAAATTAGAGGGGTTCTCGTACCTTGCCCCTGCTAGAAAATATGTACTGCTATCGTTTAGGAGGAGCTGAGGGGATGATGATGATGAATCTGCAGGGAATTTTGAGCATTCGGTCGTTGACGTGCAATGCCGATTGAAGATTGAAGATTGAAGAGAATGGAGAGGAAGAAGATCCATAAAGAGAGGTTTTCTTAAGAAGGTTGGATGAAAATCTACGACCGAAAACTAGAGAAGCCATTGATGCGAGCAAAGAAAATGCCCTAGTCCTTTTTTTTCGATTACCTGGTCCTTAAATACTCAAGGATCTCTGTTTCTTATCCAACAAGAAACTATTTATTTACTGGTAAAAGAAAAGGAAAATCAAAAAACTATGTACTAAAAAGTATACTTATATATGCAACTCTGAAACTTTGACATTCAAATCACTAAAGTATTGTTTATGATTAATTTGTTTCTAATCTACTACTTTGTTGAATTTATCTATGGTTGAATTTGATGATGATTTAACAAGCGTATGATTAGTTATGTTTGTAATTGACACCATCCAAAAAAATTATATTCATTCTATCAACCTTGTTGAATTGGTTCAAAATTCTTGCAAATTGTGTTCATCAACTGATCATCAAAACTTTATAGTATCTTCATCTTATCGATCTAGCTGAATTCCTCACAAGTAATGTCTGATTGTTGCCCTTTTCCTTTAGTGAATGTACCATCCAACAACCATCCCTCCAATACGCGTAGAATACTTCACGGATATGTGAAACTTTCCAAAATCAGCACCTAGTTAGTCTGGATGCAATGTAATGATAAATTCATCAGGCATGTCAAAGAATTCAAGAACCTTCAGATTAAGGAGGTCCTCGATTCCTGTTGGCACGCTTTCAGGCAAAGCACATCTCTGGATAACCAGCTTCCCAAGATGAGGTATAGCACCCTCCCTGATTGTCACCCGCCTTAGTCCTTCCAACTTGTCCAAATTTAACAGTTTAAGCCTTTGAAATTTCCCTTGCTAAAAGTATAGCTCCTCTCCAGTGTATCCTACAAGAAATTCAAGATGGACAAGGTTGGGCAAAATCTTGGAGATATTTCAGTGGATCTTCTGTTAAACAATTCCACCTGAAGTAAATTTTGACCAAGGAATTAAGATCTTGAATCCATGCGGGCAAATTAACAAGTCCTGTCAAATATAGGCGCTGAAGAAGAGGTGGAGGAGATGATATGTAAGAAAGATCAAGGATCTCATTTTCTTTCACCGAGTTAAGATTAACGACCAAGCTTGCGGAGCTTTCCAATTGATGAGCACAAAGTCCTCCCATCTTCCTTTCTCAACTTCATAATACAAAGTCGTCTCAGTTCACTCAACATCCCTACTTCTTAGGTATGCCACTGCCAGGGGTTGCCTCAATATACGCAAGTTTCTGCAAGGCTTTCAAAGCTCCAATTCCTTTGAAAGCCTTAAAACCTGGTGAACAATTGTAAGGAAGATACGAATAGGATACAACCCTATAGACTAAAAAAAGGTGATGGAGAATTTCAAGTTTTAAAATCTCCACAGGCACCTCAGTGACATATGTCTGCTTCAGATATAATATTTCTATCTGTTTGAGCCTAGCAATGGATCTCGGAAGCACTTTCACATTGGTATTCCTCAAGCTTAGATAATAGATACCTTAAGTGAACAATTGGAAAACTGTCTCTAGAATCGATCCTGAGTACAGAAGGTAAAGATAAATGTTTACACTTTGATCGGATAGTTGTTATCTATCGTTTCATAATGTATCGTATTATAACATCATCCAAACTAACAAGTAACAACACACTACAATACAAAAGGTCACAACCATCCAAACAAGCTGTAAAGAAGAAGTATCCTCATCACTAATGTTTAATCTTTGAAATTGAATATCTATAGTGTTAATAAGATCATCGTAGTTGCTTGATTAAGACGCTTGCAGCCCAGAAGAGGTGGTGTGGAAGTATGTGATAGCAGTTGCCTCCATATGAGTTTGAGATCAATGCGACAACCTCCGTGTATATGTATCTATTCCATTGATAATGAAACTACGACTTGCCTAAACTCAAGGAAAAATCAAACATTGAAGGACGGATTATCACAAATTTGTTGAGATAAATACAATAATTTAAAACAGACTACAAATTTTGTTTCAGATAAACGATCATCGTCACTGTTGCTTCAATCCAAAAACAGGGAAAATCGGCAGAAATAATTGAAATGCTTGTCAACTCCTATCACATATATAATAGCTCGTTGGGTAGTACTAATACATTACATAACTAACTACTACTAAAATTGGTACTCCATGAACTACAGAATCATCAAGTACCTGATAAGACAATTGCTACATAAAAAGTTAAAAATAAAAGAGAACCTTCTCGTCTAAGAGGAGATCAACGCGAGAAATTTAAGGATCATGATAAAAATAACAAATCCATGTACCGCGTAGACAACTTCACGGCGACGATCCGATTCCTTTACTTCATTGATGAGTTGAAGAACAGCCGTGTGAATTGGTATATTACCTTGTTTCTGCAGTTTCCTTAATAGCTCCACCTTCTCAATCGAATTAATTTCCATTAATTTGGCTACATAATACGATCCAAAATACAACCCAAACCATATATTTGCCTCACCAAAACTATACATAATGTACCCCATAAAGAGAAACCAAAGTGAAGTACCAATAGAATAATCTGACCTCAACGTACCCATCGACTTTAACAATATCTTAATTCCTCTACGGAACTCCTCAGGAGTTATATTATAAAGCTCCTTGGGTAATTGATCCAGATACTTTTTATGATTTGATTCAAATTTTTCGCACGACACACGTAGATTTAAATTAGAGGGGTGGCCGTACCTTGCCCCAGCTAGAAAATATGTTTTGCTATCGTTTAGTAGGAGCTGAGGGGATGATGATGATGATGAATCTGCATGGGATTTTGAGTATTGAGTCGTGGAAGTGCAATGCCGATTGAAAATTGAAGAGATGGAACTTGAAACTTTTGGGAGTAAAAAGTGGTCTGTAGAATGTGTGAGGTATGAGAGTGGAGATGAAGAACAAGAAGAAGAATAGCTATAAAGAGAGGTTTTCTTAAGAAGCTTTGATGAAAATCTACGAGCGAAAAGCAGAGAAGCCATTGATGCAAGCAAAAAGCTTCAAACGCAAATAAAATGCCTTGCTCCTATTTTTTCGGTTATCTGGGTCCTTAAATACTCAAGGATCTCTGTTTCGTATCCAACAAGAAACTATCTATTTACTGGTAAAAAGAAAAGGAAAATCAAAAAACTATTTACTGAAAAATATTTTGTGCAACAGAAATCACAGAAACGACAAACAAATAGAGAGAGATTATTGTATGCCAGAGCACTACCAGAGGACTTAGAGCTAATTATAAGGTACCTAGCTTTATTGTGATTGCACCTTTCTTCCAAAATATAAAGTGTTAATGAGATTTACATAAGTGAATTGCAAATTCGATTCAAATTTCGGAAATTATAAAGAGAACAGTTCTGAAATTTGACATTCAAAATCAGTAGAGTATTGTTTATGATAAATTTGTTTCTGATCTACTATTATGTTGAATTTATTTATGGTTGAATTTGATGATGATTTAATAAACGTATGCTTAGTTATGTTTGTAATTAACACCATCAAAATTTTTATATTCATCCCAGTGTTTTAAAAGGCGGGGGCGTGGGGCGTGGGGCGAGGTGTAAGCCTCGAAACACTGGGCATAAGTCTCATGGATCTACGGGGCGTATCTTATATATCTTCAATTTTATAATTTTATTACTAAGAAACTAAGCAAAAGTAAGATTTTCAATAATTTCTAAATAAATTTAAATAAATCATCAATAATATAGGAAAAAATATTATAATTACTGTCTAAGAAAGTTGCTTTAATTTCTTTATTTATATTTAGAATTAGAAAAAATCACTAAAATATGAAAAAAAAAATAAAAAAAATGCTAGCATAAAGTATAAATATCATTACACTAATAATTAAAAAAATATGATTTATAGCAAAAATACTTTTAAAATTTAAAAAAAAAAAAAAATTAACGCCCAGACATACACTTTTATGCCCGGGACTTACGCCCCAAATTCTAGGACTTACGCCATATGGATCTGCGTTTTTCATTTGCGCCCCGGAGCGTTTTTGGTACGCCCCGCCCCGGGACTCGCCCTGGGACTCGCCCCGAAAACGTTTTTGAAAACACTGATTCATCCTATCAATCTAGTTGAATTGGTTCAAAATTCTAACAAATCTGCAAATTTTAGTTTAAGCTACTCCACATTGTGTTCTTCAACTGGCTATGAGTATTTCGAGTCGTCAAAACTTTATAGTGTATTCATCCCCTATCGATCAAACTGAATTCCTCACAAACAATATATGATTGACAAGATTTGGATCAAAGCATTTCCTGACTAAAATTGAGCACAAATTTTTCTGAATCGTCAAAACTTAATAGTATCTTGGTCCTAGCGATCTAGCTGAATAATTCAGCCTGAATTTCTCAAGTAATGTCCGTTTGACAAGACTTGATTCAGAGTGTTTTCTGACTGTTATCAAATTGTGCCCAAGTTTTGCTTGAATGTCTAAATTTTCTACTATCTTCCTGTCAAATTTTTTATTATCATCATTATAGTAATATATAGTTGAATGCCACAAACACAAAATTAACATATCCTGATATATATAACAAAATACATGCATCTATTTTTTAGACGCAAAATGGGAATTGACACAACAAATTTATATACACAACTTATTACAATTGGAAAAGTAAAATGCTTTCAAGTGAAGGATCAGAGAAAGCTTATCTACACAGAAACTGGGAGGAGACTGAGAAGAGCATGATAAAGCTTATTTAGACAAAAATTGGAAGGAGACTGAGAAGCAAGGATCTGCATTACAATGGGGTTCAATACATGAAACACCCTTTCTGATGTATTTTTACATATGATATATTACCGAAAGTGTCAAGACCAGCTGGTTCTCTCTCATGGTAATCAAGATCTGAAAGCTTATATTCCTTACTTCAATTGCAGCATACAGGGCAACAAATAATCAAGATGATAATCAAGATGATAACAAATGAACTTAATGAAAACCCTACATGAAGTTCCAAAAGCGAAAGCAATATAGGATAAAACGCAAAATATACTCCAAATCATAATATGAGCATCACCTTTAATTGAAACGAAATGAACTACATATTTCATTAATCAGATCTCAAAATAGTACTAAACCAGAGGTTTACATATGATTGGATTGAAACAAGTCATTTGATTTACATCACCAACACTAACACTCCAAGAGACACAAACAAAGACCCCTAAGACAGATAACACTAACTGACTTTAACCATAACCAGATCCCACCTAAGCCCTTTCTCCACGAATCCTCCTTGCAAGCTGAATGTCCTTAGGCATGATAGTGACCCTCTTAGCATGAATTGCACAGAGATTGGTATCTTCAAAGAGCCCAACAAGGTACGCCTCAGCAGCCTCTTGTAGAGCAGCAACAGCACTGCTCTGGAATCTCAGATCTGTCTTGAAATCCTGAGCAATTTCCCTCACCAACCTCTGAAATGGAAGCTTCCTTATCAACAACTCAGTAGACTTCTGGTACTTCCTGATTTCTCTTAGTGCCACTGTTCCTGGCCTGAAACGGTGAGGCTTCTTCACTCCTCCAGTCGCCGGAGCAGATTTCCTAGCAGCCTTGGTGGCTAGCTGCTTCCTTGGAGCCTTTCCACCAGTGGATTTGCGGGCAGTTTGCTTAGTACGAGCCATTGTGATTGTATGCTAATAAGAGGATACGAATTGTAAATCTGGAAAAGCTTTGAATGTTGTGATTTTAAGAGAAGTGTGATGGGGAAGTTATATAGGAGGGAAGTAAGTAGGCGGGAATCGTTGAAAAATTGGAATGGAGTTTGAAATTTTGGGCTGTGCAATTGGAAGTGAATAACAGACGTTGGATTAAGAAAATTTGGTGTGGACGGTAGAGATCTCATAAGTAAATGTTTGCTAGGATACCGATCCGCGTGAGACTTTACTAGCAAATGGATATTTGCCACGTGGATTTTCTTTTTAGTCTCCACATTTCTTGTTTTCGGCCAAGGCTACCGATGGGATTGGACCTGTCTGTGTTTCCATCTTATAATTTGCTGAAAAGTGAATTGGATTAATTCAAGGAATATTTGGAAAATACATTGTATTTATGGATGAACTGATTAGTTATACAAAAAGAAAATTAAAAAGACAAACGAATAAGTAATTGACAACTTTGTTATATTCCCATAGTATTGTTTCCACTCGGCCAAAAAAAAAAAAAAAGGCATTGTTTTCACATAAAATAGATAAATAATCAATTTGTAGTTTCTGAATTATGATTTTAATAAAAATGAAGATTCTTTGTTCTGAGACTTTTTAATCTAAATTATAGTATTTTTTAATAAAGGTTTTTTAGAGTGTCAATCGTTAACATAGGAGATCTTCCATCAAGGCGAAGCTAAAGTGATGGAATAGAATTCAGATGAATTTCTTTACCCGAAAAATTATACTACTTACTATATTTATAAGATTTAAAAACTTATCTATATAAGGACATTGAAAACTTTAATAAAATATACCTTCGGTACTGCTTTCACGTTGCCTAAATTTGAGCTATATTTTTGTAAACCACGGTGAAATGGACAATGGACAAAGAACGATAGATGTCTATCTCACCTTATTATCAAATACGGGAGGCTCAACATACTAGGTTGCCTAAAGCCAAGATTTAAAAAGAGACTTTAAATATTTTTAATATTTTTTTATGATTTAATTAAAATTTATTCTTATTTTAGTAGTTTCTTAAAATGCAAAGTAATTAATTATATTTTGGGATGATTTCAAAAATATACCTTTTAAAGAAATATTTATATTTACATAAAAATTAATTACACTCGCATAACCCTATTTTTACGCGATATACAACTTTAGACAACTTTATACAACTTTATACAATTTTATATCCTTATTGCATACAAATTCATAGACGTGTATAAATAGTGAATAAGAGGTATTTATGCACGCTTTTATATTGATATACACCTTATACCTAATTATACATGTTTCAATGTTAATTCATCCAGACAAATAACCCTTTTTCCTGCCTAGATTCTTCATTCCCTCACTCCAATTGTATTCTCATGGAGAAATTCGCTACTCAAATCAATATTCTGGCATGACCAAAAAGTTAACCTCCTGGAATGTTTTATAAAAGGACTCAAAAGGTTAAACATAGGACCGACTAAATTTTTCTTAGATACTAAAGCGTAAAGTAAAATGTATAAGTTCCCTCTAGAAAATTTCATTCTCTCCTTTAAAATTGTTCTTATGTATAAGGAATTCTATTCCCAATTATATTGATTACTATAATACTTCAGAGTAATCATCTTCCTCCTCTCTTTGCTTGCAAATCTTCATAACCATTTTCTCTTTTTCTCCTGCTTTTCAATCCCTAAGTAGTAGAAGGAAAAAAAATGATACTAATATTAATCTCAAAATTCTCCTGCTTTCAATTCTTCTACTTTCATCAAATATGTAATTAAACTAGATTTTTCTGTAAATTTTGATTCAATGAAAATTGGGAAGAAGAGAAAGAGGAGGGGAAGGGCATTTGATGTAAAATTTAAAAGTTGGCTAATATCTGTAATAATTTTAGCCTAATGGATATACAGGGTAATTTTCTCTTACATTTTTATACATAATTATTTTTTTTAATTGATAATATGTAGCCAATTTATTAATCTTTTTGAGACATTATTGATATTATGTGAGATTTTACTGATAAATTTTGTTTCCATCCAACGTTATTGGTATTAGAATTTTAAAATTATTCTATAAACAATATAAATATTTTAAAAAAAAATAACACTTCTTACCCAATTATGACCATTGAAGTATTTTCTACTTACACAAGTTCTTATAACACTTATAATTTCATAAATAATTACGTTGAAATTAGTAATGACGACATTATAATAACTATTTTACTTCAAAAAACCATTCAATATTAGGACAATTTAAATCATTAGTAGTTCACTTAGCTAGAAAGGCAATATTATAAAGGAGATTGATTCAGTTGGAGTGAAAGTGAATTGAGATAATAGAGTAGAGAATAATTGTAATTCAAAGTATGTACAACTTTCACATGTGATTCTTCTAATCAGATAACAAATTATTGAAAACTAACATTTATCACTTGATAAGTGCATAATTATTTAAATTTATACACAATATAAGTAGGAATAATTACATAAAGGGAATAATATAAAGATATTATTACCTTAAATAATACAACTTTTATTTTATTAAGGATTATAGTCTATTTTTACCCTTAATAACTTAAAACATCCGATCTTTTCTCCGTCGTCGTCGTCATGGAGCTTCCTCATCGTTTCCATTCAACTCGTCGAAAATGGCTTATCCGGCGAACAAACAGCAAATAACAAGCACCCCAACTCCTCATCATTTCCGTCCAACCTCATTGAAGATGGCTTTTTCAGCGAACAAAACAACAAACAACCACCCTAACTCCCATTTTCCTAGCTTTCTTACCTCCACAACACCAACAACAAACAACACAAATAATTAAATTGAAAAATCACCAAACTCTAACCAAAAATTACGAGTTTCGATGACCTCCATGAAATTGTGGTGGTGGCTCGCTCGTTCGTTGTAGGTGTAAAAAGAAATGGTGGAAGGGAAGGTAATGTTTCAATTGGAAAATGAAGGAAAAAACAGTGAAGTCGTGGCGATTTGGTTGTTGGGAAGTTGTGGGTCTATTGATGGAAAGTTGTGGCTCGTCGGAAAAAATGGAAAAAGAGAGATGATGGGTCTATTGGTGGTGGTGGTAGAGCTGTGACCGGAGTTTGGTAGTGGTGGCTCGTCGACAGTGATGAAGGAGAGAGGAGGTGAGTGGTCGGTGTTGTTGTTTGGTTGTGGTGTTTTTCCAGTTGTTTGTCGGATTTCGGTGGCTTAAGGTGGTGTTTTCCGGTTGTTTGGTGGCTGGTTTGATTGGGGATGGTGGGTTCGACGATGTTTTAGTGATGATGATTCAACGGAGAATAAGAGGTGAAGTTTCTAAACTTTGTATTAAATTTATATTGAAATTGTATTAAACGTAAAGTATCGTTGTAATACAATTAGAATTCAATATTATATATTTTTATGAATTCGAAAGTTGTTATTTCATAACAAATATAATACATTTCTAACAACATAAATTGACTTAAATTATAATAGAATGTTTGAAATTCACATATAATACTTATCATACAGTTGTATTAAAAATGTTTTAGTTATATATATTCACCACGTATATTGAAATACGTCTTTAATACGTATAATATATTGATTCTAAAACGTATTAAAATTGTTCTTTATTTCTTTCTCTTATTAATGATGTTAAAGTTGTGTTTAAAAATGCAGAATATATGTATTTAGCTATTTTGATTTTAAAAAAAAAGATAGGCTATCAGCTGTAAGAATAAAAATGTACTATAATTGATAAATAAAGTTATATATTTATACTATTTATGTAAATGACCCATATAAGTAATTTTGAGGCTTTGATTTTCTACGGGCCTAGAGACGTCGGCTTTGGGGTGTAATCGACACCGAGTAGAAGTTGGCAAACTATATTAATAATCAAATTCAATGCATATAAATCAAACAAATCAGAGAAGATAACTACAAATAAAATATTATAGGGCTTAATGTCTTCTCGACAAAGGCTACTTATGAACTAGTTTTGAAGATAATTGCAAATCACGGAGTACTTGGTTGTGAAAAGTTAACAACACGAACAAAATAAAATTACTTATGGTTAGTCTGCTTTAATTAACAGAATTCCCACGAAGCATATACTATATAGGAGGAAAATATGCCCTAATAATACATGCAATATTTGTGGGAAAGAAAAAAAAAGATCTATGACATATTTTTTAGATGCCTCAACTTAAAAATCTTATGAAAATAAATGAAGTAATATCACAACTATCCTCAATACGTGAACAATCCTGGTACTATAACAATATGATCCAGAGAACATTTTAAATCAAAAATTAAAAAAAGTGAATAACTTTTTAACTTGGCTCGACTTTGCCTCCTTCATTCTATGGCAAATTTGGAATAACTATAATGATATCATATTCCAAATAAAAACAATAGATTGGCGCTAATTAGCCAAATCTATAATAAGACTTTGGAATACAAGTCTATGTAATATGGAAATAAGGAGCACTTTCAACAAAATAAGGAGCGTCATCTACGTAATATGGAAATCTCCTGACGTAAACTTTGACAAACTCAATATAGACAGAGCTTGCAAAAATAATTCGTGTAGAGGGGGAATTGAAGGAGTTTTTAGAGATCACAATAAAAAGAGGGTCATGGGCTTTAACATAAAAATATATTATGCCACAAATGACATTGCTCCACGGCTTAAAGATTGCTTTACAAAAAAAAGATTTTTCCTTAGTAACTGAGACCGATTACTATAAGCTCATTGACATGCTATTTAACAAGGACTATTCCTATCAAAATTTAATTGATGATTGCAGATTCCTATTGCATGAAGCAAGAGGGAAATCAATTAAACATATTTATAGAGAAGCTAACGAAATAGCGGATTAGATAGCAGAAAAAGCGATGCGTGCAAGATATCTTGGAAGTGCTAATGAAATAGCGGACCAGATAGTAATTGTTTACAGAGTATTGAATATCAAAGTTTATTCTCTCCAATTCGAACTATTTATTGAGTATTGAACATCATAATTTAGATATTTCTTAAGAAATTTTGAACTCAAAGATTATAATCGTTATGCTAAAGTTTCACTTATTAAAGTTTCAAACTCCAACATATTACACTGAAATTCTGTTTTATTTTAAATATAAAAAATATAAAAATTTGATTTCTATATTAAACAATGGCTAAATATGGTCAAAAAGGGCAACCCACCTCGTTTTGAAGCCCAATAGAAATTACTAGTAATTGGGCTGAATACAAGAACCGCTACCTGTGGTACATACCCTAAACTTTTTGAGCTTTGTCATCTTCTCTGCACAACCTCTGTACCTTCTTCTTTCTTCCCCGACGAACAAGTCAAGTTGTATGTTTCTATTTTTCATTTCCTTGTTATTCATCTCTAGTTTAGCGAAATACGGTGTAATTTTTGCAATTAAACACAATTTTTAGTGTATTAGTACTTTCAATATTATTGGTGCTTGTGATTTTCTTGTTAGTTAATGAATCTGTTATTACTGTTTCTTCATTTTTAACTTGAAAAGTTTTGATTTTTATACTGTTAGTTTGGAAATCATGTTATGAGTTCATTTGTAGATTGAGTTGGTGATTTTTTTTGAGCATTTTATCTAATTTAGCGAGGTTGTTTCATCTCGAGTTAGTATTATGTAGATTGAGTTACTTTCAACTGTTGCTCTTTTTGACCATTTACCAAACTGAGTATCCCTGTAGTATTGAAGTTTATGTGATTATTAGCTTAGACTATTGATTGTGTATATTTCAGGGGATAAAGATAGATGGCTGGGAAATCGAACAAAGGGAAGAATCGGAAGGCAGTTCAAAATGCTACCAGTTCTTCAGAGCAAGCAGCCCCATCTGATGCTCATGTGAATGATACTACAGCGCACGCGGAGGCTAATGGAACCACAGATGTGACTGCACAAACTGATGCAAAGACGGAGGCAAAGGAGTCTGGAAATGAGGCCTCAGCACACGAGCCAAAGCAAGGTGAACCTTGGTAACATCAAAGTTTAATTGAAATATGTAAATAAGTCATTTCACCATAGGGTGTGACCTAGTGTCAACGGAGTGGGTCTTGGAGACCAAGATTCGAATTCCAGTAGAGACAATAAAAAGCTAGGTGATTCCTACCCGGTATATTTGGATTTAGAACATTAACTATTTCCCCTAATCATTTGCTCCAGTTGAGTTTAGAGTCTAGATATTCTCTCTTGAATCTCTGCTCTGTCTCCTCTATTGACAAATGCTGGATTTACAATTTTGTGGCTTACTTGCTTGGAACTATGCTTCTATTGGAATCAATATCCGCCTTTTTCATTTCAGCTATTCATGTGGTAGGAACTTCCTAATGTTAAGTTGTATATAAAAGGACGCACAGTCATCTATACTGATCGGAACCTCATGGATGCACCAAAAGTTTACTAAAAACAGAAGACAAGCCCTCATCTGTTGTTTCAGCGTTCAACTTATCCAAAAAAGACAAATAAAACAAAGAAAAAAACCAAAAATTTTCAGTCTTGCAGAGATCAAGCTGTCAATAGATGGGTCACGATGTCTGTTGTGTAATATGTGAATGCATTCTGTTTTTTATGTTCATTCACTATATTCTTGCTGGATTGACCCCTTTAGTAATCTGATAAAGTATATGTGGCAAACAGTAACACTTATGTCACCATGTATTTCAGTTAGATTCATTCACTATATTCTTGCTGGATAAGTTTTCATGACCCCTTTAATAATCTGATAAAGCATATGCGGTGAGCAGTAACACTTATGTCACCATGTATGTCAGTTAGACTGTTAGATAATACTTGAAAGTAAAAGATATCACTTATTAGAGTAGCTAGTGTATTGCATACTCTATGTGCCTCCTTCTGTCATACTCCATGAAATGTTTGTTGTTTTATTCTAGATCTCTGTCATATGTTTTAGAGAAATGTACAATGCCAGCCTCATTACAACACTTTTTCACGTGTATATTATTTTTTTCGAACTGTCTGTCTTTCTGCCTATCTATTTGTTGGTCACGTAGATGCCACATCCGTCAAACTCATACTTATTGAGTCTAGGTTCTCTTCCAGAGTTCCAGTTTCACTTGCTCATATTAATTGAAGATAACTGGCTTACATTCTTGTATGACCTTTATTTAATAGTCTAAATTTCTTTCTAACTTAAAAATTGGAGGAAATGAAGAGCCTTTCTGCTTCAATCTATTTTGCAGGTGACATCCATCTTTATCCTGTTTCCGTCAAAACCCAAGGAGGGGATAAGCTTGAACTACAAGTAAGATGTGTTACTAATTTTCTTGGTTTTCTATTTTTGTTGATGGTTCTGTTGGAGAACATGTTTTTTTCTTTATCAATCTCCTGTGGGGATGCCCTCATCCTTCAGATTAAAAGGGTGGCTAAAATTCTCTCATTGCGTACATGTGAAGTCTTATTAGTATGTACCATCGCTCAAACATTTACTTCATAAATTTTATATCTGGGTTGTCAATCATTGAAAAACGGTTCTTTCTCTTTGCTTTGATATTTTATATCTGGATTGTTAGTCATTGAGAAGTTGCGTTGTCTTGGTTTTTGACTTTCTGAATTTTTCATTTGTTATCCTGCCTTTTTTTTTTTTTTTTTTTGAAATTGGTAAGTTTGTATTCTTCAGCATTAGGATATGCTGGCCACCTTCGAAAAATTCATCGCAATAATACAGATTTCCTATCAGGTCAACAATTTGATCTACATCCTCTATACATAGTTGTTTACACCAAAAAAGTAAAGATATTAAACAATTCCATTTTACTTTGTGAATGGAATTGGATCTATCTTCAAAACATCTTCCATTCCTTTCTCTCCACACAGACCACCATATACATGATAGTATCAACTTCCACCATCTCTTTTGAGTCTTACTTCCCCCTCTTTTGATCCAACAGCTGAATAAATCTGAAGTGTGCTCTGGCATGGTCCAACTAAGACTGGTAACATTGAGAAAAAGTTCCCAAAGTTGTTTAGTGAACTTGCAATGTAGGAAGAGGTGGCTGTTTGTTTCACTTGTTAAATTGCAAAGAAAACATCTAGGCACCAATGTCCTTCCTTTTTTCTGTAGAACTTCTTGGGTCAAGCATGCTCTTTTGATTACTAGCCAAGTGAAGCATTTCACTTTCGTGGGAATTAAACCTCTCCAAATATTCTTCCATTGATATTGAACCCTACCATAAACCTCTCCAAATATTCTTCCATTGATATTGAACCCTACCATCTCCCCTTAGTATCCCTCTCTTGTATGCACTGTTCACCGTGAACTTGCCATCCTTGTTGTGTTTCCATATCACCCTGTCTGCTGCATTTGTATCAAGCCTGACATCCCCCAATTTTCCCAGTAATGAGGCCACTCTCTCTATTTCCCAATCGTTTAAAAGCCTTCGAAATGATAAGTTCCATCCTTGTGTTGACCAACAATCACATACCTTGGCATCAGGATTGGTGCAAATAAAGTAGAGATCTCGAAATGATTCACTCAAAGGAGCCTGCTTAATCCAACCATCTCTCCAGAATTTGAAACTGTCGCCCCTTCCTACTCTGAATGTCAGGTTTTCTTCCAGGTAGCTCCAAAAATCTCTGATAGTTCTCCATACCCCCCATCCATATGGAGTTGTAACTTTCTCTGTGCACCTTGGATTCGACTCACTATACTTTGCTATTATTACCTCCTTCCATAAAGCCCTGTTTTCATTGATGTACCTCCATAGCCACTTCATTAGTAGGCTTTGGTTTTGTATTTTCAGATTTCTGATACCCAATCCTCCTCTTTCCTTGCTCAACATCACAGTATTCCACTTCACCAGATAGTAGCCGTTGCCTTCTTTTCCTCCTTGCCATAAAAAGTTTCTTCTAAGTCTGTCTAATTTCTTGACGACTTTTGAAGGAATTGGGAATTGGGACATAACATAAGTGGGGAGAGCATCCAAGACAGAGTTTATGTGTAGATGTTTATCTTTAGGCATTCAGGACCAACTTATAGTTATATATTTGTGGTGCTAGTGGGTTAGTTTGTCTAATTTGGAGTTTCTGATGGATACGTGTTTGCAGTTGAGTCCTGGGGATTCTGTTATGGATGTGCGGCAGTTTCTTCTTGATGCTCCAGAGACATGCTTCGTTACATGCTATGATCTATCGCTGCATATAAAGGATGGTTCTGTTCATCATCTAGAAGATTATAATGAGATCTCTGAAGTTGCTGATATCACCACAGGAGATTGCTTCCTGGAGATGGTTCCAGGTGTGGCTTATTTATGTGGACTACGAGTTATTAATTTTAGCAGTTATCGACGAGCTTATTACATGTTTCCTCTAACTTAAACCTGATTGTGCAGCATTGTATGATGATCGATCCATAAGGGCTCATGTTCACCGCACTCGAGAATTGCTCTCTCTTTCCACATTGCACTCCTCGCTATCAACGTCACTTGCACTGCAGCATGAAATAGGAAGTAATGTTGCGAAATCTGGAGGTTTGCTGTTCATTTGTTTTTCTTTGCTTTCTTGCTGATACTTATGTTGTTTACTAATTTGACAGCCATTTTCAATTGGATTGGTCTAACAACGATTTCTGGCTTTTTGTGTTTTAGAGCCTGTGAAGGCCGATGTACCAGAGCTTGAAAACTTGGGTTTTGTGGAGGATGTTTCTGGTTCAGTCTCTAGTTTGCTGTCAGCACCTTCAAAGGAAATTAAATGTGTTGAGAGCATTGTGTTCTCTTCGTTTAATCCTCCTCCTAGCTACAGAAGGTTTCTAATCATTATTTACTAATTATAATCCAACTAATTTTTTTCAGGAAGGCTCATTCTGACATGCTGACTATGGTTTCTCTTAAATCCAGGCTCTCTGGGGACTTGATTTATTTGGATGTAGTCACACTAGAAGGAAATAAGTATTGTATTACTGGAACAACCAAAACTTTTTATGTCAATTCCAGCACCACGACTGTTCTTGATCCGAGGCCAAGCAAAACTGGTTCAGAAGCTACTACTCTTATTGGGCTCTTGCAAAAGATCAGCTCCAGATTTAAGAAAGGTAACATGGTAGAAAGTAACTTATTCCTCCCTCCTCAAACCCCCCCCCCCCCCCCCCCCCCACACACACACACACACACAAAAGAAGAAAGAACTAGCCATCACTTCATTTGGAGTCCAAATGTCAATCATCTTGTTTTACGTAATAAAGGACTTTATCTTGCAATGAAGCTTTTCGTGAGATATTGGAGCGGAAGGCTTCTGCTCATCCTTTTGAAAATGTTCAATCTATGCTACCACCAAATTCTTGGCTTGGGTCATATCCTATCCCTGGTAAGTTTTTTTTTTTTTTTTGCACTCTTAACCTCTGGCTATCTCTATTTCATGTTGGGTGTCTGTTGTATACATACATTAGTTTTCTGGATGCTGGGTCACATAGATGCCAAAAATGAGGCATATTTTGTGGTGTAAGAATTCCTGGGAAGTCTGTTACAATCTGTAATAATATTTACTTAATGGACCATATAGTTGAAAATTTTGAGGTACAACAATTTGCAATGTCTCTTTCTGTTGAACCTGATGGAAAGTTTGGCTTACAGGTAGTTAATCATGTTCTAATTATATTCCTTGTGAAGATATGTTATGTTCAAACATGTTCCTTCACTCTTTCAAGATAAATATAGAATTAAAGCACATGAAATAAAAAAAGGTACTCGTAGAACTGTAGTAAATTTTCTAACTCTTATATTTGCATTATCCTCCTAGAAAATTCTTCAATTTCCTGTGAATAGTGATTGGTGCTATCTACCTGGATGACAATGGAAGTCTGTAATAGGATGCATAGAATATGGCACAACAATTTATACATATACATACATAGAATATGGCACAACAATTTATACATATACATATATAGGGTGTCCACTATGTGTATATTAGAGGGAAATTGTTGCAAGAGCAATACTGAATATAGATGGCAAATGAGATAATTGTTTTTGATTTTTCTTTTTCTTGTTAATGGTATGGCTGAGGTGATGAGAATGGCGTATTGGAAAATATGAAACTGGATTTTAGGAACTTAAGCACATCTCCTTGAGAAAAATTTGGAAATGAAGTAACATGAGGGGTGAATGCTTTCTTTCATTGAACGCCACTGGAGTTCTTCATTTTTTTTTTCAACTTTCTGAGATCATACTTCCGTGCGCAGGTTCAATTTTTTAATAGAGTATAAAAAATAATTTTATTATGATGGGGGAAACCCCGTATTCAACCCGTATATCAAAAGGTAGAGAATCTATAAATGCCAAACAGCAACACACACTAAATGTTAAACATCTATCTAAAATTCATCTTAACATACCCTTTGCAGCCCTTCATTGAGTTTTTCAATCTAGGGATATTGCATTTGCCTATGGCCACCAAGTCAAAGAAATTGTGCTTGTAGTGTTGTACAGGCATGGGCTGGCACATATGCTTTCTGCTCTAGCTGTTGTGTGTAATCGTTCCAGGGCCTTTCAGATGGTCAAATTTATGTTCATGATCTCAATTTTACTTATCAAAAAAAATAAAATATTCATGTTCTCAATCTTATAGAAGTATCACTTTTCATTCTTACAACTTCCTCTGTCCTGCTTTACATGAATTCTTTCCTTGGGATGTCACAACATGTCTGACACTTTCCGGCTCAAAATGTTGTTGTATGTGATTTGACAACTTAAATACAACAACAACAACAACATACCCAGTGTATTTCCACCAAGTGGGGTCTGGGGAGGGTAAAGTGTACTCAGTCCATACCACTACCTAATTTGACAACTTAAATAAATAAATAAATAAATTCAAATTCATTTAAATTTTTCAAATTTAAACTTGAATGATGCATTTTCTGCTGAATTAACTTTTAAGTGTTATTTTAATTCTCTTTCATACCTCCAATAGATTAGATAATATTCCAGTATCACTAATTCAATGCATAAGTTAATTGACATTTTAAACCGCCTCATGTCAAGCCATCATATAAGATGTGGTGGAGCACTATTCCCCAGTTCCTCTGTTTTAATGAGGGACTTGTATATGAAAATGATTTTATATTTACGCCTGATATCTTAAAAACTGCTACTCTACATTCTCTTACAATTACCTTTGTTTTTATTATTATTTGCCTTACTAGTTTTAGTTCCTTCTGGATTCTCTGGTGTCAGATCACAAACGTGATGCAGCACGGGCAGAGAATGCACTCACACTTTCTTTTGGAAGTGAGCTGATTGGCATGCAAAGGGATTGGAATGAAGAGTTGCAATCTTGTCGGGAATTCCCCCATACAAACCCCCAGGAAAGGTGCATCTCGATGGATCTAAATCAGCTTGTACAGTATTCTAGAGTGAATTAATTGAGTTCATAGTAGATTCTACTTATGTATGCAATACTCTTCCCAAGTTTGTCTATGAAGGCAGGTCAACCTCTGTTCAATTGTCTTGCTCTTTTTTTTTATATCACAGGATACTGCGAGATAGGGCCTTGTACAAAGTCAGTTCGGACTTTGTAGATGCTGCAATTAGTGGTGCTATTGGAGTTATCAACAGGTGTATCCCCCCAATTAATCCAACTGATCCAGAGTGCTTTCATATGTAAGTATTCAGCTGGAGAGCAGCACAAATAATTTCCTGGTGACTTGTTTTCACTTAAAATATTAACTTCGCTGGGGGATATAACTTCAGATATAGTATAGTTTGACCTTTATCATTGAAAATATAGTGCATGAGAAGTTGAAATTCAGTAAACAAAATAAGGTGGGTGGGGATGAACATATAAACTAGGTTTCAACTGATATTCCTTAGTTCCACATATAGGTTGTCAAATGGCAGGTTGAAATGGGATGAGTAGAAGAAGCGTGTTAAATAATAGATCATAACTGAACTGCCAACTCAAGGCCTTCAGGTAGCCTTGGTGAACTATGTTCATCATAATTCTTGCACTAGTATAGCCGTTATTATGTCTTTTACAAGTTCATTGGTCGAATATCAAATTTGCTTTATAGTTCCTTGAAATTAGTTCTTCACCGAAAGTGGAAAACAAAACAAAGGGGAGCAAGCTAGGTAATAGGAACAAAGGGACGTTGTAGGAATGCATACGTGTAATAAAAGAAAATACATTATTTTAGAGCCAACAGGCAGCAAAACGTTTGCCTTAATCCCATTTGGCAAGTGCACCTCTTTCTTTTGGTCCCCCTAGTACATGAATTGCATAATCATTCCCATCATTCCTCCGATAAATTTGGGCTACTGTTATCCCAAACTGACCGAATATTTTTCATGGTCTGTTTTGGCCTGTCAGTTGACGTATTAATCACCAAATACCCCGGAATATGGGCGATTGAGCTGATTACCAGCTTAAGTTGAAACCCGTAGTCTCATGCTCTTAACCCATTAGCCTAGCCACTTAGTGGAGAAACGGTCACAAGGACATTGGGAGTTGATCATGGTGAGAAGGCAGGTGCAGAGTGGGGAGACAGACGAGAGGTTATTAGCCTTCTCTGTTGCTCTAAGTTGACAATGTGCCTGATCCATCATTCCTGCCCCCGGTGGAGAATATCCGTGAGGGAGAGACATATATAATTTCCTTTTTGGAACATGTTAAGGATTTACGCTCTGTTTCTGCATTATCCTTGCTGGTGAATGTTGTTTAAACTACCAAAAGAGTTCTCCTGTTATTTATTGCCACTTTTACCTGATACTTGTTCTGTATGGATTTAGGTACGTTCACAATAATATATTCTTCAGCTTTGCTGTTGATGCGGATCTTGAGCAACTGTCTAGGAAACAGGTGGCTGATTCTAAAGTTGAGGGCACAAGCTTATTACGTAATTTGTCAGAGAAGACCACCAATAACTTGTCACAGGGAGTCTCCGAAGTTTCTAATGGAGATGAGCATGGCGGCTCAGTTGTAGAAGCTGCAAACATCAACTTGGATTGTCCTCCTGGAGTGTCTGGTGAAACTCAGTTGACTGAAAGTGAGCAAGCCACTTATGCAAGTGCAAATAATGACTTGAAAGGCACAAAAGCATATCAGGAAGCTGATGTCCCTGGACTATACAACCTTGCTATGGCGATAATTGATTATAGGGGACATAGAGTGGTGGCCCAGGTGCTTATTGAACTTGCAGTGACCAATATTTAGTTGTATGCTGTAGTTTAATGCTTTAGACAAGTGTAGGCATGAATGTCAGAGTGCTAGTGAACATGAGTTTTCCACTGGAAACCATCTTCATGAATTTTCTAAGTTCAATTTTTCATGCATCTGACTTTGAAGTTGGAACTACTATATTAATAGTGGCTTCACTCTGTCTTGACATTGTCCTGGATGAAATATTATACGTACTCGGTCCCATTTAGTGTGAAGGCGTTTGACTGGGCAGTAAACTAAAGAAATTTAAGAAGACTTTTGACATGTAAGCTAAATATGTAGTACAAACCCAACTTATCCTTTTAATGAGTGTGAGAGTTCCTTTTGTCTTTGCTTTTTCTCTCTTTTTATAAAAGAATGAGCTATCAAGTGGGTCTCAGCTCCCAACAAGTCATGTCAAAAGGTTACTTTATCAAAAAAAAGTCAAGTCAAAATGTTAAATAATTTTCAAAAAGAGAGGTGTCATGGTGCAGAGATAACACAATTAGGTCACAAAATTTAATCATTTGGAGATTTATAAGTGAACCGTACTTGTAATAACTAATTGTGACATAAACAGAGTTTTTAGACATACTATTGTTGCATTTCTGATTAATAATAATAAGCCTGTATGGGTCTTTTTGGTTAGGAACTCTTCTTGACGGCTGTATTTAGTTTAATCTTCTAATTTTACTTTCAGATGCAAAGCTTAGTGGCTTACTGTTGTAGATGCATTATTCTGCTTATTTATTGAACGTTTATAACCTTTTTTCTGTTTTTCTTGGTAGAGTGTTTTACCTGGTATCCTTCAAGGTGACAAATCAGATTCCCTCTTATACGGTTCTGTTGATAATGGCAAGAAAATCTGCTGGAGTGACGAGTTCCATTCCAAGGTAGGAGCGGACTGTGAACTTTTGGTTCACCACCTTTTTTCCCTTGTATGGTTTGCACAACAATTTAGGATGTGTATGCCTCTCTGGTGTTGCCATAGGTGTGGAAAGTATAAGGCCTATTAGGATTATTCACTGGGTTTGTCATGATTCTTTAGCTATCCATTTGGTCCTATGTATTGTCATAATGACTTCATTTGAACAATCTGAGCTTCTGGGTGGTGCTCAATTAGACATGATTATTTTGGAGATCAACATGTCTTGCTGGATTTTTCGTCATTTTCCTTTTGTGCCTTTGGTTATTTCGAATGATCATTTTTATTCCTTTTTTTTTGGGTGTGTGGGTGGGGGGCTGCCTTAATTCCTGATAATTTAGATGGTAAAGAATGATATTTGTTGATCGGGATCACAGGTTTCAATGTAAATTGTAATGATGGGTGATGTTGTTTTTTCCTTTTTATCATTCTTGATTTATCTTGTTAGTCATTTGAACTTTATATCTGGTTCTCTCGTGGATCCGAAATTTCATCAAGCTTTATTTGTCTTAGGTGCTAGAAGCTGCAAAACGTCTGCACTTGAAGGAACATACTGTCCTTGATGGATCTGGAAATGAATTCAAATTAGCTGCACCGGTGGAATGCAAGGGCATTGTTGGTAGTGATGACAGGTGCTTACTATTAGACGCTTCTCTACTCTAGGAGTGGGGAGAGGGGACTCCTTGTCTTATGATGAAAGCTAATTTTGGTTCATTGGTGATGTAATGTTCTATTTCTTCATAGGATTCTGATTGAAGTCCAATTAAATATGCATATAACACCCCCCTCCAAGCTTAATAAGTTCATATTGTTTAGGTGTATAACTTGGAGGTGGGAAAATGTGGGAACTTTTATTTGATACTGGACTTCATTAGTTGCAGTGTAATGCACATGTGTGTACAACAACATACCCAGTGTAATCCCACAAGTGGGGTCCGGGGAGGATATAGTGTACACAGACCTTACCCCTACCTTGGGAGGTAGAGAGGTTGTTTCCGATAGACCCTCGGCTCAAGGAAAATAAAAAAATTCAAAGCAGGTCGGAAAAAATAATTGACAAGAGTGAGGGAGTCATGGAAAAATACTATAGAGAGCAAGTCGAAGCATTCTGATCTACAGCACTCATTAATGCATGTCTGTGTTTTTTCGATAATATGCGGCTGTCCTTTTTTCCCCAATAATATGCTTGTTTTTGACTTAACCAAACTTTAGTGGGAGAAGTTTTATCATTTTATTGAGATTATGGTTTTCAGGCATTATCTGTTGGACTTGATGAGAGTCACTCCTCGTGATGCAAATTATACTGGTCCAGGTTCCAGATTTTGTATTTTGCGACCTGAGTTGATAACTGCATTTTGCCAAGTTAGTCCTGCTTGTGCTATGACAAGTTTTCTCTCGTATTTTCATTTGTATTCAATTTTCAATTTATTTTGGTTCTTATATTAATTCCGTATCTCCAAATCTGGTTTTTTGGGGTTTGGTGCTTGCTTTTACTCTTGGGATCTGATTTCTGGCATTTTATATTTTCTAATTTTATTCGGTTCTTCGTCCTCTTTCCCTAAGGTTGAAGTTGCTGAGAGGTCAAAATCCAAGTCTGAGTCAGAAGGGGAGGTACCAGTGGCCTCTGATTGTACAAGTGTAAATAACACTGAAGAATTACCAACAAGTGATGTTGTTGCCCCAACCGAAGTCAACAGTAATGAGGTAGCGACACTCCTGCTTAAATGAAGTCTGCCCTACTGAAGTACTTTTTCGTGTCTAGTTATAATGATAGGGAATGGATTTTTGAAAGCCATTTCCTTGCGGTAATAATTACTTAAGTTGTGTTACTGTTGGATATAAGTTACCTATTTTACTTGTGACCATATTTGTGTTGGATAATATAGTTTTCACTTTTTTCCGGGAAGTTTTTTCACTTTATTTGAAAATCAGCTTGAAAATTCCAAAAACAATTTGAAGTTGTATTTGGTAGTTACCAAAAAAAATAAAATTTGGAAGACAGCGACACCCCTGTTTTCACTTTAAGTTTTTGTTTTTGTTTTCAAAAAATTCCTATTTTTTTTCTTTCATAAAATAACCCCATTTAAATTATATTTCATGGTTTTAAAAAAATACATTTAAATTCTAAATATTTGTTGTAAAAAGTATGGCCAAACACAGTTCCAGCTTTGAAAATTCCAAATAAAGTGAGCTTTTTCTGGTTTTCATGGGCAAACGCCCAATTAATATTTTTTAACAAGACGCTTTTCAAAAGATATTTCTTCAATAATTTGCTTGATGAGATGTGAAAGTTCTAGTTTATGATCTAACTTTTGATTGTTAATGATATCTCCTCCGATTCATAATTGCTTTCTACTCTTCCTGATTTTACATTTCTTGTTCAGATTGCATGTCCCTAGTCATGTGAGCATTATCACTCCGTAGTATCTTATGTTCCTTTTTCTCTTCTCTGTCTCTTCTCTTCTTCACTTTGATTTGTCATTTTCAGTCTACGTGTCTGCTGACTTCCAAAAGTGCTCTAGTTTATTCATCTGTTTCTTGTACCTTGTGAATTCCTTCTGAAATTAGAATTTAATGTCATGTACACTGATGATTTAAACAGAATAATTAGTTTTGGATTCTAATATGCAAATTTTATTGATTAATTGTGGTGCTGTTATGATGGTGGAGGATATTGATCTGGAGATTCTATGAACTCTTTTTGAAGGAAAAAGAACTACAAATACATTTTTTTTCTCTCAAGAGGCAATTAATGCAAATGATTTTTCTATGAAGAAGTAATTTACTTCTTCGTGCTCTCACATTCATCTATATATGATATACCAATCTCTCAATACGTGCGTTGCACATGTATGTTGAGTCATATAGTATATGATTTTGTAAATAGTGCTCCCTTCGTTTCAATTTGTATGTTTGGTGTCGACGTGACACATAATTTAAGAAAGTAAAGAAGACTCTTGGATCTTGTGGTCTTAAATTAAAGATATGTAGAATGTACCAAAAATGTACTTTAATCTTCTTGTTTTAAACATGTCATGTGTAAGTTAGAATTAAAGAGTTGCCAAAAAATGAAAGATTATTTTTTAAACAAACTAAAAAGGAAAGTACGACAAACAAATTGAAACGGAGGAAGTATTAAAGTGTATTCAAGAAATCATTTACGTGAACAAACAAGTACAAATATTCATGAATGATTGGGAATCATATGAACTTATGATGATGGACATCAAAGTTCAATTAGATACTTTTTTTTTTTGTACCTGTTTTGACTTTTTTTTAGAATTTGTAGTAGACAATCACCTCTCTATAACAGCCTCGTTCATTCTGAGATTTTTTGGCTGCTTTAGCGACTTGCTGTTATACACCAATAACAACATTTGCCATTTAAATCTTATTTGGCTATTATAGACAAAAAAATTTGCATAATTCACACTTTGTATAAAGAAGTGAGATCTTTTAATGATGGAAATATATATTCATTAAATATTTTTTGTCATAAATAGTGTATTAACGTATCAAATTAGTTGGTCAAAATTTCTAGAAATGTTATTGGTAATCTTTAGATATTCTATTTCTATATAGATGGTTAATTATTATAGTACCACAAAAGAAAATATTTGTGATAGAAGGGTAATGTTGCAAAGAGCATACTGTTATAAAGATGGTTGTTTGTTGTTATAGGTAAAAAGTTATTATAGAGAGATAAAATATAACATAAACAGTCAATTCTGAGAAAAAACTTGGTTTGTATAGTGAGGTGTTGTTACATAAAGGTGATGTTATAGAAATGTCTGACCGTATATGAATATATGTACATATTACATGCGCACGCGCACACACATATAATAAATGTATGTGTTAGGTGGACTTTATTTTGGGAGTACAAGGGATAAAATGTGAACTGCATTTTGAATGCATCATTATTATACTTTCATGGCATGCGTTTATGTATAGCTAAAAATGTGAAGGTTCCTCTCCTGCCGTATATAGTAGAGGCATCCTACTAAGTTTATCCTGTATATTTGAGCTGCTATGGATTTGCCTATATCATTTGTTATTTTCCATTTCAATTTGTCATGCCATGCCTGAGCTCGTCTTTGTATGCTCTGCTATCTTAGAAGTTTATTCCATACATTTGTTGATCATTCACATTAAAAAATTAAATGATCTATAGCTTCATTCTCAGTTGTAGAGGGAGCAAACTACCTGTTAAAAATCACATAAAAACACTACTTACAATTAAGATATTTAAATTAAGTTATAAAATAAAAATTATAGGAAAAATTTGTATATAGAGTGAGTCATGACAAAGCAATTGAAACATTAGAATGGAACATATAATTACCCATTTTTTTTAAAAGATGGTAGAGTGGAACATACACTAATAATGTAGTCTATAAATAAATATTACGCGAGATACTAACATATCACATCTTTGTACCTAATAATTCCATACATTTGTCATTAGAAGCAAGAATTGATTGCTATAAGTAGGAAGGAAGTATAAGCACTTTTTTTTTTGATAAGGTAAGTGTATTTCATTCATAAACAAGGCCAAGTTGGCCATATACAAGGGAAAAATTCAAAAGGTACAGAATCTACAAAATCTGATTCTCTACAAAGTCCGCCCATTCTTTTATACAAATAGAGATTTTATGGGTGCACCAAAAGAAAATAAGAAACCGGAAACTATTCCTCACTTGAGAAAAACTCAACTCTACCCCCTCAAAAGCTCTCTTATTTCTCTCATTCTAAATAACCCACATCAACGCAAGAGGGACCAAATTCCATGCCTTACGCCTTCTCCTCCCATTCCCGCTTCTCCAACAAAGCATTAAATCTTTCACAAATTTTGGCAAAACCCAAGAAACTCGAAACCACCGAAGCATATACATAATCTCATGGTAAAGACACAATGTATGAGAAGATGATCCACTTCTTCCCCTATCTCCTTTCCCATGTTACACCAACTGTCACAAACAACCTTATGCTTTCTAAGATTTTCCGCCGTCAAAATCACCCATCTAGTTGCTAGCCAAGAGGAAAAACACACCTTCCTCGGCATCAGCGGTATCCAAATTGCATCACATGGAAACACAACCTCTTCCCTAATTAGGAGTTTCTCATAGAAAGGTTTAACAGAGAAAACTCCATTGTTCCTCAAACCCCACCACGAAGTATCAGGTTCATCCACCGAATTGACTTGCCTGTGAAGGATGACCATCAACCTTTGGAGCTCGGTCACCTCCCAATCATGGAAATGCCTTCTAGGTTATGAAAGGATATTTAATTTATGCGGGCGTTTGTTTTTTCTAAATGTTTTATGAATAAGGTATTGAAGTTAATACTTGTGGGGTTTCGCTTGGTATGTTGTTATATTTAAGTTAATAAGAAGGGTATTTTCGTAATTTAAATTTTAAGTTAATGGTTTCCTGCTTTTACTATAGTATGGATAACTTCTTTTGGCTCTTATTTAGGGAGAAAAAAGTGTGAAGGATGCTGGCAATACCTGCTGTTTTCACTCAGGAAGAAAAGATACTGATGATATACTTTTCAATCCTAACGTCTTTACAGATTTTAAGTTGGCAGGAAGTGAAGAGGTAATATTTTGCTTTTGATTATTATTCGTTGCTTGTTTGTTTGAGAAGGTGTTCTATAATTATATGATCCTTTCCCGCAACTTGACCAGGAGATAGCTGCTGACCAAGAACTTGTGAAGAAAGTGAGTTTGTATCTGAAAGACACTGTGCTTCCGAAGTTTATTCAAGATCTCTGCACACTTGAAGTTTCACCCATGGATGGACAAACTTTAACTGAGGCACTCCATGCACATGGAATTAATATGCGTTATCTAGGAATAGTAAGGATCTCCTAACAACCTCTTCCAATTGTTATATTGCTTAGGCTTTTCCAACAAATATAAGAAACTTTGTAGCACGAATGGAAGTTTAATGTCAGTTAAAGTAGTAAGCTTGGCTTTGTCTTGTCCTTTATTTTCCAGGTGGCTGGGGGGACCAGAAACTTGCCTCATTTATGGGATCTTTGCTCCAACGAGATTGTTGTCAGATGTGCAAAGCACATCCTCAAGGTGATTGATCTTGTTCTTTAGATTATGATATGTTTCTGAATGCTATTGATAAAGAATAAGTTTTTCGTTACTACTTTAAAGGCCTTAATAAGATTGAATTGTGAATGCACGTATCTTTAGCTTTGACTAGGGTAGTCCCCACCTGAGAACATGCTTCCCCTGTTGGTATTGAACAACAGTTTTGTAGTTCTCTCAAAGGATCAAATTTTTGTTTCTCATGTCATGTCTCAACATTTATGCTTAGCATTATCAGTAGAATATGGAATATTCTTTTAACCTGCCTTTATGTCTTAATTGTTCTGGGAAAAAGCTCTCTTTAAAACAGAGGAGCTTTTTTAGGCTCTGGTGGTTTCAAAATAGTCGTTTACGCGTAACCACTTGATGTGTAAGCTGGAGCATATGTGATATCTTACTCTGATAATCTTGAAGCACGGAACTAAAGATATTGGATTTTAATTTATAGGTTTGTGGATTTTGGAATTACTTACAATTTGATCTGATGGGACATGCAGGATTTGCTGAGGGATGCTGAGGACCATGATCTTGCAAACACAATCTCACATTTTTACAATTGTTTGTTTGGAAATTTTCAAACAGTATCTAATAAAGGTGGTGCCAACAGTTCTAGAAACCAAAAGAAGGTAGGGAGAGCTTATTGTCATCACTTACTGCTATGTATTGCTACTTCTATAGTAAGATATCAAGAGGAAGTTCTGTTGAATTGAGTGTATCAGCTCATATAAAAGCTTAACCTATTAAATTAGGGGAATAGTTTTATTTATTTGTTTTATGTTTACAACACCCCCCTCAAAGTGCTGACGTGATTCTTTTACTTTGGCCATCACTGAAAATATATTGTTGATGAGTGACAGAGGCTTGAGTATAAGATCTCTATCAGCTCTAATACCATGTTGAATTATGCATACCACCTCATGTAAAAGCTTGAGCTATTAGGGTGGGACACTATTTCCCCTCTTTTTTATTCAGTTTTGTGGCACTCCATGCTTGGCCAATATTATTCATTTGTATGCTGATATTTGAGGAAGCATATGGAGATCATTAGTTTAATTGCCTGAAAATTTATGTTGCCTATATGGAGCAAGCATTTCCAAGAATCATTTAAGCATTTTCCAAAATCTACGTTGTTTCTCAAATAAGACTATATGGTAAATGGTTTTAATTAAATTACCTCTATGAAACACATTTCACAGGACCACATTGGCAACCAGCAGAAGTCATCCAAGGGACAAGGAAAGCGAAAAAATGTAGGATCTGCCAAGAAGAAGCAGTCCTCCTATTTGAGCATCACTTCTGACAGTTTGTGGTCTGACATCCAAGAATTTGCGAAACTCAAGTATCAGGTATCATTTTCATTTAAAAACTTCCTTCTAGTTGTTTACACCGATGTTTTAAGTTATCGGTTAAGGTTGATTTCTCTCTCTCTCTCTCTCTCTCTCTCCAGTTTGAGTTGCTTGAGGATGCAAGAGTGCTGGTAAAGAAAATTTCAGTTGTACGCAATCTCTGTCAGAAGGTATGTTCATCTATGAATCTACTATGAAGAATTCTTAGTTTTAGTTGTGATTATGCATTTCTTACTATGGCTATTTTACCCTTTTTGTTATCTTATATTGGTCAATCATTATCGTCTTTTTGAAGTAGCTATGGTGCCATGTCATAATTCATATATTGAGGTTGCTAGGATTCATATGGTGAAAAGCACTCCTCTTATTTAATTTATTGTGACTACTGACTCAAAACTTTCCTGCAAACCGAAAACAGAAACTTGTTTGGTGTTAGCTTTTGTACTTTCTATTTGCATGAATATTTAGTTGTATTTTGAGAGTTTACTCTTTCTGGACCCTATACCTCACTTGTGGGATTTCACTGGGTATGTTGTTGTTGACACTCTTTCTGGACCATCCAGAGGTAGTCCACTGGAAGTCTTTTCCTCTCTATTTTCCTGCTTTAGAGACAGCCAGCATGTTATTTATTTGTTGTGGCGTGGACTGTTTTCTTGGTGAGGTGACAAGTGAAGTGGGGAAAAAGTTGCCCCCGTTCTTTTGAGTGTTTGACTTCTCAAGACCCTCAGGTTGAAGCAGTAAAAATTTCCTTCCAGATATACAAATCTTGATGTGGATGGCGAGGCACAGAGAAAAATTTATGCTGTTATGTGACTCCACTATTAACATTGTTGTCTATGTTTAAATTGATTTAGAAATTTTATTTGAATATAAACCGTTAGATGGAGATCATTATACATCGATGGTAAAGATCTTACCATCTGGAGGTTATTAACTTGTCCTTGCTAGGATATTGTGGTTGATGAAAATTTTTTCCAGATAAATTTTCACTCTTGGTATTCAAGCTAAAGATTAGTTAAGCATTTTTTTCATCTTATTTTAGATAGTGATAAGTAATATGGGCTCAATTTGATAATAGTCTTCCCTTTGAAATCCATTGGTTGTGCTTTTCTTGTGCAGGAGGTTAATCTATTGCCCCACGTTTGGCATGGGATTCTACCTTAACATGTTCAAGTAACTCCTAGAACTTTTCTTTTAACAGGTAGGTGTCACCGTTGCAGCTCGTAAATATGACCTCGACTCTGCTGCACCTTTTCAAGCATCAGATGTTATGAATCTCCAACCAGTGGTGAAGCATTCTATTCCAGTTAGTTCAGAAGCTAAGGACCTCGTGGAAACAGGCAAGGCTCAATTAGCTGAGGTATTAACTGTTTCAATTGGTGAAGGAAATAGAGATTCTCATGTTAGCTGTGGATATTTTGAGAGACTAGCTGTCAATCTTTTTTGCCTTCTGTTTTACTGTTTTGTTTGGAGCTTACCTAGGTGGAATAACATCCTCATGCATTTCAGGGTTTGCTTAGTGAGGCCTACACTTTATTTTCTGAAGCATTCACAATACTTCAGCAGGTATATTATTGCTTATTTTTGCTCCGCAATGCTTTTGATGTCTTGTATTGTTTAGTTCTGATTGCAATAATTTTAAAAATGCAGGTGACGGGTCCAATGCACCGGGAAGTTGCCAATTGTTGTCGGTAAGTAGTCTTGTGCTCTTTCACATCATTCTTTTTGGGAGAGAGTGCTTGTGCATTGCAGTCTTTGGTTATTCTGTTTTCTGTCTTTTTCTTTCGTTGGCTTTTCTGTCTTATTCATTCTCTTTTTTCTTTTCTATAATTTTTCTCTTCCAGTTACCTTGCTATGGTTCTATATCATGCTGGAGATATGGCTGGTGCTATAATGCAACAGCATAAGGAACTTATCATAAATGAAAGATGCCTTGGACTGGACCACCCTGACACTGCGCACAGGCACTTTTCTTTTGTCTCCGAATTCTTTCTTTCTTTTGCTATATGTTGCTTATCGTCTTACTGGAGTTGACTTTGAAGCCGAAAGCCTGTATTTCAGGATCATTATATGTCTAATAATGTGACTTTGGTGATCTTACTGCAGTTACGGAAACATGGCTCTTTTCTATCATGGTCTTAACCAAACAGAACTTGCATTGAGGCACATGTCACGGGCCTTGCTTCTGCTTGGCTTGTCATCAGGTCCTGATCATCCGGATGTTGCTGCAACATTTATAAATGTTGCGATGATGTACCAAGATATCGGAAAGATGGATACAGCACTTCGTTATCTCCAAGAAGCATTGAAAAAGAATGAGCGGTTGCTTGGGGAGGAACATATTCAAACTGCTGTTTGTTATCATGCTCTGGCAATTGCGTTCAACTGTATGGGTGCTTTCAAGCTCTCGCACCAGGCATGTACTTGAACCGGATATTTTATTGTGCTAAGAAAATGATTGTTACTGTTTTAACCATTTTTAATTAATTTTTATCAACAGCATGAAAAGAAAACTTATGACATACTAGCCAAACAGCTTGGAGAGGAGGATTCAAGGACACGTGATTCTCAGAACTGGATGAAAACGTTTAAAATGCGTGAGCTACAGGTATAAGTTACTCAAGCCTGATGACCCCTAATTCCTTGTGACAACCTTATCATTCTCTTATGTTCTTTTGCAATATGGAAATCCTTAACAGATGAATGCGCAAAAGCAGAAAGGTCAATCTCTGAATGTGGCTTCTGCACAGAAGGCCTATGATATTTTGAAGGTACCTTTTTCCCAACAGTTTTGTACCTTTATGATCGTTTGAGGGGATCATTAAATAATCTCTCGACATATTTTCTTACCCTAAACCTTCACCTTGAGGCAGAAATACAGGGCTTGAATTGTTTTGAAGTATGTCAATGAGAAATTGAATGCTCACAGTATCGAGTTGAATGTTGCAGGCTCATCCCAGCCTGTTACACGCATTTCAAGCTGCTGCTGGAGGTGCTGGTATTGGTGGAATGAACCAATCATTAAGTTCTGCAGTACTTGGTGATGGGCTTCCTCGAGGAAGAGGAGTTGATGAAAGAGCTGCACGAGCTGCTGCTGAAGTACGGAAAAAAGCTGCAGCAAGGGGTCTTCTTGTACGTCCTACTGGTGTTCCTGCATCAACTTTACCCCCTCTTACCCAGCTACTCAATGTAATAAACTCTGGCACAACACCGGATGCTGCAAATCCAAATGGAACTAATGAAGAAAAGAAAGAAGCAAACAGTAATTCTTCTAATGGACCTGGAGATGCCCAATCAGACCAATCCAAAGCAGGGGAACAAGATCAAACTCCTGTTGGTTTAGGGACAGGTTTGGGGGCGTTGGATGCCAAGAAACAAAAATCAAAAGTGAAAGCTGCATCTTGAAGCATATATTCCGGAGTGTACCAACAAAATGGCAATGGCCAGTTCGAGCATATCATGGATTTTAGCTTGCGGCAGCCTCATGCTTCAGGTACTCACTGTACGGGTGAACTCATATACCAGTACTCCATTCTTACAATAAGTCTCATGGAGATTTAAGTATTCGAGCTTTAGTTCCTCTCATCTTGATTATTACTGAGGTGACATAACTTGTAGGCCTAGTTTGAGAAGATAGGTTTAGTATGCGTTGATTTGGTGTTCTGAATAATGTTAAGTAGGGAGGTCCATCATCTGTTTGGGTGTTGATGTCATCCTAAAATTTTTGACCCTCTTTATTCATTCCCTTACCCTTGTGTCTGAATATGTAATGATCTAATGGGTGAAGCTGCCCACCTGTTTCAGTTGTAAGGTGATCTTTCTTGGACAATTTTTCATTTCTGGTTAAACTTGATTTTCTATTTGTTACTCCCTTATTTATCGTTGGAATGACAGTGCGTTCCAATACTGAGGTGGCTTTCTAAGATTGAAGTAATGTTCTTGATTGTTGTGAAGTTAATCTTCAGTTCATCAGCTCCTACACTTCCTAGAAATCCCACTTTTGTTGTGCTAATTTCTTAAGAAGAAAAATGTTTCTTTTTTATCCCCTCGGTTTAGGGAAAGATCTCGATGTATATTCCAGGTTAAGTGAGATACATGTTCGAACCTCATGTTATACTGAAGTGTGCCCGCTTTACATATATTGTGGAAGGTAATTTGGTAAGCGCCATAAATTAGATCCTTTCACACTGGATAAAAGTTTAAGATGTTTGGTTCTGTCTAGAGAACCTCAGTTTACAGTAAAATCTGGCTTGCGCTTTACACATTCTGTCTTCAATATCTGGTGATGCTCGTTATGGCTTACTACTTGGTTTGGGAACTAAGTAGAGAGGAAAAAAATAAAGTGAAGAGACGTTATGAGTGGAAGAATTTTTTCTAAATATGTGGCCCTCAAGGCAGAACTGTCGTAGAATAGCTCTGGAGGAAATGATCTCCCATGTCCTAAGATGATTTAAATAGAAGAAAATAACCTACGAAGATCTCCTGTGTTTTATTTATAGATTTCCTTTTTTTTTTTTTTTGCAACTTATCTTCTGTGAAAGGGGTCATGTGACTAAACATGTATAATGAACTACAAGATCAAACCACCTGCAAGATTAAATTATTATTTTCTTATTTCTTGCGGAAAAGAAAACTTGAAAGATTTTATCTTTTTCTCTCTTTAATATCGGAGAATTTAAAAGTATATCGTGTGTGTGCGCGCGCGCGATACCTTCAAACTATGTGAGGCTGATAAGTTACTTGGCTTAAATTTTTCAGTCTTCTCACTTTCACTCAAGGTATTGTTCTCATATTTCATTCAGAATCACTTGTTTATTCAAAGTTGTACTCATTGTACACGGGAGTTGATGTGGTAATATAGCAAACATTTCATCATATTGCTGTACATATAATGGCAGCATCACTTGTTTCTTTGATTTCCAAGAAGATCACTAGACCTTCCATAACCACTCCTCTTTTTCTTGCATCTCACAAACTTCCCTTCATTGATCAGGCTTGTCATATGTCTAATCCTATTGCATTTTTCTACCTGAAGGCGGGCAATTATGACTAGTCATATGTAAGAAGTCTTTCTAAAGCACTTCCATTCTGCTATCCATACGTTGCAAGAGTAAAGTTTGGTTCTTCTGTCCTCCCAAATTTTTGAACACCCTTAAACTGATGTTGAACATGTAGACTTTCCAGTAGCCCAACCTGACGATCACAACAATGAAGTATATTTAGCTGTAGCTCAGGTAAATCATTTTGATTACGGAGGAATAGCAATTGGTGGATGGATGCTTATCACCCAAGATTGGAGGTTGTTAAATCGTTAAGCCATATTACTATTGGAGGTTTTCTAAATAGGTTGCAGGAATTCACGGAACTCAACATTGCCTGACCGATTGTCAGCTGCTCCAGACTTGCTCATCCCAGCAAACCTAACACCGATGAGGACTAAAAATGCACACTTGATTAAATTGAAGGTCGACTAAGTTGTAACAAATATATAAGGACTAAAGTAGGAATCTATCTATCTATATATATATATAAAAAAAGGGTCATAGATCCGCCACGTGGCACTCTCATATAGCACGAATTCTATTTATCATTTTCCTCCTTTTTACTTTTCTTTTTCCTTTTGTCATTTTACTTATTTTAAAAATTAAAAATTAAAAATTAAAACACTACGCATTCCATATAAGTCACGCATATTCATCAAGAGTTACGACTTTTTCTGCCAAAGTCTCTTCCTTTTAACAAGAAGAAAGTAACGGTTCAACCCCATTAACAAAAAAACAAACGATGGTAAGTTTAACTTTGGAAAAAGAATGCAAAAAAGACCACATTAAATAGTGAGTGTATGAGTGTCATTTTCCCTTTGTTGTGCTTCTGTAACGTTTTATAAGATATTGTTCTCTCTTCACAAAAAATGTCAGAAATCTTGGTTGTAAAGGGAGACATGCGAGCATTGATCGATGAGAGTGATTTAGGATAAAGAAATGAAATCTGTGGTGAAGGGGCTTATCGTTGTCGTCAACTGCCACGAGGGAATATTCAAATTGTTGTAGAGTAATTATGAGATGGAGGCAACTATGAGTATAACATGAAACTGTTAAGGGGAGTTTCTCTTCTTTGGGAGGATTACGTCTTCCCATAGCAGAGAATTCTTTATCGACTTTGTTCTCTGTAAGAATATTGTGAGGTGCCTATGACCGACACCAATCTATTAAGAAAAGCACATATATTCTTTAACTGGGTTTATAGCCGGACTTGCTATAGAGACTATTCGCCAACAAATGCTGAAGAATGGGTCGAGATCAGTTATCTATTTGACTGTTTGAGTTGATATTATTTGGACTTCTTCATATTATGGACTGCGCGCCATGGTGAAAATATTTCACTATAAACATTGCTTCAACAAAAGGAGTGCTTTGTACCGTGCACATTAATGACAAAGTAGATCGAGCATTTGTAGAAATGCACAATAAATGTATCTTTATGTCTCTCAAATGGCTATATTTTCGAGAAATGTACATATGTATCTGAAAAAGCACACGAATCATTTGACATGATGGTATGCTTCTCAAACTACTCAAGCCCATTATCATTCTTTTGTATCATTAAATTGGGTTGTGAATGTTTTCCTATATGCTGAGGTGGCAGACTGGATTCTTCTTGACAACAAGAACCCCAGTGAAATACACTAGCACATTTTAAAAAAAAATTAAAACCCGTCCTCACAACTTGACTTCCCAATAAGGAACAGTGGCGGAGCTAGGAATTTGGTGAAGGGTGTGCAAATTTTATTCTCAGTTATGCTAAGAGTGTGCAAAATTAAATATACATTCATAATAACTAATTATTTAATCTCTATTTACCATATAATTTTCCGGCGAAGGGTGTGCATCTGACCACCCTTCGCCGAAGGTGGCTCCGCCCATGATAAGGAACACATCCCTTCGAACACATCAACCCATGCATGCTTCTTAGTGGCTTCTCCTAATTCCCAATAAGAGATTCCTTCTTTCTTAAGCATGATATAAAATTTAATTTACTATGTGTATAACATGACATTGATGATGATCACCATAAATATTTTAATATTTAATTTTATACATAATATATTTCTTATAAAATATTATAACACAATATTTGATTATAACAATTATAATATTTGATTATAACGATTATATAGGGGTAATTTAATAAAGAGTCTACCTCTGTAATGATTGTCACTATTGTTATAGATAGAATATTATTATAGAGAATTAAAATATAATATAAAAAATTAATTCTGAAAAAAAATCAGATCGTTATAGTGAAATATTGTTATAATGAATGGCTACTATAATGAGGTTTGACATAGATTTGTCACCAGAATATAATTGCCTAACACATGCTGATAGGAATATTGTGCTCATTCTTGACTTTGTTGACAGAAATCTTCAGCAATATAAACTAGAAGGATGTTGCTGTAGATTAGAGTGCTGATTAATTATTAATTACTGTATGTGTGTATATATTTCTAAAAACTGGAAATGTCTTGTGCATGTTTTTTTTGGCTATTCATGTTATCTCTTTGACACGACTATCTCTTTTCACTTATTTATTTAGTAAAATTAATTTATATTATAAATTTATTTGTTTTTCGTATTTTTATCATAAATTTATGACAATAATTAGCTGGTCATTATTCTCATTTTCTTTGAAATTGCACGAAGTGCGGACAAATTAACTAGTATAACAATAATTTAAGGTTCTAAAATTGCCAATTTTTCAGAATAAAATAAGTAGTTCAATTATAATTTCTGAATAAGAAAATGACAAGCTTGTGCGGGAGCAAAATCAATTTAGCCCGACTAGCCAGACATGAATGCAATGTCGATACTGCTGTTTTCCAAACTTTTAGGTCTCCCCCCAACTTTTGCTACTACCATTTTTGATAGCTGACAAGACTTAATAGCCTGTTTGACCAAACTTATTTTCCTACATGTTTTTTTTTTTAAGTGTGTACATTAAAAAACTAAGGTGTTTGTCCAAGCTTGTGAGAGAAAATAAGTGCTTCTGAGTAGTAGTAGAAACAGTTTTTAAAAGCTAAAAAAAATTATTTTTTCCCGAATTACACTTTTTTTAAAAAGCACTTTTGAGAAAAATATACTTATAAACACTTTTAAAAGTTTGGTCAAATACTAATTGTTACTCAAAAGTACTTTTTAAAATTTATTGATCAAACACAAACTGTTTCTCACCCAAACTATTTTTTGAAAAACACTTTTGAAAAAAAAAAAACACTTCCCAAACAGGCATTACATATGTTACTAAACACATCCACTGAAATATCCCAAACCCAATATCAATTCTATCTCAAACTTAATTATGAAATATCCCACCTTATCCTGCATACCAATCGTGTCTCGGATCTTTTTCTTCTGTTTTTATATGGAGTTGGTAGAACTGGCCAATGACCGATTTTTGTACTAATATACCACCATTTTCGAACTAACGTGCTTATAGAACATCATAGTGATCGTCCTGGTACAACTATATAAGTAAGCTTCTTTTAGACCCAAAAAGGAGAGGGAAAGAACGTAAAATCGATTCTCTTAGAAAGTGAAATAGACAAACTGAGCAAAATGTTAAAAAGAGTGTACCTCTTTGACGTTTGTTTTAGCGTATTGCAACTACGTCTTTAGAAATATTAAATTCATAATAAGCTAATTAATCATGAACTTTTTTTAAACAAGGTTAAATTTGAGGATCAATGTCATGGAAGTATTTCACTGTCTATCAGAAACATTTATTTGTTTCATATTTATATACAACACTACGTTGCAGATCAAATGCTACATTATCTTTTTGATGTCACAATAATGATACTATAACCAACCAGTCCCTTCCATCAAGCAACACTTAAATCCTCGCCCAAATGTTAAAAGGAAACTGATAAAATGGTTATGACCAAACCCCAAAATTGCTCTGGCTAAGTTTCCCAGTAAATGAGAGAAAGAATATGTGATAGTACACACTTTTGACTCGCGCACCTATATCCCCTAACCTACCTTGTAAGTACTGTGCTCTCACCTCGAGGCTCCTGCTGCTGCCCCTTTATCGTACTCCCCTTGTTCCTCCTTGGCAAACTCTTCAATCAATTGACGCTGTCTTGGTGTCAAGTTTCTGCATCCAAGTTGCAAATTTAATCATTAGACTGCAGAATAAGGATAGCTTCACGGGCATACCCTTCTCCAGTAAAGGTGTTTTAAGAATTAATTAGAGGCCACCAAACTATAAAATCTCCTAATTTTCTCAAGATAAGGCTTAGAAAAGGGTTGAGGATGGTAAAAAGTGCAGTAATTGACAGTCATTTCCACATTTTACACAAAGGGCACTTACGAGGGAATGCTGACATTGAAGTGGACATACTGATCCCCAAATGAGTAGGAATTCCGTCCTTTTATTCCTGCATAAGCAAGCACACAGAAATATAATAAGCTTGAACAAGAAAGTTTAAGGTAACTGACTCTGTGCACATTGAAGAAAAATGCTTTGACAAGCTGGGAAGCCTTGCGAACTATGTAGTTATTTGTTTATTACACACACCAGACTGTAAATTGACTACACCACACACTGTGACTTGATGATATTGGTAAACACCCAAATCAACTGATGTTACTAGCAAAGTAAATTTGAGCATTCATCAAAAGAACTAATCCAGAAGAAAAAATCCGTATTAAACAAAGTAATTTGAAGTTGTTACCTTTCTTTTTGAGGACAACCTTTTGGCCAGGTTGAGTGCCGGCACGAACCTGCAAACAACACGGAGTCAAAATTTGGGCATATCGAGGTCAATGATCAAAGGACCAAACAGTACAATCAATTTGTTTGTTTCGTACATCAAAAAAACAAATTGGCTCGCATAAAGAACCTTAACATTCTAGCAATGATCATTGCCTACTAAAAGCAAACCAGTAACCACATCTCAGAACTCGTATAATGCAGGGTAAGAATGATTTGAAGACTCAAAAACTGATAATGTACTATCTCAACGCAGATTAAACAAGTACCATAATTGTTTAATTGACCTAGTCATAGTGCAGAAAATAGAATGTACTTTATGCCCTAAACCTTTGTGTGATTGGAAACTTTCTGGCCGAGTAGTATGTGCCAATTACAGTTGTACGAACAGAAGATTCTTGGCACAAATAAAAAAGGAATTAATAACTATCTGAATACAGATCGAACAAGTATGGAGCTTGCCTAATTTAACAAGTCTCAGTGCAGAATATTTAATCTACTACTTTGCCTTAAATTTCCAACTCAGGAAACTTTCTGGCCAAGCGGTATTTTGGCAGTTGCCATTATAGAGGTCAAATAACCAATATGTCAGAAGATTCTCCACTAAACTAAAAAAATTTGACTAGTTTAGGTTGATCCTTGCTAGACTTTGGCAAAATGAAGTGGTATATTAGACAATAAAGTTTGTTTCCTATCCGTTTATACCCTTTGAAGGAGTAAGGATGTGCCTTAGCATTTAAATTTCATGATATCATGCTGCTCTCACTTTTCAATTCATAAAATTCCCGCTAATGCAAACAAAATCCAAGCTCTCTGCCAATTGTTTTTGTTGGATACGTCTAGAGGATCTATCTCTAACCCTAGAGTTCTTTTGACACATTAATTTTCAACATTGCCTCCCTGTAGACCTTGAGCAGCCCCCTATTGTTCATCTCTTCCTGCCATTTTCAAACCTAAGCCCAACCATCATAAAACCAGTATCACCCAAACACATTTCTACCCTTTTAGTGTTATTTGAAAGTGGAATCACATTTCTCTCCATTTCCAATGTGTTTTCTCAACTCTCAAAGCCTGCTAGGGATAAGCAGGGACAATCAAACTACATAAGCATCAAACTATTAAACATTCTAAGAAAGAAAACAGAGTACAAAGATTAACCATGATTAGCATAGTAGTATTTTAGTACCTTAACAACAACATCTCCTGTCAGAGTTGGGACTTGGATTGTTCCTCCCAAGATTGCCTGCAGTAAAGTATTCATCAGAATCTAACCATATTAACCAGCGAAAATTCACAAATTTGTAGCTTTCGGAACCATGAATAGGAACAACAAAATGGCAAAAGTATGTGGCCTCGGGTTGACGACTGTTACGGCTACCAGATGTCCAGAAATGACGCAAAAAGACTTTTTGGTCCCGAGCTCCCAGCAGATGTAAATGTGATAAAAATTGTCAATTAGCTCGATGTGTAGGATATTAATGCACAATGTTTCATCTGATATCCTCTACCCACTAAGTACATATAGTTTCCAAACAATGTCACCTGATACTTCCATATCATGGGAGCACAAACAAATGAATAAGCACTAATAAACTAAAACTCAAGTGATCAGGCTAGGCTTCTTTAGATCACGACAATCTACTTTCGGTAACATCATAATCTTTTTGTTTAGAGGAAATGGGAATTTGCAAGGTTGAAGAGATCAGTAGCATCACAAGAGTAAGATTTGAAGACACTAATAGGAAATAGTAAAAAGAGGATGACAATTTAGATGCCAAAAATAACACTAAAAACAGTAAGCAAAAAAAGTATTCTAGATTTGCTAGAGAATATAGTTAACTGTAGTTACTCTATGTTCCTTAATATACTGCAGTAACACATTTTTTTAGATTGGCAGAGCTTATAGTTGGTTATGGAAATAGTACCTGGGTGATACTCAAAACAGCATCTACATGAATATCAGAGCCTTCTCTCCGGAAAACGGGGTCTTCTCTGACCTGAAAAACGAATACCAGAGGCCTCTATGAATAACATGAATCAAATTTGAGAATAGAAGAAACCTGACATTCAAATGACCAGGGAAGCTTTCAACTGAACCTTAATAACAACGTAAAGATCTCCAGGTCGATTGCCTTCAGGATCTGCTCCACCACTCCCATACACCTTGAGTGTCTCATCGGTGTCTACTCCTGTTGATGAAAAATAATGAGATATACAAACTAGCTAGAGGCATGCACAGACACAAGCCACAACGTATTATTGTTCCTTGCTACAGGATATATGGGTTTCCCCTCCTTGAATTGATCTGTACGTAGACAAGAATACTTGTACATGTGTGGTTTTATGGTTTGTATTTGTCAAATCAAGTAGATGGCAGGTTTCATCTATTTCTTTGGTTTTTCAGGAGAGAGAGAACCATTAAACATCACGTAATAGCAATAGAGAAAAACAGTGGAGACAAAGATCGTTCAACTAAGACGGTTTTTCCTTGTGCTATATAGCAGCTCCAATGCTAAAAGGACTGTATGAGCGTCTATTGGCAAAAGAAAAAGGTTTCAGTGAAAGTAAAACCGCAACAACCCACATGCATATTTTAACAAGAAAAAGATTTCATCTGACTTTATTTCCCCATTTTGGTTTCTTTCCAATATTTCTGAAAAAGGGCAAAAGGGTAATTGTGGTGCACAAGTGCCAACTATGCTTTAGTTTTATAACATGGCTACACCTACTTAACTTGCTAAATCAACCAAAAAAGGGGATCTAACAAATGAATTTCATATCGGCAGATTAAAAAAAATGCTTCAAGATAGGTTATGTTGACAAATCAGGTATATTTTTCACACCATAATTACTTGATTTGGCAGTCATGCATAGATGTAATCTGTGGTTACAGCATACCAGGCATGATATCCACTTTAACCGTCTTTGGTCCTCGTAGTACACGGTTTCCCTTGCAAGACTTGCAGAAACTCTGTAGACCAAGAATATCGATATCAATGCTTCTACCTCTAACACAACTATGCATCAAACAAAGCCAAATAATCAAAGTAAAATTTGAAATGCTAGTTAACACTGCAACTGGCAGTGGTTAAGAGTCCAAAGGTGATTGTCGCTCCTCATGGAAGGAATGCATGCATTACATATCTATACGACTAAAAGTGTAGCTGAAGAGTGGAAAAGAATGATTCCCATAGCTCATTGTATCAATAGGAAGACTTCAATCATCTTACGGGATATAGAACACTAGAGAACAGACACTTCCTTCATTAACTATAGTATTCTTCCTGTTAAAAAGAACTAGAGTAATATTCTTCCAACTATCACCCAACTGAAGAAACTCTCCTCTGTAAAGGATGTATATTTAGGAACTTTTCTATCCGAGTACAGAACAATTCACCAGCAGTCATGAAGAAGAGAGAGAGAGATCAAAAACAAACTTCTAAGAATATGCAATGGGTATACACTTTATTCTTGCCCTACTGGGATGAAGTTAGTGAAATTAAAGATTCCTTCTGTGATGTTCATGATTTCTTTTTTAGTCAAGGACAATAACAATGCCTATTCACACAGCAAACCAAGCACAATGACCATTTTCCACGAATAAAATAAAGGAAAAGACCAAAACCAGTTATATGCATGCATAACTAACAACTCTGATTTTTGTAGACAGGATGTCATACCGATACGATTTTCCCTGTTCCTTTGCATGAAGGACAAGTTGTCTGAAGGGTGAAAGGACCAGTTTGCGAGATTGACTGCAGAGAAGGAGCAAACATTATACACAAAGAAGCATGCATGTGGCCGGAAGTAAAGAATGAAAATAAGCAAAGAGGTACTCACCACACCAGAACCTTTGCAGCGCTTACAAGTTTCAGGTTTAGTGCCAGGAGGCACACCGGTTCCACCTAAAAGAGAAACAAGGGACTACGGTAAGTAGCAAGTAGAGTGGAGTTCGCGAGCCTCGCTAATATGAGCTAACAAGTGTGAACTACTTTGACCAAATTTTATAGGTTGAAAGGGGCTAGACAAAATTTTACAAGCGAATTCACAAGATATCACCTGTCCAAGCTATCACACAACACCCAGCAGTAACTTATTTAATATCTTGTTCCTTATCAGGAAAGAAACTTATTTGATCTTGTTAATAACCAGACTTTGATAACTCATAGGCACTTCAATGGTCAAGTATAGCATAACAGTACAGAAGACATATCGATCTCCTATTTAGACACCCCCCCCCCCCCCAAAAAAAAAGAAAATAGAAAACTAAACAAATAGCTGGAAGTGCATATACCACAAGCAGTGCAAGGCAAATCTGTTTGGAATGTAATAGTCTTAGAGCACCCCTGAACAGCTTCCATGAAGGACAGTTCGATCGGAACCTGCATTATAAGGGACAAAAACAGTTGAAAGATAAATGGCGGAAGTGCATAGATAAAAACTGCCACAACAACAAATGAAGGAGAAAACCTTGACATCCTCTCCGCCCATGTCTCTGTTAAACATGTTGCCAAAAATCTGATCTCCAATACATGCCAAAGGAAACGGAAAGCGGTTAGAAGCTCAAGGATGAAAGTAAGGATGCAAAAAAAGGGCATAATAAAGTAACCGGTAGTAGACCTACGTCTGTGTCATATTTAGCATAAAATGATTTTACGCTTTTGAGTCATGATGTATCTGAAAAGACCATAAAAGTGGATGCCTCAGAGATAAAAGAGGGGTATCAAAGCATCTGTTATTACAGTACCTAACCGAACATCTCAACAGGTAACAATGACATCAACTATTTTTTCACTCTTTCATTTCCAATATTGATATTAATTACTCTCTGTTCCAAATTATGCGGCACATTTTCCTGTTTAGCCTGTCCCAAAGAAATTGTCAATTTAACTTTAATTTCTCATTCTAACCTTAATGAGAAAATTTACAGCCACACAAATGTCCAAGACTTGTTTTAGATTACAAGTTCAAAGGTATTCCTTTCTTTCTTTAACTCCATTGCCCAGTCAAATGGTGGTAGACTCTATCCTTCTACATAAATTGGAACAGAGGGAGTAGTATTTAATTTGCTGCAGAACAATTACCTCTTCACAAACATTGTTTTGGTAGACTCTAACGTCAACGACTCAAATAGTTTTCTACAAATGGGGCTAAAATTCATGGAAAAGGGAGAACAAATAGAGGGAAATAATTTAGATTGTTTTGGCAATCATGTGGACACACACACTAATGCCGACTGTGGCACTGTTTAGCAGAAACTCAACCAATGATCTCTTGATGTCTGTGGAAGAGAGAGCAGAGGGTCATATCTGTCCACCAGAGGACCTCTCTCATGAAGGGAGAGCACAATTACTCAACTTTGTATCTAGCTCAAGAACCAAAATTATGAAGAGGAGAACATCAGAGGCGAATTAGTACAATCCAATGCTTAAAAGACAGCTAGAAAAAAAAGCAAAAATACAGAATATCACCATAGCAATTTTCCAAGACAAATATAAATGATTATCAGAACTAGATCGAAATCTGGTCCTTACATCAGCATTTCCAAAAATGTCTTCAAATGGACTTTTGAAGCCACCAAACGGATTAAATCCAGGACCTCCACCTCCACCTCCACCATTGTTAATGTTATTAAATGCATCATGTCCAAGCTGCTTATTCAACAATGCATCAGAGTGCCTCTCTCAAGAGGAAATATAATCAAAGTCGTGAATGTTTATAGGCAAAATAAAACTCTAATATGCAAATAAAAAGAACTATTGAAGTAAATGTCTGCCAGGTTTAAGTGCAAAGTAACCCATAAGGCATGTCAAACCTGATCATATTGTTCACGTGTTTTATCATCCTTCAGAACCTGCAGTTGCCACATAGATGAACAAACAATTTGTCATCCAAAATTCCATACAATAATGACTTCAGCAATAACTTTTTTAAGAGCAAAAAACTTCTCAGAAGTGGCAAGTACCTCATAAGCCTTTGAAACTTCTTGAAACTTTTTTTCGGCTTCTGGATCATCTTTGTTCATATCTGGATGCAGTCGCTTTGCAAGCTAAGCATAACACAATGTATAATCAGTAACAAAGATTGATACCAACTCCAAAAACTTTTAATTGCAAGCTGCTACTTGAGTCATTACAAAATCCTACTTGAGTAGAATTTAGCCAATCTAATAATTGCAAAACTTAAAGGACAATATCAACTAATGTAGAAGGGGATCAGAAACATACCCCATAATATGCTTTTTTGATTTCAGAGGCAGTTGCATTTCGATTGACGCCAAGAACCTCATAAAAATCTTTCGAACTCATGGCTAACCAAACATTAAACAGGGAAGAAGTTATGTTTGTCGAAATTCGTAAGCAATCTAATGGGAAAATAAATACAGGAGAATCAAAAGCTAATTCTAACAAATACCTCATTACCACTTGAAAGATTACCACCAAAATTTCCAAGATGAACATCATAGTCTAATAATTATTTGAACTGGAAAATCGAATGTAATAGTTGAATACCACTTTTACCAATATGCAAAGCATTTCACAGTGGATGATAACGTTTTACTATACAAATCTTATTTGCTTCCAGAAACACAGACAAGCCGTTCACATGGGTATATGAGTCACACAGATGTTATTAACAGAGTAAAATTTAACCACCAAGCACATCCTGGAGGCTAAGCAACCAAGATAATGAAAGCATCCCTATATGAAACATCCTCAACCAGGATTTTATTACTTCAACAATTTTTATTTTTGATAACGTTTATATAAATTGGATAATGGGTCACCCCTCTACCCTTCTCCACTTAAATACCCCACTTTTGTCCTGAGCAGGGTTCGAACTCATGAAATGTGGTTAACCCACACATCATGCGTTGCACTCTTACCACTAGACCAAAGCCCTGGGGGCACAATTTTTATTTTTGTTTTTGATATGGAAAGTTTTGTAGCAAGTTGTTACTTCAACAATTTACTTATTAATTTATTTAGTAAGAATAATCCACCTACTAGTATACATAATAACAAATCTCATTCAACACTGACTGTGCATTGCTTTTGAAGAGGAAACTAGAGAACAATTAAAAAAGAGAATCTTCGATTTATAGGAAGGAATCAGTAAATGTGATTGAACTTCACCTCACCTCCACTATCCGGGAGAAACTCAGAATGCACCATCGGGAATAAGAAAAGTAAATTCAGACTACTTCTGCTGTCAGCTTACCTCTTCCAATTATACACAAGCTTTTCACCTCTCTCTCTCTCTCTATATATATATATATACACACACACCCCTATCTATCTGTCTACCATCATTCTATGTAGGAGGCATAAACAAGACTGCGCCTGCTAGCTAGAGCTTCTGTACCACTTTTTTTTCCTCTTCCTGGAAAAAGTTGCAGACTTGCAATCAACAAAAGACACTGAGAAATGCTGCGAAAGTGTGACAGTTTCTACTTCCGTCTTACCGGCCTCTATGAACATGCATAATGTGTACTCATCAGGTTATAGAGGCCAAATGTTTTTCAATTAACAAGGAAAATTAGTCAAACGACAGCAATTACATAAAACGATTCAGCTAAATGAAACTAACCCCTAGAAATTGTAGCTGGATTGCCACAATCTAAGCTATAATTAGCTAGTAAGAACCATGTACAGAAATATTTTACCCATCAATTCAGCTGCTCTACACAACAACTCCACTATCGAGTACATTCAAGTTCAATATATATTCCAAGTGAAGTAGTAGACTAACAGAAAACAGGTAATTCATCACTATCCCTAACTAGGGCGAGTGATAAGAGAGACATAATTCTACGAATGATCAAGAAAGTCCTCCCCAGTAAAAAAATATCTAAAGATCTTCTCTTTCCTTAACATTACAAACAACACAAAGGCGCTACTTTCAGCCCTTTCACAGACCATTTACCATATACCAAAGTGAGAACGTGGAAGCTCAATATTTGTAATACCTGTTCCATGAATTGATCTAGTGGCACCAAAATTGCCTTTGAATTGTCCAAGTCTTAACCAATCCCTTTCGCTACGCCCTATAACTCACACAATAGCATAAACCAAATTCAAAATAATACTTAAACAAATAAAACTATACATCCATAGCTACAATTTCAAGCCAAAAAAAAAAAAAAAAAACCACAAACAAAAGGCCAATTTACACATACCATAATTAGAATTCAAATAAAACAAACCCCTTGATTGATTACACACAGCTGTATTATATCCCCTACAACCACTCTTTAACAAAGATCCAGCAGCCTACAAATTTAACATTACTCACACATCAATATACAACTGCAAACAAGAAATAGCAAAAGACAGATAGGGAAAGAGGAAAATACAGAAGAAAAGGTGCATCGTGCAAGGCGATGAGCAAGACGAAGACCATTGGACCTGACCATTTCACTACACTGAAAGAAAGTAAAAAAGGGTTCTTGATTATACTAAACCCTAGAAAAACCCTAGTTGGTCAAAGTGAAAAAAGATTGGATTTTTTTTACACCCACAAAGCCACAAGCTCTTTTTTGAGCTAGCAAAGGAAGGTTCTAGTTTAATGGAGGAGAAAGTAACAGGGGTTCCTTATTTTGTGGAAGCCCTTTCACTTTCACTTTCTTTGAGGGCCTAATTGGGTATTAGGATGAAATATAGGGGCTTGTTTGATAAATCAGTAGATCTTTTGTCTTCTAAAGTGAATCTAGGGCATACGCTTGTTGAGAACATTTGTGGAAACAAAAATTAGACTTTCTTATTCTCCAAGAAAGGGGATTTTTAAACATTAATAATTTTGAGAGATTTTAGTTTTGTAATGTAACTCTTTATAAAAAAAAAAACTTAGATAGGAAGTCAGTAAAAGGATTTGGTTTAGAAGTAAATAAAAATTTAGCTAATACATAATTGCATATTCAAATCTCGTTATAATAATTATTCGGTATAACAATAATACAATCTTCTACATAGTCAATTTTTCATGTTATATTTTAGAAAAAAAGGGTCAAATTTACCCTTTTACTTTGAAAAATTGACTAAATATACCATTCGTCATATTTTGAGGCCAAATTTACTCTCGATGTCATACTTTGGGGCCAAATTTACCCTCCTTGTTAAGAAACTTTTCACCTGTATCTTTCCTTTAACAGAAAACCAACGTTAAATGTCCCATTTTTAAAAATAAAACACACCCTAGTCTAAATCACCTGACCCGCAAAAAAGACACAAATAAATATACCTCCCCCCCCCCCCCCAGCTATGTTTGTCGAATTTTCCCAAATTAGTTCATAGCTCATAAAAAATGGATCTACATCAGTACAGACACAAACAAATATACCATTCTCTCAATTCATTATAGGGTATATACTCTTTGCAGTAGTAATTATAGTAATATTTTATAAGAAATATATTAAGTATAAAAGTTAAATATTAAAAATATTTATGGTGAACATCATTGAAGTCATACACATACTAGTAAATTTCAAGTAAGAAAATGGTGTCCATCAATTATGGCCATAACTTCACAAGGAAAGACTACTGGTATTTGCTTTTTTTACATTCATACTCTTTTTATTTTTTAGTTAAGTTAATTTAATGATTTTGTATATTAAGAAGAAGGAATGTATATTAAGAAGTAATGTGTATTGAAATTTACTATGCGCATGATTATCAGAAATATTTTAATATTTTATTTTTTTACATAAGATATTTTTTATAAAATTTTAATTACTGCTGCACAATATTTGAGTATGGTTGTTATAGAAGGGTATTTTACAAAGAGTGCACCGTTATAATGAATGACACTTTTGTTAATAGAGAAGTGAAATTAACATGAAAAATCGATTGTAAAGAAAATTTGACCATTATAGTGAAATATTGTTATAGCGAAGACCCAACGCAGTAGCTGAGGGGTTGCAAAAAATGCTGAAGGTTGTGTTCGATTCCTGCTCACGGCATTAATTTATTTTTTTAAGCTTAAGGTCCAGTGCAGTGATTAAGGGGTTGCAAAAGGTTGGTGAGGCCGCGTGTTCGATTCCTGCTCACGATAAAATTACCATTGAAGGGAAGCTTCGGAGTAGCTGGTAAAGTTGTCTCCATGTAACTAGGAGGTCACTGGTTCAAGCCTTGGAAACAACCTCTTGCGGAAATGCAAGGTAAGATTACATACATTATACCCTTATGGTCGGACCTTCCCGAACCCTGCTCAAAATCAAAAAGTATCTAACAAATACGTAGGAATCTCCAACATCCAGTGTTTTTTTTCTAAAAAAATATATTTTCTATCGTATGAACATCCAGTAGTATATTCTTAAACTCATCAAAGCTACTGTTTTCTTTTAATCTCAAACTATCAACAGCCAGCAGCTAGTGAACAAGTATCCAAATCTTGCCCAGCGCAGGTCCTCACAAACCAAAAAACAACTTATAAGATTACATCATCAATTGTCCTTTGCTAAAACAATGAAAAACCAAAGAACATCTAATGCACTGCTTTCATTAAGGTACTAAATGGGAAGTAAAGGCTGTAAAGAAATAAACAACCATTGTTTATACAATTAGCAGTAGAATCAAGATTCTAATAATATGATTCAAAAAAATGCAAAGGTAATGCAATACCTGAGTTTGAATTTGCAACTTAAAACAAAATTTTAAGCTACTTTGGCCAATACAGTAGAAGCTTCACTTATGACAAAAGGAATTTATCAATTTATATACACAAAAAAGATTGTTTTTATATACACGATACAAATTTACAATGAAAGAGATAATTGCCCGTGCCATTGTCATGTCCATCAGTGGCATAACAACATGTTGTGAAGAGTGGCCAGTTGAATATCCTACGTTGAAAACTTATACTATGTACATAAAAAATTATACAAAATAGATGGGTCAAAAAATATTTTTCATACTTATATATTAAATCTTGAACATCCTTAACGAAATTTCTGGCTTCACCACTTTCCGTCACCACAAAGGCACAAACCAATGTCTGTCATTTGCACTCTCATAGTCCAAGTTGTTACCCTGGTGCAGCACTGCAGTTGTCTCCACTCTCCAAGATTGCTTTACCATCCTCATCAACTGAGAATTTGATCCAATCATATTAGCAGTTTTCATCAGCATAACTCGTCCAAATAATCTCTATATCCTTAATTTGGGAATTTTGATCAGATGGCATGAACAGCCTCTCCGTATCATCCGAAAAATTCGAATTTTTTGGAAGTACGAAAGAACCATCCTTCAATACTTCACCTCCTTTTGATGATTTATCATCATCCGGTGCTAGCAAATAAATGCCAACAAAAACACAAACCATTCCAAGAATGAACATTATTGTTCTCAAAGCATCAAACACCTTGTATTCCTCAAAGTAGACAAATCCGGTACAAATTGAGAAAAACGTCCAAGCAATTTGAAACATAGGGACAATAAGAATTGCATCAAATCGCGAAAGCCCTTCATTTAACCTCGCCATCCAAAATCCACCTGTACTTAGAAACATCAGGAGCATTGAGTAAGTGAACCCCGTGTGCAATGTTGAATAACCACCACCACTCGATGACATTGACAATCTCAACATATTTGAAAGAGACTTTGCGAACAATACTGAACATGATCCAATGGCACCAGAAACAACTGCATATGAAAATGGAACCAACATTTTTCCTTCTCCTCTGTTGTAAATTGAATGATGTAAAGCAACAACGAATACCAACCCGAGACAGTAAAGGAGAAATATAACGTTGGCGTAATTTTCAGCCAATTGCTCTGGCGTGTAGACAGGTGACTGATGGTTACCAAAGGCTACAAGGAAAATGTTTCCAACAACAACAAAAGCAGTGGCAAATAGTAGTTTGATTGTCACTGTTTTGTTCAATATGAAGTACGCGAAACCGATGTTTGAGATGAATTGTATAGATCCTAAAGCTGCTAGAAGTGATTGAGCAGCATAACCAAATGAAATGAAATTGAGACAATTTCCAATTGCAAAGAACAAAATACCAACTCTCCATGCTTGGAAGTATATAATAGGCTTCATCCTAGCTCTTACATTTGTTCCAAAATTACTTAGCACAAAGTGCTTTTTTCTCTCATCGTGGCCTAATTTAAGAAGGTTGGTTCCAAAGTTGATGAAAATGCTTCCTAACAAATTGATCAAGGCTCCAATCACCCAATCCCCCATCGATGCAAAACGTCTAATAAGGGGATTCAAAAATAAATAAATACAAGAATGTTAACACTTGAGATTTATACCTGCAACCTAAAGCAATTTTTGAGCCAACATCTTTGCCACTATGCTAGAAGCCTCTAATTGCACAACATAATTTTACGACGAACTTGATTCAATTGAACCCTCTTCGAATCAGGTAGTTTGGCCCCTGCCTTAAAGATTGTACTAGGCAGAACAAAAAATGAACTTGTTTCAATTTTTCTTCTTGTGTATAGTCAACACATATACATGCATATAATAAACATTTATCTTTCTAGGGACTGCAGATTTAAAATATGTGGAGAAAGAATAAAGAAATCTTTACAATGATATTGGAAGCTCAAAAGGTATGAAGAGGGAAGCAGCCAGAGGAAAGTAGACAAAATTTGACCATTAGAAACTAGGAAAAGTCTAAGCTGGTGCCTGGTCGCTTTTTGAGTCTTTCTTTCTTCTTTCCTTCCTTTCTTGCATATATAAATTTCCTTCCTTTCTTGCATATATAAATTTGGATTTAGGAATAATGTCAACCCTTTCTGTCTCTAGAAGTTTAGACTTATAATTTAACTTTCTATATAGCCTTTAAAATCACACTTGTTTTATTTAACTTGTAAATTTGTCCCTCTCCTCCGTGTCAATTAATGTGCCGGTGTTTGACTTAACACAAAATTTTAGAAAATAAAACTTTGCATAGATCATTATCTTTATCTTCAATTTAATCACTACTATTATTTCTTTTGCTTTGGTTATTTTTACTGAAATGTTTTTCTTAAATCGAGAGTATGTTGAAAACAATCTTTCTACCTACGAAGATAGAAACAAGGTCTGTATGCACCTCACACTTTCCAAAGCCCAAAATCACACATGTTGTTGTATGATATGCGTTGCCATGCATGGTGAATTTGCAGAAGAAGAAGCAGCAAGTGTCTGACGCTTTATTAAATTGTAATTATTTTACAAATGTTAATTATATTTCAACTAATAACCCTCAAAGTAAATTGTTAAAACCATCTTATGAAGTTCAATGAAATTACATGGAATGTCCCCCATAGTGGGTGGTTTTACATTTCTGTCCCCCAATAAGAAAAGTCTTTAAAGACTAGTCTTCCTTCATTTTTATGTATACAACAAGTACATTTTTGTCCCTCTACATCTCAAATGTTTTTACTCTTTCCATGCTCATTTGTCTCTCAACTTTTTTTTACTTTTGTTTTTTCTCTTTTTTACTGTTACTTGATTTTTATTTTTTATTTTTTATTTTTTTTTCTTATTTTAATTTATTTATCTCAACTTTTATTTTTTATTTTTTTTCTTTTATTTCTCAAACATTATTTATTTTTTATTTCTCTTTTTTTAATTCATTGTCTCAACCTTTTTTTTTCTTAAACTTTATTTTTATTTTATTTTATTTTTTATTATTTTTCTCTTTTTCTATTTTCTTAACCTTTATTTTTTTCTTCTCTTTTTTTTTTTCTTTTTTCTTAATCTTTATTTTTTTCCTTCTCTTTTTTCTTTTTTCTCAACTTCTATTATATTTTGCTAATGAACAGAAAGTTGAATAATCCGCAAAAAGAATCTTCTTTCTTTGACGTCAAAGTAAACTTAAGGGCGTGACTTGCTGTTTAGAAGTCCTTTGGGATAAGTCTTGCCTCTAAGGAAAGAGTTATAGAACATTAACTTGTTGTTTGTAAATCGTTGAACTAAGTCTTGCCTCTAGGGCAAGAGTTATAGAGTATCTCATAAATTAACATAATGAAATAGTGTTAACTCTTGCTCATGGGAACTAATTTATTTTTTTGGGAGATTCTTGAGCTAAGTCTAGTTTTAGAGGCAAGACATATAGAGCATCTCATAAATCAAAGACACAATGTGGTAGTGCTAACTTTTGCCCATGGGGGCATATAACTTGTTTTTTGAAAGTCTTTGGGCTAAGTCTTGCCTCTAAGGGAAGAATTATAGAACAACTCATAAATCAAGACACAATGTGATAGTTTCAACTCTTGCCCATGAGACGTAACTTGTTGTTTGAAAGTCCTTGAGCTAAGTTTTGCCTCTAAGGCTAGAGTTATAGAACATCTCATAAATCAAGACACAATGTAATAGTGTCAACTCTTACCCATGGGGCATAACTTGCTATTTGAAAGTCCTTGGTCTAAGTCTTACCTCTAAGGCAAAAGTTATAGAGCATCTCATAAATCAAGACACAATGTAGTAGTGTCAACTCTTGCTCATGGGGCATAACTTGTTGTTTGAAAGTTATTGGGCTAAGTCATGCCTCAAAGGCAAGAGTTATAGAGCATTTCATAATTCAAAACATAATGTGGTAGTGTCAACTCTTGCCCATTGGGCGTAACTTGCTGTTTGAAAGTCCGTCTTGCCTCTAAGGCAAGAGTTATAAAGCATCTCATAAATCAAGACACAACGTGGTAGTGTCAACTCTTGCTCATGGGGCATAACTTGTTGTTTGAAAGTCCTTAGGCTAAGTCTTGCCTCTAAGACAAAGTTATAGAGCATCTCATAAATCAAGACTCAATGTGGTAGTGTCAACTCTTGCCCATGGGGCATAACTTGTTGTTTGAAAGTCCTTGGGCTAAGTCTTGACTCTAAGGCAAGAGTTATAGAACATCTCATAAATAAAACACAATATGGTAGTATCAACTCTTGCCCATGGGGCGTAACTTGTTGTTTGAAAGTCATTGGACTAAGTTTTGCCTCTAAGGCAAGAGTTATAGAACATCTCATAAATAAAACATAATGTGGTATTGACAACTCTTGTCCATGGGGCGTAACTTGTTGTTTGAAAGTCCTTGAGCTAAGTCTTGCCTCTAAGGCAATAGTTGTAGAGCATTTCATAAATCAAGACACAACGTGGTAGTGTCAACTCTTGTCCATGGGGCGTGACTTGTTGTTTGGAAGGAATCGAAGAAAAGAAAAAAAAAATAAAGGTTACGAAAAAAGAAAAAAAAAAGAAAAGAAAAATAAAGGTTGATAAAAAAAAAATCAAAGAAAATGAAAACGAGAAAAATAAAAAAAAATAGTAGTTGAGAGAAGAAAAGGGAAAAAAAAAAAAAAGAAAGGTTGAGAAAAAAAAATTAAAAACCAAAGAAAAATTATAAAGAGAAAAAAAAATAGAAGTTGAAAGGAGAAAAGGAAAAAAGGAAAAAAGTAAAGGTTGAGAATTTTTTTTTAAAAAAAAGAGAAAATAAAAATAAAAATCAAAGTAAAATAAAAAAGAGAAAAAAAATTGAAGTTGAAAGATAAATGAGCATGGAGAGTTGTTTGAAAATATTTGATATATAGAGGGTCAAATATGTATTTGTTCTACATATAAAAAAAAAAGGAAGGCTAGTTTAGTAAGACTTTTGTTATGGGGGATAAAAAAGCAAAGCCACCCACTATGGGGGCTATTTATGTAGTTTACCCGTTTACATCATAAGGTGGATCAATGGGCCTCCAAATAGCTAGGCTAAATTTCAGTTGTGGGCCAAAATTTATAGCGACACCAAATTTCTTGGACCTAGAGCAGTAGAGCTAGTCCAATTTTATGGATGAAATATATTGAAAAAAGGAAAAATTACATAAAACTACAACTAAACTTATGTATATTACTTAAAATACCAAATCCCCAAACTAATTACAAAATATCCCAAATCTCAATTTCTCTCTCCTTATTCCATATACATTAATCAACCTACTCCATACTTTCACTATTTACGCCTAATACACCAAAAGAAAAGCCTATTTTCAAGGCAACTCAGAAGCGGTTTATCATTTTTGAATTAAAGTCCTCTTCATCTCCAACTCTTCAACATCAGACAACCTCCATTAACTTACTTCTTGAATTTCTTTAGGAGGTTAGTATAATTTCATCTTTTTGACTTTACTAAATATAAAATCAACATTGTGTAGTTAGTGTTCATTGAAAAGAATAAGCATATTAATGGATGTAGGATCTTCGTTTAGTGTTGGACTAACACAATTAGAGAATAATCCCCAAACAACAAATATTGTTGTTGGATTTGTTTCTGGCGATTTTGATAAGGATGATCCTGGTTTCCGTGAAAACAGATCTAAACATAGAAACAATCCTGTTATGATGAAGAAGTTAAGAGAAATTGCTGGTAGCAGGAATAAAAAGGTTGTTGCGTCATCTTCAAGGAGGAAAAAATTTGAAGATACATCACGCCCCCGTCTACCAAAGGTATTTTGCTTTGTTCTTGGTGATGTATATACTCGCGGAAAAAATATATTATAGTGTATTTAGTTATTCATATATAAAGATCCAATGTATAGTTGTGTTTCTGGTAATGTACATACATGTACATATGCATACGGGTTTCTGGTACTTCAAATACATTTACAATTTTGGTGATGTATATGTGGGTTTTATGTTACTGCATATACATAGGTCTAATGCATATGTGGGATTCTTGTACTGCATATACATAGATCTAATCTATAAGTGGGTTACTGTTATGTGGGTTAATGCATTTTGGTGATGTATATGTGAATTTTATGTTACTGCATATACATAGTTCTAATGTATATGTGGGATTATTGTACTGCATATACATAGATCTAATCTATAAGGGGGTTACTGTATTTTGGTGATGTATATGTGGGTTTATGTTACTGCATATCCATAGTTCTAATGTATATGTAGGTTTATGTTACTGCATATACATAGTTCTAATGTATATGTGGAATTCTTGTACATATACATAGAAGAGAATGTTGCTTATTTTTAAATCGAAGTTGATAGTTTTTTATCGTAGGAATTTGGATGCTTTGAACAAAGGAAGATGATTTGGTAATTCAAAACTTCAAAATATGAAGTTGTTACTGAATTCAAGGGATTGAACAGACAATAAATATCACCTTGATTGCGCTTAAATCACGTTAAAACCGTTTTTTTCCTTTTATATCGTTAATTAGTTATGCAGTTATGTATATGTTAGTGATGTATATGATGGTTTAGTTATGTATATGCCGCGTAAATGTCAGGGATTTGATGTAATTTAGGCAAATGTCGGGAGAGAGTGTAATTAGCTAGTAAACTATTGGTATTTATGTTATTTACACTTGAAAAAATTACATAAAAAGATCATCTTTAAGACTTAACTATCTATTAGTGAATTTATCCGCGCTTCACGCGGTCATAAAAAACACAAATAATTTGTTAAACAATATATAGATAGATCCTTCTATGAAAAGAATATAAAATTAAAAAATACAAAAGAAAAAATAATTATACCTACTCAGCCGCTTCTTAAAATACACAGACGTACAATTTGATTTCATACAGAAAAAACGTTAGAAATTTACATGTAATCATCTTCTTTAGAAGTTGAAGAGCAGAATATTTATTCTTGCAATTTATAACGATTTAAAAATAAATCAGATAAATCAACTATTTTTCAAAGTTAAAAAGAAAGAAAAAGAAGAAATAAATAAAACATAAAGGATTCTTTTTCGTGTATATAAACTTTTTTAGAATTACCTCATTGTGTATATAAATTTTTTAGAATTAATTACCTTGTTTCCCTCCCTCACCTCCATGTTCCTTTATATTTCTCAATTTTCATGTCATGCATATTTCTTGTTAGTTCTAAAAACTTAAACATAACAAAGACCAAATAACGAATATATTTCAATTATTAAAATTTATTTTTCTAAGCAATCAATTATAAATTGAGAATTAGCAGATTTTTTACTAAAGTTATTCATTTGAACCAAAAGAAATTATAGAATTATAATAATTAGAAATTCATATAAAAATTGAACATAAGAGGCATCATATATATGAATAGAAATAATACAATACACATATAATTATATTTTTAATCATTAGTAGAAAAATATAAAGAAAGACGAAATAATGCATAATTGTCTGCGTTCTTGTCGAGATCCACTTCCACAAGTCTATCACTATTTAAGAGCATTCTTCTTCTTTTTCAAGTAAAATAAAAACGTGAACATTATAGTGAAAATGAAGGATAACCTTGGATAGAATTGCATGAAAAAAATAAATATAAACTTCTATAGAAAGAAAAACGGAATCAATACATAATTATTCAAACTCTTGTCAATATCTATTTCCACAAGCCTATCACCATTCAAGAGCCTTCTTCTTCTTCTTTTTCAAGTCAAACAAAAACATGAATTTTAAAGTGAAAATGAAGAGTAACCTTGGATAGAATTTCATGAAACAAAAAATATGAATTTATATACATAAAAATGAAGGAATATCATAAGGTATCTTAACTTTTATATTAAATATTTAAGGATTATAACTATGAAAACTTGAAAAGATTGAGAGTTACAAATATTATTAAGAGTAGAAATTAAATAGGTGAGCTATGGAGGTATAAATATTAAAGCACAATTGGTGAAAAAAGACAAATAAAGAAGATGTGAATATATGAATGCAAATGGTATTAATTGATGAGTTAAAGGCAGTGGCTTTTGAGTTAAAGGTAGTGACTACGTGGGCTTCATCAGGCAAATCAAATCAAATGGATCAAACATTTTTCTTTTATTATATAATTAATAGAGTTAAAGATAGTGACTTTTGAGTTTTTTTAAACATATAAATATTTAAAATGAGAAAAAAATTCAAAAAATACTCAAAAAAATCACAAAAAAGATAAATAGGAATGGAGACTATAGAGAGGTGTCACATCACCTTGGCTTGTTTCTACTTTATTATTATATATAGATTGGTTAGGCTGATCAATGAACCTAAGAAATTCAGTAATTTTTTTTCTCTACATGCATAAGATTAGTTTGAGATTATGTTACAAAGAATAGTTATTCTAATTTCTTAGGATAAACTTATTTTTTTTTTCTCTACATGCATAAGATTAGTTTGAGATTATGTTACAAACAGAGGCGAATCTAGAATTTTAAGCTTGTGGGTTCCCAATAAAATAAATTAATATGCAATAAAATCATAAAAGAAAGAAAAGGGATTTTACTTTTAAAAAAGTGCATTTTAGAACTAAAATAGAAAAACATTTTACTTTAAGTAAAAAAGCTGAAAATTTGATTTAAAAAAGGCACACCCACTAGGGGTTGAACCCACAATTAGAAATCTAAGGGAGCTTCGTGGGCTTCTTTCTTGCCATTGAACCAACAGCACATTTGTTTGTGGGTTCCCATCTGCATATATTTATACTCTTAATATATTTTTCTACATAATTATAAAATTTACGATAGCGGGTGGGGGATCCGCCCCTGGTTACAAAGAATAGTTATTCTAATTTCTTAGGATAAACTATTTACTGCCAATCTTTTGCTATCTAAGTCCATGAACCATTATAAAGCGAGATTTTAACTTTATACATGTAAAAAAAAGATTGTAGAGATTAAAACAAATGCTAATATAAACTTTTAAATAAATTTAGGTCAAATGAGAGCCATGACAAGCTCAACTCAAGTATTACCTGACTTGCTTGAAAACAAATATATTTTATTTGTACACTAATAAATTTATATTACTATTGTAATGTTTTAATCATATAAAAATTATTTAAGGAAGCTGTTGAATATGCATATCTTATACTCCATAAAATTATAGATGGAGTTTCCATAATTGTAACAAAGTCGAGCTAACTAATTCTCCCTGAAATGAATTGGCTTCTTGCGTATACAAATTGTAGTACTAGTCAATTTAGTATTTCAAATGCTGAGTTCTAATACTTGCAAATATTAATTTGACGATTTGTATTTGTAAATATTGAACTCAATCATTTAAAATATTTATGAAATATTGAACTGGCTTTTAGGTTCTACAAATTAAATTAGATTTTGCTATAAATTTGGCCTTCCAAAAAATAATACAAACAACTAATTAATAATATGTAGTCCCCAACCATACGTAACTCACGAACTCATGAGATAGCAACAGATTGACATTATCCTCACATTATTATTTCAGTTTAACTAGAGAGAACAACTAGGTGTGCAAGAAGTATACATTATTTATCACAAATTAAACCCATAAACTCATATCTAATTACCAAGACTTTACTAAACATAAATCATGAATGAATATAAAAATAACTCTTAAAGTAGTTATGGAAGTAATTAAGAAAAGAATAAAGCACTAATAAAAGGTATCTTTGGGAATTAAGTATTTGCTTTAGCCTTTTTTCTGCTTCAGTTGTGTGTGTGACATCTTTGGATCCTCACATGCTTCTCTTCATGCTCTACTAAGAAGAATAGAATGCCTTAAAAGATCACAAGATCCAAGTAAGGCATTTTATTTTTATTCTCTCTTTCAAACCTCCCTCCTTTTCCTTTTTAAAATTCTCTTTTCTCTCTTTTAGTTTTTTATTTTTTTTTCCTCTACGTTTGCCCAATTCTTGCAAGATTAATCTATATATACACGGTCAATCTAAAAGAATTTTACGCTATCAATGCATTTTAATATGTTGAAGTAGGTCATTTATCTAAGTTATTGATTACACTTATTATGGACGGTTATCTGTAGTTATCTTTTAGATGATGTAATAGAATTTAAAAAATTACACTAAAAGCGAAGGAGTGCAGTAAAGCTCCCACTGATGAGGTTCGAAGAAGGATCAGACGACAAGGATCTATTGTACGCAATCTTATCATGTATTTCTACAAGAGACGATTTCATAATTGTTTTTTTTTTCACATTATCAGTACATAAAAGTTAAAATTCATTGTTAGAAGGGTATAACTAAGTTGAACTCGTGCCTAAAAGCGGTTAAACTTACTCCACTTGGGGTAATCATATAGCTCTCGAGACTATAGGCATTTTTTTCTTCTTCTTTACTACTATAAATTTTAAAAAATTTAAAAGCAAGAAAATAAAACAAGAAAAGAATAAACATTGGATCTACATCTAGAATGTTCTCAATTTCTAGCTTAAAGTAAAAAATAAAAGCTAAAAGAGAATGAAGTGTGGAACAAATTAACCAGCAGAGTATATCTTAATTCAAAAGTGTGTGTTTGACACATTAGAAGAGTATCAACAGTCACTTTTAGCCAAGATTTCCTAGGTTGGTTTAAACAATATAAAGAATTTTTACACAATCTGTGTAATATAGTAGGCTTATAGAGATCGTTACATGTTGTAGGTCGCTTTAACCTAATGATGTAAAATACTTTCAGTACGTATAAGTTAAACTCTTATTTGAACCTAAACTTACATGGAAATGTACTATTTTTGGTTTCTTCACTGGGAGACAGTAGTCTTCATGTTGAAGCTGACACAAACAAATTCATTCTTCTTCTACATTTTTCTCATTGTACTGCTAGTTTATTTTCTACTTTGCCAAAAAAATTATTCCTTTCCCTCCATTATGTGTAATTGAATCTTTTTCTAGGACTATTGAACAGCTTCTTCATCAAATCATTCTTTTCTTGTAGAATGAACCTTGATACTACTATACTACACACAACAAATACAAAGTTGTTTACTTCCTTCCTTTAACTTACTATCTTTGTTAAATATTAGAATCTGGTTGCTTGAGAATTGAGTCTTGAGATATCTTGCAAAGAGTTATTTCTTGGTAGCAAAAACAAGAACAAAAAGGGAGGGAGATATGAAGCTCGTAGTAGAAGTAATAGATGCACATGATCTTATGCCCAAAGATGGTGAAGGATCAGCAAGTCCATTTGTAGAAGTTGATTTTGAAAACCAACTTAGCAAAACCAGAACAGTCCCAAAAAATCTCAACCCTACTTGGAACCATAAACTCATCTTCCATCTTGACGATATAAAAAATCATCGATACAAATACATTGAAGTTTCTGTGTATCATGAGAGAAGGCCTATTCCGGGGAGAAACTTTCTTGGAAGGGTGAGAATTCCTTGCTCAAATATAGTCAAGAAAGGGGAAGAAGTTTATCAAAGATTCCAACTTGAAAAGAAATGGTTTTCCTCATTTGTTAAAGGAGAGATTGGCCTCAAAATATACATTTCACCACAATCTGATCCAAATTTATATCCTCAGATATCTTCTATCCAGTCAACCCCCAAATCTTCTAGTCCTTCAAATATTCCTTCCATTGAAAATCCAGAACATTTAGATAATTCACCAACTTCACTTCCTGCCCCGGAAGTTTCTAGTCTTGATACTCCTAAAGCTAGTAATAGCTCAGAAGTACTAAAAACTGACAACAGTGCAATTTTTGCTGCTGATCAGTCTTCAAGCTTTGCTGTAGTAGAAAAACCTGGTCATCTTACTCCGAGTGAGCAGGCCACAGAATCAGTTCAGCACATTGAAGAAAGATCTCAATTTATTTTCAAGCATCAAGCTATGCAGCAGCCAGTTATATCAATAAGGAAGAGACCAGGTTTCCCACCGCCAATGCAGCATCAAGTAGACCACCCCCGGGCTATTCATGGCCATCCAGTTGTCCAACTTCCAATGCAGCATCAAGTAGACCACCCCCGGGCTATTCATGGCCATCCAGATGTCCAACTTCCAATGCAGCATCAAGTAGACCACCCCCGAGCTATTCATAGCCACCCAGGTGTCCAACTGCAAATGCAGCATCAAGTAGACCAACCCCGAACTATGCAAAACCACCCAAAAGATGAGTATGAGCTGAAGGACACGAATCCTCAGCTTGGTGAGCAATGGCCACGTGGTAGAGGTTACGGAGGAAGAGGATGGATGAACAGTGATAGATATGCAAGCACATACGACCTTGTGGAGCAGATGTTTTACCTTTATGTTCGAGTTGTTAAGTCCAAAGATCTTCAACCAAGTGTCCTCACCGGTAGCTGTGATCCATATGTGGAAGTGAAGCTGGGGAATTACAAAGGAAGGACAAAGCATTTTGAGAAGAAAATGAATCCTGAATGGAACCAAGTATTTGGTTTCTCTAAAGATCGAATTCAGTCTTCAGTTCTTGAAGTTTATGTGAAGGACAAAGATATGATCGGAAGAGATGATAATCTTGGAAGGGTGGTTTTTGACTTGAATGAGGTCCCAACAAGAGTGCCTCCTGATAGTCCCCTGGCTCCTCAATGGTACAGACTGGATGATCGACGAGGAGAAGGGAAAGTAAGAGGGGAGATCATGCTTGCAGTTTGGATGGGAACACAAGCAGATGAAGCATTTTCAGATGCCTGGCATGCAGATGCTGCCTTTGTTCATGGAGAGGGGGTTATGAGCGTCAGGTCCAAAGTTTATGTCTCTCCAAAACTTTGGTACCTGAGAGTAAATGTTATTGAAGCTCAAGACATCATCCCGAATGACCAGAGCCGCCTCCCTGAAGTTTTTGTGAAAGCCCAGGTGGGAAATCAGGTGCTCAAGACCGATATATGCCCTGCTCGAACAGCAAATCCTATGTGGAATGAGGATTTGGTTTTTGTAGCTGCGGAGCCTTTTGAGGAGCAGCTAGTCCTCAGCATTGAGGACCGTGTTCACCCTATGAAAGATGAGGTTCTTGGAAGGATAAGTTTCCCACTCAACACATTCGAGAAGAGGCTTGACCACCGGCCTGTCCATTCTCGCTGGTTCAACCTTGAGAAGTTTGGTTTTGGTTCCTTGGAAGTTGACAGGAGGAAAGAGCTCAAGTTTTCAAGCAGAGTTCACCTCAGAGTATGCCTTGAAGGTGGATATCATGTGCTGGATGAATCAACCATGTACATAAGTGATCAAAGGCCAACAGCACGACAGCTGTGGAAGCCACCGGTGGGAATACTGGAAGTTGGCATATTAGGTGCAGAAGGGCTTCTTCCCATGAAGATGAAGGACAGCAGAGGAAGCACAGATGCCTATTGTGTGGCTAAATATGGTCAGAAATGGGTAAGGACAAGAACCATTCTTGACACTTTCAGCCCCAAATGGAATGAGCAATACACTTGGGAAGTTTATGATCCTTGCACAGTTATCACATTGGGTGTCTTTGATAACTGCCACTTGGGAGTTGAGAAGCAAGAGACTGGAGCAGCACGAGACTCACGAATAGGGAAGGTGCGTATAAGATTATCAACGTTGGAATCTCATCGAATTTACACTCGTTCTTATCCCCTTCTTGTTCTGCACCCATCAGGGGTTAAGAAAATGGGGGAACTCCAATTGGCAGTAAGATTCACAAGCCTCTCTTTAGCCAACATGATACATACATATGGCCACCCTTTGCTTCCCAAAATGCACTACCTTCATCCCTTCACTGTCAACCAAGTAGACAACTTGAGGTACCAAGCTATGAGCATAGTTGCTATTAGGCTTGCTAGAGCTGAACCACCACTCAGGAAAGAAGTTGTAGAGTATATGCTAGATGTGGATTCCCACATGTGGAGTATGAGAAGAAGCAAGGCTAATTTCTTTAGAATCATGTCACTTCTTTCAGGCATAATCTCTGTTAATCGATGGTTTGGTGATGTATGTAACTGGAAAAATCCAGTCACCTCAGTCTTGGTTCACATCCTCTTCCTGATACTGATCTGGTATCCGGAGTTGATTCTTCCAACTCTATTTCTCTACATGTTCCTCATTGGACTATGGAACTATCGGTTCCGGCCAAGGCACCCTCCTCACATGGACACTAAGCTTTCATGGGCAGAATCAGTGCACCCTGATGAGCTTGATGAAGAATTTGACACGTTTCCAACTTCCAGACCCCAGGACATTGCTCGAATGAGGTACGATAGGCTTAGAAGTGTAGCCGGGAGGATTCAGACAGTGGTCGGGGACATAGCAACACAAGGGGAGAGGCTGCAGGGGGTGCTAAGCTGGAGAGATCCAAGAGCAACAAGCTTGTTTATCATGTTCAGTCTTTTTGCTGCAGTTATGCTTTATGCGACTCCCTTCAGGGTGGTGGCTTTAGTGGCTGGATTATATATGCTAAGGCATCCCAGGTTCAGAAGCAAGATGCCTTCTGTTCCCAGCAACTTCTTCAAGAGATTACCAGCTAGAACAGATAGCATGCTGTGATGCAAGAGGCTCAAAAATCCAGCTCTTCTTTTCCTTTTCCAGTTTGTATTTCAAAGTAATAGTTTCATGTTTAATCCTATTTACAAATTGCAGTTTTATGTAAACTTCCAAGAAATATATGAATTTACCATTCATTTAGCTTTTGGTCACTACAACGGGTGAGAAGAAAGCTTTTAAATTAAGAACATATGGAAGGGAAAAGCTACTGTATGGCCAAAATAATTTATCTCATGAAAGTGAATTAGAAGTATACTGGGATACACAAAACTATTGGCTGCAAGAGAGCCTCAACAATGACACCATATAGCCCCTAAAATGTACAAAAAGCTATAACTAATAAGTGTAAAGCACAAATTATATATTTTGTTCTACACTTCAGAGGGCCATCTTCATAATGCCAGGAAGGTCGTTGCACCTCTTTGAGCCAGAAGCATGTCGCATTTGCAGCACACTTTCTTTCTAGGTAGCCCACTAGGAAACTGGCCTTTTGATGTCTAAACCAAATCAACCGTTGCCAGAATCAAGTTATCTGATGCTGCAGTAAACAACTTTTTTGGACGTATTGCTCATTAGGAGAGTACATTTACAGATGAAATAGGCACCAAGCTCCTGCTTGCTTCTAGACATTAGAATATTTCAACTGCCAGAAACACGTATCAAGCTCCAGCCCCATTACTTAGTTTGAGAGTCATCTTGATGTTCATGGCTGCCAGTTCAGCCGCTAGATATTTAAACACATAAGGCATTGCAACAGTCTCCATTCCTTTACTTGAACGGCAAGCAAGACAAGTAACTTTTTTGGGTTCTCTAGCAGGTGGCAGACCCACAATCGCAACTGCTCGTTTTGGCGGCTGGATTATTGATGATGTTAGGACACTTCCACATTCAGAGCACACATCTGCAATGTGATGATCTGAGCTGGTATGGAGTCTATCATGCAGCAAATATGCTGCTCCATGAGCAAGGAGTGAATCACGTTCCATTTCTCCAAAGCGGACACCTCCACCACGCTTTCTCCCCTTGATGGGCTGCCGAGTGATCTGGTCTACCTGTCCAGTAGAACGGACCTGTAAAGGAGAACAAGTGAATTTCAGTATCCAATTCAACCTGACAAGGAATGAGGATATATAAAGTAAGAATACTTGGTAGTCCAATTTATCAAACTGAACCTGTATTGTTTTTTTTTTTTTTTTTTTGTGTGTGTGTGTGTGGGGGGGGGGGGGGGGTTGTTAAATGGGACAAAAGAGACCCATTAGCATGAAATCTGTCCCCGAGTGCATACGACAACAACATACCCAGTATATTCCCACAAAGTGGGGCCCCTGAGTGCATACGATACATTTAATAATATATTAAGGGGTCATTTGGTTTGAAAACAAGTTATGTTGGGATTAGTTATGCTGGGATAAGTTGTGCTGGGATTAGTTGTGCGGGGATTAGTTATTCTAGTATTATTTTTTAGTGACTGTTTGGTTTGTGGTACTAAAAATAATACTCCCTCCGTCCCATTTTATGTGTCGCCTTTTGACCGGGCACGAAGTTTAAGAAATAAATGATGACTTTGTAAAGTTTACAAAATTGCCCCTATTAAAGTCACTTTAATGTTTTTCTTTTAGTTGTCTTTTCTTATTAAGTGGGACCCAGTGAGGATAAAATGGGGATGATGCCATTAAATTATTGCCAAATAAGGAAAGATGACATTATTTTTGGGACGGACCAAAAAGGAAATAGCGACACATAAAATGGGACGGAGGGAGTAGGAAAATAATATGCATTGCATACTTCCTGTTTGTTTACAAAAATACCCCCATCTATTTAGCTTAAAGCTTTAGTTATTCATTCTTAAATACAAAACCTCCACCTTGTTTAGCTTATTTTTATGTGTGAATTCCTATGATTTTTATGTGTTCAATTATGTGCCAATATATCTGATTCATGTGTATTTGTCCAATATATTTTCCTTATAAGCAATATCAACGTATATACATACATACGGAGCTGTCCTTTTTTTTTATTACAATTGATGTAGTTGCATTAAGGAGAAAATACAGAAAAAGCGCTCAATAATTTCAGCATCGATCATCTGGGAAAATAGTCATCACATTCATAAACAAATTCAATAAACAAAACCAACAAAACAGTTAAATTCACACTAAAGAAAAGATGTATTTCACATATTCAAGATTTAAGAAACAAATGCAATGAAAAGTGATAATCAAAGGGTTTGGAGGATAAATTTGTTATTTTATGATCTTTATCTCAAGATAAGTTATCTTGGTATTATTATACCACCAAAAGGGTGGGATAACTTATCCCGGTACTAATTGTTAATCCCGGGATAAGTTATCCCGGACTTGACAACCAAACAAGACACAAAATTTTTCTCCCAGGACTAATTGTTTTATCCCAGGACTATTTGTTTTAATACCTTACACCAAACGACCCCTAAATGAATTATTCAAGCAGGAAAGGAAAATTAGGTAGACGATGAAGTTAGTGATCATGGTTTCATTTGGAAGTCAATGTTGAGCAGGCATTGCATTCTTTCCTGTTTTAACTTCCAATTTTCAAACTTAACAGTTCACATCAGAGTCGAACCCAGGAGGTGGTTAGTCATTAGTGAACAGTTATTCATCCAAGAGAGTCGATGTTTGCTACCCTTGATCAAAACATAAATCAGCCTAAAAGGGTCAAAGGGGGCTGGAAAAATAATCAAGATTATTCATTCTAATATAGGGTGATACTAACCTGAAATTTATCGGAAACCATGTGTCGCAGACGCTGATAATAAACAGGTCCAATAAATATTTCACAAGTCAGTTCTGTCCCATAGACTCCACTATATAGTACCTCCACACCATGGTGATTGAAACCACAAGCCGTTAACATGGAACCAAGTTCATCCACCAGTGAACTGGATTCTGATTCTGATTCCTTCATTGTGTTGGAAAACGGCGTTGCATCAACAAACTTCCCATGTAAAGCACCTCCCTGTTCAGAGATTGCATATATATATATATAAGAAATCTTCTATATATATGTCATCCATGCCAAGCTAGATGAACAATATATTCCATAAACGAGAGATATCTCCAGCATATGAAAGCCATCACCCAATAGACAAATATAAATTACCACAAAAACTACTTGAGGATATCATTATCTGGAGAGCTACAACATCACCACTTGCTTTTCATGTAGCCAGATACTTTTGCTTGAAATAAATAACACCATAAGCGGTGGAAGAGAAAACATACCTTAGCAGCAATCGACTCCAGAAGCATAGCAATCGTCATCCTTGAAGGGAAAGCATGAGGATTAATAATAAGATCTGGCCTCATTCCTGTAACTCCTGAGAAGGGCATATCAATATCAGGCCATAATTGAGAGCAAACACCCTTTTGTCCATGTCGGCTGCTAAATTTATCACCAATTACAGGATTCCTGGAGCGCCTAAAACGTATATTCGCCTGCCCAGAAGAAATGAAAAATGTTGCCATAAGTTGAATAATTTGAAGCTTTTTGAAGTCGTGACACCATAATAATTTTTTTAGCTAAGAGAGAGGATGTCCCCATCAGGAACTACCAAAGTTTTTGTTATTACAACCCAAAAAAAACCAACTGAAAAGTGACGATAGTTGCAAAATTTGACAGGCACAATAAAACTTCAACTGCAGTATCAAAGTAACCATCCCGTACTTTAGAAGATAAACAGTAAATAGTACCAAAATTAACCCTGAGGAACATGAAATTGTGAAACTTCCAAGGCAGACATGAGTCCCCAAGAAAACATCAACTTACCTTAATACAATGAAATAAAAAGAGGTATTGACAAGGCAATAATACGAAGAACTTATAGCAAAACAACAGAGACTTCATAGACTTGTTAGTGGCTAGAGATTATGGTTTTCTTTTTTTACCCTGTCCAAGGAAGGATGGACAGCTACGATCAGTACACTTCTATCAGAGACCAAGAAACGGTTAGTTTTGAGCTGCGACGACTATGATAATAAAGCATCAGATAGTAAAAGCTCATTGGCCAACGTATTTATCAAAATTCAAGAGAAATAGAAAGCAAAAGATCAAAGAATTACACCAACTTATATATCGAAATTCAAGAGAAATAGAAAGCAAAAGATAACAAAATAACACCAACTTATATATCCTAACAAAGGGGATAACAATAGCAAAGTGGACTAGAAATCCAGAAAAGCAACAACAGAGATTTATCTTCTCAAAGTCAAATATATCTAGGAATTGCTCACCTTCTGCAGATGTGTTTTATTTTTCACATCGACAGCAACATAATCAACAACAACTGGCTCTGAACCCTTCAACTTCATACTAGTTGTCTGACTGGTTATTTCATTGTAAATGCTACAATATGGCTCATTAGGATTAATCCTCTGCAATCAAATGATCATGTTGAGTCAGGTGCAAGTTGACTCACCAAAAAATAGAGAAGAGAAAAGACATCCTATTACCTGCCCCACATATGGAAGACCATCAGAATCGATCAGCTGATGAGACGACTTATCCAAATTGCTTCTTCTAAACAATCTCTGAGCACGATCAGATTTGGCGCTTTGCTCAGTCAAGTCAATGGTTTCTGTCTGCAAATCAGAAGATCACACATTTATCAATAAAAGATGTTCACATAAAAGATCAGAAAACTTGCCTCCACAAAGAGTAGTAGGATAAGCAGTTTAACAAGGGGGGGATCAAATACATAAGAACCCAAAAACTGAAAATAGGAAAAAGAACAGATAAAACTGTTTTCCATTCTCCGACCCTCCGACTAAAGAACAGAAACAAAAAGACCATCAAGTATTAAACTTTGTGATGTTGTTTGTGGTCTCAGAGAGAAGGTTTTGAATTGATGAGAAGAAGATTTGAGAACTCAATGCTTTATCCTTGTACGATAGCTCAATAGTTTTTCCTCCCACTTTATGTAACGACCAAATATCTTATCATCCTTCCGAACACTTGTCGTAGATACAACATTGGTGCTCAAAAACTTAAAACTCCATCAATGTATGTAGTGCCAAAAGGAAAATCATAGTTCAGTAGATGTATTCGTATGGGAAAAAATAGGTTGAACAAAAAAGCCTGTTTTTGAATCAATCCAAAGTCCAAAAAGATTTTTAAAAGGTTAAAAGATCAAATGATACCTGGTATATATGCCCATGACACATACCACGATCTACAGATGATTTATTTAAGACCATAGCATCCTCCATGTCATATCTGCATAACATGAAGATATGTATTTTATGTTTCTGCTGATAGAAAAAAACAAGGGACGGTATAGAACTCTTACCCTGAATAAGCCAAAACTGCCACAATTGCATTTGTTCCTAATGGATAGTCATCAACGCAGTACTTCTCATAAGCTTTTGTGCGTACTATTGGAGTTTGAGGAGTCTGTAAAGATCCATTTTCCCCCAAAAAGATCAGAGGAAAGGGATACAACAATATCTCAAAAGCGAGAACATTATCAACATAAATTCTTAAGCCTTAACAGTTACAGCTGTTACAAGGAAATGAAATCCAGGTCAAAGCACAGAATTACTTAGAAACGATCACAAAGAAGTCTCACCCATCAAAACATTATAACTCAGTTTCTAAAAAATTCTATTCCATAAATTCAATGGAGAAAACCACCTGCAAACCAGTAGCATGTGAAACTAGATCTTCCCATAGGTAATCCATCAACAGCAAAAACAACACCATAAAGAATGTTCTATTGAATATGTTAAACATGCACTGACTGGTAGTCTCATAAAACTATCCTATTTGAAGATGATCCACCGTCCCAAAGAATCATTCAGCTGAATGCTTGCTTGCTATGCACTTTTACAAGATAAAAAGAAATAATACCATAGATGCATAACACATAAAATAATCAACTCAGTGTAGTAAACTTCACTTGGTCATACTATTTCTTTGAGATAAGGTAACTGAAGTTTTGGTCACACTCCCAGTCCCCAGATGCAAAAGCTGGAACATGAGCCATCAATTTCAAATATGACAAAATCCAGAGCATAACTACTACACTATAATCCACTCATGCTTTCATTATTTCTTCTATTCCCTGTACACTGCTGTATGGAAACAGTATGTAGCAATCCCTTTCACTGATCCCATACATCTCTTGTCGTTCTGCTTCTACATCCCTTCCACAAGAAAAACTACACAAAAGTGCTGACTCAAGCACCAAATTCTCCATATAAATCAATAAAACACGTAAAATTTCTTTTAAATAAGGATGTCATTGTACTCAACTTGAGGGCTGGCTACTACAACTCATTAACGCATCGAATTGCAAATAATAACCAGGACAAACCTGAAGGTGATATAACTTTTGATCAGCACGACAATTTAATGCTTGTGAGGAGAAACCCATTGTTTGTTTACCCATCTGCAAAATAGATGAAATGTGAGATACAACAATGTAGCAGTCTATATAACATTATCCACAAATCATTTCAAATTAACTCAATACCTGACACTGATACATATTACGTGGACTCTGATTATGATCAGACCAAGGTGTAAGATTGCCAACAACACTCAAAATATTAGTTGGATGAATTTCTCGATGTGTGGCAGGGAATACGGTTTTCCTTCCTCCATCTCCTCCGTCCGGGCAGCTTATCTCCATATACACCTGCACATTACAAATACACAACCATGCAATCATTATATAGGAGGTTCTCATTAGTAAAAAAGTTCATCACGTCATGTTAGTTACTACAAAAAGATAAGATTTGGCCAAGTAAAAGCAAGAAATGTAGAACCCACCTGTTCAAATGGTCCAATGAGTTCAAGATCATTGCCCTCTTCAGCGGGTGCGGAGATACTTCTTACAGGACGAACAAACCTAGAAGGAGATGTGAACAGATATAGGCCAGGATATGCTCCATTCATGCTCAAAGGGATGTATCCAACCTCCAAATCAACTGGAATCTACTGGGCAGTAGGTGCATAATAAGTCACTAAACAAAAGATCTTTTGCTAAAAGAAGGTAATCAGAAACAAACCGAGGATGTTGATGACAATTTCAATCTCCGCAAATGGGTAACAGCTTTTTCAATTAAATCCGATGGCATATATCCCACAATACGACCATCCAGTAGGACAGACAGCAATTCAGGAGGACCAGCTTGCACAAGCTTTGGTGATGATGGTGTCATTCCAATTGCAATCATCACATTCAATATGGACATCCGCATTTTGAAGAAGTCTTTAACATTGCCCTTCAAATCATAGTATGAAGTTATCCCTGGTGACAGAAAATTGTATTAAGTGGAGAGAACTAATATTGCAGTGTGTATTATAAATAAAATGGACAAACTAGGGGAACAAAATTCCAACAAAAAACGTTTGTGATATAAAGTTAACTTCATCCTTGAAGGTACCAGTTAATACAAACTCTGCCAAAAAAGGTGACTGGATATCACCTCACGCAGGATAAATATGATGCAGAGAAAATTTATTGTTAACGCAGAACATGAGGAACATTGTCACTTCTCAAGCTGGGCGAGAAAAAAAATGTTCCTTGGACAATGGGAGCAAGAGCGACATTTTATAACAGAAAAGGGTCAAGGAAAATAAGAGTAAAAACAAGATTACATCCAAAAATTTAGGTTGGTGAATACAATTGATATCAGAAGACAAAAGAACTTACGGCAAGATGCAGTCATATGATTAAGCAACCCACATGGCTCCCCATCAGGTGTGTGAACAGGACAAAGGAAACCCCAAGATCTGAAAAATGGTGGGAAGTGCCAGGAAAATATGAATGGAAACTTAAGTGATTTTCATGAAAATAAAGTATTTGGCCCACAGATAAAGAGACAACATACTCAGGTAACAACTTCCGCACACTTGTAGTACGAAGACCAGCAAATGAGGCACCTCGATGAACCGCTCGAAAATGTGAAAGGAAACGGAGGAAATTTAACCTTTCTGCCTGGACAGTCATACCGGCTCTCTAACCAAAAAACAGCCAAGTGAAGATACTAATGAGAAGATGATTGCAAAGGTGCACTTTCTATAAAATAATGTCACCAAAGTTTAATATCAGAGAAGCTAAAATTGCCCTCCATTATGTAAGAACTGTGCTATCTTCTGCAACAAAAATTATCTTATTCATCCAACTTTTTTCGTAACAATCATCATTTGTTACAACAATTCACTTCCTCTAGAATGGGAAGAACTTGCTTAACTAGAGGTACTAATAGAAGCGATTGTAAAGGGAGTTAAATTTCTCTTTACAGTTAATCAGAGATTACCAAACCCAAGCTGCTATCCATCTACTTATTTCATGTATTCACTCACTCCTCCCTCATCCCCCAAAAAATAAACCTACTTGATGTTTCACAAGCACCTGCAAGTTGTTGCTTTTTATTCTATCCAACACCAATAACCCTCGAGGAAGCATTACAGAAAACAGGAATGCAGATATGTTCTAGGTGTTTCATGTGTGAACAAGAGATTGAGGTAAACAACCACCTATTCATACATTGCCAAACAGCTACAAACCTGTGAAATATGTTCTTATGTCTACTAGGGGTTAGCTGGGTGATGCCAAAGACCACTCTGGATGTCTTGAACAGTTGGCACAAAATTGGTAGCAGCGGCAGAAAGGAAGAATGGTGGAAGACTATCCCATCATGTATATGGTGGACCATCTGGAGAGAAAGGAACACTAGGTGCTTTGAAGGGCTAGAGATTAACTTCCAGAAGATTAAGATGAATTGTATTAGCCTTTTGTTTTTTTGGTGTACAAGATTTGGTAGGGGAGGTAGAAGATTTAGTTGATTTCCTAGGAAACTTGTAATCTGACTACCCTCATGGGGGCGTGCCTACCACTCTGATGATGAATTTTGAGTGAATACAAAGTTACCATTTCTCAAAAAAAAAAAAAAAAAAAAGAGAAACCTATCAACACTCTGTTGTCAATCATTTGAACTACAGTACTACATGAATCAACAGATTCACAGAGTGGGCCTTCACCTCAGTCTAACTCCGAGCTATGGACAAGAAATTGAGGTGCAAGGATTCCTCTTGTGTAACTCCACGTGCAGAAGTTGCATCACAAACCGATATTGATTCACTGCCAAAAATTGTTTAGCCCCGAATTGCACATTCACAGCAAAATCTGTCTGCAACTTGTACTAACTTTTATTTGGTGCACTTAGTATACAGTTCATTTTTTTAAAATGAACAAAAAAAACCATTCTCAATAATAAACGCTATTGATTTATCATGAATAGGAAAGACAATTTTGCCACCGATATTAAAGATAAACCCCTATGCTCATGAATTGTTAGGTAAAGACTTACAAAGACACATGAAAACCAGTAGAAATTGAATATCTTTAAGCCCACGTTGTTCTTGCTCACTATGGTACTCCAATCTACCTTTATTTTCATAACCGAGAAATCCCCGAGCGTTGGTGACACACGGTTCAAAACTCAATGGATAATGAGCCCGCCCCCTACCCCTCTCCACTTAAATACAAAGATTTTGTTAGTGGCATGGTTCAAACTCATCCCCTAATCAATTGCACTGTTAAACTGACCAAAGCCCTGGACGAAATGGTACTCCAATCTACTTGGTGCAGCTTCTTCAATAACGCGCACTGAGTGTTCTTTTTGTCAAGTATTTCCATCCAACACTGAATGCATGTTAGCTTTGGGGCAGAACAGAGCAGAACTTTCAGATGTAATTCAATTGAATCTTTTTCCATTTTCTGCTAGTTTAGTTAGCTTTTCCTTCCTTGAAGACCTTTTTCCTATTATTAACAGTTCAAATTCTGTTAGTACTTTTGTATGATGTCTTTTTTATTTTTTTGATAGGAATGTTAATTTGGTATTCCTTCCAGAAGACAAAGAAGTTTGAAATCTGCCATACAAAGAATAAGAAAAAGACTGGTAGGAAGACGCATCGGTTGCAATGTAAATTTCCTAGGTATTGGTGCTTCACATTTTTTTTCGATAACGAGTTATTGGTGCTTCGCCCCACTATGTGGGAATATACTGGGTATGTTGTTGTTGTTGTTGTTGAGTTATTGGTGCTTCACATAAAAGCTTCATAACTAAATACCTGCTGCAAATCAAGACCTGATTGTGTAACCAATCTCCCAGTCTTTAACATGTTCTCAACAGCCAAGCCCATCTGTTTGGGAGCATTTTTGTCAATGGCTTTCTTGACGTCTGCCACTGCAAAGAGATAAGACAGAACAAGATTTTTAACAGACTGTAAAACTAGGAATCAAGAAAAAAGATAGGAGAAAGGAAGGTTTTCCTGAGACAAATTGCCCCACTTCAACACAGCATAACTCTCAATCTCTAACAAACTTTGACATGATTCCTGAATGAACACTGTAGTCCTTGAAATCAAGTTTCCAGGGCTTCGTCATTTGACTCTCCTCCTCAAAGTTATGGCTTTTTATGGAATACGGTGAAGCAAAATGTTGCGGGTGGTGCCCGCACCATACAATGGTATAGCATACAGCTATCTATGAAAGTGATATATACTAAGATGGATGAAATACGTAGATTGAACATACAGCAACTTAGCTCAAACTTCTTTTTTTCACCATCAGTTTCTTCCTGAAGTAACCGTTGTAATCTAAGCAGCCAATCTTGTAGCTTTTCCTGTAAATGTGTTAGAGAACGTCAAGACAAAATTAAGAGAGAATTTCTGTAAAAATTTTGATCATCAGCTAATATAATCCACACAGCGCACACAATACTGCAAACACCAAGCAGATAACAATCTAGTATGGGAAAAAAAGACCTTCTGATTTAATAATGGTGTGGAGCTGTAAAGGCTGATTGATTACAAAACTCTTAACATATAAATTGAATACATCAGGTGAGAAAGACACTAGATGTGTTTGATAATAGAATTAGAAGGTCACTTAATATATTATGTGCCACTTAAAATGTTTCACGAATTATAAAACAAAATTAACTATTGAAATTCAAATTCAAATTATAACTGGTCAACCACTACATGGAATATATCACGACTCATATAAATTATAAACTCAAATTCAAAAGACCACATATTGAAAGATTCGGGTGACAACTATTTCATAGATATATTTTAACATATACAATCAGATTAACATATTCATATTAAATAACATTACTATTTGAGCATATAAAAGTTGAAAGAACTTAAACAAGTTGAGACATTTCAAGTCTTTAGTTTCTGCAACTAGTTTGATAAATATCCAGTGAATGAAACAATCATCCCTCATCCTCATTTTTTCTAATAAAAGAGAATGAATAATGGAAATAAAAGCAACAAGAAGGTGGAACAATAAAAGAAGCAAAAGTAAAAGTCAAACTAGGAAGTGTCAAAGGATCTAAAAACTATTAAAGTGGAAATTGAAGAAGTTCATGAACTGTGCTAATTTTCTGATCCCCTTCTTTCTACCTAAGATACAAGAAGTTTAACCATTAAAATTTAGACTTATGAACAGGACCAGTGGAACACTAAAATGCATGTCCTATTCCTTTACTTTGACAACATCAGCACATGAGGTGATGTGGAGAACTATTCAGAATTCTGTATCTATCTTTTCGATCTTCAAACCAGACCATGATGTAATGTAGTCTTGTAATTAGAAGCATGACCCAATATGTGCCAAACAAGAATAGAATATTCACAAGAAATCTCTTGATAGTTCAGAATGTAATAGAATATCTTTAAAGTGCTTTTTATTAAGGAAAGAATACTAAGGAAATGATATCTAACTGTACAAGGAGCTCAAAAGTTATAAGTATCCATCCATTTCTTTGATATTCCCATGTTACACCCAAAGTTCAAACGTTGTTTAAACAAAACCTAAAACAGTCAAGAGTGGCCAATTGTCCTTAAAAACATCACTGTTCTTTTCTAAGTGCCTTGTGCAAGCAAAAGAAAATATTCATCCATATCATGTACTGCAACCATGAGCACTCACAGACAACTTTAGCACTTGGATGATGCCCAACTCTCCACTTAAAAACCTACTCAGTAGTGGACTGAAATGGGTTTGAATAGAGCATAATCGATACAGTGATTCAAATAGAAATAGCCAACTATTCTGCGTTCGAGGTGTAGTTGATTGATCATATAATCACTTAACTCTCCATTTAATTGATCCTGGATATATGATTCTTTTAGCACAAGAAAGAACTACAATACACATTTCCATGAAGCACTTACTATATAAGCATTACATTCAATGTCACAGGACAATTATTCCTTAAAACGGTAATAAGTTTGGACCTTCAGATATATGGTAATTAAGTGACCCGGCAGCAAAACTTCTTGATTTTGCAGAGAGTCTGGATTGTCAAGGACAGAAGTCTGATCTATCAGAGAAAAAAGCTTCTGCAACATAAAGCTAAATAAAGCAGGAGTATTAATATATCAAAACATACAAATACAACTGTAGATGGAAGAGTTACCATAAAATCACAACACAATTTGCCAAAGAAACAAATACTAACATAAGTAGATTGAATTTATCATGATTGTTATCCAGATGGACAAATATGTAGTCTCTAAGCACAGCATCAGCAACCTGCCAAGTGAGATAGATGATGTGATGTAAGGGTATTATCTCCAGAAAAGATGTCTGTTCTGACTACTAGTAAGTGGGTGTTTGGATGGGCTTTTAGCTTTTGGCTTATATGTCAAAAACCATAAGTTAGGAATTTTAACTTATGGCTTTTGGCTTATTTTTGCCTTTTTAGCTTAAAAATAAGTGCTTAAAAGCACTTTTTTATTTTACCCAAACACTTCAAAAATGCTTAAAAGCTATTTTGGCTTTAAAGCATTTAAAAGAAGCCAATCCAAACAGGCCCTAAATCATGTCAAGTACAACCAAGATACGCTTACAGTTTTGTAACTATCATTTTGCATTCCAGTCATAACAGGTTGGAAATGCTCCCCTGAAAAGTGAAAGACTGGTCATATGCAGTCGACAGTCATGTAACAAAATCACAGTTAACTATGATAGTAAACAAAACAAGTACCAATATGTCGCAGGCACTGTGCTCGGGTAAAAAGAGATAAAGCCTGAACTTCATCCAGAATAATTTTTGCTCTTTCACCGACAAGCTGGGTGCCAACAGATCCCTTTACACGGTCACGTTCCTCATTGTAGCAACATGTTAAATTGACGTATATCTCATGATCAGTTGTGTCAACAAGAGCCTGAGGACATATAAATGCAGTAAGAAATTTAGCAGAATAAGCAAGCATAGCTGGATCAATCAACAGTGCAAACCAATGCAGAGATCAAAGGAAAAACTTGGTTTAAAACTAACTACAATGCAGCAACATCAACTATTTACTTCTACATTTGAATAGTTTTGAAGTGAGCCTCGTAATGCTACCTTAACAATAATGCAATCGATTTTATAGATAGCCTCTGCCAGAACTACAGCTTCTGATAGAATCATAGAAAGATATAGCTGGTTAATTTTGAAAATTTACATCTGTAGCACAATTTAACCAGCTAAATTATGTCTCGTTATTTTTATTTTGATCCAACAGTTGAAAACTTAAAATATTATTACAAACAAAACCAGCATAAAGAAAGTGCTGGTAGGTATTTACAGAATTACATTTCATGCAAAGCACTGATCAAGTCTAAGGTATCGTTTACATCCTGTATAACGTCTCTTAGTTATAACTAACCATTCTATTGAACAATTAGGCATTGAAATGGTAAAGAAGTGGACTTCTAACTCAACCTCGAAAGCTAGCTCATGAAGTGAGGATTGCCAAGACCATATAAGGAGACCAGTTCCACATCCCACAACTGATGTGGGACAACTCAACAGAAATAAATATTAGAATGAGAGATATATATGATAAAGATTCAAATAGAATTGTAATAAAAAGGATTTTAATGCCCAAAAAAAAATGAAAAAGAATTCTTACCATTCAAACTGAAAATGAATAAAAAAGAATTTTAACAATATTTACAACGACTACTTAACAATACTTTTATTATTAGAATATCACTATGTTAATCCTTATGTTCTAGAATATTCAATAGTTAACAACTAAGAATCTAATATTCCAATTCCAATTATAATTCTTGCTGATTAGAACATAATAATCACCTGAATGTCAGATCACACTAGGCAAATTGCCATGAACAAATTTTTCACGATTCCTAATTACTTTTCCATTACTTGAAAGGATAGCTATAAATGTAATGCTCAGCTTTTTATGTAAACCTTGATAGCAAGTTTCACATATTGCAATAAATTAAAACATTCTAGTCTCTCGAAGAGAAATCTAACAAGACTAGAGAATACCAGTTTACCTTTAATATGATACCAACAGGAAGCAAGTATTCCCTTCCTTGTATCCTGCAAGCAGATACCAAGAAGAATGTTTCAGACATCATAAAAGAAGACAGTTCAATCATGCTAAGTTTAGTTCCTCACCAGAATCCAAGCCTTGCACTTCCATTGTTTAGATAATACAATTTAAGTGACACTGCAGACTGATCTTCCCTTACACATCTGAAGTCCAAATAGATGGATTAGTATTGTGCCAAGATACACGTGAGCACAACAAATAAAGAAGAACTGAAGCAGTATCATATAATAGACGGGAAAAACATTTTGACATTTATTGTATCCTAATTTATTTTTGCTGACTAAATAAGCCAAAGATTCTTCCTGTATAGCAGATAGCAAAAAAGTATTCAGAAAGCATCAAACTTACCCAAAACTCTCTCCTCCATTGAGCCAGAAAAATTCAATATTGTCAATCATGCAACCTCAAATCAACCTTTGTAATTTTGATTGATATATAAAAGATTTAACGAGTACTGATTGATTATTGGTAAAATATACAACTCCTAGAGGGACTTTTCCTTGGTCCACAGTGTGTAAAACAATTGTTTCGTACTAAGAAGAGGAAAGACTAACAATCCAACCAACCCTATCAGCATGGCGGAATAGGATCTCACCTCTTCATTCTCCCACAACTTCCTTCATCCTTCACTGTTACTTTACTTGATGTATTAAATAGCTAGAAAGTGTTATCTGTTTTCAGATGTCTTACTGGCGTTAGTCATAGCACATTGCTTGTTTTCTCTTTTATGATATTTGTCAGCACAAAAAACTCTAATAAATACTTCTTGTATACAATGTTCTTGAGAATACCCTTTTTTTCAGAGACCATATTTATTTTGGCAGACATGTAACCCATGGTCTTCAGGAACTATAACAAGCAAGATAGCATCTCTTCATAAACAAGCACAAAAGCAGAACGAAACGCAACTTGCTACAGGAACTAGTCATCAGTAAGAGTGTGGAGAAAGAACCTTATAACAACAGCTTTATCAGAATATCCTTCTCGCCTATCACGAAATGAATTCCGTGCCATACTCATAGGCTGGGGGATAAAATGTCAAATGAAACCAATGAATCACATGAAAAGAATACTCCAGCGGAGTTAACTTAATGTAGAGAAACCAATGTAAATGATCCAAGTGTCAAAACTTTGTCATAGCCGGAGAATAAATAAGAAAGGAAGACTCACATAGTTTCGCTTTGGCAAAATTATAAGGCGAATGACTCTCTCAAGACCTTTAAGAATGAAATATCTGTGAATACACATGAAAAGTATTTCTGAGTTACAAAATTCTGATAGATTCTTCACAAGTTCTATAATTCCTAATGGAAAAAGGCAGGACTCCCAAAAGCAGTAGAGAAAAGGAGCTTGATAGAGTGAGGATAAAGAGATTGATCATTAGTCTTTCAGCTCTCACCCGCCCATTTCTGATGGCTCTTCTTTGTGAGCAATTAACTTTTTGGAGTCATCGGCAGCTCTCAAGTGGCATAGCTTTGACTAAAAGAGGAAACATGAACAAATAAAGGTCATGCAAGCATTAACAATAGTACTGTCATTAAAAAGGGAAAAAAGAAGGCAACTCATTCCCTATTGGTGGTTCTACAGTTGAGCGCTTACTTTAAACCTCTGCAACCTATAGATGATGTCTTAAAACACATGTATACACTAGGATAAATGATTAGAAACACTTTAAGGGGTGCACCATCGGATTCTTTTTTGTAACTATACCATCATGTCTATTTTCTTTTCACAACTAGCAATATTTTCAGCAGAAAGTAGCTGAAACTAAGGGAAATATAAAAATTCACCTTCAACATGATAGGGAACTGTCCAAAATTAATTTTCTCCCTGATTACAGCTCCATCATCATACTGGAAACAGATATCCACCAAAAACTTTCCTGTATATGAAAGTTTAGCTTGCCTACACTGTTTCACACACACAATAGACCATAGATTAGCTGCAGGTCCGGATATCCACAAACAGAACTAATGAACATAAAATCATACCTCAAAAGGATACAAAGCATCATGCATGGTCTTGGAAGCGCGTTCCTTTTGAGGTGGGAATACTTCAGGTTTGCCAAACCAGAGTATTCTCAGGTTAAGAAAAACTATTAAATAAATGATGGAACTTAAGATTGAGGATAAGGAAAAATGTAATGAAAGAAGCATACACGGCATAACGGAATTCCTATACTTATCAAAAACACAGCTAAGGCAACCTCAAACATTTGAAACTTTATCCCATGCAGGAAGTACTGCCAAACTGTTTTCAATACGTTTTGACAAGTAAATGTCTGCAGAGAATGAACCTTTCTTCAGAATTTATTATGTCATATTCAATACCAAGAGTTCATCTCTATTGCAGTCCCTCTGTTTTACTACTATAAATTGATACGCAGCAGGCTGCCATCTTCTCCAATTCTGAAATACATCCCAAATTAAATATTCTTTTGGTTTCAAACACTGTTGACAGAAAATTATATCCTAACCTCAACATGATTCAATGCACAATCCCTAGGTCTTCAATTAAACGATGGAAACGAAAAGAAAAAAGAAAAAATCCAATCTCTAACACAAGGCACATATCTTCAAACTGTTCGGTATCCTGTTTGACAAATTAAAAAAGACCCATAAATCTATGCAATCATGCTATCCCTACTCCAATATGCTTCCAAATCTTCAAAAAAAAATTCTGGTTTCAATGTTCAGTGTCTTGCTTTTGATTTCTATCATCATCTGTTGTTTTTGTTGTTGTTACTTTTTCCTTATTAGTTGCTATGTTTTTTTCATTATCATTTTTCCCTTTTTTATACCTACTTTAATTTGCTATACTCAAGCCGAGGATCCTCCAGAAACAACCTATCTACCTCCACAAATTAGGGGTAAGGTCTGCATACACTCTACCCTCCCTGACCAAACTTTTGGAACTTCACTATGTTGTTGTAATGTTCACGTTTTGGTTTCTAGAGAAAATTTAACTAAAGGTACCATTCAAGTCTCTAAATTAATAATGAGTCAAAACTCATTTATCACTAAATCTAAATTACTCCAACTTAAATTTGAAATTCTTTGTCACCCTTAATTAATTCTTTTCGTTTTCTACGCAACCACAAACAGAGTAAAATCAACTCATACCAGCAATAAAATGTATCCTAACTTCATCAATGTAAACAAAAGACCTAAGGCTTTCAATTTACAGTCAAAAATCCAATCTTTAATGTAAAATTTTCAGCTTTCTTCAGAAATTAAGAGAAAAAGGATATTTCTTAGCTTGAGCTTGGAAAAAGAATCAACAACTTCAACAGGCTTGATATTCAATAGCATGGTTTCAAGTCCATTATCAACCATATGATCAAAAGATTCAATATGATGACTGAAGAGTTCTTTGAGAGCTGAGTAATCTTTTTCTGCCAACAAATGGGGCTTTGACATGCCTTTGATTTCTTCAATTTTTGCTTCCATCTTCTTCTTCTTCTTCCTGTCTTTGTATGAAAAACAAATGCTGACAGCTGGGGTTTAGGGTTTAACAAACTCAAGAAGAAGAAGAAGAAGAACAATGAGTGGTACGGTGCCGTTTGGGGGGAAAAAAAGCTATTAAAGGGGAAATACTAATGTTTTTTATTTCTTATCATTAAATGGCTGCCTATAATAATATGTTGTGCAATTTTGCTCCTTAAAATATACGGAGTAAAGTATTTTTGTTTCACCAATACGTTATTATTTATTTTTTATAATTTACGTATTATTAAAAATAAATTTTCTTCGTATTACTTTGTCTATACGATCAACTTTTTTATCAATTTTAGATGATAGACATTCTCTGCTTCTAATATAAACTCATATTTGATCTTTTAGATTAACAAGTTTTGTCTCTTTTTTTACTTTTAAAATAATGATAATTTTTTCTCGTTATTTTAATGTATGTTATGAACTTACTTTAAAAGAAAAATTGAAGTAAGAAATACTAAAATTAATAATCAAGCATATAAATTTAAAATGTTGAATAATGATAGAATAAGCAGAAGATTTTTTTTTTGGAATAATCATCTTTAAATTTGAATGTCTCTAATGGAAAATAAAATATACCTCAATTTATTTAACAATTTCAGTTGGTTTGGTTAGTTTTGTATGGATGAAGAATGATTCAATTGCTAAGATAGAAATGTGACACAAGTATGATGTATTGTTGCCAATAAAGATGTAGTTTGGACTAATCAAACCGTGAAAAAATTGGTCCAACCATTTGTATAAAATCTTCTTTGAACAAAAAAAGCTCGACACTTTCTTTGATTCCAAATACTAATGGAGTTGAGTTACAAACCATTTAAATTCTGAAATTATTTTGAAGTATATGTTCCATGCTAGCATATATTATGATAGGATCACCCAAAAAAGAGCAGAAAATATAGAAACCGCAATTACCCTCTGCTGCTTTTTTTTCCTTTTATCAAAAGGCTTATTTCCTTTAAAATAATGAAACGATAGTAATTCTATGCTCTCCCAACTTGTCCCCATTGTTTTATGACCACTTTCAATGCAGGAAAAAACAAACAGTAAAAGGCTGAAATATTCAAGCAGTCTAGACAAAATGCATGCAAGTAAGAATATAATACTCCATTAGTTAAATTTTGAGAGAGAATGATTCAAACAGATGAATGAGTAAATGCTCATCCACTAAAGAAAAAATTATTGAAAAGAAAGGATATCACTACTGATGATAAACTAATGAACAAAATGTAAATGCCCACACAAATTGACATAAACAACAAAAATAAACTAATTAATAAAAGGAAGCAGCTTTCAAAGACCAACACCAAATTCAGCATGGCTACAAATTCAAGATTCTCACAACAAGCTGTCCGTTTTTGCAGGCAATCTCCTGAAGAAACTTAAGGGCACAGAAGGGAGTTTCTCTCTGAATCTTGGGTGCCTCATTGTATAGAACCCCATAACACTCACCACAACTTCAAAAGGAGTGAAATATAGCACTACTGATGCAACCAAGCAGAAGATAAGAAAAAGAGCAGTAGCTCTTGGATCTCTCCAACTTAACAAGTTATAAAACCTTTCCCCTTGATTAGCTAAATCCCCTGCAACAGCTTGCATTCTTGATCCAATGCTTCTTAACCTGTCATACCTCATTCTCACAGCATCGGTGTGTCGAGATGTTGGTAAAGTGTCAAACTCCTCATCCAACTCATCCCAAGGTACTCTTTCAGCTTGTGACAATTTGATATCCATGTGTGGTGGTTTTCTTGGCCTCATTCTATAGTTCCATGCCCCGATCAAGAAAACAACGACAAAGATGCTGCTTAAGATCAGCCTCGGGAAGCATACGAATAGGAAGAATATGATATGCACTAGCACTGTTGCAAAAGGGTTCTTCCAAGTGCAAATCCCATTGAACCATTTGCAAATTGCAATTAGGCCTGATAGGACCCCAGCTATTCTAACATAGCTGGCTTTGCTTCTTCTTATGCTCCACAAGTTTGAGCCCACATCAAGCATGTACTCCACAACCTCCCTTCTCAATGGAGGCTCTGCTCGACTTAACCTTGTGGCAACAATTAGAGTAGCCTGATGCCTTAGATTATCAATCTGGTAGTAAGTCAGCGGGTGAAGGTAATGCAGAGTTGGTAAGAGGGGTTGAGAGTACATAGCCAACATGTTGAATAAAGATGAACAAGAAAATCTAACAGCCAGTTGAATTTCACCCATCTTTTTCACCCCTGCTGGTGTCAACACTATGAGAGGATATGAATGAGTGTAAACTTTATTAGTCTCAAGTGTGGAGAGTCTAATCCTTACCTTCCCAATTTTTGAATCCCTGGCTTTGTCGTTTTTATCTGCACCTTGCAAATGACAATTATCAAACACTCCTATTGTAATCACAGTGCAAGGATCAAACACCTCCCAAGTGTATTGTTCATTCCACTTGGGATTGAAACTGCTGAGAATTGTTCTTGTCCTGATCCATTTCTGACCATATTTCGCCACACAATAAGGATCTGTTATCCCGCGGCCATCTCTATTCTTCATTGGGGATATACCTTGAGCATTCAAGATTCCAAGTTCTAAAACCCCAATGCTTGGTTTCCACAACTCCTTGGATGTGGCCTTGAGATCACTACTATAATGTGTTAATTCATCAAGAACATGATATCCACCATCGAAAGATAGCCTCAAGTGAACCTTGCTGTTTAGTTTGGTAACTTTGCTGTTGCCACCCTCAGCAACAACCTCCTTCTCAAGACTATACCACTTACTGATTGGAGTACTAAAATCTACCCTTTTTTCTACATCTTGTAAAGGGATGACACACTTCCCAAGCAATTCATCCTTGTTTGGTGCCACCTTATCTTCCACACTCAAAACCAACTGATCCTCAAAAGGTTCTGCAACTACAAACATCAAATCCTCATTCCATGATGGGCAAACATTCTTAATCAAAGAATTCTTAGTCCTTAAAACCACATTTCCTAGTGTAATCCTCACGTAAATCTCCGGCTGCTGGCTGTTCTTGTTGCTTAGCTGCAATTCTTGAGCTTCTATTACATTGACTCTCAGATACCAAAGTCTAGGTGATAAATAAACCTTAGATTTTATATTTGCAACACCATCACCATTCACTGCTGTGGCATCTAGATGTAAAGCTTCTTGAAATGCCTCATCAGCTTGTGTCCCTATCCAAACAGCCAGCATCAACTCTCCTTTCACCTTTTCTCCTTTCTTATTCTCCAACCAGTACCATTGAGGAGCCAAAGGGCTATCTGGGGGTACCCTTTTTGGCACCTCATTGATCTCAAAAACTACTCTTCCAATCAAACCATTATCACTATCACCAATTCTTGATTTATCCTTCAAGCAAACTTCAAGAATTCTTGATTGAATCCAGTCCTTCAACACGACGAATACTTGGTTCCACTCAGGACTAGACCTGTCTTCAAAGTGCAAAGTTAGACCCTTTAAATTCCCAAGTTGCACTTCAACAAAAGGGTGAAGATTGCCTTTGTCATTGCCATCTTTCTTTAAAGGTAGCTCCTTTGCCTTCACTACCCTTACATAGAAGTAATGCATTTGCTCAACAAGATCAAATGCTGTGCCAAGTCTGTCATTTCCAGTAACTCTTCCACCACCAAGAGTTGGTTTTGTCTCCTTTAGATTAAAATCTTCAATATCTGTTGGATTTGTGTTCAAGTTTTGATTTGGATATTGGTTTTGGTTTTGATTATTGTTTTGGTTTTTACTTGGATTTTGGTTTGCATTTTGGTTTTGGTTTTGATTTTTCTTTTGGTTTTGAAGTGAAGTTTGGTTAGACATAGTACTACTAGCAAGAACACACAACTTGTTACTATGAGTTTATTTTCAAGAATGTAAAGGATCAGTATATTTGAAAAGTTATTCAAAAGTTCATACAAATAGAAATGGACTCCTAAGATTCTGGTAACTGATACAAATGCCAACAAACATTTCCTTTTTTGAAAATATTTGAAAAGGGAAGAAATTTAATTGGAATTTGAATTTAGTTATTTGATTAAGGAAGAATTCTGATTTGATTAGTAACTGATACTCCTTATTTAACTCCAATAATTATTATTATTTATTAAAAAAGGAGAAATGAATGAAAAAATAACTTTTGAATAGTAATAATAATTAGAGAGGAAATGTAGGTGATTATATAAAATACTATTCTTTTCATTTGTAAATATGGATAGAAATGTGCATTACAAGTTTACAACCATGCCTTTCTAAGAAAAGCTAAAATATGGTTAACCATTTAAAGTTTTCTTTTTGCATTATTAACAAAAATTTATTTACGACTTAACATGGTAATAATTTATTTATCTTTGTAGAAAGTTAATTATTGACGAGTCGAGCCGCAGATATTTTATTTACACAGTTCTAGTAAAAAGGTCTAGTACTACGTTGATCTGTACTGTACTTAACCAGTGCACTTAACCAACGAAAAATAAGAGGAATTTAATGCTTTTTGAAATAGATAAACAAAAACAAGAAAATCAGCATAATGGTAACTTTTGTTTACCTGTATGGACCTTCAAATTTCAAAGTGTATTTAAATTTGAAGGTGCATTTACTGTTCTCATTGTATACCAAACGTTTTGATTCTTTAATTTTCAACAACATACTCTGGAAAATCCCACAAGTGAGGTTTGGGCAGGGTAAAGTGTATATAGACCTTACCACTACCTCGGGGGTAGAGAGGTTGTTTTCGAAAAACCATCGGCTCAAGTGTAGCAAATCCAGGTACAAAGAAGAGGAAAATAGTGAAGAAAATATGACAACTAGCAAGGGAACAGTGTAAAATCTACCAGAAAAATAATAATCAACCACAAAATAGTGCGATAATCGAAATACAATAAACAACAACAATGATAGATATCTACGGCTAAACCCTAAGCTACCATACTACTGTGTACGAGAACAGTCCTTCCCCACTAACCTTCTACTCTAATACGTGTCCTTCACATTCTCCTATCTAAGATCATGTCCTCGGTAACCTGAATATGCGTCATGTTCTGTCTAATCAACTCACCCCAATACTTCTTCGACCTACCTCTACCCCTCTTCGTACCTACTATATCCAACCTCTTGCACCTCCTTATTGGGGCGTCTGAACCTCTCCTCATCACATGTCCAAACCATATCAATCTCGTTTCTCTTATCTTATCCACCACGGAGGTCATTCCCACCTTATCTCCAATAAACTCACTCCTGATTCTATCACACCTAGTATGTCTACACATCCATCTCGCCATCCTCATCTCTGCGACATGCATCTTCTAAACATAGGAATTATTGATTGGCCAACACTCCGTCTCATATAGCAACGTCAGTCTAACCACTACTCTATAAAACTTACATTTATGTTTCGATGGTATCTTTTTATCAGACAAGACTCCGAAGGCAAGCCTCTATTTCATCCATGTTGCACCAATACGATGAGTGAAATCACCGTCTATGACCCCACTACCCTGGATAATAGAGCCAAGATATTTAAAACGATCGCTTTTGGGGAGAGCCTGTGTGTCCAGACGCAATTCCACGTCTTCCTCATGCAACCTCTTATTGAATTTGCACTCAGATACTCCATTTTGGTCCTGCTCAACTTAAACCCTTTAGTTTTTAGAGTTTGTCTCCACACTTCCAACCTACCATACACGTCACTTACGCATCTCATCAATTAGTACTATGACATCTGCAAATAACATACACCAAAATACTTCATTTGGATGCACCGCGTCAATACATCCATCATCACGACTAAGAGTTGATCCCTGGTAAAACCCCATTTCCACAGAAAAATACTTCGAGTCTCATCCCACCGTCCTAACCCGCGGTTTAGCTCCATCATACATGTCCTCTATCGCCCTAATGTAAGCCATCGGTATACCTCTAGTCTCTAGAAATCTCCCAAGGACTTCCATCAAGACTTTGTCGTAAGCTTTCACAATGTCAATGAACACTATATGTAAGTCCCGCTTCTTTTCCCGATATTGCTCCATTAATCTCCTCACCAGATGGATGGCTTTTGTAGGAGATTGTCCCGGCATGAATCCAAACTGATTTTCGAATATGGACACACTCCCCTTCACCCTCATCTCCACCACTCACTCTCAAACTTTCATAATGTGACTTAACAACTTGATACCCCTATAATTTTCAAGACCAAACAACTGAATCACATTTTATTACTTGTATTTTACTTCATTTGTCCAAAGTAATTATCATCCTTTACTTTTCAATAGTCAACAACAACAACAATATACCCAATACATCCGATTCCCACAAAGTGGGTCTGGAGAGGATAAAGTGTACACAATCCGTACCACTACCTCGTAAGGGTAAAGTGTACGCAATTCCCATCGCTATTTTTCAATAGTCATACTACATAATATTTTTGAAGATGTATTTTTTAGTATTTATTATGAGAAAAATTTCAACTTATAGTACTTTTCATACAGTTTTTGGACATCTAAATTGTAATTTTAAAATATTAAATTAATCTAATTTAATTTAGCTTAGAGAATTAGTCAAAATGAATCTCAAAAAATACAACATGACAACTACTCCCTCGGTTCACTTTTACTCATCCACAATGGACTTTGCATGTCCCTTAAGAAATAATTATTGATATAAATATTTTACCATAATAAACATATTAATTGATGTTTAGTATTAGATCTTGAGAAATTATTTGAAAAAAAAGTAATTAATATTAAGGGTAAAACATAAAAAAAATAATTACTTTTATTTATATGTTAAAAATGACAAATGAAAGTAAATAAAGGGGAGCAATATGGGCGGAAGGGAGTACTTTTTATATGTTGTTTACAATGTTTTACTTCAAACTTCCTTTAAGATTCAATATTTTGAGTCAGCCTATGATTTCATATAGTATGATTTAGTCATTGGGAATTTCAGTCATTCAGACCTAGTTTCAGTTTTATAGATTTCTAGCTACTCAATTCTCAGTTTTGACTTTGTTATTAAGTTACTATTCTTACTTTGACACACTCAGTTGTACAATTTATTTTTAGCATTATATTATTATCATATTCAATTCTTATCTTGCGTACCAATACATTCAATTGTATTGATGCTTTTTTTTACGCTACACCGTTTTATGGTATAGCTTACAAATATGCAGATACGTAATCAGACTCTTCAGTAGGCTTCATTCATCATCTTCAAGTATGTTCTCATTATCCGGGAGGACTTGTCGGTAGTTCAGTCACCAGTTTGTTCTCTTACCTACAAGTATTCGTATTCAGTCTGTAGTATAGGTTTCATAGACAGACATTCAAGTTGAGTTAGATGTAATCATTTTTTAAAAATTTCTTGCTCCATTTACTAAAAGTTTATATTAGTTTATTTTATCTTTATTGCAAAATTTAGCCCATGATTTTAGTTTTTGCATCGGTATTATTCATGTCATTCTATAATTATGCCATACTAAATTACAATTGTATTCAAGGTGTAGACTTGGATTGTGACAATGGTGTTTGGGACATTGTTAAGTTGCCTCAAAGTAACGAACCGATCAATTATAAATGGATTATAACATCAAGAAAGATAGTCATGAAAATATTGACAGGTTTAATGCTCGATTGGTGGTAAAGGGCTTTACTCAGAAAGAATGAGTTGATTACAATGAGACTTTTTCACCCGTATCTACTAAAGATGTTTTTACGATTATCATGACCTTGGTGGCTCATTTTGACCTCGAACTATTCCAGATGGATGTCAAGACAGCTTTTCTAAGTGGAAGCTTGTCTGAAAAAGATTACATGAAACAACCTGAAGATTTCATTGAAACAAAAAAAAAAAGCATCTAGTGTGCAAATTGAAGAAGTCAATTTATGGTCTGAAGCAAGCTTCTCGGCAATGGTATATCAAATTTGATAGTGTTGTGACATCATTCAATTTCGTGGAAAATAAATTTGATCAATGCATTTATCTGAAGATCAGTGGAAGCAGATTTATTTTTCTTGTACTCTATGTGGATGCACTCTACTTGCCAGTAGTGATCGTGAATTGTTCTATGAAATCAAATAATTTATTTTTATTTGAGATGAAACATCTCGGAGAAACTTCTTTTGCATTAGGAATAGAGATTCATCATGATAGATCTAGCAATATTCTTGAATTATCTCAGAAGTCTTATATTGATCGAATTCTTTCTAGATTTAATATGCTATCTTGCAAGGATAGAGATGTTTCAGTAGCCAAAGATGACAAATTAAGCAAGACCCAATGCCCCAAGAATGATTTAGAGAGAAAATTTATGACATACATTCCCCATGCTAGTGCAATAGGCAGTTTGATATATGCACATGTGTACAACGCATGACTTAACTTTTGTTGTAAATGCCTTTGGCGTTGTCTGATCCTGGTCATAACCATTGGGTTGCAGCCAAGAAGATCATAATTTATCTTCAGAAGACTAAAGATCACATGTTGCTATGTCAAAGGTTGATAGCTCTGAAGTTGTTGGATATTCAAGTGTTGATTTTTGGTAGGTGCACTAATGATTATAAATTCATTGTTGATTACGTTTTCATACTTGTCAGTGATGCTATATCTTGAAAAAGTGTGAAGTAAACATTAGTCACATCTTTCACAGTGTATGTTAAGTTCGTAGCTTGTTATGGTGCATCTACACAAGCTATTTGACTTCGACTCCATATAGAGACGTATTGTGATATACTGTGACAACACTACAACAATATTCTTTTCCAAGAATAATAAGCTGAGTAGCGACACCAAACACATGCAAATAAATTCTGACAGTCAGGAATTCAATGAGACAAGAAGACATTGTTATCTAGAATATTGGAGCAGACAAAATGTTATCTGATCCACTAACTAAGGGCCTCAGGCCTATTGACTCTAAACGTCATGTAAATAATATGAGTGTCTTAAAGTTTTTTGATATTTTGGATTGGTTAGAGTCTGTAATATTCTGTTATTGTGAATTTTTATTATATGGAATGAAATGTGCATTACTTTTATATTTTATGTTATGATTGTCATCATTGTTAGTCACATTATTGGTTAGTCACATCATGGTATCTTGAGGTGAAGGTTAGTGCAAGAGGTAATTCAGACGTGTAATTGTTTGCAACATTAGTTTCTTACCTTGGATGCATTTTGATAATATAGTATCTTGAGATGTAATTTTTGATTCATTCAAGAGGGCATACTTTTTTGGTATATGATACAATTCGATAATGCAGTATCTTGAGGTAAAACTGGATTGTCCAAGATGTGCATCATTTATATGCTTTTATGACATATGGAGGACTGATAAGGTAATAGTGCTTGAGTAACTATTCTTGTACATGTATATCTCACGTGGCTCTATTCCTTACTACACTGCTAAATTATGATCTTTTTGAGTTAATTAAAAGTATTGTGATTATGGAAGGTCTCGTGTTTCAAAGAACATATAGACCGTCATAGTCCTGTATTAAAGCTTGAGACAGAAAAGGTCAATTAAAGTTTATGGATTGTTTTCTAAAATGTGGCCACAAATATTTTTCTTTCATTAATGTAGATTTTTTTTATCAAAAGGTTAAACCTTGTTTAGTTTTCGAAAATGACTTTTTGCTAATGTAGCCCAAGAGGGAGAATGTTAGAAAAATGGACTCCCATTATTTAATTTTTTTTAACTATTTTGAGTTGTATGGTAGTTCATAATATAGGTTCAATTATAAGTGTGATAATTGGATATTGGACCATACACTTTATGTGTTTGGCGGATCTAGTGAAGCGGTAAATGTAGGCTTAACCTTATGAGCCCACAATGTATGGGCCTATTAGGGTTTCAATAATTACAGATAGGTCTCCTGCTCTAACCCTATATAAGGAACCTCTTTGGTTCTTTTGGATTAACATAAAAGACATGTGAGAGTGTGAAATTGCTACCCCACTGACACTGTTGTAACGATAAGAATAATATATAAGAAGACCTAACCCGTTCTACAATCTGCTATAACTCAAATAGGTACGCCGTTCGATCCCACTAATCTCTATATATCTTGTGTTTGTTTATCATGTTCGATCTTGAATTTATCATGTTAAATTTCTTACTGCCAAGGCTTTAGAACACTGTACTTTTGAGCATTCCTTCGAATTATCATATCTTTATTTTTAGTTTCAGGTTCTTTTCTATTTTTGCTTCCAAATTTCTAAATGTTTAAATCTAAATTTGGATCTCCTTACCCTCGCTTTTGTCGTTGTGAAAATCTTATACAGTTTGACTTTTATTTCCTTCTACGGAGGAATCCCTATTTCATTTAATATGTCAAATGTTAAGTGTAATACGACCATTTATTTTTATTAAGATTTAGATGTCAGGGTTTGAATAAATATCTGAAAATTAAGCTATTGTATGTAGATCTGAATACTTAATAATTATATCTGTTTGTTTTCAACATCAAAATATATGAAAGTTATTCTTATTAAAAAAATAATAAATATAAAACTCAAATAAAATAATTTAAATATCATATCAATAAATTAGGTGATGATTTGTTATCGCATTTAATGGTAATGGTTGATGGCAACAATTGTAGGACGATAAGAGTGAAGTAAATAATGGTTGACAATAATGGTGTTGGGTTGGGCTAGGGGATTTGCAAAGATAATGGGGAGGGGGGGGGGGTTGTAGTGGTTGGCGTTGGTGGAGTGGTGATGGTAATGGAGGTAGTGGTGGTAGTTGGCAGTTCTAGTGATTATGATGTCTAGGTGCATTGGCGGAGTCAAGTATTTAGTGAGGGTGTGCAAATTTTCTACTCAGTTGTGTTAAGGGTGTATAGATTTAAATATACACACGTAATAAATAACACTTAACCCTTGTACACTGGATATTTTATGGCGAAGGATATATACTGGACCACCTTTCGCCTAAAGTGGCTCCGCCAATGTGAAGGTGGTTGTGGCTGACAATGATAAAGATGTTGAAGGTTGATGGTCGTGACTAGTGAACGTGGTTATAATTGTGATAATAAAGATAGTTGTATGGTAATGACTGACAACAGTGATTGATGGAGATATTTGTGAGTGATAGTGGTAGTTGGTGAGGGGACAACAGTTGACGATGGTGGTTGTGTAGTAGTAGTTGGTAGTGATGTCGATGAAAGTAATCTTACAAAAATCTTCGAATAACTTCTTAATGACATTAAGACTATATTCAAAATTGAGATATATTTGCGTTAGGTGATCAAATCTCAGCAAAAACAAATATACGGTCCTAGCCTCTAAGGTGCGGATAGTTCAAATTAAGACCTGTACCCTCCGGGCTCTTTTATGTTTTCCTCTTCTACAGCAAATAATACCAGTAATTTATATATTTCCTTAATCAAGATGCATTTTCTAGGTTAAAAGCTTTCAATATTTTGCTAATAAGTCTGCTTATTATCTGAATACTTTGAAGCTAGCAACTCACAAATTTGTGAACATAAGTAATAGCCAACTAGCTATTACCAACTTTTTTGATAACTCAGACAGATTTGTTGAATTTAACCATCTATTCATGTCTTAATAGAATTTGTGAATAAACTCGATCACAATTTATTAATAATTTAAAGTACTTTTTATTTCTCAAGTTTTGCAAAAGTCGAATAATCTATATATTGATAATTTACAAATTGTTCAAATTCCCCCTTGATATAATTGAAATATTTAAATGAGGTGAGATACAAAGATGTATGTTTCATTATTTTATTGAATGTATCATCTCTCTCTCTATATATATATAATAAAGGAGAGTAGTTAGCCTAAAATTATGACAAGTGTCATCTTACGAACTACATATTTGACATTTTTACAACAAAAACTATTATTTTACAACAAAAAACTATTTTGTTGATTATTTAATTATTTACTATTATTTCATATCTATATATATAATATATAATAACGGAGAGTAGTTAGCCTAAAATTATGACAAGTGTCATCTTGAGAACTACCTATTTGACATTTTTACAATAAAAAACTACTATTTTACAACAAAAAACTATTTTGTTGATTATTTAATTATTTAATATTATTTCATATCTATATATATAATCCCACCTGGTGGGATTACACTGGGTATGTTGTTGTTGTTTTTATATATAATAAAGGAGAGTAGTTAGCCTAAAATTATGACAAGTGTCATCTTGAGAATTACCTATTTGACATTTTTACAACAAAATTTTTTATATTTTACAACAAAAAACTATTTTGTTGATTATTTCATTATTTACTATTATTTCATATCTATATATATAATAAAGGAGAGTAGTTAGCCTAAAATTATGACAAGTGTCATCTTGAGAATTACCTATTTGACATTTTTATAACCAAAAACTATTATTTTACAACAAAAAATTATTTTGTTGATTATTTAATTATTTAATTTTATTTCATATCTATATATAGAATAAAAGGGAGTAGTTAGCCTAAAATTATGACAAGTGTCATCTTGAGAACTATCTATTTGACATTTTTACAACAAAAAACTATTATTTTACAACAAAAACTATTTTGTTGATTATTTAATTATTTAATATTATTTCATATTATGGTAAAAAAACAAATAATATTATTTCATATCTATCTATCTATTTTTATATATATATAATAAAGGGGAGTAGTTAGCCTAAAATTATGACAAGTGTCATCTTGAGAACTACCTATTTGACATTTTTACAACAAAAAACTATTATTTTACAACAAAAAACTATTTTGTTGACTATTTAATTATTTAATATTATTTCATATTGTGGTAAAAAACAAATAATATTATTTCATATCTATATATATAATAAAGGAGAGTAGTTAACCTAAAATTATGACAAGTGTCATCTTGAGAATTACCTATTTGACATTTTTACAACAAAAAACTATTGTTTTTCAACAAAAAACTATTTTGTTGATTATTTAATTATTTAATTTTATTTCATATCTATATATATAGAATAAAAGGGAGTAGTTAGCCTAAAATTATGACAAGTGTGATCTTGAGAACTACCTGTTTGACATTTTTACAACAAAAAACTATTATTTTACAACAAAAAACTATTTTGTTGATTATTTAATTATTTAATATTATGGTAAAAAAACAAATAATTTTATTTCATATCTATCTATATATATAATAAAGGGGAGTAGTTAGCCTAAAATTATGACAAGTGTCATCTTGAGAACTACCTATTTGACATTTTTACAACAAAAAACTATTATTTTACAACAAAAAACTATTTTGTTGATTATTTAATTATTTAATATTATTTCATATTATGGTAAAAAATAAATAATATTATTTCATATTGTGGTAAAAAATAATTAAGATTGACTTCTATTGGATGAACACCATTAAGATTGAATCCTGTTGGATGAAAACTATTATGATTGTTCAATTATTTCATATTAAGATTAGTTGTTAATTTTTTCATACTATTTCATATTTTGTTGATTATTTAATTATTTCACATTATGCTATTTTATTCTACCCAAAATCAATTAACATTGACTTACTTTCACATAATTAGTGGCGTGGGTATAATACACATGTTGCTATGTCAATTTTAAATAGGATATCTTAGATATCTAAGTAAATATAATCATCATATATTTATTTTTGTGTAAATTCTAATTTATTTCTTTGTTAATTTTTCATATTATTTTTATATAGAAGTGAATAATTGATTGACAATTATTAAATAATTAAATAAGTTTATAATTTTATTTCATATTTTATTAATTATTTAATTATTTCATATTAATTCCTTTTACAACAAAAAACAACTAAGATTGACTCCTATTAAATAACTCAGCACTTTATAAAAATTAAAACTAATTAGCATGATTATAAGACGTAAAAGTTAATTTTATCCCCAACAACCAAGGTACATGACTTGCCGTAGGGACTCATCTGTTTGCTCATTCTTCCTCTTTTTCTCTTAAAAATATTTTTCGATCCCAATATTCAAGTGGTTCTTCTGAAATGAGAAGAACCGGCTAGAAAATCGGAGAATAGCCTGACGTCAGAGCCGGTTCTTATTAGATACACTATTAAGATTTTAGGCTAGAAATCAATGGAGCTTCAAAAGAAAAAAAATAAGAGTACTCCTAATTCCGTAATTTGTATTCCAAATTTATATTCCAATCAAACAATTACTCCCAATTCCATAATTTTTAGTCCAATCAATTTTCTACAATTCTGTTTCAGATTTCTGCAATTTTTGACAATTATTATTCCCACAATCTGTATTCCAAAAAATTAGAGATTTCATAGATAGCTATTGTAAGTGAATGGTAAATTTTCTTACTCCTATTGGATGAAAAGTAAATGGCTATGGTAAGTGAATCGTATTGATGCTGATCATTACATTATATGGCTATGGTAAGTGCTATCAAATTATTATTACAGCTAATCATGATTAGCAATCATATAAGAATGGTAAATGAATATTTGATCAATATTTAATTAGCAATTACACAACATATACATGGAAAGTACATAATCTGACCAATATTGCTTCTAACTACAGATGCCTGTAAAAATTACTATATATTGGCATGATTCCTATGTAATATGAACATTGAAGCTACTGCATCATTTATAGAAAAACAATCACTTTACTCCTTCACTTCATTAAAAATATGGCTGCTAAATTTGACTTTATCAAAGAGGTTTCAGGGACAAAGATGCAGTGGTGTTTAAAAGTGCGAGTTGTGCGTTTTGGTTATTTTTATCGGTTATGCTAATAAGAATTCACAGTTCACTACTGATTCGTTTGTGAGAAGAGAGCCTTTTTGTGTGTTGTTAAGGTTATGTGTGTAACTAAACATTTATACATGTTATTTTATTGCGTGTGCTCTTATCGTTGGAAGGTTTGTGACTGGTTTAGCCAACTTCCTGGTTTGGCACTTTAGTTGTTGTGCAGATGTATTTTATTGGAAGAAGCTGTACAAGATTCAAATGTTCTATATTTTGGTTACTGCTCTATAGAAGAAGAAGTTTTGATAGTGTATTTTCTGTTATATTCTCTTGCTCTCTATGTTATTTGTAACCAACAAAGGAAAGAAATAAAAGAAGATAAAGAAAAATAAGAAGAAGAAAAAACTTATGGGTAAACGTAAAAAGTAAGAGTAACATATATTAACTAATTTTATGTTTACTTTTCTTTCGTTAGTGTTTAGTATAGAGTTTACTTTTCTTTTATTAGTTTTTAGTATAGAAAACTTTGAATTGATCTCACTGATTCGAAATGTCTTTTTTCAAACTCAAAATATATAGACTCAACAGATAAGGATATTTATAATCATATATTTTCAAATAGATGATATTTTTAAAGAAAACACTACAACATATATACATATATATCTATCGTAGTCATACAAAGTAGAATTTGGGGAGAGTGGAGTATACGCAGACCTTACCTCTATCTTACAGGTGAGGTAGAGGTTGCTTTCTGTATACCTTCTGTTCAAGACAAAAATAGTCTAAAAAAGACATAATGAAAGTATAAGAGATAATAGATAGTAATAAAAACAACAGATGGTAGCAGAATAATACTACAACAAATTGTTATGATATTTGAATTTAAATGTGAATTAAACAAAATTTGAGATAGCCTGAAGTTTTTACTTCTTAACCCTTACATAAATACCTCTTCAGTGACACATAAACTAATGTAAGCACTCGAAACTATGTCATCTGAATTTTCAAATATTGAAAACACAATTTATTTCAAAGTGTGTATATTGGGAAACCTCTTGATGATAGTGGCATTGGGCAAATTAGAAAGTTGAATTATGGACATCACCAAGGTTAATTTAAGATGAATTCAATTTTTGGCGGTTCAACTCTTTCATAGTATTGTGTTAGTATAATTTCTTAGTATGTTAGCACTAATCAAGATGATTCTTAGGTTAGTGTCAAGATTGTTGCGATTATCTTTCTCCTCTTTTTTTCTCTATAATAGTCCGCGCATCGCGTGAGTACGTATACTAGTTTTGATATTAAACTCGAAACAATAGGCAAAAAAGGGAATGTTTTGTTCCATTATAACCCCATTACTAATAGTGAACAAAGAAATATTAATTTAATTATCAACGAGATATAATTATATTAAGAAAAGATAATAAAATTGATTTTTTTTTCCGGGCAAATTGTTTAAAGTTATTTATATATTTTTTTTTGTAGTTTAACGTTTTCTATTTCTATTTCTTATTTACACATAAAATATTTGAAAATAATATAATCCTTTTGTTTTTTTTACAGGATCATAATCTTCTATTCAAATCTAAAGAATTTTAATCATCCAATTTTTTCCCTTGATAGAAAGTAGAAAATCACATTAATATTAGCGTAAATAACGAAAAACCAGCGAGTCCTTTACAAGGAAACACAAAGCGTCATATAATCCTAAGTTATTTTTTGCCATATTTGGCGCCACTTTCTCCCGCGTTTTTTTTTTTCATCACAACCTCAAAAATTCCGAACAATAAAACCCCCTATTAACTATACAAAAAATAAATAAAAATCCCTCTTTCCTACAGAGAGAACTGAAGAGTCCCAAGAGTATTAGGTCATCGGAACTGAAAAGGGTCGCCGCCGTTCACCGCCGTTTGCCGTTGTTGGCTGCTTATTGGTTGAGGGAGGATGTTTTATTCGCATACGTTCTTGGCTAGAAAAGGTCCATTAGGGACAGTATGGTGCGCTGCACACTTGCAACACAAGTTGAAGAAGCCTCATTATACTTCTACTAATGTTGCAGCCACTGTTGGTATGTTTTCTTTCTTTTTCTCTTTATAAATTCTATAGTGTGGTACTTTTTAATGTTTTCTTGAAAATTTGTTCCTTTTTATTTGTTCAATTGTCAAGATTTCTATTTGTTTTTGTGGGAATTGATGGGTTGATTTTCTTTTTCTTGAAATTTTGCTCCTTTTTGTTTGCCCAACTGCCAAGATTTCTCTCTGTTTTTATGGGAATTGATGGGTTCCTATTGCTTTTATTTTTCTGGAAAATAAAGCCATTTTTGATTTGCCCAACTGTGCCAAGATTTCTCTTTGTTTTTATGAGAATTGCTGGGTTGCTTTTCTTTTTCTTGAAAATTTTGCCCCTTTTTAGTTGCCCAACTGCCAAGATTTCTCTTTGTTTTAATGGGAATTTGATGGGTTGCTTTCTTTTGTTTTTTCTTGAGCTTTTTTGTTTTTAAAAATAATCTATTTTTACTAATTTCACATAGTTAAATTAGGTGTCTTGTTTTGCTGATATTAGTTCGGGAGTTTTTGTGAGATAAAGATTTGATCTTTTGATTCACCTTGGATTTTGTTAGTCACTTAGTTGCATGGATTAATTCTGAGGTGTACATCATTATATTTTCTGATGTGCTTTATTTTCCTTGAAAATTTGTCCCTTTTTATTTGCTCAATGCCAAAATTTCTATTTGTTTTAATGGGAACTGATGAGTTTTTTTTTTTAAAGAATCTATTTTTCCTAATTTCACATAAAAATCAGGAGTCTTGTTTTGCTGATATCAGTTTGGGAGTTCGGGTGAGATAAAGATTTGATCTTTTGATTCAGCTTGGGTTTTGTCACTTGCATGGATGAATGCTTATAATTTGATGTTCTCTTTCTGTTTTAGTCGTGCTAAGTGAAGGCTTAGATTATAATGTGTTTTCAGTGTATAATTCAACTCGTTGTTGCAGATTGTTGGTTGAATGTAATTTTGTGTATCCAATATTACTTTTGTTGCTTGAGAATTTCTTCTGGGATTTGATGAGTTTCTTCTTGAACTTAGACATTATATCAACTCTTGAATTCTTAGGCAAGTAGGGGAGAACGTATGTGTTCATCACACAAATAAAATAAGGTTTGGTGGAATCTCCTTTCCAATAAATGTGAATTCTGAACCTTTCTCTTGAATGAGACTAAAGATTTGAATTTTACAGATGACTCTACCCATGGTTTTATTAGGGTAAATGATTAATTTTACGTCTAATCTATTGGAAATGTAATAACTGTGCTCTTCATTTTGTTTTGGGCACAAAAACGCGTTTATCATTAATCAAATAGTGCAAAAATTGGCCCTTTTCCATTTCACTATAAAAGACAACTAATTAAGAAAAGTTGGCATTTATATACGGCAAGCTTTCACGGGGTAACTGAAAAGATATGGACAAGTTGAGTAAAAGAATTATGTTATCTCAGAATTTGGACATAATGCAAATAACCATACCAATCATAAGTCATAACTCATAACAATAATGTTTTGGGATGATATTCTGTTGAACTATACAGAATTAAGAACAAAATTATCCCATTTCAAATAGTTTAGGGGCAAAATTAGCCCTTCATTATCCAAGATGGAGCAATTGTTAGTGGGAGGATATTTTTGAGCTACTTGGCTAACAATGGGTGCATTTTTTAGCTACTTGATTGATGATATGGGTATTTTGTGCCAAATTCAAATGGAGGGCAAAGCTATCCCATTTCGAATAGTTTAGGGGCAAATTTAGATTTTTTCCGTTTTTATTAGTCAGATTATTTAAGAATGTTGTGGATTTATCTTATGCAGGAACTAAATAGTGCACCATATGTATCCTTAAACGTTTAATGGCCCAAATGCTGCTTTAATTTTTCTGGTATATGCCAAATGTCAATTTGAGGTAGTGGTACGGACTGCGTACACTTTACCCTCCCCACTTTGTGCGAAGGGTAAAAGTGGGCATGTTGTTGTATGCCAAGTTTACTTTGTTTTGATTAGTTAGTCCTTGAAGCTTTCTTAATAGCTTGATTGTAATAAATTATGTCCTTTCCCTTGGTAGTAGGTACTCAGTGGAACAATTGAGGTGTATATAAGTTGGCCTAGACACCATCGTCATCAAATACTTGCTAAAGTTGATGTTTTTCAAATTCATCATCACTTCATCTCATTGATATCTTATACAACCACTGATGTTGCTAGGTGACTAGAGCATGATTTCATAAAAAGCCAGAAAGGATGTATAAGTTGCTCTACACAAATATGTAGTAGTAGCTTTGATATGCATATGATGTTTTAAGTCTGTTTTCATGATACTATTGCTTATTTTTTGAAATCTATTTCTAGAGCGCATCATGACTCCTGAAGTACCTATTGCGCTGCGAACGTCTGGCCACCTTCTACTTGGAGTTGTTCGGATATACTCAAAGCAAGTCGAATACTTCTCCGAGGACTGCAAAACATTACTAAATGGAGTTCTAAAGGCCTTTACGTCCACAAATGTCAATCTACCAGAAGATGCCACTCATGCACCATACCATTCCATCACTTTACCAGAAACGTTTGAACTGGATGCCTTAGTTTTTGATGAAGATCTTGACCTGGATAGGTAATTTTGTGTAGTATTTTTTGGTTATCATCTAGAATCTGCAGTTAGTTACACGTGCATTTGGAATCCCAGGGTTACGGATACTCATGTTAAAAGTTACGAAGAGATAACTTTGGAAGGTATGTATTGTGTTGTTTACTCTAATTCTTCTCTGTATCTTTGTGTTTAATTTTCAATTGAACTTTCAGTTCTGAAATTCTCTTTTGCGTAGATCAAACTCTATCGCATGAAGATCAGTATGTTGCTATTTTCATTGATGAGGTGCGTTCTCTTTTGCTTCATATTAGCAGGGAAGTCTAGATTTATTCTCTCTAAGTTGCAACTCAGGTTTTTCTTTTTACAGGAAATAGTGAAGAGTTTGTCAAATTCAGGTGAAGTTTCTGGATTAGTTGCCACGCCTATGGAGACAGAGTATGGATCTTACTGTCTATTGATGTTGATTTTGTTTCTGTTTATTGCCATGTTTGGTAATAGATGTTTCTTCGATGATGCAGTTCCGGTCCTTCGAATCCAGATATAACTGCTGCTCAATCCCAACATTCTTCCCCTAAAAATCATGCAGGACGAACCGAAGGAATTGCTCGTGATGACATTCCCCAAGATATTCCAGAAGTTGAAATCATGCGTGATGCTGTCCATGAAAGCTTTGAGAATGTTGACTTGTGGTCAGACCGAGGGAATGATGTGATGGAACCAGATAAAATTCTGGAGGAACAGATCATGAGAGACAAGGAAACTGCAAGCCCAGTTGTGGAAGAGATGTTGGCCCCTGGAGGACATTCTATACCATCTCAACAGCGAGAAGAACCACCCGCGACTACTTCAGCGGAGGCTCATGAAATTGCTGATCCACAGATGTCATTTGGTGGGTGCAGGGTTCTTATTCTTAAACTGAAGTTGCATATAGAACATGTATATATATATTCTAACATGGAACTCCTTGCTTTCATGGATATTCAGGGCATCAGTCACTTGATTTAGCACTTCTTTCAACACCTCCTCTTGAGGAGCCAAAAAATAGAAGAAAACGAAAGCTACTTATCTATGACGAGGACATAGTATTGTCAAATCGGTATGTTAATGTTTTTTCATCATTAATTATATATTTCTATTCAACTATTAGTCTTTTTGACAATTATCATGTTCAACTTTACAGTGAGATGAAAAAGAGACTACAAGGGATCGGTATAAAAGTACGCGAAAGAAAGAAACTTCCTTGTTCTTCTTTGGACATCTGGAAGCAAAACAAGAGACTGAGAAAAGATGGAATTTTCATTGAGCCGTTGATAACTGGTGGGTATCTCACAGTTATTATCTTATGAGTCTGAATGTTCTTCACCTAAAATTTAGCTTCTGTTAATTTGTAGGATTATGTGATGATCTCTGCAATACCTACAAGGAAGACTTCATTTCAGCAAAAGTCAAGATGGCTTCCTCTGAGGAGGATCATGCAGGACCCAGCAATAACCAATCCACTCCACCTGGGAATGATCTTCCGATGGAAATTGAAAGACTACGTGATAACCAAGACCTTGCATCCACCAATTTGTTGTCTGAAATTTTGCCTTCACCAAATAAGTTCATTTCCTCTCCACAGACGTCCATGCCTTCCCCAAGCAGAAGAGATGACTTCAGTCCTGCTACTACAACTTTTGGTACAGAATCAGGTCAGATAGGAAGAACCATGGATAGTGGGGTGCGGCCCACACCCGACCTAGCAGCATCTACTGGGCATGTTGGTTCTGATATGGAGACTCCTTCAACATGGTTTGGAGAAGGACTAGGTGTGGAGGATACCACTCTATCTGATATTCCTGAGTTTGATAATTCTGCTGGGGTATGTTCGTTCAATGCTCACTTCCCTATCAAATAATGAATCTACTTTGATAATTTTCTGGATAACATTTTCAGCAGATTTGTATCATCCAGAGTAGCCTCATTAACCCCTTAACACATCTTTAGTCGATTTTAGACTAGGATTTGTAAAGGGCTTATATTTGAATGTTCTTGTGGTTATTCTCATTCAAGGCATCATTACTTGGTGCATTGCTACGGTCAAATTGTCACCCCATATGACTATTCAACTTAGTTCTGCCTTGTTATGTATCTGATAAATCACTAAATGCCAATGCAGGATCTAAGTTTTCTAGAGCAAGATGACGAAACTCCTATTGGTGAGCTAAGAACCTCCTTTTTTCCTTTTTAGTTTTAAGGGTTTGCATTAATGCGGATAAAGTTGGTCAATTTTATATGCTACTGTCTGCAGCATCGTATTTCTGGATTTTTTAATGATGTAACATATGCCTGAAGCTTATATATCCATATGCTAAAGCAGGACTTCGAGGAACTCCTTCATCAAGTAAGCAAGGGGGAACACTGGAGTTTGACTCATTATCTGCTAGAACAAGGTAGCACTTCATGAACATTCTTCTCATATTATAGATTTACTTTGCAGGATAGTCTTTTAACACTATTATTGCAGAGCTGTTGCTCAATATTTGAAGGGGCAGTCACCAGTAACGCCTATGTCAGAAGAGACTGGAGATGTCAGCTTAAATGCAATTTTAGAAGGCAAAAAGAGAAGAGTATGTGCCCGAATGTTTTATGAGACTCTGGTAAGTCCTCTCCAATGTTTCCATGATTAATGGCTCTTACTGCAGGTCAATTTTCAAAAATTGGGTGCCTAGAAGTCTTCTAATATCAGTATAGCTTGTAGTGCGAATATAATTTATTCATTTTGAACTCTTTGTGGGTGTTTGAACTGAGTTAAGAAAAGGTTTAACTAAAAGTTTCTCTGTTTAGTTGTATGTTTTATGCTTTATTGCTTAATCAATCATATTTGGTATAATGTGTATCTTTTTAGGAGCTATTTCATAAGATCCTTACTTACTGTCTTCCTTCTGGATATTGATTACAGGTGTTGGAGACTTGTGGACTTGTACGTGCGAATCAAAATGAACCTTACGGTGATATTACTCTAAAAGTGACTACCAAACTGAAGGAGAAATTTTCAAGCTGAGGCCATTGTGTAGATCTACATAGAGGTATAATTTGTCGTAGTTTTGACTGCACCCTTTCTACTGTTTAAACAAATTAAAAATGCAGTCTTCATATTAGCCTAGTCTTTGACCTGTCAATGCAGTAAAGTTTAAGAGGTAGATCTATTGCAAAGCTTCAGATAGTAATATTTTATCAACGAAACCGAAAGAAAGAAAAAAACCCAGTGTGTTTTGTATAGATTGAGTCATGTATCTTGATTCTTTACACATTCCGTATTGGGAGAATTGTAGGAAATTGTTCGATAACACTTTTGTCTATTTCTTTCTGAATGATATCCGACGATAAGGACTCCAATAGCCTTTTTCTAACAAATCTAAATGTGGTCTTTTCCTTTGAAATGCAGATAAATCATTGTACAAAGATGCAGCACTCAATAATACCTATATGAAGATGTATAACCCTGGCCAGCCTTTTTGTCTAAATTATTACTCCATGTATCAGCCAGTTGCTTCATGAGGAAATTAGCATTTTGTTGCTCCTCTATTGAAGTCTCTCTTGCCTGCTGGTCTTAAATTATTTTTTCCTAGCCTTTTAGGTATAGTTCCTTTTAATAACTTTTATTTTATTTTTAAACTTATGTGCTCCGTCAATCATAGAGGGTTTCCTTTATAAATTTTAACATTTGGTATTTCTTTCTTTCTTAATAATTGATTTTTTATCATTTTACAAAAATGGTCCTAATCTTTGTGCATTTGAGTTTCTCAGTGTAGTTCCACAAAATGGGGTCTAAGGATAGTAGTGTGTGTGCACAGAATTTACCTCTATTTTAGAGGTGAAGTATTGGGACAGTTTTTGATAGATTCTCGATTCAGAACAAAAGACAATCTAGAAATTGACTCTTGGCTCAAAACAACAAAACAGTCTACTGGGCTTTTTAATTAAGAGTGACAAAAAAGTTTAAAAATTAAAAAAAGGTAACACAAGTTTTAATTATTGTCATTATTGTTAATGACATGCAACAATTGTCAGCAACTTTGACTGTTGCTGCAGCAACTATCGTAGTTGTTGTAGCAACTTTCTAATCACTAATTAGCAAAAAATTTGACTTGGGCTGGTTAAACTTGTCACCAATTTTAATTTCAACACTTTTTTGTCACCTCCTTCTCAATTTTCTCTACTGTCTACTTGTATAATAATGGCAAAATGTTTCAACATTCTTTATTGTTAATTACATAAATTACAAGGAACGTAGAGTACAGTATGAGTAGATTTTAAAGAAACTCCCTATCTATCACACCTTTCTTTCTTTCAGCTGGATGTCTTTGCTGCTTCAAATTGAGCTTTGTATAAAGGCACTAATACTTCTCTAGTAGGGAGATTTTCCATGACAATACTACAGCTCAAGAACTCATTAATCCATTTGCTTAACTTGGGAAATTTTTGTTTAGTCAGTAGTTCTACCTCTATTACTTCTTGAATTGCTCCAAACCAGAGAGCTATGTAACTGGCAACGATGTCCACGAATCCAATGTTGTCTCCTCCAAAGAATTTCTTGTCTTCAAGTTCATTGTCAAGATACTTTAGGACTTCAAAAGCTTCATCAAGACCTTTCTCTTTTTCGTCTCCTTTGCCATAACAAACTTTGTACATTGCACCCATTAACTGATAACACATTTTGTTAGTACACAATAAAATAAAGTAAAAACGAACTCTTCTAAGTTCATACCATAGTAATAGTTCGTTGTATTAAGCGTGCTTTTGGTACGAAGGAATTTTTTTCACGGAAAATATTGAAAAATAAGTGATTTTCTAATTTATTTTTTGATTTTTGTGAAGTAAGCAAAATAATATTATTCCAAAAGTATTATATATAAGCTAGAAAAGTATTATGGGAGTGGGGTGGGAAGTGGCAGCTCGGCGGCTAGGAGTGGTGGGGGTTGGGGGAGTTGGAAGGTAGAGAGGACCGGAGGAGACATGAGTTGGTATGTCACATATGACTTATGAAACTTGGTTTTCCTACTCATAATCAAAGTTATTTTACAATTTTTTAAGGAACTTGTTTTTTTTTTAAAAAAAAAAAAATTTCCAAACACGAAAATTTTTTTTTAGAACTTTTTTCCCTCCATATCATACACTCCCTATAACTAACTATTTACCTCCTAGTACTAGTGGAGCTGCTTGTCCCAAATCCAGATTAATCCGCTAGTAAATTTCAGACATTAAATGATTAAACGAACAAAAAGAACAAATTGCAAGTAAGTGGAAACATATATATGTACCTTTTCATCAATTAAGTTAGCACAGAAACGAGCCATGGATCTCTGATATGGATCTTTAGGCAAGAGAGGAGTTGTACTTTCCCAAGTCTCATCAATATATTCAAGAATTATTAGTGACTCACATATTGGCTTCCCATTATGTACAAGCACTGGAACTTGTTTATAAACAGGATTATACTTAACAAGTTCAACACTCTTATTGGACCTATCTTCTTCAATATATTCATATTCTACCCCCTTGAGTTTCAAAGCTAGTTCTACTCTTCTATTAAATGGCCCTGCAAAAATACCATGAACTTTCACCTCTCCCATTTTTGTTTCATAAATTTAACTCTTTTTTTTACTTGGAGAAATTTGGAGGAAAGAATATTTTATATATAAAGGGAGCAATAATTTCATTGTTTAAAGTTCTTTAAGGTTGGGTTATGACTTCATTAGTGGAGAAAATTCAAAATTATGGACTTTTCTTTTAGGATGACTTAAGTACTTACCTCATGGCTCATGTCATGTTCACTAATTTAAGGGCATAATTCAGTCACAATGTTAAAGAGCTGAATTAATTTTGAACTTAATTTAATATATCTTCAAAAGTGCGCGTGTGCACTCATGATATGAGTTGAGTTTAAATAATTGTAGATTTATGTAGCGAATCCTAACTTATTTTCGACAAAGACATAATTAAAGGTATTTGAGAAGTGCATGTAAATTTTGGGAATAAGCCTTTCGAGGTTAGGTTATTCTAGTAATGATATATATGGCTGCTACATATGGTCATTTTGAATCAACTGGTCATGGGGCTCATCATAGTCCCAGTTAAAAAGTATTTTGTTGTATTCATTACGCCCTGGAAAGAAAAAGCTTAGTGATAGGGAAAATAATGGGACTTGAAATACTACAAAGAAAAAGCTGAATTGATTTTTCTTGCCGTCTTAATTAATTAAGTCCTTTAAGGTCATACATAAACTATGTTAAGATAGGTTATTTTGAGGAGAAAAAAAGTAGCCCAATATTCCCTCCGTCCCATTTTAATTGAACATATTTTATTTTACATAATGATTAAGAAATCATAAATGGAATGATGAATTATACTCCATTCGTTTCAAGATACTTGACCACTTTTGACTTGGTACACCCATTAAAAAAACATTAATTAAAAATGTATTTTACAAAATTAATGCTATTAATGATGTTTTGGAACTCTAAATCTAACTATTGTTATTTTTCTTAGTTATTTAATACTGAGAGTAGTATAGAAAAAATAATAAAATACTTTTGATTTGTGAAAATGGACAAGTAATTTGAAATAAACATATTTAGAAAGAAGATCAAGCATTTTGGAATGGAGGGATATTCATTCCAAAATTAATGATATTCAGGGGCGGAGCCAGAATTTTCATTTAGGGGTGTCACAATATAAAGAAGTACATTCACGAAGAAGTCAAGAGGTGTCAATATGTAATATATATATAAAAATATTTTTGCCTAGCTACCTAGTGTAGTTTTTCGATGAAGAGGTGTCGGTCGACACCCCTGAATTGCACGTGACTCCGCACTGATGATATTCATTGGAGATAGGAATGGATATTGAAATTGTAATTAATTATAGAGGTATAATGAGAAAAACTTAATTAATTTTATTTTGATTCAGTAAGTGATTAACTAATATAAGATATTTATTTTTAATAAGATGACTAATTAGAATGAGATGGAGGGAGTAATTAATTTCAACCTTAGAGAGCACGGAATGCAATAGGTCAAAGATGGCGCATAAACATTTCAACAAAAAGACAAATGCAGTGAATAGTGATTAATATATTCTCCTTCCCAAGCAAGAAAATAGAAATTTTAGAAATTTGAATTTTGGATTGGCTTATTTTAGGTGTTTTTAAGCTAAAAATAACTTTTAAGCACTTTTGAAGTGTTTGGATAAATTTAAAAAATGCTTATAAGTACTTAATTTTTGCCTAAAATACTTAAAATAAGCCAAAAGTCAAAAGCCCATCCAAACAAGTTAGTGTTTCATTCACACAACTATTAAGTTAAAATTTGAACTTTTATTATATCGAAATAAAATTGATATAAAATCGACATATTCAAGAATTTTTATATTCTTAGGAGATATACGTGTTTTAGAGAGCTTTTTCAATTAAAAACACTTTTTGATGCATTTTGCATTGGAAAACGGTACTTATTTTTTCTAATGTTTCTTTCAAATTTTTTTTTTTGTTCTCTTCATCTTCTTTTTATTTATTTTGATTTCTTACTATAAGCTATCTAAAACGAAATACTAAAATCTATATAAAATATATAGGAAAGTGAAATTACATATATGTGTATATACGTATATATCATGAAATATATCTTTAAATTAATACACATTAATTAATGCTAACTTTTTTTCCTTTTTGTAAAAGGTGAATCAATTTGAAAATATAATCTAAAATCAAAATAAGGGTTAATTAGCTACTACTCTCTTTTCCTCACTTCATGTGGGACGAGATTCCCCCTCCAGTGGACTTTAGGCATGTGGCACACGTTAGTTCATCTAAAAAAGGTCACTTTTCTATAATTAAATTAAAAACAAGTTTATTTAAAAAATTTCTTTTTATCGTTAATGAAATAATTTATTGTCACACAAATATTTAAGATTTATTTTAGATCATATATATTTTAAAAGTCTTTATTTCTTTCTTAAATTTTATGTGATATCAAACGATGTCATATAAATTAGGCCGGAGGATACTATTATGATTTCTGAGTCTATTATAGTCCACAATATATATGACCTAAAGTCAAAAAAGAAATCTGGGAAAGCAGTAGGAAGCTTGCACCAGAGGGATGATATCGACTGACAAAGAAAATGGACCTCATGAGTCATGATGATCATCAATTTTAATTTACTTGGTCAACAAGAAAAGCAAAGCCACATAAACTGTACATATTTTAATTTCCCTATATATATAGTTCTTCTGCTGGTTCTATTAGCTCTCATCACTAGAAAAAAAGAACAACATTTAAGTAATTGCACCTTAGCTTTGCTTCTCTTTTATTAGCCAAAAACATTCATAAGATATGGCATTTTTTCAAGGTTTCTTGAGCTGTTTCAGTGGTAGTGTTCCACCTTCTTCATCTTCAAGAGTTTGTGATGATGTGAGCAACAATAATAAGTTAAAATCATCCGTTGCAAAGACCAAAAAGAAATCATCATCAAGTGCTCCAATTCCTGTTTCTTATTTCCCCATCAACTCGCAGCTTTCGCGCTTGTAATAATATATATTTCCAAGAATTATTAGGGGTCGAGTTGCTTGAATGAATGACAATTAATTAATGCTTTTCAAATGAATGGATCGGATCAAATATGGACGGGTTGAAAATTGATTAGACGAAAATGGATGATAAGAGATTCAATAAGGGGATTTCAACTCCCAAGTTGCACTATGAAGCTGGATGCATGTTGAATTTTATATTATAGGCTAGTTTTGGAGGTTGATGTTGTGATGGTTAGATTTGAATTTTGAAATTTTTTACATATATTTTTGTGTAAATCTTTGATCTGATTATATATTATTTGATCAGTTGCTCTAGCTAGAATTAGGCTTTTTAGTCTTTGTTTTTTTTCTACATCTATCAACTCACAATTTTTGCGCTTGTAATAATATATATTTTCAAGGATTATTAGGTGTCGAGTTGCTTGAATGAATGACTATTGATTAGTATTGTGCAAATGGACGGATCGAGTTGGATTGAACTCTCAAGTTGCACTAAGAACCTGGAATATGCATGTTGAATTTCATATAGAGGCTAGTTTTGGAGGTTGAGGTTGTGATGATCAATTATTCAATTAGATTCGAATTTTGAACTTCTTACACACACATATTTTCTTGTATATTAATCTTTGATTTGAGTGCGTAAATGATTTTTCCTAACAACAAGAAGGTGCGATCTATGACTTTTTCTTAATTATAACCACCTTTCACAAAGAAATAAAGAAGAAGACACATTTTACAATCCAACCTAAACATGCTTCAATCGAGTAATACTTAATAAATAGAGACTATATCTTATGAAATAAATGAGGTTAAGTTGTCAAATATACCTATTAATTAATATAATTTTAAAAAATACAACAAATAATTTAAGACGAAGGAATCAGATTAATTTGAGTGACCAAACACTCTTGAATTTAATTGTGTTGAGAGGAGAGGACAATTGGGAAGGATGGTTTGCTGGGTTACTATTTAAGTAGGAGGTCTTTTTCAGTTTGAGTCAACAATATACCTCAAATAAATTGATTAACAAGAAAGTGTGATCACAGAGCAGCAGATATGATGAATAAAAAACACAAAACCTATGTCATGAGACAATTTGATAAAAAGTAAAGAGGAAAAAGAGAAAGACTATTGATTACTCCCTCCGTCTTATATTAGTTGATCACTTTCACTTTTGCATGCTTCTTAAGAAATCATAAATAAGAAGGATAATTTTACTAATTTACCCCTTAAAATACTTTCTTGGAACTTTACAAACATGTTTTTACACTTCCAAAGAGTATTAATTGTAAGGGTAAACTGAAAAAAATTTACTCCCTCCGTTCCCATTTACTTGTCAACTTTTTAAGTTGCACACCCCTTAAGAAAATCATTAACTATAAGCTAATTTGACTAAATTACCCTTATTTATTACTCATCTTTATTTAATGCTTTTTTTTTTTACACTATATTAATATCTCTCCATATTTATTACTAAGGATAAAAGTGGAGACAAACAAATAATTATGCATAGCTTTTGTGAAATGACAAATATTAAGGAACATTTATTTTTAGTAAGGACGACAACTAATTAGGAATGGAGGGAGTAATAGATTTTATCTCGATTTAGTAAGTGGGCAAGTAATTTGGAACATGTATTTTTAGTAAGGTGATCAACTAATATGGGACGAAGGGAGTGATTGCAAACGAGCATTAAAGTCGTACTCCCTTTATCCATTTTAGTTGGTTATATTTTATTTTACATGATATTTAAGTAATTAAAAATAAGATGGTTAATTTTACTAATTTACCTTTCATTCATATTAATGGATATCAAGATTATTTGTGAAAAATATGCTCACATTAATTTATTTAAGCTTCAAACTGGTGGATATCTCAAAAAGAAATACTTTGATTAGTGTCTAGCTAGGTTCATTCTTTAATATCTTGATAATGATCCTTTAATATGACCTATTGACTCATTCTACACTTACTTCTCTTCCTTGAATAGTCTTTCTTGGCTTTCATTCTAATATTGTTGTAATTTTATTAATTAGCATTGACTCTTTTTATTGCCATTAATCTTAGCTTGTTTTCCGTTACATTCCACAATCATAACATTCCATTAATTAGAAATCACCATTATTACAGTAAAATATCTCTAAATTAATATTGTCGGGATTATAAAATATTATTATTTGGTAGAGGTATTATTTAATCGATAAATTAATATTTATTAATTTAAAAAGAGTGTTTTCAAGATTCATTAATTTTGATTACATCAAAATCATTGTATCGCCCCTGCAAAATTCGTTTAGGGGTGAAGCCTCAAGAAATTTAAATAAACCAACTTGTGAAAACGACATTCATGAACTTGATGTCATGATTAATGATCTCGATTACCGTACTAAAATGGATGTCAATAGCTTGTTGGATTAACCGGGTGAAGATAATATATGTTCAGAGGTCAAGAGCTTAGAAGAAATTGTGGATACCATTGGAGAAAACAATGTTGATGATGAAGTTGATCGACGATACAATATCTTTGGAACCATCTACACATAAGGAAACACTTATCGCGTCTAGAACTCTTCACAATTTTTTGGTGCAGTTCAAGAAGACAACATCGAAACTTTTGGATACAATAAGAAAAGTTAGAGATGAGCTTCAACTAGATTTAACTTTTAACAAAAAACAACAAATACTATAATCATATTTCACTAAATTGTCTTAGATATTTTTGTAATTTTAAAGAATTATTAATTTATAATATTAATGAGACCATATATTTATATAGGGATCTTTCGAAAATATGTTATCTTATTATCTTATCGAATGAGGTAATTTTTTCCACTGACCCAAGTTGGGACCGAAGAAAAATATTATCTTAGAGAGTTTATTAATTTATTGAGTATTAACTTAGAGAGGTTTTATTGTAGTAAGTTGACTGACTTACTTTCAGAACGTGGAAGTCCATAGTTTGGCCTATATCTTTGATTTTTTTACTTCACTTTGGAAGATAGAGAGAAAAGATATATTCTTTCACTTTTCTACTTATAATACTGGGTTTTCGTTTTAATCTTTATTAGTTTTTGGCCCCTAGTTTAATATTAGAAGAGCTAGTTGAATTCTGGGGGATATATCAATACCGGGTGAAATATCCTTAAGGACAGTGTCTGACTCGCCTCAAGCTATGTGGATTTCATATAAGTGTTCGGAAAGAAAGTATTTTCCGTAAGATTTACAACACAAATAATATTAATTGTAGGGGTAAAATAAAAAATATTTAATTAGTTGTCTTGATTTAGTAAGTGAATAAGTAATTTAGGACATGTATTTATAGTAAAGTGGTCAACTAAAATAGGACGGAGGAAGTACATAGAACAAAAAAAAAATTAGCATAAAAGTTTGTCACGGACATGCACTATACTAAAAATAAATATTCATTTTTAGTTTTCTAGTTTAAAAACTCAAGATATAATTTATCATTATTATTAACTATAGTTATTTTTTAATGTATTTTTAAAGCATTGAATTTATTATATTAAAATGATAATATAATAAAATTGTTATTTTATTTATTGCTCCTTAAAGAGTGTGCGTCAAATCAATACCTCATTCATTTTTACTTACCCACTATTGACTTGACATACTCTTAATAAATAATACTATAGTAGGTGTAATTTTATTATATTACCTTGTGAATATAATAAATTTAATATTTTAGAAAAAATATTGAGTAATAATTATAGTTAATAACTAAGGGTAAAATGGACACAAATAGGTAAATTATTCATTAATTTTTCAAACTAAACAAGTGTTGTTGTATATCCATTTTTAGTAACATGAACAAGTAAAGATGAACAGAGGAAGTACTAATAAGGATAAATTAAAAATTAATTGATAAATTATCTTTTGATTTGTTAAGCTGAACATTTATTTTAATATACTCTCTCCGTTCATTTTTACTTGTCACTTATTTCTAAAAATGACAAGTAAAATGAACGGAGGAAGTACTAGATTATAAGTAAAAATGGACGGAGAGAATAATTAATTAAAGAACTTCTTTAACAAAAAAAATGGGTAACTTACAGAAATCCCACAAGTTAAGGATCTAATAACAACTTTTACTACAACTTTTTCATATTGCATATAATCCCATAAAAGATGATTTTTGATACATTGTAATAGCCTTGATACAAAAAAGTTTTTGCTACATTGTCAACTAATCAGTAACTTAAATAAGGAAATAACAGAAATCACATTTATTTAGGGGAGTAAATCACATGAAAACGGTTTGGGAGAGAATCTATGAAATATTTAAAATAGAAGAAAAATTTCAAAAAATTTTCATCAGATCTTATTGTTTTGCAATTTACAATTTGACTCAATTTCTTTGATCTCTATTAATCTTTTTTTTTCCCCTTAAAATTTTGATTTTCTGATATTTGAATCGAAAAGAACAACAATGTCAACGATTTGAATTTTGCCGGAACAGTGGTTGTTCAACGATTTGAATTTTGTCGAAACTGTGTTGGGTGGTGGATTTGGTGTTTTCCGGCTGGTGTCACTTTGGGAGGTCGGCTTGGCGTTTCTTCTGGTTTGTTCGATGATTTGAAATTAATCAAAACGGTGGTTGTTGGAGTTGTAGCGGCTGTGATTGGATGTTAATTGAAGATTGACTGTTGTTCTTTCCCTCCGTTCCGACCGGAGACGGCCAGATCTAAAAAATGTATCAAAATCATAATGTATCAAAAGTATCAGTAATGTAATGTACAAAAACATTTGATGAATTTTTTCGTTTAGAGAAATAAATATATGTATCCGAAGTGATATTATGTACATGATACATATCAGAATCATTCATTATGCAACTGAAAGATATTGATTCATGTCATAACTTTTTTTTTTTTGATTTATTATAGTTATTATTTAAAGAGATTTTATGTCTGATGAAATATGTGAACATGTGTCACAAACATATTTTGATACATTTGAAAAAGTTATCAGAAACGTGTTCAGAAGGTTCCAGATTTCAGTTTGAATGAAATTTAGGCTTAACTGTTGCCTATGTTTGATACATATGCCTTAGAGATTTTTTTTTTGATACATATTTCTGATATATATGAAAAGGTACTAGAAATTATGTTGAAAAGGTTCCAGTTACATATTTGTAATACATGTTTATGTTAGGAAAATGTACAATAATTATGGTAGGCATCTGATACATGATTATGTGTTGATACATATGTATGATACATATGTAGCACTGATTTATCTGATACATATTTGAAAGTGTGTGACGAACATATTTTGATACATTTGAAAAAGTTATTAAAAGGTTCCAGATTCCTATTTGAATGAAATTTAGACTTAACTATTGCTTATATTTGATACATATGCCATAGAGATTTTTTTGATACATGTTTTTGATACATATTTTTGATATATATGAAAAAGTACTAAAAACTATGTTGAAAAGGTTCCAACTACATATTTGTAATACATGTTTATGTTAGGAAAGGATACGATAATTACGACAGTCATCTGATACATGTTTATGTGTTGATACATATAGATGATACATATGTAGCACTGATTTTATCTAATACATATGTATGATACATATATTGCATGTATTTGATACATATATATCATATAATATCACTGTCTGATATATAGTGTCAGAATAGCCTTGACCCCAAACTAGACGAGAATTCTCGACGAACTCTTTTTTTCTTAACTAATTTGCTAAAATTAGAGTAAACAAAACTCAAACCCGTCATGTTATGAAATCGATTTGGTCGTGGCATTGGGTTCGATTTGACTTTGCGGTGGTGGGTTGGGTTTATTTGAAACTATTTTGTATTTTTTGTTTGGGTTTTGGTATGGTGTTACGATGGGATCTATTTTGGGATTGTTTTAGTGGAAGAGGTGGGGATACAGAGGAGATGAAGTGGAGAAGGATCTTTTAATGAGTGTTCTAGTGGTGATTCTCTGTTAATGGCATTATTGTTGTTAATGAAGGGCGTATTTTGGTTGCTGGTGGAATCAAATTTTATGTGTGGGGTGGTGATAGAGGGTCAGCCTGTTTGTTCGCACCCACTATGGCAGCCACACGTAATATGGCTTCAGCCATTTACTTTTTTCACTCAACACTTAGTTTTCCTAGGCTTACAAATTTAGAAAGACACAGGTACATACAGAAGCAAGTCTCAAAATTGTATTTAACTTGTGCCACAAAGAAGCACACAAATCAGCCTTACAAAAATCTGACTAACACAGCCAAACTTGCCATTAAGACAACCTGCCTGTGCCTATTTATAGGCCACAACTTCTGTCACATGGCAGACACATGCACAACATATGCCCTTATCCTAATTCAGTTGACATCCCCAACTGATAGGCCTAATTCAAAATTCGAATTACAAATTTAAATTACAATCAGCAACAAAGTCAAGCCACATGTCCAGGGCGATTGTAACTGCCCAACTGCCGTCATGTGCAAGACACATGCCCAGTGCCGGCACTTCTTTGGCAGTACTTGTGCCAATTTCGCACCTGAGCCCTGGACATCTGTACACTTGCCTATGCCACTGCCGTGTCAGCACCCAAGCCATCCTGTTCAAGCCATGTCTAGCCCAGCTTATCTTGCCTTAGCCATGCCTCCGCAACATGACTTGCCTTAGCCTAAATCAACCTTAGCATTGTTCCGCCTTAGCTTGCCAGCCCTTGTCATGCCTTAACACCACTGCTAAGGTCTTGCCATGCCCTGTTGACACGCGCTATGCTATGCTGACATGCCCACACCGACAGACTAGCCTTAAGCAAACTTAACCTTTGCCCTCACCATTTGATCTTGTCTAGGTTGATCATGTAAATCTCTAGCCAAACCCAAGTCATTCGAACCATCAAGCTGGGGGTCTAACAAACTTCCCCCACCAGATGAGCTCGTCGTCCTCGATGAGGTAGAATCTAAGTAGGTATTGATCTCGTCTTCAAATTGCCACAATGATGAACCTTTTTCCCAAGTAGCATCATACACTTGTTTGCCCTTTCATTGAACTAGAAATTCTGTTTGCCTGTTCTTCTTGCCTTGCCCAAAAGTCCGGTGATCCAAGATCTTTTCAATCTCCTCTTCATACCGCTGTCACACAATAGGATGAGCACTTATTTTTAGCCTTTTCAGCAGATTCAACCGGTAAGCTATTTCACCCACTCGTTCTATCACTTCAAAAGGTCCATCATACTTCGAAATCAGTCCACGATGAATCATCTTACTACTGATTTTCTTTCATATTTGGGGAGTAAGCTTCAGTAACACTTTGTCCCCAACCTGGAATTCTAAAGCACGCCGATGCATGTCAACATACTTCTTCATTCGCTTTGATGCCTTTCTCAAGCTATCCTGCGCTTCATTTAGCAACTCTTGCTTGTCTCGTGCATACTTGTAGGCAGCAAGGCACTTGCCTTCTGTTTTGGATCTAACGACTTCCATCGGCGTGTTAGGCTGCATGCCCAACACTAGTTCAAATGGACTCTTCTCAGTTGCCGACGACCTGTGCAGATTATAACAAAACTGTGCACTGTCTAATAATTCCACTCAATTTCTCTGACTTGCAGTCACATAATGCCTCAAATATTCTTCAAGCAGATAATTGTTTCTTTCGGTTTGTCCATCAGTTTGTGGATGATTCGCTGTTAAGAATTTCAGTTCAATACCCATCATATTGAACAATGCAGTCCAAAATCGGCCTGTGAACCTAATGTCTCGATCACTCACAATGTCAAGTGGAACACCAAAATGCTTCACCATGAACTTATAGAATAATTCAGCAGCTATCTCAGAAGAACAAAGGGTATGAGCGACAATGAAAATAACATACTTTGAAAATCTGTTAACCACTACCATGACTGACGCTTTGCCATCAACTTTTGGAAATCCGTTAATGAAATCCATAGAAACGGAAGTCCATGGACGTTTTGCAACAGGTAGAGGTTGCAGCAACCCTGCTTCCTTCTTCCTTTCAGTCTTGTCAAGTTCACAAACAAGGCAAGACTTCACATAGGCCTCAATGTCATCTTCCATTTTTTGGCCAGAAATAATTTCGGGACAACAATGCCATCATCCTTTCAACACCTGGATGACCAGCATAGAAAGGATCATGTGTTTCTTTATGATGCAACCCATCACTTTGAGGCACAACGATTCTCCCTCCCTTAAAATACAATAGATCGTCCTTAATCCAATACCGTCTAACTGTCCCCTCTTTCACTTGATCCATCAATTTGACATATAATGAATCATATGTAGCACTAAACTTTATCTTATATAAGAAATCAAATTTAAGTCTAGTGATTGCATAAACTACAGCAAACACCTCTTTGCGACTTGCGTCCGCAACTTAATTTTGCTTGCCAGGTTTGTGTATCCAAACGAAGTCATATTCAGCAAAAATCTCCTTCTATCGGGCCTGTTTCGAGCTCAATTTCTGTTGAGTTTTGAAGTATGTATTAGCCACATTGTCCGTCTTGACAACAAAATTCGTTCCCAACAAATACACCCGCCAAATTTGAAGACAATGGAGGACTGCCACCATCTCCTTCTCGTGACCAGAATACCTTTGTTCCGCGGGATTTAATTTTCTGCTCTCAAATGCTACCGGATGATCCTCTTGCACCAGCACACCACCGACATCATAATCAGAAGCATCAATGTGTACTTCAAATGGCAAGTCAAAATCAGGCAACCATAATATTGGTTTAGAAGCAATGGTTTTTTTCAATGAATTGAAAGCCTTGTCACATGCTTCAGATCAACCCCACTTAACATTCTTCTTTAACAAATTCGTCAATGGGGTAGCCTTCTTTGAATAGCCAGCAATGAACTTTCGATAATAGTTGTCAATCCGAGAAAAGATCGCAATTCTTTAACCCCTTTCAGTGCTTGTCAATCTATAATAGCCTGCACTTTTTTAGGGTCCATTCGCACCTGGTTTGCACTAACCAAATGGCCCAAAAATTTAATCTCACGACAAGCAAACTCACATTTTTCCATCTTGACATAGAGTTGATATTCTCTAAGTCGTTGCAACACTACTCTCAAATGCAGCAAATGATCTTCTAGTGTTCTACTGTAAATAACTATTTCATCTAAGTAAACAACTACAAAGTCATTAAGGTACTCGTAAAGAACATTATTCATTAAGTTACAGAAAGTAGTCGGGGCATTAGTCAGCCTAAACAGCATTACAAGAAATTTATAGCTATTATATCTAGTCACACAAGTGGTCTTTGGGGCATCCCCCCCGGCTATACGCACTTGCCAAGAGCCAGACCTTAAATCCAATTTAGAAAAAAAACTAGCCTTAGACAGCCTATCCATCAAGTCTTGAATCAGCGGCACCGAATATTTGTTCTTCACAATCACTTAGTTCAGTGCACGATAGTCAACACACATGCGCAAGCTACCATCTTATTTCTTTTGGAACAGAATAGGGGCACCATAGGGAGACTTCGAAGGCTGGATCAGTCCAGCCTTCAGTAATTCAGGCGATTGTTTCCTCAATTCTACCAATTCTAATGGAGACACGCGATAAGAAGGGCGTGCCGGTGGCATTGAATCAGGAATTAGTTCGATCCTGTGGTCAATTTCCTTCCTTGGAGGCAACTTTTTAGGCAGTTCTGGTGGCATGACATCCTTGAATTTTGCCAACAACTTAGCAACACTGTCCGGGACATCAACCTGCACATCGAGCTTCACTTCAACTAAGGCAGCGAGATAACCAGTCTCACCCTTCTTCAAGCCTTTTTCAAAAGCCGTGGCAAACAACATCGCAATAATTTCGGAGTGTTTCCTCTTCTTCTCCTCATTATAGGACCGAATACCTTTCACAAATCCAGGGTTAGATTCCGCTATGAACATTAGACCGTCCAAATAAGGAATAAGAGCCTTGCATTTCAGAAATGAAGTTGTGCAACTTATCTTTATCAGACATGTTCTTAATATCAAACATCAACGACGAAAATTCCTTCACATAGTCCCAAATGGAACCAACTTGCTTCAACAGTTCAACCGCTTCAATCTGCCCCTAGCAACCCAAGACGAGTTGCTAGGCAGAAATTTCTCATGAAGTGCATCCCTCAGTTTTTTCCACGTATCACACTTGGGTCTGCCAGCACTTTCATCATCGACATTCTTTGTACGCCACCACAATACTGCATCATTCCTGAAAGAGCGAACTGTCATGGTCACTTTGTCATTTTCAAGCACATGAGCAGTAGAAAAGTAGTGTTTCAAGTCCCACAAATTTTTTTTCAATTCCTTAGCACTACGAACACCATCAAAGTACTTTGGTTCTAGAATTTGATTTTGGCATGTTCTTCGCCGCTACGCGACGAACCAGCAACAACCCTGCGAAGGACCACCACCTCCGCTTTCAAATCTTCGTTTTCCTTCAAAAGGCCCTCAATTCGTATACCCACATTTTCATTAAAAGTGACAAGACCAGCCAATTGACTGTCTACAACAACCCGATAACTTGACAATTCTGTGTTAATGTCATGAATATGAGTCATAACATCAACCAGTTCGTCTATGTCTTCTGTCAAGCCAACAAACGTCTCTATTCTTGCAACTTTTTCACGTAACTCATTGTAATTCGCTCCTCCAGCCATCGCAACACCAAGCTCTGATACCATTTGATAGAAGGTCAACCTGTTTGTTCGCACCCACTATGGCAGCCACACGTAATATGGCTTCAGCCCTTTACTTTTTTCATACAACACTTAGTTTGCCTAGGCTTACGAATTTAGAAAGACACAAGCACATACATGAATAAGTCCTAACTTTGTATTTAACACATGCCACAAAGAAGCACACAAATTAGCCTTACAAAAATCTGACTAACACAACCAAACTTGCCATTAAGACAGCCTGCCTGTGCCTATTTATAGACCACAACTTCTGTCACATGGCAGACACATGCACAACACATGCCCTTATCCCAATTTAGTTGACATCCCCAACTGATAGGCCTAATCCAAAATTCAAATTACAAATTTAAATTACAATCAGCAACAAAGCCAAGCCACATGTCCATGGCGGTTGTAACTGCCCAACTGTCGTCATGTGCAAGGCACATGCCCAGTGCCAACACATCCTTGACAGTACTTCTGTCAATTTCGCACCTGGGCCCTGGGAGTTTGTGCACTCACCCATGCCACTGCTTTATCAGTACCCAAGCCGCCCTGTTCGAGCCATGTCTAGCCCAGCTTGTCTTGCCTTAGCCATGCCTTCGCAACATGACTTGCCTTAGCCTAAATCAGCCTTAGCATTGTTCCGCCTTAGTTTGCCAGCCCTTGTTATGCCTTAGCCACGCCACTGCCAAGATCTTACCATGCCCTGCCGACACGCACCATGCCATGCTGACATTCCCACGCCGGCAGGCTGGCCTTAAGTAAACCTAACCTTTGCCCTCACCATTTGGTCTTGTCTAGGTTGATTATGTAAATCTCTAGCTAAGCCCAAGTCATTTGAACCATCAAGCTGGGGGTGTTATACTTGAATTCTGTGTGAAAGTGATGGAGTTCAATAATTATGGGAAGAGGTTACCGATAATTTTGGGGTAGGATATTTTGAAATATTGTGCGAGATTTGGGGCGATAACGGTGGAGCGGTTTGCGGCTGTGGAAAGAGGATGATATGTATCAAGGCGTAATTCTTAAAATCTAAAATTTTATGTAATTGTTTAAATTCTGTGAAATTTTATATATTAATGACCCTTATGTTTGGGGGTCTGTGCAATTTATCCAAAAGAAAAATGGGTGAAAATCGTTTACACCCCCCAACTTTACTTTAAAAATCAAACTCCCCCCTCAACTATAAACAATAGACATTCTCCCCCCCTTTTCCTATACAATGTCTATATTACCCTTGACATTTGTAATCTTCATCTATATACTATATTTTTATAATAATATTATATATTATTTATTAATTTTACTCAGTTCTTTATTTATTTTATTTAAATTCATTAATGTTATAAGTAGAATAGTCCTTTTATAAATTTATCACAAAAGCTAAAGTATTTTTTATGAATGTTATTTTATTGCATGCATTAAGTATTATATATGTATGTGTGTGTATATTTAAGTTTTACTTGTGCTGTATTTTCTATTTTTTATATAGATAAATGAGTTTTGATTGACATTAATGAGATGCTTTAAATTTTAAATTAAAATTTACTTACAATATAAGTAAATTTTAGGAATGAACTTGTTATAGAATATATCTCCATTTTTATTAATTATTTTTATATTGCATGCATCAGAATATGTTTATAAAGTTATTATTATCTGTCATTTGATTATCAGGAAGGTGTGGCGAACACGAATTAGGGTAGAAAGTTAGGAGGTCGGAGTGAGTTCATGCTAGTAGATATGAGTGTTGTCCTTATTAGTACTTGTAGTGCTATGCTTGTAATTTTTTGTTCTTAGATTCTTATTGATATATGTTGTTTCGCGTAGATCACTTATAGTATTATCTTGTGGTAGTATTGATCTATTACTATATATTATTGTGTTGCTCCTTATTATCTTTTATCCCTTTTTACATCTATTTCTGGACTGTATTTTGTCTTGAGCCGAGAGTCTATCGGAAACATCTTTTCTATCTCACCTCGGAGGTAGTGGTACGGACTGCGAACACTCTACCCTCCCTGGACCCCACTATGTGGGAATACACTGGGTATGTTATTGTTGTTGTTGTTATTATTATGCTCATTTATTTTATTTAGAACGTCATTAGCTTATATGCTAAATTAATGCTTTTCACTTTCTTTTTTTGTCTAAAAATAATATTTATTTTTTCTAAATAAAATTTACTATATACATTAAAAAAAAATTCATGATTTTAAAGAAGTAAAGAAAAATAAATATTAATAATAGAGTAAGGGCAAAGTAGACATTTGAAAAAGATAAATAGGATAAAGGGGGGAGAATAACTATTGTTCAAAGTTGAGGGGGGAGTTTGATTTTTAAACCAAAATTGGGGAGGGTAAATGATTTTCACCCAAAAAAAAAATACATAATTAAGAACTTCCAGGAATTTTCCACTTCCCGAGTCAATTATGTTAGTAACCAACAAGGTAATTAAGTTGGTAGAATAGAACATTCAGGAGAGAGACAAATTAAAATTCAAAATTGTAGGAAAGTACATAGGAACCTGCAGAGGGAAAAAAGAAATTAGCAGCTGGAAAAAAGGACTTTATTCTTTGTAATTTACTTGGTCACCAAGCTTATCAAACAAGCTAAGCCATTAGCCACCTTTATTCCCTATAAATACTTCTTGTTTGGTTTATATAAGTTCTCATCAGTCAACAAAAACATTTCATAATATAATATGGCTTTGTTTTCAGGGTTGTTGAGCTGTTTTAGTAGCACTAGTACTGTTCCTTCAAGAGTTTGTGATGATGCTTATAGTCTCAAGTCAAAATCATCAGAGAAATTAGTTACAAAGACCAAAAAGAAATCATCAAGTGCTCCAATTATTGTTTCTTATTTTCCTGTCAACTCGCAGCTTTCACGTTTGTAGTATTAATAAGAGAATTTAAGTTTCATATAATGTTGTTATAAGTTGCTTTTTACTTTATCAGGTCATTCAAATGATATTTATGAGGTTCAGTTTCATGTAAAATATATGGAGATGATATTACTATATTGAATTTCATCCAAAGTTGAGGTTTTGATGAATTGCATTTCTACAGAGAAGGAAAACACATTGGGTCTATTATGATTGTCATTTGCTTCACTGTATTGCAGTGCTAGTTGTGTAGAAAGGGGGGATTTAATTTGTACTTTTTCAAATATTTTTGTATTATTTGATTTGACAAATTTGAGTGGTTCACTTATTTTTAAAGAGCTCTAGAGTATCATTGGATGAATTTTAACTTTTGGCCAAACACATATGTAGCCCCTTAAATTTGTTCGAAAATTTTATTTAGACATTTAAACTTAACCTTGTTTCAATTGAACACAATACTATAATTCCTATCAGACATAGGAAGTTGAAAACTCATTCAATAAACAAAACATGTATAGTTAATCGTCTGACATAAAAAAAAATATAGCACATATTAAAAATAGTATCACACAGTGACCTTTAGATTCATTTATTTGTGTATGCGAGAGCCGAGGCCATGATGAATGAAGGTGCCAAAAAGAAATCAAATACTAGTAGCTAATTCCAATTATATTCACATGAAATGATTATCTTTAAAGATAAATAATCTCTTGAAATGTGTTTAATTTGTTATTTCATTTCAGAAGTCATTTTGATGAGTTGATAAAAATATCTCTTTTTTTTTGTTAAAGTTTATGCATAATTCCAAGATTTGGTTGATTTCTTTAACTCTTGTTCTACTCTTTTTTTTTTTTTAGGAAAAAGAATTATGATACCTATTTGGGAGCTTAGTCTGGTCAACTATTTTATTTCCGATCTCAAGAATAAATGTTGATCAACATAAATCTCGCATATAGGACAACACATTTCATGCATGTCTTCACTTTTGATTGGGAATTAAGACCTCTTGAAATGAATTACGTAGAAGTTAACCTTTGTGGAGTATGATAATTGTATAAAGAATAAAGATTTAGCTTTAGATGAGATATTTAAGGATTCTGCTATTTAATTATCAGAGACTGATAAAAAAAAAGTTGTTCTATCTTACCGTGACAAAGATTATAGGCCTTGAATTAGTACATGCATTATTCCAAAGATTTACATATTGATACATAAGAAATCTTGATTAGGCCTAGCTATGTACTCATCTCTGATGAAAATATAATGTAAGTCAAAAGCATGAAATTTTGTGCATCAAACATTACTTGGGTTATTAGATTGTTCAGAGAACTTGATGCGTGACAAAAGCATCAAATCCAAATTGAAGCAAATTCATTTTTTTCATGAGAGAGCAAAATATATTAACATAGACTAGGGATGTTGGAGACTGAAAATGTGCCTACTCAGAATAAATTGACAGATTTGCGTACTTACAAAAGACAACTCAACCATTTTTCATTATTTTTTTAATAGTGTATATATAAAATAATTTTGTCCTTCAGAAATTGTAGATGAAAATTTAATATATTACCTATTTTTCTCCATTCAGATTTGAATCCGAATATTCTATAATTTTTTCACACTTCATTAGAAGTAACAATTAGATAGTAGCATAATTGAGCTAATTTGCTAACTATAAAGGTATTTTTATCCTATTTTTAAGAGTTCAACAACATTTGAGATATAGCTTTTTTTCAACCAACAACGTTACTTTATTAATGCGAAAACGAATTTAAGAAGTTAAAAGATGCAGAAGCATCTTTGACAATCCAACTAGAAAAACAAGAAACCCAAACTAACTTGTCTAACAATGTAATAGAAAATTTGACTAGATTGTGCGCTACCATATTCCAAGATCTAGGAATATGTGTAATTTAAACTTCTTCAAACAAATTCATAAGCTTCCAGATATCTTTACAAGCGGTTTCTATCTCCCATGAAACTACACTCTTCTTTAGAATCATATCTACTACATTCTTTGCATCTGATAAGAGTTGCACCTTTGCCCATCCATTTTCTTGAGCGTTTTCCAATGCAATCCGAATTGCTAGCGCTTCTACGATGATGGCCTTGCTAACAAATTGGATTGGGTTACCAAGGGCTTGAAGCAAATTTCCAAAGCTATCCATAGCTGCCGTTCCAATGCTTGCCATATTCTTCTCCTTTTGTAAACTAGCATCTGCAAACACAATCACAACATTTTGTGCTACAATAATTGTATTATTAGTAGTATGATCAGGTACTAATGTAGTAGAAGACATAGTAAGCGAATTACTTTCATACTCTTGAAAGTCAAATAGTGCCTTGTTAATAGTATCACTAGATTTAGAGATATCACCATTAAAGTTTCTAGCGTTTCTTGCCTTCCAAATTTGCTACATTATAGAGACGCTTAATTTAGTAAGCTCAATAGAATCAGGGTATTGATTAGTATTATCAAAAATCTCTTTCCACCATCTAGCAAAGTCCGTAATATGTTCGATGTTAGGCCAATTTATGGGGCAAATTTTCCATACCATCTGAGTCTTCAGACATCTAAAAAGCATATGTTCAATAATTTTACTTTCTATACCATAAATCTTATACACATCATAATTGTTTCATAACCCTTTTGAAATAATATCATTAACAGGTGACACATTTGATATGGTTTAGGCTTCAGATTATGTGTCATTAAGTGGTGCCACACTGTGGAGCTTATGGTTAATAAATGAAGTATCAAATTCGGAATTTGCTAGATAAATGAATCTCATAATTATAATTGAATGAATTTGGTCCAAATTGAGGCCTTCATACAGACCAAAGTACACATTTGCCCTTTCTAACCCCACCCCTCGCCGCCTCCACCCCTCTCCCATTTAGCCGCTTTTCCTTTTTTCCCTTTTCCATTTCCTCCAAAAGGCCAATTCTTCTGTCCTACTTGGGGCTTGCTTTTCACCTATCCATAGCCCAAGTTGCCTCATTTTCTTCACACTTTCCTTGAAATTCCAGGGTTTCTTAATTTATTTATTGTTATACTCATTTGTTTTCCATCAAATAAGTGAGAAAAAGAATCTCTACCTTTAATTAGATGACTTCAAGTCCCCCCCAAAAATGCTTGCTTGTCCCTTTCAAAGCATCAAAAGCTACTCAAAATTGCCTTCTCATAACCCTTTAAAGCTCAAGAATTAAAGGTCCCCAATTCAAACTCAAATACCCCCTTCTGACACACATATATATTCCCTCTTGAAATCTACATTTTATAGAAAAAAGTTTGCACCTTTAACTGCCACTCCACTTGGGTGGGTGTCCCTCATCTTCTTGAAAGAAAAGGGTATGGCTCTTGTGAGTAAAATTCCTTCAATTCCATCTTCTTCTACAACAACCCAATTGAGAAAAATCAAATCTTTTGGGATTAATCCTGTTTGTTCTATCAACTATGCATCACATTCTTCATCATCTTCTTCCCCTTTTACTGAGAAGCATTCAATTGAGAGATACCAAAGGGACAGTTGGATTTACAAGAATGAATTAGACCAATCTGGTTCTTGCCCAATTTTACCTGATCCTAGCTATGTTAGGGAATATGACATAGCTTTGCAGTTGCCTGAGCTGAAGAAAATGCTTCAGGTTTTGAGGGAGAAGAGAGAAGGAGAAGGAGGGTGTGATAGAAGAGGGCCAGGGAATGTGTTCTTGGTGGGGACTGGACCAGGTGACCCTGAGTTGTTGACTGTTAAGGCTTTGAGAGTTATTCAGAATGCTGATCTTTTGTTGTATGATAGATTGGTTTCTAATGAAGTTTTGGATTTGGTTGGTCCTGATGCTAGACTTCTTTATGTTGGTAAAACTGCTGGTTATCATAGTAGAACTCAGGTTTGTGCAGTTTCTTTGTTGTTTTTGAACATTTCTTGCTTATGTTTGTTGATATGGGGATTTTAGATTCCTTAAAATGAACTGAATTCTAGATTTATAGCTAAAAATGCAACGTAAACTTGGGTAAACATTGATAATTGGCTATGTGACCAGGAGTTCACAGGTTCAAGCTGGGGAAAAAGTCTCTTGTAGAAATGCAGGGTAAGGCTGTATACAATAGACCCCTCAAGCACATATCGATAGCTTTAGTGCACCGGGCTACCCTTTGCCCTTTATTGATCCATGGCTAGACAGTTTAGTTCTAGTCTTGATACATGGATTTCCTTCAATTGGAAAGATGCTTCTGCTGTCAACTTCGCCACGAATTTTGTGGTGTGTAATCATTTGGGGAATGCTTGAGATGGTTAGAAACTGAATTCACTTTTAGATGAAAGCTTTGAATTGGGCATTCGGCGATTGCTTTCAATTGGGTTTTTTTCCTCAATAAGAACATATATATTTCAAATGCGAGAGTAAATTCTGATATTTCTGTTGTAATGGTGGGAAAGCTATAGCCTTTCTTCTGTTCTGTGTTTTAGGTGATACCTGAATTAGCCTATATATGAAATCTCATGGCTCAAATGGTATAGTTTAATCAGTGCATTAATGGTGGCATTGATGGTTGAAAATCTAAATCCTACAAGCTTCTTAGCTGAATGTTTGTCTTATGCGTGTCATCATGATAGCACGACAGCTTGCAATTGCTTATGACATCTATGTGTATTTTGCATTTCACAGGAAGAAATTCATGAGTTGCTTCTGAGTTTTGCTGAAGCTGGGGCAAATGTTGTGAGACTAAAAGGCGGTGATCCGTTGGTATGTCTCCAGCCTAGATGTTTGTTGTATGCTTATACATTTATGTATGGTTGATTTTTACAATTCAAGAGTTAAAAGTTTGGAGCATTTGTTGGAATATCAGGTATTTGGACGGGGTGGAGAAGAGATGGATTTTCTTCAACAAAAGGGAATTCAAGTTAAAGTTATTCCAGGTATGATGAGTTTGTGAATCCCGTAAATAACTCGATTGAGCTATCAAAACGCAGAATGTAAATCTTCCCAAGTGTCATTTAGTTTGCTTGGCTTGCAAACTTCATCTCACTGACAATTTTCTTTAATCATGAAGAGATGTTTCAGTTTAGAGGATTACTGTGAACATACTGGTAGAAGAAAGTATATTTTCTTCAGTATTAGTTTAGGGAACAAAAAGCAAGTCTCTCTGTATTAAGCATAGGCTTGCAGCTTCAAGTAAATCACGTCTTTTTTCTGTAAATATAATCTGTCTTTGCAAGATTTTCCTTTCAGTTTAGATGCCAAAATTTATATCTGGGACTCTGTTGAAGAGGACATTAGTTATCCTGAAAGAAATTTACAGATTCTCTCTTGAGAATCCTATATCTTAATTCGTTATGAACCGACCGATTTGTAAGCTCAAATATGTAATCTCTAAAAGGCGGCTATTGAGGCATCTGCCAACGCTCAAAAGTTATATATTTACAAATATTATGGTCATTTGTAGTTCCTTTTGTTGATTAAAGGATTTAATTTGCTAAAATAGACTCCACCTGCACTTTCAATTGTAAAATCTTTTATAAGTGAGAGTGGGTTAGTTATGTGACTTGACTCTTGCATAAGTTAATACATAAGGTCGAAGTGAATTCTGATTTTGCCATACACAACTTGAGGTAGGCGTCATTCTGGTCATTTCATTTCAGGTATTACTGCAGCATCTGGGATATCGGCAGAGTTGGGGATTCCATTAACCCATCGTGGTGTTGCAAATAGTGTTAGATTTCTCACTGGTCACTCGAGAAAAGGAGGAACAGACCCGCTTTTTGTTGCAGAGAATGCAGCTGACCCCGACTCTACATTAGTTGTTTATATGGGCTTGTCAACTCTTCCTTCCCTGGCCTCAAAGCTCATACATCATGGGTTGCCAACTGATACACCAGCTGTTGCCATCGAGCGGGGAACGACACCTCAACAACGCATTGTAAGCGAGCCCAGTTGCTTCTCTTTCATTTTTCCTTCATTGTTTGCCTAGGTTGTTGCTTTTGTCAGCTACCTTTGAGAATAATTTGTTATTTGATCTGCAAGCGAGAAATTGGAACAACAATTCGCGCACATGCATTTAGGGTGAGGATGTTTAAATGAGTATTCTTACTTTATGAAACATTTCAACCCCTCTTTCTGAGAAATTAGATATGCTACTTCTGTTTAATGTACTGACTTGCTAATAGAAGGTTACAAAAAGGTATTAGGAAAAAAATTAATGTTACAACAGAAGGACCTCTACTTTTCCCCCAACATTTTTAGATTTTTCTGATGTTGAGTTGTTGACCTTTCCATTGAGACAAAGCACTTTAAGTTGCACAGATATTGCAACACACTAGTGCAAGGATCCTTGGTCCCTCAATGGGGGTTTATTGGCATCATTGGAACCAATTTGATTGCACCTTTAAAGACGGAGCCAAGCTTGGCCTTAGCAGATCTAAACCAGAACAATGCTATTGTTTTTTTTAATAAATGCTCATGATGGTCTTCGTTGTAACATTTCCACCCCATTGGTTTGCGTTGAGTCTACAACTTCTGTTCTCACATCATGTTCAACTTCATTGGTTACTATAAGTCAACATGGTCGTGAAAGCAGCATTTATATGAAGTTTAGAAATATGTTGGGAGGTTGTTTATACATAGTAGAATGGCGAACAAGTGAAAGACTGAGCCTTGTCTCAGATGTCCAACTTGGAGAAGCTATTTGAACTAATGCTATAAAGTGATTTGGAGAACAGCGAATTCTCCATGTAGTGTTCATCACAGGGTAAGAAATAGGAACAACGGGGAACCTTCACATTCAAGGATTAGACGAGTTATACTGCTCATTGATGTAATATCTGAAACAACTGAAGGAAGTGTGATATTCTTTGCTAGTATATAGACATGTTCCTTTTCTGCCTATTTAAGCATTCAACTTTACAAGGATGTGGGATTGCATGGCTTATTACAGTTTCCTTGTAATTCATTCAGGTGTTCGCAGAACTGGAGAATCTTGCTGAAGACATCGCATCTCTGCAGCTAGAGTCACCAACTTTGATTATCATTGGGAAGGTTGTAGCTCTTTCACCGTTATGGCCACATTCTGCTGAAGAGACTCCTGTCTTGGTTGAGAATAAATCTTCAGCCAACACGTTGCAATAAGGCAGCCTGGTTGAATGGATGATCAGTTGTGATCCCAAAACATCATCTCTTTTCAAGCAACCTAGCTGGACACTGCTGCATGCTAAATGATGTGTAACCTTACCAATTATCTTTCAGATTGCGCAATGAAGTACAATAGAGGCGATCTCATTTTGTGGTACTATGGTGATATTTGGAGGAGAATCTGCAGCCAGCATGAACTCAACGGGACGGATTTTTACTCTCATTCCAATAACTTGGCAACTCCTGGCTCTATTTTCAAGAGCCAACAAGTGACATTAAGCTTTTGACATTATCAGATTCTTTGAGCAAAATACTAATCCCATAAGCATTTATCAAGAGGCATGATACGTCCATCGAATAGTTGAGAATTTTGTAAAATGAGTATATTAATGGTGATGGGTTTTCTTAATGGTGTATTTTTAGAAGTTGCCTATTTCTGTTTTAGTTTGGTGCCATCTTTGTCATTGATTGTATCTCTTATCCTCTTTGTTGTTGAGCAACAGCCTTTCCAATGAGGTGTTTCAGTTGATTCCTCTATACAGGAGAATTTTGGGTTTTATGTTAAAGCCCAGTTCAAGCTCCAATTGTTAACGTGGAAATTACATCTAGTGTCCCCCAAAGTGTCCGGTCTTGAATTTTTGTCCCCTAAATATCTGGTCTTAAATTTGTCCCCCAAAGTGTATGGTCTTGAATTTTTGTTTCCTTTAAATAAGTTCATTTTTGCCTATAAAGCAAAACTTGTGGTCAATTGAGCAGATTCACTATCTTAAAATGTCCTGAACGTGTGCCTTATGGGCAAGAGTTAGAACATCTACTTTATAGGCAATATATCTAAGTTCTAACGCTTGCCTATAAGACAATTTTTGGTCAATTTATGCAGGTTCATTGTCTTAATATGTCCTGAACGTTTACATTATGGGCAAGAGTTAAAACGTGTGCCTTATAGACAAGAGTTATTAAGAGGGGCCAAAAAATCAAAACCACCTCTTATGATAATCATTTTTGTAAGATTTTTTTTTATGAGAGACAAAATTTCAAAACCAACCCATTTTATGGGCATGCTTGAACTTAACCGCGTATTTAGGCCCAACGTACCAAGCCATCAAGCTTTCTGGTGTCCATCCAAAGTTGATATGAAGAATTTAACTTCTTTGTTTTTCTTTAATTTTTTATTGGGAAAAAGTATAGAGCATAACATAGTTAAACATTTAAATAAGCTACCTAACAATACATTAAATAAATTAATTCATGTAGCAGAAATAGCAATACTTTGGTTAGGGTCAGCCAATACCTCATATACAATTATACTGTGTAACTCTCCCTATTTTCACGGCTCAACATTTGTCCCACTTCCTTTTTTAACTTTCCTTTCTCTCTTACTTTCCCTATTTTTCTCCTAATTTTTAGAATTCAAATTCTACACGATTTCAAACCTTTTCTATCCAAAATTGTGGTCCACCATTACTATCAATTTCTACAGTTTTTCAATTTGTTTTCCCTTTCCTTACTCGAAGTTCCACCATTAATGGCGAGCTTCGAGCTCTAGCCATGGATGATGACGGAAAGGGCTAGATCTGGGCACCCTCTTCCCCTTCCCCTTCATTTTTCGGCAACAACCAACGAACATCACCCTACAACCACCACCAAAAGTGGGGTCCATGTAAATAAGGCGTAAAATTTGCAGTTGGGATCCATGTGTTGTATATGTATTTGAGATCATAAAAATAGTTTTTTGAATTTGAACTTAAAAGTATTTTGAGTTTTAAAACTCAATCAATAAGTTCCTATTTGGAAATGAAATCTTCAATTAATTGGATAGACGTGATTTAAGGGACTAAAATTCTTGTTCCTTTTTTTATCTCAAGTTGTTAATTGAAAATAAGGGCATTAATTATTTTGTGTATGTATTTAGTCGTCTATTAACACCACAAATACATATACAATTTGCTATTTCGGGCAATCATCAAAATGTTGCTATTGCGTTCTTAGTTAAGGGACCAAGTTTGCTATCTGCGAAATTTTCCCTTGGGAAAAGTATAGAGCATAACATAGTTAAGCCCTTAAATAAGCTACATAACAACACTTTAAATAAAAGAAAAATAACATAAATATACACCTTACCTTACCATATTTACATAAATCCCTACCCTTACAAAGTAATTACAAAAATCCTAACTATCAATTATGTATCTCAATGGAATGTATCGGGAACGAATTATGTATATATGTGTATATCAGTGTGAGTTTTGGTTAAAAGATACATACACTATGTATCTTTGAATGATTACAGTGTGGGTAATTATGTATCTCAATGAAATGTATCAGGAACAACTTATGTATCTCGACAGCCTATAAAATGGGATTTTCGGTAACTATGCAAAATGTCGGGATTTCTTGTAATTAGGCACCAAACTGTCGGATTTATGTTGTTTACCCTTAAATAAATTAATTCATGTAGCAAAAATAGCAATATTTTAATTAGAGCCCAACCAATACTTCATATACAATTACATCGTGTAACTCCCCCTATTTTTACGGTTCAACATTTATCCCAATTTCTTTTTTAACTTTTCCTTTCTCTCTTACTTTTCCTATTTTCCTCCTAATTTTTAGAATTCAAATTCTACACGATTTCAAATCTTTTCTACTCAAAATTGTGGTCTACCATTACTATCAATTTCTACAGTTTTTCAATTTGTTTTCCCTTTCCTTACTCGAAGTTCCACCATTAATGGCGAGGTTCGAGTTTTAGCCATGGATGATGACGGAAAGGGCTAGATCTGGACACACTCTTCACCTCCCCCTTCATTTTCCGCAATACCCAACGAACATCACCCTACAACCACCACCGAAGCTGGGGTGGTCCATGTGAATAAGGCGTAAAATTTGCAGTTGGGGTCCATGTGTTGTATATGTATTTGAGGTCATAAAAATAGTTTTTGAATTCGAACTTAACGAATTTTGAGTTTTAAAACTCAATCAATAAGTTCCTATTTGGAAATGAAATCTTCATTTAATTGGATAGACGTGATTTAAAGGGACTAAAATTCTTGTTCCTTTTTATCTCAAGTTGTTAATTGAAAATAAGGGCATTAATTATTTTGTATATGTATTTAGTCGTCTATTAACACCAAAAATACATATACAATTTGCTATTTCGGCAATTATCAAAATGTTGCTATCTCTTTCTTAGTTAAGGGACCAAGTTTGCTATCTGCGAAATTTTTCCTTGGGAAAAGTATAAAGCATAACATAGTTAAGCCTTTAAATAAGCTACATAACAACACTTTAAATAAATTAATTCATGTAGCAGAAATAACAATATTTTGATTAGAGCCCAACCAATACCTCATATACAATTACATCGTGTAACTCCCCCTATTTTTACGGTTCAACATTTGTCCCAATTTCTTTTTTAACTTTTCTTTTCTTTCTTACTTTCCCTATTTTTCTCCTAATTTTTAGAATTCAAATTCTACACGATTTCAAACCTTTTCTACCCAAAATTGTGGTTCACCATTACTATCAATTTCTACAGTTTTTCAATTTGTTTTCTCTTTCCTTACTCGAAGTTCCACCATTAATGGCAAGCTTCGAGCTCTAGCCATGGATGATGACGGAAAGGGCTAGATATGGGTACCCTCTTCCCCTTCCCCTTCATTTTTCGGCAATACCCAATGAACACCACCCTGCAATCACCACCAAAGTTGCTTTTTTTTCGTCTCTTACTCGAAGTTCCGTCATTAATAATGAGTTTCGAGCTCTAGCCATGAATGATGAAGGAAAGGGCTAGATCTGGCCAATACGTTTCAAAACACAAACAGGATGCTAATTTCAAGTCCGTTTGAAGAGTGAACCCTACCAATTGGAAGATGGCGGAAGAAATTGTTGAACGGTTACACCAAATAGGCTGCTAATTTCAATAGTTTGTATATGTGTTTAATGTCATAAAACAGTTATGTATTTGTATGTAAATAAAACCCAGATTTTTGCAGTTGTATATGTATTTCATAACAAATAAATGCTTATATATATGTATTTCAAAGAATGATGGCAGTGTTTAATGAGTCTATGTGTTGTATATATATTTGATGTCATAAAAACAGTCATGTATTTGTATGTGAATAAGGCCTGAAATTTGCAGTTGTGTATGTATTTCATAACAAATAAATGTTTTTGTATATGTATTTCAAAGAATGATGACAGTGTTTAAAGGGGTACATGTATTTGAGGTCATAAAAATATTTATGAATTTGTATGTGAATAAGGCATAAAATTTGCAGTTGAGGTTCATATATTGTATATGTATTTGAGGTCATAAAAATAGGTTTTTGAATTTGAACTTAATGTATTTTGAGTTTTAAAACTCAATCAATGAGCTTCCTATTTGGAAATGAAATCTTCAATTAATTAGATAGATGTGATTTAAGGGGACTGAAATTGTTGTTCTTTTTTTTTTTTAATCACAAGTTGTTACCTGAAAATAAGGGCATTAATTATTTTGTATATGTATTTAGTCGCCTATTAACACCACAAATACATATACAGTTTGCTATTTCAGACAATTATCAAAATGTTGTTATCATTTTCTTAGTTAAGGGGCCAAGTTTGCTATTTGCGAAATTTTTTCTTCTTTATTTGGTAGTGTTTTTTGACCCTCTTGAGAATTGGAGATTGTTACTACTCCCTCTGTCAAACAATACTTGTTCACTATACTAAAAATAGATGTCCAACAATACTTGTCCAGTTTAAAAATCAATGGATAATTTACTCATTTTTGCCCATTTTACCCTTGGTATTAAATACTATTCATTAATCAATGTATTTTTCAAAGCAATAAATTAATTATATTTAAAGAGTTATATAGTAAAATTACTTCTATTATTTATTATTTTCTTAATTTGTGTATCAAGTCAATAGTGAACAATTATTGTTGGATGGAGAGAGTATGATGCTTTTCAATTACACTCAATTTCATGTTTACCAAGTAATTACTTGACTAAATAAATATTCTAAGTTGTATAATTACATCAAATTACATATAAATCAAATTATAAGATGATTTTGCAAGCATGACTGAACATCATTTTCTTTCAGATAGGAACTCAAGAGTAGGTCAAGCAACATGCTCCCAAGCACCTTTGTTTGCTAGTACCATGTTGTTGATAATGTACAACTGGAAGTCTATCTGAAACCACAATGATTATGATTTTAATTAATATTTGCAATGATTTATCAATAGTAAGTTAATTCCATAAGATATTAGACTGAAAGCGAACTCCAATATGTACAGAATATTAAATAAATAGGTTCTACTAATTAAGTGAATTATTCTGTCTCCTCTTATTCTTTTCTTGTTTAAAGAAATAGGATTTCTGAAACTTAAATAAAATTAAAATCTCTGTGTACCAAGTTTGGGTAGCTAGGGCCAAAAGTTCTTTATTTATTTTTGCAATTTAAACCAAAAATGTATTTCAGCCCCATTTCTTGGTTGTTTGCATTATTGCGCCACCCTAACCCAGCCAAATATTCTCACAATCCACATATTCTCCTACAATCTATATTTCCCAAGTAAACTTATTATTAGGAGTAATATTTGAAGAACATATTTTATTCTCTTATATTCTATATTATTTTTTTTTTTAATCTGTTTCAAAAGGAATGTTTCTTTTTTTTTTTGGCTACTCTTTAATTCAAACTTTCTACATGACATGTTACCACAAGATTTAAGAATGGCCAAACACATTTCAGCCTCTTAAACTTGACACGAACTTTTACTTTGACACCTTAAATAGACGTTGTTCATTTTAAACACCTTATGTAGGTTTTTGTTGTGTCATTTTGGCACATTTTCAACAGTCAGCTAAAACTATAAACGATAGTGTAATACACTCGCGGATGACATGACATTTTAACTAATTAAAAGAGGACATGTGGCATTTGAGTGGAAAATAATAATTTAAAAATAAATTATTTGGAAAAAAAAAAACTAGCACAACCCTCCACCCCACCCCTCCGCAGTTGTCTTCTCCAACACACCTAAGACTTCATCTTTTGCAGAAATCAACCCCTCACCCCAACCCGACATCATCTTCTCCATGATATCCCAAACAACTTATTTAAAATTTTTTTTTTTTTTTCCAAATCACTTTTGACAATAACTCAAAACGTAAAACAAAAAAATAGATATTGTTCTTCTCCTTCATAAGCTTCTTATATCACCTTCAATGGCCCCCTCACATTCCACTCCACAAAGTTGTCCTCATAAAACGTTCTCGGTTTCAGGTCTAACACCGAATTCTTTTCACAATTGGAGTCCACGTGGAAATTATCGATGAAGCTATCGTCATGAAACTTGGTATAGAAAAAAGTAAAATTTGGTGTGAAAAAACGGTAGTGGAAATCAAAGTTTTTGGACAAAAGATTGTATTTTTTCTTCGAGAATTTTGTAATTACATATTAATTCTTGTCAAGGAAACCCATTTGGGTATGATTCCTCTAATTTGGAAAAAAAAAAAAAGAATTTTGAGTATAATTCGATTTTTGAGTATGAATTGGATGTGATTCGCTCTTTTCTTTGTGTGCTAAAAGTTAAATTACAGGTTAATTCTTGTCAAGGAAATCCATTTTCTTCCAATTTTTGGCTGCCAATTGAGAGACCATTGGTGAACATGTTTGAGTTTTAAGCTTTGAAAATGGTGGGAAATGGTGGCAAGAAAAAATGTGGAAGAAGAAGAAAAAAGTTATCTAAATAAGTTTTCATGCGCCTCAAGGGAGTGTGATACACTCACTTTGCCATATCAACAAAAGATGCCAAAATAACACAACGGAAGCCTACATAAGTCATAAGGTGCTTAAAATGAACAACGTCTACTTGAAGTGCCAAAGTGAAAGTTCGTGCCAGGTTTAGGGGTCTGGCGATGTGTTAGGCCATTAAAGAATACTTTGGTACGTTCAATATATCTTTAATTTAAGACCACAAGATTCAAAATCGAAAGTTCTCTACTTTCTTAAACTTTGTATTAAGTCTAAAACAGACATAAAAATTGAAACAGATGGATATTAGAGTCTCCTGCCATTAGGCTTTAACTATTCTTCTGACAGCAATTTCGGGAATACTTTCAAGTTTGACACTACAATAGATTTTCAAAGAATGTATGAACTGGCGCAGAAAGAAATACAATCAAAATAGCATATATACTTCAAAAATTTGTATGATTATATACATTAATACATATACATTGACTATAGATTACATTGATATTTTCTAAAGAATGAATGAATAAAATGAAGCTGTGGTTCATTTTAACATTATTAACATATAGTAAGATATAGGAATTGGACTTGTATAAGATGTTGCTTTTGTATTAGAGATTCATCTTCCCAGTTCTGCTGCATCATCTCCTGTTACTATAAGTTATTATAACCACCAATGATTTGCCTCCAAACATGGTAGAAAAATAGTACTGCATCTCTCAAGCAATACCGCCTGCTCGTCAGAATCACAGTGAGGCTAATCCAAAATTCTCAGGATGTTGTAAGAATGTATGATTAGCTGCAGAAGATTGTGCTTCATTATCACATGTTATTCCTCGATAAGAAGTTACATCGACGAATGGTTCATAGTACCATTGCACATGCACTCTGGGACAGGGTACTTTGTCACATCCCTTCGTGCTTTCCTCAGTTCTGGCTGACCTAAGGAATCTCTATGCAAGTTCAGTATAATTGTGTTGAACTCTGTCTCAGACAGTGATGAGTTCAGAAAATGTTGAAGCATCTGTCTTTTGTTGGGGGTGATAGTCTTTTTGTGCCCTGCATAGGCCCTTTGTCCCTATTGCAAAAGAAAACACAGCCAATAGTTAGAGAAAAGCTCATATATATTCAGATAATCCTGTTAGCAGAATTATGTTAAAGAAAGCAAAGTTTAGTGGAAGGGGAGCCAATACCTGGATAGCATGGCCCATGTTTCCACCATGAGATGGCATGAAAACATTGCTGTTCTCAGACACTATGTAGTCAAGAGCGGCCATAAGGGATGCTTTCTTTGCAAATGGTTCAAGTTCCCCAGGCAATGCAAGATCCTCTTTGTTAAAGAATTGAGGGAATTCATTTGTCAATGGTTGCAATGCTTCTTTCCCACCCAAAGGAATTCCTCCAGCCCAATAGATTCTTGCACTCTTTGGTGCTCCCAGAGCTTTGAGCAACCTAAACAAAGAATGTAAATTTGTTGATTAGGGAAGTATATTCAAGCGCATCAACGAAACAAGAAAATAAGAAAGAATAAGACTTCCATAAAGGTTATTACGCTAATATGCTAACCTTGTAACCTCCAAAGCATTCAAGGGGCAGAGACCAGCAAGCTTTCTGTCATGATAGGTCATGTTTGAACGTGAAGTTAAGAGCTCGGGCCTTTGCTTCCTCTCATTGTTTATCATCTCATCGTACTCATGGCTGAAACCAGGAAGACATCCTGTCCTCACCCACACATCCTTCTCCATTCTCAAATGAAGAGCAACATATGGTCCCTTGCTCCTCATCCTCTCAGTAAGCTTGTTACCAAGTTCTAAGATTGATGGCGAAAACCTTAAAGCATGAAATGCCACCTACAAGATCACAAACAATATTTTGTCAAATTGACTGCTAATGCCTACAAAAGGAATTAGGTGGGGTTCCAATTAAAATTAGCAGTTGGTATAAATAGATTAATTATACACAAGAAAAGGCAGAGTTCCTAAATTTTAAAGAGCTGTTTTAGACAAAGTTACTAAAACAGGACCAGGTTATTATTGCAAACAAACTTTGGCCTACTGATCGAAAGAGACATGTCCTAAATTGCAATACATGGTATGTCTATGTCTACGATAAAAACAAACATCCGATGACAAATCAGATAATCTAGTTATTATTGTTTTCCCTATTACAATTCATACATCACTTTCCCGCGAAGCAAATGTCCCATAAAAGATAGTTTCCGTTATTCCATAAACTGCATTGCAGAATCTTTGAGAGGTGTAAATTAAACTCAGTTACATAACAAGGAGGATTAAGTTTACCTTGCAGCGAAGTTTTTGAAGATCAGAAGGAAGATCCTTAGAAAGCCTCGAGTCAAGGCTTCGCAAAAGTAGAACACCATCCCTCCTAAGCTGCAGGAAGATCAATTCAATAATTAAAATTTACTCTGTAATTTCCCAAAACTTGTTTCAACTTCAATTCACCAACCACTCCTCTTAGATAAAACCAAAAAAATAAAAACACTTATATGCATAGTAAATATCCTTATGAATAAGTCTAAGAGTTGAATAGTTATTTGCATTTTTTGGTTTAGGTATCTATACAAGAATATAGAAAATCATTCCAGCTGCCATATTGTCAAATTTCAAGACTTTGTCAAAACTAGCCAACTTGAAAGATACTACTTCAATATCTTCCAAAGATACTCAACTTTGGTATTAACCAAATAACAAGCAATCTTGATATTCTCTAACCACAATAGAAATTTCAAAAGCCATCAAGTTTTTGAAATTTTGATATTTTCTAACAGTGTGGACTACAAAAGACCATTGAACATAAATTGAACCTCAACTACCAAAGGAAATAAAACCATTTAATCTTTTTTCTCCCCTTGCCATTTTTGCTTCTTGCTTTCAATTATTTTAGGCCGTTGGACCAAACATTAAAGCAGCCGTCCTTGTTACTGAACCAAAACCAGGAAAGTAATAACTACATAGATTAATTGAATGATTCTTCTTATTACCTTTCTAGTATAATGTGAACGTATCCATTCAGGGGAGGCATGGAGAGGAGTCCTTTTCTCCTCCACAGGTCTAGTCATCACGTGTGTGGATGGAAGTGATGAAACTATTCTAACATCATTTGCTAATACTTCCTTAAAGTGATCCAAGTCAAAAATATCAGAGAACTCACTGCAAGCAAACACCAAAAGCAACAAAGAACATACGTTAAGAAATCAAAAACATCCCACAATAGCAAAGAAATCTAACTTAAACCAAACACCATGTTACTATATGGAAATGACTAGTTTTCCACCAAACTCTTGAAATATTTCTATAATTGATGTGTTCCCAAATAGATGAAATCACCCATAAGTTACTTATCAATGTTGATTAAAGGAATTAGGAGGGACTAACTTAACTGTCCAAAAATGGAAGTTATTCAAATTCAATAAAAGTTGCCTAACTTCAGAGAATTAGGCAGGTTAACAAACCATTTTCCTAGCTAAAAGAATCAAAACAAACAAAAAGATAACTTCTGAGCTGGAAAATAAAGAAATATTGTTCGACAAAAAGGGTTACTCAGCTAGTAAGCACCCTCCATCTGCAACCTTAAGGTTGTGGGCTCGAGTCACCAAGGAACACCCGAGAAGCGTAAAAAAAAAAAAGAAAAAAGAAAGATTGTTCGAAAAACAAACCTTTCATCACCCCAGATGACATTAACTTGCAAAATGGGGACAACAAGAGCAGCACCAAGAATTCTTGCAATGACCACAGCATCCACAATCTGATTTCTCTGCTGATTCATTCCACCAGAAACCACTACCATCAAGAACCTGGTTCTTCCTTTAACAATATCCAAACTTGTTTTTCTATACTCTCTACTGAAATCCAAACAAGGCTTATAACCCAACCCATCAGGTTGTTTCCAAAACTCACTCTTTTCATCCCCATTTTCCTCTTTCCCAACACTCACACCTCCAACACTAAGCTGAGAACTTTGATGGTCATTTTCAAATGACCCCTTTTCTTGAAAAATCCCACATGGGTTTGGTGCAAAAGGAACTAAAGTTTCAAAATTAAACCACATCTTTAACATACCAACAAAACCAAAAACAAATAGAAACAAAACCCAAAACCTTGGATTATTAAGCAAAAGTTTAAGCTTTACAGAAAAAGAAGGATTCTTTTTCTTGGGAGACAGTAACAAAGACTGAAGTCCTGAAGAAGAAATTGAATTTATTATCTGTGATGGTACTGCTATGTAACATTGCTGTTTCTTCTTGTTGGTTTTTGACACTGCCATTCTTGATAATGGCCCTTTACTTCAAGAAACACAAAAACAATAAACAAGTTCTTTTTTTTGTTTTCTTTATTTATACATGTAAATTCTTGGTTTATTTAGAACAAGATTTTCTTTAAGACTTTCTTAGAAAGTTACTGAAAAAAAAAAAAGAAAGAAAGGACGCGGTAGCAGGATTAATGCGCGTTTTGTATTGGATGAAAAATGGTATGCAAGTCAGAGAAGGTGCATTGCCTAGTGTCAGATGGCTATTCTTTTTTAGCTTTTTTTTTTTCTTGTTTTTCTCATTGTGGGAAATGAAGAAATGAGGGTATTTATATAAGTTGCGTGAAGTTGGGGTTGGAGGAGGGGGGAATTTGATTGGCCGGATATGATTTTAAATCATGATTTGAAATTAAAATTTTATTTAGACATGTATTTGAATTTTTAAAATTATATTTGTAATCATGAAAGCTATTAAGATAATTATAGCTCTTATATAATCTTCTCAAATGATCGAATAATTCATAAACAAGTTATTGAAATATCTTAAGATGTCATATTAATAAATTACATATATTTGTGATTATATTATTACAAATTTTCAAGTACGCATAACTTTATAAAGATTCACTTATTCAGAAAATCAACAAGTAACTATTATTCTTTAATATAATCTTTTCACATGGTATGTATTTATTCACATCGAGCATGTTTTTTTATACTATAAAATATAAATTTATGGATCAAATTTTACATTTTAAAAAAGAAATCCTACTTTTTAAGATCTTGAGATTCAAAATTAGAGTTAAAAAATTATATAAATTTTATAAATAAACACTGATTTTAAATTAAATTTTAAATTCTATGGCCAAAACGCCTACTTTTAATGTGTTTATGCTAACGTCTTGGTTCTTTAAATTAAAAAAATAAGTATAAGCGTGTCAAATGACGATATTGCTCTTGGTCAAAAGTAGAATAAGAATAAATCTCAGTCCATGAGAGAATTTATTTGATTTTTTTTTTTTGTTATTTATTTTTTTATTGAGGTGTTGAATTTCTTAAACTGTTTGGCATATTACCCGTGAAAAACGAATAATTGTAAAGCTGTGATTACGATATCTCTCGAGTTTTTAAAGAGTTTTCACATTTGTCCCTAAGCTAAGAACCAAAATTTATCAATCCTTTCTTTTCATTTTATTTAGTCCTTGCTGATTTGATCATTCTCTTAAAATTTATTTATTTTATTAATTGTATTTTAGAAATTTAACTTTAGCTACAAATTACTTTATATAATTACTTAGTAATAAAGATAATATATCGACAATAACATATTTTATATAATTTTATAAATAAGGTCTAGAAAAGAAAAAATATAAGCAGATTTTACTTATATTTATAGGATAAAGAAATTATTTCTGATAGACTCTTGATTCAAAAGAATTTTTTTTAAAAAAAAATTATAAGAAAATGCAAGAGTAAGATAGGAAGATACATAACGAATAAAGCAACAAATAAACATATACATCAAAGAATAAGAGATTAATATTACTAATAAGGATAAGAGGAGGGCAAACTATCCTCTTGCTTCTCGCACATAAAATGCAATCACACTCAATTATTTACCAATCTTTACTTTAATCATTAACTTTCATACTTTTTTAATTTGCAAAATATATTTTTGTCTAAGAATCAAGTAAAATAAAATGTATAAAGTATTGAAGAAGAAAAAAAAAAGCTAAGAGTGATCAGTCTACCTTTATAAACTTTGTGACATATTTTTCTCCATTTTAAGATTTTGGTCTGGTGGAATTTTTCTTTAACTTTTTAAGAATAATTCCAAAGTTTAATTTTAAGGTAAGTGTTGTACTTCATTTATTGGAGTGGCATGATAAATGCTAAACTTTTACAATCGTTTTCCAAACTCAACTTAGATGGTCACATTTGGAACTAAAAAGAGTTCTCTAATAATGTAATCATCACTTGAGAAAAAGAAAGATGAAATAACTATTTCGGTGCCATACCTCCACCACCGCCCAAACATTTTCTTTATTAATTAATTTTTTTAATTTTAATTTATGTGATGCAATTTGATTTGATATAAAATTTAAATTAATATTCATGTGGCTATAAAAATCTTACATTGAAAGTTAAATTAAAAATATAAAATTAGATTAATTTAAAATGTAAAATATATCACATTATTTTTGAAACAATCCAATAAGAATATAGGAGTAATATTGTAAACTAACAAATAATGTACTCTATTATTTTATTTTTTAAAAAAAAAAAATTTACTTATTATTATTATATTATAAGTAAAAAATAAATGTCAAACGTCATTTCATAAGCCATTTATTTAGTAAGTAAATAAATGAAGCTTGATAAATTTGCAAGGTAACGTGTGGGTTTGGGAGGAAAGGGGACTAATTTGGATAGAGTTGGGCTACTAATAGGACACTTTTATGGTAAATCAATGTTAATATGACACTTATGTTCCACATACATATTTGTTATCTAAATATATTACTTAATCGGAGTAAAATATTTCATCTATGTGGAGAAGTTCGAAATACGTAAATTAAATATTTAATTTTGAATTTTTTTGAAATAATTTAAAATAACATTTAATATTTAAAAATTACTCCAAAGAGTATCTATTATAAATTTCGAGTATATTTTTAAAAAATTTAACAAAATTATAATCAAATAAAAATATGTTCAACTCTCCCAGCAGTAATACTTCAACATCTACTCCTCCTCGTCCTCCTTTGGGATCCTTCTATAAATTCTATTGATCTGTTTTACCCAACACTTATTGACTATCTTTCTTTTTCTATACGTAATATGTTAAAAGATTTTTTAAAATATCTATTTTAACAACAAACACGTCATTGATTAATAGTTTACCTTCAGAATTGATAAATTTAAACAAAGGAAGCATTGGTTTAAGACTCATTTGGTTGGAAAACAAGTATCTCAAGATTGAATAACCTCATCTTAAAATTAATCTCAAAATCAATTATAACGAGCCCTTAGTGTATGACGAAGGCGAGCGAATTATGGATACGGTATTAATACTCCCGTCCAAGGCGAAAAATATTTCATTTCAAACAATTTTAATTTATTTTCCATTTTTGACATCATTGTAAAAATAAAAAATTGTTAAAAGACCAAAAAAATGTCAGTGAAATAGGATAATGACTATCTCCAGAAGGGATTGGCGTCGTGTACTGAAATGGCCAGCTGGGCAATAAACATATGTGGAAAAAGCAACATGTGACCTGCCGCATTTGCATCCTTTGACAGCCTGTGTTCTCTATTGTATACTCTTTTCTTTTGCTTTCCTTTGATAAAGGAAAATCCCCTAGCCTATAGCTTTGAACACCTACTCCCACCATTTGAATTTATTTATTTGATTTTAATTTGACATCATATTTAAGAAAAAAAAATAAAAAAATTAAAATTTGTAGTCTTATTGAGATGAAGGAGAGTTTCGGAGTAACTATAAAGTTGTTGTCATATGATTAGGAGGTCATAAGTTCAAATCGTGAAAACACCTCTCGCAGACTTACAACATTTTAATTTTATAATCTTAAACACGAACTATAAAAAATCAGGAAGAAATATTTTTTCTCCTAAACAGACTAAAAGGAAAGTAATGACAGGAGAATTGAAACGGAGGATTAATAAAGTGGCAATCCTATGCCAGCTAGACAGTACAGTATCTTACACGCTGTCATATGGGCCACAGTGTACGAAAATGACATTTCAACATCCTGCCACATTGGAAAAAGGCAAATGCATTTGGCCTCCTGTTTTATGGGTCCCTTTCAGCATTCAGTTTTGTCTTTGTTTTAGGGTGCACTGCAGGAGATAAAAGGCTTATTAGGGACTTCTTTCCTCTGAATTAGCTACAATTTCAAGAAGAAAAGGTTGTAGTAGTAGTACACTATGCTAAAGGCACTACAGGAGATGAGGCATATTTAGGGACTTATTAGGTGTCTTGGGTTAATGTAGGACAAATTAGTCCCTTGAGACCAACAACAAGTGTTTAAAAAGTGGACCTTACTCTCTATTATTTGAAAAACACTACTCCAAAAAACAATTATTTCCAGAGTTGGCTATGTTGAAATATTAGCTTGTTTAGCAAAGTATTTCAGAAGTCAAAAATGCTTATTTTTACAAGTTATAGTGTTTGATCTTGCTTTTAGAAAGAAAAAAAAAAAAAGTGTTCCGAGTGGTAACAGAAATTATTTTTCAAAAGCTAAAAAATAATATAATTTTTTCATAAACATTTTAAGAATTTTGGTCAATTCAAAGTATTTTCAAAATCGTTTAATCAAATAGAGATTGCTATTCTTCAAAAATATATTTTTCAAAAATACTTCTGATAAAAGAAATACTTTTTAAAATAAATAACTTTTGAAAATTTGACCAAACAAATTAATAATATTATTTCCAAAAACTAAGCGTATGCTTCTTGAAATTAGTAAACAGAAAAAAAGTTTTACATTTTTGGACTACGGCCATAGTTGCATATCAAACTGCGCATTATGCAACTAGTTCGACCCCCCTCCCCCCTTTGGCACTAGATCCACTTGTTCATTATTATTGGATAATTGGTTGTGGGAAAAAAATTTCATATTGGTTGGTAGTTGAAAAGAAAAAAAAAGCTAGTTAAAAGGTATTGAATATTTTCGATGATGTGAGACATTTTTGGAAAAATCGTATAGACTTGGCTTAAAGTTAATGACATTACACCGTATTAAGAGTATTCTAGGATGATTTTAGTTCATTTTAACTGATATCAAAGCTAATAATTTGGCAGGACGAGTATGAAAATGACAGAGTGTATATGTGGTGTGGGCTCTGACTTAGTGCCTTTGCCCTTCTATGGGCCGGTCGTAGACATTAACCCATAGCTTTGAGACACATACACGATCTTCAGGCTTCAGTGACCGTAAATACTCTGATGATGTGGATAGCACACATATACATTGAATCTCTAACTCGTGAATCATGGTAATGAACCATGTGAAATTCAGAGGAAAAAATTGTTGAATGTTGGAATAATTTTATGACTCAATTTATTGTTACATAAGTGAAGAAACTTTACCTGCCATACATGAAATTAGCCCAATAATTGTTTGTAGAATAGTGTGCTCTTGTAGCAAACGTCAAGTGTTATAGTGGAAAACATGCATATATGAAGTTTTCAATTCACAGGGACATGGTTTTTATGTCTTGTGACATTATTAAATATGCTGTCACACAATTGGTTGGGAGGGGTTTAATAAGAACAAGGCGTCCCCTTCGACATGTTAATTATCATATGCTGTTGTTTCTTTTTCATTTTTCTAGGGCCAAAGGAGGGACACTCCACACTGTGTACACCTTCCTAGTGCCTTTTCTTTTAACTAAAAAGAAACCGAAACATATCTAGTATGATATCACAAGTAAAGTCTTGGAAAGATGATCGTGTAAGAAGGCCTAATTACCTCTACCTCATTGTTTTCGATATGCAGTAATAATAATAATTAACAAATAATAACCTCATTGTTTAAACACTTTAATTATTGTGCTTTCTAGGTCATCAAGAAAATAGTAGTAAAAGATATCCTTGGGGAACCGTCATCTTGTTTTATACTACTAACAAACTTATCATAATTATGGATTAATCTAGAAGTAAGATTCTGATTAGACTAAGCCAAAAAGGCATAATCCATTTTTCTTCCTAAAAACTCAACTATGACACATTTTTATTTAGTTGCTTTTATTTTAGGGCGTTTGGCCATGAATTTTTTTCACTTTTTTTCGGAATTTTATTTCATTTTAGTGAAAAAAGTAAATTTTGGTGGTGTTTGGCCATGGAATTTTTTTCACTAAAGTGAAATAAAATTTCGGAAATGTGAAAACAAATTTTTCTTGTTTTCACTTCCACTTCTCTCACAAAAAATCAAATTTATTTTCATGGCCAAACATAACTCCAAATTCCAACCCCAACTCCAACTCCAACTTCAACTTCAACTCCAACTCCAACTCCAAAAAATTTAATTTTCATGGCCAAACGCCTACTTAACGTAGGAATTCTGATGATGTTTCATTTTAATTCAAACTCATTATTTTAATTATTGAAAGTCAGAAACTTTTTGGCTGCTTTAAGGCTCCACCAGGGACTGCAGTAGGTCCTATGCAGTGTTGGCCTTACCGCCTTACCCAGTTAGAGGCCAATATATAAGAAAGTAGGCCAATAATATTATTTTTTATTTTCCATCGGTCTAGCATTCGTTATTTATTTTGAATCATCAACTAATCCGAATTTATGTCACATTAAGTTAGCGATTAAAAGAAAAACATTTTCTACTGGATCTTTTTTGTTCACAAGAATCGAACCTGAAGCATCTGATAAGGATAAGGATAGAGAGATTATATTCATCCTACCATGACCCTCTGAACTTGGTCGACGGCCAATCATTTATCCTATGAGCTTACCAAGTGGAAATAATGGTTGGAAAAAAACTACTCGTATTTCAAAGAAAAAAATTAAGATGGGATTAAAAATTTATACTAATATGAAAAAGATGTATACTATTATTGTAGCCATTTATCAGTTGCGTTTACTTTCAGAAAAGCACAAAAAAAAAAAAAAAAGATTTCACTATGATAAGACCACATTATTTTATTTCATGTTTCTTTGAAAACGATTTTTTTCTTAAATAGAGAAGCAAGTATAATTAGTTATGTGAATTAGGTTGCAAGGAAAATGACTTCCTACTTTATCACAATTATTTTCCACATGGTGAACAACTATCTACAAGTCAATTGCAAATATAATTTTGAAGTGGATCATTATTCATGGCAGATTGATTTGTATTCAAGCAAAAAACAAATTTATAAATTTGAGAAATTATGACTAAAATCATGAAGATCCATTAAAGAAGCTCTCAATCTCCAATGAAATTGTAAAATTATGCTGCCTTTTTGGGACCAAAGTGCATGGAAGTTGGAGTGAAATTCAATTTATTTTTTTTTAACTTTTACTTTTCTCTTTTTGTAAAATTTGCTTAAACTGAACGAAATGTAGAAATTATTATGTAAATAGCAACATAAAAAATTATTTCCTTTCTTTCCAATGATTGAAAGAAATTATCAATCAAAAAGATTTTTTCTTTCTCCAAGTGTATGAGTTTTTTTTGGATTTCTGTCACATGAATTTTATATAACGTGAGGTTCAATAAATGTTTTATACCCATATAGGCGGCGAATTACATTTTCTTTTACTATTATACCTTAATAAATTAAAATGTACTCTTACTTCTCTACTTGTATTTAAAGAATTCAATAACCAATTATCCAATGAATTCAAATTCTGGATTCTGACTACTTCCTCCGTTCAATTTTACTTGTCTACTATTTGAAAAATAAATTATTTGCTTTTACTTGTCATTTTGACATATCAAAAAAAGGACAATTAGTTTTTTCATGTTTAACCCTTAGCAATAATTACTTATTCGAAAAATTACTTTCCAAGACCTAATACTTATAAACATCAATTACATAGGCATTATGGTTAAATTCTCATATCAATTATTATTTTTAAGGGGCGTACAAAGTCCAAAATGAATAAGTAAAAATAAATGGATAAAGTATAAAAATTTAGAAAAAGAAATTCCAATTCCCATAGGCCATAGGTACAGGAGTAGTAGCTGAGTTGAGGGCAACAACATCTTGCATGTGATTAACTCCATTCATGCAAATTGCAATTAACAAAAGAGGAAATTATTTTTTCCCAGGAAAGGGCTACAACTATTTCATCTTTTATCATAGGTTTAATTCTTATCCTTAGTGGATGCGTGTGTTGAACGTGCACTATTATTCGTTTGAAATAAAATAAATTGAAAAAAAGTGCCTTACGAAACTAAATTTCATTTTAGAGCTGGCAGTCCCAATTATTGTACCTATTCTCTTGTATGAAATAGTGTCATGTCCAAGACACAAAATGCTTGAAAGTAGAAATAGTTTTGATATGCTATACTCCCTCCGTTCCAATTTATCTCTCCTATCTTCTAGAGAAGCAACTGGATAAATGTGATTCATAGTTTTTTTTAAAATTTTTGGAATAACTAAAAAGGTCAGGGGAAACTTTTTCAATACTTTGTTTATGTACAATTATAAATTACAAAGCATCTTATTGAATTAGATTAATATCGATGAATCAGTCATTCACGAAATGATAAATAACTATAAGTGATGAAAACAGACAACAATAGTGCTTGCTAGAGCTGAGCAATTCAATGAGATGTGAGTTCAATTCCCACTGTATCTCATCCTAGTAGGTGTTTGCAATATTGGACCAAGTTGCTCCGATCTAGTATGTGTTCGCTTCTATTCGAACTCGCTCAGCAGAAAACTCACTCTCTTCTCATGCTTTAGATTGAGTCCATTTGAATAAGATCAATTAATTTTCAATCATGGATACATATGTATCCTTAAAATAATAAAATGACTATCACTATTGATATCAAACCAATAACGATTCGTATAAGCTAAATATTCTAATCGATAATTGTGCATTTATTCGTTTTTAATATATATATTTTAAAAAAAATAACACCTTCAAATATTTAATTTTTTTAAACCTGTAAACATTATATTGTTATCCTTAATAAAAAAATATTTTATTAAAATTTATTTTAAACCATAAATTTCAAAATTCGTTCTTTCTTAATTTGTATTCAGCCAAATCCTATCACATTTTAGAGTAGGCTTGTTTTTAATAAGTAGTAATAGCTTTTGTAAACAACTCAGTCAAACACAATTTATGCCTGGTTTCACAATGTATTTGTTTTGTAACATATATGTATATACACAAAAGAACCCAATGTGTTAAAGCTTGTTTATTTTTGGGAAAAAATTATTGAGGAATTATAGTTGGAAAGACGTCGAGAACTTTTTATAATAAGGTGGAAGAAGGAAAATTGTAAAACTTAAAAAGATCAAACCAGATTTTTAAAAACATGGAACAATTAAGGTACAGATTAGTAACAAGCCTGTACGATTAGTAAATTAACAAATTAAAGAATAAGATAAACCTTGCTGATAATTAAGCAACAATTATTCCAAGAATCACAGAGAGGATACTAATCATAGTGGTTAATTTAAAATTATTAGAAAAATTAGGTGTGTAATCTTTTCTTAATAAGCATCCATAAGTAATTAAAATTTTCATATTTTTTCTCATATTATAAGGAGCTGGAGCTAGAACTTTAGAACCAAACACAAACTCCATAACCACTTCAATTATCTGTGACTTGTAGTTGTTTAATCAAATAATGGTTCAATTAATCTTCAATATTATTCTTCAAAATAATTGATACCTAAACCTAATCTTTCATGCATAATCCCTTTTCTTAGGTGGATGTTTGGTGTGTGTATGCTTTAAATTGCTGGCCAGCGACCACACCAACTTTTACATATATGTCTTCTTAATATTTTTAAGACGTCAATTTGTGAATGATTAAGCTATAAATTTACTTAATTACTAGATGATTTCTCAATGAAAATAGTTGTTTTGAGGGATTAATTACATACAATTGCCTTCAAATTTAGAGCTGTATGATGCTTAACAGCCCCCTGGTTTCAAACAGTGCGATTACCTCCCCTGATTCTTGGCCGTCATATGGTCGATTTTTGGGTTAAATTTGAACTGAGTCAAAATGTATTAAATTAAGTAAAACTTGCATAAGTTCCAACAAGTTTACCCCTAATTACTCATTATCCCTATTCTTTGCTAAATTACAAATAATCCCTTATTTTACAATTTCCAGATACATAATTAGCATCCGGATACATAATTTTAAAGTTGAGATACTAATTTTGATTATTGAGATACATCCATTTCTGAAATTAATTGGTCGAGATACATAATACATTAACTAGACCAAAGGAAGATACATAATTAAAATTATGTATCCGAAAATTTATGGGTTTGTGGATGTATACTGCTATTTTTTTTAAAAAGGGATTTAGGTAATTAATAAAAAGGGTAGGGATTTTATGTAGTTTAGTAAAGATAAGTTGTGGTGTTATGTATTTTTTCCTTAAATTAATAATGAATTATTGCCCATTTTTGTCAAAATGTTAGTCGAGCTGAGATGAGTTGGGTAAAAATGAGCTAAAAAATGGGTAATAGCCCAATTCATTTGTTTGTTTTTTCATAATTTATTTAATTATCAAAGAAAACTAATAAAAGTTTTTCTTCTTCTTTATTGTAGCTATATATGACATATCAAATAATTTTAAAACTTTAGATAAGATAAGTTTTGGTGGATTAAGATGAGCTAAAAATATTTGGACGGCTTATTTAAATATGTTGGTAAATGAATAGTATTTAATAGTAATGATAATATGGACAAATGATAAATTATCTTTTGATTTTTCAAACTGAATAAGTAAATTTAGACAACTATTTTAATATACTGGATAAATAAAGATGGATGAAGTAGTAGAAATATTAATTGTAGAAGCCAGTTTGCCCTTACAATTAAGTTGGTGTCATTAAAATAAGTCATCCATAGTTTTCTTGTTCAATCTTTCTATTTGAAACCAATACAAAATTAATTCTGGAACAAATTTGTAAACCCAAAAGAAGCTACTGAATGGTTTTGTTTAATTCCATACTTCTATATATAATTTTTCTTATTTAATTAGCTGAAGAATTTTACAACTACTGAACTACTGCAGTGATTTGGTATGGACTAGGTAAACAACCATAACTTTTATATTAATTTTTTTTAGCAGATACATCAAGAGTACTAGACTAAGATCTTAGTTTAACAACCTTTTTTTTAAAATTATAATCTTGATAGTAATATAAAGAAATAATTTAGAAGGGCGTGTTATAATCAAATGTAGTTGTTATATTTGTTACGTATGATCAAATCATATTTATAATTACTACTAATTAAATACCCTCACTAATATTTGTATGATCAATGTCTATTTCAAATGATTTCATTTTTGGACTTTTATAGAGATACTCTCCATTCAACGCAAGAAAATAAAAGCTTGATAAGTACCGACAAAGATTGTGGTGGAGTGGTAAGTACTCCTTCATCCTTAATCAGAGGTCTCGGGTTCGAGTCCCTCTGGGTACGGAGTCGCCTTTGTTAGGGAGCGCTTTACCCCCAATGTTGGACTTCTTGGCGCGAATCCAAATTTAATCGGGCTCCAATGTAGGTACCAAACACTGGGTGAAAACCCCCCCAAAAAAAGTTTGATAAGTAGTGACATTTACGACGATGACCTTATGCTTTCTTCCACAATGTCAACTTAGAAAACAAACAATTAAAGATGATGAATTCTAGAAGAAAATGATACTTAATTAGACCCTAATTTAACAAATGAACGAGGACCGAGCATGGTAAATATTTAGCTGCACTCAGTATTTATATCGAATCATATAAATTTATTATAGTTAATTAATTTAATCAAGTGAGAATATATGTTAATTAATCAACTATGGTTAAGAAGGTCTATGTATGAACACGTGTCATATATCTATTGTATTGATATAAACATCAAATGCGAGTATGTTTTCACCGATCAAACACTCCAAGAGAAAAAGAAACAGATCAACAAATTAGAAAAATTCGAATGTGAGAAGAAGTTTATATGGTTTTAGGGATGATTTTACTCTCTATACTTATTTTTTAATTTATAGAAATTTACCATGATTGAATACATTAAAATTCTAAATTGTGTTAAACAGAGCACCTTATTGTTATTTAGTGGGCTATATCCAAAGTCAGGAGTGTCTCGTCCAGTTCGCAACTTAGGCAATTGCCTAGGATCTTAAAAGGCAAAATTTCACCCATAGACAATTTAGACCCCTCATAACTAACTCATTGGTATAAGTTTTATTAATTATAATTTATAGGCGGCAATTAGTAAGATACGTATAAATGTCTATATATACAAATCTATCTTGTCTTTTTTTTTTTTTCTCATTATTCAATTACAAAAAAATGGAAGGTAGCAATTTTAAAGGTGAGAGATATTAATTAACGCCCTTAATTATCTATAACTTCCCACAATATTCTCCTTCCATATATTATAGTTTAAACAAGGGAGAAAAAATCAATATTCTCCTTCCATATTCTCCTTCGACAGAACACACTAAAAAAATCAAGAAAAAGGGAAAAGGCAACATAAAAAATTGAAAGGATATATGCAATTACATGTATATAATAATGTTTGTTTTTCATAAAAATTATTATGTATATGTATAATTATTAATAATTATATGTATATACAAACGACATTACTATAATATTATATATATATGTATTAGTTTATATACAATTACATATTGTATATGTGGAATATAAATTAAACAATTGGAAAAGAATCTAGTACTAAAAACAAACAATAACTATATGTATATTTATAATTGTACATCAAGTACATGTATATGCAATTACATGTATATAATAACATTTATTTTTCATCAAAATTATTATATATATATATATATATACAAAACAACATTAACTGAAATTAACCCAATATACAAATGAAATTATATATCTATTACTTTTCAATGTTAATTAGCCGAAAAAATAGCCAACAGGTGAGAGAATGTATTTTTTTCAACTTAAATTAACCCAATATATCCACTACTTCATTTGTATATAAAGCCCACATAATTAACAACTTTTCCAACTACTTTTAACCATGTAATGTAATTATTTTAAACATTAACTATGTTAAGTAATTATGTAGTTATTTTATCTATGTTATGTAATTTTTCCATCTTAAAATTATAGGGGTCCATATTTTCATGTAAAAATTATTAATATATATATATAGCATAAAAAAGAAAAAAACAACTCATTTTTTCAAAAAAAAAAAAATCTAAATCAAGTTTTACATGGAATTTTCCTTAACATAAAAAAGGAATAGGTCATTATTAATTACTATGATATTGTGACTGTTTGGGCCATTGAAAATAGAAGAATTAGTTGAGAAAAAAATGTAAACTGTAACTTTTTGAGGATCATATCAAAATATAGCTAGTACATTATTATTTACTTTATATTTACCCTTTTAGCTCTTCCAAGAGAGATTAAATAGATTAGCTATATTGTCAATTGAAAAAGAATTATTAGAAACTATTGACTATAAAAAAATTATAGTAATTTTGCATTACAAAAAGCTAGATTTTTTTTAATAAATAAATAAATATATAGAAAAAAAAATTTAAGATAAGGCCCCTCGTAAGAATTTCGCGCTAGGCCCCTGATATGATTGAGACGCCCCTGTCCAAAGTCCAAACAGATGAACAAGAATAACAGAAGGAGGAAAAGGAAAAAGTTTAGTTTAGTTTAGTTTAGTTTAGTTTAGTTTTTTTTTTTTTTTTTTTTTTTTTTTTTTTTTTTTTTTGGGTAGAATAAGTTAAGAAGCAACCAAAGATGAGTCCCTTTCAAGCTGTAATCATTGGTGTATTTATATGAGTAAATTCTTCAAGGAAAAATTGATTAGTACTTCCATTTGTGAGCACTCAATATATAGTACTTTATTGTGATGACTTTGTTCTAGCTAAGCAATTGTCCCATTTGGATCTTGAAACTGATGATATACGATAAGGTAATTAATACTCCTTCCAACCCCATTTTAGTTATCCTGTCGTATTTTACTTGTCCCTCAAGAAACTATTATTTTCTTCAATTCAAAATAATTAGATAGTGTTTGACCATAAATTTAGTTGAGATTTTAAAAAAATTGAATTTTATAAGTGATGTTGAAACAGAGCTTTTGAAATTTGAAATTGTAGTTGGACATATATTTTAGTTGAATTTTTTTTAAAATTTTATGAATGGAAGTGAAATCTCACCCAAAAAACTGACCCAACTTGGGTCAATTTTTGGAATTTAAAATTTTTTAGAAGATAAATTTTTAAAAATTGATCAAATTTCATGAACAAATAATATTTTTAAAGAACTATTCCCAAAATCTATGATCAGATAGGAGCTTAACGTTTTAAATTTAAATAAAATATATTTTGAATTTGGACATATGAATTATTTGTATATCTAATTAATACTGAACAGGTAAAAATTAACGACTAGAGTTGTTCAGAATAATGAGTACTACTATTTCTCACTCTTAATTTTTTAGTCAAATCAATAAATTACAACCCTCTTAATTGTTTCTGCAACTAAAATTAAAACCATAATCTTGCTCCCATGCTGGGTAAAAGCCAATATATCCATGTGACACCTGACCAATTCTAACGTTCTCTGTGAATTGATGAAGATAAATACTGTTGGAAATTTAGTCACTGCCATGTACATTTAACATGCTGTCTATTTGGAGCCTAAAGAATAATTTTTTTAATTTAAAATTTTAAATGGACAATGAAAAACTAAAAAATGACAAAAAGGTAAAGACGAAAAAGATATCCCACCTTATCTTTAATTATTTAATGATGTCAGTTAAATAATTAAAGACAAGACGAAATATCTTGCCCATCTTTTAAGACGGTATCAGTCATCTGCCTTTTATTTTCCATTAACTCACCTGACACTGTGAGACAAAGCTGAACGTTCTAAGAGAAAATAAATTTATTGGAAAGAGGCTTATATAAGGAAAAAATTCCCTTGGAAAAATAATGTAAGTTGTCACAGACAAGACTTTCTACAGTATCCACCTTGTAAGTCGATGACCCTACTCCGCCTTTTAAGGCGGTAATCCATTCTCATTTTAACTTCAATGTATTGACACACAAAAAACTGCAATTAACTTATAAAGACAATTACTTGCAAATGACAATAGATCAAAATTTCACCCCAACTAAAAGCGGAATGTGTAGGAAACAAGAAGATAACTATATCTGACAATATAACATACTAAAAGAATGTTGAAAAGTGACATCATAGACTTACATATAGTATTGAAGTTTCCCCTTCTTCATGTCTTGTTTAATTGGAGTGTGTTGCTCATCTGTAGAAACTTTTATCTTTACACTTGATTCTTTGGAAATCCCAACAACAAAATTGAAAACGTCATCACCCAAATGTAGTGGTATGTAATGTCAGGGGGATATCTGCACATTACAAAGACATGATTTTGATGAAGACATGATATAATATATTGTAACTACTGTACCTAGCACACCAAAAGATCTTCTTTTTTTTATTCACTAAGTAAACACTAACAAAGATGAAATAGGTTCACATTGGATTAAGGGGGCGTTTGGCCATGAAATTTTTTTACTCAACTCTGAAAAACACGTTTGGCCCTAAAATTTCGAAATTCAACTTAATTTTCAAGAATTTGAAAAACAACAAAAAACTGTTGACTTTTTTCACTCCAAATTACTCACAAAATTCAAAAACAACTCCAATTTGTACTCATGTCAAACACAACTCCAATTTTCAAATATCATTTTTCACTTTGAAAACAAAAAACTACTTTTTTTCAAATTTCACAATGAAACATGACCAAACGCTCATTAAAATTCAAGGAATACAACAATATAAAAGTGCAATCCCACTTTGTTAATCTTTCCAGCTTTCAATCAATTCCTTATTTTGCAGGAATTTATTTCCCCTTAGAATGTTTTGTCTTACAATGTCAGGTGATGAGTTGATGGAAGATGGAAGGTGGGTGACTGATACCACCTTACAAGATGGGCAAGACTTCCCGCCTTATCTTTAACCATCTAACCGACACCGTTAAATTGTTAAAGATAAGATGGAATGCCTTGCCCACCTTTGTCCCTTTGACATTTTTCAGTTTTCCATTACTCATTTAAAATTTTAAATTAAAAAAATTACCCTTTAAACTCCGAACTCGTCTATTCTCATTTTCGAAGAATGAAAACCTTCAAGATTTAAATTAACTACATTATATAAGATGGAGACTAAACTAATATTTGTCTGCAGGTATTGTATGTGGCAGGTTTTCTTAAAATTACAAAAAGGGTTAAACATATATTTATCCGTTAAAGTTTGGTTCAACTATCCCTCAACCAGAGGCGAATCTAATATTTTAAATTTGTGGGTTCCTAAATAAGGTAAAGGAAAAAAGGCTAAAACAATTGATGTTGCTACTAGGATTCGATCCCTCATCAAAGGGAGCTGAGGGATTTCGCTGGCTCCTTCACAGCCGCTGGACCATCCGCCATCTTTGACTATGGATTCCTATCAATAAATTATAATACGTTAACAGTATTATAAATATAATTATAGAGTTTCGGAAAAAGTTAGGGGGAACCCCCTAAGTGTGCTGTAGATCCGCCCCTCCCTCAACTTTTTGTTAATTAGATCAAGAATATCCTTACTTCATACAAAACTTAACAGAAGACTAATACTTGGGGTCGTTTGGTACGGTGCATAAGAATAATGTAAAATATAATGTATTAATAATGCTTGTATTAATAATGCTTGTGTTAGCTATGCTTGCATTAGTTATGCTTGTATTTTTCTTATGCAATGTTTGGTTTGGTGTATTAAAAATAACATGAATTGCATAATTTCAAAAAAAAAAAATTGTTTACAAAAATATCCTCCATAAATATGGTGGAAAGGATGTGGAAAAGATTTTGAGGGATAATAGTGTTTTTAACCATGCTAATACATGCATTAGATCCATTGCATTACTAATACCATAGATTTTGAGGTATTAGTAATACACACCTCAATACACAATAGAGTATACCTAATACAAGCATTGGTTACAGGGGCGGAGCCACCTTCGGCGAAGGGTGGTCAGATGCACACCCTTCACCGGAAAATTATATGGTGAGTAAAGGTTAAATATTAGCCATTATGAATGTATATTTAATTTTGCACTCTTAACATAACTGAAAATAAAATTTGCACACCCTTCACTAAATTCCTGGCTCCGCCACTGATTGGTTATGCATATGCTACAAAAATGCACCAAATAAGGTACTAATAATATACAAGACTAATGCATGCATTATTTCTTTTAACACACTCTACCAAACGACCCTAAGCGTATATTTGATCCAATTTAGTTCTTAACTACAACTATGCAATAACTTGCAAAGTGTGCATTTATAAAGCAATTTGCTTAAATTGTAATGAATTTTCTCACAAATTTAAGGGTGTGTAGGTATATTACGAGTCATTTTAAAACAACTTAATGTGTTATTTTGTCTAATTTAAATTAAAAAATTTAGATACAACCACAACAACTTAATATCGTATTTTTTTGTCACTATTATTTTGTGGTAATGAGTGGCTAAACATTGTATAGTTTTAAGATGGTGGTTAAAACTTAATTATTGATCCTAAACGTAGCTATTTGTCAATTTCTCCCTAAAAGTACCCTTACCATTTTTCAACTATGAATATAACACTTTGTTAACACATATATTTTACGATAACTCCAATTATTTGTGATTATAATAAAAGTAATACTCATCAGGCACTATCAATCTTTTGTCTTCTTTTATAGGAGTATAATTTAAAAACAATAATGAAAACTAATTATAACCCAGGGCAATGTGATCAGTGACTGAATTGATAGTGTATAATATATGTTCTAACTAGAATAATTCACAAAAATACCTAAATTTACTGCCGATTTCTCAGAAGAATAGTTGGTCTTTGTTTTGATCATGATGGATAACTTGATTAATAGTTATCCATGAATAGCTTTAACAGATACTCCCTCGTTCACTTTTACTCGTTCGTTACAATAAAAATTATTTTTTACTTATTTACTTTAGCATGTTAAGACAATTTTTTCTTTCTTTCATCCTGAGCATTGACTATTCATTTCAAATTATTTTTCATGTCCATTATACATTAAGGGGTCATTTGGTATGTAGGATAAAATGAATAAGGATATTATATATGAGATAGTAATCTCATCATTTTACTATAAATGATGGGATAAAATAATTCCAAAATTAGCTAATACCTCATACCAAACATTGAATTATAAAATTAATCCCAACTTTTATTCAAAATTATTATCTTATCTCACGTATCAAATAATTCTTTAAAGGTATACAGAGTCAATTATGAACAAATAAAAATTAACGAAAGAAGTACAACTAAAAATTTGGATCATACTATTACGAGTTTGAATTCAGATGATATCCTAATCAATATGATCTAATTAGTGAAGTATGTCTTATTATTGTGTTAATTTGAGTGATATAAGATAAGATAAGGAGAAAACTAAAACAGGGAATGTTATGAAAATAGGAAGCAAAGAAAAGAAAAGCCCATGTTTATTTACATGTGAGTAATGTCCCCTTTCCATGTGCATTTATGTACTCCTTCCAAAACCAATTTCCCCCTTAATTCATTTTCTTTCATCACAAAATTTCACAGCCTTATAATAATGTTCAGAGTCATGACTTGGAGATTGGGCCCTTCACTTTATCACTTTTTTTTGGAAAGCCTTTTCTCTTAAAAGTTGTGTGCCTTTGGGCATACTTGTTGTCACTTCAATAGCTAATACTTCTCAATTATTTTTACTTGTGCATTATATAGTATAAACAATAGAAATTTCAATCACTTTTGAAGTTAATTACTCTATGTCTCAATTTTTTCCAATATTACTAAAAATTCGTAAAAATCTGAAGTCTCGAATATATTGCGTTGGTCCCGATACATTATGTAGTCTGAAAATCTAAAATATCGGATACATTGCGTTTTACTCATGATGCATACTGTCTCAGATACATTACTTAATTTTTTTCGAATACATACTGTCTTCAGATACATTACTATCTTAGATACATTACTTAAAATATGGGATGCATGTAATTAAATAAAAGATATGAGATATTATGTAAATATGGTAGGATAATTAGTGTTGTGATGTAATTTTTTCTTATATATATTTAAAATAAATATTTATTTTTATTTATCTAGTTATTAAGAAATATTTATTATTTTATATTTATTTTATACTTATTATTAAGTACTCCCTTCGTCTTATTTTATGTGGTACCCTTTGACTTGATACGATATTTAAGACAAAAAAATAAAAACTTATCAAACTTGTGGTGTAAAACACACTTTAGATATTTGTCTGGCCATAAATCATTTCATTAAGGATAAAATGAGAATTTTAAAATTAAATTATTTCTAAATATAGCAAGGTGACATTTTTTGGGACGGATTGAAAAAAAAGTTATCACACAAAATAGAGCGGAGGGAGTACACTTTATTTTCCAACAGTTAGATAAAATATAATAAAAATATAATTCTATTTATTGCTTTTTAAGGAGTATACCAAGTTAAATATGAACAATTAAACATGGACAGATGGAGTAATACATATGCTTCGTTTAAGAATGAACTTCCTTTATTTATAATTTTAGTTTTCTTTCCATTTTAATTAATTTTATTTTAGTCAGTGATAGGAGAACAAGATTATTGCTTTTGGGGTTCACTTAGTTCAATCGGAAGAATAGTGACTTTTTTTTCTTTTTTCTTTTGGCACAAACTGATTGACAGCTCAATCATTTGGCATAGTTAGATTATTAATCTTTCTATTGATCACTTTAATTATTTACTTATAAGTTATAATATCGGACTACATTGTTCTTTCCAACATTTTAAATCACGAGTGCTGAATTTTTTATGCATTCATTATTATTAATATCATTTTATCATCATCATCATCATCATCATTATTATTATTATTATTATTATTATTATTATTATTAAGCTATCTGATATCGTAAAATATTTTCTTTTAAGATGCAATTTGCTAAATAAGGGTAAGACCATACAAATATTTGGATTGATATTGATAAGTAACTTTACCAACCTACGAGTGCAAAAATTATTTTTAATTTAATTAAATGATTAAGTACTTTTTTCTTGACCAATTTATGGACCATAACCCGCTTAGTTGAATGATATTGGGCTAAAACTTTTGTAGCCCGTTAAAAACTGAGGAATTTAGCCCAATCTCAATCAGCCTGCTTGCCTCATGAAGTTGGCTTGGTTGGATTGGTTCGTGAGGCCCAACGTTTAAAAGGGATCATTGACACTTATGCCCCTATTTGTGTTGATCTTTAATTTTTGCCCCTCAAGTCAAATAACTTTTTTTGCGGCATAAGATTATATTTTTGCATCATAAGATCCCATAAGTTATGTCCCGTGCCTTAAAAAACTTATTCCCCACTTAACATAAGTTTGATTGCTAAGGACAAAAAGTAAAGACTAGCTCGTTTTGACTGCTTATTGGAATTCTTTATTTATTTTTAACTGTTAGGCTGCTTATTTGAACTCTTATTTGTTTATATCTGATAAGTGTGGAGACCAGTATTGGCAGGACCAACCCTCGCTATTGCTTCTAAAAAGACTTAATTAACAATATATGTATTTACGAATCTTCATCGCTCTTGTATTTGTGTCACTAATTTTTGGAGTTGTCCTTATTTATTTTTTTGGTAATCAGCATTTCATTAATCACCGAGTAAATATTTACAAACCAGCTAGTTCAACACTCAACATATTTCTGTTTACTTACTATCGCACAAATTTGTTATCACTTACATTACACTTTTTGTTTATCATTACTACTACTTTTACTTTTACTTTTACTACCTATATAGAAGCCATAATAGACCAGCTTAGGTCAAAAATGCTAAAGTTAAAGTAAATAATATTATTATGATGGTTTTTTTTATCATTTCAGTTACTTATATTTGTGTGTGTTTGCTATGTTGTATGCTTAAAATTAAGTTGGCCTTTGGTTCTTTATATATCGACGAAAAAAAACAAGAAAAAACTACTTGACTAAGAAAATATAGCTACTATATTTATAGGGGAAAAAATCAAAAATACCTCTCTACTTTGATTTATTGGCTAAGTTATAGCTATTCTAAAAAATTAGTTTATTGAAGTATTTTTGACCAAAGTAAATAACTTTTTAGAGGGGAGTAGGTTATTTAGGAGAAATTAGATATTTTTTGTTAGATTTTGTTAGAATCAAAAGAAGAGAAAAATAGAAGATACGTAAAAAGGAAAATAATGGCTTAAACTGATATATTTATTTCTGAACTTCAGGCCTATTTATAGGCAAACACTTAACAGAATACTTTCACTAAAATAGGACACATATCAGTCCACGTTAAACATAAAACAACTTGCTCCTAAAAAATAGAACACATGACTCCTAAAAGAAACATAACACATGACTCCACTAATTCCTAGAAATAAGAACAACATACGACTGACTCAACTTAAAAGGAATCACAACTCCTAAATACTAGGTCAACTAGCAGAGGAAAATAACGGACTAAATTCCAATAGTTCCCCCTTAAACTGATGTTTGCTAACAGTCAGTTTACATCCTTGATTGTGCCGATGCCTAGCAGCCTTCTAAGTTTCATGAATGACTCCGTCTTTAGGGCCTTGGTGAAAATATCGGCAACTTGATCTTCACTCCTGCAGTAAATCAGATCAATTGTTCCATTATTGCTAAGATCTCGTAAGAAATAAAACTTCACATCAATGTGCTTGCTTCTTCCATGTAGCACTGGATTCTTGGATAGTTGAATTGCTGAATCATTGTCACAAAAGATCTTGGTAGCTTCTGATTGCTTGAATTTCAACTCCTCTAGAAGTCTCCTCAACCAAATAGCTTGACAAGCACAAGCGGTCGCAGCAACAAACTCGGCTTCCGTAGTAGACAAAGTGACAATTGGTTGCTTCTTAGCTGACCATGAAATAGCACCGGACCCAAACATAAAAGCATAACCTGAAGTGCTTTTTCTGTCATCTCGATCACCAGCATAATCACTATCAGTATACCCAAGAAGATTGGACTTTTCACTCTTCTTATAAAATAACCCAAAATCTCTCGTTCCTTGCAAGTAACGGAGAATTCTCTTGGCTGCCGACAAATGCATTTCTGTGGGATTCTCCATGTACCTGCTGATTAAACTCACAGAGTACATTATGTCAGGCCTTTTAGAGGTGAGATACATCAAGCTGCCCACGATTTGTTTGTAAAGTGTGTTGTCAACCTTCTTCCCAGTATGATCTTTGTGTAGCTTCAAACCAAGTTCAGCAGGAGTGTTAACTGGATTGCAATCCATCATCTGAAATCTGTCCAGAATTTCCCTTACATATTTCTTCTGAGAAATAAAAATCCCTTTATCAGATTGCACCACCTCTATGCCAAGAAAGTAATGCATCAATCCGAGGTCGGACATTTCAAACTCATCCATCATTGACTTCTTAAATTCTTCAAACATGACATCACAATTTCCAGTAAATATAAGATCATCAACATACAAGCAAATAATGAGCATCTTTCCTTGATCCCCAATCTTAACAAATAACGTATGCTCATAAGGACATTTCGAAAAATCAACTTTTAGAAAATACCCCTCAATGCGACTATACCAAGCTCGAGGAGCTTGTTTTAGACCATAGAGAGCCTTTTTCAATCTATAAACCTTATGCTCATTTTCAATTTTAACATAACCAGGGGGTTGTTCAACAAATACCTGTTCCTCCAAGTACCCATGTAAGAACGCCGACTTGACATCTAGCTGGAAAATAGGCCAAGACTTTTGAGCTGCCAATGCGATAACCAATCTGATTGTATCATGCCTAGCAACGGGAGAAAATACTTCGGTATAATCGATCCCATATTTTTGCTTGTATCCCTTAGCTACTAAACGTGCCTTGTACTTGTCCACTTCGCCATTTTCCTTCAACTTTGTTTTGAACACCCACTTCACTCCAATGGTTTTCTGTCCATTTGGAAGATCGGACAGCTCCCAAGTATCATTTCGTTCAATGGCATCAATTTCATCGTCCATTGCTTTTCTCCATTTTTCTTCCTTCACAGCATTCTCAAAGGAGGTAGGATCGCAATCTGAAAACAAAGCAAAGTGAGTAATTGAATCTTCAATTCCAGTTACCTTATAATCCTTCATCCAAGTAGGCCTTCTTCTAACACGCCCGACAGTTTGACTTGCTTCTTCATTTGCTACAGCAACTGTTGGTGGTGTTGTAGGAGCTGCTACAGCAACTGTTGGTGGTGTTGTAGGAGCTGAATCTGATGAATTTTCCAGCGTGCCGGGTGCTGAAAATTGCTCCTGTTCAGCGTCACTGTCATAGAGAATTTGGGTAGGCTGCTGCCTATTCCAATCCCAAGTCTTTTCCTCATCAAACGTAACATCCCTGCTGATAACAATCTTTTTTGTCAATGGATTAAACAATTTGTATGCTTTGGAAGACTCACTTACACCAAGAAAAACACATTTTTCAGCCTTGTCATCAAGTTTCTTCCTCCTCTCATCTGGGACATGAGCATACGCGATGCATCCAAAAATTCTAAAGTGATCTACTGTTGGTTTTCTCCTGTTCCATGCTTCCTCTGATGTCATATTTTTAACAGAAAAAGTTGGGCTTCTGTTTAAAATATGAGTACTCTAATTTACCGACTCTGGCCAGAAGGTCTTTGGAATTCTTCCTCTTGCTAACAAGCTTCTCACCATGTTGAGGATGGTTCTGTTTTTTCTTTCCGATACACCATTCTGTTGTGGTGTATACGCAGTTATAAGCTCTCTCCGAATGCCATGCTCTACACAAAAAACTTCAAATTCTTTTGAACAATATTCGCCTCCACGATCAGTTCGGAGAGCCTTAATGGTTTTTCCTGCTTCATTTTCCACACTAACTTTGAAGCTTTTAAATGTCGAAAAAACTTCAGATTTTTCTCGCAAAAAATAAACCCAAGTTTTTCTTGAAAAATCATCAGTAAACGTGATTAAATATCGCTTACCTCCATTAGACGACGGGTTTATCGGACCACAAAGATCTGAATGAACCAACTCCAAAACATCCTTGGCTCTCCATGACTTTCCTTTGGGAAATTGAGAGCGTGGTTGTTTGCTAACAACACACTCTTCACAAATTTTGGAAGAAGCAGCAATTTGAGGAAGACCAGTGACCATGTTTTTCTGTTGGAGTGTCTTCAACCCTCCAAAACTCAAGTGACCATAACGAAAATGCCACAACCATGAGGAATCTTTTACTTCAGCCATCAAACAAGATTGAATACTATCAATCTTTAGTGGAAATAATCTGTTGGAGCTCATTTGAACTACCGCAATAGCTCCTCTCACAGGATCATAAATTTCACACTCACCCTTCTTCATAGTGATGGCATAACCCTTTTCTTGTAACTGACCAGCACTAAGTAAATTAGTTTTCAAGTCAGGAACATACAACACATCAGAGATTGTTTCCACAAAACCATTCTTGGTTTTAATTCTGATATCACCTTTCCCCATCACTTCCACAGTTGAACAATCACCAAATGACACAGTAGAATGGAAATTTTCATTTAGAGATGAAAAAGAAAATTTGCTTCCACACATATGGTTACTGCATCCGGAATCTACATACCAAATATCATGCTCGTATTTTGTTCCATCATGGACAGCCATTAACAAAGTTTCTACTTCCTTATTTTCAACAAAATTGGCATTTTCTTCTTTTTCTTTGTCATTAGGCAGTCTAGTGTAACAATCTGATGCATAATGACCAAATTTGTGACATCTATAACACTCTACCTTGGATTTGTCATGGTCTCGACCTCTTCCTTGAGATTGATCAGTATTGGCTTGGAAATTCCTACTGAAATCTCTGCCTCCACGATCTCCTCTTCCTCTTCCCCTTCCTCTTCCTCTTCCTCTTCCTCTACCTCTTCCCCTGTTGTTGCTGGAATAGGTATCAGTAGAAGCCTTCAACGCTTGCTCCTGCACTCCGAAACTTTTGTTCATCTTCTGTTCATGAACTAGTAAAGAACTTTGCAATTCATCAAGAGATAGTTCATCTATATCTTTTGACTCTTCAATTGAGCAGACAACATAATTATATTTTGATGTCAGAGAGCGCAAAATCTTCTCCACAATGGCTACATCGTCCATCTTCTCACCGTGGAAACGCATTTTGTTGCTGATCTCCATTGTTCTAGCGCAGTAACTCAATACAGATTCACCTTCCTTCATTTGTAAAGTTTCAAAATCCCTTCTCAAGGCTTGAAGCTGTGCACGCTTCACTCTAGTTGTGCCTTGATATTTTTTCTTCATGGAATCCCAAATATCCTTAGAAGTTTCTTTGCAAAGAATAGTTTCTAGGATGGGACGATCGATAGCCTGAAAGAGATAATTTTTCGCTTTCAGATCTTTCAGCTTTCTCGCTTCCAACTCTGCATTTTGAGCATTCGTCAAAGTTTCGCCTTCCGTCGGAGTTCCGATGCCGTCCTCGACAATTGGCCAGTACTCCTTTGATCGTAAGAAATTCTCCATCAGCATGCTCCAATGGTCATAATGACCATCAAAGCGAGGAATTGCTGCTTGCACAAAATTATTTTCAGTAGCCATTGGATAATGTAAGAAATATATGTGGCTGCCTCACTTGTTTTTCTCACTTGTTTTCCCTTTCACGATAACCTGGCTCTTGATACCACTGTTAGAATCAAAAGAAGAGAAAAATAGAAGATACGTAAAAAGACAATGGCTTAAACTGATATATTTATTTCTGAACTTCAGGCCTATTTATAGGCAAACACTTAACAGAATACTTCCACTAAAATAGGACACATATCAGTCCACGTTAAACATAAAACAACTTGCTCCTAAAAAATAGAACACATGACTCCTAAAAGAAACATAACACATGACTCCACTAATTCCTAGAAATAAGAACAACATACGACTGACTCAACTTAAAAGGAATCACAACTCCTAAATACTAGGTCAACTAGCAGAGGAAAATAACGGACTAAATTCCAGCAGATTTGGGGGATTTCCCCTTTAAAATAAGGGCATAGTTGAATACTTTCATAACGGCAAGGGTATATTTGATAGGCTAGTATAACAAAAGACAAACCTAACTAAGAAACGAAAGTAGAGGGGTATTTTTTTACCTTTTTCCCAAATAATTAATATGCAATATGTTAGTTCGAACATCATTTAAACAGAACGAAATGCAAGGGATATTACATTATATCTCTAACTACAATTACAGATAAATATTGCAGTTTTATTTATATTTATGATAGATTATATGAACATCATTTCATGATTGGAAGGGAAGACAAAAGGGTGTAGCCGGTGTAGGCAAGCCCAGAAATCTCCAAATACAATTACTAATAAATATTAGTAATGAAAGACATTTAAACAGGAAAGAATGGTTACAGATTTACATTACATTTTGTAAATTGATTATGGACAAAATTTAACTCAGAAGAATATTTACAAATTAACACGTTCATTAAATCTACGGAATGAGTTGTAGAACTGTTGTATAAGATGAGCATCCATCTTAGGATAATTGAAAAGAAACTATCGTTTAAGACCAAACCTCGTCACTATATAATGTGTAAGATTATGCAAAAATATTGTCTAAATCAGATACAATTTAATTTTTTGTAAGGTAAAAACAGCTTCCTTACTTCTAATTAAACTTATTAACAATCAGCTCTGGAAATCTCTCTACTGACCGAAATGAATTTTTTTAGCCAAAAAGTAGAACGTTTGAGGTATATCTTTAAATTATCATTATATATAATCAACGTAATTAATTCCATATCTTTCGGTGTATCCTGAATTCCACTCGAAATTATCCAAGAATGCCCATACGAAGCAACCCTTAACATTTACACCATCCCTGTTACAAGAAACAATTTTTTTTTAGAAAATGTTTATCCAATCATCGTGCAATATTAAAATTGACAAAAAAAGAACATAGGGAAAAAATTGACTCACTGTAGGGCATCCTTGGTGGCCAATAGATGTTGATGGATGCTATTTGTTCTTCCCAAGTCATTTACTCCTTGTTGTATTGTTGTCAAATTTGCATCACTCATTCCTAACAAGAAGTTATAGGAAAAAGAAATTATAGGAAATTTTGTTCAAATTAAATGTTGTATTTAAGCACATATATAATGTGGGATATTAAATGGTTAGCTAGTTAGTTGTCATACCATTCTCAGTTATATAAATAATCGGATTCTTGTATTTCTCCTTTATGTAGACTAGCAATTTGAGCCTGTCTACGAACAAAACAAAAAGAAGAATATTAAAGACAAGCCCTACAAGAAAGAAGGATGGTAGATTCACAAATAATTAGTAGATACCGGTGAAATAATTAGTAGATACCGGTTCACCGATGGATATGTTATTTTTTTTCCCTACAAGAAAAAAACACAAAGGTAGGAAAACATTAAAAGGTAACATATTGAACAAGAAATTTGGTGAATAAAAAAATTATTTAATTTGTCTAACAAACATGTTAAATATGCTTGAGAATCTGTTAAGTAGCTAAGATTCAGAGTGTCAGTGTATTCAATATTGACTGTATATGTTGAAGTGTACTAATTTAGCCCCAGGAAGTCACAGGAACTTTTCACCATCTCAGCTTCCTCACTAGTAAATTTTGGTAATATCTTTTACAAGTTTATGCATACTTGCTGGATAGTCTCCATAAGTTACTGGATCGATAAACATCGCCAAGAAAAAATAAAAAATTAGATGATACCACAACTTAATTTATCATAACTACTTAAAAAAATCATAACCCGTTTAAATAATTACATAAATCTCTGATTTTACTTAAAAGCTCAGATACATCACAAAAGAATGTGATGTATCCGTGCAGAATTGAGTGATGTATCCGGAATAATGTGATTATCCGTGTAAAATTAAGTGATGTATTCGGAAGAATGTGATATATCAATGTAGAATATGATGTATCCGTGTAAAATTAAGTGATGTATCCGGAAGAATGTGATATATCCGTATAAAATTAAGTGATGTACCCGTGTGGACAGGAATTTTTAGTAAATTTGGAAAAAATTGAGATAGGGAGTAATTAGCTCTAAAAGGATTGGGATTTATGTAACTTTTTTTTAAAAAAAAAGTGACGGATCACATAGAGGAAATGAAATTTAATTATTTGTCAATGTACTTATAAAGGTTATTGTAATGTAAGAAAATAAATTCAATTGATCAATTAATTACCATCCAAACATGAAGTCATGAGCTCGTTGAGCAGCATTTATATCTTCCTTCTTCGTAGAGTATGGCACAAACCAATTCGTGATCAACGATATTCCTATCTTGCTTTTTTGCGAAGTCTGCACATTTTTTCGGAAGAAAAAAAAAAGGGAAAATGGTCCGAAATATACCCAAACTTTGGGGAAATTTGCTGTTACACGCCCAAACTTTGCGGGGGTTCTATGACCCCCCTGTACTATTTATTAGTGTATTTTGTAACGTTTATTTGCTTAGCGGGACCACTATTTTAGTCACGCGCTCAGTGCACATGTATTCACATTTGGGGCCAGTTGTGCAAATAAACGTCACAAAAATACACTAATAAATAGTACATGGGGGTCATAGGACCCCCGCAAAGTTGGGGCGTGTAACAACAAATTTCCCCAAAGTTTAGGTATATTTCGAACTCTTTACCCAAAAAAATCATTTGACAACAAAGAAATTAAATCAATATATCAAGAGCGACAACTCTATTTCTTTTGTTTCAATTTATATGGCATTATATTTTCATTAGTTCATTTCATAAAGACACTTTAATATTCGGAAAAAAGTTGACATTATACTCTCCATTTTATTCTTACTGAGAATTTTTTATAGCCGCGCACATCATATTGTGATATATTTAAGGGGAAAGTGTGTAGATAGCCGATTTTAGTAACCCCCCCCCCTCCCCCACACACACTCACACATTTAAGTTACACATGAAGTTCTTAAATTTTGATAAGTTTTTTTGCGTTGAATCAACTTCAGATATGCGATGTCCAAAGTTCAGAGAGTAAATGATCAACTTCAGATATGCGGTGTCTGAATTTCTAATATTCATGCCTAAAATTTGGCAAGCATAAATCTAACTTCAGACAATTTGATAGCAAGCAAACTTCAGGCATATTAGGGCTTATATGCTTGAACTTCAACCATTTTTTTTCTAAACTTAAGTCACATATATATGAAGTTTAGCCTAATTTTTTGTCTAAACTTCAGTCATTTTTGGAAATTTAATCATTTTCTTATAAATTTCAGTCGTTTTTGCCCAAAAATAATTTATTCTTCAAATTTCTATAATCCAACACATAATTCAAAATCTAAATTTAATTCAAATAAGTTCAAATTCGAAACATAAGTTTCAAATATTATATAAACAAACTTCATTCATCAATTTGTCAATCCAATAACAAATTCAGTGAATCTATTTTCCGACAATGATGATTTGCCAATGTTTTCAAGTTTTTTTAAGGGAAAAGTAACTATATATACATCCTTAGATTGTTTATTGCAAGTTGTAGCAATATTTGTTGAATTGCAAGTTATAGCAATGTTTTTAAAAAAAGAAAAGAAAAGAAAATACAATTTGCTTTTTAGTTAAAAAAAAATCATATTAAAAAGGAAAAAATTCTTTTCATGCCCTTAAAAATAGATAGCAGTTAATATCAGGATATGAATCATCCCCATTTTTTCTCTCTCAAACGGTTTCCTCTATCCTTTATCATACCCAAAACACATCTTCTTCTCCAACAATTGCTTTCTTCATCTTATTTCTTCAAAAAATTCAAATATCTTCTTATATCTTCAGAAATTTGTCAATCAATTTACATATTTGAGTTAAAAAAATCTATTAAAATACTGATTTAAGTATTTTACTTGAATACGATGTTATTCTTAAGGCCATAAAATATCTTCTTATAGCTGTGTGAGAGACCCAAATGAATAAGCAAAATTCAATTTTTTTTCTCCATTCCTGATTTAGTTGCTTTCTAGTTTGTTTTCTTTTCTTAATTTTTTGTGATTTCAAAAGGTGCAACTGTATGAATTCGGTCGGAGTGTATTTTATGTTCTTGAAACTTTTGAACAGATGATTGGCTCCCTAATATCTCAATTCTCAAGTTTACCTTCAATAATGATATTGCATAGAGGAAGATGGGATGTCACATGTATTTTATGATATTAAAATTACATAATTTTGTGATTTTTTAATTATTCAAAAGTTAAAAATTTATTAATTAATTACAACAAAATTTAGGAGAAAACAGACATAATGTAAATCTGTTTTTAAATATTAATTTAAGATGATGATCTTAGTCTTGATGGATTTTTTGTTAACAGTTAACAGATTCATTTTTTTTTTTTTTGGTTATTCATGTGTATGTTTTTTGGATTTTAAAATGTGTTTTGATTTTAAATTACATATCTCCAACTATTTTCGAGTATTAATTACTCAATAATTCTGTGTTATTTGAATATGTAGACCTAAAGATTTATTTGTAGATGGGATTATATATGATGCGAATACCAAGTATAAAGGAATGGTAAATGCGATAACAACTCAACTCTAGATCGACAGTACTTCAATTGAAATTGAAATTAAGTACATTATAAGTGATAGATGTCCACCAATGATCATACACAAAGATACAGAAGTCATAGTGTACACTGTTGTCGATTTCTTTGTTAAATATCCATTTTACATAACAATGAAAAATATGTCAATGGATATAATAGAACATAATGAAGAATTTATAATCACACACAAAACATAATGTTGAATTCTATGATTTTTAGTGGTGCGTGAATTCGTTTATATGTATATATATATATATATATATATATATTCTAATTATGGCGAAATGTAAAGCAATTTCTGGAAAAAAAAATATATTTTAAAACGTATATATGTATATAAATTTGGTATGTTTTTTGAATTAACGTTCAAGTTTTTTTAAATAACGTTCACTTGATTTGACTTACTTTTCTATTATTTTTTTTAAAAAAATTACCCCTTATTATTAAAAAATTACCCTTATTATGGGGGGCTCCGCAAGACCCACTTTTTCAAAGCACTATTCTTCAATTGTTACATTAGAAAGTCATATCGTACAACTAAGAAATATACTCCACATATTATTTGCTAGCTAAAAGGGCAGTTCAATGCACTAAAGCTTTCGCTATGTGTGGAGTTTGAAGAAGGGCCGGACCACAAAGGGTCTATTGTCCACAACATTACCCTGCATTTATGCTGGAGGCTGTTTCAACAGCTTGAACCTGTGACCTCCTGATCAAATGACAACAAGTTTACCAGTTACTCCAAGGCTCCCGTTCCCCACATGTTATTTATAGGTACTTGTTAAAAGTATTTTTTTAAAACAGGGTACAACTTAATATTAGCTATCAAATAGGACACTTTATGAAATTTTTTCTATTTAACGGCGACATACATATGCTATATGATATGTTTAAGCTTATAAATTTTTTAAAACTTTTTCTTTTTAAAGTTACGTATCAATTAAAACTATGATGGATAAATTGAAACTAATAAACTATATCCCAAAAATAAGAGATGATTAATTTACCTTGTATTTCTTCCTATATAAATTTACTGTCTTTGCATGAGCTAGAAAGAAGCATGTGGTGGCCAACTATGTAAGGCTCAGTTGCACTATTTCCAGCAATGCAGTCATTATTGTTTGTACATCGGCCAGGAGGACGAGAGCCTAATACATAGCCAAAGAAGGCAAATGTATATGGCTCATTAATATATAGTGATCCATAATTTAACCCTGTCTCCAAATTCTTTGAAGCACAATTCTGCATAATCTCCAAAGTCATCCACATAGTTTAGGAAAAAAAAACATGGTGGTGAAAATGTAATGATTAAATTTTTTAAAAAAAAGAAAATTTGATCAATAATATAAAGGGTTGTGTTAGTTACACAATTTGGGGGCTTAAAAATCCTTGATATTCATTTTCAAGGGCTTGAGGAAGATCCCAGTGGAAGATTGAGGCAAAAGGTTGTATTCCATTTGCTAAGAGTTCATTGATGAGATTATTGTAGAATGTAATGCCCTTTTTGTTAACTCCTTTGCTTAACTTCCCATCTGATTGTATAAAAATACAACTCATTATTGATGAATTAATATATATAGTAGCTCAAAGGGCAGCCCGGTGCACTAAGGTTCCTGCTATGCGCAGGGTTCGGGGAAGGGTCCGACCACAAGGGTATATTGTACGCCGCCTTACCTTGCATTTCTGTCAGAGGTAGCTCAATTTAGAAAAAAAAAAAAAGGTACTCATTTTAAAATTCCAAGCAAGCTGGAAATAAAAAGATCTTAAGAGAATTACTATATAATTCTTACATGGTAATACTCATGACCACGCTATAGAAAATTTGAAGCCATTCAACCCTTGAAGTTTCATTAACTTTATGTCTTCCTGTAAAAATGACTATTGCACTTAATTATGTATTGTACCAAATTTTATGGTAAAAAATGTCAATTAGTAAAAGCTTCTTAACGTTATTGAATTGCTCATAATCTGGTTACTGATACCTTATAACTATGGTAAAAATCAAGGGCTACATCACCATTGCTACCGTCAATTATTTTTTCTGGATAAGCAAGAAACAATATAGAAAATGAATAAACATAGCCTTTTTTTTTTTTTTTTTTAATATATATATCCTACTTGGTGATTAATAAAGAAAGTCCCGCCCCCCCCCCCCCTCCCCCCGCGCCCCCAACCCAATTAAAAAAGGAAAAGAAAGTGAACTTCTGAGTAAATTTGAACATATGAAGCAAATCTTATGAAATTAGATAATTTCTCGTTTTATTATTCTTGTCCCATTATTGGGTCTGACAATCTACAGCCTTGCCCTTGTGTGATATTACTTTCATATACCAAAAGTTAAATGGAAAATTTCATTTATATATATATAAAAAAAAAAAAAAAAAAAAAGTTTACAAAAAAAATAGCTCATTTTCTATTTACAGAAAAAATAGTCAAAAAGGGTCATGGACTCAACAGAGCTCAATTTGGCCTAAGGCCATTAGGCCATTTTTGCTTTTTTTTTTTTTTTAAAAAAAAAACTTTTTTTTTGTTGCTATGTTTTTTGATTAAAAAAATCTTTTATCCTTTTTTTTCAAAACTTTCTCCATGCCATTTTTTCATGTATCAATATTGTATAAATATGTATATATGATGTACAAATAGTTATGTAGTATATATGTAATGTATCAATATTGTATAAATAGTTATGTAGTATATATTTAATGTATCGATATTGTATAAATAATGTATAAATGTGTATCGATATTGTATAAATGGTGTATAAACATGTATATATGATGTACAAATAGTTATGTAGTGTATATGTAATATATCAATATTGTATAAATGTGTATAAACATATATCGATATTGTATAAATAGTTATTTAATGTATCGACATTATATAAATGATGATGCAATCTTGGAAGATGTAACAGGCTATCAAAAGTTAATTGAAAAGCTACTGTACTTAACAATAACCAGGCCTGATATCAGCTTTGTTGTGTAAACCCTTAGTCAGTTCATGCAGATGCCTAAGAGGTCACATTGGGATGTTGCAATAAGGGTAGTCAAGTATTTGAAGCAGGAACCAGGATTGGGAACCATGATGAGCAATAAAATTGCTGATTCCTTGAACTGTTTTTATGATGCAGATTGGGCTGCATCCCCTAACACTAGGAGGTCTATATCTCGTTTTATTGTCAAGTTTGGTAGGTCCTTAATATTATGGAAGTCCAAGAAACAAAATACTGTCTCAAGGAGCTCTACTGAAGCAGAATATAGGAGTTTGGTCTCAGCAACAACTGAAATTGTTTGGTTGTTAGGATTGTTCAATGATTTAGGAGTTGATGTGAAATCTCCAGTTGATATATATTGTGACAGTAAGGCTGCTCTACAAATTACAGCCAATCCAATCTTCACGAAGGCACCAAGCATATGGAGATTGATTGCCACTTTGTAAGGGACAAAATCAGAGACGGAATGGTGCAAGCTCATCACATTGGACTAAAGATCAAGAAGCAGACATACTCACAAAAGGTCTTGGTAGAAGTCAACATGTCCATTTGTTAAACAAGCTTGGAATGCTTAACTTGCTACAGCCTCCAGCTTGAGGGGGAGTATTGGAGTTAGTTAAGTTTGTTAGGAAATAATTAGTGGATGATTAGATGATAAGAGTCGATTAGTTGTAACAAACTAATATGCTGAATTGTATACAGCTCTAAAACTCTATATATACTATGGCATCCTTCACTTGTACAAAAACCTTGAATAATGAAAATATCTTCTTTCCCTTTTCTCTCTTAGCTACACATTACAGTTTTCCGCCATTGATGTAGCTTGAATTGTAGAAAAACTAACAAAATAAAATAAAAAAAGTACAATTACTCTGAGTAGATGAAGCATACTCTATGATATAATGACGATAAGAACTTGCAGATCTAGATGGCGGACAAAGTCACTGGTAGGGGCTGTAATGATTGTGGTGGCCAAAAGGTGATTGAGCGAAGATGGATGGTGGTGCTCTAGTTGGTGATGGAGATGATTGAATCTTGTCATGTGGTGTTTGTTTGGTAGAAGTTGATAGTGATGAATACAACAGATCATGCAGTGGTAGAGTCATATTTTTAACTAAAAAAATTCAAAAAATATAAATTGAAAAAATAAATATGCAAAAGTTGTGCGTAGCTCGCCCTTAGTACATACTGTTGTAATAACTATTAATTGTTGGATAAAATACACTATAAAATATAATGACGATAACAATTTGTAGATTTCGATGATAGATAAAATTGATGGTATAATGACGGTGGTGGCCAGATATGATGGCTTCACAAAGATGGATGAAAATTTAATACTAGCAATATTATATCAAGGGAAAAAATCATGATGAAGAGATGACCTGACACATTTCTAGATAAGTTGTTTTTTTATTTACTTTTAACCTTTTGTTTCCTATTCATTAAACCCAGAAATCTCTAATGTACAATTGCTAATTTTTATCTACATCTTTGAAGAGATTATTTGGCACATCTTAAGGCTAGAAAGATACGTATATTTCTCCTCGTTTTTTTCTTCTCCTCATTAAAGGTCAATACTCTCTAAATTCAGTCACATATAAATATTACAGTCATAATAATTAATATGTACTCCTATATGTTAGTTATAACATCAAATGAACAAAAGAAATGCAAGAGGTATTATGTTATATTTTATAATTCGAAAGTCTCTTAATACAATTATGGATAAATATTACAGTATTATTTATATTTATGATAGAGTTGATAGAAAATTGAAGACAAAAGGGTGTGGTTAAGGGAAAAAACTTACCCGCACCCGGTATTTACACCCACTAAAGTTAACCACATAAGACAAATTAAATTTAATTAACCTACAAGGAAGTAAAGTTCTAATAACTAAAACTAAGTAGAAGACTTATTAGAGTTGGCATCTACTTCTTCTTTCTTTCACCCCTTCTTCTTCCTTTAATTTTCTTCATCTTCTTCTTGCCTCTGACTTAATTTCCAAGTTTTGCCTCATTTTTTCGTAAATCTCAAAGAACATGCATATAGTTGAAGTACGTTCACATTCAAAGCCAAAGCATGAAGGAACGGAGATACATTATGTTTTTCTTTGTGTTTACCATCCGTTATTCGGTATACCCACAATTGAGCCCGATTAATTCGGATTCATGTCGCGTAGGATTCATTTGGGGGAAGCGCTTCCTACTAAGGATTTTTCATATCCAAGACTTAAACCCAAGACCTTTGATTAAGGAAGGAGCTATACTTGCATGAATCTGGAATAACTGAGATTGGGGGAAAATTTCAATCATATACAGAAAAATTAAATATTTACAAAAAAAGTAATCCACTTTTCATTTACAGAAAAAATAGCCAAAAAGGGTCATGGGCTCAACAGAGCTCAATTCGGCCCAAGCCCATTAGGCCATTTTTGCTTCCTTTTTTTTTTCAGCGTTAATTTTTTTTAAAAAAAACTTTTTTTTTTTGCTGCATTTTTTTTATATATATAAAAAACTTTTCCCTTTTTTTTTGCAAAACTTTCTCCATGCAATTTTTTCATGTATCAATATTGTATCAATAGTGTATAAACATATATATATATATATATATATATATATATATATATATATATATAATGTATCAATATTGTATAAAAAGTTATGTAGTGTATATTTAATGTATCGATTGTATAAATAATGTATGAACGTGTATCGATATTGTATAAATGTTGTATAAACATGTATATATAATGTACAAATAGTTATGTAGTGTATATGTAATATACCGATATTGTATAAATGTGTATCAATATTGTATAAATAGTTATGTAATGTATCGATATTGAACAAGTGTGTATCAATATTGTATAAATAACATATAGACGTGTATCGATATTGTATAAATAGGTATGTAATGTATTGACATTGTATGAATGGTGTATAATCGTGTATCGATATTATATAAATAATTATGTAATGTATCGATATCGATATTTATTTGACTATCATGCGTTCTCACCTTAATAAATAAAAGTATAACAAAAAATAATAAAACAACATAAATATTCATTTTTTCCACAAAAGAAGTGAAACAACTAGAAAAGAAAAAAAGATTTTAAAAAAAGAGAAACAAAAATAATTTAAACAGTGAATTTTATTTTTTTTAAATAGCACAACAAAAAAAATTAAAAAGTTTTTTTTAAAAAAAAAATTAGGAAAAAAATGGGTCATCTACCAGATGGCCAAATGGCCTCACACGGATGCTAAAACTATAGGAAATGGCTAGCTGCTACTTTGGTTGTAATATATTTGGGTGAGTGGCCAATTTTTGTAAGAAACATGGTCGTTTGGCCATTTTAAGTTAAAAAAAAAAAAAAGTGGATTAGTTTTTGTATAAAAATTTAACTCAATGGACATTTAGCATAATTTTTTCATATTTTTTGGGGGTAAAGGTTAGCTAATTTTTTATATAACAAAAACAAAACATAGTTACGATGGTACCGTTACAGGTTGTAGAAGGAATCTTGGGGTGAAATTGGCAAATACATAATAGTTAACTATTTAAGATATGTGCAAATACATAATAGTTAACTATAGTTAAGCGTTTATAATAACAGTTAAAGAAAATGACACATATCAAATATTTATTGATTGGGTGTAAACTCTAGATGCGGATAAATTAATTAACACGTCTATTGGATTTACGAAATGTGTTGTAGAACTGTTTAATAAGACGAGGGTGGATACATGTTAGGACGATTGAAAAGAAACTATCTTCTAATACCAAGTCTCGTGGACTATATAATGTGTGAGATTAATTAAATAATAATAATAATAATGTGTGAGATTATGCAAAAATAGAGTTATCTATTAAAATGAAATAAATTTTTTGTTGGGTAGTGTACTACTTCCTTACCTCTAATTAAAACATATTAATAATCAGATTTGAAAATCTCTCTACTGGAAAGAAATTTTCTTAGCCAAAGAGCAGAACGTTTAGGGTATCTTTTTAAATTATCCTTAAAATCAACATAATTAATTCCATATCGTTGAGTATATCCCGAACTCCACTCAAAATTATCCAAGAATGCCCATACGAAGTAACCTTTGACATCTACACCATTCCTGTTACAAGAATTTTATTTTTTTTTTAGAAAATGAATATAATACTATTTAGCTTCTTTTTTTAAAAAAAAAACACATCATGCAGTACTAAAATGAAAAAAAAAACATATTTATAAACGAGATTAATAAGGGAAAGAATATATGAACTCACTGAAGGGCATCCTTGATGGCCAATAGATGTTGACGGATATAATATGTTCTTTCCAAGTCGTTTACTCCTTGTTGTACTGTTGTCACGTTAACATCACTCATTCCTAACAACAATTTGTAGGAAAAAAATATTGAAATTTAGGTCAAAATGTCTTATTTATATACTATACATAACAACACATGTACTATAATGTATGAGATTAAATGGAATTCCTAGCTAGCTTGTCATACCATTCTCCGTTACATAAATAATCGGACTCTTGTATTTCTCCTTTGTGTAGACTAGCAATTCTTGAAGCCCTTTTGGGACGACATAATTAGTTTCCGAGCCCGTCTACGAACAAAAATGAAACAAGAATGTTAAAGACAAGGCATAGAGAGAAAAAAAAGAAAGATGACAGGTTTAGGGAGGGCAATGGGGTGGGACGGATTGAGAATAGAAAAAAAAAAAAAATGCTATGTGGGGCGGGTTGAGGGTTGAGGATTTTGCGGATTTGTTTGAACCCATCCCGCACCCTCCCCGCCCCATCCCATTGCCATCCCTAGACAGGTTCACAAATAATTAATGGATACCGGTTCACCGATGGGTATTTCATTCTTTTTGCCTACAAGAAAAAGACACAAAGATAGGAAAAGATTAAAGGTTACATATGAAACAAGAATTTTGGTGAATAAAGAATATTACAAAAATTACGTATTCAATTTGGGAGTAGAAAATTTTGTGCAACTAACTTGTTTGATGTACGTGGGCATCTGTTACGTAGTTCACAGTGTCAACATAAGGAATATTGGCTGCATACGTCGAGGTGTAGTAATTCAGTCCCAAGAAGTCATAGGAACTTTTCACCATCTCAGCTTCCTCTCTAGTAAATTTTGGTAATCGATTTTTTGCAGCTTTATGCATACTTGCTGGATAGTCTCCATAAGTTACTGGATCTATAAACCTTCCACAGACGAAATACAGTGATGGAGATCAATACAGTAGAAATGAAATTAATCTATATTGTCAATATAATGTACTTATGAAGGTTATTGTAATATAAGGAAAAACATTCAATAATTAGTTACCATCCGAACATGAAGTCCAGAGCCCGTTGAGCAGCATCTATATCTTCCTTCTTCGTAGAGTATGGCACAAACCAATTACTTATTAGAGCTATTCCTATCTCGCCTTTTAGCGAAGCCTGCATAATTTTTCTTTCTCTTTTAAAGCTCCGTATCAATTTAAGTTATGTCAGGTAAATTGGAACGGATAAATTGTACTCTGAGAACAAGGGATGACTAACTTACCTTGTATTTCTTCCTATATAAATTTACTGTCTTTGCATGAGCTAAAAGCATGTGGTGCGCAACTATGTAAGGCTCAGTTGCAGCATTTCCAGCAACGCAACCATTATAGTATGAACATCGGCCAGGAGCATAGGAACCTAATGCATAGCCAAATAAAACATAGGAATATGGCTCATTAATAGTGATCCAATATTTAATTCTGTCTCCAAATTCTTTGATGCACAATTCTGCATAATCTCCAAAGTCATCCCTGTAGTTAAACAAAACATGTTAGTCAAAATATAATACTGTTTCCTAAAAATTTAAGTTAATAATGTAAAAGGTTGTGTTAGTTACACAATTTGGGGGCTTAAAAATCCTTGATATTCTTCTTCAAGGGCTTGAGGCAGATCCCAGTGGAAGATTGAGACAAGAGGTTGTATCCCATTTGCTAAGAGCTCATTGATGAGATTATTGTAGAATGCAATGCCCTTTTTGTTAACTCCTTTGCTTAACTTTCCGTCTAATTGTATGAAAAATACAACTCATTATTGATAAGTTAATATGTATAGTAAGAGATAACAAAATTTAAAGATTCATTCTTTCGAATGTTCAAAAAAGATCTGAAGAGAATTATAATTTGATTCTTACATGGTAATACTCTTGACCACGATATTGAAAATTTAAAGCTATTCAGACCTTGAAGTTTCATTAACCTTATGTCTTCCTGCAAAAATGACAATGGTGGCAATTAATTATATAATAGTGCAAAATTTTACGCTAAAATATGTCAATTAGTAAAAGCTTTTTAAAGTAATTGAAGAGATCATAATCTGCTTATTTGTACCTTATAACGATGGTAAAAATCAAGGGCGACATTACCATTGCTACCGTCAATAATTTTTTCTGAATAGGCAAAAGAAAATAGAAAATGAGTGAGCATATCCCTTTAAAATTTATATAGAGAAAAATTATCCTATAAATATTTTTTTGTGTTATTTTAGATTTCTTATGTATAAAAATAAATACCTCTTATAAATAACACCAATAACACATCCAGCATAATCCCATAAAGTGGGGTTTGATGAAGATAAAATATACGCAAAATTTACTTCTACCTAAGAGGTAAAGATATTGTTTTTGATAGACCCCGACTCAAGAAAAAAATAGTTCAAAGAAGTTCGTAAAAAGAAGTAATAGAAGTATAAGAAATAGCAGATAGTAACAGAATATAACTACAATAAATAATATGATACCACAAGTAATAATAGAAATCAAAGGACCAACAACTACATGAGCAATACGACAATTATATATTAGTATGGAAGGATGACAAGACAATGTACTGCTACCTACTAACCCTCTACCCTAATTCGTGTTATCCGCATCTTTCTATCTAAGGTTATATCTCGATAAAGCTGGAACTGTTTTATGTTCTGTCTAATCTTCTATTCCCAATACTTCTTCGGTCTACCTCTACCTCTCCTGAAATCATCCATAGCCAGCCTCTCTTCACTTCATGTGCTTGAACCATCTTAGTCTCACTTCCCATATTTTGTCCTCCATTGAAGTCACTCCCACCTTGTCCTTGATGTCCTCATTTTAAATTCTATCTCTCCCAATATGATCACATGTTCATCACAATATCCTCATTTATACAACTTTCAACTTTTTAATGTGAGAGTTCTTGACTAGCTAACACTTTACACATATAACATAATTGGTCTAACTACCACTATGAAGAACTTACCTTTATGTTTTGGTGGTACCTTCTTATTACACAACACTTCGGATGCAAGCCTCTATTTCATCCGCCCTGCACACTAATGCGTGAGCGATATCCACGTCAATATTTTTATTTTCAAGAATAATAGACCCAAGTTACATGAATCTCTCTCTTTTGAATGTCTAATGTATCAAGCCCCACTTTCATATATATATATATATATATCCACCTCATACACTACGTCACTGAACTTGCATTTCAAGTACTCCGTCTTGGTTAATATGCTTAACCTGAACCCTTTCGTTTCTTAGTCTGTCTCTAAATCTCCAGCTTAGTGTTAAATCCGTTGCGAGTCTCGTCAATCAAAACTATGACATCTGCAAATAACACACTATAACACCTCACCTTGAATTTGTCACGTCAATACATCCATCACTAAGGTAAATAAAAATAGGCTAAGGGTTAATCCTTGGTGCGACACCATAAAAATTAGAAAATGCCTCGAGTCTCCTTCTATTGTCATTCCCTAGGTCTTGGCTCCATTATACATGTCTTTGATCACCCTAATATACTCTACAGGTACATCTCCAGCCTCCAAACATCTCCGTAGAACCTCTTTTGAAACTTTATCGTAAGCTTTTTTTATTGCAATAATCACAATGTCTAAGTCATTCTTCCTCTTTTTGTATTGCTACACTAGTCTCCTAACTAAATGAATGAATTTTGTGGTTGAGAGTCTTGGCATGAATTCGAATTGGTTCATGAAAATATTTACGCCCCTCATCACCCTCATCTCCATCGCCATCTTCCAAACTTTCATAGTATGACTTAGCAGCTTGATACCCATATAGTTGTTACAATTCTGGATGCCACCTTTATTCTTGTATAGTGGAATCATTGTGATCCACCTCCATTCTTCCGGCATTTTCATCATTCAAAGAATGACATTGAACAACTCAGTCAACTACTTTATACCTACCATGCTTGCCTTTTTTAGAATTCCACTAAAATCTCATTTGGGTCGGTTGCTCTTACCTTACACATCTAACGAATAGCACCATCAACCCCCTCAACCTTTGGACATCTACAACACCCAAAATCGTGAGTGTCATCCCTATGTAATGAGTACTCCAAATCTCCAAGCACGATGTGTTTGTCACATTCTTTGTTCAAGATTTTATGGAAGTGTGACTGTCATCTCCGTCTAATGAGTGCTTCCTCCACCAAAACTTTGTTGTTCTCGTCCTTGATGCACTTCACTTGATCCAGGTCATGAATCCTCCTTTCTCTCGCCTTGGCTAGCCTATATAATTTTTTATCCCCGCCTTTGTCCTCTAACTCAACATACAAGCATTCATAAGTTGTTGTCTTGCCGTCGTAACTGCTAACTTCGACACCTTATATCTTTCTTTATTCGTCTATTTTTTCTCCTTTTCTTTACTATCCATCAACTTTGCATACGCCGCCTTCTTAGTCTCTACTTTCCCTTGTATTTCTCCATTCCACCACCAGTCCCCTTGAGACCCCTGTTGTTTCCTTCACCCGTAAAAACCAGAAAATTGATAAAAATGGTAGTTCTAAGCCCACAGTTAAATTGTGTTTCCTTAAAGAATATAATCCCCTCACAATTGCCCAAGGTTTGGATTAATTCCTCCCAGAATAGAATAGAACACTATTCAGCAAAACCGGTAATGAAATTTGCTGAACTTCGTCGAACTCAACTAATGGAGTAAATCACACTTACTTAGATTTCTTTTGTAAAGAAGAAAGTTTTTGACTTGAGAAAATAATAATTTCATATCTCCTTCCTCTGAAGAAAACATAGGATGGCCTGTTTTTTTTAAAAAAAAATGGCCTGGCCTTTTTTTTTTTAAAAAAAAAAAAAAGAAAAAAAAAAAGAAGAAAACATAGGTATTTATAGCCTAAGAGGTGGTGCTTCAGAAGAGAAGCAATGGTTAAAGAAAAGATACACTGTTTAGAACCGACACTTGACCTGCGCCCGCAGGTGGCAACATGCGGCAGCAAGTCAGTGTTTGGCACAAAACCAGTAGCTACTGGTTTGGCCTACGCTGGTCACCTGCGTTCACAGGTGCCACATGCGCGAGCAAGTCGCCAATTCAATTTCAGCCAGTGCCTCGAAGGGTCGCGTCCCTTCGAGGTGTGTTATGACATGCGTCCGCATCAGTATATGAAGAAATGATTTCCTATTGGATTTTTAGATTAAACTATCAATAATTCTCAAGTTTCAAATGAACTTTGTCCAAAAAGATAGTCTCTCGATCGATCATTTGACAAATCCAAATCCGAAGCCGAGCGAGCGACGACGACAACACGAGGCTTATCTTCTTTTTGCCTCACTATCCACATGAAAGAGTGTATTTCAATATATACACAAGAAAATTTCGTTCTTCCACCAATGTGGGAGAACTTTACTTCTTTAAAATGAAGACTTACTCTTCACATTTCCCTCTATGTTTTTACCTCTATTTTACATTCACTTCTTATCAACCAAACCCAACAACCCCCAATACCTCTCTAGCTAGCTGCTTCCCTAATGCAACTAGACGTCATATCCCACATATATTTCGCATCTCTACTACTCCTTAATCCCCCATATCGATCAACTTCTCCCCATCTCTTTAGCACTGGCCATAGTCGAACTACCTCATTTGATTCTTGACCGGTCATCTACAACATAACCCTCTTCATTGATCTCCAAATCTATCACTAATAGTTTATGATGGATTGTAAGGTTCTCACTCGAGATTATCTTGTGGTCTTTATAAAGACCTTTATTATCCTTTCTAATGAGCAAATAGTCTACCCCTAATAAAAAGATATATGAAGTTTCAAAGAATATTAAAATCAACCCCCTCCCCCCCCCCCGCCCCCTCCTCCCCCCCCCCCCCCCCCCCTCCAAAAAAAAAGAAGTGTTGCTGCTGAGTAAATTTGCACATATCTATACTATATTAAAAGTGTGAAGGTTTTTATCAATGTTGTTTGAAATTTTTACCTTTTATTAAAAGTCTTTGCTATAGACAAAATGTTCTTTTCACTATTTTTCCTCCAATTAAGTAAAACACTATCCCACTACTATAAGGATACGTTAATTTTTGTTACTTATTAAAGGCAAAGAATTGATAATAGAGAAAAATAGATTTGATGGTTTCTCTGCTAAGCCCAACTTTTATATTAATGTATGTATAAATATAAAAGGTAGTCCCGTCGTTCTCTTATATTCTAGAGAAGAGCAGCCCATACAGAAATAGTTGAGCACAATGCTAATCAAAGGTGATGAACAAATTAGAAACCTTTTAATGTTATTTTCGGTCTGGTTTTATGTTTTTTCCAATCCCCTTGTGGTGGCTTGGGAGAAGATTAAGATTTCGTTATTGAAAATTCATTCTAATTATTTTTTTCTTATGTATTTTTTTATGCTCGAAACATCGATGGGGACCAGAGGCGAACCCAGGATTTGAGTTTGACGGGTGCACACCTATATTTAAATATAGTAATTAGTAATGCCAAAGTTTGACATGTTGGGTTCGAAATCGAGAGGGCGTCATGCGGAAGCTAATAGTTTGCAAACCATTGGGGCGATAAATCAGATGACACAAAATTAAACTAAAAAGCATAATCTTATTATATGATTTGGCCAATTGGCCTACATATAAAAACTAATATTTAAAAAGAAAGCATAAAACTATAGAGAGAAAATCTCCCCCTAAACAAGACTCTTAAACGACTACATTGTAGATGTTATTGTGTTATGGTATGAGAAGGGGTGTTTTCTATTTATAGAGGTTCAAATTCTTTCCTCCAAGAAAGAGGTTAGCCAAATATGGAAGAGTTTTATATTTTTCTTCTAGTAAAAGTAGAAGTAATTATGGTATTACTTTTATTTTCCTTTCAAGAAAAATAAAACTCAAATTTGGTAAGAAAATCAGGGCAAACCCCTAACACGACATACAGTTCTTTGAAAACTTTTTAACTATGGTATTTTTTAAGCAAAATTCTAATATTGTTGAATATCATTAATTAGATTTAATATGACAAAAGTGTGTTATCTACCGTACTTGAATTTGATGCACTTTTATATTTTGAACAATAATAGAAAGTTTTTGAAAAACATGAAATTCGAGAGATTTGTTTGTTAGTTGGTTGCTAGGTGAATGCGTTTGATTTAAGCCTATTTCAAACTTTAAATTGCTAATTTTTTAAATAAAAAATACGTCAATGATTAAAAGATAATAATATAAACATTATACAATATAAGATAGAGAGAATATCTACCTTTTGAAGTTGGAGGGAAGCTTGTATTTTTGAAATAAAAGAAAAAATACGTAAAAAATGTCCACAATACATAAAAGAAAAAAAAAGAAAAATAATTGACTTCTAAGTAGGAAGTTTTTTTTTAATCAAAGGATATAATGTATGTGTGTGTGTATATATATATATTTGCACTTAAAATTCCAATATATCGAAAATTTAAAATATAATGTAGTTAATGTTGTTTGAAGTGGGGAAACATAAAAAAAACAGCAATAATGCTTAACATGTATTTGGAAAAAGGAGCAATAAATAATTGTTGTTGTTGGAGTTCGAACCCAAGTCATCACATGATAAGGGAGACTTTAGGCGACATGCTCAACCATCTCGCTCACCAAGCCAATTGTTCTTGCGGGTGCACTACATCTATTTAACTAAACTCCCTGATATATACACAGATATACAAACTATATATACGGAGTTTTTCTCGAAGCTAGTGGGTGCACGTGCACCCCCTACTGTCAAGGTAGGTTCGCCTCTGATGGGGACTACAATTGAAATCGATAGCTGAATAAACTTTATGAAGCAGATCTGAGAGGATACCGTTTGGTGGGCTTTAGGTTGGCTAGTAATATAGGAGAGACTACTTTTAGAGCAAGTGTTAGAGGTTTGTTTTCAACTTTTCACTTAAATTCATACTTTTTGTAAAATACATAATGACATAAAGCACAAGATATTAATTAACTATGCAATGTTGATCGCAAGTATAATATTCAATAAGTAACTAATAGATTCGTTGTTGAAAATTCATTCTAATTAATTTTCTTTTTATGTAGTTTTTCATGCTCGAAACATCACAAGGTAAGGGTAAGGTTGTATATACACCACCTTTTCAAACCCCACTTATGAGATTGCACTGGGTATATTGTTGTTGTTGTAGTAGTAGTAGTGCATGAGATTTGAGTTATATTTGGGAGATGTGGAGTTTGATCATGTGATGGTTTGTTTCGTTTTATTGAATTATGGGTTCTGTTTATGCTTAGGGAAAGATAGAAAAGGACGTTCGTCTAGAGGAAAAGGTGGGGAAAGTAACAACCAGAAGGGCAATGTCACATGCAGTTTCACTTTCAAAGAACTTGCCTTAGCAACTCAGAATTTCAGAGAGGCTAATATTATTGGCTAAGGCAATTTTGGAAGTATGCATAAGGGCTTACTAGAAACATGCTTGGCAAGTTTTCTACTTTCTAAAGTACACTGGCTTTTGATTTTCATATATGGCTAACTTTCTATTCCCGAAAAAGTCTATTGTTTGTCAATCTACTTGTCCGCAAGAAACAGGGGAGGAGAATGTTTTGCATAGATGGAAATTTGAATGCTATGTCCTTCGTTATCTTTTGGACTATCTTCACCTATATAAGGTGAGAAATCTATGATGGGCTGCACTTGATGACCATTTATTGTTTCTCGTATTTTTTGATCTTGTGAACAGGTTGGTGCAATCAAACGCCTTAATCTTAACGGCCTTCAAGGACAACAGTAATTTTTATGAAGGAGATCAGAGAGGATAACAACTTTTAAAGCAATTGTAGAGATTTATTTTCAACTTTTCACTTACATTTATTTTTTTGTAAAATACGTAATGACATAAAACATGAGGTATTAATTAACTATGCAATATTGATCACAATCATAATATTTCGTAAGTAAATAATTCTTTCAAATATATAATTTCATGTTAAAGTTATACCTAAATTTAGGAGTTTAATTAAACTAAATTTTTTTAATTTAATTTTATATTGAATAAATTTTGTGTTTGATTGCATGTAATCAAACTTTCAACATATTCTTATTTCAAAAAGTTGGAGGCAATCAAATTTCAACGAGGAGATCAAACTGAAACTAGGATTTTTTATTGAATCTTTGCCATTATTTTTGAAAATTAATTTGTACATTAAAGTCATTATCAACGCTGTAGATATGTTTATGTTCTTTTTTTTACTATCTTTTTTTTTTCAACGAGAAACGACCTCTCTGTCCACTAAGATAGATGTAAGGTTTGTTCTTCTATTGATATATAACCCACCGACTAATTCCCCAGTAAAAGTAGAGAAGACAAATATGGTCTGAGGTCATTTTTTTAAAAAATTATAAATATCCTTGCATAACATAATTAGGCTTAGGCTTCAAGGAAATATTTGAATGCTAAAGGGGCTATCAAGACTTCACAATTACCTTCTACTACAAATAAAAATTTAATATTATTAATCTATTATATAATGACCTATCCTTCCTCTTATTGTTATTGTTCTTTCTAAATTATAATTCACAAACTTCGTCGTCATAATAGTAAACAATATATTTTAACAAAGATCAAATAAATAGCAGAGAGGGAGAGAAAGTTTTTTTTTTTTAAAAAAAATTATATACTCTAATATGGATACACTCGTAAAGCGCATACCTTACACTAGTGAAGCATAAAACCACATAGTTATAAAGATTATACATGTTCATCAATATTTCTATTTTATTGAATGTTGAGGTAATAACTGTAATAAGAAATTATAATAATTTCTCTTTCTTGTCTTTATTTATTGTTTCTTGTCCCAGTACTGGGTCTGACAATCTACAGCCTCATGTGACCTCTTTAATTAGCAAATCAATATCTTTGAGAATATCAATCAATAATTGCCCTTTTCAAGTCAACTCCTTTTAGACCTAAAGTGGATATCGAATTATATATATTTATTAAAAATGGATGTATTGTTAGAGAGACAGACCTGGATATTTTTGGGTAAAGGTATCCCATATACTGGGGCCTTTACCATCTCCGTTAGCTGTTCCTTCAAACTGAAACCAATTAAGCATGTATTATCACTACAAGTTAAGCAGTATTAGGTGTGCGAATAAAATTTATTGTCATTATTTTGTATTACTTGGTCCCTAACTCCCTATGTCAAACATAGATGCTTCATAATGAGAGTTCTATTACTTTTTTTTCAATACTACTATTAGTATTAAATAACTATATAAAGTAATCAAATTTAAAATCTCAAAAATTTATTAATAAGTCTAATTTAGTAAAATACACTTTTAATATAAATTTCTTAAAAGGGATATGTTAGATCAACAAAAATAAGTAACATAAAATGGATGAGTATCTTAAATATGAGATATATAAACATTCTTAATGTTAAGAGTATTTTTGGACCGTTTTAGCCGAGAAAACACAGAAAGAAAGAAAGAAAGAATGAAGGAATGAAGGAAGATTGGATGCATGGACATACCTGATAAGCAGAAGAGCCAGCCCCAAATATGAAATCAGGTGGGAAACTGGTTCTATTAAATGAATCTGCTGCTAACATCCTCAAACAAGCTACAAGTAGTAGTAAGAGGCAATGGAGAAACAAACTTCTCTCCACAAATATTGCCATTTTAGTCTCTCAAAAATATGTGCAGAGCCAGTCAGCCTTATTTGGTGCATACTCTATATATATATATCTTAAGTCCATATGATTGACGCTACCTTACGGTAAGTACTACAGCCTGGCATGCATGATCCACTTATTCAATTTTCAAGAAATATTTACTCCTATTAAATCGAGATTGTTTAGTACTCCCACTATTTCTATTTACTTATCCCTTTTTTAAAAGTTGCACACCTATTAAGAAAAACATTAACTCCTTAGAAGATAATTTGATTAAATTATCTTTTTTTATTATTTATCTTTATTTAATACCTTTTTTTTTTTTGCACTATATTAATATATCTCCATAATTATGATTAAGGATAAAGATGAAAACAAATAACTAATTATATCTTAGATTTTCTAAAATGACAAGTATTATGAAATATCTACTTTTAGTAAGGACAACAACTACTCCCTCCGTTTCGTATTAGTTGGCCTTCTTTCTAAAAATATTTGTTGGAGGTAGGCCTTCTTTCTATTCCGTTGTTGCTGATGATGTGGTACTGATTGACGAGACTCGGGGAGGAGTGAATGATAAGTCGGAGGTTTGGAGGCAGACCCTTGAGTCTAAAGGGTTTAGGTTGAGCAGGACTAAGACGGAGTACCTGGAATGTAAGTTTAGCGATTCGAGGCATGAAGATGATGCGGTAGTGAAGTTGGACTCCCAGGCCATTCAGGAGAGGGAGAGTTTCAAGTATCTGGGGTCTATGATTCAGGGGAACGGCGAGATTGACGAGTGTAGACACGTGATTTTTGACCCTCCCCGAACTTTAACCTATTTTTTGCATTAAATATTTATTTTACGTCTAATTATTATTTTAGCTTTTATCTCAATTTTTATAGGTTCTATTTGTAAAAAGGGGTTTCAATAAATGAGTCACATTTTAGGATAAATTTTGTTTCTTTTAATTTTCAAAAGAAAAGAAATTTTCATCTAATATGTTTTCTTTTAGTTTAGTTTTAATAAATAATCTAGTAATACTAATATTTTCTTAATTATATTTTAGGACTAGCTATTTATATTTTCTAATATTTTTATTAATTCAAAATAATAACTAATATTGTTATTATTATATTTTTATTTATATCTTTAATCTAAAAAAAAAAAAAAAAAAAGAAATCCTAACCTACCCATAACCCCACGTCCCCACCCATTTTTCCACACCACACATGTCCTACACTACTATACACCTGCACTACACAACACAATCCTAACACACTACCTATATATACACACAAATGCACAGAAAGAAACAAGGAGGAGACCCACACGGACAGAAATAGAAAACAGGGGGCAGAAACAAAAAGAAAAGATAGAAAACAGTAGAAAAGGGGAAGCAAAACACATGCAGAAAAGGGAAAAGGAAGAAAGAAAAATCTTAATCCACCCACCAAATTACTCCCTGACGTCCCCACACCCTAAATTCCTATACAACTACTACTACTATAAAAATAACCAGCAGCCAAAAATACGCCCTCACGCAACAACCAAAAAAAATATTCGAGGTTTTCTATTCCAATTTTGAGTTCGTGGCTCTTAAAAATTAGCTATTGTTAACTTTGACAATCAGTAAATTGTACATTGCCTTCCATTGTTAATTAGAAGAATTCGAAGGTTTGCTCCCGCTATTATTTTTCTATTTCAATACTTTTAAAGAATCAAAGTTTTATTTCAGTTGATGCTTGGATATTCTTGTTACTTCTCTATTTCTTACTCTATTTCATTCTTTGAGTTTATGAGAATCCATGATTTTTCTTGTGTTATATTTTGAAATAGTGGGATTTCTTTTGTGTGGGATGGTAAATTATAGTCTATTTACTTGATCCATCTTTGATATTAAAGGAAGTGGGTATAAGTTAAAATTTAAGCAAATAAGTTAATTGGTAGACTGTTTTATAAATAACTCATTTAAAATTGGGCAATGAAATTAGTTATTAATTAAAAGAGCTTGGTTTGGTTTGGCTAACGGGAATTAGGGAAATTTGTGGTCATAATAAAAGTTAACACAATTAGCATGGCTTCTGAATGTTTCATTTGTTGTTAATATAAGATTTGATCATATTGCTAATTAATTATTTTATTTCAAACGAAAATTGCTCAAAGTCACTGTTTAGATCAAGTAGCATCTAGGATAGGCAAATATTAGAAGCTTTTAACATTAGATGGATTGTAAATTTATCCAAGACCTGTTATAATTATATTAAAAAAGAGGAGAATCAATCAGGAGAAATGAGCGAAATAGACACAAAGTAGTAAAAGAGAAGAACAAATTTAAATTAATATATCAAGGTTGATCACGTGTGCGGTTACGCTCCTTGATTTACTTCATAATTACAAGGCTTTGTGTGTGGTTACGCTCCTCAGCCGAAAATCTAAGTCACAATTTTCTCATAATCCTAGGTAAATTAACAAGTAACCAAAACCAGTTTATCCAAGAAATTACTTAAGTCGATTATAAGTCAATAAAACAACCGTGCTAGAACCACGGGACTCGAGGGATGCCTAACACCTTCCCCTCGGTCAATATAATTCCTTACCCGAATTTCTAGTTCGCGGACCAATGTTAAAGAGTCAACTTCCTTTTGATTAGGGATTCTAATAGGTGACTTGGAACACCATAACTCAATTCCAAGTGGCGACTCTGTAAATAAAATAATCCCTATTCAAAACCGTCACTTTAATTGGAAAAACTCTTCGACTTCGAACGAAAAAGGGGTGTGACAAGGAGGATGTCACGCTGCGTATTGGTGCAGGGTGGAGGAAATGAAGGCTCGTTTCGGGAGTTTTGTGCGATAAGAAGGTGCCCCTGAAGCTTAAAGGTAATTTTTACAGAGTGGTCGTCCGCCCGGCCATGTTATATGGAGCCGAGTGTTGGCCAGTTAAAAACTCCCACACCCAAAAGTTGAAGGTAGCGGAGATGACGATGTTGCGCGGGATGTGTGGACTTACCAGGAGTGATAGAGTTAGAAATGAGATTATTCAAGAGAAGTTGGGAGTGGCGTCGGTGGTAGATAAGATGCAGGAAGTGAGGTTGCGATGGTTCGGACATGTGAAGAGGAGGAGCACGGACGCCTCGGTACGGAGGTGTGAGAGGCTGGCTGGGGATGGTTTTAGGCGGGTAGAGGTAGGCCGAAGAAATATTGGACGAAGGTGATTAGGCATGACATGGAGCATTTATAGCTTACAGAGGACATGACCCTTGATAGGAAGATGTGGAGGACGCGGATTAGGCTAGAGGGTTAGTGGGTAGGAAGGTGTCCGTTTTTAGCAGGGAAGAGTGTTTCCTTGTATCTTTGATTGTTGTTTCTTAGGCAGACTCTTGTTCGAGCTGTCTTGGTGATATTTGTGATCTTGAATAACTAGGCTATAGGGTTGATCTGTGAGTGCCTTGCTTCTTCGAGTTGCTAGCGATGTGTTACCCCTTTTGCTGTTGGTTTATGATTTTTGTTTATGATTTTTACGATTCTTAGGATTTTTATGATTCTTATGATTTTTGATTTCTGATTTCATGATTGTTTATGATTTTTATGATTCTCGATTTATGATTTTTTTTTGTGATTTTTGTGTGTTATTGTTATCGGTTCTGAGCCGGGGGTCTATCGGAAACAGCCTCTCTACTTCATCTGAGGTAGTGGTATGGATTGCGTACACTTTAACCCCCCCCCCCCCAGACCCCACCTGGTGGGAATACACTGGGTATGATGATGATGATGATTTGTTTCAATTTAGTTGTCCAAGTTCTAAAATCAAGAGTATTTTATACATATATTTTCCATTTTACCCTTGATAAGAATACTAAATACATTCACAGTTTTCAAAATTATTGAATGGTGCATAAATGATCTCAATTCTCAAACTCAATATTAAATGATTATTACTAGTTTTAATTATAAATACTCAATGTTCTAGACGTAATGCATGAGATGGAGTAATATGTACAAAATTTTAATGTTTAATCATTGCATTAATTATTGGACTTTAAAAGGCATACGAGGGACAAAGGTAAATATGTAAAATGCATCTCTATTTATTGATTTCTTAATGCGTGTGTCAAGTCCATAGGGGCCAACTAATACGAAACAGAGGAAGTATTTAGGAATAGAGGGAGTAAAATGGCACTTATTTTGGAATTCGCGACCAAAATAAGTCATGTTAAGTAGAAAGTGACAGAAATAAGTCACATTTCTACTGTGGAACCAAACTAAGCTTCTCAAAATAATTAATTCTGATTTATATATTTTTTAATAGAGACATTAACTGTGGTGAACAATTAAAAAATTGTATAAATCGGAGATTTACAAATCGAAATATAAAATTTTGACTTGTAAAAAATAATATTTTATAAATCGAAATAATAAATTCCGATTTGTAAATCAGAATATATAAATCCGAGTTATAAAGTATTGACATCTTTCCCAAGGCAATGGAAAATGAAGAGCTCGTCCCCCCTTTTTCAACATTTTGCTCCCCCTCGCCCCCTCCTTGCAATTTTGGATGAAGACAACAAACTAAAAAGCGATGGAAAATGACCTTAGTGACCAAAACATTTTTAAAAAAAAAATTACTTGAGTGAATTAATTTATAAAATACATTTTTTCGTTGTATACAATTTGCAATAAATCATTCCGTGTTTAAAATAAAACTCCATTCGACTTATAAGTCAGAATTAATATTTTGATTTATCTAATAAAAAACATGCTTTGGATAGTGTTACGATCTTGCGAGGGACAATTGCTCTTATCATGACTCAAAATGAACTAGCATTACGATCTCGCGAGGGATAATTACGCTTATCATGACTCAAGATGAACTAGCATTACGATATCGTATTTTAAAAATAGATATCCAACAATATTTATCGAGTTTGAATAATTGATGGATAATCTACGCATTTCTATCCATTTTGCCCCTGCTATTAAATATTATTTATTATCCAATGCATTTCTCAAAGCATTAAATTTATTATTTTCAAAGGGTGATATAGTAAAATTATCCTTATTATTTGTTGTTTCTTAACATATGTGTCAAGTCAATAGTGGACAAGTATTGTTTGACGGAGGAAGTACTCTATTTGTTTCATTTTAATTGGCTCTTGTAGAGTTGACGCACCTCTTAAGAAAGGAGTGCATTTTATCAATTAACATTATTAATGATGTTTTGAAACTTTATATTTGATTATTATTACTTTATTTGGATTTTGGATATTTAATACCAAGGGTAGAAAAGAAAAATATACTCCCTCCGTTTCAAAAAGAATGACCTAGTTTGACTTGACACGGAGTTTAAGAAAATAAAGAAGACTTTTGAATCTTATGGTCCTAAATTAAAGTTATGGCAAATGTACCAAAATGTCCTTGAATCTTGTGGTCTTAAACATGCCATGTGTAAAGTTGTAATTAAAGTGTTGCCAAAAAAGGAAAGGGTCATTCTTTTTGAAACGGATTAAAAAGAAAAGTAGGTCATTCTTTTTGAAAACGGAGGGAGTAATAAAATTATCTTAGTATATAGACCAAGTAAAACAGAATGGAGGGAATATTAGGTCTTAAAAGATAATTTTAAAAATAAGTAATTAATGTTAAGGATAAAACATAAAAAAATAATTAATTTTTCTTAATATTTTAAAAATGACAAGTAAATATAAAATTTTATTTTTAAAATAATGACAAGTAAAAATAAATAAAAGGAACAATAATTAGAAATTATTTTACTTAATCAGCTAAAATATAAGATGTATATAATACACTTGCCAAAAATGTGTCAAAATAGAGGACATATGAGTTTACACCCAAAATAATTATTTTTCTTCGCAAAATAAACGTTAACCCCAATAGAGTAAATAACTCAACACTCATGTAGCCTTTTTTTTGTGTGTGGTTTTGATTTGACATAGAGTTTGAGAAAAAAAAATTTGAATCTTGTGATTTTAAGCTAAAGATATTTTAAATATATTAAAATATTATTTAATTTTATGATTAAAATTAAAATTAAAGAGACGTCAAAATAAGATAAATGCATTCTTTTTAGATAAATTAAAAAGAAAAGTAACACAAATAAATTGAAATGGAAGAAGTGCTCAGTAGTACAATATATTATGAAGAAATTTTGAAATTAAAAAGAGTTGGTGGGTGATCGAGCACATGTTTTAAACAACATTTTAGCCAATTCTAATACCAATTTCCCCAAAAGGTCAATTAGCCCAAATGCTTCACCTAAAGCTTCTTTATTTTCTTAATAGTTAATTAGACATGCACATCACAAGTTCTGTTTTCTTATCTGTCCATCACATGGAATTTAAGATCTCAATTAATTACGATGATTAAAAAAAGGTTATCGTCTGATTAGGATCGAGTGGTCATTAATTATCGTGCGCCCACACGTGTGGTGGCATACGACGTGTGTGAACGTGTAATTTTTCAATAATTATTTCTTTCTCCATTTTTACTTGTAGTCTATGGGCCTCGGACAAGATTTAATATAATTGGGTGTAATTACATATTTTGACATGTTTGGTTGACGTTAATTACTTGGTCAATAGGTAATTGAGTGTAATTGGCAGCGGTAATTACACTCTCCAATTCTCAGAGAAGCTGTGAATTGCTGGTAATTACATGATGTAATTACAAGTTGATTACTTTTTAATTTCTTTTTTTTTTTATTTTTAATTTATTTTTTATTTCTATTTTTTAAATTCTTTTTTATTTTATTATTCTAATATTTTTTTTAAATATTTTTATTTTATATTATTTATATTTCATTTCCTTACTTCTCATTTCCAAACCTTTACTTCTTGTGATTCCATGCAATTGTTTGTATTATTTATTTTTTATTTTTTTAAAATTTAGCATAATTTTGTTAGTATTATAATTTTTAAATTAAAGTAGATTTCATTATTGAACAAGGTTATAGACTTACGTTTTCCTTTTCTTTTGAATCATATTTATGTACGTTGTGTTGAAATTTGACATAAGAGTATTATGCTAACTTTTTTATATTGAATTTTGAAGTATTAATGTTATATTTTCAGTTCCAATTTATTTATTTTAGTAGTATTGACTTTATATTTGACATTGCAAGTCATTCATTATTTAGTTAAAATTGATAGATTATCTTTTTGTCAAATGTTTCAATGGTAGGCTATGGTTTTTGGGTGAATCTAAGTGAGGGAAGTAGAGGAGAATGAACCGTGAGGAGAGAAGTGGGTGAGGATTTTTAGTGGGTATGTCAGGTCAGATTTGTGCAAGTTATTGAATCCGGGTATAAGGTTGAGGAGATGGGTTAAACCAATAGAGGTTGACAAGTTGGCACCGTTAGTGATAGGCGTATATATGAACCCAAACTATAACGGTAGACGTAAATTTAGTCCCAAAGTATAGCAGAAGGTATATAGAAACCATTTATCATAATTCAGGAGTGTATATATGACCCTTCTACGTTTATTGAAAGAATCCAACACCCATATAATCAAACTTTGTTCATATATTCCATGATTGGAGAAAGGCTAAAGTAATATATATGAGGCTTATGAATCCTCAAAGGCACATCTGGATTTTAATATAATGAGGTACATTAATTCGAAAAAAAATGTACATTAATTTAGTAAGTGCATTTCTTTGTTGTAATTGTAGTCCTTTAATTAATTAGCCATCAAAATTCTTTATTTAATTAAGAAGAAATTTCTTCAGCCAAAGAGCAGAACGTTTAGGATATCTCTTTAGGTTATTCTTATAATCAACATAATTAAGACCAAATCTCTGTGTGTATCCTGAAGTCCATTCGAAATTATCCAAGAACGACCATGCAAAGTAGCCCTTAACGTCCACACCTTTCCTGTTAAATTACGACAAGTGCATCAGTCATCAACGATACCATTCAATCTTTGAATAATCAAAATTAGAGTTAATACATATACCTAAAAAAAAAAATAACAAATTAAATAAGAATTAAGAATAGTTAATTTTAAAACATGAATGTAAATTGTAAAATGACATATATATATGAAATCCTATTCTTTCTTCTTCTTTTTTGGGGCCTATTTTCTAGCTTCACACACTACATAAAGATCTTGAAGTCACTCATAGTTTAGATAACGTTGAATTACAGTTACCAACAATACCCCATAGTTTAAGTATTAAACTTTACAAACGTGAATAATTTGAGATGTTTTAGATAATTACTCCCTCCGTTCAGTGGCAGAGTCAATATTTTTGTTAAGGGGGTCAACAGTATACAAATGAACTAATTGAAGAGGGTTCAACATCTATTATATATACATAAAAAATAATTTTAATCATGTATAAATAGTATAATTTTCCAACGAAGGGGGTTTGGAACCCCCTGAATATATGCTAGCTCCCCCCCTTTCTCCGTCCATCTTTATTTGTTCATGTTATTAAAAATAGATGTCCAACAATACTTATATCCAATTTGAAAAATAAATGAATAATTTATTCATTTATGCCCATTTTACCTTTGCTATTAAATACTATTTATAACCTAATGCATTTTTCAAAGCATTAAATTTATTATATTCAAAGAGTGATATAATATAATTATCCCTATTATTTATCATTTCTCAAGGTGTATGCCAAGTTAAAAGTGGGCAAGTAAAGATTAACGGAGGGAGTAACTCTGAAAAGTGAGTGTACATGTATTATTCAGACCACTGGCTGGAATCATTAACCACTAAGATAATTCAGATTCAAATACTTCTTCCGTTCCTAATTAGTTGCCGTCCTTATTAAAAATAGTTGTTCCTTAATATTTATCATTTCACAAAATCAATACAAAATTAGTTGTTTGTTTCCACTTTACCCTTATTATAAATATGGAAAGATATTAATATAGTGTAAAAAAGAGAAGCATTAAATAAAAATGAGTAATAAATAAGGATAATTAAGTCAAATTACCTTTTAGTTAATATTTTTCTTAAGAGGCGTGCAACTTAAAAAGGTGACAACTAATTAGGAACAGAGGAAGTATTAGAAAAAAGAAATGAAAAGACAAAATTATAATTAGACAAATTAAGAAGAGAATGAACTTAATTAATTACGTACTTAAGGGCTGCCTTAAGGGCAAAGAGATGACGACGTAAGAAATCCACCCTCTGGAAGTCATTGACTCCCTTTTCAACCATTGTTACATTTGCATCACTCATACCTTTATGATTAAAAAAAAAAAGAAGTTATATTTAATTTCTACCAAAATAATTCGGCAAATTAATTTAATTAAGTCAGTTGTGATTTTTTTTTTAATCATCATACCGTTTTCTGTTATGTAGATTTTTGGATTAATGTACTTTTCTTTTGTATAGACAAGAACTTCTAAAAGTCCTCTTGGGACAACATAGAAAGCTGCCGACCCTGTCTGCAGCCAAGTAAAAAAACCAACAAATGTTGTATTAAAAAAATGCCATTGAAGAAAAAATATTATGGTAATTAATTTCTCTATCAGTAGTAGAGTAGAAGAGACTAAGGACATGCCGGTTCACCAATGAGCTTTCCTTTTTTTTCCACTGCAAAAGAAAAGAAAACAATAAAAGATGAAGTGTTATAAAGGCCACAAAAATGGGCAAGTTATACCTTTGGCTGGTCAGGCAAAAATAATTATATTCGCTAGCCAAATATATATATATATATATAAATTTATTGGCTATTATTTTTTAGCACGACTATTTATATTATGTCAATTTCTCTAAAAACAAACAATATGTCAATTTCTCTAAAAACAAACAATCAATTAATTACCTGTTTGATTTACTTGAATATCTGATAGGTAGCTAATGTTCTCTTTATTTCGAGTGACAATATTTGCTGCTGAATACATTGTTGTGTAGTAATTTAGTCCCATGAAATTAGAGGAACCCTTCACCATCTCAGCTTGCTCTGTTGTGAATTTTGGTAAACGATTTCCTACGATTTTGCACATAATATCTGGATAATTACCATATGTTAATGGATGTATAAACCTGAAATAAACAACACGTCGATGTTGAAAATTTCTATAAGTTGTTACAACAAAATAAATGGTGTAAATTATAGATGTCACGCTTCATTTAACTATTCAATTTCATTATTCGATTCATTTTCTTTTTATCTATGAACAAATTTTCAAACAATTAAACTAATATTTTGTTAAATTTTGTGTACATAGTTAGTTATATATGGAAATTGTACTCACCAGCCAAAGGAGAAGTCAATGGCTCGTTGAGCTGCGTCTATATCTTTCTTCGTCTTGGAATAGGGCTCGAACCAACTAGCCACTAGTACTATTCCTATTTCCCCTTTCTGTGATGCCTACATAATTTCTCACACGTAAAATATTTTTTAGATTGCAAGAAAATAGAATAATATCCATTAATTGTGATTATATTCTGAAAGAAATGACTAAATTAAGAATACTCTTAATTCAATATTGTGAAAAGAACTAATCAAACTAATTAACTACTCTTTCTTTCTATTTCGATTTATGTGTCAAACTTTCATTTTTAGACCGTCATAAATAAATAAAGTCAATTTTATGAATGTCAATTTTTCATACATAGTTTTTCTTTTAAAAAAAAAAGAAGAAGGGGCAACTCGGTGCACTAAAGCTCTCCCGCTATGTGCGGGGGTCAGAGGAAGGGCCAAACCACAAGGGTCTACTGTATGCAACCTTACCTTGCATTTTTGCTAGTGACTGTTTTCACGGTTTGAACCTGCGAC